>CM042030.1:20082349-22582349 GCA_023525975.1 Smallanthus sonchifolius | reverse complement strand
AGCCATCATTGGTCAATCCTTAACCCCCCAACTATTCAGATCATCAAAGAAGCTAGAATTTGACTCCATTCTAGCTTGGGGGTATGATGGATCAGCTGAGAGGTTTTGGATTGGATGGGAGTTCAGCGGAGTAGAAGAGCTGAACTGGAACTCTCTCAATGCCCTCCAAGTCCTACAGCTATACGTATTAAACTGCATCAACAACTCAGCAGATCTCTCAGCAGAACTTGCCATTGGCAGGTTCTATGACTTGATGGAGGATAATCTACCCAGGTTCCAAAGATTCCTACAAGCAGCACATCGGGTAGCTTATCCTGAATCCTCGGCGGCCGCAGAAAGGAGACTGACTCCTAGCAATCTTGAAATAACAAGGAGCAGTCTTCTCACTGAAGAAGAAGTTCTGGGCCTTCGAAGATTCCTATATGCCTTCCTGGCCAAGGACTTGGACGTGCTAGGTTTGGGTGAGCACTAAGTCTCTTGACCACACTCTTCTGCTCAGCAACGGCTCCTCTCTCATCATCAACACCAGGAACATCCTTCATCCGCCCTCAGACTTCCTGTTCAAGATTTTTCAGCTCAGAGCCAACATCTGCAATATTAACTCATTAGAGAGCCAGGCAATGATGGTCACCATCAAAGCCCATCTTGAAAAAGAAGGACTGATTCCTCAGGAAGAGACTGTGTCAACCTCTGATACTGACTCCAACTCAGATACTCCACAAGTTGACATCACATCAGCAGCATTTGGCACAAGATCTTCCATCAGGGATCAACTGAGAGAAATAGAAGGTCCTGAGTATCAACTTGATGAAGACAGTGACTGTCCCTTGTCAATCTCTCAACTTGCCAATGAAGCTGAGGCAGAGATCCCAATAGCAGCATCATCATCTGCTGTTGTGATCAGTGAAGCTGAAGCAGAGGCACCCAATGTAAACAAAGGAAAGGGAATCATGACTGATGAAGATGAAGAGAGGTTGCTAAAAGAGAAAAGAGAGAGGGAAGAGAAAAGAAGAAGAAGAGAAGAAGAAGAGGAGATGGCTGACCTGAAAAAGGCTCAAGAAAGAAAAACAGCCACTCTCCTAAGAGAACAAACCATCCAGCTGTATGCTAAACAGCTGGATGAACTAAAAAGGAAGATTCCTGCAGTTGACCGGATTGAAGAAGATGCAGCTCTTGCTCTTCAACTGCAGGAACAATTCAATAGAGAAGAGGAAGAGTTGGAGAAGAAGAAGAAAGAAGAAGCTAAGTTCAGAATAACCGATTCTGAACTAGCTAAAGAAATGAGGGAGGAGTGGATAAAGACTCTAGTCTCTCAAGGTGAGGATGCAGACTACCTTGAGAAACTATCAACTAAAGAAGTCTACGGAGCCTTCATGGGTCAGCATGGTCAGTTGCCAAAGAAGAAAAAGGCTGAAGAAGAAGAAGAAAAAGCCAAACAACAGTCCAAAAAGACCATTGCCTTTAATAAACGGACCCATGAAGAAAGGAAGGTCATGATTGACTTCCTTAAGGCTAGAGGAGACAGTGGAAAGAGGCTAGGTCCCATGAATTTCATGAACCTGCAAGCCCTCTACTTCAAAGTTAAAAAGGATGAGGAAGAAAGACTAGGGAAGAAGGGCTCCAAGAAAAGGGTACTTATCAAAGAAGAAGAAAAACCAAAGATAAAGAAACCCAAGCCTTCTCCCTCACCTACCTCTTCCTCAGTCCATCATCCTTCCACTCTCCTCCCCAATCCTTCCACTCCTCCAACCAACAAGTCCAAATCATCCCACCCAGCTCCCACTCATCAACAGCCTCCCTTAAAGAAATCCAAACCCTCATCTGAACCTGAAGACTCAAGAAACATAGTTGACTGGGCCTACAATCCACTGGATCAAAGGTTTGAGATCTTCAGGGGGAGAACTGAAAGAAGAAGATCTACATACAGGTCTGTTGATGAGGTTCTGCAACTACCATATTCAGACCTAAGAAGAATTTTGGAGCTGGGTGAAGCTCATGAGCCTACAAATGAGAGTGGGAGACATCTTATGCTAGCAATCAGACATAACTTCAACCCTAGCAAAGATGTGGTCATAAATATCAAACCACTCAAGTCCCACTCTCCATTTGTATCTTGGTCCTATAATGTTGATTTGGATGAGTTCACTCTGATTGATGTAAAGAAGCAGCAGATGAGATGTTCAAGCAAAGCAATCTACAAAATGCCACACAAAGACATCAAGACTCTGTCTGAACTTCCACTAACAATCCCAGCAAGGATCCAAGAGGCTATGAGGTTGAAAGGATAGTCAGCCACATGCAAAAGCTTCAGCAGCAAAGTAATTAGAAGAATTTTGGTTGCATCAGTCTAGGGGGAGTTTGTAGAACCAAAGACTGATTGCTACCAAATTATTCTAAGTACAAATGCTGCTGATAGGCTTATCAGCAGCATTCAACACATATGGCTGCTGATAGGCTTATCAGCAGCATTCAACACTTGTTGCTGCTGATAGGCTTATCAGCAGCGTTCAACACAAGTTGCTGCTGATAGGCTTATCAGCAGCATTATTCTCATCTCTGCTGCTGATAGCTTTATTCACTGAAGACCAAACGTTGCAGCTGACTATCCATGTGAAGCGCCTCTGACACCTTTCTGCAAAAGCAACTGCCACACTCCAAGCAGAAGGAACCTCACTGGTGCAACTAATAAAGGATAATAACGCGCTTCTCCAAGCATGCAAATAATGATGCCTAAGAAGACGTTTCAGTAAAGTTATCTAGATTAGCCTTTGCGTGTAATTTAGATTAATAAACAAGATCAACGGCTTGTGTTAGATATGATCCTTAGAATCAAGGGTCTGTCTTGATTCTAAGTTACTATAAATACTGTGTAAACACTTCATAGTAAGTGTGTCTTTTGTGTACCTGCTATACCTTCACAGTGCTTTTTGATAGAGTTTTACTTGTAATCTCAGAAGTTTAATACAACAGTGCATTTATCAGTATTCTTGCTGTTTACTTGTTTACTTTGTTGGTTGCTATTGTTTCCGCCAATATCAACTAGAATATAATCACCTTGTAATCTTACGATCCTACAATCTTTACTCTGACCTCAAATGAAATCTTTTTGTGATGCGATTGGTGAAGCATTTCATGTTTATTTACTTGTTACTCTATTCCATTACTTAATGCTGCGGTTTGATCCTATTACCTTTCAATGTAGAATTGCGTGTTATTGATATTTGGTAGTTTTTATCAGAAGCAAAATATGAGATTTATAAGTTTCTTAGTAGGACTTTTCCAATATGTTTACCATTTGCTATGTTTAAAACTTTAGTTAAAGAATCTAAAATTTTAGCATGTACATTATGTTAAAAACTTTAAAACCCAAACAAGTTGAGCTTTTATCGAGCTACTTGAACTCATTCGAGCCGAGCATAAAAAATGAGCTCCAGATATGTAATGAGTTGGGCTCAAGCTTATAAAGGATCGGCTTGACCTCTTTGCAAGCCTTCTTAATTCTTATAATATACATGACTTGGAATTTTCAAAGGATGTTCTTATTTTACTTTCTAAAAAGGTTTTTGACTTATGGTCATGTTTTGTTGTAGTATATATATTTACTTGAAATGTGTTTTTTTATCGAATATAATGTTTACATTCTAATGGAATATTTGGAATATCGAACTAGGAATTGAAAGACTTTCTTTCTTTATATACGAGTCAATTACATACCGGAAATCTCGAATAGTAAATGCTATACCGGAAATGCGATATATAAAGTCAATCTGAGTGAATTCCGTACCAAGCTGTCCAACCAAAACCTAACAGTATATCAGATCTATCCTATAAAGGTAGTCCAACACAAGTAATCAATACTACGCCTTCGACCTTTGAGAAGTTACTTTGTGAAATAGGATTGATCCCTTGTACAATTTCTTCATTTTAGATAGCTAGAGCTAAGCCTGTCCTTAGAATGAGTCGGGTAGGGCCTTTCAGTCAAGTGCCTTGCCTTCCTTGCCTATTCATTTAGTCCAACAATTGAAATACCTATTCGCATTCTTTCCCAGTCCAATTCGAAAGTTACTTTGTTCAGTCGATCATATTTGTGAACTAAGCTTGATTATCAAAAATAGTTTTTTATTTTGAGCCTATCTCAAATTCCTCTCAAGCAAAGCTTGAGCTTGTATCATGAAGGCTTGTTGAGCTAGAGTTGAAGCTTAGCCTAATGTTTCCAAGCCAAGTTGAGCCCTGTCAAGCTTAAGCCTAGCCCAAATCGTTTACAGCCCTAATGATAGGCACCAGGTTAGGTAACGGATAAAATTTGAATTCAAATAGAAACGGCTAGGTTACGGGTCACCCGAGATACAGAAACACCACTCGATCAAACCGTAGGGCAGTCTAATATGAGTTTAGGATACGGAAGTCACCACCTAAACTTGGGATTAGGTTCCAAAGAACACCATCCAAGCATGCCAAGCTTGAACTAGCAATTGAAAATTAATTTCACTCAAACACACTTGAGAGAAATCAACTAAACACTTCTCATAATATCACTTTGTAATCCTTTTCTTTTCTCTTTTACGGTTTACATAAGGAAATAAAAGAGAACATGGGTCCCCCACTCATGCTACAATTTTGGAATTGAAAAAAAAACTGACATTAAAGAAATAAAATAAAATAAATCAGTAAAAGGAACATGAGAACATGTAATGTAGCAGACATGTTGAGGACCTGTGCATGCTTGCAATCATGGGTGGTTAATAGTTGAGGAGCTCCATTTGAACCAGGTTCCCCCATCTTACCGACCCGCCCTTGTCTGGGTTAATCCCAGCGGTTAGGATGTTTGAATTTTCAAGCTTATGTCTATCACCTAATCTGACATCTTCCAAAAGCTAGGATCATATTATTGTGTATGAAATAAGAAACAAAGATATTCATGAATTGACAATTAATATGTTATCTTTTTTTTAGAACAACTCTTAATCTACTCCTATAAACCACCTATACCCGCATCTTGCAGGATTTGAACCCTTGACCTCTAGAACAGAGGCAAGACACCTTACCACCACGATGTCCCTTGAGGACAACTAATATGTTATCTGTTATGAAAACTTTACTGTATTCTTCAAAGTAAACAAATAACCCACTGCAAATATTTAAAATCTTAAATAAGAAGAGTGAAAGCATTTGCTGCTATTGAGTTAATGATGGTTGTTAGGCTTTTAGAAACATTAATGTTAAGTTACTTGCTATCTGTGGGTGTAGGTTAAGACATTATGTGAGAAGGCAAAAGAGATACTTATGGGTGAAAGCAATGTTCAGGTATGAGTTAATTTTTTCTTACCTTTTTGTCGCTTTGATTGCTCTATTAGTACACAATTATTCATTCTTAAATATGTTGGTTCAGGCCCAAGAAAACACACACAAAAACTCACGTACAACTCTAATTGATTAAAAGGTAAAACTGCAGTAAACAAAGACTACTGCTTCTCCTATTTATAGCAAAATAAAGAATAATAAACACATGCAAAATAGAACAATTCTACATATCCCTTTTATTCAGCAACAAACTCCACTTCAACATCCACTTCCCATGTAATTCGGTCGATTCAAGACTAATTCTTCTGCTGCAAGTTTGGAGCCCAATCCGACCCATATCCAAAACCCGTAAACCGACTTGACCCGATCAAGATTAAACCCTACAAAATATAGATCAAATCTATACGTCTCCAAGTAGCTTTATACAGATATATAAAACATGTTAAATCATTTTGACGAACATGTGAAATATGTTGTTTTTCATTTTAGATGTCTCTTGCAGCCAGTAAAGAGCCCTTGGTGACATTCATGGGCAGTTTCATGATCTTGCTGAACTTTTTCGAATAGGAGGGAAGGTATTTAATTGCACCTCTTATTATTTCATGTATATAATTTACTGTTTTACAATTTCACTTAAATAGTTAAATATGTTTCATCTTCAATTGCAGTGCCCAGATACTAATTACTTGTTTATGGGGGATTACGTGGACCGAGGATATTATTCTGTTGAAACTGTCACGGTAAGGGGAAGCTGAAATGCTTGATTCTCATGTAAACTGATAATGGAATTTTAGTTATAAGGTAATCAAAGTTGATTAAAAGTGGAATTTACAAAGTTGAAGTAGCAAGAACGCTAGTTGATATGATGAGAAAAGGGAACTTATTCTGCTACCCAAATCGAATTATAATACAATTATATTATCAACCCTTTATACAAGCTTTTGTATTTATTTCTACAATGAAGTTTCATGAAATTGATGGAAATTACTTTGTATCATTTTCCTTTTCCTCAGCTCTTGGTAGCTCTGAAAGTGAGGTATCCTCAGCGAATTACAATTCTAAGAGGAAATCATGAAAGTCGTCAGGTATTTTATTTCTAAGTGAGTCGATTCTGATTATGTTTTTATATTTTAACTGGTCAAACGGGTTATTTAGAAACATAACTAAAAGGAAACATGTTAAATGGGTTGAAAGTTGCCTTAAATGTATTTTTACTGCATAAAACCTCTTAATTATTTTATCCAAGAAGTTATATTGGTATTAAACTTATTTGACACACTACTTATGTATAAGGAAATTAAATGTTTGTACAAAAAGTGTTTTAAGTCAATCCAACCCGTACCAAAAATCACCCATTTTGACCTGTTACCGAAAACGGTAAATATAGATAAAAATTATATATCTCTTCATATCAGATCCAATCAGAGGTTGTATATACCGGTGGTTGAGTATTAATCATTTTAGTCAAAATTATATTCTGGTGAATGATCCCACCTGCTGGATATTAGATTAGTCTACCTTCAGAACTGACAATTATTCTTGTATACAGATCACTCAAGTCTATGGATTTTATGACGAATGCCTTCGAAAGTGAGTTTCTAGCACCCAGAAAGTAATTCAATATTTCATGGAGCAAAATATGCTAGTACGCTACTAATAGTACGAGTGTATTTTGGGTTGATAATTACTATTTATTCTTTATTTACTTTTCTCTTATATGCATGATGTCGTTACTGGTGTATAATTGTAGAATTTGTCTTATAGGTATGGCAGTGCTAATGTTTGGAAGACTTTTACAGATCTCTTTGACTATTTTCCATTGACTGCATTGGTTAACATCTCCATTCTTTTTACTATATTACTATTATAAATCTCAATATTATTATTAGTATATGTATAACAACAATTAAATGCTCATCTTTTTTTAGGTTGAATCGGAAATATTTTGCCTACATGGTGGGTTGTCACCTTCAATTGAAACACTTGATAGTATAAGAAACTTTGATCGTGTGCAAGAGGTCCCACACGAGGGTCCAATGTGTGATCTTTTATGGTCTGACCCAGATGACCGTTGTGGTTGGGGAATTTCACCCCGTGGGGCCGGATACACCTTTGGCCAAGTAATAAATCTCTTTTCTTTCGTTTTTTTACAATCATGCGACTGTTTTATGACATAAAATTATTTCGTAGGATATTTCTGAGCAATTTAACCATACCAACAATCTAAAGCTTATTGCTAGAGCTCATCAGCTGGTCATGGAGGGATTCAACTGGGGACATGTAATTACTTTGGCCTTATCATCTCTTGTGGGGCCCTTTTGATTCATGCCATTTCACCGTTTTAAATGATTTTACGTTCTTATATTCAATCTTTTGTTTATGACAGGAACAAAAAGTTGTCACCATCTTTAGCGCACCAAATTATTGCTATCGATGTGGGAACATGGCTTCTATCTTGGAAGTTGATGATTGCATGGGCCACACATTTATCCAGGTTTGTGCTCTCCTAATACATCCTGACGCATGGCTATTTTACTGTTAGAGGTGGCAAAATGGGCTGCATGGGTGGGTTGGGTAGCAGGCAAGAACAGGTAACTTTTTGTATGGGTTATTGGGTTGAATGGCTGGGTTGGGTTGTCGCAGAACACTTCTGTTCAATATTTTTTTTTAAATAATTGGTGTCAGATATTCTTATCATTTTTTAATATTCTGTTTAATAAAATGGTTCATAAGGTTTTATGCATTAAAACACACCGACTCTAAGCCAATTTGACCCTTTTTCTTTTAAGTTGTTCTTTCTAATGATCATAAACTTATACATCAGGTTCTTAAATTCGAAAGTGCATTCCCCGAAATAGAAACTGAATAAAAGATTGTACCTTTTTGGTGTAATTCGTCCTAATCTAAAACGATTCAATTTTGCAGTTTGATCCAGCTCCTAGGAGAGGAGAACCTGATGTAACCAGACGAACGCCTGATTACTTCCTCTGAATAGTTCCGTTAAAGTTATTCGCGAAGATTTGGGCATTTTGTATGGGCTAAAAACTCATCAGGTGAAATACAAGAAATGGACCAAATGGTTTGTAAACTCGGCATTGTATGAATCTAGGGTTTTGTTTTTTTTGTTGCCATTTCCAATTCATTGTTGAAGTAATGGGGTTTTATGTATCTGCAAAGGGAATGATTCAGAAGTTAATGTGGGTTTTTTTTAACTAGTTTTAATCACATAAATTAACATTTGTATTAAGCAATTGCCCTCTTGAATTTTGTTTATTAATTTGGTTGATGGGTTTAGTTCGTTTTCATACGCTTATTTTCTTGAGGGACACATTCACATATAGAAACACACCCTGTCTTCATCTGGTTAATTGACCAACAATATCGAATAAGCCAATTCAGAGATGATAGAATCTACAGAGAATCAGAAGGAGAATTTTGTTCAATCAAGCGTAACCTTGTCATTAACGACTAATGGCTTATAACAATCGATCGGTTACACAAATATAGAAATTACAAGTCCCTGAACTATGGAATATTACAAATTGAACTATTTCTTATTACAATAGGTCCCTGAACTCTTTAATATCGTAACAATTCTTCCCCGTTAAAATCATTCTTGACATCACGAATGAAAAGAAGGAAACTGAAGTTGAAATTCCTCCAAATCTTCCCATATAGCTTCCGAAACAGGTAGAGAATGCCAATGAACCAAAATGCGCGTGGCAGCTCGGTTGTGTTAGGACAGCCACAGCACTACCCTATAGCTTCATAAAGTCTTGCCAAAAGTGACTGAGAAAAATGGAATCTTTGTCTGATACAATAGTTCTAGGACAGCCATGCAATTTGAAAATATGGTCAAAGAAAAGTTGAGCTATTTGGACAACTTTGAAAGGGTGAGAGAGTGGAATAAAGTATCCATATTTTGTAAATCTACAATAATCACCATAATAGCATCTTTACCATAGGCTGTAGGAAGGCTCGTAATAAAATCCATAGAAATGTCACTAAAAATAGATTTAGAAGTAGGAAGGGGTTGTAACAGCCCTGGTGAAGCTACTCTCTCATATTTGGCTTTATGACAGATAGCACAATTCCTTACAAATTCTTTGACTGCTTGAGCACATTTCCTACAGTAAAACATTAATTTCAATATATGAAGAATGGGTAGATACCCTGAATGACCCCCATTTTGAAAGAATGACATAGCTGCAGAATATCCAACCTTAATTGAGAATCAAAGCCAATCACTATTCTGTTTTTCCTTTTTAATAGTTGACCAGCCCAAGTAAACTATTTAATAGGGACGTCAACTTGCAATTGAGAAAGCAGTTGTTGGATTATAGGGTCATTATGCCAACCAGCCTTGATTCTTGGCCATATACAAGGATCTATGGAGCTCAAACTCATTTGGAAAAGGGCTAACCCATCCATTCTGGATAAAGCATCTGCAGCACAATTATCCTTGCGTTGCATGTACACAATTTCATAATCATAGCCTAACAACTTACCATTTCTGTTGTAAAGGAGTGCTTATTTTCTGCTCAAGTATGTACTTTAGGCTTTTTTGATCTGTTCTGATAATGAAATGCTTAAGGATCAGATAATGGTGCCAATGTTTGACAGTCATTAGAATAGCCGGTAATTATTTTTCATAAACAGACATGGCTTGCTGTTTGACTGAAATGCCTTTACTAAGGAAGGCAAGAGGATGATTGTTTTGCATCAGTACAACTTTTAGACCTTTAGAAGATGCATCAGTTTCAATGACAGTTAGTTGGCTAGCAATACTACCAAAGGCTTTTATGAACCTACGGTCCCAAGAATCCTCTTAATTGTTTGATAGTTGTAGGTTGAGGCCACTTAAGAATAGGATCAGTTTGAACCCCATCTTTGGTGATTACATGGCCTAAATACTCCACATGGGAGCCAACAAAAGTGCATTTTTTTTAAAGAAAACTTATACATTCCCTGAGTACTCCTTAATTTACACTATTTTACTCCTAATAAGACTTATATTCTTAACCTTTTGATTTCAACACTTTGATACCAACATGTTATTTGGTAAAAATGAATATAATTAAAATATTTATGGATAAGTAGAAAAAAGTTAATCTAATAATAAATTTAAGTTTTTAGTGTAGATAACAAATAATAAGTATTTTAACAACAACCACTAGATTAGCCTAGTGGCAAAGATGTATACCCAAAACTTCACGAAAATGGGGAGGTCTGGGGTTCAAGTCCCACTTGTGACAAAGAAAAAAGAGATTCAGGTTGGGCCAAGGGTTTTCTCACCTATGATGAATTTCCTCCTAAAGAAGGTGGAGATGATCGGATGGGTCAGTGGCCAATCAATGATTCAAATTGCTGTTAAAAAAAGTCTTTTAACAAATTTACATCCAACCGTAGAGAGATAACGGGGGTACACAAATCGGTTCGTCAAGGTTGGGAATTTTTTTTTCGGAAATGGTGTTATTTCACCTTTTATTTTCACAATCGGTGTCAAAATTTTTTTGGTATCACAAATGGTGTTTCCCCACTTCACAACCACGGTTTGTGTTGTTTCCAATCTTTCGAACCACGGTTTGTTTTTTTTTGTTGTGTTTGTGGTTCCCTACCACGAGTTGTGGTTTTTTGTGGTTCCCAACCACGGTTTGTGGTTCAAAACCATGTTCCTAATAGCGTTTGTTTATTTCAAGCTTCCCAAGCACGGTTTGAGTATCCCAACCATGGTTTGTTCTTCTCAAGCACGGTTTGTTCTTCCCAACCACGGTTTGTATTTTAGGGTTTTAATTTTTTTGATTTTCTTATGATAAATACTACAATATAAAAATATAAATATACAAACATTTTGCATGTTAATGGTTACGGGTTTATTTCTAAAGATGCTATAATTTCATAATGTTACTTTGAAATTACAACAAGTTTGGAAATATTTTAGACAATTATGTTAAAATATCTTTTATGTCATCATTTAGTCAATACACATTATGACATCTTTGAATCCTATATAGAGAATCAGAATCTTATTTAGAGAATCATATTCATAGATTTTTCACATTAGAATTTTCTGAGATTCTATGTAAAATATGTAAGAATCTCTGTGAGATGTGAAAATTGTGATAAGATAAGTCATCTCTGTGAGATGTGAAAATTGTGATAAGATAAGTCATCTATGTGAGAATCTCTGTGAGATGTGAAAATTATGATATAGAAGATGTCTTCAACAAAGCATAAATCAGTCTTTAACGAAACAGATTTAAAGCTTATAAACCAAAACTATCTCAAACTCTTTCAAGTCTTTCATTTCGTATCTCTCATAATGTCCTTAACTCGTCCATTTCTTGTTAGATTATACTATGGTGGTAACTTTTCATACGAAAACGGAATTGTTTTCTCCGATGAATCAACTCGAACTACTTCCTTTATTATTCACCACAGAATGAGATATGAAGAATTACTTCATATGGTTTATGATCATCTTGGTGTTCAAAAGGAATCTTTTAGCTTAGGGTTATTATTATATTATCAGTTTCAAGGGATATCTGAAGCATCATATACTTCTAGTGACAGAAGTTTAGATATTTTGTATTATTTAGTAGAAGCAGAAGCAAACTTCAGGGCTAACATATACGTTATTTGTCAGCCAATAATGCCAGTCCAACAAAACGGATGTATGGATCCCCTTCATAGTGTTTCTGTTTCAATGACACCCTAACCAACACCAACACCAACACCAACACCAACACCCCCTTGTTATCAATATAATAATCCAGTACAATCTCCATCAACGTTTGAAGCCGACCCGTCAAGCCAACATACCATCCTAGAAGATATTTCACATGAACAAGTTGATGACGCTATGCATGGTGATAATGAAGAAGTCTTCGATAATTCTATTGAAGACGTAAGGTCAGAAGATTCTGAAGATGTAAGAGAGGATTTGAACGTGTCCACTGATGAAACTGATGATGACAGATACGAGGAAACTCCAACAGAATACAATCTCGGAATTGTTCAAGGGTTTTCTGAAGGACCGATGAACTATTCTGATGATGTTGAGGAATTAAGAGATTACGACGCTGGTGGTTTTGAAGCAGACGACCACATGGTGTAACAACTGGTAAATTTTACCACATAGCTATTTAAATATAATTACACGAAACTGTGCATATTAGACTAATTTTAAATAATTAGGTCTAACCCGGTCTAGCAGAGTCCACCCACTATACAACTTATGAAGGAAATTTTAGAAATTTCCAAGACACAACAATACTCGTACGCGTTGGTGATAATTGGGTCCAAACTATTTGGAAAACCAACTAAAAGGCTTTTAATACGTGCATTAATATAAATACTATTTAAAACTAAATAATTGCGGATATTAACGTTGAGACGAGACAAATATTTTTTTAGACTCAAAAATTTATATTAAGCTATTAACGAGTCGCAATTGCTTAGATATAAGCGTTAATTCATATACCCGATACCTTTTTAATTATAACTCGATGGCTTAAAAATTTATATTTAAAACCGGGTACCTATCGGATATTATACCGGACTTTAACTAACGGGTATCACACCACTCACTACCCTACCCCCCCACCCTCTTTTTCCTTTCCCTCTCGACTGAACAAACCGACTCTTCCATTTCTTTTGCAATTCCTCCACGTGAACAAACTACACCATATATATATATTTATTTGTTTGACTTCATCAAGTTCCCAGGTGACAAGAAAAGACTAATGCAAAGTCTACCTATTTACTTTGTATTTTCGGCGCCTCCCCATCCCATAACATGTTTCCCATGCCACACAAGTCCATGAGTTAATACACACTAGTATGTTCATCTTCCATGGCTATATAAAACCACATTCAAGCACCCACAAATCACACAATCCATTCCTCTAAGTTTTCTTCTGTCCACGACTCAACAAACCAAAACTTTTACTTTTTATTTCTTTTCTCCAATCCAAGTTCAAGAACACAAGGGTGGAGACTCAAATCTAGTGTTTCCAAGTCCATCTCAAAGGGGTTTCAAGCCTTCAATTACCGCCATTCCTTCTCCTTGCTTGCTTTAAGTGAGTGTTCATACTCTTAAGTCTTGATCTTTATTAATTATATTAGTTGTTTTGTGTATAAGATCATCCAAATAGTGCTTATTTCAAAAGAAAACACACCATTTGAAACATACATGTTGCTGGCAGATTTTTGTGTCCACTTTGGAAGGTCACATCTCGGTCAAAACTAAACCAAATCGAACGTTTCCTGAGTCTAAAATTAATTTTAAAGAGTCCTCTATCCATCCCAAGTGGTTTCATGTTTTTTGGTGGAGTTTTGATACCCCAAAAGAGTGATACAAGAAACCGGACCTAATATGAGTTTTATAACAGAATTCTAAGATTAACTTGATAAGGCCATAACTTGCTCAATAAAGGTCCAAATAACTTGATTCTTCTGTCAAACGTTAGCATTTTGTGTCCTCTTTAAAACCCATATGGCTTCTTGTCTTGAAACCAACATTTGGATCCCCAAACAGCCGTATTTCCAAGGCCTATCCAGCAAAACCGAATCTGTTAACATGCTTATGTTATTATGAATATTTGAAACCCTTAAACCCTTCCAAATATTGTAAACCCTACATTTTTATAGACCCATGACCTATAGTTATACATATCTTGAACCCCGAAATCTATTGAATTTATTAAATAACTAAAAACATGTCTTAAGTGGACTTAAAAACCCGAGTATTTCCTAGATGACTAGTTTGATATCAAAAAGCTTTATTTCCAATTGTATGTATATTTAACCCTCAAACCTATTAATGATGATATAACACTATAATGACATGTTTTGAAATACATATCTTAGCATATAAATGTATTTTGTTATCACCAAACCGTCACCAACGATAGTCGTGTCAAACAACTTGGAAACCTAAAACGGGTTCATGTCAAGCCTAGTTGGGTGAAATGAATGCATGATCAACACGCACATGAATCATTACATAGACCTTAAGGTGTCTTAATTATATTTAGGGCACGAGTAGGTCGGGACATATTCGGACTTTGTTACTTATATCATCACCTTGCTGCTAAGGTGAGTTTCACGGCCACACTTTTACTTTTTTTAAATTTGCTTTTAAACATACGGGGGAGAAAACTTGCTCAACTTACAAATGAACACAAGTACCTACATTGTTACATGAGTCAACACGTTTAACGCATCAAAGTCCCCTCTTATTCTGTAACTGTTAGTTATGGTATGAACGTGGAATGCATAAATAGATCTATTTGGGTTGACACCCCCGTCCGTGGTTAGTCGCGCTAACCTTGACTGGAGGTCAAAGCGGGTGCATAATTTTCATCAACTATTATAATGTTTGGCGTTAAGAACATTGGGTTAGGGACACAACTACAACGTCGAGTTCGGTTACGGGAGCTCATGGTAATAATAATAGAGATACACTATTGTTTTAATTAATGATAGTGGGACATCATTGTTCGGGAGAAACAATACACATCATTGTTCGGAGAAAAAAATACACAACTAGAAATCTTGTGGTCTAAACATCAAACATTTCAACTAAACCTGTGAACTCACCAACTTTATGTTGACCTTTTTAAGCTTGTTTTCTCAGGTAACTAATCATGGAAGGAAAGGCATGCATGCATGTAGAATCACTTTTGAAGTTTTCTGGTTATAACCTAGGGCATCTAGGTCATAGCTAGCAAACTTGTTATTTAAACCGTCCACTTGGTTAAGTGTGGTATTTTGGCATGTATGGTCTTGAAACAATTTATCGTTTTGTGTAATGACTTAAACCTTTGATAATAAATGCATTTAGATGTCGTTTGTTGTAATCAAAGGCTATGGACACATGAACCGTCGCGCCCCGTGTTTCCGCCCTAGGCGGGGTGTGACACATGGATTTGTGGAACAATGACTTAAATGAAATTCGAGATGGTATGTACTTTAAATCTTAAAATGAGTTGATGTATGTTGTTCGAAAGTGGAATGTTGTCCGTAATAAAGAGTTAACAGTAGTTGAAACCAGACCTCAAAAATGGAGAGCAAGATGTTACACCACAGTCGCTAGTCAAACAACTAATCTTCCATACGATCCTCCATGTAACTGGTATGTCTATGCACGTTTGAAGAATAGTGAAACCATGTGGAGGATAGTAAAATGGGTTGCGTCTCACAACTGCTATGGGTCAGTCATTCGTAACAACAATAGGAGCCTAACATCTAAAAATGTTGCAGCATACATCAACCATGCGGTTCGTGCCAACATTGATTTTCCTGTTAAACAAATACAGGCGTATATAAAGGAAACCTTGAAGGTTGATATTTCATATATAAAGGCTTGGCGAGCTAGGAGAATAGCTGCTGATAGTATTTACGGTAACTGGAAGTCTAATTTCGAGGAGTTACCTAAGTACATTACAGCTCTGGTGGCATCAAATACTGGCACTATTGTGGAATGGTATCATCAAACAGACGGTTCATGTCAATACGATACATTTAAATATGTATTTTGGGCATTTGGGCCTGTCATAAAAGCATTTCAACATTTCTGGCCCATTATATGCGTAGACGGTACACATTTGACGGGATCCTATCGTGGTAAGCTATTAATCGCAGTTACAAAAGATGCAAACAACTATATAGTTGTAGGATCGGTGAATACAAGATGGTTTTATTCTAGTTGAGATTGGCGAAAACAATCACAACTAAGCAATGTAAACAAGTAAACAAGAAGAATACTGATAAATGCAATTTGTATTAAGCTTCAAAGATTACAAGATTACAGAGAAAACTCTTAAGAAAAAGCACAGTATACAATGACTCTAAGTACTTCTTATATAGTAACTTAGAATCAAGGCGTCAAGGATCAGATCTAACACAAGCCGTTGATCTTGTATTGAAGCTATTCTACATGCAACGACAATAAAAACTACAAAAGTTATCTTTACTCAAACGTCTTCTTAGGCATCATTGCTTGAGTCCTTGGAAGAAGAGCGTCGTTGTCTTTTATTGTCTTGCACCAGTAACATTTTTTCTGCGTGGAGTGTGTCAGTGTTGCAGCAGAAAGTTGTCAGTGGTAATGGTTGCTTTATCGAAGCCAGTCAACTACAACGTTTGATCTTCAGAGGGAATGGCTATCGGTAGCAATGTTGTTGATCAGCAGCAAGACATAACTGTCCATAGCTGCTGATGATTTGCCTATCAACAACAACTTTCGTAGCAGATTTGTTTTTCAGCAGAAGAACAAGTATCCGCTGCAGATAAGCTTATCCGCAACAGTTTATCGATCTGTAGCAAACTCTATGGTCCACAACAGTTGTACTTAGAGATTTTTGTAGCCATCAGTCTTTATTTCTACAAACTCTCCCTAGACTGATGCTACCAAAACTCTCTTACTGTTTTTGTCGCTGAAGCTTTTTCATGTTGCAGACTATCCTTTCTACCTCATAGCCTCTTGGGTCCTGGCTGGGATTGTTTAGAGGAAGCTCAAGTAGAGTCTTTATGACTTTGCTTGGCATTTTGAAGATGGCCTTGCTTGAACATATCATCTTCTGTCCTTTAACATCAATCAGGATAAACTCGTTGGTATCAGCCTTGAAGGACCAACTGGTGAATGGAGAATGGGATTGAAGAGGTTTGGCATGAATGATTACATCTTTACTAGGGTTGAAGTGATGTTTGATCACTAGCAGAAGATGTCTCCCACCTTCATTCTATGGCTCATGGGCTTCACCCAACTCCATTATTCTTCTTAGATCTGAGTCTGGGAGTTGCAGTACCACATCAATAGATTTATAGATAGATCTTTTCAGTTCTTCCTTTCCCCTGAAAACTTCAAACCATTTATCTTGACTGTTATAGAACCATACAACTATTTCTCTTGAGTCTTCTGGGGTGATGGTAGGTTTGGTTTTCTTTTTGGAAGGCTGCTGATGAGGAGGAGCTGGGTGGAAGGATTTAGACTTTGTGGGAAGAGAGGAATGAGGTCTAGGCTGGAGAGTGGAAGTATGGTGGGAGGAGTAAGTAGTGGATGAGGGAGAAGGCTTGGGTTTATTTGATTTGTGTTCAGCAGTTTGAGTTATCACCCTTTTCTTGGAGCCTGTCTTCTCCAATCTTTCTTCCTCTTCCTTCTTGACTTTGGAGTACAAGGCTTGCAAGTTCATGAAACTCATGAGGCCTAGCCTTTTACCACTTTCTCCTCTTGCCTTCAGGAAGTCAGTCATGATCTTCCTTTCTTCATGGGTCCTTATGTTGAATGCAATGGTCTTCTTGGATTTTTGCTTGGCTTTTTCTTCTTA
Source organism: Smallanthus sonchifolius (assembly GCA_023525975.1). NCBI lineage: Eukaryota > Viridiplantae > Streptophyta > Magnoliopsida > Asterales > Asteraceae > Smallanthus > Smallanthus sonchifolius. Next base: position 22,564,719 of record CM042030.1, on the reverse strand, counting down.
TTCTTCATCCCTTTTCTTATTTGCCAATTGACCTTGCTGACCCATGAAGGCTCTGTAGATTTCTTTATTTGATAGTTTCTCAAGGTAGTCTGCATCCTCACCTTGAGAAATCAGAGCCACTATCCATTCTTCTCTCATTTCATTAGCTAGTTTAGAATCAGTTATTTTGAACTTCGCCTCTTCCCTTTTCTTCTTCTTTATTAAACTATTCCTGCAGCTGAAGAGCTAGGGCTTCATCTTCTTGTAATTGAGAAGCTGCAGGAACTCTGGCTTTGAGATCATCAAGCTGTTTAGCATATAGCTGGATTTGTTGTTCTCTGAAGTGCATGTCAGCTTTTCTTTCTTGAATTTTTCTTAGCTCTGCCATCTCCTCTTCTTCTCTTCTTCTTCTTTCCTCCCTTTCCTTTTGCTCTTTCATCAGTCTCTCTTCCACCTCTTCAGTCATTACTCCCTTCCCCTTGGCTTTGGTTGATGCCTCAGCTTCAGCTTCATGGATCACAACAGCAGATGTTTTAGATACTGTTGGGATCTCTGCTTCAGCTTCATTGGCAGGTTGAGGATTAGACACAGAAGAAGGGACTGCTTCACTCTCTTCCTTTTCACATTCATTCCCATACATAACTTTAAAGGCTTCTTTGACATTCTGAGTAGCCACTTTTCTTGACCCTTTTGATGCATTCAGTATGACAGTTGGTGAGGAGGGAAGGGATGGATCTGAGTCAGAGTCATTCATTGCAGGTGATTCCTCCTTGTCAAGAGAAGCTTTGATAATATTGGTCATTTCTTGACTTTCTAAGGAGTTGATGTTGCAGATGTGTGTTCTGAGCTCAAAGACCTTGTGCAGGAAGTCTGGATTGATGAGCAGGATCTCTTGGATGTTGTTGATTGTGAACGATGATCCATCACTTAGGAAGAATTTAAAGCCCAAGAACCCAGTTCTTGACCATCCTTGCACTTCCAAGCCCTTGACCACTTCATTGTAGAAAAATCTTCTCCAACATAGAACTTCTTCTTATTCTATTAAAGCACTACTCCTGATCAAGGCAAGTCTTGGAGCCAGTCTTTGTTCTGATGTTGTTGAAGATTCTGCATGGTTTTTAGGACAGGCCACCCTTTTTGCTTCTTCTAGGAGCCTTTCAAACCAGGGTAGATTATCCTCCATCAAGACGTAGAACCTGTCGATTGCAAGTTCTGCTGAGAGATCTGTGGAAGTGTTGATGCAGTTTGATAGATACATTTCTAGAACCTGAAGTGGATTTAGTGTATTCCAATTCAGCTCTTCTATTCCACCAAACTCCCATCCAATCCAGAATCTCTCAGATAGACCATCATACCCCCATGCTAGAATGGAGTCAAATTCTAACTTATTTGCAGTTGGAGTGAATTGAGGGGCAATGGTCTGTCTTGATATGGCTGCAGCAGTAGGAAGTATGCTGAATGATGAAGGTGTGTCTTCATTTTGACTTTCATTCTTTAACACCTCATCAACAGCTCGGACAACTAACTTCCATTCCTCAGTGATATCTTCCTCTTCATCTACCGAGTCTGGCAAGTCATGAACTTGAATAAAGGCAGGTTTGAATAAGGAACTTTGAAATACAGCCTGCTTTTGTATCCATTCTTCGAGGTTGTCAGCATCGTCTTCTACTGCGACTATCTCCCCCTTTTTGGTTGCATCAGTGTAAAGGGTTGCATCTGTTTGAGTTCCCACTGATACAAGGGAAGGAGTAGGCATAACTGGGCATTGATGGGCTTCATGCATAGAGACTTGGTGCCTTAGTTTGGACACTTCAGCCTCTAGCATAGCTACCCTGGCCGTTAATTCCATATTTTTGAGTTTCAGATTGTCCTCATCCACAATTATGGAATCCTTGGAGCTGGATGGGGTCTTAGGCCTAGCCTCTGCATCCCCATCACCCTGGTTTTCTTGGCACCTGGGATTCCTCTCAGTGATGAGTGTTTCAAAGGAAACATCCTCACTGTGAGTTGTCGTGGTTAGGGTCTTAGTGATGTTATCACTGTCCTCCTAGTCATTTGATGTACCAAGAGTAGTGACAGCCCATTCCACATTCACTCTATCAGTACTCCTAGAGTAAACCTTCTTGGGTAATAAACTTGGGTTAGGTGCACTAGCATCCAAGCCAATCAATACCTCCGAGATAGTGGTTGTTGGAGAAGGTATATCATCTTGACAAGGTGCCTCTACACCTAAGTTCAGAGAAGAAAAATAATGGAATGGCTCAATGGGTGGTTTTATGGATCCGGGATGTGATCCTGATCCTAATAGAGAAGCTTCCAAGGAAGTCTCTCTAATGATGTGGCTATCCCTTTTGATATTCTCATCAGAATTTTAGGATTCTGAATAAGGGCTTTTAGGTTGGGATTGGGCCTTTGAGACAAGAAGAGAAGGAGTCTTCTTGCTCCTTTTTCTAGTATATTTTTCCGTAACTGGGCCCTTTGTTCTAGTTGAACGATAACATCCAAAACATGTGTAAGTAATTTATGTGCCTGTGCATCCTTAGTAGTATGAACAGGGGTTCGAACAGTGGAAGCAGATTGTTGTTCAGGATGTGAAGAGGAGGGTGTGGGATCAGTATCAGCTGGGATTGCTGAACTGTCACCCTGAGTACTTTGTATGTTCATCATTGTAGATAACAATGGAACATTGACCCTTGAGAACTTTTTGGAAACAGTTCTCATACTTTGGAAAATGTTATTTTTATGTCCCAACATAAGATAGATTTTTGCAGATTTTGAAAGATCTTTTAATTCATTATTGAAAACTTCCTGCAAGAATCTTGAGTACATAAAAAATGATTGCTTTGTACCTTCTTGAAGGTTATATCTCAAACCTTCAAAGATGAGATGTGCAAAGTTGAAACTCTGGCCAAAAACCATACCATGAACAGCAGAGGCGAGAGCAGAACTCACTTGATGCCATCCACTTCTCTTCTAGGATATGCATTGTAGAAGAGTGTGGCATAGAAACTTCCATGGAGGGCCCATTAGCGCCTTTTCGATTGTGTACTCATTCTGATTTCCAGTGTACCCTATGGTTACAAAGGTCCTCATGTATTCTTCTTTTGAGTATGAAATGGCGGCCCCATCGTCTTGAAACTTGAGGTGTTTTCTGAGAGTAACTTCAGTGACGATGATATCTTTGCCGTCTACCGTGGCTTGGATTTGGGGAATCCCCTGTTCGGTAGAGTAGACGGCGGTGTTCCAAAAATCCTCCATATGAGGGATGTATATGGTAGGGTTGACGGTTAGTGCAAAATATATCTTTGAACGACAAACAAAATCGATCATATCATCGAACCCTTCGGGCTTCTTTCCTTTAACCAGGTATGCAGTGAGATTGTGGTAGGGAGAAAACTTGTCATTAGGATGGTTTATGTCGACCTCTACCATATTGTTGGGTTTGGAGGGAAAGAGGAAGCTTTTTGAAGGGTGGTTAAGGATGGAAAGCTTTGAATGTTGTGGAGGCTTAAGAGAAAGAGATGGGAGTTAGGGTGAAATTGAATGTGAAGAGGTGGTGAAGAAAATTGATTTGTGTTATAACGGCAGAGGAGGGAAAAAGAAAAATGACTTGTACAGTACAACCTTATTCACGTTTTACTGTTACAGCTGTAATACACTAAAGCAGTCATGGTAAAGACTGAAGGTAATTTTTACAGCGGGTAAAGGTTAATTTGGACTTAGATTTACCCATCAGCAGCAAACTTGGTTGATGTGGATGGTTAAGCCTATCCGCTGCAAGCTTGGTTGTTGCGGATGGTTAAGTCTGTCAGCAGCAAACTCAATTGCTGCTGACGGATGCAATGATCTGCAGCAAGGATGTTGCTGCTGACAGCCTTAAAGCTATTCGTAGGAAACTTGTTCCTGCTGATAACTTAAAGCAGTCAGTGGCAAATTCTTTGCTGCTGATGATTAAACCTATCAGCAGCTAAAAAACAAAATTGCTACTGACTTATAACTTTTATTTACAACAAAGGACAAACACATTTACAAAACAAAATTTTAGAGACAGATTTTATTCAAAGTTCATCATACAAATATATTTCAACTAAATATCTAAATCTAGCTTCATCAAACGGTTTTGTAAACAAATCAACATATTACTATTCTTGTGACCTGGCTGTCCCTTCACATGAGAGAGATCTAGTTAGTGGGAGGAATCCAAGAGCTTGCATCCTTGTAAAAAAGGGTTCTCGGATTATCAGTATCAGCATGTGTGCATTCAACGGAACCAATGATAATTCTTGGAGGAATTTTGGCTTTCCAATGCTGAATTGGTGGTTTTCCAGCTCTCTTTTCTTTGTCCGTAGCAGATGTTGAAACTGAGGACTTTGGCTTATCAGCAGCAGATTTTGTTGCTGCTGATGGTTTTACTTGAGTAGCAGCAATCTTGGTTGCTGCTGAAGGCTTGTCTTTGGGTCTCTTGGGCTTTAATTGATCAGCAACATTTTTTTTGGCTGCTGATGGCTTAACTTGGGCAGCAACAATCTTGGTTGCTGATGAAGGCTTTTCCTTTGCTTGCTTGAGTCTTACTTGATCTGCAGCAGTTTTGTTTGCTGCTGATGGTTTAATCTTCGAAGTCTGCCTACCCTTCTTCATCTTACTGATAGGCTTTTGTTGAAGAGGAATTTTATGAAGAACCTGGTTGAGAGGATTAAACTTACAATTTGCAGCAAAGTGGTCTGATTCACCACAGATGATGCAGGATTGTTGAGGTTTTGGCAGATGCTTTCTTAGTGGGGATAGAGAGTTTCTAAACTGAGTTACTTTGGCTTCAAAGCTTCTTACCTTTTTGTTCTTGTTTGTTTTCTCAAAAGCGTGTTGCTTTAGGTTTCTTTGTTGTTGAAGGTAATAGAAGCAGGTGCTAGCAGTATGATTGTATTTCCCACACACAAAGCATGATTTAGCCAGTTTGTCCCTTTGAAAGTACACATAGTCCTTTCTTTTGAACAAGTCTTTGAAGTTCCAGGGGTGAGCTTTGTTGTGCTCAAAGGTGGCTTCTTCCAATGTCTTTTGAACATATGGAGCTCTCTCTCCAGGCGCATGGCATATGTCAAACACCTTCCTTTGTTGGATTGATTTAGATTGAGGCTTTGAGTTGGTGGAGGTTGAAGACTGTCCCTTTTCAACAGTTAGCTTTCTTCCTTCTGGAGGATAGTTGATCCTGATTTGTTTGGTTGGTTGAGATACTAGTACTGTTTTTGAAGGGATGAAAGGGCTTGGATTGTTGGTTTTAATAACTCCACAGGTAGGTGGTGATGAAACTTTATTGGTTTCAATGGAGTATGGACATGTTGACTCAGACTCGGATGAAGTAGTGCATTCTTGCACAGGGGTTTCTTGGACAACAGGGTCAAGTTTTCGGTTGGCCATGTCAAGGTTGGAAAGATTGAAACTTGGTTCATGAATAGCTACATAGTCAGCGGGTGGAGGAACATCATTGTAGGGTTGATCAGCTTGAAATCCAAGACCAGCAGTTACCTTTTCATGAATTTGAGCATCCAAAAGTCTTTATAGCTTTTTGGATGCAAACTCATATTTTTCCACATGGACCTTTTGGTCTGCAGATGTGTTAGTATTTACACATCTTTTTAGCACAAAACTTCGCTCATTTAATGATAAATTCTTGGTTATATTCAATGTTTAGACACTTATTTGCTTCATTTCCTGTTTTGTAGGTTTTTGTGAAACTTGGTGAATAAACAAGAAGATTCCAGGATAAACAAGTGAAGTTTTAGGGTTTCTGTGATGGAGGCACGATCGTGCCCCTATTTGGCACGGTCGTGCCAAGCTCCCAAACCCTAGGCACGGTCACGCACACACCTGGCACGACCGTGCCAAGCCAAAATCCAAGGCACAACCGTGCCTTGGCCGCCCACGGTCGTGTGACATCTCGTGAGTCTGAACAGCCGTACGTCCTCGATCAGTGGTACCCAATGGAAGCTACGGATCGGTCAAACCTCTGTCACACGGTCGTGCCAAGACCTAGACACGACCTCGTCCTTGTCCTAGGCACGGTCGTGCCTTCTCTCCTGGCACGGTCGTGCCTCCCCTTTTCTATTTAAACAGAACTTAATTCTCATTCAGATATGCAACGAACCCAGGGGAAAAACCTACTGTTCCAGCTCGAGTTTTCTTTGTTCCAACCATATTTCAAGATTCTTGGAGAGGATACAACATCAAGAGGATCACCATACATCAACAACAACATCTAGGCTTGGAGGAGTGGTTTGATTCTTGTTTTCATATCATGTTTCTCACTATTTTTCCCTGCTTATTTGTAATCTTGATGCTCATGATGAGCTAAAACTCCTATTCACTTTGGTTTTGATAAAGTTTAGATACATTTGACAACATTCATGGATTATTGGTAATTATTGTGTTAATGTTATGACAACCGTATGATTATTCTTTTGATGAATTTATGTATTCAAGTATTTTGAGTTGTTTACAAGACTTGTATTTGTGTATGTCATATTATGTTGGAAAACTTGTGATTTATGCTTATATTCATGGATTGGTGTATGTATTTATACTAGTTTATGGCATTTGACTAGGAATGGTGAATGAAGTCTTGTTTATAAATCATTATATTTGTATGTATAACCTTATGCTTATGTTTGGAAAGACAAAGTATTTGTTATGATGTGTCATATTTAGTATTATGTTTATCTAGGAATTGTTGACACATCTTCCTAATTTATATAACCTTTATATGAACATTGTATGTTGAAGAAATGCATATTGTTGTCTAATTTAATCAACTTGAGGTGGATAGTGTGTCGTTCATATTATCTTTCCAACTAGTTGTTGGATTAGTGTACCCTAATCGGAAGCTAGTTCAATCTTTATAAGCATTGACATGATTATTAAACACGTGAGGCTCATTGTATGACTTTAGGTGGTTGGCTTGTATAATTCATGCTAGCTTTCCAAATAGTCATTTGATTAGATATCTTTGACGAGAATTTAGTCAATTTATGTATCGTGTATTTGCCATGTTTCTATGAATGTATTGAATGTATTCTAAATGGATTCGACACCGAAGTGATACTTTCTCCTTGATTGTTTGATTTGTGATTTTAGTTTAGTTTTATATTCCTACATATTAGTTTAATAAAAAAAATCAACTTAAACATCTTTTACCCATACTTAATTGAATTTTAGTCCCGGTTTATTATCGCATTCCACCGTGTCCACGGATTGATATCCGGTTCTTACCTTTACTATATTGCTATCCGACGGGTACACTGCCCGGTGTGTGTGATTAGTATTTGGTGAAAACCCTTTTTAAAACTAATTGTGTAAAATACTTATAAAAAAATATACATAGTTTACATGCATCAAGTTTTTGGCGCCGTTGCCGGGGAAACGGTTTGTGCGAGAACTATTGGGATTATTATTTAGTCATTTAGTACATATTTGTCTATATCTTGGTAAATAGTTTTCCTTATTTAAATTGGTTTTATTTTTATTTTTATTTTTATCTTTATTTTATCATCTTCGTCTTATTTTTGTGTATAGTTCGTCGAATGTTATTTTATTTGTATTTTTATCCGGTACCCGTGATCGTTTTGCTTGAGTGTTCTTTGCAGTGATTTTCATGGATCGCGACTATGGGAGTTACAGTGATGAGTACTCGTTTGATCTATGGGGTTACTACGAGGAGATTTGGTGTGAGATTTGTCGGGCCCACATTACACATTAGATTGTTATCAGTTCCCGGGCTACCCCGCAAGGCGCTGTGAGGACCCTATATTCGGCCCGGTTGGTGATTTAGATGAATTGGAAACATTATTGTTTGAAGAGTCTACTGTGGTAATTGAAGGGGAGTCGCATCAAAAGGGAGATGTGCAAACGGATGGGTTCACTAATAAACCAATGACTACGGTGACGCCCGATCCTCCGTTGTGCACCAAGAAGAGTCGGCCCGCGATTGGTCATGATCACGACTCGTCATACAAGTCATCCGAACAACGGGAGAAGGCGAAACATTTCACGGACCAACCAACTTGGAAGGCGCGACATCGGTCCACAAAGCACGGCAAGTCGACACTATCGTGCAGGGATGATCGCCTCCTTCACTACATCATGTACCTCTGGTTCGGTCCGGGCAAATACAAGTGTTCGTGGCACGACCCGTCACTTTGTTTTTGCATTCATTATTGGTTGTCACTAGCCGATGGTAAATGCATTAAACCAAACGGGTCGGATGGGTATTCAAGAATCATAGGCCACCTGTTTGTTGATTTGCCCAATAATTTGTCCTAAATTGACGTGTATAAGGACACGAGTCTAGCTAACGACTCGTTAATAATCTTAGCATGTCTATATTTTACCCGTTAGTTATGTGTGTTCATTTTATCTTCCAAATTATTTTCTTAGTTTTCTTTTTATTTTTCTAGGATTTTATCGTTTATTTTTAAGTTAGGTATTCGGAGCGTGTTTTGGATCGAGCGAATTTGGGATAATGTTTGGAATGTCACAGGTATGTCTTATGAATTTTTAGAAATTTTGATTAGGAAGAATCGCAGTCGGATTTGGAATACTCCTCATAAAAAAAATCAGGTTTCTGTGTCTGCTGGGTATGAGACACGGTCGTGCCTCTAACCCTAGGCGCGGTCGTGCCTATGCACTTGGCGCGGTCGTGCCACAGTAATTTGGGGCGGGTTAAATCACTGTTAAACGACAGATTTTGTTTTTTTTCATTTTCCCCCAAACGAGACCTCCCCTACGTGCGATTTTCTTCTCTTCCGCATTGTTGATCTCCATTTCTTCGATTTCAGGTACGCCCCCGCTACTCTAATCTTTTCGTTTTTTTTGTTTAGGATTAGGATCGTCATTTTTATGTCTAAATTTCTAGGTTTTATATATTTTCTGTTTTGAACTTCATTTTAGATGTAAATAAGTAGAAATCGGTAGTTTTACATCCTGGAATATTGTTGTTCTAAAAGCCCCTTCATAATCATGCTAAAAATGTAAAATTTTGACTCCGAAAACCCTAAAATGGGTTGAGCACGGTCGCGCTCATAACCAGGCGCGGTCGTGCTCGGCTTTGGTAAGTTTCCAGGAACTAGTTTTTGGGTAAGCGCGGCTGTGCCTCCTATGAGCGCGGTCGTGCCAACTTGGGTTTATGCTAGGCGCGGCCATGTGTTTCCTTAGCGCGGCCGTGGGCCTCATTTTTTACCTAGGCGCGGTCGTGTCGTGTCTTGCCGCGACCATGTCTCCGGGTTGGGACTGCCCGTGGTCGGCCACAGCGCGACCGTGGGCTTGGATTTTGGCCTTGGCGCGGTCGTGCCCCTTCCCAGGCGCGACCGTGCCCCTTCCCAGGTGCGACCGTGCCCCCTGCATAATGAGGTCAGAAACTTCATAACTTCAGTTTAGCGTCTTCATAACTGTTTTGATTTTAATTTTGTTGTCGTGCAGATGGCAGGCGACAGGGACCACCCGTACCTTGAGTTTGACTTGAACGAGCATGAGTACGAGGCTCGTCTGGATGTTTTGTGGCCACGCAGAGGCCGGATTTTAGCCGCTCGTCGTTTAGAGCCTGCCGCCATAGACGCCATCGGTCAGCGGGACCGGTGGAACAACCTCGTCACCGCCCCGTGGCGCCGCTTGTCTAGACTTCACGCGATCCAGTATGTCGAGCTTGTGATGGAGTTTTTCTCCATTTATGACTTTGATTATCCTTGCGCAAACTTAGAGCAGCCGGAGACGATTAGGTTTAGGCTAGGAGGGGAGTGGCGAGTGATGTCAGTTGCCAGATTCGGGAGATAATTGGGCCTGTATACGAGGCAGGAGCTTCATACTGAGATATTCACCGATGGTATCACCGAGTTCCCGATAGAGGAGGACAAGGATCAGCTCTGGCACGAGTTTGGATTCGGGATGTATGATCCGAGTTTGACCAAGGTTTCGAGCCTTCGGGATCCCTTGCACCGTGTTCTCCATCGTTGCATTGTTTATTCTATTTCTGGGAGAGGTCAGGGGGAGACAGTAGTGAACCTTAGGGAGTTGTTTTACCTATTTTGCCTTGTACGCCCACGCACCTGCAATCTTGCGCATTCTATCGCGGGGTACTTGGTGAACAGCTCCGGGCGCGATGTTACCAGCGCCATTTAGGTCACTTCGTGACCAAGCTGGCGAGACATTTTCAGCTGCTTACCGACGATTTGATAGGGGACCTGACCCCTGTGGCCGAGACCGTCGTGATGACCGTGCAGACACTGAGGAACATGCACGTCGCTCGTCGAGGCGCAGGAGGGATCAGATTGGTAGACAGATGGGGACGGACGTGGGATCCAGACCGTCCGGGTCCCGATCCAGATCTTGTGCAGGCCGAGGCCGTCGCCGCCGCCCATCAGGCACACGCTGCTCAGCAGGAGCAGGAGCAGGGGCACGAGCATCATGAGCCCGCCCAGTAGCCTCCTCCGCCTCCGCCGCCTGCGGTTGTTATTCCACAGGACATGTTCTTGCGTTATTGGACCTGGCAGTATGAGGTCCAATGCGCCGCTGCTGCTGCTGGTGGGGCACCATACGTGGTTCCCCTCCCATTCTTTATGCAGCCGGAGCAGCAGCCCGAGCAGCCACCACCATCTCCACCGCATGATCAGCCACCACCATCTTCACCGCATCATCAGCCACCATCATCTCCACCGCATCATCAGTCACCACCACCATCACCAGCAGCAGTAGGAGGCGAGGGAGGCGGGGCCACCGGTATCGACCTTGAGGGAGTACAGTGGGAGTAGTACCTCCCATTTCATTTTGGTATCATTTTTGTGAGTTGTACTTTCTTGTATGTTGTACAAACTCTTGTATCACGCTTCAGCGTTTTATGTTGTTCTTTTGTTGTACTTTTATTGTTATATATATTTGTCTTTACATTTCTGTTGATATTTTGGCTTGATGTTACTGATCTGTGTTTGATGTTGTTAGTCTTGATTAGATCTTGGAATTGTGGAACTTCGTGGAACGTCACTTTTGTGGGTAGGCTTTTTGCGTATGCCATGATCGACATGAGGGAAGTTTCAGTTCTCCCTTCACGCTTCACTGCATTGCATTCCATTTTGCTTTGCATGTTTTTATATACATTGAGGGCAATGTATATTTCTAAGTGTGGGGTTGGGTGTTTATTCTTTGCTTTGCATTATTTTTGTTCTACATTAAGGGCAATGTAGAATTTTAAGTGTAGGGTGGGAATTTATTCACGCGATGTTTGTCCTTTTGAGCAATTTATCACTTCATTTTTTTGCAAAATCTTCCTTCATAATTTTTATTGACACTAAATTCATTTTATAAAATTGAAAAACACAAAAATATAATAAAAGTTAACCGTTTAGCATTCACAATTTTTAGTAAATAATAGAGGTTTGATTTTTCGAAAGCAATTGAAATAGAAATTCCATCGAGTCAAACCAAATTTTTTGTGATAACCATGAGTTTTAGTGGGCTAAACGAATGAATTGCATGTAACCTTTTGCTTACACCCATTCCTTTCCGTTTCCGTGAGTTTATTTTTGAGCCTTGATAGCTTTAGACATTGTTTGCTCTCGTTTTTGCGGATTTGAGTGTGCCGGATGTTTCATGCTTATTAGAACTTGCTTTTAGTATACATTTCGAAATCATGAACATAAATATTGCATAAAAATGATTTAGGCATTAGGATAAACCACTTTGTTAGCCTTTTATTTTTATTTTCCCTCACCCGAACACATCCACTAGTTAGCCACGTTGAGCCTATCGTGTCTTTTTCTTTAATTACCCACATTACACCGCCATTAAACCTTCATTAGCCTTTTCATTTATTTTTCGCCCGTGTTAGAAATCCGGTCGGCTAATGTTAATTTTATAGCTTTTATTTTGTTGTAATTTTCAAATTCTTGAGAAGTTTTTAGCTAAGGAAAGATGCATATTGACTTAGTTCCCTTCAAAAGAAAGAAAAGAAGTAGTGTAAAAAAAAATTAGGTGAATTATAGCCGATTCGAGCAATTTTGTGAGAAAAGATGGAAATAGTTCGGTTGTAGCTCTTATCTATACGGAAGTATTAGCCAGTTTATTTTTCTTATTAGAAGTTGGTTTAGTTTTTGAGTTAGCATAGCCGCCGGGTTTTTAACCATTTAGCCACTTTTAAATTTCACTTCCTTACCCTTAGCCATTGCCAAGTTACAACCCGTTTAAAGCCCTCTTGATTTATGCTTTGTTTCATGTTAGTCGGTAGAGATTTGATCATTTAGCAAGCTTATGATTTTTGCATGATTCATTGTCTTGGCATTTGAGTGTTCTATACATACTCCATTACTTGTATGATCATATATATTCCCGAGTGTGTGTGAACATTGTGAGAAGCATAAAGTTGCATGCTAATGATTTCATAGGCATATTCATTTGCTCATTCGGTTATCACGTCATTGGGTTTCATTTAGTTAATTTTGCATTTCTTGAAAATCTTTTCAAACCTTTATAAGTTTATTAATGCTTACGGTTTTCCCGATTTGATCCATAGTGTCATTGGAAGTTTTGTTTTATTTTGATTTCTTGCTTGAGGACAAGCAATGTTCAAGTGTGGGGTTGTTTGATGTGTTAGTATTTACACATCTTTTTGGCACAAAACTTTGCTTATTTAATGATCAATTCTTGGTTATATTCAATGTTTAGACACTTATTTGCTTCATTTCCTGTTTTGTAGGTTTTTGTGAAGCTTGGTGAATAAACAAGAAGATTCCAGGATAAACAAGTGAAGTTTTAGGGTTTCTGTGATGGAGGCACGGTCGTGCCCCTATTTGACACGGTCGTGCTAAGCTCCCAAACCCTAGGCACGGTCGCGCCCACATCTGGCACGACCGCACCAAGCCAAAATCCAAGGCACAACCGTGCCTTGGCCGCCCACGGTCGCGTGTCATCTCGTGAGTCTAAACAGCCGTACGTCCTCGATCAGTGGTACCCAATGGAAGCTACGGATCGGTCAAACCTCTGTCACACGGTCGTGCCAAGACCTAGACATGACCGCGTCCTTGTCCTAGGCACGGTCGTGCCTTCTCTCCTGGCACGGTCGTGCCTTCTCTCCTGGCACGGTCGTGCCTCCCCTTTTCTATTTAAACAGAACTTAATTCTCATTCAGATATGCAGCGAACCCAGGGGAAAAACCTACTGTTCCAGCTCGAGTTTTCTTTGTTCCAGCTATATTTCAAGATTCTTGGAGAGGATACAACATCAAGAGGATCACCATACATCAACAACAATATCTAGGCTTGGAGGAGTGGTTTGATTCTTGTTTTCATATCATGTTTCTCACTGTTTTTCCCTGCTTATTTGTAATCTTGATGCTCATGATGAGCTAAAACTCCTATTCACTTTGGTTTTGATGAAGTTTAGATACATTTGACAACATTCATGGATTATTGGCAATTATTGTGTTAATGTTATGACAACCGTATGATTATTCTTTGATGAATTTATGTATTCAAGTATTTTGAGTTGTTTACAAGACTTGTATTTGTGTATGTCATATTATATTGGAAAACTTGTGATTTATGCTTATATTCATGGATTGGTGTATGTATTTATACTAGTTTATGGCATTTGACTAGGAATGGTGAATGAAGTCTTGTTTATAAATCATTATATTTGTATGTATAACCTTATGCTTATGTTTGGAAAGACAAAGTATTTGTTATGATGTGTCATATTTAGTATTATGTTTATCTAGGAATTGTTGACACATCTTCCTAATTTATATAACCTTTATATGAACATTGTATGTTGAAGAAATGCATATTGTTGTCTAATTTAATCAACTTGAGGTGGATAGTGTGTCGTTCATATTATCTTTCCAACTAGTTGTTGGATTAGTGTACCTTAATCGGAAGCTAGTTCAATCTTTATAAGCATTGACATGATTATTAAACACGTGAGGCTCATTGTATGACTTTAGGTGGTTGGTTTGTATAATTCATGCTAGCTTTCCAAATAGTCATTTGATTAGATATCTTTGACGAGAATTTAGTCAATTTATGTATCGTGTATTTGCCATGTTTCTATGAATGTATTGAATGTATTCTAAATAGATTCGACACCGAAGTGATACTTTCTCCTTGATTGTTTGATTTGTGATTTTAGTTTAGTTTTATATTCCTACATATTAGTTTAATAAAAAAAATCAACTTAAACATCTTTTACCCATACTTGATTGAAGTTTAGTCCCGGTTTATTATCGCATTCCACCGTGTCCACGGATTGATATCCGGTTCTTACCTTTACTATATTGCTATCCGACGGGTACACTGCCCGGTGTGTGTGATTAGTATTTGGTGAAAACCCTTTTTAAAACTAATTGTGTAAAATACTTATAAAAATATATATATAGTTTACACGCATCATCTGCTAATTCGGCCCTTGTAGCTTTTAACTTAACCAGAAGATCATCAATTTGAGTTTCAAGGTTTGTTTGTTCATGTTTTAATGATGAAATTTCTTTTCTTTAAACAATCAATCTTTTCTTTGTAACTGTTTTCAACCTTTTTAAATTCAGATTTCATTTGGTGAAATTCTTCATTTTGATCTATGAGATTCTGGTTATGTTTCATGTATCCAAGGACCTTATCAATACAAGCCTGAGTATAAAGATTTTCATATACCTGAGGTGGTACCTCTGATGTGTCTGCCATGAGAGCTTGGTTGTTGCCAGGAATATCCTCATACTGGAAGCTCCAGTCAAAGTCAGCAGTTCCAACGACTGCACAAGCTGCAATTTGTGTAGGAGGAGTGGCCTGTTGTTGTTGTTGCTGTCTTGGCTGAGCTTGGTGAGCTTGTCTGGTATGAGCAGCAGCTGGGTTTGCCTTTGGTGCCTTGCATTCTCTAGCAAAATGACCAAGTTGGTTACAGTTGTAACTCCTCAATTTGCTTTTGTCCAAGCCAACCCTGGTGTTAGAGTTGTTGCTTAGAACGGGTCTTCCTGTTCTTGAGTAGAACCTTTTTGCTCTTAGAGGGAGCATGGCATAGGAGTGCTGTATATCCATTTCTTCTACATCATCTGGATGAAAACATTCCAGATCTTCCTTGATAAAGGACATATTGCTTGAGTTTTCAGAGATAAAAGCAGCAGAGGTTGATGTTTGAGGTGGGGCTTCAAGAAGAAATGGTGAGTTGTTTGATTGAGAGGTTGGAGTTTGGGGATGAATGACGATGGGAGAATAATAGTTGCTTGAACTAGGACCTGAGTGGTCAGAGTGGAGGGCAGAAGAGGTGGTGGTGGGTGTTGAGACTGTTTGGTAGCTTGAGCTTCTTTCCTTGGCCTGAATCATCTCTAATTCATAGGTCTTTAGCATACCGAAAAGCTCAGTCATCTGTAGAGTCTTCAGATTCTCAGTTCTTCTAATGGACACTGTGTAGAGTGTCCAACAACTGGGTAGAGACCTGATGAACTTCTTGAGAATATCTTGCTTCACTTTTGAGCACTGCAGTTCACCTACAAGATAAGTATATCTGTTATATAAAACAGTTAGAGACTCACCTTCCTTCCGGACGAAGTTTTCATATTGCTGCTTCAGGATGTCTCTTCTGTTTTCTTTTACTTCTTCTGAACCAGCAAACATTTTCTCAAGAGCCTCCCATAGTTCCTTTGCAGTTTTGTATCCTCTGAAGTTGTGAAAAACTTCATTTGGTAAGCACATCTGGATGGCTCCCAAGGCCTTGAAATCTACCTCCATTTTCTTGATGTCTTCATCAGAGTATTTGGAGGATTCTTTGGGAACCAGTGTACCTCCGGAATCAGCGGAGGCCACCATGGGTATGTATGGTCCATTTTTAATGGATTTCCACATCCCATATTCTTGATAGCAGAAGAAACTTTCCATTCTGTTCTTCCACATATAATAGTCTTCTCCAGACACCAGTCTTGGTGGTCTGTTGATGCTTCCAATATCTTCAAGTCCATTGTTTTGTGCCATTTTTGATCTGTGAAAATGGGTGACTTTAGCAAAGAGATAGTTTTGAATAGAACCAGAGAATGATTAAACAAGTGTGAGTTTGTTTAATCTGTGAGCCAAAGCTCTGATACCACTTGTAGGATCGGTGAATACAAGATGGTTCTATTCTAGTTGAGATTGGCGGAAACAATCACAACTAAGCAATGTAAACAAGTAAACAAGAAGAATACTGATAAATGTAATTTGTATTAAGCTTCAAAGATTACAAGATTATAGAGAAAACTCTTAAGAAAAGCACAGTATACAATGTCTCTAAGTACTACTTATATAGTAACTTAGAATCAAGACACACCCTTGATTCTAAGGATCAGATCTAATACAAGCCGTTGATCTTGTATTGAAGCTATTCTACATGTAACGACAATAAAAACTACAAAAGTTATCTTTACTCAAACGTCTTCTTAGGCATCATTGCTTGAGTCCTTGGAAGAAGAGCGTCGTTGTCTTTTATTGTTTTGCACCAGTAACATTCTTTCTGCGTGGAGTGTGTCAGTGTTGCAGCAGAAAGTTGTCAGTGGTAATGGTTGCTTTATCGAAGACAGTCAGCTGCAACGTTTGATCTTCAGAGGGAATGGCTATCGGCAACAATGTTGTTGATCAGCAGCAAGACACAACTGTCCACAGCTGCTGATGATTTGCCTATCAGCAGCAACTTTGGTCTTCAACAGATAAGGCTATCCGCAGCAGATTTGTTTTTCAGCAGAAGAACAAGTATTCGCTGCAGATAAGCTTATCCACATCAGTTTGCCGATCTGCAGCAAACTCTGAGGTCCACAACAGTTGTATTTAGAGAATTTTGTAGCCATCAGTCTTTATTTCTACAATACTACCAGTAGCTTATGCAATCATTGACGAGGAAACAAATGAGAGCTGGAGTTGGTTTTTGATACAGTTTTAGAAACATATTGCAAGCCTAACTAGGAGAAGGTTGTGTGTTCTTTCAGATAGACACAAAGGCATTATTCATGCAATGAATAATCTTGATATGTGGAAGGAGCCACTTGCATATCATCGCTTTTGTTTGCGTCATGTGAGAAGCAACTTCATGAAGAAGTTCAAGAATGTTAGTTTAAAAAGGCTATGTTGGTCTATTGGAAGCACCACACAACGTCAAAAGTATCGAAGCTGTATACAACAAATGAAAAAGATCAATCCAGACGCTTAGGAGTATTTGAAACAAATTGGTTTCAATAAGTGGACACTTATGCACGATGAAAAAGGCAGTCGTTGGGGTAACCTAACAACAAATATTTCAGAGAGCTTAAACAACGCATTACGAGGAGCGAGGGTGCTGCCAATAAAGGCCTGTATTGATTAAACGTTTAATAAAGTCGTGCAACAATTTCGAAACCATACTGACATTGCAAAGCATTGTAAAACATCTTTACCCCCTCGTGTATGACACACCTTTGATGAACGGGACAAACGGGGTCAAGACCACACTGTAACTGAGTTCAATGAAGAAGAAGGGTGGTACAGGGTTACCTCAAAGATGCAAACAAATCAAGATGGCGACAACGATTATACTTTCCAATATAAAAACAAAAAATGCACGTGCGGGAAGTGGCAAGGTGAAATATTTCCGTGTTCACATGCAATTTCCGTTTGTCGTCAGAGAGGTGAAAGACCTCATGACATTGTTCATAGAGTAAACAAAAATGCAACATATCTACAACAACGTGAGAGTGATTTCCGCCAATTACCTCATCCTGCTTTATGGATAGACCCAGGTTGGAGGAGTATAGCAGACGAGTCAAAAATTGTCACATCACGAGGTAGGAGACGAGCACGTAGGATACGTAATGAGATGGATGTTCATTACCCTGAAGAACCTGTCGCTCGTAGGTGCGGAATATGCAATGAAACTGGTCATAACAGGAAGAAATGTCCCAACTCGCGTTAATGATTTATGTAATTGTGGTTGTAATATATTAATGTTTTGTGTAATTTATGTGTGTGAAATAAAAAAGTGTGCCTGTTTAACATAGTGTGATTATTTGAACAATTCAACGTGGGAGTTGAACCCGGTTTTTACATGTTTTAATGTTATTAATGTTTTTATTTAATTATTAAAATAAAACACCATAGATTTAATAACACACATAGGACTAAAAACATACACTTAAACATAACCAAACAACTTAAACACACGTTATCTTCATTTGAAAAGTCTGCGAGGTACACTTACTTGAGGATTATTATTATCCACAAGTTCAGTGTTTTTAGGTGCATAATCTGTAGCCTTTTGTGAGGCCACAACATTGGAGAATGTGATCTTCTTTTGTTGTCGTAGTTGCTTGGATACTGATCCAGTCCTAAACGACCTCACTGACGATCGTCTTTGGTTTTCGGGAGGTATCCGGAACAACTTGTGTCTAAGGAAATAATTCTTGAACAGTCCGAATGATAGCTTCAACATACTTTGGCGAGTCACACATTTTCTCTAGCCTGCTTAAACAATTTGTGTCTCTTGAAAAAATTTAGTAGATATAAACAATTTTGAAAGGGTAAATAACATGAAGGAATGCATTATTAACATATGTGTATATATACGCGTGCTTAAAGACGGAATCACTTGTCTGCGAATGTGTCAAAAGTAGAGGGAATCACTTGTCTATTCTATTTGTTTAATATATTTAAGCTTTAAAGGCCATTATAAGGCCACACATTTTAAATTTTCCTAAAATAAAAAAAATTCAACTCTCATTATAAGGCCACACATTTTCCCCACACACCATCCATCCTCATTTACCATAAAATGGCTGATGGTCAATACAGTTCTCAACCAGTTCTTAAATCGTCAAGTTGGATACTTAATAAATGGAGGCGTCCAAAGAACACAGAGGGATCTTCATCATCCGGGCAACAAAACCCAGCTGAAAACCAACCGGATAACTTTCAGCGTCCATGAAATAGTGTCAGTGCACGTAGATAGGCATTTCTAGACGATGAGTCTCAAAATTGTTCCGAAAATGTTCTTGATTTCTACAATAATGGGGACAAGCCGTTCTGTTATTCCGATGTTTTCTTTAGAGAACCAAAGCTTGAAAAACGTTTTTGGGGTAGTCTTTTAGGCTATCGTAATAATGGTTAACTGTTACCAGAAGTAAAGAAACATATAAATTTTATTTTAACGTTTTATTTTGAAAAATATTATTTTACTAATATGAAGATATTTTTTTGCAGCATTTAGAAGGTTGGGTTGGAAGATTGATAAAATGGAAACATAGAGAAGTCGGCCGTGGGGTATCCTCTGATATGTGGTGGACAATACTACCACCACAATTTTATGATTTTCTGCTAGACTCACCTTAACAAAAACGTCATTTCTTATGCTAATGGAAAATCAAACTGTTTTACCCCATTGTGACGTTGTGACGAATGATGACGACCAGGTTTAGTAATGAATAAAACAGTACGTGGAAAATACCAATTCAAATACTCAATGCTTGCAAAAACCGAATCAGCAGGGACACCGTTGACAGTATGCTCAAACCGAGACTCCCAAATTGTAATGTATTTATGATGTCGTTGTCTCCAATCTTTGCCTTTGCCTTTACAGTTAGATTTATGAAAATTTTCATGTTCACTCTTGTCGAACATTACATTATAAGGGATCAGTTGAGCCAAACCATACTGTCGCATTACCCTACTAGGTAGACGCGCCTCAACAACGTCCCAAAATATGAGAGTAGTATCACACATCCAACTTTGGTGGTCTTTTCTACACATCTCTGGTAGATCCATCAAAATCCCATAATAGGGCGTCCATATGAACTAAAAATTGAAACTAAATTACATTCTTAAAACAAAATATTTTAATATCGAAAAAGCAATGCATATAATTTTAATTACCTCATTCACTTGTAAAAATGTAAATTGTGAACGAAACATCAGAAGAACATGACTTGTTGTTTCTCGGAAGCTTAAACGAACACTCCACCTATCAAATATGTATAAAATGTTGTTATAACTAACTTAAAATAAACAGATATAATATACGTTGTTTTTAACTTACCGTGCACCATACGGTTTTCTCTAGCATAATCTTCGGTAACTATGGGAGCAATTGATGGTATTCTCTCCCATGCCCATAACTATACCAATACCATCGGTCCATAAACTTCTGTGGCATCCGAGGATGTTGCTTTGCAGAGGTTTCTATAAAGGCTAGCAAGAACAGCGCTCTCCCAACTTAGTCGACCACATTCTTTTAAATCTTCTAGATGATATAAAAGATGCAAAGATACGGAGTTACCCATAGAATTAGGAAATAGGGTTCCTCCCAATAAATGTAGGATATATATCCTTGCTCGTTGTATAATCCACATTCTCTAGTTCATCCATTATACAAGATAACCTTAATAGAGAACCCCTTATATAACAGACCGCAGGATCCAAACCCAATATTTCATAACACCTGCTTTTCAACTGAGTTTTCGAGTATTTTATGTCCTCTACAGAAACGACGTGGTTGGTGATCAGCAAACCCCAAAAAACTTGTACATCTTGTAGTGTTACAGTGGCTTCTCCAAATTTGAAATGAAAGGTGTGGGTTTCTGGACGCCACTTCTCTACAAGTGCGATGATCAAGTGACTATCCAACTTTCGGTAACCACAGTAAAAAACACCGCCAAAACCAGATTCTCGTATATGTAACATTACATTTTACCAAAATTTTTAATGCAATTCTAGAATTTCTGTTCAGCACGTTTGAGAATAAGTGGTTCATGACTATAGGTTGATGAATGAAACAATTGACAAGCTCTGTGATTTCTTTCTAGGAATATTAATTCTGAACAGTTAGGACCGGGAAACACTCGTGGTTCCATGTGTGAAATTGAATGGTTAGAAAGAAACACTTGTGATTTCTTTAGAATGGGAAAGTGAATACAGAAACACTTGTGATTTCTTATGAATCAATATTGGTATTTGTAATGGTGACATACACCTGGCCATGTTGTATTTTAAACATGTCTTCCCCAACCCGTGACTAGAAACTCGTGATTAGCAGGCATACATATATCTTGGAATATGAATCAAGAAACATGTGACTACCATATGAAAGACTACAAACTGCACATTAACAACTACATGTGATTATAAATGCCTGTGACTACCATACAAACATGTGACTACATATATATCTTTGTAGTAACTATACGAGTGATTGAGATACTCAAACATGTGACTACCATACAAACATGTGACTACACATATATCTTTGTAGTCACTATATTTATATTTTTATATTGTTTACATGCAAAGAATTACAAAACAACAAACCGTAGTTGGGATACTTAAACCGTGCTTGTGAAGCTTGAAATAAACAAACCGTGGTTGGGAACAACAAAAAACCACAAACCGTGGTTGGGAACAACAAAAAACCACAATCCGTGGTTGGGAACCACAAAAAACAAGAATTCATGGTTGGGAACCACAAACACAACAAAAAAACCAAAACGTGGTTCGGAAGATTGGAAACACCACAAACGGTAGTCGTGAAGTGGGAAAACACCGTTTGTGATAAAAAAAATTTTTTGACACCAATTATGAAAATAAAAGTTGAAATAACATAATTTTAGGAAAAAATTCCAAGGTTGGCAGTTGCATCAACTGACCGGCGGAGGGGATCGATTAACGATCTCATCATCTGCCCCTAATACTCACGAACGCCGATCTCTACCACGAAATTTCTCCGACTTCCGATTCCTATCTTCCAGTCACCTTGAAGTAATTATCCATCTAGATCTCCTTCTTCCGGTCAATCTGGTATGAATTATTTTCTGTTCATCTAGGGTTTGAATTGAGAAAATTGCATCATTTTAAAATATTCGTCGGTTGGTGGATTGAGTTCTAGAATTATATAATCAACAGGCCTAGTCCTGGTTTGGTTTGTGTACAGGATAATAGCCTTTTGCTTTAGATTTAAACTTCATTGGCCTTGTTCAATTAACATATTGCTCCCACTCTCAGGTGTAAACAACCGCCACTTACCATTTGGTTCTTGCTTTTACCTATACCGTCATTCTTCTGGTGGTGTATTTTCTGATCCTTGGCTAACGCTATTTCAGATTTATTTTCTTCTATGTCCTTTACTCTAGGCGCTTAAAAAGTGAAAGCAAGGCCCACAATATAAACATGCCATTTTTAGGGGTTTTAGACATGTTTTAGTTTCCATTTTTAGATGTGTCAGGCTAGTTTTAGTTTTTTTAGACCGGTTCAGTCCAATTTTTTGTAGAATTTGGCCAGATTTTTCCAGATTCTTGTGCCTGTGCGCCTTGAGGGACGCAAGGCGGTTTGGTCCCCTTTGGCGCCTTAGACTTTACCACCTGACCTCATTCTTTGTCGCCTCTAATCATGTTGATTACCTCTCTTTGTATATTTTCTTGGTGTGTTGAAATCACATCATTCTTTACTTCTTTTACTTTGTTTGGCAATGACATTTATTTATTTATTTTGAAAGTTCACGTTTTATGCAAGAGCTACATGCCGACATTTTTCTTGATCTTTAGATCAAAGTTACTTTTAGGAACTTTTGACAGATGATATTCCTTCATTCCCTTAAAAGAATAACTTTTAGCAACACAACCTTCAGGTGGTAACCACTCTCATTCTTATGCGTCTTCTCTAGTTCCCTTGAAATAAGCTTGTTACATGACTGTATCATATATCCATCCAGATTTTACTTTCTGCCATTCTACTCTCATCATCCAAAACCTTACAACCTCGTTTTTATCCATTACACGGGCATATGTCCATGCCTGAAGGCCCACTAATGCGTCCCTTGCCAAGTAAGTGTTTGACGTGATTTAGGTAGAGAAATAAGCTTGAGGAGTTGGTGAATCTTTCGTGACTGCTTGGGTCACATTTACAATTGGGAGTGCTTTATATATCTTTATGGGCACTGATGTCACGTTCTGTTTTTCCTATTATGAGTTTTGTGTATGCTTATGTTAACCCATGCACACACTCATTCATCTTTCTATTGTCATTTGGCTTCTGAACATGGTATCTTATATATCCTAGTACCATCTAGGAAACGTCTTTGAGATTCTAATAACATATATATTATTTTAGGTACACTCTGCAGGTGGCACCGTCGTCTCCAAAAGAGAGACATGAAGACAATTATAGCAGTTTTTGTGACCGTCTTGCTTGTGGCATCTGGACTACCACTTGGGCATACCTTCTCATCTACAACCCCTGCTTTTCTGTGGTCGAATATTCAAGACGGGTATGCATACTTTTTTTAGAAAGCATTGGAAACTTTTCAATAATTTGGGTCGTGTTGGAAGTCATAACTTATTTATTGCTTGTTCATCATACTGTTTTGCTCATCATTGTTGATAAAAGGCTTTTAATGCTTGTATAAGCTTAATATATTTATTAGTTATGTCTTTAAGCATATGTGTCATGTTCCATTATGGCCTTCCTTTCTTATGCCTTGCTTTGGATTTTTTTCCCTCCATTTTAATCTTTTACTGGTATGGAAACCACAGATCAACATCCAGCAAAGTGAAGGAAGCTGTAAATTACCAAACCCTTTCTCCAAAGGACTTGGCCAAATCGGTCATGTCAGAAGGTGGCTGGTCAAACTTATTGGTAATTTTTTCTTATTTAATTGAATATTTTTTTTTCCTGTATATCATATATTTCCATAAGAGAGAACAAGGTACCAGCTATTTGTTTTGACTTTTGATGCAACGGTTTGCAAGCCTTATGCCAGTTCTGTTTTTTCAGTGCCCTAATCAGAAACCTGAAGAATATGTTGATCTTGCAATTGTTTTTGTTGGGTGAGAGGTATGAATCTGTGACAAATTTGTGCTTCCAATTCCTTTTAACGTCATTTGCTAAATTTGCAATCCAGATTTCCAATGAGAAACCACTCATTTGCTTTGAAGCCAATATGATAATCATTTAAGTGAGAAAAAAAATTTGCTTGCAAGTTGCAAATGGACACATTTAACATCAATCACCACAATTATATAGTTTGATATTGGGTTACTATATTTTTGAGGCCTACTGTAATTAATAGCCATTCAATTTTGATCAGTCTGTGGATCTTTCTGGACGTAAAAACAAAGACGAAAATCTTCTGGACTTGCTCAAGGTAATTTTTTGCATGAATTACTGAATTTAATTCTTCACATATGGATTATTTGTTTCAAATTTTGAATTTCTACCAGTGTACCACATTCTGTTTTATATCCACACTCCATATTTCATGAACAGGTGTCATTCACAAAGTCAACGTTTTCTTTAGCATACCCTTATGTTGCTGCATCTGAAGAAAATAAACCTCTGCAAACTTCATTAGTTTCCGAGTTTGCAGAAACGTGTGGAAATGATGCAGGATTAAGCAAGCTTGCTATACTGGAGTCATGTGCTGCTGAGGGTGGGAACTTTGCGAAACTTGCTGACATCAGCTCAGTCCATGTAATAATTTTGATCTGCATGGAGATATTATCATATAATTTCATTTGGTCTCTGATACATATTTAATAGATATCCATGCAAAATGACAGGAATATGTAGTTTCAAACATGGAAAAGAAATCCAAGGGGCAGACTCCACTTCTTGTCTTTTGCAATGAAGGGATCGAGCAACCACGTTCTGAGGGTATGGTTTTTATTTTTTTTGCAATAAACAATTAGTGTGGCCGATATGATTACAGAAGCCATATTGTTTTTTGAATTAGGAGGCTATATGTCTTAAAACTACACTTTTTCAATTCATTTTACCTATTGACCCAATAGAAATAAAGCATGGCATGAAAAGACCAATTCATTAGTAATGGGTCGAAATTGCCTTTGCTAATGATACGAACCCAATGCTGGGATTGGGTCACAATGGATCAGGTCAGGCCCATTTTGGATCGGGTCAGGCCCATTTGAAACAGAATGGAGGGAAATTAAAGGGAGGGAAGGTGTTTGAAAGTTTAGGAGAAGTGGGGTGATCCACAAAACCAGGAAGTGGGGAAGACTCATAACTCCTCCCACTAACTTTAGTTTAAATATTAGGATTTCCTGCATTTTGTAATTGTCGATGTTTTTATTATCTATTGAGGTTTATACCTTGTAATTGGAGATTCCCCATCTCGAATTGGGTTGTTTAATTCAGCAATCAAGTTTTCAATTTCATTTTCAATTCCTAGCATCTATCAATGGTTCCATTGCCGGGAAACGAAGCACCTGCTACCCGGAGTAATTCTGACACCAAGGACGACCCTATCGCCGCCCAGTTGGCCTCCATCACCGCCAAGCTTGAAGCCATAATGACGCAAATGAGGAGTGAGGTTGCATTGCTCAAAACCGTGATGTTTGGAACACCCGCACCATCTGCATCAACACCGACCACCAACCCCAAGCCTTCTTCCTCTACACCGCCACCACCACCGCCACCTTCAATTGGCTATACCACTTCCGTCGAGAACAACCAACAACAACAACCAAAACAGCAACCACCAGCCCCTTCCGCCGTCCCACCTTCATTGCATCTTGGGATCTGGAATTTGGAATCCGGTCGGGTGTAGCATGGGATAAGATAGGGTGAGTATTTCCGATGGGGGGACAAATACGAGCCAGATTATCATTGCAAAACAGGTACTTTTAAGTTACTCGAATATCCAGAGGAGATAGAAAACGCCACTGTCATGGTAACAAAGGTTGGGAAACCAAAACCCGAGCCGGATAATACCATTTGGATTATACAAGCGGGCCAGCCTAAAATCGAATGGCTTATTGCTTGGCACAACTTTTTCCCTCCTTTCGACTTGAGGACATATAACTCCTCATTTTGATTTTCCAGGCCGGAAGTATTGATACGAACCCAATGCTGGGATTGGGTCACAATGGATCGGGTCAGGCGCATTTTGGATCGGGTCAGGCCCATTTGAAACAGAATGGAGGGAAATTAAAGGGAGGGAAGGTGTTTGAAAGTTTAGGAGAAGTGGGGAAGACTCATAACTCCTCCCACTAACTTTAGTTTAAATATTAAGATTTCCTGCATTTTGTAATTGTCGATGTTTTTATTATCTATTGAGGTTTATACCTTGTAATTGGAGATTCCCCATCTCGAATTGGGTTGTTTAATTCAGCAGTCAAGTTTTCAATTTCATTTTCAATTCCTAGCATCTATCAGCTAACTTTGAACTATTTTATTTACGGTCACTTGTATAATATAGCAAGACCATTTTGTTGACTTGCAGGCCAAGTTTTGTCTGAGCTCATAAGTACTGTGGAAAAGACAGGAGCAAAATACTCGGTTTTATATGTCTCTGACCATGTTAACGTCATTCGTTATCCTTCTTACCGCCAGCTAGACAGGTTTCTTGCAGAAAAATCTGGAAATTCGTCACAGGACTCCACTACATGTGATGGAGTTTGCCAAATTAAATCATCATTGTTGGAGGGACTTTTGGTGGTAAGTTGACCAGTGAGAATTATCTTATATAATCAATTTTTAGGATATTATTCAATGGGTAATTTTACATGTAAATCCTTAAATAATCAAAAGTTCCCAAATACTTGAAGGATGATTACTTCAGAACAATACCAACCATAGTAGTCAAAGGCGCCAATGGCGCGCGACTAGGCTTATTCAGCGCAGCAAAACCGCCTTGCGTCAATCCAGGCGCTGAGGTAAAATCTGGAAAGTACTGGCAAAAATCTGAAAAAAGCCTGTCTAAACTAGTCTAAAACCGTTGAAAGAAGCCAAAAAATAAGTCTAAAACAGCTAAAAATGGCCTGGAATACACGTACACCTTGCATGTCTTGGGCACGCGCTTTTAAGTGCCTTATGCCTTTGCTCCTTGATCCTTTGACTACTATGATCCCAACCACCCTATTGTTGTTCATCACACAATTTTTCGGTATTTCAGGGACTTGTTTTGCTCGTAATTCTGATATCGGGACTTTGTTGCATGGCGGGCATCGATACCCCGGCAAGATTTGAAGCTCCTCAAGAATCTTAAAATTGTTTTCCGTGCTTTGGCAAGGAATATTTGATTACTTGTGGAGCTTAGTATCATACTAGGTGAGCTTTGATTGAATTATAATTTATGGTTTACACTTGTCAGTAATGGTGTGTCTATGGCATTTCTTCAAACACTTGGTGTGTGTCATTTTGTAATGGCATAAAAGCAACATGCAAATTTAAAGGTTAATAAATTTAGCATGTCCATGTTGTAACAACTTTTCATGTGATTGTTATTATATGCAATGAACGACGAATTTTGTAATTTTTTTTTTGAACATCAACACCTAGATTATCTAGGATAGAATGAGCAACACCTAGATAATCTAGGATGAAACTGCCACTTCCAAGACTCGAATCCACAACCTTTGGTTTGGATGAGATCACCACTTTAACTCCTACCTATTTACCACTGCACCCAACCCTCACCCCCATTTAAAGTAAATGTTAGGGACATCTCATTTATTATATATGCAGGGTGAACTATTGTCTTTTCATTAATTTGTTTGTTAGATGGTTGTTAGTATTGTGGTCCCATGTACATACCAGCATCATGTATCATCATTCATTCATTCCTTTTGCCTCTATAAAATGAGGCATTGCATTGTACATGTAAGTATGATTTAAGAGAGTATTGTTCATTACATTAAACCCTAAAATTATGGTATGAGAGCCTTGAATTGGCCTGAGCCATTGTTTCTGGCAATCGGAATTCATCTTCGTCGCCATTTTTTTCTGCAGTTGGTATCCTTTCTGTCCTCTATTCATCATCCCTGGTATGTTCTTATCTTTGTTTTTTTTTTCCGTTCTTCTCTATTCATCACATCTGATCTTTTCTTATTCTCTATTCATCATTCATTCTGTTCATCACCTCTCATTTTTGTTAGGAACAACGTGGCGCAGCGGAATCAACACACACATGCACAAACGATAATCACGCGGTACAGAAAATAAATGACACAAGAATTTTACGTGGTTCGGTCCCAGTGGGGGACCTACATCCACGGGCTGCAACTAGGTTATTTCATTAAGCTCAAGGGCACACAGATTACAATTACAACATAGGGTATTTATAAATTAAAACTAGGGTTCCTAACTTGTTCTCCAAGTTAGGCCCAAACCGTAGAGATAGGCCCATTAGGGCCGGCTAACCCTAATTAGGGCCGGCCGCCTCTAAACGAGATTCCACACCTAACAATCTCCCACTTGGAGGCTCGAGCAATCCGCAATCCACCATCCAAGCAGACCCTATACCAGTAACTCCAGTAATCTTCAATAACAGAAATCCTCCAAGCCTCCAGTTCTAAAAAGAAGCTAACACTTCACTATTAGAAGTTTCCAAGCCTCCAGCTCCCAAGAACAAGCTAAGATTTCAAATAACAAAAGTCCTCCAAGCCTTCAGTTCCCATAAACAAGCTAAGACTTCAATCCAATCCTCCTAGTTGCAGCAGCCAACTCCTCAATTACCAGAAGAGCCCGTTGAAGCTCCCCCGAGCTCCAACCCAGCAGTCATCACTGACCCAGCCATGGCAAAACCTGCCATTGACTCATCCTCAATCTCAACCGGCACCTACTCACTCGAACTACCGATTCCAGAGACTTCCAGAGGAAACACCACTCTCCAAAACCTGCAAGTACCATGGAGAGATTTTCCCATTCGGAATTCCGGTCTTCAAAACCCAACGGTGTTTAGAACTGTACCCAGAACACGTCCCATGCTCCCACTGTTCCCAAAACCCCTGACCTGGTTTAAACCTTCGAATGCACTCAGCTGACATCCCCGTGGCTCCAAGATTCACACTTGCAAAATGAATTCACTTAGCTCTACCCGATGCAGTGAGTCAAGACTTTAATACTCGGAAGTTGGTTCCCTTCTTCCAGCGATACATAAACCTGTATCTTCCCAAAGTCTTCAAACAATAGATTCACCAATGCTTCACAGAAGTGAGTAATGAAGCATGCCAGAATCTTGAACCCAAGAGGCTCCACTGCCTTCACTGAGTCCCAATGCATCAACCCAGACACATTCTCAGAAGCAGAATTTACTATCTTTGACATCGACTCTAAAGAATGTCCCACATACCTCCATGCAGCTCCACCAAGTCAACTATGCCCAGCTCCCATTGTCCCTGTTATCCCAACCCATTACCAAAACCAACATTCCATGAGATTATCCCCGATCGTACTTTCCCGGCAAACATCTTCACCCAGCACAAGATCCCAGATCCCCTCAAATGTCGAACCACTGATCACCACCGAACAAGAAATAGCTTCACAGTTCCAGACCAGCTAACCGACAAATGGTTATAACAGCAGTAGAGCTTTCATGAAAGCAAACGGTACCAAGGATTCCGCGACCGTACACCCGATCGGCTAACCCTAACCGAAAAATCTTTCAACCGAGCAATATCACCTGACTTCCTTTTTTTTTTCACTTATGTCGTCACCAGCACATCAGAACCGGAATACTTAAAACCCAAATCATTCCAAACCTGTTGGTTCCACTTTCACCGGTTTTATCCCACGGTACCACACTCAAGTTCTTTTGACAAAACCAACCAACCTCCAAACCGTCAAACTTTTGGATAATAACCATCCCGTCTTCAGCCATAACAATAGCAAACAGAAAACATATCGAAACAGTGAAATAAACACAGTAATGTCACGGGCCTGAACTTGACAGTTGTTCTACCAAACACTGTCAATAAATCGATCTGCTCCTGCAATAAACCTCGCAGACAAATCTAAACCCGAATACTGAATTTCACATAACCCGGTTCCCAAATAGTTGATAATAAACAGTCAAACAGAACTAAACAAAACTCTAACCTTTACCCGACGAATCCAAGAGCTTTATAACCAAACCCTAATCGGCGGCTTCAAAGAGTTTAACCCGGTACCCGAAACAATCAAACCGTTAACCCGCAACACAAACCCGAAACACCCGACCCGACGCTTCACCTGCAAACCCGAGTGAAACCAGCAACTCCAAGAGATCCACAACAGAAACTCTAATTGCAAAATCACTCCAAATCAGTCCCGAACAGCCCTGTTTTCTCTCGAAACAGCCCTGTTTTCCTCCAAAACATCCCTGTTTTCTTTCCCCTTTTGCGCAACCTAGGGTTTGAAAAAACCCGGATTCCGGCGGCCCAAAAAACAAGAAACCAGGCTGCGAATCAGCCATGGAACAGCAGCAGAAAAACGAAAAATTTTCTGGAAACACTGTTCAAACCGGAAAACACTGTTCACGCCGGAACACTGTTCACACCGGAACACTGTTCACGGCGGCGACGGTACTGTAGCGGCGGCGGAACTGTAGTAGCAGATCTGAATCAACCCTCGATCAGCCTCTACCCTTTTTCTCGATCGAAAACCGTGCAGACCGTGTGTAAACAACGAGCCAAAGCTCTGATACCACTTGTTAGGAACAACGTGGCGCAGCGGAATCAACACACACATGCACAAACGATAATCACGCGGTACAGAAAATAAATGACACAAGAATTTTACGTGGTTCGGTCCCAGTGGGGGACCTACATCCACGGGCTGCAACTAGGTTATTTCATTAAGCTCAAGGGCACACAGATTACAATTACAACATAGGGTATTTATAAATTAAAACTAGGGTTCCTAACTTGTTCTCCAAGTTAGGCCCAAACCGTAGAGATAGGCCAATTAGGGCCGGCTAACCCTAATTAGGGCCGGCCGCCTCTAAACGAGACTCCACACCTAACAATTTTCTCTTATTTCTGCACACAAAAGACATATTTCCCATCAAATATGCCAACATCTTATGCTTCAACTGATTCAACAGTTCCCAATCAACAATAAAATCCTAGTTTAGCTAATCCAGCTAACCTAGTCTCTATTAAACTTGACCATGACAACTATATCGCCTGGAAATACCAAGTTGTTACCATATTGAGGACAATGGGTTTATTGGCTTACCTAAACAAAGAAATTCCACCAACAGCTCTCAACTTAGGGGCGTTTGGTTCGTGGAATTTGTTGGAATTTGAATTGAAATTTTAAGGAATTGCATTTGGAATTTTAATTTGTTTAAACGATTTGAAATTTAAAGGAATTAGAATCTATTAAAGGAATTCGAATTCCTAATGCATTTGAGTGACAAAACAATCATAAAGGAATTGAAATTTATCATCCTCACCACCACCTCTTGGTCGCCGCCGCCGCCTACCGACACCGTTGCCACCCCGCCATCGCCCACCAACAACCTTTGACCATCCCACCCCGCCGCCTATGATCACCGACTGCCCCCGCCACCAACAATGGACCGCAGCCCCCCGCCACCCACCACCATAGATAACCGAACGCCGCCGCCACCACCAACGCCATCGACAACCGACAACCGACTGCTGCCACTACCGACAACCGCCCGCCCCCGCCACCGAAGTCGACCCAAGCAAGGAATATGAAGCATCGGCACAGTCTGGAACGTGAATGCTAAACTCTCCGAGGAACAGTTGAAAAAAGTATGTCTCCACGATACTGAAATCGAATGTTGCTGAGTATTCACCTTGTTTTGTTTATGGAATGTAGCAGAGATAATGACTGAATATGTAATGAAATTGTGTCTCCCTTTAGACATGAAGTTTAGATATTCCTTTCACTTTTAAATTCTCACATATAGCACCAGGAAGCAGACAATATTTAACTATAACTAGTTTTTACCTCCCGCACTTCGTAGCGGAAGCTTGGTCGTTATTGGTTGACTCGTTTGCGTGGATAAAACTTACATTTAATCGCAGACTCGTTATAGCGTACGATACCAAAAAACACTCGAATTTGAATACAACTCCGTCTTCAATAAAATTTAAACCAGAACGTTGGCAAAATCTTTTTTAGAAAACCGCGCATTCTGTTATTTAAAAAAACTTAACTAACGAAAGATATTATAGAAAACGGTGTCGGGCCCATCGTTAATAAAATTTAAATGAAAACGTAGGCGCAACGGTAAAAATAATGTTAATAAAAAGAAACATAAAACTAAATAATAAAAAAAGAAAAAAACAAAATAAAAAAATTACTCGTTCGGGTGTAACGAACCAATTTCGGGTTTACCCAATAATATGTTTATTATATTATGGGGGTGTTTATAAATAAAAATGAAAGAGAATAGGTGTATTTATTTATCTAAATAACCTAAGTTTGAGATGAAAGAGTCGCATAGTGGAGGGACTAGAGTTGTATTTGGACCAAATTTAATTTGGTCTAGTAAGGGGGTGGCGACAAACATACATCAGGTGTGTGTGTGCCATGTGTGTGCCATGATTTTGAAGGGAGAAAAGGGAAAGAAGGGTCTCAAGCCAAGAACTCTCAAATTGAAGCTTGCATGTGCAGATTGAAGGGTTGATTAGCACAATACCTTCATTATATCAAGTAAGCATCATCCTTAACTCATTCCCTCATCTAAATTCATGTTTTACTGAAAAAGATTGTTAATCTAGCATTACTAAAGCTAGAGGTACAACCAATTCAATAATTGAAAGATTTTAAAATTAGGGTTCTTGAGACCCAATTTAGGGTTTTATGAATCTAGGTGTTTGATTGGGTAATTGTGTATGTTTTAGTGTTTATGGTGTTAGATAAACACAATTTTAATGTAGAAAACCTAATTGCATTGGTGAATTTTGAATTGGATAGAAATAGAGAAAGTTGGATGAAAACCTAAATGGGTCAAATGGGTGGATTGTGGTTGTGAATGGTTAAAAGCTTGTGCGGAGTTTGAATAACCAAGCCTTGATTAAGGGTAAAGATCATAGGGTCTTGGGATGGTGTGGATACCTAGTTGGTGGATATTTAGACTTTAGATTACTAAACAAGATGAATTGTTTATGTAATCAAGCGATCAAGATCAAAGAGCAACCGGAATTACCAAACCTCAAAGGTAAGTGCTTTGTACTTACTTAGTATTAGATATGTAGTCTTGTGTAAGTAGTTATGTGATATGCTATTGTAGGATCGTGAAATTACAAGATGGTTCTGTTCTTAGTTGAAATTGGCGGAAACAATAACAACTACACAAGTATAATCGAGTAACACTGTTGTATTAAGCTTTTTGCAAACAAACGATTACAAATGAAAACTCAATTAGAAAGCACACTTACAATGAAGTGTTTACACAGTATTTATACTCACTTAGAACCAAGACAGTCCCTTGATTCTAAGGATTAGATCTAACACAGACCGTTGATCTGATGTATATAGCTAACTATTACACGTTTAGTCTAAAACTAGTTAACTTTATTGAAGCGTCTTCTTTATGCATTATTACTTGCATGCTTGGAGAAGAGCATTGTTGTCTGTCATTGGTTGTGTCATTGAGGTTCCTTCTGCTTTGAGTGTGTCAGTTGCTTTTGCAGAAAGTTGTCAGTGACGCTTGGCATGGATAGTCAGCGGCAACGATTTGTCTTCAAGGCACACGGCTGTCAGCAGCAAAGATGAGGATCAGCAGCAAGATGACCATCCAAAGCTGCTGATGATTTGCCTGTCAGCAGCATCAAGTGTTGATGCTGCTGAGAAGCCTATCCGCAGCAACTTTGGTCTTCAGCAGATAAGGCTATCCGCAGCAGATTTGTTCTTCAGCAGGAGAACAAGTATCCGCAGCAGATAAGCTTGTCCGCACCAGTTTGTTGGTCAGCAGCAAACTCTGAGATCAGCAGCATTTGTACTTAGATAATTTTATAGCCATCAGTCTTTATCTCTACAGCTATTTACATGTTAATATGATGATTGAAATATGTGGTACATGGTCAAGTTATGTTGGTTTTAGTAGAATTTACATGTTTGACTTAATGTGGATATTTGATCAAACTAAGTCATTGAGATGGCATCCTATATGCCCAGATGGGCGCATCATACGCCCAGAGCGTATGATACGCCCGTTTGGGTCTGGTAGACGCTGGAATTTCATGTTTTTTGGGTTTTGGCCTATTGTTGTTGTAGGGACTTGTTGGGAGTCTCTAGGATTGATTATCATTACTAACCTTGCTCCTTTTGATGTGGTGGATGTAGGAAAAGCTCCGAAATGATCTCGGGTCTCGCCATAGTCGGATAATTGGATTCTCAATGACTCTTTTGAATGTTGTTTTGTTTTAAACTAATCCGTAGATGGGATTACTTTATGTTTAAAGTCTTTTGGATTTGTATTAGTCTATAACCCATTAAACACTTCTCCTTTTGAAACTTGTGAAGCTTTAAATGTCGTTGTAATTGGTTGAACCATGTTTTCAATGTAAATGTTTGTCTGGGACCTAAATTCCGTGTTATTTAAAAAGTTTAAATTGGGTTGCAAATCCGGGTGTTACAACTTGGTCTCAGAGCAATGGTCTGAGGGATTTGGTGTGCGTGACACTAAACTCAAACCTATAATTATCTTGATAAGGTCGGGAAATGAGAATCCAATAGTGGCGACATGGAGCTTGAAAGGAGAGGTTAGTATTGATTGTTGTACTAAATGCTTAATTGGAGTCTTATCTGATTCAATTTGTCACACCCCCAGATTTATTTACTTAATAAATAAATACAGGTTGCAACGATTGGTTCATTACACGATAGCGGAAGCTGTAACGGTGATTTCTAAGACTTGATTACATATACTATTACTAAAAGTAAATAAATACAATGATCTAAGTCCTGCTAGTTCAATGGTCGACTTGAGACTTGATAATCTATGCCCGTCCGGTTACTAGGACTTGTTCCAACATAGCTAACCTATTCCAACCGCGCCATGGCTAAAGGTTACCTGAGAAACATACTTGAAAGTGTCAACACAAAGGTTGGTGAGTTCACAGAGTTTGTTCATTTAGTGCAGTTAGTTTTCCCCGAAAACGTACACATGACTTAATCGTCATCAAATAAGTAGTTTTCCTTTGAAAACATGCCCATGACTTTACCGTCATAAAATAAGTAGTTTTCCTTTGAAAACATGCACATGACTTTACCGTCATAAAGTAAGTAGTTTTCCTTTGAAAACATGCCCATGACTTTACCGTCATAAAATAAGTAGTTTTCCTTTGAAAACATGCCCATGACTTTACCGTCATGAAATAAGTAGTTTTCCTTTGAAAACATGTCCATGACTTAACCGTCATGAAATATGTAGTTTTCCTTTGAAAACATGTCTATGACTTAACCGTCATAAAATATGTAGTTTTCCTTCGAAAACATGTCCATGACTCAACCGTCATCAAATAAGTAGTTTTCCTTCGAAAACATGTCCATGACTCAACCGTCATCAAATAAGTAGTTTTCCTTTGAAAACATGTCCATGACTTAACCGTCATCAAATAAGTAGTTTTCCTTTGAAAACATGCCCATGACTTAACCGTCATAAAATATGTAGTTTTCCTTTGAAAACATATACATTGTTTAAACCTGATCATTTACCGATCAAAACTCTTTGTATGTATTACCAATGAATCCGAATACTAATCCGATCAATTGACCCCATTTGTAAACTTGCAAGGAATACAAAACAGTATGTAATGTACGAGACCGTAAACAAACCCCAACTTTCTGTGCCTCCCCTCGCCTTTCTGCGAGTTAAGACAATATGCAGTCATTCGGCCATTTGGACCCCTGATTAGCGCGACTAATCATGACCGGAGGCGTCACCCCCAATAGTACTATCCATAAAATCCCGGGCTAAGTCCATAGCTAATGGTTACTAATTTATTCCGAGGACTTTAAGCGCTTTATTTTTCCCTCAATACACACATATGGTCAGATCATTAGTTCATTCATTTACATACGAAAATTCTTTACAAGTATGTTTCCACCCCAAAATATTTCAAAAACTTAGAAAAAGGGGTTAGTGAAACTCACAAGGAGTTAAACCAGAATGTTCATATTGTCAAACGTGTAAGCAACTGTATTTCATGTTTTCAAAACATAACAAGTAAGTATGTTTCTCCCCCGATGTTTACAAAACAGTAAAGAGTTAAAAGGGGGCCATGAACTCACCTTGTGTTCGATGAAATCCTAGCAAACAACCTTGTGCTAATAGTTCTTGTCTATCCGTGCCCTAATCACACAAGGGTACTAATGTGTTAAGACTACCCGTCTTATACGTAAGTTGTTCATCCGACTTAACGAATCCCGTTAAGTACGCCTTTGTTTAGTAAAAATAGTGTTTTTATTTACGACTCGTTGGTGATTATTATTCCAGTCTAGACGCTTACATATTTTCCGAGAAAATAATATGTTTCCCTATTGGTGACTTATTAAGTGTACCAAAAATAAATATTATTTTTGTAACTTAAAATATATTCACTTATGTTCCACGATGTCATGCGATTATTTATTTTTAGCTGAATCTCTTCATATGTTCCATGTACATATATCAAATGTTCATATTAGGATACTAATATTTAATTCCTAGAACATTTCCATGATTTAACCAAAACCGTACATCAACACATATATATCACAATTTTACCAATAAACATATATTTTTAGTAACACCTTTCACGCTCATATGTTGATGATAATCGTTCGTATGTCTTCTTGAATCATAGGACACTACCTCGGGTCTTGCCAGGTAAGTCACACATGATCATATAACTTCACGAACATGTATCGTTCAACATAACACATGAATGGAATGAAGGGTTTATGAAAAACACCATCATCCAAGTGTTATTTTATGTGATAGTATATATATATATATATATATATATATATATATATATATATATATGTAGTTTATATTTGATATGTCCTTGTCTTGTCTATGGTCCTTCTAGTTTGGTATTTTATGTATGAACATGTACATGTTTAAATATATGTATTCAAACATGACTTATGAAGAAATAAAGCCAAAACTCATCAAGACTTTTATGTTTTATTTTGTTCTTGAAAACTCAGATTTTTAGGCCTACTTCGTATAGACTTTTAGATGGTTTTAGAAGACCAAATGACTTGGGGTTTTCTTCTAAAATAAAGTTTATTAAAACCAGAGGAGATGTGAAAAAGAATTACTAGGTTTGGAGTTGTGTAGGTACCTCAAAACAGGAAAATGAAAAGAGATATCCAGATTCGACCTGCATTGAGCGGCCTTCTTGCGCCGGCTGTTTGGAGGTCGAATACGCCATGGATTCGAGTGATTCCACTTGGGTTCTTCCTTCTTAACATGGAGCTTCATTCTAGAAGAAAAATGGACCGATTTGGTTAAGTAACGAAGGAGATATGGTCTTGCAAAGTTGGCCAAAAATCTGGTAGAAGCTGAGTTACGGGATTTTTGGGTATAACTTATGTTTTGGGGCTGGTTAAAACCGAGAGGAAGAGAGGGAGCAAGAGAAAGTTTTTGCTTTGTTTCCATACAGTCCTATATATACCAATTAGATGGAGTGTATGCTTGTCCAAGATCATCATCATGAGATGGATTGAGTGGAGTGTTGGACTACACTTTCATCATTACAAGGTGAGGCTTGAATGGATGGATTTGATGGTTGCTTGATTCTTACTTGATTGGAGATGGCTTCTCATGACAACAAGTATGGTGGTGGAGTGGTGTAGGTGATGGTGTGTGGGTGGGCCCCCCCTTTCTTGGCCGAAATGGGTAGAAGGGTGGGGGTGGGGGTTGGGCCTTGTTCCACTTCTAGTTGATTTCTAAGTGTTTAGTTAGATAGATTTTTAGGTAGGGTATACTCGGTAGGTGTTCCCGTGATCTAATACCCGATGTACGAAGTTTTATGATTAAAAACTATATATATTTTGTATAATAGTCCACTAATTTAACCCGTCATAGTTAATGTTTTAACTATTATAATACATGTATACATAAAATAACATAGAGCCATGTAACAACTATTTATATGTCAACTTTTTATAAAAGTTTAGTTACCAATATTTATGCTTTTATGTTAAAGCGTCTCCCTAGACTTTTACCGGAATAAAATCTCGTTAATCACCAACGAACATTCAATGTCGTTTATTATCGTTTATATCGTAGTAATTCTTAAAAATTACTAAATATGACACTTGTCCCTTTGCTAGACTCCTGACAATACCATGTCAAAGATAATATTCCAAGAAATATAAAATAGGAATGTGCAAATATGACTATGGGTATTGACCTCGACTACTAGGTGTCACACAATTGTGCCCATAAGTTGTTAGGGATTCATTATATGGAGATGATGAATATAAGTGGACATACTACATTATCAATCATGCCTGACAAGTGTGATTCTTAATGCAAGATGTACAAATGCCTTCATGATGACCATCTGATGATGAACATTGACAACGAGTAAGTGAACGTGGTTATACGTGAATGTATGTATGTGTGTAAGTATGCATGATTTTGTGTTAAATGCCTATAGGAGAGATAACCTGAGGAAGATGTCTTTAGTTACATGTATGTAGTTATCTAACTCCTTCTATCTTAAATCTCAGCCGAAGAATGGCTGAAGAAGGAAACTCGAATAGAATTAGGAATGAGGATGATGGTGGTAATAGTAGGTCGGGATCGTACCGATCCGTGCACTCCCCTCTTGAGAATGATGATGGGAATGCTATTAATAACGAAATTGGAAAGCGGATATCTGAACAGGTAGCAAAGGCATTTGAACAAACAATGCCGATCTTCTTGGCTGAAATTAAAAGAGCGGTTAAAGCGGCGTTTGTCGAAAGAGATGAAAAGGCTAAGAATGATACGGATGTGGGGGACACGAATGTGGGGGACACGAATGTGGGAGGTAGTGGTAAGGGAAAGGAAGTAGAGAGAAAGCCTTGTACTTTCAAAGACTTCATGGCTTGTAAGCCAAAAGAGTACAATGGGGAGATAAACCCTTTGCTCAGTCAGAGGTGGATCTCGGATATGGAGTCGGCTTTTGAAACAAGCCATGTATCGAAGGAAGATGAAGTGACCTTTGCTGTGAACTTACTCCGAGGAAGAGCTAAGGATTGGGTTGAGGTCCTCTAAAAGGAGAGAAGAAACGAGGGTGGCATCAAGGCGATGTCTTGGGTGGAGTTTAGGGAGGTTTTCCTTAAGTATCATAGTCCACAGGCGGAAGTGGACCGGATCACTAAGGAGTTCCTCCATATGAGGAAGACAAGGGAGTCCATCAATGAGACTGCGGGGGAATTTAATGACAAGGCTTAGTTTTGCCCAGACCTTGTGGCAACTGAAAAGATGAAGATAGACTGATTCTTCTCGGTTCTATCTATAGATTATAGAGAGTTTGTCTCGCCCTCCTCAATGCACAACCTTGGTAGAACTCATTAACAAGTGCTGAGAGAGGGAAGTGGAACTGAAAAGGCAGGAAGAACGGGGTGAGAAGAGAAAGAGAGAAGGAGTGGAGGTGACTCCCAAGAAGGCTAAATTCTCTAGCCCAACAAAGAAGGTGGTCGGGAAGCCTAGTTCCCGACAATGTCAAACTTGTGGAAAGGAGCACTCAGGAGAATGTAGGCTCAAAACCACTACGTGTTTTAAATGTGGCAAAATGGGGCATCTTGCGCATCAGCGCACAAGCCCCATCAGCTTGTGTTATCATTGCTATAAGCCGGGACACCACCGTAGCGATTGTCCCGATTTAAAGCACAAGGAAACCGGAGGAAATAAGGTGGAAATCCCTAAGCCAAAGAGACGTGCCTTTCAAATCACTGCCGTGGAGGCAAGGAAGATTCCAGATGTCGTTGCATGTATCTTTATGATTAATTTGTTACCTGCACTTACTTTATTTGATTCAGGTGCTAGTAGGTCATTTTTATCTTTGAAGTTTGCCAATCATACTTCTTTTCTAAGTAAGAGGTAAGAGGAAACATTAGAAATGGAGGTGGCTAATAATAGGAGCTTCTTAGTATTCGACGTCTATCGTGGGTTTAAATTGGAGGTCGATGGTGAGACTTTCCCTATTGATCTCATACCTATGACAATGGGGGAGTTTGATGTGATTGACGGGATGGATTGGCTTTCTTTATATAGGGCCCACATTTTATGTGGACCTAAGGCAATTCAATTAGTTTCGCCATCGGGAAAGACTTTGTTTATTCGTGGTTAGAGAACTAGTGGTCTTTTGTTATGTTCCTATCTTCAAGCAATGAGGTATATTGCACATGGATGTAAAGCGTTTCTAGCTTGTGTCACGGACTCAAATCGAGGTGTAGTCAAGATTCATGATGTTCCGATTGTGAATCAATTCGTGGACGTCTTTCCGAAAGAGTTACCGGGGATTCCACCCGAAAGGGAGGTAGAATTTGGGATTGATCTTATCCCGGGAGCTAAACCGATTACCAAGGAACCTTATCGGTTAGCCCCACTGGAGATGAAGGAATTGATGACCCAACTCCAAGAGTTGTTGGATAAGGGTTTCATTCGTCCGAGCGTCTCTCCTTAGGGTGCTCCCGTCCTTTTTGTTAAGAAGAAAGATGGAAGTATGCGTATGTGCATAGACTACCTGGAGTTGAATAAGTTGACTATTAAGAACCGGTATCTATTACCTCGGATCGATGATCTCTTCGATCAACTACAAGGAGCTTCGTGGTTTTCAAAGATTGATTTGAGATCCGGGTACCATCAATTGAAGGTGAAGGAGGAGGATGTTCCTAAAACGGCATTTCGTACTCGCTATGGTCATTACGAGTTCACGGTAATGCCTTTCGGTCTAACCAACGCGCCCGCGGCTTTCATGGACCTTATGAACCGGGTGTGTAGACCATTCCTTGATCGTTCCGTCATCGTCTTCATCGATGACATCCTTATTTACTCGCGTAGCGAGGGTGACCATGCTTGTCATCTTCGTGAAATCCTTGAGGTTCTCCAAAAGGAGAAACTATTCGCTAAATTCTCCAAGTGTGCCTTTTGGCTCCGGGAGATTTAATTCTTGGGTCATGTGGTAAACGCGGAAGGAATTTCCGTCAGCCCTTCCAAAATCGAAGCGGTGAAAGGTTGGTTATCGCCGAAAACGCCCACGGAAATTAAAAGCTTTTTGGGCTTAACGGGCTACTATCGACGATTCATTGAAAACTTCTCTCGTATTGCCTTGCCTATGACGAAGTTGACTCGCAAGGATACGAAATTCGCGTGGGGTCCCAATCAGGAGTCGGGCTTTCAACTTTTGAAAGAAAAGTTGACCAAGGCACCTATTCTTTCCCTGAAGGGACCAGGGATTTTGTTGTGTTTTCGGATGCCTCGCATTTTGGACTTGGTTGTGTCCTTATGCAAAGGGGCAAGGTAATTGCCTACGCTTCTAGGCAATTAAAAGTTCATGAGGCGAGTTATCCTACCCACGACTTGGAGTTGGCAGCCATGGTATTCACACTCAAGATCCGAAGGCATTATCTTTATGGAGTGCATTGTACAATTTACACGTATCACAAAAGTCTCAAGTACTTCCTCGACCAAAAAGATCTCAATATGAGACAAAGGAGGTGGCTTGAATTGGTCAAGGATTATGACTGTGAGATTCTCTATCATCCGGGTAAGGCCAATGTGGTGGCGGATGCACTCAGTCGGAAGGTTAGTCATACACCTATTAAGGGGAAGTCGCTTAAAATGACTATCTCTTCATCTCTTGTTGATCAAATCCGGGAGGCTCAAGTTTTAGCACTCGAAGGAGATTTGAAAAAGGAACGGATGGTTCCATATGTGGCTAAGCTTGAAGAGAATAGCATGGGGTTGAAGTCATGTTTTGGTAGAATATGGATTCCTAGGTTGTCAAACGTTTTGACTACCATACTTGATGAGGCGCATAAATCCAAATATTCTATCCACCCGAGAGCTACTAAAATGTTCTATGACTTGAGGTTCAACTTTTGGTAGCCAGGTATGAGGAGAGATATTGTGAAGTATGTCGAAAGGTGTCTCACGTGCCTTAGGGTGAAGGCCGAACACCAAAAGCCTTACAGGAAACTTCAATCTCTTGAAGTACCTTAATGGAAGTGGGAAAATCTTGCTATGGATTTGATCACTAAACTTCCTAAGACCCGGAAAGGCTATGATGCAATTTGGGTGGTGGTTGATCGATTGACTAAAAGTGCACTCTTCCTTTCGATTAAGGAAACTTATTCATCGGAAAGATTGGCGGATGTATACATAAAGGAAGTTGTGTCAAGACATGGTGTGCCCGTGTCCATTGTGTCGGATAGGGACACACGGTTTACTTCCAGGTTTTGGAAGAAATTTCACGAGGAATTGGGAACGAGGCTAAATCTTAGCACCACTTATCACCCACAAACGGATGGACAAAACGAGAGGACAATTCAAACGCTTGAAGATATGATTCCGGCGTGTGTGCTAGATTTTGGAGGTAGTTGGGATGACCATTTACCGTTGGCAGAATTTTCATACAACAATAGCTACCATTCAAGTATTGGTATTCCTCCATTTGAAATGTTGTACTGAAGACAGTGTCGTTTTGTTGGGGCGAAATTGGTCAACGAGAACTTGGTAGCAAGGAAGTTGTAGCGGGTGTGGCGGAAAGGATTGATCAAATTAGAGCACGCTTGAAAGCCGCTCAAGATCGCCAAAAGTCCTATGCGGACAAAAGGACGAGTCTGATCGAATTCCAAGTGGGAGACTTTGTGTTGTTAAAAGTTTCCCCATGGAAAGGGGTGATTCGGTTCCAGAAACATGGGAAGTTAAGTCCCCGTTTTATTGGACCATTCAAAGTTATTGGTCGAGTTGGGAAAGTGGTGTATCGTTTGGAGTTACCGGTGGACTTAGGTAAACTTCATAACACGTTTCATGTATCTCATCTACGAAAGTTTTTGGCGGATGAATCCACTTTTGTGCCGATCGATGATATCGAAATAGATGAGAGATTGAACTATGTGGAAGAACCGGTGGTTATCCTAGATAGAAAGGTGAAAAG
Source organism: Smallanthus sonchifolius (assembly GCA_023525975.1). Classification (NCBI taxonomy): domain Eukaryota; kingdom Viridiplantae; phylum Streptophyta; class Magnoliopsida; order Asterales; family Asteraceae; genus Smallanthus; species Smallanthus sonchifolius. The sequence continues at coordinate 22,521,899 of CM042030.1, read as the reverse complement.
CTTTCGGAATAAGCAAATTAACCAAGTGTTGGTTCGTTGGAAACAAAGAAAAGGGGCGGAAACTACTTGGGAATTGGAGGATGAGATGCTCAAGTATTACCCTAATCTATTTACCTAATGGCGGGTTTCGGGGACGAAACCCAAAATTAGGGGGAGTGATTTGTAACGAACCAATTTCGGGTTTACCCAATAATATGTTTATTATATTATGGGGGTGTTTATAAATAAAAGTGAAAGAGGATGGGTGTATTTATTTATCTAAATAACCTAAGTTTGAGATGAAAAGGTCTAATTGCATAGTGGAGGGACTAGAGTTGTATTTGGACCAAATTTGATTTGGTCTTGCAAGGATGATTTTGAAGGGAGAAAAGGGAGAGAAGAGTCTCAAGCCAAGAACTCTCAAATTGAAGCTTGCATGTGCAGATTGAAGGGTTGATTAGCACAATACCTTCATTATATCAAGTAAGCATCATCCTTAACTCATTCCCTCATCTAAATTCATGTTCTTGATATAGAGTTTGGGTGGGTGAACCTTAATGGACGGGAATTAGGGTTGTAGATGATGTTTTACTGAAAAAGATTGTTAATCTAGCATTACTAAAGCTAGAGGTACAACCAATTCAAGTTAATTTCACCTAATTGGAAGATTTTAAAATTAGGGTTCTTGAGACCTAATTTGGGGGTTTCTGAATCTAGGTGTTTGATTGGGTAATTGTGTATGTTTTAGTGTTTATGGTGTTAGATAAACACAATTTTAATGTTGAAAACCCAATTGCATTGGTGAATTTTTAATTGGATAGAAATAGAGAAAGTTGGATGAAAACCTAAACGGGTCAAATGGGTGGATTGTGGTTGTGAATGGTTAAAAGCTTGTGCGGAGCTTGAATAACCAAGCCTTGATTAAGGGTAAATATCATAGGGTCTTGGGATGGTGTGGATACCTAGTTGGGGGATATTTAGACTTTAGTTTACTAAACAAGATGAATTGTTTACGTAATCAAGCGATCAAGATCAAAGAGCAACCGGAATCACCAAACCTCAAAGGTAAGTGCTTTGCACTTACTTAGTATTAGATATGTAGCCTTGTGTAAGTAGTTATGAGATATGCTATTTACATGTTAATATGATGATTGAAATATGTGGTACATGGTCAAGTTATGTTGGTTTTAGTAGAATTTACATGTTTGACTTAATGTGGATATTTTGTCAAACTAAGCCATTGAGATGTTAATGTGTGAAATTAGATCAAGTAGCGAGTAACTAAACTAGACCAACTTATGTGATCAAAAGGAATGAAAGACTCAAAGTGGTTAGAGTTACTAGTTTGACTGGTTGTGTGAAATTGTATGGCAATTGACTTGATATGTTGTTAAGTCGACCCGTTAGTGTAAATTTGAGAAATTGGTTGAATAACATGAAGTGTTGATACTTCATGGAGGAGTTAAGTGAAGAAATATACTTCACGGTTGGAAGTGAGGTCATATGCCTCACAAGTGGAAGTGAAGTAAAATGCTTCAGGGATGGCATGAAGTTATGTGCTTCATGAGGAGACATGGAGTCAAATACTCGATGTGAGAAACCGAGAGGTGGATCTCTCATAGTCATGTGGATATGTCAAAATGTATGGATGGTAAAACACTAGACTTGTATGGTTTGTAATATGTCTAGTGTTGTAGGTTAATATGTACCTACACCAATGCATGGATGCAACTAGTAGTCAAACTTTTAATGAACGGGAAACGGGTGGTGGTACTCGGGTTGGAAGTTGATAAATTAACTAATGAATGTTGGTAGATAAGGGAGACCTTAAATGAGGTCTAAATATGCGTATGTTTACCATATTAGCTTGAAAATGCAATCGGGTCGGTCGACAGGAAGTTGTAAAGGCTGAAAATCAGATTTTGGCCACCTTTGACCTGATGCTGGCGTCCCATATGCCCAGATGGGCGCATCATACGCCCAGAGCGTATGATACGCCCGTTTGGGTTTGGGAGGCGTTGGAATTTCATGTTTTTCGGGTTTTGGCCTGTTGTTGTAGGGACTTGTTGGGAGTCTCTAGGATTGATTATCATTACTAACCTTGCTCCTTTTGATGTGGTGGGTGTAGGAAAAGCTCCGAAATGATCTCGGGTCTCGCCATAGTTGGATAATTGGATTCTCAATGACTCTTTTGAATGTTGTTTTGTTTTAAACTAATCCGTAGATGGGATTACTTTATGTTTAAAGTCTTTTGGATTTGTATTGGTCTATAACCCATTAAACACTTCTCCTTTTGAAACTTGTGAAGCTTTAAATGTCGTTGTAATTGGTTGAACCATGTTTTCAATGTAAATGTTTGTCTGGGACCTAAATTCCATGTTATTTAAAAAGTTTAAATTGGGTTGAAAATCCAGTGTTACATCGGGTCGTCCAAAACAATAAAACGAATACCGATACGGGATCCGATAATACCAATATCGGCAATGATGTTGTTCGCCCAGAATAGGTTCGGCTCGTCACGGTAGCACAACGGTAATGACACTCGCTATACGCAACGATAAAAAAAAGCCTCGATTTTGAATACAACACCATTTTCAAACAAAATATATCGGAACGTTGACAAAAAAAAACTATAAACAGCTGCGCACTCCGTATTTTAAAAAAGTTAACGAACGAAAGTTATTAAAGGAAAACGAAATTAATAGAAAATGAAACGGACTAAAAGCGTATATTATATATATTATAAGGGTTGAAAATGAAAATGTAAAAGAAAAGATATAATTGGACGAATCATCATGTGCAAGGCAGCTGGCACTATTCCTTCTCATAACCAATTATAGTTAGTTAATTCCTTTTTAATGATATATTTTATAGAACTCTCGTATGCTCGAACTTAGCGGGTTCGTAAAATAATAGAAGTCGGTGGCACTACGGTTGAAGGGTGGTGTTCGGTGCGGCGTTGGTCGGTTGTAACTGGGAGTGGTCAGTGGCGGTTGGTGGTCGATGGTAGGGCGGGGGAACGGTTGGGGCCGGCGGCGGGCAACGGTGTGTTCGGTGGCGGGTGTGGTCGGCAACGACAGTGGCGGTCGATGACAGAGTGGGTTGGTGGTCGGGGGTGATGCTCGGAAGCGTTCCGTAGTCGGGGGCGGCCGTGGATGGGGTGTTGAAGGTGTGGGGCGCGGGTGGGTGGGGTGCGTCTGATATAATGGTAACTAGTTGGAGATTCCAATTTCCTTTGATAAATTCCTTCACAAGTTGGAAGGAATTTGAAATCCTTTATTTGAAGGAATTTGAGGGAATTAATTCCAATTCCAATTCTTTTATCAACCAAACACATTAAGAATGGAATTCAGATTGCATTTCCAACGAATTCTGGAAAACTAAACACACTGAGAAATGGAATTCAGATTCCAATTCCATTGAATTCTAGCAAAACAAACACACATTAGTAAATCGAGCAACACGAGAAAGAGCAAATGCCTATGTTACAACTTGTATCAATGCTACATTTTCACCATAGCTTGCAAACATCGGTATCGGCACCAACTCAGCTTCAGAACTATGGTCAGTCATTGTAGACTCTTTCTTTCAAACTCTGATTTCAAAACAAACGCAATTACGCACATAATTTCAACTGATGGAACAACACAACAAGACTATTTCTGATTGCTGTGATAGTGCCAAACAATTAGCCCATCAAATAAAGGTCGTCGGTGACCCAATAAGTTACAAGGGTTGAATCGCACTTATGACTAGTTCATTATCAATATTGAAAATGGTTCTTACTGTCCCTCTTTCGTTCAATTACAATCAAAACTATTGATCTATGAGGCTAGAATAGCACAACACGAAGCTTTTACTATTCCAGTTATTCTATGGCGACATTAAATCTGCGACCACCACATCAAACAACCGTGAATCGTTCTGTTGTGTGCCAATTGTGTGAAAAATCTGGTCAACGTGCCTCCGGTTTCTATCGATTAATGCAATCTCAGGGTGTTCATGATGGTGGTGGTCGTTCGCATAACAACTCTAGTGGAGGTGGAGGTCCCTGTCGAGGAAATAAAGGTGGTCGTTCAAATCAGCGTGATAGGAATTCGGTTACGGTAACTGATAGAAATTGAAATTCAGTATGGATAGACAACGAGTAAGGATGAGACACAACACTCACACGACCCGTTGGGCAATCTAAACGTGAACAGGGATACAAAAATCACCACCCAATTCAAGCTTAGTTCCAAAGAACACCATTCACGTTGCTAAAGGTAAATTAGTGTTAGACATAATTAGTTATCATTTGTATAATTTTTCTATTGGTCCTTTATTGTTTTCCCTCATTATTGAAGGGACTGTATTGTAAATGTTTAGCTTATTTATAGCATTCTTTATCTCCATAATAAAATAAGGAGAATTAGTAAACTCACATGGTATCAATCTCCAGGTCTTTCCCCTCTTTTCATCTTTTACCCTAACCGATCTCCTTCTTTCTCCTTTCTGTCATCACCTCCTCATCTTCCATAGGTGACTCCTCCTCCTCCACCATGGATTCTACACTATCAATGAACACCGTGATGCACATGATTACGATTCGCTTATCCTCAACAAATTACCTACTGTGGAAAAGCCAACTCCTCCAGCTGCTTGCCTGTCAAAACCTGCTTACACATGTCGACGGCACTGTCTCGCCCCCGACTGTTGATATTGTAACTGCTGGGAAATCTTCCCTTGAACTTAAGAATGGTTGACTCTAACCATTAGGACTACATGACCAAGCTGCTAGAATATGCACGACCAGTGCCACATCTAGCTACGCCTGAATCAAATATCATTAAGAGATATATCTATGGCCTGGTCATTGAAATCCGAGATATGGTAAAGGTTTCAAGACCTTAAACCATCGATGAGGCCATGGATCTAGGTGCCCAATAAACGGACGGAATGGTCCGAACATTGGAAGAAAACAAAAAGAAGGAAATAACCAAACCTGACCATAGAAGGAACAATTTACCCTTTTCCCAAAAAGAGGGACAATCCAATTCTCCCGTATACAAAATCTGCAAGAAACATCAGGGGAAATGTCGACATTATTCCCCAACAACATGCCCTGTTTGCAAAAGCACTGGTTATTACACGGATCACTTCCCACGAAGGAAGGGTATCACATGTTACAATTGTGGGGAAAATGGGCACTTCAAAAGATAGTGCACAAAACCAAAAACGACCGGTGATGGTACCAAACCTACCACCGAGACCAAGAAAAATGTCCGAGCATTCCATTTAAATGCAGAAGTGGCCGACAAAATGACTGATGTCATATACGGTACTTTTCTTGTCAATAATGCTTATGCTAAGGTACTTTTTGACTCTGGGGCGACCCAAAGTTTTATAGATCATAAGTTTTGTAAACTAGTTAATAAGCCCTTAACTAAGCTAGACAAACTTACCAAATCGAAACCGCGAATGGAGACCTGATCCAAGTCTCCAGATGTTTCAATGGCTGTTCAATTACGTTGTCTGGACACGTCATACCCGTACAACTTTTGCCAATGGATTTGGCCGACTTCGATATAGTCCTTGGAATGGATTAGTTAGAAACTAACCAGGCCCATATCCTTTGTGACTCAAAATCCATTGAACTACGCACACCTTCAGGAGAAGTAGTGACGATTAAAGGAGACGAGTCAACCAACCCTATTGATTTGATCTCTATGATAAAAGTAAGAAAGTATCTCCGGAAGGGATGCCTCGCTTATCTGATATCCATAACCACCTGCAATGTCGAGCGGGAATTGAAGGATGTACCATTCGTCTCCGAATATCCTAATGTCTTCCCTGCATAGTTACCTGAAACACCGCTAGATCGGGAAGTGGAGTTTCAGATAAATCTTGTACCAGGCATGGCTCCGAAAGCCAAAGCCCCGTACATATTAGCTCCTACCGAGATGGCTGAATTAAAGAAACAACTCGATGAGTTATTGGAGAAAGGATTTATAAGACTAAGTTCCTCGCCATGGGGAGCTCCGATACTTTTTGTGAAGAAGAAAGACAGATCGATGAGGATGTGCATAGATTACCAGGAATTGAACAAGCTCACGATCAAGAACCGGTATCCACTTCCAAGAATTGATGATCTGTTTGATCAGCTCCAAGGAGCAGGATGCTTTTCCAAAATAGACCTGCGCTCAGGCTATCATCAATTAAAAGTCCAAGAAGATGACATATCTAAGACTGTGTTCGGAACTAGATATGGCCACTTCGAGTTCACAGTTATGCCGTTCGGATTTACAAATGCTCCCGCAACATTTATGGACATGATGAATCGAGTCTGTAAACCTTACTTGGATAAACTCGTAATCGTATTCCTAGACGATATACTTATTTATTCCAATAGTAAGAAAGATCATGCCAACAATCTAAGGACAATACTTGAGCTATTGAGAAACAAGAAACATTACGCCAAATTCTCGAAGTGTGAATTTTTGTTGTCAAAAGTACAATTTCTTGGTCACGTCATAGACAAAAAATGAATTCAGGTATATCCAGTTAAGATTGAGGCTATATCCAATTGGGAAGTCCGAAAGACGCCGACCGAAGTGAGAAGTTTCCTTGGTTTGGTAGGATATTACCGAATATTTATTAAGGTCTTCTCAAGGATCGCCGTTCCTTTGACTGCACCAACCCGAAAGGCAATCAAATATGAATGGGGTCCAAAGCAGAATGAGGCGTTTGAAATTCTAAAGCAGAAATGAACTCAAGCACCAATTCTATCGCTGCCCGAAGGCAACGAAGGGTTTGTAGTTTTCTGCGATGCATCACACACTGGTTTAGGATGTGTATTGATGCAAGGAAGCAAAGTCATCGCTTATGCATCTCGATAACTTAAGACTCATGAAAAGAACTATATGTTTTATGACCTAGAGTTAGGTGCCATAATCTTCGCACTGGAATTATGGAGACACTACCTCTATGGTCAAGTTCACGATTTTCACAGACCACAAGAGTCTAAAGTATGTCTTCTGCCAGAAAGAGCTGAACATGAGACAAAGACGATGGATGGAAATCCTAAGCGACCATGAATGCGAGATATGTTATCATGAGGGCAAGGCTAACGTGGTAGCCGACGCCTTAAGTCGAAAAGAATATGAAAAACCAAAGCGAGTACGTGCCATAAGACTTGACCTGCAAATCAGTCTTATCTCTCAAATGAAAGAGGCACATAAATCAGCCTTGAAAGAGGCAAACCTAAATGAAGGAATGATAGGAAGGATCGAATAACTCGTCAAAGGAAAAGACGACATCCTTAGAATGGATAAGCGAATATGAGTTCCAATCTATGGAAATCTCCAAGAAGAAATTCTCGAGGAAGCCCATAAATCCAAGTACACAATGCACCTCGGTAGTGATAGGATGTACACAAATCTGAAACCAGAATACTGTTGGACAAGCATGAAAAAGCACATAGCTGAATATGTGGCCAAATGTCTAACCTGTTCCAAGGTTAAAGTTGAACACCAAAAGCCAACTAGGCTGTTACAACAACTAGAATTACTGGTATAGAAATGGGAAATGATTGCCATGGACTTCCTCTCTAAACTTCCCAGAACCAAACGAGGAAATGACACGATATGGGTTATCATTGATCGTTAAACCAAATCCGCACATTTTCTACCAATGAAAGAAACTTTTAGTATGGAAAAGTTGGTGCAACTATACGTCAACAAGATAGTATCCCTACATGGAGTGTCGTTGTCCATCGAGTCGGATAGAGACAGTCGATTCATGTCTCTATTCTGGCAGAGCTTCCAAAAAGCTCTCGGAACTCGTTTAAACCTTAGCACTGCATACCATCCTCAAACGGATGGGCAGAGCGAGAGGATAATCCAAACCGTGGAGGATATGCTCAGAGCATGTGTTATTGACCTAGGAGGAAGTTGGGACGACCACTTACCTCTGATGGAATTCTCTTACAATAACAGCTACCACACAAATATTCAAGCTGCATCATTTGAAGCTTTGTATGGGAGAAAATGCAGAACTCCCGTTTGTTGGGCTAAAATAGGAGAAAACTAATTATTTGGAACTAAGATAGTCCAGGAAACCAGTGATAAGATATTACAAATCAGGGAAAGAATGAAAACGGCTCGAGATCACCAGAAAAGCTATGCCGACAAAAGGCGGAAGCCGTTAGAATTTAACGTTGGAGACAGCGTCTTACTTAAAGTATCGCCTTGGAAAGGTGTGGTACGATTAGGGAAAGAAGGGAAGTTAAGCCCTAGGTTTGTTGGGCCATTTAAAATCCTCGAACGAATAGGACCGCTAGCATATTAGTTAGAATTGCCAATAGAGATTAATTGAGTACACGATGTATTCCATGTCTCCAATCTCCGTAAGTGCTCAGCAGATGAAACCTTAGCCATGCCATTATAAGATGTAGTAGTGGATGAAAGGCTTTAGTTTGTGGAACAACCGTTACAAATTGAGGACCGGCCGGAAAAGAAATTGAATCGGAAGAAACTCGTGTTGGTCAAGGTGAAATGGAATTCCGGACGTGGACCTGAGTACGTGGGAACTAGAATCGGAAATGAAAAAGAAATACCCACACTTATTCAAACAATAATCTAGAGAACGAGATTTCAAAAAAGTTGGGATTGTATAACACCTGCCAAAATTCGATCTCAATTTCTACCCGGAACAATTATTAGAAAGAATAAGAAATTTCGGAAATCTTGAAAGATAGAAATTTATTAGAAATTCTGGAAATTAGGGGATATCAGACTAACATATGATTAGATATCGTCCCGATATGAGAAGAGTTTGGATATCGGATCGACATGACCTGGAAAACGGTCCGAAGTATAGAACCCTAGGAACCCTCTACACCAGACATGTGCCGAGACACGTGTAGGGCATGCGTCAGCATGTCAGACGCGTGGACAGATACCGGACCGACATTGTACGCCAACTCGGTCCACTATGGATAGATGGCACACCAACTTTGCATGGCTGCCACGTGGCGCGCATGCGGGACAAGGGAGGCATATCAGACCGATATCCCACTGGATAACGGTCCGACATGGGCGTACATCAGGACTATAAATAGAGGAGCAATTTCTCTTCATTCTCACACCAACTCTCAAACTCTCTCTCGAATTTCCTCTGCTCCCAAGCCTTTCCCGAGCCCTCAAGACGTCCTGAAACCCGAGCCGCTCATCCCGGTTTGACCAGCGTTTAACGAGATCAAGCATTTAAGAGACAAAGCAACCCAAGGAGCATATAGAAGTGCTAGTCCAAATGCTAAAGCCCTAAGAACTGATCCTAAGAGCCGTGTAGCACTAAGTTGTTATCTTTCAACCATCCAACTTCTAAAAACAAGGTGAATACTCATTTTTATCAAAGATACATGTTCTCGTGGTGAGAACAAGCTTTTCAAAACGATTTATAAGGACGTGATTGTAAACTACTTGTCTGTGTCATAAACGCTCGTTCACATGGTGAACTAGAGTCTGTCAAAAATGATTTATAAGACGTGCTTGGGCTATAGGTTATCATCACGCAACAAGACAGACTATCATGTTTTACAAAAAGGCAAAACACGAGAATTAAATACTTACTCATATAATCCCGGTAAGGGGGTTGAGATAAACCCCTGGGATGGAAATACCCCAGCTTCATTGATTCTTGTTAGGGCCGGGCGGGGTTGGCATGTATGTCGGGTAAACGCTTATGTAACTATGGAGCCGCGAAACCCCCGAGTACGTAACCAATGTATACATGGATGTAAAAACGGAAAGAAGCGAAGTGTTCGCTAGATTCCAATGACGAAATGTTTAATTATTTAATTTAACTATTTTGCCATGCTTATGAAATGTTTTGAGGTCATGAAGTATTCACCAGCATATAGCTGACGTTCATTTTCAAATGTTTTCAGAAAAAGAATGATATGACCTCAGCATACCGGGACCGGCTACGGCCTAAGTCCCGGGGACAGTTTTGTTGCTTAAGCCGGGTCAGGCCACACACCTGGACCCGGTGCAACCCAAAAAATATGTTATAAAGGTTCGTGCGATGCACAGGAAAGAACTTGAGAAAAGACAAGGTTAAGGTGCCCAATGGATGTCGACTCCCTAGGCAGAATACCTCCTTGTAGATTTTACTGACTTTGGTTAGGGTTTTGATTTAAAAAAAAGTCAAATGTACAAACGATCGGGTTTTATATCCAAGTGTTTAATTAAATAAATCTTTTGTCTACACGACGTGGTTCTAGTATTTACAAAACCAACACTTGAGGTTGAGAATTGAGAAAAAGATCCTTTGATAAAACCACTATTCCGCTGCACAAAACAAACTCTGAAATCAATGCAGGACTGAAGGTGCCAACTGACGTCGCAGCCCAGTTACATCACGGGGGTGCCCGGGGTGGGGTGTGACAATTTGCATGATGTATGCTTGCCTATGAAAACTTTATTGGTGGGAAGCTTAAAGATCCGGAAACCATTGAAGAGGATTTCAATCAAGTAGATCCTGATGACATGGAAGATATTGATATTCAATGGAATATGGCGATGATCTTAAGAAGGGCTAAGCGTTTTCTAAATAGAACCGGAAGGAAGTTCATTGGTGGACATCCAAATGCAAGGGTTGGTTTTGACAAATCAAAAGCCAAATGTCATAAATGTCGAAACTTTGGACACTTTGCAAGGGAGTGTCAGAAAGACATAGCACCAGCTTCAGGTTTTACTAGACCTAGTCCAGGAAACAGCCATAGTTACAACAATCAGAACAACCGGAATCAAAACTAGGGAACTACATCAAATGCTTTGGTAGTTCAACAGGATGACAATTTTGATTGGGGTGTTCACTTGGAAGATGCCATTATTTGTCAAACTCAAATAGGATTGATGGCAGAGATTGCTGAACTTATAGGAGTAGAAGGAAGAGAAGCTGCATTTGTTGCTCAACAGGGATATGCATTTGCACTGATGGCCATTGGAGAATCGTCACGCACGAGTGAGGTAGATTCTAATGCTTTTGCTAATGTTTCTGTTTCTTGTTTAAAGTGTAAGATTCTGAAAGATGAGAATGATCGAGTCAATGATCAACTCGAACCGCTTCGTTGTGCAGCATTAAACTATAAAGAAAATGAAAAACATTTTAAAGATACAATTGAAAATATAAGGAAAGATAAACATGATTTTTCAATTATGATCAGTGAACAACAATTTCATCTTGATGTTGCATACAAAGCGTTGGAAAAGAAAAATGTTGAACAGGCCAAATTGCAAAATGAAATTTTGCAGTTAAAAGGAAAACTTGAGAAGTTGAAAAACTCACATTTTGTGGTGGAACATTACGAATCATTAGTCCGACAAATGAATGGGCAAGGTTTAGGTAACAACGCTATTCCTCCACCACTAATCGGCAAGTTTGTCAATGGACCAATTGATATTGATCTATCATGCCTGGATGAGTCTTCAAGTAAGGCTAATTCAATTTCCGAGAGTGATGAGGAAGGTAACTCTAATGAACTAAATGATAACATCAAAATTGATGGAACTATTTATGAGGAAATGCTTGATGAATCCAAGGTTCAGAAAGATATTATTACCAACCGTGATGATTGTATCTTAACTGAACCCGATGTTGTTGAGTCCAACAATACATTTAAAAACCTGCTTTATGGATGTTTCAAAACTATGAAACAATCCAAGAAAGAAAATTTTGCAAACAAACTTGGAAAGAATTTTCATGAAAACATTGTAAAGAATTACACATCCAAGACTCAAGCAACATCTGTTCAAACACCAATTATCATTCATCAAACATCTCCTCCTGTTCATCAAAGTGAACCTTCCACATCAAAAATGAATGAGCCTTATCATAGAGAGCACAAAGAGAAAATGACTTGTTTTCATTGTGGTACAATAGGTCACATTGTTGTGAACTGTCCTGATAAAAACCAGGAAAAACAGTCAGTCGTCATCCAACAGGCTGTTGCTCCTAAGAAACCACAAATAAAACAAGAATATTGTCCTATTCAGAAAATGGTGAAACCACCAGTTGAATAATTGGTGAAGCCACAAGCAACATCTGTGGATGCATCACCTGTTTTGAAAAAGGATAAACAACCTGCTAATCCTAGTGCATCTACATCTGGTAGTGAACGATCTGGTGAGAAACCTGTGGTTAAACTCTCAAAACCACAGAAAAGACGTCTGAACAAGAAGTTGAGAAAACTTGAATTAAAATTTTCTGAAAAACAAAATAGTACTGTTTCTTCAAGTACACCATCTGTTAACAAAGAAAAACCTAACGTTTTACATAAAAAGAAACGAAGCTCATTGAAAAAGAAAAACGGTGGTTCTCAATCTTCTAATTCAGATTCTCAAAAGACATCACCAATATTTGATAGTCACGACTGTGAGTTAATAGAAGTTGTATATTTTGAGATGAATGGACGAACCATGACCACAATGGCTTGGGTCTCTAAATCTAATTAATTTCTTTTGACTCGTGCAGGGACATCCCAAGGGAACTATCGCAAACTGTTGGGATGTTGATAGTGGATACTCTCAGCACATAACATGCAACATGGCTTTGCTTCAAGATGTAAAACCATTCAGAGGTGGCTACGTAGCCTTTCCTGGTGAGAAAGGCGGAAGTATCACCAGTCAAGGCGTAGAATCAAATGGATGCATCAGCTTCGACAACCTTAATTACTGCGAGCAGCTCAAGCATAACCTGTTAAGCGTCTCACAAATGTGTGACAAAGAGTACTCTGTAATGGTTGACAAATCTGGATGCCTAATTCTCAAACCAGGCTTTGAGGTTCCTGAAGAGTGGATTCTGATGAAAGCACCAAGAAAAAATACATATCAGATTGATATGAGTGTGGCAAAAACCACCACATCGGTTCCTACTTGTTTACTTTCAAAAGAGACATATACTGACTCAATATTGTGGCATAGGAAACTTGGACACATTTCTTATGGAAAAATGAATTATCTTGTTCAAAACGGTTTAATTACCGTGGTTCCTAAGTTGAGGTTTTTCGTTGCAGATGACTGTATGCCTTGTAAAAAGGGAAAAAAGAAACGAAAATATCACAAGCTCAAGATCCAAAACTTTATTGATACCCCTTTGGAGCTCTTACACATGGATTTATTTGGCCCCATAATTATCAAGAGTATTGGTAGTAAGTCATACTGTCTTGTTGTTACTGATGATTACTCACGTTTTTCTTAGGTTCATTTTCTAGGTACAAAGGATAATACTGCTGAGATTCTTCAATATCTTATTCTGAGCTTGGAAAACTTATGCAAATTGAAAGTTAGAAGAATTAGAAGTGATAACGGTGCATAATTCAAGAACAACATGATGGAGCTTTTTTGTCCCAAGAACGGTATTCATCATGAATTTAGCGCGCCGTATATACCATAGCAGAATGGAGTAGCATAACGAAAGAATAGAACTCTAATTGAAACTGCACGGACTATGATTTCAGATGCTAAATTGCTAGTTACCTTCTGGGATGAGGCAGTAAAAACAACTTGTCACGTATTAAATCGAGTTCTAGTGGTAAAACGTCACAACAAAACTTGTTACGAGTTGATCAACAACCGACCACCAAATCTGGACTACTTAATTCCCTTTTGTAGTCCATGTTCCTTGTTGTTACAATCTAAAGACCGCAAATCCAAAATTCATGAAAAAGCAACGAAAGGCATCTTCTTAGGATATGTTGCCAATTCTCCTTGTAAGAGGGTTTACAACAAGTAAACTTGTTCAGTCGAAGAATGGTTTGAGGTGGATTACAGTAAACACAACATTCCACCAGAACCAACAGGTCCAGCGTGGGGTTTTGATTATGATACTCTTTTCAAGTCTTTCAATATTTCGGATTTATCTGCTGAAGATGCTGCTAGATTATATGAACATTGTAATGGCAACAATCACTCCACATTCTCAACAAGATCGACTATACCTATTCCTGCCACTGATCCTAATGCGTCATCTGCATCAGGAACTCATGAATCTGACACCGAAGATGATACCATTGTTGAGGGAAATAATGCTCTTGATGATCCTGACAGTTTGGAAGGATATGAAGCACAAGTTGATCCTATTAATATTGAATCTTCTTCTGGTACACATACTGTGGAGGAAGTTAGTACAAATATTGACTCAGTTATCTAGGAACAGGCCATACCAGAAACAAGAGTGCATCGGAATCATCCAATTGACAACATTATTGGTGATCCTGATGCTGGGATTTAAACTAGGAGTCGAACAATTACAGAGAACACAAGTCTCTACGTAGAGATACTTGATACATGTATCATGGAGAAATGCTTGCACGTAGCATTTGTATCCCCAATGGAACCGAAGAATGTGAAAGAGGCTCTCACAGACAATTGTTGGATTGAGGCTATGCAAGATGAATTATCTCAGTTCCGTAGGTTGCATGTGTGAGATTTGGTTGATTTGCCGAAAGGTGTACATCCTATTGGTACTAGATGGGTGTTTAAATGTAAAACTGACGATCGACATGTTGTGATAAGAAACAAGGCACAACTAGTTGTACAGGGTTTTTATGAACAAGAGGGCTTGGATTACACAGAGGTGTATGCCCCAGTTGCTTGAATTGAAGCTATCAGATTATTCTTGGCTTATGCATCATACGTTGGCTTCAAGGTCTATCAACTTCACGTGAAGAGTGCTTTCTTATATGGAAAAGTACAGCAAGAAGTATACGTCACCCAACTGCCTGGATTTGAAGACCCCTAATTTCCAAATCAAGTGTATAAGCTGGATAAAGCACTTTATGGTCTTCATCAAGCACCCCGAGCATGGTATGAGACGTTGTCCAAGCATCTATTATCTTACGGTTTTGATCGCGAACAGATAGATTCGATTCTTTTCAAACGGAAAGCGGAGGGTGATGTTCTGTTAGTATAAGTCTTTGTAGACGACATTATTTTTGGAGCAACTAACGAGGATATGTGTAGAGAATTTGAATCGGTGATGAAGTCTAAGTTCGAAATGAGCAATATGGGTGAACTGTCATTCTTCCTAGCATTGCAAGTCAATCAAATGGAAGATGGGATTTACCTACATCAGACCAAGTATGTACACGACATGTTGGAAAAATACAAGATGAATGATTGTTCTACTTATTGCACACCGATCCCAGTCAATCACAAGTTAAGTCCTGACAAAGACGGGAAGGGCATTGATTGTAAACTATATCGTGGGATGTCACACCCCAACCGATGGCGGAATCATCGGGGCGGGACATGTAGACTGTTCATAAGCACAAGGTTGACTAAATTGAAATATATTAATTGTCAAATTCCATTACAAACATTCAATCAAAAGCAATTCCAAGAAAAGAAACAATATTTCAAACACATAGACTTCTTTATTTAAATTAGCTAAGTCAAAGCCTAAGTGTAGCACATCTTGATCAAACTCACACATTAGTACCTGAAACATGAATAAAATAAAGTCAACTAAAAAGTCGGTGAGTATAACACAGGTTTGTATATAGATAGCATATAGTTGTAAAACAAATCCTTACATAACATGATAAATAAGGCATTTATGGGGAGCAGCTATTGTGTAACCAAGTACAATCAAACCTTTGTAACTAGCATGCAAATTGTATTGTTGGTATCAATCACCCCAATCTGGGTGGGTTTGTCAGACTCAATAGATCTATCATTGAAAACCGTCGGCTTGAATAGTTAATGATTGCACATAATCGCATACAAAGGTTAGCACACCTAGCACTCGAGCATAAAGCTCAAATTACACACATGAATGTAAATAGGATTTGTACTTGTGTTGTTTGTGTAAATGTAAACATGTAATTTGAATAGTGTTCATGTTTCACCCCAAAAATGTAAAAGAGTAAAAGGGGCTATGTATACTCACTTGTATCAAAATGTAGTAGCTAACAAGAGCGTTGGGTAATTCAAGTGATTTGCAACTCACTAAGTTTGACCTAGAGTGAAATAGTATAAATTTGGATTAATAATATGTACAATGTCTAAGGACATTCTAAGGTTTTCAATAGGAATGAGAGCATGGATTTGTACGAAGGGTTGGTGTATTCATTTGCGTTGGTATTTGAATGAAAATGTAAGTTCAATTAAATAATGAAAGACTTAAGGTTTAATTTGAATAATTAACTAAAATAATAATTTAATTCTTTTTATTTAGTTGTTCATGAAAATGTGTCAAGAGGCATTTTAAATATATATTAGAATATAAATAGTTTGTGTAGGTTTGAATAAAAAAAGTTATATGTAAAACTTTTATTTTAAATTTATTACTTTTTAATCCATTAGAAACCACTTAATTAATTTGTTTAATATTTCCAAGTTGATAATTTAGTTTATAAAAACAATTCTGGCTTTGGATTTTTATAAAATAATTTTTATAAAAGAAAATGAGTTTATATTAAAATAACAAAAGAAATAGGTTCTGACCCAAGGTAGCACAACCGTGTCAAAGGTACGGCGTGACCGCGCTTAGGCATGGGGCGCGACCGTGCTTAGGCATGGGGCGCGACCGTGCTTAGGCGTGGGGCACATCAATGTCTGGACAAGAGGCACGACCGTGCTAAGCGATTAGCACGATCGTGTCTGGATTTTCCAGGAACCAATTTTGACAATTTTCTGTATTAACAAGGGTTGAATTTATAGGGCTTTCAATTGTTGATTGTTTTCGAATATAACCATTAATTTTAATTGGATGGATATCGTGTCTAGAGTGTAGTTTGATTAAACCAAAAACGTAATAACCCTAGATTCTATTCGTGTTCAAATCGATGGTATAAGCCCTGATTAGGTTAGGGCTTTCATTCACGGGATTGAAATGAGTTTGAGGATGTGTTTACTTACCTTAAACGATATCGAATTGGTAGAGTTCGACTAAACAGAGTTTCGATTTCGGCGCGTTGATTCTTGGCGTCTTCTGCTGGGATTCTGGCATGATTGAAGTGGGGAATGTGATCACAAAAGCTCGAAGATCATGCGCAGGGGTTTGATTTCGAGGGTGTCACGCGATTTGGACGATATTGAGAGAAAGGAATGACTAAGTGACGGTTTTGGGTTTCTAATCGCAATTGTGGTTATTCAGGAGTTTGGTCATTGATGAATTAGTCTGGAAACGGCACAAAAGACGTTACAATCGTGGACTCGAACAAACTTTGTGATTAAGGTAGTGTTTACGTTTCAACTGGGTTTCAAGCGCGACCGTGCTAGTTCTCGGTGCGACCGTGTTTACGGGGCGCGACCGTGCCAGGTCATGGTGCGACCGAGTCTACTTGGCGTGACCGTGCCAGGTCATGGCGCGACCGTGCCAAGTGATATTTTGATAATTTTCAAGACTAGTCCTTGTAGTTTGTGAGATAGCGTAGGTTTGTTTCAGTTGATATTGTAGCAATGTAAAATGTGTGTATGTACTTTTAACATTATGATAATACTCCTTAATTGCACATGAAAATAGTAAATGATGTGACACAACGTTTTGAATGTGAACATTAGATTGAAATTGTCATTTATTGCACAATATGAAATACCAGGAAAAACATGGATGTTACAGTATCCCCTAGTTGAGGGAATTTCGTCCCGAAATTTAACTAGTTGAGGCTACTGAATCAGCAAAGAGATGGGGGTACTTGAGTTTCATTTGGTCATCTCGTTCCCAAGTGAATTCAGGACCACGCTTAGACTCCCAACGAACTTTGACAATAGGAATACGACTTCGATTGAGTTGCTTGATTTCACGATCCATAATTTCTACCGGTTTCTCAAGGAAGTGCATCGTTTCATCAATGCGCACGTCATCAAGTGGTATATGGAGATTCTCATCTGCGAGACATTTCTTCAGATTAGATACATGAAACGTAGGATGCACATTGCCAAGGGATGGAGGTAACTCGAGTTTGTAAGCCACTTTCCCAATCCTTTCAAGGATCTTGAATGGACCAACATAGCGAGGGGCTAATTTTCCATTCTTTCCAAAGCGGATCACACCCTTCCACGGGGACACCTTAAGAAGAACAAGGTCACCGACTTGGAATTCCAAGGGTTTTCGACGTTTGTCGGCATAACTCTTTTGCCGACTTCTCGCTACTCGAATGTTGTCACGGATTTGGATAATCTTGTCGGATGTTTCTTGAATTAGCTCGGGACCGGTGATTTGTGCTTCACCAATCTCGTCCCAAAAGATAGGAGAACGACACTTGAGACCATAGAGAGCTTCAAATGGAGCCATGTTAATACTCGTGTGGTAGCTATTATTGTAGGAGAACTCAATGAGGGATAAATGTGAATCCCAATTGCCACCAAAATCGATTACACAAGCTCTAAGCATGTCTTCAAAAGTTTGGATTGTCCGCTCGGTTTGACCATCGGTTTGGGGATGGTAAGTCGTGCTCAAGTCCAATCGTGTGCCAAGAGCAGATTGAAGAGATTGCTAAAATCGAGAAGTGAACCGGGCATCTCGATCAGATATTATGTTCAAGGGAACACCATGACGGCTCACAATTTCGTCGATGTAAATTCGGGCTAGTTTCTCAACCCGATAGTCTTCACGGATAGGCAAGAAATGAGCAGATTTGGTGAGACGATCAATGATTACCCAAATGCTATCATAACCACTCGAGGTGCGAGGAAGTTTGGTAATAAAATCCATGGCTAAGTTCTCCCATTTCCTCACGGGAATTTCCAGTTGTTCAAGTAATCCGGAAGGACGTTGGTGTTCGGCTTTGACCTTGGAACACGTTAGACATTTGGCAACATAGTGAACAATGTCCTTTTTCATACCGGGCCACCAATATTGTTGGCGAAGATCTTGGTACACTTTATCCGCACCATGATGAATAGAATAACGAGTCTTGTGAGCCTCGTTCATGAGAAATGTACGGAGATCAGCGCGATCGGGGATCCAAATACGGTTCAAGTAATAAAGTAAGCCATTGGATTTTGATTCGAGTAGGAGTTCAACACCACACGACATTTCCTCATACATGTTACCCTCGGTGACTGAGACGTGTTGAGCTTCTAAGATGCGGATGGTAACGAATCTTGCAGTCATAGTCGTTAAGTAGTTCAACCCAACGTCGTTGCCTCATATTGAGTTCTTTTTGGTTGAAAATGTGTTGAAGACTTTTGTGGTCGGTGAACACCACACATTTTGTGCCATAAAGGTAATGTCTCCAAATCTTCAATGCGAATACGACCGCACCCAACTCGAGATCGTGCGTCGTATAATTCTTCTCATGAATCTTAAGTTGCCTTGATGCATAAGCGATTACTTTGCCTCGTTGCATGAGGACACAACCGAGACCTTGGTTAGAAGCATCACAGTAGACAACTAAATCATCATTCCCATCAGGGAGAGTCAAAATGGGAGCATTGCACAACTTTTTCTTAAGGGTTTGGAAAGCTTCTTCTTGTTTTGGTCCCCATTCATAAGTCTTACCCTTGTGGGTCAAAGCGGTAAGGGGGACATCAATCTTAGAGAAGTTTGAGATGAAACGACGATAATATCCCGCAAGACCAAGAAATGAACGAACTTCAGTGGGAGTCTTCGGGGCATTCCAATTCTTAACCGTTTCGATCTTAGCAGGGTCAACATGAATACCCTTGTCATTGACGATGTAACCAAGAAATTGAACTTCCTTTAGCCAAAATTCACATTTGGAGAATTTGGCATATAGTTGTTCTTTCTTCAAGAGATCCAACACCAATCTAAGGTGTTGCTCATGATCGGCTTTAGTCTTGGAATAGATTAAGATGTCATCGATGAAAACGATCACGAACTTATCAAGGTACGGTTTGCACACACGATTCATGAGTTCCATGAAAACTGCGGGTGCATTGGTTAGTCCAAAATGCATAACCATGAACTCATAATGACCATACCTTGTTCGAAAGGCAGTCTTTGGAATATTGTCTTCTTGCACACGGAGTTGTGATAACCAGATCGAAGATCAATCTTCGAGAAGCAAGTAGAACCTTGAAGTCGATCAAAGAGGTAATCAATTCTAGGTAAAGGATAACGGTTTTTGATAGTAAGCTTGTTGAGTTCGCGGTAGTCAATACACATGCGAAATGATCCATCCTTCTTTTTGACGAATAAGACGGGTGCACCCCACGGTGAATGACTTGGACGAATGAATCCCTTGTCGGAGAGCTCTTGAAGTTGACTTGCAAGTTCTTGCATTTCAGAAGGTGCAAGACTGTAAGGAGCTCTAGCCACGGGGTTAGCTCCGGGCACAAGATCAATGCGAAATTCTACTTGACGAACGGGTGGAAGACCGGATAAGTCTTCGGGGAATAGTTCAGGAAAATCTCGGATAATGGGGATATCTTGAATACTCTTCTTTTTGACATCCTTTTGAACGATATGGGCCAAAAAGGCCACGTACTTTTTTCGTAAGTACTTTTGAGCAGTAGTGCATGACATTATTTTAATCCCTTTGCAAGGCTTTTCACCAAAGACTCTCAACGTATCTCCCGATGGTAGAGGTATTCAGATGCACTTCTCAAAACAGATGACTTCGGCATGATGATTTGATAGCCAATCCATGCCTATGATGATATTAAAACTTCCTAGTGGCATTGGAACAAGGTTGATTGGGAATGCATGATCATTAAGTTCTAAGGAGCAGTCATAGATAACGGAGTCAATTGTAAGGGAGTCACCATTTGCTATTTCGACGGTAAAGGTTTTCTCTAATTGGGATCGTGTCTTTGCAAGTAAAGGTTCAAAGTTAAGTGACACAAAACTTTTATCGGCACCAGTATGAAATAGAATGGAGGCATATTGACTATTTATAAGGAACGTACCATTGACCACGTCATTGTTGGCTTGAGCTTCGTTGGCGTTTATGTTGAATGCACGCCCACGAGCTCCACCTTGTCTAGCATTGGCAAATCTTGGGAATTGATCACGGAAATGGTTCGGGTTGCCACATTCATAACATGCACGCCCATTTGCAATAGCGGGAGCACCTTGATTAGTCACTTGGGTGTTGGTTTGGTTTGGTGGGTTGACTTGGCCCGCAAGAGCTTTGGCCCTACAAACATTTACCGTATGGCCATATCTCCCACAATAAGTACAAAGGCGACATGGGATGCTTTGGGGATGATGGTAGTTGCAGGTGGCACAAAGTGGGTAGATTCCAACATATGGCTTTTTGGCCGGTGCTTGAATCATAGGTGCAGCTTGGTTAACAGGAATAGCAAGAGTGACCACAACAAAATTTCTAGCCTTTCTCTTCTTATTGTGTCGGGAGGGCTCAGTTGTGGTGTGACATTCCTGATTTTTATTCACCCATTTGTAATATATATCATGTAATCATTTTCAACTAAATGAAATGCAAGTGTTTTGTTTAATTTTGTACAAAATATATATTTATTTTTATTTATTGGATTTAAAATAATTAAAAAAAATAAATACGTTTTAAACTTATATAAAATTTTAATTTAAAAGTTTCATATTTAATAAAATAACCTATTTAAATAAGATAACTAACTTTTAAAAAAAAAAAATTTATAACAATAATAATAATATAAGTTTATAAAATATATTTAAAAATTTAAAAGAAATTAAACTAATTATTTTTATAAAAGTTAAGGGGTTGTTTTGAAACTTTTTAAAATAGAAGGTTTTAAGTTAAAAACCGGTTAAAGGACTAAACATGGACAAACCAAACTATAAGGACCCATCCGTAATTATCTCAGGGACTAAATTAAATCAAAGCCAAACTTCAGGGACTAAATCTGCCAAAACCCTTTTCGCAAATCCGGTTATCCCCTACATTGTCCGGCGGTCCGAGATAGTTTCCGACGAACACCCCGACAGGGCTGTTCTATGCACCTCGACAGCCGCTACAGACGTCCCTGAGCTCGTCTTCTCCATGCGAACAAAAGGCCCCGACCAATTGGTCTCCCCAACATACGAATCGCCTGATCTTGTTGGTGGCCGAGAACCCACGCCTCGAATTCGAGCCCGACAGTCAACCCCCACGCGTATTTAATAGCTCGTTAGCTTCGTCTCGTCCAGACGAGTGTCGGGACGTGCCCAATTGCACGCTTTGTCACAAGAAACGAACTCGGCTATAAATAGCCATAGACGGACCTGCACGAGCTCGCTACCCCTCTTCCACCCAATCTCACTCCAAATTGAAGGCACCATTACAATCGCCATCTCTGTGTGAAGCTATGACCAAGGTTGTAGAGGCTAATCCCATCCAGAAGCTCGATTCTCATTCTGGACATTCTCGGATTTAAGACTCTGCCGTCCGGTCCCTTTTTGACCACGTAAGAATTCTCAACTTCGTTTCTTTACCTTCTGTTATCATAAGGCAAGCTGAACCAATCGAAGTCACGACTCCAAACCATCGATTACCGGACAAACTATTGTTCTGAAAAATTACTGTTTTATTTTCTAAAGTCTGGGCCATCGAAACTACTTAGTTTCGATTGAGTAAATGGTCAATCGAAACTAGTAGTTTCGATAGATGGTAGTTTCGACAGCCTGTGTATCACTTATAAATGATCAATCGAAACTAGTAGTTTCGATAGATGGTAGTTTCGACAGCCTGTGTATCACTTATAAATGATCAATCGAAACTAGTAGTTTCGATAGATAGTAGTTTCGACAGTTCTGTGTATCACTTGTAAATGGTCAATCGAAACTAGTAGTTTCGATTGAACACAGTTTCGTTACCTGTCACAACTATAAACAGTTTCGATCAAATCAGTAATTTCAAGTAAATCTGGACCAACTTTTATGCAAATAACAGTAAGAAATGTTATTATAAACCTATATACAATTAAATACTAATACGCACATGTAAACATACAATAATACCCATTTATCTACATAGGGTTTCAACGTGCTTAGACTTCAACATCTTTATCACCTACACGCGTGGAAAAATACCCGCTTGCAAGGTGATTTACATATCCCCTATTTACATTTTTATACATTTTGGGGTGAGACGTAATCTGTGCATACTTACATACAATTCAACTTGTGTTTACATGCGTAGATTATTGTGCTTTTGTGCATGGTCACTTGTTATGCTATGGATACTTTTAGGGTGGTTTTTAAACTGTGTGTGACCCACATAGTCTTGATTCCATGCCTATCATGTTAAACCTTTGTGCTTATACGTACTTGCATGCTTTGGATACTTTTAGGGTGGTTTTAAACTGTGTGTGACCCACATAGTCTTGATTCCATGCCTATCACGTTAAACCTATGTGCTTATATTTACATACTTACAATTGGTATACACATAGTGAATTCTCCACATCATGCCGTATCTTACCATGTCAAACCAAGAATTGTATAAACGTTTTAATTAGACTTTTATTATATTCAATCATATGTAAACTCACCAACTGTCGTTGTTGACACTTGTTTTGGATTACGTTTCAGGTGAAGATATGTGATTATGTGACAATGTGTTGAAGGTGCTACACATAAGGCTTTTGGACCTAGTAAAATAATTATGTGTAAAATTTTAGAATAGGGTGTGGTAACTTGAATTGTAATTGGATATTTGATACTTAAATCTTATTAATGAATTATGCAACCTTAGTAGATCATGTGCTTATGAACAATCATTCCGTTGTCCGCCGCGATGATTCCGCCATCGGTCGGGGTGTGAGAGATTGGTATCAGAGCCATGGTTATAGGGAATTAGGTTATTAAACACAATGACCTAGACTATAACCCTAGGACTCCCTTTTATGTGTTATGTGCTAAATGATTAATTGCTATGTGAATTATTTGTAGTTAGGTATTATTTGAATTTTCCCAAGTTTGGTACATGAGACTTATACACATACATACAAGGCTTTAATACATGTTACATACTTACATACACATTTGACAACAAAACTTATGCAAACAAATACACTACCCATCCTCACCCATACTCTTTCCTAATTAATTGCAACATTCCTACACATTTTATACTCATAGACTCTCAAGTCTATTGACAATCTCGTCAACAACTTAATTTCTTGAAACCAGTAAAGGACACGTGCAATCTGGAAGGGTAACACCTGTACATTGGGTTTTCTGTCTAGGAAAGCATTTCGTATAAATCCAAATAAACGGACCTGTATGCTTTCCTGGGAATTCCTGAAGTGAGTGTTTACCTATAGGCTAAAGCATGTCTCCTTGAAAGCTTTGAGGAATTATTTAACGTTGATAAGTCAATGTATTCGCAAGGATACAATCCGAACTTAAACTCAAAATTTGGGGACATTATAGCAAGGTAGGAAGAACTAGACGAACATGCAAAACAAATAATTATTACGGGTGCACACGTAATAACAATTTGTAGTGCATGCGAATCCCGGCCATTCCTATTACGCGAATAATGATCTATGTTATCATATCCTCCCAGGAATAGATTTCATGCTTTATTTCCCCTATCCCTTTTGTGTTATAAAAATTTTTGAATGAAATATGTGATCAGTTTTAGTCAGAACATACATACATTATCACGCGACATGATGAGTGTCATCTCGCGTTCCTACTTGCATTATTGTGAACAGTCTACCAACTGTGGCACATACATGCCTATTTTATCTGAAGTCTCATAAGTTCTTGTCTTTTCTTGTGGTACTTATAGAATGTCTCCCCGTCGCGCGGTTAATGCTAACTCTAGCAACTCCAACGTTGACCTTGCTGCACTACTTACTCAAATAGTAGGCCAAATGATCCAAGCTAACAACAACAGTGATGGGTCTAATACGCAAGGGAATGGTGCAAACCCACCATACTGCACATTCAAGTATTTCAATTCTTGCAACCCCACCAAATTCTTCGGGACGGAAGGTGCTACTGGCCTTCTTCAATGGTTTGAAAGTATGGAGAGTACTTTCCTAAACAGCGATTGTCCCGACAACCTCAAAGTCTGTTATGCTGCCAGCGTCTTCCAAAAACGAGCACTCACCTGGTGGAACGGTGAGAAACGTACTCGAGGCAATGAATCTGCTATGTCCTTGTCTTGGGACAAAATGAAACGACTTATGACTGACGAGTTCTGTCCTCGCAACTAAATGAGGAAGCTCGAAGCTAAATTTTGGGATCTCACCCAAGATAGCGGAGAGAATTTGGCTTACACCACTCGTTTTCAAGAACTAAGTCTGCTCGTGCCCCACATGGTTACTCCCTTAGCGCGGAGAATTGAGAAATACATAGGTGGACTGCCTATGCCGCTCTAAGACACCGTATTGGGAAGTGATCCCTCCACTCTCGAAGACGCTATCCGTTTATCTGCTGTGTTGACTGACAATCACATCAAAGCGGGTACCTTATCTAGGAAGGGTACCAAGAAAGTGGTCGACAAAGCTGCTACTTTCGTGTCCGACAAAGACGAAGAACCCGAATCTTCCCATCATGATAGGAAGCGCAAGGCCCAAAACTTTGCCGCCATCACTCCTGCCGTGCCTGTGACCCAAGTTACTCCTGCGGGTCAAATTCTGAGAAATTATGTAGGTTCATTTCCCCAATGCCCTACTTGCAAGTATCACCATGCCCCGCATGCTGCATGCCGTCTATGCTCAAGGTATGGACGCTATGGACACGTTGTTACTACTTGTCGTGCTCGCACTATCGTTAAGCAAACTACTCAAGGCAATCACCAAGTGCCTCTCACTATCACCTAAGGACGAGCCTGTTACGAATGTGGAGATCCAAACCACTTTCGAAACCAATGTCCGAGACTTCAAATTCAAGTTATTCCTCATGGACAAGCATTTAATATAGATGCTATTGAGGCTCCGACTTATGACGACATTGTCATCGGTACGCTCTTTTTTTCACTATCTTTATACATCCGTTTTATTCAATACTCATGCCAATGAAAATTGTGTCTCTTATTCTTAACCAACTATTTGCTAAACAACAAGCCGAACTTGATAACTCTTATAATAGGGTAATAGCGGATGGGAAATCCATTGCTATGAATTCTATAATCCGTGATTGCATATAACAGCTATGCTTTCACCATTCATCTCATTCCTATACTTTTGTGAAACAAACCTATTATGTTTAAATTCAGTCATACAACTTGCTAGCTCTGTTAAAGTTTACTTGAATTGTTGAAGTTCTAAATCCTAGTAATTATGCATGGGGAATCCCCGGTATATCAAAGGGGTGGTGGGTTAGCCGCTGGTACACCCTATACATAAACCCACTTTATATAACGAGTATAAACCATGCATAAGTACTAGGAAGAGGATCGGTTCTTGAATTGTTAGACATATTTGTGCTATAAAACCACTCATAGACGTGATAACGTTTACAAATTGTATGCATTTCATTGTACAATTTTCAATTGAGAAAGGTGATTTAATTAAAATGATCTAAATCCTAGTAATTATGCACGGGGAATCCCCGGTATATCAAAGGGGTGGTGGGTTAGCCGCTGGTACACCCTATACATAAACCCACTTGATATAACGAGTATAAACCATGCATAAGTACTAGGAGGAGGACCGGTTTTTGAAAATGTTTTTGCAAACTTTGAAAATATGAACACCCGTGGGGTGGAGTTTTAAAGGAAAATGCCATGTCACAAGGTGATTGGCACCAATATTGTTAAATCTGGTTTCTAGTAGTTTACATTCATGCGTTGTATGAAAAATTGTATGCATAAATCTCATTATACTATTAGAGCAACTAATTGACAACTCGACTCGAATTAACGCCGTCATCCGTTATCATACGCTATTTCCCCGCTGAATCTTTCTACGGTGAGTAATTCCATTCTAAGTCCATTGGCGTCTTTTTCCCGCTTCCATAACCTTCGTAAATCGAATTTTGGGGCGAAATTCCTTTAACATGGGGAGACTGTGATATTCCGGATTTTTATTCACCCATTTGTAATATATATCATGTAATCATTTTCAACTAAATGAAATGCAAGTGTTTTGTTTAATTTTGTACAAAATATATATTTATTTTTATTTATTGGATTTAAAATAATTAAAAAAAATAAATACGTTTTAAACTTATATAAAATTTTAATTTAAAAGTTTCATATTTAATAAAATAACCTATTTAAATAAGATAACTAAATTTAAAAAAAAATTATTTATAAAAATAATAATAATATAAGTTTATAAAATATATTTAAAAATTTAAAAGAAATTAAACTAATTATTTTTATAAAAGTTAAGGGGTTGTTTTGAAACTTTTTAAACTAGAAGGTTTTAAGTTAAAAACCGGTTAAAGGACTAAACATGGACAAACCAAACTATAAGGACCCATCCGTAATTATCTCACGGACTAAATTAAATCAAAGCCAAACTTCAGGGACTAAATCTGCCAAAACCCTTTTCGCAAATCCGGTTATCCCCTACATTGTCCGGCGGTCCGAGATAGTTTCCGACGAACACCCCGACAGGGCTGTTCTATGCACCTCGACAGCCGCTACAGACGTCCCTGAGCTCGTCTTCTCCATGCGAACAAAAGGCCCCGACCAATTGGTCTCCCCAACATACGAATCGCCTGATCTTGTTGGTGGCCGAGAACCCACGCCTCGAATTCGAGCCCGACAATCAACCCCCACCCGTATTTAATAGCTCGTTAGCTTCGTCTCGTCCAGACGAGTGTCGGGACGTGCCCAATTGCACGCTTTGTCACAAGAAACGAGCTCGGCTATAAATAGCCATAGACGGACCTGCACGAGCTCGCTACCCCTCTTCCACCCAATCTCACTCCAAATTGAAGGCACCATTACAATCGCCATCTCTGTGTGAAGCTGTGACCAAGGTTGTAGAGGCTAATCCCATCCAGAAGCTCGATTCTCATTCTGGACATTCTCGGATTTAAGACTCTGCCGTCCGGTCCCTTTGCGACCACGTAAGAATCCTCAACTTCGTTTCTTTACCTTCTGTTATCATAAGGCAAGCTGAACCAATCGAAGTCACGACTCCAAACCATCGATTACCGGACAAACTATTGTTCTGAAAAATTACTGTTTTATTTTCTAAAGTCTGGGCCATCGAAACTACTTAGTTTCGATTGAGTAAATGGTCAATCGAAACTAGTAGTTTCGATAGATGGTAGTTTCGACAGCCTGTGTATCACTTATAAATGATCAATCGAAACTAGTAGTTTCGATAGATGGTAGTTTCGACAGCCAGTGTATCACTTATAAATGATCAATCGAAACTAGTAGTTTTGATAGATAGTAGTTTCGACAGTTCTGTGTATCACTTGTAAATGGTCAATTGAAACTAGTAGTTTCGATTGAACACAGTTTCGATACCTGTCACAACTATAAACAGTTTCGATCAAATCAGTAATTTCAAGTAAATCTGTACCAACTTTTATTCAAATAACACTAAGAAATGTTATTATAAACCTATACACAATTAAATACTAATACGCACATGTAAACATACAATAATACCCATTTATCTACATAGGGTTTCAACGTGCTTAGACTTCAACATCTTTATCACCTACACGCGTGGAAAAATACCCGCTTGCAAGGTGAGTTACATATCCCCTATTTACATTTTTATACATTTTGGGGTGAGACGTAATCTGTGCATACTTACATACAATTCAACTTGTGTTTACATGCGTTGATTATTGTGCTTTTGTGCATGGTCACTTGTTATGCTATGGATACTTTTAGGGTGGTTTTTAAACTGTGTGTGACCCACATAGTCTTGATTCCATGCCTATCACGTTAAACCTTTGTGCTTATACATACTTGCATGCTTTGGATACTTTTAGGGTGGTTTTAAACTGTGTGTGACCCACATAGTCTTGATTCCATGCCTATCATGTTAAACCTATATGCTTATATTTACATACTTACAATTGGTATACACATAATGAATTCTCCACATCATGCCGTATCTTACCATGTCAAACCAAGAATTGTATAAACGTTTTAATTAAACTTTTATTATATTCATTCATATGTAAACTCACCAACTCTCGTAGTTGACACTTGTTTTGGATTACGTTTCAGGTGAAGATATGTGATTATGTGACAATGTGTTGAAGGTGCTACACATAAGGCTTTTGGACCTAGTAAAATAATTATGTGTAAAATTCTAGAATAGGGTGTGGTAACTTGAATTGTAATTGGATATTTGGTACTTAAATCTTATTAATGAATTATGCAACCTTAGTAGATCATGTGCTTACGAACAATCATTCCATTTTCCGCCTCGATGATTCCGCCATCGGTCGGGGTGTGACATGTGGCTTCTTTGTTGTGGGTAGGAGGAGTTGCGGTGTCGGAAACTTTCTTGGTGCCCTTTTTAGCAAGTGTTCCCGCTTTCACATGGTTATCGGTTAAGGTGGCGGATAAGCGGATAGCATCCTCAAGTGTTGCGGGATTCCTTCCTAGGACAGTATCTTGAATTTGCCTAGGTAGTCCCCCAATATACTTTTCAATGCAGCGGGACAGAGGAGTGACCATGTGAGGAACAAGAAGACTCAACTCATGGAACCGAGTCGTATATGCCAAGTTTTCACCACTATCTTGGGCAAGATCCCAAAATTCGGCTTCAAGTTTCTTTACTACATTTCGAGGACAGAATTCCTCGGTCATTAGCCTTTTAACCTCATCCCAAGGTAAGGCCATTGCCACATCCACACCTCTATTTCTCTTCTCCCCATTCCACCACGTGAGTGCCCGTTTTTGTAGGACACTTGTGGCATGACGAACCCGAAGGTTGTCGGGGCAGTCACTATTGAGAAAGGTATTCTCAACGCTTTCGAACCATTTAAGGAGTCCAGTAGCTCCTTCGGTACCATAGAACTTGGGAGGATTACACGAGTTGAAATGTTTGAAAGTGCATTGAGATGGGTTGTTACCACCATTTCCACCATTGCCACCATTACCACTATTACTACCATTACCACCATTGTTGCCATTGGTGGCACTATTAGCTTGAGTGAGTTGTGTCACGAGTTGTGCAAGAATAGCAGCAATGTCAGTATTGGTGTTGGCCATGGGAGCACGACGAGGAGGCATTCTACATATTTTCACAAGACAAGAAAAGATGTAAGAACTTATGAGAATTGTTTGGATTTAATAGAATAAGATAACAAAATAATTAGATAATCATAGTTTGGATTATACTCAAATAGTTTTATATTCACTCGAATACTATGACACATTAAGGTTAATTAAACTTATATAATTTTCAAGGAGACATGCTTTAGCCTATAAGTAAACATTCATCTCGGGAATTCCCAGGAAAGCATACGGGTCCCTCGGTTGATTGAGATTTATGTGAAATGCTTTCCTAGACAGAAAACCCAAAATACAGGTGTCACTCTTCCAGATTGCACGTGTCCTCAAATAATTAACAAAGCTTAAAAACCTTAACGAGGAAATAAAGAAATTTTATGGATTTAGCTTCATGAAGTTTCCACATGCTTAGAAAGATAAAGATAGAGAAGAAGATAAGAATATCACGAGGTTTTAGGATATAGGAAAGGATATTGTTTATTTAATTTATCATTTAAGTATATACTAATAAGTCATGGATTTTTTTTTACAATTAGGTCATCAATTAAAATAATAACTAATCATAGTAAGCATGTAGCACATAGCATGTAACACATAACATATAACAAATAGCATGTAGCATATAACATGTAATCATGAAACATAGCATAAGTAGGTGTCCTAAAGTTATAGTCTAGGTCAAGGTGTCTAATAACCTAATTCCCTATAACCAAAGCTCTGATACCAATCTGTCACACCCCGACCGATGGCGGAATCATCGGGGCAGGACATGTAGACTGTTCATAAGCACAAGGTTGACTAAATTGAAATATATTAACTGTCAAATTCCATTACAAACATTCAATCAAAAGTAATTCCAAGAAAAGAAACAATATTTCAAACACATAGACTTCTTTATTTAAATTAGCTAAGTCCAAGCCTAAGTGTAGCACATCTTGATCAAACTCACACATTAGTACCTGAAACATGAATAAAATAAAGTCAACTAAAAAGTCGGTGAGTATAACACAGGTTTGTATATAGATAGCATATAGTTGTAAAACAAATCCTTACATAACATGATAAATAAGGCATTTATGGGGAGCAGCTATTGTGTAACCAAGTACAATCAAACCTTTGTAACTAGCATGCAAATTGTGTTGTCGGTATCAATCACCCCAATCTGGGTTGGTTTGTCAGACTCAATAGATCTATCATTGAAAACCGTCGGCTTGAATAGTTAATGATTGCACATAATCGCATACAAAGGTTAGCACACCTAGCACTCGGGCATAAAGCTCAAATTGCACACATGAATGTAAATAGGATTTGTACTTGTGTTGTTTGTGTAAATGTAAACATGTAATTTGAATAGTGTTCATGTTTCACCTCAAAAATGTAAAAGAGTAAAAGGGGCTATGTATACTCACTTGTATCAAAATGTAGTAGCTAACAAGAGCGTTGGGTAATTCAAGTGATTTGTAACTCACTAAGTTTGACCTAGAGTGAAATAGTATAAATTTGGATTAATAATATGTACAATGTCTAAGGACATTCTAAGGTTTTCAATATGAATGAGAGCATGGATTTGTACGAAGGGTTGGTGTATTCATTTGCGTTGGTATTTGAATGAAAATGTAAGTTCAATTAAATAATGAAAGACTTAAGGTTTAATTTGAATAATTAACTAAAATAATAATTTAATTCTTTTTATTTAGTTGTTCATGAAAATGTGTCAAGAGGCATTTTAAATATATATTAGAATATAAATAGTTTGTGTAGGTTTGAATAAAAACAATTATATGTAAAACTTTTATTTTAAATTTATTACTTTTTAATCCATTAGAAACGACTTAATTAATTTGTTTAATATTTCAAAGTTGATAATTTAGTTTATGAAAACAATTCTGGCTTTGGAGTTTTATAAAATAATTTTTATAAAAGAAAATGAGTTTATATTAAAATAACAGAAGAAATAGGTTCTGACCCAAGTTAGCACAATCGTGTCAAATGTACGGCGCGACCGCGCTTAGGCACGGGGCACGACCGTGCTTAAGCATGGGGCGCGACCGTGCTTAGGCGTGGGGCACAGCCATGTCTGGACAAGAGGCACGACCGTGCTAAGCGATTAGCACGATTGTGTCTGGATTTTCCAGGAACCAATTTTGACAATTTTCTGTATTAACAAGGGTTGAATTTATAGGGCTTTCAATTGTAGATTGTTTTTTAATATAACCATATATTTTAATTGGATGGATATCGTGTCTAGAGTGTAGTTTGATTAAACCAAAAACGTAATAACCCTAGATTCTATTCGTGTTCAAATCGATGGTATAAGCCCTGATTAGGTTAGGGCTTTCATTCACGGGATTGAAATGAGTCTGAGGATGTGTTTACTTACCTTAAACGATATCTAATTGGTAGAGTTTGACTAAACGGAGTTTC
Source organism: Smallanthus sonchifolius (assembly GCA_023525975.1). Classification (NCBI taxonomy): domain Eukaryota; kingdom Viridiplantae; phylum Streptophyta; class Magnoliopsida; order Asterales; family Asteraceae; genus Smallanthus; species Smallanthus sonchifolius. The sequence continues at coordinate 22,489,447 of CM042030.1, read as the reverse complement.
GATTTCGGCGCGTTGATTCTTGGCGTCTTCTACTGGGATTCCGACACGATTGAAGTGGGGAATGTGATCACAAAAGCTCGAAGATCATGCGCAGGGGTTTGATTTCGAGGGTTTCACGCGATTTGGACGATATTGAGAGAAATGAATGACTAAGTGACGGTTTTGGGTTTCTAATCGCAATTGTGGTTATTCAGGAGTTTGGTCATTGATGAATTAGTCTGGAAACGGCACAAAAGACGTTACAATCGCGGACTCGAACAGACTTTGTGATTAAGGTAGTGTTTACGTTTCAACTTGGTTTCAGGCGCGACCGTGTTTACGGGGCGCGACCGTGCAGGTCATGGCGCGACCGAGTCTACTTGGCGCGACCGTGCCAGGTCATGGCGCGACCGTGCCAAGTGATATTTTGATAATTTTCAAGACTAGTCCTTGTAGTTTGTGAGATAGCGTAGGTTTGTTTCAGTTGTTATTGTAGCAATGTAGAATGTGTGTATGTACTTTTAACATTATGATAATAATCCTTAATTGCACATGAAAATAGTAAATGATGTGACACAACGTTTTGAATGTGAACATTAGATTGAAATTGTCATTTATTGCACAATATGAAATACCAGGAAAAACATGGATGTTACATGGGATGATTGGTTCTCTAATGTATCTAATAGCTTCAAGACCCGACATTATGTTTGTTGTATGCTTGTGATCAAGGTTTCAGTCACAACCAAAAGAATCACATTTGATTGCTGTGAAAAGAATATTCAGATATCTAAAAGGGAAACCCCAATTAGGTCTCTGGTATCCCAAGCATCAATCATTTAATTTCAAAGCCTACACAGATTCAGACTATGGTAGTTGTAACCTTGACAGAAAATCAACTTCTGGTGGATGTCAATTCTTAGGAGGCAGGCTTGTCTACTGGCAGTGTAAGAAGCAATCGACGGTTTCTGTCTCGACATGTGAAGCCGAATATATTGCTGTTGTAAGCTGTTGATCTCAAATATTATGGATCCAACAAAAACTCAGAGATTATGGCTTAAATTACATTGGAACTCCTATGTTCGTTGACAACAATGCTACCATGTCTATCACGAATAACCCGGTGAAACATTCCAAAACTAAGCATATTGAAATTCGTCACCACTTTATCCATGACTGTGCTGAAAAGCGCTTAGTTGAACTTATGAAAGTTCACACGGATGACAATTTTGCCGACCTTTTCACAAAAGCCTTTGATCGTTCTCGATTTGAATATCTCGTCAACATGATAGGAAGGTTCAATCCTGAGTGAAAAAACATTTTCAAAACAATCGTGTTTCTTGGAAGGTAAAAATTTATTTTTTAAATTAATTTATGTTTAATTTATTTTATGTTAAAATTTTTAAGAAAAACCAAACAAAATATAAAATCAGAAATTTAAAAGTCATTTGAAGTTTAGAGGAAATGATAGTACATCAGTAAGTGATATAAATTTCTTAAACTGCATGTTTGGGAAATGATTGCATCATGACTGCTTAAATTATTTAAACTATCTTACCTAGCTTTAATTTAAATACATTCATTTAATTTGAATTGTCAGTAGGCTAGAAGTATTCTTTGAATCATTAATAGTGTGAAAATCTAAATATTTTTCACTACAACTGTGATTTGAACCCATGTTATGTTGCGTGTGTGCGTAAAAGACCATTAAAAAATCATTATCAGATATAGAATGTAAGATATTGGCTAGTATTATCTTTTGAGACCAGCTTCGGGTTATGTCTTTAGCACATTTTTTCGGTTCAATTCACTGCCCATACTCACAAGTATGCAATGGGAAGTTGAGCCAAGATATGTCTTGACAACAACAACCGTTAAGCATATACTACCCCCTTGGATCACATCTGATTCCATTGAAGATATATCTAGATAATATTTGGATCCCCTTACCCGAATCTTCGGATTCCATATCTATTAGCCTGAATCATTACAAATATTCATTAAAGATAAACCTCACAAACCAAGACAAATGAATCACTCGATTCTGAATCTTATGATTCTTGATAATCCTTATGGATTCTGCTTTATTTTTCTGTGCCAAATGATTTAACTTCAACCTGGAGATTCTTATAATCCTTGGGAAAATCTTAGATGTCTTGAGATAGTGCAGATTACTTTCTATTAACATAACCGTGGGTACACGTTGTACAACTTTAAATGATACCTTAACTCACATGAACATGATACACAAATGCTTGTAGTTTCAAATCTTATAATATTGACAACTTAAATTAAAATGATTCGTATTTCAAATTCGTTGTCTGCATAAGTGTGTCATGATATGATCCCAATCTCTTCGAAATTTATCTTGTATCCTTTTTACTATACATTTAGTCTGATATGATCCTCTGCTCATGTCTTTGACCAAAAAGAAATTCACTATAAGTATTCCTGCTTTCTAAATTCAGTATCTTGTATGGACATTCAGAAAAACAACAAAAAAATTTTCGGTGTGTTTTTAACTTCAACTTTGAAAAAGGCAAAAAGATTTTATGCACAACTTTTCAAATTCTTAGAAAAACCAAAAATATTTTTCATCCTAACTTCTGGAAATGTCTTTGTTAAACTTTGAATTGAATGTTCGTATCAGGTTCGTCATTAATTACTTCATAAAATTTTGGAGTTAAAATCTGAGCTGGCTTTGGTCATGGGTAGTTGATAAGTACGCACGACTTAAAGCCTTCGTACTTATTAAGTACGCAGGACTTAGTACATGCGTACTTATCAAGTATGTAGAGGAAGAGTTTTGTGAACTTGTTAAGTTTGCATGGTCTGTAGGCATGGTATATATAACGGGCAGTAGCATTTACTTCTCATTTCAAACATTTCCACACTCAGACTTCAGACCTGTTCATTATACTCAAAATTTTGTGTGTTCCAAAACAATTTTCAATCCCATTTCCAGTTAAAACATCATCCCAAGATTAATTGGTGAGAATCTCGGATCATTTCAACCGTTAAATCATCCAAAATTGAACAATTTTGTGTTCTTGAAGACTAGGGTTTTGATGACAAAATTTCTTGAACATTTAGATGTTTGCATGTGAAATTGAGTATCAGAGTTTGTTTCTAATCATCAACCTAAGCTTTTGAATACAAAATTCATCATTTAGAATGATTAATTTGTATTTTGATTACTAGTTTGAAGCCGAGACTAGCGTCGATCTCTGTTTCATCTGCTGGGGTGTTTTGTGGCTTGATATTGGTTTTGTTCACATTATGCTTCTACATCTTCGACACCTTGGGGAGCAAAATCATCAACCAAAAACACCTAATTCAAGGATTCGAAACTTGGAAGAACGAACAAGTCCCAAACCCAGCGTACTTGATAAGTACGCAAGGGTAAATTTTTCCTTGAATAGCACATGCATACTTAGTAAGTACACAAAAACAAATGTCTGCGTACTTACTAAGTACGCAAGAAGGGAATTCTGAATTTTTTTCTAAGTATTGAAACCCTTGTTTGAGTGTTTGCACTCATGAAAACTGATTTTTGTTTTTAACTGTTCTAATGTTAGTCTTTATGTGTTCTTTGCAGGTATGGCTCAACGTGCTTATACATATGAGTTCAATGTGTTGGCACTCACTGCTCTAGAGTGGAAAGGAGCAACTGTCAATTATCAGGAGATTGTCACGTTTCTGAATCGCTCAAAGATAGCTTACGCCATTTCGGCAGACCCTGGGGTCTCAAGACCTTACATTGAACAATTCTGGAAAACGGCCAAACACGATTGCACAGTTAACCCTAACGTCATCAGGGCTACCGTTGCTAATCAGCAGATTGCTGTCTCTGAAGCAACAATTCGACAAGTTCTACAATTTCATGACTAGGCTACTGATCCCATAACTAATCCAAGTTATGTTATAGACGGTTGTTGGAGGCAACGCATGGGATACATAGGAAGATCCGATTACGCATCTTATATGAAGAAATGGTTATTAGACCAATGGCGTTATTTTGCACACATTATGATTATATGCATCTCAGCACGGAAGGCTGGAAAAGACACTATGGGGCATGATCTAGCGTCAGCTATGGTTGGTTTGTCCTTAAACAGAGGGTACAATTTTCCATGTTACATCTACCGATCAATGATAAAACATATCAATGCAGCGGAGAGATTTCGATCTGGAGTATCCTAGATTCTTCTAACTACTTATCAACCATTTTCTGCCAAACCTACCCCAAATTGGAAAGAGATTGCAAGTAAAACGTGTGGACAAAAGAGTGTTTGTACAATTCATGAAAGATGGAACAGAAGAACCTATTCCAGTACATACACCTCTTTTTGGCCACCTGATAAATGAAGCGTACATAGTACCAGCCGATGACCGATGGTATAGCGTAAATTCTGAACCAGAAGCAAGTAAACACTCAGATGAAGAGCAACATGAAGAAGAAGAGGAAGTTGAGCATGAAGGAAACGGTAGTGATTCTGATGATAGTGGAGATGGAGATGGTGATGAAGATAGTAATGGCGGTGATGCAGAGGACACGAACTCAGAGAGAACTGAATCTGATTATTCATACTCCGATTCCAGTAGGAACATTCAGGTATCCCTTCCTGAATCCTCCTCGAAACGTCAACGAGAGGAGAGTTCAGACTGTGATTTTCAACTTGACGAAGAGAGCTCAGATACTGAAGCAGCTAAGCAACAACAGGCTGAACTAAGAAAGAAATTCAGATCTGATCGTCCATGGCATGTGGTTATGGAAAAGATCAATGCACGACTACAAACATAGAGAAGCTTTGGTGAAACTTTTCAACTGTATAGTAGAAGGAGACGTAGGGTAATCACACCTGTGGTTGTTTCTACCATCTAAGAGGAGACTCCACAAATAGTCTATCTTCCTGCTGCTACAATTTCTGTCCCAACAAACACTCTACCAATAATGACTGAGGCCACTATTGTTGCAACTACTACTGCACCAACAATCATCCAACCAACAACCATGGCAGTATCTGTTACTGCTAGTTCCTTACCCCTAATGACACATCCAATCGCCTTTGGAGACATGGCTCATGAATTTGATTTTTCTGACATCTTCGTTGACCCGATTCCAGAAACTGGTGAGGCATCAACATCCATGGACACTGATCCTAGAGATGCCAGAATAGCTTATTTGGAAGCACAAGATGCTGTTTTACTAGAAACCGTTGCCAACTCTAGAGTTGAAGCCGAGGCTCAACAAGTTCGGATCAACTCTTTAGTTGATAAAGTTACTAGTTTACGACACCAGTGGGTTAGCTCCCAAGAGCAGCTGAGAACACCGATGGAAGAGAGTGATTTGCAGATCAAAATTATTGACTCTGTCCTCATACACAAGCAAGATTTGCCATTTAATAGGAAGAATATCAGACTATGCTTACCGTGATTGGGAAGCTAACAAAACAGCTAGCTGCTCAGGGGAGAGAAAGCTACCAGAAGAAGCATGTCACCAGGTCGATTTGACCAGTGATAATGACCAAGACAAGGTTCTCGAGGCCGGTCCTTCTGGTGGTGCTGGTGCCTACGACTCAGGGGGAGTCTTCTGGAGCAGGTGGAGAAGGAAGAAGCGACAAGGGTAAGTCTACGGCTGAAGTGTTGGAAGAATTATCTATAGAGACAGACTACTCTAATGAAGCCATGATTGGAGCTCTAGAAGAGATTGAGGAAGGCGAGATTGATTCGGGAGATGATTGGGACGAAGATGGTGAGGATGTTGGTATTGAATTTCGAAAGGGAACCGGTGAGGGAATTTATGAACTTGAGGATGGGGAAATCTTTGAAGCCCCACTCATAACCTTTTCTGAGCCAACTGAACTGGATGTTGCTATGGAAAGTGATATAGCAACATTAGCTACAGCTTCCCCAACCGACAATATCCCTAAAATCGGTGACATTGACTCTTGGAGGAACATGCTTCCTCAAGAGTGGTTCAAGAAGTCGCAGCCAGTTGCTTGGTACAAATCTTAATACATTGATAAGCACGGCGTTGCAGGGATGATCCTATCTGTACGCTTCGAGGATGACAAGGGTTTATTTGCAATTAAAAGATCAGGAGGAGTTAAATACCTCAAACAAACAAGTGAAGCATTTAATTCCCTACCCAAATATGACCTCATCAACTTGGCCAATAAGGTATGTGGGGAGCATTACAGAGAGAGGGTCGATATCGAAATTTCAAAGTTTTTAAGCCTCAGATACCGAGGCATGTCAAGGATAAGACTCAACGACATCATGTGACACGCAAATTTTTATAGAAGCTGTTTTATCAACCGGTATTGTGTGAAACCAATATACCTCTGAGGAAAATCCCTCAAGATATATTGAGAAACATGTGGTACTGGTATGTTGACCCCATTACCGGTGAGGCTGTGATGATGGAGAAGGTGATGTTGAAGTAGTTGGTGAGAGTGTTTGATGAAATCAGTTTCATCAATTTTTCTATTGGAGATTTAGAGGTTCTTGTGGACAAGTACTGCATTCATATAGATGAATACACATAGCTCTTGGCAACCCGCTACAACAGACTAGTCAAATTTTGTTTTGACTACAAGAAAGAATTGGGAAGTGGATCTCAAGCCGGAGGTTCATAGAAGACTGAAAGACATCCAGAGCTGCTGTCAAGGGGGAGTCTGTAAAAGCATCTTTGTGATAGACACTCTGGATACTTCGCTAATCTTTTGTTTATCTGTACTTCAGTCTATCTATATTTTTATTTGTCTTTTATCAAGTTGTAATCGTTTATGTCTGTACTTGTACTTGATTATGTTTCTTTCAGTTGTAAATACGTATTGGGTACTGTACAAATACGCAAGGAGGTTGTTCCTGCATATTTGTTATGTACACAATATATGCCATGTGTACTTAGGTAAGCACGCATGAAGAGCTTACCTGTGAACTTGGTAAGTATGCATGAAGCAGGTCTATAAATAGCTGAGTTTGTTTCTCATTTGTAAGACATAGATGTACACACAAGTACGCACCCATTACCACGTACCTTAGTTCCATACATAGCACATAACACATAATCATGTAATCACATAATAATTTCACCTAAGGTACGGGTCCAGTGTACTTACAATAACCATGGGTATTTTCCTAAGCTTGCTTTTTCGCTTAAATGACTCTCCGGAACTTGCTCATAACTTTAACGCTCGACACTCGTAACCGTCGTGCTTGTAACCGTCGCTCTAATCCTTCCTCGGTCTGCGTGTTGTTTGTGTGAATGTTTGTGTGTTTGTTATGTGAAAAGTGAACGAAAAATGCTTCAATTTATAGGGGGCTGGCCACCCACTAGGTTGGTAGCGGTCCTCTACCACCCACTAGCCAGCTGTTCAGTGTGCTGCCCATGTAGCGGACCGTCAAGCGCTAGGATGGTGGTCCGCTACCGCCTCCTTTCACACAAGTGAGTTTCCACGTGTCACCTGCTCGTTGTCTGGACCCCTTTGCGCCTGGCGACCGTTACGCACCCCGGTGGTGGTCCGCCGTAGGGCTGAGTCAGCAAAACACGCATTTGCTATGTGTCATTCCCTCATCATTGCCTTTGTCCACACGTAGCGGACCGTCAGGGAGCCCTGTAGCGGTTCGCACCGGCTTAACTTTCTAATTTTTATATTTTCAGTCCCTCAAGTTTGGATAAATTGTACTCTGGCCCTGGACTTTATATTTTCTTAACAATTGGGATGTTACAAGTCTCCCCCCCTTAAATTAGGTTTCATCCTCGAAACCTGTTAATCCTTAAATAACTGAGGGTAATTCTTTCTTATTTCATCCTCACTTTCCCAAGTCATCTCTGATCCCTTTCTGTGCCTCCATAGAACTATCATTTGTTTAATAGTTTTATGACATGACTGCTTCTCTTTTGTGTCTAGAATCTTTATAGCTTCTTCGACATATGTTATTTTCTCATCAACCTCTATCTCTTCCAGAGGTATTAGAGTAGTCTCATCCGCCAAACACTACCTTAAATAAGATACATGGAACGTATTGTGTATCTTATTCAATTCTTCAGGTAGTTCTAGTTGATAAGCTACTTTCCCTACTCGCTTATTGATTTTAAAGGGACCGATGTTTCTTGAATCGGATCAGACCTTTCCAAGGAGATACTTTAACAAGACGTAATCTCCTTCTTGGAATTCTATTGGTCTATGTCTCTTATCTCCTTATGATTTTTTTCTATATTGTGCCGCTTTCAATCTAGCTTTGATCAGGTCAAGCTTTTCAGCTGTAGTCTAAACAATTTCCTTACTGCCAAACTCTTTTTGACCAACTTCTCCCCAACATACTAGAGTTCTACATCTCCTATTGTATAGCATCTCGTATGGTGGCATACCAATGCTGGAATGGTAGATGTTATTGTACGGGAATTGATTATCCCAACATCCACCGAAATCAGTTATGCAAGCATGCAACATATATTCAAGAGTTTGTATCATCCTCTCACGTTGACCGCCAGTTTGAGGATGATATGCCATGCTGATTGACAGTCTAGTCCCCATCTCTTCATGAAACTTTTTCTAGAAACGTGAAGTAAAACGTGTATGTCCCCATCTCTAATGAATAAATCAACTAAATTTTCTGAAGAGTATGTATCACATATTGCTAAGAAATGAGTACTCTTAGTTGGCCAATCTACAACCACCCAAATGGTACCATGACCCCTAGCTGTCTTTGGTAGCTTGGTTATCAAGTCCATAGTAAGATGTTCACACTTCCACTTGGGGATTTCAAGCGGTTGTAACCTTCCATATGGATTCTGATGTTCTACTTTAACTTGTAAGCAAGCTAAGCATTTTACCACATATTTCATGGTATCAAACTTCATACCGAGCCACCAATAATCTTTGCACAGATCTTGTTAAATCTTTGTAGTACTCGGGTGAATTGAATATCATGATTTATGATCTTCGTCGAGTATCTTAAGTCTGAACTCACCTGATCGTGGTATCCACATACGACCGAATCGAGTCTTGACTTTATACTCGTTTTCTTCCAGAAATCTCTCTTGACCAGCCATTCTTTCTTTCTTAACATTTTCACCTCTTAATGCTTTTATTTGCACATCTCGAACCTGGCTCATGATATTAGGAGTTATCACTAATTTGTATGCTTTCACCCAAATGGGATGATGCTCTTTCTTACGGCTTAGAGCATCGGCTATCCATTAGCCTTTCCATGATGACACAAAAATTCATAGTCGTAGTCCTTGACTAGCTCCAACCACCTTTGTTGTCTTGTGTTGAAATCTTTCTGGTCAAAGAAATACTTAAGACTTTTGTGGTATGTGTAAATCATACACTTCTTCCCATACAGATAATGCCTCCAGATTTTTAGTGCGAAAACTACCGCAGCTAATTCTAGATCATGGGTTGGACAGTTCGCTTCGTGTGTCTTTAGTTGTTGAGAGGCATAGGCTATTACCTTTCCTCTTTGCATCAAGACACATCCTAACCTAAGCTTTGAGGCATCAGAATATACCACAAAATCTTCCACTCCTTCTTGCAGTGCCTGAACTGGAGCTTGTGTCAATCTCTCTTTCAGTGTTTGGAATGCTTTCTCTTGTTCTGCATTCCAGTCATTCCTTGAACTCTTTCAAATCAGTTTAGTCAATGGGGTGGATATCTTGGAGAAGTGATATCCGCCTATAGACTCGGCACCTTTACCAGGTCCTTTTGCCTATAGACTCGGCATCTTTCCATTCCCATTCATAAGGCCCTTCCACCCGTAGGCTCGACACCTTTTTAGTTTCATTCACATGGCCCTTCCGCCCCGTAGACTCGACACCCATTTTCAATTAAACTCGTACGTTATTCCTTTACAAGGCCCTTCCGCCCCGTAGGCTAAACCATAAACCTTTTTTATTAATAACTAAAATGTTTTACATCATAAACCAAACTTCTATTAAAAACTAAACAAACCAACAAACGTCAGTCTTTGTCAAGGAACTCAAAACACAGAGGCTTTACAGCTCTACCAAGCATGCCTTTCATCCACAGCCTTCTGACTAGACAAGCAACAACTATCCACAACTATTATTTATATGGAATGCCACTACCTGCAATAATCTTAAAGATAATAAAATCAACTGGGTAAACATAAGTTGGTGAGTTCATGAATCTTTACCACATGGTTGTTATTTAATCATCGTTAGTCCCATGTCCCACCCATTAGTTTACACAAAACTAATAAGCTTTTGTTATATATATGACTGGCCAACCGTTCCCGCCACTGGTCCTACCACACCAGTATAAAATGGACAAACCATCCCACATTACTGGTCCTACCACACCAGCAACATGAGATAGTCGTTCCACACGTAGGTCCCATCCACTTTCAGAACGTATACAATACTAAATACGCGTAATATATACTTGGAATAGGGTGACTAATTCAAATAACAAGTGTGTAAACAAATACACATTTCAATTTAGAGGAACTCACCTGGACAATATTTCAGCTTATTGGATTAATAATATGTCAAACACCTCAGTCAGCACCTCGATGTATATTTAACTGCTAATATTTCTTAATTTAGATCTATAATAAACTTAACAATATATAATCAAAGCATAATGGTTAGTCGGGCCTTATCTTAGTACTATTTATACTATTTGAAGTCAAAATGCTAGAAACCGGACTCTCGCAAGCTAACCGGGGTTTAGGATTGGATCCCTAGAGTGAGTGTGTGTGTTTGATGGTGTATCAAGTGTGTGTGGATGTCTAAAACGTTCTGGACTTCAAAATCTATTTATAGACAAGTTCTGGCCCCGTGACTAACCGTTACGTGGGGTGAAGGTCCGTCACCGCTTGCCTTGGCAGCTACGCACTTGTTTTCCATGTAACGGAACGTTATGACTCGTGACGGTCCGTCGTAGCTCGTAACGGACCGTTATATGGGATGACGGTCCGTCATAGGGTTTCCACGCATTAACTCACAATCATGAGTCAACAGACACGTGTCAGCACCAGAATTCACCCTTGCTCAGCCCGTAACGGACCGTTATACTTTCGTGATGGTCTGTCACATGTCCTAACGGACTGTTATCAATTGGTGATGGTCCGTCACCAATGATTTTCTCCAGTTTTTCATTTTTGGTCCTTACGGTTTGATTTGATTACTTCTTAGCTCCTTTGTACTTGGTATTTCTATTGAGAAATTTTCGAGGTGTTACAAATCTCCCCTACTTTAGGAATTTTCGTCCCTGAAATTTTGGGAATACTTTTTCAACTGAATGATTATACTTAGCGTGATCTTTGTTTATCTAGGGTGGTTATCTTTCCAAAGTAGTATCTCCAACAGAATTGTTCCCAGGAAAGAATAACGGGTCCAGGAGAGATTTATACACCACTATTTTTTTAGACAGAACACTCTGTTTGTCAGATAACTATATAGTGTTGGAAGGTTACCCATAGACATATGAAAATGAATTCTCTATCTCTATATTACTTAATCTTATCTAAATTTTAATATCAAGGATAAACATATACTTTATATAACTTAATTTGGTAAGAAATATTCCTATTCCTCTCCTTCTTGTCTTCCTCCTAATATGTATACTCTTCCTTTGGCTCCTCCACCGGTTTTGACTTGAACTGTCTTCGGGAAGTTAAACATAAAACGCCCCATCTCATTACAATTGTGGCATTTATTAGTTCGGCAATATCTTGCAATGTGCCCTGTTTGGTGACAATTATTACCAACAACTCCATGAGCACCTTTTCCCAATATGTCTCCTTCCCTTCTTCGGATCTTGTTATAAGTGGATTCATAGGTTTTTTTTCTAAGCTTCTTTTGTTGGCCATTTCCCGTGCTTCTATCTCATCATACATTACTGCACTAAGTAGTACTGCCGAATTTATAGTTGTAGGTGCATTAGTCTTCACTAAGGTTTGAACTTTCGGTGGTTGTCCTTGTATATAACACTTGATCCTCCTTGATTTAGGAGTCACCATATGTGGTACCAGCTTGGCCATCTCATTAAGTTTGTTTGTATATTCTTGGTGGCTAAGACTCCCTACTTTAAATCGATGAAATTCTGACTCAACCTTGTCCACCGTATTCTTGGGACAATATCTATTGACTAGTAATGCCTTCAATTTTAGGATCGAGATATTACAAGATGGTTCTGTTTAGTTGAGATTGGCGGAAACAATAACTATGAAATGCAACAAGAAACAATTAGAATACTGGTAAATGCAAATTGTATTACTCTTCAATGTTTACAAGTTACAGAGAAAACTGTAAGTGTAACATCCCTGATTTTCCGACCCTATTTTAACTTATTTTAACCAATAAAATAACAACACGACATTGAATCATATATTTGTTCAAACCTACACCTCATTAATTGTTAGCCGATCGTATTCAATTCAAGGTTTAGAACTCATAATCACGTGGTAACACCTCTTAGAGTTAATCCAGTTAGTAATCCCGTTAGGTGTTCTGTTAAATCCTAACCAAGCTAATTCTGTCAAAGCTGAAGTTACAAGGGCTGATTTTGTAAATAACCAGAAACCCTAGTAGGCATGGTCGCGCCACGTTTTGGCACGGTCGCGCCACGTTTTGGCACGGTCGCGCCTCGTCTGACACGGTCACGCCACGTTTTGGCACGGTCGGGCCTCGTGTGGCACGGTCGCGCCTCTTATAGGCACGGTCGCGCCTCACATCAGTTGAAACGTAAATACAGCCTTTAATGGCAAAACCATTCGAATTCGTAACCGTTTCACACTTTAACAAACCAAATTAAGGTTTTAATCATCATCTTTACGACGTATTAACCCAATCTTGTCGATCCCCCTCATAACCGTCGATCATCTTCATTGCAATCACAAATTCCTCTATTTCAATCCAAACTCACTCAAGCAAACAAACAAACTACACCCCTCGATCCTTTCTTAGACTTCTGGACATGCTGGTTTGGTCGGGATTGCAGCAGAAGACGTCGGAGATCAAACCGTTATCGCCGGAACTTATTCTACTCGTACACCATCGATTCATTCTCCTTTCGGGTAATTGAAACCTTCCACACATTCGATCTAGTCTATAGGTCAAAAGCCCCAAAGTAATTTGGGCTTACAATATCATAATTTACGCGAACCCGAGTCTAGAGTTCGTTCTAAAATGGCTTAATCGAATCGTACCTTGTACGTGTTTTAAATACAATTAAACTACACAAAAACACTAGTAATAACCTGGTGGGTGAAAGCCCTATGATTCCTAACACTATTATCATAAGAATCGACCAATTCGTTCCTGTTTTGGAACAGACACGATCGCGCTAGTCTTCTAGCGCGGTCGTGCTCCATGAAGACACGGTCGCGCTCGTGCCTCACCCTCTGACCCGGTCGTGCCTCTTGGCTAGACCTGGTCATGCTATCAGAACCCTAGACACGGTCGTGCCTAGTGAGCAGCCTTGTGTATCTTCTGTTTGATCAACACGGTCGCGTCCCTGACTAGCACGGTCGCACCCGTGGTCTTAGCACGATCGTGCCTTGTCCCAGGCACGGTCATGTGTGTGAGAAAATCTTGTCAGAATGCTTAATTTTATATTTTCAAAAACAATAAGTATTCCAAATTAATTTTTAAATAAAAATAATTAATTTTATAAAGATTTGGATTAACCTTATTTAAAAGATCCAAATTCTTATTTCTAAATAAATAGAAGTTGTTTATTATAACTTACAAAATTAAATTTATATTTAATATTAAACTCTATACATAAATATTAGTTACACCACTTATTTACTCACCTTTATAAAAATAGCGTAAAGATTATTTATTAAATTTATATTTAATATAAAACATTTAATACTTTTTCATAACTAAATGACTAAGTTACATATTTTATAAATAAATAAATAAGATTACAAATATTTATTTAAATTACATTTAAACAAACTATTTGTTTATAACTAAGTAAACAAATAATAATTTTATTATTTCATTATTTAGTTATTCCAAACTCAAATTTTATACAACACCATTCAAGTACAAACCACTAACACCTACAACTTCAAATTTCTTATACACACATCCAATTTAACCTTAGACTTAGACATAGACTATTGTGCACACTATTGATTCAATACATATTACACTCTAGGATAACGATGTGCATTACGAGGACCCCGTTACTATCTAATGTCTCGTGTTAGCTACGCCTTCAAATCAAGTGAGTATACATAGCCCCTTTTACTCTTTTATATTTTTGGGGTGAAACATGAACACTATTCAACTTACATGTTTACATTTACGCAAACAACACAAGTACAAATCCTATTTACATTCATGTGTGCAATTTGAGCTTTATGCCCGAGGGCTAGGTGTGCTAACCTTTTGTATGCGATTATGTGCAATCATTAACTTTTCAAGCCGATGGTTTTCAATGATAGATCTATTGAGTCTGACAAACCCACCCAGATTGGGGTGATTAATACCGACAACACAATTTTGCATGCTAGTTACAAAGGTTTGATTGTACTTGGTTACACAATAGCTGCTTCCCATAAATGCCTTATTTATCATGTTATGTAAGGATTTGTTTTACAAACTATATGCTATCTATATATAAACCTGTGTTATACTCACCAACTTTTTAGTTGACCTTATTTAATTCATGTTTCAGGTGCTTTCATATGAGTTTGATCAAGACATGCTACACATAGGCTTTGGACCTAGTTAATCTTAATTCAAAAACAAATTGTATTTCATTATGTACTTAGAACTTGATTCATGTTGTTTGAATGGAAATGGATTTAACATATTACAATTCAGTCAACCTTGAGCTCATGAACAGTCTACATGTCCCGCCCCGATGATTCCGCCGTCGGTTAGGGTGTGACAATAAGGAACCACATATAGAAATGATTAGAAACAATACGTAAATAGGAACTTAGAATCAAGAAAAACCCTTGATTCTAAGGATCAGATCAAACACAAGCCGTTGATCTTTTACAGACAAAAGCAATACTATAATTGGTTACAACAAAAAGAAAACTGTAGCAAAAAGACAACTGCAAACAAACAGTCTTCTCCTAGGAATCATTGCAGGTGAGTTCAGAAATGGGATCATTGTCTTATGTCTTCTGCACCAATAACATTCCTTCTGATGATAACAGTACTATCAGTGTTGTAGCAAGGACTGTCAGCAGTAAAGTCAAAGTCGCTGATGATTTGCCTATCAGCAGCATAAGTGTTAGATGCTGCTGATAAGCCTATCACCAGCAACTTTGGACTTCAACTGATAAATGCCTCTCCGCTGCAAAGTTGTTGATCAGCAGCAATTACAACTATCCGGAACATAGACACTTATCAGCATCAGCTTTCATAAGTAGCAAAATTGTAGTGTCCCCAACAACTATACTTAGAGTATTTTGTAGCCATCAGTCTTATATATCTACAAACTCCTCCTAGACTGATGCCACTAAAATATCTACTGCCTTTGCACATAGAGCTTCTACATATGAATGATGATTCTTACAGTGTCATAGCCCCTTGGGTCCTTGCTGGGATTGTCCAAAGGAAGTTCAGATAGGGTTTGGATGTCCTTTCTTTGCATCTTGAGGATAGCCTTTCCGGGACCCCTTATCTTATGTCCTTTGACATCTGTGATAGTGAACTCATCTTTATCAACATTGTAGGACCACTTGACAAGAGGATAGTGGGATTGAAGATATTTTGCATCAATAACAACCTCTTTTCTAGGATAACGATGATGCCTTATCACTAGCAAGAATTGTTTCCGACTATCATTGTCTGGGACTTCCTCTTCACCCAGCTCAAGACTTCTTTGTAGATCAGTATCAGGTAGTTGCATGACCTTCTCCATAGATACCTAAATGGATCTTTTCTTTTCTTTCTCTCCTCTGAATACTTCATACCATTCCTATACTTAAATCCCTCAAGCCGCACTCTGATATTAAGTTGAAACACCCTAACTTTATTCTACTATTTTATAAGAGTTATTATGAGGAAAAGTGGTCCCAGATTTTTCAAAACCTTGTCACTATAATGACAAAAGTATATTTATTATATGTATTATTTATACATACAATATTCTATTATACATATCATAGGGATTCTTCATTCCGACAGCCACGCCCTCAGGAAGCTGTATTCCATGTGCCTTTTTCCTACAGTGTTTGAAAAACATTTTACGTTAGCTTCCGCTAAGTAAGTACGCTGTGTCATTTATTTTATTATTAATTTCTGGCCCTTCCGCCTCATAGGCTCAGCACCTTTACCAGGCCCTTTCGCCTATAGACTCGACACCTTTACCAGGTCCTTCTGCCTATAGACTCGGCATCTTTCCATTCCCATTCATAAGGCCCTTCCACCCGTAGGCTCGACACCTTTTTAATTTCATTCACAGGGCCCTTCCGTCCCGTAGACTCGACACCCTTTTTCAATTAAACTCGTATGTTATTCCTTTACAAGGCCCTTCCGCCCCGTAGGCTCGGCACCTTGTTTCCCATTAGGACCTTGAGTGCCATTATCACACCCCGGTCCCAGCACCGGTTAGAAGTGACGTATGGTACAGAACACACAGCGAAAGCTAAACCATAAATCTTTTTCAATAATAACTAAAATGTTTTACATCATAAACCAAACTTCTATTACAAACTAAACAAATCAACAAACGACAGTCTCTGTCAAGGAACTCAAAACACTGCAGGCCTTATAGCTCTACCAAGCATGACTTTCATCCACAACCTTCTGACCAGACAAGAAACAACTATCCATAAATATTATTTATATGGAATGCCACTACCTGCAATAATCTTAAAGATAATAAAAGCAACTGGGTTAACAAAAGTTGATGAGTTCATGAATCTTTACCACATGGTTGTTATTTAATCATCGTTAGTCCCATGTCCCACCCATTAGTTTAAACAAAAATAATAAGATTTTGTTATATATATGACTGGCCAACCATTCCCGCCACTGGTCCTACCACAACAGTATAAAATGGACAAACCATCCCACATTACTGGTCCTACCACACCAGCAACATGAGATAGTCGTTCCACCCGTAGGTCCCATCCACTTTCGAAACGTATACAGTACTAAATACGCGTAATATATACTTGGAATAGGGTGACTATTTCAAATAACAACTGTGTAAATAAACACACATTTCAGTTCAGTGGAACTCACCTGGACAATATTTCAGCTTATTGGATTAATAATATGTCAAACACCTCAGACAGCACCTCGACGTATATTTAACTGCTAATATTTCTTAATTTATATCTATAATAAACTTAACAATATATAATCAAAGCATAATGGTTAGTCGGACCTTATCTTAGTACTATCTATGGCTATTTGATGTCGAAATGCTAGAAACCAGACTCTCGCAAGCGAACCGGGGCTCGGGATTGGATCCCTAGAGTGAGTGTGTGTGTTTGATGGTGTATCAAGTGTGTGTGGATGTCTAAAACGTTCTGGACTTCAAAATCTATTTATAGACAAGTTCTGGCCACGTGACGAACCGTTACGAGGGGTGAAGGTCCGTCACCGCTTGCCTTGGCGGCTACGCACTTGTTTTCCATGTAACAGAACGTTATGACTCGTGACGGTCCATCGTAGCTCGTAACGGACCGTTATATGGGATGACGGTCCGTCATAGGGTTTCCACGCGTTAACTCACAATCATGAGTCACCAGACACGTGTCAGCACCAGAATCCACCCTTTCTCAGCCCGTAACGGACCGTTATACTTTCGTGATGGTCTGTCACATGTCCTAACGAACTGTTATCAAATGGTGATGGTCTGTCACCAATGATTTTCTCCAGTTTTTCATTTTTGGTCCTTACGGTTTGATTTGATTACATCTTAGCTCCTTTGTACTTGGTATTTCTATTGAGAAATTTTCGAGGTGTTACAAATCTCCCCTACTTTAGGAATTTTCGTCCCTGAAATTTTGGGAATACTTTTTCAACTGAATGATTATACTTAGCGTGATCTTTGTTTATCTAGGGTGGTTATCTTTCCAGAGTAGTATCTCCAACAGAAATGTTTCCAGGAAAGAATAACGAGTCCAGGAGAGATTTATACACCACTATTTTTTTAGACAGAACACTCTGTTTGTCAGATAACTATATAGTGTTGGAAGGTTACCCATAGACATATGAAAATGAATTCTCTATCTCTATATTACTTTATCTTATCTAAATTTTAATTTCAAGGATAAACATATACTTTATATAACTTAATTTGGTAAGAAATATACCTATTCCTCTTCCTTTGGCTCCTCCACCGGTTTTGACTTGAACTGTCTTCGGGTAGTTAAACATAAAACGCCCCATCTCATTACAATTGTGGCATTTAATAGTTCGGCAATATCTTGCAATGTGCCCTGTTTGGTGACAATTATTACAAACAACTCCATGAGCACCTTATCCCAAATTGTCTCCTTCCCTTCTTCGGATCTTGTTATAAGTGGATTCATAGGTTTTTTTTTCTAAGCTTCTTTTGTTGGCCATTTCCTGAGCTTCTATCTCATCATACATTACTGCACTAAGTAGTACTGCCGAATTTATAGTTGTAGGTGCAGTAGTCTTCACTAAGGTTTGAACTTCCGATGGTTGTCCTTGTACATAACACTTGATCCTCCTTGATTCAGGAGTCACCATATGTGGTACCAGCTTGGCCATCTCATTAATTTTGCTGGTATATTCTTGGTGGCTAAGACTCCCTACTTTAAATCGATGAAATTCTGACTCAACCTTGTCCACCGTATTCTTGGGACAATATCTATTGCCTAGTAATGCCTTCAATTATAGGATCGAGATATTACAAGATGGTTCTGTTTAGTTGAGATTGGCGGAAACAATAACTATGAAATGCAACAAGAAACAATGAGAATACTGATAAATGAAAATTGTATTACTCTTCAATGTTTACAAGTCACAGAGAAAAGTCTAAGGAACCACATATACAAATGAAGAGAAACAATACATAAATAGGAACTTAGAATCAAGAAAAACCCTTTTATTTTAAGGATCAGATCAAACACAAGCCGTTGATCTTTTATAGACAAAAGCTATACAACAATTGGTTACAGCAAAAAGAAAACTGTAACAAAAAGGCAACTACAAACAAACAGTCTTCTCTTAGGAATCTTTGCAGGTGAGTCCAGAAATGGGATCATTGTCTTATGTCTTATGCACCAATAATATTCCTTCTGATGATAGTACTGTCACTGTTGTAGCAAGGACTGTCAGCAGTAAAGTCAAAGTCGCTGATGATTTGCCTATCAGCAGCATAAGTGTTAGATGCTGCTGATAAGCCTATCACCAGCAACTTTGGACTTCAACTGATAAATGCCTCTCCGCTGCAAAGTTGTTGATCAGCAGCAATTACAACTATCCGGAACATAGACACTTATCAGTGCTTTCATAAGTAGCAAAATTGTAGTGTCCCCGACAACTATACATAGAGTATTTTGTAGCTATCAGTCTTATATATCTACAAACTCCTCCTAGACTGATGCCACCAAAATATCTAATGCCTTTGCACATAGAGCTTCTACATATGAATGATGATTCTTGCAGTCTCATAGCCCCTTGGGTCCTTGCTGGGATTATCTAAAGAAAGTTCAGATAGGGTTTGGATGTCCTTTCTTTGCATCTTGAGGATAGCCTTTTCGAACCCATTATCTTATGTCCTTTGACATCTGTGATAGTTAACTCATATTTATCAGCATTGTAGGACCACTTGACAAGAGGATAGTGGGATTGAAGATGTTTTGCATCAATAACAACCTCTTTGCTAGGATAACGATGATGCCTTATCACTAGCTAGAAGTGTTTCCGACTATGATTGTCTGGGACTTCCTCTTCACCCAGCTCAAGACTTCTTTGTAGATCAGTATCAGGTAGTTGCATGACCACCTCAACAGATACCTAAATGGATCTTTTTTTCTTTGTCTCCTCTGAATACTTCATACCACCCATATTGGTCACTGTAGAACCATAAAACAATCTTTCTTGAATCAGTAGGGTTGGTTGGAGGTTTTGGTTTCTTTTCAGGAGGCTGCTGTTGAGAGGGAGCTAGGTGAGACACTTTGGACACTGTAGGAGTTATGGAGGGAATTCTTAGAGAAGGAAATTGTGTGGAAGGAGGAAGATGGACCAAGGGATCTGTTCTGGGCTTCTTTCTTTTCTTTTCTTTTCTTTTTTAGTTACACTTCCCCTTTTGATTTGATTTCTCTTCTTAAGTCAATCCTCTTCTTCCTTTTTGACTTTTCTATAGAGGGATTGAAGGTTCATGAAACTCATGGGACCTAACCTTTTTCCACTCTCACCTCTTTCCTTGAGAAATTCAAATATGACCTTCCTCTCTTCATGAGTTCTCTTGTTGAAGGCAATAGCTTTCCTAGACTTTTCCTTTGCTTCTCTTCTTCTTCAACCCTTTTCTGGTTGACCCATGTAGGTTCTGTAGAGCTCTTTATTAGATAACTTCTCAAGGTAGTCTCCATCCTCACCTTGATTAGTTAGGGCCTCTATCCATTCACTCCTCATTTCTTTTGCCAGTTGTGAGTCCTTTATTCTAAACTTGTATTCTTCAGATTTCTGTCTCTCTCTTTCTTCATCTTCTTTAGTAAATTGTTCCTGTAGCTTGAGTGCCAGAGATTCATCTTCGTGAATTTGTGAGGCTACAGGAACTTGGACTCTTATAGAGTCAAGAGATCTTACAAGTTTGCTTATTTGGTGTTCCTTACACAGCAAGGCAGCCCTTCTCTCTTAATCTCTTTTTATTCCTTTCATGTCCTCTTCTTCTCTCTCTCTTCTTATTCTTTCTTTCTCTCTTTTCTATTTTTCTGTCATAATCCCCTTCCACATGTTCTGTGTAAATGCCTCAGCTTCTGCTTCATTGACCACAATAGCAGCTGAAGAAGTTGCTACTAAAGCCTCAGTATAGGCTTCATTGGCAATCTGTGGAGTGGACAAGGGAGGAGCATCTTCTTCCTCATTAGTGAACTGATATTCCCAAGATGCCTTTATGATCTTCAGTCTTGTGCTAAGGTCATTTTGAGAGGAAGAAGATGACTCAGAGGAGCTTGATGATTCTTCCAATGCTATCCATCCACCTTCCATTAAAAAGGACTTAATAATGAGCATCATTTCCTGACTTCTTGGAGATTCTACTGAAAAATTTTGAGATGTCAGTTGAAAGACTCTGAAGAGAAAATAAGGTTCCTCATTAGGACTTCTTCAATGTTGTTGAACTGAATGGATAAGCCATCACATAATAGAAATTTCATCCTTCTGATCCATGTATTTACCCATCCATATACTTCAAGATCTCTGACTAGTTCATTCTAGGAGTATCTCCATAGATTCAATACTTGGTCTTCGGTCAACACTTTGATTTTCACCAACTCTAGGCCTTGACCTGCTCTTCTTTGGGCCGCACTTGAGGACTCTGCTTCTTCTTCCTTAAGGCAGTAGAAGGTAATCTTCTTGGCTTCTTGATGAAATCTCTCAAACCAAGGCATGTTATCTTCCATTAAATCATGGAAGTGGTCAATAGCAAGACTGGCAGAGAGATTCTTAGATGTGTTAATACACTCAGAAAGGTGCAAAGGCAGTATGTCAAATGTATTCACTCAAGTTCTACTACTCCTGAGAACTCCCATCCTATCCAGAACCTCTCAGACAATCCATCATACCCCCATGCTAAGATTGTGTCAAAATTCAGATGTTCTGCTGTTAAGGGGAGTTGCGGAGATATGGCCTGCCTAGAAAGATTAGCAGCAGCATCGAGTATTTTCACCTCTGGGAATACTTCTTCTACTTCCCTTTCTATCTTCCTCTCCTCAGGGAATCCTTCCTCTTCTTCCCTGGCTAATATTCTCCACTCCTCAGAGACTTCTTCCTCTTCATCTCTGGAATCCATAATCTCTTGAAATTGAACAAAGGAGGGCCTGAAGATGGTTCTTTGAATTTCTTCTTGTTCTTTGAGCCATGCATCCAGGCTGTCAGTATCATCTTTAAAGCTTTCCTTCCCCTTTTTAGTTGCATCAGTGAACAAAGTTGAGTCAGTTTGAGTACCCACTGACACAAGGGAAGGAGAAGCTGAAGTGGTACATTTGTGAGACTCATGCATAGAAACTTGGTGCCTTAATTTATACACTTCAGCCTCTAGCAGAGCTACCATGGCCGTCAATTCTAAATTTTTCTATTTCAGTATGTCCTCATCCACAGTTGTGGAATCCTTGGAACTAGATGGGGCCTTAGGGCTAGCCTCTGCCTCCCCATCACCCTGGTTTTCTTGGTTCCTAGGATTCCTCTCAGTGAAGAAGGTTTCAAAAGAAACATCCTCACTATGAGTTGCCATGGTTGGGGTCTTAATGATGTTGTCACTGTCCTCCTAGTCAAAGGATGGACCAGGAGTAGCTGGTCAATTGATGGACCAGAAGTAGTGGGAGCCCCTTCCACATTCACTATATCATCACTCACAGAGTGAACCTTCTGTGGTGAAGAACTTGGGCTATGTACTTTGGCAGCCAAGTCAATCAGCACCTCCGAGATGGTGGCAGTTGGAGAAGGTACATCTTCTTAACTAGTTCCCTCTGTACTTAAGTTCAAAGAAGAGAAATGTATGGGAGCATAAGGGTTTTCTATGGACTCGGGATGTAGTCCTGATCCTAATAGGGATCCTTCCAAGGAAGTCTCCCTAGTAATGTGGCTATCCCTTTTGATATTCTCATCAGAGTGATGTGACTCTGGATGAGAGCTTTCAGGTTGGGATTAGGCGTTTGAGCCAAGAACAGAAGGATTCTTCATGCTCTTCTTTCTTTATCTGGTGTAACTTGCCTCAACTGGGGCCCTGTGTACCAATTGGGCTTGAAGTGCAGGGGTGAGTATTTGTTGTACCTGTGCACCTTCAGTAGGTTGCTCAGGGGTTCGATCATGGGATGTAGAATGTGTAACTTCAGGCTGTGAAGTGGAGGGTATGGGATTAGTATCAGCTGGGACTGCTGAACTGTCACCCTGGGTGCCTTGTATGTTCAACATTGTAGATAAAAATGGAACATTGACCCTTAAGAAGTTTTCATAAACTGTTCTCATGCTTTTAAAAATGTTGCTCTTGTGGGATCCAATCAAGTAGATTCTTGCAGATTTAGATAAATCTTTTAGTTCCCTATTAAAAACCTAATGTAGGAATCTAGAGTAAATGTAAAAAGATTGTTTTGCCTCTACCTGAAGGTTATATCTCAAACATTAAAAAATTAGGTGAGAAAAGTTGAAGGACAGGGCATTTACCATACCATGGACTGCAGATGCAAGTCCAGAGTTCAAGATGTCAACCACTCCTCTTTTGAGATATGCATTGAAGAAGATTATGGCATAGGTACTTCCATCGTGGTCCTAGTAGAGCCTTCTCTATTGTGTACTTCTTTTGATTGCCAGTGTACCCAATGGACACAAATGTCTTCATGTAGTCAGCCTGGGGGGTAAGAGTTAGCACTACCTTCATCTTGAAGCTTGAGATGTTTTTTGAGTGTTGCTTAAGTGACAATGATCTCCTTGCCATTTACTTTGGCTTTGATTTGGTGAATCCCCTGTTCAGTGGAGTAGGAGGCAGAGTTCCAAAAATCTTCCATATGAGATATGTAGATGGTGGGGTTGACTGTAAGGGAAAATGTATCTTCGATCGACACAGGAAGTGGATCATGTCATTGAATCCTTCTGATTTATTCCCCTTAACCAGGTACTGTTGGAGCATATTCTGGTGACAACGAGCTTGAAGATTATGTCTTAGTCTTAGAGTCTTTGACTTGTATTTGATAGAATTGTTAGCAACAGTTAAAGGGGAGTCTGTTAGGACATGTTTTGTAATTGTTGATAAAATTATGTGTAAGTTCTGCTAGAGGCGAACTTAATAAGTTCGCTTAGCCTATCAGAGGCGAACTTAATAAGTTCGCCTGGGCTATCAGAGGCGAACTTAATAAGTTTGCTTAAGTCTATCAGAGGCGAACTTATTAAGTTCGCTTAGCCTGTTAGAGGCGAACTTAATAAGTTCGCCTGGTGTAGAACAGTGCTTATATATAGGTGTTTACTGAGACAGAACAGGGGAAGTTACAAGACAGACTAGGGACTGAGAGAAATTCTGTAATCTTGTAAACTGATATCTTGGTGGAATACAAAGCGTTTATTTACACCGTTGTTGTTGATTGAGTTACACGAGCACGTTGATCATGGATTCCGCACGTTATCACCGTGTCGTACCGCAAGTCTAGAGATCTGTCACGCACCGAATTAGGGACCTACAAGTGGAATCAGAGCTATTGCTCTTGATTAGCAAAAGATTCGTGGTGTTTTCGTGTCCAATCAACATCAAAAATCTGAGATTTTGAAGTTTTTTCATCTTTTTGTGTTCTTAATAAAAATGGAAGAATTTTGACAAATTTGGATTGATTTTGGATTGTTTTGATGAAATTGATACGATAGAAAGGTTCTAGTTGACAAATTACACAATCCTACGGTTTGATTTTGATTAATTCCTTCAAATCAGTGATTAATGATGATTTCAGTATGCTTCTGGTTCGCGAGTTTGGTCTGAAGTGTTCTTGAATTTGAATCTGCTGAAGCAAGCGAACTTGCTGAATCTGTTGTGCAGGCGAACTTAGGGAGGCGAACTTAATAAGTTCGCTTGGTGAATATTAGGCGAACTTAATAAGTTCGCTTGGTGCAGAGTAGGCGAATTTAACAAGTTCGCTCGGGTCAACTTAAGTTCGCTTAAAAAAAAAAAAGATAAAGAGTATTTTGGCGGGAAATTTCATCTTGTCCAAATTTTTTAGGGAAAACTTATATGGTCGTTTTGAATCATTTTTGAAATTTTGAAATTTTTTAAAAAGAGTATTTTGGCGGGAAATTTTTTCCGGATATTTTCGTAAAAATTTCAAAATGTCAATTTCATGTGATGATAATGAGATTGGAACTACGCTACCGAGACTTTTGTGCATATCAGATTTTCATAGCTGGAAAGTCCGGTTCGAACAATTCGTATCAGTCACTGATGAAAACTTTTGGACATCCATATTTGAAGGATATGTGCATCCTACTTATGACTATATGGGATATTATGATGTTCCTAAACCAGTGACAACTCTAAGTAAACTAGAAAAGCAGAAGTTTGATCGAGAGATGACGACGCGTGAAACTTTAACGTTGTCTTTACCAAAAGATATCATTCATAGTCTCGGGAAGTGTCCAACTTCAAGAGATCTATGGGAAGCATTAAAGAAAAAGGGTGAAGCAACATCTCAAGCGTTTGTAGTCTTGATCAACGAAGTATTACAGAAGAAGAGTGATTCTCAAAGTGAATCGTCTACCGAGTTAAGTGATAGTGAGAGTATTAAATCTGGTGAAAGTACTCAGTCTACCGAGAGTGATGTAGAGACTGAAGTAAGCTTCCAGACAGTTGAAGATGATCTGAGTGTATCAGACACTGATGTTGAGCCTGTCATTGTTGATCAAAAGAGTGAAGCTGATGATGACGTTTTCATGGCTCCTGGTGCATCTTCTTCAGAAGTAAAAACTGAGGTATTTTCTAACTCTGAAACGTTTTGTTCTAACTGTGTTTCAGTTAAGGATAAAATGATGAGAGTTATGGATGACAACGTCAACCTCATTTGTGATATGAAATCGATGCACACGGTAAACCAGAAATTAAAAGATAATGAGAATGTGTGTATTGAGAGAATAGAATCACTGAAGAGGGATATAAGTTCTCTGACTTTGAAGATCAAAGAGCAGGCATATCACCTGGATATGTCCTTTGCAGAAATTGAGAAAAGAAATAATGATCTTGTTGAGAAAGATAAGGACCTAGCTGAATCTAAAGCAGAGGTAATCAGATTGCATAGAAAGTTAGAAAGCTTTGGAAATTCATCATTCTTATTAGAACATTATCATAATAATACTGAAGAGGGGAAGGGAACTAGTGGTTTTGGCTATGTTCCTCCACCATTCAACGGAAATTATTCTGTTACACCTGAGATTATAAACGATGAGGATTAGATCCTAAGACTGTGTTGAAGGTGAATCCAGTCACAGGTGATGATATGGTGTATTCTGATGAGAGTGATGATGAATATTTTGATGAAGCTAAGGTAGAGGGAATACCTAAAGAAATTAAAGTTGAGGAATCAAAGGTTGATTCTAATTCATCTGAAAATTCTACATTTGGAAGTTCTTCAAATTCAAGGAGAGTTCCATATGTCAGAGATTATAATGACAGGCGTACATGTTTTCATTGTAATGAGATAGGACACATTGTGGTGAACTGTCCTTACAAAAGTAAAGGAAAGAAGCATGTAGTTCCTGAGAAGATGAAGCCTGAATCAAAACCTGTTGAGAAAGAGTTTGTTCCGTCTCAAACTCCAAAATAAGTTCATGTAGGAGAATCTTCTTCAAGTGCAGCTTATCGTGTGAAGATTCCTTATATGAGAGAATATCGTGAGACGAGATCTTGCTTTTACTGTGGTCTTGTGGGTCACCTTAGGATTGCTTGTCCTCACAACGTCAAAGGTAACCGGCATGTTACTCTAGAAAAGGTAAGAACTCATGGTAAGCCTTATATTAACCCAAATGTGGTTAAACCTCATGCTACACCAAAGGGTAATTCAAAAACTGAG
This sequence comes from Smallanthus sonchifolius, assembly GCA_023525975.1. Taxonomy (NCBI): domain Eukaryota; kingdom Viridiplantae; phylum Streptophyta; class Magnoliopsida; order Asterales; family Asteraceae; genus Smallanthus; species Smallanthus sonchifolius. The sequence goes on along the minus strand of CM042030.1, from coordinate 22,462,768 downwards.
GTTAGGCTTTCTAGACCTCAAAGACGGAGGAGAAACAGAAGATTGAGAAAACTTTTAGAACAACAAGAGTTTTCACAATCAAATCAATTTTCAAATGAAAGAAAATGTTCAAACACTTCACATTTTAAGCAAAAAGAACTTAATGAACAGAAGTATATTTGGAAATCTAAAGTTTCTGTTTCTGACTCGTCGAAACAATCTCCTAAAATCGATGAGAGATTTGATTGTGAATGGAGTGAGGTTTATTATTTTGATACAGATGGACGACCCATGACTACCATGGCTTGGGTCCCAATTTCAAATTAATGTTTCTTGTTAGATGTGCAGGATTTACCAAGAGGGACTATTAATACCATTTTGGTTGTTGATAGTGGTGGTTCTAAGCACATGACAGGGAATGACATATGCAAGAGTAAAGAGTTGTTGATAACTGAGAAATCTATTTGATTCAACGACTTGATGCTCAAGGGGGAGAATATGTCACACACAATGTTTTGGAAAGTCCTAATGATAACCTGAAACTTAGGATGACAATGGTGAGCATAAAGTCGTTGATGCAACCATTTGACTAGTTGAGGGGGAGTCTACAGGACAGGGGGAGTACAGAACTGTGTTGGTGACAGAGGCAATGACATTCAATTACATTACATTGGTTTGAGTTTTTAATTAATTGAATTGCTTAATCCTGAGTAACCAAGTAAAATGTTTTTCATAAAATGTTTTAATGGAAGGTTTATTTTCGTTTGTTTTACTTTCTTTGAAAAAGATTTTGAAAAAGACAAACAAATTGAAAAAGATAAAATCGACATTACTTGAAGTTAAAGGAGAAATGATAGTACATCAGTAGATGTTCAGTCACACATGACCTTAGTTGGACTTTATGAGGCTTATCTAATATATCTGTGATAAATGTTTTGATCAGAACTTCTTAGACTGCACAATATGAGAAATGATAGCTTCATAACTGCTTATGCTTAACAAAAAAATAGATTCTTGATGCTTATATTTTAATTTGGATACTAGTATGTAGTCTGAATTGTCAATAGGCTATGAGTATCTTTGGTCCATTAGTAGTGTGACAACATAATGATCTTTGTGACAACTATGATTTGAACCCATGGTATGCCGGGTGTGTGTGTAAAAGATCATTATCAGATAAAGAATATATGATCTAAAGTACTTCATGAGACCAGTATCGGTTATGTCGTTAAACATAATTTTTCAGTTCACTTCACTGCCCATGCCCTGAAAAACATGCAATGTGGTGTTGAACTAAGATATGTTTCTGACAACATCTGTTGAAACATATACTAGCCCTTGGATCAATATCCTGATTCCATTGAACATATCCAGATAACAATTGGATCACGCTACCCTATGTCATTGAATCAATCGATTCCTTGATCAATCTTATGTTGAAGAATTCTATTGGTACAATCTTTCTGTTACTATGAATCATGATACTTCATCCAAACCAAGACATTTGAATCATTCAATTCTGAATCATTCTGATTCTCTGCTTGATATTATCCTGTGTTTATCGGTATAATTTCATCCTGGAGATTGAATATTATCTTGCAATGATCTTATATGTCTTGAAGATAGTGCACATTTAAATTTCTGTTGGCATATTTGTGGGGTACACGTTGTATTACAAAATAAATGGTACCTTAATTCACAAGAACATAGGACAAAGATAATGATGGTTTCAATTCTTATAATATTGACAACTTAGATTGACATGTTATGTGTTGCAAATTCGTATGTAATAAGCATGTTATGATCTGATCTCATCTTCTTTAAAGTTCTTCGCGTATCATTACATGTTTTGATTTAAGCTTAAAAGATTTGATCTTATCTGATATAAAGAAATGATGAATCTGGATAGGATACCCTTAGATTGTTTAGGGATGTTTATCCAAGATGTATGATTGATACATTGGTTTTACTGATATAATCTTCTTACTCGTGATGTTCGACCAAAAAGAAGTGATTTTGTATTTTACATTTCAGTTTATATAGAGAAAAACCAAAAAGATTTTGTCTTTCTTATGTTTGAAAAACCAAAAAGATTTTATTTTTCCAGCTTCCATGTAAATCTTAATTGTTGGTTATTCTTGGTTGTTCTCCTTTGCAAAAAAAACTGAATATTGCAGACAGAAGTTGACAAGGGGTCCTTCTCCCAAGTTTTCTTCTAGAAATAAAGATAAAATGTGCAGATGAACAAGACAAAGACTACAGTCTGTTTGATGATATATGAAGACGGATGACAATCTTCTGAAGCTGTTGTCAAGGGGGAGTCTGTTGGAGCATATTCTGGTGAAAACGAGCTTGAAGATTATGTCTTAGTCTTAGAGTCTTTGACTTGTATTTGATAGAATTGTTAGCAACAGTTAAAGGGGAGTCTGTTAGGACATATTTTGTAACTGTTGATAAAATTCTGTGTAAGTTCTGCTAGAGGCGAACTTAATAAGTTCGCCTAGCCTATTAGAGGAGAACTTAATAAGTTCGCCTGGGCTATCAGAGGCGAACTTAATAAGTTCGCTTAAGTCTATCAGAGGCGAACTTATTAAGTTCGTTTAGCCTGTTAGAGGCGAACTTAATAAGTTCGCCTGGTGCAGAACAGTGCTTATATATAGGTGTTTACTGAGATAGAACAGGGGAAGTTACAAGACAAACTAGAGACTGAGAGAAATTCTATAATCTTGTAAACTGATATCTTGGTGGAATACAAAGCGTTTATTTACACCGTTGTTGTTGATTGAGTTACACGAGCACGTTGATCATGGATTCCGTACGTTATCACCGTGTCGTACCGCGAGTCTAGAGATCCGTCACGCACCGAATTAGGGACCTACAGGTACGCCACAAGATTGTGGTATGTTTAAAATTTGTCATGAGGGTTGTCGATATCAGGGTTTACCATTTTGAAGATGAGTGGAGGGAAGTTAGGGCTTTTGAAAGTTGGTTATGGAGAAGTTGGTTATGGAGTAGAGAGCTTTGAATGCGGGAGAGAAAAAAAAGTGGAGAGTTAGGTCAGAATTGAATGTGAAGAGGTAAAGGAGAGAATATGAATTTGTTATAACAAAAGGGTTTGAGCAACGGTCACTTGTAACGTACATGTAGATCAGCCTAGGTATGGTGTCTTTAGTACCACACTTGTTTCACTGTTTTACAGCTGTAATTGTACTGTAGCAGTCATGGTGTAAGATTGGCAGTAAAATTTTACAGCGGGGTAAAAGTTAATATGCAACATTTTTACCCATCCTCAGCAAAGTTGATTGCTGCTGATGGTTATGTCTATCAGCAGCAAACTTAGTTGCTGCTGATGGATATAATGGTCCGTAGCAAAAGGTGTTGCTGCTGATTGCCTTAAATCTATCTAGGGCAAAATTGTTCCTGCATATGGCATAGAGTAATCAGCAACAAAAGGTTTTGCTGCTGATGACTAAACCTATCAGTAGCAAAAATGTTTGCTACTGACAGATAAAGTTATAAAAAATGATAAAATTATTTTTGGATTTTCAAGAAGGGTTTCATGAAAAACAACAAGAAAAATAAACACACATTTATTTATTTTATTTTAGAGAAAGATTTTATTCAAAGTTTATCATCCCAATGGATTCAACTAGATATTTAAACCTAGCTTCATCAAAGGCTTTAGTGAATAAGTCAGCATATTGCTCATTGGTATGAACTTTGGTTAAAACAATTCTCTTCTTCTCAGCTTGATCTCTGATGAAGTGATACCTGATGTCAGTGTGTTTTGTCTTAGAGTGCTGCATAGGATTGTTAGTGATTGAGATAGCACTCTTGTTGACAATGTGAATGGGAGTTGCCATGAATATCACTCCATAGTCCAGCATCTAATTTTGAATCCATATCACTTGAGCACAACAACTTGAAGCTGCAACGTATTCTGCTTCGACTGTTGATGTGGAAACACATGTTTGCTTCTTGCACTACCAAAAGATGAGTCTTCCTCCTAGAAATTGACATCTTTCTGATGTGGACTTTTTGTCCAAGTTGCAGCCTCCATAGTCATTGTCAGTGTATGCATATATATTGAACTTTTCTCTTTTGGGACACCATAGCCCAAGCTTTGAAGCTCCTTTAAGGTACCTAAAAATTCTCTTGACAACTTGGAGATGTGATGTCTTTGGAGCTGCTTGAAATCTTGCACACAGACATACTACAAACAAGATATCTGGTCTTGACGCAGTTAGATACATGAGTGATGATGTCGCCCAGACGGTCTATATAAAAACTAACAAAACCTAATCTAGACACCTAAGTAATAAATGGAGTACCTTCGACTAAACCGCACTGACATGCAAGTGGACCTATCGAGTGTAGCACAGCTTAATGGTAAACCGAGTTATCTAACCCTAGAGACACTACTATAACTATACTAGACTCTGACTCTGACTAAAGATTGATTGATTGGGGGTTGACTACACTAAATATTAACTACTAATCCAACAAACAAGGTCGACTCAAGCTATCAAGGAAAGTACTAAGGAAATAATCAGAGAAGGTAAGAATACCACCTAGGTCAGAATCCTACTTGCAAAGCACAACTTCTATCGGTTCTGGAAATTATAATGGATCTGGGTTTCTAAGTAAACATTTCTAGACAACCTAGTGGATCCCTAATCACTCCCAGGGTATCACCAACTAAGGAATCTAAAGATGTAATAACTCACCAGATAGTGGATTATGTTTTGGTCTCAATAACAATGATAAAGTACCCAAAAGACAGATCACCTTTCAGTCTCACTGTCCACAATACATTCGAAGAATGCACACGGTAATCTCTAGATAACAACTATGATTCAAAATAGCAACAATCACTAGACACCTAAAACAATTTCCTCTCAGACAATTGACACTCGGATTCCTAATGACGAAGACTAAACGACTATCTCTCATTTCTCGGGTATTGAGACAGTATGAACACTCAGACCTAAATAATAATCAATCATAACTCCTATGGCTACTACTTCTAGCAAACCACACAAATAATCACAAACCCTAAAGTCTATGACCTAGATACGCAAATCAAACTGGAAGACATCCACAATCAACGTACGGATTCATTATCAAACATAAATCAGATCTAAGCATGCAATATTCATCACAATTAATATCAAGAAACTATTTACAAAATCATTAAACCACTAATCGAAATCCAAAACCAGTAAAAATCAATACTTTAACAAAGTATTCATCATATGACCCAGGCAGTATTAATGTTTTAGCCTAGGATCATGCTTAAAACAACTAGAACAGAAGTATAAACATAAACCATGGTTCAAGCAAATCAATCAAAGATTTACAATCGAATACGCTATTACTAACGAACCCGGATTCGAAAGCTCCAATATTGCACTTCAATTGGCTCCTTTACTCCAGAAATCGCCTCTTTTCTCCCTCTGGAATGCAAACAATCGAACTCCTTGCATAATGGCAATCGATATCCTTTTAAATCAAATTTAGGGTTTTTTCACGGATTTTATGTCTCTCGCGTACCGCAAGATAAATTAGCCAGACCCTCTCATACCGCGAGGGAAAAATTAGTCGCGCCTGGATTTCCTTTTCCTCGCGTACCACGAGACTCTCCTCTTTCTCTATCGTGTACCGCGAGAGACCAATTTGAGATCTAGTTGTACTATCATTTTCCATTTTTGATTGCAAAACTTATACTTTCAAAGGACATTTTTCAAATTTTTTTAATTTTTTTGAATTTTTTAGACAAGACAAACTAACTAAACTAGACACTCATCCCCACACTTGAAAGACACATTGTCCTCAATGTGAAGCAAGACACAACTAAAATAAAAATGAAAACATAAAAACAGGAAGCGACTTAGCTGGTATTGATATATGCTTTCGAATGTATCCAACTTCGTTCATCCTTGTATGCACCATATAGCATTTCGGTCGCGGTTGCACACTCTGCCGGGCTGCTCAATAAAATCACGATCAACTCCGTCCGAATGGAGATTGAGTACGGATGGAATGATCAAAACCTGCAAAATAGAACTCACACAATACCCACAACATCAAACTGACTCAAAAGACTGACTCAAATAAAAAATATAGACTCAAGATAGATAGAATGCAGAGAAACGTACTCAATGGGTGGCAAACACATAGACATGAATGCCACAACAAGGTAGATCATCGGTATTCGTTTCAAGTTTCCCATGGTGATGGATGATAATGATATGATGTGATGTGGTGATGATAGTGGTGGGAGTGGTGGTAGATGCGGGTGAGTGGTGGGTGGGGGAGATGGTGATAGGTGGTAGATGAAAGTGGTGGACGTGGTGAATATGATGGATAATGGTATGGGAAACCATGTGAACAAAAGAACAAGGGCCCAACCAGACATCCCCCGCGTATCGTGAGAGACAGGGCAGCACTCCTCACGTACCGCGTTAAGCTGACCCAACCTTTATCCATTGCGTACCCCGAAGGATGGGTATCAGGGCGTCGCGCACCGCGGGAGATGGCTGGTAACAGAAAGTTAAGAGATTTTTTCCAACTTTTATACTTAGAAAATTTTTAGTCATTTAAAATTTTTGTCACCCAAATTTCTTAAAAACTCATTCCAATGATAAAACCGATGTAGATCATACCTGGAACTTCATTCCCGATGATTTTCATCACCGAATGAAGCGGACTCAAACCAAGGAATGAAAACAAACTCTACGTCCCGGGCACTTGCCCGAGACTCAAACAAACCTATCAGGAGGCTTCTCCTTAATCCTAACTGGAACTGCCTTTATCCTACGCAGACTACCGGTCCTTCACAGCCTCAACAAACTCCTACTCCTATCAAGGTTTAAATGTATATCATATGCATCAATCCAGTCTTTCCACCACAACTTAAATCTCCCAGGTCCAAAGATCACCTGGTTCAAGTACTTCAGCAAACTGTCACCCATAAACATCCCCACACTTAGGGATTTCACTCTCCCTAGATCACAAGACTCACTCAACTCTCGGAGTTTCTTACGAGGCGGCCTAGATTTAGGGGATGACTCGGCTTCTATCCCCTCAACATGAACAATAGTAAAGGTCAAAGGCTCGATGTGTGATATCATTAAAGGTCTGTCCTCTAACCTTAAAGCTCTCCACTGCGGATGTGTCACAGATTATTAACCCCTCCTATGCTAGTATCTCACTTAAGCCGTAATCATCACTATAAACACTTAAAAATGAGGAGCCTACTAGTTTCTTTTCAAATTCAACAAGCTAATCCGGAAGGTCCTCTATCATTCCTCTTTCATCCCTATCAACAGAATCCTCTACTAGATTAGAGTCCCGATGTTCATACATAAAGGCATCAATCATGCACACAGAGTGTCTCTACTCGCCAACATCCCTCACTGACTTTGTAGCATTAAAGGCGATCGACTCATCCCCCACGCAAGAATAGGCTCCCTAATATGGGTGGGACTTTGTTATCCACCTCCATATCTAGGATGACAAAATCTACGGGGAAGAAAATTTTGCCTACTTTTACTAGAAGATTCTCCACAATTCCCCACGGATGCTTGACCGAACGGTCAACCAAGGATATGCTCATGCGCGTCGGCCGCGGTTCACCTAGGTCTAGCTACTTGTAGATAGAGTATGTCATCAGATTGATGCTAGCACCTAGGTCAGCCAACGCGTGGTTTAAGGGCAAACCGCCGAGCAGACACGGGATCGTGAAACAACCCGAATCCGCCATCCTCTCCGGCAGTTTGTTATTAAGTGAGACTTTAGAGACCTCCTCTAGCTTCTTCTTGTTGGAAAGAAGATCTTTGAGGAACTTGTCATACTTAGGCATGTGCTGGAGGACCTCTATGAATGGGAGATTAACCTTGAGTTGTTTGAACATATCAAGGAGGTGACCGTATTCCCTAGAGTGTTTATGTGGCAACAAGCGAGCTGGATAGGGAACATGACTCAAGTCAATCTCAGGGGTCTTACTCTCACCCCCACTCTTCTTCTCCTCTGCCTTCTCGGAAGGCTTCTCCATCTCTATCTCCTCATCCACCGGCTCTTCCTCTTCTACCGGTGGGCTCTCCTTCTCTTCTACTCTTCTGCTCCTAGTCGACACATCATTCACCAAGGACCCCGGTACCGTCACCCCAGCTGACTCTGGCTCCTCTAACATCCTAGCATCGATCACAGCAAAGTGAGCCCTCCAATCTATCTTCTTCACCTCTTCAGGTGAAGTGATGCCATAATCTGCGCTGTGGGAGGCTTTCTCCTCCTCTCCTCGACTCCTGATCGACACGGCCAGCACTGAAGCATTAGGACCTGAAGATGGACCTCCCTTTCTATCCTTCATGCTCTTCGTGATGTCTCCTACCGTGCGTTGCTTGTCCTAAAATGCCAACTGCTGATTCTTCAATAAAGTGTCATAGGTATCCAGTCTTTGCCAAGCGTCCCTGTCCTGCTGGACTACGTGAGCAAGCATTTGTGTCTGATTCTCTATCATCTCTTCAATCTTCCTTGTGGTGACACTGCTTCCTAAATTCACTCATGTTTCAGCTCCTCCATACTGATTCTAGCTACCATTAAACCCAGGCAGGTTATTTCCAGATCTCCATCCTAAGCCAAAAGAATTATTATACTTGTTGCACCCTCGGATCTGGTTCTGGTTGCCAGCAAAACTCACCTGCTCCTGATGATTGACGGGGCAATCTCTAATGTCATGGCCTCCCTTGCACACCTCACACCTTTGAGCACTGAGCTTCAGCTCTTTGATCTCATTAGCCATAGCCGCGAGTGCAACAGCCATGCTAGTATCAGGAGTGACCTGATGCACACCTCTTGGAGAAGAGGCGGGTGCTCTAGCACTAGGAATGGGAGTCCTAGTAGGTGGCCGCTTCTGTTCAGCGAGAGCGAAGCTCTAGAACATCTCCTCGCACTCAGCAAGCTCGAGTTTGTCCATGATGTGGCCTCCCGCAGCTGTGTTGAACATTTGATGCTTCTCGAAGGTGAGCCCATTATAGAAATTTTCCAGAATCGCCTAGCCTGATAGACTATGCTAGGGAAGTCGGCTCAACAGCGTATTGAAGCTCTCCTAGGCCATGTGATAAGGCTCGTCAGGGTCTATCCGGAAGGAGTGGATCTAGTCCCTAAGGCGAGCGGCCCTGGAAGGTGGATAGTACTTTTTGAAGAGCTTGGCTTGCAGATCCTCCCATGTGGTGATAGAATTATCGGGGAGGGTGTCAAGCCAAGTAGAAGAAGACCCAGAGAGCGAGAATGGGAAGAGATGCAAATAGATAGCGTCGTTAGACACACCCATGATATTGAAGGTATCACATACACGCGCGAAGCGGGACAGGTGTCCGGATGCATCCTTATCCTAAAGGCCATGAAACTGAGTGGCATGAGTGATGGTGCTCATGACATGTGACGGAATTTTCCATGTATTGGTGTTCGGAATAGCGGGGCGTGTGATCGAAGATCTCGCCCCGGTGACCCCGTCACTGGCCCTCTTGTGTAAGGTACGCCTCTCTGGTGGGTCACATCGCCCATGATAGGAAATGGAATTGGGCTAGTAGAACGTAACTGGGATTTGTACAGCTCCTTCAAATGCTCCCAGAAGTCGCGGGTACGCTCGTGTAGCTTTCGTTCGGGCTCTAGAAAAGCTGAATAAGGTGGTGATCCCTGCTAACGAGTATTGTGCATAAACAGAAAGACACTAGAAAGAGACAAAGACTCAAAGACAGAAGTGCTCGATTCTAAATTAGACACACAAGTAGCACGTAGGATAAGCACACAAACAATACTCAAAAGAAAAGAAAAAATAAACCAAAAATCAAACAAAGAACTAGTCAAATTTAATATTGTTATTGCCAAGTGTTCCTGACAACGGCGCCAAAAACTTGACGTCGCCCAGGCGTTCTATATAAAAACTAACAAAACCTAACCTAGACTCCTAAGTAATAAATGGGGTACCTTTGACTAAACCGTACTGACAGGGAAGTGGACCTATCGAGTGTAGCACAACTTAATGGTAAACCGAGTTGAAGATGCATAACCTGATTTTCTGTCTCTTTCTTGATTCATTTCCAACTCATAAGTTTTGAGCATGCCAAATAACTCTGTCATGGAGAGAGTTTGCAGATTTTCAGTTCTTCTAATTGACAATGAAAAGTGTCCAACAGTTTGGAAGAGATCTGATGAACTTCTTGAGAATATCTAGCTTTGGCACACTGCAACTCACCAACAAGATAGGTATACCTATTGTATTGGGTTGTAAGATACTTATCCTTGTACAAAAAAGTTTTCATACTCCTCCTTGAGTATGTCTCTTTATTTTCTTTTACTTCATCAGATCCAGCAAACATCTTCTTAAGAGCTCCCCATAGCTCTTTAGCAGTCTTGTATTCCTTGAAATTATGAAAAACTTCATTTGGTAGACACATTTGAATGGCTCCTAGAGCTTTGAAATCTACCTCCATCTTCTTGATGTCTTCTTCAGAATACTTTGAGGCTTCCTTTAGAACAGATGGACCTCCAGAATCAGCAGAGGCCACCATTGGTACATAAGGACCATCAATTATGGATCTCCACATTCCATACTCTTGATAGCAGAAAAAACTTTCCATCATGTTCCTCCACATATCATAATCTTCACCAGACACCAGCTTTGGTGGTATGTGAAGGCTTCCAGTGTCATCAAAACAGTATTCTGTGCCATACTGTGAGTAGATGATATGCAACAAAGTGATAACAGAACCAGAAAGTGATCAAACAAATGTTAGTTTGCTTAATCTGAGAGCCAAAGCTATTATACCACTTGTAGGATCGAGATATTAAAAGATGGTTCTGTTTAGTTGATACTGGCTGAAACAATAACAACTATGAAATGCAACAAAAAACAATGAGAATACTGATAAATGTAAATTGTATTACTCTTCAACGTTTACAAGTTACAGAGAAAACTCTAAGGAAGCACACATACAAATGAAGAGAAACAATACATAAATAGGAACTTAGAATCAAGACAAACCCTTGATTCTAGGATCAGATCAAACACAAGCCGTTGATCTTTTACAGACAAAAGCTATACTACAATTGGTTACAACAAAAAGACAACTACAACAAAAAGAAAACTACAAACAAAAAGTCTTCTGTTAGGAATCTTTGCAAGTGAATTCAGAAATGGGAGCATTGTCTTATGTCTTTTGCACCAATAACATTACTTCTGTTTATAGTACTGTCATTGTTGCAGCAAGGACTGTCAGCAGTAAAGTCAAAGCTGCTGATGATTTGCCTATCAGCAGCATAAGTGTTAGATGCTGCTGGTAAGCCTATCAGTAGCAAATTTGGACTTCAGCAGATAATTGCCTATCCGCAACAAAGTTGTTGATCGGCAGTAATTACAACTATCCGCTGCATAGACACTTATCAACAACAGCTTTCATTAGTAGCAAAATTGTAGTGTCCGCAACAACTATACTTATAGTATTTTCTAGCCATCAGTCTTATATATCTACAAATTCTTCCCATTTCATCCTATCCGTGTACTCTTCTCCTTTAGTCTGCTTGACTGACTCCCACCAGTCAAGTGCATCTTCTTCGAATGAATGTGCAACAAATTTGACGGCTGGATCCGGCCTGCATTCACTCATTTTAATTACAACATCCATAGAAGTCACTCATTGCATGGCTTCAATGGCATTCTTTTTGTTGTTGAAAGGTTTGGGGTGACAATCACTGAAATTCTTATAAGTACATCCTTGGTACTTATCTCCTGTGCTCTGCTTGGTAATCACAACAGTTTCAGGGGTTCGGGTAGCATCACTATTATTTCCTACAGTGTTGGTATGGATATTATCTTCTGCTTGTGGGTTTGCACCATTGGCTCCTTCATTCCCATTCCCTTGCTTACTGGAACCCATTCTCTTCTGGAAAGCATCATCAATGATTCCTGGTAATGTTGCTTAGAGCACTTCGGTGACCGCAGATGCCACTGCTCCTTGAAACTGGGATTCTGTCATGATTACCTCATCCGTATGCTGTTCAGGTTCAACATTGGTATTTGCCTCTATATTTGGGTCAACATTCGCCATGTCATGGGTACGAGACCTAGTATTCTGAGTGTGACACCCAACATTTCAGGTCAATATCCATATTCATAATTTTCACGTTCATATTTCATATTTCCTAGATTATTGTTTGACAAAGTATTGTCAAGGAGTCTAGCAAAGGAACACACATTATATTTTAGTATTTTTTTACAATTACTAGGGAATAAACAATTATGACCCGCATTGTACGTTCGTTGGTGATTAACAAAATTTTATTCAAGTAAAGTCTAGTGACACGTTTTAATATAAAAACATAAATATTGGTGACTAAACCTTTAAAAGTGACATAAAAATGTTTATCACATGGCTCTAAGATTATTTTTTTGTGTAAACATGTATGATTTAGTTAGAGTAATAACTATGTCGGGTTTAACTAGTAAACTATTGAGACTAGTCAAACAACACAAAAATATATAAAATTAATCGATCATTAAAAGTTCTACACCGAGTTTTATATCGTGGGATCACTTACCGGGTTTACACCACTTAAATACCATCTATCTAGCATTGGGATGATAACAAATGATTTCACAACACCCACCCCCCCTAATCCCCCCATTCGGCCGAGAATCAAGTGGGGCCACCTACTTGACTTCTCCATTTACTTCCCATACTTGTTGTCATATGGAGCCATCTCCAATCAAGTAAGAACCAAGCCAATATCCAATCCCTCATTCATACCTTACCATGTGATGATGTTAGTGTAATAGGCACTCCAACCCCTTTTCTTTCATGTATAAAAATGGACATATGCACGCACATTCACACTTTGCATCTTTTAAAATCCAAGAACACAAACTGTAGAGAGTTTTAGTAGAGATTTGGAGGTTCAAGGAAGACTTGGATATTGGGAGTCAGGTTTTGATAGCAACACAAGCCTCTAGCATCTTCTACTCGATACTCGTCACCTAGCTTTGTCTAACGGTATGAAACCGACAACGCACTTTATTTTCGTCTTTATTTTTAGTTCAAAGCTCGTTGTTCACCATAAAAATAAAGGACTTATAAGATTAAAGAGTTTTTATAAAGTTTAACTCTATTAAGTTTAAAAACTATGGTTTTGTATAAATATATATAAATGGTCAAAAATTTGTATGTATATATATGTGTAGATATTGTTGTTTGATCGTTTGATGGTAAAATGTGTATTTTAAATTGAAGGTATGATTATTAATGGATGAAAAATGAAACACATACATATATATATGGATCGTGACATATATATATATATATATATATATATATATATATATATATATATATATATATATATATATATATGCATGTGTTTTTAGTTATCAATTTAGGAAAGGTTATTAATTATGAGAATGGGTATAAACATGTAGAAATCAAAAGTAGAGACATATATATATATATATACACACACACATATGGTTGTTAAATGGGAAAATGATTAAGTGTATGCATGCATGTTTAGAAACCGAACCATATATATATACGTGTGTATGATCATAAGTTATGGAACTTGGGAAGTTGTTAAGTATATGCATGTAAGTATATATATAGAAGTCATAATATATATATACATATATGAGTGATGGGAAATTGTTAACTTGGAATGAGTTATGAAATGGCTAAATAGTTGAAATCATATATATATATGTTTATAACTTGTTCATAGTGGATAACATGGAACATTGATATAAGTACATGAGGTTGAAAAATAAATAAATAAATATGGGCATGAAATCTAAAGACGTTCAGTTAAAAATAAATAATCACATGTTATCGTGAAACATGTTTAAGCATATGTTGAATTGTTGAAATACTTGTATGTATATATTAGTAAAAATAAGTGCACGACGAACGTTAACAAATTAATAAATGTCGTTCGGAACGAGTATTTGCATGTGGACGTGTTAACGTGGTGTATATGCACGCACGATAATTGACATGTGTAGAATATACTTGAACGATATTTGTGATTTTATATAATTATTGGTAAGAAATAATTATATGTTTATACGTGACCATAATATGAATATATTATAAGTTATTTTAAAAAATAATATTTATTTTTGGTATACATAACAAGTCACCAATATGGAAACATAATATTTTCTTGAAAAATATGTAAGCGTCTAGACTGAAATAATAATCACCAACGAGTCGTCACATGAAAACACAGTTTTACTAAACAAAGACGTACTTAACGGGATTCGTTAAGTCGGGTGAACAACTTGCGTTTAAGATTGGTAGTCTTAACATATAAGGTATCCTTGTGTAATTAGGATACGGATAGGCGGGGCCTACAGTTATACACATATTTGCTAGCATACACTACTTTCGAGGTGAGTTTCACTTTCCCCTTTTTCTAGTTTTTGAAATGTTTTGGGGAGGAAACATACTTGTACTTATTTTCATATATTAATGAAACGAACAAAGACCAGACTGTTATATTTGCATGAGGAATAATAGAGCGCTAAAAGTCCCCTGAATAACATCAACATTTTGTAACCATTAGCTATGGACTTAGCCTAGGATTCTATGAATAGTACTATTAGGGGTGACGCCCCCGGTCATGGTTAGTCGCTCTAACCGGGACTTGAAGGGTCAAATGGACGCATATTATCTTATTCCGTTCTCATGGTATAGTGAGGGAGGGGCATTCACCAGTTAGGTTTGGTTACGGTCTCGTGTATTACATATTATTTGTAATCCTTGCTAGTTTACAAATGGGGTCATTTGGTCATTCATTGTTCAAAATTCATTGGTTATACATAGACTTTTGATCTGAAAAACTTATACAATTGCATGTTCGGGAACGTTGGAACTACAAGAACTTTTGATCAAAACCTGTGAACTCACCAACCTCGTGTTGACACTTTTTAAGTATTTTTTTCAGGAAAATGAACGTGGTTGCAAGGTTAGCAATGTAGGTTGCATGCATGCACAATGGATACGGCTTTTGGGGGATTTCTCTTGTATAACTCATCGTACATGAGTCTTATTTGCGAAATCTTAACTTTTTGTAATCTTAAATGATATTTTGAGATGTATAACTTTAAACTTGATTATGTATCCAATTATCATGTATGTGTTTGCGTTAATCATATGCTTTAGAAACCATGAATGTTACGCCTTGTGTTTCATCCATGGCGGGGTGTGACACAGAGTCCTACCCCTACCACATCCTCAACCTTTCCCTTTTCTTGCCATCTTGTACCTACACAGAGATGTATTACACCAAAATTCGTATAACTAGTAATTATCAAGAAAATCATAAATTAATAACATTTGGCCAAGAATGTAATTAATTATCCATTTTCATGGTATTACCCGTTATATTCATAATGAAAGTCAACATCTCAACCTATGGCCTTTCCTATGGCATTCCACCTAACTTATAGAACCCTAGTTTAAGTTTAGATAATAAACCTTAGTACCTAAATCCCTTTAACTGAGGCTCTGATACAAACTTGTCACACCCAGGTCCCTGGCACCGGTTAGAAGTGACGTATGGTACAGAACACACAACGGAAGCTAAACCATAAACCTTCTTCATTAATAACTAAAATGTTTTACATCATAAATCAAACTTCTATTACAAACTAAACAAACCAACAAACGTCAGTCTCTATCAAGGAACTCAAAACACTTCAGGCCATACAGCTCTACCAAGCATGCCTTTCATCCACAGCCTTCTGACCAGAAAAGTAACAACTATCCACAACTATTATTTATCTCAAAGGCCACTACCTGCAATAATCTTAAAGATAATAAAAGAAACTGGGTCAACATAAGTTGATGAGTTCATGAATCTTTACCACATGTTGTTATCCGACAACAACATGAGATAATCCTTCCACCCGTAGGTCCCATCCACTTTCAGAACGTATACGGTACTAAATACGCATAATATATACTTGGAATAGGGTGACAATTTCAAATAACAACTGTGTAAACAAATACACATTTCAATTCAGAGGAACTCACATGGACAATATTTCAGCTTATTTGATTAATATGTCAAACACCTTAGACAGCACCTCGACGTATATTTAACTGCTAATATTTCTTAATTTAGATCTATAATAAAATCAAAAATATATAATCAAACCTTAATGGTTAGTCAGACCTTACCTTAGTACTATCTACGGCTATTTGTAGTCGAAATGCTAGAAATCGGACTCTCACAAGCGAACCGGGGCTCAAGATTGGATCTCTTGAGTGTGTATGTGTGTTTGATGGTGTATCAAGTGTGTGTGGATGTCTAAAACGTTCTGGCCTTCAAAATCTATTTATAGACAAGTTCTAGCCCCATGACGGACTGTTACCAGGGATGACGGTCCGTTACCGCTTGCCTTGGCGGTTACACACTTGTTCTCCATGTAACAGACCGTTATGGTCTCGTGATGGTCCGTCATAGCTTGTAACGGACCTCTAAAGGGGATGACGGTCCATCATTGCGTTTCCACGCGTCAACTCGCAATCATGAGTCACCGGACACATGTCAGCACCAAAATCCACCCTTGCTCAGCCCGTCACGGACCGTTTTACTTTTGTGATTGATAGGTGGTTATTAGTACACATGCATGTTTACTTATGTGTATGTTAAATGGTGTAAAATTTGTATGTGTTGAATATATACAAAGGATGGTAGTAAAATAGTATGGATGGAGACTATGAACTCCACTAGGGTGAAATGGTCGAAAATTAGGATCTTTGAATCTCATGGGTGACTTGAAGTCTTAGAACTTCACGGGTGTAATTAGGTGTTAAACTATATACATATACTTGAGTGTATACTAATTGGTGATTATGTTTGATTCTTACACATAATTAGGATGTATGATTATGTGTTTAGGTGTTTATGTTTGATTCTTACACATCATTAGGATGTATGATTACGTGTTTGGGTGTTTTGATGTTTTTAATTGTGTGTGTGTTTGTTTACAAACAATGGTGATTCTTGAGGCTTGACCTCATGGGTGTAAATCATGGAGTCATGTCACTCATGGATGTCTTGAGGGCATGATCTTTTCAGATGTATGATTATGTGTTTGGGTGTTTATGTTTGATTCTTACACATAATTAGGATATATGATTACGTGTTTGGGTGCTTTGATGTTTTCAATTGTGTGTGTTTGTTTACAAACAATGGTGATTCTTGAGGTTTGACCTCACGGGTGTAAATCTTGGAGTCATGTCACTTATGTGTGTCTTGAGGGCATGATCTTTATGGGTGTTAAAGTGGAGTCACAATCCTCATGGGTGTTTTGAGGTTGAGGACTCCACGGGTGATATGTGAATACATGGTCCTTATGGGTGTCTTGAGGACATGTTCTTCATGGATGCTATGTGAAATCATGATCCTCATGGATGTTTTGAGGACATGAGTTTCATGGGTGATGGTGAAATCTTGAACCTCATGAGAGTTTTAAGAGCATGATCTTCACGGTTGTTTTGAGACTTGTTCTCATTTGTTTGATTATAATTTAAATCCTTTAAATGTTTGTGTGTTTGCATTAGGATTTATCTTTGATTTGACTAAGACATGTATAAGGAGTTTTATACATGCATTATAGATGACTTAAATCCCTTAAAATGTTGTGTGTTTACATTTGGGATTGATGTTTGGTTTGGGTAAGACATGTATAGGTGTTAACACATGTTACTAGAAAAGCCATATATTTCATATGAGCAAATCCTGGGATAGGATTTGATTTACAGGATCCATAATATATGCATATTGAGTGCCTCGATGAGAGGAATCTAAAAAGAAAGATTGTGTAGATGCAAGGGTGGCGTACAGTATTCCCAAGCCCACTACCATGCGCCCCCATACGCCCAATGCTGAATATTGTCGTTAGCGGCTGTTTCTTCATTTTTGGACATGTGGATTATTTGGGGGATTTATATATCATTACTAATGGTTGTTTTATGGCGTTGTCTTGTAGGTAAAGCTCCGGTTGAGGTATCGGGTCAAATTTCATGGGGGATTGGATTCTCGGTTTCTTTGGGTGTTAGTTGTTATTCGAAATTAGAACTCCTTGTCAATGAGTCTTTAAACATGTTTTATAATGTTGTTGGATGTTAAATTTGTTGTCGTTTTTACAAATATTGGTTTGTTGTTTTTAAACAAAGTTGGCGTTGTTGTATTGTTTTCAAACAACTCAGTGTTGTTTAATTAAAGGTGTTAAATGAGACATATATTCTATGTGAATTTGAAAGTTAAATTTGGTCAAACCGTTTGGGTGTTACACTACTGCTGGAAGCATTTTTGTGTATGTCGACGAAATGGGAAGTCAGCTCATTGTTGTTTTCACTAAAGCACCACCAAGAAGTCATATTAAATATATTTGTGAGAAGTTGGGTGTCACACCCCAGTCCCAGGTACTGGTTAGAGGTGACGCATGGTGCAGAACACACAGCGGAAACTAAAAAATTTCTTTATTACATAATTTGAAACACTTGTTTACATCGTGGAATCAAAAGCTACATCATGTTTCATCCTCGTTCCTAACAAGGAACATAACATTTCGGGACTTATAGTTTCCTGGCATGCCCATCATCTGGTTTCTTTCATCATCATGTTCTAGTCCTAGAATGTGTCCTCTATTGACTACCTGTGATGTGCTCAAAAACATTTTAAAGAAAATGGGTCAACATAAAGTTGGTGAATTCATAAATAAATCAGTTTATAAAATGACCCACCAAGGTATCCTGAACACAATCAAGGAGTGCCCCTCTCATAGACAACTACGAGAAATCAATCAGTATATATATAACCAAAGGCCGTTCCACAGGTCCTGTCCAACATGTCATTCCACGGGTCATGTGAAACACAATAAGCGTTTAGAATGCGTTATATATAAACAATCGGTGTAATCGTTTCAAGATACCCAAAATGTTTTCATAAATTAACCATGCTTAAAAATGGAGTATAATAGAGCCACACTTATTTTAAATACATCACAGTTTAAGAATTCACCTTAGCAGTCTATAACTTATCATATCTGAAATATGGCAAACACCTTGGACAAAGCCCTAAATCTATAAGAACATTACTTAATTACATAAACCTAGCTTAATGATAATTAACCAAAGCTTAACAGTAGGTTGGAATTTACCACAACACTATCTACAGCAATTTGAAGGCGATATGCTAGAAACCGGACTTCCGTACGCGTATCGGTGCTCAGAATCGGGACTTCAGAGATTGTGTGCGTGTTTTGAGATGTCAGACTAATGCCAAATGACTAAGCTCGATGTTTCTATTTATAGGCAAAATCTGACAATGTAGCGGACCGCTACAAAAGGTGGTGGCAATCCGCCACCGCCTCCAGCCGCAATTCAGTTTCCTTCAGGAGCAAGTAATGGACCGTTAAGCCAAGGGCTAGCGGTCCGCCAGCCCCTTTCTTCCATAGCGTACCGTTAAAGTCTGGATAGCGGTCCGCCATAGGGCTTACACGCGTCAGAATTCGTCCACTAGTCAGTAGACGCGTGGCATGCCATCATTACTGCCTTCGCCACATAGGGGACCGTTAGGCCTCTGGGTAGCGGTCCGCTACCGCCCGAATTTCAAAAATTTCATTTTCAGTCCTTGTACTTTGAACTATACTTTTTTGGCCTTTCAACTTTTATTTATTGGCAAGTTTAGTCCTTATTTCCTTGGGAATTTTCGAGAAGTTACAAATCTCCCCTCCTTTAAGAAATTTCATGCTCGAAATTAAGATGAGAATAGATGAGGGTACTTGGCTGTCATTTGTTCTTCTAATTCCCATGTCTTGTCGGCTGCGATCCGACCTTACCATTGGTATATTATTCTTTCTTAACTTTCGTTCATGTGCATCCATAATCATAATTTGTTGTTTTGTAAAATGAAGTTTATCGTCTACATGCACATCGTCTAGTGCAATAGCCTGGGCAGGATCGGCTAAACACTTGCGTAAGCAAGATACTTGGAATGTATTGTGCATTCCTTGTAGTGCTTCGTGTAGTTCTGGTTTGTATGCCACCCCAACCGACGGCGGAATACGTCGGGGCGGTACATGTAGACTGTTCATAAACACATGATCAACAAAAGTTTCATATATCAATTTATTTAAATTTCATAACACTTGTATAATCAAAACATACAAACAAACAAAATACATCAACAAATTTTGACTGTTTATTTAACTAGGTCCTCAGTTCCTATGTGTAGTATCTTGAATATGAACTCAAAGATTAGCACCTGAAACATGATAAAAACAAGGTCAACTAAAAATAGTTGGTGAGTATACATAGATTTTGATATCTCAAGTAGTTTCCAAGTGTTTTATACAATTTACATGAAACATAGCAAATAAGGCATTTATGGAGAATCACTATAGTCAAACTGGGTGTACAATCAAACCTTGCGACTGAAGGGCTTAACACGCATGTTATCCTAATGTTTTGTCGGTAACAATCACCCCACCTGGGTGGGTTTGTTAGACACACTAGATCTATCAATGTTACCGTTGGCTTGTACAGAGTTAATGATTGCACGTTTATGTCATGTATATGTAGTTTCAACTCATAGTATTCAAGCACAAAGCACAAACTGCACATATGTTCATAAATGTAGAATTGTATAATGTATTGTAAATAGTTTTCAATGTATCATGATTCACCCCAAAATATGTAAAAGGTAAAAAGAGTGGCTATGTAACTCACCTTGCAATGAGTAGCTTGAAAGTCACACAAATATGTTGTTGCACAAATGTTCTAGCTAATCCCAAGATTAACCTATGTATTGAATGAAGCATAATGGATCAATAAATTGTACCTATTTAATATAGAAAAGATTAAAAAGAATAGGAACGACATGATTTAGGACATTAAGATTTAGGAAATTAAGATTTAGGAACGGGCGAACGAATGTGAAAAAATAAGGATACGAACTTTAACGATAATTAATGTGATAATATATCAATGAAATTACGTGAAATAATGTTTTATTGATTTATAAAAGAGATCTTAAGTGGTGACAACGAATATTAATTGCTAATTTAATACAATAAGTTTCTTATTAAAACAATTAGGTTAAAATATTCATCATGTCGGACATTTTTAATAATATTTATGTGGACATAATTTGAAATAAACAAGCTAATTATGCAGGTTTGAGAAAATATTAAATAATAATATGATGATGAATATTCTATTAAAACGATTATTAAAATATATGTTATTAGTAAAAACATATTATAGATTAAATGGTTACTTAAAACATTTATATCCTTTTGTTTAATCAAACTTATGACGTGTAAGTAAAGTAACAACATTCATCATGTTTCGAAATTTATAGTGGTAATGAAAAGAAAAATATATGTATCTTTAGTCATGATCAAAAAGGTTTTTTAGAAATCAATTAAGCATGTATATATTCATATAATTTTCTTTTCTTTTTTTTTTACCAAAGATAATAATTATACGTTTCATGAAAGTTTATGAAAGCATTTAGGTCTTCAATCTTGTCATAAGTATAGTACATAATTGTTTGTGTATGTGGGATAAGTACACAAAAAACAGCCAAAAAAATAAACCGGTCTGCTGGGTTCGAACCCATGAGTTTAGATGTGGGAGAAATAGATTTTAACCAAGTGATCTGGTCTTAATGCCTTGCTAATTATCCGAAACAAAAACTTAAGAACACCATTTATGTGACCTTTCAAAATTTTTGTTGTAATAATTGTCACATAAATATTAACATTCTATTTCAAATCATATACACGTATATTTAATCAAATTTATACAAATTGGCGTACAATTTATGTATTTTTAAAGTAAATTTTAAAAATATTTTAAGGTTATAAACTATGTAAATTATGTTATTAAATTAAATAATTTATATAAATAAATCGATGGTTTACAATTTTATTAAATTAACCATTTAAAAAGATGGATTTTTAAATAAAAACATAAGTTTTATAAATTTTATAAACTTAAATTTCATTTTAGTTTAAAAGAATTTAAGTTAAATAACTTAATGATTTAAATAAATAATTTAATGCATTATTTCAAAAAGATAATTATTTAAAAAGATTAGTTTTATTAAAGAAAGTGGATTTATAAAATATATAAGTATAAAATAAATTAATTGAAATTGAAAAAGAAATCTAATTAATTATTTAAATAAAAGTTCAGGGGTTATATTGTAATTAACCAAACTAAAAGGATTTAAAATTTAAAATCGTTGAGGGGCTGTTTCTGGTCAAATGAAACCACAGGGATTCATCCGGTATTTAATTTAAGGGCTATTCCGTATCAAACCAAACTACAGGGACTAAATCTGCCAAAACCCATTTCGTATTTCCGGTCACCCCTTCGATTTGTCCGGCGGTCCAAGGCTTTCTCCGGCGAACCCACCCGACAGGGCTGTTCCCTGCACCTCAACAGCCGACAAAGGCTTCTCTGGCTTCGTCTCCCCCACGCGATCAATACCCCTCGACCAATTTGTCTCCCCATCATCCCAATCGTCTGATCGTGTTCGTAGCCGAAAGTTCACACCTCTAATACGGCCCCGACAGTCAACCTCCACGCCTGCAAGTGGTCTCGACAGTTTCGTCTCGTCCTGACGAGTGTCGGGGCATGCTCAATTGCTTGTATCATTATCAGGATCAAGCCCGACTATAAATGGCCATGGTCGGCCCTGCACGAACTGGTTACCCTCTTTCCACACACTCTCACACCAAATTGAAGACTCCATCACTTTCGTCGTTACTAAGTGAAGCTGCAACCAAGGTTTCGAAGTCTAATTCCATCCAGAAGTCGATTCCCACTTGTGACATTTTCGGGCTTAAGTTTCTGCCGACCAGGCCCTTCGCGACCAAATAGGTACCTCAAATCCATTCGATTACCTTCTGTTACCCTTTGGCAAACTATCCTAATCGAAATCGCGGCATAAATCCGTCGATTACCGGGCAAACCCAAGTCCTCGGACACGGGTTGCCGGTTGCCGAGGACCAGCGACCATTAAAGGCTGTGTGTATATCAATTAAACAACACACACATAACCAGCGATGGGCAGTAGCCCGGCTGGTTATGCGTGTGTGTGTGTGGAGTCTGAGGTCGCGGGTTCGATCCCGGTTGGCCTCCGGCCCAATTTTTTTTACTTCTGTTATTATTCTTTTTATTTTATTTAATTTTCTTAACTTATTTCAATGTTATTTTATTACACTAAAGACTAAAACGAGTCGGTTTACTCGTTCGTTTATTTTAAAATCAATTAAACTATATTTTTATAAATCATCCCAGTTTTTTTTTATTAAAATACATTATAATACCCCACACTTTTATAAATCTTGCAATATTTTTATAAACTTATTTAATTACATTTTTAGGTATAAAATGTCCTATATTTTTATAAATCTTGCAATATTTTTATAAACTTATTTAATTACATTTTTAGATATAAATGTCCATATTTATATTAATCTTGTAATATCTTTATAAACTTATTTAATTACATTTTTAGATATAAAATGTCCATATTTATATAAATCTTGTAATATCTTTATAAACTTATTTAATTACATTTTTTTTAGATATAAAATGTTCTATATTTTTATAAATCTTGTAACATTTTATAAACTTATTAAAATACATTCAATATATAAAATGTCTCATTATTTTTATATGAACCTAGCAATACTTTTAATAAACTTGTTAAAATAAATTTTACTATATAAAATATCAACATAATTAATCAAATAAAGATTTATCTGTTTATTTATTATTATTGTTTAAATACATTAAACATAATGATTAATTATTTAAAATGTAATATTTTATAAGTCAAAGCTTTACAAAACCATATTCATTTTCTACCACATTTTATATTTAGGATATTATTATAAAACCTATACTCATTTAAATACGAATACGCACATACATACAAACATACAATAATACCCATTTATCTACATAGGGTATCAACGTGCTTAGGCTTCCGCATACTTATCACCTACACGCGTGGAAAATACCCGCTTGCAAGGTGAGTTACATAGCCCCTATTTTACATTTTTATACGTTTTGGGGTGAAACATTACACATGCTACTCACACTGTTTATACGTGTTATACATGAGACTATATGCTTATTCTTTGGATGTACATACATTTAAACACAAGACAACCAACTGTAATATTGATAGATCTATTGTGCCTGACCAGCCCACCCGGTTAGGGTGTTTATTACTGCATACTCGGATATAACCGCGTGTTATATTCAATCATACCGGATATAGTGGGTAACTATATTCAAGCATACCGGACTTAGCTGTTGTGCTCTGTTCAAGCGCGTCAAACTCGGTTTGAATTGTGATTAAATAAATGTTACATCCTATGCTATGTTTAACAAGATAAACAATGAGTTGCAAAACGATTTACACTACTATTTACTGGATTTACTAAACCTATGTACTCACCAACTTTTTAGTTGACACTTGATTTAAATAATGTTTCAGGTTTGGATATGTGACTACTTGCCGAAGGTTTCTCCACTTAAGTAACATGGACCTAGTTAAATAAATCAATGTTTTGAACTAGACTAGGTTATTTGGAATGTATTGTATTTGGATCTTGTTGTCTTTAAATTAAATTAATGAATTATGCAACCTTTAGCTATCATGTGCTTTTGAACAATCATCACATTGTCCGCCTCGATGATTCCGCCATCGGTCGGGGTGTGACAGATTGGTATCAGAGCCATGGTTATAGGGAATTAGGTTATTAGACACAATGACCTAGACTATAACCCTAGGACTCCCTTTTATGTGTTATGTGCTAAATGATTAATTGCTATGTGAATTATTTGTAGTTAGGTATTATTTGAATTTTCCCAAGTTTGGTACATGAGACTTATACACATACATACAAGACTTTGATACATGATACATACTTTACATACACATTTGATCAACACACTTATGCAAACAAATACACTACAAATCCTTGTCCATACTCTCTCCTCATCCATATAAATTGCAACATTTCTACACATTTTATACACATAAACTCTCAATTCTACTAAAATCTTAAAATCTCGTCAACGACTTAATTTCTTGAAACCAGTAAAGGACACGTGCAATCTGGAAGGGTGACACCTGTACATTGGGTTTTCTGTCTAGGAAAGCATTTCGTATAAATCCAAATAAACGGACCCGTATGCTTTCCTGGGAATTCCTGACGTGAGTGTTTACCTATAGGCTAAAGCATGTCTCTTTGAAAGTTTTGAGGAATTATTTAACGTTGATAAGTCAATGTATTCGCAAGGATACGATCCGAACTTAAACTCAAAATCGGGGGACATTATAGCAAAATAGGAAAAACTAGACGAACATGTAAAACAAATCATTATTACGGGTGCACACGTAATAACAATTTGTTGTGCATGCAAGTCCCGGCAATTCCTATTACGCAAATAATAATCTATAACATCATGTTCTACCCGGAATAGATGACTTAGTTTTCCCCATCAACCTAGAATAAATACACATGCACTGGCACGCGTCATGATGAATCCCGTTTTTCTGCTTACATTATTTCCCGCTATAACTCATATATATCCATCGTATCTAAAATATCATTGTCTTTTCTTATGGTGTTAGAATGCCTCCTCGACATACTAACTCTAGCAACTCCAACGTTGACCTTGCTGCACTACTTACTCAACTAGTAGGCCAAATGATCCAAGCTAACAACAATGGTAATGGGTCTAATACGCAAGGGAATGGTGCAAACCCACCATACTGCACATTCAAGCATTTCAATTCTTGCAACCCCACCAAATTCTTCGGGACGGAGGGTGCTACTGGCCTTCTTCAATGGTTTGAAAGTATGGAGAGTACCTTCCTAAACAGCGATTGTCCCGACAACCTCAAAGTCCGTTATGCTTCCAGCGTCTTCCAAAAACGAGCACTCACCTGGTGGAACGGTGAGAAATGTACTCGAGGCAACGAATCCACTATGTCCTTGTCTTGGGACGAAATGAAACGACTTATGACTGACGAGTTCTGTCCTCGCAACGAAATGAGGAAGCTCGAAGCTGAATTTTGGGATCTCACCCAAGATAGCGGAGAGAATTTAGCTTACACCACTCGTTTTCAAGAACTAAGTCTGCTCGTGCCCCACATGGTTACTCCCTTAGCGGGGAATTGAGAAATACATAGGTGGACTGCCTATGCCGCTCCAAGACACCGTATTGGGAAGTAATCCCTCCACTCTCGAAGACGCTATCTGTTTGTCTGCTGTGTTGACTGACAATCATGTCAAAGCAAGTACCTTATCTAGGAAGGGTACCAAGAAAGTGGCCGACAAAGCTGCTACTTCCGTGTCCGGCAAAGATGAAGAACCCAAATTTTTCCATCATGATAGGAAGCGTAAGGCCCAAAACTTTGCGGCCGTCATTCCTGTCGTACCTGTGACCCAAGTTACTCCTGAGGGTCAAATTCTGAGAAATTATGTAGGTTCATTTCCCCAATGCCCTACTTGCAAGTATCACCATGCCCCGCATGCTACATGCCGTCTATGCTCAAAATGTGGACGCTATGGACACGTTGTTACTACTTGCCGTGCTCGCACTATCGTTAATCAAGCTACTCAAGACAATCATCCAATGCCTCTCGCTATCACCTATGGACGGGCCTGCTACGAATGTGGAGACCCAAACCACTTTCGGAACCAATGTCCAAGACTTCAAAATCAAGGTGGTCCTCGTGGACGAGCCTTTAATATAAATGCTAACAAGACTCCGGCCAATGACGACACTGTCAACGGTACGTCCCTTGTTCTCTATCTTTATACATCCGTTTTATTCAATATTCAAAATTGTGTCTCTTGCTCTTAACCATCTATTTGCTAAACAACCAACCAATTTTGATAACTCGTATATCATGGTAATAGCGGATGGGAAATCCATTGCTATAAATTCTAAAATCCGTGATTGCATATAGCAGCTATCTCACTCCTATACTTTCGCGAAACAAATCTATTTTGTTTAAATTTAGTCATACATCTTGCTAGCTCTGTTAAAGTCTACTTGAATTGTTGAAGTTCTAAATCCTAGTAATTATGCACGGGGAATCCCCGGTATATCAAAGGGGTGGTGGGTTAGCCGCTGGTACACCCTATACATAAACCCACTTGATATAACGAGTATAAACCATGCATAAGTACTAGGAAGAGGATCGGTTCTTGAATTGTTAGACATATTTGTGCTATGAAACCACTCATAGACGTGATAACATTTATAAATTGCACGCATTTCATTGTACAATTTTCAATTGAGAAAGGTGATTTGATTAAAATGATCTAAATCCTAGTAATTATGCACGGGGGATCCCCAGTATATCAAAGGGGTGGTGGGTTAGCCGCTGGTACACCCTATACATAAACCCACTTGATATAACGAGTATAAACCGTGCATAAGTACTAAGAGGAGGACCGGATTTTAGAAAAAAAAAATTTTGCAAAATTTGAAAATATGAACACCCGTGGGGTGGAGTTTTAAAGGAAAATGCCATGTCACAAAGTGATTGGCACCAATATTGTTAAATCTGGGTTCTAGTAGTTTACATTCATGCGTTGTATGAGCAATGGTATGCATAAATCTCCTTATACTATTAGAACAATTAGTTAAAAACTCGACTCGAATTAGCATCGTCATCCGTTATCATACGATATTTCCCCGCTGAATATTTCTCTTGTGAAGTAATTCCATCCTAAACCTTTTGACATCTCTTTCCCGCTTCTATAACCTTCGCTAATCGAATTTCGGGACGAAATTCCTTCAACCTGGGGAGACTGTGACCTTTCAAAATTTTTGTTGTAATAATTGTCACATAAATATTAACATTCTATTTCAAATCATATACACGTATATTTAATCAAATTTATACAAATTGGCGTACAATTTATGTATTTTTAAAGTAAATTTTAAAAATATTTTAAGGTTATAAACTATGTAAATTATGTTATTAAATTAAATAATTTATATAAATAAATCGATGGTTTACAATTTTATTAAATTAACCATTTAAAAAGATGGATTTTTAAATAAAAACATAAGTTTTATAAATTTTATAAACTTAAATTTCATTTTAGTTTAAAAGAATTTAAGTTAAATAACTTAATGATTTAAATAAATAATTTAATGCATTATTTCAAAAAGACAATTATTTAAAAAGATTAGTTTTATTAAAGAAAGTGGATTTATAAAATATATAAGTATAAAATAAATTAATTGAAATTGAAAAAGAAATCTAATTAATTATTTAAATAAAAGTTCAGGGGTTATATTGTAATTAACCAAACTAAAAGGATTTAAAATTTAAAATCGTTGAGGGGCTGTTTCTGGTCAAATGAAACCACA
Source organism: Smallanthus sonchifolius (assembly GCA_023525975.1). Lineage (NCBI taxonomy): Eukaryota > Viridiplantae > Streptophyta > Magnoliopsida > Asterales > Asteraceae > Smallanthus > Smallanthus sonchifolius. Next base: position 22,434,299 of record CM042030.1, on the reverse strand, counting down.
GGGATTCATCCGGTATTTAATTTAAGGGCTATTCCGTATCAAACCAAACTACAGGGACTAAATCTGCCAAAACCCATTTCGTATTTCCGGTCACCCCTTCGATTTGTCCGGCGGTCCAAGGCTTTCTCCGGCGAACCCACCCGACAGGGCTGTTCCCTGCACCTCAACAGCCGACAAAGGCTTCTCTGGCTTCGTCTCCCCCACGCGATCAATACCCCTCGACCAATTTGTCTCCCCATCATCCCAATCGTCTGATCGTGTTCGTAGCCGAAAGTTCACACCTCTAATACGGCCCCGACAGTCAACCTCCACGCCTGCAAGTGGTCTCGACAGTTTCGTCTCGTCCTGACGAGTGTCGGGGCATGCTCAATTGCTTGTATCATTATCAGGATCAAGCCCGACTATAAATGGCCATGGTCGGCCCTGCACGAACTGGTTACCCTCTTTCCACACACTCTCACACCAAATTGAAGACTCCATCACTTTCGTCGTTACTAAGTGAAGCTGCAACCAAGGTTTCGAAGTCTAATTCCATCCAGAAGTCGATTCCCACTTGTGACATTTTCGGGCTTAAGTTTCTGCCGACCAGGCCCTTCGCGACCAAATAGGTACCTCAAATCCATTCGATTACCTTCTGTTACCCTTTGGCAAACTATCCTAATCGAAATCGCGGCATAAATCCGTCGATTACCGGGCAAACCCAAGTCCTCGGACACGGGTTGCCGGTTGCCGAGGACCAGCGACCATTAAAGGCTGTGTGTATATCAATTAAACAACACACACATAACCAGCGATGGGCAGTAGCCCGGCTGGTTATGCGTGTGTGTGTGTGGAGTCTGAGGTCGCGGGTTCGATCCCGGTTGGCCTCCGGCCCAATATTTTTTACTTCTGTTATTATTCTTTTTATTTTATTTAATTTTCTTAACTTATTTCAATGTTATTTTATTACACTAAAGACTAAAACGAGTCGGTTTACTCGTTCGTTTATTTTAAAATCAATTAAACTATATTTTTATAAATCATCCCAGTTTTTTTTTATTAAAATACATTATAATACCCCACACTTTTATAAATCTTGCAATATTTTTATAAACTTATTTAATTACATTTTTAGGTATAAAATGTCCTATATTTTTATAAATCTTGCAATATTTTTATAAACTTATTTAATTACATTTTTAGATATAAATGTCCATATTTATATTAATCTTGTAATATCTTTATAAACTTATTTAATTACATTTTTAGATATAAAATGTCCATATTTATATAAATCTTGTAATATCTTTATAAACTTATTTAATTACATTTTTTTTAGATATAAAATGTTCTATATTTTTATAAATCTTGTAACATTTTATAAACTTATTAAAATACATTCAATATATAAAATGTCTCATTATTTTTATATGAACCTAGCAATACTTTTAATAAACTTGTTAAAATAAATTTTACTATATAAAATATCAACATAATTAATCAAATAAAGATTTATCTGTTTATTTATTATTATTGTTTAAATACATTAAACATAATGATTAATTATTTAAAAATGTAATATTTTATAAGTCAAAGCTTTACAAAACCATATTCATTTTCTACCACATTTTATATTTAGGATATTATTATAAAACCTATACTCATTTAAATACGAATACGCACATACATACAAACATACAATAATACCCATTTATCTACATAGGGTATCAACGTGCTTAGGCTTCCGCATACTTATCACCTACACGCGTGGAAAATACCCGCTTGCAAGGTGAGTTACATAGCCCCTATTTTACATTTTTATACGTTTTGGGGTGAAACATTACACATGCTACTCACACTGTTTATACGTGTTATACATGAGACTATATGCTTATTCTTTGGATGTACATACATTTAAACACAAGACAACCAACTGTAATATTGATAGATCTATTGTGCCTGACCAGCCCACCCGGTTAGGGTGTTTATTACTGCATACTCGGATATAACCGCGTGTTATATTCAATCATACCGGATATAGTGGGTAACTATATTCAAGCATACCGGACTTAGCTGTTGTGCTCTGTTCAAGCGCGTCAAACTCGGTTTGAATTGTGATTAAATAAATGTTACATCCTATGCTATGTTTAACAAGATAAACAATGAGTTGCAAAACGATTTACACTACTATTTACTGGATTTACTAAACCTATGTACTCACCAACTTTTTAGTTGACACTTGATTTAAATAATGTTTCAGGTTTGGATATGTGACTACTTGCCGAAGGTTTCTCCACTTAAGTAACATGGACCTAGTTAAATAAATCAATGTTTTGAACTAGACTAGGTTATTTGGAATGTATTGTATTTGGATCTTGTTGTCTTTAAATTAAATTAATGAATTATGCAACCTTTAGCTATCATGTGCTTTTGAACAATCATCACATTGTCCGCCTCGATGATTCCGCCATCGGTCGGGGTGTGACAATTTACTGCCTCAATTATTTCCTTACCCAACCCCAAATTCGCAGACCATAACCCTTTAAAAAAAACCTAGATCCAAATCGATTATCAAGTTAACAAGATCAGAGGTGTGAATACGTAGAGTGAAAGGGTACCTGAAGTGAAGGATTTGGACCAGAAAGAAGCCAAAATGTCGTTGATTTGGGGGCCTCTTCCCCCTTCCATCATCGATCGAACAGAGAGAAAAAAAGGGAAACACATTTGAGTAGTGGTTTCGATTGTGAAGTGATGCAGGAAATCATATGAGGCTATCAAATGGGTTGGGGCATGATTTATGGGTTTAAATAAAACATAACCGAAACCTTTATTTTGCTCCATAAAAGTTTAATTCTTCAATCAATTGGTCGGTTTCAAGAATCCAAACGATTGTAATTGAGTGGTAAAATGATTTGGGAGGAATTAAACCTCAAAATTTTAGGGAATTTAAGGATTTGAACGAGCTTTGACTTTTTTAAGTCAAAATTAGATTGATGTGTCTGTTCCAGGGTTCATGATCCAAGGGGGGTTCAAAATGGAGGGTCCAAACACTAAAAGAGGGGTTGAAGGCTACATGTGGGAGTTCAAGCTCTAAATCCTTGCTATTTAACCCAACAAACTTATAAAGTCTAAAATTTATTTATATATAACATTATTTACTATTATTATTATTGTTTATTTATTTATAACATTTATAAAAACTTACACATTATTTGTTTTATAAGAATTATTTTATTAAGGTTTTGATATTTTTATAAATCAATGAATGAAATCAATAATATATATAGAGTTACATATACATATTTATGAATTAATGCATATATACATAATAAGGTTGTAAAAACATGGTTGAAGATTTATAAGTTTTATTTTGATTTATTTTCTACTACAAGGTATATATATATATGTATATGTTATATAAATAATAGAAAAGTATATGTAAATGCAAGGTTGAAAACTTTAAATTGATACATGTTTAAAATAACAATTAATGTGACATATGGTGTTAAATAAGTACGGGATTGGAATGGAGTGTCATTATTGTTTAAATAAAATAAAATAATACCAGAAAATCATTGATGTTACAGTATCCCCAAGTTGAGGGAATTTTGTCACGAAATTCAACTAGTGGAGGCTACTGAATCAGGAAAGATATGCGGGTACTTGAGCTTCATTTGGTCCTCACATTCCAAAGTCACTTTGGGCCATGTTTGGATTCCCAACGAGCTTTGACTGTCGGTTTGAGGAGTACAATCGATAACAAGATTCAGGTCTGATACACAAAGTTAGGCATGAATAATAATAGTGGATTTAATTTGAAGAGAATTAAGGAGAAAACTGTCGAAGAATGTTCTGAATTCCAAAGGTGGAATGCATCACTTGAAGTAAGAACGATGAGAATTTGATGATCAAAACTTGTTTAGGATGTAATCTAATACGTTCAAGAAATGTTACTGGACAATAGATTTCACTAACATTGGTCAAGCTCAAAATAACATAAAACTTCACGTGACACGAACAACGCTACTTCTGACAACATGACAGGAACACTTATATATAGGAAGTACCAGCGGCGTATCCATCATGCCCTTATCATATCACATTAGTTTCGTTACTATATATCACGATAGGTTTCATGTCATAACACACAACAAAATTCATTATGTTTTCCATGCGCCGACTTTTATAATTACGTGTGCACCCGTAATTACTCGAATCGTTGCATGGTCCATATAGATCCTTCCGTTGTGTGTGGGTCAAGAGAGGACACAAAATCACTTAGTTCATATATATTGTTTTCACGTATGAGTTGCTAATAAATAACTGTGCCCCTAGGTAGTAAGGTCAGTCAGAAAACTAAAGAGTAATAATGTGGCATAACTTAGAGTTCTATAGCTTCCTCGTTGTTTGAACAAGAATACATCAAACCCCGAGTAGTTTTAAAGTTTTACAGCTTCCTCGTGTTTGAACAAGAATACGTCAAACCCCAAGTAGCTCAAAGTCTATAGCTTTCAACTTTCATGGTTAGAGTGAATAATCATGCCTTGTGTATGATGTACTCAATCAATTGCAACAATGTAAACAATCTATTTTCGTAAATAATCTACTTTCATGAATATTACATACAACCAAGTATCATGTATTATGTGATCAATCTAGTACCATGTATATGGTAAATAACCAAGTTTCATGTATCATGTGATCAATCTAGTATCATGTATATTGCCAACATCGAAGTTCCATGTATCATGCGATAAATCTAGTATCATGAATGTTCATATGGAAGTTATTGAATCTCATGAGTAACGTAAACTATCGAATTTTGTAGGTGGTCGAGTGTTGCGGACAAGCGTGTTGTTGGAGTTTCATGTACAATTGGGTTTTAACCTTTCGATTTTGTTGAGGTTTATATGGATGGTTAACGCCTAAGCAAAATGGCACATTTCGTTGAAGTTACTAGTAAGCTCATACATTTCCAGAGATGCAAGATGATGACAAGGTTTTGTAGGTATTTAGAATAATGTGCTTACGAATAACTGATTTGTGCTTTCTGTTTGTAAATGAACAAGGAATTGTAATTTATCCTTGTTCGCAAATTAAAAAAAATATATATATAAGTGAAAATAATAAGTTAAATAACTAGATAAATAGATAAATAAATAAAACCTGTTATTAAATTTTAATTTTCATAAAGGGAACGTCTCAAAGGAAAACAATGGCTAAATTATTTAATAATTAAGTCAAGGTTTAACAATAATAAATTTAAAATAATGTTTTTATAAAATAAGTTGTATTAAGTTTCTTTACAAGGTAAAAAGATTTATAGGAAATTTATATTCCAGATATTATCTATAAACTAAGGGTTCGATAAATGTTTTGTTTGAACAAAATAACGATGTTGCTTAAATTAATAAAATGATTAGTTTACAAAGAAGGCTTATGTACTAAATTGCAATGAAAAGATCATGTTTGGGTGATCTTGATGAAAATATGATGATGTATTTTATATATCGTAATATTAAATCAACGAATAATGACATTTAAGTTGTAATATAAAACTTAACATTGAATGATGAAATGTCAAATACTTATTCCAAACATAAAGTAGCGGTTTTCAAATTGAAATTTAAAGAAAAGAAATAGAAAAATCTAGCTAACGTCTCAGGTAGCTTTTCACTAGGAAGCAGATAAGCACCAAGATGAACATCACTATGGTTAATCGGATAGCAAACCGGGCCTCAGCTCTAGCTGCTTCTGTGCGTGCGTCAAATATCTCCCGGTCTCCTTCCATCATGTCAATGTGGGTATCTAGATTTGTAATCAGGTCTTCCTGGTACCGTACTTGACTATTAGAACCTAGTAGTCTATAGAAATCAAACTTTAGGCTTAAATGTACAAGTTTAGAGTTTTCGATCAAAATGTTTTTCGGTCGAAAACATTTTTGGTCGAAAACGTTTTCGATCAGAAGATTTTGGTCGAAATCTTTATTCTATATATAGTTTGTTTTTTTGAACTTAAAAAGAAGAGAGATTACCCATTGTATGTTTGGTAATCAGATTGAATATCTTAGTAATCTTGTATTCTCTCTAGTCATATTCATTATAATCACAAGTTTTATTAATGGAATCATTGTGTTTGATGTTACATCTCGTTTATGTGGTGGTTTTCATTCTTGTTTGTGCTTGATTCGATTTGCTCGGTTATTGTTGATTTCTGGATTGATTCCGCCTATTCAGAAATGTTGCTATTGATTAAAGGCTTGTTTATCACCGGATTAAAGGGATTCACAAGTGGTATCAGAGCTGTTGGTTATAGCTCGTGATATTCAAGTGGTTCTTCAACAAATTCTATTGAATCAGAGTGTTATTCCACGCCTTTTTGAATTCAATATTGATGGAGATGAAGTTTTTAATCAATTTAGAGGTCTGATTTTGAATCCAGATTGTTGCAGGTTGATTTTTGTTGTTCTTGAGAAGAAGCGATCGAAAAGTCTTGTGGAAGGAGCCGAAATCTCTTTTTGTTCGAAAAGTCTTTTTGGTCAGCAGTTTTTAGACCAAAAAGTGTGTCCAAAATCTCAGAAGTATCAGAAATCTCTTTTGCCCAAAATCTAGACTTTTCGACCAAAAAGTCTTGACCGAAATAGTTTCCGGTTGGAAAATTTTTTGATCAAAAAGTTCTTACTTGAAATATTTTCATAATTTTGACCTGTGTTTACATGTTTTTGTGCAATGGCGGGAAAGGTGTACGATAGTGAGCGTGTTGTGGGAAAGTCGCCACTGATTCTAAAATCCATTTCAGAGTTTTCTAACTGGAAAATCATGATGAAAGATTAATTTAATTTTACTGAGCATACTTTGTGGGAGTCCATAGTAACACTGTGTTCCCGAGTCTCATTTAAGGAGAGAAAAGAAGGGAAAAGAAAGGAAAAGAAAGGAAGGGGAAGTAATCCCTTGTTCCAGAGTTTTTTTTAATGAGGGAAAAGAAAGGAAATAGAAGGAAGGGTGTTCCAGATATTTTTTTAAGGAGGGAATTGGAGGGAAATGAAGGGAAAATAAGGCTTATCTCTATCCTTCCAAATTGGAAAGATTTGGAGAGAAAGGAAAAGAAGGGAAAAGAAAAGAAAGGAAAGGAATCATTTCTTTTCTTTTCCTTCCTTTAGTAAAATCGGGAACAAAGCGTAAAAGGTCCTCATGTGCCAAAGACTTCAAATGCTGATGGATTAGTTCCAATTGCTGATCCAGACTTATATTCTGAAGAGGATAAGAAATTGATTGGAAGAGACAACAGGGCGTTGGGATCAATCATTCTAGCTCTTCTGACTGAACTTTATCTGAATTTTAAGCAGCACGAGACAGTTCAAGGATTGTGGAATGCTTTGTGTCTAAGATTTAAGGGAAATGCAGCATTGCAAGAGAGTCACACAGATTTGTTATTGAAATAGTACAATATGTTCAACTACAAGAAAAATGAAACTCTGACTGAGCAAGTCACAAGATTTACTACAATGATCGACAGGTTGAGAAAGATGGGTGTTAAGTTTGAGGAGTATGAATTGTGTAAAAAGCTACTTGATTCTTTACCTGATACATGGAGCATACCGTGTATGCTGATAAATAACACTACTCCAGATTTGAAAAGCAAAACTCTTGATGATATAATTTTCTTGTTAGAGTCTTATGAACTTGATGCAAAGAAGAGGGAGCTGAATAATCCAGACAAACCTAATAGCAAAAGTTCAACCAATGCATCATTATTTTCAGGAAATGGTGAAGGTAGCAGTGGATCAAAATCTGAGAAGGGTAAGAGTTGTTGTTGTTCAGAACATTCTACTTGAGAAAAGGGGAAAGCAGCTGGTCAAATTCCTGAGGATCAGATTGCATTATTTGGAGCTTTCATGAGTAGTTATGATGCTTTAGTGACTAGAAAGCTACAACCGGCTGTTCATGACGTTGAGGATCTTGTGCAAATAAATCCTGATGATTTAGAATATATGGATTTGCAATGGAAAATGGCCTTGATCGCTGTTACAGCCAAAAACTATCTTGAGAAAGTTGGAAAAGACAAGCTACAGTTTGGAAAGAAAGTTGGGTTTGATAAGGCAAAGCTGAGATGTTACAACTGCCAGCAACTTGGATATTTTGCTTGTAAGTGTCCAAAGGATAAGAAGAAGAAAAATGATAGAAGTGGAGTAAAATTGATTAAAATGATTGAAGTAGATAAAAAATCAATGAAAGCCCCAACTACCTTGATGTCAAAACAACTGAGCAACTGTGAATGGGAAACAAAAATTGAAGATGCTGAAGGTGAATTTGATGAGGCTCTGATGGCTGAGATTGAAGTTTGTGAAAGGGCAGCTGAAAGTGAAAGTGAACGTGCCTTGAAAACTGACAACAAAGGAAAAGGCAAAGCTGCTGCTGATGATGTTGAGACTTCATCTGATAGTGAGGTAACTTCTGTGGATGATGAAGAAGACTTCATATGATTTTAAGTGTGATCTTAAAAATTATGTAAATGCTTGTGACAAGCATGATTTAGAAAATTGTTCTGAATTTGATATTTCTAATGTTTCTACATGTTCTACTAATTCTTTGTGTGATACTTCTGATTGTGTGTCTGAGGTTTCTTCCACATCTACTTTCTTTGATAAAGTGGTGCACATAGCTAGATAGTATATTCCAATTCACAAAGATTCATTTCTAGCTGAAGATGTCGTGTTAGATAAATTTGGGAATCCATTAATTCAAGACTATGACCTCTCTCATGAAAAGCCTAAGAAGATGATTTCATAACTCCTGATAATCATATACTTATGAGTGATCAAGAGAGTAAAAGGTCTGACTAAGTTAAAATCAGTGCACCGACAAAGATTCAAAGTGGGATAAAAGTGTCAAATAAAGTGAGTATCAAAGGCAAATCAGTCGTTGTCAAAGACAAGTTCATTGATGTAAAAGATAAGCCTACTCAAAGCAAAGGGAAGTTAGTAAAGAATGTGTGTCAGTCAAAGTGTGATAAAGGACAGTCCTTATTTGATGTAGGTGAGTGTTCTAAATTAAAGTCAAAGTCAAAGACTAAAAGCTACAATTGCTTTACTTGTGGTAAAGTTGGACATTTTGCTAGAAATTTCAAACACAAGTCAAATGAAACAAAGTTTAAAGTTTACAAAGAAATATCAAAAAGTCATATCAACAAGAAGGCGTCTGAAAACGACAAAGTGTCAGAGTCTGTAGTGATTTGTTGTTACAGTCGTGATTACATGCTCTCTAGGGATCATAGTGAATTTTATTCAAATGCATTTCGTGATTATATGTTGCCAAAGTTTGTGGACAAAAGGGTCTAAAATAGTTCGAGATATGTGAAGAAACCGACCAAACAAGTTATTTTGTTAAAGAAAAATTTACTAAGAAATATGGGAAAAATGTTGGTTGTTTTTGGAAAGTTAAAAATGAACAAACTTCACCTATAGTTGGAACAAAGAATGTTGTGAATTTTAAGGAACAAGTCGTGGTGACTAAGACTGTAAAAAGTCAAAGTCAGCCCGGGTCAAAGATGATCTGGGTACATGTTTCTCATTAAATTGTCTTAAAATGTGCAGAGTCAAACCGGGAGGACTATTAATAATGTTTGGCATGTTGATAGCGGTTGCTCAAGGCATATGACAGGACAAAGAGAGACTCTGAATGATTTTCGATCCTTTGATGGTGGTTTCATTGCTTTTGCTAGAGACAAAAAGGGTGGGAAGATTACTAGTCACAGAACAGATTCAAATGATCTAATCACTCTTGAGAAAGTCATCTGTGTCACATTTGGAGTTTAATCTGCTTAGTGTGTCGCAATTGTGCGATAAGGATATACCGATTCATTTTATAGCAATGGAGTGTTTTTTCTTAAAGCCATGACTGGTTATTCCAAAAGATATGATTTTGATGCGTGCTCCAAGAAAATTCAACACTTATGTGGTTGATATGAATGACCATTTAACACCAGTGAGCATATCTTGTTTGTTGTCAAAGGCCACTGGCTCGGAGTCTTATTTGTGGCATAGAATATTGGGACATGTAAATTTGAAAAACATAAACAATTTGGTTCATAAAGATCTGGTGCGAGGATTGCCAAGAAAAGAATTCATTATTCAAGAGAGTTGCATGTATTTTGCAAAAGGAAAGCAGCACAAGAAATCCCATCCGAAGAAGACCATGACGACATTTACTCGACCTTTATTTCTTATTCATATGGACTTATTTGGTCCTGTTCGAGTCAAGAGTATTGCGTAGAAATCTTACTGTCTTGTTATCACAGATGACTTTTCTAGATTTTCTTGGGTGTTTTTCCTTGAAACAAAGGATGAGACACCTGAAACAATAATTGAATTTGTCAAATGTATTAAAAACATCTGTGATAGTAAAGTGTCAATTATTCGCAGTGATAGTGGAACCGAGTTTAAAAATAAACTGATAAATTCATTTTGTGCAGAAAAAAGGCATAACTCATCAATTCAGTGCAGCCAAGACACCGCAACAAAATGGAATGGCTGAAAGAAAGAACAGAACTTTAATTGAAGCTTCTCGTACAATGCTTGTGGATTCAAAGTTACCCATTTTTTTTGGGCAGAAGCAGTAAACACGACGTGTTATGTGTTGAACAAAATTCTAATGGTGAAGCAGCATACGAAGACTTCATATGAGTTATTTTCAAAAGGAAGCCATATATCAAGTTTTTTAGAGCTTTTGGATGCACATGTACCCTTCTGAACACTCATGACTCATTGGTAAAGTTTGCTACAGTGGGTGATGAATGTTATTTCTTGGGATATTCTTCATATCAGAAAGCGTTCAAAGTTTATAACAAGAGAACAAAGATTGTTCAAGAATATTATTACGTGGAATGGCAAGAATCGAATGTTCATCCGGTTCAAAGTGGGCCAGAATGGTTCTTAGATGCAGAGGTAATTTTCAAGACTTTTGATCAACAATCTTTATGTGATTCGACTGATGCAAGTACTTCAAATTCAAGTGATGAGTCTTCAACAAGACTTAATCAAACTGTTCATGACTTCATGGTTGGTCCTCAACAAGTGATAGTTCAAAACGAAAGTTCTGATGTTGTTACCTCCTCAACTCAGACACAAGAAGAATCTATTGAATTTCAGTCACAAATGTTGATTCTGAGGTACAAGTTCCTGTTACAAATGAAAAACCAGTTGTATCTGAAGATCAGTTGAAAAGTTCTAATGATCCAACTAAGGATGTTAATCTATTGAATTCTTCTAGTGTTGATGATTCTAGTGACCAATCCCCTGATCTCAATGATACAAATATGCCAGAATCAGTTCAGGTTGATGATATTCCAATTCTTAGACTTCATTCAGCTCATCTAGTTGAAACCATTATTGGTCAAATTGAAGATGGTGTTAAAACAAGAAGCCAATCTGGAAATATTAATGTTTGCCTGTTTTCATGTTTCTTATCCCAAGAGGAACCAAAGAACATTACAATTGCTCTTCAGGATCCAAATTGGATTGAAAGAGGAGCTTCTTCAGTTTAAAAAGCTTAACGTTTGACATCTTGTAGATCTTCCTGATGGCAAGTACCCGATTGGAACTAAGTGGGTTTTCCATAACAAGAAAGACGATCGGGGTATTGTGGTTCGTAACAAGGCTCGGCTTGTTGTTCAAGGTTTTTATCAGGAAGAAGGGGTGGGTTATGATGATGTTTTTGCTCCTGTTGCTAGGATCGAAGCCATTCGTATATTTTTAGCCTATGCTTCGTACATGAAGTTTAAGGTTTATCAAATGGATGTGAAGACTGTATTTCTTTATGGGGTTGTCAAGAAAGAAGTATATGTCAATCAACCACCTGGTTTTGAAGATCCTGATCATCCGTTTCAGGTATACAAACTCGATAAAGCCTTGTATGGTTTGCATTAAGCGCCTCGTGCTTGGTATGAAACCTTGTCGACACATCTTACAACAAATGGTTTTGTTCGTGGCACCATTGATAAGACTTTATTCTTAAAGAAGATTGATTCGGATCTGTTGATCGTTCAAGTTTATGTTGATGATATCATCTACAGTTAGACAAATGAGAATCTTTATCATGAGTTTGAGACGGTCATGAAGTTAAAATTTGAAGTGAGTTTGATACGTCAAATGCAAGGTTACAGGTGGAACAATCTGATGCTGGAATTCTTATTCATCAGGAAAAATATTTTAAGGATATTCTGACAAAGCTTAATATGAGTGATTGCAAAGCAGCATCCACCCCCATTGCTCCTCATGAACCTCTCACAGTGGATCCGTCCAGTGTTGAAGTTAATCAAAAGTTGTATCGCTCCTTGATTGGCTCATTGATGCATTTGACTGCAAGTAGGCCTGATATTATGTTTGATGTTTGCTCTTATGCTCTATATCAGTCTGCCACAAAGAATCCCATGAATCAGTTGTCAAGAGAATCTTTCGGTATCTTAAGGGTCATGTTAACCTTGGCTTGTGGTATCCTTCTAATTATGATCTTAACTTTTATGCTTATACTGACAGTGATTATGGTGGTTGCAATTTAGACAGGAAATCCACATCTGGTGGATGTCAGTTTTTAGGGGAGCGGTTAGTGTCGTGACAGTGCAAGAAGCAAACTAATGTGTCAACTTCAACTGCTGAGGCAGAATACACAGCTGCTTCGAGTTGTTGTTCACAAGTCATTTGGATTCAACATCAACTTATGGATTTTGGAATCAACTTTTTAGAGAACCCGATTTACTGTGACAATGAAGCTGTGCTGGACATAGTAAAGAATCCAATTCAACACTCGAAAACAAAGCATATCGCCATCAGGTTACATTTTATTCGTGATTGTTTTGATAATGGTCTGATTAATGTGGTCCACGTTGATATCTTAGAGCAAAAAGACGATATTTTTACAAAATCATTTTCAACTGATCGGCTTTACTCTCTGGTGGAAATGTTGAGAATGATATCTTTTTGATTTTACTGATGTTAAAAAAAAACTCTTAAAATAATAATGTATGATTTTGATTGAAATACCATATTGTTCCTCAAAAAGATTTTCTTTTAGTGTTTAAAATTGTGTTGTTGTGTATGTTTGTTTGTTTTGTCAAAGATTAAATAATTTGCATCACAATTTTAAGGGAGAATAAAAAAAGGAGAAAATGTGAAAATGTAAGAAAATATGAGAAAAATGTGAAAATGTGCATATAAGAAAATATGAGAAAAATGTGAAAATGTGTATATATTGTGTTTTAAAATTTGTGTAGTTTGATGATTAACTGTGAAAATGATGTGACTGTTTGACTTGTAAATAGAAAATGATAGTATATTTGTAAACTGAGCTTACGAATGAATTGGATATGAAGGTGACATTGGTTATGATTATTGATATGTCGGTAGGCTCTGCATGTATAAATTAGGCGATATTTGTGTGATTAACTGAATTGCAATCTTTCTGTGTTACCCACATCGAATATCGGTATTTTCATCATTCGAATGGAAAGTGAATCTAATCATACCATGAGAACAGGATCTTGATGAGTTCTTAGCATAATTTGTTTGCTCTATTGACTATATCCGTCAAATATATGATTTAGAGTTTAACATCTTTATACACCTGATGGTTCTGGTGGAAATCTCGGATGGAAGCCAGGAAGTTAGTATGTTTAGCCCTTTGAATCATTCGTGATTTCAATTGACATATCCAATATCTTATGGATATCCGCATACCCGAATCATTCATGATTCTTCATATATACTCTCCACATCTCATATGAATCAATATGATTCCGTACTATCTCAGAAACCAAGACAATGAATCAAAATAATTTTGAATCAATATGATTCTAATTAAATCCAATTGGATTGTTTTTTCTGTGCTAAGAACACTACCTTCATGCTGGTGATTGGATCATGGTCTGGTGAATTTTTGTGTTGATTCTCAGTTCTTTCCATCTCGATTGTGGGGTACACATTGTATTGATTAATCTTACCTTAAATGTCATACAATATTTGCTGAAACACGATGCATGAGTTTACGTGGATAAATATACTGGCAATCAATGTTGAACTGTGTAGATACTGATTTGATATGAAGTGTGATTAAGACAGTGTGCATTTATGATCCTATGTCAATTCAGTTTATCAACATGTGAAAAAGCTGGGTTTTATGAAAATATGGGTGTGTTTTTTTTAAATGTTTTTATATGAAGTATAAATTGTTTTTCTTTGTTGTTGTTCATATTTGAAAGCATTAAAATTTTGGAACATGTCATAATGATATCAGGATTGGATAAAGAAAATAAAAAATTTAAATTTTTACAAGTACAAAGTTTTTGATCGAAATCTTTTGACCGAAATAGTTTCCGATCGAAAAGTCCTGTCCGAAATTGTTTCCGGTCGAAATCTTGTATGATATATTGTAACATTTCTGATTTTCATTTTCTGTATTTCAGTTCAATGTGATATATTTCAAACCCAATTCTAGTACACTGACTTGTTCTATTCGTACCAACAATTAAATACTATGTTCCAATGCAAATCCGCAAATTTTACACGGGCATACCCTATTAAAATTCTAAATAAGTTTATACTTGTATAAATCTATCAAGACCAAAATTTTCAAAGATTGATTTTATAAATTAATAAGAAACCCTAATAGGCACGGTCGCGCCTCGTTCTGGCACGGTCGCGCCTCGCGTCAGTTGAAACGTAAATACAATTTTAAACGCAGGATCGTTTGAGTTCGTAACCGATATACACATCATTACCAGTAACGAAAACAATTAATCGAATAATGTCCACAATTACATCCAATAACTCCAACAGATCCAATTAGTCTCAAAAACAGAAATTCTTTCATTTGAACCACAATTCGTCTATTCTGAATTGAAATCCTCCCAAACAAACACTCCATCGAACCCCTCTGAAACTCCCGAAAACAATGAAACAGCCGGAATTGCAGCAGAAGACGCCGGAAACCAAACCCGTCGCCGCCGGAACTCGTTCCTACCGTACGCTATCGATTCATCGTCTTCCGGGTAATTGAAATCTCATACTCAATCGATTTAGTCTATAGATCAAAAGCCCCAACTTAATTTGGGCTTACAATATGGAAATTAACACGAACCCGAATCTATGTTTCATTCAAAAATGGTTTAATCGAATCCGGTTCTGGACATGTTTTAAATACAATCAATCTATACCAATAGACTCGTAATAACCTAATGGATGAAAGCCGTATGATTTCCAACATTAACATTATAAGAATTAGTCAATTCGTTCCTGAATTGGAATAGACACGGTCGTGCTAATCCCAGCGCGGTCGTGCCTCACACACTCAGACCCGGCCGTGCCTCTTGGCTAGACTTGGTCGTGCCTCAGAACCCTAGACACGGTCGTGCCTGGCTAAGACACGGTCGTGCCTAGTGAACAGCTTAGTTATGTTTTCTGTTTAATCAACACGGTCGCGCCCTGACTAGCACGGTCGCGCCCGTGGTCCTAGCACGATCGTGCCTTGTCCCAAGCACGGTCGTGTGTGTGAGAAAATCTTGGCAGAATACTAAATTTTATATTTTAAAGACACTAAGCATTTTAAATGAATTTTTAAATAAAAATAATTGATTTTATAAAGATTTATATTAACCTTATTTAAAAAAAAAAATCAAATTCCTATTCTAAAATAAATAGAAGTTATTAAACCTACCAAATTAAATTTATACTTATTATTAAACCCTACACCTAGATATTAATTATACAACCCATTTACACATATTTATAAAAATAGATTAACAAAAGTTATTTACTAAATTTATATTTAATATAAAACGCTCGATACATTTTTATCACTAAATGACTAAGTACATATTTTTATAAATAAATAAATGAATAAAGTATCAATTATTTATTTAATCTATATTTAAACAAAGATTGTTTATTTAGGTTATACTTAACAAAAATTAAAGCCTACAACTCCAACTCTTTGAACACACATCCAATTCAACCCTAGACTTAGACATAGACTATTGTGCACACTATTAATTCAATACATATTACACTCTAGGTTAACGTTGTGCATTACAAGGATCTCGTTACTATCTAGTCTCTCGTGTTAGCTACATCCTTGAGTCAAGTGAGTATTACATAGCCACTTTTACTCTTTTACACTTTTGGGGTGAAACATCAACTCTATACAAACTATTGCTTACATTTACACAAACAACACATGTACAAATCCTCTTTACATTCATGTGTGCAAATTTGAGCTTTATGCTTGAGTGCTAGGTGTGCTAACTTTTGTGAACAATTTATGTGCAATCATTAACTATTTAAGCCGACGGTTAACAACGATAGATCTATTGAGTTTGACAAACCCACCCAGATTGGGGTGATTGTTACCGACAACACAATTTTGCATGCTAGTTACAAAGGTTTGATTGTACTTGGTTACACAATAGCTGCTCTCCATAAATGCCTTATTTTATCATGTTATGTAAGGATTTGTTTATTCATAATCTATATCCTATCTATATACAAACCTGTGTATGCTCACCAACTTTTTTAGTTGACCTTATTTTATTCATGTTTCAGGTACTAATATGTGAGTTTGATCAAGACATGCTACACATAGGCTTTGAACTTAGTTAAATTTAAATAAATAATATTATGTATTTCTATTATGCACTTGTTTGAATTTGTTTGTGGTTGAATCGTTTGAAATGAAATTTGATGATTAAATTATTGAAATCTAGTCAACCTTGTGCTCATGAACAGTCTACATGTCCCGCCCTGACGTTTCCGCCGTCGGTTGGAGTGTGGCAGATTGGTATCAGAGCCTTGGTTATAGGGAACTAGCTTATTAGACACCCTTGACCTAGACTATAACTTTAGGACACCCACTTATGCCATGCTTCATGATTATGTGATATGTCCTACATGCTATGTGTTACATGCTTACTATGATTAGTTATTATTTCGTTTTTGATGCCATACTTGTTAAAAAATTCATGATTTATTAAGATATACTTAAATAATAACTAAATAAACAATATCCCTACCTATACCCTAAAACCTCATAATATTCTTACCTACTCTTCTATCATCATCTTCTTAGCATGTGGAAACTTTATGGATCTAAATCTATAATAATTTCTTTATTTCCTCATTAAGGCTTTTAAACTTTGTTAATTATTTGAGGACACGTGCAATCTGGAAGGGTGACACCTGTATTCTGGGTTTTCTGTCTAGGAAAGCATTTCGTATAAATCCCAATCAACCGAGGGACCCGTATGCTTTCCTGGGAATTCCCGGGATGAGTGTTTAGTTATAGGCTAAAGCATGTCTCCTTGAAAATTATATGAGTTTAATTAACCTTAATGTGTCATAGTATTCAAGTGATTTTATCACTATTTGAGTACAATCCAAAGTATGATTAACTATTTTATTTGTTATCTTATTCTTTTAAATCCAAACAACATTCATAAGTTCTTACATGTTTTCTTTTGTTGTGCAATTCTGTAGAATGCCTCCCCGTCGTGCTCCCGTGACCAACAACAACACCGACATTGCTGCTATCCTTGCACAACTTGTAACTCAACTCACCCAAGCTAATGGAGCCATTAATGGTACCCATGGAACTAATGGTGGTGGTGGTGCCAACCCACCGCAATGCACCTTCAAGCACTTCAATTCGTGTAATCCTCTTAAGTACTATAATACCGAGGGAGCCACATGACTTCTTCAATGGTTCAAAAGTATTGAGAATAACTTCCTCAATAGTGGCTGCCCCGATAACCTTCGTGTTCGTCATGCCACAAGTGTCTTACAAAAAGGGCACTCACGTGGTGGAATGGGGAAAAGAGAACTAGAGGCGTGGAAGTAGCAATGGCCTTACCTTGGGATGAGGTTAAAAGGCTAATGACCAAAGAATTTTGTCCTCAAAATGAGGTAAAGAAACTGGAAGCCGAGTTTTGGGATCTTGCCCAAGATGGTGGTGAAAGTCTAGCTTATACAACTCGATTCCATGAGTTGAGTCTCCTTGTGCCCCATATGGTCACACCTTTATCCCGCTGCATTGAGAAGTATATTGGTGGATTACCTAGGCAAATTCAAGATACTGTCTTAGGAAGAAATCCCGCAACACTCGAAGATGCTATCCGCTTATCTGCTACATTAACCGACAACCATGTGAAAGCGGGAACTCTGACTAGAAAGCACCAAGAAAGTTCCCGACACCACAAACCCTCCCACACACCTCAAAGAAGCCACAACTGAACCCTCCTGTAATAATAAGAAAAGAAAGGCTAGAAACTATGCTATGGTCACTCTTGCTATCCATGTTAACCAAGCTGCGCCTATGGTTCAAGCACGAGCCAAAAAGCCATATGTTGGGATCTACCCACTCTGTGCCACATGCAACTATCACCATCTCCAAAACATTCCATGTCGCCTTTGCACTCACTGTGGGAAATATGGCCATACAGTCAATGTTTGTAGAGCCAAAGCACTTGCAGGCCAAGTCAACCCACCAACCCGAACCAACCAACAAGTGATTAATCAAGGTGTTACCGCTATTGCAAATGGGCGTGCTTGTTATGAATGTGGTAACCCAAATCATTTTCATGACCAGTGCCCAAGGTTCATCAATGCTAGACAAGGCGGAACTCGTGGGCGTGCTTTCAACATAAACGCCAATGAAGCTCAAGCCAACAATGATGTGGTCAACGGTACGTTCCTTGTTAATAGTCAATATGCCTCCATCTTATTTGATACCGGTGCCGATAAAAGTTTTGTGTCACTTAACTTTGAACCCTTACTTGCAAAGACACGATCCCAATTAGAGAAAACCTTCACCGTCAAAGTAGCAAATGGTGACTCCCTTACAATTGACTCTGTTATTCACGACTGCTCTCAAGAACTTAATGATCATACATTTCCAATCAACCTTGTACCAATGCCACTAGGAAGTTTTGATATCATCATAGGCATGGATTGGCTATCAAATCATAATGTCGAAGTCATCTGTTTCGAGAAGTGCATCCGAATACCTCTACCATCGGGAGAAACGTTAAGAGTCTTTGGTGAAAAGCTTTGCAAAGGACTCAAGTTAATGACATGCACTACCGCCCAAAATTACTTACGAAAGAAGTACGTAGCCTTCTTAGCTCATGTTGTTTAAAAGGACGTCAAAGAGAAGAGTATCCAAGACATTCCCATCATTCGGGATTTTCCCGAAGTATTTCCCGAAGATCTATCCGGTCTTCCACCCGTTCGACAAGTAGAATTTCGCATTGACCTTATACCCGGAGCTAACCCCATGGCTAGAGCTCCTTACCGTCTTGCACCTTCTGAAATGCAAGAACTTGCGAGTCAACTCCAAGAGCTCTTCGACAAGGGCTTCATTCGTCCAAGTCATTCACCGTGGGGTGCACCCGTCTTATTCGTCAAGAAGAAGGATGGATCATTTCGCATGTGTATTGACTACCGTGAATTCAACAAGCTTACCATCAAGAACCGTTATCTTTTGCCTAGGCTTGATGACCTCTTCGATCAACTTCAAGGCTCTACTTGCTTCTTGAAGATTGATCTTCGATCTGGTTATCACCAACTCCGTGTACAAGAGGAAGATAATCCAAAGACTGCCTTCCAAACAAGGTATGGTCACTACGAGTTCATGGTCATGCCTTTTGAACTAACCAATGCACCTGCGGTCTTCATAGACCTCATGAATCGTGTGTGCTAATCGTACCTTGATAAATTTGTGATCGTCTTCATTGACGATATCTTAATCTACTCCAAGACTAAAGCCGACCATGAGCAACACCTTAGACTGGTTTTGGATCTCTTGAGGAAGGAACAACTATATGCCAAGTTCTCCAAATGTGAATTTTAGCTAAAGGATGTTCAATTTCTTGGTCATATCGTCAACGACAAGGGAATTCATGTTGACCCTGCTAAGATCGAAGCGGTTAAGAATTGGAATGCTCCGAAGACCCCCACCGAAGTTCGTTCATTTCTTGGTCTTGCGGGATATTATCGTCGTTTCATTTCAAATTTCTCTAAGATTGTTGTTCCTCTCACCGCTTTGACCCACAAGGGTAAAACTTATAAATGGGGATCGAAACAAGAAGAAGCTTTCCAAACTCTCAATCAAAAGTTGTGCAATGCTCCTATTTTGACTCTCCCGGATGGGAATGATGATCACCAAACCTGTGTATGCTCACCAACTTTTTTAGTTGACCTTATTTTATTCATGTTTCAGGTACTAATATGTGAGTTTGATCAAGACATGCTACACATAGGCTTTGGACTTAGTTAAATTTAAATAAAGAATATTATGTATTTCTATTATGCACTTGTTTGAATTTGTTTGTCGTTGAATCGTTTGAAATGAAATTTGATGATTAAATTATTGAAATCTAGTCAACCTTGAGCTCATGAACAGTCTACATGTCCCGCCCCGACGTTTCCGCCGTCGGTTGGGGTGTGATATATCTTTTTGATATTTCGATCGAAAACATTTCACCACCATTCTCATTTTTCGATTGATTTTTTGGCGATTTTCACGAGTCCAAAGTTTTCGAGCGAAACCTCGTTGATTGTGACGTCATCTAGTTTCTCCGGTGTTTCCGATCATCAAGGTATATTCTTCATGACTCATAGAGGTATCTAGGATAGATCCAAAGCCGTAGTTTAATTTTGAATTTGAATTGCCAAAATCTCTAATGAATCGATCGAAAAGTTGTTTGAATGGACCAAAATCTCTTTCGGATGGAAATGAAGAGACACTGATCTGTCTGAAAAGTGTTTTCGATCGAAAAGTATTTTTGATTCATGCTTTGATCGAAAAGTTTAAAGTTGGAAGTTTTTCAGAATTTCAGAGTTTTCGATCGAAATGTAGTTTTTGATCATTGGAGTTTTCGATCGAAATGTCATGTATTATGGTTTGTTTTGTTAAGAGTTTTCGATCGAAAAATGTTTTCGACTCAGAGTTTTCGATTGAAATGTTTGGAGTTGTAAAATTTTCAAAATTTTCTAATACTTGATGTTTGTAAATGCATATATGAATCAGTTAAAGTTTGAGCCAAGGTATAAGATCCGTGCTTGCTTGACTTCATCAACACGAAAGTCAAGAGGATATGAGGAGATTGTTAGATTCTTGAATCAAACCAGGATTCACACAGCAATATCTACTCAAGTTCCAATATATGAAAATCATGTTCGAGAGTTCTAGAACAATGTTGTGTATCGTCATGCTAACAAAGAGATATGGATAGAAAGCACAGTTGGATGGAAAACAATGAAAATTACTGAGCAAGTGATTAGGGAGGTGCTTAATTTTAGAGATTCACCAAAATTTCCATACAAAATGAGCTATACAAGAGTATCTGGGATTGTTATGACTACGGGGTATGAAGGAGACTTTCAAAGAAGACATGTTACAAAGACAATGCTTGGTAAGCAATGGAGGTATCTAGTTCATGTTCTTATTCATTGCATGAGTCCAAGAACAACCGCTTTTGATCAAATTGGAGAAGATTTTAGTCGTGCATTAGTCTGTCTAGCTACTCATCGAAGATTCAATTTTTCAAGAATGATCTTTGAGGCTATGATAAGAAATTTCGTTTGTCCAAGACAAAACTACAAGTTCTTGATGTATCCCAGATTTGTATAGATGATCATAAACACCTTATTGCCTGATTTACCTAATGACGGTATTGAGTTACCTTTGGAACAAATGCAAGAAGTCATTTTCAGCAGTATGGACAATGTTAGGAAAAGAAGAAAGTTCAGTGGCACTGTAACACCATTATTTCCAAATATGATAGTAGAAGATCCAGATCCAGACATCAATATATATGATGAAGTTGATGATATAATGGATAGTGATGTAGATAATGTTGAAGATGAAGATGATGGTGACGATGGAAATGATAACAATGACAATGATGCTGGAAATGCTGAACAGGCTAATCAAAATTTAGAGGTTAGTCAACAAGCCAATCTAGAAGAGCCTGAAAATGTTGAGCAACCGATTGATGAAGTGAGTGAAACTGTCAACAAACCTGCTGAAACACAGAATGTAGAGACAAAGGTTCAGAATGAAGATCATTTGATTGATGAAAATGTGCAAACTCCAGAAGTACAAGAAACTGAAACACCACCAACAAAGAAACGGAAAAAAGTAGAAACTGAAAAGACCGTGCCTTCTAGACCTCCTCTGTAAGGGTATTGTGTTCAAAACTCCCGAAAGCAAAAGACTTAAGACAATGGCTAGAAGAGAGACAACAGATAAAGGCAAAGGCAAAGGCAAAGGCAAAGAAAAGGTGATTCCTGAGAAGCAGAAGTATAAGCCTTCAAAAGATTACAATCTTGTTGATGAAGAATTCTTAAACTATGCAACAAGAGAAACTACAAATATTATGAGTCAATTGAAGACTCAGATTGCAAATCTTCAATGTAGAGAAGCTGCTAACTCAAGAGAAATAAGAGAACTGAGTGCAGAAAACATTCGACAGAAAGGTGTTATTCATAAGCAACAACAGCATATTGATCAACTGCAAAGAATGGTACAAAACTTGATAAACCATCTTGGTCTTCAAAATACTACTGAGAATGTCACCCCGACAACAAATGTTGAAAATCAAGAAATCCCTGTTACAACATAACCTATTAGTTCATCGATAAATGAAGCAACAATGTATGGATCACAAGACATGTTTGATGTGGATGTTTTGCTTAATAATCAAGGTGAAGGAATGGAGATTACTGATGACACAGAGAAAGAGAAAAAGGAAGATAAATAGAAGAAGGAAGAGGAAGAGGAGGAAGTTGTTATTACTGGTGAAAGAAAAGATGATGATAAGCCTTCTGATGACGATGATAGTAGTAGGGATGGTACTGTAATATTGGTGATGGTTCTAATGAACAAGAGTCAAATAATGAAGGTGAGTCGAATAAGTTTTATGAAAAGTATGAGTATGAGCAGAAGCAAACATATGTTGAAGGCGATGGGTCTGTGATTGGAAAGATGGACATATTGGTAACTAATCATGAATCATTTCAAGTTCCTGAAGAAGTAGAACAGACTGATGAAGTTCCAAAGACAACTGGTATAGATAAGAGTCAGTGGTGGAAAGTTCGAGAACAACTGTCAATTGTTGAAAAGATAACACAAAAGATCAGAAATACAAAGAAAGCATTAACTGGTGAGATTCTAAGCTGGATGTATGATGCAGAGAAAAAGATGTATGTGAATAAGAGGGGAGAAGGTGACATTCAGTACTTTGATAGCAGTAGTAAGTTGAAGACATTGCCAACTTGGGATATTAGAGAATTAAGTCATTTGAAGTTGATAAATCCGTCAAAGAATAATTATGCTGAAAATTTTGAGAAATTCTTAAGGAATCAATGTGATTTGGATAAGTTTGATAGCTTCAAGCCTCAGATGCCAAAATGTGTTAAACTGCAGAAGAGAGACATAGATAGTAAGAGGCAGTTCACGTACATTGTCAAGCCTGCAGATATAGTGACTACTGTATACATCCCATCAAAAAAAGAAGTCTTTATCAAGGCATTTAAAATATGGGAGTGTGTGTAACACACCACTTTTAAAATACGAAAAACGCGCGGAAGACTTTTATCCCAAGATTTTTTTTTTTTTTTTTTTTTTTTTTTATCCTCGCGTACCGCGAGGCGTTTTGGCCACCTCCCTCGCGTACCGCGAGGGAGTCCCAAAATTCTTACCCGGAATTCAAACCTCTCGCGTACCGCGAGAGGATACCACTATGATCTTCGCGTACCGCGAGAGAGCCAAAGGAAGGCAATCCGGATAACTTGTCCCTCGCGTACCGCGAAAGAACCATACCAGGTTCTTCGCGTACCGCGAGGCACCAGATTTCCAGTGAGTTTCCCTTCAGCTGCAGATTTCAAACTTTGCCATTTTTCCAACTTTTTGCTTCCAAAACACAAACTAAAAATACCCGACACCTGGGTTTTGACCAAAAGTTTACCTACACCACAAAATCACCAAAACATAAATTCTTGACCCAAACGCACACCCCTTTCGAGGATTTCAATACATAGCCCAAAAACCAATCATTTGCACATACGAGAACCCGCCAGAGCCTTGGACTTGACTTGGACTACATCGGAGCTTTTCCTACATAACCACAAAACATAACACCATTAGTAATGAAGATAAAACATAACAAACAAGTAAATTCTACTTGTTTCCACCCATTCCCCCATTTGACCCGTTTCCACCAAATTTTAACATTTGGCTACATAACACTTGTATTTCACCTACAAGTTTCATTCTTTTCATTTATCATTCATATTAACACATTTCCTTTTCCATTATGGCACATTGGCCACAATCTCATTTCCATCATAACACTAGATCATAATTCACCCATTTGACCCATTTGACCCGTTTGCACCCATTTGGTCAATTAAGGTTTTCATACACATACTTTTCACATACAAGTTTCTTTCATCATTTCATTACCACATTTCCATTTCCATTATGGCACGTAGGCCATAACTTCATATCCATTTAGGATACGAGATTATACTCCATAACCATTCTATCCATTATGGTACTTGGACCATAACTCCATATTCATTCTATCCATTATGGTTCATAGACCATAACTCCGTATCCATTCTATCCATTATGGTTCATAGACCATAACTCCATATCCATTCTATCCATTATGGTTCATAGACCATAACTCCATATCCATTCTATCCATTATGGTTCATAGACCATAACTCCATATCGACATATCCATTATAGTATAAATACTATAACTACATTCCTTCAATTTTGCATACAATTTCATGCTCATTCATACCACATAACAAATTATGCAACTTTACACATTATGCATACAATCTTGCATAAAACTCATTTATCCCCGTTTCATTTATGATCAACACATGATCCATTTCCATTATAGCTTAACACTATAATTACATTCATTCATTGTACATACTAAATCATTCACAATTTATCATATCACAAGTATGTACACAATCACATAACACATAATTCACAAAATTCACCATTTATCATCAATACTAAGTAAGTGCATAGGCACTTACCTTTCGGGTTAGAAGATCCCGCACCGTTCTCAAGCTTGCAATTTGATTACCTAAACACATTCGCCTAGTTTAGTAATCTAACATATACCAACATTTCATTACAATTGAGTTCACAACCCAATTTCCCAATTCCAACCCAAATTGACCCGTTTGGGTTATCCTCATAGCCAAACACCCTCTTTCACCACAAACTCACCTACTTGAGTTTCATTAACTTAATCTTAACACTAATTCTTCTTTCAAAAATTATTATTAAGTTAATTTGGTGTTTGCTCAAGTGTCTAACATTTTAAAAACACTTAATCTTCATTAATTCGCCATTTATCATCATGATCCAAACACCCCCAATTTCCACCATATGAACCCTAACTTTTCAAAATCATAATCAAAGGGTTCTAGGATGTTAATCACTACTCTTTACCTTTAGTTTAGCTAGATTATCAATAATCTAACACCATTTCATCACATGCATACAAAATTTCGGTTTTCTTTCAAAACCCATCAAGAACACATCTAAAGTGAGATCAAAAGGATGATTAACACTTACTTGATGTTAGGAAAGTGTTGTGTGAGCCAAAACCTCCTCATTCCGAGCTTCAAATGCAAGATTCAAGCTCCAAACCCGTTTCCTCTTTTTCTCCTTTGCTCTTGAACGACCTAAACACCAAATGAGACTCAATTTTGACTTTCACCAAGTCAAATAGCAGATTTTGGCCACTTTACACCTTTAGTCCCTCAACTTTCAATTTCACCCATATCTTTCCAAAACTAGTTAAAAACTAGTATAACCCCGTTACTAACTTGAAACCCGCTTGTTTCAACTTATTTCTAAAATATTATTTTCCCATAATATTTATTTAGAAATATTTATTCATTTATAACGAGACCCGGATTTTGGTTCGTTACAAATCACCTCCCCTTATTTGGGTTTCGTCCCCGAAACCCGACTTCACATAAAAAGGTTCGGATAATATTTGGGCATTTCCTCCTCGGTTTCCCAAGTCATTTCCGCTCCCTTCTTACGTTTCCACCTTGCCAAAACTTGGCTAATCTCTTTAATGCGTACACGCATCACCTTTCTATCCAAGATTGCCACCGTTTCCCCAACATAAATCAACTTATCATCCAATTCAATATCCTCCAATGGGACAAAAGTAGATTCATCCGTCAAACATTTTCGCAAATGAGACACATGAAACGTGCTATAAAGTCTGCTTAGTCCCTCCGGTAGCTCCAAACATAAGCTACCGCACCCACCCTTACTATCATCTTAAACGGTCCGACGAAACGTGGGCTTAACTTCCC
The DNA here is from genome assembly GCA_023525975.1 of Smallanthus sonchifolius. Lineage (NCBI taxonomy): Eukaryota > Viridiplantae > Streptophyta > Magnoliopsida > Asterales > Asteraceae > Smallanthus > Smallanthus sonchifolius. The sequence goes on along the minus strand of CM042030.1, from coordinate 22,407,910 downwards.
CGTTTCCTAAACCGTATCACCCATTTCCAAGAAGAGACTTTCAAAAGCACAACGTCCCCCACTTGGAACTCAATCGCCCGCCTCCTATTATCCGCATAGGACTTTTGGCGATCTTGAGCCGTTTTCAAGCGTGCTCTAATTTGGTCAATACTATCATTAGTTTCCTTGACCGCCTCGACATTACCAAGTTCCCGTTGACCAATTTCACCCCAACACACGAGTGTTCGACACTTTCTCCCATACAACGCCTCGAAAGGCGGCATACCAAAACTAGAACGGTAGCTATTGTTATAAGAAAATTCCTGCCAACGGTAAATGATCGTCCCAACTTTCCCCAAAAATCCAGAGCACACGCTCGCATCATAATCCTCGAGCGTTTGAATCGTTCGCTCGCTTTGCCCATCCATTAGTGGATGATAGGCGGTGCTAAGGTTCAACCTTGTTCCCATGTCCTCATGGAATTTCTTCCAAAAACGAGAAGTGAATCTCGTATCCCGGTCCGATATAATCGACACCGGCACCCCATGGCGTGACACAATCTCTTGTACATATAACTCTGTCAATCTATTCGATGAGTACGTTTCCTTTATAGGAAGGAATTATGCACTATTCGTCAACCGATCCACTACTACCCATATCGCATCATAACCCTTTCGGGTCTTTGGTAGTTTAGTGATCAAATCCATAGCTATATTCTCCCATTTCCAAAGCGGTATTTCAAGCGGTTGAAGCTTTCCATACGGCTTTTGGTGTTCCGCCATTACTCTTAAGCATGTGAGACACCCTTCAACATACTTAACAACTTCACGCCTCGTACCCGGCCACCAAAAATGATACCTTAAATCATAAAATATCTTTGTGGCCCCCGGATGGATAGAATATTTGGATTTATGCGCCTCATCTAAAATAGTTGTCAAAACACTTGACAACCTAGGAATCCAAATCCTATCAAAGCATGTCTTTAACCCCGAATTATTTTCCCAAAGCTTGTCAACATAAGAACCACCCGTTCCATCTTCAAATCCCCACCAAGTGTTAACTCCGTCTTTAATGGTTCCTTCGACGACGAAAACGCATTTTGTCTACTTTTTGCACCAATTAGATCGCCCACTATCTAAGATGGTCTCTGTTTCAATTAGGCGAAACGTTTATCATTTATCTTATCTTCACCATAATGAAATAACAACAGTTCCAACCTCCTAACGATTTCGTGTTTGGTCACGCATAATGTATTATGGAGCCCACTCGTTTCATCTGAGAAGTTCCCAAACATTAATCTATCCACCAATAAAGTCCCCATGTTGGACAACCCAACGATACGTGAACCTATCCTCCTATGATCTCAAACCCGAAACACCACATTTCAAAGGAAAACTTTTATGACGTCAAGTTTCCACTTGAATTTCAACACTCCTAACCATGGGATACTTGGATTTTTGAACCACCTTATACGAGTAGTCAACACGTTTGACAACTAAGGAAATCCAAGTTCTAATCCCACGTCATTCACCTCTTAAATGAAAATTTCAAAGCTATCTCACCAATCCACCCATTGAGACTCAAGGTCTCAAGTTCATACCTCTTGGGATTCGAGGATCCCAACACCCAAACATAATACCCCTTGAAGCTCGAGTCTTCAGCTCATCAATTCTTAATCGATAAAGCATGCAACCTCATCAAGTAAGGATACGATAACTTCCTTACTTGAATCCTCTTTTACAACACTGGGAGGAAGATTCCTATCTGCGACCCAAACATCCTAAGAATTTCCATTGACTTAAACGTAAGTCATCCTTTGAGATTTAAGGATCTAAATCACCGAATCCACCTTTTGAAGTTCGAAGACTTCGCTTTCAAACACCGTTTGTGAAGTCCAAAAGACTTCCAACATCATTTATGAAGTTCTAAGACTTCATCCACCATTTATGTACACATTCCACCTATGTACATTTTATCATTTACCCCTTGACCATAAAGTCCACAAACCGTGAGACCTTTAGTCAGTTTTTATCCTATCACCGACTGTCAGTGCCAAAACGCACTCTTCCATTTTCCTTTTCCACCGAAAAGTTTATGTACTATAGAACAATCACATGGGTGCAATGACCCTTATCAAATCCCCTTTTCTCAACTGGAATACTAAGTATCCCTTTATATCCCCGGTTGATGTCAATGGCACAAGCCATGTATACACACCAATTCGTATGCCTCGTGTTTCACTGTCTCTAATGAGAACAGATTAACACGTCACCCCTTTATCATACTTGACTATGATATGGTTACTAAGTAACCCATCACCTCTTCTACAATCATCGGATCAAAATCTACCAAATTTCCGCCACGACCTGAAGTCAACTCATCGCGAGTGATGCACCTTCTTTCAATCACCATGGATTGCTTCAAAGCCAATACCATTATAGTGATCAACTGCTAATTAATCAAAGATTAATTCTCTCACCTTTCAACTCTTTTGGTTTGCACACCACGAATCCCCTTGTGAAAACAAGGTTTTCCTTCCACTTCGGTTCGCCAAACGATATACTTTCCGCTCTCAAGGCTTCATTCTGTTCCTCTCAAGGATTGCCTCAAATATCCCTATCTTCCTCGAAGGAAGATCAATACCACATGATAGAAAGCTCTAGCCATCCTCCGCTAGGTTGATGCATTCTATTTCTCCCAACACATTCCATGTTCCTCACCACCCACGAGGTGATACACGTCTAGACTCTAACGTACTCGAGTCCTTAAGATGACTTGCGTCCACCATTTCTTCTACTTACACATGTGCCCCTTAGTCTTCCCGAGAAATTTTAACCAAGTTGTAGATGTTCTACCTGCTTATAGGTCTTTAATCTACCCACTTGTTAAGGCACTATATCTTATCTTTGTGCATATGTATTATCCCCATATAATCATCCATAAACATACATACACATATAATCACCTTCACCTAATCCTTGCAAATGTTCATTGTCATATGGTTATCATAAAGACCCTTGCACATCCCGTCTTATTAAACATATTGGCCAGACATGTTTAATAGTACGCCATGCCCAATTGTAATTACCATCTCCATATAACAAGTCACAAAACAAGTTTCGGCACACATAACACCTTAACAACATTCATCATACATATATACATACACCATATATATATATTATCATTTTATCAAATCATTACTAACCTTTCATTTCCGCAAGCTCCGAGTCTTAGTCAAGTCCTTCATGGATTCTCGTATCATTTTCCCCCATATCAAGAGCATCCGGTTTGAGTTTGGTGCCACCACACCAAATCCCTCAAACCATTGCTCTGATACCAAGTTGAAACACACCACTTTTAAAATACGAAAAACGCGCGGAAGACTTTTATCCCAAGATTTTTTTTTTTTTTTTTTTTTTTTTTTATCCTCGCGTACCGCGAGGCGTTTTGGCCACCTCCCTCGCGTACCGCGAGGGAGTCCCAAAATTCTTACCCGGAATTCAAACCTCTCGCGTACCGCGAGAGGATACCACTATGATCTTCGCGTACCGCGAGAGAGCCAAAGGAAGGCAATCCGGATAACTTGTCCCTCGCGTACCGCGAAAGAACCATACCAGGTTCTTCGCGTACCGCGAGGCACCAGATTTCCAGTGAGTTTCCCTTCAGCTGCAGATTTCAAACTTTGCCATTTTTCCAACTTTTTGCTTCCAAAACACAAACTAAAAATACCCGACACCTGGGTTTTGACCAAAAGTTTACCTACACCACAAAATCACCAAAACATAAATTCTTGACCCAAACGCACACCCCTTTCGAGGATTTCAATACATAGCCCAAAAACCAATCATTTGCACATACGAGAACCCGCCAGAGCCTTGGACTTGACTTGGACTACATCGGAGCTTTTCCTACATAACCACAAAACATAACACCATTAGTAATGAAGATAAAACATAACAAACAAGTAAATTCTACTTGTTTCCACCCATTCCCCCATTTGACCCGTTTCCACCAAATTTTAACATTTGGCTACATAACACTTGTATTTCACCTACAAGTTTCATTCTTTTCATTTATCATTCATATTAACACATTTCCTTTTCCATTATGGCACATTGGCCACAATCTCATTTCCATCATAACACTAGATCATAATTCACCCATTTGACCCATTTGACCCGTTTGCACCCATTTGGTCAATTAAGGTTTTCATACACATACTTTTCACATACAAGTTTCTTTCATCATTTCATTACCACATTTCCATTTCCATTATGGCACGTAGGCCATAACTTCATATCCATTTAGGATACGAGATTATACTCAATAACCATTCTATCCATTATGGTACTTGGACCATAACTCCATATTCATTCTATCCATTATGGTTCATAGACCATAACTCCGTATCCATTCTATCCATTATGGTTCATAGACCATAACTCCATATCCATTCTATCCATTATGGTTCATAGACCATAACTCCATATCCATTCTATCCATTATGGTTCATAGACCATAACTCCATATCGACATATCCATTATAGTATAAATACTATAACTACATTCCTTCAATTTTGCATACAATTTCATGCTCATTCATACCACATAACAAATTATGCAACTTTACACATTATGCATACAATCTTGCATAAAACTCATTTATCCCCGTTTCATTTATGATCAACACATGATCCATTTCCATTATAGCTTAACACTATAATTACATTCATTCATTGTACATACTAAATCATTCACAATTTATCATATCACAAGTATGTACACAATCACATAACACATAATTCACAAAATTCACCATTTATCATCAATACTAAGTAAGTGCATAGGCACTTACCTTTCGGGTTAGAAGATCCCGCACCGTTCTCAAGCTTGCAATTTGATTACCTAAACACATTCGCCTAGTTTAGTAATCTAACATATACCAACATTTCATTACAATTGAGTTCACAACCCAATTTCCCAATTCCAACCCAAATTGACCCGTTTGGGTTATCCTCATAGCCAAACACCCTCTTTCACCACAAACTCACCTACTTGAGTTTCATTAACTTAATCTTAACACTAATTCTTCTTTCAAAAATTATTATTAAGTTAATTTGGTGTTTGCTCAAGTGTCTAACATTTTAAAAACACTTAATCTTCATTAATTCGCCATTTATCATCATGATCCAAACACCCCCAATTTCCACCATATGAACCCTAACTTTTCAAAATCATAATCAAAGGGTTCTAGGATGTTAATCACTACTCTTTACCTTTAGTTTAGCTAGATTATCAATAATCTAACACCATTTCATCACATGCATACAAAATTTCGGTTTTCTTTCAAAACCCATCAAGAACACATCTAAAGTGAGATCAAAAGGATGATTAACACTTACTTGATGTTAGGAAAGTGTTGTGTGAGCCAAAACCTCCTCATTCCGAGCTTCAAATGCAAGATTCAAGCTCCAAACCCGTTTCCTCTTTTTCTCCTTTGCTCTTGAACGACCTAAACACCAAATGAGACTCAATTTTGACTTTCACCAAGTCAAATAGCAGATTTTGGCCACTTTACACCTTTAGTCCCTCAACTTTCAATTTCACCCATATCTTTCCAAAACTAGTTAAAAACTAGTATAACCCCGTTACTAACTTGAAACCCGCTTGTTTCAACTTATTTCTAAAATATTATTTTCCCATAATATTTATTTAGAAATATTTATTCATTTATAACGAGACCCGGATTTTGGTTCGTTACAGTGTGACAGTTTAACTCATGAAGCTGTGATCACACAACATGACTTGCCAGAGGTTAGAGTCTTCGATCCGATGAATCTCTTTAGTTTTTCTGATGAAGATCTGAAGATTCTGTATCATAACCCGATCCAATGTGACATGAGCTTTAAGATCAAGACTAAAGCTAAGCTGTATATGAGGGTTTTTGCTAGGTGCCTTTCAATGAGATATAAAGCAAAGGTGATTAAGAAAAGACTTGCTGACTTGGAATCAAAGACACAGAAGGTTGAAGACAAACCTACTGCTGACAACAACTGAAGACTTGATGTTCTATGGACTAGGGGGAGATTGTTGGAACCTAGTAGTCCTTAGAAATAAAACTTTAGGCTTAAATGTACAAGTTTAGAGTTTTCGATCGAAATGTATTTTGGTCGAAAACATTTTTGGTCGAAAACATTTTTGGTTGAAAACATTTTCGATCAAAAGATTTCGGTCGAAATCTTTATTCTATATATAGTTTGTTTTGAATTTAAAAAGAAGAGAGATTACCCATTGTATGTTTGGTAATCAGATTGAATATCTTAGTAATCTTGTATTCTCTCTAGTCATATTCATTGTAATCACAAGTTTTATTAATGGAATCATTATGTTTGAAATTACATCTCGTTTATGTGGCGGTTTTCGTTCTTGTTCATGCTTGATTTGATTTGCTCGGTTATTGTTGATTTCTGGATTGATTCCGCCTATTCAGAAGTGTTGTTGTTGATTAGAGGCTTGTTTATCACCGGATCAGAGGGATTCACAATGACCCAAAAGGTTGTCTATTCGCTACCCTAGCAGGTCATGCCTTATCCCGTGCTCCATCCCTTGCCTCATAAATTATGCGGTCCTCACATATTGGTGGGTGGCATCAACTGGGACTCCTATAGCACTGGTTGGTGCCATGGTTTGCCTTGCTCTTGGGTTCGGGTGGTATGGGTCAGGTGCTAAGTAGGGGTCTCTCAGAGGGGATGGCAACTGGTTGTGTCGATGAGGTGCCTGATAAGGGTCTCTTGATGGGGTGGTTCAGATGCTCGGAATCTCAGGTCGTCGCTCCTAAACCAATCTACTCTAATGTCAAACATAGATCTAGCAGTTGGGGTGTCGGTGTCTGAAGGTCTGGTGATGGTGATCCGATGTCTCCTTCCTATTCAGACTCAGTCTCGGGATAGTATATCGGGGATGGGGATGGAGAAGAGTAGGAGTCCATGTCTAGTAGAAAAGAAAGAGATTGTAAGTGATAAAAATGCTATATGTTAGGTACAGAAGTTTTCATGAGTTCAGAGTTTGACTAGTCATAACACCGAGTTTTCATAATAGTACGTTCAAAGTAACACTTGAACTATAAGTAGTCTACCCACGAAGAGAATTCCCAGGAAAGAGGGGTCGGTCTCAAGGGACACACTTAAGTACCCAGTCTTTCCTTAGTCAGAATCTCTTATGGGTCTACACCCAATCTTCCAGCCATCATGTACTAATAACACTACTGTTTGGGCTTGTGGTCATGATGAGAATCATTTTGGACTGGGCTTTGAGGCCCAAGGGTGAGGTTCATTTATTCCAATGGGTTTCTTCTACTTGGAGGGTAAGTAGGCTCCTTTAGTTTCTTATTAATGGGCATTAGGCCCAAGGGTTTAAGTTTTGATCACAATTGATGATGGTGACATAATTCCTAGTGTATAAGAATGAGAGTGTGGGAAATATTTGAATAGAATAAGTGTATAGTAAAGCTTAGGATAACATTTAATGGAATCAAATAGATAGCATGTACTCTAACAAATAGAGCATCAAATAGATTTTCACATAAAGTAGTAAACATGTAGCACATAGTATGTAGCAAATATCATATAACATAGATAATGGCATAAGATGGGTGTCCTAAGGTTATAGTCTAGGTCATGGGTGTCTAATAACCTAATTCCCTGTAACCACGACTCTGATACCAATCTGTCACACCCCAACCGACGGCGGAATACGTCGGGGTGGGACATGTAGACTGTTCATAAACACCTGATCAACTAAAGTTTCATATATCAATTTATTTAAATTTCATAACACTTGTCCAATCAAAACATACAAAGAAACAAAATACATCAGCAAAGTTTGACTGTTTATTTAACTAGGTCCTCAGTTCCTATGTGTAGTATCTTGAATATGAACTCAAAGATTAGCACTTGAAACATGATAAAAACAAGGTCAACTAAAAATAGTTGGTGAGTATACATAGGTTTTGATATCTCAAGTAGTTTCCAAGTGTTTTATACAATTCACATGAAACATGGCAAATAAGGCATTTATGGAGAATCACTATAGTCAAACTGGGTGTACAATCAAACCTTGTGACTGAAGGGCATAACACACATGTTATCCTAATGTTTTGTCAGTAACAATCACCCTACCTGGGTGGGTTTGTTAGACACAATAGATCTATCAATGTTACCGTTGGCTTGTACAGAGTTAATGATTACACGTGTATGTCATGTATATGTAGTTTCAACTCATAGTATTCAAGCACAAAGCACAAACTGCACATATGTTCATAAATGTAGAATTGTATAATGTATTGTAAATAGTTTTCAATGTATCATGATTCACCCCAAAATATGTAAAAGGTAAAAAGAGAGGCAATGTAACTCACCTTGCAATGAGTAACTTGAAAGTCACACAAATATGTTGTTGCACAAATGTTCTAGCTAATCACAAGATTAACCAATGTATTGAATGAAACATAATTGATCAATAAATTGTACCTATTTAATATAGAAATGATTAAAAAGAATAGGAACGGAAGGATTTGGGACATTAAGATTTAGGAACGGGCGAACGAACGTGAAAAAATAAGGATACGAACTTTAACGATAACTAATATGACAATATATCAATGAAATTACGTGAAATAATGTTTTATTGATTTATAAAAGAGATCTTAAGTGGCAACATCGAATATTAATTGCTAATTTAATATAATAAGTATCTTATCAAAACAATTAGGTTAAAATAGTCATCCTGTCGGACATTTTTAATAATATTTATGTGGACATCATTTGAAATAAACAAGTTAATTATGCGGGTTTGAGAAAACTTTAAATAATAATATGATGATGAATATTCTATTAAAACGATTATTAAAATATATGTTATTAGTTAAAATATATTGTAGATTAAATGGTTACTTAAAACATTTTTATCCTTTTATTTAATCAAACTTATGACGTGTACATAAAGTAACAACGTTCATCATGTTTCAAAATTTATAGTGGTAATGAAAAGAAAAATATATTTATCATTAATCATGATCAAAAAGGTTTTTTAGAAATTAATTAAGCATGTATATATTCATATAATTTTCTGTTATTTTTTTTACCGAAGATAATAATTGTATGTTTCATGAAAGTTTATGAAAGAATTTAGGTCTTCAATCTTATCATAAGTATAGTAGATAATTGTGTGTGTGTGTGTGTGTGGGATAAGTAAACAAAAACAGCCAAAAAAATAAACTGCTCTGTTGGGTTCGAACCCATGATCTTAGCTGTGGGAGGACTAGATTTTAACAAAGTGATCTGGGCTTAATGCCTTGCTAATTATCTGAAACACAAACTTAAGAACAACACTTGCTGCTTCAATTATTTCCCTGCCCAACCCCAAATTCGCAGACCATAACCCTTTAAAAAAAACCTAGATCCAAATCGATTATCATGTTAACAAGATCAGAGGTGTGAATACATCAAGGGAAAGGATACCTAAAGTGAATGATTTAGAACAGAAAGAAGCCAAAATGTCGTTGATTTGAGGGCCTCTTCCCCCTTCATGTGTCGATTGAACAGAGAGAAAAAGGGAAACAAATTTGAGTAGTGGTTTCGTTTGTGAAGTGATGCAGGAAATCATATGAGGCTATCAAATGGTTTGAAACACCTTAACTGTTATGATTAGGATGAGATTAGTGGGATTTGGGGCATGATTTATGGGTTTAAATAAAACATAACCGAAACCTTTATTTTGCTCCATAAAAGTTTAATTCTTCAATTAATTGGTCGGTTACAAGAATCCAAACGATTGCAATTGAGTGGTAAAATGATCGGGAAGGAATTAAACCTCAAAATTTTAGGGAATTGAAGGATTTGAATGAGCTTTGACTTTTGTAAGTCAAAATTAGATTGAGGTGTCTGTTCTAGGGTTCATGATCAAAGGGGGGTTCAAAATGGGAGGTCCAAACACTAAAAGAGGGGATCAAGGCTACATGTGGGAGTTCAAGCTCTAGATCCTTGCTATTTAACCCAATAAACTTATAAAGTCAAAAATTTATTTATATATAACATTATTTACTATTATTATTATTGTTTATTTATTTATAACAATTGTTTTTATAAAATTTATAAAAACTTAAACATTATTTGTTTTATAAGACTTATTTTATTAAGGTTTTGATATTTTTATAAATGAATGAATGAAATCAATAATATATATAGAGTTACATATACATATTTATGAATAAATGCATATATCTACATATTAGGGTTGTAAAAACATGGTTGAAGATTTATAAGTTTTATTTTGATTTATTTTCTATTACAAGGTATATATATATATATATATATATATATATATATATATATATATATATATATATATATGTTATATAAATAATAGAAAAGTTTATGTAAATGCAAGGTTGAAAACTTTAAATTGATACATGTTTAAAATAATAATTAATGTGACATATCATGTTGAATAAGTACGGGATTGGAATTGAGTGTCATTATTGTTTAAAATAAAATAAAATAATACCAGAAAATCATGGATGTTACAGACTGTCTCCCACCTCAGTCCAACAGACGGGGTTCTCCACTTCCTTCCGTACAATGCTTCAAATTAGGGGTGTTCAAAAATGTAAGGGCCCAAACCGGGCACCCTACAGTTCGGTCACATCACTGGGTATTTGCCTTTAAAAACACTTTTCTTATTATAAAAACAATCATCAGAAGTTTTAATTAAAATAGTTTTATCTTTTCAACTCATAATCGTTCTTAACCTTATCTTACGAATCCGAGTAGTGCCGCTACCAAGCCAAGATACCTCGTCACATAAACCCACCTGCAAAACAATCTAACGTACATATGCTAAGTGAGTATATTTCAATCCTTCTTTTAAACGGTTTGTCGTTTGTTTACATATTGACAACCCACGTTATCTACAATTTCCCATAAGGGTTTAGCAACCCAAGACTTAACCCATATACATAACCCCGTAAGTCTCACCGACATTGATCGAACTTAACGCACTACTATCATGTAATTTACCACACGTATCAACACGAAATCAAGTTAAATCAACCAACCCCTAGACATGGACCTGACATGCCCAAACTAAGACTCTCACGAGGTCTACTAACACAACAGTCATAAACACGATGTTTTTCTAACACAACAGTCAAACAAATGATTAACACCGAAGCAATAACGTCATAAAACAATAAATATCAATTACCTTCGAAGGATTTTACTTGTCTCGTCACATCTATCCACGTCAGGGTTACCCTCGTCAGGGTTTTCATCATACTCCGAGCTCATCACTGCCCCCAAAGGTCATTGTCACCTTTAGTGACCACCCGAAGGACCCCTTCCTCCTCATCGTCATTTGCCGTGTCACAAGGACGACGACGCAAGCATGCACAACATCAAGCAAGTAACACATAACAACATACTAGCATTTACTATGACACGTTAACTAAGCACAGACCACATAACTGTTCTCGTGCTATCACATCCTAGATGTACCCTCCCCACGTCTAAATTCATTACCCGACTAATCCCGCATAAGCAATTACACGTCACACAAATATCATACTAGCTTCTAGCTCGCACGACCTAAGGACCCTCACATAGACTATTAAATTCGTTTTATACCAAAACTCATAACACATTTGATTAATAGAATAAAACACACACGTATGTACGATAGCCCCAAAATATTAAAAAGAGTAAAGAGGGGATTAGAAACTCACCGGTTGTTAGGAATCCAAATCCTTGTTCTGCAACCCGTCCCTTCACACTCGAAACCCAAACCTGTCAAACGTATGATCACATAATCAGAATATGTCCTAAACACACTTCGAATACACATAAATATAAAGAAACACCAACAGTCATCTTATCTGCTCGTTATACCGATTCATCGAACCCTTAGTTCAACAAATACACGTATCGGATCGTCCTTGACCCGTTTAGAAACTGGATGCTCGAACCGGGTTTCATGAATGCATGATCGCGTGCCATGCAACAACCCTAACCACCAGAACATTACCATGCAAACCTATCACCACGGAATGCGTGTACTCGAGTCGGGTTTCCATGCATGCACGTAAACCACGCTATGCAAAACCCTAGTCCTACAACTACACATGTACCCGAGCCGGGTTTCCCCTACATGCATGAAAACCATGCTAACCCTAATCGGGTGTAAGCCAATCCGGCCACCCTGCCGTCCTCTATCTCTCCCACCGTACACCATCACGCCCGTCATCTTCGCCTTCTCCGTCGAGCCAAACCATAGTCAAGCCTTACCCGGCTAGCACCTCTACCACCAAAATCATTAGCCTCCACTCGAGCCGCCATACACATTGGGTGTAACGCTGTCTTCACTTCGTTCACCACCGCGGTGCGCTGCCACAACAGCCACCATGTCCGTCGGGCACCACCACCGCCTACTCCTCCTCATCGTGCCTCCATGCTCACCACCTCCCTCTCTCTATCCCTTCACGGCAGCCGACCACGCACATCCGAGCCACCATCGTGCCTTTTCCATCTACGTTTGAGACAACCCCCTCAGCCGGCCACCTCCGTTTACTGCCACCGTAACACACCACTACGGGTGAAGATGAAGTTTGGTGTATGTTAATGTTTAATGTATTAATCTAGTGGTATGCATATGTCTTTAGTTATTCGCTCTCCACCTTCTAGGTGGACTTTTTATTTTTATCTAAAATTGTCTTTACACTTGTGAGTGTTCTGATTTTAAAGCGTAACACCGTAAAACCTTTTCAATCAAACTTTTTTGGAACTTGTACGTCTTTATACATGCAGATTTTGATAAGCCAAGGCTTGGTTAATATTAATAAGTTCATACGTCTTTATACGAACTTGTTATGAGACCAAGAATTGGTGAACTCACGTTGGGAACGATGCATCGTTATACATGGTCCCATTGTTACACCGCCTCCCGGTGAACAAAGTCTAATCACTCTTTTACTAAAAATAAATAAGCATTTAAGTTTGATGTCTTAAACCAACTTGGAGACAACATTCAAAGATTTGAGGGTAACGATGTCCCTAGCTGGGAATCTTACCATTTTATTATTAAAGAACATAATTCGTGAACAAAATGTTGTGAGTATGAGGCTCTATGGGTGTATCGTTCACACATTTGTATTAGTCATACCACCGGATTAGTCAACTTAACATTATCATATACCTAGCGGATTTGAAGCCTAAAGCCATAGCTGTCGTGACCTGATCATCCTCGAGATATTTACTTTCCTGCTATTTACTATTCTGCTATTTACATTTCTGTTACACACTTCACGCACATTTTTACATTTCTGTTATATACTTTACCGTCATTTACTTTTCTGTTTCACAAGCACACAAAACCCACTCAGTAATTAAAACCAGCTAAATGATAACAAACGTTGAGTATTGGAACTCTACCGTGCCATTGGTTCGATGCTTGGTTCTTACCTAAACTATATTACGTTGCGATAGGTACACTTGCCTATAGTGTGTGTTTAGTTTGAGTATTTATCATTTTATAAATTTAAAACCTGATCTCGTGAAACGATTTCTAAAAAAAATATATGTTTATATATATTTATTATATATTTATATAACTTAATCACACGCTATCAAGCTTTTGGCACAGTTGCCGGGGACACGGTGATTTCATGAAAGATTCAAGTTAACGGATTAGCTTTCTAACCTTAACATTTTCCATATGTTTGTTTTTCTGTTACGTTTGTTGCAGGTGGTGTATGATCCGTAGCTCCACTACTGGTTTATATCAACCTTTAGTAGAGCCCGGAATATTCTTTAACCGTCGATTACGAGAAAACCGTGCTAGAAAAATGGTCGTAGAAAAACGCACTATTTCCGACTTTGCAAGACCGTCACTTGAAGCTTTGGGGTCTAGCATCACAAGGCCGACAGTTGATGCTAATAACTTTAAAGACCAAATCGCATGTCATTTATATGATCCAATCATCATGCATTTTCCATGGATCACCCGATGAAGATCCACATGCCCATATTGCAAATTTCCTTGAAATTTATGACACTTTCAAACTGAACGGTGTTTCGATCGACGCTATTCGACTCCGAATGTTTCGTTTCTCTTTAAGGGAATGAGCTAAGGCATGGCTAAACTCTCTTCCTACCGGGTCAATCACTACATTGGATGATTTAGCTCAAAAATTCCTATCGAAATACTTCCCGCCAACAAAAGCTGAAAATTTGAGAAATGACATTACCACTTTCACCCAGGAAGATGGTTAATCACTATATGAGGCATGGGAGCGTTTTAAGCATATGTTGAGGAAATGCCCTCATCATGGGCTAGAAGTTTGGTTACAAGTATCATAATTCTACAATGGGTTGCATAATCAAGCTCGTCAGACACTTGTCGCTACTGCAGGTGGTATTTTTGGAAACAAAAAGCCACATGAAGCTTATAACCTGATTGAGAAAATAGCTATGAATAGCTATCAATGGTACAATCCGAGAAGTAATAGGGGAGCCAGGCAAGGTGTTCACTCTGTCGATACTGTCACTTCACTTTCTGCTCAAGTAGACGCCCTCACCACTTGACTAAACCAGATCAGCAAGGACAAGGTAAATGCTAAAACTGTTGGAGAAACAAAAAGCACCACTATTGCTATTGAGAAAGTTGACTTTATCGGAACAAATCTCCTACAAAACAACCCCTATAGCAACACTTACAATCTTGGATGGAGGAACCATCCAAACTTTAGCCGAAAGGATAACAACAACCAAGGTCCATCTGGTTTTGGACAACAACAACAGTTTCAACAAAGACAACCTCAAAACTTTCAGCCTCGTCAACAATTTCAAGGAGCTAACAAACCAAGTAACGGGTTAAGCTTGGAGGACACGGTAACTAAGTTGATATCTACAACTGAAAGTCAAGCCTTCTTAGCGGATGCTCGTTACAAACAATACGAGGAAGAGTTTAGTCTTCACGAAGCTGAGTTTAGGACACAAAAAGCAACTTTTCAGTCCATCGAAATACAACTAGGACAGATTGTAAAACTTCTATCCGAAAGACAACTAGGATGTCTTCCAAGCAACACTGAACCAAATCCAAAAGCAAATGTTAGTGCTATCACTCTAAAAAACAGTAAGGGTTATCTAGAACCTCCATTACCAGAGGAAGAAAAAGTTCAAACACCACTAAGGGAGATATTCACTAGAGTCCCGCTGCATCCACCTGTCATAGACACAACCGCTCAAGAATCACCACCAAAAGAGAATCCACAACCTGCTTAAGTGAACACTCATCCTAACATACCGACAAAGAGAACCTTCAAATCTCACATACCGTACCCAGGAAGGCTAGTGAAACAAAGAACTGACGAACATTTTGAAAAAATCATCGAGCTTTTAAACCAAATTCATGATAACTTGCCTTTCCTGGATATAATACAACAAATGCCTACGTACGGACGTTTCTTGAAGGATTTCCTCACTAACAAATGAAACGTGGAGGAGGTAATCAAAAAGACTAACAAATGCGTCGCTCTCATTGAACGATGACTTCCAAAGAAACCATCAGATCCCAGAATGTTTTCTTTACCATGTTCTATCGGACCACTACCGATAACTTTCGCACTCACTGATCTAGGAGCAAGTGTGAACGTAATGCCATACAACATGTTCAATAGACTAAATATTGGGAATCCGCAACCTGTTAATGCAACTATCGAGCTTGCAGATGGAACTACTAAATCACATGTGGGAGTTATTGAAAATTTACTGGTAAAAGTCAGCAATTTTGTCTTCCCTGTCGATTTCATGGTCTTAGAAATGGGGACCGATTATTCTGTGCCTTTAATTTTGGGTCGCCCATTCTTAGCCACTGCTATACCAACCATTGACATGAAGGAAGGTATTCTGACACTTCGAGTTGGAAAAAAACCAGTAGCCTACAACATAGGAAGAAATGAATGTTTATCAAATGATCCCTTTGAGGTTGCACACTTCATTGACACCAATCTGGACTACCAACTGAAGAAAGCTGAAGAAATCAACAAAGGAAAGAAACCAAATCTCGGTAAGGACCTTAACAACATGAACTGGATTGACAACTACTGGGACCAACATCCGAAGTTAACAAAGAAATGGACCTTGAAGGAATGGGAAACACGGGGGAGATCCAAAGCCCCCATCCAAAGATAGACTGATGAAGCACGTACGTGTCCGGCCAACAACTCTTAAGTAAACGTGGCGCTTCCGGGAGGCAACCCGATGATCATGAATAAATTGAGAAGTTGGTGCATACGGCAAAACACAAGGACCTCATGTTTGGTTTTCCAAGTTTAAATTTCTCGTACTTCAACCCCAAGCATGCCTTCTCGATACTAGGACCTTAGTAGCTTAACTATTACATGTTATTTTCCGTTTCCGTTTTTATGTTTTTCTTTGTGTGTCAAGTACCATAGCATCACCAAGTAGTTTCTCTATTTCTTTGAGGAGTTCCACTCCACCTCTACAAGCTTGGACGCCGGAAAACCACTTCAAATTTGTGAGAGATTTGATAGAAGTTTTTGGCGTAACATTGACGACAGTCTCAAGCATTGGCCATAGGTTATACACCGAATTGACCGGGGTTACCGGTTTCTCTTCCCTTAAAACTTCATGCATTTAAATTCCTGCATAGCATTTCATTACATGCATTTGTACATTGAGGGCAATGCACAATTTTAAGTGTGGGGTGGGAATGTGAGATTCAAGACAAACTTGTTTACTCAAAGCAGTAAAACTAAACACGTGATTTTCTACCCATTTGACTAAAACCTTACTTTAACCGAAAACTTATTCTCTTAAAAACCCTAAAAAGAATTAAAACCTCTTTGATTTCGCGCTTAAATAAACTAAAAGGAATAAATGGAAACATGGCAAGTAGAAACAAATGAATATTATGCATAACGAATCACTAAATCCTGTTGCATCCATTTTTCTTGTGATAATAATCTAATCCTTTCACGAGCATAATTATCATCATTTTTCGCATTCTCTTTCGTTTGGTATATGGAGTGTTTTTCGATCGGATTTTATACATAATTAGAACTTGTGCGACTTATACATATCAAAACCATAAACTAGTAGTTGTATGGAAATGAATGAGGAACCTAGGACTTTATTATGCTTATATATTATCCTTAAACCCAAAATACCAAAAACAATATCCGCCTATATAGCCCTTTGAGCCTGAGCCTTTTCTTTTCCGTTACCCATTTACCACCAAACCAGCTTTTCGTAAACAACGTTTATTGGCTAACTGTCTTCAAGATGGAGAATCATTAGTTTATCTTATGTCGTTATTTCAAGTATGCAACCGTTAAGACAATTTGGAAAGAATCTGATTCAAGGAATTGAAATACATAACAGGAAGTGGATGCATTAGGAAAAAAACAGCCGAACTATCTACAAAAAAGATATGGAAAAATATTTCAAGGAAATTGAGGAAAATGATTTATTGACAAAGCAGTCTTGATGTTAAAAAAAAATATGAGAAAAGAAAAAAAAGAAGTTGGTCATTTACCAGTTAGACCTAAAAGAGCTGGACATGCATTCTTTCGATTTCAATTTGCTTTCTTTTATTCATTTTGCGAAACCTGAATTACCGCCCGAACTCCGAGAAAAAGTTTTCAAAGCAACAAGTGATGTAAGAAAATGGTGGCACAAGCAAGAACAACTACCACCATTCTGCGGCTTGTCAAAAAGCGCCGCCAAAAGAAGAGCCAAAAGATATGTCAAATGTGTAAAATGTGGCAGCTGGAGCCACGATGGAAAATGCAGCAAGAATCAAACTTACTCCCAACATGAGTATACGCATCTAATCAAAGTAGGTGTTGTTAGGTTACAAGCCGAAAGAATCATATGGAAAAGCAGTAATGTGTACTACGTAGTGAGTGAAGAGTTGAACATGACAAGAAGTATCGGTCTTGGCAATTTTAGCATAAACGAGCCCTCAGATTAGTTATACCCTAATTATCTGGGTACTGTAGAGGGACCCACTAGTGTTTTCCATCTTAAGCCATGAAGCCTTAGCCATGTGTTGCACGTTAGTTGCAGCCCTTAAAACCCTTCAAAACCCTAAAAAACAAAAATTAAATTTCACCCTTTATTTTCTTTTTAGCCACATTACAACCCTTTTAAGTCCTCTTGATTCATGCATATTATTTAGTTAGTTGTTGCAGATTTGATTTGCATACAAGCTTATGATCATTGCATAATTCGATTCGAACTTGAGTGTTCTGCTTAACTTACATTATCCATATATATAACCCTAGAGTTGAGTGAACATTGTGAGGAGTAAAAAGATATGCATAATTAAAGTTCTAGTAGGCTTGTCATGGATTCCATCATCCTAAAATTAGAATAGCATAAAAATAGAATAAGCGACTCATGAGATATCCTGGAGACTCCAATTACTTGGAACTCCCTTTCCTTTTGTAAAGTTTTTGGTTATGGGTCTAATCATGCATGAGTTTGCATGAGGACAAGCAAAGTTTAAGTATGGGGTGTTATGATATTCCCTAAATTATACGTGTTTTTCATACATAATAATCCCCATATTATGGTACTAATTGAATAATAGTCTTGCAATTGATACTTAAAACGTTAATATTTCTTAATTGCAGGTTATTCGGTGTCATTAGAAAAACAAAGCTAAAACCAGTCAAAAACACCAAGAAATCAAGCTTCTAGAAGGACCATTCCCGAGCTTTGACCCCCAAGAAGTCAACCAAGGTCAACGAAAGTCAAACAAGTAGCTAAAAGACAAAACTAGGAAGTAAGGAGGGGATGCACGGCACATGCGTGCATTGCCCACCTTGCTCCCCAAGGCTCCAGTACACTTCCATTTGTACCATGTTTGATTCCTGAGGTGTTTGTAAGCCCGTGCAAACCAATGCACGGCCGTGCATTGCTCATTTTTATGCCTATAAATAGATGGCTTGGGTTCTTCATTTCGTACACCCCAATACACATTACCACAACTTAAGATAGTTCGTTTCTGTAGTTTAGAGTAGAGAGTCCCTAAATATTGTTTAGGACACGTGTCGGCTAAAGAACGTGACGCTAGAACGTAACCGGACACGAAAACAGAAAGACTATTCACCCAAAAATAGCCCAAAACTTCATATAGGCATATCTCGAGCTAGAAAATGTGTTATGGAAGCGATAATATATGAAAATGTGGTGTTTCGACGAGGAGAATCTGAAAATGAGGTATGTGGGACCGATATCCTAAGCATAACGGTCCGATATGTGTACCGAACCAATTAAGGAGGCTTTGAAAGGTGTTTTGATGACTCAGCACCCACGTTGTACCGATATGCTTTACACGTCGGTCCGACATATGGACGTCGGACCGACATGATTTACACGTCAGTCCGATATAGGGATGTCAGACCGATATGAATTACACTTCGTTCCGATATGTGTTGTAGAAGCAAAAAAAGTTGTTTTGACGCGTGTCAACGACTGCATCTGAAGTCGGACCAACTTGGCATGACATGTCGGTCCCGACATGAGTCCCATTTCAGCCTATAAATAGATGTTAGAGCCGTTAATTTGATACCAACATCACACACCAACGCCACAACACACACAAACACTCTGAGAAGGATTAGAAGACCTGGTGTGGGGCGTTTGAGTGCGAGTGCGGTACGCTGCGAATGCGGTTCAGATCCGGAGAGACGTTTAAGCGAGGAACGAGCATAGGAAACAACCCGAGACTATCGTAAGTACACTGGACCCATACCTTAGATATATGCTTATGTGAATTATGTGATTATGTGTTATGTGCAATATATGGAACTAAGGTACGGGGAAATAACAGAAGGTAATGGGGATTAGTCTAAACACTAAACGAGATTAATGAAATAGCCACGACGTATCTAAGGGATGGTGGATACGCCGCCGGTACTTCCTATATATAAACCTCTTTGATACTTCGTGGTGAAACCATTATGAATGTTTAGGGGTATAGACTAAAGATAGTAACGAAAATATAGTAAACGAACGGGAGAACATACGACCGGTATGTAATTATCTGACAAACGGAATGTTCTGTCTAACGAAAGAGTGGTGTATAAATCTCTCTAAGACCCGTCGCTCTCTCCTAGGAACATATCTGTTGGAGGTACTACTCTAAAAGTATAATCACTCCAGTTTACAATATATGATAAGTATGAATAAGGGAAGGCTTAATTCTAAATAAAGGAATATATGTGACGTATTAAAGATGTCACACCCTCAAATTCCACTAATGGAGTTTTACCATTTTGGAAGGTGAAAAACCAGGAACTCAGACATCAGTTACTTCAAACAACACTATATGGGACTTGAAATGTAATAACATAAAAGATCAAGGTTCAGAGTGTATATGCGGAAGCGTTAAACGAAAGTAAATACGCAAAACAACGCGCCCTAGTCCAATTACAAACAAAACATAAATATTATTCAATAGATAATTATTTCAATTGAAGTCCAAGACACATGCTTGACTTAACATGATCCTGAGTGCCAACCTGAGAAAAACATGTAAGAAAACGAGTCAACACTAAGTTGGTGAGTTCACAGGTTTCAATCATTTAAAGTAAAGCGTTTACGGATTATGTACATTCAATATATATATCAATAGGTTGCATGCCTATATTCATGTTTTGCTAAAGCGCTCGCAACCGAAACTGACAACGTGTTTGTTTGTTTGCCTCCAGCCAGGTCTATCAACTCTGACTAAAGTGTTAAGGTCAATATAACACCCGTTCAACCTCCAATCGAGTTAGCGCGACTAACGCGCGTGGGGTTTGTCAAACCCAGTAGTACTACCAAAATTACCTCGTTTATACCATATTAACGGTTCGATGTGTGTGAGGACTTTTCATGATAGAGCGTTACGCTTAGCCTCAACAGTGATATCATATGAATTACAATAACCCAAAAAGGGTTGTGACATGTTTTCTCCCCCAACTAAAAATAGTAAAAGGGGCCGTGAAACTCACCTGCGTTGCGTAGTAGGTAGTCTCACAAAAGTATGAGAGTTTGTACACAAAGTGTCAGCCTGCACGGCTTACGTATGCCCTAGAGATACAAATATAACAGTTAGGGACACATTGAGAATTGTGACGACGACACGGATGATTGAACGTCTTAACGCATTCTAAGGATTAAAGAGTAGACGAACGTGTCTACGGAAATATATACTGATTAAGGATCAAAGTGTTGCGAGTCGAACATTATTAACGAATAATATTAAATAAATAAATAATTTCGTACGCTAAAGTTGTTTACAAAAGTTAGGAAAATAAAATAATATAATTTATTATATTATTTTTAAGCTCGTCGGATTAACTAAATAATCATTTGCGTGAAAAAATAATAAATATATTATTTTTAATCGAATGTATAAACGTGGGTAAATAATATAATAATTATATTATTAAATAGTTTAAAACGTCACACGAGGTATAAAACAATACGAAATAATATAAATATATATTATTTAATAACATTAGTCACGGGTTGAAAATAATATAAACATATTATTTTTTTTATTTTTTTTACGAAGTTACGGTTTGAAAATAATATAAACATATTATTTTTTTATTTGATAAAAACATAAATATTTTATTTATAAAAGTGGGAATAATATAAAAATAGGTTAATAATTCAAACCCGAGACTACTGGTTGTTTCCCGGGCTAAAACTCATTTATATAATAATATAATATTATAGGGTTTGATTTTTATATTAAAATAATACAAGAAAAGGCTTCAAAAATAAAATGTGGGAGCCCGATCTCGAACCCGGGTCTCTCCTATACACGCACATAGCTTTAACCAGTCCCGCCCGCTGGGGTATCGCGACTGGTATGCTTGCGAAATGGTTTTAATCATACTTGGCAGCTTGTTCTTCCCCCATCATACGAACCGAAGTCAAAATCACTCCCAAAACCCCTCGATTCGATTCTGCTTGGACTGAAAGACACAGGGGTTTTGTTAACCGGCCTAAGACGGACTTGTATTGAAAGTTAAATGCAAAAATCGGTTGGGTTTGGATCGTTTAATCGGAGGTTGAAAAGCCGTAACCCTAGATTGAACTTGGAATCAAATTCGACAACTTCGATGTTAAAGTTTGATAAAAACATGGGGTTTTTACTGATTAGAACATTTCAAATCTGACTATATACTTTAATTTCATTGAAGTCATCGTCCAGATCAAAACCCTCAAAATTATGAACGAACCCTAGCACAAGAACCAGAAATCGAATCAAACGATCCTGATATTAGCAACTGATAGAATCATAGGGTTTTTGATTAAAATGAGTTTGCGAAACTACTCGTATAAGTTAATTGGATTTAAATCGTATTTAGGTTTGAGTTTTATTAAAACGTTTTCTCAAGTACCCTAGAATCAAGATGATGACTAATTTGATGTTATACCATCAAATTAACATAGGGTTTTTATTAAACAGAAGATTTCGAGTCTGATGATACAAGTTAATTGGATTAAAACAGGGTCTAAGGTAGTAATCGAGTAAACCGGTTCTACATGAACCCTAGATTCTGGGTTTCTATCAAATTGATGATATGAGTCCCAATACTCATAGGGCTTTCAATTAACAGACTCAAACGAAACTAAGGATGCAATTATTTACCAGAAACATTGACGGATTGATGGTGATCGACTACACTGAGTGCCGACGGCCTGCGGTTTAGATCCCGGAGACTTCTGTTGTTTCTCCGATGAAACTGATGCGTACAGGAGCTTCGCAGTTGTTTGATTTAAGTATGCAGGGTGTTCAATTGCTGAATTAACATGGGATTTAAACGAATTTGATGTCTATTGTGTTCATGTCGACGGTTATGCCATAATTAGGTATTAATCTGTTTAATTCGTTAATGATGATATTTCATATCGGTAGTTGAGGTTGTTAATGATACCATAAAGTGATAACAGTTTCAATTACAACAGAAATCGTTTAGAATTTTTGGAATTTTGATCAAGTATGCGAGTTTGACTTTCCAAAAGACAAACAAAATTGAGAATATGTTAATTACAGGTTTAGTCCCTCTGTTTCATGTGTTTAGGTTTTGGGAATTGGCATAATTAACCCTTATGGTTTGAATTGAGGTTAGAAACTTGATCAGTTGACTTTCAAAAGTCAACAGGAACATAAATCATGGATTTTGACTTTACAAAGTCAAACAGAATTAGGTTTAGACTAATTACATATTTAGTCCTTGTAATTAAAGTTTGAAGGAATGATAGAAACAGTCCCTGTAGTTTGAGATAAGTTAGTTAGGTTAACTTTAACTGGATTTAAATAACGAAGTTAAACTGAAAAGTCCGGATTGTCACATCATCCCCTAATTGAAAGAATTTTCGTCCCGAAAATTAAAATAATAAAAAAAATTTTCAGAGGTGTCACATCATCCCTTAGTTGAAAGAATTTTCGTCTCAAAAATTAGGATAGTACTTTAAAAGTTTGAAGTGGATTGCTTGAACAGATGCGGATACTTATGTATCATCTGATCCTCGCGCCCACGTTAATTTTGGTCCGCGTTTCGAGTTCCAATGAACTCTGACAATAGGGATTTTACTGTGTTTTAACGTTTTGATTTCCCTATCCCTGATTTCCACCGGTTCTTTAACGAACCGCAGTTGTTCATCGACGTGTAGCTCTTCCAGAGGAACCGTGAGTGTTTCGTCGGCTAGACATTCTTCAAGTTCGAGACATGAAAGACATCGTGTACACCACTAAGTCCTTCAAGTAAGTCCAGTTGATATACTACTGGGCCAATTCTCTTCACTATCTTGAACGGTCCATCACAACGAGGATTCAGTTTGCCTTGCTTCCCAAAGCGAATTACACCTTTCCAAGGTGAGACTTTGAGTAGAACCATGACGCCTACTTGAAACTCTAACAGTTTACGACGCTTATCGACGTAGCTCTTTTGACGATCACGAGCTGCCGCGATACGGTTTCAGATTTGAATGATCTTTTCAGAGGTTTTGAATATAAGTTCGGGACCTGTAAGTTGGCTATCCCCAACTCCAGTCCAACGGATAGGAGATCGGTATTTACGTCCGTACAATGCCTCGAATAGTGCTTCCTTGGAGCTAGTGTGATAACTGTTGTTGTAGGAGGACTCCACTAGAGGTAAGTGAGACTCCTACTTGTTACTGAAATCGATCACCCAAGCTCGTAGCATGTTCTCTAAGGTTTGGTTCTTAGATACCCAGTCCTTTCCGACAATTACGTCGAAACTACCGAGTGTGACCGGCATGAGATCAATGTCAAATTTATGACTAGTCAGTTCAAGTTTACAATCCTTAATAACATGAGTTGCTTCTATTATTTGTCCGTTTGCTATTTCTATGGTGTATTTGTTCTCTAACAGGGTTGGGGTGTTTTCTTAGTAGGTTACTAAGTTTATTAGTTATGGAATTCCTATCAGCACCAATGTCAAATAGTACAGAGCAAAATAGTTGTTTAGAAGGAACTTACCGGTAACCACGTTGTGGTTATAATGAGCTTTTCCGGATCCTAGCACAAAGGCTTTCCCCTTTGCACCATTCCCTCCATTATTGTCCTGGTTGTTATTATTGTCTTGGTGGTTGTTGTTGTTGTTGTTTCCACCCTTCTTTAATTGTGGACAATCCTTTCGGAAGTGTCCCTCTTTTCCACATTCAAAACAACCCTTGGTAAGACCCGGTTGTTGGAAGGGCTTCTTGGCTTGTAATTCCCCTCTGCAGTCTTTGACAGCATGGCCCACCATGCCACACCGCTGGCAACGGTTTTTGTCACAAGAACCGAGGTAGTGGTAATTACATTTGTTACACCTGGGGTGTCTCCCAATATAACCAATCTGATGCTGACCCGAAGAGGTCGACTGGTTGAAGTTCTTCGTAGGTTCAAACCTACGCTGTTGTTGTTGCTGTGGCTGATTTGGCTGAAATCCCATGTTGTTATTGCTACTGTCAAACTTCCTCTTGTTGTTGTCAGTAGACTTGGATGCTGACTTCCTGGGAGGTAGTGTCCCTTGGGTAACAGCTTGGTCCGTTAGTATATGAGCAAGACGGATAGTTTGTTGGATGGTAGTACGGTTGGATGAAGTAACCATGCTCTGGATTTGTGGTACTAATCCACTTATGAACATTTCTATCCGCTTGTAGGGTGGTGTAACCATGTGAGGACACATCCCCGCTAGCTCGTGCGAGCGAGTAGTGTAGAGTTCTATTTCAGAACCCTCCATTTTTAGATTCCAGAATTCTCCCTCGAGTTTTTGAATTTCATCCCTGGGACAGTACTCTTCCTTCATCAGGATCTTGAAGTCTTCCCATGGTGAAGCATTGGCCATGTCCAGACCTAGCATCTGGACCTGTGCATTCCACCATGTGAGGGCAGGACCCTCTAGAGTTCCCGATGCAAATTTGACTCGGTCGGCCACAGGGCAGTTACACATGGAGAACACAGATTCAATCTTTTCAAACCATCGGAGTAATCCGACAGCTCCCTCAGCTCCACTGAACGTGTGGGGCTTGCAGTCCATAAATGTCTTGAAGGTACAGACATGCTGATTGTTCTGTGGATGGTTCGCTTGCCCTGAAATGTGTGCTGCTAAGGCTTCAGCAACACTGTCATTAATTAACGCAGCGAGTTCGGGTGGTGTCAGGTTTATATTTCCACGGCAACCGTTGCGACCGCCACATCCACGTCCGGCTATGATTCTTCATATTCACAAACACAAAAAATGAGTAAATATATCGCGTATTAACATCATTCAAGTGTAAGCAAGGACTTCAGAGATTGTGTGCGTGTTTTGAGATGTGAGACTAATGCCAAATGACTGAGGTCGACGTTTCTATTTATAGGCAAAATTTGACACCGTAGCGAACCGCTACAGAAGGTGGTGGCGGTCCGCCACCGCCTCCAGCCACAATTCAGTTTCCTTCGGGAGCAAGTAACGGACCCTTAAGCCAAGGGCTAGGGGTCCGCCAGCCCTTTTCTTCCATAGCGGACAGTTAAGGTCTGGATAGCGGTCCGCCATAGGGTTTACACGCGTCAGAATTCGTCCACTAGTCAGCAAACGCGTGGTATGCCATCATTTCTGCCTTCCTCACCACGTAGCAGACCGTTAGGCCTCTGGGTAGCGGTCAGCTACAGCCCGAATTTCAAAAATTTCATTTTCAGTCCTTGTACTTTGAACTATACTTCTGTTGGCCCTTCAACTTTGATTTATTGGCAAGTTTAGTCCTTATTTCCTTGGGAATTTTTGAGGTGTTACACTGGCATGATTAACATCTACACTCCAGCTTGAGAGAGAGTGTTACATAATATCAAACTTGATAAGTTACTTAAGATAAGATATGCAGGTGGCCAAATTAGAGGTGCACAAAATAACCGGTTTCGGATGCGAACCGATGCACAATCCGAAATCGGACAAAAAAAGAACCGGACAAGGTGGAACAGGACCGGATAAAAAAAAGAACTGGACAAAGTGGAACCGGACCGGATAAAAAAAAAGAACCGGCGGATCTGGAAGCGGTCCCACATTTTTTGGCGGGCCGGGTAAAAATCGGACAAAAACCGGATAAAAACCCGGTTTTTTCGGGGAAAAAAACGGTTGGATCCGGATTTAGCCGTTGGGCTGAATAAAAAACGTCATTATAGCCGGTATATAGCCGTTTTTTGGATTCTTGAGACTTGAAACTTAGTATAAATATGTATTGGGTTGGGGGTATGAGTTAGTTCACAACAATCTTCTAGCTCTCAAAACACAAAGACGCTCTCAAAACGCAAAAAAAAACTCGCTTTTTACGCTCTCATGACTTCCGCAAGCACTCAAAATTCCGTTGGTGGTTCTACTAGCGAGGCCACGGTGATGAGAGTACTTCCTTGCTCCCGAAACCAAGACATATGGGCTCATTTCGATTTATGTGAAATGTCGAACTGTTAGCAAAAGGCTCGTTGCCAACGTTGTGGTAAAATTTTGGGTGCTGCGGGAAATTACACTTTGAAAAAACATATTGGAAGTCATGCAAAACACAGTCAAGATGAAGATCAAACTCAAATTGGAAGGGATGGTAGAGTTTGGCAATACAACGTCGAGAGGGTTCGTGAGATAATGGCACATTTCGTCATTCAAGATGGATTGTTGTTTGATCACTTTGATAACCCGCGCCTGACGAGTATGATCCAAGACACGCTTCAACCAAGTTACACAAATGTAAGTCGTTCTACTTTAACACGAGATTGTTTAAAAATGTGAAAAAAGGCTAAAAACAATTAATTTTAGGTTTTGAAAATTTAGCTTGGCTTTTCAAAATATGTTTGATTATTATTTACGCAAATATGGTGGTAGTGGTAATCTATCAAACATGCGTGAATCAATGGCTTCGGGTTCAAGTGCTAGTAGTTCAAGTAACCCGATGCTAAATTTATTTAACACTTTAGGAAACAAAAATACTAAACGAGCTCGTGGAAGCACACCAAATAGCGAGCTCGGGAGATATCAAGCAACCGACTTTATTTCAACTCTAAGATCCGAAGAGTTTGAAAACTTTGATATCTTTAGTTGGTGGCAAGGAAGGGAATCCCAATATCTCATTCTAGCCGCAATGGCCCGTGACCTACTAACCGTCCAAGCTTCCACGGTAGCTTCGGAATCTGCTTTTTCTCTTAGTAGCAGGGTTTTGTCTATTCGAAGAACGAGGCTTACACCGGAATCGATGGAGATGTGCATTTGCTTGAAGGACCATTTGGATGCAGTGGAACGTGTACAAGATGTTGCAAAACTAGAAGGCGAGCTTGACATTGAACAAGAAATACACGAGTTCGACGTAGAACAAGGGGCGGCGAATCCACTTTCTGACGAAGAACAAGCTTATGATGAATCTCAACGTATCTCAAGCGAAGAAGATTGACAAACGATGTTACAAGGACTAAGACTACAAAGAACGAGTCACAATAAATAAAATATATTGTGATTTTATCATATTTTTGTAATTTTTTTTGGAACGAACTTGTGTTAAATAACTTAAAAAAATAAAAAATAAATAAATAAAACTTGTATTTTTTTAGTTTATGTTCGCTTATTTTTTAAAAATGATTGTGTCGGGTCTGGTCCCACATATCCGATCCGGTTCCACTAGGATCCAATACACCAATCCCATATCTGGATCCGATCCGGAACTGGTTCCCTTGAATCCGGTCTTTGACTATCATTGACCGATCCGGTTCGGATCCGATCCAGATTCGAATCCAAAAAAAACGATTTGTGCACCTCTAGACTATATTTTTTTTTGAAAGGCGAACGTTGAATGTTGTGACGCCCCCCCCCCCCCCCCCCCCCCGTTTCAAATGGGAGAGTCTCGTCCAACTCCGCCCAATATGTTGTCTTAACCGGGCCCACTTGGCGTCAGAGTTGGAGAGCTTTCAAGGAAAAACCCTACTCAATACGGCCCCTTCCGGGCTTAAGGGAGAGCCGAGGCTCGAACCCCTGGATCGACGTGGGTAAAACCCTTGTGCATCAGCATAAGAGCTAGGCCTCATTTGCGATGCCGCGGAAATTAATGATGATGACAGGGATCGAATCCGGGTCCCTTGGGACTTTGGGCGTTAGCACAACCTCTACACCACAACCTCTTTGACCACCTCTAGACTAAATAGTATGGGCAAATGGTCAAGTAGTATTAATTGTATTTGTTTAATCTATTTCCTTTCCTATATATAGAATGTATGTTGTAAGCTTAAAGGAAAAAAGATCAATACACTGTAATCCTATACTCTCCTTTGTTTACCCAATGGGGTCTTCACCCCATTGGTCTCGTCGTTTGATCTGTTATGTTTGAGTGTGGGTTAGAGAAATCAATATCATACAGTACCCAAGGTGTTGGTTTGATGTCCCTCCCAAGTGGTAAGGGTACTAGTATGTGATGCAGATTTAATGGGTGTGTGAGTTTGACGTTAAAAAAATTAAATAAAACAAAAATAAGTAAAAGAGGGCATTAGCTTTTAAAATTTGGGAAATAAGAACATGTCCAATGAAACTAAAGTGGTTTATTAGCTTCATACACTGGACTGCCCCCCTAACAATATTAGGTTTTCAAAATGATGCTTTTAACAATGGCAAAGTTAAAAATAGGATACATAACTTAACTTAAAAGGCCTCAATACAAATTGAAAACAAACTTGATAACAACACCACAAAAAGACCTAAAACCAAAACAAGACTATTCCCTATCTGCATCCAAACATCACCTAATGTCTTCTTTCCCATTTCCCTTCACACCTTCCATCCCGTTCTCTCCTCTCCATCATCTGCCTTGACTTGTTCCCTCTTGACGCTTGTCGTTGACCAGACCCAAAGTTACCAGATTGCCCTTCCAATGCCATTACTAGATCCGGTTCACCGATGCTCCCTGTGTCGCCTGAATCTCTGCTGCCATCAAAGTTTTCTTCATAACTACTGCCGCCTTCATCTTGGCGGTCACGTGATTGCAGAAGAGTTGGTGGTTGGCCTGCAAATTCGCGTGAGCCTGATAGAACAATGGTTGGTGTTGCTAACATCGAGGAATTAGGGTTTGTTAAATCGGAACCACTACCGCCACTTGTTCTCAAGTTGCCTTCGTTTGTTGGTCTTCCGTTATCCCTTTCCCGATATCTCTCTCGAGGTCGACTGCATACAGAATTAAGAAAATTAGAACAGAACAGAGGTCGCATTTTGACCTGTTTACTTACATGGGTCAATTTGGGGCACGTTGCATCTTTGGCGGGTCAAACAATTAAATATAAGAACATTAGCTAAAATTAAAATGGGTTACACAGGTCGAAATTGACACCAAAGCATACCTACTATTAGAGGAAAATTCCCTTCTTGACCCTGGCCGAAGCCCCAACTCAGCCAGTTCTAGTTCTCGTTGGAGTTCCCTCTACAATAAGTATTAAAAAAAGGAATAAGAATTCATTATAGAGTTAATTACATGGATGGTCCCTGTGGTTTACTCGTATTGCACGTTTGGTTCCTAAGCATCAGAAATTAGATGGTCCTCATTATTAACTGACGGGTAACACGGATAGTCCTTGGAGTGGGTGGATGTTAAGTTTTTAGGAATTGACCAAGTTACAATTTGTTCTGTGAGGACCATCAACTCCAAGGAAGTTAACAGAAAACTTCACTTCCATCCACTCCAGGGACTATCCGCGTTACCTGTCAGTGAACAGTGAGGACCATCCGTGAAATTTCTGATACTTACGGACCAAACGTGCAATATGGGTAAACCACGGGAACCATCCATGCAATTAACTCCTCATTATATAAGTGTATAATTTAAATTAGTTATAAATATAATGACGAAACCGTATACAAAAAAGTATAAAACGAAGAATGAAAATTCTTACTTGTGTTCTCTTTTCTTTTTCCATATCAAGATTATGCTGAAGCTCACTAGTTTTTGCACGTTCAACAGCCAGTAATTTTTGTCTCTCAATCTCGTTTTCCATTTCTGCAGCCCTTTCTCTATCAAAATGGGCGATCCGGTTTCAGATTATTTTATATAAAAGTTCTATATACATAATTAACTTTGTATATATAAGTAGGTAACCTGTCAAGTTCTTGAAGGAGCTCTGCTTCATGCAGAGCAATTTCCTCCAGGTATTTTTGACGGGCAATTCTTACAAGCAACTTTTTCTGTCTACGGGCTGCAATTTCTTCTTTAAGCTTCGCCTTTTCACTATCGCATTAAAATATATTAATAACTTCCAACTAATAGATTAATCAACCAGATTCGGGATAAGAATATTAAAGAAGGTGACAAGATTTCCAACATACAGAGACTCGATTTCATCCTTGATTTCTTGAAGACGTTTATCTTCCTTCTCATAACCTGAATTGAACAAATTAGATATAAAAAATATTGCCGAATGAAGGTTTTTAACCTCAGACGTTAATTTAAGAGAAATTACTTGCTAAAAAAGGAAGCTTTCTCCAATCTGTGAAATCATTAGATGACTCATGAACAAACTGCTCTTTGCGTATTAAATCCATTTCAATCTCAGCCTCCTGAATTTCCTGTAATACATTAAGATATGTTGGTTATTTAAAAAAATCAACATAAATCTTGTGAATACAGAACTCACCACAAGTCTTTCATCAGTTTTCTTGGAGAAGAAGTCAAAGTATGACTGTACAGAAGTCAAATTCGCAAGGACCTATCACATACATTAAATATAATAAGCACAAAAATAGTTTCTTGAATCTCATATTAGTGAATAATGAATCATATCACGTTATAAGTATCAAAATGTTGCTTACCTGAAGAAGTGATTCACGTGTACTTCCAAAATCTAAGTCTTCTTGTTTTGGAATATCTGATGTAAGAACTCCCTTGAGAATCTGCTCGTGTAAAATTTACACGTTAGAAGATTTCATTAAGAACAAATACATTGTTATTAATAACCCAAGTCTTTGAAAATAATGATTTGGGTGATACCCCTTTGGCTTCGTCCCCTTCACTTTTAAGCTTACAAAGAGCCCGACAAGCACTTTGAACAAGATCGTCATGCTTTCCTATATTATAGAGTTACAATAAAGAACATTAAAACAATATAAACAAACCCCTTAATAGTTTCAAAATATACCAGTTTTTGATAGACCCAGAGCTTCAATATTTCTCCAAATATTTTGAGGAATCAGAGAAACATCTTCAACAGGAGAGTACAAACAGGCGGTGGCAATCAGAGCTAATGAAAGTTGCATAAAAGGTCCTTCACATGTCTCTTGACCAAGGTTGACTAAACAAGGAAGGAAATTATCAGCTGCACCCAGAACAGATTGTAACTGTGGTCTATCAGCAAATGGAACACATTTGACTAGTAGCGCCAATGCGTGTGTCCTCAAGAGTGCTGACGTGTCAGATGAAGCCAGCACAATAATTCGATCCCATGTATTTGAAACAATAGAGGATAAAATTGACTCATCACATGAATTATTTTCTTCAGTTATTGTTTCACTGTCAACTTCTTGGCTCACCAGCTGCCCCAAGTGTTTAATTGCAGTAAAACGTTGTTCTGGTTCGATATGACTCATCATTGAAGATAAAAGGTCAACTAATGGAAGTTGACCTTCAAGAAGACTCCGGATGTTTCCACTAAATAACAATGATAACCACTTATCTGTCTGTAAACGCCAAGAAACTTTGGGTGCGTTTTGTGAAAATTTCTTCATTGTTGAACAAAGAGGCCCGACTACTTTATCCAAACCCAAGAACCGAGGCACATCAAGTAAGCAGTCAATAACAGTAGATGCAACCTCCCAACAACTGTTTTCTTGTAAAGTAAGAACTTTTTCAGCAAGTTGTTCAAGACTTGTTTTCCAATGAAAATGATCAGTTAAAGTATGTGAAGTTGAATCTTTATCTAACATGGCTGATAAACATCTCGAGTAGACAAAACATTGTGCTGACGTGGCAGTGAGTTTTTTAGCTGGTTGAAAATGAAGCTTCCAGCATAGCTCGATTGTTGGATTAAGCTTGGAAATAAGAATCTCCAAATCTTTGGAGAATTCTGTGATTTCTTCAACGGATAACTGATGATGGTTTTGATTCCCGATGTGAGTTTGGAAAGCGTCAATTAGGAACAGTGAATTTGATTCAGAATTTCTATCAAAGGGAATGATACCCGATACATGTAGTCTTTCAATGAGCAAAGTTTTGCAGCTTTCCATTACTACCTGAAATGCAGAAAGGTAGTCATGGAAGGAAGTTGTTGGCTCAAAGGTAGCAAAATCAGCCCAAAATACAAGTAATTGTAATAGTTCCTGTTTTCTTTGTGATGATAAATCAGGAAAAACCGAGGCTAAAACAAAAATTGTTGGGGCCCGGCAATATGTAACTTGATTCTCAGAACGATTGCTTATGTTACTAAAAAGCTCATCAAAACATGAAGACTCAAAATCAAGATTCCCCTCATTAGATGCCTTCTTCAAGGAATAAAAGATGAGTGGTTTCAGCAAACCCAAAACCAAATCAAGAAACGCCACGTCAGCATATGAGGTTGTACATAAGGATTGTAGCACTTGTACGACTCTAGGTGCTTCAGGCACCATTGCTTCCATGTGCTCACTTACTATGGCTTCAAGCATGTATAAAATGATTGCTTTTGCATTCTTTGCAAGAAACCCCTTAATAAAAGAAGATGTTCCAGAAGCTTCCTCGTTTTTAAGAAATGGCCATGAACATAAGTCGGAATACCAGCATAATAAATCTGGTACAACACTATAAGGAAGAACTTTTAATTGCAATCCAACAGCTTCCAATATAGTCTCCCCAAATGCTTTAAATTGTCTCTTCAAATTTGGGAAAAACTGGCTAATTTCAGGGTAAATTATACGAAAAGACTCGTCTTTCTGGTCAACAATTTCATTGACTACAGCCATTTCATCACTGAAAATCGATAACAAAGTTGTTAATTCAGATAGATCAGAAGCAAGAACGAGTCTTTCCTTTTGATAATGTTTTGCATTACGATTTACCCCCATCCATCCAATAAACCGAACCAGTGGAGATGAAGAACAAGAAAAAGCTGATATTTTCTTCAGCCAAACTGAAGAAGGAATTAAATTACTAAAACGCCCTTCTTCACCGCCACTCGAAGCTACCACCAATCTTTGAAGAAGAATCCAGTGGCGTTCCACCTCATGTACCTTAATCAATTCCAATTTCAAAATCCCTTGATGACAATAAGATACAAGCAAATCATTCAGATATTCAGCAGAATTTAATATGATTTCAATTATTTGTTCAGGAGAACAATAAAGTTTTGTTGCTGACTGTAACAAAAAAACCAAACTCTGCAACAGAATCTCACGCTTCATGTGCTGTTCTTTAAGCAAAGAATTTATCAAAAACTTGCATAATAAAGCTTGGTTTTGTCGAATTAAAGTGATGGCATCCATAGATGATGAATCTTGCACAGAAAACTGCATGACATCATCATTTTCATCATCGTTTGGGGCTGTTTTCTGATACTTGTAATCCAATTCAGCAGCTTCAAGAAGAATTTCAAGAAATATTTTGTCCCGTTTTTTCTCTACATTAGCTATAGTTTCCACGTTTCTGTCACTTTTTTCCAAAATTCTTCTGATTTCTGTGAAACCATAGTTATTCTCCTTAATTAGCTTAGGATTCTCTTTGAATGACATCATAAAAAAGGGATTAACATAACACTCTGCAGCCAATAACAGAGCATCTATAGCAGCATTATGACCCTCGGGTGTAATAATATCATTTTGTGAATGTAAATCGAATGCCACCTGGTGAAACTTGGTGGCCCACAACTCACAGTCTGCATATTTCATAAGATGTAGACATTCTGCATGCAGCTCAGAGTACTCAATACTGGTCACTTTTTTCTCAACTAACTGTTGTTCTTCTGCATTGCTTGGATCTGAGGTTGTTTGATCAGGAACATTAGAAACATATGTAAGCACCATGTCCCGTACTTCAGGTGGTGCAAAAAGAATGCTTACATCATCAAAAGTTTCTAGCTTGACATCATCAGTATCATCTAGGTCAATAATCTTTGAAGTAGCAGCTTCATTATGAGAAACATCTGGCCGTTGAGGTTTGCCAAGGTCAACATTAGGTGGCAATTGCATGTGAGGCTCCAAAATCGAGAGAAGTACACTGCAACATAAATAAGGATAACAAATATACAAAAGAAGAAAATGCAAAAATAAAATAACATAAAAGGTGAGGCTTACATAGGAGCAACTGAACCGCGTCTCCATTCAAATTCCAAGGAGGGAAGAATGGAAGATTTTGTTACTGCTGTTTTTATAACATTTAATGCAACAGTGCAATTTTGTTCCTGATTATCATGAAATATTGGAGATACATTTCCAAAAGCTATCATGCTCTTGAAAGGGGTTAAAGCTGGATCAAGAAAAGGGTCCAGAATTTCCAGAAGAAACAGAATCTGGTGCTTAACATCCTAAAAAACAAAAATATTTGCATCTTCATGGAGCAGGCTGTTGAAAGAACAAATAAATAAAAGAAATATAACCTACCTTATATTTTGAAAATATAAACTAACCTTATATGTTGCCATTACATCATCCATATGACCAGATAATGCCAAAATAATGTACTTTAGAGCAGCACGTGCATCAGCTAGATGAGTACCCTAAAAATAAAATAAAAAGTCATTTTATCAATCTGAAAACAATTTTGGAATGTTTTTAAAGTTTGACATACATGAATTACACCCAAAAGGTCCTCGATAAGCTCCACAGCTAAATCCATCTGCAATATTCTAAAAAGCTTTTTAGTTGAAAATAAGTGAACTTTTGTATAATGAGCTAAATAATTTAATCTGATATAACCTTTGCAATCACTTGACCTATCCATGGTCCAAGCACACCCGTACAGAGATCAATGAGAACACATGCAGCCTTGGCCTGCACGACATGTTAAATATATAGCAATTTGCTTTCAATGAGAATGCACAGTTAATTAAATAAATATAAGGTAAAGAAAAATAACCAACATGTGATGGTGAAAAAGACGACAAGTAGCCAGCACATCCATGAAGAAGTGGACGATACAAGGGAGAAGTTGATGTCACCACAACCTGGTAAGAAAATACAGTAAGGTAAGACGTTTTTATTGACATAAAATAAAATGTTAAAAAAGACCAAAACCTGAGACAATGCATGTTGCACAAAGGGTTGTCTCCATGCTGAGAAACTATCATCAACCTGACCGGAACTGCTTAAATTAGGACGAAGTGCTGAAAGAGGCAATTAAAGTGTTTAAATAATTAAAATAAGTAACAATATTATTTCCATAATTAATTAACTCTATAAATACGGATCAAAACCCATCATCAAGTATCATGCTTGTATTGATTGTTGAACTAGGGTTAGTTTGAAACATCAATGAAGACCCCCCCCCCCCCACAAAAAAAAAAAAACAGGAGATCATATATTGAAAGCAAATTGGCTAGCAGACCTGGCAATAAAGCTTGTATGAGTGGCAATGTGGACCAAAATTCAGAACTGTTTCCAGCCAATTTGCTGCAAAGCAGAGGCTGAAACATAAATAAACTTATCAAGATGTAATGTGAGTGAAATCATAGGCATGCTACTATCAAAAAAGTACTTGGCATTTAGTAAGTTTTCTAAAATAAAATCACCCACCTGGGATGCACAAGCAAAAAGAACGTGTAATATCCCTTCTTCAACCGCCTTAATATCTAAAAGTTGGAGATACTTGAAGTCCCAATGATCATCAGTTACCCTAAACTCCTCCCCAAACAAGTTTGAATAATCAGTAGTTTGAAGGGCACTAAGTGACTCAGAACTTGGGTCCTTGTCATCAATTATTGCTTCATGTATGTTGGGATGTTCAAGCTTATGTAAAACCCTAGCAGCCTGAAATAGAGTTCATAATAAAAACAATAAGTGAAAATTGTTGTCACTTTATCAACTTTATAACATATGAGTTAGATCAGTTATTACCGTTCTACAAACGGTTCCCAGATGAGGATCTTTATAAGCTTTTCTTAGCAACAGAAGGATTGCATCAGGCCGGAAAACAGTTGGAGTGGTAGTGTGAGAGAACGTGGATATCGTGTTACGTAATCTCCTTGGCTGAAAATGCAAAAGCAAAATGAAAATTATTTCATCAACTGAGTGAGAACTGGCTAAAAGTAAAAGTTGAACACAATATACAAAGACAAGGAGCATTTCAGGTTTTTCACCTCAAAATTAGAGGAAACTGTTAAAGCTGGTGAAGGAAGACTGTTCTTAGATGCTTCAGTGTCCGAAGCATTGCCAGATGATTTAGCAGTTTCCCTGTAATTATTCCAATGAGCATATCAGGAAGACAAAGAATTCATGAAATTCATTAGCAAAATATCCACTAAATGCTTGAATATAAAAAAAAAATTACTAGCTACTAACCTCTCATTTAGTATGTGAAGAATAGGGTAAAAGGGTCCCGCAAGCATAGCAAGAAACCTAAGCGTAGGTTCTGGAGCATCCGGAAAGCCGTTAAGATCTGCCTGCACAAAAGTATTTTCATCAAGTCGAAAATAATAGAACACAAAGATGAAGAGCGGTTTTTCTAAAAAATTAACAGAAAAATATACCTCAAGTTGGGGAAGAAATGTCATCAAGCGGTTCGTCAAGTCTTGAAGAAGCTATATATACTAATGGAGTTAGATAATATATATATATATATATATATATACATATATATATATGTTTGCATAATAAAATAAATGCATATATGTTATTGTTCCACCTGAAGATGAATGTCCTCAGCATCTTGTTTGTGAGAAGTAATGTGAGGCAATAGGTGATTGATAACAGGCTGAAATTCTGGTTCAAGACCAATAACTGGAACACCAATCAACTGCAAGGCAGGAAGAGTTTTAACAAAATAATAATAGCAAAATTCTTTGGCTATAAAATAAGATAGTACCTGAATGAAGAAAATAGCTATGGGATTACCCCGCAAACAAGATATTCTCACATAACGACACGCGGTATAGTTGATGGGGTACATCATATCGCGGCGAGGTGCTTCACACCGTGGTCGGGCTTTTATAAAGGTCTCTGGCTGCAAGGATCAAAAAGGTAAACTTTGATGATTGCAAAAACATCAGTTACAATGAAAGCTCTTACCTTGTATCGCAAGCCAACTGAAATTTCCCATTCCAACACGGATTTGTTGTATATCCTTATGTGTGATAGCAGGCAAGGTTCCTAAATATATGAGTTAAAATTAAACCCAAATAACACACTTATTAACAAGAATTGCAAATCCCTAAACCATGAAATTATGATGTACCCTAACATTACCAAACAAGATACAAAAAGTGAAATTGATATAAAAGAAAAGGTTGATCGTACATCGAGTTCAAGCAGAATCCATTCTTTGGTATTGGTGGCCGTGGACCAGTGATTACGGAGGTCAATGTCCAGGACATGTGAAGCCTTCTGCGACGGAGATTCTCTGGAATTGGCCTTTACTTTGTAAGTCAAGGGTTTCACCCGCGGCTCTAATTCCACTTCATTCATCTTCAAATCAATGCTCTCTACTTCTCGAACTGTAATCCAGTTGGGGGGTTTTTGAGCTTGCCGGAGGTTTAATTTCACGCCGTTTTCATATGTTACGATAATTATTTGTGATCTATATACTATATAATAAATAAAGTTTTTTTCATCTCACGTGTGATCTTCAGATTTTTTTTTCGATCTCTCTTTTAATAATAATATTTTAAAAAAAATACTAACTATACTAATAAAACACATTTATTTTAAATTATCACTTATTATAAGAAACTTTAAAATCTAATTATGTAAATTTTATATTCAATCAAATAGTAAATGAAAGTAAAATTACATTAAATGATAATTAACTTATTTTCGAAATCCAATTATATATTAATTTTTACATATTTTGAATTTTTTTTTCTATCCTTAATATATGTAATACATTTTTACACGTGTAAAATTTATACATAAAGATTTAAAAAATTTTATGTATTAATATTTTTCATCCCGTGTGTATTACACGGCTAGTTATTAATAAATAAAATGTTTATATTATAAAGAGTAAAATTTCGGTTTGAGCCCATGTGGATTGCTTCAAATTACTCTTTCAGTTTAATAGTTTTAATTTCACTTTTTGAGTTATTGTAGTTTCATTTTCGTCTCAATTAAAGTCATACATCTAACACCGTTAAGATAATTCTGTTAACTTATTGTAAATTGACCAAAATACCCTTATTAAATTGGTTAACCTAAAAAAAACCCAGACCTCTGTCCTCTCTCTCTACTCTCTCTTCCACCAATCACCACCATCTTCTCCAGCAAGACCATCGCCGCCGGCCAGACCCACCACAATTGCCGCCCAGACTACCCCCGCCGGTCAAACCCACCGTCTCCGGCCTTCAACCATAAACCCATCCCCATCTTCATCTCTCTCTTGTGTCGAGATCTGGCCAGACCACCGCCCGCTACCACAAACCATCAAAACTTGAATAAAAATCAACCATCCACCACCATACCTGCTTTCGCCCGCCATAACCAGATCTGAAAATGGATGACGGTTTCTATGATTTGGTAGTGATTCAGGGATGCCCACTACAGAGAAACGTCGGGGGAACGACGGTTTCTATGATTTCGATTTCTATTTCAAGAACAATAACACCCAGCTCCATGTTGTTGGCCGATAATTTATGTTACCATGTTTTTCCGGCAAATGGTGGTGTGGAGCTTACAGATCAGGCGTGTTCTTGTGAGGTAAGGTGTGGTTTTTGTCACACCCCCAAATTCATTTACTTAATAAATAAATTAAGGTTGCAACGATTGGTACATTACATGTAGGTCTCTTCGTGTGTGACGGATCGTTGCATGCAAGTGGTCTACTA
The DNA here is from genome assembly GCA_023525975.1 of Smallanthus sonchifolius. NCBI lineage: Eukaryota > Viridiplantae > Streptophyta > Magnoliopsida > Asterales > Asteraceae > Smallanthus > Smallanthus sonchifolius. The sequence continues at coordinate 22,368,409 of CM042030.1, read as the reverse complement.
GTCGGACCGGGTGCGGAATACCCGTGACTAGGCGGAGAGTCTAACTAAAACAAAGTAAACCAAACACGAGAGTCACAATAAAAGCTCTTTCTATTATAAACACTCGACGGTTGCAGAGAGATTAGAAATTGCGTACTTAACAAACTGAGTTCGTCTAAGATATGAGTTCTGCGTACTTATCCTCTGTGAACCAAACCTATTTATACAGACCTGATGCCTGCCCAGTTAGCAAGTGCGCAGGACCAAATGCTCTTGCGTACTTAGCAAGTACGCATGGGTCTTCCTGCGTACTTGCTAAGTACGCAGGAGCTTTCTCCTGCGCACATGTAAGTGCGCAAAACACTTAAAAGAAATGCAACATACATTATGTAAAAGTAAATACAACTCGATAAACTATTACATAACGACTCTTACATACAAAGACAAATTACAGACATTAGAAATACAAACTACGACTCTATCCAGAGTGTTGTCACAGGAAAGTGCATCAACATACTCCCCCTTGACAACAGCTCGGGATCTTCATCGTCTTCAGTCTTCAATCTTCAGTCTTCACAGCACTGGTTCCTTAGCTTCCATCTTCTTTTTGTAATCAAGACAGAACTTGATCAACTTGCCGTATTTGGCAGAAAGAAGCTTTGTCCATTCGTCAGTGTGGATGCAGTACTTGTCGGCTAGTACCTCCAGATCGTTCACAGAAAAGTTGATGAAGCATACTTCATCAAATATCCTGATCACTTCGTTTGGTACCATGTTTCCACTTGCTGACTTACCTTTACCCATAACCACAGCCTCGCCCGTTTTTGGATCAACGTACCAGTACCACATGTCACCAAGAATATCCTGAGGTAACTTGCTCAGGGTAATCTTAGTTTCACATCGCACTGGCTTGTATACCAATCTCTTTATGTGCTTCTTAGTCACAGGATGTACAGCGTGCTTATCCTTGACTCTACTGGGCACTTGAGGCTTGAAGTATTCGAATTTCCCTGATCTTGCTTCCCGCTGTAGTGTTACCCACAAACCCATTGCTACTGCATGACTCGAGTGACTCAACAGGTCACGGTTTGCGAGGTTCACAAGGTCGTACTTGGGCAAAAGAGTTGAACGCCTCACTGGTTGGTTTCAAGTATTGAACCCCCCCAGATCTTTTGATGGCGAACAACTGCTTGTCCTCCTCGAACCTAACAGCCAAGATCATACCTGTAGCTCCGTGCTTGTCTGTTATGGACGTATTTTGCCACACGGGAGCTGGACCCTTAGATGATGCAGAAGGCATGTCTTTATCTTTTGGTGCCTCACGGTCCACAGGTGTAGGGTCGACTGGGGAGGCTTCAGTTGTAGCTTCAACATTACTTGCCATGTCAACTGAGCCTGTTTCGAGCAGAGATTCGAGCGATGATACTTCAAAGATCTCACCATCCTCTAACTCGTACTCTCCTTCCCCGTCTCCCTTGGGAATCTCTATTACCACGTCCTCATCTTCATCATTCCAGTCATCACCAGAGTCGATCTCTCCTTCTTCTAGATTGAAGAGCATCGATCTGTGCTTCTTTAGAATAGTCAGGCTCTAGATATAGGATCTCATCATCAGATAAGTCCTTAAGTACTTCAGCCACTGACTTCCCTTTATCACCACCACTACCAGAGGTATCACCACCCTCTTGCTGAGTAGACTCCCCCTCAGCCATTGGAATAGAAGAGATGGGCACAATCGCCAAAGCTTGGTGCTCACCTCCACTAGGACCGGCTTCAGGATCCTTGTCTTTATCATCATCCTTAGTCAAGTCGACTGGATGACAAGGCTCAGCACCAGTGGATTTGTTTTCTTTCTCTTTCTCCTTCTCTTTCTCTTTCTCTTTCTCTTTCTCCCCCTGAGCATCAAGCTTCTTGGTCAGTTCTTCAACTAATTTGACCATCGCTTCGTGCTCTTTTCTCTGTAAATCCATCCTTAGCTCAAGTGAAGTTCTGTGGCCTAGAATCATTTCATTGGTTTTCATTAGCAGCTCGTTCTGTGCCATAACATTCTTCAGTTTCTCATTTGTCCCTGTTCTCTGGCTGTGGAGAATCCTAACTTCATCGGCCAGGGAATTGATCTGTGCTTGTTGAGCATCAGACTCCTCCTTTGACTTTTGAATGGTCTTCAACATTCCAGCCACTTGGGTCTCTAAGACATTGATCCTTGCTTCATACGGATCAGAATGCCTAGATGATGAGGCTTCAACATTATGGATGGGGGAGGAGAAGATTGTGTCAAAGTCAAACCCTTGTGAGAAATCACCATAGTTGAAGGGTTGACCTGACGGCTCAGTGGTGTGATGTGGGAGTGGGGATGTAATGATGGGAGTGGGTGTTATGGTTGGGGTGATGGTGACTGACTCCGTGAGAAGTGGAGTAGTCACTGTCACCAGGACGGTTGGAGTAGGGAGGGTCACCGTCATAGGAATCTCCTCTGCACATTACCTTGTACTAGTGGCCTGCTCCTCCTTCTGTACAGTTGTTGTGCTGATGGGGTAGATTCTGACTCTGGACTGGCAGTCGCAGCTTGTACTTGCTGCACAGTCGGGATCTCTACAACCCTGGGCATAGCAACCTCTTGCCTATCGCCCCTCTTCTTGTTGGCACTCTCTTGCCTTTGTCTTTGTAGAGCAGCGTCAGAGTCAGAGGTCGGCTCATATTCGCTGCTCGAGCTTTGTCACTTTGTTTTAGAAGACGACGCATGCAGGGTTACCTGTGCCGATTTCCTCGGGTGTGCCTGGGATGGTGTGTCATCGGAATCAGAAGAATCTGATTCTGTTGCTTCTGAATCGGATTCCTCAGCACCACCATCACTACCTTCGTCATCACCTCCATCACTTTCATTCTCTTCTTCTTGTTGTTCATCAGAGTCATCACTCATCTCTGGTGCCGAATTGGGACTATACCAATTCCAATCTTCTGGTGCGACATATGCTTCATTAAGCAGGTGGCCAAAGAGTTCAGTATGCACAGTGGTAGGATCTACACTGCCTGGCTTTAGAAACTGAGCAAATACTCTCTTGTCCACCCGTTTTACTTGCAGTCTCTCCCCGATAGCACGTAGGTTTGGCAATGCATCATCAATCAAGAGTTGCACAAACCTCGGGTACAATAGGAACCTAAACTTCTCTGTGTATTGATCTGATCATTGATTGCTTTGAAGATGTAGCGAGAGAAGTTGTAGCCCCTATTAAGAGACAAGCCCACCATGGCTGCTGCAAGGTCATGACCCATGGCATCTTTCCCGACTTTTCTTGACGAGATGCACACGATCATGATGTGGGCAAAATACCGCCATTGATCCAATACCCACATCTTTTTGTAAGAAGCATAGTCCCTCGCTCCGACATATCCCATTCTATGCCTCCAACACCCATCCACATAGTAATCTGGATAGGATGTCGGGTCGGTAACGAGGTCTCCGAACTGCAGGACCCTTCTTATTGTATCTTCAGAGAAAGCAATAGCCTGACCATCAACGGTAGCCCTTATGACATTAGGGGATACCATGCAGTCGTGCTCTGCCGTCTCCCAGAATTGCTCCAAGTAAGGTCTTGAGATTGTTGGGTCAGCTGAGGTTGCATAACTTATTCTTGATCGGTTCAAAAAATCAACAATCTCCCGATATTGCAAAGCTGCCCCTTTCCACTCAGGTTGAGTGTTCGCTAACAAGTTGAATTCGTTAGTGAATGCCCGAGCCATAGTCTGCAGAAACACACAGAAAACATAATCAGAACAACGTATGTTATTGGAAATGAACAAACATGACATGGTATAGTAGTTACTTATTGAACAAAAATTTTAGACTTAGAAAAGTTTCTAAGTGTTGGTGCTGCGCACTTAGCAAGTGCGCAGCTTTTTCTTCTTCTTGCGTACTTGTTAAGTGCGCAAGAACAACACTTAAGAACAAAATTCAGAATTTGATTGATCGTTCAAAAATGGGTCGATTAGGTCGCCACTAGGTCGGAATCAAGGATGCTAACCTATGGGACCATTATCAACACCACAAACTACCAACATTTCACCAATTTTTGACCTAACACAGTCGCCGACCCACTGTCGAGTAAGCTTCAACTGACGGCTCGAATCGAGGATCAAAGGGTGATTAGAGAATAGATTAAGGTTCCTATTTGCATGAAACATACAATAAGTTACCCAAACAACCCCAAATTTTACCCAAAAATTCAAGATTCTAACCTAAAGTTTTCTAAGTCACAAATCGGTCGAATGTCACGATTTTATGGATGGAATCGGTCTAAATTCTCACCAATGCGATGTAATGAGATGATGAAAGTATAGACGGGACGAAAAGATGGTTTAGACACAATCGATTTTGAGTAGAAAATTGCAGAGGGAAACTCTTAGGTTTGAAAGCGTGAAACTCAGAAAAGTTCTAAGTGTCATTTTTATACCCATCACTCATTGGTCGTGCGTACTTGTTAAGTGCGCACGAGTTAAATCTTGTGTACTTACAAGTACGCAGGACTTAACTCTTGCGTACTTGTTAAGTACGCAAGGCTTACTTCGTGCGAACTTATCAAGTACGCACAGCCCTTAAGTGCGCAAATTTCCAACTCAGAATTATGAAGATTTTTCAAATCAACGAACAAACAAGATAAAAAATATTCAATCACGAGGTTTCAAATTCAATTCATGAAGGTTAAACATAAAATATTTTTGGCTTTTTCTGATTAAACTTGAACAATGCATAAACTTAAAATCTTTTTGTTCTTTTCTAGATAGATATATACAAGTATTCACACAAACTATTTGTGATCAAAGACAAGAGCAGAGGATCATATCAGGCTATCTTTTAGCAAAAACGATACAAAATAAACATCAAAGAATATGGGATCATGTCATGTATTACTCTTTATTCATACGTAATAAGCACATAAACAAGTAATCCAAGTTGACAATATTATAAGATTTGAAACTATACGCATCTTTGCATCATGTTCTTGTGTATTAAGGTATTAATTATAAGATATACAACGTGTACCCCAATGATATGCTATTCTAACTTGCACTATCTCAAGGCATCTAAGATTTTCCCAATGATTTTCTAGATTTTCAGAATGAAGCTACATCTATTAGCACAGGAAAAAATCAAGCAGAATACATAAGGATTATCGGGAATCATAAGATTCAGAATCGAGTGATTCATTTGTCTTGGTTTCTTGTGATTTTCTTCTTTGAATATCGGGATGATGATTCAGGATAATAGATATGGTGTTTGATTATCAGGTAAGGGGATCCAACTTTTATCTGGATTTGATTTCAATGAATCAGGAGTGATTCAAGGGTGAAAACATGCTCAACGGTTAATGCAGAGACATGACTTGATTCAATCTCTCCTTGCATACTTGTGAGTATGGGCAGTGAGATGAACCGCATTAATTATGCTAACGACATAACCCGAAACTGATCTCAAAAGAAAATTATTGCCAAAATCTAACATCCTTTATCTGATAATGATCTTTTCTATTCTTTTACGCACACACACTTGCAAACATGGGTTCAATTCACAGTTGTAATTTAGATTTAGTTTCCACACTACTAGTGATTCAAAGACGCATACAGCCTACTGACAATTCAAATTACTTGTAAATAAACAGATTAAAAACATAATAATTTAAACAATTAAGTAAACATGACACAATCATTTCCCATATGAGCAGTCCGTGGTGTTTAGATCGTTTCTGATGTATTATCATTTCCTCTTTTCTCAAGTTAACTTTGAAATTTTCTCAATTTTCTATTTTTTTTTTATTTTTGTAAAATATTTTAAAAACTAAAAGAACTATACAGAAAATTTAAAAGAATTAAAAATTTAACTTCCATGAATTGAATTGAGTTAAGAAAACTTAGTTTTCACTCAGGATTGAACATTCCTATCAAGTTGACAAGAAGCTCAAAATGGGATCGATCAAATACCTTTGTGAAAAGGTCAGCAAGATTGTCATCCGTGTGAACTTTTACAAGTTCGATTAAATGCTTTTTAGCACAATCACAGATGAAATGATGGCGAATCTCTATGTATTTAGTTATGAAATGTTTCACCGGGTTATTTGTGATGGACATGGTGGCATTGTTGTCAATGAATAGAGGAGTTCCAGTGAAGTTTAAGCCGTAGTCTCTCAACTGCTGCTGAATCCACAGTATCTGAGAACAACCGCTCGCTGCAGCAATGTATTCTGCTTCACAAGTTGAGACAGAAACTGTTGACTGCTTCTTACACTGCCAGGAGACCAGTCTGTCTCCTAAGAATTGACATCCACCAGAAGTTGACTTTCTGTCAAGGTTACAACCGCCATAATCTGAATCAGTGTAGGCTTTGAAGTCGAATGACTGCTGCTTAGAATACCAAAGACCTAATCGGGGTTTCCCTTTCAGGTATCTGAAAATTCTCTTCACAGCTATCATATGACTCCTTCGGTTGAGACTGAAACCTTGAGCACAAGCACACAACAAACATTATATCGGGTCTTGAAGCTGTGAGATACATAAGTGATCCAATCATCCCACGGTACAATCTGCTGTCTACATCCTTTCCATCTTTGTCAGGATGCAGACCATGATTGACTGGGATAGGTGTTCCATAAGTACTGCTATCATTCATCTTGTATTTTGACAAGATGTCCTGCACATACTTAGTTTGATGTAGATAAATGCCATCCTCTCTTTGACTGACTTGCAGACCCAGGAAGAACGACAATTCACCCATATAACTCATTTCAAATTTGGACTTCATCACCTGCTCGAATTCCCTACACATCCCTTCATTGGTAGACCCAAAAATGATGTCGTCGACATATACTTATACAAGAAGAATGTCACCTCATGCTTTCCTTATGAAGAGAGTTGAGTCAATCTGTCCACGGTCGAAACCATTAGACAGTAAATTTTTAGATAATGTCTCATACCATGCCCGCGGTGCTTGATGAAGACTGATCGATGTCGTTAGGTCGGTCAAAAACAATCCTTAAACACTTAACTAGTAAGGGTAAGAAGAGTATCGTATCCACGAGGAATCAGTGGTTAGTGGAATTGCTTAGTTTGATAGTTAGAATGAAGACACAGATAAAATAAATATGCAACTTCCTCCAAACTTCAGATTCTAGGTTTATGCATAAAACTCAGTTATTTAATTGGACACCACATAGACATAGTGTTGGAAAATCAGTTAAAATAGTAATTGAAGACAGGCTGTTGTCAGCAACCTATACAACCAGTTCCGTCACAAACCAGTATAATTCAATCACCCAATTTATGAATGCCAAGTTACCCCCTTTAGTCACCCGACCCTACTACTAGGTTTTGTCATCAACCGAACAAGATCGTAAAGCAAGCAAACTCAAAGCACTCAAATAAACTGTTTAACATAACTAATACATCAATCTACTCAGTTATTGTCAGAAACTAAATAGATCCAAAAACATAAATAAACTGAATCAAAACATGAAACCTATACGAACCGTCCGCCTGGAGGAAGCACAAGTGAATTAACCACTCATGGTGAAGGAAATCATCTTCAATCTTTCGAGCTTTCGACTATCCATCTTCACTTGCAAGTTGGAATCGTGTTCTTTAGCCTCCAAGAGCTCCAAAATCGCCCTAGGAGTGTGGTCAAAAAGATAGATCTGAATTTGGGGAAGAAACCCCCACTTAAACTCTCAAAATCGACAGTTTCCCGAGAATCCGCGTCAAAAAGACGTAACCAGCGTAAGCTTACGCTGGGAGGGCGTAGGCTTACGCTGTGGAGCTGAAGCCTGCTGTGAAGAAAATGTTTAGGCGTAGTCCTACGCTGGGCTTACGCTGTGGAGTAGGCCTACACTGTGGAGTAGGCTTACGCTGGGCTTACGCTGTGGAGTAGGCTTACGCTGGGCTTACGCTATGGAGTAGGCCTACGCTGGACTTACGCTGGTGGAGTAGGCTTACGCCAGGTGGAGTAGGCTTACGCCAGGTGGAGTAGGCTTACGCCAGGTCCTGAGTTTCTGCCCCGTTTTCTCCGTGTCTCTTCCGATTCTTGCATCTCTCACCTAATATCTTCCAAAATCATACTTTAAGCTTTCAACACCTGCACATGCATAGCTACACAAAACTTTTGTATTCCACATATCAAATTGCATAAATATAACATATTGCACCTTTTAATATATGAAACTTTGGCCACTTATCATATCCCCACACTTACTCTTTTGCGTCCCGAAAAAGAATTATGCAATGGAATCATAATTGAAACCTGCTCTCATAATCTCATACAATTAAAACATAATCACGCATTGACTGTAACAATTGGTATTTCTATCCGACTAAACCCAACCACCGATCTATTGAGCCCCCGATTCTGTGATCTACTATCCTATTTATTACCAAGCAACAGTTTCTCTATGGGTCTCACATTCAGGAAGCTACAACTTAGTCTAAACACATCTCAAAGTCATGTTTAGGCACGGGTTAAACCTTATAGATTTCCCACCACTATAAACACTAATTTACGAGTTTTTGAAAATTATGGGATTATGGATCGATGGATGAATGTTTTTGAGCTTTTATTATTATTTTATGAATGAACCTAACCCAGTGGTGTTTCAATCACGCTGGAACACGATATATGACACGTAGGCTGCAGTTCTTAAGCCATGAAGTACATAAGCTTCGGAGCATGGGTGTATCCTTCAAGTCACCATCCCAAAGGGAAACACGTACTCCTAACTTAGTCATCCAATATTGATCACTTAAGTCCCGCCCATGGGTGTATCCTTCAAGTCACCATCCCAAAGGGAAACACGTAGGCTGAACTCAAGCTCTCAATTTTGTTTAATTAAGCTCATGCAAGATGGATTATGGATTGCGGGCGTCACCAATTTTCGAATTTATTTTCATAAAAAGAAAGTGGTGTGCCAAGTAATTTTAAAAACTTATAAATTTTTGCTTATAGTGGTACCTATCACCTTATGATGACAGTTTCAACCTTGCCGAAGCCCTTAAGATAAGAACCCACAAGACATCCTGAATTGATTGTCAATTAACCCTAGATACAATATCAGGATATTTAAGCTCTTTAGATCGGTTGGGCCTACCAAAACATTACAAATCAAACACGTTTTCTATTTATTATTGTTTTTAATCACACAAGCATAGTTTCCAATTATATCTATCATTTTCCATTTAGTTACAAAAATTCTGATCCAAGGACATTTTTGAAAATTTTTAAATTTTTATGGATTTTTCAATTTTTATATATATATTTTTTTTCTATACAAACTCAGTCTCCCATCCCCACACTTAAACTCTACATTGTCCCCAATGTAGGATGAGAGACGATGAAAATAAATATGCAAAAATAAAACTATATACAGAATTGGAAAGCACGCACACTCACTTGACAACCCATGAAAATTCCCCACACTTGGCCGGCTCACACACAAAACAAAGAAAACAAAGAAATAATTTCCTAACTCACTTTCGTAGGAATCACGGATGCATTTAGCATATGCATCAAGCCTTTTAAACCCCTCGGTAGCCCGAGTGGACGAGTTGAGTCTCGTGAGGGTTTCTATTGAACACACCCGCAAAGTTCATTTAACTAGACATGAATGTAAAACATACCTTAGGCTACCTCCTAAGAGTGCTAAGTTTAATGTCCTCAGCCCGACGCAGTGTACCTTACTTCGGTCATGGTGGTCGGGTAGGATGCTTGCAGTCCTCCTTCCCCACACTTAAATTCCTCTCATCATCCACTTTTCTCCAAGCCTTCATAAACAGAGAAAAGAGTTCTTGATCTACATCATGAACTCGCGGTTTCTTCCCTTTCCGCTTTCTCTTTCTGACCCTTTTCTTCCCATTGTCTGGAGTCTCACCATTCTTCATCTCAGCTGACCTGTCAAACACAACACAAGCATTCTCGACTGTGTGATTCACCTTTTCAGGTGATCCACATTTGTTAGCTTTCGGGGTTGGCAAGTTTGAAAAAATTTTAAGACTCATTTTCTGAGCCCCAAACCTCATCCTTACCGTTCCCTCAGCACAGTTAATAGTTGCCTGAGCAGTGGCCAAGAACGGTCTACCCAAAATAATAGTTGGCTCTGTGTTCTTGACACAATCCAACACCAAGAAATCCACTGGGTAATAAAACTCTCCTACCTTCACAATCACATCCTTTACAATCCCCCGAGGATGTGCGGGAGTCTGATCAGCCAACACCACGGTGGTGTTAACTCTCTGTAATGGACCAAAATCGTGCTGATCATACAGACTCCCTGGAATTATACTCACAGATGCTCCAAGATCCAGCAATGCTCTATCTAGTTTAATTTCACCTATTTGTATAGAAATAATAGGTGTCCCTGGATCTTGGAGTTTTGGGGGAAAGGTACCCGTAAACACAGCATTCACACTAGCACTTAGCTTTACCTGTTCGGGACATTTGTGCCGTCTTTTACGGGTACTTAAACCTTTCAAGCACTCAACACTATCATGATTTTCTTTCAGTTCTTTCAAAAATGGTAGATTAATTTTATGATTTTCAAATTTCTCCCATCTTTCATCTTGTGTTGGATCCCGTTCACTCAAAACTGGTGGGAACACTGGTGGGAACAAAGCTGAAGGGAATGGAATTTTCAAAGATTTATTCACATTTTTATTTTTCAAATTATTTTGTGAAATTAAATCCTGATTATGGTCAGACTCAGACTCACTGTACTCCACCACTCTCTCTACTACCAGTGGTGGACTATGTTCAACATCGGAAAAATCAGATGAGGGTTGAAGACTTACATCATTTAGGTGTGCACTGTTTGTGGTTTGGGAACTTGAGGACTGATGTGCACTGCAAGGCTTACCTACTTCTTTGATGATGCTTGCAACAACCCCAGTTAGGTTGGTAACTAGATCTACCAAAGCTTGATGAGCTTTGTCCTGGCTCTCCTGTTGCTGCACCACTGCTTGTATCATCTCGGCCATCTTCTTCATGTTTGACTGGATGGCATCCAGTTCAGAATGGTAGTTGTCTTGATCAGGTGGCCTGCTTGGGTGGTAGTCTTGGTTGTAATCGTCCTGATAGTTTGGGTACTCAGGACCACCACCATATTGATTGTATCTTGGGCAATCTTGTGCCCAGTGGCCAGTGATGCCACAGTTGTTGCATGGTTCATAGTAGTCTTGGTCACCATAATAATTACTGTCCATGTCAACCTGCACACGTAGCACAACCGAGCAGCTCTGAACAAAGAAATAAACAAAATAAACAAAAAATAAAAACAGAAGTAAAGAAAATCTTTTTGAGTGTTTGATAAGAATTAAAATCAACTAAAGACAATAAACTAAAGCAATAGAACTAAGCGCACCGATTCCCCGGCAGCGGCGCCATTTTGATCGATGTCGTTAGGTCGGTCAAAAACAATCCTTAAACACTTAACTAGTAAGGGTAAGAAGAGTATCGTATCCACAAGGAATCAGTGGTTAGTGGAATTGCTTAGTTTGATAGTTAGAATGAAGACACAGATAAAATAAATATGCAACTTCCTCCAAACTTCAGATTCTAGGTTTATGCATAAAACTCAGTTATTTAATTGGACACCACATAGACATAGTGTTGGAAAATCAGTTAAAATAGTAAATGAAGACAGGCTGTTGTCAGCAACCTATACAACCAGTTCCGTCACAAACCAGTATAATTCAATCACCCAATTTATGAATGCCAAGTTACCCCCTTTAGTCACCCGACCCTACTACTAGGTTTTGTCATCAACCGAACAAGATCGTAAAGCAAGCAAACTCAAAGCACTCAAATAAACTGTTTAACATAACTAATACATCAATCTACTCAGTTATTGTCAGAAACTAAATAGATCCAAAAACATAAATAAACTGAATCAAAACATGAAACCTATACGAACCGTCCGCCTGGAGGAAGCACAAGTGAATTAACCACTCATGGTGAAGGAAATCATCTTCAATCTTTCGAGCTTTCGACTATCCATCTTCACTTGCAAGTTGGAATCGTGTTCTTTAGCCTCCAAGAGCTCCAAAATCGCCCTAGGAGTGTGGTCAAAAAGATAGATCTGAATTTGGGGAAGAAACCCCCACTTAAACTCTCAAAATCGACAGTTTCCCGAGAATCCGCGTCAAAAAGACGTAACCAGCGTAAGCTTACGCTGGGAGGGCGTAGGCTTACGCTGTGGAGCTGAAGCCTGCTGTGAAGAAAATGTTTAGGCGTAGTCCTACGCTGGGCTTACGCTGTGGAGTAGGCCTACACTGTGGAGTAGGCTTACGCTGGGCTTACGCTGTGGAGTAGGCTTACGCTGGGCTTACGCTATGGAGTAGGCCTACGCTGGACTTACGCTGGTGGAGTAGGCTTACGCCAGGTGGAGTAGGCTTACGCCAGGTGGAGTAGGCTTACGCCAGGTCCTGAGTTTCTGCCCCGTTTTCTCCGTGTCTCTTCCGATTCTTGCATCTCTCACCTAATATCTTCCAAAATCATACTTTAAGCTTTCAACACCTGCACATGCATAGCTACACAAAACTTTTGTATTCCACATATCAAATTGCATAAATATAACATATTGCACCTTTTAATATATGAAACTTTGGCCACTTATCAAAGACCATAAAGTGCTTTGTCGAGCTTATACACTTTATTGATATTATGCGGATCTTCAAAACCGGGAGGCTGAGTGACATAGACTTCTTCATGAAGTTTACCATATAGGAAAGCACTCTTCACATCAAGTTGATAGACCTTAAAGCCGACATATGTGGCATAAGCCAAGAACAGTCGAATGGCTTCAATTCTAGCAACTGGGGCATATACTTCCGTGTAATCCAAGCCCTCTTGCTGATAAAAACCCTGAACAACCAATCTTGCTTTGTTCTTCACAACAACATGACGATCATCCGTCTTGCATTTGAACACCCATCTGGTTCCAATTGGCTGAAAGCCTTTTGGCAAGTCAACCAAATCCCACACGTGCAACTTTTGGAATTGAGACAATTCATCTTGCATCGCCTCAATCCAGAAGTTGTCAGTGAGAGCCTCCTTCACATTCTTCGGCTCTAACTGGGACACGAATGCAGCATGCAGACATGTTTCCATGACACCAGTGTCAAGTATCTCTGTGTAAAGACTGGTGTTCTCAGTGATGGTTCGATGACGAGTCTGAATCGCCGGCATAAGGATCACCAATAATGTTGTCGATTGGATGATTCCTATGCACTCTCGTCTCCGGTACAATCGGTTCCGGAATTTCTGGATCTAGATTCGTGCTTAACTCCCCCATTTCCTGAGTTCCAGAGGAAGAAGATTCAATGTTAATTGGATCAGCTGGAGCTTCATTTCCTACAGTTGTGTTAGGATTAGCTGGAGCGTAATCTCCAACGACAAGAACATCTTCACTGTTATCACTGTCATGAGTTCCAGATGCAGATGCATCATTGGAATCCGGAGTTATAATTGGTACAGTAGCACGAGTGGAAAAACTGGAGTCATCGCCGCCACCCAATAATTCATAAACATTTGCGGCGTCATCTGCAGATATATCAGGAAGATTGAATGACTTGAATAGCGCATCATAATCAAAACCCCAAGCTGGACCTGTTGGTTCGGGTGGAATGCTGTGTTTACTACAATCCACTTCAAACCATTCCTCGACTGTACGAGTTCCTATATTGTACACTCTCTTGCAAGGCGAGTTAGCAACGTATCCTAAGAAGATGCCTTCCACTGCTTTTGCATGAAACTTAGACTGGCGGTCTTTGTATTGTAGCAACAAGGAACAAGGACTACCGAAAGGAACTAGGTAATCAAGATTGGGAAGTCGATTGTTGATCAACTCGTAACAAGTGTTGTTGTGCCTCTTCACTACCAGAACTCTGTTTAAGACGTGACACGCTGTATTAACTGCTTCTGCCCAGAAAGTGACAGGAAGCTTTGCATCCGACATCATAGTCCTTGCAGTCTCAATCAGTGTTCTGTTCTTCCGTTCAGCAACTCCATTCTGCTGAGGCGTGTACGGCGCGCTGAATTCGTGACGGATCCCTTTCTTGAGACAGAAAAGCTCCATCAAATTATTCTTGAACTCAGTTCCGTTGTCGCTCCTTATCCTTCTAACTTTCAGTTTGCAAAGAGATTCCAAGCTCAGGATCAAGTATTGAAGAATATCAACAGTCTCGTCTTTAGTACCTAAAAAATGCACCCAAGAAAAACGTGAGAAATTATCAGTTACAACTAGACAGAACGACTTACCTCCAATACTCCTGATACTTATGGGGCCAAACATATCCATGTGTAATAGCTCCAAAGGGGTATCAATAGAGTTTTGGAGCTTGGGCTTGTGAGACTTCCGTTGCTGTTTGCCCTTTTTACAAGGCATACAGTCATCTGCATCGGTAAATCTCAACTTAGGAACCCCGGTTACCAAACCGTTTCGGACAAGATGATTCATTTTACGATAAGAAATATGTCCGAGTTTCTTATGCCACAAGATAGAGTCAAGCTCTGTCGCTTTTGTAAGCAAACAAGTAGCAACTGATGAGGTGGTTGTTGCCACGCTCATATTGATCTGATATGTGTCATTCGTTCTTGGTGCTCTCATCAGAATCCAGTCTTCGGGAACCTCAAAACCGGGTTTGAGAATCAGGCATTCTGACTTGTCAAACATCACCGAGTACTCCTTATCACACATTTGGGCGACACTCAACAGGTTATGCTTCAGCTGCTCGCAGAAGTTGACATTGTCAAAGCTGACACAACCGTTTGAAACCACGCCTTGACACGTGATGCTGCCGCCTTTTTCTCCGGAAAAGGCCACATAGCCGCCTCTGAATGGTTTAACGTCTTGAAGCAAGGCCATGTTTCCTGTCATGTGCCGGGAGCATCCACTATCTACATACCAACGGTTAGAGATAGTACCCTTCGGACGTCCCTGCACGATTAACAAAAGAATTAGTTAGATTTGGAGACCCAAGCCATTGTGGTCTTGGGTCGTCCGTCTTTCTCAAAATAAACTACTTCTTTCAACTCACAGTCATGATGACTGTTCAAAATTGGTGAATCTTTGGAGGAATTAGGAACAGGAGATTGAGAACCTTTTACTTTCTTGTTCTAGGATCTCTTTTAATTCTTAACCAGAACAGGAGACTTTGGCTCAACCACAGCAGGTGAACTTGTGGAAGCTTCACCTGATTGAGCTTTAGTCACCTGTTCCAGCTTTCTCAATCTCTTATTCCTTGTTCTTCTCTGTGGCTTAGAGAGTCTAGCCACAGATTTCTCACTAGTACGTGTACTACCAGATGTAGACACACGAGGTACAGCAGGTTGCTTTACCTTTCTTGCAACAGATGGTTTGGCCTCAGATTTGATCTTTGGCTTTGCCATCGGTTGGACTGGTGGTTTCACCACATTCTGCTTTGGACTTTTGGGAGATGGTTTCACTGATGGCGACCTGGGGATAACAGCTGGTTGTGAAACAACAGGCCGTTTCCCTTGGTTCTTAGAAGGACAGTTCACAAAAATGTGACCAACCAAGCCACAGTGAAAACAGTTCCTCTTGTCTACATAAGTTCTCTTGTAAGGCTCATTAGATCTGGCCTTAGATAACTCAGCATTATGAGCAGGAGGAGTTGGTTTCTGAACAGCAGTCTGAACCTTAACAATTTGATTTTTGGGAGTATAGTATTTTTCCAAATTTTCTTTGTAACCAAGACCAAAGTGAGCTGAAAAAGCCTCTTTCTTTACTTGGTTAAGGTTTTTATACCCCCCATAAAGCATTACCTTAAGTTTATCATTTGATTCAATGACATCAGGTTCAGTTAAGATACAATTATCACCATTAGTGATAATGTTTTTCTTGACTTTCTGTTCAGTCAACAACTCCTCAGATACTACTCCTTCAGGGCAAGAGTTAACCGACCCGTCTTCAGAAGCAGTAACAAACTCCTCACTAGATGTGGAGTTAGCCTTACTTGTGGATTCATCCTTTTTAGGGAAATCATCCTTATCAGAGGACTCATCTAGACAAGTGAGATCAATGTCTAATAAGCCATTGACAAACTTCCCAATGATTGGTGGAGGAATGGCATTGGTACCAAGACCTAGACCATTCATTTTCCTCACTACAGATTCGTAGTGTTCCACCACAAAACGAGAGTTTTTCAACTTCTCATTTGTTCATTTTAACTGCAGGATCTCATTTTGCAGTTTGTTGATTTCATTGTTCCATTTTTCTAACCCCTTATAAGCAATATCCAAATGAAGCTGTTGATCGCCCATTTTTAAAGAATACTCACGTTTTTTCCTTTTTCAACGTTTCAATAGACTCTTTAAAACGTTTTTTGTTTTCTTTATAGTTTAGAGCTGCCATACTTAGGGGTTCAATTTTGTCTTGGAGCTTAGAATTTTCAAGTTTTAGCCCTAGACACTTAGAACATGAAACAACAAAAAAGGGATTAGATTCTACCTCAAGAGATGAACTTGTTGCTTCTCCAATGGCCATGAGAGCAACAGCAGTAGTCGATTCCTCTTTCTCAGCTACATAAGCTTCCTTTCCTTCAGCTTCCTCCTTTTCTTCTGTAGCAGCAGTAGTAGACTTTTTTAGGTCAGCCATAGAAGCTTCCCTTCTCTCTGCTTCCATCATTTCCATGATCTCAGCCATGAGACCAACCTGTGTTTGTGCGATGATGGCATCCTCAAGATGAACGCCCCAATCAAAGTTGTCGTCCTGTTGGGCTACCAGTGCATTGGACGTTCCACCTTGGCTTTGATTGTGGTGGTCTGGATTGTTTTGGCAATGGCTGTTTCCTTGGCTGGGTCGGGTAAAACCAGAGGCAGGTGCTTTGTCTTTCTGACACTCATGAGCAAAGTGTCCATAGTTCAGACACTTGTAGCATTTGGCCTTAGATTTGTCAAACCCGACCTTGGCATTAGGATGCCCGCCAATAAACTTTCTTCCTGTTCTGTTCAGGAAACGCTTGGCTCTCCTCAAAAGCATGGCCATATTCCATTGAATATCCATGTCCTCCATGTCATCAGGATCCACTTGATTAAAATCTTCCTCAATCGTCTCTGGATCAGTAAGCTTGCTACCTATGAAGTTTTCATATGCAAGCATACAAGATGAGAATAATGCTACATGATCTTTAACTATTCTGGCTATAGCTGAGTTGTTAGCTGAGGACGTAGCAGGAGGATTTCTTGAGGTATTTTGATGATGAGACCCCAACCCTGATCCTGAAGCATAGCAAGCATGACCACCACACCCAGTTGAGTGGTCTTCTTCAGTAGGATTTCCAGTGAAGAAGGCAATTCCAGAGCCAGATGACTTGGATGTGGAAGTCGTCCCATGATACATAGAAGGGTCTTGTATCTGGGGTCTTCCAGAGCTCTCCTTTCTTTTTAAGTTCATTTCATGAGCTTGAATCTTTCCTATTGCTTCCTCTACTGTCAACTCATAGAATTTAGGATTTTCCCTCATCAGGGTTGTGTACATCTCAAATTTGGGTGGTAAAGCATCCAAAAACTTTTCCACCATCTCTTCAGCTGGATACTTGAGGTCAAAAGCCTTCAACTCAGTTTGTAAATGATAGAACCTAGAGACGAGGTCATCTAGAGATTCGTTCTCAAAAAATCTGAAGCACTCATACTGCTTCCTGAGAAGATCCCGCTTACTCTTCTTGATGTCACTATTTCCTTCGAATCTCTTCTGTAAAGCTTTCCAGAGATCCTTAGAATTGTCATACCCTCGGAAACTGTGGAACAATTCCCGAGTTAATTCCATAGTGATCGAACCAAGTGCCTTCTTCTCTCGATCATATGCTTTCTTTTCTTCCTCATCGAGTTTAGTAATAGGCTTGGGCAATTCATCATCAAGATAGATGTGTGTGGGATGCTTATATCCCTCAAGGATTGGTATCCATAGTGATGAGTCGGTATACGAAATGTAGTGCTCAAAACGTGCTTTCCAATTAGAATAATCGTTTACGTTTAGCAACTTTGGTGGTTTCTGAGGTGTACCGATCTCATTATCATAGTTTAACATGTTTCCAAGATTCTGAAGGTTCGACATAGTGAACACTTAGTCAAAACTCAGAAAAATCAGACACAGTTGCGCACTTGGGATTGGCCTTGCGCACTTGAGAAATAGTCTTGCGTATTTAAGATTTACTCTTGCGTACTTGTAAGTACGCAGGAGGAAATGATTAAGTACGGAAGATATAACTTAAGTTCGCACAAGTTCAGTCTTGTGCACTTGTAAGTACGCAGGAGATAACTCTTGCGTATTTAGTAAGTACGCAGAAAACTGTACTTTTTGCCAAAAATGGTAAGTACGCAGGATACCTTTTCAGCAACTCTCACCAACCTTTTTCGGTGACTGGAAAATCGCCGGAGATGGTAAAAATTTGCCTGATGATTAATGCAAATGAGCCAAAGGGTCAGAAACTTGTTTCTAACCAACCTTTGATGCTCAATTAACTCAAATACACAACAAAAATTGGTTTTTTGAGAGATTTTTGCTTCTAAAAAAGTGCTCAATAGCTACCCTTTTTATCACAAAAATCAACAAAAATACCTCTTTTTGCTTGTAGAACTCAGCAAAAACGTCTCCAAATTCACTTACAACACTCGAATTCAAGAGCAATGCTCTGATACCACTTGTAGGTCCCTTCGTGTGTGATGGATCGTTGCATGCAAGTGGTCTACTAGTCGGACCGGGTGCGGAATACCCGTGACTAGGCGGAGAGTCTAACTAAAACAAAGTAAACCAAACACGAGAGTCAAAATAAAAGCTCTTTCTATTATAAACACTCAACGGTTACAGAGAGATTAGAAATTGCGTACTTAACAAACTGAGTTCGTCTAAGATATGAGTTCTGCGTACTTATCCTCTGTGAACCAAACCTATTTATACAGACCTGATGCCTGCGCACTTAGGACCAAATGCTCTTGCGTACTTAGCAAGTACGCATGGGTCTTCCTGCATACTTGCTAAGTACGCAGGAGCTTTCTCCTGCGCACATGTAAGTGCGCAAAACACTTAGAATAAATGCAACATACATTATGTAAAAGTAAATACAACTCGATAAACTATTACATAACGAATCTTACATACAAAGACAAATTACAGACATTAGAAATACAAACTAAGACTCTATCCAGAGTGTTGTCACAGGAAAGTGCATCAACATTACATAATAACAGAAGTATATTGAAGATGTGTACAATATTGAACACCATTACAAATACTTAAATAAGCTAGTACATTGTCCTAGAACCATGTAGGTCAAAACCGTCTTGAGGTTTTACAATCATGGTTCTTCGGCTTCTAGGGTTTAGTCCAAATGGCTAACCTATTCCAACCGTTCCATAGCTATATGTTACCTGAAAAACATACTTAAAAATGTCAACACAAAGGTTGGTGAGTTCACAGGTTTAATTGTCGGTTTTGACCAAAAATCAGCCCAACCTTCTTCTCCAGCGTTTGCTTGAAGCTTCTCCGAAGAATGTAACATCCCCGAAATTCTAAACTAGTAGTTCGGGTTGGTGGACGACCCGAACCTATATTAAATGAGAAGAAATTGAAAGGATTCTTATACTAGGTGTGTTTAACTACCGGGAATATCACAGTTAGTCGTTTAAATAAAGATTCGAGATCAATGCTTGCGCGAAAGAAGTAAAGGGACCTGAAACGAAACAAGGGGGCTTATATATACCACATTAGCGCAAACCCTAGGGCCACTTTTTGACCCTAGGTGTGCGACGGCAGCAGGTGCGCCGGAGAGGCAAGACGCCGGCGACGGCAGTGATCGGACAAGGAGGAGGAAGGCGGTGACGCGGGAGGCTTCGACCGGGAATCTTTCATACCACGCTACGGTAACCCTCGTTCATCATTCTCCGTGTTTTATTTGTGTTTTGGTTTAAAAACCCGACTAGGGTTTCTGTTTATTCTCTAGGTCGGAGAAGAAGGCTAGAGTGGAGGTCGGCGGTGGCGAGAGACGGCCGTGGACAGCAGCGAGAGGGATGAGGGAAGCTATGCTACGGCAGCATGATGGCAGGGAGGCTTGGCTACGGTGATGGTGGCTCGGCAGTGGTGGTGGCTAGTTGGCGGTACTCGGTGGAGGAGAAGGAAGCCGTTTGGGCTTGGCATAACAAAGAGGACGGTGGTGACGACTTGCACGGTGGTGCAAGGTGGAGACGGACGACGGAGAGGAGCCACCTAGGGTTTCTCCCTTCGTGCATGGTTTGCCTGCGAGCGAGAAATCCGGCTCGTGCACGTGCGTGTCCATGGGATTAGGGTTTGCATGGAAACGTGCATACATGCAAGTGTACTAGTTCGGGTATTCGAGTCCTAAGCGGATCCAGGACGATCCGGTTAATGTGAACCTGTGAACTAGGATTTTGGCAATAATGAAGAGACGAACAGAGGAGATTGGACTTGGGATTTAATTATTGATATATGTTGTCAACGTATCTTTAGAACATGTCGGATCATGTGATCGTGCATTTGACAGGTTTGGGGTTTGAGCAAGTAATCGGGGTGTAGAGCTAGGATTTTGACTAGGCTTAACCGGTGAGTTTCTAATCCCCTCTTTTTAAACGCTTACTATTTTGGGGCTATCATACATACTCGCATGCTTTATTAAACGAACGTATTACGAGTTATGATTTAAACTTGAAGTGTTTTATGAGATCGTTATGGGGTCCTTAGGGTGTGTGAACAAGAGTGTGATGATCTGGGTGTGTCATCTTATGAGTTAGTCGGGGCGAGTCAGGAATTTAGCTAAACCTGTGATGGTTATATAAGGAGAGTTAGCATGGGAACCCGTACGTGGTTCATTAACGAGTCAAGTAGGTACTAGTATGCTGTTATGCGTCGTGTGCTTGATGCTGTGTGTATTGTGTCGTTGTCCTCGTGACACGACGGATATCGTGTTTGCATGAGTCTATGTTGTGTCCATAGTATGTATGGCCTAGAAGTCAGTATGGTGTTTGTGTGTCGTATAACTTCCTATTCGGAAAGAGTTGGGTAATGTGTCTAGACGTTATGAGGATACGTCTAAGTAAGAGTTGGATTACACACGTAAGTGATCCGTAAATGGTGGTGAGTCATAGTACATGTCCAGGTAGTGTCATGTGTATATATGTGTTGCTTTGTGTGCTTGCATTGTTGTTCGCGTATTCGGCTAATAGGGATCTGGAGGACGGAGTCCTTCGGGGTCATCATTATACGTGTGATGTGTCAGTCACCATATGGTAGATGATATAGTCACCGTGTGGTGGCTGGGTAGTCATCATAGATGACGATTGTGTCGCTATGTTTAGCGGCGGGGCCCTGTAACAAGGGTGGAGCTGAGCTTATGATGAGTATCCCGACGGGGATAACCCTGACGAGGCTCCAGTGATGAGGTATGTATTTGTGTGCTTATATATGTGTTGAATTGCATGCAAGTGATGAGTTATATTAATTGTGTATGAGATGGTATTGATGTGATAAATAGATGGAATCAATGTGGTGTGTCGAGTCAGATTGACCGTTGTGTCAGGCTGAGTACATTGTGTACAACTGTTGAGTCAATTGGTTTATGAGAGTCCTGGTTAGGACTGGTAAGTCGGTGTCTAGAGGTTGGATGAGTTAACCGGTGTATGGTTAATCTATATGATAAATTGTGAGTTATCAGAATAGTAAGTTCGTTCTATGCTAGAGAGACTTACTGAGTTAAAATGGTGGGTAGAGTCTGGGGTGGTGAATCCTTTGGGATATTATAAAATAACAGGAGTTAATTATATGATGAAAATCTATACAACTATTTTCTGTTGACTAGAGGGTCTTGAGTGGAGATAAACAATAAATGAGACGAGTCGGCTTTTGTTAATTTAAACTATTAGAACTTACTCAGCGTAGCTGACTCTGTATGTACGTTAGATTGTTTTGAAGGTGAGTCTGCTAGATGAGGTATCTTGGCTTGGGAGCGGACTACTCGGGTTGGTGCGCATGCATTCGTCAGGTAACGTTATGAAAATTAACGAATTTAAAGATAATACTATTTCGAGAAAGACTTCCGCTGTTTATGTAAATGAAAGTTAGATGTTTTTAAAGAGTATAACCAGTTATGAGTACCAACTGTAGGGTGCCTGGTTTGAGGCCTTACAAGTTGGTATCAGAGCCGAGGTTTAAGAGAAAACTGGTGTTTTTAAACAAATAAAATGCCTTAACTTAAACTGAAAATAAGACGAGGGTGAAACAAATGCCACCACGAGTAACCACGAGCCAAGAGGTACGTCTTTCGAGTTGAGCAGTATTTATTATTTACCATTTGTGTAGTCTTACACTAGGTAAAGTGATTGGTGTCAGTAAGTGACTTATGGTTCCGTTTGGGATCTTGATGTGTGCTATGTGCTATAGTAGTATGTAGAACTACGTGAAGTTGTGTGGTGTGATTAAATGAGATTATGATGTGAGTTGAGTAATGCAGAGTATCATTAATTGTAACTATGTGAGATAGTTTGGTGTGTAGATATGATTTAGTAATTTTGTGTGTAACCTTGGATGGTGTGAAATTGTGATAAAGATGATGACTTGCTAGATTATTGTGCGGTGCTATGTGAGTTGTGTGGGATGCATGTGCATCCGGGGTGTGTGAAAGATAGAAAGCTAGTGTGAATACGATAGGGAAGGTTTAGAATCCGATCAGTAATGTGGACCACCAAATTGCATTTGATCACCGTGATTTGGCAGTCTATGATTACTCTCATATTCTAAATTTGACGCCCATAGTAATCACTCCAACGTTCTATCTTGTGCCGATACTGATGGCCATGACGATTCGGACTAGATGGATTTGGCGGGGAGCTCTCATCAGGAGGTTGATAGAACGGCGGGCTAGACATGCGGCTGCTATTCATACGGTTATCTTTGGGAAAAGATGGATCTTAGCACCTGTTCCATTGACGGTGGTTCCACCGGCGGCTGAGGATGAGCAGGAGCTACCCACATAAAAGGTGATTCTGGCGTTTCCGGCGCCTAATGCCCCCCAGTACTACCAGGGCAACTATGAGAGGTGGACTCAGTAGCTCCTTTTACAGGAGAAGTGGTTGGCGAGGAAGGAATGCATTTGCGGTTAGGCATCAGCCTCCGAGGCAGGATTCGGGATCGGGAAACAGATGGCTGGAGGAATCTGACGAAGTGGAACAAGTGGGTGATAACTTTGACTTGTTCAGTGATTAGAGCAGTGGTGGTTACCACGAGAGGACTAGAGCATCTTGAATAGTAGCCGTCAGGCACTTTTATGACGAAATACTTGTTCTTGGTTTTCAATTGCTTAATTTTAACCTTAATAGTGAATCTTACCATGGGATGGTCTGAAACGTAGTTAATGATAGTTGAATGTGTGATAGCTTGCTATTGGTGGTGCAGTGTAAATTATGTGTGATTATGTGGTTACATTTTTAACAACGTGAGTTCATACTAAATGTAATCTTTGATGTGATGCTAGAGCTTGGTTGACTAGATTGTATGAGTAGACATGTGTAGACCTGAGTTTTGATTATTTGTGTGTGTCTACTGTCTTAAGATAGTGTCACCTATGTGTTATGTTTAGGTGATGTTTGAAGTGTAAGGGGTGTGTTGCTCCTGGAGTAGTTGTTCAGGACAAAGTCCTGCGGGAAATCTTAAATATACATCTTTAGTATGTATAAATGTTCAGGACGAGGTCTTGTGAGAAATTGTAGTTACATACCTTATGTCTAGGTATACATGTTCAGGACCAGATCCTGTGGGGAAGTAAGATATTATATCTTGTGTGTATGAATGTTTAGAGTGATGTTTTGTGTCTAGACTGAGTAGTGTGTCGTCTTGAAGTGACCCGTATGGGTACGACCGTGTAAAATCTGTATGAGTATATGATGACGTGTGGCAGGGGCTACCATTTTAGTGAGTAAGAGGTAAGGTTCAGGAGTTTGTGTGTCGATAAATGACGAGGTCATATTGTATGCACGTAGATTTACTCAGATCTGGCAGTTGTGTATATGCACGTGATGTGTGTTTAGAGTTTGGGGTTACTAGTACATGTGTAGGACATTGTGTGTTTTGTAGATATGTGTGTCGGTGAGTGTCCTTGTAGTACATGCTCAGTCATGCATAGGACGGGTGGTTAGTATGCTCAAGTATAGTATTTCTATCTTGACGATTTTCTCGACGTTGATACATCGAGGTGGTGCGAGGAGTTTTGACGTCTTCTAGGCGACTAGTGAGGTGCTCTTATGAGATGCCTATGCTTATATCTCGGGAATTCGGAGCACGAAGCCAATGTGCGGAGCTGAGGAGTTAGTGATGAAAGCGGTTACGTAGACGCTGGACCAGAGATATCCATGAGGAGATTAAAGTGATGACGCTGAAGATTTCAGCACGAAGTAAACAAGGTGACGAAGGACCTTCATGGAACACGTTCCATATAAAGAATTCAGTCGAGGCGAGACACCAGATGAATAGGGATGCTTTCCCTGGACGGGACGATGAATAGCTGAGGCTGGTGAGCAGACGGACTTCGTGTTCGTAAATTATAAACGAGATGCGGTCGGTGATCGCATAGTAATGAAGTAAAGAGATACTATGGTAAAGGAATTTTGTGGAGACTAGTGTAGCTTTGTACAAGCTCCTGGAGATCATCAGAGATGGGCAGAAGTAATACCCTTATGGGTAAGCAGTGGGCTTGAGTTTGAAAACTCATCGTAGGATGGTGATAAAGGTGTGAAGGCGAGAAGTATGACGACTTCAGTAGGGAAGAACGACAAATGTCCTTAGACATGAGAGGTACGAAGCCATTTGGGTAGATGACCGTTAGTGTAACGAGATCACCAGGATTATACAAAGAATGACGGCAAAGGTGCCCGTGAGTAAAATAGGAAAATGGGATAAACGAGCAGGTAGTTGATGGTGTTGTGCCGTCTGAGTATAATTGGAAGGACGAGTAACGAGGGAATGCGTAGGTGAAATCTACAAGCAACAAATTTGAAAGCAGGCAACGAAGAATGCTTCTTTGGACACCAATGGGGATGGTCGTATTACAAGCAAAGTAATGAAAGCATGTAGTGTCAAGGTGAGTGTTTGACACCGAATGAATTTGGTGCACAATTGAAGACAGAAGGATATGTCGGGGTGGTTTGTGCTGACACAGGATTCGAGGACGAATCCTCTTTTAAGGGGGGTAGACTTGTAACATCACCGAAATTCTAAACTAGTAGTTCGGGTTGGTGGATGACCCGAACCTATATTAAATGAGAAAAAATTGAAAGGATTCTTATACTAGGTGTGTTTAAGTACCGGGAATATCACAGCTAGTCGTTTAAATAAAGATTCGAGATCGATGCGTGCGCGAAAGAAGTAAAGGGACCCTAACGAAACTAGGGGGCGTATATATACCACATTAGCGCAAACCCTAGGGCCACTTTGTAACCCTAGGTGTGCGACAGCAGGTGAGCCGGAGAGGCAAGACGCGGGCGACGGCGGTGATCGGACAAGGAGGAGGAAGGCGGTGACACGGGAGGCTTCGACCGGGAATCTTTCATACCATGCTACGGTATATTAACATCTTACCTTACTTATTGTGTTCTACCTATTTCCTGGCATGATGAAATAAATTCCTCCGTTCTCTATCTTTCAGTTAGAAATGGCTAGACGTGGAGGAGCTAGAAGAGGTGGACGAGGAAGACGTGGTGGGCGGACTGGCTGCCGCGGTGGAGCTAGTGCAAACCAAGAGATTGAGGGGAGTGTCCACACTACCCATACCGATACAGCAGCCAGCCAACCAACCCGATGTTGAGCATGCGTCATAAGCTAACCAGACATTTTACTTTGAACCAGCCGTGCAGGCAGCTCTCGACCAGGAATTCACCCGACTACTAAAGGGAACCTTACCGGTCATACTGGCCGAAGCCTTGATGAAATCCAATGAGAACCCCAACACAATCCCAGCCACGGAAGGGCCCGTGGTGCTTCCAGCCATGGGAGGACCAATTCCGATGGAGAATGTTGCACTGCCCGCTCGCGGATGCGATTACAAGGCATTTTGTGGTTGTGATCCGACTGAGCTTACTGGGGAGAAAGAAGTAGCAGATACCTTAGATTGGATCAATGTCATAGAATCCACCATCCACCTCAGTGACTGCCGACCGGATCAAGCGGTCAGGTTCGCAGCTATGTCACTGAAGGGGGAGGCAGCACACTGGTGGGAGACTATGAAACAGGCTAAGGGTGACCAAGCGGTCGAGCAAATGAGGTGGAATGACCTGAAAGCATTAGTAATTGAGAAGTTCTGCCCCTAAGAATGAATTCCACAAGGAGGAGAGGGAGTTCCTGAATTTGCAAGCCGGACTCATGACTCACAGGCAATACACTTCCAAGTACAACGATCTGGCATGCCTGGTGCCTCATTTGGTGACCACAGAGGAGAGGAGGATTCATTACTATGTTCAAGTGCTGCCTTCAAAAGTTTGTACCTTTGTCAAGGCTAACACACCGAGTACTTTTGAGTCGGTGGTTATTCTAAGTGGAGTTGTGTATGATGACATAGCCTCTACCGACGTCATCCCTGAAGCACCCAAGAGACAAGCGATCAAGCGAACAGGCAAAGACCTCCAGGGTCCAAGCGAAGTAAGAGCAAGGGTAGACACCGAAGGGACGTGTGGTAAGTGTGGAAAGAAGCATGGAGGCGAATGCAGGTTAGGATCAATGGGATGTTACAAATGTGGCAAGCAAGGCCACCTTTCTCGCAGTTGCCCAGACAAACGTATATGTTATAACTATGGCGAGAAGGGGCATTACAGTAATGAATGTAAGAAACCAAAGGCCGCAACAAAGGCAAGAGTATACCAAATCATCGATAAGGAAGATTGTGAGAGAGCTTGTAACATCCACGAATTTTATATGTAATAGTTTATTTCATTTAGTGCTTTAATAACATTGTGACATGTCAGATTTTCTTTTTAAACGTGTTATAACATTATGCCATTAACGACTCGGAGTTTTGATTTTTCTTTAAACGTTTATTTCATATTTTCTTCATATATATATTTATATATATTTTGTTAAAATAAATGATTTGAATATAAACTTTAGATTTTATAAAATGAGATTTTAATTTATAAAAAGATAAATCTATACATACTAATAAATAAAGGTTTTGAGAGGGACACTTGTCACTTCCTCATACATTCTCACATTAATTTTTCCGTCTCTCTCTCCTAATAAATACACATATATATATATCTTAGTAAATAATAATGTTATTATAAATCTATACTATATTTTTTGAAAGGTACAAATCTATACTATATAATAAAGGAAAACCATGGGGGACACGTGTCACTCTTTGCTTACTCATTATCTTTATTTTCCCGTCTCTCTCTCCTATTAAATATTAATTTTTTTGTTTCTCTCTCCTATTAAATATTAATTTTTTTTGTTTCTCTCTCTTATTAAATAATAATATCAAATAATAATCTTTATATTAATAAACAAAATTCTATAGACACGTGTCATTTTCTGGTTTATTTGTATCATTTCCCCCCTCTCTATCACATATTGAATAATAATATTAAAACAATTTATTTTTAGATTTTTAATATAAATCTAATTACGGATACTTATTATTTAATTTTAAATACTTCAACCGATGTACTATATCGGTTTATTCAACCCGTGTATTACACGGGTTTTTTAAAATATAAATTTTTTATTACTAAGTATATAACATATTATTTATTCAACCCGTGTAATACACGGGATTTTAACATAGTAATGTTATATATAAATAAGTTTTTAAGTTTTATAAGTGTATTGAAAACTAAATCAAATGGTTAAATATCAAAGATTTGGGCCTTGGACCCCCCCTTGTATGCCTTTGAACCCCTTTTTCTATACTTGAAACCCCCCCCCCTTATTGAACCCCCTTCCACAAATATGGACCCTGGAACAAGTTCATCCTCAATTTTGACCCTAGAAAGTCAAACCACCTCAAATCATTCATCAATCCCCGAAATCTCAGGATTTTGATCCTCCAAATCATTATGCCACTCATTAGCAACCGTTAGGGACTTGTAATCGTTCAAATTGATTGGAAAATCAAGGTTTTTAAACCCATTCATGGGGGGTTACGATTTTGGGTTAGAAAACCCACGATACATGCTCTAAATCCCGTCAATCTCGTCCCATTAACTATTGGAAACGCATATCTCGTCACCCTATAAATAACCCTACCGTTTACAGGTCGAAGTCACCTCGAAAATCAGTGCTTTCCCCTCCCCCAAATCACGATCGGCTCAAGAGGAAACGGATTTCAGTCTTCCGACGAATCAGGTGCCATTTCAGGTAATATAACCATCATTCTACTCGATTTCACACTGGAAATAAAAGCCCTATAGTATTAATTTCGATATGTGGGAAATTCTTGTTGAATTGGGAGGCTAGGGTTTCCAATTTCTTAATTTGGGGAAGAAGGGTGATTAGGGTTGTTTTATAAAAAAATAATTATTCATATTAGTTAACAAGGCATATCCCAGATCAACCGGTTAAAGCTTGTGACATCTAAACCCAAGCTCATGGGTTCTAAACCCGGCATGGCCACCTTTTTTGTGATTGCTTCTATTTACTCTCACACACATTTATATATCTATAAACTATTATTATTATGTTTTGATTATAAAACAAATTATTTAATAGATTTGCTAGGGTTTATAACTAATACTTTTTTAACAAGTATTCATAAATATATGTTTAATTATTTACTAAAAACAGTTTGATTATAAAAAAAACGTATAACAAATAGTATACGAGTATTATTATGGTTAAGTGCGTATTATTTCGCTACCATTTTATATTCTAATGATTATTTAACCTAATTATCTTAATGAAGTAATTAATTGCTATTAATATTTATTGCTGACACCTAAAAAAACTCTTTTATAAATAAAAATCTATAAAACATTACTTCATGTAATTTCATTTATACATTAACACTTTAGTTATCGTCAAAATTCTTATCTTTAATATTCTTTCGTTCGTTCCAATTCCTAAAGTCCCAATCGTTCCGTTCTTATTCCCTCTAATCATTTCTATACATTAAATAACATATCTTATTTAACTTAGGGCGTCTTTAATTCTCGTTGCTACAAGTTACAAGTCCAATCATCTACTTATCAAGGTGAGAAAATAGCCCTTACTTTTTTCCTTTAATTATTTTGGGGTGGAACATGTACACATATCAAAACACGTTTTCTATCAAAAACAATTCAAACATAACAAGTCATTCAACTAAACTTATTATCAACGAGTTCAACATGATAATCATAATCTTTCGTAAACATTGAACTACTCGGGGTTTGACGTATTCTTGTTCAAACACGAGGAAGCTATAAACTATTAGACTACTCGGGGTTTGATGTATTCTTTTTCAAACATGAGGGAGCTATAAATATTGAACTACTCGGGGTTGACGTATTCTTGTTCAAACACGAGGAAGCTATAAAATTTACGTTAGTACAACTTTGGGCCTATATTTTTATAGGATCGTGAAAGTACAAGATGGTTCTGTTCTTAGTTGAGATTGGCGGAAACAATAACAACTACACAAGTATAATTGAGTAAACAGAATGAATACTAATAAGAACACTGTTGTATTAAGCTTTGTGAATAAACGGTTACAAATGAAAACTCAGTGAAGAAGCACAAAAAGCACACATACAATGAAGTGTTTACAGATTATTTATACTCACTTAGAATCAAGACAGCCCCTTGATTCTAAGGATTAGATCTAACACAGACCGTTGATCTGTTGTGTCTTGCTAACTATTACACGTTTTGTCTATATCTAGTTAACTTTATTGAAGCGTCTTCTTTATGCATCATTACTTGCATGCTAGGAGAAGAGCATTGTTGTCGGTCATTGGTTGTGCCATTGAGGTTCCTTCTGCTTTGAGTGTGTCAGTTGCTTTTGTAGAAAGTTGTTAGTGACGCTTGGTATGGATAGTCAGCTGCAACGATTTGTCTTCAAGGCACAAGGCTGTCAGCAGCAAAGATGTTGATCAGCAGCAAGATGTAACCATCCAGAGCTGTTGATGATTTGCCTGTCAGCAGCATCAAGTGTTGATGCTGCTGAGAAGCTTATCCACAGCAACTTTGGTCTTCATAGATTAGGCTATCCGCAGCAGATTTGTTCTTCAGCAGGAGAACAAGTATCCGCAGCAGATAAGCTTGTCCGCAGCAGATTGTTGGTCAGCAGCAAACTCTGAGATCAGCAGCATTTGTACTTAGAGAATTTTGTAGCCATCAGTATTTGATTCTACAAACTCCCCTTAGACTGATGCTACCAAAATTCTCTTATTGCCTTTGTTGCTGAAGCTTTTGCACATTTCTGACTATCCTTTCAACCAAAGGAAAAAGCTTCGAAAACAGCCATCTTGTACTTTGAAATACAGCCTGCAGTCGTCAAAGCTGTCTGAGTCTTTCTCTATTGGGACCATCTCCCCCTTTTTGGTTGCATCAGTGGACAAATGTGCATCAGTTTGGGTGCCCACTGATACAAAGGAGGGAGTAAGAAAAGTTGGGCATTGATGTGCCTCTATCATATTCACCCTGGCCGTCAATTCCAAGATATGAAGTTTCAGTCTGTCCTCATCCACAGTTGTGGAATCCTTGGATCCAGATGGGGCCTTAGGCCTAGCCTCTTCATCCCCATCACCCATGGTTTCTTGGCACCTGGGATTCCTCTCAGTGAGGGGAGTTTCCAAGGAATCATCCTCATTGTGAGTTGCCGTGGTTGAGGTCTTAGCATTGTTGTCACTGTCCTCCTGGTCATTTGATGGACCAGCAGTAGTGACAGCCTCTTCCACATCCACTCTTTCATAACTTCTAGAGTGGTCCTTCAGGGTAGAAGAACTTGGGTTGGGTGTGTTGGAAGCAAGATCAATCAGTACCTTCGAGATAGTGGTCGTTGGAGAAGGTACATCATCTTGATCAGGTTCCTCAGCACTTAAGTTCAGAAGAGAAAGGAAGGGCTCAGTGGGGCTGTTCTATAGATCCGGGAAGTGATCCTGATCCTAATAGAGAGACATCCAAAGGAGTTTCCCTAATAATGTTGCTTTCCCTTATGATATTCTCACCAGAATGTTGTGATTCTGAGTGAGGGCTGTTAGGTTGGGTTTGGGCCTTGGAGGCAAGAGAAGAAGGAGTTCTCTTGCCCCTTTTCCTAGTATATGTCGTTGCAACCGGGGCCCTGTGTTCCGGTTGAACGATATAATCCAAAACAGGTGTAAGTAATGTTTGTGCCTGTGCATCCTTAGTAGTATGCACAGGGGTTCGAATGGTTGAAGCAGACTGTTGTTCAGGATGTGAGGTGGAGGGTGTGGGATCAGTATCAGCTGGGATTGCTGAACTGTCAACCGGGGTACTCTGTATTTCAGCATTGTAGATAACAATTGAACATTGACCCCTGAGAACTTTTTAGAAACAAGACACGTGTCAACCTCTGGTTGAATTGCGGCGTGATGGACCGTTACGAGGCCGTGACGGTCCGTCATAGGGTTTCCACGCGTCACTTTCAGTCTATTAGTCACCGGACACGTGGCGTGTCATCATTATTCGCGTGGTCACCCCGTAACGGACCGTTACAGACCGTCACGGTCCGTTTCCTTTTGATCCTTGTTCTTTCATATATTTACACTTATAGTCCCTGTACTTTATATTTATTATTTTGGGAACAAAATTTTGAGAAATGTT
The DNA here is from genome assembly GCA_023525975.1 of Smallanthus sonchifolius. Classification (NCBI taxonomy): domain Eukaryota; kingdom Viridiplantae; phylum Streptophyta; class Magnoliopsida; order Asterales; family Asteraceae; genus Smallanthus; species Smallanthus sonchifolius. Next base: position 22,336,625 of record CM042030.1, on the reverse strand, counting down.
ACATTCCCCCCACATTTTGAAAAATCTCGTCCTTGAGATTACTGGAACAGGTGTGGATACTTCTTCTTCATTTCTGATTCTAGTTCCCAAGTGTATTCAGGACCACATCTAGAATTCCACTTGACTTTAACAAGCTTGAATCTTTTCTTCTTCAACTTTTTAGTCTGACGATCTTCTATTTGTAGAGGTTGTTCTACAAATCTTAGTTTTTCGTTTACCTCTATATCTTGTAGAGGCATTATTAAAGATTCATCAGCTAGACATTTACGAAGATTAGATATATGGAATACATCGTGTATTCTACTCATTTCTTCTGGTAATTCTAATTGATAAGCCACTGGTCCAATTCGTTTAATAATCTTGAAGGGTCCAACAAATCGAGGACTTAGTTTACCCTTCTTTCCGAATCGAACAATTCCTTTCAAAGTGATAGTTTTAATAATACCTTGTCTCCAGTTTCAATTTCTAGTGGCTTTCTTCTCCTGTCTGCATAGCTCTTTTGTTTGTCTCTTGCTGCTTTCAACCTTTCTTGTATTTGAGCTACTTTGTTCGTTGTTTCCTGAACAAGCTTAGGTCCTGACATTCGGTTTTCTCCAACTTCAGGCAAGCACACAGGAGTTCGGCATTTTCTTCCATATAAGGCTTCGAAAGGTGCATCCTGAATGCTTGTGTGATAACTATTGTTGTATAAAATTCCATTAGGTGTAGGTGATTATCCCAACTACCACCTAAGTCTATCACACTGCTGATAATGCAAAAATCCACCTAAGTTGTTAGTGACGCTTGGTATGGATAGTCAGCTGCAACGATTTGTCTTCAAGGCACAAGGCTGTCAGCAGCAAAGATGTTGATCAGCAGCAAGATGTAACCATCCAGAGCTGCTGATGATTTGCCTGTCAGCAGCATCAAGTGTTGATGCTGCTGAGAAGCTTATCCGCATCAACTTTGGTCTTCATAGATTAGGCTATCCGCAGCAGATTTGTTCTTCAGCAGGAGAACAAGTATCCGCAGCAGATAAGCTTGTCCGCAGCAGATTGTTGGTCAGCAGCAAACTCTGAGATCAGCAGCATTTGTACTTAGAGAATTTTGTAGCCATCAGTCTTTGATTCTACAAACTCCCCTTAGACTGATGCTACCAAAATTCTCTTATTGCCTTTGTTGCTGAAGCTTTTGCACATTTCTGACTATCCTTTCAACCAAAGGAAAAAGCTTCGAAAACAGCCATCTTGTACTTTGAAATACAGCCTGCAGTCGTCAAAGCTGTCTGAGTCTTTCTCCATTGGGACCATCTCCCCCTTTTTGGTTGCATCAGTGGACAAATGTGCATCAGTTTGGGTGCCCACTGATACAAAGGAGGGAGTAAGAAAAGTTGGGCATTGATGTGCCTCTATCATATTCACCCTGGCCGTCAATTCCAAGATATGAAGTTTCAGTCTGTCCTCATCCACAGTTGTGGAATCCTTGGATCCAGATGGGGCCTTAGGCCTAGCCTCTTCATCCCCATCACCCATGGTTTCTTGGCACCTGGGATTCCTCTCAGTGAGGGGAGTTTCCAAGGAAACATCCTCACTGTGAGTTGCCGTGGTTGAGATCTTAGCATTGTTGTCACTGTCCTCCTGGTCATTTGATGGACCAGCAGTAGTGACAGCCTCTTCCACATCCACTCTTTCATAACTCCTAGAGTGGTCCTTCAGGGTAGAAGAACTTGGGTTGGGTGTGTTGGAAGCAAGATCAATCAGTACCTCCGAGATAGTGGTCGTTGGAGAAGGTACATCATCTTGATCAGGTTCCTCAGCACTTAAGTTCAGAAGAGAAAGGAAGGGCTCTGTGGGGCTGTTCTATAGATCCAGGAAGTGATCCTGATCCTAATAGAGAGACATCCAAAGGAGTCTCCCTAATAATGTGGCTTTCCTTTATGATATTCTCACCAGAATGTTGTGATTCTGAGTGATGGGTATTAGGTTGGGTTTGGGCCTTGGAGGCAAGAGAAGAAGGAGTTCTCTTGCCCCTTTTCCTAGTATATGTCGTTGCAACCGGGGCCCTGTGTTCCGGTTGAATGATATCATCCAAAACAGGTGTAAGTAATGTTTGTGCCTGTGCATCCTTAGTAGTATGCACAGGGGTTCGAATGGTTGAAGCAGACTGTTGTTCAGGATGTGAGGTGGAGGGTGTGGGATCAGTATCAGCTGGGATTGCTGAACTGTCAATCGGGGTACTCTGTATGTTCAGCATTGTAGATAACAGTTGAACATTGACCCCTGAGAACTTTTTAGAAACAGTTCTCATGTTATCACTTCAGATCGGCGAAAATGCAGATCTTCGTGAAAACCCTAACGGGTAAGACGATCACGTTTGAGGTCGAATCCTTCGACACAATCGACAACGTGAAGGAAAAGATCCAAGACAAGGAAGGTATTCCGCCAGATCAGCAGCGTCTAATCTTCGCCGGAAAACAGCTCGAGGACGGCAGAACCCTAGCCGATTACAACATCCAGAAGGAGTCAAATCTTCTCCTCGTCCGTCTTCTCGGCGGTGGCGCGAAGAAGCGCAAGAAGAAGACCATGGAAGACGGAGACAAGTGCTGAGCTTACCTGATGACATCCGTTTCTTTTCTGAGATATGCATTGGAGAAGAGTGTGGTTTCCGAGATGGGGATATCCTTGACGTCTTCCTTGTCTTTGATTTGGGGAATCCCTTGTTCGGTAGAGTAGACGGCGGTACACCAGAAATCCTCCATATGAGGGATATGTGTGACATGGTTGGTTGTGAGGGCAAATTGGATCTTTGATCGACATAAGAAGTCGATCATATCATTGAATCCTTCGGATATCTTTCACTTGGTTGGGTATGACAGTGAGGGATGAAGGGCTTTGAAAGTGATGGGGGCTTGAATAAAGTGTTGGGGACTTGAAGGAAAGTGATGTTGGTTTAGGGAGAAGTGGAAGGTGAAGAGGTGGAAATTTGATTTGTTTTATAATGGCAGAGGAGAGAAAAATCAAAATGACTTGTACAGTACAACCTTATTTACTTTTTATTGTTACAGCTGTAATACACCAAGGCAGTCATGGTAAAGACTGACGTTAATATCTTTTACAGCGGGTAAAAGTTAATATGGACTTAAATTTATCCATCAGCAGCAATTGCTGTGGATGAATAAGTCTATCCGCTGCAACTTTGGTTGCTGCGAAAGGTTAAGTTTGTCAGCAGCAGACTTAATTGCTGCTGATAGATGCAATGATCTGCAGCAAGGATGTTGCTGCTGACAGCCTTAAAGCTATCTGCAGGGAAAATTGGAGCACCCCAAGGGGATGAACTTGGGCGAATGAATCCTTTTTCTAGAAATTCATCCAATTGATTCTTTAATTCTTTCATTTCAGTTAGGGATAAACGGTATGGAGCTTTGGCAATAGGAGCCATTCCTGGTACAAGATTGATTTTGAATTGTACTTCTCTTTCAAGTGGTAGGTAATTCATCTGGAAATACATCTGCATAATCAGCTACCACCGGTACATCTTCAATCTTCTTTTTCCTTTGTACTGGCAGAAATCTAAACCAAATATGCAATGCATCCCTTCTGAAGGCATTTAGTTGCTTTTAGCATTGAGATGATTCCCAAAGGTCGGTTTTGTTTGTCACCATAAATTGTTAAAGGTTTTCCAAAAGGAATTTGGATTTATATGGTCTTCTTATCACAAAGGATATGGGCTTGGTTACTGGCTAACCAATCCATTCCTAAGACAACATCAGATACTTCTAATGTCATAGGCATTAATTGTACAGGTATGACGTGTCCCGATATTGTGATAGTAAAGTCATCTAGGAATTCGGAGATTTTGATGATATTTCCTTCGGTCGTTTCTACTTCATAAATCTTATCTAGTGGAACTAAGAGCTTGTTAAATAGATTACATAATTTATAATATATAAAACTTAAATTCGCACCAGAGTCAAATAATACTCTAGCATTAATATTATCAATGAGGAATATACCAGTGACTGCATCTGGAACAGTTGCAGCATCATGAGTATTAAGTACGAAAGCTCGTACATTCTTTTTATTTCCCTCATTGGCCTTTGAACCACTAGATCCTACTTGATTAAGCTTTGGGCAGGTTGATTTAAATTGGCCGGTCTCCACACAATTGAAACAAGAGATGTTCTTTTTCTTTGGGCAGTTTTCAAATGTATGCCCAATCTGCTTACAGAAATGACAGTAAGTTTTTTTTTGAAGCATTCTTTGGTATGCCTTTTCTTGCAGATTTTGCATTCATGGATGGAAGAATTAAATCCTCTTTTGACAGGCTGATTTCTTTTATTCCAAGAAGAACTATTTTTCTGATTCTCCGTAGCCTTCTTGGCCAATTCCCTTGCCTTTCCTTCCTCTTGTTTCCTTATCACACCGTCAGTTAGGATTCCTCCTAGCTGCACGGCGGATGCTATGGTCTGAGGCATAGTAACCTTGACCATATCTTTGATTTCTTATGCCAGACCCCAAATATAGCTTTTGATTAAATTAGGTTCAGGGGTGGATAGGTGTGGAACCAACCAAGCATATCCAAACATCTTGGAGACATACTCCTGGTGTTTAGTTCCTTCCATACGAAGATTTAAGAATTTAGTTTCAATTCTTTCTCTCTCAATGATGGGACAGAATCTTTGAATTACCATTTCTTTGAATTCTTCCCATTCCATGGAATAGGCTTTGTGCCGACCAATGGCTTGTACGATAGAATTCCACCATTCCAATGCTTCATCTTTGAAAAGGTTTGATTCATAAAGCACCATATCTTCATCAGCTCATTTGCTGATGGAGATAACAGACTCAACTTTTTCCATCCACCTTAGGGCTGCTACTTCTCCTTCACTTCCTGCATATTCAAGAGGTTGGCATGCCCGGAATGCACGAAATGTACACCCCTTTTTTCTTTTTCATTATTTACTAGTTTCTTCATCATCATTTGATGAATTATCTCCATTTGAATTATGGTTTTCTTCCCGGTTGTTTTTAGATTCAGCAATTTTATTTTTCGCTTTATCTTCCTTCATAGCTTTTAAAATTGTAGAAAGAGCTTCTTTGATTCCTTCTGCAACCATTTTCTTTATTTCTGTTTTTTGTTGCAGTTGTTCAGAATTTTCATTTTGAATTTGTTTACTTTTGCCACCATAAGATGGTCCTTGTTTCGACATTCTATTGAAAAGAAGGAATTTATTAATATTCATAATACATATTATAGAGACCAGAAAGGAAATTACATATAACCCTGGTTACGGGCATTTTCTAGAATTTGTCTTAACTCTCTATCCTTGTAAAAACTCAAGCTTTTGATGTCAAATCACACACAAAAAGTCACTATTCGATCTCAATCACGAGTAAAAGCTCTGATACCACATGTAGGTCCCACCGGGGTCTCTAGACGAGCGACTCTACACACACACGGAGTGCGGAATCCAACGCATGCATGTTTGTATAGTGATGACAAGAACAATAGTAGTGAACACAGTATGTAAATAATCTTCTCCTCTATTGCTCTCAAACTTGAGTGTTTACAGAACTTATCAATACAAAAGCTCTATGAAAATAGAACATGTAAACATTATATATAGGCACACAAACTTCCACAAGCGAACTTAACAAGTTCGCCATGCATAAGGCTTAGGCGAACTTGTTAAGTTTGCCTATTACAAAACATAACACTTCAAATACAAAACATTGCAAACATAAAGAAATACAAAGACCTAAATTATTACAAAGCTAATTGTCACAAAAACTATGTCCTAACAGAAGCATTCTCCGGTATGCCTCTTTTTGGAGATTTTGCATTCAGGAATGGAAGAATTAAATCCTCCTTTGGTAGGTTGATTTCTTTTCTACCAAGGAGAATTATTTTTCTGGTTCTCCTAGCCCTCTTGGCTAATTCCCTCGCATTTCCTTCCTCTTGTTTCCTTATCATACCGTTAGTTAGGATTTCTCCTAGCTGTACGACAGATGCTATGGTTTGAGGCATAGTAGCCTCGACCATATCTCTGATTTCCTCCGTCGGACCCCAAATATATATTTTGATTAAATTGGGTTCAGGGGTGGATAGGTGTGGAACTAAATGAGCATATTCAAACATCTTGGAGACATACCCCTGATGTTTAGTACCTTCCATACGGAGATTTAAGAATTTAGTTTCAATTCTTTCTCTCTCATTGATGGGACAGAATCTCTAAATCACCATTTCTTTGAATTCTTCCCATTCCATGGCATAGACTTTGTGCCGGCCCATGGCTTGTATGATAGAATTCCACCATTCCAACGCTTCATCTTTAAACAGATTTGATGCATAAAGCACCATGTCTTCATCAGCACATTTGCTGATGGAGATAACAGACTCAGCTTTTTCTAGCCCCCTCAGGGCTGCTACTGCTCCTTCACTTCCTGCATACTCAAGAGGATGACATGCCCGGAATGCACGAAATGTACACCCCTTCTTTCTTTTCCTTTTCTTACTAATTTCTTCATCATTACTTGATGAATTATCTCTATTTGAGCTATGGTTTTCTTCTCGATTATTTTTAGATTCAACAAGTTTATCTTTCGCTTTATCTTCCTTCATAGCTTTCAGAATTTTAGGAAGAGCTTCCTTGATTCCTTCTGCAACCATTTTCTTTATTTCTGCATTTTGTTGAAGTTGCTCAGAATTTTCATTTTGAATTTGTTTACTTTTGCCCCTCGTATTATGAGATGGTCCTTGTTTCGACATTCTATTAAAAAGAACAAATTTGTTAATATTCAGAATACATATTTCAGAGATTTGGAAAGAAATTACATATAACCCTGGTTACGAGCATTTTCTAGCATTTGTCTTAACGCTCTATTCTGGGCTACATATGCTAATCTATGATTTTCTCTTTCCAATTCTGCTAATCTTTCTTGTAAGGCTCTTATATGATCGTTATCAGAGTTTTCCTCATTTTCATAAGGATTTTGTACATTCGTAGGCTCATAATACTCATATGACCTATTAAAATCTTCTCTTTCTTCTCCTTCAGGAACATGATTATTTTCATAAGGGATTTCAGGTTGTCCCTGATAATAGTATGGATTAAAATATGGGTTTTCTCCATAATTAGGATTCCAGCTTGCAGCCGTTGGGGCAGAATGAAAACTGATGGAGGTACATAAGTATTTACTAGAGGTGTTAACTCTCCTAAGCTCCGATATGTACTTCATGTATGTTTTGAACTGGTTCCAGTTTCTAAATCCGTCTCATTTGTAAGCTGGAACTCATATCCAGGTGGAGCATATTTTTGAACATAGAAGGGACCTTTTCCTTTTCTAGTCATCTGAATAGAACAAAATACTTTTATTTATACTTTTATTTTACATATTGAAATAGTAAATTATACTATTTATTACATTTTGCAGACTAGGGTGGTTATCGTTCTAGAGTAGTACCTCAAACTAAAATGTTCCCAGGAAAGAATGACGGGTCTAGGAGAGATTTATACACCACTCTTTCCTTAGACAGAACATTCAGTTTGCCAGATAACTACATACCGGTCGGATGGTTACCCTTGGTCTATAGTGATGTTTATTCTTTCTTTTTATCTTTTCTTTTATTTTTCTTTTCTTTTTCTTCCTCTGACGAACCCTTTCCTTGAGCTGCCTTGATTATTTCTTCACCTCATCAGTTTCTCTTAAGACACGATCAAGGAATTCTACGGGTGTTCCAAGATGAGCTGAAGAATATATATACCGAGGAGGTGGTTCGCGAATACCAAATAATATGTCGTTAAACACATTATGGTACGGATCATCAGAACCATTGGTTGGTTCATTGATATATTCTTCTAGAATTGAGGGCAAAGCACAAGGATTTTCTTCACCCACTGGATAGAGGTATGGATCTTGAGTTTCCATTTCAGGTTTTGCTTCCTCCAGTATCTCCTGATATACTTCCTTTATTTCGTTGGCTGATACGTGTACATGCTTTGTTGACATTCTAACACGTATCTTTGGTTTAGTAGACCGACTTGGTCCAGCTTCATTTATTTCTACTTGTTTTACTAGAGGTGGAGTATCAGTTCTCCAATTCTCAAAATCCGAAGTAGCTTCCATCCAGGATGAACTAGATTGATTTTGATGATAGGATTCATTGTTAGAGACAATGATAGGATCAGAAAGGGAGTCACCGGTATCAGAAATGATTATAGGATTTTCCGTGGATCCAGTAGGATGATAACGTTCTTCTTCAGATCGTCCGAAGATATAAGCATAGTAACTATTTCCAGACATATGTGTAGTTATCACTTAATTGTTATGGAGATCTACCTACTTTTCTTAGCAGGCAGTCTATAATGGTTTAAGTTTAGATACCTTACCTGAGTATCTTAATTGCTAAAACCAAATAATATCAGAATGTAGGGTTGTGTATTTTGTAAGCTAATGTCATCATTGTATCTTTTGAACAATGTGTACTTTGTTTTATTTCCTTGTATTTCAGTTATTTCAGTTTGATGTAATTTACTGTTTTAGTCTAAGTCTGCGCCATCGAAACTACCTAGTTTCGGTTGAGTTTGTTCAATGGAAACTAGTAGTTTTGATAGATGGGACGTTTCGACAGGATGTTTATTCATGTAAATGCTCAACCAAAACTAGTAGTTTCGGTAAGCATAGTTTCGATGCCTGTCAGCTTCCTATAAATAGCCTAGTTTTAGAATGTTTAGGGTGTGGATAGCGGCTGTAACCCTTGCATTCTCTCTTTCATAGTTTTCTCTGATTCAATACAAGCTTTGAAGTTTATTCATTGTGTTCTTACAATTTCATATCATTTTGTATTGATTCAAGACTTGTTAGCCTGTTATCTTCACCATACTACTACTGTTCTTCACTTTTTCACCACCATACACACCTATTCCGCAGGTGTGTGTAATTGATCTGTTTTGTTGATTCTGCAAAGAACCAGGACCTACAATTGGTATTAGAGCATTATGTTCTTGATTTCTGAGTATTCTCAGTTTTTGTGACCGATTTTAGGTGATTTTTAGTCTCCTTTTTGAAGTTTTCTGTTTCTGAGGTTCTGTGCACTATTCCATTGAAGTTTCGGGGTACAGTTTCATCGACTGCGGGTATTTTTGTTCGAGTTTCTTGGTTTGAAGACTGGTTTCGTGATTAGGAGCACATTTGGAAGGTTTTCGCTGGATTGGTTTTCTATAACTATCACTTTGATTTTTGGAGCTATTCATCAATGGAGTTTTTGTGAATCTTAGGGAAGAAGACATCGAAACTACTGTAGGTCCCATCGGGTCTACGGATCGATCTCAGACGTATAACACACTATACAGACTTGTAGTGCGGAATCCTAACGAATACGTGCGTAACGAACTGATAACAAGATAGAATACAAAGATACATAAGATTATCAAAATACTCTCTGTATTGCTCTGATAAAAGTGCATACAACTTGTAAACAACTGAAGTACAAATGAATACAAACTAAGCATTATTTATAGGCAACACACTTCCACATGCGAACTTAAGAAGTTCGCCACACCTAGCTTAGGCGAACTTGGTAAGTTCACCATTCATAAAACATAGCAAACTACTTAGAAAACATTACAAACTTAAAGTACAAAAGACTATTCTATTACAAGGCTGATTATCACACATCATGTTCCAACAAACCCCCCCTTGAAAACAGCTTGGTCTTTGTCTTCAAGTCTTACTCTTCCAATTCTCTGGTAACGAGCTTTCAGCACACACTCCATGAGTAATACACATATAAAGAACTCTCTTATATTGCATAGCCTGTTATCTCCACTCACTAGTATACATGATCTCTTTACGCTTTAGCATCAATTGGTCCTTTTTAGAAAAAAATATAAGATTCATAGCATCAAAGAATCTTGCTAGAATCTTTCCATTTAAGTCTTCAACCACTGCTTCACCAGTGTTCACATCCATATACCACCACTTGATGTTTCCTAAACAATCTTGTGGAATCATCTTCAACGATATCTTCAGAACAACTTTCACAGGTTTGAATTTATATCTCGAGATCTTTTTCTTTAATACTGGATCTACTTCTTTAAATCCTTTACCCTGCTGAGGCTTCAGTCGTTCAAACTTTCCGGAATTTCCTTCATTCCTTATCAACTTAGCAATAGAATCAGCAATGCCGTTACTCGATCTGTTAATCAATGGTTTAGTTGACAAACTATTGACTTCACATCTCGGTAAAGAGTTGAAGTATTTCAGTCTCGGTTTGAGATACTGAACACCATCGATCTCTTAATGGCAAACAACTTGCACTCATCTTCATAGAACCTACTCAGAATCCTTCTAATACACCTTTCCTTGTTCACATACTTTACCTTTTGAATTGGTGCTGGTGGAGACATTGGCAACACTTTCTTCCAGCTTCTCACCATTTCAAGCCAATGTTCCTTTGTCATTCCGGTCTCTTTATACATTGATCGTGTGTCGAATGCTAATAAAAAAAATGTTAGAACCTACTTCTTAGCTACTTAGACTGCAGTATAGGAAATAGGGTGTCGAATCCACAGGGTACTCGTGGAGAATGCTATTCAAATTAAAGCTATTCAATGACTACTAAAGTTAACACTTTATCAATTAAATTAATGCAAATTGTAAAAAGCAACAAACCTTGACTTAAGAAAACGATTAGAGAAAAACGACCACTATGGGCTTCTGATTAAGCAACACAAATGCACAATTTTAGTTTCAAATCAGATAGGAGATTACATAGACATAACCTTGTTTAACTGTTTAACCCAATCACACAATATCAAATTCAATCACAAAACCAAATTATTCCCGATGCAAGAAAACCAAGAAATGATGATAGATGTGACAAATCAAACACATGCAATTGTTCATAAATCAAACATACAATTGAATTCAAAGAACTTAATGGGTTCACAAAACTCAATCCAAACTGATTATCAACTAAAATCATACGAGTACATGCATAAATCGTTCACCCTGAGGGATCATGAAGAGCTTAGCCGCTCATGATTGTAACAAACATCTTAATGATTAATCTAGAACTTTGTAGAAATAAAGACTGATGGTTACAAAATTCTCTACGTACAAATGCTGCTGATCTCAGAGTTTGCTGCTGACCAATAAACTGTTGCGGATAAGCTTATCTGCAGTGGATACTTGTTCTTCTGCTGAAGAACAAATCTGCTGTGGATAGCCTTATATGCTGAAGACCAGAGTTGCTGCGGGTAGGCTTCTCAGCAGCATCAACACTTGACGCTGCTGATAGGCAAATCATCAGCAGCTTTGGATGGTTGTGTCTTACTGTTGATAAACAACTCTGCTGCTGATAGTTATCCATTCATTGAAGATCAAACGTTGCAGCTGACCAGCCTTGCAAAAGCAAAAAAAACCATTACCACTGACAACTTTCTGCTGCTACTCTAACACACTCCACACAGAAAGAATGTCATTGGTACAAGACAATAAAAGACAACATCGCTCTTCTCCAAGCATGCAAACAATGATGCCTTAGAAGACGTTTGAATAAATTTAACTAGTATAGTTATTATTATTGTCTGTACATGTAGAATAGCTTCAATACAAGATCAACGGTCTGTGTTAGATCTGATCCTTAGAATCAAGGGTTTGTCTTGATTCTAAGTTACTATATAAGTAGTACTTAGAGTGATTGTATCTTAGTGCTTTCTTAGAGTTTTCTCTGTAATCTTGTAACCATCGAAGCTTAATACAAATTGCATTTATCAGTACTTCTTGTGTTTACTTTGATTAAGTTGTGATTGTTTCCGCCAATCTCAACTGGAATAGAACCATCTTGTATTTACCGATCCTACAAGTGGTATCAGAGCTTCGGCTCATAGATTAAACAAACTCACACTTGTTTAATCATTCTTCGGTTCTATTCCAGACTATCTCTTTGTTAAAGTCTCTCACTCTCACAAATCAAAATGGCTCAAAAAAATGGATTTGAAGATATTGGAAGCATCAACAGACCACCAAGACTGGTGTCTGGGGAAGACTACGATGTGTAGAAGAACAGAATAGAAAGCTTCTTCTGTTATCAGGAATATGGGATGTGGAAATCCATTAAAGATGGACCATACATACCCATGGTGTCCTCTGCTGATTCCGGAGGTGCACTGGTTCCCAAAGAACCCTCCAAGTACTCGGATGAAGACATCAAGAAAATGGAGGTAGACTTCAAAGCCTTGGGAGCCATCCAGATGTGCTTAACAAATGAAGTTTTTCATAACTTCAGAGGTTACAAAACTGCAAAGGAGCTATGGGAGGCTCTTAAGAAGATGTTTGCTGGGTCAGAGGAAGTCAAAGAAAACATAAGAGACATCCTGAAGCAGCAGTATGAAAACTTCGTCTGGAAGGAAGGTGAGTCTCTAACTGTTTTATATAACAGATTTACCTATCTTGTAGGTGAGCTGTAGTGCTCAAAGGTGAAGCTAGAGAATGAAGATATTCTCAAGAAGTTCATCAGGTCTCTACCAAGCTGCTGGACACTTTACACAGTGTCCATTAGAAGAATTGAGAATCTGAAGACTATCCAGATGACTGAGATCTTTGGAATGCTAAAAACCTATGAGCTAGAGATGATTCAGGCAAAAGAAAGAAGCTCAAGCTACCAAACAGCCTCAACATCCACCACCACCTCCTCCGCCCTCCATTCTGACCACTCAGGTCCTAGTTCAAGCAACTATTATCCTCCCATCATCACTCATCCTCAAACTCCAACCTCTCAAACAAACACATCTCCATTTCTCCTAGAAGCCCCTCCTTAAACCTCAACCTCTGCTGCTTTTGTTTCTGAAAACTCAAGCAACATGTCCTTTATCAAGGAGGATCTGGAATGCTTCCATCCAGATGACTTAGAAGAAATGGACATACAACACTCGTATGCCATGCTATCTATAAGAGCAAAAAGGTTCTACTCTAGAACTGGAAGACCCATTCCAAGTAACAACTCCAACACCAGAGTTGGCTTGGATAAAAGCAAACTAAGATGTTACAACTGTAACCAACTGGGTCATTTTGATAGAGAATGCAAGGCACCTAGGGCAAACCCAGCAACTCCTCAACCAAGACAATCTCACCAAGCCCAACCAAGACAACAACAGCAACAAGCTACTCCTCCATCTCAAACTGCAGCTTGTGCAACTGTTGGAACATCTGACTTTGACTGGAGCTTCCAGTATGAAGATCTGCCTGCTAACAACCAAGCTCTAATGGCAGACACAACTGAGATACCGCCTCAGGTATATGAACATCTCTGTTCCCAAGCTTGTATTGATAAGGTGTTAGGCTACAGAAAGCATAATCAAAACTTTATAGATCAAAATGAAGAGTTTTATCAAATGAAATCTGAATTCACAAAAGTAGAAAATAGTTATAAAGAAAAAATTAACTGCCTAGAGAAAGAGATTTCATCACTAAAACATGAACAAACCAATCTTGAAACTCAGATTGATGATCTACTGACCAGATTAAAAGCTACAAGAGCAGAATTGGCAGAACAGAAAGTTCATGTTGACAAATATGAATTTGCATCCAAAAAGCTGCAAAGACTTTTGGATGCTCAAATTCATGACAAGGTAAAAACTGGTCTGGGGTATCATGCTGAACAATATCAAGCCGTTGCACCCCCTGCTGACTACGTTGCCATCCATGAACCAAGCTTCAATCTCTCAAATCTTGAAAAGGCCAACCGAGATCTTGATCATTCAAGGCATGAACCATTTGTACAAGAATGCACTACCTCGCCAGAATCTGAGTCAACTAGCTCAGAGTCCACTAAAACTGAAGAAGTCTCATCACCCTTATCACCAGTACAAGTACCAGAACCGCCTGTTCTAGAAGTCATTCAAACAAGTACTCCTGTCCTTTACCAGCTGTTCCGATTCCTATGCCTTTCAACCAAATCAAAATTAGCTATCCTCCAGAAGGAAGGAAGCTAAATGTTGAGAAGGGGCAGTCTTCAACCTCCAACAACTCAAAGCCTCAAAGAAAGGTGTTTGACATATGTCAGGCGCCTGGAGAAAGAATTCCATATGTTCAAAAGACATTGGAAGAGACCACCTTTGAGCACAACAAAGCTCACCCCTGGAACTTTAAAGACCTATTCAAAAGAAAGGACTATGTTTACCTTTCAAGGGACAAACTGGCCAAATCATGCTTTTACTACCTTCAGCAGCAGAGAGACCTCAAACAACATGCTTTTGAGAAGACACACAATAACAGAAAGGTAAGGACTTCTGAAGCCAAGGCAACTCATTTCAGAAACTCTCTTTCCCCATCAAGGAAGCAGCTGCCAAAGCATCAACAATATTGCATCATCTGTAGTGAATCAGACCACTTTGCTGCAAATTGTGAGTTTAATCCCTTCAACCAGATCCTTAATCAAGCCCCTCCTAAACAAAAGCCTATCGGCATGAGAACTTCTATAGAGAAGTCCTTAGTTAACAAGGAAAAGAAGGATAAACACACATTGGTTGTTGAAACATCAACAGCCAGCAAAAATGTTGGTAATCAAGCCAAGCCCAAGAAACAAAAGGACAAGTCTTCAGCAGCAACCAAGTCTGCTGCTGCTCAAGAATAAACATCAGCAGCAAAATCCACTGCTGCTGATAAACCGAAGTCCTCAGCAGCAACAACATCGGCTGCTGATAAGCCAAAGTCATCAGCAACAAAATCTGCTGCTGATAAAGCAAATCCATCAGCAGCCAAAGCAACATCAGCTACTGACAGAGCAAAGAGAACTGGAAAACCATCTCCTCAGCAATGGAGAGCCAAGATCCCAGCTTTGATCCCTCCAAGAATCATCATTGGTTTATTGGAATGCACACATGCTGAATCTGATATTCCAAGAACCCTTTTCTTCAAGGATGCAAGCTCTTGGCTTCCTCCCACTAACTAGATCTCTCTCATGTGCAGGGCAGCCAGGTCACAAGAATAACACCTGGGTGGTTGACAGTGGTTGTTCCAGGCACATGACAGGCAACAGATCCATCCTCTCCAACTTCAAACACTTCAATAGAGGATATGTTGCCTTTGGGAGTGACTCAAAAGGAGGATCTATCACTGGACAAGGGACTGTGTCAAATGAAAGAATGAGTATTGATAAGGTAAATTATGTCAAGGAATTGGACTTCAATCTCATGAGTGTTTCCCAGGTATGTGATCAAAAGCATTGGATGCTCTTCACAGACAAAGAATGCTTTGTGCTATCTCCTGGCTTATCCAAACCTCCTCTAGAGAAGATTTTATTAACTGCTCAGAGAAAAGAAAATCTTTATGTGCTTGACATGAATGAGGTTATCTGGATACATTACAGCTTCAAGTTGCTGTGCATAAGTCATCTGGATACAAAATCAAATGCTGGATTATGGGATGACTTTCATGTTGAATCCCATTCATATTGACAACATGGGTGCTATATCAATCACAAACAATCCGGTGCAGCACTACAAGACAAAGCACATTGACATCAGGTATCATTTCATAAGAGATCAAGCTGAGAAAAAGAGAATTATCTTAACCAAAGTTCATACCAATGAGCAATATGCTAATTTGTTTACAAAACCATTTGATGAAGCTAGATTTAGATATTTAGTTGAATCTATTGGTATGATGAACTTTGATTAAAATATGTCTCTAAAATTTGTCTTTGTATATATGTTTGTCTTTTGTTAGAAATACAAGTTACAAGTCAATAGCATCTATTTTTGCTGCTGACAGGTTTAATAATCAGCAGCAAAGATTTTCCACTGACTGCTTTAAGTTATCAGCAGGAACAAGTTTCCTGCGGATAGCTTTAAGGCAGTCAGCAGCAACACCCTTTCTGCGGATCATTGCATCCATCAGCAGCAATAGAGTTTGCTGCTGACAGACTTAACTATCCGCTGCAACCAAGCTTGCAGCGGATAGGCTTAATCATCCGTAGTAACCAAGTTTGCTGCTGATGGGTAAAAATAAGTCTAAAATAACCTATACCCGCTGTAAAAATTCCTTTCAGTCTTTATCATGACTGCTATAGTGTATTACAGCTGTAACAGTGAAAAGTGAATGAGGTTGTACTGTACAAGTCACTTTACTTTTTCCTCCTCTGCCGTTATAAGAACAAATCAAATCTCTTCACCACCCCTTCACATTCAATTTCGCCCTAACTCCCATCACTTTCCCTCAAGCCCCCACAACATTCAAAGCCTTCCATTCTTAACCACCCTTCAAAATCTTTCCCTTTCCCTCCAAACCAACAAAAATGGCAGACATAAACAATCCTGATGATAAGTTCTCCCCATACCACAACCTCACGGCTTACTTAACCAAAGGAAAGAAGTCTGAGGGATTCGATGATATGATCGATTTTCTGTGCCGATCAAAGATACATTTTGCACTAACAGTCAACCCTACCATTTATATTCCTTATATGGAGGATTTTTGGAACACCGCCGTCTACTCTACCGAACAAGGGAATTCCCCAAATAAAAGCCAAGGTAGACGGCAAGGACATCATCATCTCCGAAGCTACTCTCCGAAAACATCTTCAGCTTCAAGATGAGGGGGCAGCCGTCTCATACTCAAAGGAAGAATACATGAGGACCTTTGTATCCATAGGGTACACTGGAAATCAAAATGAGTACACAACCGAGAAGGCACTGATGGGCCCTCCATGGAAGTATCTCTGCCATACTCTTCTACAATGCATATCTCAGAAGAGAAGTGGATGGCATCAAGTGAGCTCTGCACTTGCCTCTGTTGTTCACGGTATGATTACTTGCCAAGGTTTCAACTGTGCACACCTCATCTTTGAGGGTTTGAGATATAACCTTCAAGAGGGTGCAAAGCAACAATTTTTTATATACCCCAGATTCTTGCAGGAGGTTTTCAACCAGGAACTAAAAAATCTCTCAAAACCTACAAGAATCTACATCATGCTGGGTCATAAAAATAATATTTTTCAAAGTATGAGAACTGTTTCCAAAAAGTTATCAGGGGTCAATGTTCCATTGTTATCTACAATGGTCCATTGTTATCTACAATGGTGAACATACAAAGTACCCAGGGTGACAGTTCAGCAATCCCATCTGATATTGATCGCACACCCTCCTCCTCACATCCTGAACAACAAGCTGCTTCCATTGCTCGAAAACCTGTGCAAACTACTAAGGATGCACAGGTACAAAAATCACTTACACCTGTTTTGGATGTTATCGTTCAACTGGAACAAAGGGCCCCCGTTGCAACGACATACACTAGAAAAAGGAGTAAGAAGGCTCCTTCTCTTCTTGTATCACAGGCCCAATCCCAACCTAAAAGCCCTCATACAGAATCCCAACATTCTGATGAGAATATCAAAAGGGATAGCCATACCATTAGAGAGACTTCCTTGGAAGTTTCTCTATTAGGATTAGGATCACATCCCGGATCCATAGAACTACCCGCTGAGCCATATCATTATTTCTCTTCTCTGAACTTAAGTGTAGTGGTACCTAGTCAAGATGATATACCTTCTCCAACTACCACTATCTTAGAGGTACTGATTGACTTGGCTGCCGGTGCACCTAACCCAAGTTCATCACCCAAGAAGGTTCACTCTAGTGGTACTGACAGAGTGAATGTGGAAAGGGCTGTCACTACTCCTAGTACATCAACTGCCCAGGAGGACAGTGACAATATAGCTAAGACCCTAACCACGACAACTCACAGTGAAGATGTTTCCTTTGAAACACTCTTCATTGAGA
Source organism: Smallanthus sonchifolius (assembly GCA_023525975.1). NCBI lineage: Eukaryota > Viridiplantae > Streptophyta > Magnoliopsida > Asterales > Asteraceae > Smallanthus > Smallanthus sonchifolius. Next base: position 22,318,864 of record CM042030.1, on the reverse strand, counting down.
GGAATCCCAGGCGCCAAGAAAACCAGGGTGATGGGGATGCAGAGGCTAGGCCTAAGGCCCCATCTAGCTCCAAGGATTCCACAACTGTGGATGAGGACAGACTGAAACTTCATAACATGGAATTGACGGCCATGGTAGCTATGCTAGAGGCTGAAGTGTCCAAACTAAGACACCAAGTCTCTATGCATGAAGCCCATCAATGCCCTAAAGTAACTTCTCCCTCCCTTATATCAGTGGGCACTCAAACAGATAACTCTTTATGCATTGATGCAACCAAAAAGGGGGAGGTAATCAACAAGGAAGATGATGCAGACAGCTTAGAAGAATGGATAAAAGAGCAGACTGTGTTTCAAAGTTCTCTATACAAACCTGCTTTTGTTCAAATCCATGACTTGCTAGACTCAGTAGATGAAGAGGAAGATATCACTGAGGATTGGAAGTTAGTTGTCCGAGCTGTTGATGAGGTGCTGCAAGATGAAACTCTCCATGAAGACACACCTCCATCATTCAGCATACTTCCTGAAGCTGCAGCCATAATAAGTCAAACATCTACTCCCCAATTCTCACTAACTTCAAACAAGCTAGAATTCGATTCCATTCTAGCTTGGGGGTATGATGGCATAGCTGAGAGATTCTGGATTGGATGGGAGTTTAGTGGAGTAGAAGAGCTAAACTAGAATACTCTTAATGCCCTCCAGGTTCTTAATCTGTATCTGACAAAATGCATCAACACTTCATCAGACCACTCAGCAGAACTTGCAATCAGCAGGTTCTATGACATAATGGAGGATAATATGCCCTGGTTTGAAAGACTACTAAAAGAAGCAAATAGGGTGGCTTATCCTGAATCTTCATCAACAGCAGAACAAAGACTGGCTCCAAGAAGACTTGACTTAATCAGGAACAGTGCTTTAACTGAAGAAGAAATTATCTGCTAGCGAAGATTCCTGTACAACAACATGGTCAGGGACTTGGAAATGCTAGGATGGGTGAGCACTGAGTCCTCTATTTCACCTTCTTCTTAAGCAATGGATCTTCTCTCTCAATAAACATCAAAGAGGTCTTACTCCTACCTTCAGACTTACTACACAAGGTTTTTGAGCTCAGATCACTCATCTGCAACATCAGCTCCTTTGAAAGTCAAGAAATGATCAAACTCATCAAGGCTTCTCTTTATAAGGTGGAATCACCTATAATGAATGACTCTGACTCAGATCTATCCTCCCTTTCTTCACCAACAGTCAAACTGAACACAGAAGAAGAATCCAAGAGAAGAGAACATGAAAAGGTGAAGGATTGTTGGAAAGAAGTGACAGGTATGGAATGGGAAGAAGATGAAGAAAGTGTCCTTCCCTTGTCCATTCCCTAATCTGCCAATGAAGCTGAAGCTGAGATCCCAACAGCATCTACTACATCTGTTGTTGTGGTCAATGAAGCTGAAGCTGAGGCATCAAGAAAAGACAAGGGGAAGGGACTCATGCCTAAAGAAGATGAAGAGAGGATAATGAAGGAGAAGAAAGAAAAAGAGGAAAGAAGAAGAAGAGAAGAAGAGATGGCTGAATTACGAAAAGCCCAAGACAGAAAAACAGCCATTCTCCTCAGATAACAACAGATCCAGCTGTATGCCAAACAACTGGATGATCTGAAAGTCAAATTTCCTGTAGTCTATCAAATTCAAGAAGATGAAGCTCTTGCTCTTCAACTACAGGAACAATTTAATAGAGAAGAAGAAGAAAGAGAAAAGAAGAAGAAGGAAGAGGCCAAGTTCAGAATAACTGATTCTGAACTAGCCAAAGAAATGAGAGAGAAGTGGATAAAGGCTCTGGTTTCTCAAGGTAAGGATGCAGACTACCTTGAGAAACTATCAAATAAAGAAATCTACAGAGCCTTCATGGGTCAACAGGGTCAATTGGCAAACAAGAAAAAGGCTAAAGAAGAAGAAAAAGCCAAACAAAAATACAAGAACACCATTGCCTTTAACAAAAGATCTCATGAAGAAAGGAAGGTCATGATTGACTTCCTAAAGGCTAGAGGAGAGAGTGGAAAAAGGCTGGGTCCTATGAATTTCATGAACCTGCAAGCCCTTTACCTTAGAGTCAAAAAGGAAGAGGAAGAAAGACTAGGGAAGAAAGGATCAAAGAAGAGGGTAATCAATCAAGAAGAAGAAAAGAAACCAAAGAAACCCAATCCTTCTGCCTTATCCACCACTTCCTCTATCCAACAACCCTCCACTCTCCATCCTAGACCTCCCTCCTCTCCACCCACAAAGTCCAAATCCTCCCACCCAGCTCTTACTCATCAACAACCTCCCAAGAAGAAAAGCAAACCTACTACTAAACCAGAAGACTCAAGAGAAATCATCAACTGGTCCTACAACACTCAATATCAAAGGTTTGAAGTCTTCAGGGGAAGATCAGAAGAAAGAAGATCACTCTATGCAACTGTTGATGAGATATTACAACTTCCAGATTCTGATCTCTGGGTGAAGCTCATGAGCCCGAGAATGAAGGTGGGTGTAACATTTCTGATTTTTAGTATCCGTATTTCAATTCAATGTAATGCATTTCAAACTCAATTCTAGTGCACTGTTTTGTTCTATTCGTACCATCAATTAAATACTATACTTCAATGCAAATCCACAAATTTTACTCGGTTATATTCTATTAAAACACTACATAAGTATCTATTTATACAAATACGTCAAATACTAAAGTTACAAGGTCTGATGTTGAAAAATAGCAAGAAACCCTAATAGGCACGGTCGCGCCTCGTTTTGGCACGGTCGCGCCTAGTTTGGGCACGGTCGCGCCTAGTACCAGTTGAAACGTAAACGCAGTTTCAATCACCGAATCGTTTGATTTCGTAACGGATATTCACTTCATTACCATTAACGAAAATATTTAGACTACCAAATACAGCAATTGACTCAATATCATTCGATTAAACCACAAAACCTTCAAAACATCCTTGAAACCACCGACTCTCCATTTCAATTCGAAATTCTCTCAATCAAACCCTCCATACGCATCACTTGATCATCTCCAAAGCTTCTGGACACGTCGATATAGCCGGAATCGCATCAGAAGACGCCGGAAGCCAAACCCATCGTCGCCGGAACTCTCCTCTACCGTACGCTATCGATTCATCGTCTTTCCGGGTAATTGAAACCATATTTTCATTCGATTTAGTCTATAGATCAAAAGCCCCATCCTAATTTGGGCTTCTAATATGGAAATCATCTCAAACCCGAATCTAGTATTCATTCAAAATAGTTTAATCGAATCCGGTCCTAAACACGTTTTAAATTCAATTAATCTATACAAAAAGACTCGTAATAATCTATTTGGTGAAAGCCATATTATTTCCAACCCTGTTATTATAGGATTTAGTCAATTCGTTCCTGATTTGAAACAGACGCGGTCGCGCTAATCATCTAGCGCGGTCGTGTCTCATGAGACACGGTCATGCCGACTTCCAGCGCGGTCGTGCCTCCTGCTCAGACCCAGTCATTCCCTTTGGCTAATCTCAATCGTGTTTTAGAATCATAGACACGATCGTGCCTGGCCAAGGCACGGTCATGCCTAATGACTTACTTAGTTAAGCCTATGTTTGATCAACACGGTCGCGCCCTGACTAGCACGGTTGCGCCTGTGGTTTGAGCACGATCGTGCCCTTCCCAGGCACGGTCGTGTGTGAGTTACATTTTTGAATAGAATTATAATTTTTATATTTTTCAAACAATAGATATTTCCGATTTAATTTCAAAATAAAAATAGTTAATTTTTATAAAAATGCATTTAATTCTATTTAGAAAGATCAAATATTTAATCTTGGAATAAATAGAAAATTATTTATTTAAAGTTTATAAAAATTAAATTTACATTTATTGTTAAACCTTAAAAAGTATTTTAATGGTTAAGTTACATATATTATAAATAAATAAATAAAGAAATGATTATTTATTTAATTTATATTTAAACAAAAACAATTATTTATTTATACTTACTTACAATTAATACTTACATTACTTTTATAAACAATAATTACTTATTTAATCAATTTCAAACCTTAACTCAAAATGTTTTAAAAATATTCTTTCAAACTTTATATTTTATTCAATACTTGCAATTACAAATCAATGACTTTTTACACAAGTCCAAATGCAACTTTAGACTTTAACTTTTGTGCACACTATTAATACAATATACATTACACCCTAGGTTAACTTGTGTATTCCAATGATCCATATTTCTATCTAGCATTTCCTGTAAGCTACGCCTTCGAATCATGTAAGTATACATAGCCCCTTTTTACTCTTTTACATTTTTGGGGTGAAACATGAACACTATTCAAATTACATGTTTACATTTACACAAACAACACAAGTACAAATCCTATTTACATTCATGTGTGCAATTTGAGCTTTATGCCCGAGTGCTATGTGTGCTAACTTTTGTGAACACTTATGTGCAATCATTAACTATTCAAGCCGACGGTTTTCAGTGATAGATCTATTGAGTCTGACAAACCCACCCAGATTGGGGTGATTGATACCGACAACACAATTTTGCATGCTAGTTACAAAGGTTTGATTGTACTTGGTTACACAATAGCTGCTCCCCATAAATGCCTTATTTATCATGTTATGTAAGGATTTGTTTTACAACTATATGCTATCTATATACAAACCTGTGCTATACTCACCAACTTTTTAGTTGACTTTATTTTATTCATGTTTCAGGTTCTAATGTGTGAGATTGATCAAGATGTGCTACACATAGGCTTGGACTTAGTTAATTTAAATAGAAGAACTCTATGTATTTCAATTTTGTTCTATCTTGGATTTGGTTGTGTTTGGACTACTTGTTATGAAATTTGATGTTCAATATATTCAATCTAGTCAACCTTGTGCTTATGAACAATCTACATGTCCCGCCCCGATGATTCCGCCATCAGTCGGGGTGTGACAGATTGGTATCAGAGCCTTGGTTATAGGGAATTAGGTTATTAGACACCTTGACCTAGACTATAACTTTAGGCCACCCACTTATGCCATGCTTCGTGTTTACGTGATTATGTGTTAGATGTTATGTGTTACATGCTATGTGTTACATGTTTATTATGATTAGTTATTATTTCATTTTGATATCATACTTATTAAAATATCATGACTTATTAGACTATACTTAACTAATAAATTTAATAAACAATATCCTTACCCTTACCCTAAACCTCATAACCTTCTTGCCTACTTCTTTACCATTATCATCTTAGCATGTGGAAACTCCATGGAGCTAAATCTATAAAATTTCTTTATTTTCTCGTTAAGGCTTTTAAACTTTGTTAATTATTTGAGGACACGTGCAATCTGGAAGGGTGACACCTGTATTCTGGGTTTTCTGTTTAGGAAAACATTTCGCATAAATCCCAATCAACCGAGGGACCCGTATGCTTTCCTGGGATGAGTGTTTACTTATAGGCTAAAGCATGTCTCCTTGAAAATTATATGAGTTTAATTAACCTTAATGTGTCATAGTATTCAAGTGATTATATCACTATTTGAGTACAATCCCAACTATGAATTATTATTTTATTTGTTATTTTATTCTTATAAACCCAAACAACATTCATAAATTCTTACATCTTTCCTTGTCTTGTGAAAATCTGTAGAATGCCTCCTCGTCGTGCTCCCGTGGCCAACACCAACACCGACATCGCTACTATCCTTGCACAACTCGTAACTCAACTCACTCAAGCTAATGGTGCCACAAATGGTAACCATGGGGCTAATAGTGGTAATGGTGGAAATGGTGGTGCCAACCCATCTCAATGCACCTTCAAACACATCAACTCGTGCAATCCCCCCAAGTTTTATGGTACCGAAGGAGCTACGGGACTTCTTCAATGGTTCGAAAGTATTGAGAATACCTTTCTCAATAGTGACTATCCCGACAACCTTCATGTTCGTCATGCCACAAGTGTCTTACAAAAACGGGCACCCACGCGGTGGAATGGGGAGAAAAGAAATAGAGGTGTGGATGTAGCAATGGCCTTACCTTGGGATGAGGTTAAAAGGCTAATGCCTGAGGAATTCTGTTTTCGAAATGAAGTAAAGAAACTTGAAGCCGAATTTTGGGATCTTGCCCAAGATAGTGGTGAAAACTTGGCATATACAACTTGGTTTCACGAGTTAAGTCTTCTCGTGCCCCACATGGTCACTCCTTTGTCCAGCTGCATTGAAAAGTATATTGGGGGACTACCTAGGCAAATTCAAGATACTGTCCTAGGAAGGAATCCCGCAACACTTGAGGATGCTATCCGTTTGTCCGCTACCTTAACCGATAATCATGTGAAGGCGGGGACTCTTACTAAAAAGGGCACAAAGAAAGTTTCCGACACTGCAACTTCTCCTACCCACATCAAAGAAGCCACATCTGAACCCTCTCGCAATAATAGAAAGAGAAAGACTAGAAATTTTGCTGTGGTCACTCCTACTATTCCTGTTAGCCAAGTTGCACCTATGGTTCAAGCACCGGCCAAAAAGCCATATGTTGGAATCTACCCACTTTGTGCCACCTGCAACTATCATCATCCCCAAAGCATCCCATGTCGCCTTTGTACTCATTGTGGGAGATATGGCCATACGGTTAATGTTTGTAGGGCCAAAGCTCTTGCGGCCCAAGTCAACCTACCAAACCAAACCAACACCCAAGTGACTAATCAAGGTGCTCCCGCTATTGCAAATGGGCGTGCATGTTATGAATGTGGCAACTCGAACCATTTACGTGATCAATGCCTAAGGTTGGTCAATGCTAGACAAGGTGGAGCTCGTGGGCGTGCTTTTAACATAAACGCCAATGAAGCTCAAGCCAACAATGATGTGGTCAATGGTACGTTCCTTGTAAATAGTCAATATGCCTCCATTTTATTTGATACCGGTGCCGATAAAAGTTTTGTGTCACTTAATTTTGAGCCTTTACTTGCAAAGACACTATCCCAATTAGAGAAAACCTTTACCGTCAAAATAGCAAATGGTGACTCCCTTACAATTGACTCCGTTATCTATGACTGCTCCTTAGAACTTAACGATCATGCATTCCCAATCAACCTTGTTCCAATGCCACTAGGAAGTTTTGATATCATCATAGGCATGGATTGGCTATCAAATCATCATGCCGAAGTAATATGTTTTGAGAAGTGCATCCGAATACCTCTACCATCGGGAGAAACCTTAAGAGTCTTTGGTGAAAAGCCTTGTAAAGGACTTAAATTAATGTCATGCACTACCACTCAAAAGTACTTACGAAAGAAGTACATAGCCTTCTTAGCTCATATTGTTCAAAAGGATGTCAAAGAGAAGAGTATACAAGACATTCCCATCATTCGGGATTTTCCCAAAGTATTTCCCGAATATCTATCCGGTCTTCCACCCGTTCGTCAAGTAGAATTTCGCATTGATCTTGTGCCCGGAGCTAACCCCGTGGCTAGAGCTCCTTACCGTCTTGCACCTTCTGAAATGCAAGAACTTGCAAGTCAACTTCAAGAGCTCTCCGACAAGGGATTCATTCGTCCAAGTCATTCACCGTGGGGTGCACCCGTCTTGTTCGTCAAAAAGAAAGATGGATATTCCGCATGTGTATTGACTACCGCGAACTCAACAAACTTACCATCAAGAATCGTTATCCCTTGCCTAGAATTGATGATCTCTTTGATCAACTTCAAGGTTCTACTTGCTTCTTGAAGATTGATCTTCGATCCGGTTAATACCAACTCCGTGTACAAGAAGATGATATTCCAAAGACTGCCTTCCGAACAAGGTATGGTCATTACGAGTTCATGCTTATGCCTTTTGGGCTAACCAATGCACCCGCAGTTTTCATGGACCTCATGAATCATGTGTGCAAACCGTACCTTGACAAATTCGTGATCGTCTTCATTGATGATATCTTAATCTATTCCAAGACTAAAGCCGATCATGAGCAACATCTTAGATTGGTTTTGGATCTCTTGAGGAAAGAACAACTATATGCCAAATTCTCCAAATGTGAATTTTGGCAAAAAGAAGTTCAATTTCTTGGTCATATCGTCAACGACAAGGGTATTCATGTTGACCCTGCTAAAATCAAAACGGTTAAGAATTGGAATGCCCCGAAGACCCCCACCGAAGTTCGTTCATTTCTTGGCCTTGCGGGATATTATCGTCGTTTCATCTCAAACTTCTCTAAGATTGCTGTCCCTCTTACCGCCTTGACACACAAGGGTAAAACTTATGAATGGGGACCAAAACAAGAAGAAGCGTTCCAAACTCTCAAGCAAAAGTTGTGCAATGCTCCTATCTTGACTCTCCCTGATGGGAATGATGATCTAGTTGTCTACTGTGATGCTTCCAACCAAGGTCTCGGTTGTGTCCTTATGCAACGAGGCAAAGTAATCGCCTACGCATCAAGACAACTTAAGATTCATGAGAAGAATTATACAACGCACGATATCGAGTTGGGTGCAGTTGTATTCGCATTAAAGATTTGGAGACATTATCCCTATGGCACAAAATGTGTGGTGTTCACCGACCACAAAAGTCTTCAACATATCTTCAATCAAAAGGAACTCAATATGAGGCAACGACGTTGGGTTGAACTCCTTAACGACTATGACTGCGAGATTCGTTACCATCCCGGCAAAGCGAATGTTGTAGCCGACGCTTTGAGTCGAAAAGACCATGTTTTGCTTCATTGTGCTCGAATTCAAACCGATATTCAAATCCGCATCTTAGAAGCTCAACACGTCTCAGTCACTGAGGGTAACATGTACGAAGAAATGTCATGTGGTGTTGAACTCATACTCGAATCAAAATCCAATGGCTTACTTTATTATTTGAACCTTATTTGGATTCCCGATCGCGATGATCTCCGTGCAATTCTCATGAAAGAGGCTCATAAGACTCGTTATTCTATTCATCCTGGTGCGGATAAAATGTACCAAGATCTTCGCCAACAATATTGGTGGCCCGGTATGAAGAAAGACATTGCTCTCTATGTTGCTAAATGTTTAACTTGCTCCAAAGTCAAAGCCGAACATCAACGTCCTTCTGGTTTACTCGAACAACCAGAAATTCCCGTGTGGAAATGGGAGAACTTAGCCATGATTTTATTACCAAACTCCCTCGCACCTCGAGTGGTTATGATAGCATTTGGGTGATCATTGATCGTCTCACCAAATCTGTTCATTTCTTGCCTATCCGTGAAGACTATCGGGTTGAGAAACTAGCCCGAATTTACATCGACGAAATTGTGAGCCGTCATGGTGTTCCCTTGAACATAATATCCGATCGAGATGCCCGGTTCACTTCTCGTTTTTGGCAATCTCTTCAATCTGCTCTTGGTACACGATTGGATTTAAGCACGGCTTACCATCCCCAAACTGATGGTCAAACCGAGCGAACAATCCAAACTCTTGAAGACATACTTAGAGCTTGTGTAATTGATTTTGGTGGCAATTGGGATTCACATTTACCCCTCATCGAGTTCTCTTACAACAATAGTTACCAAACAAGTATCAACTTGGCTCCATTCGAAGCTCTCTATGGTCGCAAGTGTCGTTCTCCTATTTGTTGGAACGAGATTGGTGAAGAACAAATCACCGGTCCCGAACTAATTCAAGAAACATCCGATAAGATTATTCAAATCTGAGACAACATTCGAGTAGCGAGGAGTCGGCAAAAGAGTTATGCCGACAAACGTCGAAAACCCTTGGAATTCCAAGTCGGTGACCTTGTTCTTCTTAAGGTGTCTCCGTGGAAGGGTGTGATCCATTTTGGAAAGAAAGGCAAGTTAGCACCTCGCTATGTTGGCCCATTCAAGATCCTTGAAAGGATTGGGAAAGTGGCTTACAAGCTCGACTTACCTCCATCTCTTGGCCATGTGCATCCTACATTTCATGTATCTAATCTGAAGAAGTGTCTCGCTGATGAGAATCTCCATATACCGCTTGATGACGTGCGCATTGATGAATCAATGCACTTCATTGAGAAACCGGTAGAAATCATAGATCGTGAAGTCAGGCAACTCAAGCGAAGTCGTATTCCTATTGTCAAAGTTCGTTGGGATTCTAAGCGTGGTCCCGAATTCACTTGGGAACGAGAGGACCAAATGAAGCTCAAGTATCCCCACCTTTTTACTAATGCCGTAGCTTCCTCTAACTAAATTTTGGGATGAAATTCCCTCAACATGGGGAGACTGTAACATTTCTGATTTTTAGTATCCGTATTTCAATTCAATGTAATGCATTTCAAACTCAATTCTAGTGCACTGTTTTGTTCTATTCGTACCATCAATTAAATACTATACTTCAATGCAAATCCGCAAATTTTACTCGGTTATATTCTATTAAAACACTACATATGTATCTATTTATACAAATACGTCAAAGACTAAAGTTACAAGGTCTGATGTTGAAAAATAGCAAGAAACCCTAATAGGCACGGTCGCGCCTAGTTTGGGCACGGTCGCGCCTAGTACCAGTTGAAACGTAAATGCAGTTTCAATCACCGAATCGTTTGATTTCATAACGGATATTCACTTCATTACCATTAACGAAAATATTAAGACTACCAATTACAGCAATTGACTCAATATCATTTGATTAAACCACAAAACCGTCAAAACATCCTTGAAACCACCAACTCTCCATTTCAATTCAAAATTCTCTCAATCAAACCCTCCATACACATCACTCGATCATCTCCAAAGCTTCTGGACACGTCGATATAGCCGGAATCGCATCAGAAGACGCCGGAAGCCAAACCCGTCGTCGCCGGAACTCTCCTCTACCGTACGCTATCGATTCATCGTCTTTCCGGGTAATTGAAACCATATTTTCATTCGATTTAGTCTATAGATAAAAAGCCCCATCCTAATTTGGGCTTCTAATATGGAAATCATCTCAAACCCGAATCTAGTTTTCGTTCAAAATAGTTTAATCGAATCTGGTCCTAAACACGTTTTAAATTCAATTAATCTATACAAAAAGACTCGTAATAATCTATTTGGTGAAAGCCATATGATTTCCAACCCTGTAATTATAAGATTTAGTCAATTCGTTCCTGAATTGAAACAGACGCGGTCGCGCTAATCATCTAGCGCGGTCGTGTCTCAGGAGACACGGTCATGCCGACTTCCAGCGCGGTCGTGACTCCTGCTCAGACCCAGTCATGCCCTTTGGCTAATCTCAATCGTGTTTTAGAATCATAGACACGATCGTGCCCTTTGGCTAAACTTGTAATGGTAAGTCATGAAGCTATCATTTCCTGTTTGTGCAGACTAAGAAGTTTAGATCAAATCATATAATCACAAACTTCTAACATAAATACAGAAACCATGTAGTCATTCTATGGTCATGTGTGTATGATCACGTACTGATGTACTATCATTTCTTCTTTAACTTCAAGCAATGTAAATTTTATCTTTTTCAATTTGTTTGGGTTTATCAGAAAAATAATTTAATGAAAGAAAATAAAGTATTCTAAACAAAAAGAAATAATAAAAAAAATTCCATGAAAATCCATTTTGAAAACCTTTTTCACGCTGGATTATACATCCCAATCATTTTAGTAAGAAATTCAAACCGTGAGCGATCAAACGCTTTGGTAAACAGATCGGCAAAGTTATCATCAGGGTGGAATTTCACCAACTCAATCAATCTCTTTTCTGCACAATCTCTAATAAAGTGATGACATATCTCAATATGCTTTGTCTTCGAGTGCTTCACTGGATTGTTAGTGATCGACATCGTGGCAGTGTTATCGATCAACATTGGTGTCTCAGTGAAGTTCAAACCATAATCCCATAATTGTTGTTAAATCCATAGGATTTGGGAACAATAGCTGGCAGCATTAATATACTCAGCCTCACATGTAGAATTTGCAACTGAGGTCTGATTCTTGCATTGCTAGGACACAAGCCTGTTTCCTAAGAATTGACACCCACCAGACGTGGACTTCCGATCCAAGTTACAAACTCCATAATATGAATATTGTAAAAGATTTGAAATCAAAGTCATAATTATTAGGATACCACAACCCTAACTTTGGTTACCTTTCAAATATCTAAATATTCTCTTCACAACGATCAGATGAGTCTCCTTCGGCTTGGACTGAACCATCGAACACAAGCAAACTGCGAACATAATATCAGGCCGGGATGCAGTCAAGTACATCAAAGACCCGATCATTCCTCTGTACAACCTACAATCTACTTCTTTCCCTTTCGAGTAAGAATCAAGCTTGTGGTTTACTGGAATTGGAGTACTGGACGCTGAAGCATCTGTCATTTCGAACTTCTTTAAAATATCAGCCACACACTTGGTTTTACGAATATAAAAACCATCTTCCTTTTGATCCATCTTCCTTCCCGGTACGTGTATACGAGTTCTAACCGGGTCACGAACAGTTCAGTACGAAGGGGACGTGAGATTAGGGTTTCATGGTGTTGGATGGACAAGCAGATGGAACTCGAGGTTTTATTATATTGTTGTTCGTTATCCAACGCATGTTTTTAAAAGTATCCTGATCGTGTGATCACATGTTTGACAGGTGCGAGTTTCGTACAAGGAGACCGTTGCGGTGCAAGAGTTGGATTTTCATAACCTGTGAGTTCCTAATCCCCTATTTTAAATGTTTTATTGTTTTGGGGCTATCGTACATACTCGCAGGTTTTATTAAACGAACGTATTACGAGTTATGGTTTAAACTTGAAGTGTTTTATGAGATCATTATGTAATAATGAAGCTAAGGGTCGTTATGGAGTCCTTAGGATGGGTGAACAAGAGTTGTGATGAACTGTGCGTGTCATGATATGAGTTAGTCGGGGTGAGTCGGGAATTTAGTTAAACATGTGATGGTTATTGTAACACCCTGAAATTTCCCGTAAGAATTTAAGAGCTAAAAATGTTAGAAAATAAAATTCGAGGGGTTAAAACGTAATTAGTCCAAAGTTAGAGGATCAAAAGTAAAAATTTGGATTTTTGGATGGTAACGGACCGTCACGGATCATAACGGTCCGTTACGGGTTGAGTAAGGAATCGCGCAGAAGAAAACACGTGTCCGGACGACTCAACCCTAATTTGGGTTCGTAACGGACCGTCACCAGGGGTAACGGTCGTCACGCTGCAATGTGATCAGAGGCCGCCACGTGTAAGATGACTCATGCGCACTAGGTCGATGACGGACCGTCACCAAACATAAAGGTCCGTTATGGCGAGGCGATGATGGACCGTCACCCTGCATAACGGTCGGTCACGATGTCAGAATTTACCTATAAATAGATTTCGATTGCAGATTATTTTAGACACAATTCATACACAAAAAACCATTAAACACACACACATAGCCTACGGTATCGTGCCAAAGTCCTGGTACGCGTTTGGAAGTCCAGTTTCTTGCCTTATGCCTTCAAATAGCCGTAGATAGTTCCGAGGTAAGGTTCTGGTACTTTGGTTACTTACCATTAAGCTTTGATTATATAATATTATAGATCTTAATTAAGAAATATTAGTAGTCGAGGTTCTGTCCGAGGTATTTGACATATTATCGATACAATAAGCTGAAATACTGCCCAGGTGAGTTCCTCGAAACTTAATGTGTATTGTTACACAGTTGTTATTTGAAATAGTCACCCTATTCCATGTATATATAATGCGTAATATGTACTTTTTACGTTCTGTTGTGGGATGGAACCTATGGGTGGATTATCTCATTTTACGGGTGTGGGAGGATTGATGTAGTGCAAAGCACACATCTTTATTCCTAGTGTTTTGTGCGTTTTTACTTAGTTTTATATTTGTTTTGAGTCGTTTTAATGTACATTTAAGTCTTTGTTATGTTTACAGGTGCTCGTATGAATAACAAGTGAAAAGTTTAAAGATGAAAATGTGGAAAATTGATCTCTCGCGGTACGCGAGAGAGGAAGACAGAATTCTAGCGGTACGCGAGGAAACCAGAAACCGGGCGCGACTAAATTGTCTTTCACGGTACGCGAAGGACTTGGGTTATTCTCTCGCGGTACGCGGGAGCTCTATATTCTGCAAAACCCTAAAAATCGAATTTAAATAGATTTTGGTTCTCATTATGAGAGGAGTTCGACTTTTGGCCATCCAGAGAAGGTTTCAAGGTGATTTTGAGGAGTAGGAATTCGATTGAAGGCTAAAGGTGAAAGCTTTGGATTCCAGGTTCGTTGTTTAGACGTTTTAGGTTTGCAAGATTGAAACTTTATCTTTAATTTGTGTGTTTGAAACCATGAATCTTGTTTATTACTTCTGTTTTGGTTGTTTAAGCATGATCCTAGGCTAAAACTTTGATATTGCCTAGGTTAATGATGAATACTTGTTAAAGTTTGGATTTTTATCGGTTTTTGGATTCAATTAATGGGTTTATGATTTTGTAAAAGATCTTGAGTTGATAATTGTGAAGTTATTGCATGTTTAGATCTGATCTTGTGTTTGATTTCAATTCCTTGCGTTGATTATGGTTGTCTGCCAGTTTGATTAGCGTATCTTGGTCATAGATCTTAGGGTTTGTGATTAGGGTGGTTTGCTAGACGTAGTAGCCATAGGAGTTGTCTTTGATTACTGATTTGAGTTGAGTGTGTATCCTAGTTCAATACCCGAGAGGTGAGAATTAGTCATTTAGTCTTCGTCATTACGAATCCGAGTGTCAGCTGTCTGAGAGGAAGCCGATATGAATTGTCTAATGATTGTTGCTATTCGTGTCATAGTTGTTATCTTGAGATTACCCCGTGCATTCTTCGAGTGTATTGGTAGACGAGACTGAGAGGTAATCTGTCTATTAGGGTACTTTATCATAGTTGGAAATACCTGAGAAGTGATCTAACAATTTGGTGAGTTAGTACATCTTTAGTTTCCTTAGTTGGTGACACACTGAGAGTGATTAGGGATCCACTAGGCTGTCTAGAGTTATTTCCTTAGAAACCCAGATCTATTATAGTTTCCATAACCGATAGAAGTTGTGCTTTGCAAGTAGGATTCCGACCTAGGTTATATTCTTCCCATTCTTGATATTACCTTTGTGCTTTGTCTGGTTAGTTGACTCGACCTTAGTTTATTGCATTCTTAGATAATCTTTAGTGTAGTAAACCCCCCAAACCAAATCAATCTTTAGTCCACGTCAGAGTCTAGTTTTGTTACATAGTGTCTCTAGTGTTCGATAATTCGGTTTACCGTTAAGCTGTGCTACACTCGATAGCTACACTTGCCTGTCAGTGCGGTCTAGTTCATAGGTTTTCCATTTATTACTTTGGAGTCTAGATTAGGTTTTTATTCATAGTTTTTATAGACCGTCTGGGCGACTTCAAGTTTTTATCTGAGTCTTTAATTTAGAATCGAGTCTTCCTGTGTGTCTTTGAGTCTTTGTTCTATTTCCTTCTAGAGTCTTTCTTTTTATGCAACATACTCGCTCGTAGGGATCACCACCTTATTCAGCTTTCCTAGAGCCCGAGCGAGAGCTGCACGAGCGCACCCATGACTTCTGGGAGTGTTTGAAAGCAATGTGCAGCACCGATGTACGTCCTACTAGCCCAATCCCCTTTCCATAAATGGGCGACGCTGACCCACCAGCGAGGCGTACACTACACTAGAGGGCCAGTGATGGGGTCACGGGTGCGAGATATTCGATCACACGCCCCACTATACCGAACACAAATTCTTGGCAGATCCCATCACATGTCATGAGTATGATCACTCATGCCACCCAATTCCATGGCCTCGAGGATGAGGATGCACCTGGACATGTGTCTCGCTTTGCGCGCATATGTTATACTTTCAATCTCACGGGTGTATCTAAGGACGCAATCTACTTGCGTCTCTTCCCATTCTCCTTGTCTGGTCATGCATCTACTTTGCTCGACACTCTCCCAGACAACTCAATCACCACATGGGATGATCTTGAAGCCAAGTTCTTCAAGAAGTATTATCCACCTTCCAGGGCTGATAGCCTTAAGGATCAGATCCACTCCTTCCGAATGGATTCCGACGAGCCCTATCACATGGCCTGGTAGCGGTTCAACGCGCTGTTGAGCCGATGTCCCCAGCACGGTCTTTCCGACTGGGCGCTAGTGGAGAAGTTCTATAATGGCCTCGCCTTCGAGAAGCATCAAATGTTCAATACAGCTGCGGGAGGCTATATCATGGAGAGACTCGAGCCTGATGAGTGCGAGGAAATGTTCGAGAGCTTCGTTCAAGCCGAACAACAGTATCCATCTACTAGGACTTCCATTCCTAGTGCTAGAGCACCCGCCTCTTCTCCTAGAGGTGTGCATCAGGTCACTCGTGAGACTAGCGTGGCTGCTGCACTCGCCTCAATGGCTAACGAGATTAAGGAACTGAAGCTCAGTGCTTAGCGGTGTCAAGTGTGCAGAGGAGGCCACGAAACCCGAGATTGCCCCGTAAATAATCAGGAGCACGTGAGCTATGCTGGCAACTAGAACCAGAACCGAGGGTACAAAAACTACAATTCTTTTGGCTCAGGATGGAGATCTGGAAATAACCCGCCTAGGTTTAATGGTCGCCAGCAGCAGTATGGAGGAGCTGAAGGGGGAGCAAGTTCAGGAAGCATTGTCAATACAAGGAAGATCGAAGAGATGCTCGAGAATCAGATATAACTGCGTTCCCACTTAGTCCAGCAAGACAACATGAGGCAAAGACTGGATAGCCACGACATTCTATTGAAGAATCAACAGTCGGCATTCCATGATTTGCAACGCACGGTAGGAGACATCGCTCAAAGCCTGAAGGGTAGACAAAGAGGTCCATCATTGGGCCCAAATGCTTCAGTGATGGCCCTGTCAGTTAGGAGTGTGGAGAAGAAAGAGGTTATAAAGGATGACTCCCACTCAATTGAGTATGGCATACCTTTAGTATAGGAAGTGAAGAAGGTAGATTGGAGAGATCGATTTGCTGCAATCGATGCTAAGATGGCCAAAGAAAGGGAGAGCCCACCGGTTGTAGAAGAAGAAGAGCCAGTGGATGAAGAGATAGAGATGGAGAAGCCCGCCGAGTGGGCAGTAGAGAAGAAGAAGGCGGTAGAGATGAAGTCCCCCGGGGTTGACTTGAGTCGTATTCCTTACCCAGCGCATGTACTGCCACATAAGAATACTAGGGAATATGGTACCTTCCTTGATATGTTTAAACAACTCAAGGTCAATCTTCCGTTTATAGAGGTCCTCCAGCACATGCCTAAGTATGGCAAATTTCTCAAAGATGTTCTTTCCAACAAGAAGAATCTAGGGGGTCTCTGAAGGCTCACTTAGTGAGCAATGTTCTGCTGTGGTGCAGAACAAACTGCCGGAGAAGATGGCGGATTTGGGTCGGTTCACGATCCCGTGTCTTTTTGGCGATTTGCATCATGCGTTGGCTGATCTGGGTGCTAGAATCAATCTGATGCCATATTCTGTTTATAAGCAGCTAGACCTAGGTGAACTGCAACCGACGCATATGAGCATTTCCTTAGCTGACCGCTCAGTCAAGTATCCATGGGGAATTGTGGAGAATCTTTTAGTGAAAGTCGGTAAGTTTGTATTCCCAGTGGATTTCGTCATCCTAGATTTGGAGGTGGATGACAAAGTCTCACTCATCCTAGGACGCCCGTTCCTGTGGAACGCCAAGGCAATGATCGATGTCTTCGGCGAGAAACTCACACTTCGTGTGGGGGATGAGTCTATTACTTTCGATGCTATGAAACCCGTGGAGGATGTTGGCGAGCATAGCCACTACGTGTGCATGCTTGATACCGTCATAGGTGACCATCGGGACTATAATACGGAGAGAGAGAGAGATTGATGAACCCGGCCCTAACTTAGGAGAGATATCTAAATGGGCGTTGGAGATGGAGAGATTGCTAGATGAGCCGGATAATTACGGTGAGGAGGTACCCGATGATCTGCTCAAGATAATAGCTGAATTTGATGAGATCATAGGAAAAACCCCAAGTGTGGGGAAGTTGGAGGAGAGTGTAGTGGATCCTGATGATCCTGGGAAAGGCTTAGAGGTCACACTGCTAGAAATACCAGTAACCGAGCCCTTATCCATCCTTGTTATTCATTCTAAGGGGAGAGCTGCTGAGCCGAACCCTAGTTCTAGACCGCCCCGTAAGAGAACCCGTGCTTTGGTAGATCCATCTGATTTAGGGATAATGCAAACCCTAAGTGTGGGGATGTGCAGGTGAGATAAGCTGTTGAAATACTTGAACTGGGTTATCTTTGAACCTGGTAAGTTTAAGCTATGGTGGAAGGTTCAAAGTGATAGACATAGTAGAAGTTTGAAGTGTGGTAGGAATAGAAGTATGTTGAGGTTTTGGAGAAACGGTAGACCGCGAAGGATGAAGGCGGTACCGAATAGGATCAAGGAGAGGCCTCCTGATAGGTTTATTTGAATCTCGGGCACGTGCTCAGGATGTAGAGTTTGTTTGCACTACTTGGTTTGAGTCCGTGTCATTTTTTATGTTTTTCGGTGTATGTTTTGTTTGTGTCATGTTTTGCAGGGATTCGCGCTTGATTCGGCAAGGAAAATCATCAAGAATGAAGTTCTAGGTATTTTTACATTTGTTTTTATGCTTGGAATAGGTTTTTATGGAATTTGGGTGAAAATAATTTTAAATGATAATTTTTTTTTCTAAGTATAAAAGTTGGAAAAATCTCTAAACTTTCTGTAACCAGCATGCCCTCGCGGTACGCGAGGCCTTTGGGCAGTCCTCTTGCGGTACACGAAGGACAAACCAAATGGCCGGCCTAAATTTCATCTCCTCGCGGTAAGCGAGGAGAGGTCTTGATTCTCTCGCGGTATGCGAGAGCTAGCTGGTTTCACCCTTCTTCCATGTTTTCACATAGTTTCGTTCACCGTTCACCTGCATCGACCACCACTATCATTCCCACCTATATATCCACTATCACACCATCCATTATCACGTTCGTTCACCATCCGACACCGACCATGGAGAAATTGAAACCGTTCGTGACCGATGACCAACCTTGTTGTGGCTTTCATGTCACACATTGAGTATGTTTCTGTGCTATCTATCTTGAGTCTTTTAAGTTCTTAGTGATTCAGTCGGGTCTTTAATTTTTACTTTGAGTCTGTAACTTGTGTCAGTTTAATGCTGCGGGTTCGTGGTGAGGTTTATTTTGCAGGTTTTATCATTCTGCCCATACTCAATCTCCATTCGGGCAGGATCGATTATAACTTATATGAAGTTTGTAAAGGCAACCCAGAAGTCTGTGCAACCACGACCGAAATGCTATACGGTGCACATAAGGATGAAGGAAGCTGGATATATTCACTGGTACATTACCAGCTAAGTCGCTTCCTGTTTTGTTTTATTTTTGCATTTTTATTTGTAGTTGTGTCTTACTTCATATTGAGGACAATGTGTCTTTCAAGTGTGAGGATGTGAGTGTTTAGTTGAGTTTAGTTTGTCTTTTTATAAAATTTCAAAAATACAAAAAAAATTTAAAATTTTGAAAAATGTCCTTGGAAATAACTGCAAAATAAATGGAAACTGATAGTAGAACTAGATCTGCTTGTTGAGTTTAAATGGTTAAATAATAGAAAACGTGTTTAATTAGTGATGTTTTGGTAAACCCAGCCAATTAAATAGCTTAAATATCATGTGAGTGTTACTTAGGAATTAATTGATTTAAAATCATGATATCCTGTGGGTATTCATCTTAGAGTAATGGTAATACTGAAACTGGCAAAATAGGTTAATAGGTATCACGTTAGAGGTTTTTGAAATTTCATAGCACACCATTCTCTTTTTATGAGAATAAATTCGAGTTTGGTGGCGCCCGCATCCATAAATTCCATAATTCATGAGCTTATTTGATTAGAATACTAAGTGTTGCTTATGTGTTACCCTCCGGGATGGCCACTTGGAGAAAATGCCTCTAAGTGATTCTTATATGCTTAATTGATAAACTGCATCCTATGTGCTACCTTATGGGATAGTGACCTGGGAGGCACACCACTAGGTGAGGTTGATTCATACATTTGATTGTGCTAATTGACATTTCATTCCATTTTTTATTTGAATTCTAAAAACCTGTAAATTTTAGTTTAACAAGGTAGGGGTAAATCTATATGGTTTGATCCGTGCCTAGACATGACCGTGAGACGGGATTAGGTAGAGCTGTAAATTTTAAATGTGAGTCACATAGATTGATTGATAGCTGTATAAATTGGAATTAGAACACGTAATGGGGGCTTGAAAGTTGGTGCTTGGGTTTAATCGGACATAAATACTAATTATTGCTTTTTAACGTGTGAGTATATTTTGCTGTTCGGTAATTGATGTTTGGTAAGTTAGATCTGAGTTATGATCCCATTTGTAGCTTTTTCAAGGACGAAAAAATGTTAAGTGTGGGGATGTTTGATGTAGTGCAAAGCACACATCTTTATTCCTAGTGTTTTGTGCGTTTTTACTTAGTTTTGTATTTGTTTTGAGTCGTTTTAATGTACATATGAGTCTTTGTTATGTTTACAGGTGCTCGTATGAATTACAAGTGAATATCATGAAGAAACCGAGCTAGAGAATGAAGCCCAATAGTTTAAAGAAGAAAATGTGGAAAATTGATCTCTCGCGGTACGCGAGAGAGGAAGACGGAATTCTCGCGGTACGCGAGGAAACCAGAAACCGGGCGCGACTAAATTGTCCTTCGCGGTACGCGAATGACTTGGGTTATTCTCTCACGGTACGCGGGAGCTCTAATTTTCGCAAAACCCTAAAAATCGAATTTAAATATATTTTGGTTCCCATTATGAGAGGAGTTCGAATTTTGGCCGTCCAGAGAAGGTTTGAGGGCGATTTTGAGGAGTAAGAAGTCGATTGAAGGCTAAAGGTGAAAGCTTTGGGTTCCAGGTTCGTTGTTTAGACGTTCCAGGTTTGCAAGATTGAAACTTTATCTTTAATTTGTGTGTTTGAAACCATGAATCTTGTTTAATACTTCTGTTTTGGTTGTTTAAGCATGATCCTAGGCTAAAACTTTGATATTGCCTAGGTTAATGATGAATACTTGTTAAAGTTTGGATTTTTATAGGTTTTTGGATTCAATTAATGGGTTTATGATTTTGTAAAATATCTTGAGTTGATAATTGTGATGTTATTGCATGTTTAGATCTGATCTTGTGTTTGATTTCAATTCCTTGCATTGATTGTGGTTGTCTGCCAGTTTAATTAGCGTATCTTGGTCATAGATCTTAGGGTTTGTGATTAGGGTGGTTTGCTAGACGTAGTAGCCATAGGAGTTGTCTTTGATTATTGATTAGAGTTGAGTGTGTATCCTAGTTCAATACCCGAGAGGTGAGAATTAGTCGTTTAGTCTTCTTCATTAGGAATTCGAGTGTCAGTTGTCTGAGAGGAAGCCGGTATTAGGTGTCTAGTGATTGTTGCTATTCGTGTCATAGTTGTTATCTTGAGATTACCTAGTCCATTCTTCGAGTGTATTGGTAGATGGAGAAACTGAGAGGTAATCTGTCTATTAGGGTACTTTATCATAGTTGTAAATACCTGAGAAGTGATCCAACAATCTGGTGAGTTAGTACATCTTTAGGTTCCTTAGTTGGTGACACCCTGAGAGTGATTAGGGATCCAATAGGCTGCCTAGAGTTGTTTCCTTAGAAACACAGATCCATTATAGTTTCCATAACCGATAGAAGTTGTCCTTTGCTAGTAGGATTACGACCTCGGTGATATTCTTCCCATTCTTGATATTACCTTTGTCCTTTGTCTAGTTAGTTGAGTCGACCTTAGTTTATTGCATTCTTAGTTAATCTTTAGTGTAGTAAACCCGTCAAACCAAATCAATCTTTAGTCCGTGTCAGAGTCTAGTTTTAATACATAGTGTCTCTAGGGTTCGATAATCCGGTTTAACATTAAGTTGTGCTACACTCGATAGGTACACATGCCTGTCAGTGCGGTCTAGTTCATAGGTTTTCCATTTATTACTTAGGAGTCTATATTTCGTTTTTATTCACTGTTTTTATAGACCGTCTGGGACATCAAGGACCAGTAAGGTGGGATAGTTTATTCATATTATACTGGTGTGGGAGGACCAGTCGTAGAAAGGTTGCCAATTATATATACTAAAAAGCTCACATGCATTGTGGTATGGGGTGGGATGTGGTAATGCTGATGATTAAATAACAACCATTTATGGTAAAGGTTCATGAACTCACCAACTTATGTTGACTCAGTTACTTTTAAAGATGTTGCAGGTGGATTTATTAGGGGCATTCCAGGTTGCTAATAGATATGAATAGTCGTCTGGTTGGTCAAAGAATTGTGATGGTTGGAGGCATGTTGAGTAGAGATGTCTTGTGGATATTTTGAGTTTCGTGCCAGGAACTAACGTTTGTTGGTTTGGTTAATTTGAAATAGAAGTTTTATGTAAAACAATTTAGTTATTAATAAAAGAAGTTTATGGTTTAGCTTCTGCTGTGTGTTTTTGGTATCAACTTCACATTGACTAGAAGGCGACCTTCTGACCAGTATGTAGTTATCTGATGAACGAAATGTTCTGTCTAGGTAAGGACGGTGTATAAATCTCTTCTAGACCCGTTGTTATTTCCTGGGAGCATATCTGTTTGAGGTACTACTCTGGTTAGATGACTGTCTTGTGTTACGGGTGTGACAAGTTGATATCAGAGCCTCAATTTAAGGGATTTAGATACTAGTAGGAGGTTAGTATCTAGACTTAAACTAGGATTCTATAAGATAGTTGGAATGCCATAAGAAATTCCCTAGGTTGAGATATTGACTTTCATTATGAATATAATAGTAATATCGAGGAAACAGATAGTTGAAAGCATTCTTGGCCAAATGTCTTTAATTTCTGATTTTCTGGATCATTACTAGTTATACGAATTCTGATGTCATACATCTGTGTGTAGGTACAAATGGCAGGACGTGGTAGAGGACGAGGAAGAGGTAGGGGTAGGATGCTCGGTCTCATACCCGCGATACGGCAAACACAAACCCTGATCCTAATGAGAACTTAAATACGAATGCTGAACCCGAGCAACCGATGGAAGAAGTCATTATGACTGAAGCTCAATTCTAGAGAGCGGTGGCATCTGAGGTCACCAAAGTACTCCAAAATACTTTACCTGAAATCCTAGATGACGCTCTTAGAAGGAGGACGGATTCCAATGCTCATGGAAATAGAACTGAAGGAGCAAGTGGTGCAATTCCTCAAATAGAAAATACTCGCCACACTACCCCAGTAGGAAACAATATTGGTACAACCCGAACCCCTAAAACTATTGGAAAAACAAACCAGAGCACAGGTGGAAATAATAAATGGTGTACTTACAAGAATTTTAGTGACTGTCACCCTAAACCTTTCAACGGCAAGAAAAATGCCATTGCAGCCATGCAGTGGATGACTTCTACGGAGGCTGTAATCAAAATGAGTGAATGCAGACTCGATCATGAAGTTAAATTTGATACACACTCATTTGAGGAAGATGCACTAGACTGGTGGGAGTCAGTCAAGCAGACCAAAGGAGAGGAATATACCGATAGGATGAATTGGGAAGATTTGAAAGCTTTGATAGTAAAAAGATACTGTCCACAGAATGCAGTGGACAAGATTGAGACAGAGTTTCATCGATTTGAAGCAGGAAGTCTTAGTTACCAAGAATATACGAGTAAATTCAATGAAATGGCTAAACTGGTACCACACCTAGTAACCCCTGAATCTAGAAGGATTAAATGTTATGTACAGGGACTGCCACCAAAAGTTCAAACATTAGTAAAAACTACTGCACCCATAACTATAGATTCAGCAGTACAACTTAGTGTGGTAATGTATGATGAGATAGAAGCTCAGGAGATGGCCAACAAGAGAAGCTTGGAAAAGACAACCAACGAACACACAGATAACAAAATCCCAAGAAGAGAAAAAGATAATTCGGGAAGAGGTGTACAAGGGATTACATGCCATAACTGCCAACAAGTGGGACACTTCATAAGAAATTGCCCAAATATCAACTGTCATAATTGTAACGAATTCGGGCATATTAAAAGTAATTGTCCGAAAACATCTCAAACAAAGACAGGCGGTGGATCCAAAGGACGCATATTCATTTTAGGAGGAAGGAAAGGGGGAGAAGAATAGGTACGTCTGTTATAAAAATATTATGTGTTTAGAGATGAGAAAAGCACCCTAGTATAAAATATATACCCAAAGAAGAATCATTGGTTAAAGAAGTAATTCTGAATTTCGAGGACGAAATTTCCTAAAGGAGGGGAGATTTGTAACACCGTGAAATTTCCTGTAAGAATTTAAGAGCTAAAAATGTTAGAAAATAAAAGTCCAGGGGTTAAAACGTAATTAGTCCAAAGTTAGGAGGATCAAAAGTAAAAATTTGGATTTTTGGACGGTAACGGACCGTCACGGATCATAACGGTCCGTTACAGGTTGAGTAAGGAATCGCGTAGAAGCAGACACGTGTCCAGATGACTCAGCCCTAATTTGGGTTCGTAACGGACCGTCACCAGGGGTAACGGTCCGTCACGCTGCAATGTGATCAGAGGCCGCCACGTGTAAGATAACTCATGCGCACTAGGTCGGTGACCGACCGTCACCAAACCTAACAGTCCGTTATGGCAAGGCGATGACGGACCGTCAACCAGCATATCGGTCTGTCACAATGGCAGAATTTGCCTATAAATAGATTTCGATGGCAGATCATTTTAGACACAATTCACAGACAAAAACATCATCAAACACACACACTTAGCCTAGGGTATCGTGCCAAAGTCCTGGTACGCGTTTGGAAGTCCAGTTTCTAGCCTTACGCCTTCAAATAGCCGTATATAGTTCCAACGTAAGGTTCTGGTACTTTGGTTACTTTCCATTAAGCTTTGATTATATAATATTATAGATCTTAATTAAGAAATATTAGCAGTCGAGGTGCTGTCCGAGGTATTTGATAGATTATCGATACAATAAGCTGAAATACTTCCTAGGTGAGTTCCTCTAAACTTAATGTGTATTGTTACACAGTTGTTATTTGAAATAGTCACCCTATTTCATGTATATATAATGTGTAATAAGTGCTTTATACGTTCTTTTGTGGTATGGAACCTATAGGTGGATTATCTCATTTTACGGGTGTGGGAGGACCCGTAATGTGGGATAGTTTATTCAGATTATACTGGTGTGGGAGGACCAGTCATAGAAAAGGTTGCCAGTTATATATATACTAAAAAGCTCACATGCATTGTGGCATGGGGTGGGATGAGGGAATGCTGATGATTAAATAATAACCAATTGTGGTAAAGGTTCATGAACTCACCAACTTATGTTGACTCAGTTACTTTTAAAGATGTTGCAGGTGGATTTATTAGGGGCATTCCAGGTAGCTAGTAGATATGGATAGTCGTCTGGTTGGTCAGAGAATTGTGATGGTTGGAGGCATATTGAGTAGATATTTCTTGTGGATATTTTGAGTTTCATGCCAGGAACCGACGTTTGTTGGTTTGGTTAATTTGAAATAGAAGTTTTATGTAAAACAATTTAGTTAGTAATAAAAGAAGTTTATGGTTTAGCTTCTGCTGTGTGTTTTTTGGTATCAACTTCACATTGACTAGAAGGCGACCTTCTGACCAGTATGTAGTTATCTGACGAACGGAATGTTCTGTCTAGGAAAGGACGGTGTATAAATCTCTTCTAGACCCGTCGTTCTTTCCAGAGAGCATATCTGTTGGAGGTACCACTCTGGCAAGACGACTGTCCTATGTTACAGGTGTGACAACTATATAAGGAGAGTTAGCATGGGAAATAGAAGGTGGTTCGTTAATGAGTTTTGCATAATGTGCCTGAAGTTGTGTGTATTGTGTTGTTGTCCTCGTGAAACGGCGGGTATCATGTTTTCATGGGTTTATGTGGTGTCTATGGTATGTACGGGCTAGAAGTCGCTATGAAGTTTGTGTGTTATATAAATACCTATGTGGAAAGAGTTGGGTAATGTGTCTAGACGTTAAGAGGATACGTCAAAAGTAAGTCTTGGATTTCACACGTAAGTGATCCGTGAAAGGGTGGTGAGTCATAGTGCCTGTCCAGGTAGTGTCATGTGTATGTATGTGTTACTTTGTGTGCTTGCATTGTTGTCCGTGTGCAACGTCAACAGTGGTGTGGAGGACGGAGTCCTTTGGGGTGATCATCATATGAGTGATGTGTCAGTCAACATATGGTAGATGATATAGTCACCGTGTGGGTGGCTGGGTAGTCATCGTAGATGATGAGTGTGTCACTATGTTTAGTGGCGAGGCCCCTGTAACAAGAGTATAATGGAGCTTAGGACGAGTATCCTGACGGGGATAACCATGACAAGGGTGTAGTGATGAGGTATGTATTTATGTGCTTATATATGTGTTAAATTGCAAGCAAGTGATGAGTTATAATAATTGTGTATGAGATGATATTGATGTGATAAATAGATGGAATCAGTGTGGTGTGTCGAGTTAGGTTGACCGTTGTGTTGGGCTGAGTACATTGTATGCAACTGTTGAGTCAGTTAGTTTATGAGAGTCCTGGTTAGGACTGGTAAGTCGGTGTCTAGAGGTTGGAGAAGTTAACCAGTGTATGGTTAATATATATGGTAAATTGTGGGTTATCAGAATAGTAAATTCGTTCTATGTCCGAGAGACTTACTGAGTTAAAATGGTAGGTAGAGTCTAGGGTGGTGAATCCTTTTGGATATTATAAAATAACGGGGGTTGTTTGTGTGATAAAAATCTATTCAACTATTTTCTAAGGACCGGAGGGTCTTGAATGGAAATAATTATGTAAATTATGTGTGATTATGTGATTACCTTTTTGAACAACATGAGTTCATACTAAATGTAATCTTTGATGTGATGCTAGAGCTTGGTTGATTAAACTGTATGAGTAGACCTGAGTTTTGATTATTTATGTGTGTGTACGGTCTTAAGATAGTGTCACCTATGTGTTATGTTTAGGTGATGTTTGAAGTGTAAGGGGTGCGTTGCACCTGGTATAGTTGTTTAGGACGAAGTCCCGTGGGAGATCTTAAATATACATCTTTAGTATGTATAAATGTTTAGGACGAGGTCCTGTAGGAAATTGTAGTTACATACCTTATGTCTAGGTATACATGTTCAGGACCAGATCCTGTGGGGAAGTAAGATATTTTATATCTTGTGTGTATGAATGTTTAGAGGGATGTTTTATGTCTAGACTGAGTAGTGTCTCGTTTTGAAGTATGGGTACGACCGAGTAAACTCTGTATGAGTATATGATGACGTGTGGCAGGGGCTACCGTTGTAGTGAGTAAGAGGTAAGGTTCAGGAGTTTGTATTTCTGTAAATGACGAGGTCATAATGTATGCACGTAGATTTACTCAGATCTAGCTAGTTGTGTATGTGCACTTTGTGCGAGTTAGAATGTCGAGTTACTAATACATGTGTAGAGCAATGTGTGTTCTATAGTTTTGTGTGCCGGTGTGTGTCCTTATAGTACACGTTTAGTCGTGTATAGGACAAGTGGTCAGTGTGCTCAAGTATAGTATTTCTATCTTGATGATTTTCTCGACGTTGATACATCGAGGTGATGTAAGAAGTTTTGACGTCTTTCTAGACGATCGGTAAGGTGCTCTTATGAGATGCCTATGCTTATATCTCGGGAATTCAGAGCACGAAGCCAATGGGCGGAGCTTTGAGAGTACACAACGAGAGCGTTTATGTGGACGCCTGACCAGAAATGTTTATGATGAGGTAAAGGAGATGACGCTGAAGATTTCATCACGAAGTTAACAAGGTGACGAAGGACTTTCATGAAACATGTTCCATACGAAGAATTCAGTCGAGGTGAGACGCTAGTGAAATCGGGATGTTTTTCCCTAAGCGAGACGACAGATAGTTGAGGCTTGTGAGTAGGCGGACTTCATGTTCATACATGATAAATGAGATGCGGTCGGTAATCGCATGGTAGTGTAGAGCATCAACGAGAAAAGTGAAACCCATGAGGGGTAAGTGCAGGATTGCACGTAAGTGACTGGGTGTATGTGCATACTTAAGGGACATATTGCACGGGTAGTAGTGAAGTAAAGAGATATGTTGGTAGAGAAATCTTATAGAAACCAGTGTAGCTTGAGCAAGCTTCTGGAGATCATCAGGACTATACAAGAGATAAAGACAGTTGTGTCGTAAGAGAAAATGCAATTGTGCTAAGTGAGCGAACAATTGGAAGTATTGTGCTATGTAGTACTGGGGATACTACGTACGACGATGTTGAGAACATTAAGATCGAAAATGTATTGTCAAGGGAAATGACGATGAAACCTTCGTGAAAGGATTAGTAATCAAGGCAATCACGGATGGCAACTTATAGCAAGTGCTGGGATAGCTAGAGATGGAAAGTCAGTCGTTTGACTAATGACTGGAAAGACGAGAAATGAAGGAACGTGTAGGTGAACCTAAGAGCCTCAAGGTTGGGTGCAGGCCACAGAGCAGACTCCTTTGAACACCCGGGGATGGTGATCGAACTGCTAAGCAAGGTAATAGCTTAGATAATTGTGCATGCAAATGCTTATCATCAAGTAGGTTTGGTGCACGTACGAGAACGAAAGGATATGTTGGGTTGGTCTGTACTGATGCAGGATTCGAGGAAGAATCCTCTTTTAAGGGGGGGTAGACTTGTAACGTCCCGAAAATCCGTAAGCAAATGATTCGGAGTAGGGGACTAACCGAACCTTTGTTAAATGTTCCAGTTAGCAGGGATTGCCGCATAAATCTTGATTCTACGAGATTAAGAGGACCAGTTAATCGGTTAATGTCTAAGGTTCGGGATAGAAGCGTATTAGACGGACTTAGAAAGGTCTGAGCGAAACATTGCAAGGTTTAAATATCCCTTTACTGTAAAAACCCTAGGTCACGTTGGACCTAGGGGACGCGAACGACAGACGCAAGAGGAAGGGGAAGAGGCGACTGGAAAGGCGGTGGCTCGGCTGTGGTGTCACGCAAAGAACTACATCCATATCAAAGGTAATTCCCGTTTATGATTATGACTTGGTTCATGTATGCGTTTGCAAGAGAACCCGACTAGGGTTCTCGATTGAGTTAGGGTAATCGGAAAGGGATGCCGGCTGCGGTGGTAGTATGGGGGGGTATTAGGTGGCCGACAGGGAAGTGTTGGTGATGTGGGAGAGTAGCGACGACAGAAAGGATGACGGGGTGGGACGTTATGGATGGAGAAGGTGGTAAAGGCCACTATCGGCATAAGCCGTGATGGTCAACGGCTGCCGATGCCTGCTACGGTGGCCTAGTTGCGTGCGTAGGGCTGCAATAGCAGGAGAAGGGTGAGCCGGTGGCGTAACAGCCATGAACGACATGGACGTGGTGGCTCGATGCTGGGTTGCATGGCCGAATAGGGTTACCGACGAGGACGGCAAGGCTGACGAGGAGTACACGACGGTAGTACACGGAAGTGACCCAGGGTGTTGGTGCATGGCTGGAGGTGCACAAGGAGGCAAAACGAAGACTTCAAGATTGGTGGACTACGGGTGGTTTGCATGAGTGAGCATGCACACATGCGTGCATGGGAGGTGAACGGCATGGGACCCGGTACGTGTAAACGAGTTTTAACCGGGTCACGAACGGTTCAGTACGAAGGGGACGTGAGATTAGGTTTCATGGTGTTGGATAGAAAAGCAGATGGAACTTGGGGTTTTAATCTATTGTTGTATGTTATCCAAAGCATGTTTTAAACGTGTCCTGATCGTGTAATCACACGTTTGACAGGTGCAGGTTTCATACAAGGAGACCGTTGCGGTATAACATGTGAGTTTCTAATCCCCTCTTTTAAACGTTTTACTGTTTTGGGGCTATCGTACATACTCGCATGTTTTTCTAAACGAACGTATTACGAGTTATGGTTTAAACTTGAAGTGTTTTATGAGATCATTATGTAATAATGAAGCTAAGGGTCGTTATGGGGTCCTTAGGATGGGTGAACAAGAGTTGTAATGAACTTTGCGTGTCATGTTATGAGTTAGTCCGGGTGAGTCATGAATTTAGTTAAACCTGTGATGGTTATATAAGGAGAGTTAGCATAGGAACCTGTAGGTGGTTCATTAACGAGTCAAGTAGATGCTAGTATGTTGTTATGCGTCATGTGCCTGAAGTTGTGTGTAATGTGGCGTTGTCCTCGTGACACGGCGGGTATCGTGTTTTCATGGGTTTATGTGGTGTCTATGGTATGTATGGGCTAGAAGTCGGTATGAAGTTTGTGTGTTGTATAATTACCTATCTGGAAAGAGTTGGGTAATGTGTCTAGACGTTGAGAGGATACGTCTAAAGTAAGAGTTGGATATCACACGTAAGTGATCCGTGAAAGGGTGGTGAGTCGTAGTGCCTGTCCAGGTAGTGTCATGTGTATGTATGTGTTGCTTTGTGTGCTTGCATTGTTGTCCGTGTGCAAGGTCGACAGTGGTGTGGAGGACGGAGTCCTTCGGGGTCATCATCATATGAGTGATGTATCAGTCACCATATGGTAGAAGATATAGTCACCATGTGGGTGGCTGGGTAGTCATCGTAGATGACGAGTGTGTCACTATGTTTAGTGGCGGGGCCCTGTAACAAGGGTATAGCTGAGCTTAGGACGAGTATCCCGATGGGGATAACCCTGAAGAGGGTGCAGTGATAAGGTATGCATTTGTGTGCTTATATATGTGTTAAATTACATGCAAGTGATGAGTTATAATAATTATGTATGAGATGATATTGATGTGATAAATAGATGTAATCAATGTGGTGTGTCGAGTTAGGTTGACCGTTGTGTCGGGCTGAGTACATTGTGTGCAACTGTTGAGTCAGTTGGTTTATGAGAGTCCTGGTTAGGACTGGTAAGTCAGTGTTTAGAGGTTGGAGGAGTTAACCAATGTATGGTTAATATATATGGTAAATTGTGGGTTATCAGAATAGTAATTTCGTTCTATGTCCGAGAGACTTACTGAGTTAAAATGGTAAGTAGAGTCTGGTGTGGTGAATCCTTTGGGATATTATAAAATAACAGGGGTTGTTTATTTGATAAAAATCTATACAACTGTTTTCTAAGGACCGGAGGGTCTTGAATTGAAATAATTATATAAAGAGATGAGTTGGCTGTTGTTTAAATTAAACCATTAGAACTCACTCAGTGTAGCTGACTTTGTATGTACGTTTTGCAGGAGTCGGTTGGATGAGGTATCTTGGCTTGGATGAGGTATATTGTCATCAAAGTTAACGAGTTTATAGATAATATTAATAAGAGAAAGACTTCCGTTGTTTATGTAAATGAAAGTTAGATGTTTTTAAAGAGTATAACCAGTTATGAGTACCAACTGTAGGGTGCTTGGTTTGGGGCCTTACACTTCACTTTTCCACACAAGAAAGCACTCTTCACATCAAGTTGAAAAACTTTAAATCATTTGAAAGACGCGAAGGCAAAAAATAAACGTATCGCCTCAATCCTGAAAACAGGAGCATAAACTTCCGTATAGTCAACACCTTCTTGTTAGTTAAATCCCTGAACAACTAGCCTCGCCTTATTACGCACCACAACACCTCGATCATCACGTTTGCATTTAAAATTCCATTTTGTTCCAATTGATCTTGAGCCCTTTGGTAACAACTAAATCCCAAACATGTAGTTTGTCAAATTGAGCTAGCTCTTCCTGCATAGCCTCTATCCAACAATCATCATCGAGCGCTTCAGCCACATTCTTTGGCTCTGTTTGAGAAATAAAACAAGCATGCAAACACGTTTCCATGACACCTGTATCCACAATCTGTGCATATAAACAAGAATTTTCAACAAGTGTATGATGTCTAGTTTGAACACCTGCATTCAAATCACCAATAATATTGTTAGTCTGATGGTGCTTATGCACACGAGTTTGAGGAATATCTGAAGTTTTAATCACAACATCAAGATTAGAAGGCAACTCCCCCTCACATTGTGTCGATGGTGATGAATCATCAACTATGTTCTGGATATCATTAGAAGATTCCTGAAACACAATTTCATCATAATCACTATCACTATCATGAGTTGTACCTAAGGTCGAAGCTACATTCGGGTCAACCGGAGGAGGAACCACAATAGGAAAAATGGATCGTGGATCGACAATTGAATCATCGTTACAGCAGGACTGATACATAAGATCTGCTTCGACATGAGACTCTTCAGGAGGAACATTAAACGATCTGAACAAAGCATCATAATCAAAAGCCCATAACGGTCCTTTGGCATCCTGAGGAACCATGCGATGATCATAATCAATGTGAAACCACTCCTCAATATGTCTGCTCTCTTTATTGAACACCCGTTTGTTGTGAGAATTGGCAACATAACCCAAGAAAATTCCTTCGATTGCCTTCGCCCTAAATTTAGTTTGAATGTCTCGAGTCTTCAATAAAGTGCACGGATTTCCAAAGGGCAACAAATAATCCAAGTTAGGCTTCTGATTATTCAACAGTTCATAACATGTTTTGTTTTGTTTCTTCACGGTCAAAACATGATTAAGAACATGTCATGTCGTGTTCACCGCCTCTGCCCAAAATGTCACTGGAAACTTCGAGTCGGATAACATAGGATGAGCCGTCTCAATTAGCGTTCGATTCTTCCGTTCAGCCACACCATTATGTTGAGGAACATAAGGAGCGCTCAATCGATGATTGATGCGTTTTGGTAGACAAAATAAACCCATATTTTCAATTTTGAATTCCGTTCCATTGTCAATACGAATCCTCCTGACTTTCTGTTTGAATAAGTTCTCCAGCCCCATGATTAAGAACTTAAGAATCTCAGTAGTCTCATCCTTCGAAACAAGAAATTGTACCCAAGAGAATCTAGAATAATCATCAGTCACTACCAAACAGTATGATTTGCCACCTTAACTCTTGACACTAATAGGTCCGAATAAATCCATATGCAACAACTCGAGAGGATTCGCGATTGAATTAATAAGCTTAGATTTATGAGATTTCCTGTGCTGCTTCCCCCTCTTGCAAGGAATACAGTCTTCGTTCACTTGAAATCTCATGGCTGGGACACCAGAAACTAGCCCATCCTTCACTAAATAGTTCATTTTTCTGAAATTTATATGAGCCATCTTCCGATGCCACAAAGTTGATTCGGACTTAGAAGATTTAGAAAGAAGACATGTTAGGACAAACGAAGTTGTCGTCGCCGTGCTCATATCAAGCATTTACTTATCATTCTTCCTTGGATCTCGCATTAGGATCCAGTCTTCAGGTATCTCAAAACCAGTCTTCAACACCAAGCATTCTGACTTATTAAAGTGAAATGAGAAATCTTTATCACAGACTTGCGAAACAGATAACAGATTATGTTCGAGCTGCTCCACATAGTTGACTTTCTCAAAGCTCAATCTTCCATTTGGCAATGTTCCTTGACTGGAAATGTTGCCACCCTTCTTTCATGCAAAGGCTACATAACCGCCTTGAATTGTTTTCACATTTTCCAATAAGTTAAGTTTTCCTGTCATGTGCCGAGAACATCCACTGTCGACATACCAATGGTTGCCTACAGTCCTCCTTGGAGTCCCCTGCACACAGACAGTTAAGTTAGTAATGGAGACCCAAGCCATTGTGGTCTTGGGTTGGCCTGACTCATCAAAATAAACAATCTCTTTTAAAACACAATCAAATATCTCCTCAATTTTAGGAGATTGTTTCATAGAATCATGGACTGGTTTCTTAAGCTTCCATTTTGATTTAACATTATCCTTTGATTTTGAAGATTCAGAAGATTCACCACTTTTTTTTAAAACGGGTTGTTCTACAAGTTTCTTTAATTTTATGTTTCTTCTTCTTCTTTGAGGTCTTGACAATTTGACCTTCTCAATTGCATTCACAACAGGTGAAACACTTGGTTTAACTCCAGATGAGTCAACCTGTTCAACTTTGGATTTCACTGGAACAGATGTAACTTTGATCTCAGATTTAGAAACAACAGGCTTCTTCACAGGTTTAACTTCAACAGGTTTCACCATAGGTTTTGCTGGTGGTTTAACAAAAGGTCTTCCCAACTTAGGATCTTCCAAACGTTTACCAACATTCTTATCAGGACAATTTATCAAGATATGGCCAACAACACCGCAATGAAAACATGCACGTCTTTCCTTGTAAACCCTGACATATTTTTCTTGCTGAACACTTCTTGAACTAGATGATTCACACTTAGAAACAGTGTTAGAAGATTGAACAACCTTAGGTTTTTCTGATTCAACTTTGGTTTTTATAAAATCAAGATTCGATGTTTTTTTGATATTATTATTTTCTTGAAAATCAAAACCACTGATCACAAACTTTTTAGCTGGTTTAGGTCGTGGTTGTTCAATTTCTTCATCTGGTTCAGTCAAGATGCACCGATCCCTGGTGACTTTCTTAACCACAACTGGTTCGTCAACTTTTCATTCTTTCACTGTTCCCTCTGATTGTTTTGGATCAAGTATTTCATCATCACTTGATTCATCATAAACCATGTCCCCTCCTGTATCTGGATTAACCTTGAGGACGGTTTTTGGCTCTAAATCTTCTTCTGTCACTGTCTCAATGCTACGAGAAGTATAGTTACCATTGAACGGAGGACAATAACCAACTCCCCCACCAATAGCTTTATCATCAAAAAAGGACAATAACCAATACCTCCAACCACTTTGTCACTTGAAGCTTTCTCATTATAATACTCCAACATAAAACTAGAATTCTTATAACTTTCTAACTTTCTCATCAACTTAGTGACCTCTGTCTGTGACTGGGCAAGTTCATTTATCTTTTTCTCGTATTCTGAATACGCCACATCAATGTGAAAAGCTTGTTCATTAACTTTAATTTGTAAAACTTTTATGTCTTCTTTTAAAGATTCAATTCTAGTATTCAAAAGTTTTTCATTTTATTTCAAGACTTGATTTGATGTGTGAATTGCCTTCATGTCACAGATAAGATTTGTGTTATCATCACACAATCTAATTATCTTAAGATCAGAATCAATGCATTTAGAACATGGAATAGAAACAACCTCATTTACCTGTTTAGAATCAGCCATGAATCCACTAGCTTTAGCAAAAAGCTCAGCTACTTTCTCAGTCACCTACCTTGCAGCTAAATTGTCATTCATCAGCTCTTCAGTAGACACTTTAGCATCAACATTCTGACAAATAGGTTCTACTCTTTTAGAGACACCCAGAATCACTCAAGCCACCATCAGAAGAACTAATATCAGTACCATATTCAGAATGAACCTCTGCAAGAAATGCTTGGCTGACATGAGTAACAATATCTTCCACATGAATTCCCCAATCATAATTCTCATCTTGCTGGGAAATTAATGCTGTAAAAGAACTCTGGTTATTCTGGTTATGCTGATTGCTTGAGGAATTCTGATTCTGAACCTTTGGCTTTGTACATTCCCTAGCAAAATGTCTAAATTCTTGACAGTTGTAACATTTCACCTTAGACTTATCCATTCCCATTCTAGTCTTGCTTGATGCCCTAATAAACTTCTTTCCTGTTTTCTTCAGATGTTCCTTCCCTTGCCTCATCCATAATGCCATATTCCACTGGATATTCATTTCTTCAAAAGCATCCTTATCCAACTGCTTGAAATCTTCTTCTATCATGTCAGGATCAATTATCTTTCCACACATAAAATTTTCATAAGAAGTCAGAAATGAAGCAATCATGGCCATCATGTCATCAGCAGCCTTAGGAGACACCTTTTGAGAACACGAATGGCTATCACACTTTGAATTTTTAGAGCATCCCGAACTCGAAGCAACAAAACATGAACCTTCAATACAAGAATTTTCTTTTGAACCTTCAGAAATATCCCCAGAAAACAAAGCAACTCCAGACTTCGGTGTAGATGTTCCCTTTCCAAAATAAATGCTTGGATCTTGATAGACTGTATCTTTCTTCTGTTTTTTCAAATCATACGATTGAATCTTTCCCATAAGATCTTCAAGACTAAGTTCATCAAATCCAGGCTGTTCTTTAATAACAATGGTATACATCTCGAAGTGTGCTGGTAATGCATCCAGAAACTTCTCAAGCACTTTCCTGTTCTTGTAGGTTATGTCATTGTTCACCATTTCACTAAGCTGATTATAATATCTTGACATTAGCTCATCAATTGTTTCTACATCAAAATGCTTAAAGATACTAAATTGTTTCTTCAGTAATTCTCTCTTGCTCTTCTTGATATATGTGCTTCCTTCACATCTTTTAGCCAACCCTTCCCAAAGATCACGCGAGGTTGTAAACTTCTTGAAAGTGTGGTAGATATCTAAAGCTAGACATATAGACAAAGCAATAAGTGCCTTTTTCTCTCGATCATACAAAGTCTTCTATTCAACTGTAAGAGCTGAAACTGGTTTTGGAGCATCCGATCATCCCATGTATGAATGAATATGATGTTTGTAACCCTCACTGATTGGAAACCACATACTTGTATCATTGATGTTAACATAGTTCTCAAAACAACTTTTCCAATTAGAATAATCTTTCAGATTCATCAGACTTTGTGGTTTAGTTGGAGTACCAATCTCATTATCAAAGTTCAGTAAACGAGTCATGTTGTTCACACTAGCATGATTCGAAGTCGACATATTTTCAATCTTGAAAAATTAAACACTTAGAGAAAATTATGAACAAAATATTCAAACAACGAACTTAGCTAGCGAACTTAACAAGTTCGCCTGATCCTGATGAAGCGAACTTAATCGCCTGAACAAGTTCACCAGTAACTAACTCAGCAAGTTCACATGTTTCAGCTGAAGAACAAAGAGGAGATGTTCTAACACCAAAACCCACGAACACCACTGAAAATCTTCATATTTTGCGATTTTAAAGGAAGTGATCAAATTCAAGCCGTAGGAATCATCAAATGATGAATTAGAACACTTCTAACGGATCAATTTTGGCAAACAAACACCAAAAATGATGAAATCAATCCAAAAAATTCTCTAAAAAACAGCAATAAAACCCGTGAATGCAAGATACTTCGAAAATCTCAATCTTTGAATGCAAATTAGGACGAAACGATGCCACACGTCGATCTCTAATCAAGAGCAAAAGCTCTTATACCAGATGTAGGTCCCAGCGGGTCTACGGATCGATCTCAGACGTATAACACACTACACGGACTCGTAGTGCGGAATCCTAACGAATACGTGCGTAACGAACTGATAAGATGATGTCGCCCAGACGGTCTATAAAAACTAACAAATAAATCTAACATAGACTCCTAAGTAATAAATGGAGTACCTATGAACTAAACCGCACTGACAGGCAAGTGTACCTATCGAGTGTAGCACAGCTTAATGGTAAACCGGAATATCGAACCCTATTGACATTGAACAGCTAAACTAGACTCCGACTCGGACTAAATATATTTGGTTGGGGGGGGGGGTTTCTACACTACTGATTAAACTAAGGAATTCAGAAAACTAGAAATGAATGCAACTATATAGACAAAGGACTCAGGGAAATACCCGGAATGGGAAGAATACTACCTAGGTCGGAATCCTACTTGCAAAACTCAACTTCTACCGGTTATGGAAACAATGATTGATCTGGGTTTCTAAGGATAACAGCTCTAGACAACCTAGTGGATCCCTAATCAATCTCAAGGTGTCACCAACTAAGGAATCTAAAGATGTACTAAACTCACCAGATGGTCGGTTTACCTTTCAGTCTCTCCAACAATGATAATATACCCAAAAGACAGATCACCTTTCAGTCTCACTGTCCACAATACATCGGAGATGCACGGAGTAATCTCAGATCAACAACTATGACACGGAATAGCAACAGATACTAGAACCCTAAGGGAAACTACCTCTCAGACAGATTTCACTCGGAACTTAATACGAAGACTAACCGGCTACCTCTCACTTCTCGGGTATTGAGATAGGATACCTCTCACTAGCAAGGATCAATGAACACTCCTATGGCTCACTACGTCTAGCAATACCATCACGGTCATAAGCAACAAGAAAATAACCTAAACATGCATTTATTAATGAAAGACATTCAATAAGATAACATGCGGAACATTAATCAACACAAAACCGAATCAAGCACTTGATCATCATGATTATTAACTCAAGATCTTTACAAAAATCATTAACCCATTATATGAATCCAAAAACCGATAAAAACTTAAACTTTAACAAGTATTCATCATGTGACCTAGGCAATATCACAGATCTAGCCAAGAATCATACTCAAAACATCCATGACAGAAGTAAAAGCATAAAACATGGTTCAATCAAAGCAATCAAACACCAAAATCAAGACTTTGAAATCGAATACGCTATTACTAACGAACCCGGATCCAAAAACTATGAACTTTCACTCCAATTGACTTCCAAACTCCAAAAATTGCCCAAAGTAGCCCTGTAGATGGCCAAAACTCAAACTCTTTAACATAATGGCATTACAATTCTATTTAATTCGAAATTAGGGTTTTTTCTCAGAATTTCCATCTCTCGCGTATCGCGAGACAAGATAGCAAGTCCCTCGCATATCGTGAGGGCCAAAATAGTCGCGACCGATTTTTACTTTCAAAGCATATCGTGAGATCTTCACTCTCCTCCCTCGCGTACCACGACGGAATGATTTTCCATCTATTTTTTTCTTTTCTCTTAGACTTTCTTCTCTTGCTCGGTTTCTTCACGATATAGCCTCCTATTCTACACGAACTCCTGAAAATACACAGTAGACTAAAATATAGACTTAACTGACTCAAAACGAATATAAAACTAAGTAAAACACAAGAAAACTATAGGATAAAAGATAGACATTGACTGGTGTATGGCTATGCTGACGTTGAGGGCCAATAGATTTATTAAGAGGACTAGGATGGATAGGTTCAAAGCGGGAAAGACTTTGGGTTTTGAAATCAAGAAAGTTAGGTGCTACAACTATAACCAGCTGGGTCATTTTGCAAGGAATTGCAAAGAGCCATCATCAATGGAGCAACATGAGAAGAAGAGCTCCAATGGAAAGCAAGCTGCAATTTCTCTAAAATTCACCACTACATCTTCCAGCTCTACAGCTCTGGTCTGTCAAACTGATGGACACTATCATTGGGGAAAACAGAATGAGGAAGCAGCTGACAAGGCTCTGATGGCAGACATTGAAGAGAAGGATAAGCTTGTCATGATTCAACCGACTGAGTATCTCACTGCTGTTCCAGCTAAGGTAATGTCTAAACTTTGCAAAGCTCAGTCTTGTTTAAATGAAATTAAAAAATATAGATTCATCAACCAAGCTTTGGTAGATGAACATGATCAGATAAAGGTGATGTATGATACTGTGGCTAAAAATGAGAAATTGTACTTAATAAAAATTCATGACATTTCTAGAGAAAACTGATCTTTAATTGTGCAACTTACTACCCAAAATAATAATAATCAAATTTTAACTGAAAAACTTCAAAAGGCTGAAAAGGCAAATTTTCAAGTTAAACATATGGGTATGGATCAGAAAATTTTGTTACGAATCATTGATAAGCAAATTCATAAGAAAGTGTCAGAAGGCATTGGGTATAACTCTCACCCACCACCTTATTCCAAGTCTGGTAGATTTGCTGATATGCAAGCTCCTCATGTTCCCACACCTTTTGTTTGCACTTTAGTTGCTGATGATTATATTAAAACTTCATATTGTGACAGTTTTGCTTCCTGTGCAGAATCAGACTGTGTAGGATCCAAAGATGATTGTGATGAGAGTTCTAGCAAAGGAAATGTTTTAAATGAACTTGAGTCGGATGAATGTAATAATATGTCCGTGTCAAAACCAGATATTTGTGTCAAAATTTATATTTTGGTTCTATGTCTTCTGATCATGACCGTTTAAGAAATGACATTTCTAAGTTTATGAATGCTTTACCTTTTGTTCCTAAATCTGTAAATGCTATGAGTTGTATTGCAATTTTTAAAAGTGTAGGAGTTGTTGTGACTGACGTTCCACAAGAAACCATGAGCAATCTGGAATTTTTAAGATTAAAAGAAGATCAAAGTCTTCAAGAAAGATTTGTTGAAGAGAGAGTTGCCTCTAGTTCTGATGCCTCAACATCACAATCATCTTCATCATCCTGTGATGACAATTATCAGGCTAAGCCGTCATGTGATAAAGTTTGTTTTAGTTGTGGAGGATCCAATCATGTTTTCAAAAGTTGCAAATTGTCTACATATCAATTCAAAGAAGAAAATGTACCATCTGTTGTTCTAAATTAAGCTGAATGTGATTCAAATGCTTTTTCTAAGTCACAACATAGAAGATATTTAAGATGTAAAAGGATTAAAAATGCTAAAATCAGTTTAAAAAGAACATGGAAAATTAAAAATAATGATCTTTTTGATGACCGTACTTCATTAAAAGAGGATTCTGATTATGATTTTCGTGATGTGTTTTGTGATGTTAAGAAGTTCCAAGTCCGCAATGGCTTGAGTACCAAAATCTGATTGACTTGGTCTATGTAGGGGCAATCAAGGAGGACTGGAGACAATATCTGGCATGTTGACTGTAGTTGCTCAAGGCATATGACCGGCCAATTTTTTTGCTGCAAGATTATCATCCTATTGACGGAGATTTTGTTGACTTTGTAGGCAATCCAAGAGGAGGAAAGATAGAAGGACAAGGAACCGTGTCCAATGGTGTAAATAGCTTGGAGCATGTCAACTTCGTTCCACAGCTGAAGTACAATCTGACGAGTGTGTCCCAGATTTATGATAAAGACTTTTATGCCCTTTTCAACTCTAGAGAGTGTTTGATTCTGAAGCCTGGAGTGGTTATTCCCGAAGACCTTATTCTCATGTGAGCTCGTCGAAGATTCAATGCCTATAGTCTGGATATGAATAACCCATCAGGAATGGAATTGTGTTTTCTCTCAAAAGCTTCTAAAGACAAGTCATTCCTTTGGCACAAAAGATTAGGACACGTGAATTTCAAGATAATGAACCGTCTCATTCGAGGAAACCCTGTCACCGGTTTGCCTCTCAAAGATTTCTCTCCTGTGGAACATTTTCTCTCTTGTTCCAAGGGCAAGAAACATAAATCCACTCACAAGCCCAAAACCACTAATTCCATTTGTCACACCCCAACCAACCGCGGAATACGTCGAGGCGGACGTGTAGACTGTTCATAAGCACATGATCAACTATAATTTCATATGTTCATTAAACCATGATTTCATTACATAAGTTCAATCTCTCAACCAAAATCATACATCAAGTCTCCAATTTCATTATTTAACTAGATCCTCGGTCCTGTGTGTAGCATCTTGTATATGAACTCAGATATTAGCACCTGAAACATGATGAAAACAAGGTAAACTAAAAATAGTTGGTGAGCATACATAGGTTTTAGCACAAAAAGTATTATCAAAAGTTTGTGTACAATTCATATGATGCATGGATTAATAAGGCGATTATGGAGAACCACTAAAGTTTAAACTGGGGCGTACAATCAAACCTTGTGACTGATACGCATAACAGAACAGTTATCCTTAAATGTTAGCCGTAACACAACAGCTATCCTTAAGTGTTTTCGGAAACAATCACCCTAACCGGGTGGGTTGGTCAGACTCAATAGATCTATCATTGTAAACCGTCGGCTTGTACTTAGTTAATGATTGCACTTGCACTATGCACAAAAAGTATGCAAATGTTGTTTGCAGAAATAGTGTTCAAGCATAAGGCACAAATTACACACATGATCATAAGGTTTGAATTTAATTATTGCAAATAGTTTGTATGTAATCATGTTTCACGCCAAAGAATGCAAAAGTGAAAAAGGGGCTATGTAAACTCATATTGGATTTGTAGCTTGAAATCACGAGTATGGGTAGTTGCACAAGTTGTTTAGCTAACACGAGGTTAACCTATGTTTGAATGATATATATGTATATATGAATAATGATTTTGTTTACAAATAACGAATAAAATATATAAATCATATTTAGTTAAATAGGTAGATAATTAGGTTTTAAATAATTTTTATTTTGGGACAAACGTGTTCTAATTAATTTAATAATTAGATTGAAATTTAATTAAAGATTATGAGACATAGAAATATAATTTGCACAAAATAATTGGGTAATAAAATAGTTCGCAGAGATTTTTAAATAAAATAATTATATAGATTTCTTTTTATTAAAAGTTTATTAGTTTTTAACTCTCTAAAATGATTAAGTATTTATTTAAAATTGTTAGGTTTACAATTTGGTTCATAAAATATTACCGAGCCTTGGGTGATTTATAAATAAATTTTATAAGAAAAAAATAGGATTAAAATGAGTTTTAAAATGAATTTAAAAATTAAACACACCATGGGACTCGAACCCGGGTCTGTTTGGAGAAACCCAACGCGCACAACCAGTAGACCATGGAATCCTTGGTGTTAGATTGCCGGTACAAAAATGTGATATTCACTTGTTCGGAATAGACCGGCTCGGGGCATTGGAACACGCAAAAGGAAAGGGTGCGGGGCAAGACTCGAACCCGTGACCCTTTCTGTGTGTGGATAGCGTTTTAACCATTGGACCTGGGCATATGCCTTAGTAATGGAATGTCGCGAATTCTTTTTAACACCCAAACCCAAACCATCTTCTTCCCCGATCGTAACCCCAAACCCTAGCAAAAAATTGCTCGAATCTTACAACGATCGATCCCCAGACCATAGAGCTTTTGCTCAGTGGTCTGAGGCGAGTCTAATAACACTAGTTGTACCTCAAATAATTTCGTAAGTAGGTCGAACAGCAGGGACATCTGAATCGGGGATTCTCGAGCGTGATGGGGCTTTGGAAAGGGAATACGAAGCTAACGAGTGATTAGAATGTTTTGGGTGAGTGTT
This sequence comes from Smallanthus sonchifolius, assembly GCA_023525975.1. NCBI lineage: Eukaryota > Viridiplantae > Streptophyta > Magnoliopsida > Asterales > Asteraceae > Smallanthus > Smallanthus sonchifolius. The sequence continues at coordinate 22,275,915 of CM042030.1, read as the reverse complement.
ATAAAGGTGCGGGATCAGTTTTTATAGACCAAATCCACGTTTAAATGCTCAAATTGATGTGAGGCTTGATTAGGGACGGTTATGAGCCGTTTGGATTTAATTCCATTGATTCCTAATGTAATTGGCCTGTCATGGATGATTAGAACCATCGTCTAATGGGTTATACACGATTGATTACAATTAAACATACGAATTAGTGGGATTTGGGATCGATTAGATGATGGAAATCGTACCTATTGACTTTCCAAAGTCAAACAGGCGATGATTGGGTTCAAGATCATGGATGGGTTCAATTTTGGGGGGGTCTAATGTGTTCAAGGGTGATCAATGGTTCGGGGGGGGGGGGGGGCTGCTCAAACCAAATTTATTTTCTTAATCCCTTTTGTTTTTATAACTAATTTTATGAAAACTATAAAATTAAAAACTATAAGTTTGAAATTGTCAATCATTTATTTTTAAAACTAAATAATTATTTGAATGGTTTATTAATAACATATACATACATTATCATGAAAATGTAAAATATAAATATATCTATATTTGGAATTTAGATAAATAACTCACATATATACTTATGTGTTTATAAAAGAATGGGACTTTAAACAAATATTGTAGGTGATTTATCAAAAATATATTGCCATTTATTTATATGCATCATAATGTAAGTTAAACTCTTGTTTAAATGAAATAGATATATGTACATATAGATATATTATATTATATATACCCATAGTGATGTTGAAATACGAATGCACAACTTGTAATTAATATAACACCATGAAATGATGTTGATGCACTTTCCTGTGACTACACTCTGGATAGAGTCTTAGTTTGTATTTCTAATGTCTGTAATTTGTCTTTGTATGTAAGAGTAGTTATGTAATAGTTTATCGAGTTGTATTTACTGTTACATAGTGTATGTTGCATTTCTTCTAAGTGTTTTGCGCACTTACATGTGCGCAGGAGAAAGCTCCTGCGTACTTAGTAAGTACGCAGGAAGACCCATGCGTACTTGCTAAGTACGCAAGAGCATTTGGTCCTGCGCACTTGCTAAGTGCGCAGGCATCAGGTTTGTATAAATAAGTTTGGTTCACAGAGGATAAGTACGCAGAACTCATACCTTAGACAAACTCAGTTTGTTAAGTACGCAATTTGTAATCTCTCTGTAACCGTCGAGTGTTTATAATAGAAAGAGCTTTTATTGTGACTCTCGTGTTTGGTTTACTTTGTTTTAGTTAGACTCTCCGCCTAGTCACGGGTATTCCGCACCCGGTCCGACTAGTAGACCACTTGCATGCAACGATCCGACACACACGTATCAGAGCGAGGCTCCTGAATTCGAGTGTTGTAAGTGAGTTTGGAGACGTTTTTACTGAGTTTTACAAGCAAAAAGAGGTATTTTTGTTGATTTTTGTGATAAAAAAGGGGTAGCTCTTGAGCACTTTTTTAGAAGCAAAAATCTCTCAAAAACCATTTTTTTGTTGTGTATTTGAGTTATTTGAGCATCAAAGGTTGGTTAGAAACAAGTTTCTGACCCTTTGGCTCATTTGCATTAATCATCAGACCAACTTTTACCATCTCCGGCGATTTTCCAGTCACCGGAAAAGGTTGGTGAGAGTTGCTGAAAAGGTATCCTGCGTACTTACCATTTTTGGCAAAAAGTACAGTCTTCTGCGTACTTACTAAATACGCAAGAGTTATCTTCTGCGTACTTACAAGTGCGCAAGACTGAACTTGTGCGAACTTAATTTATATCCTGCGTACTTAATCATTTCCTCCTGCAAACTTACAAGTACGCAAGAGCAAGTCTTAAATACGCAAGACTATTTCTCAAGTGCGCAAGGCCAATCCCAGGTGCGCAACTGTGTCTGATTTTTCTGAATTTTGACTAAGTGTTCACTATGTCGAACCTTCAGAATCTTGGAAACATGTTAAACTATGATAATGAGATCGGTACACCTCAGAAACCACCTAAGTTGCTAAACGTAAACGATTATTCCAATTGGAAGGCACGTTTCGAGCACTACATTTCGTATACCGACTCATCACTATGGATACCAATCCTTGAGGGATATAAGCATCCCACACACATCTATCTTGATGATGAATTGCCCAAGCCTATCTCTAAGCTTTCTGACGAAGAAAAGAAAGCTTATGATCGAGAAAAGAAGGCACTTGGTTCGATCACTATGGAGTTAACTCGGGAATTGTTCCACAGTTTCCGAGGGTATGACAATTCTAAGGATCTCTGGAAAGCCTTATAGAAGAGATTAGAAGGAAATAGTGACATCAAGAGAAGTAAGCGGGATCTTCTCAGGAAGCAGTATGAGTGCTTCAGATTCTTTGAGAATGAATCTTTAGATGACCTCATCTCTAGGTTCTATCATTTACAGACTGAGTTGAATGCTTTTGACCTCAAGTATCCAGATGAAGAGATGTTGGAAAAGTTTTTGGATGCCTTACCACCAAAATTTGAGATGTACACAACCCTGATGAGGGAAAATCCTAAATTCTATAACTTGACAGTAGAGGAAGCAATAGGAAAGATTCAAGCTCATGAAATGAACTTGAAAAGAAAGGAGAGCTCTGGAAGACCCCATATACAAGACCCTTCTATGTATCATGGGATGACTTCTACATCCAAGTCATCTGGCTCTGGAATTGCCCTCTTCACTGGAAATCCTACTGAAGAAGACCACTCAACTGGGTGTGGTGGTCATGCTTGCTATGCTTCAGGATCAGGGTTAGTGTCTCATCATCAAAATACCTCAAGAAATCCTCCTGCTACGTCTTCAGCTAACAACTCAGCTATAGCCAGAATAGCTGAAGATCATGTAGCATTATTCTCATCTTGTATGCTTGCATATGAAAACTTCATATGTGGCAAGCTTACTGATCCAGAGACGATTAAAGAAGATTTTAATCAAGTGGATCCTGATGACATGGAGGACATGGATATTCAATGGAATATGGCCATTCTTTTGAGGAGAGCCAAGCGTTTCCTGAACAGAACAGGAAGAAAGTTTATTGGCGGACATCCTAATGCCAAGGTCGGATTTGACAAATCTAAGGCCAAATGCTACAAGTGTCTGAACTATGGACACTTTGCTCGTGAGTGTCAGAAAGACAGAGAACCTGCCTCTGGTTTTACCCAACCCAGCCAAGGAAACAACCATGGCCAAAACAATCCAAACCACCACAATCAAAGCCAAAGTGGAACGTCCAATGCACTGGTAGCACAACAGGACGACAGCTTTGATTGGGGCGTTCATCTTGAGGATTCCATCATCGCACAAACACAGGTTGGTCTAATGGCTGAGATCATGGAAATGATGGAAGCAGAGAGAAGGGAAGCTTCTATGGCTGACCCAAAAGAGTCTACTACTGCTGCTACAGAGGAAGCTGAAGGAAAGGAAGCTTCTGTAGCTGAGAAAGAGGAATCGACTGCTGTTGCTCTCATGGCCATTGGAGAAGCAACAAGTTCATCTCATGAGGTAGACTCTAATCCCTTTTATGTTGTTTCATGTTCTAAGTGTCTAGGGCTAAAACTTGAAAACTCTAAGCTCCAAGACAAAATCGAACTCCTAAGTATGGCAGCTCTAAACTATAAAGAAAATGAAAAACCTTTTAGAGAATCTATTGAAACATTGACAAAGGAAAAACGTGAGTATTCTTTAAAAATGAGCGATCAACAGCTTCACTTGGATATTGCTTATAAGGGGTTAGAAAAACGGAACAATGAAATCAACAAACTACAAAATGAGATCTTGCAGTTAAAATGCACTAATGAGAAGTTGAAAAACTCTCGCTTTGTGGTGGAACACTACGAATCTGTAGTGAGGAAAATGAATGGTCTAGGTCTTGGTACCAATGCCATTCCTCCACCAATCAGTGGGAAGTTTGTCAATGGCTTATTAGACATTGATCTCACTTGTCTAGATGAGTCCTCTGATAAGGATGATTCCCCTAAAAAAGGATGAATCCTCAAGTAAGGGTAACTCCACATCTAGTGAGGAGTTTGTTACTGTTTCTGAAGATGGGTCGGTTAACTCTTGCCCTGAAGGAGTAGTATCTGAGGAGTTGTTGACTGAACAGAAAGTCAAGAAAAACATTATCACTAATGGTGATAATTGCATCTTAACTGAACATGATGTCATTGAATCAAATGATAAACTTAAGGTAATGCTTTATGGGGGGTATAAAAACCTTAACCAAGTAAAGAAAGAGGCTTTTTCAGCTCACTTTGGTCTTGGTTACAAAGAAAATTTGGAAAAATACTATACTCCCAAAAATCAAATTGTTAAGGTTCAGACTGCTGTTTAGAAACCAAGTCCTCCTGCTCATAATGCTGAGTTATCTAAGGCCAGATCTAATGAGCCTTACAAGAGAACTTATGTAGACAAGAGGAACTGTTTTCACTGTGGCTTGGTTGGTCACATTTTTGTGAACTGTCCTTCTAAGAACCAAGGGAAACGGCCTGTTGTTTCACAACCAGCTGCTATCCCCAGGTCGCCATCAGTGAAACCATCTCCCAAAAGTCCAAAGCAGAATGTGGTGAAACCACCAGTCCAACCGATGGCAAAGCCAAAGATCAAATCTGAGGCCAAACCATCTGTTGCAAGAAAGGTAAAGCAACCTGCTGTACTTCGTGTGTCTACATCTGGTAGTACACGTACTGGTGAGAAATCTGTGGCTAGACTCTCTAAGCCACAGAGAAGAAGAAGGAATAAGAGGTTGAGAAAGCTGGAACAGCTGACTAAAGCTCAATCAGGTGAAGCTTCCACAAGTTCACCGGCTGTGGTTGAGCCAAAGTCTCCTGTTCTGGTTAAGAATCAAAAGAGATCCTGGAACAAGAAAGTAAAAGGTTCTCAGTCTCCTGTTCCCATATCCTTCACAGATTCACCAATTTTGAACAGTCATCATGACTGTGAGTTAAAAGAAGTAGTTTATTTTGAGAAAGACGGACGACCCAAGACCACAATGGCTTGGGTCTCCAAATCTAACTAATTCTTTTGTTACTCGTGCAGGGACGTCCGAAGGGTACTATCTCTAACCGCTGGTATGTAGATAGTGGATGTTCCAGGCACATGACAGGAAACATGGCCCTGCTTCAAGACGTTAAACCATTCAGAGGCGGCTATGTGGCCTTTGCCGGAGAAAAAGGCGGCATCATCACGTGTCAAGCCGTGGTTTCAAACGGTTGTGTCAGCTTTGACAATGTCAACTTCTGCGAGCAGCTGAAGCAAAACCTGTTGAGTGTCTCCCAAATGTGTGATAAGGAGTACTCGGTGATGTTTGACAAGTCAGAATGCCTGATTCTCAAACCCGGTTTTGAGGTTCCCGAAGACTGGATTCTGATGAGAGCACCAAGAACGAATGACACTTATCAGATCGATATGAGCGTGGCAACAACCACCTCATCAGTTTCTACTTTTTTGCTTACAAAAGCGACAGAGCTTGACTCTATCTTGTGGCATAGGAAACTCGGACATATTTCTTATCGTAAAATGAATCATCTTGTCCGAAACGGTTTGGTAACCGGGGTTCCTAAGCTGAGATTTACTGTTGCAGATGACTGTATGCCTTGTAAAAAGGGCAAACAGCAACGGAAGTCTCACAAGCCCAAGCTCCAAAACTCTATTGATATCCCTTTGGAGCTATTACACATGGATCTGTTTGGCCCCATAAGTATCAGTAGTATTGGAGGTAAGTCGTTATGTCTAGTTGTAACTGATGATTTCTCACGTTTTTCTTGGGTGCATTTTTTAGGTACTAAAGACGAGACTGCTGATATTCTTCAATACTTGATCCTGAGCTTGGAATCTCTTTTCAAGCTGAAAGTGAGAAGGATAAGCAGCGACAACGGAACTGAGTTCAAGAATAATTTGATGGAACTTTTCTGTCTCAAGAAAGGGATCCGTCACGAATTCAGCGCGCCGTACACGCCTCAGCAGAATGGAGTTGCTGAACGAAAGAACAGAACACTGATTGAGACTGCAAGGACTATGCTGTCGGATGCAAAGCTTCCTGTCACTTTCTGGGCAGAAGCAGTTAATACAGCGTGTCACGTCTTAAACAGAGTCCTGGTTGTGAAGAGGCACAACAAGACTTGTTACGAGTTGATCAACAATTGACTTCCCAATCTTGATTACCTAGTTCCTTTCGGTAGTCCTTGTTCCTTGTTGTTACAGTACAAAGACCGCCAGTCTAAGTTTCATGCAAAAGTGGTGGAAGGCATCTTCTTAGGATACGTTGCCAACTCGCCTTGCAAGAGAGTGTACAATATAGGAACTCGTATTGTCGAGGAATGGTTTGAAGTGGATTGCAGTAAACACAGCATTCCACCCGAACCAACAGGTCCAGCTTGGGGTTTTGATTATGATGCGCTATTCAAGTCATTTAATCTTCCTGATATATCAACTGACGATGCCGCAAATGTTTATGAATTATTAGGTGGCGGCGATGACTCCAGCTTCTCTACTCGTGCTACTGTACCGATTGTAACTCCTAATTCCAATGCTGCATCTGCATCTAGAACTTATGACATTGATAACAGTGAAGATGTTCTTATCGTTGGAGATGACGCTCCAGCTAATCCTAACACAACTGTAGGAAATGAAGCTCCAGCTGATCCAATTAACATTAAATCTTCTTCCTCTGGAAAACAGGAAATAGGGGAGTTAAGCATGAATCTTGATCCAGAAATTCAGGAACCAATTGTACCGGAGACGAGAGTGCATAGGAATCATCCAATCGACAACATTATTGGTGATCCTTATGCCGGCGTTCAGACTCGTCATCGAACCATCACTGAGAACACCAGTCTTTACACAGAGATACTTGACACTGGTGTCATGGAAACATGTCTGCATGTTGCATTCGTGTCCCAGTTAGAGCCGAAGAATGTGAAGGAGGCTCTCACTGACAATTGCTGGATTGAGGCGATGCAAGATGAATTGTCTCAATTCCAAAAGTTGCACGTGTGGGATACGTCGACTTGCCAAAAGGCTTTCAGCCAATTGGAACCAGATGGGTGTTCAAATGCAAGACGGATGATCGTCATGTCATTGTGAAGAACAAAGCAAGATTGGTTGTTTAGTGTTTTTATCAGCAAGAGGGCTTTGATTACAAGGAAGTATATGCCCCAGTTGCTTGAATTGAAGCCATTCGACTGTTCTTGGCTTATGCCATATATGTCGGCTTCAAGGTCTATCAACTTGATGTGAAGAGTGCTTTCCTTTAAGGTAAAGTTCATGAAGAAGTCTATGTCACTCAACCTCCCGGTTTTGAAGATCCGCATAATATCAATAAAGTGTATAAGCTCGACAAAGCACTTTATGGTCTTCATCAAGCACCGCGGGCATGGTATTAGACATTATCTAAGCATTTACTGTCTAATGGTTTACCGTGGACAGATTGACTCGACTCTCTTCATTAGGAAAGCAGGAGGTGACATTCTTCTTGTACAAGTATACGTCGACGACATTATCTTTGGATCTACCAATGAAGGGATGTGTAGGGAATTCGAGCAGGTGATGAAGTCCAAATATGAAATGAGTAATATGGGTGAATTGTCGTTCTTCTTGGGTCTGCAAGTCAGTCAAAGAGAGGATGGCATTTATCTACATCAAACTAAGTATGTGCAGGACATCTTATCAAAATACAAGATGAATGATAGCAGTACTTACGGAACACCTATCCCAGTCAATCATGGTTTGCATCCTGAAAAAGATGGAAATGATGTGGACAGCAGATTGTACCGTGGGATGATCGGATCACTTATGTATCTCACAGCTTCAAGACCCGATATAATGTTTGCAGTATGTTTGTGCTCAAGGTTTCAGTCTCAACCGAAGGAGTCACATATGATAGCAGTGAAGAGAATTTTCAGATACCTGAAAGGGAAACCCCGATTAGGTCTTTGGTACTCTAAGCAGCAGTCATTCGACTTCAAAGCCTACACTGATTCAGATTATGGCGGTTGTAACCTTGACAGAAAGTCAACTTCTGGTGGATGTCAATTCTTAGGAGACAGACTGGTCTCCTGGCAGTGTAAGAAGCAGTCAACCGTTTCTGTCTCAACTTGTGAAGCAGAATACATTGCTGCAGCGAGCGGTTGTTCTCAGATACTGTGGATTCAGCAGCAGTTGAGAGACTACGGCTTAAACTTCACTGGAAATCCTCTATTCATTGACAACAATGGTACCATGTCCATCACAAATAACCCGGTGAAACATTCCAAAACCAAACATATAGAGATTCGCCATCATTTCATCCGTGACTGTGCTGAAAAGCATTTAATTGAACTTGTAAAAGTTCACACGGATGACAATCTTGCTGACCTTTTCACAAAGGCATTTGATCGATCCCGTTTTGAACATCTTGTCAACTTGATAGGAATGTTCAATCCTGAGTGAAAACTTAGTTTTGTTAACTCAATTCAATTCATGAAAGTTAAAATTTTAATTCTTTTAAATTTTCTGTAGAGTTCTTTTAGTTTTTAAAATACTTTACAAAAACCAAAAACAAAATAGAAAATGTAGAAAATTTCAAAGTTAACTTGAGAAAAGAGGAAATGATAGTACATCAGAAATGATCTAAACGTCATAGACTGCTCATATAGGAAATGATTGCGTCATGTTTACTTAATTGTTTAAATTATTATCTTTTTAATCTGTTTATTTACAAGTAATTTGAATTGTCAGTAGGCTGTATGCGTCTTTGAATCACCAGTAGTGTGGAAACTAAATCTATATTACAACAGTGATTTGAACCCATGTTTGCAAGTGTGTGTGCGTAAAAAAATAGAAAAGATCATTATCAGATAAAGGATGTTAGATTTTGGCAAGAAAAATCTTTTTTGAGATCAGTTTCGGGTTATGTCGTTAGCACAATTAATGCGGTTCATCTCACTGCTCATACTCACAAGTATGCAAGGAGAGATTGAATCAAGACATGTCTCTACATTAACCGTTGAGCATGTATTCACCCTTGAATCACTCCTGATTCATTGAAATCAAATCCAGATAAAAGTTGGATTCCCTTACCTTGAAAACTCAAACACCATATATATTATCTTAAATCATCATTTCCATATTCACTGAAGAAAATCAAATAAACCAAGACAAATGAATCACTCGATTCTGAATCTTATGATTCCTGATAATCCTTATGGATTCTGTTTGATTTTTTTTTTCCTGTGCTAATAGATGTAGCTTCATTCTGAAAATCTAGAAAATCATTGGGAAAATCTTAGATACCTTGAGATAGTGCAAGTTAAAATAGCATTTCAGTGGGGTACACGTTGTATATATCTTATAATTAATACCTTAATACACAAGAACATGATACAAAGATGCGTATAGTTTCAAATCTTATAATATTGTCAACTTGAATTACTTGGTTATGTGCTTATTACGTATGAATAAAAAGTAATCCATGACATGATCCCATATTCTTTGATGTTTATTTTGTATCGTTTTTGCTAAAAGATAGCCTGATATGATCCTCTACTCGTGTCTTTGATCAAAAATAGTTGGTGTGAATACTTGTATATATCTATCTAGAAAAGAACAAAAAGATTTTAAGTTTATGCATTGTTCAAGTTTAATCAGAAAAGGCCAAAAATATTTTATGTTTAACCTTCATGAATTGTATTTGAAACCTCGTAATTGAATACTTTTATCTTGTTCGTTATTTAACCTGAAAATCTTCATAAATATGAGTTTCAAATTTGCGTACTTAAGGCTTGTGCGTACTTGTCAAGTTCGCACGAAGTAAACCTTGCGTACTTAGCAAGTACGCAAGAGTTAGTCTTGCGCACTTGCAAGTACGCAAGAGTTAAGTCCTGCGTACTTGTAAGTACGCAAGAGTTAACTCGTGCGCACTTAACAAGTGCGCACGACCGATAAGTGAGGGGTATAAAAGTGATACTTAGAAAATTCTTTCAGTTTCAACCTTTCCGACCGATCACTTTCCCTCTGCAAATTTAACTCAAAATCAAGTGTGTCTAAACCATTTTTTTCATCCCGTCTATAGTTTCATCATCTCATTTCATCTCATTGGTGAGAATCTAGGCGATTTCCATCCATACAATCGTGACATTGGACCGATTCGTGACTTAGAAAATTTTAGGTTAAATCCAAAATATTTTGGGTAAAATTGGGATTGTTTGGGTAACTTATTGACATTTCTATGCTAATTGACATTTCTATGCTAAAATTGGGATTCTTAATCGACTCCATATTCATCCATTTCGTCCTCGATTCTAGGCGTCGGTGGAATCTTAATCGACAGTGGGATTGGGCGACGTTTTTAAGTCGAAATTGGTCTTGGTTTGGTAGTTACTGGTGTTAATAATGGTCCCATAAGTTCGAATCCTCGATTCCGACCAAGTGGCGACCTACTTGACCAGGTCTTTGAGCAATCTGTCATTTTGTTAAAATTCTGAAATTTTTTCCAAGTGTTGTTCTTGCGCACTTAGCAAGTACGCAAGAAGCAATTCCTACGTACATGCTAAGTACGCAAGAGGAAAAGCCTGCGCACTTGCTAAGTGCGCAGGACCAACACTTAGAAAAATTTTCAAGTCTGAAATTTTTGTTCATAGTGTACCTACTATACAGTGTCATGTTTGTTCATCTTCAATAATATACGTTGTTCTGATTATGTTTTCTGTGTGTTTCTGCAGACTATGGCTCGGGCATTCACTGATGAGTTCAACTTGTTAGCGAACACTCAACCTGAGTGGAAAGGGGCAGCTTTGTAGTATCGGCAGATCATTGATTTTTTGAACCGATCAAAAATAAGTTATGCAATCTCAGCTGACCCAACAGTCTCAAGACCTTACTTGGAGCAATTCTGGGAGACGGCAGAGCACGACTGCATAGAATCCCCTAATGTCATAAGGGCTACCGTTGATGGTCGGGCTATTGCTTTCTCTGAGGATACAATAAGAAGGGTCCTGCAGTTCGGCGATCTCGCTACCGACCCGACATCCTATCTAGATTACTATGTGGATGGATGTTGGAGGCATAAAATGGGATATGTCGGAGCGAGGGACTATGCTTCTTACAAGAAGATGTGGGTTTTGGATCAATGGTGGTATTTTGCCCACATCATGATCGTGTGCATCTCGTCAAGAAAAGCGGGGAAAGATGACATAGGTCATGACCTTGCAGCAGCCATGGTGGGCTTGCCTCTTAATAGGGGCTAAAACTTCTCTCGCTACATTTTCAAAGCAATCAATGACCAGATCAATACAGCAGAGAAGTTTAGGTTCCTATTGTACCCGAGGTATGTGCAACTTTTGATTGATGATGCATTGCCAAACCTACGTGCTATCGGGGAGAGACTGCAAGTAAAATGGGTGGACAAGAGAGTATTTGCTCAGTTTCTAAAGCCAGGCAGTGTAGATCCTACCCCTGTGCATACTGAACTCTTTGGCCACCTGCTTAATGAAGCATATGTCGCACCAGAAGATTGGAATTGGTATAGTCCCAATTCGGCACCAGAGATGAGTGATGATTCTGATGAACAAGAAGAAGAAGAGAATGAAAGTGATGGAGGTGATGACGAAGGTGGTGATGGTGGTGCTGAGGAATCCGATTAAGAAGCAATAGAATCAGATTCTTCTGATTTCGATGACGCACCATCCCAGGCACACCCGAGGAGATCGGCACAGGTAACCCTGCCTGCGTTGTCTTCTAAAAGAAAGCGACAAAGCTCGAGCAGCGAATATGAGCCGACTTCTGACTCTGACGCTGCTCTACAAAGACAAAGGCAAGAGAGTGCCAACAAGAAAAGGGGCGATAGGCAAGAGGTTGCTATCCCCAGGGTTGTAGAGATCCCGACTGTGCAGCAAGTACAACCTGCAGCTGACAGTCCAGAGTCAGAATCTACCCCACCAGCACAACAACTGTACAGAAGGAGGAAAAGGCCACTAGTACAAGGTAATGTGGCAGTCACGGCGGTCACAGAGGAGATTCTTGTGACGGTGACCCTCCCTACTCCAACCGTCTAGGTGACGGTGACTACTTCACTTCTCACAGAGTCAGTTACCATCACCCCAACCATAACACCCACTCCTATCATTACATCCCCACACCCACCTCACACCACTAAGCCGTCAGGTCAACCCTTCAACTATGGTGATTTCTCACAAGGGTTTGACTTTGACACAATCTTCTCCTCCCCCATCCATAATGCTGAAGCCTCATCATCTAGGCATTCTGATCCGTATGAAGCAAGGATCAATTTCTTAGAGACCCAAGTTGCTAAACTGTTGAAGACCATTCAAAAGTCAAAGGAGGAGTCTGATGCTCAACAAGCACAGATTAATTCCCTGGTTGATGAAGTTAGGATTCTCCATAGCCAGCGAACAGGGATAAATGAGCAACTGAAGAATGTTATGGCATAGAACGAGCTGCTGATGAAAACCAATGAAATGATTCTAGGCCACAGAACTTCACTTGAGCTAAGGATGGATTTACAGAGAAAAGAGCACGAAGCGATGGCCAAATTAGTTGAAGAACTGACCAAGAAGCTTGATGCTCAGGGGGAGAAAGGGAAAGAAAAAGAGAAAGAGAAAGAGAAGGAGAAAGAGAAAGAAAATAAATCCACTGGTGCTGAGCCTTGTCATCCAGTCGACTTGACTAACGATGATGATAAAGACAAGGATCCTGAAGCCGGTCCTAGTGGAGGTGAGCACCAAGCTTTGGCGATTGTGCCCATCTCTTCTATTCCAATGGTTGAGGGGGTGTCTACTCAGCAAGAGGGTGGTGATACATCTGGTGATGGTGGTGATAAAGGGAAGTCAGTGGCTGAAGTACTTAAGGACTTATCTGATGATGAGATCCTATATCTAGAGCCTGACTACTCTAAAGAAGCACAGATCGATGCTCTCTTCAATCTAGAAGAAGGAGAGATCGACTCTAGTGATGACTGGAATGATGAAGATGAGGATGTGGTAATAGAGATTCCCAAGGGTGACGGGGAAGGAGAGTACGAGTTAGAGGATGGTGAGATCTTTGGAGTACCATCGCTCGAATCTCTACTCGAAATAGGCTCAGTTGACATGGCAAGTAATGTTGAAGCTACAACTGAAGCCTCCCAGTCGACCCTACACCTGTGGACCCCGAGGCACCAAAAGATAAAGACATGCCTTCTGCATCATCTAAGGGTCCAGCTCCCGTGTGGCAAAAGACGTCCATCATAGACAAGCACGGAGCTACAGGTATGATCTTGGCTGTTAGGTTCGAGGAGGACAAGCAGCTGTTCGCCATCAAAAGATCTGGGGGGGTTCAATACTTGAAACCAACCAGTGAGGCGTTCAACTCTTTGCCCAAGTACGACCTTGTGAACCTCGCATACCGCGACCTGCTGAGTCACTTGAGTCATGCAGTAGCAATGGGTTTGTGGGTAAGACTACAGCGGGAAGCAAGATCAGGGAAATTTGAATACTTCAAGCCTCAAGTGCCCAGAAGAGTCAAGGATAAGCACACTGTACATCCTGTGACTAAGAAGCACATAAAGATTGGTATACAAGCCAGTGCAATGTGAAACTAAGATTCCCTTGAGCAAGTTATCTTAGGATATTCTTGGTGACATGCGGTACTGGTACGTTGATCCAAAAACGGGCGAGGCTATGATCATGGGAAAGGTTCGTTCCGAGAGTGGGAATACAGTACCAAAAGAACTGATCAGAATCTTTGATGAAGTCTGCTTCATCAACTTTTCTGTGAAAGATCTGGAGGTACTAGCAGAACGCTACTTTGTCCACACGGACGAATGGACAAAGCTCCTTGCTTCTAAATATGACAAGGTGATTAAGTTCTGCCTTGATTACAAGAAGAAGATGGAAGCTAAGGAGCCAGTGCTATGAAGACTGAAGATTGAAGACTGAAGACGATGAAGATCCAGAGCTGTTGTCAAGGGGGAGTTTGTTGATGCACTTTCCTGTGACAACACTCTGGATAGAGTCTTAGTTTGTATTTCTAATGTCTGTAATTTGTCTTTGTATGTAAGAGTAGTTATGTAATAGTTTATCGAGTTGTATTTACTGTTACATAGTGTATGTTGCATTCTTCTAAGTGTTTTGTGCACTTACATGTGCGCAGGAGAAAGCTCCTGCGTACTTAGTAAGTATGCAGGAAGACCCATGCGTACTTGCTAAGTACGCAAGAGAATTTGGTCCTGCGCACTTGCTAAGTGCGCAGGCATCAGGTCTGTATAAATAGGTTTGGTTCACAGAGGATAAGTACGCAGAACTCATACCTTAGACGAACTCAGTTTGTTAAGTACGCAATTTGTAATCTCTCTGTAACCGTCGAGTGTTTATAATAGAAAGAGCTTTTATTGTGACTCTCGTGTTTGGTTTACTTTGTTTTAGTTAGAATCTCCGCCTAGTCACGGGTATTCCGCACCCGGTCCGACTAGTAGACCACTTGCATGCAACGATCCGACACACACGAAGGGACCTACAAATGAAATTGAAATTATATCAGAAAAACCCTAGATGTTATAGTATCGCCTAGTTGAGGGAATTTCGCCCCGAAGTTCAAGTAGTTGAGGCTACTGAATTAGGAAAGAGGTGTGGGTTTGGATTCTCAACGAGCTTTGACGGTCAATTTGAGGAGTATAATTGATGACAAGGTTCAGGTCTGATACTCAAAGTCAGGCATGAATGATGATAGTGGGTTCATTTTGAAGAGAATTGGGGAGAGAACTATCGAAGAACATTTTAGACTCCAAGGATGGAATGCATCACTTGAAATAAGAACGAGGAGAATTTTGATGTTCAAAACTTGTTTAGGATGTAGTCTAATATGTTCAAGAGTATCACAGGGTAAAGACATCACAGACATTGGTCAAGGTCAAAATAATATAAAACTTCACGTGACACGAACAACGCTACTTCTGACAATATGACAGGAACACTTATATATAGGAAGTACCAGTGGCGTATCCACCATGCCCTTATCATATCACATCAGTTTCGTTACTATACATCATGATAGGTTTTACGTCATAACACATGACAAAATTCGCTATGTTTTCCATGCGCTGACTTTTATAATTACGTGTGCACCCGTAATTACTCAATTTATCGCATGGTATGTATAGATCATTCCATTGCTTGCGGGTTAAGAGGGGATACGAAATTACTTAGTTCATAACTATTGTTTTCACATATGAGTTGTTAATAAATAACTGTACCCCTAGATAGTAAGGTCAATCAGAAAACTAAAGAGTAATAATGTGGCATAACATAGAGTTCCATAGCTTCCTCGTGTTTGAACAAGAATACGTCAAATCCCGAGTAGCTTTAAAGTTTTACAGTTTCCTCGTGTTTGAACAAGAATACGTCAAACCCCGAGTAGCTTAAAAGTTTGTAGTTTTCAACCTTCATAGATAAAGTGAATTATCATGCCTTGTGATCCATCAATTGTAACAATTGTACCCAATCTAGTTCCGTGTATAATGTAAACATCCAAGTTTCATGTTTACTCTAGTATCATGTACATTGTAAACAAATAAGTTTCACGTATAATGTGAACAACTTAGTATCATGTATATTATAAGCCAATAAGTTTCATGTATGATGTGAACAATTTAGTATCATGTATATTGCAAACAAATAAGTTTTACGTATAATGTGAACAACTTAGTATCATGTATATTGTAAACAAATAAGTTTCATGTATAATGTGATCAATTTAGTATCATGTATATTGTAAACAACCAAGTCTCATGTATAATGTGATTAATCTAATATCATGTATATTGCATTCAACCATGTATCATGTATCATGTGATCAATCTAGTATTATGTATATTGTATTCAACCATGTATCATGTGATCAATCTAGTATTATGTATATTTCATTCAACCATGTATCATGTATCATGTGATCATTCTAGTATTATGTATATTGTATTCAACCAAGTATCATGTATCATGTGAACAATCTAGTATTGTGTAGCATGTGCTAAATCTAGTATTATGTATATTGCAAACAAACAAGTTTCATGTATCATGTGATAAATCCAGTGTTATGTATCATGTGAATGCTCATATGTAAGTTACTGAATCTCATGAGTAACGTAAACTATCTAATTTTGTAGGTGGTCGAGTGTTGCGGACAAGCGTGTTGCTTGACGTTCATGTATAATGTGGGTAGTTGGGTTTTAAATTCTCAATCTTCTTGAGGTTTATATGGATGGTTAACGCCTACGCGAAAGGATTCATCTCCTTGAAGTGCCTAGTATGTTCATATATTTCGGAAGGTGCAAGATAACGAGAAGGTTTTGTAGGTGTTTAGAGTGTTATGCTTGCAAATAACTGATTTGTGATTTTTGTTTGTAAATAGACAAGTAATTATAACTTATTATTGTTTGTAATTTAATAAAATAGTAATAATAATAAGTTGAATAACTAGATAAACAGATGAATAAATAAAACACTTTTAATTTTAATTATCATAAAGAGAATGTTTCAAAAGAAAATAATGGCTAAATCATTTAATAATTGAGCAAAGATTTAATAATAATTAATTTAACGAAGTAAAAGTCATAATCAATTATTAATTAAGATAATGTTTTTTATAAAACAAGTTGTATTAAGTTTCCTTACAAGGTGAAAAGGTTTATAGAAAATTTTTATTCCAGATAATATTTATAAACTAAGGGTTTGATAAAGGTTTTGCTTGAACGAGATAATGGTGTTAATAAAATAGTTAGTTTATAAAGAAAGGTTCAGGTATGTGTACTAAGTTGCAATAAATAAAATGACGGTGTTTAGATTGTA
This sequence comes from Smallanthus sonchifolius, assembly GCA_023525975.1. Taxonomy (NCBI): domain Eukaryota; kingdom Viridiplantae; phylum Streptophyta; class Magnoliopsida; order Asterales; family Asteraceae; genus Smallanthus; species Smallanthus sonchifolius. Next base: position 22,259,111 of record CM042030.1, on the reverse strand, counting down.
CTCATTTGGTATCATAACCATATGGATACTTTGACATATCAAAGTGATTTAAATTCTTATACTTTCAAGAAGACATGCTTTAGCCTATAGGTGAACACTCACTTCGGGAATTCCCAAGAAAGCATACGGATCCTTCGGTTGATTTGGATTTATATGCAATTCTTTCCTAGATAGAAGACCCAGAGTACAGACATTCCCCTTTCTGTATTGCACATGTTCTTTACTAATTTTCAGAACTCAAAACTTTGACTGGATTTTAAAATTTTTAATAGGCTTTAGGCCTAAGAGTTTATATTTTGTTAACAAATGATGATGGTGACATAATTCTCAATGTGTAAGAGTGAATGTGTATAAAGGCTTAGATGTGAATAAGTGTGTGGTAAGACTTAGGATATCATTTAATGGGATCAAATATGTAGCATGTAATGAAACAGTGTGGTAAACAAAGTATTATATAGATAGCAATTTTATAAGCATGTGTAGCACATAAAATATCATGTATTGTATCATGCGGTGTAATACCTAGGATAACATGTAAGATAATCACACAAGGGTGCCCTAAGGTTATAGACTAGGTCATTGGTTTATAATAACCTAATTTCCTATAACCATGGCTCTGATACCAATCTGTCACACCCCAACCGACGGCGGAATACGTCGGGGCGGACGTGTAGATTGTTCATAAGCACATGATCAACTATAATTTCATATGTTCATTAAATCACGATTTCATTACATAAATTCAATCTCTCAACCAAAATCAAATACATCAAGTGTCTAATTTCATTATTTAACTATGTCCTCGGTCCTATGTGTAGCATCTTGTATATGAACTCATATATTAGCACCTGAAACATAATGAAAACAAGGTCAACTAAAAATAGTTGGTGAGCATACATAGGTTTTAGCACAAGAAGTGTTATCAAAAGTTTGTGTACAATTCATATGATGCATGGATTCGTAAGGAGAACCACTAAAGTTTAAACTGGGGCGTATAATCAAACCTTGTGACTGATAGGCATAACACAATAGTTATCCTTAAATGTTAGGCATAACACAACCGTTATCCTTAACTGTTTTCGGCAACAATCAACCTAACCGGGTGGGTTTGTTAGACTCAATAGATCTATCATTGTATACCGTCGGCTTGTACTGGGTTAATGATTGCACTTGCACTATGCACAAAAAGTATGTAAATGTTGTTTGCACAAATAGTGTTCAAGCATAAGGCATAAATTGCACACATGATCATAATGTTTGAATTGTAATGATTGCAAATAATTTGTATGTAATCACGTTTCACCCCAGAGAATGTAAAAGTGAAAAAGTATGTAAACTCACAATGAATTTGTAGCTTGAAATCACGAGTACGAGTAGTTGCACAAGTTGTTTAGCTAACACGAGGTTAACCTATGTTTGAATAATATATATGTATATATGAATAATGATTTTGTTTACAAATAACGAATAAAATATATAAATCATATTTAGTTGAATAGGTAGATAATTAGGTTTTAAATAATTTTTATTTTGGGATAAAAGTGTTCTAATTAATTTAATAATTAGATTGACTTTTAATTAAAGATTATGAGACATAGAAATATATTTTGCACAAAATATTTGGGTAATAAAATAGTTTGTAGAGATTTTTAAATAAAATAATTATATAGATTTCTTTTTATTAAAAGTTTATTAGTTTTTAACTCTCTAAAATGATTAAGTATTTATTTAAAATTGTTAGGTTTACAATTTGGTCCATAAAATATTCTCGAGCCTTGAGTGATTTATAAATAATTTTTATAAGAAAAAAATTGGATTAAAATGAGCTTTAAAAACGAATTTAAAAATTAAACAGACCATGGGACTCGAACCCGGGTCTGTCCGGAGAAACCCAACACGCACAACCACTAGACCAAGGAATCCTTGGTGTTAGATTGTCGGTACAAAAATGTGAAATGCACTTGTTGGGAACAGACCGGCTTAGGGCTTTGGAACACGTAAAAGAAAAGGGTGCGGCGCAAGACTCGAACCCGCGAACCTCTCTGTGTGAGGATAGCGTTTTAACCATTGTACCTGGGCATATGCAAACCATCTTCTTCCCCGACTGTAGCCCCAAACCCTAGCCACCCAATTGCTCGAATCTCGCAACGATCGATCCCCAGACCATAGGGCTTTTGCTCAGTAGTCTAAGGCGAGTCTAATAACACTAGTTTTACCTCGAATAATTCCGTAAGGAGGTCGAACGGCAGGGACGTCTGAATCGGGGATTCTCGAGTGCTATGGGGCTTTGGAGAGGGAATACGATGCTAACGAGTGATTAGGAAGTTTTGGGTGAGTGTTATACCGGTGCGGGATCAGTTTTTATAGACCAAATCTACGTTTAAATGCTCAAATTGTTGTGAGGCTTGATTAGGGACGGTTATGAGCCGTTTGGATTTAATTCCACGGATTCCTGATGTAACTGGCCCGTTATGGATGATTAGAACCATCGTCTAATGGGTTATACATGATTGATTACAGATAAACATATGAATTAGTGGGATTTGGGATCAATTAGATGATGGAAATCATACCTGTTGACTTTCCAAAGTCAAACAGGCGATGATTGGGTTCAAGATCAAATTATTTTCTTTACCCCTTTTGTTTTTATAATTAATTTTATGAAAATTATAAAATAAAAACTATAAGTTTGAAATTGTCAATCATTTATTTTTAAAACTAAATAATTATTTGCATGGTTTATTAATAACATATACATACATTATCATGAAAATGTAAAATATAAATATATCTATATTTGGAATTTAGATAAATAACTCACATACATACTTATGTGTTTATAAAAGAATGGGACTTTAAACAAATATTGTAGGTGATTTATCAAAAATATATTGCCATTTATTTATTTATATGCATCATAATGTAAATTAAACTATTGTTTAAATGAAATAGATATATGTACATATAGATATATTATATTATATATACCCATAGTGATGTTGAAATACGAATGCACAACTTGTAATTAATATAACATCATGAATTGAAATTGAAATTATATCAGAAAAACCCTAGTTGTTACACCATTTAACTCTCCCCTTTAATTGCTTCACATGGATCTTTTTGGTCCTGTGAGCGTCATGGGTCATGGTCGGAAATCCTACTGCTTGGTGGTAACCGATGACTTCTCTCGGTTTATTTGGGTATTCTTCCTGGCAATAAAAGATAAGACGCTATAGACTCTGAAGATTCATTTGCTGCAGATCGAGAATTTGTTCAATCTAAGTGTGAAGACTATCTGAAGTGATCACGGCAAAAAGTTCAAGAATGCCATTCTGGATTCTTTTTGTGAAAGTAAAGGTATCTCTCGGTACTTCAGTGCACCTCGTACTCCACAACAAAATGGTGTAGCTAAATATTGGGTATAAAATTGAGAGTGATGCTGTCAATAGAAACTACAGTATCGAAACTACTAGTTTCGGTTGAACATTTGTTCAATCGAAACTACTAGTTTCGGTTGAACATTTGTTCAATCGAAACTAGGTAGTTTTGATACCTGTTTTTCAGGCCCATTTGACGGTGGCTTGGAAAACAAGGCATATGTGCATAGCTTCCTATAAATAGCAGATTATCTCATAGGAGGAGTGTGTGTCTGTAGAGGGAATCACCACCCCAGGGGGAGCTCACCCTGGGGTGAGACTAATTGTAGAGTGTGTGAGGAGCTTTTTATTTTTCTTATCAATCAAAGAATCATTCGTTTTATGCTCCAATTATCTGTTCTTTTCACTTTTATATATTTTTGTACGTGTTTGTGATTGCTACACCCGTCTCTACCCTTTTTTTTATTCGAGAGTGATACCGGATCAAGAGATTTCGCCTCTTGATCCTGGCTGTTTGAAGATTTCTCCTCAGATCTGTGTTTGCGGATCTTCTTAGGACCTACAATGAACGAAGAAATCGTACGTTGATAGAAGCGACAAGGACAATGACCGTTGATTCTAAGCTTCCTGTCACTTTTTGGGCCGAGGCAGTTAATACTACATGTTTTGTTCAGAACCGAGTCCTTATTACCAAGAGCTGCAACAAGACCACCTATGAGATTATGTACAAGCGAAAGCATGTTATTGACTTCTTTCGGAAATTTGGGTGTGTTTGCACAATGCTGAATACTTCGGACCAGCTGAACAAGCTTGAAGCAAAAGCTGATGAATGTTATTTTGTGGGCTACTCTTCTAATCTAAGAGTTTTTCGTGTGTACAACAAGAGAAGGAGAATCGTGCTGGAGTCCATTGATATCAATTGGCACGAAAGCAATCATACGGAGGCTGGGGACGGTCCTGATTGGGTTTTTGATGTCGAATCCTTTCTTTTCTGAATGTCTATGCTCCAACTAATCCTTTCTTTTCTGTGAACAATCTAGGTCCAATAAATGACCCAGGCTCATCGTCATCCATCCAACAAGTTTATATTCCTCTTGCTAATGCTGAATCCACTCTGGATTCTCTGGGTTCTATAGCAACAAGTGAAACTGTTGAGGAAGAAACTCATCCAATAGTGGATGTTGCTCCACAATCCTTTGCTGCAGACCATGTTGTTAAAGAAACTGATATTCCTGACAACAAGATCACCAATCTTGAAGAAAATCTAGAAGAGGATGTGATTCTTCATTTAAGAATTCACAAGAATCATCCCACTGATAACATAATTGGTCCACTCAACATGGGAGTCTGAACTCGAAGTGCCACAGAAGTAATGAATAACAGTCTCTTCACCTATTTCATTTCTCAAGTTGAACCTAAGAATATCAAAGCTGCTTTACTTGAGAACAATTGGGTGGAAGCAATGCAGGAAGAGTTGCTGCAATTGACAAAACTACAAGTATGGAATCTGATGAACCTCCCAAAGAACAAAGTCTCAATCGACACTCGATGGGTATTCCGTAACAAGAAGGATGAAGATGGTATTGTGGTTCGAAATAAATCCCGCTTGGTCATTCAGGGGTTTTATCAAGAGGTAGGGATTGACTTTGAAGAAATCTTTGCACCAGTGGCACGCTTGGAAGCCATCAGAATGTTTCTCGCCTACGCAGCCTACACGGACTTCACTGTCTATCAAATGGATGTTAAGAGCGCATTTTTGTATGGGAAAGTTCAAGAAGAAGTTTATGTCAAGCAGCCACCGAGTTTCATTGATTCAACCTATCCAAACCGTGTCTACAAATTGGACAAGGCATTGTACGGTCTTCATGAAGCACCTCGTGCGTGGTATGAAACCTTATCTAAGCATTTGCTTAAAAATGGTTTTACAAGGTGAGCCATTGACCTAATCCGAGGTTGTGCAAAAAGTTTGAGGAAGTGAGGCGTTCTAAGTTCGAATTGAGCTCTATGGGGGAAATGAAGTTCTTTCTTGGATTGCAATTTGATCAGTCGGAGTCAAGAATTCTTATTCAACAAGAGAAATATGCCAAAGAGATTCTGATCAAGTTCAAAATGACTGAATCCCATCCATTCAAGACTCCCGTGGAAGTTCGACATTCTCTGTCTTCTGATATGGATGGTGAAAGCATTGATCAGCACCTCTATCGCTCCATGATAAGATCTCTCATGTATCTCACTGCCAGCAGGCCAGACATCATGTTTGTAGTGTGCTTGTGTGCACGCTTTCAGGCTAATCCTAAACTCTCTCATTTAACTGCTGTCAAACGTAGTTTAAGATATTTGAAGTACAAACCAAAACTTGGGCTTTAGTATCCTAAAAATAACTTGTTTGATCTTGTGGCTTACTCAGATTCGGACCATGGGGAATGCAACTTAGACTGCAAGTCCACTTTTGGGGGTTGTTAATTTCTTGCCAATCTCCTTGTGTCCTGGCAATGTAAGAAACAGACCACCGTTTCTCAATCAACAGCAGAGGCTGAATACATTGCTGCAGCCCTTTGTTGTTCCCAAGTCTGTTGGATACACCATCAGATGCTCGATTATGGCATCACCTTTCATGAAACCCCCATTCTCTGTGACAACACCGCAGTTCCTCGCATCACCAAAAATCCCATCCAACACTCCAAAACCAAACACATCGAGATCAAACAACATTTCATCCGTGACTGTGTCGAAAAGAAACACATCAAGATTGTTGAGGTCAAAACTGACAAGCAAAATGCTGACATCTTCACAAAAGCATTCGATTTTGCAAGATTTGAGAAATTGGTGGAAATGCTCGGGATTCTCAACTTTCAGTAACCCTTGTGCATATTGACTTGTCTGTTTAAACTTGTTAATCGGGAAGATTTTCAAAAATATTTTATTTTCTGTATAGTTATTTCTTTTTATCTACTTGGAAAGCAAATCTGTTGGGGGAGAAATTGGAATTTTGTAAGATAAGAAAAGAAAATAATTGCTTTGTATATAGTTGTTTGCTTAAGAAAAGGAATTTTGTAAGATAAGAAAAGAAAATAATTGCTTTGTATATAGTTGTTTGCTTAAGAAAAGTTCTTATCCTCGATCTCACTGATGTTATCAATTTTGTTTCAGGAAAATCTGATCTGACCTTGTGAGAAATGATTGAGTCTGATTATATCTCTTGGAGCATGGAATGGACCATAAGCAATGGTTCTTACTGAGGTATAGCCGGTAGGCCCGAAATATGGTTACAACTCTTTAGTAGTGTGAAAATCTAAATCTCAAATCGTACACGTGTGTTTAAACCCATTTTTGAAACATCTAACCCATTTTCTGCTAAGAAAACCGATTCAATCAGATATAGGCTTATGTGTTGGGTTCTGATTCATGCGCTAGGTGACCGTGAAAGTAATGAAAGTTATCGCCTATGACCCTGTCTGCTTTGTTTACGCAAAGATGTTGGGTTTTCATCTTTTTCCCATATACTTGGATGATTTGACCCCGTATGTTTTGCTTACGCAAATATCTCGGGTGTTCAACCTTTTCGTATCCGCTTGGATAATTTTATGGCTTCTTCTGTTTTGCTTACGCAAAGATCTAGAATGTTCGTACCTTTTAATATCTGCTTGGATATTTTTCTTTTTTACATCTTCTTATATCCAGTTGGATCTTATTTTATTTTTGGTGGTAAATTTGACTTACCGAGATGGTACCGTGGTTAACCTATAATAGATGATAAGATGAATGCTGGTATTTCTTGAGGATTGATAGGACTTCAAAACCATTTTATTTCAAAACGTGGGGTATGCCATGTTTCGTGCTTAAATGGTACTTTATAATCACATGAAATCTTTTACAAACAAATGTTCGGGTTTACCTTGCCCAAATATCGACCATCTTTAGGGATTCACAATAGCTTATTGCAAACGGAAGTGTTTCAAGAGTATGACCAGACATGATCTCACGTTGGATCTTTTGCAAGGCTAAGTGTACATATCCTTTTATTTGGTTTTTATCTTCATTTTTTTTCAAAAATGAAAATTTTAGTCTTCCTTATTAGCTTGTTTAAATAGTTGTACATATGATAGTTTCCCTTGTTTATTTTTGTCAAAGTTTTTGTGCTCAACCGAAACTTCATGGTATCAAAACTACCAAAGACACCCGAAACTACTCAGCCCTATCGAAACTACATAGTTTTGATAGGGGCATTTTGGTCTTTTATGCAGCTTTAAATTGAATTTCTCCATTTTCAGTCTCACTTCATGCTTTTTCATTTGAAACTTTCTATACCCACATTTCACACACAGAATCTTGCTTTCAGTCGGTCTAAGTTCGCGATAATCAGATTATACCTTCTGATTACCCCTGTCGTCTTCTTCATCAGGTTTGAATCTTTCAGTTTTTTTGTTACTGTTTCATAAAGTGAAACTAGGGTTATGTTGGTTAATGTTTTACGACTTAAATTCTGTTTCTAGGGTTGCTTTTTACTTGAATCTTGGTTATAGTCTCACCATTGTTGATAACTTACTCCTTTACTGAATATACTTGCAGATTACTTCAACAATTTTGGTAAGATGGAGTTTCGACACCTTACAGGCTCATCTTTCCCTTCTTTTGCTTTTGATTAACTTCTACTTATTTGTTTATAGTTTTAACTTAGTGTTTCTGCATTTTCTATGTTAGAACACATGTTCAGGGTTTGGGCATCGAAACTAGTTGTTTCATGAAAAATGATCTTTCTTTTTAAAATTACATTCTCTGAATTTGGACAAGTGTTTACCCGAAACTGGTTGTTTCGATACCTAAGTGTTTACCCGAAACTAGTAGTTTCAACAGGTGTTGTTCTACCGAAACCTTTCTGAATTTTTTCTAAGTGTCATACTGATATTTTGTTAACCTTAACTTTGAAAGAGATGGATCTACTATTTGTGAAGATGCATAATATCTATGCCTTTCTCAATGCTGCTGATCCCAAGAGTGAGGGATTTATACATGTGCTCAATTTTGAGGCTAACTCTAATGTGAGCTTTGCTATAAGCCACAACTTGCCCATCTTTGAAGCTACAATCAGACAGTTCTGGGCTACTGCTGTAAGAGTCACCATCAACAATGTGGAACACATAATGGCTATTGTCTACAACCAAGAAGTTATTATTTCTGAAGCCCTCATCAGAGAAGTTTTATAGTTTAATAACAATCATGAGGCTCCTATGGAAATCTCAAACTACTTTATTCGTGAGAGTTTTAGAAGAATGGGTCACCCTGATGAGTTTAAAAGTGGACAGATTACCAAGACTTTCCTTGCATCACACTGGAGGTATATAATACATGTGTTCATCCACTGCATATCAATAAGGAAAGGTCGCTTTGATTATGCAAATGCCATGGTGGATTTTGCTATTCTTGGGTTGATAAAAGGAAGAGACTACAATTTCTCTGGGCTGGTATTCAGGCAAATGATTGAGAATCTCACCGACAAAGTCAAACACAAATTCCTAGTAAACCCGAGGTTCCTTCAAATGATAATCAACCATATACACCCAAATATTCCACAACAAGGACATCTGTTGGTCTTGGATCACATGAAGAAACCAAGACTCTAAGTTACATGAAGAGTTCAAGTTCCAGAAGCAACATAATCATTTTCAATATTCCATTGTTTGGCCATGTAATTGGTGAAGAAGAGCCTGAGGTTCCTGATATAGATCCTGAAGAAGCTGTTGATTCCTCATCATCAGAGGAAGAAGAAAAACAAGAACATGGTAATCAAGAAGCCGAGGTTGAAGTTGAGGCTGAGATACAACAAGGACAGGAAGTTGAGCAACCAATTGTAGAAGCTCAGTTCATTGAACAAGAAATGGAGAACCTTGACCCAATGAACTTTCAAGAACCAGCTGCAAATATTAATGTTGAAGAAAATGTATAATCACTCACCACATCCTCGGATTCTCTGTTTAGATCACCTAAACACCTAACACCTGCACCATCACCCCATTCATACTTCCACCTCTCCATCACCAAAGCAACCCACTCCACAACCCACCCATCAACTAACACCACCTGCATCTCCTGATCAAGAAATAACCCCATCCATCTCAAGAGTTAAAAGAGTAAGCTTAGATGTAAAAAGGCATAGTGATCAAATGTCACAAAAAGATGATGAGATCAAGCTACTTAAGCCCGATCTGGAAGCACAAAAGGAAGAGGTAAACGACTTGAAGGTGGAAATTGTCACCTTGAAGAACCAGGTAGAGATCCAGCAATCACAACTTGCTATACAACAAGAACAATTATCCAAGCAACAACAAGACCTACTTGCTATAACTACCTTGGTTAACCAGATCAAAGCTTCAATGGTACAATCTTTACAATAAGTAGTCATACAGAAAGAACTTTCTTCCATAGCTTAGGGGAAGACTCATGTATCTCAATCCACAACGACTGGTGGTCCCTCATCCCCTGCCTTTGTGAGTGATCCTGAATCCACTGTAATTGTTCATTCATGTGAAGCAGGTAAGCCAAAGGACGCTGTGGAAGTGAAGGTAGAACAACATGAATATGACTTACCGTCTGAGGAAAAGGGAAACCCAAAGCTTTTGATGTTGAGTTGGTAATCCTAGATGAAGAAGAGGTCGGTTCTGACCATTAGCTGGATGAGCTCCTGAAACAAATTGATGATTTTGAAACCATTGATGAATTCCTTGAAATAGTCACTTTGGGAGAAGAGCCTGGAGAAAAGATCAGGTACTTCACAGAAGGAGGATATGAGATAGAAGCCTTATCAGACACTGAGCAAGGGGTCCTAAGCGTTCAAGTTGCCTTTGTTGAGCCTGAAACCACTGCTGGGCCAACATGCACTACTCAGGAAGCACCTCAAGCCACAACAACCACCACTGAGTCAACTCCAACAGAGCCAACTCCAGCAACCAAACCTAAACCATAATATCCTGATCCTAAAAGGCATTGGATGAGGAGGTTTCCTGTCGAGGAGCCTCCCAAGCATTATGGGTGGTTTGCCGAATACCAGGAGTTGAAAAGACCCCCTGTGGGATGGAAGTATGATAAGGAATGGTCCCTCCAAATTCTGAGAAAGTCAATGAAGCTCGTAACTTTGAGCTGTTCCTGCAACAACAAGCCTTCAATGACTTCAGGTCCATGAAAACCACTCTACGAAAAAGGATCATTTCCAAGACCAGAATTCATCCCCAAACTAAGAGACCATGGGTAAGCCTGAGGTACAAACCGACAAACACTGTCAAATATATTTTTCTGCCAAGGTCTGTACCTGTTCAGCTCCAAAAGTTCAGAAGGTGGTTCTACAACTCAACTATTGGAAGTGCTGTTATTGAATGTAAGGCTTGGAAGACATTCATATCTTGAGCACATGGAGCTTTTAAAATTACAACCTGAAGAACTGGAGGTTTTGTTCAACCACCCCATCCAAATTACATATGAAGATGATGAGACGGATACAAAGGCCTATCAGAGAGTTGTGACTATGAATGCAAAGCCCTTCTTTCAGAAATCAAGTGATGCACCAACTGCATGAAGACAATGATGCAATAGCTTAGGGGAGATTGTAGGGTTGTGTATTTTGTAAGCTAATGTCATCATTTGTACGTCCAGATTTCAATCGAAAATCACTCAAAAGATCTATTACACACACACAGGCGGAATTTGTGTGTATGGTGGCGAAACAGAGGGTAGAAACATAATTGGTGAAGATAAACAGGCAAACCACACAGGAATCAACCCAAATATGATATGAAATTGTAAGAACAACAGATGAAATAACTCCAAATGTGTATTGATTCTGAAAACTATGAAAGAGAGAATTTAAGGGTTACAGCCGCTATCCACACCCTAAACATTCTCAAACTAGGCTATGTATAGTAAGTTGACAGGCATCGAAACTATGCTCACCGAAACTAGTAGTTTCGGTAGAGCATTTACAATAGAAAAACAAGCCTGTCGAAACTTCCTATCTATCGAAACTACTAGTTTCGATTGAACAAACCTTAATCAAAATTAAGTAGTTTTGATGGCCCACACTTAGAATAAAAACAGAAAATTACACCAAATGAAATTACAAGTAAATAAACTTAACTAAACATTTTTCAAAAATACATTGATGACATCAACTTATAGAAATAAAAGACTATACAATCTCCCCCTAAGCTACTGCATCAATGTCTTCAACTCTTCGCTAAGAAGTTGGCTCTTGACTTGGTTACTTGGCATTCAATGACACCACTCTTTGATAGGCCTTAGCATCAGCTTCATCATCTCCATGAAAGAGCTTGATGGGGTTATTGAATAGTACTTCAAGATCCTCAGGTTGAAATTTTAAAAGCTCCATAGGCTCAAATATATGAATGTCTTCTTTGCCTTCACACTCGATCACAACACTTCCAATGGTTGAGTTGTAAAACCATTTTCTGAAATTTTGAAGCTGGACTGGTACTGATCGTGGCAGTATAATGGATTTGACAGTCTCAGCTGGCTTGCATCGAAGGCTTACCCAGGGCTGTTGTGTTCTGGGATAAATCCTGGTTTTGGATATAATTCTTTTTGGAAGAGTGGTCTTCATTGACCTGAAGTCATTGAGGGCTTGTTGTTGCAGGAACTGCTCAAAGTTACAGGCCTCGTTGACTTTACTAGGATTCTGCAGGGGTAGTTTGGCAAGAGTCCTAAGATCATATCTAGGAAGGGAGCTGAACTCATGAGAAGTTTTAAAGTGTTCTACTCCCCTTTTGTATCTCCTTAGTATATATAAACACCTCTCATTATCATATTTCCATCCCATAGGGGGTCTTTTTAGCTCTTGGTACTCAGAGAACCACTCATAGTACTTGGGAGACTCCTCTATAGGAAACTTCCTCATCCAAGGCCTTTTAGGATCAGGATAGTCTGGATTTGGTTTAGGAGCTTGGATTGGTACAGTTGGGTAGATTCAGTGTGAGTTGATTGAGTTGGTTTAGTGGGGGGTTTGTTTAGTATTTACCAGATCAACTTTTACACTGGCTTCATCTTTATCATAATCAGAGAGTGCCTGGATCTCTTCTCCTTCCTCTGAGAGGTATCTCACCTTTTCTTTATGCAGATCTTCTGTAGTCATAATCTCTGGATACGTATCATTAAAGCCATAATTGTTAATCTCATCCAGAAAGATCTGACCCAATTTCCTCTTCATCAATAATTACCACTTCAATATCTGACTCTTTTCCCTTTCCACTTTCTCTGGCGGCTCTCCTTTCACTAATCGAGGGAAGATTAAACTCAGTTTCTTCAATCTTGACTTCCACAGATTCCTTTTTCTTGGCAATCGGGCCAGTGAAGATAGTCAATGCAGACTGAGGATTTGTAACAAAGGCAGGGGAAGAAGGTCTACCTGCATAAGTTGTCTCCCCCTGAGCTATGGAAGGGGTTCCTTGCTGAGAAGATTTAACCATTGAAGCCTTGAGTTGCTTAACTATGTCAGATAGAGCCTTAAAATCTTGTTGTTATTGAGAGATTAAATTTTGTTGAGTTTCAAGTTGAGTGTGCTGAACATCTAGTTGGGTATACAAACCTCCAACTTCCAGCTTAAGATCCTTAACTTCTTCCTTGCACTTACTTAGCTCGGTCTTCAAACCCTCTATAACTTTATCTTATTTTATTACTTTCTCCTGTAACTTTTTCACCTCCAGGCTTAGGGTTTTGACTCTTGGAACTGATGGTGATAGGTCAAGGGCAGAGGATGCAGGTGGTGTAGGAACAGGTGCATGTTGTGGAGATGGTTGTGGTGAGGGTGGTGGAACATGAATAGGTGAATGAATGGGTGTTAGGTGTTCTGGAATGTCAAAAAGTGATTCTAATGAAGAGGTTAAAGATTTCAATCATGTCTTGATTTTCTTGGCTAAGGGTTCTTCCTTTCCATAGTCAGAACTCGAGTCAGCTTGTCTCTTATAGGAGGATGCAGGAGGCTTAGTCTGCTCCTCATATTCGGACTCATAATCCGACTGGTCATACTTTGTACCATAAATGCCTTTGTCCAAGGTTTCACTTGAATCAGCTTCAACTTCCACCTTACCTTGAACTTCAGCATCAGCATGTGCTTTAGCTTCTATGTTTACATCATGTACTTGGAAATCCAAAGGATCCAGATTTTCTATTTCTTGGTCTATAAACTGAGCTTCTTGAACTAGTTGCTCAATTTCTTGTTCAATATTTTGCTCAACTTCAAACTCAACCTCTTGGTTCCCTTGAACCTGCTCTACTTCTTCTTCTTCCTCAGATGATGATGATTCAACAGGTAGTTGTGGATCTACGTCAGGAACTTCCTCTTCTACTTCACCCAAAATGTGACCAAACAGAGGAATATCAGCAATCACTCTGTTGGTTCTTTTGCTTGAACTTTTCATAAAGCTTAGGGTTTTGGCTGTCATATGATCAAAGACGAATACATGGCCAACTTGTTGTAGGTTAGGGTGAAGGTGATTGATAATTATCTGAAGAAACCTAGGATAGACTAAGAAATTTTCTTTAACCCCTCAAGTCATGTTTTCCTTTAACTACCCAAAGACCAGTCCAAAGAAGTTGTAATCCCTTTAATCAAACCCAAAACTGCAGATTCCACCATGGTATTAGCTGAATCAAAACCACCTTTTCTGATAGATAAACAGTGAATAAAAACATGTACAATATATCCTCAGTGTGGGGGTATGGCATTCTTGATAATCTGTCCACCTTTGAATTCGTCTGGATGCCCCATCCTTCTGAAACATTCCTTGACATAGAAACTTGGAAATTCCACCGGTGTTTTATGATTGTCATTAAAGTGCAGCACCTCTCTGATAGTAGCATCAGACAGTAGTACTTCTTGATTATGAACTGTAGCCCGGATATGCTCCACATTTTCAATGACTGTTGTTGTTACAGTATTCCAGAATTGCCTTATAGTTGTTTCAAATACTGGCAGCTTGTGGCTTATAGCAAAGCTGCTGTTGGAGTTGGCTAAGAAGTTGAGAACAGGTATGAAATCTGCATTTTTGGGATCAATAGTATTCAAGACAGCACATACATTGTGTCTCTTAACAAATAAAAGATCCATATCTGCACAGAAACAAAAAATTTCAAAAATCAGTCCAACACTTAGGAAAAATTTCAGAAATGCTGACCGAAACTATTAGTTTCGGGTGAAGAAACCATATCGAAACTACATAGTTTCGGGCAAAGAGACTTGGTCGAAATTACAAAGTTTCGGGCAGCATTGGGTATCGAAACAACTAGTTTCGATGTCCAAACCCTGAACATGTATACAAGCATTCAAAAAGCAGAAAAAGCTAAGTTAAAATTATATACAAATATAACAGATTATCAAAATATAAACAAAAATAAAATAATGGTAAAAGAAGCTTGTGAGGTGTAGAAACTCCTTCTTACCAAGAGTTTTGAGGTAATCTACAAAACCAAATAATAGAAGAATGAGATATCAACAATGTTGAGTTTATAAACAAGATTTAAACCCCAAACAACCGTAACTATGAAGTTTCAGTCATAAAACATTCAAAATTGAAACCCTAGTTTCAAACACTTGACTCTGCACTTAATCAAACAAGATCAACAGTACCTGCTAGAGATGGCGATAGGGGAATCAGATGAGGTACTCTAAAATTGCAAACTTAGACCGCTCAGATTCAAGCTATTGTGTGTGAAAACGAAGGTGAGAATGATTTCTGTGAGTGAAAGTGAGAATGAGCATGAGAAGGAGTCGGACTATGAAGTCATTTAATTTGAGCTTGACAAAAGACCAAAATGCCCCTGTCGAAACTACTAGTTTCGATAGGGCAAAGTAGTTTCGGGTGATCAATCTGCACAGGTTAGTTTCGATATAATAGAACAAATAAATAGTTTCGATGATACCATTTCCAGACAAGAGTACAGACTCCAAGTTTCGATGACCAACAGAAAGGCAGAAACTGTCTCCTAGTAGTTTCGATGTCTTCTTCCCAAACTCAGAAAATCTCCATTGATGAACATCTTCAAAAATCAAAAGCAAAGAAATATCAATCCAATCCAGCGAAAAGCTTCTAACAATACTCCTGATCACGAAAATACTCTTTAATCTGGAAAACTCAAGCAAATACGACTGGAAATCGATGGAACAGTGCTTCCAAACTCAGATGCAGAAAAACTTAAATAATATACCCAAAAACACCTAAAATCGATCACAAAAACCTAAATACACTCAGAAATCAAGAGCATAAAACTCTGATACCAATTGTAGGTCCAGATTTCAATCAGAAATCACTCAAAAGATCGATTACACACACACACAGGCGGAATCTGTGTGTATGGTGGTGAAATAGAGGGTAGAAACATAATTGGTGAAGATAAACAGACAAACCACACAGTAATCAACACAAATATGATATGAAATTGTAAGAACAACAAATGAAATAATTCCAAATGTGTATTGATTTAGAAAACTATGAAAGAGAGAATTTTAGGGTTACAGCCGCTATCGACACCCTAAACATTCTCAAACTAGGCTATTTATAGTAAGTTGACAGACATCAAAACTATGCTAACCCAAACTAGTAGTTTTAGTAGAGCATTTACAATAGAAAAACAAGCATGTCGAAACTTCCAATCTATCAAAACTACTAGTTTCGATTGAACAAACCTCAATCGAAACTAAGTAGTTTTGATGGCCCAGACATAGAATAAAAACAGAAAATTACATGAAATGAAATTACAAGTAAATAAACTTAAGTAAGCATTGTTCAAAAATACATTGATGACATCAGCTTATTGAAATACAAGACTCTACATCATTGTATCTTTTGAACATTGTGTACTTTGTTTTATTTCCTTGTATTTCAGTTATTTCAGTTTGATGTAATTTACTGTTTTAGTCTAAGTCTGGGCCATCGAAACTACCTAGTTTCGGTAGAGTCTGTTCAACCGAAACTAGTAGTTTCGATAGATGGGAAGTTTCGACAGGATGTTCATCCATGTAAATGCTCATCCAAAACTAGTAGTTTCGGTAAGCATAGTTTCGATGCATGTCAGCTCTAGTTTGAGAATGTTTAGGGTGTGGATAGCAGCTGTAACCCTTGCATTCTCTCTTTCACAGTTTTCTCTGATTCAATACAAGATTTGAAGCTTATTCATTGTGTTCTTACAGTTTTATATCATTTTGTATTGATTCATGACTGGTTAGCCTGCTATCTTCACCATACTACTGTTGTTCTTCACTGCGTCACCACCATACACACCTATTCCGTAGGTGTGTGTGTGTAATCGATCTGTTTTGTGGATTCTGCAAAGAACGAGGACCTACACAGAATCAAGTTACAACTTAGATACTAATTTCTAGTATCTAATATGCTGAAACAAATGGCTCTGATACCAATCTGTCACACCCCGGATTTATCCTACCCGGGCGTACGACCAACGATTGGTACCTGTTTCTTATTTTGTCTCATCAGAGATTTATAAACACAGCAGAATATTTTAATAACTCAAGACCTTTTCAAAAGACAGGGAATCTCCCGTTTCATTTCATTTCATAAACAAGGTTAAACCCTAATCTTATATACAAACGTTTTAATTTACAAAACCAAGGTTACATGAGCCATTTCTTTCAAACTGATGTCTAGGGTGGACGTTTCCTTTTTCATGACATCATTATTCTTTGTCATCATATGGCTATATCAATATCAATTCATCCTTGGTTACCTATAAAAATGTTTGAAAATATTTTATCAGTATAAACTAATGAATAGAAGTATATTTGAAATCATAATCTGACAAGCGTGAATAAATAGAACAATTTGCCCATAGTTTTCGATCAATTTACACAGTCAACTTTCTAACGACCAGCCACACGAGGGACTTTGGATATTGTTTTAAGTTTATTCAATATTCTGCCTTACGCCTCAAGCGATATGTCTTTTATAACAACCAAGGGTTCAACCCCTAGCCCTGTTACAGCGTGTCATCTGTAACACGTATATATACGTAACTCTATGGGCTGACTACTATATAGTAAATCACCTTATGCAACCAATGGTTATATTAGTTCATTCAAGTCAGCTTATAATCAAAACCATTTTTAGTTTTGAAATCATTTTTTAAAAATACAAGTATCCACCTTGACAGAATCTTGACTTAGGAATCTTCTAGAGTGAGCATTTAAGAGGGCATCGTCTCTGCTTAGTCGTCTTGCTTGGTTTATCCAAATAAGCGTTTCCTAGCTTCTCGGATACTTCTTGGATGATTTGGTACTTCCAAAACTTAAACGTATGAGCGGGAATGGATTTGTGAGAGTGGGTTATCAGATATAAACTCACAAGTTCGGGATTTTGTGTTTTTAAATGGCTGGATACTAATTTCTATTTATAGGTCATTTTGGCGGATGTGACGAACCGTTATGGATGGTGACGGTCCATCACCGCTTGATCATAACGGACCGTTACCATTTGGTGATGGTCCGTCACCGCGTTAGGGTTGGCGAGTCACCAGACATGTGTCAACCTCTGGTTGAATTACGGTGTGACGGACCGTTAAGAGGCCGTGACGGTCCGTCATAGGGTTTCCACGCGTCACTTTCAGTACATTAGTCACCGGACACGTGGCGTGTCATCATTATTCGCGTGGTCAACCCGTAACGGACCGTGACGATCCGTTACCGTCCAATTTTCAAGTTTTTCACTTTTGGTCCGTGTTCTTTCATATATTTTCACCTATTGTCCCTATACTTTATATTTTTATTATTTTGGGAACAAAATTTTGAGAAATGTTACACTTGGTGACCTTTTCTCACGTAGCTACTTATTTTGGCCATCGTACATAACGTAATCTGGTTCCGTCGTTCGCCAATGACAGTAACTTTCTTTCCTGTCGGCGTCGTGAATTTTTACGATATTTTGGTTGCATATAATCATTGCAGCATGTGAAGATAACCAGTCCATTCCAACGATCACGTTGAATTCTTGCATTGGCATAGTGATTAAGTCGACGAGATATTCTTCTCCTTCTGTCAATAGTCGGCAATCTCGGCATATTTCAGTTACTACACAGTTTCGATCACTAGCGATTTCAACCTCTAATTCCTTAGCCAACTTACTTCTATTGAAGTTTCTAGTGTTTGCATGTTTTAACAAAATAAACGATCGACTAGCTCCAGTATCGAATAAAACACAAGCAGGTAGGGAATTCAAGAGGAATGTACCTGATACGACGCCAGGAACATCTTTCACTTCCTCTGTAGTTATCTGAAAAGCCGTACCCCTTGGCTTCTGATCCTTGATCCTCTTAACTTCATTCTCTGCTACTCTAGACCCTTCTCCGGTCTTTTCGTTCTGGGATTTTAGCTCAGGACATTCCCTGCTAAAGTGTCCTGGCTTATAGCTGTTGTAGCATAAACGGGTACCACTCACACACTGCAATGCAGTGTGTCCAGTCTTTCCACACCTGCTACAGATTACATACTTGAATCGGCACTCTCTCGGGTGATTCTTTACATAAGTCTTGAAATCGTGCATTCATTTTCTTGGGGAGGGACCGCCTCCCGGCGTATTGATTTTAAACCTCTTAAGAAGCATAGGAGAATGATAACTCTCTCCTTTCCTATTTCCATCTCTCTCAGCGTGCCTCTTGAGCTCAGCCTCTCTTTCTCGAACACAATCAATCATCTCCTCCAAGTTCGCGCACTTGGATGGATTGATAAACTCTCTAATTTCGGTTTTCAAAACGAGATGGTATCTTGTCATCCACATTTTAGGGGTTGTTAACAAAGCAGGAAATAACATGGCCTTGTCATAGAAGATCCCCGTGATTTCATCTACAGACTCCGTTGTCTGACGGAGTTGAAGAAACTCCTTAGTAATTCTTTCGATTGCTGATCTAGGGCAATAGTGTTTCAGGAAGAGATCTTGGAATTCTTCCCACTTCATTTCCTTGAATCTATCCCTACCTTTCTCTCTCTTCACTACTCCTCACCAATCATCAGCTCGTTCTTTTAATTGGTTGGTAGCGAAGGTAACCTCATCTTCCTTCTCACAGTGACTTGTATAAAATGTCGTTTCTATAGAAGCAATCCACCTCTGACTTTCTAAAGGGTTAATGATGTCGCCCAGAAAATCTATATAAAAACTAAGAAAACCTAACCTAGACTCCTAAGTAATAATAGGAATACCTATGAACTAAACCGCACTGACAGGCAAGTGTACCTATCGAGTGTAGCACAGCTTAATGGTAAACCGGATTATCGAACCCTAGAGACACATAATACTAATACTAGACTCGGACTAAAGATTGATTGATGGGGGGGGTTTACTGCACTACTGAATTAAACTAATGAATGCAATAAACAAAGGTCGACTCAGCTATCAAGACAAAGTAATAAGGTGAAATTAGAAGATGGGAAGAATACCATATAGGTCGAAATCCTACTTGCAAAGTACAACTTCTACTGGTTCTAGAAACTAAGATGGATTAGGATTTCTAAGGATGATAACTAAAGACTACCTAGTGGATCCCTAATCACTCTCAGGGTGTCACCAACTAAGCTACCTAAAGTGTACTAAACTCACTAGATGGTTAGATAACCTCTCAGGAATTTTGATGTCCTCCATACGGTCTATAAAATAAACTACTAAACCTAACCTAGACTCCTAAGTAATAAATGGAAAACCTATGAACTAGACCGCACTGACAGGCAAGTATACCTATCGAGTGTAGAACAGCTTAACGGTAAACCAGAATATCGAACCCTAGAGACACTACGAATAACAAAACTAGACTCTGAGTCGAACTAAAGAGTGATTTGGTTTGGGGGGTTTACTACACTACTGAATTAACTAAGAAATGCAATAAACTAAGGTCGACTCAACTATCAAGAACAGAGAACTAAAGGTGAAATCAGAAGATGGGAAAAATATCACCTAGGTCGGAATCCTACTTGCAAAGCACAACTTCTATCGGTTATGGAAACTATATTGGATCTGGGTTTCTAATGAAACAACTTTAGACAGCCTAGTGGTTCCCTAATCATTCTCAGGGTGTCACCAACTAAGGAACCTACAGATGTAATTAATCACCAGATTGTTGGATCACTTCTCAGGTATTTCCAACTATGATGAAGTACCCTAATAGACAGATTACCTCTCAGTCTCACTGTCCACCAATACACTCAAAGAATGCATGGGGTAATCTCAAGGTAACAACTATGACACGAATAGCAACAATCACTAAACACCTAATACCGGCTCCCTCTCAGACAGCTGACACTTGGATTCCTAATGACGAAGACTAAATGACTAATTCTCACCTCTCGGGTATTGAACTAGGATACACATTCAATTCTAATCAGCAATCAAAGACAACTCCTATGGCTACTACGTCTAGCAAACCACCCTAATCACAAACCCTAAGATCTATGACATGATACAAAGATCATACTGGCAGGCAACCACAATTAACGCAAGGAATTGAAATCAAACACAAGATCAGATCTAAACATGCAATAACATCACAAATCAACTCAAGATCGTTTACAAAATCATAAATCCATTAATTAAATCCAAAAACCGATAAAAACTTAAACTTTAACAAGTATTCATCAGGTGATCTTGTCAATATCAAAGTTCTAGCCTAGAATCATGCTTAAACAACCAAAACAGAAGTAGAAACACAAAACCATGGTATCAAACATCGCAATTAAACAATAAAAATTTCATCTTGCAATTGAAAACGCTAAATCTAACGAACCCGGAATCAAAGTCTCGATCTTTAGCCTTCAATCGACTTCCTACTCCTCAAAATCGCCTCTGGTCTCCCTCTAAACGGCTGGAATACCAACTTTTCAAAGAATGGGCATAAAAATCTATTTAAAATCGAAATCTAGAGTTTTGCGGAAATTAGGTCCCTCGCGTACCGCGAGAAATAATCCCAAGTCTTTCACGTACCGCGATGGACAATTTAGTCGTGGCTGATTTTCCTTTCCCTCGCGTACCGTGAGAACTTTCCTTCTCCTCTCTCCCATACCGCGAGAGGCATAAATTTCCCATTTTCTTCTTTTGAATTCCCAGCTTCATTCTCGTGCTCGGTTTCTTCATGTATCCGCTTGTAATTCATACGAGCACCTGCAAAAAAGACATAGACTCAATAGTATACGAAAACGACTCAAAACAATTACAAAACTAATTAAAAACGCACTAAAACAATTTAATACAAATGTGTGCTTTGCACTACATCAAATATCCCCTAATTTAACCTTTTTTCGTCCTCAAAAAAGATGCAAATGGAATCATAACTTAGATCTAGCTTAACAAACATCAATTACCAATTAGCAAAATATACTCATGTGTTAAAAAGCAATAATCAGTATTTCTGTCTGATTAAACCCAAGCACCAACTTTCAAGCCCCCATTACGTGTTCTAATTCCAATTTATACAACTATCAATCAACCTATGTAACTCACACTTAGAAGTTACAGCTCTACCTAATCCCGTCTCACGGTCATGTCTAGCCACGGATTAAACCATATAGATTTACCCTTCCACGTTAAACTAAAATTTACAGGTTTTTAGAAATAATGAAATCATGAATGAATGGATGATAATGAGCATTAATTTAAGCAAAAGAACTTTCGTCTAGAGGCGTTTCAACCAAGTCACTATCCCAGAGGGTAACACATAGAGTAAGTCATAACAGTGAAGCACATAAGAATCAACCAGTGGTGTTTCAATCAGGCTGGAACCCGACGTGTGACAAGTAGGCGAAACTTAGATTTCAATCAAATAAGCTCAAGAATTATGGAATATGGATGCAGGCGCCACCGAAACTCGGATTTATTTTCATAAAAAGAGAGTGGTGTGCCAAGAAATTTCAAAACCCACTAAATTTTAACTTAACGTGGTACCTATCAACCTATGTTGACAGTTTCAGTATTACCGATACTCTAATGGTGAATACCCACAAGATATCATGATTTAATTCAGTTATTAATCTTATTTAACACAAATAGGATATTTAAGCTCTACTAGTTGACTGGGTCTACCAAAACATCACTAATTAGACGCGTTTTCAAATATTTATTCATTTAAACTCACAAGTAGATCTAGTTCTACTATCATTTTCCATTTATATGCAGTTATTTTCAAGGACATTTTTCAAAATTTTTTTTAATTTTTTTGTATTTTTGAATTTTTATAAACAAGACAAGTTAGTTAAACTAAACACTCAAATCCCCACACTTGAAAGACACATTGTCCTCAATGTGAAATGAGATACACCTAAAAATAAAAATGCAAAAATAAAACAAAACAAGAAGCGACTTAGCTGGTAATATAGATGCAAACAAATGTGCAGCTTTGTTCTTCCATGTGTGCACCATATAGCTTTTCGGTCGCGGTTGCATAGACTGTTGGGTTTCCATTACAAACTTCATATAAGTGATGATCAATCCTGCCCGAATGGAGATTGAGTACGAGCGGAATGACAAAACCTGCAAAATAAACCTCACAACAAACCTGCAGCATTAAACTGACTCAAATTAAAATAAAACCTCGACTGACTCAAACTGACTCACTAAGAATTAAAGACACAAGATTGATAGATGCCAGAGAAACATACTGGATGGGTGGCAAACACATAGACATGAATGACATGGCAAGGTGAATCATCGGTCACGAACGGTTTCTAGTTTCCCATGGTCAGTGGTGGTCGTCAGTGGATGATATGTGTGATGATGAATGGTGGGTGATGGTAGAAGGATGATGATGGATGAAGGTGTAATAATGGATGGATGATGGATAAAGGTGAAGGTGGTAGTATGGTGATGGGTGGTGGTAGATGTGGGTGAGGGGTACCATGGGAAAACAAGAAAGAAAGGCAAATCCAGAAGGGCCTCGCGTACCGCGAGGTATCAGGCGGCCACCCCTCGCGTACCGCGAGGGAGTGGCATTTAAGACGACCCCTATTTCTATCCGTCGCGTACCGCGAGGAACAGGGGAACAACCTCTCGCGTACCGCGAGAACCCTCTGATAACTGAAAGTTAAGGGCTTTTTTCAATTTTTATACTTAGAATATTTTTGACCCTCTAAAATTCTTTTTCACCCATTTTCCTTAAAACCCATTCCAACAATCAAATTCAATGTAAAACATACCTGGAACTTCGTTCCCGATGATTTCCTATGCTAAATCGAGCGTGAATTTCTACAAAACTTGACACAAATAAAACACATGCACCAAAAAACACAAAAATAGACACGAACTCAAACCAAGTGATGCACACAAACTCTACATCCCAGGCACTTGCCCGATATTCAAGCAAGCCTATCAGGAGGCTTCTCCTTAATCCTAACCGGCACCGCCTTCACTCTTCGCGGTCTCCCGGTCCTCCACATCACACGACTACCAACTAACCACAACCATCTACTAACACTCTCTCTCCAATCAGTCCACCAGCACTTAAACCTACCAGGTCCAAAAATGACATGCATCATGTATCCCAACAAGCTATTACTCTTACACGTCTCGACACTTGGGGTTTGCATTATCTCTAACTCACCTATATCTATCAACCCACGAAGTTTCTTGCAGGGTGGCCTAGACTTAGGGGTTTTAAAACTAGGGGTTGGGTCAACATTCCTCTCCTTAGAATGAACAATAGTGATAGGTAAGGGTTCAGGAATAGGATTTTCTATGGATGTAACCTTTAAACCTTCACCGGGATCTTCGGGATGCTCTACACTCTCTTTAATCATCCCCACACTTGGGGTTTGCCTATGATCTCATCAGATTCTGCCATCATCTCCAGCAGATCATCAGGCACTTCATCGCCACCGTGCTCATCCGGCTCATCTAACAGCTTCTCCAACTCTACCGACCACTCAGATGGTTCTTCTAAATTAGGGGCAGGCTCACCAACTTCTATCTCAATAACCTTACTCGAGGTATCATCCACTACGCTCTCTACATGATCACTCGGTGTCTCTACATCCTCATTCTCTCCTAACTCCAAAGCCATATGCTCATCCTCAGCTGAGGTCTTGGTCCTAATCTCCTGTTGAACCAGAGGTGGGACTGCGTCGTCCGTTATAGTATCTGGCTCTTGTACCGCAACTACCTCAGGCTCCTCTATTATCATAGCCTCGATCTCAGCAAAACAGGCTCTCCAATCTATTTTCCTCACCTCTTCAGGCAACAGAATGTGATGAACACTGTTGTGGGAGACTTCCTCTACAGTAGGAATCAATGTATTAGTACCGGTCTCCACTACTTTATTCTCTCTTTCATCCTCAACCCAAAAGTCATCATCAATTTCTTGTTGAACCAGAGGTGGGACTTGTGCTGCACCTTCTGTCACTGTGGCTTGCACGTCGTCCATTAACATCTCAAGTTCTTGGGTTTTCGGGATCACTTCACTTGATGGATTTTCCATGCCAATTTCATTCCCTTCACGATGATAGACCACATGGTCAAAATTCCTCGGGCGAGGTGCTCGTATGCGAGCGATTAGTTCCCGGATATCCTTCTTATACTGCTCGTTAGCCTCTCTGCACCATGTATTCAACTCCTCCTGAGTTTTATATCCATCATAAGGTTGTGCTTTAGGATAATGCTCATCATAATAGTCTGTGGAATACCCCGATGAATTAGGGCAATGACGAGTAAAATGGGGTCCTCCACAGAACTCACACATAATGACAAAGATAATTAGACAGACTAAATATACAAGCTAGACACACTAAAAACAAAGACTCATCAAAGGACACACAAGTAACCAATAAGACAAAGACACACAAATAAAGACTCAAAAACAAACAAACCAAAAATCCCTAAAAGAACTAGTCAAAGCTAATATTGCTATTCCCAAGTGTCCCCGGCAACGGCGCCAATAACATGATGTCCTCCAGTCGGTCAATAAAATAAACTAGTAAACCTAACCTAGAATCCTAAGTAATAAATGGAAAACCTATGAACTAGACCGCACTGACAGACAAGTGTACCTATCGAGTGTAGCACAGCTAAACGGTAAACCGGAATAACAAACCCAGAGACACTATGAATAACAAAACTAGACTCTGACTCGAACTAAAGATTGATTTGGTTTGGGGGGTTTACTACACTACTGATTTAACTAAGAAATGCAATAAGCTATGGTCGACTCAACTATCAAGAACAGAGAACTAAATGTGAAATCAGAAGATAGGAAGAATATCACCTAGGTCGGAATCCAACTTGTAAAGCACAACTTCTATCGGTTATGGAAACTATATTGGATCTGGGTTTCTAATGAAACAACTATAGATAGCCTAGTGGATCCCTAATCATTCTCAGGGTGTCACCAACTAAGGAACCTACAGATGTAATAACTCACCAGATTGTTGGATCACTTCTCAAGCATTTCCAACTATGATAAAGTACCCCAATAGACAGATTACCTCTCAGTCTCACTGTCCACCAATACACTCAAAGAATGCATGGGGTAATCTCATGGTGAAAACTATCACACGAATAGCAACAATCACTAGACACCTAATATCAGCTTCCTCTCAGACATCTGACACTTGGATTCCTAATGACGAAGACTAAACGACTAATTCTCACCTCTCGGGTATTGAACTAGGATACACATTCAATTATAATCAACAATCAACTCCTATGGCTACTACGTCTAGCAAACCACCCTAATCACAAACCCTAAGATATATGACCAAGATACGAAGATCAAACTGGCAGATAACCACAATCAACACAAGGAATTGAAATCAAACACAAGATCAGATCTAAACATGCAATAACATCACAATAATCAACTCAAGATCGTTTACAAAATCATAAATCCATTAATTAAATCCAAAAACCAATAAAAACTAAAACTTTAACAAGTATTCATCAGGTGACCTAGGCAATATCAAAGTTCTAGCCTAGAATCATGCTTAAACAACCAAAACAGAACTAGAAACACAAAACCATGGTATTAAACATCACAATTAAACAATAAAAATTGAATCTTACAATCGAGAACGCTAAATCTAACGAACCCGGAAGCAAAGTCTTAATCTTTATCCTTCAATCTTTGAAACCGAACATGTAGGTCCCTCGGGTGTCTCGGATCGTCACATGCAAGTGTGTTCCTGGTCGTAACGGGTGCGGAATGCCCGTGACTAGGTGGAGTATCAATCAACACAAAGGAAACCGACCACAAAACAAAAGATACTTTCAAACTTCGTCTATTGATAATCACAGCCGGTTATAGTGAGAATGAGTGCGTACATAAGTTCTGTTAACCTTGCCTATTTATACTAGACCTGGGCTTTGCGCACTTAGCAAGTGCGCATGACAAAATGCTCAGGCGTACTTAGCAAGTACGCAGAGAGTTCTTGCGTACTTGCTAAGTACGCAGGAGTTTACTCCTGCGCACTTGCTAAGTGCGTAAAACACTTAGAGAATTTAGACAACGAATACATACAAAAGTAAATACAACTCGATAACTAATACATACAGACACTATGATACAAAGAATAATACATACAAGACAAGTATAAAAGCTAAGACAATATCCAGAGTGTTTGTCACACAAAAGTGCTTCAACAAGCTCCCCCTTAACAACAACTCTGGATTGTCTTCGGTCTTGACAGCTCCCCAGCTTTAGCTTCCATCTTTTTCATGTAGTCAAGGCATAACTTGACCACCTTGTCGTATTTTGAAGGTAGGAACTTTTTCCACTCGTGTGTGTACATACAGTACCTGTCAGCTAGTGCCTCCAGATATTTCACAGAGAAGTTGATGAAGTAGATCTCATCAAACACTATGATCAGTTCTCTTGGCACTAAGCTTTCACTGTCGGACCAGACCTTTTCAATCACCACCGCCTCACCCGTTTTTGAATCAACGTACCAGTACCATATGTTACCGAGGATATCCTAAGATAACTTGCTTAGGGGAATCCTGGTTTCACAAAGCACTGGCTTGTATACCATTTTCTTTAAGCTTTTATGAGTCACATGACGTCTAATTTTCTTGTCCCTGACTCCCTTGGGCACTTGAGGCTTAAAAACTTCGAACTTCCTAGATCTCCACTCTTGCTGCAGAGCCTGCCACAAACCCATCTTAGCAAAGAGTTGAAAGCTTCGCTGGTTGGTTTCAAGTATTGAACCCCCCAGCTCGCTTGATTGCAAACAACTTCTTGTCCTCCTCGAACCTCACATCTTAGATCATCCCTGTCGCTCCATGTTTGTCTACGATTGATGTCTTTTGCCATATAGGAGCTGGATCCTTCGATGAACTTGCAGGCATATGTTTATCTTTCTGTGCCTCTGGATCCACAGGTGTAGGGTCGGCATGGGAAGCTTCATTCGACGCCTCAACAGCACTAGCAGGCTCGACTGAACCTGTGTGAAGATGAGTTTCAAAGGACGGAGCTTCGAAAATCTCTCCATCTTCAAACTCATACTCTCCTTCCCCATCACCCTTGGGAACTTTAATTACAACATCCTCATCCTTCTCGTCCCAATCATCACCAGAATCGATCTCTCCCTCTTCAAAATTGCAGAGAGCATCGATCTGTACTTCCTTGGAATAGTCCGGCTCTAGTAGTAAGATCACATCATCTGACACTTCGTCAGATAGATCTTTCAAAACTTCAGCCACCGACTTTCCTTTATTACCAGCTAAAACATCACCTCCACCCTGAGTGGACTCCCCCTCACCCATAGGCACAGCGGAAATGGGAACAATCACCAAAGCTGACGGTTGCTGCTCACTTCCACTTGTTCTGGCTTCAGGATCCTTGTCCTGATAATATCCCTTAGTTAGGTCAACTAAGTGACACGCCTCTTCACTGCTAGGCTTGGTTGATTGCTTCTCCAACAGCTCTTTCAATTTCTCCTCCTGAGCAGCAAACGTCTTGGCCATATCACAGACCAGTATCACCATAGTGTGATGTTCTAAACGCTGCTTATCATAAGCCGCCCGCTATTTCTTTAGCGCGGCCACCTCATCAATCAGAGAGTTAATCTGCCCCTGTTTTTTATCAGATTCTTCTCTCGATTTCCGGACCGTTTCAAGTAATCAAGCGACTTGAATTTCTAGGGTAGTGATCCTGGCATCACGAGGATCAGGACCCCTAGAAGAAGATGCTTCAGCTTGATGAGTTAGGAAGGTAAAGATTTCATCAAAATCAAAACCATGAGTAAAGTCAAACTCATGAAATGATTCACGAATTGGTTAGAGAGTGGTTGCAGGGATTGAGGTAGGGATGGTTGTTGTTTGGATGGTGGTTGGGGTGATGGTGATAGACTCAGTGAGAATAGGAGTCATCACCGCCACCTGGACAGACTATACAGGGAGGGTCAATATTACAGAAACCTCCTCTGTGATAGTAATAGCAGCCTCAACATATGTTACCAATGGCCTCCTCCTTTGTCGCTTATACAACTGTTGTGAAGGTGAAGTAGAAGCCGATTCAGTACTCACAGCCGTCATTGTGACTTGCCTCTGAGAACTTACCTCTACCTCACGAAGAATAGGTTGGTGTGGCCTATCCCCCTGACGCTGATACTTTCTCTTCTGCGTCTCTATATAGCAGTGTCCGAATCAGAATCGGGCTCATAGTCACTGCTACTCTGTTGTCTCTTTCTCTTAGAAGATTACTCGGGAAGGGTCACCTTCGTCAATCTCCTTGGGTGTGACTGTGACGGTGCATCATTAGAATAAGATGAATCTGACTCGGTCTCCTCTGAGTCGGATTCTTCAGCACCAACACTTCCCTCTTCTTCGTCTCCTCCTTCTTTAGACACTTCATCCTCAAATTCAACTTCCTCCTCTTCCTGTTGTTCATCACTGTGTTCACTAAGTTCAGGCTCCGACTCTGCACTATACCATCTCCAAGTTGCTGGCGCCACATACTCTGCATTAATCAGGTGGCCAAAGAGTGGAGTATGCACAGGGGTAGGTTCTACACTGCTGGTGTTAAGAACTGTGAGAAAACTCTCTTGGCCACCTGCTTAACTTGCAGTCTCTTCCCAATAGCCGGTAGATTTGGCACAGCATCATTGATCAAAAGTTGCACAAATCTAGGGTATAACAGGAACCTAAACCTCTTCACTATACTGATCTGATCAATTAAGGCTTTGTAGACGTATCTAGAGAAGTTATAGCAGACAGGCCAACCATAGCAGCTGCTAGATCATGACCTATGGCATCCTTCCCTGCTTTCCTGGAAGAAATACACATGCTCATTATGTGGGCAAAGTACCTCCACTGATCTAGCACCCACATCTTCTTGTACGATGCATAATCTCGTACACCAATGTATCCCATTCGTTGCCTCCGACACAAAGTAATCAGGATAGGAAGTTGGGTTGGTTGCAAGATCCCGGAACTGTAAAACTCTCCCGATAGTGTCCTTAGAAATAGCAATGTCATGACCTGCCACAGTAGCCCGAATGACATTGGGAGTTACTGTGTAGTCATGTTCTGCCGTATCCCAGAACTGCTCCAAGTACGGTCTAGATAGGATAGGGTCTGCTGAAATACCATAGCTAAGCTTTGAGTGGTTCAAGAAATCGATGATCTCCCGGTACTCAAGTGCAGCACCCTTCCATTCCGGTTCAGTAAGTGCAAGCATAATGAATTCACTTATAAAATCACGAGCCATCACTGCAAAAACAAACAATAAACACAATAAGAACAAGAAGACTCATAGGAATTGAATACACATGACCAAGTATAGCACATTCACAACGAACTGACAATTCACACTTTGAAAAATTTTAGAAGTTGCCTTCCTGCGCACTTGTCAAGTACGCAGGGTTTATGCCTTGCGTACTTAGCAAGTACGCATGACATATGTCTTGCGTACTTGTGAAGTACGCATGCTTAACACTTGTGGAAAATTTGAAATTCCAAAATCTGCCTTATGTGAAATTTGATGTGGTTGATGGTCACCTATGAGTCGAAAAACATGTTTAAGACCATTGGAACCAAAATCAACCACAATCTTGTGCTACAAACTGGTCATATTGACCTAAGTGTCCCCAGGCGTGAACCTATGGTCATTGACAAGGTCAAAAAGAAAATCAAAGGTCGAAATGGACGATTAAGTGATGATAAAGCTTTGAATGATGATTTTAAACATGTTTTAGTCCAGAATGCGTTGCAAAAACAACCCAAAATTGTCAGAAATCAAGCTACAAAACCCTAGTTGTTCAGAGTCACAAATCGTTCCATAATACATGATTTAATGGATGAAATGGTCCTAGATTCTCACCATATGTTAGTTAGAAGATGTTGAAACTAAGATCGGGACGAAAAAATCGTTTAGGAACACATAAATTTTTGAGGAAACAGGAGGGAATAGCACAGTGGTTTGAAATGAGATAAAGTTTGAGAAATTTTCTACGTCCACTATATATACCCACACATTCGGGTCTTGCGTACTTAACAAGTGCGCAAGACTTAACTCTTGCGTACTTAGCAAGTACGCGTTACTTAAGTCTTGCGTACTTACAAGTACGCAAGGTTTAATTCCTGCGCACTTGACAAGTACGCAGAAAACCTTGTGAAATCCAATTTCAACTTAAATTATGAAGATTGTCAAGTCAAATAACGAACTTGATAAAAACATTCAATCAAGAGGTTTCAAAAGCAATTCAAGGAAGTTAAACACAAATATTATTTTTGGCTTTTCTGAAGTTGTTGATAAACTGTACTTAAAATATTTTTGTTGCTTTTGATAAAGAATGAATTGTACACGAACTTAAAATCTTTTTGATCTTTTCTGAATAACGATATACACATAAGCTATTTTTGAGTCAAAGGAGCAGAGGATCATATCAGGCTATTGTAAGCAAAAATGATACACAATAAACATCAAAGAATATGGGATCATGTCATGGATTACTAGTTATTCATACGTAATATGCAATATAAACAAGTAAATTCAAGTTGTCAATATTAAAAGATTTGAAACCATAAGCATATTTGTATCATGTTCTTGTGTGTTAAGGTATTAATTACAAGATATACAATGTGTACCCCACAGTTATGCTACAGAAATTTCAATTGCACTATCTCAAGGCGTCTAAGATTTTCCCAAAGATTTTCAAATCTCCAGAACGAAGTTACATCGTTTAGCACATTAAAAATCAATCATAATCCATAAGGATTATCAAGAATCATAAGATTCAGAATCGAGTGATTCATTTGTCTTGGTTTGATTGGTTTTTCTTCTGTGAATTTCATATGAAGATTCACGTTAATAGATATGGAGTATGAGGACTTAGGTAAGGGGATCCAACTTTTATCTGGATTTGATTTCAATGAATCAGGTATGATTCAAGGGTGAATATATGCTTCACGGTTGATGTCAAGACATATCGTGGCCTAACTTCCCATTGCATACTTGTGAGTATGGGCAGTACCAAAAAATTATGCTAAAGACATAACCCGAAACTGGTCTCATAAGAAAATATTTGCCAAAATCTTACATCCTTTATCTGATAATGATATTTTTGTATTTTTTTACACACACACACATGCATACATGGGTTCAAATCACAGTTGTAGTCTAGATTTAGTTTCCACACTACTAATGATTCAAGAATGCTTATAGCCTACTGACAATTAAAATTACTTTCAAATATTCAAATTAAAATTGAAACAACTTAAACTTTCAAGTAGTCATGATGAAATCATTTCCCATATGTGCAGACTAAGACGTTTATTTCACTTAATGATGTACTATCATTTCCTCTTACCTTCAAAAGACTTAGAAATTTTTTTAAAGATTTTCTATCTTGTTTGGATTTTTCTGAAGATGTTAAATAAAGAGAAAAGGAACTGTATAAAAGAAATAAAGATTAACTTCCATGAAAACATTTTGATTTGAAAAACGATTTTTCTCACTTAGGATTGAACATTCCTATTAGGTTGACAAGATGTTCAAAACAGGTCTGATCAAACGCCTTAGTGAAAAGGTCAGCAAAGTTGTCAGCCGTGTGAACTTTTATAAGTTCAACCAAATGCTTTTCAGCACAATCACGGATGAAATGATTGCGGATCTCTATATGCTTAGTTTTGGAATGTTTCACCGGGTTGTTCGTGATAGACATAGTGAAATTATTGTCAATGAATAACGGAGTTCCAGTGTACTTCAAGCCATAATCTCTCAGTTGTTGCTCGATCTAAAAAATCTAAGAACAACATCTCACGGTAGCAATGTACTCTGGTTCACATGTTGAGACAGAAACCGTTGACTGCTTCTAACACTACCAGGAATCCAGCCTGTCTCCCAAGAATTGACATCCACCTGAGGTTAATTTTCTATCAAGGTTACATCCGCCATAACTAGAATCGATATAGGCTTTGAAATCGAATGACTGCTGCTTCGAGTACCAAAAGACCCAATCGGGGTTTGAAGATCCTCTTAACAGCTATCAGGTGAGACTAATTTGGTTGTGACTGAAACCTTGAGCACAAGCATACGACAAACATTAGGTCGGGCCTTGAAGCTGCGAGATACATAAGAGATCCAATCATCCCACGGTACAATTTGCAATCCACATCCTTTCCATCTTTGTCTGGATGCAGACCATGATTGACTGGGATAGGTGTGCCATAAGTACTGCTATCATTCATTTTGTATTTTGTCAAGATGTCCTGCACATACTTAGTTTGATGTAGATAAATGCCATCCTCTCTTTGACTGACCTGCAGACCCATGAAGAACGACAATTCACCCATGTTGCTCATTTCAAACTTGGACTTCATCACCTGTTCGAATTCCCTACGCACCCCTTCATTTGTAGACCCAAAGATAATGTCTTTGACATAGACTTATACAAGAAGAATATCACCTCCTGCTTTCCTAATGAAGAGAGTCAAGTCATTTTGTCCGCGGTCGAAACCATTGGACAGTAGATTTTTTGTTAATGTCTCATACCATGCCCGAGGTGCTTGATGAAGACCATAAAGTGCTTTGTCGAGCTTGTACACTTTATTGATATTATGCGGATCTTCAAAACCTCGTGGTTGAGTGACATAGACCTCTTCATGAACTTTGAAAAATAGAAAAGCACTCTTCACATCAAGTTGATAGACCTTGAAGCCGACAAAGGAGGTATAGGCTAGAAATAGTCGAATGGCCTCAAGTCTCATAACTGGGGCATACACCTCTGTGTAATCCAGACCCTTTTGCTGATAAAAACCCTGAACAACCAACCTTGCTTTATTCTTCACTACAACATGTCGATCGTCTGTCTTGCATTTGAACACCCATCTGATTCCAATCGGATGCATACCCTTCGGAAGGTCAACCAGATTCCACGCGTGCAACTTTTAGAATTGAGACAATTCATATTGCATCTCCTCTATCCAGTAGTTGTCAGTGAGAGCCACTTTTACATTCTTCGGCTCCAATTGGGATATGAAAGCAGCATACATACACGTTTCCATGACACCTGCGTCAAGTATCTCAGCGTACAGACTGGTGTTCTCAGTAATGGTTCTATGACGCGTTTGAACACCGGCATCAGGATCACCAATAATGTTGTCAATTAGATGATTATGATGCACTCTCGTCTCTGGTAATTGAGGTTCTTGAATTTTTGAATCGAGTTTTTTGCTTAACTCCCCCACATCATGTGTACCCGAAGATGACTCAATGTTGATTTGATCAACTGGAGCTTCATTTCCTACGCAAACATTAGGATCAGCTTGGGCATCATTTCCATCAACATGAACATCTTCATTGTCACTAACATGTGTTCCAGATGCAGATGCAACATTGGAATCAGAAGTTGGAATAGGTACAGTTGATCTGGTTGAGAAATTGGAGTTGTCGCTGCCACAACAGAAATCATACAACTTGGCAGCATCATCAGCAGATAAATCAGGAAGGTTAAAAGACTTTAACATAGCATCATAATCAAATCCCCAAGCATGACCAGTTGGTTCTGGTGCTGGTGGAATGTTGTATTTACTGCAGTCCACTTCGAACCATTCTTCTATAGACCTACTCTCAATATTGTACACTCTTTTGCATGGAGAATTGGCAACATATCCTAAGAAGATGCCTTCCACCGATTTTGCATGAAACTTAGACTTGCGGTCTTTCTACTATAACAATAAAGAGCAGGGACTACCAAAAGGAACTAGGTAGTCAAGATTTGGAGGTCGATTGTTAATCAGCTCGTAACAAGTTTTATTATGCCTCTTAACCACGAGAACTCTATTTAAGACGTGACAAGCTGTGTGGACTTCTTCCAGTCTAAGTTTGGCATCTTCACCAGAACGTCACGGGAAGCTTGGCATCTGACAGCATTGTCCTTGCAGTCTCAATTAGGGTTCTGTTCTTTCGTTCTGCAACTCCATTCTACTGGGGTGTATACGGTGCACTGAATTCATGACGAATACCCTTCTTGAGACAGAAAGCTCCATCATGTTGTTTTTGAACTCGGTGTCGTTGTCACTCCTTATTCTTCTAACCTTCAGTTTGTTTAAAGATTCCAGGCTCAAGATTAGGTATTGAAGAATATCAGCAGTCTCATCCTTTGTACCTAAGAAATGCGCCCAAGAAAAACGTGAGAAATCATCAGTTACAACTAGATAGTATGACTTACCTCCAATACTCCTGATACTTATGGGCCCAAACAGATCCATATGTAAGAGCTCCAAAGGGGTATCGATGGAGTTTTGGAGCTTGGGCTTGTGAGACTTCCGTTGCTGTTTGCCCTTTTTACATGGCATACAGTCATCTGTAATAGAGAATCTCAGCTTAGGAACTCCGGTAACTAAACCATTTCGGACAAGATGGTTCATTTTATGATAAGAAATGTGTTCGAGTTTCCTGTGCCATAAGATTGAGTCAAGTTCTGTCGCTTTAGTAAGCAAACAAGTATCAACTGATGAGGTAATTGTAGCCACGCTCATATCAATTTGATAGGTGTCTTTTATCCTTGGCGCTCTCATTAGAATCCAATCGTCAGGAACCACAAAACCAGGTTTGAGAACCAAGCATTCTGACTTATCAAACATAACTGAATACTCCGTGTCACACATCTAAGAAACACTCAACAGGTTATGCTTTAGCTGGTCGCAGTAGTTGACGTTGTCAAAGCTTACACAACCATTTGAAACCATGCCTTCACAAGTAATACTATGTCCCTTCTTGCCTGCAAATGCCACATAGCCGACTCTGAATGGTTTTACATCTTGAAGCAGGGCCATGTTGCTTGTCATGTGCCTGGAGCATCCACTATCTACATACCAATGGTTAGATAAAGTTCCCTTTGGATGTCCCTGCACGAGTCACAAGAAATTAATTAGTTTTGGAGACCCAAGACATGGTGGTCTTGGGTCGTCCATTTTTCTCAAAATAAACTACCTCAATTAATTCACAATCATGACTATCAAAAATGGGTGAATCCTTAGAAGATTTAGGATCAGAAGATTGAGAACTTTTAGATTTCTTGTTCCAGGACCTTTTCTTTTGTTTTACTAGAATAGTCGGCTTGCATTCAGAAGCACCAGGTGAACTAGTTGACGCTTCACCTGATTGAATTCCAGTTAGCTGTTCTAGCTTTCTCAATCTCTTGTTCCTTCTCCTCCTCTGCGGTGTAGAATGTTTCACCACAGGCTTCTCACCAGTTTGTGTACTACCAGAGGTAAATACACTGGGTTTAGCATGTTGCTTTTCCATTTTTGGAACATATGGCTTAGCCTCAGATGTGGTCTTTGGCTCCACTATAGGTTTCACTGGTGGTTTCACCTCTTTTAATTTTGGACTTCTGGGTTGCTTCACTGATGGTGTCTTAGGGGAAACAGTTTGTTGTTGAACAACTGACTGTTTCCCTTGGTTCTTATCAGGACAGTTCACCAGGATGTGACCTACCATACCACAATGAAAACAAGCTCTTCTTTCCTTGTAAGTCCTCATGTAAGGCTCTCTGCTTTTGGATGCAGATGAATCAGCTTGATGAGTAACAGGAGTTGTTTGATGAACATTACAAGCATCTTGTGCTTGGCCTGACTTTAATTGACTCTTTGGGGTGTAGTGTTTATCAATGTTTTCTTGAAAATTCTTCCCTAAATTATTTGCAAAAGCTTCTTTCGTAATTTGCTTAATAGATTTGAAACCTCCATAAAGCATCATTTTCAGTTTATCATTTCCTTCAACAGTATCAGGTTCAGTTAAAATGCAATTGTTACAATCAGTAACAATGGGTTTCTTGACATTATGTTTATCAAGCAACTCTTCCGAGACAACACCCTCAATTTTGGTGTTCTCAGAGCCTTCAACTGAAAATAATTCCTCATCAGAAGCTGAGTCAGCCTTGCTTGAGGAATCATCCTAGTTAGATGAATCATCCTAGTTAGAGGAATCATCAAGGCAAGACAAATCAATATCAAATTAGTCGTTGACAAATTTCCCGCTTACTGGTGGAGGAATGGCATTAGTACCCAACCCTAAGCCATTCACTTGTCTCACTACTGATTCAAAATGTTCCACCACAAAGCGAGAATTTTTCAACTTCCCAATTTTACCATTCAATTGCAAGACCTCATTCTGCAGCTTGGTAATTTCATTATTTCTCTTTTCCAACCCCTTGTACGCAACATCCAAATGAAACTGTTGATCACTAATTTTAAGTGAAAAATCACGTCTTTCTTTCTTTAAAGTTTCAATTGAATCTTTGTAACGTTTTTCATTTTCTTTGTACCTTAAAGATGCAATACGAAGGGGTTCGACCTTGTCCTGAAGCTTAGAATTTTCTTCTTTCAAGCCAAGACATTTGGAACACGAAAAAACAGCAAAAGAGTTAGAGTCTACCGCAGTTGACGAATTTGATGCCTCCCCAATAGCAATGAGGGCAAATGCAGTTGTAGACTCCCTTTGGTCAGCTACACAAGCTTCTCTTTCTTCTGCTTCCATCATCTCAACGATCTCAGCCACGAGACCAACTTGTGTTTGAGCAATAATGGCATCCACCAAATGAACACCCCAATCAAAGCTTTCGTCCTATTGAGCTGCCAAAGCATTGGACATCCCACCTTGACTTTGATTGCGGTTGTTAGAATTGTTGTACCCTTGACCATTTCCTTGGTTGTTTCCCTGGCTTGGTCTAGTGAATCCTGAAGCAGGTGATTTATCCTTCTGACATTCACAAGGAAAGTGTCCAAAGTTCTGACACTTGTAGCACTTGGCCTTGGATTTATCAAAACCCACCTTTGCATTTGAATGCCCACCAATGAACTTCCTGCCAGTTCTATTCAAGAAACGCTTGGCCCTTCTCAAGATCATGGCCATATTCCATTGAATATCCATGTCAAAAAGTTAGAAACTTGTTTCTAACAAACCCTTGATGATCAAAACACTCAAACAAACAAGAAAAAGATCGGATTTTGAAGGATTTTTGCTATTTAAAATAGCGCTCAAGAGCTACCTCTATTTTATCACAAAAATCACCAAAATCGGTCACTTTTCCTTGTAGAAAGGCTGTAGATTGTGTCGAAAATGCTCCTAACACACTCACAACACTCGAAATCAAGAGCAAGTGCTCTGATACCACTTGTAGGTCCCTCGGGTGTTTCCGATCGTCACATGCAAGTGTGTTCCTGGTCGTAATGGGTGCAGAATGCCCGTGACTAGGTGGAGTGTCAATCAACACGAAGTAAACCGCCAAAAAACCAAAAAGATACTTTCAAACTTCGTCTATTGATAATCACAGCCGGTTACAGTGAGAATGAGTGCGTACATAAGTTCTGTTAACCTTGCCTATTTATACTAGACCTGGGCTCAGCGCACTTAGCAAGTGCGCAGAGAAAAATGCTCATGCGTACTTTGCAAGTACGTAGAGAGTTCTTGCGTACTTGCTAAGTACTCAGGAGTTTACTCCTACACACATGCTAAGTGCACAAAACACTTAGAGAATTTAGACAACGAGTACATACAAAAGTAAATACAACTCGATAAATAATACATACAGACACTAAGATACAAAGACTAATACATACAAGACAAGTAGAAAAGCTAAGACACTATCTAGAGTGTTTGTCACACAAAATTGCTTCAACAAACTCACTTGTAGGTCCCTCGGGTGTCTCGGATCGTCACATGCAAGTGTGTTCGTAGTCGTAACGGGTGCGGAATGCCCGTGACTAGGTGGAGTGTCAATCAACACAAAGTAAACCGACAACAAAACACAAGATACTTTCAGACTTCGTCTATTGAAAATCACATCGGTTACAGTGAGAATGAGTGCGTACATAAGTTCGGTTAACCTTGCCTATTTATACAAGACCTGGGCTCTGCGCACTTAGCAAGTGCGCAGGGCAAAATGCTCATGCGTACTTACGCAGAGAATGCTTGCGTACTTGCTTAGTACGCAGGAGTTTACTCCTGGGCACATGCTAAGTGCGCAAAACACTTAGAGAATTTAGACAACGACTACATACAAAAGTAAATACAGCTCGATAACTAATACATACAGACACTAAGATACAAAGACTAATACATACAAGACAAGTACAAAAGCTAAGACAATATCCAGTGTGTTTGTCACACAAAAGTGCTTCAACAAACTCCCCCTTGACAACAGCTCTGGATTATCAATCTATTAAACCATGAAAATAGGTCAAAATTCGTGAATCTGAACCCCTCGCGTACCGCGAGGCCCAGACGGAAGCTCCCTCGCGTACCGCGAGAGACAAAATAGCAGCGCTGATTTCCAGGTCCCTCGCATACTGCGAGAGAATGGCATCCATCTCTCGCGTACCGCGAGACATTACTAGATTTTGTATTCTTCTTGTCGAAATCGATATATTATGGGCCCCGTAACTAATTTTCTAGCCCGACATATGCCTCTTTTATGGTTGGACTCTTTCCCGACTTTTTCCCTTTCTCATCTCGTGTTCTCGTGTTCTCGTTTCGTCACAGTTCTTGATCGTTTAAGCTCGAATTCTTCCCGAATACCCAC
Source organism: Smallanthus sonchifolius (assembly GCA_023525975.1). Taxonomy (NCBI): domain Eukaryota; kingdom Viridiplantae; phylum Streptophyta; class Magnoliopsida; order Asterales; family Asteraceae; genus Smallanthus; species Smallanthus sonchifolius. The sequence continues at coordinate 22,219,733 of CM042030.1, read as the reverse complement.
AAAACATAGCATAACTAAGTACAAGCTATAAATGACTCGAAACGGCTCTAAAACTAAACGAAAACGCTACGAAATACAAGGGAAAACAAGGTGTGTTTTGAAACACATCAAATATCCCCACACTTAACCTTTTTTCATTCTCGAAAAAGTCTACAATGGAATCATAACTGGACATAGCTTAACAATCTCAATTAATCAATTAGCAAAACATACTCATGCGTTAAAAAGCAATAATCAGTATTTCTATCCAATTAAACCCAACCACCAACTTTCAAGCCCCCGTTTAGTGTTCCAATTCATTTTATACAACTATCAATCAATCTATGTGACTCACATTTAAAAGTTACAGTTCTACCTAATCCCGTCTCACGGTCATGTCTAGGCACGGATCAAACCATATAGATTTCACCCACCACGTTAAACTAAGATTAAAGGTTTTTAGAAATAATGATGAATTGTGGAATGAATGGATGGTAAAGAGCATTAATTTAAGCAGAAGAACTTTCGTCTAGAGTCGTCTCAACCAAGTCACTATCCTGGAAGCTAGCACATAGACTAGATTCTAATCATTTAAGCATGTAAATATCACTTAGGGTGTATCCTCCAAGTCGCCATCCCAGAGTGTAACACATAAGAAAAACTCATATTTCAAACAACTAAGCTCATAATTATGGAATTTATGGATTTATGGAATGGGCCCCACCGAAACTCGGATTTATTCTCATAAAAAGAGAGTGGTGTGCCATGAAAATTTTTAAAAAACCTCTAAATTTTAACTTAACGCGGTACCTATCACCATGTGTCGACAGTTTCAGTATTACCATAACCCTAAGATGAGTACCCACACGATTTCATGATTTTATTCAATTATTAATCTTATTTAACACAAACAGGCAATTTAAGCTCTACTAGTTGACTGGGTCTACCAAAACATCACTAATTAGACACGTTTTTCAATTATTTATTCATTTAAACTCAACAAGCAGATCCAGTTGTACTATCATTTTCCAATTAATATGCACACTTTTGATTTCAAAGGACATTTTTTCAAATTTTTCAATTTTTTTGTATTTTTGAATTTTTATAAAGACACAAACTAAACACTCACATCCCCACACTTGAAAGACACATTGTCCTCAATGTGAAGCAAAACACAACTAAAAACAAAAAAAATGCAAAAATAAACAAGAAGCGACTTAGCTGGTAATGTATATACTCTCGAAGAAATTCCAGCTTCGTTCATCCTTGTGTGCACCGTATAACATTTCGGTCGCGGTTTCACTTACTGCTGGGTTGCCTTTACAAACTTCATATAAGTGATGATCGATCCCACCCGAATGGAGAATAAGTACGGGAAGAATGATAAAACCTGCAAAATAAACTTTACAACAAACCCGCAGCATCAAACTGACTCAAATTGACACTAAAAACTAAAAGACTCAAGATAAATAGATGCAGAAAAACATACTCAATGAGTGGCAATCACATAGACATGAATGCCACAACAAGGTAGATCATCGGTCATGAAACGGTTTCAAATTTCCCCATGGTAATGGTATGAATGGATGATGAATGAAAGTGAATGATGGTGTAAATAATGAATGATAATGAATGATGGATAAAGGATGATATGTGGTATGATGACGGTGGTGATAATGGATGGTGGATAGAGGATAGAGGTGTGAATGATAATGGTGGTCGATGCGGGTGAACGGTGAACGAAACCATGGGAAAACAAGGATGAAGGGTGAAACCAGCATTGCCCCGCGTACCAAGAGAGAACCAGCAGCACTCCTCGCGTACCGTGAGGAGGCAAAAATTAAGCCGGCTATTGGTTTTGTCCTTCGTGTACCGCGAGAGGACTCCCCAACTTCTTCGCGTACCGCGGGGGCTTGTTGGTAACAGAAACTTTTGAAATTTTTCCAACTTTTATACTTAGAAAATTTTTGATCATTTAAAATCTGTTTCACCCAAATTCCTTGAAAACCTGTTACAAGCATAAAACACATGTAAAAATACCAGGAACTTCATTCTCGATGATTTTCGTCACCGAATCAAGCGCGAATCCCTGCTAAACATGACACAAACAAAACACACATCCCGAAAAACACATAAAAATGACACCGACTCAAACCTAGTAGTGCATACAAACTCTACATCCCGATCACTTGCCTGAGCATCAAACAAGCCTATCAGGATGCCTCTCCTTGATCCTAACCTAGAATATGGCATCAGATTTGTTGATGCACTTTCCTGTGACAACACTCTGGATAGAGTCTTAGTTTGTATTTCTAATGTCTGTAATTTGTCTTTGTATGTAAGAGTCGTTATGTAATTGTTTATCGAGTTGTATTTAGTTTTACATAATGTATGTTGCATTTCTTCTAAGTGTTTTGCGCACTTACATGTGCGCCGGAGAAAGCTCCTGTGTACTTAGCAAGTACACAGGAAGACCCATGCGTACTTGCTAAGTACGCAAGAGCATTTGGTCCTGCGCACTTGCTAAGTGCGCAGGCATCATGTCTGTATAAATAGGTTTGGTTCACAGAGGATAAGTACACAGAACTCATATCTTAGACGAACTCAGTTTGTTAAGTATGCAATTTGTAATCTCACTGTAACCGTCGAGTGTTTATAATAGAAAGAGCTTTTATTGTGACTCTCGTGTTTGGTTTACTTTGTTTTAGTTAAACTCTCCGCCTAGTAACGGGTATTCCGCACCCGGTCCGACTAGTAGACCACTTGCATGCAACGATCCGTCACACACGAAGGGACCTACAAGTGGTATCAGAGCATTGCTCTTGAATTCGAGTGTTGTAAGTGAGTTTGGAGACGTTTTTTCTGAGGTATACAAGCAAAAAGAGGTATTTTTGTTGATTTTTGTGATAAAAAAGGGGTAGCTCTTGAGCACTTTTTTAGAAGCAAAAATCTCTCAAAAACCAATTTTTGTTGTGTATTTGAGTTATTTGAGCATCAAAGGTTGGTTAGAAACAAGTTTCTGACCCTTTGGCTCATTTGCATTAATCATCAGGCAAATTTTTACCATCTCCGGCGATTTTCCAGTTACCGGAAAAGGTTGGTGAGAGTTGCTGAAAAGATATCCTGCTTTCTTACCATTTTTGGCAAAAAGTACAGTTTTCTGCGTACTTACTAAATACGCAAGACTGAACTTGTGCGAACTTAAGTTATATCCTGCGTACTAATCATTTCCTCCTGCGTACTTACAAGTACGCAAGAGTAAGTCTTAAATACGCAAGACTATTTCTCAAGTGCGCAAGGCCAATCCCAAGTGCGCAACTGTGTCTGATTTTTCTGAGTTTTGACTAAGTGTTCACTATGTCGAACCTTCAAAATCTTGGAAACATGTTAAACTATGATAATGAGATCGGTACACCTCAGAAACCACCAAAGTTGCTAAACGTAAATGATTATTCTAATTGGAAGGCACGTTTTGAGCACTACATTTCGTATACCGACTCATCACTATGGATACCAATCCTTGAGGGATATAAGCATCCCACACACATCTATCTTGATGATTAATTTCCAAAGCCTATTTCTAAACTAGATGAGGAAGAAAAGAAAGCATATGATCGAGAGAAGAAGGCACTTGGTTCAATCACTATGGCATTAACTCGGGAATTGTTCCACAGTTTCCGAGGGTATTACAATTCTAAGGATCTCTGGAAAGCCTTACAGAAGAGATTCGAAGGAAATAGTGACATCAAGAAGAGTAAGCGGGATCTTCTCAGGAAGCAGTATGAGTGCTTCAGATTCTTTGAGAACGAATCTTTAGATGACCTCATCTCTAGATTCTATCGTTTACAGACTGAGTTGAATGCTTTTGACCTCAAGTATCCAGCTGAAGAGATGGTGGAAAAGTTTTTGGATGCTTTACCACCCAAATTTGAGATGTACACAACCCTGATGAGGGAAAATCCTAAATTCTATGAGTTGACAGTAGAGGAAGCAATAGGAAAGATTCAAGCTCATGAAATGAACTTGAAAAGAAAGGAGAGCTCTGGAAGACCCCAGATACAAGACCCTTCTATGTATCATGGGACGACTTCTACATCCAAGTCATCTGGCTCTGGAATTGCCCTCTTCACTGGAAATCCTACTGAAGAAGACCACTCAACTGGGTGTGGTGGTCATGCTTGCTATGCTTCAGGATCAGGGTTGGGGTCTCATCATGAAAATACCTCAAGAAATCCTCCTGCTACATCTTCAGCTAACAACTCAGCTATAGCCACAATAGCTGAAGATCATGTAGCTTTATTCTCATCTTGTATGCTTGCATATGAAAATTTCATAGGTGGCAAGCTTACTGATCCAGAGACGATTGAAGAAGATTTTAATCAAGTGGATCCTGATGACATGAAGGACATGGATATTCAATGGAATATGGCCATGCTTTTGAGGAGAGCCAAGCTTTTCCTGAACAGAACAGGAAGAAAGTTTATTGGCGGGCATCCTAATGCCAAGGTTGGGTTTGACAAATCTAAGGCCAAATGCTACAAGTGTCTGAACTATGGACACTTTTCTCATGAGTGTCAGAAAGACAGAGCACCTGCCTCTGGTTTTACCCGACCCAGCCAAGGAAACAGCCATGGCCAAAACAATCCAAACCACCACAATCAAAGCCAAGGTGGAACGTCCAATGCACTGGTATCCCAACAGGACGACAACTTTGGTTGGGGCGTTCATCTGGAGGATTCCATCATCGCACAAACACAGGTTGGTCTCATGGCTGAGATCATGGAGATGATGGAAGCAGAGAGAAGGGAAACTGCTGCTACAGAGAAGGTAAAGGAAGCTGAAAAAAAGGAAGCTTCTGTAGCTGATGAAGAAGAATCAACCACAGTTGTTGCTCTCATGGCCATTGGAGAAGCAACAAGTTTATCGTCTGAGGTAGATTCTAATCCCTTTTCTGTTGTTTCATGTTCTAAGTGTCTAGGGCTAAAACTTGAAAACTCTAAGCTCCAAGACAAAATCGAATCCCTAAGTATGGCAGCTCTAAACTATAAAGAAAATGAAAAACGTTTTAAAGAGTCTATTGAAACATTGAAAAAGGAAAAACGTGACTATTCTTTAAAAATGAGCGATCAACAGCTTCACTTGGATATTGCTTATAAGGGGTTAGAAAAACGGAACAATGAAATCAACAAACTGCAAAATGAGATCTTGCAGTTAAAATGCACAAATGAGAAGTTGAAAAACTCTCGCTTTGTGGTGGAACACTACGAATCTGTAGTGAGAAAAATGAATGGTCTAGGTCTTGGTACCAATGCCATTCCTCCACCACTCAGTGGGAAGTTTGTCAATGGCTTATTAGACATTGATCTCACTTGTCTAGATGAGTCCTCTGATAAGGATGATTCCCCTAAAAAGGATGAATCCTCAAGTAAGGCTAACTCCATATCTAGTGAGGAGTTTCTTACTGCTTCTGAAGACGGGCCGGTTAACTCTTGCCCTGAAGGATTAGTATCTGAGGAGTTGTTGACTGAATAGAAAGTCAAGAAAAACATTATCACTAATGGTGATAATTGCATTTTAACTGAACCTGATATCATTGAATCAAATGATAAACTTAAGGTAATGCTTTATAGGGGGTATAAAAACCTTAACCAAGTAAAGAAAGAGGCTTTTTCAGCTCACTTTGGGCTTGGTTACAAAGAAAATTTGGAAAAATACTATACTCCCAAAAATCAAACTGTTAAGGTTCAGACTGCTGTTCAGAAACCAACTCCTCCTGCTCATAATGGAGAGTTTTCTAAGGCCAGATCTAATGAGCCTTACAAGAGAACTCATGTAGACAAGAGGAACTGTTTTCACTGTGGCTTGATTGGTCACATTTTTGTGAACTGTCCTTCTAAGAACCAAGGGAAACAGCCTGTTGTTTCACAACCCGCTGTTATCCCTAGGTCGCCACCAGTGAAACCATCTCCCAAACATCCAAAGCAGAATGTGGTGAAACCACCAGTCCAACCGATGGCAAAGCCAAAGATCAAATCTGAGGCCAAACCATCTGTTGCAAGAAAGGTAAAGCAACCTGCTGTACCTCGTGTGTCTACATCTGGTAGTACACGTACTGGTAAGAAATCTGTGGCTAGACTCTCTAAGCCATAGAGAAGAAGAAGGAATAAGAGGTTGAGAAAGCTGGATTAGCTGACTAAAGCTCAATCAGGTGAAGCTTCCAAAAGTTCACCTGCTGTGGTTGAGCCAAAGTCTCCTGTTCTGGTTAAGAATCAAAAGATTCACCAATTTTGAACAGTCATCATGAATGTGAGTTGAAAGAAGTAGTTTATTTTGAGAAAGACGGACGACCCAAGACCACAATGGCTTGGGTCTCCAAATCTAACTAATTCTTTTGATTAATCATGCAGGGACGTCCGAAGGGTACTATCTCTAACCGTTGGTATGTAGATAGTGGATGCTCCTGGCACATGACAGGAAACATGGCCTTGCTTCAAGACGCTAAACCATTCAGAGGCGGCTATGTGGCCTTTGCCGGAGAAAAAGGCGGCAGCATCATGTGTCAAGGCGTGGTTTCAAACGGTTGTGTCAGCTTTGACAATGTCAACTTCTGCGAGTAGCTGAAGCATAACCTATTGAGTGTCTCCCAAATGTGTGATAAGGAGTACTCAGTGATGTTTGACAAGTCAGGATGCCTGATTCTCAACCCCGGTTTTGAGGTTCCCGGAGACTGGATTCTAATGAGAGCACCAAGAACGAATGACACATATCAGATCGATATGAGCGTGGCAACAACCACCTCATCAGTTGCTACTTGTTTGCTTACAAAAGCGACAGAGCTTGACTCTATCTTGTGGCAAAGGAAACTCGGACATATTTCTTATCGTAAAATGAATCATCTTGTCCGAAACGGTTTGGTAACCGGGGTTCCTAAGCTGAGATTTACCGTTGCAGATGACTGTATACCTTGTAAAAAGGGCAAACAGCAACGGAAGTCTCACAAGCCCAAGTTCCAAAACTCTATTGATACCCCTTTGGAGCTATTACACATGGATCTGTTTGGCCCCATAAGTATCAGGAGTATTGGAGGTAAGTCGTTCTGTCTAGTTGTAACTGATGATTTCTCACGTTTTTCTTGGGTGCATTTTTTAGGTACTAAAGACGAGACTGCTGATATTCTTCAATACTTGATCCTGAGCTTGGAATCTCTTTGCAAGCTGAAAGTTAGAAGGATAAGGAGCGACAACGGAACTGAGTTCAAGAATAATTTGATGGAGCTTTTCTGTCTCAAGAAAGGGATCCGTCACGAATTCAGCGCGCCGTACACGCCTCAGCAGAATGGAGTTGCTGAACGGAAGAACAGAACACTGATTGAGACTGCAAGGACTATGCTGTCGGATGCAAAGCTTCCAGTCACTTTCTGGGCAGAAGCAGTTAATACAGCGTTTCACATCTTAAACAGAGTTCTGGTAGTGAAGAGGCACAACAAGACTTGTTACGAGTTGATCAACAATCGACTTCCCAATCTTGATTACCTAGTTCCTTTCGGTAGTCCTTGTTCCTTGTTGCTACAGTACAAAGACCGCCAGTCTAAGTTTCATGCAAAAGCAGTGGAAGACATCTTCTTAGGATACGTTGCCAACTCGCCTTGCAAGAGAGTGTACAATATAGGAACTCGTACTGTCGAGGAATGGTTTGAAGTGGATTGTAGTAAACACAGCATTCCACCCGAACTAACAGGTCCAGCTTGGGGTTTTGATTATGATGCGCTATTCAAGTCATCCAATCTTCCTGATATATCTGCAGATGACGCCGCAAATGTTTATGAATTATTGGGTGGCGGCGATGACTCCAGTTTTTCCACTCGTGCTACCGTACCAATTATAACTCTGGATTCCAATGCTACATCTGCATCTGGAACTCATGACAGTGATGACAGTGAAGATGTTCTTGTCGTTGGAGATGACGCTCCAGCTAATCCAAACACAATTGTAGGAAATGAAGCTCCAGCTGATCCAATTAACATTTAATCTTCTTCCTCTGGAACTCAGGAAATGGGGGAGTTAAGCACGAATCTAGATCCAGAAATTCAGGAACCGATTGTACCGGAGACGAGAGTGCATAGGAATCATCCAATCGACAACATTATTGGGGCGTTCAGACTCGTCATCGAACCATCACTGAGAACACCAGTCTTTACACAGAGATACTTGACACTGGTGTCATGGAAACATGTCTGCATGGTGCATTCGTGTCCCAGTTAGAGCCGAAGAATGTGAAGGAGGCTCTCACTGACAACTGCTGGATTGAGGCGATGCAAGATGAATTGTCTCAATTCCAAAAGTTGCATGTGTGGGTTTTGGTTGACTTGCCAAAAGGCTTTCAGCCAATTGGAACCAGATGGGTGTTCAAATGCAAGACGGATGATCGTCATGTTGTTGTGAAGAACAAAGCAAGATTGGTTGTTCAGGGTAAGAGGGCTTGGATTACACAGATGTATATGCCCCAGTTGCTAGAATTGAGGCCATTCAACTGTTCTTGGCTTATGCCACATATGTCGGCTTCAAGGTCTATCAACTTGATGTGAAGAGTGCTTTCCTATATGGTAAAGTTCATGAAGAAGTCTATGTCACTTAGCCTCCCGGTTTTGAAGATCCGCATAATATCAATAAAGTGTATAAGCTCGAAAAAGCACTATATGGTCTTCATCAAGCACCGCAGGCATGGTATGAGACATTAACTAAACATTTACTGTCTAATGGTTTCGACCGTGGACAGATTGACTCGACTCTCTTCATTAGGAAAGCAGGAGGTGACATTCTTCTTGTACAAGTATATGTCGACGACATCATTTTTGGGTCTACCAATGAAGGGATGTGTAGGGAATTCGAGCAGGTGATGAAGTCCAAATTTGAAATGACTAATATGGGTGAATTGTCGTTCTTCCTGGGTTTGCAAGTCAGTCAAAGAGAGGATGGCATTTATCTACATCAAACTAAGTATGTGCAGGACATCTTATCAAAATACAAGATGAATGATAGCAGTACTTATGGAACACCTATCCCAGTCAATCATGGTCTGCATCCTGACAAAGATGGAAAGGATGTAGACATCAGATTGTACCGTGGGATGATCGGATCACTTATGTATCTCACAGCTTCAAGACCCGATAAAATGTTTGCTGTGTGCTTATGCTCAAGGTTTCAGTCTCAACCGAAAGAGTCACATATGATAGCTGTGAATAGAATTTTCAGATACCTGAAAGGGAAACCCCGATTAGGTCTTTGGTACTCTAAACAGCAGTCATTCGACTTCAAAGCCTACACTGATTCAGATTATGGCGGTTGTAACCTTGACAGAAAGTCAACTTCTGGTGGATGTCAATTCTTAGGAGACAGACTGGTCTCCTGGCAGTGTAAGAAGCAGTCAACGGTTTCTGTCTCAACAATTGAAGCAGAATACATTGCTGCAGCGAGCGGTTGTTCTCAGATACTGTGGATTCAGCAGCAGTTGAGAGACTACGACTTAAACTTCACTGGAACTCCTCTATTCAGTGACAACAATGCCACCATGTCCATCACAAATAACCCGGTGAAACATTCCAAAACTAAACACATAGAGATTCGCCATCATTTCATCCGTGATTGTGCGGAAAAGCATTTAATCGAACTTGTAAAAGTTCACACGGATGACAATCTTGTTGACCTTTTCACAAAGGCATTTGATCGATCCCGTTTTGAGCATCTTGTCAACTTTGATAGGAATGTTCAATCCTGAGTGAAAACTAAGTTTTCTTAACTCAATTCAATTCATGGAAGTTAAATTTTTAATTCTTTTAAATTTTCTGTATAGTTCTTTTAGTTTTTAAAATATTTTACAAAAATAAAAAAAAAATGGAGAAAATTTCAAAGTTAACTTGAGAAAAGAGGAAATGATAATACATCAGAAATGATCTAAACACCATGCACTGCTCATATGGGAAATGATTGCGTCATGTTTACTTAATTGTTTAAATTATTATGTTTTTAATCTGTTTATTTACAAGTAATTTGAATTGTCAGTAGGCTGTATGCGTCTTTGAATCACTAGTAGTGTGAAAACTAAATCTAAATTACAACTGTGAATTGAACCCATGTTTGAAAGTGTGTGTGCGTAAAAGAATAGAAAAGATCATTATCAGATAAAGGATGTTAGATTTTGGCAATAATTTTCTTTTGAGATCAGTTTCGGGTTATGTCGTTAGCACAATTAATGCGGTTCATCTCACTGCCCATACTCACAAGTATGCAAGGAGAGATTGAATCAAGACATGTCTCTGCACTAACCATTGAGCATGTTTTCACCCTTGAATCACTCCTCGTTCATTGAAATCAAATCCAGATAAAAGTTGGGTCCCCTTACCTGATAATCAAAAACCATATCTATTATCCTGAATCATCATCCCGATATTCAAAGAAGAAAATCACATGAAACCAAGACAAATGAATCATTCGATTCTGAATCTTATGATTCCCGATAATCCTTATGGATTCTGCTTGATTTTTTTCCTGTGCTAATAGATGTAGCTTCATTCTGAAAATCTAGAAAATCATTGGGAAAATCTTAGATGCCTTGAGATAGTGCAAGTTAGAATAGCATATCAGTGGGGTACACGTTGTATATCTTATAATTAATACCTTAATACACAAGAACATGATACAAAGATGCGTATAGTTTCAAATCTTATAATATTGTCAACTTGAATTACTTGTTTATGTGCTTATTACGTACGAATAAAGAGTAATACATGACATGATCCCATATTCTTTGATGTTTATTTTGTATCGTTTTTGCTAAAAGATAGCCTGATATGATCCTCTGCTCGTGTCTTTGATCAAAAATAGTTTGTGTGAATACGTGTATATATCTATCTAGAAAAGAACAAAAAGATTTTAAGTTTATGCATTGTTCAAGTTTAATCAGAAAAAGCCAAAAATATTTTATGTTTAACCTTCATTAATTGTATTTGAAACCTCGTGATTGAATATTTTTTATCTTGTTTGTTCGTTGATTGGAAAAATCTTCATAATTCTGAGTTGGAAATTTGCGCACTTAAGGGCTGTGCGTACTTGATAAGTTCGCACGAAGTAAGCCTTGCGTACTTAACAAGTACGCAAGAGTTAAGTCCTGCGTACTTGTAAGTACGTAAGAGTTAACTCGTGCGCACTTAACAAGTACGCACGACCGATAAGTGAGGGGTATAAAAGCGACACTTAGAAATTTTTTTCAGTTTCAAGCTTTCAAACCGATCACTTTCCCTCTGCAAATTTAACTCAAAATCAAGTGTATCTAAACCATCTTTTCGTCCCCTCTATAGTTTCATCATCTCATTTCATCTCATTGGTGAGAATCTAAGCGATTTCCATCCACACAATCGTGACATTGGACCAATTCGTGACTTAGAAGTTTTTAGGTTAAATCCGAAATATTTTGGGTAAAATTGGGGTTGTTTGGGTAACTTATTGACATTTCTATGCTAATAGGATTCTTAATCGACTCCATATTCATCCATTTCGTCCTCGATTCTTGCCGTCGGTTGAATCTTAATCGACAGTGGGTCAGCGACGGTGTTAGGTCAAAATTGGTGTAGTTTGTGGTGTTGATAATGGTCCCATAGGTTAGCATCCTTGATTCCGACCTAGTGGTGACCTAATCAACCCGTTTTATTTGAACGACCAATCAACTTCTGAATTTTGTTCTTAAGTGTTGTTCTTGCGCACTTAACAAGTACGCAAGAAGCAATTCCTGCGTACTTGTTAAGTACGCAGGAAGAAAAAGCTGCGCACTTGCTAAGTGCGCAGCACCAACACTTAGAAATTTTTCTAAGTCTGAATTTTTTGTTCAATGAGTAACTACTACACCATGTCATGTTTGTTTGTTTCCAATAACATACGTTGTTCTGATTATGTTTTCTGTGTGTTTCTGCAGACTATGGCTCGGGCATTCACTAACGAATTCAACTTGTTAGCAAACACTCAACCTGAGTGGAAAGGGGCAGCTTTGCAATGTCGGGAGATCGTTGATTTTCTGAACCGATAAAGAATAAGTTATGCAATCTCAGCTGACCCAACAGTCTCAAGACCTTAGTTGGAGCAATTCTGGGAGACGGCAGAGCACGACTGCACGGTATCCCCTAATGTCATAAGGGCTACCGTTGATGGTCGGGCTATTGCTTTCTCTGAGGATACAATAAGAAGGGTCCTGCAGTTCGGAGACCTCACTACCGACCCGACATCCTATCCAGATTACTATGTGGATGGGTGTTGGAGGCATAGAATGGGATATGTCGGAGCGAGGGACTATGCTTCTTATAAGATGATGTGGGTATTGGATCAATGGCGGTATTTTGCCCACATCATGATCGTGTGCATCTCGTCAAGAAAAGCCGGGAAAGATGCCATGGGTCATGACCTTGCAGCAGCCATGGTGGGCTTGTCTCTTAATAGGGGCTACAACTTCTCTCGCTACATCTTCAAAGCAATCAATGATCATATCAATACAACAGAGAAGTTTAGGTTCCTATTATACCCGAGGTTTGTGCAACTCTTGATTGATGATGCATTGCCAAACCTACGTGCTATCGGGGAGAGACTGCAAGTAAAACGGGTGGACAAGAGAGTATTTGCTCAGTTTCTAAAGCCAGGCAGTGTAGAACCTACCCCTGTGCATACTGAACTCTTTGGCCACCTACTTAATGAAGCATATGTCAAACCAGAAGATTGGAATTGGTATAGTCCCAATTCGGCACCAGAGATGAGTGATGACTCTGATGAACAACAAGAAGAACAGAATGAAAGTGATGGAGGTGATGACGAAGGTGGTGATGGTGGTGCTGAGGAATCCGATTCAGAAGCAATAGAATCAGATTCTTCTTATTCCGATGACGCACCATCCCAGGCACACCCGAGGAAATCGGCACAGGTAACCCTGCCTGCGTCGTCTTCTAAAAGAAAGCGACAAAGCTCGAGCAGCGAATATGAGCCGACCTCTGACTCTGATGCTGCTCCACAAAGACAAAGGCAAGAGAGTGCCAACAAGAAGAAGGGAGGTTGCTATCCCCAGGGTTGTAGAGATCCCGACTATGCAGCAAGTACAAGCTGTGGCTGCCAGTCCAGAGTCAGAATCTACCCCATCAGCACAATAACTGTATAGAAGGAGGAGAAGGCCACTAGTACAAGGTAATGTGGCAGTCACGGCGGTCACAGAGGAGATTCCTGTGACGGTGACCCTCCCTACTCCAACCGTCCAGGTGACAGTGACTACTCCACTTCTCACGGAGTCAGTCACCATCACCCCAACCATAACACCCACTCTCATCATTACATCCCCACTCCCACATCACACCACTGAGCCGTCAGGTCAACCCTTCAACTATGGTGATTTCTCACAAGGATTTGACTTTGACACAATCTTCTCCTCCCCCATCCATAATGCTGAAGCCTCATCATCTAGGCATTCTGATCCGTATGAAGCAAGGATCAATGTCTTAGAGACCCAAGTTGCTGGAATGTTGAAGACCATTCAAAAGTCAAAGGAGGAGTCTGATGCTCAACAAGCACAGATCAATTCCCTGGCCGATGAAGTTAGGATTCTCCACAGCCAGAGAACAGGGACAAATGAGCAACTGAAGAATGTTATGGCACAGAACGAGCTGCTAATGAAAACCAATGAAATGATTCTAGGCCACAGAACTTCACTTTAGCTAAGGATGGATTTACAGAGAAAAGAGCACGAAGCGATGGTCAAATTAGTTGAAGAACTGACCAAGAAGCTTGATGCTCAGGGGGAGAAAGAAAAAGAGAAAGAGAAAGAGAAAGAGAAGGAGAAAGAGAAAGAAAATAAATCCACTGGTGCTGAGCCTTTTCATCCAGTCGACTTGACTAAGGATGATGATAAAGACAAGGATCCTGAAGCCGGTCCTAGTGGAGGTGAGCACCAAGCTTTATCGATTGTGTCCATCTCTTCTATTCCAATGGCTGAGGGGGAGTCTACTCAGCAAGAGGGTGGTGATACATCTGGTGGTGGTGATAAAGGGAAGTCAGTGGCTGAAGTACTTAAGGACTTATCTGATGATGAGATCCTATATCTAGAGCCTGACTATTCTAAAGAAGCACAGATCGATGCTCTCTTCAATCTAGAAGAAGGAGAGATCAACTCTGGTGATGACTGGAATGATGAAGATGAGGACGTGGTAATAGAGATTCCCAAGGGCGACGGGGAAGGAGAGTACGAGTTAGAGGATGGTGAGATCTTTGAAGTACCATCGCTCGAATCTCTGCTCGAAACCGGCTCAGTTGACATGGCAAGTAATGTTGAAGCTACAACTGAAGCCTCCCCAGTCGACCCTACACCTGTGGACCCCGAGGCACCAAAAGATAAAGACATGCCTTCTGCATCATCTAAGGATCCAGCTCCCGTGTGGCAAAAGACGTCCATCACAGACAAGCACGGAGCTACAAGTATGATCTTGGCTGTTAGGTTCGAGGAGGACAAGCAGCTGTTCGCCATCAAAAGATCTGGGGGGGTTCAATACTTGAAACCAACTAGTGAGGCGTTCAATTCTTTGCCCAAGTACGACCTTGTGAACCTCGCAAACCGCGACCTGCTGAGTCACTCGAGTCATGCAGTAGCAATGGGTTTGTGGGTAACACTACAGCGGGAAGCAAGATCAGGGAAATTCGAATACTTCAAGCCTCAAATGCCCAGAAGAGTCAAGGATAAGCACGCTGTACATTCTATGACTAAGAAGCACATAAAGAGATTGGTATACAAGCCAGTGCAATGTGAAACTAAGATTCCCTTGAGCAAGTTATCTCAGGATATTCTTGGTGACATGTGGTACTGGTACGTAGATCAAAAAACGGGCGAGGCTGTGATCATGGGAAAGGTTCGTTCCGAGAGTGGGAACACAGTACCAAAAGAACTGATCAGAATCTTTGATGAAGTCTGCTTCATCAACTTTTCTGTGAAAGATCTGGAGGTACTAGCAGAACACTACTGTGTCCACACGGACGAATGGACAAAGCTCCTTGCTTCTAAATATGACAAGGTGATTAAGTTCTGCCTTGATTACAAGAAGAAGATGGAAGCTAAGGAGCCAGTGCTATGAAGACTGAAGATTGAAGACTGAAGACGATGAAGATCCCGAGTTGTTGTCAAGGGGGAGTTTGTTGATGCACTTTCCTGTGACAACACTCTGGATAGAGTCTTAGTTTGTATTTCTAATGTCTGTAATTTGTCTTTGTATGTAAGAGTCGTTATGTAATTGTTTATCGAGTTGTATTTACTTTTACATAATGTATGTTGCATTTCTTCTAAGTGTTTTGCGCACTTACATGTGCGCAGGAGAAAGCTCCTGCGTACTTAGCAAGTACGCAGGAAGACCCATGCGTACTTGCTAAGTACGCAAGAGCATTTGGTCCTACGCACTTGCTAAGTGCGCAGGCATCAGGTCTGTATAAATAGGTTTGGTTCACAGATGATAAGTACGCAGAACTCATATCTAAGACGAACTCAGTTTGTAAAGTACGCAATTTGTAATCTCTCTGTAACCGTCAAGTGTTTATAATAGAAAGAGCTTTTATTGTGACTCTCGTGTTTGGTTTACTTTGTTTTAGTTAGACTCTCCGCCTAGTCACGGGTATTCTGCACCCGGTCCGACTAGTAGACCACTTGCATGCAACGATACGTCACACACGAAGGGACCTACAAGATTAATGCTAGCACCCAGGTCAGCTAACGCGTGGTATAGAGGCAAACCGCCAAGCAGACACGGCGTGAAACGACCCGTATCCCCCATTTTCTCTGGCAGTTTGTCTGGACCACTGCAGAACATTGCTCACTAAGTGAGACTTCAGAGATCCCCTCAAGCTTCTTGTTGGAAAGAAAATCTTTGAGGAACTTTCCATACATTGGAATATGCTAGAGGACCTCTATAAATGGGAGATTGACCTTGAGTTGTTTAAAAATATCAAAGAAGTGACTGTATTCCCTAGCGTGTTTATGTGGCAGCAAGCGCGTTGCATAGGGAACACGACTCAAGTCAATCTCCGGGGTCTTACTCTCACCCCCACTCTTCTTCTCCTCCGCCTTCTCGGCGGGCTTCTCTTTCTCTATCTCCTCATCCAGCGGCTTTTCTTCTTTCACCGACGGGCTCTCTTCTTCCTCTACTCTCCTGCTCCTTGTCGAAACAACATTCAACTTGGGCTCCTCTAGCATACTAGCATCGATCTTAGCAAATCAAGCTCTCCAATCAATCTTCTTCACTTCCCCTACCGACGGAATGCCATAGTCAGCACCATGGGAAGCTTCCTCTTCTCGTCGACTCATGATCGACACGGCCATCACTGAAGCGTTAGAACTCTTATAGGCCGCACATGCTTCAACCTACCTCTCCCTTAGGCTCTTCGTGATGTCTTCTACCGTGCACTGTAAAATCCTGGAATGCCGATTGCTGATTCTTCAATACAGTGTCGTGGGCATCCAGTCTCTGCTTAGCATCCCTATCTTGCTGAGCTAAATGGGCAAGCATCTGTGCCTGATTCTCTATCATCTCCTCTATCTTCCTCGTCATGACATTGCTTCACGAACTCGTTCCAGATTCTCCTCCTCCATACCGATGCAGGCGATCATTAAACCCAGGCGGATTATTTCCAGATCTCCATCCTGATAGGTATTGTTATAATTGTTGTACCCTCGGTTCTGGTTCTGGTTCTGGTTGCCAGCAAAACTCACCTGCTCCTGTTGATTGACGGGGCAATTTCTAGGGTCGTGGCCTCCCCTGCACACCTCACACCTAAGAGCACTGAGCTTAAGCTCTTTAATCTCATTTGCCATCGCTGCAAGTGCAGCAGCCACGCTAGCATCATGAGTGACCTATTGCACACCTCTAGGAGAAGAGGCGGGTGCTCTAGCACTAGGAATGGAAGTCCTAGTGGATGGCTGCAGATGTTCTGCCAGAGCGAAGCTCTCGAACATCTCCTCACACTCGTCTGGCTCGAGCTTATCCATGATATGGCCTCCTGCAGCTGTGTTGAACATTTGCTGCTTCTCAAAGGTGAGACCATTGTAGAACTTCTCCACTATTGCCCAGTGATAAGGCTCGTCAGGATCCATCCGGAACGAATGGATTTGATCCCGAAGGCGAACGAACCTGGAAGGTGGATAGTACTTCTTGAAGAACTTAGCTTGAAGATCCCCCCATGTGGTGATAAAATTGTCAGGGAGGGTGTCAAGCCAAGTAGATGCACGACCAGAGAGCGAGAATGGGAAGAGACGCAAGTAGATACCGTCCTTAGACACACCCGTGATATTGAAGGTATCACATATCCGTGCGAAGCGGGATAGATGTCCGGATGCATCCTCATCCTCAAGGCCATGGAATTGAGTGGCATGAGTTATCATGCTCATGACATGTGACGGGATCTACCATGTATTAGTGTTAGGAATAGCGAGGCGTGTGATCGAAGATCTCGCCCCGGTGACCCCGTCACTGACCCTTTGGTGCACGGTACGCCTCGTTGGTGAATCAGTGTCACCCGTGATAGGAAATGGAATTGGGCTAGTAGTACGTACCTGGTTGTTGCAGAATGCTTTCAGACACTCCCGGAAGTCACGGGTGCGCTAGTGCAGCTCTCTTTCGGGCTCTAAGGAAGCTGAATATGGTGGTGATCCCTGCGAACGAGTGTGGTGCATAAACTGACACAAGAATTAAAGAAAACAATTAAATAAAGACTCAAGACATAAAGACTTGATCCTATATTAGACACTTAGATAGCACGTAAGACAAGCACAGAAGACAAGCCAACTCACAAGACTCAAAAGAAAAACAAGCCAAAAGCCAAACAAAAGAACTAGTCAAAGCTAATATTGCTATTGCCAAGTGTCCCCAGCAACGGTGCTAAAAACTTGATGCGCCCAGACGGTCTATATAAAAACTAACAAAAGCTAACCTAGACTCCTAAGTAATAATAGGAATACCTATGAACTAAACCGCACTGACAAGCAAGTGTACCTATCGAGTGTAGCACAACTTAATGGAAAACCGGATTATAGAGACACAGAATACTAATACAAGACTCTGACTCGGACTAAAGATTGATTGATGGGGGGGTTTACTACACTATTGAATTAAACTAATGAATGCAATAAACAAAGGTCGACTCAACTATCAAGACAAAGTAATAAGGTGAAATCAGAAGATGGGAAGAATACCACCTAGCTCGGAATCCTACGTGCAAAGTACAACTTTTACCGCTTCTAGAAACTAAGATGGATCTGGTATTCTAAGGATGACAACTAAAGACTACTAGTGGATCCCTAATCACTCTCAGGGTGTCACCAACTAAACTACCTAAAGTGTACAAACTCACCAGATGGTTAGATCACCTCTCGGGTATTTCCAACAAATGATAATGTACCCTAAAGACATATCACCTTTCAGTCTAACTGTCCACGATACATTCAAGAAATGCATGGGGTAATCTCAGGATAACAATTATGATTTGAACTAGCAACAATCACTAGACACCTAACACTAATGTCCTCTCAGAATCTTAACACTCAGATTCCTAATGACAAAGACTAGACAACTACTTCTCACCTCTCGGGTATTGAACTAGGAAGAACACTCAATTCTAATCAGCAGTCAATCACAACTCCTATGGCTAGCAAACCACACAAACGATCACAAACCCTAAGATCTATGACTTAGCAACGCAGTTCAAACTAGAAGACATCTACAAACAACACACAGAATTGAAATCAATCACCCAATCAGAATTAAAGCATGCAATATCATCACAATAATCAAACTAAGATCGTTTACAAAATCATTAAACAATCATTCAAATCCAAAAATCGATAAAAATCATAACTTTAGCAAATATTAAACGTTTGACCTAGGTAGTATAAGAGTTTTAGCCTAGGATCATGTCTAAAACAGTCGAAACAAAAGAATCAAACATAATCATGGTTCAACAATTCAATCAAAGACACAAAGATGAAATCTTGAAACCGAACAAGATAATTACAACGAACCCGAATCCAAAGATTCAAGCATTTCACTTCTGTTGCTCTCCAACCTCCCAATATCACCTCAAAAACCTCTCTGGACGGCTAAAAATAGATAAGATTGATAATGGAAGAGTCCTAATCTATTAAACCATGAAAATTGGTCAAAATTCACGAATCTGGGGCCCCTCACGTACCGTGAGGCCCAGACTCCCTCGCGTACCGCCGGAGACAAAATAGTCGCGCTGATTTCCCGGTCCCTCACGTACCGTGATGGAATGGCCTCCATCTCTCGCATACCGCAAGAGATTACTGGATTTTTGTATTCTTCTTGTTGAGCTACCCCAAATCGATATATTATGGGCCCCGTAACTGATTTTCTAGCCCGAGATATGCCTCTTTTAAGGTTGGACTCTTTCCCGACTTTTTCCATTTCTCATCTCGTGTTCTCGTGTGCTCATTTCCTCCTTTCCTCACTGTTCTTGATCGTTTAAGCTCCAATTCTTCCCGAATACCTACAAAACACAGCATAACTAAGTGCAAGCTATAAATGACTCAAAACGACTCTACAACTATACGAAAACGCTACGAAATACAAGGGAAAACGAGGTGCGTTTTGCAACACATCAGTTAACAGCTCCCTTAAACTCTAGAGGTTTGCACGTCATGAAATCCTTGTATGTATAACGAGTTGATTTCTGATATGTCCTAAATTATACATGTTTTGCATGCATAATAATCCCCATATTATGGCACTAATTGATTAAAACCATACAATTGATACTTAAAGCGTTGATATTTCACAATTGCAGGTTATTCGGTGCTCCAAGATAAACAAAGAAAAAACCAGCTTAAAACATGAATAAATCAAGGTTTTGGAGGACCAAAACCCGAGCATTGACCCCCAAGAAGTCAAACCAGGTCAACATAGTCAAACCAGCAGCTAAAAGACGAGCCAGGGGAGCTGGAAGGGCATTGCACGGCCGTGCGATGCCATGCACGGTCGTTCAACCCCTTTCCAGCCTCCCAGGCTCCGGTACATCGTCCTTTGTACCCTGTTTGATTCCCGAGGTGTTTGCACGCCCGTGTATTGCTCATTTTGAGGCCTATAAATAGATGGCTTGAGTTCTTCTTTCCACACACCCATTCACATCTTAGAACAATCATCTAAACCTCATTTGAGAGCGTATTTCATAGTTAGGGTAGAGAGTAGTGAGTGAACGGGCTCTTCCTCCTTGTTCCGCAGCAGGGGAGCCTACGAAAATCAGTGTTATGCTAGTTAGTATGGCCATTCGTGGCTAAACTCTTTGTATTGCTAGGGTGAAGATGAAGTTTGGTGCATGTTAATGTTTAACGTATTAATCCAAGTGATGTGTTTATGTCTTTAACTATTCGTCCTTAAAACCACCATTTTGATGGGCTTTTATTATTGTCTAAATCCGTCTTTATATTTGTGAGTGGTCTTGCTTTTTAAAATGTAAAACCTTTTTAATCAAACTTCTCTTGACGCTTGTACGTCTTTATACAAGTAGAGACTGATAAGCCAACGCTTGGTTAACACTATTAAGGTCGTACGTCTTTATACAAACTTATTATGCAACCAAGAATTGGTGAACTCATGTTGGGAACGGTACGTCTTTATACTTGGTCCCATTATTACACCGCCTCCCGGTGAGCAAAATATAATCACCTATTTAACTCTAATACAAAGCATTTTACGTTCGATGTCTTCAACCACCCCGGAGATGACTATTCGATGGGTTGAGGTAATTGTTGTCCTTAACGGGAGGCACTACCACTTGTTAAAGCTTTTAAATTTGCAAATCAAATGTCGTGAGGACGAGGCTCTAGCGGTGACCCGGGTCACACATTTGTAGTAGTCATATCACTGGATTAGTCAACTTAACATTATCACGTACCAAGCGGATTCAAAACCCAAAGCAATACTATTTGTAACCTGATCATTTCCGACATATTTACTTTCCTGTTATTTACTATTCTGTCCGTTACATTTCTGTTACACACTTCACACACGTTTTTACTTTTCTGCCATTTACTTTACCGCCATTTACTTTTCTGTCATTTACTTTCCTGTTCCACAAGCACACAAAACTCACTCACTAATTAAACCGGCTAAACGTTAACAAAAGTTGAGTGTTGGTATTCGATTGTGTCCGTTGGTTTGATACTTGGTTCTTACCTAAACTGTATTATGCTGCGATGGGTACACTTGCCTATTGTGTGTGTTTTTAAGTTAAAGTAATTATTATTTATAAATTTAAAACCTGATCTCGTAAAACCATCCTAAAAATATATTTTTATATATTAAAACACTACGCATCAAGTTTTTGGCGCCGCCGCCGGGGACACGGTGATTTCAACAAAAATTCAAGTTAACGGATTAACCTATCAATTTCCATCTGCTCTTCTGTTACGTTTGTTGTAGGTAGTGTATGATCCATAGCTCCACTACTGGTTTATATCAACTTAAGAAGAGCCTGAAAGATTCTTTCACCGCTGAATACGAGAAAACGTACTAGAAGAATGGCCGTTGAAAACCGTAATATTTCCAATTTCACCGTAGAATACGAGAAAACCGTACTAGAGGCTTTTCGGTCTGGTATCAGAAGGCCAACGGTTGACGCTAACAACTTTGAGATCAAATCTCATGTGATCCACATGATCTAGTCATCATGCACTTTCCATGGATTACCCGATGAGGATCCACATGCCCACATTGCAAATTTCCTTGAAATTTGTGACACTTTCAAACTGAACGGAGTGTCGAATGACGCAATTCGCCTCCGAATGTTTCCCTTTTCCTTATGGGAACGAGCTAAGGCGTGGCTAAGCTCTCTTCCTACCGGTTCAATCACTACATGGGATGATCTACCTCAGAACTTCATGTCGAAATACTTCCCGCCAGCTAAAAATGCTAAACTAAGAAATGATATCACCACTTTCACTCCGGATGATGGTGAATCACTATATGAAGCATGGGAACGCTTTAAGGATATGTTAAAGAAATGTCCTCACCATGGGCTAGAAGTTTGGTTACACGTGTCATCATTCTACAATGGGTTACATAATCAAGCTCGTCAGACACTATATGCTACTGCAGGTGGTATTTTTGGAAACAAGAGGCCACAAGAAGCTTACAAACTAATTGAGGAAATAGCTATGAACAGCTATCAATGGTACAGTCCAAGAAACACCAGGGGAGCCAGGCAAGGAGTTCATTCTGTCGATACTATCACATCACTTTGTACTCAAGTAGACGTCCTTACCACTCGACTCAGTCAACTTAGTAAGGGCAAGACCGCCACTGAGGCTACTGAAGAAGTGAAGAGTATCACCACTAATACCAAGCAGGTTGACTTTATCAGAACAAATCGCCTACAAAACAAACCCTATATTAATACCTACAATCTGGATGGAGGAACCATCTAAACTTCATCTCGAAGGATAACAACAATCAGGGACAATCCGACTTCGGACAACAACAGCAACAGTTTCAACAAAGACCACCTAAAAACTATCAACCTCGTCAACAATTTCAAGGAACTAGCAAACAAATCAACGGATTAAGCTTAGAGGATGCGGTAACTAAGTTAATCTCTACAACTGAAAGTCAAGCCCTTCTAGTGGATTCCCGTCACAAACAATATGAGGAGAAGTTTAGTCTTCACGAAGCTGAGTTTAGGACACAGAAAGCAACTCTACAGTCCATTGAAACACAATTAGGGCAAATTGCAAAACTTCTCTCCGAAAGACAACCAGGATGTCTTCTGAGTAATACCGAAACCAATCCAAAAGCACATGTAAGTGCTATCACTCTAAGGAATAGCAAGATTTATCCAGAGCCACCAATGCCAGACGAAGAGGTTCAATCAACAAGGAGAGAGATATTTACCAGAGTATCGCTTCATCCACATATCATAGAAACAACTACCCAACAACCACAATCAAAGATAACTCCACCTCCTGCTCAAGTAGATACTCCTCCAAATGTTCCAACAAAGAGAACGTTCCATTCCCACATACCTTACCCAGGAAGGCTAGTAAAGCAAAAGACTAACGAACAATATGAGAAATTCATCGAACTATTAAGCCAGATCCATGTCAATCTTCCCTTCCTGGATATCATACAACAAATGCCTAAGTATGGACATTTCTTGAAAGATTTCCTTACAGACAAAAGAAACATGGAGGAAGGAGTAAAAAGGACTAATCATTGTGTCGCTCTCATTGAAAGATGCCTTCCAATGAAACTTTCAGATCTTGGAAAGTTCTCTCTACCATGTTCTATCGGACCATTACCAATAACCTTTGCGCTCGCTGACCTAGGAGCAAGTGTGAATGTAATGCTTTATGTCATGTTTAAAATGTTAAATATTAGGAATCCACGACCTGTCAGTGCAACTATCAAACTCGTAGATGGATCAGTCAAATCACCCATAGGAGTCATTGAGAACTTACTAGTAAAAGACGGCAAGTTTGTCTTCCTTTCCGATTTCATGGTTTTAGAAATGGGACCCAACTATTCCGTACCTCTGATTTTGGGTCGCCCATTTTTAGCCACTGCTCGAGCAGTTATTGATATGAATGAAGGAATCTTGACACTTCGTGTTGGAAAACATTCAGGGACCTAAAACATAGGGGGAAATGAATGCCTATCTAATGACCCATTTGAAATTGCCCAATTCATCGATACTAATCTGGACTACCAACTAAAGAAAGCTAAGGAATTCAACAAAGGAAAGAAACTGAATCTTATGAAGGATTTTGAAAACACTGACTGGATCGATGAGTACTTTGACAAGCTACCAAAACTGAAGGACTTGAATGAAGGAACAGGAGATACGGTGGAAGTCGATGGCTCCCACCCAAAGAAAGACTGATGAAACAGGTACGGGTCGGCCTAAAGACCCTTAAATAAATGTAGCGCTTCTGGGAGGCAACCCGATGATCTTGGATCTCAGGTTTGACCTTTCAAATTTAAATTTCTCATACTTCAGCCCCAGGTATGCCCTCTTGATACTAGGACTTTAGTAGCTTAACTACTACCTTTTATTTTCCTTGTCTGCTTTTATGTTTTCCCTTATATGTTAGGTAGAATAGCATCACCAGATAGTCTCTCTAATTCTTTGAGGAATCACACTCCATCTCTACAACCTGAGGAATAGGAAACCACATCAAATTTCTATGAAATTCGAGGAAGTCTATGAAGCAAAGTGTTGACAACACCAATAAGTTTTGGCCTTAAGTTATACACTGAATTGACCGGGGGAGTACCAGTTTCTTTTCCCTTAAAACTTCATGCATTTAAATTCCTCCATAGCATTTCATTACATGCATTTGTACATTAAGGGCAATGCACATTTTTAAGTGTGGGGTGGGGAATTAGAGATTCAGGACTACTTGTAACCTCAAAACAGTAAAATTTCAACTTATGATTTTCTACCCATTTGACTAAAACATTACAAAAACCTACCCTTTGCAAAACCCGGAAAATTTCAAAATTTTAAAATTTAAAAACTCCTTGAGTTCGCACCTAATTAAATAAAATGAATACATGGCAAGTAGAATCAAATGAATAGTATGCATAACGATTCGCTAAACCCTATTCCATCTGTTTTCATGTGAGAAAAATCAAGTCTCTTACACAACATCAAATTTTTGGCGCAGTATATAATTATTCGCATGATCTTGCGTTTGGCATTACTGAGTGTCTTTCGATTGAATTTTATGCATAATTAGAACTTGTGTGACTTATACATATCAAGACCATGAACTAGTATAAATATGAAAGTGATCGCGGCATCTAGGACTTTATTACCCTTATCCTTAAATCCAAAAATCCCAAAATATAATCCACTTAGATTGCCCTTTGAGCCTTAGCCTTTTCTTTTCTACTACCTACAATTATCACCCAACCGCCCGAACTCCGAGAGAAAGTTTTCAAAACAACTAGTGATGTTAGAAAACGGTGGCGCAAGCAAGAACAACTGCCACAATCCCGATATTACAAGCATAAAACACATGTAAAAATACCTGGAACTTCATTCTCGACGATTTTCCTCACCGAATCAAACGCGAATCCCTGCTAAACATGACAGAAACAAAAAACACATCCTGAAAAACACATAAAAATGACACGGACTCAAACCTAGTAGTTTATACAAACTCTACATCGCGAGCACTTGCCCGAAACTCAAACAAGCCTATCAGGAGGCTTCTCCTTGATCCTAACCTAGAATATGGCATCAGATTAATGCTAGCACCCAGGTCAGCCAACGCGTGGTTTAGAGGCAAACCGCTAAGTAGACACGGGATCGTGAAATGACCCGAATTCCCCATTTTCTCCGGCAGTTTGTTCTGGACCACTGCAGAACATTGCTCACTAAGTGAGACTTCAGAGATCCCCTCAAGCTTCTTCTTGTTGGAAAGAAGATCTTTGAGGAACTTGCCATACTTTGACATATGCTAGAGGACCTCTATAAATGGGAGATTGACCTTGAGTTGTTTAAGCATATCAAGGAAGTGACCGTATTCCCTAGCGTGTTTATGTGGCAGCAAGCGCGCTGGATAGGGAACACGACTCAAGTCAATCTCCGGGGTCTTACTCTCACCTCCACTCTTCTTCTCCTCCGCCTTCTCGGCAAGCTTCTATTTCTCTATCTCCTCATCCACCGGCTCTTCTTCTTCTACAGGCGGGCTCTCTTCCTCTTCTACTCTCCTGCTCCTTGTCGAAACAACATTCAACTTGGGCTCCTCTAGTATCCTAGCATCGATCTTAGCAAATTGAGCTCTCCAATCAATCTTCTTCACTTCCCCTAGCGACGGAATGCCATAGTCAGCATCGTGGGAAGCTTCCTCTTCTTCTCGACTCATGATCGACACGGCCATCACTGAAGCGTTAGAACTCTTATAGGCCGCACATGCTTCAACCTACCTCTCCCTTAGGCTCTTCGCGATGTCTTCTACTGTGCGCTGTAAATCCTGGAATGCCGACTGCTGATTCTTCAATAAAGTGTCATAGGCATCCAGTCTCTGCTTAGCATCCCTATCCTGCTGAGCTAAATGGGCAAGCATCTATGCCTGATTCTCTATCATATCCTCTATCTTCCTCATCGTGACACCGCTTCCCGAACTCGTTCCAGATTCTCCTCCTCCATACTGATGCTGGCGATCTCCATCCTGAGCCATAGGTATTGTTGTAGTTGTTGTACCCTCGGTTCTGGTTCTGTTGCCAGCAAAACTCACCTGCTCCTGTTGATTGACGGGGCAATTTCTGGTGTCGTGGCCTCCCCTGCACACCTCACACCTAAGAGCACTGAGCTTAAGCTCTTTAATCTCATTTGCCATCGTTGCAAGTGCAACAGCCACGCTAGTATCAGGAGTGACCTGATGCACACCTCTAGGAGAAGAGGCGGGTGCTCTAGCACTAGGAATGGAAGTCCTAGTGGATGGCTGCTGATGTTCTGCCAGAGCGAAGCTCTCGAACATCTCCTCACACTCGCCTGGCTCGAGCTTATCCAAGATATGGCCTCCTGCAGTTGTGTTGAACATTTGCTGCTTCTCAAAGGTGAGACCATTGTAGAACCTATCCATTATTGCCCAGTCAGAAAGACCATGCTGGGGACATCGGCTCAATAGCGTGTTGAACCGCTCCCAGGCCAAGTGATAACACTCATCAGGATCCATCTGGAACGAATGGATTTGATCCCGAAGGCGAGCAACCCTGGAAGGTGGATAGCACTTCTTGAAGAACTTAGCATGAAGATCCCCCCATGTGGTGATAAAATTTTCAGGGAGGGTGTCAAGCCAAGTAGACGCGCGACCAGAGAGCAAGAATGGAAAGAGACGCAAGCAGATAGCGTCCTTAGACACACCCGTGATATTGAAGGTATCACATATCCGTGCGGAGCGGGATAGATGTCCGGGTGCATCCTCATCCTCAAGGCCATGGAATTTAGTGGCATGAATGATCATGCTCATGACATGTGACGGGATCTACCATGTATTAGTGTTAGGAATGGCGAGGCGTGTGATCGAAGATCTCACCCCGGTGACTGTCACTGGCCCTCTGGTGCACGGTACGCCTCGTTGGTGGATCAGTGTCGCCCATGACAGGAAATGGAATTCGGCTAGTAGTACGTACCTGGTTGCTGCAGAATGCTTTCAAACACTCCCGGAAGTCGCGGGTGCGCTCGTGCAGCTCTCTTTCAGGCTCTTAGGAAGAAGAATATGGTGGTGATCCCTGCGAACACGTGTGGTGCATAAACTGACACAAGAATTAAAGAAAATAAATAAATAAAGACTCAAGACAGAAAGACTCGATCCTATATTTGACACTTAGATAGCACGTAAGACAAGCACAGAAGACAAGCAAACTCACAAGACTCAGAAGAAAAACAAACCAAAAATCTAACAAAAGAACTAGTCAAAGCTAATATTGCTATTGGCAAGTGTCCCCGACAATGGCACTAAAAACTTGATGTCGCCAAGACGGTCTATATAAAAACTAACAAAACCTAACCTAGACTCTGAAGTAATAATAGGAATACCTATGAATTAAACCGCACTGAAAAGCAATTGTACCAATCGAGTGTAGCACAACTTAATGGTAAACCGGATTATCGAACCCTAGAGACACTGAATACTAATACAAGACTCTGACTCGGACTAAAGATTGATTAATGGGGGGTTTACTACACTACTGAATTAAACTAATGTATTCAATAAACAAAGGTCGACTCAACTATCAAGACAAAGTAATAAGGTGAAATCAGAAGATGAGAAGAATACCACCTAGGTCGGAATCCTACTTGCAAAGTACAACTTTTACCAGTTCTAGAAACTAAGATGGATCTGGGTTTCTAAGGATGACAACTAAAGACTACCTAGTGGATCCCTAATCACTCTCAGGGTGTCACCAACTAAGCTACCTTAAGTGTACTAAACTCACCATATGGTTAGATCACCTCTCGGGTATTTCCAACAAATGATAATGTACCCTAAAGACATATCACCTTTCAGTCTCACTATCCACGATACATTCAAGAAATGCACAGGGTAATCTCAGGATAACAATTATTATTTGAACTAGCAACAATCACTAGACACCTAACACTAACGTCCTCTCAGATTCTTAACACTCAGATTCCTAATGACAAAGACTAGACAACTACTTCTCACCTCTCGGGTATTGAACTAGGAAGAACACTCAATTCTAATCAGCAGTCAATCACAACTCATATGGCTAGCAAACCACACAAACGATCACAAACCCAATGATCTATGACTTAGCAACGTTGTTCAAACTAGAAGACATCTACAAACAACGCACGGAATTGAAATCATTCACACAATTAGAATTAAAGCATGCAATATCATCACAATAATCAAACTAAGATCGTTTACAAAATCATTAAACCATCATTCGAATCCAAAAACCGATAAAAATCATAACTTTAGCAAATATTAATCATTTGACCTAGGTAGTATAGGAGTTTTAGCCTAGGATCATGTCTAAAACAGTCGAAACAAAAGAATCAAACATAATCATGGTTCAACAATTCAATCAAAGACACAAAGATGAAATCTTGAAACCGAACAAGATAATTACAACGAACCTGGATCCAAAGATTCAAGATTTTCACTTCTCTTGCTCTCCAACCTCCCAATATCACCTCAAAAACCTATCTGGATGGCAAAAATTGATAAGATTGATAATGGAAGAGTCCAAATCTATTAAACCATGAAAATAGGTCAAAATTCACGAATCTGGGGCCCCTCGCGTACCGCGAGGTCCAGACGAAAGCTCCCTCGCGTACCGCCGGAGGCAAAATAGTCGCGCTGATTTCCCCGTCCCACGCGTACCGCGATGGAATGGCCTCCATCTCTCGCGTACCATGAGAGATTACTGGATTTTTGTATTCTTCTTGTTGAGCTACCCCAAATCGATATATTATGGGCCCCGTAACTAATTTTCTAGCCCGAGATATGCCTCTTTTAAGGTTGGACTCTTTCTCGACTTTTTCCATTTCTCATCTCGTGTTCTCGTGTGCTCATTTCCTCCTTTACTCACTGTTCTTGATCGTTTAAGCTCCAATTCTTCCCGAATACCTACAAAACACAGCATAACTAAGTGCAAGCTATAAATGACTCAAAACGACTCTACAACTATACGAAAACGCTACGAAATACAAGGGAAAACGAGGTGCGTTTTGCAACACATCAGTTAACAGCTCCCTTAAACTCTAGAGGTTTGCACGTCATGAAATCCTTGTATGTATAACGAGTTGATTTCTGATATGTCCTAAATTATACATGTTTTGCATGCATAATAATCCCCATATTATGGCACTAATTGATTAAAACCATACAATTGATACTTAAAACGTTAATATTTCACAATTGCAGGTTATTCGGTGCTCTAAGATACACAAAGCAAAAACCAGCTTAAAACATGAAGAAATCAAGCTTTTGGAGGACCAAAACCCGAGCATTGACCCTCAAGAAGTCAAACCAGGTCAACATAGTCAAACCAGCAGCTAAAAGACGAGCCAGTGGAGTTGGAAGGGCATTGCACGGCCGTGAAATGCCATGCACAGTCATGCAACCCCTGTCCAGCCTCCCTAGGCTCCGGTACATCATCCTTTGTACCCTGTTTGATTCTTGAGGTGTTTGCACGCCCGTGCATTGCTCAATTTCAGGCCTATAAATAGATGGCATAAGTTCTTCATTCCACACACCCATTCACATCTTAGAACAGCCATCTAAACCTCATTTGGGAGCGTATACCATAGTTAGAGTAGAGAGTAGTGAGTGGAGGGGCTCTTCCACCTTGTTCCGCGGTAGGGGAGCCTACGAAACTCAGCGTTATGCTAGTTAGTATGGCCATTCCTGGCTAAATTCTTTGTATTGCAAGGGTGAAGATGAAGTTTGGTGCATGTTAATGTTCAACGTATTAATCCAAGTGATGTGTTTATATCTTTAACTATTCTTCTTTAAAACCACCATTTTGGTGGGCTTTTATTATTGTCTAAATCCGTCTTTATATTTGTGAGTGTTATTGATTTTTAAAGTGTAAAACCTTTTTAATCAAAATTCTCTTGACGCTTGTACGTCTTTATACAAGTAGAGATTTATAAGCTAAGGCTTGGTTAACACTATTAAGGTCGTACGTCTTTATACGAACTTATTATACAACCAAGAATTGGTGAACTCATGTTGGGAACGGTACGTCTTTATACTTGGTCCCATTGTTACACCGCCTCCCGGTGAGCAAGATATAATCACCTATTTAACTCTGATTCAAAGCATTTTATGTTCGATTTCTTCAACCAACCCGGAGATGATCATTCGATGGGTTGAGGGTAATTGTTGTCCTTAACGGGAGGCACTACCACTTGTTAAAGTTTTTAAATTTGCAAATCAAATGTCATGAGGACGAGGCTCTAGCGGTGACCCAAGTCATACATTTCTAGTAGTCATATCACTGGATTAGTCAACTTAACATTATCACGTACCAACCGGATTCGAAACCCAAAGCAATACTATTTGTAACCTCATCATTTTCGACATATTTACTTTCATGTTATTTACTATTCTGTCCGTTACATTTCTGTTACACACTTCACACACGTTTTTACTTTTCTGCTATTTACTTTATCGCCATTTACTTTTCTGTCATTTACTTTCCTGTTCCACAAGCACACAAAACTCACTCACTAATTAAACCGGCTAAACGTTAACAAAAAGTTGAGTATTGGTATTCGACCATGTCCATTGATTCGATATTTGGTTCTTACCTAAAATATATTATGATGCAATGCGTACACTTGCCTATTGTGTGTGTTTTTAAGTTAAAGTAATTATCACTTTATAAATTTAAAACCTGATCTCGTAAAACCATCCTAAAAATATATTTATTATATTTTTATATATTAAAACACTACGCATCAATTTCGTATCAATTTTTGGATTTCTTCCTTCTCCATTATGAGTAATATCATTGTGGCTTTCGAACGAGCTCTGTAATGAGGTTTGTAAATATTGGGAATCCATGACCTGTCAATGCAACTATCGAACTCGCAGATGGATCAGTCAAATCACCCATAGGAGTCATTGAGAACTTACTAGTAAAAGTCGGCAAGTTTGTCTTCCATTTCGATTTCATGGTTTTAGAAATGGGACCAGACTATTCTGTACCTCTGATTTTGGGTCGCCCATTTTTAGCCATTGCTTGAGCCGTTATTAATATGAATGAAGGAATCTTGACACTTCGTGTCGGAAAACAATCAGTGACCTACAACATATGGGGAAATGAATGCCTATCTAATGACCCATTTGAAATTTCCCAATTCATCGATACAAATCTGGACTTCCAACTAAAGAAAGCTAAGGAATTCAACAAAGGAAAGAAACTGAATCTTGGGAAGGATTTTGAAAACACTGACTGGATCGATGAGTACTTTGTGAAGCTAGCAAAACTGAAGGACTTGAATGAAGGAACAGGAGATACGGTCTAAGTCGATGGCTCCCACCCAAAGAAAGACTGATGAAACACGTACGGGTCGGGCAAAAGACCCTTAAATAAACGTAGCACTTCTGGGAGGCAACCCGATGATCTTGAATAAATTGAGAGGTTTGTGCATACGGCAGAATCATGGATCTCAGGTTTGACCTTTCAAATTTAAATTTCTCATACTTTAGCCCCAGGTATGCCCTTTCGATACTAGGACTTTAGTAGCTTAACTACTACCTTTTATTTTCCTTGTCTGCTTTTATGTTTTCCCTTATGTGTCAGGTATAATAGCATCACCAGATAGTCTCTCTACTTCTTTGAGGAATCACACTCCATCACTACAACCTGAGGAATCGGAAACCACATCAAATTTCTGTGAAATTCGATGAAGTCTTTGAGGCAAAGTGTTGACATCACCAATAAGTTTTGGTCTTAGGTTATACACCGAATTGACCGGGGGAGTACCAGTTTCTTATCCCTTAAAACTTCACGCATTTAAATTCCTCCATAGCATTTCATTACATGCATTTGTACATTAAGGGCAATGCACAGTTTTAAGTGTCGGGTGGGGAATTAGAAATTCAGGAGTACCTGTAAACTCAAAGCAGTAAAATTTCAACTTATGATTTTCTACCCATTTGACTAAAACATTACAAAATCCTACCTTTTGCAAAACCCGAAAATTTTTCAAAATTTTAAACTTTAAAACCTCCTTGAGTTCGCACCTAATTAAATAAAACGAATACATGGCAAGTAGAAGCAACTGAATATTATGCATAACGATTCGCTAAACCCTATTCCATCTGTTTTCATGTGAGAAAAATCAAGTCTATTACACAACATCAAATTTTTGGCGCAGTATATAATTATTCGCATGATCCTGCGTTTGGCATTACTGAGTGTTTTTCGATTGAATTTTATGCATAATTAGAACTTGTGTGACTTATATATATCAAGACCATGAACTAGTACAAATATGAAAGTGATCGAGGCATCTAGGACTTTATTACCCTGATCCTTAAATCCAAAAATATAATCCGCTTATATTGCCCTTTGAACCTTAGCCTTTCTTTTCTACTACCTACAATTATCTCCCAACCAGCTTTTCGTAAACACCGGTTATTGGCTAACTGTCTTCAAAATGGAAAAATTATCCTATGTCGTTGTTTCGAGTTTATTACCATTGAGGCAACTTCGAAAAAAATCTGTTTTACTCAAAGGAATTGGAATATACAAAAAGGTGGATGTATTAGGAAGAAACAGCCGAACTATCTGCAAGGAATTGATGGAAATATTATTTCAAGGAAATTAAGGAAAAAGAATTATTGAAGAATTTGTCTTGATATAAAAAAAAAGAAGTTGGTCTTTTACCGGTTAGACCTTAAAGAGCTGGATATGCATTCTTTTGATTTCAATTTGCTTTTCTGCCTTCATTTCGCAAAGCCTGAATTACCGCCCGAACTCTGAGAGAAAGTTTTCAAAGAAACTAGTGATGTTAGAAAACGGTGGCGCAAGCAAGAACAACTGCCACCATTCTGCGGCTTGTCAAAAAGTGCCGCCAAAAGGAGAGCCAACATATACGAAAAATGTGTGAAGTGTGGCAACTGGAGCCACAATGGAAAATGTAGCAAGAATCAAACTCATTCCCAAAGTGAATATACGCATCTGATCAAAGTTGGAGCTGTTAGGCTACATGCCGAAAGTTCTATACGAAGAGGCAGTAACGTGTAGTACGCAGTAAGGAAAGAGTTGGCACTAATGAGAGATCTTGGTCTTGGAAATTTGACCATAAACGAGCCCTCGGATTAGTTATACCCTCATGATCCAAGTACTGTAAAGGGACCTGCTAGTATTTTCCATTTTAAGGCATGAAGCCGAAGCTGTATGTTTCACGATAGCTGCAGCCTTTCAAACCTTTTAAATCCCTAAAAACCCAAAAAGATTTTCATCTTCACCCCCTTTATTTTTATTCTAGCCACATTACAACCCTTTTAAAGTCCTCTTGATTCATGCATACTACTTAGTTAATTGGTGGAGACTAGATTTGCATAGAAGCTTATGATCATTGCTTAATTCGATTCGAACTTGAGTGTTCCACTTAACTTGCATTATCCATACATATATAACCCTAGAGTTGAGTGAACATTGTGAGGAGTGAAAGTTTATGCATAATTGAAGTTCTAGTAGGCTTGTCATGGATTCCATCATAGAAAAATACAAAAATATAATAAGCAACTCAAGAGCTATCCTGGAATTTCCAACTACTTGGAGTTCCATTTCCCTTGTAAAGTTTTTAGTTATGGGTATGATCATGCATGGGTTTGATTGAGGACAAGCAAAGTCTAATTGTATATGTTTTGCATGCGTAATAATCCCCATATTATGGTACTAATTGATTAATAACCTTACAATTGATACTTAAAACGTTAATATTTCACAATTGCAGGTTATTCGGTGCTCCAAGATAAACAAAGCAAAAACTAGCTTAAAACATGAAGAAATCAAGCTTTTGGAGGACCAAAACCCGAGCATTGACCCCCAAGAAGTCAAACCGGGTCAACATAATCAAACCAGCAGCTAAAAGACAAAACTAGAGAGCAGCTAAAAGACTAGCCAGGGGGGCTAGCAGGGCATTGCACGGCCGTGCAATGCCATGCACGGTCGTGCAACCCCTGTCCAGCCTCCCAGGCTCCGGTACATCGTCCTTTGTACCCTGTTTGATTCCCGAGGTGTTTGCACGCCCGTGCAATCCAATGCACGACCATGCATTACTCATTTTGAGACCTATAAATAGATGGCTTGCGTTCTTCATTCCACACACCCATCCACATCTTAGAGCAGCCATCTAAACCTCATTTGAGAGTGTATTTCATAGTTAGAGTAGAGAGTAGTGAGTGGAGGGGCTCTTCCTCCTTGTTCCGCAATAGGGGAGCCTACGAAACTAAGCGTTATGCTAGTTAGTATGGCTATTCGTGGCTAAACTCTTTGTATTGCTAGGGTGAAGATGAAGTTTGGTGCATGTTAATATTTAACGTATTAATCCAAGTGATGTGTTTATGTCTTTAACTATTCGTCCTTAAAACCACCATTTTGGTGGGCTTTTATTAATGTCTAAATTCGTCATTATATTTATGAGTGTTCTTGATTTTTAAAGTGTAAAACCTTTTTAATCAAACTTCTCTTGACGCTTGTACGTCTTTATACAAGTATAGATTTATAAGCTAAGGCTTGGTTAACACTATTAAGGTCGTACGTCTTTATACGAACTTATTATGCAACCAAGAATTGGTGAACTCATGTTGGGACTGTTACACCGCCTCCCGGTCAGCAAGATATAATTACCTATTTAACTCTAATACAAAGCATTTTATGTTCGATATCTTAAACCAATCCGGAGATGAACATTCGATGGGTTGAGGGTAATTGTTGTCCTTAACGGGAGGCACTACCACTTGTTAAAGCTTTTAAATTTGCAAATCAAATGTTGTGAGGACGAGGCTCTAGCGGTGACCCGGGTCACACATTTGTAGTAGTAATATCACTGGATTAGTCAACTTAACATTATCACGTACCAAGCGGATTCGAAACCCAAAGCAATACTATTCGTAACCTGATCATTTTCGACATATTTACTTTCATGTTATTTACTATTATGTTCGTTACATTTCTGTTACACACTTCATGCATGTTTTTACTTTTCTGTTATTTACTTTACCGCCATTTACTTTTCTGTCATTTACTTTCCTGTTCCACAAGCACACAAAACTCACTCACTAATTAAACCGGCTAAACGTTAACAGAAGTTTATGTTGGAATTCGACCATGTCCATTGGTTCGATACTTGGTTCTTACCTAAACTATATTACGTTACGATGGGTGCACTTTCCTATTGTGTGTTTTTAAGTTAAAGTGATTATCATTTTATAAATTTAAAACCCGATCTTGTAAAACCATCCTAAACAATATGTATTATATTTTTATATATTAAAACACTGCGCATCAATTTCGTATCAATTTTTGGATTTCTTCCTTCTCCATTATGAGTAATATCTTTGTGGCTTTCGAACCAGTTCTGTAATGAGGTTTGTAATTCAGCTTGTAGGATTGGAAAGTTTGCATCGAATGCTTTTCCTACTTCTAATGCAATTTGTTTACGGATGTTCTCCAGAACTTGCTTAACTTCATTTTCCTTGGGAGGTGGAGATTCAGCTCTCATGTGACTCCCTTCATCATGTATTTCGTCGTTTTGATGTTCAACCATCGTTTGCTGAAACATGGCATCGTTTTAAATCTCTCGTTCGTTTACCCTAATCATAGTCTAGGGTTTTATACTACAAGCCTTTTATCAGTTTAACCCTATTAAAGTATTCTAGGGTTTCAAATAAGGCCCCATCTATGCATTTTACACATATGCACATTCATTCATGCATTTTAATCATGCATGATCACATTCCCGGCTTACTATCTGTTGACATAAGTTATCATATGATGTTCGCGATATCATGGGGTCCCATATATTAGCTCCTATACCGGCAAGGTATAAGGCTATATATGTTACTCATCATGATACTCCCAACGATCACATGGAGCTTATTTCATACAAATTTCAGCCCACGTATACTCACACCTTTTTGTTTAAGCACTGGATTTAAACATACCTGCTTTCTTGGATGGCCTTGGATTGAATCCCTATTGATATCACGAGCACTTATGGTTTGAATTTAAGTACCCTTCTAATACTTAAATCCCTTAAATCGTGCTCTGATACCAACTTGAAACACCCTACTTTTCATTTATTATTTTATCAGAGTTTAAATTGCGGAAAACGGTCCCAGTTTAGCAAAACATTGCCATTAAATGGCCAACGTATATTTTTATTATAATATTGTTTTACATTTACAATATTCTGTTACATATGATCTAGGGATTCTCTACTTTGATTGGCCTCGTCCATAGGAAGCCTTATTTCACATGCTTCTTTTCTTCAGTGTTTGGAAAACCTTTTGGATTAGCTTACGTTAAGTAAGTACACTGCATCGTTCATTTTATTATGAACCCTTTAGGTTCTTATTATTGTTCAAGTTTCCCGGGCTCTCGGCGCCCCAATGACCATCTTCGGACGTACCTCCGGTCATATTATTCGTACATTTTATGTGTGTGTTAACCCCCTCATGACCATCTGCGGACATACCCCGGTCATAGTATTCATTTCATTTATGGGTGTGCTAACCCCCTCACGACCATCTTCGGACATACCTCCGGTCATAGTATTGGCAAGGTTCTTGTACTCGTCAGTATAGACCCCTTGTATTTGTAATGAAGACTCAATTTCCACGAAGGCTCATTCATTTCTTAGACCCATAGGCTTTGATCTTTAATTTTATTCTTTATTATTGAGATCCACCTTAAAGGCGAGGTATCTCATTTCATTTGGGACCTTGAGTATCTTAGACTCACAGCCTCCCAAATATATCAAGCATTTGTTTTCATTTCACGTATATGCTTGATTCATTTCATCAACCAGTCCTCACCTTAAAACTTCATAACGGTTTCTCCATAATGCACTAAAAGGGTTTATATATAGGAAGTACCAGCGGTGTATCCACCACCCTTTTAACACTTCGTGAGTACTCTGTTATTTCATTTTAGGGTTTAGACTCGTTCCATCATACTCATTCATATTTGCACGTATCATCATGCATTCACGTATTCATATTCAACATGTATTCACATATTCATGCATCTGTGTATTCAGTTTCATAATGCATTTATACTTATCAT
The DNA here is from genome assembly GCA_023525975.1 of Smallanthus sonchifolius. Classification (NCBI taxonomy): domain Eukaryota; kingdom Viridiplantae; phylum Streptophyta; class Magnoliopsida; order Asterales; family Asteraceae; genus Smallanthus; species Smallanthus sonchifolius. The sequence goes on along the minus strand of CM042030.1, from coordinate 22,182,391 downwards.
CATTCGTTAAACTTGGGTGATCATCCTTCCAGAGCAGTACCTCTAACAGAGATGTTCACAGGAAAGAGTGACGGGTCCAGGAGGGATTTATACACCACTCTTTCCTTAGACAGAACATTCAGTTTAACTCGGACATAGCTCCCTTCGTTTTGGGTGTGAAGCGGTGTCAAACCAAAATACCCAATAAGCATTAGCTCTCCTGGAAAAGGAGGTGATCTAGCCGCACCTTCCAATACGGCTACCTTGTTACGACTTCACTCCAGCCACTAGCCCTGCCTTCGGCATCCCCCTCCTTGCGGTTAAGGTAACGACTTCAGGCATGGCCAGCTCCCATAGTGTGACGGGCGGTGTGTACAAGGCCTGGGAATGGATTCACCGCCGTATGGCTGACCGACGATTACTAGCGATTCCGGCTTCATGCAGGCGAGTTGCAACCACACTGGGACTGAGACACGGCCCAGACTCCTACGGGAGGCAGCAGTGGGGAATTTTCTGCAATGGGCGAAAGCCTGACGGAGCAATGCAGTGTGGAGGTAGAAGGCCCACGGGTCGTGAACTTCTTTTCTTGGAGAAGAAGCAATGATGGTATCTGGGGAATAAGCATCGGCTAACTCTGTGCCAGCAACCGCTTATCAAATAACTACATACTGGTCAGAAGATCACCCTTTTGTTTATTATATCTTTGTTGTTGTCTTTTAGTCTATACCCCAAAACATTCATATTGGTTTCATTACGAAGTATCAAAGAGGTTTATATATAGGAAGTACCAGCTTTGTATCCACTACCCCTTGATACGTCGTGACTACTCCATTATTCTCGTTTAGTGTTTAGACTAATCCCTTATTACCCCGTACCCATGTTGTACACGTATAACACATATCATTTAGTCATATAATTCACATAATCATGTCTAGGGTACGGGTCCAGTGTACTTACTTTAACCTTGAGTCGCTTCCTACGTTCGTTCCTCGCTTAAACGTCTCTCCGGATCCGAACCGCACTCGCAGCGTACCGCACTCGCACTTTAACACGCAACACCGGGTCTTCTAACTCACCTCAGATTGTATGTGTGTGTTGTGGTGTTTCTGTGTGATTTTATTGCAAGTGAATGGCCTCAAACATCAATTTATAGGCAAATTTTTGAGCCCGTAACGGACCGTTATTTCCGGTGATGGTCCGTTACTGTTTTCTTGGCCTCCAAGCACTTTCTGATCACGTAACAGACCGTCACGGCCCCTGACGGTCCATTACGGGCTCAGAAATTTGCGGCTTGACGGACCGTTATGGATTTTGACAAAAAAAGGTGCGTTTTCACGATTTTGCTACGTGACTGACCGTCACGGACGGTGACGGTCCGTTATGGCTTGTGACACCCATGACGGACCGTTACACATGGTGACGATATGTTATGACTCCATTTTCAAATTCTTAAACTCTTCTTGCCGAGGCACCTAAGTTTCATATATTATGGCTTCCTTAACTCATTTTATAGCCCGAGATATGCTTATGGGAAATGTTGGCTATTTTCGGACGAACCGCTTTTCTGTTTTCGTGTCTGGTTACATTCTAGCGTCGCGTTTCTTAGCCGACATGTGTCCCGACTTATTTTAAGAGTTTGGGATGTTACACATAATCACTACATCTCTTCCATTTAATTGTTTGTTTATCATTTAAAACATGTGGTATGCGAGTATGGTGGTGGCTGAGATCGAAGGGGTGGTCGGTGGAGGTGATAGGTGATCGTTGGTGATGCGCGGAAGACCCAAGGCTGCGTGGGATGGCTGGGCCGACGTGGGATGGCTGCAACAGCGTTGAGGAGGGCCAATGAACGGCTGTAAGGGCTGGCCGAAGGCCATGGACTGCGAGGGGGACGTGGTTAGCAAAGGCGGGGGACGGCGGTAGTCGTCGGGAGCCGTGAACAAAGCTGGGAATAACCATTATGTGTCCGGTGATTGTTTTAATCGAACATAGAGTGTGCGTGCATGCATGGATGATTATGTAAGGGGTGTGAGTCGTGCATGGCTACGTGCGTGAGGGAGTGGCCATGCATGATGACTAGTTAGTCGAGCGGGTGATGTTTTTAACGTCGGGTCACGTATTGACTCGTGTATTATGCGTATTGTAGGTGCGAGGTCGAAAGAAGGATGAGGAAAACTAACGAGTTCTAAGGAACGAGTTGTGTCGCGTAAAGGGGAGTTTCTATCGCCCTCTTTTAAATGTTTTATATTTTTGGGTATGAACTACATGTGACGAAAATGTTTTACTATACGCAAATCATAGATAACGAGTTGTGGTGAAATAGGTATTTTAATATTAATTATGCTTGTGTGTGCATGTTGTTTATGTGTCACGTACGTGAATGACGTGGCGGGTTATCAAATCGAAAGCTTGATATTGTGTTTGATGAGGTCAAACGGGTTATTGTGTCTGACGGCAGTCAGGCAGGAAAATTGTGTTTGCTTGTGTCCACAGATACAGTAACCGGGATATATTGGTGTGTTGTTGATATTAACTAATTATTTTGAGATGAACTATTTAACGGGAAATGTGGTAAACCTTTTTAGTAGCGAAACCATTTTGATAACTTTTTTCGGGACTAATCATCCCTAATAATTCACTATAGACTCACTCAACGTAGCTCACTTTTTAGCATGTATTTCAGGTAAAGAGAAGGAATGAACTGGCGGCTATTGGGATGACGAATGTTTACCTGGCTTATGATGACTTTATGGAATTCCCGTGTTTAACTGTTTATTTGAATTTTAGTACTTGACTATTGTCATGTTTTAACTTTGAAATTTCCGCCGCATGTTATGATACTATTCAATGTCTAAGATTACTTAGCTTGTGATTGTGCCAACAAGTAGGGTTCCCGGGTTTGGGGCCTAACATTTATCTTATTGGTCGTGTCATGGGACGGGCCATGGGTCGGGCCACGGTTCGGGCCATGGTTCGGGCCATGGGACGGGTCATGGGAAGTGTCATGGTTTGGGTTATTGGTCAGGGCATGGGTTGGGTAATGGTTTAGGCCATACTTGGGGTCATGAGAGGGGGCATGGGATGGGTCATGGGAAGGGTCATGGTTTGGGTCTTGCCTCGGGCCATGGCTCAGGCCATGGTTCGGGTCTTGCCTCGGGCCATGGCTCAGGCCATGGTTCGGGTCATGGGTCAGGTCATGGGGCGGGTCAGGGTTCGGGTTATGGGGCGGGACATGGTTCGGGTCATGGGTCGGATCATGGCGGGGCCATAGTTCGGGCCATGGTTCGGGTCATGGGACGTGTCATGGTTCGGGTCATGGGTCAGGAGGGTATGGGTCGGGTCAAGCGACCGATCATGGTTCAGGCCATGGGTCAGGTCATGGATCGGGTCATGGGCTGATTCATGGGTCAGGTCGTGGGTCTAGTCATGGGTCCGGTCATGGATCGAGTTTTGGATCGAGTCATGGGTCCGGTCATGGGTCTGGCCATGGTTCGGGTCATGAGTCGGGTCGTGGGTCGAGGCATGGGTCGGGCCATGGTTTGAGTCCTGGTTCGGGTAATTAATTAAACAAAATCATTCCACTCCTTGAAGTAATGAAAAATAACACCCCTCCATGGTTTGAATCACATTCCTTATTTATGTAATAGTCCATTCCATTCCTCTGTGATTACCAAACATGTTTTATTTCATTCCAACGTAATGACTCATTTCATTCCACCATTTATTCATGCATATCAAACACTACCTAAGACCTGTTTTATTATTTAATTTTGTTATATTTTATGTATGTTTTATATTTTTGATTAAATATGGCTTTTTAATATATATATATATATATATAAATATATATAGATAGTTTTAGTTTTATGTATGTTTAATATACACATATTTTTAATTTTATATTATTTATGATGTTATCTGGTTCTTAATCCGATCCGACCGGTTCGATTGGTCCGACCATTGAACCTCTGAGGCGTCCGATTCTCTATCCGATATGGGTATGAAAACATTGGTTTGAATACAAGAGTTACGAATCGGGTCTTTAGAGATGGAGAATAGAGAGAAGCTAGTCTATAGAGAGAAATGGTTGAGAGATTTTCTTGAATTTATATTTTTTTGTTTTTTTGTTTTACTAACAAGTGTAATTTAGTCAACTTACAACAAGTTAACAGAATCATCCTAGCGGTGTTAGAGGGCTGGCTTTAATTGAAACGAAAATAAAACCATAAGGACTCAAAAAGTGAAATTGAAACTATTGAACTCAAAGAGTAAACTGGAGCAAACCACAGGGACTTAAACCAAAATTTACTCTTATATATATTACCAATGTTTTGAAACCTGGGTCGGACCGGTTCGACCTGGAGTCGGTGCCTAAGGCAGTCCGACTATGCGTAGTTGAGCCGTCCTCGAAAGGGTTGGCCGGTTCAGGCGGCCATTGTAGGATCAAAATACTGATTTGGTGAAGAAATCTAACAATAAAAGATGAACACACAAGATAAATCAATAAAACCTACTAGATAGATTTGCAAAAGATGAATACAATAAAAACGCTCAAATCTCTAGAATGTGTGCACCCTACAAAAACCCTAATCACTTTTTATTTATAACGTAATTACAATTAAGTCCCTAGAGTTTAACAAAAACATTAAATCTATCATTAACAATAATAATAGTAAATATATTTTGTCTAAACAAAATATATTTATATAACCGGAAACATTAAATCTATCACGAGTTGAGCTCCACACGTCAAACCGTCGCCCGGACTTCTCGTGTTGACTTTGACTGCTTCAGGTTGACTTTGTTGACTTTGGATTTTTTGACTTTGACTTAACTTTTTGACTTTATAATATTAGATACAAATTTAGACCCAACATCCACGTATAATGGCTTGAGTGATAGTCCTAAGCCATTATAATCTTACTTAAACATTCATACCTAGCTTAGTGGTAATAACTCAATTGTTAAAAGTTAGTCGGAACCTTACCTCGAGACTATCTATGGCTTATTGCGGACAAATAGTGAGAAACCGGACTTCCGAACACGAACAGGAACCTTGGCATGATTCCCTAGTCTAAGTGTGTGTTTTGAGAGTGGGTTTGGGGTGTGGGATGCTCTAAAAATGACTGCTCAACCCATCTATTTATAGGTTGATCGACCTACCCGTAGCACACCGTTAACTACTGCGGTGACAGTCCGCTAAGCAATAGGGTGGCTTATCTTCTGCATGGCGAGCACGTGGTAGACCGTTATACACGTTGGTAACAGACCGCTAAGAAACATTGCCACTGGCGGACCGCTAAGGTTCTCATGACGGTCCGCTATAGGCTTTCCACGCGTCAGTTCTCACTCGTTAGTCAGCTGACGGGTGGCAGCTCATCATTGCTGCCTTCTTCTCCACGTGGTGGATCGCTAAACGTGTAGGTGACGGTCCGCTAAAGACAAATTTCAGAAATTTTCATTTTCAGTCCTTGGACTTTGCTTTATTTATATTCTAGCCCCCTAGGGTTTTCATTATTTACCGTTTTAGTCCTTCAAGCTTCTGTATGGTGAAATTTGGGGTGTTACAAATCTACCCCCTTATAAAGGTTTCGTCCTCAAAACCTGTTACTTACTCGAATAAGTAGGGATAGGATTGTCTCATCTATTCCTCTGTCTCCCATGTGGCTTCAGATCCCTTTCGATGTTGCCACTGAATTTTCACTAGCTTGATTACTTTATTTCGTAATCTCTTCTCTTTCCAATCGAGTATAGCCACTCGCTTCTCAACATAATTTAATCTTTCATCTACCTCAATATCATTCAGTGGTACAATAGAGGTTTATCTGCCAGACACTTGCTTAAGTGTGATACTTGGAATTTCGAATGGATTGCACTCAACTCCTTAGCCAATTCCAGATTATAAGCAACCTTTCCCATAGAGCTGTAATTTTAAATGGTCCAATGAATCTTCTTATTTACCTGTTACTTCTTATTTATTTATATTCTATCCCCCTAGGGATTTCCTTATTTACCTTTTTAGTCCTTCAAGCTTCTATATGGTGAAATTTGGGGTGTTACAAATCTACCCCCTTATAAAGGTTTCGTCCTCAAAACCTGTTACTTACTTGAATAAGTAGGGATAGGATTGTGTCATCTACTCCTCTATCTCCCATGTGACTTCAGATCCCTTTCGATGTTGCACTGAATTTTCACTAGCTTGATTACTTTATTTTGTAATCTCTTCTCTTTCCAATCGAGTATAGCTACTCGCTTCTCGACATAATTTAATCTTTCATCTACCTCAATATCATTCAGTGGTACATGAGAGGTTTATCTGCCAGACACTTGCTTAAGTGTGATACTTGGAATTTCGAATGGATTCCACTCAACTCCTTAGCCAGTTCCAGATTATAAGCAACCTTTCCCACTAGAGTTGTAATTTTAAAAGGTCCAATGAATCTTGGACTCAACTTTCCTCTCTTTCTGAATCTAATGATCCCTTCTCATGGAGATACTTTCAATAGAACATAACCTTCGACCTAGAATTCTATTGGCCTTCGCCTTTTATCTGCATAGGACATCTATCTGTCTTGAGCAACTTTTAAGAGAGCCTTAATCTGATCTAATTTCACACCTGTAGCTTAGACAATCTCTTTGCTTCATATTTATTTCTGTACAACCTCTCCCTAACAGATAAGAGTTCTACATTTTCTTCTGTATAACATTTCGTATTGCGGCATGCCAATACTTGCATGATAGCTGTTGTTATACGAGAATTATACCAATGGTAGATGACTATCCCAACTCCCACCAAAGTCCATAATACAAGCACGCAACATATCATCAAGTGTTTGTATCGTTGTTTCGTTTAGGTCATTCGTTTGAGGATGATATGCCATGATAATCAATAACTAGGTTCCCATTTCTTCGTTAAACTTCTTTCAGAAACGTGACGTAAAACGTGTGTCTCTGTCGAATACAATTGAAACCGGCATTCCACACCGTGAGACAATTTCTTTGATAAACACTTCTGCTAACCTTTCTGATGAGCAAGTCTCACGTGTCGGTAAGAAGTGAGCACTCTTAGTTAATATATCAACTATCACCCATATGGTGTCATAACCTTTAGCTATTCTCGATCGCTTTGTCATGAAGTCCATAGTGATATGTTCCCACTTCCATTCTAGAATATCTAGTGGCTGCCATTTTCCATAAGGCTTTTGATGTTCTTCTTTAACTTGAGAACAAGTTAAGCATTTAGCCACATATTTCATGACATCAAATTTCATACCGGGCTACCAATAATCTTGGAACAGATCTTGGTACATTTTCGTAGTACCCGGATGAATAGAGTATCGTGACTTGTGAGCTTCATCTAGAATTCTAACTCTAAATTCACCCATATGTGGTATCCACATACGGCCAAATCGAGTACTAACTCCATACTCATTTTCTTCTAAACATTTCTCCTCTCTGTCATTCTTTCCTTCTTAACATTTTCTGCTTTAATGCTTCTATTTGAACAGTTTTGAGCGGAGTCAAAAATTCAGGAGTTACAACTAACTTATATGACTTCATCCTGATAGGAGGATGCTCTTCCTTACTGTAACATCCTTGATTTTTCCATGATAGTTATGTAACCTTTTAGTGATACTATTGATTCCTTATGCGTTCCTGAAACTATTTCGATCTATGAAAACGTTAGCATAATTCAATTTCAATACATTGTGATTCTATATATTGTCATTTACTATGGTGATTCTATGTGATTCAATGCTATATTATCATATATCTTGCCTAATGTAGTAACTTGGATGCCTTAAACCCTAATCAAAAAAATTAATTTTATGGAAAGTATCTATCTTTAGAAACCTAAATTCAAACTTAGAAGGTCGAAAATTTCATATTTGTAACTACAAGGTTCATTGTGTAACATTTTATAAAATCCCATACTTGAATGATTATTTATTTAAATCTTTTTATGAAACCGAGATTTTATATTTGTTGGAAACTCTATATTAATATATATTCTTTTATTTTAAACAATAATTATCCTAAACCTATTAAACATTTTATATAATTCAACATATAACTAACACTTGTAATCAAGTCATGAATGTTATTAAATCCTAAAAAATAAATGTCCATATTTTTTAAAAAACTTACGATTCTTTTATACATATATAAATTGATGGGAATTAAACCTCTTAATTATCCTTGAATATTATTAAACATTTTATTAAAGCTAACTAGTAATTATTTAAAACTTAACCAACTACAATTCTATCCTAACTCACAACTCATGATTCTATCCTAATCTCCCCAAATCCATCAAAATTTTATAAATATTAACCTATTCTTTTATAAAAATCCTAGTAACTAACTAATCCTATTTGCTAGTATCTTTTAGCTCCTAATACAATCCTAATCCAACTAGAACTCCTCATTTTTCTCTAAATCCTAACCTATAAATAGAGGCCTTGTTTCTCCCTTTTCTTTACACCATTCTTTTGAAATCTAGAGCCCCAATGCTGCCCAAAGTCTGAAGATCCAAAGTAGTTTCTTATTCACAAGTAAGTTCTAGTCATCATGTTCTTGGTGTTCTTAAAATTTTATCTTTAATTCATTCAATGTTTTTTACAAAAACAACTTTAGATCTACGATTCCCTAACACTTACATGTTATAATCATAGATCTAGGTTATCAAAGATTGATTTAATCAATAAAAATAAAAACTTTTCTCTAAAACATAAAAACTATAATGCTGAATTTTTGACAGATTCGTCACCCTATCTTATCGAGGCAACAGAACTTTTTCAAGTGTTTCTTATTTTGAAAATCAAGTTTAAGGTCTCACGGTCGAAACGCCTACTCGTACGTCTTCTGGTTCATAGTTTAAGTCCCTCAAACAGCCCGCGCAAAATCGGTGCACAAAGCTGTCAAAAGCTGTCAAAAACCCCCTTTTTGCAAACTTTCATGATATTCATAATTTTTATAAAATATATGAATTTTATTATAAAATAAGTGATTTTAACAAGTTATAAGTTATAAAAATACATAAATTTATGATATTTATAAGTCTTTTAATCGCATTCAAACTTTTTATATAAAAATCTAAGCTTTGATTCATTTTTACTCTCGATCCATTCTTGAATCATGTTTGTATTCAAACTCTCTACTTTTTCAGTTATAATCCTCTAATATTCAACTTATTCATTTTAATCCCAACTAAAATCATATTTACACTTTAGCCCCTACACTTTCTAAAGTTACCAAATAAACCCTAAACTTGGTCTAGTATATCAATAGAGTAACCATCCAACCGGTATGTAGTTATCTGACAAGCAGAAAATTCTGGCTAGGAAAGACGGGGTCTTGATCCAACCAACTCTTTCCTGGGAACGCTTCTGTTAGAGGTACTATTCTGGTACGATAACCACTCTAGTATATGACAACCACTTTCCTCTATTTACAATATCAACCTTTATCTATTCTAAACTTAAATTCTAAAACTAACTTGCACTATAACTTACTTAGGGTTTAATCCTTAAGGCATTCCCATAACCAAGTTACTACCATGACAAGATTCTACCCACCTACTTGAAGGTGAGATACATAGCCCTTTTTACTTTTTATATTTAGGGTGGAAAACATGCTCGTATATCAAAGGTTGTACAAACTATATCAAACTCAAATACTACTTTTGCTATTTCAATAACAACTTTCTATACTGTAGGATCGTAAGATTACAAGGTGATTCTATTTTAGTTGATATTGGCGGAAACAATAACAACCAACAAAGTAAACAGCAAGAATACTGATAAATGCACTGTTGTATTGAACTTCTGAGATTACAAGTTTACAAGTAAAACACTATCAAGAAGCACCATGAAAGCACAACAAGCACTTCAAAGACACTCTTACTATGAAGTGTTTACACAGTATTTATAGTAACTTAGAATCAAGACAGACCCTTGATTCTAAGGATCAGATCTAACACAAGCCGTTGATCTTGTTTATTAATCTAAATTACACGCAAAGGCTAATCTAGATAACTTTATTGAAACGTCTTCTTAGGCATCATTGTTTGCATGCTTGGAGACGTGCGTCCTTGTCCTTTATTGGTTGCACCACTGAGGTTCCTTCTGCTTGGAGTGTGGCAGTAGCTTTTACAGAAAGGTGTCAGAGGCGCTTCACATGGATAGTCAGCTGCAACGTTTGGTCTTCAGTTAGTAAGGCTATCAGCAGCAAAGATGAGAATAATGCTGCTGATAAGCCCATCAGCACCAACAAGTGTTGAATGCTGCTGATAAGCCTATCAGCAGCAACAAGTGTTGAATGCTGCTGATAAGCCTATCAGCAGCCATTTTTGATGAATGCTGCTGATAAGCCTATCAGCAGCCATATATGATGAATGCTGCTGATAAGCCTATCAGCAGCATTTGTACTTAGAATAATTTGGTAGCAATCAGTCTTTGGTTCTACAAACTCCCCCTAGACTGATGCAACCAAAATTCTTCTAATCACTTTGCTGCTGAAGCTTTTGCATGTGGCTGACTATCCTTTCGACCTCATAGCCTCTTGGATCCTTGCTGGGATTGTTCAGTGGAAGTTCAGACAGAGTCTTGATGTCTTTGTGTGGCATTTTGTAGATTACTTTGCTTGAACATCTCATATGCTGCTTCTTTACATCAATCAGAGTGAACTCATCCAGATCAGTATTGTAGGACCAAGATACAAATGGAGAGTGGGACTTGAGTGGCTTGATGTTAATGATCACATCTTTGCTAGGGTTGAAGTAGTGTTTGATTGATAGCACAAGATGTTTCCCACTCTCATTTGCAGGCTCATGAGCTTCACCCAGCTCCAAAATTCTTCGTAGGTCTGAATCTGGTATTTGCAGAACCTCATCAACAGACCTGTATGTAGATCTTCTTCTTTCAGTTCTCCCCCTGAAGATCTCAAACCTTTGACCCTGTGGATTGTAGACCCATTCAACTATGTCTCTTAAGTCTTCAGGTTCAGATGAGGGTTTGGATTTCTTCAAGGGAGGCTGTTGATGAGAGGGAGCTGGGTGGGATGATTTGGACTTGTTGGGTGGAGGAGTGGAAGGTTTGGGGAGGAGAGTGGAAGGATGATGGACTGAGGAAGAGGTAGGTGAGGGAGAAGGCTTGGGTTTCTTTGTCTTTGGTTTTTCTTCTTCATTGATAGGTACCCTTTTCTTGGATCCCTTCTTCCCTAGTCTTTCTTCCTCATCCTTTTTAACTTTGAAGTAGAGGGCTTGCAGGTTCATGAAATTCATAGGACCTAGCCTCTTTCCACTATCTCCTCTAGCCTTAAGGAAGTCAATCATGACCTTCCTCTCTTCATGGGTCCGTTTATTGAAGGCAATGGTCTTCTTGGACTGTAGCTTGGCTTTTTCTTCTTCTCAGCCTTTTTCTTTTTAGCCAATTGACCCTACTGAACCATGAAGGCTATGTAGACTTCTTTAGTTGTTAGTTTCTCAAGGTAGTCTGCATCCTCACCTTGAGAGACTAGAGTCTTTATCCACTCCTCCCTCATTTCTTTAACTAGTTCAGAATCGGTTATTCTGAACTTAGCTTCTTCTTTCTTCTTCTTCTCCAACTCTTCCTCTTCTCTATTGAATTGTTCCTGCAGTTGAAGAGCAAGAGCTGCATCTTCTTCAATCCGGTCAACTGCAGGAATCTTCCTTTTTAGTTCATCCAGCTGTTTAGCATACAGCTGGATGGTTTGTTCTCTTAGAAGAATGGCTGTTTTTCTTTCTTGAACCTTTTTCAGGTCAGCCATCTCCTTTTCTTCTCTTCTTCTTCTTTTCTCTTCCCTCTCCCTTTTTTCTTTTAGCAACCTCTCTTCATCTTCATCAGTCATGATTCCCTTTCCATTGTTTATATTGGATGCCTCTACTTCAGCTTCACTGATCACAACAGCAGATGATGATGCTGCTATTGGGATCTCTGCCTCAGCTTCATTGGCAATTTGAGAAATTGACAAGGGACGGTCACTGTCTTCATCAAGTTGATAATTAGGACTTTCTATTTCCCTCAGTTGATCCCTAATTGAAGATCTTACGCCATAAGCTGCAGATGTGATATCAACATGTGGAGTATCTGAGCTGGAGTCAGTATCAGAAGTTGACACTGTCTCTTTCGAAGGAATCAGTCCTTCCTTTTCAAGATGGGCTTTGATGATGACCATCATTGCCTGGCTCTCTAGTGAGTTAATGTTGCAGATGTTGGCTCGGAGCTGAAAGATCTTGAATAGGAAGTCTGAGGGCAGATGAAGGATGTTCCTGGTGTTGATGATGAGAGAGGAGCCATTGCTGAGCAGAAGAGTGTGGTCAAGAGACTTAGTGCTCACCCAACCTAGCACGTCCAAGTCCTTGACCAGGGAGGCATACAGGAATCTTCGAAGGCCCAGAACTTCTTCTTCTTCAGTGAGAAGACTGCTCCTTGTTATTTCAAGATTACTAGGAGTCAGTCTCCTTTCTGCGGCCACCGAGGATTCAGGATAAGCTACCCGATGTGCTGCTTTTAGGAATCTTTAGAACCTGGGTAGATTATCCTCCATCAGGTCATAGAACCTGCCAATGGCAAGTTCTGCTGAGAGATCTGCTGAGTTGTTGATGCAGTTTGATACGTATAGCTCTAGGACTTGGAGGGCATTGAGAGAATTCCAGTTCAGCTCTTCTACTCCGCTGAATTCCCATCCAATCCAAAACCTCTCAACTGATCCATCATACCCCCAAGCTAGGATGGAGTCAAATTCTAGCTTTCTTGATGATCTGAATAGATGGGGGGTTGAGGATTGACCAATGATGGCTGCTGCTTCAGGGATGATGCTGAATGGTGTATTTGGTTGTTCTGTGTCTTCAGTACCATTCAGCATTTCATCGACAGCCCTGACGACCAACTTCCAGTCTTCAGATTTCTCTTCGTCTTCGTTATCTGGGACTGGCAAGTCATGAATTTGGACAAAGGCTGGCTTGAATAGTAAGCTTTGAAGTACAACCTGCTCTTGAATCCAGTCGTCAAGACTGTCTTTATCTTCTTCCATTGAGACCATCTCCCCCTTTTTGGTTGCATCAGTAGACAGGTAGGCATCAGTTTGGGTGCCTACTGATACAAGAGAGGAAGTGGCTAAAGTTGGGCATTTATGGGCTTCATGCATAGCGACTTGGTGTCTTAGTTTGGACATTTCAGCCTCTAGCATAGCCACCCTGGCCGTCAATTCCATGTTATGAAGTTTCAGTCTGTCCTCATCCACAGTTATGGAATCCTTGGACCCAGATGGGGCCGTAGGCCGAGCCTCAGCATCCCCATCACCCGTGGTTTCTTGGCGCCTGGGATTCCTCTCAGTGAAGGGAGTTTCCAAGGAAACACCCTCACCATGAGTTGTCGTGGTTGAGGTCTTAAAGATGTTGTCACTGTCCTCCTGGTCAGTTGATGGACCAGCAGTAGTGACAGCCTCGTCCACATCCACTCTTTCAATACTCCCAGAGTGGACCTTCAAGGGTGAAGAACTTGGGTTGGGTGTTTCGGAAGCAAGACCAATCAGTACCTCCTTGATGGTGGTAGTGGGAGAAGGTACATCACTTTGGTCAGGTTCCTCCACACTTAAGTTCAAAGAAGAGAGGAATGGCTCGAAGGGCTGTTCTATGGATCTGGGAAGTGATCCTAATCCTAATAGAGAGACTTTCGAAGGAGTCTCCCTAACAATGTGGCTTTCCCTTATGATATTCTCACTAGAATGTTGTGATTCTGAGTGAGGGATGTTGGCTTGGGTTTGGGCCTTGGAGGCAAGAGAAGAAGGAGTTCTCTTGCCCCTCTTCCTTGTATATTTGGCTGCAACCGGGGCCCTATGTTCTGGTTGAGCAATCAATCTGGGGGTGAGTAGATTATGTGCCTGTACATCCTCAGTAGAATGCACAGGGGTTCGATCAAAGGAAGCAGTAGTTTGAGTTTGTGGCAGTGAGGTGGAGGGTGTGGGATCAGTATCAGCTGGGTTTGCTGAACTGTCACCCTGGGCACTTTGCGTGTTCAACATTGTAGACAACAATGGAACATTGGCCCCTGAGAACTTTGATGAAACTGTTCTCATGCTTTGAAAAATATTGTTCTTATGTCCCAAAATTGAGTAGATTCTTGCAGTTTTTGAAAGATCTTGGTGCTCAATGTTGAACACTTCCTGCAAGAATCTTGGGTACATGAAGAAATGTGATTTCACCCTTTCCTGAAGGTTGTATCTCAAACCTTCAAGAATGAGGTGAGAAAAATTGAAACCCTCCCCAGTTATCATACCGTGAATTGCCGACGCAAGTCCGGAGCTGAGTTGGTTCCAGCCACTCCTCTTCTGGGATATGCATTGGAGAAGAGTGTGGCAGAGATACTTCCATTTGGGACCCATGAGTGCCTTCTCTATCGGATACTCTGTTTGATTCCCAGTGTACCCTATGGATACAAAGGTCCTCATGTATACGTCTCTTGGGTAAGAGGAGGCGTCCCCTTCATCTTGAAGCTTGAGGTGTTGGCGGAGCTTTGCTTCAGTGATGATTATCTCTTTGCCGTCTACTGTTCCTTTGATTTGGGGAGTGCCCTGTTCAGTAGAATACACGGCTGAGGTCCAAAAATCTTCCATGTGGGAAGTGTAGATGGTTGGGTTGACTGTTAGGGCATGGAGGATTTTGGACCGACAAAGGAAGTCGATCATATCGTTGAAACCTTCAGATTTATTGCCCTTTATTAGGCATGCCGTGAGGTTGTGATATGGGGAAAACTTGTCGTTGGGGTTGTTTATGTCTGCACCTGCCATTATAATGGATTTGGAGGGAAGAGAGAAGGGTGTTTGAATGGAGGGATTAATTATGGAGGGCTTTGAATGCTGTGGGGACGGGAGATAAAGTGATGGGTTTAGGGTTTGAAATTGAATATGAAGAGGTTGTGGGAACGTTTGAAATTGTGATATAACGGCAGACGAAGAAAAAGCAACCTTACTTGTACAGTACAACCTGTTTCACTTTTCATTGTTACAGTTGTAAAGCACTCGAGCAGTCATGGTAAAGACTGAGAGTAGTTTTTACCGCGGTTAAAAGTTAATGTAGACTTGTTTTACACATCAGCAGCAAACTTGGTTGCTGCTGATGGTGTGCTATCCGCTGCAAACTTGGTTGCTGCGGATAGTGTAGTCTTTCAGCAGCAGATTTGGTAGCTGCTGACTGTTGTATTCTTTCCGCAGCAAAAAGGTTGCTGCTAACCGCCTTAAAGCTATCCGCAGGAAACTTGTTCCTGCTGATAACTTAAAGCGATCAGTGGCAAAGGCTTTGCTGCTGAAGAGTAAATCTGTCAGCAGTGAAAAAGTGCTGTTGACTATAACCTTTTATTAAGAACAAAAACATAAACATATTTACAAGGAAGGATAAAAATTGAGATATGTCTTTTTCAAAGTTCATCATGCCAATTGATTCAACTAGATATCAAAATCTTGCTTCATCAAAAGGTTTAGTGAACAAATCAACATATTGCTCATTTGTGTGAACCTTGGATAGGACAATTCTCCTTTTTTCAGCTTGATCCCTGATAAAGTGATACCTGATGTCGATGTGCTTAGTCTTGGAATGCTGCACTGGATTATTCGTGATAGAGATTGCACTCATGTTGTCAATGTGAATTGGAGTCTGCATGAAGGTCATTCCATAGTCAAGCATTTGATTTTGGATCCAGATGACCTGTGCACAGCAGCTTGAAGCTGCAATGTATTATGCTTCAGCTGTTGAAGTAGAGACACATGTTTGCTTTTTGCATTGCCATGAGATGAGCCTTCCTCCAAGAAATTGACATCCCCCAGATGTGGACTTTTTGTCCAAGTTACAACCCCCATAGTCACTGTCAGTGTAGGCATAGAGATTGACATTTTCATTCTTTGGATACCATAGCCCAAGTTTTGGAGCTCCCTTTAGGTATCTAAGGATCCTTTTGACAGCTTGAAGATGAGACACTTTTGGAGCTACTTGAAATCTTGCGCAGAGGCAAACTGCAAACATGATATCTGGTCTTGAGGCAGTGAGATACATGAGAGAACCTATCATTGCTCTGTACTGATGTTGATCAGTGTCTTGTCCTTCTTTATCCGGAGATAATTGATGGTGCACTTGCATAGGAGTTCTTGCAGCAGAGCAGTCAGCCATTTTGAACCTCTCCAAGATGCTTTTGACATACTTGGATTGGCTTATGAAGATTCCATTTGGTACCTGTTTGACTTGAAGTCCTAAAAAGAAATTTAGCTCACCCATTGAACTCATTTCGAATTTGGAATGCATCAGAACTTCAAAGTCTTTGCAGAGCTTCTTTCTTGTAGATCCAAAGATAATGTCATCAACATAAATCTGGACCAACAAAATTTCTCCCCCTTCATCTTTGATGAAGAGTGTCTGATCAATGGCCCCCCTTCTGAAGTTGTTGCTAACTAGATATCCAGATAAAGTTTCATACCAGGCTCTTGGGGCTTGGTGTAAGCCATAGAGAGCTTTGTCCAGTTTTAAGACCTTATTTGGATGTGCAGGATCCACAAAGCCTGGAGTCTATTTGACATAGACCTCTTCACCAATTTTTCCATACAAGAAGGCACTCTTCACATCCATTTGATAGATTATAAAGTTTTTGGATGCAGCATATGCCAAAAAGATTCTGATGGCTTCCAGACGGGCCACAGGAGCAAAGACTTCATCATAGTCAATGCCTTCTTCTTGAGTGTAGCCTTGAGCTACCAGTCTGGCTTTGTTCTTGACCACGATGCCCCTTTCATCTTGCTTGTTTCTGAAGACCCATCTTGTTCCAATGGCTGTTTGACCAGGTGGAAGATCAACAAGCTTCCAAACATCTTGTCTTTTGAATTGCAGCAACTCTTCCTGCATTGCTTCAATCCAGCTGTTGTGCTTGACAGCTTCATCAATCTTCTTGGGTTCCACCTGAGATAGAAAACAAGAGAACAAACAAATGTTGGCTTCATGAGACTTACTTCTTGTCTGGATACCTGTGTGGACTTGGCCAATGATGTTTTCCAGAGGATGCTCTTTGTTTATTCTCTGTGCTGGTATCACATCCAGCCGTATTCCCTCTTCAAGATTACTTTGGTTTAGATCAGCATTGTCTTCAGTTGTGAGGAGAGGAGCTTGGAGGTTCTGATCATTGTGTTCCATATTGTCAGCAGCATTAGCATCGGAGGCCTCTTCAGCATGGATTGAGGAGGCTTCATTAAAGATTTCTTGGTCAGAGAGATTGCTGCTTGTGGTGTTGGAAGTACTGGCTTCACCTGTACCGGCTTCTATAGCTTCTGCCACTGATGGAGGATCAATGGATGGCCTTTTCATCCTGATGTAGGGACTGGGAAAATCCAGTCTGTAGTCAGTAGAAGAGGTTGAGACAGAAGATGTTGATTTTGAAGAAGAACACTCCATATTTGAGAAAATGAGAGGCTCAAATATCTGGGTGAAGGAGTCTATATCAAAGAGCCAGTTAGGACCTTTGCCTTGTTCACAGACAACATGTTCCCTGCATTCCACATTAGCAGATTCTTCCACAATCTGAGTCCTAGAATTGAACACTCGGTAGGCCTTTAATTGAGAGGAGTAGCCCACAAAGTAACCGTCATCAGACTTTGCACCAAATTTAGCAAGAACTCCATGTGTGATGAGGATGGTACATGGACATCCAAAGGGCTTCAGGAAGCCAATGTAGGGAACTCTTTTGAGCCATAATTCATAGGGTGTTTTCTAGAGAGGCTTAACAATAAGGACTCTATTCTGCACATAACAGGCTGTGCTTACTGCTTCTGCCCAGAAAGTAAGGGGCAGCTTTGAGTCAGCCAGCATAGATCTTGCTGATTCAATCAGAGTCCTATTTCTTCTTTCAGCAACCCCATTTTGTTGAGGGGTTCTTGGAGCACTGTATTGCCTTTCAATGCCCTTGCTCTCATAGAAACTGTTCAAGGTGTGATTTTTGAACTCTGTTCCCTTATCACACCTTATGATCTTTTCCTTCAGATTGCTTTGATTCTCTACCTTAAGAATATAGGATTTGAGAATCTCAGCAGTTTCATCTTTTGTTCTTAGGAAGAATACCCATGAGAATCTGGAGAAGTCATCAGTTATCACCAGACAGTAGGACTTTTTGCCCATTGACATGACATTCGTAGGACCAAAGAGATCCATATGCAGTAGCTGGAGAGGGGTGTCATTTGTGTTCAATGTCTTGGGTTTATGGGAACTTTTGTGTTGTTTTCCCTTCAAGCAGGCAATGCAATGATCGTCTAGCTGGAATTCTTTGTCAGGAAGCCCTCTGACAAGATTGTCCTTCACTAATTTATTGATTGTTTTGATGTTAACATGGCTTAACCTCCTGTGCCAAAGAGCGGATTCATCAACTGATGCCTTTGACAGAAAACATGAAAAACTACCGGATGGAGTGGCTTCATTCATGTCAAGCACATATAAGTTGTCTTTTATACGAGCAGTTAGGAGAATCTTCTCTGGAGGGGGTTTAGATAGACCAGGAGCTAACACAAAACATTCTTTGTCAGTGAAGAGCATCCAATGCTTTTGATCACATACTTGGGAAACACTCATGAGATTGAAGTCAAGTTCTTTAACATAGTTGACTCTTTCAATACTCATCCTTTCATTGGACACGGTTCCTTGTCCAGTGATAGATCCACCCTTTGAGTCACTCCCAAAGGCAACATATCCTCCATTGAAATGTCTGAAGTTAGAGAGGATGGACCTGTTGCCTGTCATGTGCCTGGAACAGCCGCTATCTACCACCCAAGTATTGTGTTTGTTGCCTGGCTGTCCCTGCACATGGAAGATATCTAATTAGTGGGAGGATCATTGTAGTATGCAGCATTGTAGAAGATCGTTGCTAATTTGCCATTGTCAGCATGCTTGTAGTCAATAGAACCAATAGTTATGCTTGGAGATTGTTTGGCCTTCCATTGCTGTGTTGGTGGTTTTCTTGCTTTCTTTGCAGCAGAACATGTTATTGCTGACAATTTTGGCTTATCAGCAGCTGATTTTGCTGCTGAGGGCTTTGCTGGAGCAGTAGCAGTTTTTGCTTTGTCAGCAGCAGATACTTTTGCTGCTGATGCCGTTGTTTTTTATTTTGCTTTGTCAGCAGTGGAGACTTTTGCTGATGGAGGCTTTGCCTTTTGTTTCCTGGACTTTACTCTATCAGCAGCGATTTTGTTTGCTGCTGATGGGTTGAACACAGATGAACGATTTGCAACTTGGTTAAAAGGGTTGAAATTGCATGTTGCAGCAAAGTGGTTTGATTCCCCACATATGATGCAAGTTTGTTGAGGTTTCTGCATCTTCACTCTTTGAGGGGATAGAGATTCTCTGAACTTTGTTGCCTTTGCATTATAGCTTCTCACCTGTTTGTTTCTTTGGTGTTCACGGTAGTGAAAGCAGGTGCTGGCAGTGTGATTGTATTTGCCACACACAAAGCATGATACTGCTATCTTGTCCCTGTGAGAGTCCACATAGTTCTTATTTTGAAACAAATCTTTGAAGTTCCAGGGATGAGCTTTGTTATGTTCAAAGGTGGCTTCTTCTAGTGTCCTTTGAACATATGGACCTTTTTCTCCAGGAGTATGAGAAACATCAAACGCCTTTGACTTTGACTGAGATTTGGGGTTGGTGAAACCTGATGTCTCTCCCTTTTCAATGATTAGCTTTCTTCCACCTGGAGGATAGCTAATCTTGATTTATTTGAATGGAATGGGAGCTGGAATGGTTGAGGTAACAACAGGACAACCGGCTCCAGAGAGAGGAGTAGATGGGACTGTACTAGTTTCACAGTGGTCTGAGCACGTTGACTCAGATTCTGAAGAGGTGGAGCAGTCTTCCACGAAACATGCATTCATTGAAGGATCAATGTTTCGGTTTGCTATGTCAAGGTTTGCAGTGTTGAAGCTTGGTTGGTGAATGGCAACATAATCAGCAGGAGGAGGAACTGTCTGGTACTCGTCACTATGATATCCAAGTCCAGTTTTTACCCTTTCATGGACTTGAATATCTAACAATCTTTGTAACTTTTTAGATGAAAATTCATAATTTTCAACTTGTACTTTCTGTTTAGCCAGTTCAGCTCTGGTAGCTTTAAGTTTTACTAATAGATCATCAATCTGAGTTTCTAGATTAGTTTGTTCATGTTTTAATGAAGAAATATCTTTCTTAAGGCATTTAATTTTTTCTTTGTAAGTATCTTCGACCTTTTTGAATTCAGACTTCATTTGATGAAACTCTTCATTTTGATCTATTAGATTTTGGTTATGCTTTCTATAACCTAAAACTTTGTCAATGCAAGCTTGAGAGCAAAGATGTTCAAATACCTAAGGTGGTATCTCTGCATTGTCTGCCATAAGTGCTTGGTTGGAGGCAGGAACGTCTTCATATTGAAAACTCCAGTCAAAGTCTGAAGTTCCAACATTTGCACAGGCTGCAGTTTGTGCTGGAGGAGTTCCTTGCTGCTGCTGCCTGGGCTGACCTTGGTAAGCTTGTCTTTGATGGCTGGCACCCTGATTGGCTTTAGGTGCCTTGCACTCCCTAGCAAAGTGACCCATTTGGTTACAGTTGTAACATCGGATCTTGCTTTTATCAAGCCCAACTCTGGTGTTTGAGTTGTTGCTTGGAACTGACCTCCCGGTTCTAGAATAAAACCTTTTTGCTCTGAGGGAGAGCATGGCATATGAGTGCTGAATATCCATTTCTTTAAGATCATCTGGATGAAAGCATTCCAGATCCTCCTTTATGAATTACATGCTGCTTGAGTTGTCAGAGACAAAAGCAGTAGAGGTTGGCTGTTGAAGAGGTGCCTCAAGAAGAAATGGTGATGAGTTGGATTGTGAAGCAATTGGTCTTTGAGGATGAGTAACAATGGGAGGATAGTAGTTGCTTGCACTAGGACCAGAATGATCAGAGTGAAGCGCTGAGGTGGTGGTGGAGGAAGTGGTAGCTGATTGATAACTGGAGCTCCTTTCTTTAGCTTGAATCATTTATAATTCATAGGTTTTGAGCATGCCAAAGAGCTCAGTCATCTGAAGAGTCTTCAGATTCTCTGTTCTTCTGATGGACACTGTATATAATGTCCAACAACTAGGAAGAGATCTTATGAACTTCTTGAGAATGTCTTCATTCTCCAGATTTACCTTGGAGCACTGCAGTTCTCCAACTAGGTACGTGTACCTGTTATATAAAACTGTTAGTGACTCACCTTCTTTCTAGACGAAGTTTTCATACTGTTGCTTGAGAATGTCACGTCTGTTCTCCTTGACCTCCTCAGATCCAGCAAACATCTTTTCCAGGGCTCCCCATAATTCCTTTGCAGTTTTGTGAGCCTTGAAATTGTGAAAAACTTCATTTGGAAGGCACATTTGGATGGCTCCTAATGCCTTGAAGTCCACTTCCATTTTCTTGATGTCTTCTTCAGAATACTTGGAGGGTTCCTTGGTCCTCCGGAGTCAGCAGAGGCCACTATGGGAACATAAGGTCCATCCCTTATGGATTTCCACATTCCGTATTCATGGTAGCAGAAGAAGCTTTCCATACGGTTCTTCCACATATCATAGTCCTCCCCAGACACCAATCTCGGTGGTCGGTTGATGCTGTCGATGTCTTCAGATCTGTGACTTTGTGCCATTTTTGTTTTGTGTGACTTGATCAAGAATAGAGTTTTGAATAGAATCAGAAAGTGATTAAACAAATGTTAGTTTGTTTAATCTTGAGCCAAAGCTCTGATACCACTTGTAGGATCGTAAGATTACAAGGTGATTCTATTTTAGTTGATATTGGCGGAAACAATAACAACCAACAAAGAAAACAAGTAAACAGCAAGAATACTGATAAATGCACTGTTGTATTGAATTTCTGATATTACAAGTTTACAAGTAAAACACTATCAAGAAGCACTATGAAAGCACAGCAAGCACTTCAAAGACACTCTTACTATGAAGTGTTTACACAGTATTTATAGTAACTTAGAATCAAGAGAGACCCTTGATTCTAAGGATCAGATCTAACACAAGCCGTTGATCTCGTTTATTAATCTAAATTACACGCAAAGGCTAATCTAGATAACTTTATTGAAACGTCTTCTTAGGCATCATTGTTTGCATGCTTGGAGACGCACGTCCTTGTCCTTTATTGGTTGCACCACTGAGGTTCCTTCTGCTTGGAGTGTGGCAGTAGCTTTTACAGAAAGGTGTCAGAGGCGCTTCACATGGATAGCAGCTGCAACGTTTGGTCTTCAGTTAGTAAGGCAATCAGCAGCAGAGATGAGAATAATGCTGCTGATAAGCCCATTAGCAGCAACAAGTGTTGAATGCTGCTGATAAGCCTATCAGCAGCCATATTTGATGAATGCTGCTGATAAGCCTATCAGCAGCCATATGTGATGAATGCTGCTGATAAGCCTATCAGCAGCATTTGTACTTAGAATAATTTGGTAGCAATCAGTCTTTGGTTCTACATATACTTATAAACTTAAACGGTTTTATACACACTCTACAACCATTAACTTGGGATAAGCCAACGGGAGTAAGTCATAGATCTATGGGCCTGACATGTCGATCTAGTTCTTGAGTTGACGAGATACGATATCAAGTTGAGACTAGATATACAGAAACTGCAAAACTTGTTATTCATGCTATATCAATTCTATGGGAACCCAATCTTGTCATTAGGTTTGGTTGAATCGATGTATAAAAGTTTGTTTAGATGTTATTGAATCTTGTTTATGAATTGCAAAAATATTCATTATCTATACTTTGTAATTACTTAAACCTATGTTCTCACCGGCTTTATAGCTGACATATTTTAGCATGTTTTTCAGGTACTAATAACTAGGTTGCTGTTACAATCACGCTAGGACTTCGAGACTTGGCTTTAAGAGATTTAGTTATTTATAAAGTTTAATAAAGACTATTTGTTTATCTATTTTGTTTGGTTGTGTGTTTTTAAAACAATGTAATGCAATTATTCGGTTAATTTAATAGTATTTCTTTTAATCATTTTGATGATTTCAATTTGTTACCCCTTGCGTAAATTCCTCCATCGGTGGGGGTGTGATAGATTGGTATCAGAGCCAAGGTTATAGAGAATTTGGTTGCTTAAGAATAAACCTAGTCTATAACCCTAGGATTTCCGTATTAGGAAGCTACTTTTTCTTTGTGTCTAACCTTATGTGTTTAACTTATCTCTAACCTCCCTTCTTCTAGCCATGGATAACTTCATCGACCTAACAAGGAAAAGTATAGCAACCCCAAGCTCAATCAAGTGGACACAAGAAGCTCGAGACATGAACAACCCGGAGCTGTGGTCTGATGCAACTAGTCGTTATCGCCCGGAGAACGTACGTTTTACACAACCGGTGGAACCTAAGGAGATTAGAGCTGGAACTACCAAGTCTTTGATCATCCGAGACATAGAAGACGGAGCTGAGATGATTCTTAAATCACTCTCTTCAAGACCAAGGGTCTAATTGGTGGATCGAAGGATAGTGTGTAATCTAGAAGAGTGGGTACCTTACACGAAGGGCTCTGTCTAGGAAAGGCATGGCACATAAATCCCTTTGGACCTGTCACTCTTTCCTGGGAAATCTTGGTGTAAGTATCGCTTATAGGCTAAAACACACTCTCCTACCATCTACCATGCAGATCTAGAGTTTTGATTAGTCAATTAATTCTTTTTATTTTCAATTCGGGACATTAAGTGGTTATATGTGCTTATGTCTTTATCTTTCCTTATTTGTAATAAAACAACTAGATTATGAATAAAATTCCTATATTGATTATCTTGCAACTCTATATATCTTTTATCAACTTATCTATCTATACTCCATTGTAGAATGCCTCCTCGTCGTGACACTATCGAGATCAATGAGATTGCTGCTGTCATCACTCGACAACTAAGGGATGTCCTTCCTGAAATGATTACCCAAGTCAGTAACTCGCTCCGTAACACTGGATGTTCTAGAGCTAATAATAACAACACTTACGACTACAAGAAGTTCACTAACTCCAAGCCCGCTGATTTTAATGGTACTGAAGGAGCAACTGGGCTGCTCCAATGGATTAAAAAAGTTAAATCTGCTCTGGACATGGCTGAGAGTCTAGAAAATCTGAAAGTGAAGTTTGCCGCAAGCACATTTAAGAAACGGGCTCTTACTTGGTGGAATGCCCAAATAAGGGCCAGGGGAAGAAACGTAGCTCTAGCCTTGCCTTGGAATGAGTTTAAGGAGTTGCTCATTAGGGAATTCTGCCCGAGTAATGAACTCAAGAAGATAGAGATTGAGTTTTGGAACCATGAGATGGATGGTGGTGAACATGCGGCCTACACCGAGCGTTTTCATGAGCTTAGTATTATAGTGCCACATATGGTTACACCGGTTAGCAGACAGATTGACCGGTACATTACTGGTTTGAGCCCTCTAGTCCGAATCCCTACCTTATTTAGTTCACCCACTACTTTGGAGGCAGCAATCCTATTGTCTACTACTATCACCGACGATCTGGTTAAGTTAGGAGCTCTGGTTAGGAAGGGTTCTAAGAAGGTGAATGCTGAAAGTAAGAAGCCTGATCGTAACTATAACAAGAAACAAAAGACTGCCAAAGGGTTTGCTATGGTAACTCCTGCTACACCGGTAAACCAAGTTGCTCCTGCTCCTCAGGCCTATGTGAAGAATCCATATACAGGGAATATGCCTAAGTGTCCTAAATGCCCTTTTCATCACTTCGGAGAGTGTCGCACGTGTACTGACTGCGGACGACGTGGTCACGTATTCCAGACTTGCAAAGCTCTCGCTGCCACGGCTAACAACAATACTCTTATGGCAGCCACCACTGCTGCTACTACTGGAAATAACATTGTTCGAGCTTGCTATGAATGTGGTGACCCAAGTCATTTCCAGAATCGTTGTCCTAAGTTGCATCCGAACAATGCTAACACCCCAACTGCTAATGGACGAGTTTTTGCTATTGGAGCAACCGAAGCTCGTCAGGATCCAAACGTTGTTACGGGTACGTTTCTCATCAATCAACACTATGCTTCTATCCTATTCGACTACGGAGCGGACAAAAGTTTTTTCTCAACCGAGTTCGAATCTTTGCTTAGCTCCAACTTTGTTAAACTAGATACTACTTATTCTGTTGAGATAGCTAATGGATATCTAATACATACCAATACTATTTTCTGAGGTTGTACTTTAATACTTGACAATCATCCGTTCTCAATCGATCTTATCCCTATCCAACTTGGAAGCTTTGACATAGTGGTAGGAATGGATTGGCTATCCACCAACCATGCTGAGATCATTTTTGCTGAGAAACTAGTCTGTATTCCCCTCAAATCTGGAGATACTTTGACTATCCATGGAGAGAGGTCTTGGAAGAACTTAAAGATCATTTCATCTATGAAAGCCCGTAGCTTGCTGAGAAAACCCACTACTATGGCATTCTTGGCCCACGTTGTGGAAAAGAAGACTTAAGGAAAGAAATTGCAAGTTGTCCCTATCATTAAAGACTACCCAGAGGTCTTTCCTGATGATTTGCCCGGACTACCTCCTATCCGACAAGTGGAGTTCCGGATTGACCTTGTACCTGGTGCAACACCCGTTGCTAAATCCCCTTACCGCTTAGCCTCGTCAAAAATGAAGGAGCTATCCAGTCAGCTTCAAGAATTATTAGACAAGGGATTTGTCCGACCAAGTTTCACACCTTGGGGAGCTCTGGTTTTATTTGTCAAGAAGAAAGATGGATCCTTTCGGATGTGCATTGACTATAGAGAGCTCAACAAACTAACCGTCAAGAATCGGTATCCACTACCGAGGATTGATGATTTGTTTGATCAATTACAAGGAGCCGCCTATTTTTCAAAGATTTATCTACGATCTGGTTATCATCAACTTCGAGTGAATGAAGAAGACATACCCAAAACCGACTTTCGAACCCGCTATGGACACTATGAGTTCGTAGTTATGCCATTTGGACTAACCAATGCACCCGCGATATTCACGGACCTCATGAACCGTGTTTGTCGACCTTACCTAGATAAATTCGTCATTGTTTTCATAGATGACATCTTGATCTATTCCCGAACCAAGACCGATCATGAGAAACACCTCAAACTTATCCTTAAGCTTCTAAAGAAAGAGTAACTCTATGCTAAGTTCTCTAAGTGTGAGTTTTGGCTTAGTGAAGTTCAATTCTTAGGTCATGTGATCAATGACAAGGGTATCCATGTTAACCCTGCAAAGATTGAAGCAGTCAAGAATTGGAATGCACCAAAGACTCCCTCAGAGGTTCGCTCGTTTCTGGTTCTAGCGGGGTACTATCGAAGGTTCATCTCGAACTTTTTGAGAATTGCTCTGCCACTCACTACTCTGACTCAGAAAAACCATACTTTTTACAGGGGACCAAAACAGGAAGATGCGTTCCAGTTGCTTAAGCAGAAGTTATTTGATGCACCCATTCTGACTTTACCAGATGGCAACGATGACTTTTTTGTGTACTGTGACGCATCCAACCAAGGCCTAGGTTGTGTCCTTATGCAACGAGGAAAGTTCATTGCGTACGTATCGAGACAACTTAAGATCCATGAAAAGAACTACACTACTCATGATCTTGAGCTAGGTGCTGTTGTGTTTGCTTTAAAGATCTGGAGACATTACTTATAGGGTACGAAATGTGTTATCTACACCGATCATAAAAGCTTACAACACATATTCGATCAGAAGGAGTTAAATATGAGACAAAGGCGTTGGGTGGAACTACTAAATGACTATGATTGCGAGATTCGCTATCACCCGGGTAAAGCTAACGTAGTAGCCGACGCTCTCAGTAGAAAGGAAAGAATCAAACCCTCACGCACTCGTGCGATGGGAATGATTATACATACTAGTCTCAAAGCCCAAATCCTTCTAGCCCAAAGGAAAGCACTTATCAGGACGAATCTAAAGGATAAATTGGAAAGTATTGCTGAACATCAGTTGGAGTCCAAGACCAATGAAATTCTTTACTTCATTGGTCGAATGTGGGTTCCTAATTTTGATAATCTTCAAGAACTTATCCTAAATGAAGCTCACAAGTCTCACTATTCTATTCATCCAAGTTCCGATAAGATGTACTTAGATCTGAGGAAATGTTATTGGTGGCCTGGAATGAAGAAAGACATAGCTCTGTATGTTGGAAGATGTTTGACCTATCAAAAAGTCAAAGTTGAGCACCAAAAAGCATCAGGCCTACTCCAGCAACCCGAAATCCTTCAATGGAAATGGGATCAGATTTCCATGAATTTTATTACTAAGCTTCCTAAAACCTCTGGTGGCCATGACTCAATTTGGGTCATAGTCGATCGCCTGACTAAATCCGCCCACTTCCTACCGATCCGAGAAGACTATAAAATGGAGAGGTTATCCAAGATCTATATCAATGAAATCGTAGCTCGTCATGGTGTTCCACTATCCATCATCTCTGACCGAGACAGTCGGTTTACGTCCAGGTTCCGGAAATCTTTACAGAAATCCTTGGGAACAAGTGTGGATCTTAGCATGGCTTATCACCCTCAAACTGATGGCCAAAGCGAACGAACCATACAAACTCTTGAGGACATGCTTCGAGCCTGTGTCATCGACTTTGGTGGAAGATGGGATAATCACTTACCTCTGATAGAATTCAAGTACAATAACAATTATCACACCAACATTCAGTGTGCACCATTTGAGGCCTTATACGGAAGAAAATGTCGCACCCCTATCTATTGGACTGAAATCGGGGACAATCAGATAACTGGTCCGGAACTTATTCAAGAGACTTCAGATAAAGTATTTCAAATTCAAGATAGACTTAAAGTCGCACGAGATAGTTAGAAGAGTTATGCGCACAATAGAAGAAAACCTCCTGAATTCCAGATTGGTGATCGTGTTCTACTTAAAGTTTCACCTTGGAAAGGAATTGTCTGTTTCGGGAAGAAGGGTAAACTATCTCCTAGGTATGTTGGACCATTCGAGATCCTGGAAAGGATTGGTCTAGTAGCCTACAAACTTCAACTACCGCAAGAACATAACTCTATCCATGACACTTTTCATGTGTCTAATCTGAAGAAGTGTCTAGCTGACGGCACTTTGCACATTCCTTTGGATGAGATCCGCATCGATAACCAACTGCACTTCGTTGAAGAACCTACTGTGATTATGGATCGTGACATCAAGAAACTGAAGCGAAGCCGTATTCCAATTGTTAAAGTTCGTTGGAATTCTAAGTGTGGTCCAGAGTTCACCTGGGAACGTGAAGACCAGATGAAACTCAAATACCCTCATCTATTTCAGGATAGCACAAACTCTACAAGTTGAATTTCGGGGACGAAATTCTCTTAACTAGGGGAGACTGTAATATCATTGATTTTTACATGATATTTATGTAACCTTTTAGTGATACTATTGATTCCTTATGCATTCCTGAAACTATTTCGATCTATGAAAACGTTAGCATAATTCAATTTCAATACATTGTGATTCTATATATTGTCATTTACTATGGTGGTTCTATGTGATTCAATGCTATATTATCCTATATCTTGCCTAATGTAGTAACTTGGATGCGTTAAATCCTAATCAAAAAAATAAATTTAATGGAAAGTCTATATCTTTAGAAACCTAAATTCAAACTTAGAAGGTCAAAAATTCCATATTTGTAACTACAAGGTTCATTGTGTAACATTTTATAAAATCCAATACTTGAATGATTATTTATTTAAATCTTTTTATGAAACCGAGATTTTATATTTGTTGATAACTCTATATTAATATATATTCTTTTATTTTAAACAATAATTATCCTAAACCTATTAAACATTTTATATAATTCAACATATAACTAACACTTGTAATCATTATGGACTCGTAATTATGTAGTCATAAATGTTATTAAATCCTAAAAAATAAATGTCCATATTTTTAAAAAAAATTACGATTCTTTTATACATATATAAATTGATGGGAATTAAACCTCTTAATTATCCTTGAATATTATTAAATCTTTTATTAAAGCTAACTAGTAATTATCTAAAACCTAACCAACTACAATTCTATCCTAACTAACAACCCATGATTCTATCCTAATCTCCCCATATCCATCAAAATTTTATAAAAATCAACCTATTCTTTTATAAAAATCCTAGTAACTAACTAATCCTATTTGCTAGTATCTTTTAGCTCCTAATACAATCCTAATCCAACTAGAACTCCTTCATTTTCTCTAAATCCTAACCTATAAATAGAGGCCTTGTTTCTCCCTTTTATTTACACCATTCTTGTGAAGTCTAGAGCCCCAAGGCTGCCCAAAGTCATTTCCCTTGCCCCCTCTTTGAAGATCCAAAGTTGTTCCTTATTCACAAGTAAGTTCTAGTCATCATGTTTTTGGTGTTCTTAAATTTTCATCTTTAATTCATTAATGTTTTTACAAAAAAAACTTTAGATCTACGATTCCCTAAAACTTACATGTTATAATCATAGATCTAGGTTATCAAAGCTTGATTTAATCAATAAAAATAAAAACTTTTCTCTAAAACATAAAAACTATAATGCTGAATTTTTGACAGATTCGTCACCCTATTTTATCGGGGCCATAACTCACTCAAAAAAGAACTTTTTCAAGTGTTTCCTGTTTTGAAAATCAAGTTTTAGGGCTCACGGTCGAAACGCCTACTAGCACGTCTTCTGGTTCATAGTTTAAGTCCCTCAAACAGCCCGCGCAAGATCGGTGCGCAAAGCTGTCAAAAGCTGTCAAAAACCCCTTTTTTACAAACTTTCATGATATTCATAATTTTTATAAAAGATACGAATTTTATTATAAAATAAGTGATTTTAACATGTTATAAGTTATAAAAATACAGAAATTTATGATACTCATAAGTCTTTTAATCGCATTCAAACTTTTTATATAAAAATCTAAGATTTGATTCATTTTTACTCTCTATCCATTCTTGAATCATGTTTGTATTCAAACTCTCTACTTTTTCAATTATAATCCTCTAATATTCAACTTATTCAATTTTAATCCCAACTAAAATCATATTTACACTTTAGCCCCTACACTTTCTAAAGTTACCAAATAAACCCTAAACTTGGTCAAGTATATCGATAGAGTAACCATCCAACTGGTATGTAGTTATCTGACAGGCAGAAAGTTCTGGCTAGGAAAGACGAGGTCTTGATCCAACCAACTCTTTCCTGGGAACGCTTCTGTTGGAGGTACTACTCTGGGACGATAACCACTCTAGTATATGACAACCACTTTCCTCTATTTACAATATCAACATTTATGTATTCTAAACTTAAATTCTAAAACTAACTTGCACTATAACTTACTTAGGGTTTAATCCTTAAGGCATTATCGTAACCAAGTTACTACCAGGACAAGATTCTACCCACCTACTTCAAGGTGAGATACATAGCCCCTTTTACTTTTTATCTTTGGCGTGGAAAACATGCTCGTATATCAAAGGTTGTACAAACTATAACAAACTCAAATACTACTTTTGCAATTTCAATAACAACTTTCTATACTTGTAAACTTAAACGGTTTTATACACACTCTACAACCATTAACTTGGGATAAGCCAACGGGAGTAAGTCATAGATCTATGGGCCTGACGTGCCGATCTAGTTCTTGAGTTGACGAGATCCGATATCAACTTGGGACTAGATATACAGAAACTACAAAATTTGTTATTCATGCTATATCAATTCTATGGGAACCCAATCTTGTAATTAGGTTTGGTTGAATCAATGTATAAAAGTTTATTTACTTGTTATTGAATCTTGTTTATGAATTGCAAAAATCTTAATTATCTATACTATGTAATTACTTAAATCTATGTTCTCACCGGCTTTATAGCTGACATATTTTAGCATGTTTTTCAGGTACTAATAACTAGGTTGCTGTTACAATCACGCTAGGACTTCGAGACTTGGCTCTAGGAGATTTAGTTATTTATAAAGTTTAATAAAGACTATTTGTTTATCTATTTTGTTTGGTTGTGTGTTTTAAAACAATGTAATGCAATTATTCGATTAATTTAATAGTATTTCTTTTAATCATTGTGATGATTTCAATTCGTCACCCCTCACGTAAATTCCGCCATCTGTGGGGGTGTGACACTTAATGCTTAGAGCATCTGCCACCATATTGGTTTTTCCTGGGTGATATAGGACTTCACAATCATAATACCTTATCAGCTCTAATCACCTTCACTGTCTCATATTCAGATCTTTTTGCTCAAAGAAGTATTTTAAGCTTTTATGATATGTGTAGATTGTGCACTTAACTCCATATAGATAATGTCTCCATATCTTAAGTGCAAATAATACAGCAACTAACTCCAAATCATGAGTTAGGTAGTTAACTTCGTGGGGTTTGAGTTGCCTTGAAGCATAAGCTATAACCTTATATCTTTTCATGAGCACACACCCCAGTCCCTGATATGAAGCATCAGAGTAAACTACCAGATTCTCAGTCCCTTCCGGTAAAGACAATACCGGAGTCTGAGTTAATTTCTCCTTTAGCTTTTGAAAGGCATTTTCTTGCTCCATTCCCCATATGAACTTTGTCTCCTTCTTCGTGAGTTTTGTTAATGGAGAAGCAATCTTGGAGAAATCCTAAATAAATCTTCTATAGTAACCGGCCAAACCTAAGAAACTACGAATTTCTGTAGGTGTCTTTGGCGGGTTCCATTTCATCACCGTTTCTATCTTTAAAGGATCTACAAGAATACATTCTATGTTTATTACATGACCCAAGAACTGAACTTCATGGAGCCAAAACGCACATTTAGAAAATTTTGCATACAAATTCTCTTTCCTAAGTGTCTCTAGTACTTCCTTAAGATGACATGCATGATCCCCTTCATTATTTGAGTAGATTAGAATTCATCAATGAACACGATCACAAATCAGTCTAACATTGGTCGACATACTCTATTCATGTGATCCATGAATGCAGCACGGGCATTAGTCAAACCAAATGACACTACTAAGAACTCGTAATGTCCATATCTGGTACGGAAGGCTGTTTTCGGAATATCTTCATCTATGACCTTCAGCTGATGATAACCCGACCTTAGATCGATGCAATTGATCGAACAAGTCATCGATCCTAGGTAATGGGTGTTTATTCTTTATGGTTCGTTTATTTAATTCCCGGTAGTCTATGCACATACGCATACTACCATCCTTCTGCTTCACAAAAAAGTATCGGAGCACCACTAGGAGAGATACTCGGTCTTATGAATCCTCTGTCCAACAACTCTTGGAGTTGTGACATTAGTTCCTTCATTTTTTTTACGGAGCTATTCGATAAGGTGGCTTAGCACCAGGCACTAAGTCAATTCTAAACTTCACTTCTCTTTCTAGAGGTATTCCAGGTAATTCTTCTAGAAACACATCTGGAAATTCACATACTACTGGAACGTCTTTTAGTTCCTTAGTTTTTACCTTGGAATCAGTAACGTATGCCAGGTAGGCCTTACTGCCTCGATTCATAAACTTCGTGGCTTTCATCATAGAGATGATCCTAATGGTTGTTCTTAATATATCACCGTGTATTGTAATCCAATTACCGTCTGGGTCTGCATCTGGACAGCTTTCTTACTGCAAATGATTTGGGCATAGTTTACTGCCAAACAGTCCATTCCCAAGACTACATTAATCCCTCTAGGATCATAGGATGTAGTCTAATAGGAAATTTGTGTCGTTCAAGATCGATGAAACAATCTTGAATGACTTCTACCACCTTCGTCATCTTTTAGATTGCCGTTTCAACTTCAAAGGGTTCGTCTAATCATATGGTAGGTCTAGCTAGTAATGGATAGAAGTCTATGGAAACGAAACTCCTACTAGCTCGCGAGTCGAACAACACAGTAGCAGGTATGTTATTAACAAGAAATGTACCTGATACTACATCTAGCAATATTTTGGCTTCTTCTGTCGTTAATGTATAGGCCCTACTCTTGGCCTTTGGAGCGTCCTTCTCCTTTCCATCTTTAATTTGCAGCGGTGCTGGACTCTTAATGTTAAGTTTTAGGCACTATATTATTCGGTGTCCAAGTTCTCTACACTTAAAGCACCTCCTTCCTGACTTGCTAGGGCAATTGGTGGCTATTTGCCCATGCTTACCAAAACTGTAACAAGTATTGGTCCTAAACTTGCATTCTCTACACTGTGGTTTGCCACATTTATTGCATATACTGGAGCCACCAGTAATTACTTGCTTCTTTCCTCCTCTATTCTTCTTGTTTTGATTTTTAGAAAAATCAGACCACTTCTTTTTTATTCCACAGGATGGGAACCATAGACTTCATCGTACATGGTTGATGTAAGTTGTATGGCTGGTCGATATTTCTTCAGCTCTGAAGTCTTTACTAACCTTCGTATCTCAGATGGTAATCCCTATACATACCGCTTGATGCGTACCGATACGGGAGTTACCAGGTGAGGTACCAAACAAGCCATTCTATTAAGTTTGGTAGTGTACTCGCGATGAGTCATACTACCAGCTTCTAATATGAGAAAATCCCTTTTGAGTTTGTCTATTTCATTATCTGGACAAAATTCCTCTATCAGCAGCTTCTTCAACACTTCCCAAGACATTCGGCCAATAGCTTTCTCCCCCATAGCTATGACCAAGTTCTCGCACCAACACAACGCTTCTGGCATAAATGAGTGAGCATCACACTTTACTTTCTGGTCGTCCCTACACTCACTAATCTTAATGACTGCTTCAATTTCTCGTATCCACTAATGAGTAATAGTGGTATCCTTCGTCCCATCAAATTTTAGAGGGCTAGCTTTGTATGAATCATCGGATTCGTAATCGTAATCATAATCATACTCATCTTCATTCTCATATTCACTTGAACCTTTACTGTTTTCTTTTGCCGGGTTGGTTCCATCATCTTTCTTTCTATTTTCTTCTAAACTTGCTAACAAAATTGGTAAAGCCGTGTCTAATGCTTTAGCAACTGCCATATCTATGTCATTCTTAACCTGTGGCTCTAACACCAGTTCTTCTACGTGTTCTTTTCTTTCTACATGTTCTATCTCGTGTTCAGCATTTGCTGTAGTCCGCGTCTGCCTTCTAGGAATAGTAGGATTAATTCATCCTCCCCTTCTACCTCTGCCTCTACCGGCCATTTCTACAAAAGATATAGAGTATTGTAGTATTTGCATGATTGATTGATAACTCAGAACACAAGTGTATTGTAAATCATTAATAATTATGGCCACAACGAAATTAATCATCTATGCCACTTTTGGTGCTCTAGTTATCCCCCAATCATCTTTCCTACTAGATACTCATATCCTTTCCTTTGTCCTTGGCATCATCCTATCTTTACTGGCATCTCTGCTGGCATTCCTACTGTCCCTTAACTCTAGTTTAAGTCTAGATACTTAGCAAGTATTTAAATCTCTTAAACTATAACTCTGATACAAACTTGTGACACCCACATCCTGAATCACACGAGATGCTGGTCACTTGTCGGATTTAGTCATGAACATATAATATACAGAGATCATACATAGCGGAAGACTTTAAAATAATATTTTATTTCATAATTTATTAATGTACAATCTAGAAAGAAAGTACTAATACATATGTTTACTAATGCCAGTCTTTCGAGTGATGCCAGATAGCTTTGCATATGATGCCTCTATCCTAGTCCCTTGCCATTGTTTCACGAGGCTACATCCTTACCTAAAACACATGCTTAAACACATCTCAGCTTACGCTGGTGAATTCTAAGTTTAGTAAAAAATATCTTTGACCTCTGTCTCATACATAAATGGATTTATATCACACACATTCAAAACATCACATTAACTTCTTGCCCAAACATAAAAGTTTTTACTTGCACACTTATTTGTCTGAGGTCACGTTAACCTCTAAGCGGTCGTCACCACTTATACATACCCTCGCACAAGGTGTCTACACTACATCCCACAAAGGAATACAATACCTCTGTCTCTCTTAAGTTGCAAGATATCATATAGACATTTGACTAGAGATGGCAAAATCTTTTCTACATGGCAAAACATGCCAAAAATCTATCTCTCTTTTCTTGTCAAGACAATAAACGTCTAGACTTTTTTCAGTCAAGGTACTTCACAACCTTGACCTCTTTCCCGTATCACTTATCAGGGCATACCATGATAAGATCAAAAACATTTTACGTGTCAAAACCATTTTTTCTTCTCAAAATCTTTGTCGAGTGAAATCATGCCAAAAGGCATGTTTTCGTTTCAAACTATTCTTTTTCAAAACCAGTCATTACCTTAAATCCTTTGTAAAGGTTTCTTCATGACATATCAAAGAAGTTTATACATAGGGTGTACCAGTGGCGTACCCACCACTCCTTTGATATTTCATGAGTACTCTGTTACATGGTTTTAATATTTAGACAATGTTTATAATCACAACCTCTTGCAAAAACATGGATGCCAACCCAAAGTATTTAAATCAAGGGGCATAAATTATTCATGTAAAACCTTTCATAACTTGTGCATCATGCCAAAACATTTAAAAACGTTTACAAGGGGCATCATAGAAGTCACCTCTATCTCTTCTGTGTGTCCTATTAACTTTACTCCATGTATAATGGCCTGAGTTATAGTCCTAAGCCATTATAATCTTATTTAAACATTCATACCTAGCTTAGTGGTAATAACTCAATTGTTAAAAGCTAGTCGGAACCTTACCACGAGACTATCTATGTCTTATTGCGTACGAATAACGAGAAACCAGACTTTTGAACGTGTACCAGAACCTTGGCAAGATTCCCTAGGCTCAGTGTGTGTTTTGAGAGTGGGTTTGGTGTTTGGGATGCTTTAAAATCTACTGCTCAACCCATCTATTTAAAATCTACTGCTCAACCCAACGAGAAACCAGACTTTTGAACGTGTACCAGAACCGTACTGTAACCACAGCGGTGACGGTCTGCTAAGCAATAGAGCGACTTATCTTTTGCTTGGCGAGTACGTGGCGGACCGTTATTCACGTTGGTAACGGAACACTAAGAAACATTGCGGTTGGCGGACCGCTAAGGATCTCATGACGGTCTGCTATAGGGTTTGCACGTATCAGTTCTCACCCGTTAGTCAGCTGTTCTCACACCCCCAAATTTATTTACTTAATAAATAAATACAGGTTGCAACGATTGGTTCATTACACGATAGTTGAAGCTGTAATAGTGATTTCTAAGACTTGAATACATACACAAATACTAAGACTAAGTAGTACAATGATCTAAGTTCTTCTAGATCAACGACAGACTTGAGACCGGATAATCTATGTCCTTCCAGCTAGTAGAAATGTATCCAACTATATCTAGCATATTCCAACCGCTCCATGGCTAAAGGTTACCTGAGAAATATACTTGAAAGTGTCAACACAAAGGTTGGTGAGTTCACAGAGTTTGTTAATTTAGTACAGTTAGTTTTCCCCGATAAACTAGACATGACTTAACCGTCATAAAATAAGTAGTTTTCCTTTGAAAACATATACATGACTTAACTGTCATCAAATAAGTAGTTTTCCTTTGAAAACATGCCCATGACTTTACCGTCATAAAATAAGTGGTTTTCCTTTGAAAACATTCCCATGACTTAACCGTCATAAAATACGTAGTTTTCCTTTGAAAACATATACATGACTTAACCATCATCAAATAAGTAGTTTTCTTTTGAAAACATGCCCATGACTTTACCGTCATAAAATAAGTGGTTTTCCTTTGAAAACATTCCCATGACTTAACCGTCATAAAATACGTAGTTTTGCTTTGAAAACATATACATGACTTAACCGTCATCAAATAAGTAGTTTTCCTTTGAAAACATGCCCATGACTATACCGTCATAAAATAAGTGGTTTTCCTTTGAAAACATTCTCATGACTTAACCGTCATAAAATACGTAGTTTTCCTTTGAAAACATATACATGACTTAACCATCATCAAATAAGTAGTTTTTCTTTGAAAACATGTCCATGACTTTACTGTCATCAAATAAGTAGGTTTCCTTTGAAAACATGCCCATGACTTAACTGTCATCAAATAAGTAGTTTTCTTTTGAAAACATATACATGACGTCTTTGTAATTCCAACGTTCTCAAAACGTTCAAACATGATCATTTTCCAATCAAACAGTTTATATGTATAACCAATGAATTTGAACATTACCCTGTCCAATTGACCCCATTTGTAAGCTTGCAATGAATACAAAATAATATGTAATGCACGAGACCGCAACCAAACCCCAACTTTTTGTGCCTCCCCTCGCCTTTCTGCGAGTAAGATAATATGCGGTCAATCGGTCATTTGGACCCCTGGTTAGTGCGACTAACCATGACCGGGGGCGTCACCCCAATAGTACTATCCATAGAATCCCGGGCTAAATCCATAGCTAATGGTTACTAAGTTTTTATTTCGAGGACTTTAAGCGCGTTATTTTTCCCTCAATGCACACATACGGTCTGATCATTTGTTCATTCATTTAGATACAAAAATTCTTTACAAGTATGTTTCCACCCCAAAACATTTCAAAAACTTAGAAAAAGGGGTTAGTGAAACTCACACAAGAGTTAAACCAGAATGTTCATATTGTCAAACGTGTAAGCAATTGTATTTCATGTTTTCAAAACATAACAAGTAAGTATGTTTCTCCCCCGATGTTTACAAAACAGTAGAAAAATGAAAGGGGGCCGTGAACTCACCATGTGTCCGATGAAATCCTAGCAAATAACAGTGCGCTAAGAGTTCCTGTCTATCCGTACCCTAATCACACAAGGGTACTAATGTGTTAAGACTACCCGTCTTATACGTAAGTTGTTCATCCGACTTAACGAATCCCGTTAAGTACGCCTTTGTTTAATAAAAATAGTGTTTTTATTTACGACTCATTGGTGATTATTATTATTCCAGTCTAGATGCTTACATATTTTCTGAGAAAATAATACGTTTACCTATCGGTGACTTATTAAGTGTACCAAAAATAAATATTATTTTTGTAGCAACTTAAAATATATTCACTTATGTTCCACGATGTCATGTGATTATTTATTTTTAACTGAATCTCTTCATATGTTCCATGTACATATATCAAATGTTCATATTAGGAAACTAATCTTTTAATTCCTAGAACATTTCCATAATTTAACCAAAACCGTACACCAACACATATATATCACAGATTTTATCCATAAACATATATTTTTAGTAACACCTTTCACGTTCATATGTTGATGATAATCGTTCGTATGTCTTCTTGAATCATAGGACACTACCTCGGCTCTTGCCAGGTAAGTCACACATGATCATATAACTTCACGAACATGTATCCTTCAACATAACACATGAATGGAATGAAGGGTTTATGAAGAACACCATCATCCAAGTGTTATTTTATGTGATTATATATATATGTAGTTTATATTTGATGTGTCCTTGTCTTGTCCATGGTCCTTCTAGTTTGGTATTTTATGTATGAACATGTACATGTTTAAATATATGTATTCGAACATGACTTATGAAGAAATAAAGCCAAAACTCATCAAGACTTTTATGTTTTATTTTGTTCTTGAAAACTCAGATTTTTAGGCGTCCTCAGAGCAGACTTTTAGATGGTTTTAGAAGACCAAATGACTTGGGGTTTTCTTCTGAAATCAAGTTTATTGAAACCAGAGGAGATGTGAAAAAAATTACTGGATTTGGAGTTATGTAGGAACCTCAAAACAGGAAAATGAGAAGAGGTGTCCAGATTCAACCTGCACTGAGCGGTCTTCTTGCGCCGGCTGTTTGGTGGTCGAATACTCCATGGATTCGAGTGATTCCACTTGGGTTCTCCTCTGTTAACATAGAGATTTATTCTAGAAAAAAATGGACTTATTTGGCCAAGTAACGAAGGAGATATGGCCTTCCGAAGTTTACCGAAAATCTGGCATGAAGCTGAGTTATGGGGAATTGTTTGCATTTTCGGCTTTGGAGAGGGGGATAGAGGGTGATTTCTTCTTGAGGTACTAGGGCTTGGCACTTGAATTTGTGGGTATGTGTGTGTGTTATTTGAGCAAAGAAAGGAGCAAGAGTTCTTGCTTTGAATTGGACACTCCCTTTTATACTACATAGATGGAGTGTAATTCCTTCCATCATCATTGCAAATCATATTAGATGAGATTGATAGTGACCCTTGCTTGACATCTTAGGTGAAAGGGTATGGCCTTCCCATGACAACAAGTATGGTGATGAGATGGGGTAAGCAAGGTGGGTGGCCCCACCTTGGGTTCGGTCGAGAATGGGTTAGGGGTGGGGGGTTGGGCGTTGTCCAATCACTAGCTACCTATCAATTGCTAGTTAGTTTGGTTTAAGGTAGCGTAAACCCGGTAGATGATTTCGTTGATATAACACCCGGTGTAGGAACTTTTACTGATGTAAACTTTATATCTATATACCTAGATATTTATATATCTTTATATATATATATAATTATTAGATGAAACGGGGGTTGAGTGTAGATCCCAACAAGTCATCATTAACATGATTTGATGTTGGAGTGAAATATAAGCAAATATATAATGATTGTGATGTGATCTTTGAGGTTGCTTGCACTCTTGGTCATAATCATGATAATTATGACGCTTGAGTATTGTGTAAGCAAAGCAATCATGATGAAGATGTGATTGATTTAGACGCGGTATATTACCCGAAATTAATACCCACCTTAATATCTTTAATTATTAAGATGTCCTACATTTTGTGTAGTTTGACAGGCTTTAATGATCTGCTAGTGAATTCCCGACATAGTTATTACTTTAACTATATCATACATGTATACACATAAAATAACTCAAGGTCATGCAACCAACATTTTTATGTCCATGTTTTAAGGTTTAGTCACCAATATATACGTTTTTATATTAAAACGTGTCTCTAGACTTTAATGGAATAAAATCTTGTTAATCACCAATGGTCGTACACTACGCGTAATAAATGTTTTTGACCTAGTAATTCTTAAAATTACTAAAGTATGATACGTTTTACTTTGCTAGACTCCTTGACAATACTATGTCAAAGATAATATTCCAGGAATATGGAGTATTAACGTGCTAAAATAATATGGCTTTTGACCTGAAATACTGGGTGTCACATTCTCCCCATGTTAAAGAGAATTTCGTCCCGAAATTCAGTTCTTGTCATCTTGACTTGGAGTGTTCGTGAACAAGGACGGATACTTGGCTTTCAGTTTATCTTCCCGCTCCCACGTATACTCAGGGCCGCGCTTTGAATTCCAACGTACCTTAACCAATTTAACCCGGCTACGCCTTGTTTTATGAACCTTCCAATCTGTGGCTTCAATGGGTTCCTCAACGAAGTGCAGCTTGTTATCTATGTGAATCTCATCAGGCGGTATAATTAATGACTCGTCTTATAAGCACTTCTTGAGATTTGACACATGAAACGTATCATGTACATTGCTTAGTTCTTGTGGCAACTTGAGCTTGTATGCTACAGGGCTAACCCTAGCCAATATTTCAAATGGTCCTACGCACCTAGGGTTAAACTTGCCACGGTTGCCAAATCTAGCAACTCCTTTCCAAGGTGAGACCTTCAACGTGACGCGGTCCCCATCTTGGAATTCTAATGGTCTTCGTCTGTTATCCGCGTAACTCTTTTGTCTGTCACGAGCGGCCTTCAGACGATCCTTGATCGTGAAGATCTTGTCAGTAGTCTCCTGAATAACCTCAGGACCGGTTAAATGCTTGTCGCCAACTTCCGCCCAACATAGCGGTGAATGACATTTTCGACCGTACAAAGCCTCAAACGGAGCGGCTTTGATGCTGGTGTGGTAACTGTTATTGTATGAAAACTCATCCAACGGCGGTGAGTATCCCTATTTCCTCTGAAATCTATTACACACGCACGGAGCACATCTTTTAAAGTTTGGATGGTCCTTTTACCATGACCATTCATCTGGGGATGATATGCAGTGCTCATGTCAAGGCGTGTGCCCAAGGCTTCTTGTACTGACTGCCAGATTCTTGACATAAATAAACTGTCCCTATTAGAGAAAATGGAAACTGGCATACCATGCCTAGCCTCAATTTCCTTAATATTTAGCCTTGCGCGCTTCTTACTTTTATTTGTCTCCTTAATTGGTAGGGAGTGAGCGGATTTCGTCAAACGACTGATGATTACCCATATAGTATCATAGTCGCTAGATGTTCTGGGTAGATTTGTAATGGAAATCGATGGAATTCTCCTCCCATTTCCATTGAGGAATCTGCGGTTTTTGTGTTCACTCGGGTGATTCCTAACATTCTGCTTTCATTGTCGAGTATCTCCCAACATAGATAGCAGTTTCTCCTTTCATGTTTTGCCACATAATGAAGTTCCTCAGGATCCTTATACGTTTTATTTGATTCTGGATGAACGGAGTACTTGGGCTTATGGACTTCATCTATAACCTCCCACATAGGCTACCGATACCTGGTACCCAAATTCTATTTGTATCATCCAACTTAGGCTTCAATTGTTTGAATCCATTTACTTGGTAGTCAGTATTCGAAAGCAAAGAGAATACTTCTCCGACTAACGATATTAAACGTGCAAGAACCCCTTTATTTGATTACCCTCAATATGGTAGGGTTATGTGATGCTCATTCCTGGTAATGAAAGGAATGGTGCCTGCGAATCTTGAGCGTATGTTGACACATACCCTCTATTCGTCTATGCACTTTGTCACAAAAGCAGATCTCTATAGATCTTAGGAAAGAATTACTCGACGAGGTGTCTAGGTTTTAGTTGAATATTGGGTAGTAATGACACAGTACGGAAATGAAACTTTATGTTTGTCCCTCTTATGCTTTCCGAAAGCATTTCCTCGGACTAAGACTTTATTCTTAATTCAGGTTTCGTGTTATCTATGATCTTCCATTAAAATGGGTCATAATTGATTTAATATTCAAGATTCCTTGTGTGCTCTCACTAGTAAAGTTCGAGTCTAATCACCACTTTACCCTTTGCTTGTACTACCTTTCTGAGGCAGACCAACCTTTGGGTTGTAACGTCCTGATATGTAAACTCATGGCTTGACGACCATACTCTCGAAGTATGTAAGCCATACAAAGTTCTATGTTTGTTTGGAATATTCACATTTCGTCTAGGT
The DNA here is from genome assembly GCA_023525975.1 of Smallanthus sonchifolius. Lineage (NCBI taxonomy): Eukaryota > Viridiplantae > Streptophyta > Magnoliopsida > Asterales > Asteraceae > Smallanthus > Smallanthus sonchifolius. The sequence continues at coordinate 22,140,161 of CM042030.1, read as the reverse complement.
GAGGAAATGAACATTGATACTATGAGTATGGTCTCATCGAATTAGTGCTTCCCCAAAATGGGCTATGGGTTTGTCAACCCATTAAGTTGGCAGAAAGGGTTGATAGCCAACTATTAGTTATACTGTGTGTATGCACTTCCTTAGTGTTTGAATGGTGCTTTGGTGACTTACTATTACGTATTCCACTCATATAGGTTATAGCCTCAAAATCCTTAGCACAAGGATAAAATTGAGGTAATGAGTGTTAAACATCGAAAACTTTATATTCTTACTGAGCCTGCGTTAAGAGGTCATTTCTTAACAATAGATGATCTAGAGCTTCCTAATTATAGAAAATTAGGAGCGAAAGATGTGATCACGCCTCTCCTCTAGGCTGCAATCTGGGATTCATTCAACAAGATGATCTTTGGGAAAGTGCGGGTACAAAGAGTATCAAACTATCCTTCTTGAATCTTTATGGACAGTGGTCTATAGTGAACAACTCATGCTTACGTCCCTTATGCATATCGAGAGCTAATGAGATTAGCAAGAAATTCCGCATTTGGGAAACCTTCAAAAGTTTTGTATGTCGTTTTTCTATTAGTGCGACAATAGTCATCAGTCCACACTTAGGTTTCTTTGGCATTCGCTTGAGCATCATCCCCGACCTATTCATCACCGGGAGAATAGTCGAACTTAAAGGTGTACTGAATGTCAAAGGTTGCGAGAGCAACCCTGTTTGACCAAAATTATTAAATGTCAGATTGCCTACTTGTCTCATGTCGAGCTTCCACAACACCCCATATGTGTTATGTGTATGCAGGTCAGAAAGATTTTCTGCCCCATTACCGGAGCTAGTGCATAGCACTCCTGACGTAACTTTCCAGAAAATTGTGAGACTAAATTGTACGATAGATCCCGATATTACGCTATAATCTCCCACAATAATTTTGCAATTATTGTAATTGTGGGTTGTGGTAATGCTCAATTTGAAGCCATCTTGACAAGCAGAATCTCAAGAATGAATGTGCGAAATCCTTCGTCGTTCAGGATTCACTAAGGATTGGTTGAATTCAATTTGAATTTCTCTCGTTCCTCCCGAACTAGGAGAATACTTTGTGGACACCTATTTGAGAAGTCCGATTTGTTAAGATCCAATCCTTAATCAAGTGACTGAGAACATGGGTTGATCATTACCTTGGACAGCAAGACTCACTAAAGTTCCCATACACTGCAAATCATGATTACGTGTGCACCCGTAATGTCAATTTACTTTGCATGATCCTTGTAGTGTTCCTTCTATCCCCAACTTTTAGTTAAAAGGATTTGCAATGATCATTAGGTCGTGTTTGCACACTTGTGTAGGAGTGTGTATTGTTCTATCGGATTAATCTTGATTATGAGAACCAATACCCATGAGTCTGCCGAATCTGGCTGTTACCGGATGAGGTTAACGGTAGAGAGGCACCACCAGTGTCTCTCAAGAAAAAAATGTGTATGGAAGTCAGGCACTATGTGTAGGGCAGAGATCCTCAAATTAGTGTCGAGCAACTCATGCTCCAAGTATGTATGTACGTATGGATCCACATGATCCTGATGAATGTCTGGGTCTCCTGACCCATGGAGTTCTCCCCCATTTAGTCCTGCTTATCCACCTTGGATTCCATTCGGTCCGGGCAATCCCGTCTGCCACATCTCATGGCGAAAGTCTATTCGTTCGAACCGGAAACTCGTGAATTAGAGTATTTATACCGCACATACGTCAGAAAGAAAGTTGCCTCCACGGCTAGAGTAGTTGTCGGTGTGGTGCAGGTATAGGTACAGATTCTGGTACGGGTTCAGCCTGTTGTGATACCAAGATCGGTAACTGACGGTTGCTGCCGTCGTCGCCCAAGCTCAGCTCGTAACTCGATCTTCTAAGGTTGCAGTATGCTGAGTACCCGTTATTCTTGACTCGTAATCCGAACAGTCACATGTTGTAAGTTTTTATTATTTCCACGTTGTTGTATGTGTTTAAGTGTTCATTACATGTGCCATGTAATTGTATTAGTGTAGCTAATGATACCCTAGTGTAACTCCATACAGTAATAGTCTACACAAATTGTTCGACAACGGTTGGAATTCCAATACTCAAGTCTTAGGTGTTCTTAGTGTGATGCAAGTCTTAGAAATCTTGGTCCCTAAATGAGTCCGGTTAGAGCCTAGGTGTCACTAAGGAAACCTAATTCGCTAAAACCATTGCTCTGATACCAATCTCTCACACCCCCAAATTTATTTACTTAATAAATAAATACAGGTTGTAACGATTGGTTCATTACACGATAACGAAAGTTGTAATAGTGATTTCTAAGACTTGAATACATACACAAATACTAAGACTAAGTAGTACAATGATCTAAGTTCTTCTAGATCAACGACAGACTTGAGACCGTATAATCTATGTCCTTCCAGCTAGTAGGAATTTATCCAATTATAGCTAGCCTCTTCCAACCGCTCCATTGCTAAAGGTTACCTGAGAAACATACTTGAAAGTGTCAACACAAAGGTTGGTGAGTTCACAGAGTTTGTTAATTTAGTACAGTTAGTTTTCCTTAAAAAACTAGACATGACTTAACCGTCATAAAATAAGTAGTTTTCCTTTGAAAACATATACATGACTTAACCGTCATCAAATAATTAGTTTTCCTTTGAAAACATGCCCATGACTTTACCGTCATAAAATAACTGGTTTTCCTTTGAAAACATTCCCATGACTTAACCGTCATAAAACACGTAGTTTTCCTTTGAAAACATTTACATGACTTAACCGTCATCAAATAAGTAGTTTTCCTTTGAAAACATGCCCATGACTTTACCGTCATAAAATAAGTGGTTTTTCTTTGAAAACATTCCCATGACTTAACCGTCATAAAATACGTAGTTTTCCTTTGAAAACATATACATGACTTAACCGTCATCAAATAAGTAGTTTTCCTTTGAAAACATGCCCATGACTTTACCGTCATAAAATAAGTTGTTTTCCTTTGAAAACATTCTCATGACTTAACCGTCATAAAATACGTAGTTTTCCTTTGAAAACATATACATGACTTAACCGTCATCAAATAAGTAGTGTTCATTTGAAAACATGCCCATGACTTTACCATCATAAAATAAGTGGTTTTCCTTTGAAAACATTCCCATGACTTAACCGTCATAAAATACGTAGTTTTCCTTTGAAAACATATACATGACTTAACCGTCATCAAATAAGTAGTTTTCCTCTGAAAACATGCCCATGACTTTACCGTCATAAAATAAGTTGTTTTCCTTTGAAAACATTCTCATGACTTAACCGTCATAAAATACGTAGTTTTCCTTTGAAAACATATACATTACTTAACCGTCATCAAATAAGTAGTTTTCCTTTGAAAACATGTCCATGACTTTACTGTCATCAAATAAGTAGTTTTCCTTTGAAAACATGCCCATGACTTAGCCGTCATCAAATAAGTAGTTTTCTTTTGAAAACATATACATGACGTCTTTGTTATTCCAACGTTCTCAAAACGTTCAAACATGATCATTTCCTGATCAAACAGTTTATATGTATAATCAATGAATTTGAACATTACCTAGACCAATTGACCCCATTTGTAAGCTTGCAAGGAATACAAAATAATATGTAATGCACGAGACCGTAACCAAACCCCAACTTTTTGTGCCTCCCCTCGCCTTTCTGCGAGTAAGATAATATGCGGTCATTCGGTCATTTGGACCCCTGGTTAGTGCGACTAACCATGACCGGGGGCGTCACCCCCAATACTACTATCCATAGAATCCCGGGCTAAATTCATAGCTAATGGTTACTAAGTTTTTATTCCGAGGACTTTAAGCGCTTTATTTTTCCTTCAATGCACACATACGGTCTGATCATTTGTTCATTCATTTACATATGAAAATTCTTTACAAGTATGTTTCCACCCCAAAACATTTCAAAAACTTAGAAAAAGGGGTTAGTGAAACTCACACAGAGTTAAACCAGAATGTTCATATTGTCAAACGTGTAAGCAATTGTATTTCATATTTTTAAAACATAACAAGTAAGTATGTTTCTCCCCCGATGTTTACAAAACAGTAGAAAAATAAAAGGGGGCCGTGAACTCACCTTGTGTCCGATGAAATCCTAGCAAATAACAGTGCGCTAAGAGTTCCTGTCTATCCGTACCCTAATCACACAAGGTACTAATGTGTTAAGACTACCCGGCTTATACGTAAGTTGTTCATCCGACTTAAGGAATCCCATTAAGTACGCCTTTGTTTAGTAAAAATAGTGTTTTTATTTACGACTCTTTGGTGATTATTATTTCAGTCTAGATGCTTACATATTTTCCGAGAAAATAATATGTTTCCCTATTGGTGACTTATTAAGTGTACCAAAAATAAATATTATTTTTGTAGCAACTTAAAATATATTCACTTATGTTCCACGATGCCATGTGATTATTTATTTTTAACCGAATCTTTTCATATGTTCCATGCTCTCAGTCATCACCTCCATCTTTTGCATACTAGAGAGAAAGTGGGAAAGTTAGGGAGATAAAGCTCAAGAATCACCATTCATGGCCTTCATCTGCTCCCGATTCATTGATGGATCTGTGGGGAAGTTTAGAAAAGAAGAATCACACGAAATCAGGTAACAAAAATCATCCAGATCTGAGTTTTCTGTTGAAAAGTGGTTTTTTGGGTTTTAATATAAAGATCGGATTTTTACGTATATAAAGTAGATTAAAGCTTAGATCTAGCTTCATGGAAGCTAGATAAACGTTTTGAACATAAGAAGTTGGGGTTTTTGATTGAAACCAACAAGTTTGAACAAGCTGTTCATCATGCGACACTGACCAGTTTCGCCACCTTCATGTGGCAACACTAGTCGTGATTATTGATGGAGGATGTTGCGTGTTTTCCAATATCACCAATAGTTTGAACACGTCTCATTCCCCTAGCGACACTATGGAGTGTCACACATGACCATGGCGACAATCAGTGTCGGTGACACTCCTAGTTAGCGACAGTATAAGAAACGATACTAAGTCCTGAACGCAAGTTCTGGTGACACTGACCTTGTATCGGAGACAATAGATAATTTGTTGATAGTTTTCACTAATTGATTCACTACAGATTTCTAGCATCCCGCCTAGCAGATACAGTTAGAGAGTTTTAATAGTATGATCAATACAGGTGAGTTCTTGTTGCCCTTTTTCCTTTGGTTTTGTGTTGGCATGCGTACAGACAGAAAGTTTTGAAAGGCAAAGTATGGTTTTTATAAAAATGATATTTTTATAAAAAAGAAAGAGAAAGAAGATAGTTTTTATAAAAATTATAATTTTATAAAAAGAAAGAGAAAAAGGGTAAAGAGTATAGTACTATCTTTGAAATAAATATTTTAAAGAAAGTAAAGAATGAAAGTTACAGAACGGTTGAGGAGCTGTACTTCGGTATAGCTCGACAGTGATAGTTACAGATGCCATGTTATATGTTTATGTGTTAATATGTGCTATTTGTCTTTGTGTGTTTTATGTGACCGCACTATTATGTGTAGTAGTATAATTGCATAGTGATGCAAAGTAGAAAGTCCTGCAGCCATGCTAAAGTAGAAGTCTCACCCCGAGTTGTGAGCTTGCTAAAGTAGAAGTCTTACCGTGAGGTATGAGCACAGCTAAAGGAGTCTTACCTTGAGGTGTAAGCGAAAAAGTCCCACCCTGAGGTGTGGGCACAGTAAAGTAAAAGTCTTACCCCGAGTTGTAAGCGAGAAAGGGATCTTGTCCTTGAACAATGATCCATATGTGATAGTTAAAGTATGTGATAGTCATTTGTCCTGTACAAGTGAAAAGTAAAGTTTGAAAGAGTAAAAGAGCACCGTAACTGGTTCCCTAAAAATTAAAGTTTTAATGAAAGAAAACGAGACAATTTTATAAATTTTAGCATTGTAAAGATTTAAAATAAAGGAAAGATGTTTTAAAGATAAAGAAAGAAAGCTTATTTTATTTTATAAAACTAAGCTACCAAAAGAGTTAGCAAAGGTAAAGCAAAGTAAAGAGTTAAAGGAGTCGTGAGGGCTTGTTTGCATGGACTGCCAGGCTGCAACACTTAAGACTGACATTTCCTTACCGACAGTTTATGTGTGTACAATGTTTATTTAGTTGTTTTATGAAATTGAATGATTGAGACGACTTCCGCGGAAAACGATTATGATTCTGGTTTAAGAACTATGCTTATTATGTTTTGTGCCAACTATGATATGTACCCATTTTGGGGCGTTTCAAGTTGGTATCAGAGCCATAGTTTGAGAGATTCAGAAATTTGTGATAATGTCTGAACTTAAACTGAGAATGGGACGAAGGAAAGGAACGGAAAGGGATATGAGTCAGAGCAACCCGTCCTAGAAAGATAGTAGAAAGAAGGTAGTCAATGTCCTAACATAGAACATAGATAATAATGCCTTAGTACAGATAGTAGATAGTAAACGATTTAGCATAGATAGTACACGGTACATGTTTTAGCATAGACAGTAGACAACATGCTAGAGAAAAGAGAGGAGGTCGTACTGGTCGTCGAGGCCGACCGCCAAGTAACCGAGCACATGTAGAGGAAAGTGAACACTCCTGCAACAAGACTGAATCAATGCATGTAGAGCATAAAGACAGTGAGAATCATGTGTCTTTTCAAAATGATGAACACAATGAGGGGTTGGTTCTTGAACCAATCATAAGAGAAACTATAGCTGTAGAGGTATCTTCAGTTTTGAAAGATGTCTTGCCAAAAGCATTGGTCGAGGCCCTTCAAGAGTTTAGAATAGAGAGAAAGGATAAGAAATAGGAAAGGAGTAAGAGGACTGAAGTCACTGATAGTGACGACTCTGACTTTGAGGTGGCATCTCTAGGCTGCAACTACAAATCTTTTCGGGGGTGTGACCCACCAAAGTTTGATGGAAGGAAAGATGTTGTTGCCACTTTCGAGTGTCTTGAGAGGATGAACGGCGTGATCAACATTAGTGAATGTCGTGATGATCAAGCAGTCAAGTTTGCTGCTCACTCATTCACAAACGAGGCGTTGAGCTAGTGAAGGTCTATTCAGCAGACCAAGTCCTTGCTATGAAGTGGTTGAAATGGGATGATTTGAAAAAGTTGATAATCAAGAAGTTCTGCCTATAGAACGAGATTGACAGGGTTAAGAGAGATTTTTTGGGACTTCGTGTTGGCAGTATGACTCACCACCAGTACCCCACAAAATACAATGACTTGGCTCAGTTAGTTCCACATCTGGTGGACACTGAGGAGAAAAGGATAAGGTACTACATCAAGGGGTTTCCATAGAAAGTTTGTGTGCACATTTAGGCCAATGCCGCTAAAAGCTTTGAATCTGTGGTGGAACTAGCTGGAATAGTTTATGATGACTTCGACTCCGCGGACACACTGCCCACTGAAAAGAAAATCACAAGTGTCGTTAAGCAGCCGACAAAAGAGTGGGCGGGCCCGTAGGCGAAGAAGCTGAGAATAGAGGAGGGCAATGATTGTGCTAAGTGTGGAAGGAAACACTCTGGGAGTACTGTGTGGGTTTAAACATTTGCTACCGGTGCGGGAAGACTGGGCATTATTCGCGTGAATGCGCCAGTGCTTTGACATGCTATAATTGTGGGACTCCAGGGCACATGGCAAAAGATTGTCACCGACCCAAAACTGCTGGCACCGACAAAGGAAAAGAAGCTAAAAAGCCAAAGGCAAAAACCCGAGCGTACGCACTGATAAAGGAGGAGGCGACGGAAAATTAAGATGTTGTGTCAGGTACATTCATTCTTGACCACACGCTTGTTTCCGTGTTGTTTGATTCTGGTGTCAGGTACGTTCTTTCTTGGTGAGGGAAAATCCAGACGTTGTGTCAACTACAAATATTTTCAGGGGTGTCAGGTACGTTCATTATTGTCCTTTAATGTGGAGACTAGTGTGGGTAAAACCACGAAAGTGATAGAATTAGTAGAAAATTACACGATAAAGATAGATGGCCATAGTTTCCTCGTTAGGTTGTATGTTATAACCTTGGGAGGGTTTGATGTGGTCTTAGGTATGGACTGGTTAGCTGCAAACGAAGCCCGAATTATATGTAAGCGAAAGATAGTTCAACTCAAAGCTCCAGACTGTATTGAAGTTTTGGTTTACGGGGATCGTGACGGCTCGATAACGAACTTCATTTCGATGATAAAGACAGAGAAGTATATGAGACGCGGATGCGAGGCCTACCTGGCCTATGTGATAGACAAACATATAGTAGTTAAAGAGTTGAAAGACATACCCGTGGTGTGTAATTTTCTGGAGGTGTTCCCCGAGGACTTGCCTGGATTACCGCCCGATCGGGAGACAGAGTTCCAGATAGACTTAGTTCCAAGTGCCCAACCCGTGGCTAGAGCACCATACCTACTTTCACCTCTGGAGATGAAAGAGATGATGACATAGTTAGAAGAGCCTTTGGATAAAGGCTTTATCAAGTCGAGCATTTCTCCTTGGGCTGCTCCGGTGCTGTTTGTAAAGAAGAAATAAGGTGGCATGAGAATGTGCATCGATTATAGAGAGTTGAATAAACATACAGTAAAGAACAAATACCCGCTACACAGGATTGATGATCTGTTCGACCAGCTGCAAAGCGCAAAATGGTTCTCCAAGATCGACCTGCGGTCAGGGTATCATCAGTTAAAGGTAAGAGAAGAAGACATACCGAAAAACTCGTTTTGCGTGCGGTATGGACATTAAAAATTTTGCGTGATGTCTTTTGGTTGGACGAATGCCCCAGCAGCATTCATAAGTATGATGAACCAGGTGTGCCGACCGATGTTGGATCGATCAGTAATAGTATTCACAAATGACATACTTATCTATTAAAAAAGAAAAGGTGACCATTCATGTCACTTACGAGAGGTACTAGGGACATTGCAAAGATAAAATTTGTATGCCAAGTTTTCCAACTGCTTGTTCTGTCTTAGGGAAGTTCAATTCCTAGGTCACGTTATTAATCCACACGGCATTATGGTGGACCCGGAAAAGTTCACGACAGTAAGAGATTGGGAAATTCTAAAGACGCCGACTAAGATTTGGACTTTTCTGGGATTGGCGGGTTACTATCGATGTTTCATTCAGGACTTCTCGAAAATAGCTTCACCGCTGACAAAGTTGACACGTAAGGAAGTGAAGTTCGAATGGGGTCAGGCTCAGTCTGAAGCATTTGCAGAGTTAAAGAATAAGTTGACCCAAGCTAATGTTGGCACTACCCGAGGGTAACGAAGATTTGGTGGTATATTCTAACGCTTCAGGTCAAGGGTTAGGATGTGTATTGATGCAAAGACGAAAGGTGATCATGTATGCATCACGGCAGTTAAAGATCCACGAGGTCAACTACATGACTCACGATCTTGAGCTCACGGCAGTTGTCTTCACATTGAAGATTTGGAGGCATTACCTCTATGAAGTAAAATGCATCATTTATTCGGATCACAAGAGCTTAAAGTATTTCTTCGAGCAGAAAGACTTGAACATGAGACATAGGCGGTGGTTGGAGCTGTTAAATTCTAACACCCGGATTTTTCAAACAAATTTTAACTTTTAAAACAACACATAATTTAGGTATCAGACAAACATTTCCCATATTCAACATGGTTTCACCATTTACAATCAACATGTATTTCCCAATTTTCCAAAAGAAAAGAACTAAACATGTTTTAGGCTACCACATCCAAAGAACATTAAACATGTTGTATTCCCTTGAACAGGATTAGTTATAATTAAACAAACATCCAAAAACGACTTTGCGAATCCAATATCCACGCTAGGTGAAACCCGAGATCACACCAAAGCTTTACCTACTATAAAATCACCCCAAAATACACCATTAGTAATGATATAAGACTCCCCATTGGTTCCCCATGTCCAAAAATGGACCGACAGCCCAGAATGATAAAATTCCGCATTTGGGCGTATTGGGTAGCATATGCAGGGAGTTTTGGGCATATCATACGCGGCCCCTCCACCTACATACCTCATTTTTAGATTCCTCTCCTCGACGAATATCAGTTTTAGTGTATTATGCCTTTCACAACTCATATTCTAGCCTGATATATACTTATTTGAAATTTGGGCTTTTTTCTAACAACATGTAATAACACCCTTGCAAGTCTAATCCTAACCCATTTGCATATTTAATCCATTAATGTGAAAATCCGGACTTTTTTTTAGCCCAACTCCTTTAACTATTTCAGTTAAATCCTAACTTATTTGACTTATCTCAGACCCTAGGGACTAATTCTGTCAATAATCTAAACTCAAACTCCAAGGACTAGTTATGTAATATTCCTAAACTATTCTGTTGACGTTGCAAAGTCAAAATCATATTTCCTGTTCACTTGTAACAGTCAAACTAACCATAGTTCTAACTCCATTCAAACTCTAGGGACCAATTCTGTCTACTTCAAAACTTCAAACCAGAAACCACAAGGATTGAAACTGTAATTTATCAATTATGATTTATGTTGACTTTCAGAAAGTCAACACACCCGATTATTGGCTAAAATTCGTGCGCTACAACTGAAATTCGTCCGAGTTTGTAACTGTTATACACGATCAGTCCATTAACAAAACTAATTAAAGCTTTAATCATCGCCATTACGTCGAATTCATCCCAATTATGGGTAATCAATCTATAACCATCGAAACTCACCTTCATTTTAGTCGAATTCAATCATTCCATCTGTTATCCTCTCAATCAGTCACCTGCGCATCTCAAAAGAGCCCCTCTAAGTCTTTTGCACACATCATTTTCACCGGAGACGCAACAGGAGACGCCGGAGACTAACTCGCCAGAGTCGCGACTATGAACTACTCGAACGCCATCAATTCGAACTCGATTCAGGTACCTAATCACACCTACAACTTCGTTTTCATCCCTAGATTAAAAGCCCTATGCTATTTGGGGCTGATAACATCAAATCGATCACGTACCAATTCTAGGGTTCATATGAATTTCGGTTTAATCAAACCCTGACACAGACTTTACCTCAATCAAATTAAACTATAGGGTTAGTTTTGCAAACATCAACTCTATAAAAGCCCCAAGAATCCAACCTGAAACACTATATGATTTAGTCAATTCGATTCTTGATCAAATCTAGGGTTTTCAAATTCTAAAACAGGAAATTAACGATCTAGACTCGATGTTTTTGCATTTAAACCCGATCACATATTCGTAATGCACCGATTAACAAAAACCCTAAGATCCCTAGGTCAATTGTGATCGAAATCGATGGAATCCGGGACTAGTTTGGATTTAGTTTGAAAGGGGGGGAGAACACAGGGGTGTTAGGTGATAAAACCATTTGTGTCCGGATTCTATCGCGATACCCTAGCGGGCTGGAGTGCTTAAATCTGTGTGCTGATGTAGGTGAGACCCGGGTTCGAACCTCACTAGCACCATTTATTTTTCTAGTCACTTTTGAAACTGTATTTTTACATAAATCTGTTCGAATACTATTATGTTAATATATTAAATGGGTTTTAGCCCGGGAAACAACCCGTATGCTCGGGTTTGATTTATAAACCATTTTAATATTATTTCTACACTTTTAAATAATATATATATTATTTTCAAATCACGACTCCGAATAAATTATATATTTATATTATTTTCAACCCGTGATTTCCATCAAAAAATAATACATATTTTTATATTATTTCCTCAAAGTTTATAAACTCTATGAAACGTTTCAGACTAATAAATAATATAATTTTATTATATTATTTACTCATGTTTTATCCTCGATCTAAAAATAATATATTTATTATTTTTGACACAAATGATTATTTATGAATCTTGGGAACTTAAAAATAATATATTAAATTATATTATCTTCCTAACCATTTTTAAATGGCACGAATGTACGAATATAATTATTATTATTATTATTCATTCGACACAAAACGTATTTATCCTAATTATTAAATTAAGAAATCCTTATTACCGTGGACGTGTTCGTCTACTCGTTGTTCCTAAGCGTATTTTAGGACATACGTGTTTGAAGTTCCGTGTCGTCGTCACAAAAACCCCATATATCCCTAATTGCTATGTTTGAATTTCTAGGGCATACGTAAGCCGTTGCAGGCTAATAGTTATGCACCTAATTCCTTTCGCGGGTAATTCAATCTAAAACCCAACCCAGGTGAGTTTCATGACCCCTTTTTACTTGTTTTCCTGTTGGGGGAAGAAACATGCATACACACAAACATTATTTACTTGTTTTCTCGTTGGGGAGAAAATACACACAAACAATATTTTTACTTGTTTTCCCGTTGGGGAGAAACATGCATACAAATCAATACCATTTTACTTTTTTTCCCGTTAGGGAGAAACATGCGTACAAACAAACATCATTTTACTTGTATTCCCGTTGTGGAGAAACATGCATACGAACAGACATCCTTTACTTGTCTTCCAGCCAGGGAGAGACATACACACGGACATGGATCACATAGTATTTCATTACCACTTGTGTACTTAAGCGTAAACACTATCATGAAATTCCTCACATCGAACCGTTAATATGGACTTAGCGAGGTAATTTGAGTAGTACTACTAGGTTTGACAAACCCCACCCGGGCTAGTCTCGCTAGCACGATTAGAGGTCGAACTGGTGTAGATTGGCGTAAACATATTAGTCAGAGTTGATAGACCTGGCTGGAGGCAAACAAACAAACAGTCAGCTTCGGTTGCGAGCGCTTAGAGTAACTTATACAATGTCTAGCTAGCAATAGGTGTGGCTTACGAATGTGGATCTAGCAACACTCAAACAATTTATTTACATACAAACCTGTGAACTCACCAACCTCGTGTTGACACTTTTCTTACATGTTTCTCAGGTCGCATTGGCACAAAATGCACACTTAGGACATGCATGGAGTCCTTCTATCATGGCATTCATTTCAAACATTTTAACAGTTACTTACTTACATTAATTGACGCTTTGTTGCGTGTAATTACTTTTGGTTTCATTTTAACGTTTACGCTTCCGCATTTAAGTCTGAAATTTTATGATATTTCATTTATGTCCCATATAGTGTCGTTTGATGTAACTAATGTCTGATATCCTGGTTTGTCACACGCCAAATGGTAAAACTTCGTTAGTGGAATTTGGGGGTGTGACAGATTGGTATCAGAGCCATTGGTTATAGAGAACAAGGATTGCATACTAGACTATAACCGCACACATGCATTAGTTACACGACTCAGACACTAATACATGATACACATGGTATCCATAACCACATTGCATTGCAGGCATGATGACAACATCCATATCACCCTCTTCTGACGATGAACATGTCATTCTCAGTATATCATCATTCCCGGTGGCGACACTCAGGAAGTCATCAGAAAAACATCCACTCTCGTCTGTGGGCAGCGAGACGAAGCCTTCTGAGGAGTCACTCACACCACCATCATCTGCACCTTTGTTACACCATCAGAGCCGAGGATGACACCAGCTTGAGCCTACCGAGGACACAATCATGGAATGGTGGGTCTTATCAAGTTCGTGTGGGGGATGACACACAGAAGTTGCACATACTTCTTTAGGGGTTGGGATCGTCGGTGGCGAGTGCCTACCGTACCCACTAGCAACAATACGCCGAGTGAAGGAAGACCGTTGCACACATTATTGCAAGATCCAGTGACACATAGTTGTCAACACTTTCCTGAGCCATGGGCTCGCGTCATTGGTTGATATTCTGTGAAGATAGACTGACCACGAGGATGAGAACGCCTTACTCATTGCATACTCAAACCCTATTCTGACTCACTTGGAAGGACGACTGCTATGCTTCTTTTAGTAACTCATATTTATGAACTAGTTTCACTCCTCGAGGTTGCATCTCATGTGTATGTTTGCCTCATGTGCATATTCCTATCTACAAACCACCGGATTGAACTCTCGTATTATGTTCTAACTCGAGTGAATACTCGGATCAAACGATTCCCTATAACTCATCCCGATATGAATTCTAGTTGATCAACTTGTGGTTGATAACTAAGTCTGCCGATGACTTATCATATCTGACAACACTTTGTACTCAACAATAAAAATTTCAGGGACATTTTGACATGGGACAAGGAGAAACTAGGGTGAACATGCAAAGCAAATTATCATTACGGGTGCACATGTAATAGTAATTTGAGGTGCATGTAAGTCCTTGTGAAACCTAGTGCGTGGATAAATGGTCCTAATCTATTATCTACCCATCATGTTATTTTCACTCATGTAAGAGTCTTACTGACCTTACGACTCTCATTCAGACTTGATCAATGGAACCAGCTAAAGTGAAACTCTAGTAGAACCTCACGGTAAAACCCACCGACTCCAACTGTGTAAGTGGAATTTGAGAAATTCTTCCTGAACTAACACGTAATTCCTTACACTCCAACAATAGATTCCATTTGACCCTATTGCTTTATCATGTGACTAATCCTGAGTCAAAAGTTGATCTATACCCCAGTATACCCAGTTATTTCAATGACAGTAGGAAACGGGGATTTGATCTAATCAACCATCAGTTGAACGCGATTACTTAAACAAACATCCTATCCCTTGTGCTCCTGATATTTATAAAATCCTTCCTACATGTGAAACTTTTCCTTTAGCCTTTGCGTTGACTGATGCTTACCTTATAAGCGCAGGTCTCACTAAAAGTCTCATCGTCATTTCACAAACTTCCTACTAGTAAAGTCGTACTTCAACTCTACTGGAAATTTAAGTACACTATAGAAGCAACTCAAAACCTTAAGAGATGTAGACTAGGATTGGCTGGTTATAACTTTGACATTGACCTTATGCCAGTCACACTTGGCAGTTTCGACGTAATTGTCGATATGGATTGGTTATCTAAAGAACCAAGACGAGGTTATCTCTCGTGAGGAAATTGTCCGCCTTCCTCTATCGAGTGGAGAAACCCTTTCTACCCAAGGCAAAAGGAGAGGTGCGGTCATAGGCATCATATTCTTCGTGAGAGCGCAGAAGTGCTTACGGAAAGACCATACTGCCATTCTGGCTTTCGTCGCCAAGTAGCCATCTGAGGAGAGGAAGATTTACGATATCCCGACCGTTCGTTATTATCCAGAGGTATTTCCCGAAGACTTTCCTGGTCTCTAGCTTCACCGTAAAGTCAAATTGCATATCTATCTAACACCCGGAGCAACGCCTATTGCTCGGGCACCGGATAGACTTACATTCAGTGCGCTACTAGAACTATCCACATGACTGCAAGAGTTGTTGGATAAAGGCTTCATCCGACCTAGCTCATCACCATGGAGAGCTCTAGTCCTATTCGCCAAGAAGAAAGGCGGGACTTTCCGTGTGTGCATTGACTACCGTGAGCTGATCAAAGTAACTATCAAGAATCGTTACCCTCTACCTCGTATTGACTATCTATTTGACTAACTTCAAGGGTCATGTTTCTATTCAAAGGTCGATCTTCAATCCGGTTATCATCAACTGAGAGTCTGAGACAAAGACATCTCTAAAACAACATTCACAACTCGGTACGGCCATTACGAGTTTTTGGTCACACCGTTCGGATTAACCAATGCACCCGCGGTGTTCATGGACCTCATAAACCGTGTGTGTAAACCTTACCTTGATTAATTCGTCATCGTTTTCATTGATGACATCCTAATCTATTCTAAGAACAAGGAAGAAAATGAAGAGAATCTGCGTTTAATCCTTTAATTGCTAAAGCAAGAGCAATTGTATGCCAAATTTTCAATATGAGAATTTTAGATTTGCAAAGCTCAATTCCTAGGGCATGTAGTCAACGAGAAGGGAATGCATATCGATCCAGCTAAAGTAGAAGCCATCAAGAATTGGGTGACACCAACGACTCCAACAGAGGTGCGACAATTTCTGGGATTGGCTAGCTACTACCACCGATTTATCGAGGGATTCTCGAAGATCGCTCAACATCTACACCGATCGCCAAAGTCTTCAGCACATCTTCGAACAGAAAGAGTTGAACATGCGACAGTGTCGTTGGATCGAACTTTTGAACGACTATGATTGTGCTATCAAGTATCACCCTGGCAGGGCTAACGTAATAGCCAATGCCCTAAGCCGGAAAGAAACTAAACCCAGGAGATTCCGAGTATTACAGCTCACTATCCACCCTGGACTACCTGATCAGATCCGTAGTGCTTAAAGCTCTGAAAGAGGAAAACCTACCGTTGTAATCCACGCGTAGTATGGAGAAACAACTTGAGGTTAAATCGGGCGGTGTTCACTATTTCGCAGAGCGAATATGGGTTCCAAAGTACGGGAACATTAGGGAACTTGTAATGGATGAATCTAACAAATCTCGCTATTCTATTCATCCTGGTTCCGATAAGATGTATCATGACCTAAAGGTTCTTTATTGGTGACCGAACATGAAAACTGATATAGCTACCTATGTTAGCAAGTGTTTGATCTGCTCAAAAGTCAAAATCGAGTACCAAAGACCTTCTAGTTTGCTCCAACAACCAGGAATTCTGATGTGGAAATGGGAGCAGATTTCCATGGATTTTACTACCAAACTACCTGAACTTCTAGCGGATGTGACACCATCTGGGTGATCGTCAATCGCTTGACAAAATCCGCTCACTTCTTAGCAATCAGAGAGACTGGAAAAAAGGAAAAACTTACTCGTAATTACTTAAAAGAAGTAGTCTCTCGGCACGGAGTGCCAATTTCTATCATTTCGGATTGAGACGCTCAATTCACATCACGTTTCTTGCAATCTCTGCAAAAAACTTTAGGTACGCCTCTAGACATGAGTACGGCGTATCATCCTAAAACTGATGGTCAAATGGGACGGACCATCCAAACCTTAGAGGACATGCTACGAGCTTGTATGATAGATTTCGGTAACACTTGGGAGTCTCACTTACCTCTAGTGGAGTTCTCCTACAACAACAGTTATCACACTAGTATCAAGGCATCACCATTCGAGGCATTGTACGGACGTAAATGCCGGTCTCCTATCTGTTGGGCTGAAGTTGGGGATAGCCAACTCACAGGTCCCGAACTTGTAATCGAAACATCCAAAAGAGATCGTTCAAACCAAAACCGTATGGCGGAAACTCGTGATCGTCAGAAGAGCTACGCCAATAAGCGTCGTAAACCGTTAGAGTTGTGTGATTCTCTTGGGGAAACGAGGCAAAATGAATCCTCGTTATGTTGGACCGTTCAAGATAGCGAAGAGAATTGGCCCAGTAGCGTATCAAATGGACCTACCCGAAGGACTGAGTGGTGTACACGATGTTTTTCATGTCTCGAACTTGAAGAAATGTCTAGCAGACGAGACACTCACGGTTCCTCTTGAGGAATTACACATCGATGAACAATTGCGTTTCATTGAAGAACCGGTGGAAATCATGGATAGGGAAGTCAAAACGCTCAAAAGGCAGTAAAATCCCTATTGTCAGAGTTCGTTGGAACTCGAAACGCGGACCGGAATTCACATGGGAGTGCGACGATAAGATGATGCGCAAGTATCCTCATCTGTTGAAGCAATCCACGTCAAACTCGTAAGGTACTATTCTAATTTTCGGGACGAAAATTCTTTCAACTAGGGGATGGTGTGACACCCTAGAAAATTGTTTTTTGTTTTAATTTTCGGGACAAAAATTCTTTCAATTAGGAGATGATGTGACAATCCAGACTTTTTTTTAGCCCAACTCCGTTAACTATTTCAGTTAAATCGTAACTTATTTGACTTATCTCAAACCCTAGGGACTAATTCTGTCAATAATCTAAACTCAAACTCCAAGGACTAGTTATGTAATATTCATAAACTATTATGTTGACGTTGCAAAGTCAAAATCATATTTCCTGTTGACTTGTAACAGTCAAACTAACCAAAGTTCTAACTCCATTCAAACTCTAGGGAACAATTCTGTCTACAAAACTTCAAACAATAAACCACAAGGATTGAAACTGTAATTTATCAATTCTGATTTCTGTTGACTTTCAGAAAGTCAACACAGCCGATTATTGGCTCAAATTCGTGCGCTATAAATGAAATTCGTCCTAGTTTGTAACCGTTATACACGATCAGTCCATTAACAAACCTAATTAAAGCTTTAATCATCGCCATTACGTCGAATTAATCCCAATTATGGGTAATCAATCTATAACCATCGAGACCCACCTTCATTTCAGTCGAATTCAATCATTCCATCTACTACCCTCTCAATCAGTCACATGTGCATCTCAAACGAGCCCCTCTGAGTCTTTTGCACACATCATTTTAGCCGGAGACGCAGCAGGAGACGTCGGAGACTAACTCGCCAGAATCGTGACTGTGAATTACTCGAACGCCATCAATTCGAACTCGATTCAGGTACCTAATCACACCTACAGCTTCGTTTTCATCCCTAGATTAAAAGCGCTATGCTATTTGGGGCTGATAACATCAAATCGATCACGAACCAATTCTAGGGTTCATATGAATTTCGGTTTAATCGAACCCTAACACAGACTTCACCTCAATCAAATTAAACTATAGGGTTAGTTTCGCAAACATCAACTCTATAAAAACCCCATGAATCCAACCTGAAACACTATATGATTTAGTCAATTCGATTCTTGATCAAATCTAGGGTTTTTAAATTCTAAAACAGGAAATTAACGATCTAGACTCGATGTTTTTGCATTTAAACCCGATCACAGATTCGTAATGCACTGATTAACAAAAACCTTATGATCCCTAGGTCAATTGTGATCGAAATCGATTGAATCTGGGACTAGTTTGGATTCAGTTTGAAGGGGGGGGGGGGAGAACACAGGGGTGTTAGGTGATAAAACCATTTGTGTCCGGATTCAATCGCAATACTCTAGCGGGCTGGAGTGGTTAGGTCTGTGTGTGGATGTAGGTGAGACCCGGGTTCGAACCTCACTAGCACCATTTATTTTTCTAGCCACTTTTAAAACTATATTTTTACATAAATCTGTTCTAATACTATTATGTTAATATATTAAATGTGTTTTAGCCCGGGAAACCACCCGTAGGCTTGGGTTTGATTTATAAACCATTTTAATATTATTTCTACACTTTTAAATAATATATATATTATTTTCAAAACACGACTCCGAATAAATTATATATTTATATTATTTTCAACCCGTGATTTCCAACCAAAAATAATATATATTTTATATTATTTCCTCCAAGTTTATAAACTCTATGAAACGTTTCAGACTAATAAATGATATAATTTTATTATATTATTTACTAATGTTTTATCCTCGATCTAAAAATAATATATTTATTACTTTTGACACAAATGATTATTTATGAATCTTGGGAAATTAAAAATAATATATTAAATTGTATTATCTTCCTAACCATTTTTAAATGGCACGAACCTATGAATATAATTATTTATTATTATTATTATTCATTCGACACAAAATATATTTATCCTAATTATTAAATTAAGAAATCCTTATTACCGTGGACGCGTTCGTCTACTCGTTGTTCCTAAGCGTATTTTAGGACGTTCCAACTTTCGTGTCGTCATCCCAAAAACCCCATATACCCCTAACTGCTATGTTTGAAGTTCTAGGGCATACGTAAGCCGTTGCAGGCTAACAGTTGTGCACCTAATCTCTTTCTCGGGTAATTCAATCTACAACCCAACCCAGGTGAGTTTCACGGCCCCTTTTTACTTGTTTTCTTATTGGGGAAGAAACATGCATACACACAAACATTATTTACTTGTTTTCCCGTTGGGGAGAAACATACATACACACAAACAGTATTTTTACTTGTTTTCCCGTTGGGGAGAAACATGCATACAAATGAATACCATTTTACTTGTTTTACCGTTGGGGAGGAACATGTGTACAAACAAACATCATTTTACTTATTTTCCCGTTGGGGAGAAACATGCATACGAACAGACATTCGTTACTTGTCTTCCAGCCAGGGAGAGACATACACACGGACATGGATCACATAGTATTTCATTACCAGTTGTGTACTTAAGCATAAACACTATCATGAAAGTCCTCACATCGAACCGTTAATATAGACTTAGCTAGGTAATTTAAGTAGTAATACTGGGTTTGACAAACCCCACCCGGGCTAGTCGCGCTAGCACGATTAGAGGTCTAACGGGTGTAGATTGGCCTAAACATATTAGTCAGAGTTGATAGACTTGGCTGGAGGCAAACAAATAAACAAACAGTCAACTTCGGTTGCGAGCACTTAGAGTAACTTGTACATTGTCTAGCTAGCAATAGGTGTGGCTTACGTACGTGGATCCAACAACACTCAAACAATTTATTTACATACAAACCTGTGAACTCACCAACCTCGTGTTGACACTTTTCTTACATGTTTCTCAGGTCGCATTGGCACAGATTGTACACTTAGGACATGCATGGAGTCCTTTTATCATGGCATTCATTTCAAACATTTTAACAGTTACTTACTTACATTAATTGACGCTTTGTTGCATGTAATTACTTTTGATTTCATTTTAACGTTTACGCTTCCACATTTAACTCGGAACTTTTATGATATTTCATATATGTCCCATATAGTGTCGTTTGATGTAACTAATGTCTGAGATCCTGGTTTGTCACACGCCAAATGGTAAAAATCCGTTAGTGAAATTTGGGGGTGTGACAATTAACAATCATGTAGATGCATAATATGTCCCTAATCCCTTGTAATATGTATTTCATCTATGTTTAATGTAATTATTTGATGTATTAATGAAATTACATGTTTATCCTTAATGTTTACTCATATATAACGACTGTGTATTAAACGATCTGATAAATATCGATAACGTTGATTAATCGTGCTATTGAAAGGCCCATTCGCACGAATGGATCATGAGAATGATCCATTCGCGCGAATAGATAATGAGAATGATTCATTCGCTAGAATAAGTCATGAGAATGATTCATTCGTACGAATGAACCATTCTAATGATTCATTCGCACGAATGAGTCCATTCACATGGCTCATTCGTACGAATGGCCTCAGCACTATATATAGAACTTTCACTTCATGAGCACACATACAGCACATATACAACACATATACACATAGAAGAGACTAACCAGAGCAGAACCAGACTAAGCAACAGAACACACAAACTCTTTGCACCTGTATTGTCGAATCTCTGTCCGTTGAGAGTTTCTAGGTCTTGTATCCAACTTCTCTACACCAAAGGGTCGATAGAAACCTTCGTTTCAACATCTAATCCGCTCGTTTCTTACGACCCGATCCGTGTCATAGATTGGATTGCCAATCAAATCGGATTCCGCACGATTTGGTTCGGTTAATGTGTTGAATCATTGGATCAAGGTAGATCCCGATCCAACAAAGTGGTATCAGAGCCATTGTGCTCTAGATTCAACATAGAAAATCTAATCTTGCTTTTTCTAGCTACTTGAATGTTATAAAGATCACTTGATCGTTGTTTAGCCACGTTCAAAACTTGTGATTATTGCTTCTGAGTGATCTGATCGTTTCAGTTTCCAGATCTGATAATAGGCTCAATCATTGGTGCTTTTTGGTGCAAAAAAGTCAAACAGCCCTCTATCGTACGAATGGCTACTATGATGAACTTCATTCGCACGAATGGCTTCTACCATTCGCACGAATAGATCAAGTCTCCCGCTCATTTGTTCAAACTTCTAATCGCACGAATAGAAAATTCCATTCGCACGAATAGAAAATTCCATTCGCACGAATAGACCCATTCGCATAAATCTCTTCTGAATTTTTTTCTTGTGTCAAAAAACTTCGTTTTTTACCATGTCGGACTTAGCCTTTGTTTCCAGTCAGAACAGTAAAATCCAAAACTTGTTATTAATCGATAATGAAGCTGGAAATGCTAACAAGGCTCCAAAACTCATGACAATGGACGAATATCATCACTGGAAAAACAGGTTTGAGATACACATTAATGGAGTTGATACAAACTTATGGATGATGATAGAGAATGGATATCAAAAAGTGCTGAGTGAGGATGGAACTCCTGTTTTGGCTTCCCTTTTAAGCGAACAACAAAGAAAAGATTATGACTTAGAAAAGAAGGCATATGCTATCTTATCTCAGGCCAAATCAAGAGAAATATTTCATCAATTCAGGCAGTTTACATCTTCAAAATCTCTGTGGGTTGCCTTAGAACAACGTCACGAAGGAAATGCTTCGTTGAAAGCTATAAATGCTAAGGCCATTAAGAAGGAATTTGATAATTTCATGTATATTGGGAATGAGTCCTTAGATGATCTATTTGAGAGATTCTATCACTTGATGAGTGAATTGCATGCCCATGAGATCAAAACAACGAAAGAAGAAAAGGTTCAATGCATGGCAGATGCGCTACCACCAAAATGGGATTCATTCTTGATGGTTCTCAAACAGAACAATACTCTTGAAACCATTGATATCAATGAATTTCTTCAGAAATTGAGAGAACAAGAGGTGATGAATAAGTGGAAGTTAAAGAGAGGCGCACAAGCTCAGGATCCTTCATTGTACTATTCCACATCAACTCAACAAAATGCTCCTTTGCAGACTGCGTTTGTATCAAACATGTCAAATGTTTCAACCAGCCAGTCTTCAACAGCTCATGCTTCAGTTTCATCAAGCTCGGTTCCACAGCAGGGAAATACTGCTAGTACTCCTCCACCAAGCCCCATTAAATTGCAAACAGACAACTTCGACAAGGTTACTATCGAAGTGGCCAAGGAACACATGGCACTGTTGTCTACCGTTATCAATTCATATGACAGTCTTGTTACTGGACAGGTTGGAAACAGTCATCTGACAGCAGAAGACTATGCTCAGATTGATAAGGATGAAATGGATCGAATTGATATAATGTGGGCTCTTGCAAGTGCAGTCAGAAGAGCGAGAGATTATGTAAAAAGGACAGGAAAAACTCTCGAAGGGAACAAAGACACTACTTATGGTTTTGATCTGTCTGCTGTTGTTTGTTTTAACTGTGGTGAGAAAGGGCATTTTGCTAGACAATGTGAAAAGCCTAAACAGACTGGAAACCGCAACCCTTTCAACAACCGTCAAAGCCAACCGAAGCCACAAAATCAAAATACAGAAACAAACCTTGTTCCAGTTACTCTTGCACAAGATAAGGACACTTCAAGTGGAACAAAAGCTATGGTTGTTCAAACAGATGAGACTATTGATTGGTCTTTTAAATTTGGAGCTGATGGTAGTTCAGGGGATAGAGCTTACATGGCAAAGGTTGTAGAAGTCAATGAAGAATCAGATTTTGATGCTGGGAGAGAGATTGCTTCAGAAAGTTCATCAGCTGAAGACGACACATCTTCAAACAGTTCTGGCCTCACAGCTGAGAATGAAGAAAAATCATCTGTCGTCTCTTCAAGTCAATTGACAGCTGATGTGGATGATAACAATTCCTCTTCTGAATCTACCTGTAGCTGTGCTTTTATGGTAAAAACATCCACAGGCATTCAGGTAAATTCTGACAGTTTTGAAAGTGAGTCTGAATCTCAACCGTGTTTAATTTGTGATGAACTTGAGAAGAAAGTTGAGACACTTAAAAGTCACAACACAGACTTAATTGTTGATTTAACTAATTGTCTGAAGCAAACTGTGTTTTAAAGGGAAACGAACTTGCCTTCAAAAACAAAATTGAACTTTTAAACAGGCAAGTTCATGAATTAGAAATCTGTGTTATCAACAAACAAAATGCCATCACTTTTTATTTAAACACGATTGATGAAACAAAGAAAAAGCTGGCGCTTGTCGAATGTGATTATGAAACTTTAAATCAAAAGCTGAAAAGTTATTCAAATTCTTCTTACCTTCTTGATTACATGATTTCACGGCGTACAGGAAAGAAAAATGTTGGGTTTGGGTATAAAAATTGTCCTCCACCGGTGTTGAATACTATGGTAAACACACCGGATGATAACCCAATCATTGACTTTAAGGTCAAAACGCCACTTGTCGTTGATCCAACCGAAGACAAAATTTCTCAACCAAAGGTTAACGATAATGGTGCTTCGACCTCGGAGTCCCAGTGTGTTGATGGAATGGTAGAAGAGTGGGATGAAGACGACGATGAGTGCCCTACTCGTGGTTTGGGACACAAAAACTCGTCTGCTCCACAGAATGACAGCATTAGTATTTCAAAATCTGCTTCTAAAAATGTTTTTAAAATTAAACAAAACAATTGCCGTCCATCTCATCCCACTACTTTTGATCAGAAGAGTCAAGTAACCAAAGCCTCAATCAAAAAGGTTAATTTTGTTAAAGCTGGAGAGTCTGTTCAATCAAACAAGTCACTCTCTTCAGCTGAACAAAAAGAAGCTAAGGCTGGTGGTTCAAAAACTCACCAAAGTGAAAATCAATACAGATCTCCGAGGTTGGTTGAGCGGAGATACTATTTTGAGTGCGGTACAAAAGGACACGTTGTTGTCAACTGTCCTTATCTTCAGAAGCCAAGTTAAAGAGTTAATCATTTTCCAGAAAATAAACAAAAGTTTTTAAAGTCAAAATCTAACTCTTTTACCCAACAACAAGTGCATCAAAAGAAAGTTAAACAAAAGATGCATGACTTGTTGGTCTCTGATTCGAGTTCCACACCTGTACAAATCATTAAGCAATCCACTGTTTACCACAAACAGTCGTTGCACAAACAACATGTGTGGAAAGCAAAATCAGATGATGATTCTGACGACTGTACTTCAAAGTCAAATGGTTGTTCCAAAAATCCACAAGGACAGTGGATGGATTGTACTGTTGTAGATGAGACTGGGAAACCCAAGACCGTAAAGGCTTGGGTTCCTAACATAAAGTAATTACTTTCCTTCTTGTGCAGGTTGTCCTGTATAATCCTATTAGCAATAATTGGATTATTAATAGTGGGGCATCCAGGCACATGACTGGGAACTTAGCTCTCCTTTTCGACGTCAGAAATATCAAAAGGGGCTATGTTTCATTTGCAGGCGATAAAGGTGGTTTTATCTCAGCTCAGGGAACACTGTCTAATGGAGCTGTCAGCTTTGAGAAGGCCAACTTTGTTAAACAGTTGGATAACAACTTACTTTCTCTTTCTCAAATTTGTGATAAGGAGTTCAAGGTTCTTTTTGATGACAAGCATTGTTATATCTTGAAAAAGGAGTTTATGATTCCAGAAGACATGGTGGTTATGTCTGCTCCAAGAGTGAATGATCTTTATATTCTTGACATGTCACAAGCATCATCCTCAGTGTCCACATCATCATGTTTTGTTTCAAAAGCCACTGAGAAGGATTCTATTTTATGGCACAAAAGAATGGGACATCTCAGTCTCAGAAAAATGAATCATTTGGTGCACAAAAATCTTGTTGAAGGAGTCACTGTGAAAAGTTTTCATCTTCCTGACGTGTGTGTTTCTTGCAAGAAAGGAAAACAAACCAAGAAATCTCATAAACCCAAATCTCAACATTCCATCACTATACCACTAGAGCTCTTACACATGGACTTGTTTGGTCCTATCAACCGAAGAGCATTGCTGGAGACATATATTGTTTGGTTGTGACGGATGAGTATTCAAGATATTCTTGGGTGATGTTCTTAAAAGAAAAATCTGAAACTTTTGAATATGTGGAGATTCTGATTACCAAATTGGAGTCTCTGTATAAGTTAAAGGTTAGGAGGATCCGTTCGGACAATGGTACTGAATTTAAAAATCACCTTATGGAAACTTTCTGTCAAAAACTTGGTATTCACCATGAATTCAGTGCGCCATATGTTCCACAAATGAACGGTGTTGCTGAGAGGAAGAATCGAACCTTGATAGAAGCTGCAAGGACTATGCTCGCTGACTCAAACTTACCCGTGCAGTTTTGGAATGAAGCTATTGCTAATGCGTGTTACACGCTCAACCGGGTTCTAGTTGTCAAGTGTCACGATAAAACTTGCTTTGAATTGTTGCATCGACGAAAACCGAACTTACAGTATCTTGAACCGTTCGGCGCTCCATGTACCATGTTGAAAAAGGATGCTCATGGCAAGTTTAACGAGAAAGTAGAGGTAGGTTACTTCTTAGGGTATAGCACTCCCAATAAAAGAGTTTACAACAAAGCTTCTGGGAATGTAGAAGAATGGTACCATGTTGATGTTCAAAAGTATACCTCTCCTGCTGCTGGAAAAGGTCTTCCTTGGATGTTTGATTATGAAGAACTTTTTTCCTGGTTTAATCTTCCTCCAGAATGTTCAGATGAGGAGGTTGCTGTTCAAATGATGTATGATGCTCAAAACGCACCTGATGAAAATGTGCAACCTACTCCCTCATCATCTGACATTCCTGAGTCCTCCAATAACACACAAGTCACACAGGATGATGACTCTTCTTCTTCTTCAGAGTATGAGGGTTCTCGACAAGAAATAGACCAGGTGATTGAAGATCCTTCCCATGATGTTGTACAATTGAGTGATGATGTTTCACATTCTGTGGCAATTGATCAGAGTATCACAAACCTTGATCAAACTGTTTAGGTTCCTGCTCATCCTGTGGGTAGGATTGATAGAATTCATCCTCAACAGAACATTATTGGTGATCCCACATCTGGTGTTAAAACTAGGGGTCAGATCAACTCTGGAGTCTACTCAGAAATCATGGAATCTGGTGTGGTCAATGATTGTGCGCATTCATGTTTCATCTCGCAAATTGAACCACGGTCTGTAACAGATACTTTAAAAGAAGAATCTTGGGTAAATGCAATGCAGGAAGAACTACTC
Source organism: Smallanthus sonchifolius (assembly GCA_023525975.1). Lineage (NCBI taxonomy): Eukaryota > Viridiplantae > Streptophyta > Magnoliopsida > Asterales > Asteraceae > Smallanthus > Smallanthus sonchifolius. The sequence continues at coordinate 22,113,345 of CM042030.1, read as the reverse complement.
CAATTTCAGAAGCTCGGAGTTTGGAAGTTAGTTGATTTACCAAAATTAGCTAAGAAGATTGGTACTCGATGGGTTCTTCGTTGCAAAAGGGATGATCAAGGAATAGTCATAAGAAATAAGGCTCGTTTGGTCGTTCAGGGATTTAGGCAAATTGATGGTATAGATTACAATGAAGTGTTTGCACCGGTTGCTCGTCTGGAAGCAATTCGAATTTTTCTTGCTTATGCATCCTACAAAAGGTTCAATGTCTATCAAATGGATGTAAAGAGTGCTTTCCTTCAGGGAGAAATCAGTGAAGTCGTATACGTCTGTCAACCTCCCGGGTTTGAAGATCCTATGCATCGTGACCGTGTCTACAAATTGGACAAGGCACTGTACGGATTGCACCAAGCTCCGCGAGCGTGGTACGAGACACTTTCCACTCATCTTCTGAACAATGGTTTTAGAAGAGGTGTCATCGACTGCACGTTTTTCATTAGAGAAAAGGGTGGAGAACTTTAAATGGTACAGGTATACGTGGATGACATTATTTTCGGATCGACGAATGATGTTCTGTGCAAAGAATTTGAAAGAGTTATGCAGGACAAGTTCGAGATGAGTTCCATGGGAGAGATGAAGTTCTTTCTAGGGCTACAAGTAGATCAATCTGAGACAGGGATTTTCCTTCATCTAACAAATTATGTTGGAGACATACCGATCCGATTCAGTATGACTGATGCCAAACCTGCTGGTACTCCATTGGCGATCAATCACAGGATTTCGCCTGATGACAAGGGGGAGTATATTGATGCTACTCTCTATCGAGCCATGATCGGATCTCTCATGTATCTCATGGCATCTCGACCAGACATCATGTTCGCCACATGTCTCTGTGCCCGATATCAGTCAAAACCAAAAGTCTCCCACTTAATTACTGTCAAAAGGATTTTTCGTTATCTGAAGGGTACTCCTGATCTTGGATTATGGTACTCTAATGATGATAACTTTGAGCTTACTGCATATAGTGATTCTGATTATGGTGGTTGCAAAACAGACTTCAAGTCTACATCTGCAGGGTGTCAGTTCTTTGGAAACCGTCTTGTGACATGGCAATGCAAAAAGCAGACTTCAGTGGCTACATCTACATGTGAAGCTGAATACATCGCTGCTGCCAGTTGCTGTTCTCAGATTATCTGGATTCAACAGCAACTTCGGGACTACGGTTTACAATTCTTTAACACTCCTATTTATGTAGATAATTCTGCTGCCATAGCTATCACTAAGAATCCGGTTCAGCATTCAAAAACCAAACACATCGGCATAAAATATCACTTCATTCGTGATTGTTTTGAAAAGAAACTGATTGATGTGGTTCAAATTAACACTGATTTCCAAAAGGCCGAGCTCTATACAAAAGCCTTTGACAAACCAAGATTTTTATTCTTGTTAGAGGTAAACGTCATGAAAAAGAAGGATGACGTTGTTCCGGACCAAGAGTCGAGTCAATAATCATTTTTATCAATTACGTTCCTGTATATATTTTCTTTCTTGCGTTTATTAAAAATCTCAAAAACTCAAAAATATTTTTCATTTTAAAATTTTAGAGGGAGAAAATGTCAGTAAGAAAATGATCTCTCGCTGAGAAAAATGATAGTACACAGACGCTAGTTATCTGAGACTCCAAAAAGATTTCTATATTGTGTACAGTTATTTGTATACAGTTTGTTTAAAAATTTTTTTTTTCCATTTTTGTACAGACTAAAACCCAAAAACATATGAAAAACTCAAAAATGAGAAATCGTATCCAACCTTTGGGAAGTGATGGCACACTAACCATATGTATGAAGCACATTGCATTTAATGTCATAGTGAATAGTCACACTAAGTCGACATGTGATGCATTGATAGGCTTATCTTACTGAATCTCGACCATTGATGATCAATCTATACCATATTAGATATTGTCTTGTGAGTCACATAATGGTGAAAGGATTGACGAAAATCAACAATAGAAACTGAAGGTGTTTCTCATTCTGTGCACACCAGTTATCATCGGTTTAATGAGAGATCAGAAAGTAGTTATAAAATAAAAAATTAGATTCTGAAGTCGTATACGTGCCATATTGCCTTGTAAATACCTGGCTGAAGCCGTCCATGCAATTAAGAATAAAATAAAAGTATGAATCCGAATCCGTATATGTGCCATATTACCGGGTTGCAGCCTGGTTGAAGCCATCCATGGGATAGGATGAACACAAACACCGTTAGCTGCATACGTGCCATATTGCCTTGTAAATACCTGGCTGAAGCCGTCCATGAGCTGATGGCTGTCACTGTGAATACTAAAAAAAAAATAAATAAATAAAAATTGGTGCAGTAAAGAAGTAACAGGGAATAACTGAGATCTCATGAACTTATGATGACTGGTTAAGTAAGTTGTGCTAATTTGAAACATTAACATGTTTTGAAAAATAATTCAAGTCAATTCTTAACTAGTGTGGGACACACAGATAATGGACTTAATCCTTCAAGATCATCTTGTAAGTGTTGAGAAAAGGTCTGCATAAGTTTAAGATGGACAAACATATCAATGATCGCATTTTGACTAAGTGTACTTAAAGCTCAGATAATTTGCAATGTTGCTGATTGCTATGAGTTTAGTACTGATCCTATGTTCGGATCTTTCTCACAAAAAGATGTGTAAATACCATTGTATAGTTGTATCTACAAAATTCAAAATGTCTCAGATCATTAGTCACTAAGTCTGTATGATTTCTCATAAGGATCATTCTTACTAAGACATGCGTGTATATATCTTGTTGATATTATTTTCAGCATTACATATTCAAAAATCCAAAAAGATTTTACTTTTCCTGAATTTTAGATTATCTGATAAGACTCGAACGACTGTCTGAAAATCAAAATTTGAAAACCGCTTGACTTCCTGATTGATCAAATCGTTCCTTTACTTCATAAACTATTCCAAAACTTCATAATTGATCCCTCACTTCATAATTAAATGTAAATTACTTCATAATCAAATTGTTGTCAAGACCGATGTGGTTGGATACCCCATTTAACTTGAAAAGTTTAATTTGCATAAGCGGATTGTCCCATTCGTATGAATGGATGAGCAAAATGGCTCACTCGTACGAATGGATGAGGAGAATAGCTCATTCACACGAATGGACTGACCAGAATGGTCCACTCGTACGAATGAGTGGCAGAATGAATCAACTCACACGAATGGACTGACCAGAATGGTCCACTCGTACGAATGAGTGGCAGAATGAATCAACTCACACGAATGGATTGACCAGAATGGGCCATTCGTACGAATGAACCAGGCCATCCTATAAAAAGGCCATTCATTCGCATTCTCAGCATCATTCGCACAAATCAGAAATCCTTATTCGCACGTCTGTTTGATTAAAATCTGCATGTGAACAAATCTCCGTCCAATCACCGATCTAACGCTTGATTTTTGTTTACAGGTATACCTTCAAGAGATTAATCGTCTGTATACTCGATTCTTGGATGACTCGACTAGATTTAGGGTTCAAAACCGAAAACGAAACCTAAAAAACGTAAAAAGTGACTTAATAAACCAATTAAAATGCTAAATATTGGTTGAAAATCATAGTTGAGTGTGTTGGTGTCTTTTTCGGCAAATCTTTTCAAGTCTTGATCGAATTTTTGGACAAGTTGGATCGCGACCCGTCTGTCATACGAATGGACACACTCTTCATGTTCATTCGTACGAATGAGCACTCATTCACATGAATGAACACTCATTCATACGAATGAAACTCATTCGCACGAATGAATACTCATTCACATGAATGAAACTCATTCGCACGAATGAATAGGCAGAATGATCCATTCGCACGAATGAACCAACTTTTTGGGTTCATTCGTACAAAGGGAAAATGGTCCAAAAGTTCATATTTCCAAAATCTTGCATGTACTGATCTGATGTGCTTCATGTTTTTGTGTTTGCAGACTGATCGTTATGGCGCACAGAGCTCCAGTTGTTCTTAAGGCTTTAATAAAAAGCAACATATGTGCGTACATGATTCCTACATCAAAGAATGCACGTCCGTTTGTCGGAATGATCGAGTTTTTATCAAGATCAAGGATTGCTCATGCTATATCCCATCACCGGACTCCATATACGTCGCATCAAAGGGAGTTATGGGTCTCTGCCGAGATTGACTGCGAGGTATCTCCACCGGTCATACGATCGCAGGTCAAGATGTGGTTGTATCGGCAGCTCACATTCGCCGATTGTGTCAATTCGGTGATCATCCTGAAGATCCAGTGACACTGGATAAATATCTGGTCCGCGGATGCTTCATGAGGATAAAGTACGACGGGAATGTAGCCGAGGGAGTTTTAAACAAAGCGAACCTCTGTCCGCAGTACAAGTATCTAGGACATGTTCTTCTGCATTGCCCCAGTTCCCGTTTCGACGACATGCGCGAAACAATTCAGAGCGCATTCGTTGCTCTGGTGTTGAACATTCCGTTCAACTTTTCCGAGATGGTGTTCACGCACCTTAAGGAAAACATCTATCTTAAAGGGGACAATGCGTATCTTATGTACCCCAGATTCTTACAAATGATAATAGATGACCAACTTCCTCTTCTACCAAGGTCAGACGTCGACATAATCAAGTTAGAACACATGACGGACGTCACTCTAAACAGGGTACAGACCTACAGGGGAAGACCAACAAAGCCACCTCACAAACGACTTATTGGACATCTGGCAAATCCAGATTATGTGGCACCAGCAAACAGAAAATGGCGTCACGATAACAGTGATTCTGACAGGGAGGATATTGTTGTACCTCCAGCTGACGACCAAGATGGTCACAGAGATGGTGGCAATGCTCCTAATGTTCCATCTACCGCTGCCACCACCCCCACTGTTGCTGCTATCGATTCTTCCCTTCCAACTAACCCAGAAGACGTTAACCTGGACACCGTCCTGTTTACTGATTCTGAGGACACTGAAGATGATTTTGAAATCAGTCAACAAGGGGCAAGATTGGTCGCAACAAAACGAAAACGGGGAGCAGATCAAGGAAGCTCAAGGGTTGATGATGACGTCAGGGATGCTGATTTTGTTCCTGACTGTCCACAAGTATCTGCTGCTCCTTCTTCCCAATCTACCCCAGTCAAGAGAGGAAGAGGAAAGAGAATGGCCAAACGCCAAAAGTTTAAACTTGTCAGAAGGACGGAGAGCACCTCTGCTACTACAGCAACTGCCACCAGGTCTGAGGCTCCAATGTCAACATCTATGCCTCAGACAGAAATTGTGCCTCCTCCCATCACATCACAGCCATCAACTATTCGAGCTGAATCTTCAATGTCACTGCCGACTGTCTCTCTACACGACCAGATCAGTACTTTAAACAGTTTGGTGCTTCGTTTACTGGCTCAGAATGAAGAGCAATCAAAGCGTATTGACTAACAGGGCTCGCAGATCAGTCAGTTGACTCTGCAAAATACTGAACAAGCCCAAGCCATCACAAGTCTTTCTACTAGGTGTAATGATCAACAAGCCCTCCTTCTCACTGCTACAAACCAGAATCAACAGTTGTCTAAAACTATTGATGCACATGCTCAGAGGATACAAAGGATTGAGGAGGATAATAAGAGACTGTTGGAAGACCTAGAAAGCAGAAGGGACCCGACACCCAGAATTGAGGGTGCTCGCAATGATGGTGATGATGGTGATGATGATGACGATGAGGATGATGATGATGACGATGATGATGATAGTGATGATGAAAATAATGACAAAGATAAGGATGATGGTGCCAATGCTGGTGCTGCATCAAGTGCTGCAAAGACAGCAGAAGCAGAGGCACGCACAAAGCAAAAATCAGACAAATCAGAAGGCCCATCATCAGATACACAAAAGGGCACTGAAGGTTGATAGTTTTTGTTTTAAGTGTTTTAAGTTGTCTTATTGTAAATATTATATTATTATGTAAATAATTTCAGTTTTATTTTGATTAAATCAATGAAATTTCTTATTCTCACATGTTTATTTTATGATTGTTTATGTAAATAGTTTTGGATGTGATGCCTCTCAAGCAACAACCTTCAAAGTTAACTTATGTGCTTGACATGCAAGGGATCATCCAACATTCAGTTATTTATGACAAAGAGGAAGGGGAAATCGTACACTGCTTGTCAAAAGAACAGATTGCCGAGCTATTTCAAATGAATCCCGACGAAGTCATCACTGAAGAGGCATCTGTTCCTACAACTGATTATCCCTCCTCTGACGAACTAGAAGACGTTGATGAGGTTGAAGTCGAAGACATCACTGATCAAGAATATCCAAAGTACACATCAGTAGATGGTGATGATCTTCCCTCCTTCGCAGACTTATTCACTCAGCAGTCCGACGAGGAAGTCAACCGCATTATCGACAACAAAGGAGATGAAGCCGGTCCCTCCACTATTGACATTGACGAGCTGAATGAACGTAAAATTCAGTGGATGGAATACATGGCCGAATTAAAGAAGAACTCAAAGCCCTCTCCTCCAACCAGGTACACTAAAGTTTATCGACTCAAAGGACACAAGTCTGATGGTCGTATAATTAGTTGGGCATACTTCATCGACTTAAGCTGCTATGCTATAAAAAGAGAGAAGGGCATACAATATTTCAGGTACCCTCATGACTTCAAGACGCTGCCCGCATTTGAAGTAAATCAATTGGCGCGTCGAAAGCTTCTATACAGCGAATCTTCTGGTCTATCTGAATGGTTTGAACGTCAATTACAATACGAATACCGGAAGAAGTGGGTGAACTTCAAGCAACAAATGCCTACACGTTACATTCCAAAGGAAAAGGTTCATCCAATCACCAAGAAGCCCCTAATTGTCTTAAAGTGGAAACCTCCAACGATCATGAAGAAGATTCCTTTAAGGAAAATGATCCAGGACGTCTCAGATCAGTTCAAATGGTGGTACTATGATGGGCGTACTGGTGAAGATGTTATAGTGCTTTGTAAAGAAGGGTCATGGGAGACCATCAGGGTCTTTGATCCCTTGTGGCTGACCAACTTGTCTGAACAAGATGTTACAACTTTATACAAGTGTCAACCGTTTTTTGAAGTTGCAGATATAGACCAGGCGTTGTAGTATGTGAAAGTGATACGTATATGCTTTGCTTTTGACATACACGCCGGAGTTAACTGGAAAACTCGTACAAAAGAGATGTTGAAGACCAACTAATGTTAGTTAGGTCATTTTGAAGGGATCTAGGTCCAAGGGGGAGTATGTAGATGCATAATATGTCCCTAATCCCTTGTAATATGTATTTCATCTATGTTTAATGTAATTATTTGATGTATTAATGAAATTACATGTTTATCCTTAATGTTTACTCATATATAACGACTGTGTATTAAACGATCTGATAAATATCGATAACGTTGATCAATCGTGCTATTGAAAGGCCCATTCGCACGAATGGATCATGAGAATGATCCATTCACGCGAATAGATCATGAGAATGATTCATTCGCTAGAATAAGTCATGAGAATGATTTATTCGTACGAATGAACCATTGTAATGATTCATTCTTACGAATGAACCATTCTGCTGATTCATTCGCACGAATGAGTCCATTCACATGGCTCATTCGTACGAATGGCCTCAGCACAATATATAGAACTTTTACTTCATGAGCACACATACAGCACATATACAACACATATACACATAGAAGAGACTAACCAGAGCAGAACCAGACTATGCAACAGAACACACAAACTCTTTGCACCTGTATTGTCGAATCTCTGTCCGTTGATAGTTTCTAGGTCTTGTATCCAACTTCTCTACACCAAAGGGTCGATAGAAATCTTCGTTTCGACATCTAATCCGCTCGTTTCTTACGACCCGATCCGTGTCATAGATTGGATTGCCAATCAAATCGGATTCCGCACGATTTGGTTCGGTTAATGTGTTGAATCATTGGATCAAGGTAGATCCCGATCCAACAAATCATAAACTTATATTTTAATTATATATAATCTTACCCACATATACTAACATATAATTGTTAATCATCTACCCCCAAAACCCAAGCACCACTACTCGTTTTACACTCTTGAAGTGTTCAACTTCAAGTTTTCCCAAATTCATTATTTAGCATACAATAACCTACAATTTAGACATGTATTAACCCCACAAAAATCCTAATCTTTTACCATCCATTAACTAGACATATCCACATGTCTAATACGAGAACCACCCCTTGCTTTCCCACACGGAGTATTTGATTCCATGTCGACCCATGAAGTATTTGACTTAATGTCACCCGTGAAGTATTTAACTTCACTTTCACCCTTGAGGTATTTGACCTCCCTACCACCCGTGAAGTATTTAACTTCATGTAAACCCCTCCACGAAGCATTCCCATTTCATGTAACCAACTTATTTACCGCTTTACCACTAGCGAGTCGACTCATAACATATTAAGTCAATTTTAATCTAATTTCACATATTTCACAATTTAGCTGACTCTAACCACAATGATTCATTTACATAATTTAATCACATTAGTTAATCTAGTTTGGCTAATTACCACTCTAAGCCAACTACACCAATTACCACATATCATTCATTTAGTTTGAACAATTTCCTCGTTATGTCAAACATACATGTTCTACCATATTCATCATACATTTGACTATATACCACACAAATCAAAATCAACAAACAACATGTAAATAGAATTACCACACAATCTATGTACACATACTACTTATCTAATAGTAAGTAAGTGCAAAGCACTTACCTTTTGGGTTTGATGCTTCCGGTTGCTCCTTGATTTTGACCACTTGATTACGTAAATAATTTCACACTAGTTTTGTAATCTAAGGTCTAATTATTCTCCAATTTTGGTATCTAAACCCTCCCAAGACCTTATGATCTTTACCCTTAATTAAGAATTGGTTTATCAAGCTTTACACAAGCTTTTAACCATTCTAAACCACAACCAACCCATTTGACCCGTTAAGGTTTTCATCCAAATTTCCCAATTCCATCTAATTCAAATTTCACCAAATCAATTGGGTTTTCTACATGAAATTGTGCTTATTTAGCACCATAAACACTAGTACATACTTAATTACCTAATTAAACACCCCAAATTCAAAACCCCCAAATTGGGTCTTAAGAACCCTAATTTTAAAAAACCCCCCAATTAGATGAAATTAACTTGAATTGGTTGTACCTCTAGTTTTGGTAACGCTAGATTAACAATCCTTTACAATAATACATCCTCAACAACCCTAATTCCCTTCCATTAAGGTTCATCCACCCAAACCCTTTATCAAAAACATGAAATTAGATGGAGGATGTGAGATAGAGATGATTCTTACTTGTTATTATGAAGGTGTTATGCTAATCAACCCTTCAATCCCCACTTGTAACTCTAATCCGAGTGTTCTTGGCCAAAACCCTTTTCTCCCTTCTCTTTTCTCTCTAAACTCACGACACACACACACACATTCTGATGTGTGTGTGTCACCACCTCGATACAAGCACAAACAAAATTGGTAAATTGCAATTCTAGTCCCTCAACTTTGCAATTAAACCCTTTCTTCCAAACTAGGTTGTTTTATTGAATAAAAATGCATCCACCAACTTTCATTTTATTTATAAACACCCCCCAAAATAAAATAAACATGTTATATGGTAAACCCAAAAGTTGGTTCGTTACAAATCACTCCCCTTAATTTTGAGTTTCATTCCCGAAACCTGATCGGCCAAATATATTAGGGTAATACTTGATCTTCTCATCTTCCAATTCCCAAGTAGTTTCCGCCCCCTTTCTATGTTTCCAAGGAACCAACACTTGCTTTTTCCGCAAGCCTTTCACCTTTCTATCTTGGATAGTGATGTGCACATGATATTAGTTTAATTATATAATTTTAGATATGGTTTCACGAGATCAGGTTTTAAATTTATAAAATGATAATTACTTTAAACTTAAAAACACACACAATAGGCAAGTGTACCTATCGCAGCATAATATAGTTTAGGTAAGAACCTAGTATCGAACCGATGGACACGGTCGAGTTCCAATACTCAACTTTTGTTATCATTTAGCCGGTTTAATTAGTGAGTTGGTTTTGTGTGCTTGTGAAGCAGAAAAGTAAATGACAGAAAAGTAAATGACGGTAAAGTAAATAACAGAAAAGTAAAAATGTGCGTGAAGTGTGTAATAGAAATGTAAATAGCAAGAAAGTAAATATCTCGAGGGTGATCAGGTCATGAAGAGTATTGCTTTGGGCTTCGAATCCACTTGGTATATGATAATGTCAAGTTGACTAATCTGGTGGTATGACTAATAAAAATGTGTGAACGGTACACCGCTAGAGCCTCATTCTCACAAAATTTGGTTCATGAATTATAATCTTTAATAATAAAATGGTAACGATTCCCGCTAGGGACAACGTTACCCTCAACTCTTAGAATTCTATCTCCAAGTTGGTTTAAGACATCAAACTTAAATGCTTAAGTATTATTAGTAAAAGAGTGATTATATTTTGTTCGCCGGGAGGCGGTGCAACAATGGAACCATGTATAAAAACGTACCGTTCCCAACATGAGTTCACCAATTCTTGGTCTCATACCAAGTTCGTATAAAGACGTACGACCTTATTAGTATTAACCAAGCCTTGGCTTGTCAAAATTTTCTTGTATAAAGACGTACAAGTTTTAAAAGAAGTTTGATTAAAAAGGTTTTACGGTCTTACACTTTAAAATCAAGAACACTCACAGGTGTAAAGACAAGTTTAGAAAATAATAAAAAGCCTACCTAGAAGGTGGTTTTAAGAACGAATAATTTAAGACAAAAACGTACCACTAGATTAATATTTCAAACATTAACATATACCAAACTTCATCTTCAGCTTAGCAAAACAAAGAGGTTAACCATGAATGGCCATACTAACCAGCGTAACACTGAGTTTCGTAGGCTCCCCTATTGCAGACAAAGAGGAGGAGCCTCTCTACTCTCTACTCTAAAGTACATATATGGATTCTCTTGATCTCTGGTAATGTATATTGAGGTGTGTGGAATGAAGAACTCAAGACATCTATTTATAGGTCTCAAAATGAGCAATGCACTGTCGTGAATTGGTTTGCACGGGCGTGCAAACTTGTAGGTCCCTCGGGTGTGGCGGATCGTCACATGCAAGTGGGTCTACTAGTCGGACCGGGTGCAGAATGCCCGTGACTAGGTGGAGAGTCTAGCTAAACAAAGTAAACCGACAAGAGAAAACACTTTAAACGTTCTTTGTATTATAAACACTTGAAGGTTACAGTGAAAAGCACTGAAATTACAATCTGCGTATTTGTACTAAAGCCTGCGTACTTACTTCTGTCAACCTATCCTATTTAAACATGACCTGATGCCTGCATACTTAGCAAGTGCGTAGGGCAAAATGCTCTTGCGTATTTAGCAAGTACGCAAAGTTACTCTTGCGTACTTGCCAAGTACGCAGGAGCTTTCTCTTGCCACTTGGAGAAATCTGCAACATTCAATATGTAAAAGTAAATACAACTCGATAAACAAATACATAAAGACTCTTACATACAAAGACAATTACAAACAAGACAAAACAACCTAAGACTAAGACTCTATCTATCCAGAGTGTTTGTCACAGAAAAGTGCTTCAACAAACTCCCCCTTGACAACAGCTCTGGATAATCTTCAGTCTTCGGTCTTCACAGCTTCAGTCTTCACAGCGCTTGATCTTCAGCTTCCATCTTCTTCTTGTAATCAAGGCAGAACTTAATCACCTTGTCATATTTAGAAGCAAGGAGCTTTTTCCACTCATCCGTGTAGACGCAATAGTGTTCTGCTAGTACCTCCAGATCTTTCACAGAAAAGTTGATGAAGCAGACTTCATCAAATATTCTGATCAGTTCCTTAGGCACTATGTTCCCACTCTCTGAACGTCCTTTACCCATGATCATAACCTCGCCCGTCTTTGGATCTACGTACCAGTACCACATGTCACCAAGAATATCCTGAGATAACTTGCTCAGGGGAATCTTAGTTTCACATTGCACTGGCTTGTATACCAATTTCTTTAAGTGCTTCTTAGTCACAGGATGTACAGCGTGCTTATCCTTGACTCTCTTGGGCACTTGAGGCTTGAACATCTCGAACTTCCCTGATCTTGTTTCTCGCTGCAGAACCACCCACAAACCCATCGCCACTGTGTGATTGGAATGACCCAGCAGCTCTCGGTTTGCTAGGTTCATAAGGTCGTATTTGGGCAAGGAGCTGAACGCTTCACTGGTGGGTTTTATGTATTGAACCCCGTCAGATCTTTTGATAGCAAACAGCTGCTTGTCCTCCTCGAACCTTACAGCCAAGATCATCCCTGTTGCTCCGTGTTTGTCTATTATAGACGACTTTTGCCACACAGGAGCTGGACCCTTTGATGAAGTAGAAGGCATGTCTGTTTCGTTCGGTGCCTCTGGGTCCATAGGTTCCGGGTCAACTGGGGAAGCTTTAGTCAAGGCTTCTACATTACTAGCCTGCTCGACTGAACCTGTGTCAAGCAGAGCGTCGAAGGATGGAAATTCAAAGATCTCTCCATCTTCTAGCTCGTACTCTCCTTCCCGGTCACCCTTTGGAATTTCGATCACAACATCTTCGTCATCATCATCCCAATCGTCACCAGAGTCGATCTCTCCTTCTTCTAGATTGAAGAGAGCATCGATTTGTGCTTCATTGGAATAGTCAGGCTCTAGATATAGGATCTCATCGTCAGATAAGTCCTTAAGTACTTTAGCTACTGACTTTCCTTTATCACCACCACCACCACAGGTATCACCACCCTCTTGATGAGTCGACTCCCCCGGAGCCATTGGAACAGTAGAGATGGGCACGATTGCTAAAGCTTGGTGCTCACCTCCACTAGGACCGGCTTCGGGATCCTTGTCCTTGTCGTCATCCTTAGTCAAGTCGACCGGATGACACGGCTCATCACCAGTAGTCCTCTTTTCCTTATCTTTCTCTTTCTCTTTGTCCTTCTCCCCTAAGCATTAACCTTCTTGGTCAAATCAGCAATCAGCTTGACCATCACCTCATGCTCCTTCCTTTGAGCATCAAACCTGATCTCCAAGGACGACCCATGACCCAGAAGCATTTCATTTGTCTTGATTAGAAGTTCATTCTGAGCCAGGACGTTTTTCAGTAGTTCATCACTCCCTGTCCTCTGGCTACGAAGGATTGTAACTTCATCTATCAAAGAATTGATCTGTGCTTGTTGAGCGTCAGACTCCTCCTTCGATTTCTGAATAGTCTTCAGTAATCCAGCAACTTGGGTTTCCAGAACATCTATCCTAGCGTCATTCGGATCAGGATGTCTGGATGAGGACGCTTCGGCAGTGTGAATAGGGGAGGAGAATATGGTATCAAAGTCAAACCCTTGCGTGAAATCTCCATAATTGAAGGGTTGACTGAGATCAATGGTGGTAGTTGGGATGGAAGATGTGACGAGAGTTGTTGGGGTAGTGGTAAAGGTGATGGTGACTGACTCTGTGAGAATTGGAGTAGTCACCGCCACCTGAGTAGTTGTGGTAGGGAGGGTCACTATCACAGGAATCACTTCTGTGATGGTAGTGACAGTCACTTCACTTTGTACTTGCGGCCTCCTCCTTCTACGGTGAAGCTGCTGTGAAGGTGGGGTGGAGGCTGAATCCGGACTGAAAGCTGATACTTGGACTTGCTGCGGAGCCTCCACCACACTGGGGACAGAGGGCTGTTGCTTATCGCCCCTGTTCTTGTGAATGCTTTCCCTTCTTTGTCTTTGTATAGCAGCGTCAGAATCAGAGCCTTGCTCGTATTCGCTGCTAGAGGACTGTCACTTTCTCTTGGAGGACGAATCAGGTAGGGTTACCTTAGCCGTTCTCCGTGGGTGTACCTGTGATGGTGCATCATCGGAATCGGAAGAATCTGACTCAGTCGCTTCTGAGTCGGATCCCTCAGCACCATCATTTCCTCCTTCGTCGTCTCCACCATCAGACAATCCATCATCACTTTCCGTTTCCTCCTGTTGTTGTTCCTGTTGTTCATCAGAGTGTTCACTCAATTCACGCTCCGAGTCGGGACTGTACCATCTCCAGTCACCTGGGGCCACATATGCTTCATTGTGGAGGTGGCCAAAGAGTTCTGTATGCACAGGGGTAGGATCTACACTGCCTGGCTTTAAGAATTGGGTGAATACTCTTTTGTCCACCCTCTTTACTTGCAGTCTCTCCCCTATAACACGAAGGTTTGGCAACGCGTTATTAATCAAAAGTTGCAAAAACCGAGGGCATAACAAGAACTGAAACCTCTCTGCTGTGTTGATCTGGTCATTAATGGCCTTAAAGATGTAGCGGGAGAAGTTGTAGCCCTTGTTGAGAGAAAGGCCGACCATAGCTGCTGCAAGGTACCCATGGCATCTTTCCCAGCTTTCCTTGATGAGATGCACATGATCATGACGTGGGCGAAATATCTCCATTGGTCTAATACCCACATCTTTTTATATGAAGCATAGTCCCTTGCACCGACATATCCCATTCTTTGTCTCCAACAGCCGTCCACAAAGTAGTCTGGATAGGCTGTCGGGTCGGTTGCAAGATCTCTGAATTGAAGGACTCTTCGTATAGTATCTTCAGAGAAAGAAATAGCATGACCAACAATGGTAGCCCTTGCAACGTTGGGGGTTACCGTGCAGTCGTGCTCCGCCATCTCCCAAAATTGCTCGAGGTAGGGTCTTGACACGATCGGGTCAGCAGAAATGGCGTAGCTGATTCTTGAACGGTTCAAGAAATCAACTATGTCTCTGTACTGCAGAGCTGCACCCTTCCACTCAGGTTCAGTTTTAGGTAACAAGTTGAATTCGTTAGTAAACGCCTGAGCCATGATCTGCAAAAACACACAGAAAACATAATAAGAACAACACGTATCATTGTAAACGGATAAACATGACTCAGTATAGCAGTTACTCTTTAAACAGAATTTCAGACTTAGGAATTTTTGCCAAGTGTTGGTCCTGCGTACTTAGCAGGTACGCATGAGTTTCCTCTTGTGTACTTAACAAGTACGCAGGAAGTGCTTCTTGCGTACTTGTTAAGTGCGTAGGAAACGCACTTGATGGAAAAATTCAGAAGTTTGAAATTCAATCAATGTGCAAAAATTGGTGTGTATTGGGTCACCACTAGGTCGGAATCAATGATTCTAACCTATGGGACCAACAACAACACCAAATACTACTATACATGACAAATTTTGACCTAAAAATGTTCGACCGAACCACTGTCGGTTCAACTTCATGCACAAGGTCAAAATCGAAGATCAAAAAGGATGATTAAGGGTCGATTATGTGATCTAATCATGTTTAATGATAATATGTTACCCAAACAACACTCAAATTGCCCTAAAAATCACGGTTTGAGCCTAGATTTACTTAGTCAAGAATCGGTCCAAAATCAAGAGTTTTTGTGGATGGATTAAGCCCAAAATCTCACCAAATCGATGTACTGGAGTGATGAAACTTGTAGTGGGACGAAAAATCGGATTGGAACACTTGAATTTTTGAGTAAGTTTGCAGAGGGAAAAATCGGTTTGAATGTGGTGAAAACCCTAAAAATTTCTAAGTCCTCTTTATATACTCAACACTAAAAGGCCATGCGTACTTAATAAGTGCGCACGTTTTAACTCGTGCGTACTTACAAGTGCGCAAGCTTTAACTCTTGCGTACTTACAAGTGCGCAAGACTTAACTCTTGCGTACTTGTTAAGTACGCAGGGCTTACCTCATGCGCACTTACAAGTACGCACAAACCCTTAAGTGCGCAAACTTTCAACTCAAAATTTATGAAGTTTTTTAAGTCAAATAACGAACAAGTTAGAAATATTCAATCAAAAGGATTCAAATACATTTCAGGAAGGTTAAACACAAATATTTTTGACTTTTCTAAATAAAATTGAAATATGCATAAACTTAAAATCTCTTTGATCTTTTCTGAATAAAATTGAACTATGCATAAACTTAAAATCTTTTTGATATTTTCTAATAAAAATATACAAGTATTCACACAAACTATTTTTGATCAAAGACACGAGCAGAGGATCATATCAGGCTATCTTTTAGCAAAAACGATACAATATAAACATCAAAGAATATGGGATCATGTCATGGATTACTATTTATTCATACGTAATAAGCACATAAACAAGTAATTCAAGTTGACAATATTATAAGATTTGAAACTATAAGCATCTTTGTATCACATTCTTGTGTATCAAGGTATTAATTATAAGATATACAACGTGTACCCCACTTATATGCTATACTAATGTAAATTGCATTATCTCACGGCATCTAAGATTTTCCCAATGATTTTCTAAATTTTCAGAATGAAGTTACATCTATTAGCACAGGAAAAATCCAGCAGAATCCATAAGGATTATCAGGAATCATAAGATTCAGAATCGAGTGATTCATTTGTCTTGGTTTCATTTGATTTTCTTCATTAAATGATGGTATGATGATTCAGGATAATATATATGGTGTTTGAGTTTTAAGATAAGGGGATCCAACTTTTATCTGGATTTGATTTCAATGAATCAGGAGTGATTCAAGGGTGAATACATGCTCAACGGTTAATGTAGAGACATGTCTTGATTCAATCTCTCCTTGCATACTTATGAGTATGGGCAGTGAGATGAACCGCATTAATTGTGCTAACGACATAACCCGAAACTGACCTCAAAAGAAAATTATTGCCAAAATCTAACATCCTTTATCTGATAATGATCTTTTCTATTCTTTTACGCACACACACTTGCGAACATGGGTTCAAATCACAGTTGTAGTTTAGATTTAGTTTCCACACTACTAGTGATTCAAATACGAATACAACCTACTGACAATTTAAATTACTTGTAAATAAGCAGATTAAAAACATAATAAGGTAAACAATTAAGTAAGCATGACGCAATCATTTCCCATATGAGCAGTCTGTGATGTTTAGATCATTTCTGATGTACTATCATTTCCTCTTTCCTCAAGTTAACTTTGAAATTTTCTCCATTTTCTATTTTGTTTTTGTTTTTGTAAAATATTTTGAAACTTAAAAGAACTAAACATAAAAGTTAAAAGAAATAAAATTTAACTTCCATGAATTGAATTGATTTAAGAAAAATTAATTTTCACTCAGGATTGAACATTCCTATCAAGTTGACAAGATGCTCAAAACGGGATCGATCAAATGCCTTTGTGAAAAGGTCAGCAAGATTGTCATCCGTGTGAACTTTTACAAGTGCAATTAAATGCTTTTCAGCACAATCACGGATGAAATGATGGCGAATCTCTATATGTTTAGTTTTGGAATGTTTCACCGGGTTATTTGTGATGGACATGGTGGCATTGTTGTCAATGAATAGATGAGTTCCAGTGAAGTTTAAGCCGTAGTCTCTCAACTGCTGCTGAATCCACAGTATCTGAGAACAACCGCTCGCTGCAGCAATGTATTCTGCTTCAAAAGTTGAGACAGAAACCGTTGACTGCTTCTTACACTGCCAGGAGACCAGTCTGTCTCCTAAGAATTGACATCCACCAGAAGTTGACTTTCTGTCAAGGTTACAACCGCCATAATCTGAATCAGTGTAGGCTTTGAAGTCGAATGACTGCTGTTTGGAGTACCAAAGACCTAATCGGGGTTTCCCTTTCAGGTATCTGAAAATTCTCTTCACGGCTATCATATGTGACTCCTTCGGTTGAGACTGAAACCTTGAGCACAAGCACACAGCAAACATTATATCGGGTCTTGAAGCTGTGAGATACATAAGTGATCCGATCATCCCACGGTACAATCTGCTATCTACATCCTTTCCATCTTTGTCAGGATGCAGACCATGATTGCCTGGAATAGGTGTGCCATAAGTACTGCTATCATTCATCTTGTATTTTGATAAGACGTCCTGCACATACTTAGTTTGATGTAGATAAATGCCATCCTCTCTTTGACTGACTTGCAGACCCAGGAAGAATGACAATTCACCCATATTACTCATTTCAAACTTGGACTTCATCACCTGCTCGAATTCCCTACACATCCATTCATTGGTAGATCCAAAGATAATGTCGTCGACGTATACTTGTACAAGAAGAATGTCACCTCCTGCTTTCCTAATGAAGAGAGTCGAGTCAATCTGTCCATGGTCGAAACCATTAGACATTAAATGCTTAGATAATGTCTCATACCATGCCCGTGGTGCTTGATGAAGACCATAAAGTGCTTTGTTGAGCTTATACACTTTATTGATATTATGCGGATCTTCAAAACCAGGAGGTTGAGTGACATAGACTTCTTCATGAACTTTAACATAAAGGAAAGCACTCTTCACATCAAGTTGATAGACCTTGAAGCCAACATATGTGGCATAAGCCAAGAACAGTCGAATGGCTTCAATTCTAGCAACTGGGGCATACACTTCCGTGTAATCCAAGCCCTCTTGCTGATAAAAACCCTGAACAACCAATCTTGCTTTGTTCTTCACAACAACATGACGATCATCCGTTTTGCATTTGAACACCCATCTGGTTCCAATTGGCTGGAAGCCTTTTGGCAAGTCAACCAAATCCCACACGTGCAAATTTTGGAATTGAGACAATTCATCTTGCATCGCCTCAATCCAGCAGTTGTCAGTGAGAGCCTCCTTCACATTCTTCGGCTCTAACTGGGACACGAATGCAGCATGCAGACATGTTTCCATGACACCAGTGTCAAGTATCTCTGCGTAAAGACTGGTGTTCTCAGTGATGGTTCGATGACGAGTCTGAACACCGACATAAGGTTCACCAATAATCTTGTCGATTGGATGATTCCTATGCACTCTCGTCTCCGGTATAATCGGTTCCTGAATTTCTGGATCTAGATTCGTGCTTAACTCCCCCGTTTCCTGTGTTCCAGAGGAAGAAGATTCAATGTTAATTGGATCAGCTGGAGCTTCAATTCCTACAGTTGTGTTAGGATTGGCTTGAGCGTCATCTCTAACGATAAGAACATCTTCACTGTCATCACTGTCATGAGTTACTGGAACCAGGAGTTACAATCGGTACAGTAGCATGAGTAGAGAAGCTGGAGTCATTACCGCCACCCAGTAATTCATAGACATTTGCGGCGTCAACTGCAGATAGATCAGGAAGATTGAATGACTTAAATAGCGCATCATAATCAAAACCCCAAGCTGGACCTGTTGGTTCGGGTGGAATGTTGTGTTTACTACAATCCACTTCAAACCATTCCTCGACAGTACGAGTCCTATGTTGTACACTCTCTTGCAAGGCGAGTTGGCAACGTATCCTAAGAAGATGCCTTCCACCGCTTTTGCATGAAACTTAGACTGGTGGTCTTTGTACTGTAGCAACAAGGAACAAGGACTACCAAAAGGAACTAGGTAATCAAGATTGGGGAGTCGATTGTTGATCAACTCGTAACAAGTCTTGTTGTGCCTCTTCACAACCAGAACTCTGTTTAAGACGTGACAAGTTGTATTAACGGCTTCTGCCCAGAATGTGATAGGAAGCTTTGCATCCGACAGCATAGTCCTTGCAGTCTCAATCAGTGTTCTGTTCTTCCGTTCAGCAACTCCATTCTGCTGAGGCGTGTACGACGCACTGAATTCGTGACGGATCCCTTTCTTGAGACAGAAAAGCTCCATCAAATTATTCTTGAACTCAGTTCCGTTGTCACTCGTTATTCTTCTAACTTTCAGCTTGCAAAGAGATTCAGGATCAAATATTGTAGAATATCAGCAGTCTCGTCTTTAGTACCTAAAAAATGCACCCAAGAAAAACGTGAGAAATCATCAGTTACTACTAGACAGAACGACTTACCTCCAATACTCCTGATACTTATGGGGCCAAACAGATCCATGCGTAATAGCTCCAAAGGGGTATCAATAGAGTTTTGGAGCTTGGGCTTGTGAGACTTCCGTTGCAATTTGCCCTTTTTACAAGGCATACAGTCATCTGCAACGGTAAACCTCAGCTTAGGAACCCCGGTTACCAAACCGTTTCGGACAAGATGATTCATTTTACGATACGAAATATGTCCGAGTTTCCTATGCCACAAGATGGAGTCGAGCTCTGTCGCTTTAGTAAGCAAACATGTAGGAACTGATGAGGTGGTTGATGCCACGCTCATATCGATCTGATAGGTGTCGTTTGTTCTTGGCGCTCTCATCAGGATCCCATCTTCCGGAACTTCAAAACCAGGTTTGAGAATCAGACATTCTGACTTGTCAAACATCACCGAGTACTCCTTATCACACATTTGGGAGACACTCAACAGGTTATGCTTCAGCTGCTCGTAGAAGTTGACATTGTAAAAGCTGACACAACCGTTCGAAACCATGCCTTGACACGTGATGCTGCCGCCTTTTTCTCCGGCAAAGGCCACATAGCCGCCTCTGAATGGTTTAACATCTTGAAGCAGGGCCATGTTTCCTGTCATATGCCTGGAACATCCACTATCTACATGCCAGCGGTTAGAGATAGTACCCTTCGGACGTCCCTGCACGAGTAACAAAAGAATTAGTTAGATTTGGAGACCCAAGACATTGTGGTCTTGGGTCGGCCATACTTTTCAAAATAAACTACTTCCTTTAACTCACAGTTATGATGACTGTTCAAAATTGATGAATCTTTAGAAGAAATAGAACTAGGAGATTGAGAAGTTTTAGATTTTGCAGTCCAGGATCTCTTCTGTTTCATAACCGAAATAGGAGACATTGAATCAACAACAGCAGGTGAACTTGTGGAAGCTTCACCTGATTGGCTGAAGTCAGCTATTCCAGCTTTCTCAATCTCTTGTTTCTTCTCCTTCTCTGTGGCTTTGAGAGTCTCGCAACAGATTTCTCACCAGTGCATGTACTACCGGAGGTAGATACACAAGGTACAGTGGGTTGCGTTACCTTTCTTGGAACAGATGGTTTAGCTTCAGATTTGATCTTAGGCTTTACCATTGGTTTGACCGGTGGTTTCACCACATTTTGCTTTGGATGTTTGGGAGATGGTTTCACTGGTGGCGACCTGGGGATAGCAGCTGGTTGTGAAACAACAGTCCGTTTCCCTTCATTCTTCAAAGGACAGTTCACAAAAATGTGACCAACCAAGCCACAGTGAAAACAGTTCCTCTTGTCTACATAAGTTCTCTTGTAAGGCTCATTAGATCTGGCCTTAGATAACTCAGCATTATGAGAAGGAGGAATTGGTTTATGTACATTAGTCTGAACCTTAACAGTTTGGTTTTTGGGAATATAATATTTTTCCAAATTTTCTTTATACCCAAGCCCATAATGAGCTGAAAAAGCCTCTTTCTTTGCTTGGGTAAGACTTTTATACCCCCCATAAAGCATTACCTTTAGATTATCATTTGTTTCAATGATATCGGGTTCAGTTAAAATGCAATTATCACCATTAGTGATAACGTTTTTCTTTACCTTCTGTTCAGTCAACAACTCCTCAGATACTACTCCTTCAGGGCAAGAGTTAACCGACCCATCTTCAGAAGCAGTAACAAACTCCTCACTAGATGTGGAGTTAGCCTTACTTGAGGATTCATCCTTTTTAGGGGAATCATCCTTATCAGAGGACTCATCTAGACAAGTGAGATCAATGTCTATTAAGCTATTGACAAACTTCCCGCTCACTGGTGGAGGAATGGCATTAGTACCCAAACCTAACCCATTCAGTTATCTCACTACAGACTCGTAGTGTTCCACCACAAAGCGAGAGTTTTTCAACTTCTCATTAGTGCATTTTAACTGCAAGATCTCATTTTGCAGTTTGTTGATTTCAATGTTCCGTTTTTCTGACCCCCTGTATGCAACATCTAAGTGAAGCTGTTGATCACTTATTTTTAATGAATATTCACATTTTTCTTTTTTCAACGTTTCAATAGAATCCTTAAAACGTTTTTCATTTTCTTTATAGTTTAGAGCTACCAAACTTAGGGGTTCGATTTTGTCTTGGAGCCTAGAATTTTCAAGTTTTAGCCCTAGACATTTAGAACACGAAATAACAGAGAAATGGTTAGAATATACCTAAAACGATGAACTTGTTGCTTCTCCAATGGCCATGAGAGCAACAACAGTGGTCGATTCCTCTTCATCAGCTACAGGAGCTTCCAGTTCTTCAGCTTCCTTCACCTCCTCTGTGGCAGCAGTTGTAGGTTCTTCTAGGTCAGCCATAGAAGCTTTCCTTTTCTCTGCTTCCATCATCTCCATGATCTCAGCCATGAGACCAACCTGGGTTTGTGCGATGATGGCATCCTCAAGATGAACACCCCAGTCAAAGTTGTCGTCCTGTTGGGCTACCAGTGCATTGGACGTTCCACCTTGGCTTTGATTATGGTGGTTTGGACTGTGGTGGCCATGGCTGTTTCCTTGGCTGGGTCGGGTGAAACCAGAGGCAGGTGCTCTGTCTTTCTGACACTCACGAGCAAAGTGTCCATAGTTCAGACACTTGTAGCATTTGGCCTTAGATTTGTCAAACCCGACCTTGGCATTAGGATGCCCGCCAATAAACTTTCTTCCTGTTCTGTTCAGGAAACGCTTGGCTCTCCTCAATAGCATGGCCATATTCCATTGAATATCCATGTCCTCCATGTCATCAGGATCCACTTGATTAAAATCTTCTTCAATCGTCTCTGGATCAGTAAGCTTGCCACCTATGAAATTCTCATACGCAAGCATACAAGATGAGAATAGTGCTACATGATCTTCAGCTATTCTGGCTATAGCTGATTGGTTAGCTGAAGACGTAGCAGGAGAATTTCTTGAGGTATTTTGATGATGAGACCCCAACCCTGAAACTGAAGCATAGCAAGCATGACCACCACACCCAGTTGAGTGGTCTTCTTCAGTAGGATTTCCAGTAAAGAGGGCAATTCCAGAGCCTGATGACTTGGATGTAGAAGTCATCCCATGATACATAGAAGGGTCTTGTATCTAGGGTCTTCTTGAGCTCTCCTTTCTTCTTAGGTTCATGTCATGAGCTTGAACCTTTTCTATTGCCTCCTCAACTGTCAACTCATAGAATTTAGGGTTTTCCCTCATCAGGGTTGTGTACATCTCAAATTTGGGTGGTAAAGCATCCAAAAAATTTTCCACTATCTCTTCATCTGGATACCTGAGTTCAAAAGCCTTCAACTCAGTCTGTAAATGATAGAATCTAGAGATGAGGTCATCTAAAGATTCATTCTCTAAAAATCTGAAGCACTCATACTGCTTCCTGAGAAGATCCCGCTTACTCTTCTTGATGTCACTATTTCCTTCGAATCTCTTCTGTAAAGCTTTCTAGAGATCCTTAGAATTGTCATACCCTCAGAAACTGTGGAACAAATCCTGAGTTAATGCCATAGTGATCGAACCAAGTGCTTTCTTTTCACGATCATAAGCTTTCTTTTCTTCGTCAGAAAGCTTAGAGATAGGTTTGGGCATGGTTTCATCAAGATAGATGTGTGTGGGATGCTTATATCCCTCAAGGATTGGTATCCATAGTGATGAGTCGGTATAAGAAATGTAGTGCTCGAAACGTGCTTTCCAATTGGAATAATCGTTCACGTTCAGCAACTTTGGTGGTTTCTGTGGTGTACCGATCTCATTATCATAATTCAACAGGTTTCCAAGATTCTGAAGATTCGACATAGTGAACACTTAGTCAAATTTCAGAAAAGTCATACACAGTTGCGCACTTGATTTTGGCCTTGCGCACTTGAGAAATGGTCTTGCGTATTTAGATTTCCTCTTGCGTACTTGTAAGTACGCCGGATTAAATGTAAGTACGCAGGATATAACTTAAGTTCGCACAAGTTCAGTCTTGCGCCATTGTAAGTACGCAGGAGATAAGTCTTGCGTATTTAGTAAGTACGCACAAAACTGTACTTTTTGCCAGAAATGGTAAGTACGCAGGATACCTTTTCAGCAACTTTCACCTAACTATTCCGGTCAGCTGAAAGTCGCCGGAGATGGTAAAAATTCGTCTGATGATCAATGCAAATGAGCCAAAGGGTCAGAAACTTGTTTCTAACCAACCTTTGATGCTCAAAACACTCAAATACACAACAAAAATCAGTTTTTGAGTGATTTTTGTTTCTAAAATAGTGCTCAAGAGCTACCCCTATTTTATCACAAAAATCAACAAAAATACTTCTTTTTGCTTGTAAAAACTCTCCAAACTCACTCACAACACTCGAAATCAGGAGCAAGTGCTCTGATACCACTTGTAGGTCCCTCGGGTGTGGCGGATCATCACATGCAAGTGGGTCTACTAGTCGGACCGGGTGCGGAATGCCCGTGACTAGGTGGAGAGTCTAGCTAAACAAAGTAAACCGACAAGAGAAAACACTTTAAACGTTCTTTGTATTATAAACACTTGAAGGTTACAGAGAAAAGCACTGAAATTACAATTTGCGTATTTGTACTAAAGCCTTCGTACTTAACTTCTGTCAACCTATCCTATTTATACAGGACCTGATGCCTGCGTACTTAGCAAGTGCGCAGGGCAAAATGCTCTTGCGTAATTAGCAAGTACGCAAAGTTACTCTTGCGTACTTGCCAAGTACGCAGGAGCTTTCTCCTGCGCACTTACAAGTGCACAAAACACTTGGAGAAATCTGCAACATTCAATATGTAAAAGTAAATACAACTCGATAAACTAATACATAAAGACTCTTACATACAAAGACAATTACAAACAAGACAAAATAACCTAAGACTAAGACTCTATCTATCCAGAGTGTTTGTCACAGAAAAGTGCTTCAACAAAACTCCTCGGTAATCAAACATGGTACATAGGATAATGTACTAGAGCCTTGGGGAGCAAGGAGGGCCTTGCAGGGCCGTGCAATGGGATGCACGACTGTGCAATGGGATACACGACCGTGCATCCCCTTCCTACACACTGCTTCACTTTTGTTGACCTTGGTTGACTTCTTGGGGGTCAATGCTCGGGAATGATCTTCCAAAAGGCTTGATTTCTTGGTGTTTTTGACAGGTTTTAGCTTGTTGTATCTCAGGACACCGAATAATCTGCAGTTATGAAATATTAACGTTTTAAGTATCAATTGCAAGGTTATTATTCATTTAGTACGATAATATGGAGATGATTATGCATGCAAAACATGTATAAATGATGGCACATCATAACATCTCACACTTAAACTTTTCTTTTCCTCTAGGAAACTCATGCATGATCAGACCTATAACTAAAAAATTTACAGAAGGTAAGGGAGCTCCAAGTAGTCGAAAACTCCGGGATAACTCATGAGTCTCTTTATTCTATTTTTGTGCTTTCCTATTTTAGGATGATGGAATCCATGACATGCCCACTAGAACTTCATTTATGCATAATCTATCACTCCTCACAATGTTCACTCAACTCTATGGTTATGTATATATGGATAATGTAAGTTAAGTTGGAACACTCAAGTTAGAATCGAATTATGCAATGGTCATAAGCTTGTATGCAAATCAAGTCTCCACCAACTAACTAAGTAGTATGCATGGATCAAGAGGACTTTAAAAGGGTTGTAATGTGACTAAAAAGAAAACAAAGGGGTGAAAATGAAAATATTTTTGGTTTTAGGGTTTTGAAATGGGTTTTAAGGGCTGCAGCTAATCGTGGAACACACAGCTACGACTTCATGGCTTAAGATGGAAAATACTATTGGATCCCTCTTTAGTACTCAGAAAATGAGGGTATAACTAATCTGAGGGAATGTTTATGGTCAGATTGCCAAGACCGATACTTCTTATCATGTTAAACTCTTCCCTCACTGCATAGTACACATTACTGCCTTTTCGTTTGGTCCCCTCGGCTTTTAACCTAATAGCACCCATTTTGATCAGATGCGTATACTCATAATAGGAATAAGTTTGATTCTTGCTGCATTTTCCATCGTGGCTCCAGTTGCCACATTTCACACATTTGCCATATCTTTTGGCTCTTCTTTTGGCGGCGATTTTTGACAAGCCGCAGAATGGTGGTATTTTTCTTGCTTGTGCCACCATTTCCATACATCACTTGTTGCTTTGAAAACTTTCTTTTGTAGTTCGGGTGGTAATTCAGGCTTTGTGAAATGAATACAAGAAAGTAAATTGAAATCGAAAGAATGCATATCCAACTCTTTAAGGTCTAACCGGTAAAAGGCCAACTTTGTTTTAAACATAAACATCAAGACTGATTTTTCAATAAATCATATTCCTCAATTTTCTTGAAGTAATTTTTCCATATCTTTCTTGTAGATCGTTTAGCTGTTTCCTCCTAATACATCCACTTTCTTCTTGTATATTCCAATCCCCTTGAGTAAAACAGATTCTTTCCAAATTGCCTCAATGGTTGTAAACTTGAAATAACGACATAAGATAGTCTAATAATTATCCATCTTGAAGACAGTTGGTAAATAATCGGTGTTTACGAAAAGATGGTTTGGTGATAAGTGTTGTAGTAGAAATGAAAAGGCTAAGGCTCAAAGGGCTACCTAGGCGGGTATTGTTTTTGGGATTTTGGTTTTAAGGATAATATATAAGGGTAATAAAGTCCTAGGTGCCTCAATCATTTTCATACATCTACTAGTTCATGGTCTTAATATGTATAAGTCACACAAGTGCTAATTATGCATAAGATTCAATCAAAAAACACTCAATATACCAAATGAAAGAGCATACGAAAAATAATGATAATAATGCTCGTGAAAAGGCTCAAATTATTCTCACATGAAAACAGATGGAATGGGGTTTAGTGATTTGTTATGCATAATATCCATTTGTTTCTACTTTCCATGTCTTTTTTTTAGTTTAATTAAGCACGAACTCAAAGAGATTTAGGTTTTTAGGGTTTTTATGAAAAGTAGGTTTTTAGTAAGCTAAAGTTTTAGTCAAATGGGAAGAAAATCACAAGTTTAGTTTTACTGCTTTAAGGAACAAGTTTGTCCTGAATCTCTCCCACACTTAAAACTGTGCGTTGCCCTCAATGTATTTGCATGTAATGAAATGCTATGTAGGAATTTTAAATGCATGAAGTTTTAAGGGAAAAGAATCTGGCACTCCCCCGGTCAATTCGGTGTATAACCTATGCCCAAAACTTATTGTTGTTGTCAATGTTACGCCAAAAACTTCTATCAAATCTCTCACAAATTTGATGTGGTTTGCCGCCTCAAATAAGTAGAGAAACTACCTGGTGTTGCTATGCTACACACAAAGAAAAACATAAACGGAAAGTAAAAGGAAGTAGTTAAGCTACTAAGGTCCTAGTATTGAGAAGGCATACCTCAAGGCTGAAGTATTAGAAAGTTAAACTTGGAAAAGCAAACCTGAGCTCCATGATTTCTGCCGTATGCATTAACTTTTTGATTTATTCATGATCATCGGGTTGCCTCCCGGAAGCGCCACATTTATTTAAGGGTCGTTGGCCAGACCCGTACGTGCTTCATCAGTCTTTTATTCTAGCAAAACTTCCTCCACTGTCTGATAAATTGGTTATTCGAAATAGTGTTTCACTCGATGACCATTGACTTTGAAGGTTGTCTCATTTGTCTGTTCAAGTTCCATTGTTCCATAAGGAAATATCTTCCTGATTGTGTATGGTCCAGTCCATTTAGATCATAATTTTCCTAGAAATAGTTGTAACCTTGAGTTGTATAGTAAGACCTTTTCTCCTTCTTAGAAATCCCCCTTTCACAACTTCTTATCATGGATTTTCTTCACCCTATGTTTGTAGATTGTTGAGTTCGTGTATGCTTGATTTTGAAGTTCTTCTAATTCATGAACTTGTAGAAGAAGATGTTCTCCTACGCTGGATATATCTAGATTTATGGTCTTAAGTGCCCAATATGCTTTGTGCTCAATTTCTATGGGAAGATGACATGCTTTCCCATACACCATTTGGTAAGGAGTGGTTTCAATGGGTGTTTTGTAAGCTGTGCATAGGGCCCATAATGCATCTTCTAATTTATCAGACCAATCCTTTCTATTGTGACTTACCACTTTTTCCAGGATACGTTTGATTGCTCTGTTTATAACTTCTACTTGTCCATTTGCGAGTGAAACCATATCGTTTGAGTGTTTTTTTCTAACTGTGAGTTGCAGAAGTGTGTTCCCCTATCGCTGATCAAAGCTTTTGGTGTACCAAAACGGGTGAATAGTCTCTTTAGGAATTGGATGACGACCCTTAAATCATTTGCTGGCAATGCTTGTTCCTCAACCCGTTTTGATACGTAATCCACTACTACGAGGATATATTGGTTGCCACGAGATGGAGGAAATGGTCCAACAAAGTTGATCCCCCATACATCGAAGATCTCACAGACTTGTATGCTTGTTTGAGGCATTTCACTACTACAAGGATATATTGGTACCCTGTTCTTTGACAAGAGTCGCATATGCTTATTAGTTTATGTGCATCTGTGAATACGGTAGGCCAGAAGAATCCTACTTCAAATACATTTCTTGCATTGTAATTAGCTCCATGGTGTCCTCCTATCGGTCCTTCGTGACACTGCCGCAATATATCTCGAGATTCCTTTCCGTACACACATCGCCTCACTATTTGGTCTGTACAAACACGGAATAGATAAGGATCTTCCCAGAAGTAGTGTTTGATATCTGCGACGAATTTCTTTCTCTCTTGAAACATCATCCCTTTTACTAGAACTCCACTTGCTAGAAAGTTTGCGATGTCTACAAACCATGGGTATTCATCTGTGTCTTGTACACACAGTGTGTACTCATGAGGGAAGTTGTCATTTATGGAAGTTTCTTGGTTCTTTTGAGTATTCTCAAGACGGGATAAATGATCTGTTGCGACATTTTCTGCTCCTTTCTTATCTTTTACTTCAATGTCGAATTCTTGTAACAGGAGAATCCTCTAGGTTTAGCATCCTGTTTGTTAAAAAGGTGCCTTAGGGTGGCATGGCCAGTATTTTGACAGGACTACGTAAGAACAAATTTTGTCAAAGGCAAAAACTACAGCAAGTAGCTCTTTGCTCAGTAGTGGTGTAATTTTCTTGAGCGTCGTTTAGAGTTTTAGTTGCATAGTAGATTGGATGGAAATGTTTTTCTTTTTGTTGACCTAAAACTGCTCCCACTGCGTAGTCACTTGCATCACACACGAGTTCAAATGGTTTTGTCTAGTCAGGTGCCATCATGATAGGAGAATCAATGAGTTTTCTGTTAAGGAATTGAAATGCTTTCAAACAGTCATCAGAGAATAAAAAAGGTCGATCCATTTCCAATAATTGGGTTAATGGTCTTGCGATTGATGAAAAATCCTTTATGAATCTTCTGTAGAACCCTGCATGACCGAGGAAGCTTCTAATTCCTTTAACTTAATTTGGCGGTGGAAGCATAAATATAGTTTCTAATTTGGCTTTGTCGAAGTCAATGTCGTTTTTCAAGATCTTGTGTCCTAATATTATTCCTTCCTGGACCAAAAAATGGCATTTCTCCTAATTTAGTGCTAAATTTGATTCTTCTCATCTTGCTAACATTTTCTCAAGGTTTTGCAGGCAATGATCAAAGGAATTGCCTAAAACTGAGAAATCATCCATGAATACTTTCATTGATTCCTCAATCATGTAATGGAATATAGCGATCATGCATCACTGAAATGTAGCAGGTGCATTGCATAGCCTAAATGGCATACGTCTATAGGCAAAGGTGCCGTATGGGCAAGTAAAAGTGGTTTTCTCTTGGTTTTCGGGAGTGATAGGGATTTGAAAGTATCCCGAGAATCCATCAAGAAAACAATAGAACAGGTTTCCGGATAGTCGCTCCATAGATTTGATCTATGAAGGGCAGCGGAAAATGATCTTTTCATGTGGCGTCATTTAATTTACGGTAATCAATACACACCCGCCATCCAGTAACTGTGTGGGTTGGTATTAATTCGTTTTTCTCATTCGTGATTACCGTCATACCTCCTTTTTTGGTACAACTTGAACCGGACTGACCCATGCGGAATCTGAAATGCGATAGATTACCCCTGCATCCAGTAGTTTGATAACTTCATTTTTCACCACTTCATGCATTTTAGGGTTCAATCGTCTTTGGTGCTGCACACTTGGTTTGTAGTTGTCCTCCATGAGTATTTTATGAGTGCAAAATGAGGGGCTAGTTCCTTGAAGATCCATTAGCTTCCATGCTATGGCTTTCGTGTGTCTCTTTAGTACTTCCAGTAGCTTATCTTTCTTGTCACTTCCTAATGTAGCAGAGATAATGACTGGAAGCTTAGAGTCTTCATAAAGAAATGCGTATGATAGGTTTGGTGGGAGCTCTTTCAGTTCCAGTGTAGGTGGTTCCTCTATGGAAGGTTTAGTTTTCTCATTTTCTGCTCGATCTTCCAGCTCCTCAATGTCCCTTGTCTCATTATCATGGTTGGTGGGTTTATCATGAACCATTCGCATACTAGATATTCCTCCCGATCATCAGCTGGCCACTCTTCTTCTTCCTTTCTTAAGACGTCATGCATGTAGTAGCCCACAAGGTAATCGAAATCATCGAAGAGAAAAGCGAGGTCGTCATGACTGCTCGGTCGGTGCATAGCTCTCTTAAGATCGAATGTGATTCTCTCTTGCTGAATGCTTAATGCTAATCTTCCTCCCCAAACGTCAATAAGAGCAAGAGCCATGCTGAGAAACGACCTTCCTAGTATCAGAAGGTTGCTCGTTCCTCCTTTAATGTCAACTACCACAAAATCCATGGGAAGACGAATTCGTTAATCTTTATCAGAACGTATTTAGCGATTCCCCTTGGATAAAAAATTGTCCTATTGGTTAGGTGATGTGTGTTTTATATGTAGATAAAAATATAAATATATAAATATCCCCGACAACGGCGCCAAAAACTTGATGGCATGTTTTTAGTAGTGATAAATATATTCTATTTAGAGCTACACAAAATTAGGTTTTAAATTTATAAATTAAAATGATAATTACTTTATCTAAACAAACACACAACAGGCAAGTGTACCTATCGTAGCATAGTATAGTATATGTAAGAACCAAGTACCGAACCATGGACACAGATCCCATACTCAACCCTCGTTGTTGTCTGACTCAAAAACTTGATGTGTGTTTTAAATGTAGATATAAATATAAATATATATCACTGGCAACGACATCAAAAACATGATGACGTGTTTTTAATAGTAATAAATATATTCTATTTAGAGCTTTACAAAATCAGGTTTTAAATTTATAAATTAAAATGATAATAACTTTAACTAAATACACACAATAGGCAAGTGTACCTATCGCAGCGTGGCATAGTCTGGGTAAGAACCAAGTATCGAACCATGGACACGGATCCCGTACTCAACCCTCGCTATTGTCTGACTAGGATAATAAGTTGGAAAAGGGATTTTGTTTTAAAATAAAATAAAAAGATAAGAAATGTAATTAGAAGTATTATCATGTTTAGGGTGTTAATCTAGTTTATATCACTTGTTAATTAAAGCTATATTTAAAGTAAGGTTGGTCATAGTTACTAGTACTAACCCTTTCGATAGGGGAGTTAGCATTTCGTAACGGAACAGTGGATACGGTCGGCCAACTGTTCCTTAATGAATCTCCGGACCCTGAAGGGGGTCTCTAGTCCGCCGATTATCCCGTGATTCATTATTCGGACTAGGATTACCCAATGAGTGACGTACGTCATGTCTTATAACTTCTTCCGGTAATTCGGAATGCACGTCTTCCTCCAAAGGTACTTTATGAACGCTCGGACCAACCAAATTATATTCTTAAATATTTGTTTTTTACTTATAATATTATTTTAAATAAATAAGACTTTCATTCTCAAGATCAAACCCTATGGCTCCCGCTAGAAGTCCTCTGTAAGCCGACACAAGAGAAGTAAAGAAATACCGACACAAACTGCCCGGTCTGGTTAGGGCTCAAACGACTTGCTGAATACCCAAACCTCCAATCAACCCATAATATTAAATCTATACTAACCGGTCATGCTAGCACCAAGATTAGTATATAGACCGTACAAACTTGAATAAGCTTCCCAAACAAGAAGTCTTGCTTAAGTAACTCACAAGATTTAAGATTATTAGATTGGTTTAAAGACCACTTATTCTTGTCTTTTTAAGATAAATCATAGTAAAGGCTTTAAAACCATAACATACTAAAAATAATTCATTAACTAATTAAAGTTCAACCAACTCGAGCAACACAAGAGGACTAGCCATTAATGACCATACAAGTGACTCCACTAACCCTTAGATAATGTGTGGAAGTATTCCAACACCAAGGGAGAATAGGTATAGGTTGCCTCTTGATTACTCAAACCGAGAGAGTTTCGGCTCTCAGTAGAGCACTAAGGCCTTCCCTATTCTTGATCTTGGACACCTAAAACACTAGAATGAGCTTGCTATTTATAGGTTAAGATTTTGGCAATGCACAGCTATGCATTGGATTGAACAGGCGTGTAAAGTTTCCTTGTCTTTCACGTGCGGAATCTTACAGTACAGGAGAGTACAAGAGAGCATTTTGGGGTTTGCATGGCCGTGCAAGGCAATGCACGACCGTGCGTTGCCCTAAAATGCTTTGTGTTGACTTTTTGACTTCCAGGGTTGACCTTCTGCGTCCGGTTTCGTTCAATTGGCTTCTAAATGCTGATTTCACCTTGTTTTTGAGTGTTTTCTTCATGTTTTTGTGTATCCAAGTCAATTATCCTATCGGAACATAAATGGATGAATTAAGTGTCAATTATTATCATATTATCTCTAATTGTGATGAATTTGGGGATAATTAAGCATGCAAAACATGTATAATTTACGTCATATCATTAGGCATAGTTCAAGCTTTGTGGGTTGGAGTCTTTTGAGATTCATATTGTCAAGGATAGCCCCGGGTAGAATGATCACGCTGATGTGTAGGTCAGCGATAGCATTACCTTGGATTGAATTTTTTATAAGACATGTAATTATGAATTGGTCAGGAGGCTCTCTTCCTTTTATGATAGCCGAACATTCGTTCAGTGAAATTTTTTGTTGTTCCTCCATTTTTTTCTCTGTTTGTCAGCATGTCGTTGAGAAACTTTGCATGAGCTGGCATCTTTTAGAGGAATAGCTCGTAAGGTAGATGTAGTTGTATCTGATTCAGAAAAGATTGAAATCTTTTATACTGTTTTTCAAATATTGGTGGCTCTAAGATTCTTCAATTTCTCCTTGTGGTATTTCATCAATAGTTAGGTGGCCTTCGCTGGTGTGATCAATGTTGTCTATGGGTATCATAGTTACTACCTCAACGTTTTGTTCTCTCGATGCTTGATCTTCTTCGGTATTTTATGGATAGTCCAAAATTTCCGAAGGGTCTTCATGCGGCTCTGTAGCGTAGTGTTTAATAATTTGACGTTTTATATCCTGTAAATTTCGGAATAACGTGTCTGGTTTCCGTGGATCTGGTTCTGAGAATGCAAAATCAGAATTTAACGATGGAGGTGGTTGAGGAAGTAAATTTTCAAATGGTGAAGGGTGGAGGTACACTTCGTGGTCCATGGGACGCCATACGGAAAGGTAGCACTCCTCACTATAGTGTGACCCTCCACATAACTCACACCATGAATTTGTGTAACTTTTGTCAAATTAAAAAACTCTTCGTTTGTGAAATTTTTGTGGTATGGATTCATGATAATATTTTTGTAGATTGTGGATTTAGAAAGGCTAATCCGTTAACTCGAATTTTTCTTGAAATCACCGTGTCCCCGGCAACGGCGCCAAAATCTTGATGTGCACGTGATATTAGTTTAATTATATATTTTTAGATATGGTTTCACGAGATCAGGATTTAAATTTATAAAATTATAATTACTTTAAACTTAAAAACACACACAATAGGCAAGTGTACCTATCGTAGCGTAATATAGTTTATGTAAGAACCAAGTATCGAACTAATGGACACAATCGAGTTCTAATACTCAACTTTTGTTATCGTTTCGCCGGTTTAATTAGTGAGTGGGTTTTGTGTGCTTGTGAAGCAGAAAAGTAAATGACAGTAAAGTAAATAACTGAAAAGTAAAAATGTGCGTGAATTGTGTAACAGAAATGTAAATAGCAGAATAGGCCTCATTCTCACAACATTTGGTTCATGAATTATAATCTTTAATAATAAAATGGTAATGATTCCCGCTAGGGAAAATGTTACCCTCAACTCTTAGAATTCTATCTCCAAGTTGGTTTAGGACATCGAATTTAAATGCTTATGTATTATTAGTAAAATAGTGAGACTTTGTTCACCGGGAGGCGGTGTAACAATGGGACCATGTATAAAGGCGTATCGTTCCCAACGTGAGTTCACCATTCTTGGTCTCATAACAAGTTCGTATAAAGACGTACGACCTTATTAGTATTAACCAAGCCTTGGCTTATCAAAATCTTCTTGTATAAAGACGCACAAGTTTCAAGAGAAGTTTGATTAAAAAGGTTTTACGGTCTTACACTTTAAAATCAAGAACACTCACAAGTGTAAAGAAAAGTTTAGAAAATAATAAAAAGCCCACCTAGAAGGTGGTTTTAAGAACGAATAATTAAAGACATAAATATACCACTAGATTAATACGTCAAACATTAACATACACCAAACTTCATATTCACCCTTGCAATATAAAGAGTTTAGCCACGAATGGCCATACTAACCAGCGTAACGCTGCGTTTCGTTGGCTCCCCTATTGCGGACAAAGCAATACAAAGAGTTTAGCCACGATTGGCCATACTAACCAGCGTAATGCTGAGTTTCGTAGGCTCCCCTATTGCGGACAAAGAGGATAAGCCTCTCTACTCTTTACTCTAAACTATAGAAACGGACTCTCTTGAGCTCTAGTAATGTATATTGAGGTGTGTTGAATGAAGAACTCAAGCCATCTACTAATAGGCCTCAAAATGAGCAATGCAAAGCCGTTCATTGGTTTGCATGGGCGTGCAAACACATCGGGAATCAAACTGGTACAAAGGACAGTGTACTAGAGCCTTAGGGAGCAAGGAGGGCCTTGCACGACCGTGCAATGGGATGCACGGCTGTGCATCCCCCTTCCTGCTCCCTGCTTCGTCTTTTAGCTGCTGGTTTGACTGTCGTTGACCTTGGTTGATTTCTTGGGGGTCAAAGCTCGACAATGATCATCCAAAAGGCTTGATTTCTTGGTGTTTTTTACTAGTTTTATCTTGGTTTATCTTAGCTCACCGAGTGACTAGCAGTTACGAAATATTAACGTTGTAACTATCAATTGCAAGGTTATTATTCAATTAGTACCTGTAAGACCCTGACCCGGGCATCCTACAGTTGGTTCTCATAACTGGTTATTCTCTTTAAAATTCTTGTATTATTAAACAAACTACAGCGAAAGTCTTTCTAAAACAATAGTTTCTATTTAATGTTATTATCGTCATTTGATTTACCTCCCGAATGCCTGCACACCAATCCGAGTAGCACCGCTCTCAAGCCAAGATACGTCATTCCCAAGGCTCACCTATGACACAATCTAACGTACACACAAAGTAAGCTTTGTTGAGTGAGTTCTACTAGTTTAATTCAAATGAAAACCAATGCACGTCATAAATATTAATTATCTCCACTTAGGACATTTCGGTCCTGATACAATAGATATATCATTTATTGACATATAGATAACCCCTGTTATCTTACAATGCCCCACTTCACCACCCAAGACTCCTCCCAATTATTCTAACCCAGCAAGTCTTACCGACAAAGGTTGAACTCACTACACTAATAACTCGTATTCTATTACATAATAGAACCCGAAACTCGAATAACACAACCAACTCCTAGACATCGTCTTATCCATCCTTTTTCCCCTACTCTGACAAGTTAACAGACACAACAGTTAAGATTACAATTTCATCATCCCGAGACAGAGGTCAAACTAACGCTACACACCACATTAATATCATCTCATGCATAATAACTATAACTCAACACATGCATGTAATTTAAACACATATATATGCACAAAACACATACCTCATCACATGCACCCTCGTCAGGGCGTTCGACTCACCCCAAGCTCATCACTAACCTGCTGAATATTGTCACCTTTGGTGACTTCCCGAAAGACTTCGTCCTTCACGATCCCGTTTGCCGTATCATAAAGACAATGATGCAAACACAACACAAATATATAAAACACATAATATCACACTTCATTTACATGACTCATTAACTACACCTGCACCCCACACACAACACTTGGATAACGTATCCTACACGTATTCATAAGAGTTTAGCTTATAACTGTAACATTCCCGATTTTCCAACCCTATTTTAATTTATTTAAATTAATAAAATAACGGTACATCATTAAACTTTGTACTTGTTCAAACCCACACCTCATCAATTTTTAGCTAAACGCATTTTTAAATCCGAAGTTTTAGAACTCAAATCACGTGGTAACACCTCCTAGAGTTAACTCAGTTAGTAATCCCTTTAGGTGTTCTGTTAAATCCTAACCAAGCTAATTCTGTCAAAGCTGAATTTGCAAGGGCTGATTTTGTAAATAACCAGAAACCCTAGTAGGCACGGTCGCGCCTCGTCCGGCTCGGTCGCGCCTATTATTGGCACGGTCGCGCCTCGCATCAGTTGAAACGTAAAAACAGCCTTTAATCGCTGGACCGTTCGGTTTCGTAACCATTTCTCACATTAACAAACAATTGGGAGTTTAAATCATTTTCATTATAGCAAATGAACCCGTTTTGATCGATCCTTTTCCAAAGTATCAAGACTCTCCTTTGTGACCATCAAATTCATCGTTTCATTGTGAATCCTCTCAACTAATCAAACCAACACATTAATCGATCCTCCCTAAGGCTTCAGAAGACACCATTTTGACCGGAGTTACAGCAGAAAGCACCGGAGACCACTCCGTCATCGCCAGAACTCTCCTCTACTGTACACTATTGATTCGTCGTCGTTCTAGGTAATTGAAACCGTATTTTCATTTGATTTAGTCTGTAGATCAAAAGCCCCATCTCGATTTGGGTTTTCAATATAGAAATCATCTCGAACCCGAAACCATATTTTCATTCAAAATAGTTTAATCAAATCCGGTCATAAACATGTTTTAAACACAATTAATCTACACCAACAGACTCGTAATAACCTTGTGAATGAAAGCCCTATCAATTCCGACTCCATCAATATAAGGATCAACCAATTCGTGTCTGTTTTGAAAGAGACACGGTCGCGCTAATCATCTAGCGCGGTCGTGCCTCGGGAGACGCGGTCGTGTTGACATACAACGCGGTCGTGCCTCCTGCTCAGACCCAGACATGCTCGCTGGCTAGTTCTGGTTGTGCCCCTGAAGCATAGACACGGTCGTGCCTGTCCGAGGCACGGTCGTGCCTAGTGTCTTGGCTAGTTGTCCTCTGTTTGACCAGCGCGGTCGCGCCCTGTCTCGATCGGTCGCGCCCGACCTAGCACGATCGTGCCCTTAGCTGGCACGGTCGTGTGTGTTGGCAGAATATTTATAACTTTTATTTTTTTTAAACACATAGTATTTCAGATTAATTTCTAAAATAAAAGTGATTGAAATTATAAAAATCAGTATTATTTTATTTATAAAAGATCAAATGTTTAATCTTAAGATAAATGGAAATTATTTAAAAGTTCAAACATTTAATTTATAAATCCTACTCCTAAATAATATTTTAATGTTTAAGTTACATTTTTTTTATAAATAAATGAATAAGTTAATAATTATTTATTTGATTTATAAGTAAACAAAAACATTTATTTAGTTATACTAAATTACATATAATACCTACATTATTTCCATAAACAATAATTATTTAATCTACTTAAGTAATTATCCCAAACTCAACATTTATTTAAAATGTTCTAAGAATATTCATTTCGAACCTTCTATTTTACTTTCAAGTACCAAATCACTAACTCCATCCAATTCAACCATAGACGTAGACTTAGACTATTGTGCATTATTAATGCAATATATATTACACTTTAGGTTATCTTGTGCATCTCAAGGATCATTATACTACTTAGTATTTGTGCTAGCTACGCCTTCGAAACATGTGAGTATTCACAACCCCTTTTTACTCTTTTACATTTTTGGGGTGAAACATGAACACTATTCAACTTACATGTTTACATTTACGCAAACAACACAAGTACAAATCCTACTTACATTCATGTGTGCAATTTGAGCTTTATGCCCGAGTGCTAGGTGTGTTAACCTCTTGTATGCTATTATGTGCAATCATTAACTTTTCAAGCCGACGGTTTTCAATGATGGATCTATTGAGTCTGACAAACCCACCCACGGTACGCGGTGATTGAAACCGACAACACACTTTGTTTTGCATGCTAGTTACAAAGGTTTGATTGTACGTTTGGTTACACAATAGCTGCTCCCCATAAATGCCTTATTTATCATGTTATGTAAAGGATTTGGTTTACAAACTATATGCTATCTATGTACAAACTTGTGTTATACTCACCAACTTTTTAGTTGACCTTATTTTATTCATGTTTCAGGTGCTTTCATTTGAGTTTGATCAAGACATGCTACACATAGGCTTTGGACCTAGTTAATATTAAATCAAAGACAAATTGTATTTCATTATGTACTTTGAACTTGTTTCGTGTTTGTTTGAATGGGAATGGATTTAATATATTACTATCTAGTCAACCTTGTGCTCATGAACAGTCTTACATGTCCCGCCCCGATGATTCCGCCATCGGTCGGGGTGTGACAGATTGATATCAGAGCCTTGGTTATAGGGAATTAGGTTATTAGACACTCTTGACCTAGACTATAACTTTAGGACACCCATACTATGCCATGCTATTACTTGTTACATGATTACTTCTTATGTAAATATTTTACAGGTTATCCTGAGTAATTTCAATACATGTTACAATACTTGATAGTTTATGAGTCACACTACTTGATAACTCTTGTGCTTACATTCATTACTGTTTACATGCTACCTATGTGTTTCACTAAAGTGTTATCCTAAGTTAAACACACACACATACACACCAAAATCTCCATACACCTTTGAACTCACACGCATGATACCATAACTTTATGTAAACGAAGGCTTAAACTATTGGGCCTAATACCCATTAATAATAAACTAAGAATCCCATATATCCTCCAAGAATGAGAAGCCCGCTGCAATAAATAAACCTCACTTTTGGGCCTCCAAGCCCAGTCCACAACAATTCCCATCATAACCATGAGCCCAACAATAGTGTTATTAATACATGATGGCTGGAAGAGTGTGTAAGCCCATGAGGAATTCTGGCTAAGGAAAGATAGGGTACTTAAGTGTGTCTTAGCGACCCACCCCTCTTTCCTGGGAATTCTCCTCAGGGATACATTGCTTATAGGTCAAGTGTATTTCTAAAATACTATCGTGAAAGGTTCGGTGTTATGACTAGTCAAACTCTAAAACCTATAAGTACTCCTATGTTCAAACCACAACATTTCATTATCACTTACAACTTTTTTCATTGTTTTTCTGCTAGACATGGACTCCTACCCTCCTCCCTCCCCGGTTTACCGTCCTGGATCAGAATCTGATTGGGAAGAAGACACTGAGACACCCATGTATCGGTCACCAACACTCCCAACTGCTAGGCCAAGGTTTGATGTAAGGGCGGACTGGATTAGGAACACCGGCCCGAGACTTCGAACACCTGAATCACCCGTACCCGTAAACCCGTATCATACACCTCACCTCCATAATCAATTGCCACCCCCACTAAGAGACCCATACCATCCTAACCCTTGGGTAAGACAAACCATGGCACCCACTAGTGTTATGGGGATTCCAACCCATGACCTCCATCAATATGTAAGAACCACATAATTTGAGAGGCAAAGGATAGAGCAGGGAGTGATACACGACTTGCAAAGACAAAGAATGGATAGCCTAGCAAACCAATTAGGGTACCAAAAGGAGTTAATCTCCATCCTCGAAAAGGAAGTACAAGAACATCGCACGGAGACCGCCAGGACGGAAGCCAGATCTGCTACTCGAGTGACTATAGCGGTGCTCATCTTGGCAATTATCTTCTTCCTAGTGGAAAGCTACCAGCGACGTTAGAAGAAGCTTCTACTGATTTCCTTTAAAAATTTTCGATTTGAGAGCCATTTTCTTATGTTTTGAGTAATGTTTAACATTTCAGCATTTAGTTAATTCCATATATTTCAACTCTACAGTTATTGTTCATTGATTTGACCCGTGGAGCGTAAATTACACCTGTTATATTTTCATCAAACTTTCTCAAATATCACTTCTTTCATTCAACATGATTTAATGCATTACCAACAACCCTTTCATAAATAAATCATCCTATTTTGTGATTTAAACAAAACATCGCTATCTTTATTAAATTTTTAGATAATATCAAAAACATAAATTTTCCATAAAACTTTTTCACCAAATAAGGAAAGTTAATGCAATCAATTTTATAAAAATATTAAAAAAAAAAAAAAAAAAAAACTGATAAATAATTATGATTTTTATTCGTTAAAGTAAATAATTCTAAACTTTGGCCAAATTATTATGCTACTACTTGTTTAGCCGAAGGTTGAAATTTTAGATTAAAAATATTTTTCTCATAAATTGCATATTCATCTAAAATATGCGATTCAATGATTTCACTACTTTATATGTCTATAACCAAAAATAATTTCCCACTTTCTATGTTCAAACAAAGACTCGTATTTATAAACACAAATTCCAGAATATTTCCAAAACCTCCTCGTTACCTTTCACTCGACGCTTCAAGAGACGATCCATATCGCGTAAACATTAACCTTTCCCACCAACCTCAATGAGATTTGAGGACTTGAACCTAACTACCACATTATGCAAGAACGCCAAACAACACGTTTGTCCGCAGCACTCGAACCCATTCAAAACCCGTTACTACACATCGCACGCGAAGTTCAATACTCACGTTCACAATATATTCAATGCAATCTTATGGTACATAAAACTCAATTATTCTCAATATATCCAATGCTACACAAATTACATGATACATGAAACTAGTTTGCCTGCAAATCACAATTTACTCGATTGATTACGTAATGCACGAAACACGTTTATTTGCAGTACACATGCTACTGGATTGAACACATGATACACGAAACTTAATTGTTTGCAATATACGTGATACATAAGAATTGCGTCATTGATGCATAGTTCTAGATTGACCACACTATACATGAAACTCATTTTGTTACAAAGCACCTTATACTAAACGGTGTACATTATACAAAATACATGATGCTAAGTTGCTAACACTATACACGAGATCCATTTCTTACAATACACATAATATTATGTGGTTTACATTACACATTAGAGCTTATTGATTTACAAAATACAAGACGCTAAATTATTTACGCTATATATGAGACCTGTTTGATTACAAACTACGTGACACTAGATCATACATGAGGATTGTGTGCTTACTATATACTCGAAACAAAATTTGCTTACAATTATTGCAATGGATTGATTACATTATACACAAGACATGGTCATGCACTTTGTACACCAAAGTTGAAGACCATAATACATTGAAACGACTCGGGGTTTGACGTATTCTTGTTCAAACACGAGCAAACTAAGAAACTTGAAGTGTTACTACTTTACTACTCTTTAGTTGCGAACTGACCTGATTAGGGACTTAGTTACTTGTTAGCGACTTTCTATGTGTAAACAATAGACGTGATCATAGCGAAATTGTACCCCCTTACCCACACACAACGAAACAATCTATACGGACCATACGATGATTTGAATAATTACGGGTGCACACGGAATTATGAAAATCAGCGCATGGAAACTATAGTGAAATTTTGTCGTGTGTTGTGACCTAAAACTTTTCATGATGTGTAACAACGAAACAGATGTAATGTGACGAGGGCATGGTGGATACGCCGATGGTACTTCCTATATATAAGTGTCCTATCATATTATCAGGAGTAGCGTTGTTCGTGTCACGTGAAGTTTGGACCTAGACCAATGTTTATGAAATCTTTTACCCACTAACAATTTTGAGCACGTTAGACTACATCTTACACAAACTCAAAATTTCAAAATCTCATCAAATTTGTTCCAAGTAATACATCTTACATCTAGAATTCAAATTGCTATTCGACAATCTTCTCCTTAAGTCCATTTCAAAAACTAAATTCATTGTCATCATTCATATTCAACCTTGAGTATCAGGCCTAAATCATATCAACGGTCAAACTCACCGAGAACCCAAAACTCCCACCCTTTTTCTTGATTTTTAGTAGCCTCCATTAGTTAAATTTCGGGACGAAATTCCCTTAACATGGGGAGACTGTAACATTCCCGATTTTCCAACCCTATTTTAATTTATTTAAATTAATAAAATAACGGTACATCATTAAACTTTGTACTTGTTCAAACCCACACCTCATCAATTTTTAGCTAAACGCATTTTTAAATCCGAAGTTTTAGAACTCAAATCACGTGGTAACACCTCCTAGAGTTAACTCAGTTAGTAATCCCGTTAGGTGTTCTGTTAAATCCTAACCAAGCTAATTCTGTCAAAGCTGAATTTGCAAGGGCTGATTTTGTAAATAACCAGAAACCCTAGTAGGCACGGTCGCGCCACGTTTTGGCACGGTCGTGCCTATTATTGGCACGGTCGCGCCTCGCATCAGTTGAAACGTAAAAACAGCCTTTAATCGCTGGACCGTTCGGTTTCGTAACCATTTCTCACATTAACAAACAATTGGGAGTTTAAATCATTTTCATTATAGCAAATGAACCCGTTTTGATCGATCCTTTTCCAAAGTATCAAGACTCTCCTTTATGACCATCAAATTCATCGTTTCATTGTGAATCCTCTCAACTAAGCAAACCAACACATTAATCGATCCTCCCTAAGGCTTCAGAAGACACCATTTTGACCGGAGTTACAGCAGAAAGCACCGGAGACCACTCCGTCGTCGCCAGAACTCTCCTCTACTGTACACTACTGATTCGTCGTCGTTCTAGTTAATTGAAACCGTATTTTCATTTGATTTAGTCTGTAGATCAAAAGCCCCATCTCGATTTGGGTTTTCAATATAGAAATCATCTCGAACCCGAAACCATATTTTCATTCAAAATAGTTTAATCAAATCCGGTCATAAACATGTTTTAAACACAATTAATCTACACCAACAGACTCGTAATAACCTTGTGAATGAAAGCCCTATCAATTCCGACTCCATCAA
The DNA here is from genome assembly GCA_023525975.1 of Smallanthus sonchifolius. NCBI lineage: Eukaryota > Viridiplantae > Streptophyta > Magnoliopsida > Asterales > Asteraceae > Smallanthus > Smallanthus sonchifolius. Next base: position 22,070,001 of record CM042030.1, on the reverse strand, counting down.
TATAAGGATCAACCAATTCGTGTCTGTTTTGAAAGAGACACGGTCGCGCTAATCATCTAGCGCGGTCGTGCCTCGGGAGACGCGGCCGTGTTGACATACAACGCGGTCGTGCCTCCTGCTCAGACCCAGACATGCTCGCTGGCTAGTTCTGGTTGTGCCCCTGAAGCATAGACACGGTCGTGCCTGTCCGAGGCACGGTCGTGCCTAGTGTCTTGGCTAGTTGTCCTCTATTTGACCAGCGCGGTCGCGCCCTGTCTCGATCGGTCGCGCCCGACCTAGCACGATCGTGCCCTTAGCTGGCACGGTCGTGTGTGTTGGCAGAATATTTATAACTTTTATTTTTTTTAAACACATAGTATTTCAGATTAATTTCTAAAATAAAAGTGATTGAAATTATAAAAATCAGTATTATTTTATTTATAAAAGATCAAATGTTTAATCTGAAGATAAATGGAAATTATTTAAAAGTTCAAACATTTAATTTATAAATCCTACTCTTAAATAATATTTTAATGTTTAAGTTACATTTTTTTTATAAATAAATGAATAAGTTAATAATTATTTATTTGATTTATAAGTAAACAAAAACATTTATTTAGTTATACTAAATTACATATAATACCTACATTATTTCCATAAACAATAATTATTTAATCTACTTAAGTAATTATCCCAAACTCAACATTTATTTAAAATGTTCTAAGAATATTCATTTCGAACCTTCTATTTTGCTTTCAAGTACCAAATCACTAACTCCATCCAATTCAACCATAGACGTAGACTTAGACTATTGTGCATTATTAATGCAATATATATTACACTTTAGGTTATCTTGTGCATCTCAAGGATCATTATACTACTTAGTATTTGTGCTAGCTACGCCTTCGAAACATGTGAGTATTCACAACCCCTTTTTACTCTTTTACATTTTTGGGGTGAAACATGAACACTATTCAACTTACATGTTTACATTTACGCAAACAACACAAGTACAAATCCTACTTACATTCATGTGTGCAATTTGAGCTTTATGCCCGAGTGCTAGGTGTGTTAACCTCTTGTATGCTATTATGTGCAATCATTAACTTTTCAAGCCGACGGTTTTCAATGATGGATCTATTGAGTCTGACAAACCCACCCATGGTACGCGGTGATTGAAACCGACAACACACTTTGTTTTGCATGCTAGTTACAAAGGTTTGATTGTACGTTTGGTTACACAATAGCTGCTCCCCATAAATGCCTTATTTATCATGTTATGTAAAGGATTTGGTTTACAAACTATATGCTATCTATGTACAAACTTGTGTTATACTCACCAACTTTTTAGTTGACCTTATTTTATTCATGTTTCAGGTGCTTTCATTTGAGTTTGATCAAGACATGCTACACATAGGCTTTGGACCTAGTTAATATTAAATCAAAGACAAATTGTATTTCATTATGTACTTTGAACTTGTTTCGTGTTTGTTTGAATGGGAATGGATTTAATATATTACAATCTAGTCAACCTTGTGCTCATGAACAGTCTTACATGTCCCGCCCCGATGATTCCGCCATCGGTCGGGGTGTGACAATAACCCGACTCACCCCGACTAACCCTTAACACATCACCAATTAATATCTCTCTCACCCCTTCTAACCCTTAACACAACACCCGTTAATAACTCTCAACTCTAGCTCACTTAATCCCATAAACACCTTATTAACCCTTCGACTAATTTATAAAGGTTTTAGTGCATAAACACATCGGGTTAGAACCCAAAACTCTTAACACGCTTAGTAAACAAAAACATGTTCTACAAGTATGTACGATAGCCCCAAAATGTCTAAAATATTTAAAGAGGGGATTAGAAACTCACAGTTACGAAGATCCAACTCTAGAGTTGCAACGGTCTCCTCGTACGAACCCGAAACTATTAACGTATGATCACATGGTCAGTGTACATCCTAAAAATGTGTCACTACATAAAAACATAAATGTTCCCTATACTCGTCTCATCCGCACAACCCCTTTACCATGAAAAACCCTAATCCATGTGTCCACTTTAACAGGGTTACACTGAACCCGTTTAGAACCCGCATGCATGCATGTTCACGTGCCATGCAAAACTTTAATCTCATTGGTCACACGTACACGAGACAAACTCCCATTTGCGTCTAATCGGGTGTGACCCGATTCCATCCTCATCGTTGTTCATCGCCGTGAATCACCGCCACCGTGCATCACCACCGTGAACCACCACTGTGTTTTGTCATCCCGTATCACCCTCGCGTCTCCGTCACCTTTCAGTCCATTAGAAATCCTAATCAGGTCTTCCTTCACATGGGAGCACCGCTACCACCTTCACCTTGTCGTCCCTACTTTGAAGCATCATCACGGCCGGCTCCCTCGTCGTTCACCGCCATCCCCCAATCACCACCAACTTCACCCGTCATCTCCCTCTCTCTCGGCCATCGGCCTTCGCATCACTTCGCCAACACCACCTTGCCGCCACCATAGCTCGTCCCCGTCTACCGTCGTTGCTCCTGCTACACTAAGACCATCACTTCAACCGATCATCACCCTCACTCGCATCCCTGTCATCGACCGGGATCAAAAGCCCCAAAACCCTGGTTGGTTTTCTATCAAACAAGAGATCAAACACGTAATAGGGTCAAATGAGTATTACCTTAGTGAAGTTTCATGCTGTCGCCTTGCCCTACCTGATTTTTCGGCCGCTACGCACCACTTCGAGCCACGACCACTCTCCTTTCTGACTTATCTTGCTACCGTCGCACACCTAGGCTGAATGGCCTAGGGTTTGCGCTCTAGGTGGTTTTTATACGACCACAAGTTTCGTTTTAGGTCCCCGTGTTTCCAACTCATCTGTTCTGATCCCAACTATGCGTAAATAAATAAACGTGTCTTCTAGTTTTCTGTTAAATATGGTTTCACATAACCGTCTCTACTAACCATGCCATATAAACGAGAATCGTATCACTCGTTAGCCCGAACCGTTATCCTAGAGATTTTTGGGATGTTACAAGTCTACCCCCCTTAAACGAGGATTCGTCCTTGAATCCTGCATCGGTATAATTCAACATAACTTTCCACCAGTTTTGACTTGGCATTTGAATCCATTTGTGTCATGCTTTCACTTTCATATACATCATTGTTGCGTTACTTTCTTCAATATGAGATCCTTTGCGTTAAAAGGAGTCTTCTCGTTTCCTCGCTTTTAACTTTGGGACGTGTAGGTTTTGCCTACATGTTCTTTCAGATCTTGTTACTCCAACCTATACTCGGACGGCATCACACCGTAAAAAATCTGCTTACACATTATATTTCCCTAATTCCTCACGGGCACCTTAGTCGCCATTCCCTGTATAGTCCTGATAATCTCGTCATGCTGACGGTCATCCCCAAGTAAGGCATCCTGCCTATCATGACAAAAAATATTCATCACTCCTTCATAGTGGAGTCGTCATGCTTCTCATCCCATACTTTGCTCTCCATCTAGCGATGATTTCTCAAAGCTCAGGCCTCACTACCTTAATCATAAAGGTACTTCACCTGTCCTTTTCTGATGACCTCCAGGAGCTTGTGGGAAGCTCCTACCCATTTCTAAAATTACAACGTTCCTCTATCAAGACACTTCCTTGCTTCGTGATCATGCGTCCAATACGCCCCTTAAGTATGCACATATACTCAACACTAGAGTTATCTTCATCAGCTCTCGATGCTTCTCATAGTTCACCTATCATCATCACGTTGTATCAACATCCCACAATTTGCTTTAACCGATGGTCCACAGGAGCCCGCCTTATACTAGTCAAATGTTTACCAGCGTAGGCATTTCATTCCCAGGAACTTATATGCAATCCTGCACTACTTCTCCCTTCAATTCACTTTCCTCATCATTGCTCTATCATTACCACGCGATTACCGGCCGTGTTCATCCATAAAATGCGAACATGAAGTACGTCTTATCACAAGCTTTAGCCACCCCTTGCCTCGTTTCGAGGGAAAACCATCCCACTCCTCTTGTATCTCATATGGACAGAACTCGTCATATGGAACGTATTCCATGGAGACCCTATCGTCACTTCGTTTACTCCGTGTTGAAACCTTCAGCGTCGTCATCTTGATCACGTCATAATTATCTCCGGTCAAGCATCCACGTAACACTTTCATCATCAACTCTCACAGCTCCACCCATTGGCTTCATGCTCAGAATTCCCGAGATATAAGCATAGGCTTCTCACATGAGCACGTCACCGATCATCTGGTAAAAGTTCAAAACTCCTCGCATCATCTCGATGTATCAACATCGAAAGTTTGTCAAGATAGATATACTATGCTTGAGCACACCAACCACCCATCCTATGCACGACTAAGCGTGTAATACCAGGACACACAACGTTAGGTTATATTAACAAAACCTATAATGCTCAAAGTATAAATAAGTATACGGTATCTCAACTCTCTAACTCTAACAAAGTGCACACATAACCAGCTAGACCTGAGCAAATCTACGTGTATATGATATGACCTTGTCATTATTGACACACAAACTCTTGAACTCTACCTTCTATTCATTACAATGGTAGCCCCTACCACACGTCATCACCTACTCCCACAGAATTCACACGGTCATACCCATACGGGTCGTACCAATTGTTTAAGATGACACACTACTAAGTCTAGACACAAGACATCACCCTAAACATTCATTCACACAAGATAAAAAAATATCATAATTCCACATAGGATCTTGTCCTGAACATTTACACATTCTAAAGATGTATAATCATAACTCCCCATAAGACCCCGTCCTGAATACTCACACAAGGTGCAACATACCCATTGCACTTCAAACATCACCTACACATTAGCACTTAGGTGATACTATCTTAAGACCATAGACACAGGCAAATTCAAAACTCATGTCTATACAAGTCTACTCACACCATCTAATCAACCATACTCTAGCATCATAGCAAAGATTATATTCAATACGGACTCACGTCATTCAAAATATAATGACATAATCATACCATACCACACATAATCCACTACTATAAACACAATCATACGCCGTCACAAACACCATCATCATTAATTATGTTCAAATCACCATGCGGTAAGACTCACAATAAATGTCGAAATCAAATAGTCAATATTTGAATTAAGCATTACCTCACGTAAACGTCTAATCAGTCATAACGTCAAATCACCCTGAAATCTCTCATGACAACTGCCACACTAATAACTCATCAAGCAATCGAGCATCCCGAACACTGCCCGCCAAATCACTGCTATACCACGTCAGGTGCATCTGGTGTGTCTTCTTCCGGTTCCTCCTAACATAGAGCACTTATAGCCGTCGAAAGTGGTCGATCTCTCGATCATTCAGGTCTACATCCTGGAGGGAAATCACGTACTGCTGACACCACCCTTCTTTTTCTTCCGATCATTCTAGTAACCGCACCACGCGGCATGTTGCTATCCCATGTTTGTAACATCCAGAAATTTTTGACAAAGAATAAAAGATGATTTACGAGGAGAGAAATAAATAATGAATGCAAGAAGAAGCGGGCTCTAGCAAAGACGGGCATTGAGACTAATTAAGAAATCACAAGGAGGGGAGGGGGGAAACCCTAGCCACGCTCTCCACTCCCCCACACTTCTTCTTCTTCGTCATTACCATCTGGAGAGAGAGAAAGCTTCAATCACAACCCAAGACCTCCACTCGTTGCTTAGATCATTGCTGGAACGTCCCTGTGGATTGGAGAAGAAGGAAGCAAGCTTTTGCAGGTAACCAAGCCATTCCAGATTCAAGTTTTAAAATTAAAAATGGGTTTTAGGGTTTAAGTTGGTTTTGAATCAAAAGACGAGATTTTTACATGTAAATCTGCATAAAAAGTATGTATCTAGCTTCTTGGAAGCTACATACAAGTTTTGTACGTAAAAAGATCGAAGCTTGGATAAAAAACGAAGAATTAGATCAATGGTCCGAAAAGTATGTAAACAGATGAATCATTATAAAACTCTATGAATGGTCCGAAAACTATGGCTCGTCCGAAAAGTATCTCGGGCAACATGATTTTGGATAGATGTTTTCGAACGAATAAGTTCTTAGACAAAATATTTTGAATGAAAAGGCTGTTCGGATAAAAGATTTCAAACGAAATAGTTACCTAATAAAAGATATTTCTAACTAAATAGTTTTTGGTCGAAAAAGATTTCGACCGAGATAGATTTTGACCGACACAGGTTTCGGTCGAATAAGATTTCAGACAGAGATTTCAGATGAAACGTGTAGGTTATAACCTTACTCCATTCGTGACTCTTGACAGATCCGTTGGCACCCACCTAACTCTGAGCCCCTAACTGAGAAGGAAGCCAGAGGAAACCCTATTGTCGTGTCAGGTACGGTCCTTGTTAATGATGAACATGATGCTATTTTATTTGACTTTGGTGCAAGAAAAAGCTTTATATCAAATGATTTTAGTCGCAAACTAAACTACAAAATCACCAACCTCGTAATGGCCTTTAGCGTAGAAACTTAGTAGTCATCCGAATAACTGATGATTCCATGATAGAAATAGAGGGCAATAAGTTTCCTTCTGGATTGTACCTTCTAACCTTAGGAGGATTTGACATAGTGTTGGGCATGGATTGGTTAGCTGCCAATGAAGCATAAATAGTATGTAAGCGAAAGATGATACATCTCAAAGCTACTGACGGCAGTTCGATTACGGTTTATGGTAATTGGAATTGCACAATGTTGATCGTCATCTCGATGATCAAGGCCGGAATTTATATGGGGCGCGGTTGCGAAGCTTATTTGGCGTATGTTATTGACGATAGATAAAAAACGAAAGAACTCAAAGACGTAGCCATGGTGTGCAACTTCCCAGAAGTGTTCCCAGATGACCCACCTAACTTGCCACTCGATCGGGAAATAGAATTTCAAATTGACTTACTGCCAGGGGCTCATCCCGTTGCCAAAGCACCCTACCGATTGGCTTCATCAGAAATGAAAGAATTGAATGTTGTTATCGTCATTTGATGTTGTTATCGTCATTTGATTTACCTCCCGAATGCCTGCACACCGATCCGAGTAGCACCGCTCTCAAGCTAAGATACGTCAATCCCAAGGCTCACCTGCAACACAATCTAACGTACACACAAAGTCATCTTTGCTAAGTGAGTTCTAATAGTTTAATTCAAATGAAAACCAATGCTTGTCATAATTATTAATTATCTCCACTTAGGACATTTCGGTCCTTATAAAACATATATATCATTTATTGACATATAGATAAGCACTGTTATCTTACAATGCCCCACTTCACCACCCATGACTCCTCCCAATTATTCTAACCCAATAAGTCTTACCGACAAGGGTTAAGCTCACTACACTAATAACTCGTATTCTATTACACAATATAACCCGAAACCCGACTAACACAACCAACTCCTAGACATCGTCTTATCCATCCTTTTTCACCGACACAACAGTTAAGATCACAATGTCATCATCCCGACATATAGGTCAAACTAACACTACACACCACATTAATACCATCTCATGCATAATAACTATAACTCAACACCTGCATGCAATTTAAACACATATATATGCACACAAACACATACCTCATCACATGCACCCTCGTTAGGGTGTTCGACTCACCCCGAGCTTATCACTAACCTGTTGAATATTCTTACCTTTGGTGACTTCCCGAAGGACTTCGACCTTCACAATCCCGTTTACCGTGTCATAAAGACAATGATGCAAACACAACACAAATATATAAAACACATAATATCACACTTCATTTACAAGAGTCATGAACTACACCTGTACCCCACACACAACACTGGGACAACGTATCCTACACGTATTCATAAGCGTTTAGCTTATAACCCGACTCACCCCGACTAACCCTTAACATATCACCCATTAATAACTCCCTCACCTCGACTAACCCTTAACACAACTCCCATTAATAACTCTCAACTCTAGCTCACCTAATCCCATAAACACCTCATTGACCCTTCAACGCATTTATAATGGTTTTAGTGCATTAACACACATCGGGTTAGAACCCAAAACGTTTAAAATATTTAAAGAGGGGATTAGAAACTCACTATTACGAAGATCCTACCCTAGTTCTGCAACGGTCTCCTCGTATGAACACGAGCCTGTTAATGTATGATCACATAGTCAGTGTACATTCTAAACATGTGTCACTACGTAAAAACATAAATGTTCCTGATACTCGTCTCATCCGCACAACCCCTTCACCATGCAAAACCCTAATCCACGTGTCCACTTGAACCCGGTTACCCTGGACCCGTTTAGAACCCGCTTGCATGCACGTTCACGTGCCATTAAAAACCTTAATCTCATTGGTCACACGTATACGAGCCAAAACTACTATGCGCGTCTAAATCTTCCCATGCAAAACCCTAGGCTCACAAAACCCTAATCGGGTGTGACTTGATTCCATCAACGTCCTTGTTCATCACAGTGAATTACTGCCACCGTGAACCACCACTGTATTTCATCATCCGGTATCACCCTCGCATCTCCGTCACCTTTCAATCCATTAGAAACCCTAATCGGGTCTTCCTTCACGTTGGAGCACCGCTACCACCTTCACCTTGCCATCCCTGCTTTTAAGCATCGCCACGGCCGGCTCCCTCGTCGTTCACCGCCATCCTCGCTGTCGCGACCACCTTCACCCATCATCTCCATCTCTCAGTCCCTCTCTCTCGGCCATCGGTCTCCGCATCACTCGGCTAACACCACCGTGCCGCCACCATAACTCGTCCCCTTCTACCGTCGTTGTTCCTGCTACACCAAGACCACTACTTCAACCGACTGTCACCCTCACTCGCATCCCTGTCATCGGCCAGGATCAAGAGCCCCAAAAACCTAGTCAGTTTTCTATCAAACAAGAGATCAAACGCATAATATGGTCAAATGAGTATTACCTTAATTAAGTTTCACGTTGTCGCCTTGCCCTTCCCGATTTTCTGACCGTTGCGCACCACCCCGAGCCACCACAGCTCTCCTCTCTAACCTCTTTTGTTGTCGTTGCACACCTAGGTCGAATGGACTAAGGTTTACGCTTTAGGTGGTTTTTATACGACCACAAGTTTCGTTTTAGGCCCCCGCGATCCCAACTCATTTGTTCCGATTCCAACTATGCGAAAATAAATAATCTGGTCTTCTAGTTTTACGTTAAATATGGTTTCACATAACCGTCACTACTAACCATGCCATATAAACGAGACTCATATCACTCGTTAGCCCGAACCATTATCCTAGAGATTTTCGGGATGTTACAGTACCATAATATGGGGATTATTATGCATGTAAAACATGTATAAATGATGGCACATCAGATAGCCACCGGTTCTTCCACACAGTTTAACCTCTCATCTATCTCGATATCATCGATCGGTACAAAAGTGGATTAATCCACCAAACACTTACGTAGATGAGACATATGGAACGTGTTATGGAGTTTACCTAATTCCACTGGTAACTCCAAACAATAAGCCACCTTGCCAACCCGTGCAATAACTTTGAATGGTCTGATAAAACGGGGAGTTAACTTCCTATGTTTCCGGAACCGAATTACCCCTTTCTATGGGGAAGCTTTTAACGACACAAATTCTCTCACATGGAATTCGATTGGCCTCCTTTTGTCCGCATAGGACTTTTAGCGCTCTTGATTGGCTTTCAAGCGCACTTAAATTTGGTCAATCCTTTCCGCCACACCTGCCACCACGTCTTTGCTACCAAGTTCCCGTTAACCAATTTCACCCTAACAAACTGGGGTTTGACACCATCTTCCATGTAACATTTTAAACAGAGGTATACAAATACTAGAATGGTAGCTATTGTTATTCGAAAATTCCGCCAACGGTACATGGTTATCCCAACTACCCCCAAAATCTTGCACACACGCCCGAAGCATATCTTCAATCGTTTGAATCATCCTCTCGCTTTGTCCATCGGTTTGTGGATGATAAGCGGTGCTAATATTTTCCTCGTCCCCAATTCCTCATGGAACATCTTCCAAAATCTGGAAATAAACCGTGTGTCCCAATCTGACAAAATAGTTACGGGCACACCATGACGCGACACAACATCCTTTATATAAAAATTCGCCAATTTTTCCAAGGAATAGGTTTCCTTAATCGAAGGAAGTGTGCACGTTTAGTCAACCGAACCCAAATCACATCGTAGCCTTTCTGGGTTTTAGGAAGTTTAGTGATCAAATCCATCGCAAGTTTTTCCCACTCCCATTGAGGTACTTCAAAAGATTGAAGTTTCCCGTACGACTTTTGGTGTTCAGCCTTCACCCTTAGGTACGTGAGACACGTTTCAACATATTTTACAATATCTCTCCTCATACCATATTGGCCTTACCTGGATGATAAAGTATCTCACAATCATAATCTTGAATCACTTCAAGCCACCTCGTTTTTCTCATATTGAGATCTTTTTGGTCAAGGAAATACATGAGACTTTTGTGGTCCGTGTAAATCATACAATGCAGTCTATAAAGATAATGCTTCCAGATTTTGAGTGCGAATACCACGGCTGCCAACTCCAATTCGTGGGTTGGATAATTCGCCTCATGAACCTTTAATTGCCTAGAAGCATAGACAATCACCTTACCCCTTTGCATAAGGACACAACCAAGTCCAAAATGCAAGGCATCCGAGTACACAAAAAAATACTTGGTCCCATCAGGCAAAGAAAGAATAGGTGCATTGGTCAACTTTTCTTTCAAAAGTTGAAACGCCGACTCCTGATTGGGACCCCACACAAGTTTTGTATCCTTACGAGTCAACTTCGTCAACGACATGGCAATACGAGAGAATTTTTCAATAAATCGGCGATAATAGCCTGCTAAGCCCAAAAAGGTTTTAATTTCCGTGGGCGTTTTCGGCGACATCCAACCTTTACCACTTCAATTTTGGTTGTTCGACGGAAATTCCTCCCGCGTTTACTACATGACCCAAGAATTGAATCTCCCGGAGCCAAAAGGCACACTTGGAGAATTTAGTGAATAGTTTTTCTTTTTAGAGAACTCAAGGATTTCACGAAGATGACAAGCATTGTCACCCTCGCTACGCGAGAAGATAGTGATGTCATCGATGAAAACGATGACCGAACGATCAAGGAATGGTCTACACGCCTGGTTCATAAGATCCACAAAAGCCGCGGGCGTGCTGGTTACACCGAAAGGCATTACCGTGAACTTGTAATTACCATAGCGAGTACGGAAAGCCGTTTTAGGAACATCCTCTTCCTTCACCTTCAATTGATAATACTGATGTTGTGTGAATATATATAAAAGGTTACTTTGCCAAGTTTTAAATTTAGAAATGGTACATCCTCTTCCTCGAATTTTGAAATGGTACATCCTCTTCCTCAATAGTAAACCTCTATTGACTCCTAACCGATGTAAAAGAAGTGATGATTTTATTTTTGTAAATTTAAAACATGCAAATTAAGCTAAAACACTGACTCACTCAAAGATTGACAAGACACGACAAAACCTAGATAAGAAAATAGACCAAGACAAGGACAAGACACAAAAAAGATCAAACTAATCAAAATGCGAAACAGAGACCAAATATGATACAAACACTACCCAGACCAGTAATCCTATTGACTAACTCGACTGCTTTCGGGCAAACTGACTATATGACACCGGTTCTAAAGATAGACTGACACGGGAATCACTAAGACATGCAGGATATCCTCTAAGACTCACCTACACACCTCAACTATCCTAAGGGTCAGATTAAGATCACCAGTAAGGAATTGGATCTTCCCTCAGACTAACCAAGACCTAGAAAACCACATACTCGACAACGGTTTCACCTCTCTGTCTCAACCGCCCTATACTCACAGGCTATCCTAGACATACCTAAGAGCAAGGAGTAAACTCCCAAAATACTATTTATGACATAGAATAGGAAATGATAAAGATAACTAGGACAACTCATTCTCGTGCAATTGCTACCCAAACCGACAAACGAAGAGATAACCCGACAACCTATCTCCTGTCGGACTTATATTTGGTAAAATACTGATTTTTATGAGCACACAAACCTGATACAACGACTGGCCTGATCGTCTGGATCACAAACACAAAGTAAATGACCCGAAAACCTGAAATCTTACCCGAAACACACAAAGCCATCAAATAATATCTCAAGTGCAACAAGTTTATGCAAGATCAGTAGCAAATCAATATTTGAACACGTTCATAAACATCAATTCAGAAGTCTTTACCAAAGCATTCGTCATACGATTGATTAAAAACCCAAAAACAATCAAACCAAGTCAATATTCATCCTAATCTAGGTAGCAACGAGTTTAGCTACTCATAATACTAAGAAACAATTCAAAATAAACTGTAGACATTTTTTAAACTTGAAACAAATGAAAAAAAGAAGAAACCAAATGATGTAAACGAGAATTGGAAACCGAAAATCAATCCAAGTGATCCCAAGGCTCCTAGTTCATCCAAGAAACTCCTTTGCTCTCTACCCGTCGCAAACAATAGATAGCTCCCAAAGATAATCGACCAAAACCTTCAAAAACTTGATGTTGTGTGAATATATATAGAAAGTTACTTTACCAAGTTTTAAATTTAGAAATGGACTCACGACTAATTCACACGCTTATGGCAAATGTATCGGTCACGTGTAGCAAAGAAAGCAAGCCTGGGTTATGGAACCGTAGACACAAGAGGCGGCGGCCCTTGATACTAAACCTCTATTGACTCCTAACCGATGTAAAACAAGTGATGATTTTTTTTTTGTAATTTTAAAACATGCAAATTAAACACAAACAACTAAAACACTGACTCGACTTAAGACACGACAAAACATAGACGAGACAAGACACTAAAAAGATCAAACTAATCAGAATGTGAAAAAAGACCAAATATGAGACAAACACTACCCATACAAGGAATCCTATTAACTAACTCAACTGCTTTCGGGGAAATAGACTGTATGACACCGGTTCTAAAGATAGACTGACTCGGGAATCACTAAGACACGTAGGATCTCCTCTCAGACTCACCTACACACCTCAACTATCCTAAAGGTTGGATTAAGCTCACCGGTAAGGAATTGGATCTCCTCTCAGACACTCCAAGACCTATAACACCTCGTACTTGACAACGGTTTCACCTCTCAGTCTCAACCGCCCTATACTTACAGGCTATCCTAGACAGACCTAAGAGCAAAGAGTAAACTCCAAAAATACTATTTATGACATGGAATAGCAAATGATAAAGACAACTCAGACAGCTCACTCTCGTGCAATTCCTACCCAAACCGCTAAACGAAGAGACAACCCGAAAACGTATCTCCTCTCGGACTCAAGATTGCGAAAATACTGATTTTTATGATCACACAAACCTGCTACAGCGACTGACCTGGTCATCTTGATCACAAACATAAAGTAATTGACCCGAAAACCCAAAATCTTACCTAAAACACAAAAAGCAATCAAATAATATCTCAAGTGCACCAAGTTTATGAAAGATCAGTAGCAAATCAATATTCTAACACATTCATAAACATCAAACCAGAAGTATTTACAATAGCATTCATCATACGATCGATTAAAAACCCGAAAACAATCAAACCAAGTCAATATTCATCCTAATCTAGGTAGCAACGAGTTTAGCTACTCATAATGCTGAGAAAAATTCAAAATAAAATGTAGACATTGTTTAAACTTGAAACAAATGGAAAAACAAGGAACCGATTGACTAAAACGAGAATTGCAAACCGAAAAGCAATCCCCAAAAGCGATCCAAATGATCCCAAGGCTCGTCGTTCGTCCAAGAAACTCCTCTACTCCCTACCAGCCGCAAACAATCGATAGCTCCCAAAGAAAATTGACCAAAACCTTCAAAAACTTAATGTCGTGTGAATATATAAAAAAAGTTACTTTACCAAGTTTTAATATTAGAAATGGACTCACGACTAATTCATACGATTATAGAAAGTTTATCGGTCGCGTGTAGCAAAGAAAACAAGCCGAGTTATCGAACCGTGGACACAAGAGGAGGCGACCCTCGATACTAAACCTCTATTGATGTGAGGCCCCAAACCTGGGAGGCCCCACTTGTTGGGTTTACTCATTCACAAACAGTTCTTAAACATGAATATCAAATAACGCAGCGGAAAATTTCATTTAAACATAACTTAATCGTTGTTCATACATGCGGAAGCGTAAACATTGATTAAAACATATTTACATCATAACTAAACATAACGGGATGCCAGTCTTCAAAGCAGTCGGGTAACTCTTCATCTCTAGCCAAGCATCACCGTCCATCCTCATAACCTGCCTTAACCTGAATGTGTACACTTAAAAACGTCAGCTACGCTGGTGAGTTCTAGTTTTCGTTCGTTTTAAGAAATGGTTCATCATTCAAACATTCAGTAGGGTTTAACATTCGTATAAGAAAACAGGGCCTTTCATTCGTAAACCTTCGCACATTTAAACACAATCATTTGTTTAAATCATTAACATTCATTTAAGTCATACAATATTATCTAAAATCTGTATCGTTACGCGTCTCTATGTCCCCGTAGGAACTTTTAATGTTGTGGGCAACCGTTACGTATCGCCGTCATTGCCACAACCATACACTACGTAGGGTCAACCGTTACGTATCGCCGTCATTGCCCAACCCTTCAATGCGTGGGGTCAACCGTTACGTATCGCCGTCATTGCCCAACACGCATCTTTCCTTTGGAAATCAACCGTTACGTATCGCCGTCATTGATTTCCCATTACCTCGTTCGTTAGGATGATCGTCATCACCCGAGTACCCGTCGTTACTCCCTTACCAGTTGTACAACATCAAAACCATTGACATGCCACAGAGACAATGCCCCTGTTGTTCTTGTGGTAACTATGGCTCACTATCCATAATCTACCACAAGGCTGGGAATCACATTCCCAGACTTCATTCGTCAATTCCATTCATTCGACAGATTAGATTTGTAATGACTTCTTTAAAACATTTGCCCCTTTTTGTTTTCTTTTCATAAAACCTTTCCTTCACTTTCAAAACCCTTTACCTTTTCATTAAACCATTTCTTTATAACATTCGTTCGTAAACATTTCGTTCATAAACTTTCTTTCCATAAACCCTTCGTTCCAAATCATTTCCTTTCGTAAACGTAGTTTCATAAATATCATTTTATAAAACAACATTTCATACGTGTACACACCAGCGCGAAAACATTATATAAAAACATTTAAAAGAAGGCTTTTAGAACTCACCTTATATGCTAGTCTCGGTTGTCCTAATCAAGGTCCAACGACTTCACGTACGATCTGAATTGAGTAGTTACATACACATCAGACCATTACCGACTCTAACGGTTTAACCATTCTAAACATACTAATCTCTACTCAACAGCCTGATGTCTGCGCACATAGCAAGTGCGCAGACCCTGCTGCCTGCGCACTTAGCAAGTGCGCAGACTCTGCCTCCTGCGCACTTAGCAAGTGCGCAGGTCCCTCTTCCTGCGCACTTAGCAAGTGCGCAGGTTATTTCTCCTGCGCACTTAGCAAGTGCGCAGGTCCTTCCTCCTGCGCACTTAGCAAGTGCGCAGGTCCCTTCTCCTACGCACTTAGCAAGTGCGCAGGACCTGCTCCGTGCGCACTTAGCAAGTACGCACGACCTGTTCTTCGCGAAAAACACTAACTTTCGCATTCGGTCAGATCATGTCAAGATCCCGAACCCCTTTGCATTCAAAACGTTCGTTTTCCATTGTAGATACTAAACCTAAGCTTATTCTTAAGTTTCATCCGCAAGAACGTCCGATTTTCACCCAAAACCCAAAAACGAACAAAAACTCAGATTTAGGTCGGATCGTTACCTGAATCGAGCTTCGGATCCGGAGGTTTCCTTCACGAGTACAAGAGACACGTTCTGGTGCAATCTTGTGCGATTCCGACACTTTCTCTCTCTATAGTTTTCTCTCTCTAGAATGTCAAAGAGCAGAAGAATGAGTGCCTTGGACTATTTATAGGGGAGAACTCCCCAAGCCCGGTTCGTGACTGACCCGGCCCGACTTCGGCCCGCTTGAACTCGTTAACTTTATTTTTCGTCATTTTGGGATGTTACAAGTCTACCCCCCTTATAATAGGTTTCATCCCCGAAACCTATCCCAAGTTAAATAATTGAGGGTAAGACTCCCTCATTTCCGCCTCCGTTTCCCATGTAGCCTCCGATCCCTTTCGGTGCCTCCATTGGACTTTAACCAATTGGATCACTTTGTTACGCAAACGCTTCTCCTTTCGGTCTAAGATAGCCACGGGTTCTTCGATGTAATTAAGGCTGTTGTCGACCTCGATGTCAGTAAGTGGTACGTGAGCCGATTCATCCGCCAAACACTTTCGCAAGTGTGATACATGGAAGGTAGGATGAATCCCACTTAACTCATCAGGCATCTCCAACCGATATGCGACTTCACCAACCCGTGCCATTATCCTGAATAGTCCGACAAACCTCGGACTTAACTTTCCACTCTTTCTGAATCGTATGATTCCCTTCCAGGGCGACACTTTCAACATTACTCTGTCCCCAACATCAAACTCGATAGGCCTTCGTCGTCTATCCGCATAGGACTTCTGACGATCTTGCGCGCCCTTCATTCGCGCTTTAATCTGATCAAACCTTTCCGACATTTCTTTTACGACTTCCAGACTTCCTAACTCTTTCTGTCCAATTTCACCCCAACAAACCGGGGTCCTACATCTTCTCCCATACAATATTTCGTAAGGCGGCTGCCTATCGTCGTATGATGACTATTGTTGTAGGAGAATTCGGCTAACGGCAGATGACTGTCCCAACTGCCACCGAAGTCAATAATACAAGCACGGAGCATATCCTCCAAAGTCTGAATGGTCCTTTCGGACTGACCATCCGTTTGCGGGTGGTATGCTGTGCTGATATTAAGCCTCGTGCCCATCGCCTCGTGAAATCTTTTCCAGAACCTCGATGTGAATCGTGTGTCCCGGTCAGATACGATCGTCAAAGGCATCCCATGCCGTGCTACTACTTCGTTGATAAACACTTCTGCTAACCTTTCCGACGAGAACGCCTCACGAATAGGTAGGAAATGAGCACTCTTCGTTAATCGGTCCACAATTACCCAAATTGCGTCATGACCTTTAGCTGTGCGAGGTAGCTTGGTTATGAAGTCCATGGTAATGTGTTCCCACTTCCATTCTGGTATGTCAAGTGGTTGAATCTTTCCATACGGTTTCTGGTGTTCAGCCTTTACTTGTGAGCAAGTCAAGCACTTGCTTACATACTTCGTTACATCACATTTCATTCCAGGCCACCAGTAGTCTTTCTTCAGGTCTTGGTACATCTTGTTGGTACCAGGGTGGATAGAGTAACGAGACTTATGAGCCTCATCCAAGATTTTGGTTCTAAGCTCGCCACCCATAGGTGTCCATACCCATCCATAACGTGTTCTAACACCAAGGGTGTTATATTCCAACTTGTCCTGTTGGCCCACCATCCTTTCTCCCTTTATATTTTCTTCCTTCAAAGCTTCATCTTGAGCTCTTTCGATTTCTCTCATCAGATCCGATGTTACCACCAACTGGCAAGCTTTCACTCTAATAGGAGTAGGCACATCCTTTCGGCTTAGAGCGTCAGCCACCACGTTTGCCTTTCCAGGGTGGTACATTATTTCACAGTCATAGTCCTTCAGGAGTTCCAACCATCTCCTCTGCCTCATGTTAAGCTCCTTTTGTTCGAAGAAGTACTTCAAACTTTTGTAGTCGGAGTAAATAGTAAACTTTACCCCGTACAGGTAGTGCCTGCAGATTTTTAATGCAAATACGACAGCAGCAAGTTCCAAATCGTGAGTCGGATAGTTGACTTCGTGAACTTTCAACTGCCGCGACGCATATGCAATCACTCTACCGCATTGCATCAACACACACCCTAACCCCTGACCCGACGCGTCAGAGTACACCACCAGGTCTTCACTGCCCTCGGGAAGGGCCAAGACTGGAGCTTGGGTTAGCTTCTCTTTCAATTCCTTAAACGCCTCATCCTGGGTCGAACCCCATTTGTACTTTACCTCTTTCCGAGTCAACTTTGTCAATGGCGAAGCTATTTTCGAGAAATCCTGGATGAATCTCCGATAGTAGCCTGCCAATCCCAAGAAACTGCGGATTTCAGTTGGCGTCTTAGGAATGTCCCATTCACTTACCGTTACTATCTTTGCTGGGTCAACCATAATGCCGTTCGGGCCAATGACGTGACCTAGGAATTGGACTTCCCTAAGCCAGAACGCACATTTGGAGAACTTAGCATACAACCTCTCCTTCTTCAGAACTTCCAATACTTCCTTCAAGTGACACGCGTGATCACCCTCATTCTTGGAGTAGATAAGGATGTCATCGATGAACACTATTACCGATCGATCCAGCATCGGTCGACACACCCTATTCATTAAATCCATGAACGCTGCGGGGCGTTCGTCAATCCGAAAGACATTACACGGAACTCGAAATGTCCATAACGCGTGCGAAATGCAGTTTTCGGTATGTCTTCTTCCCTTACCTTCAACTGATGGTACCCGGACCGAAGGTCGATTTTCGAAAACCAACTTGCGCCTTGCAACTGGTCGAACAGGTCATCGATCCTTGGTAAAGGGTACTTGTTCTTCACCGTTCGTTTATTCAACTCGCGATAATCGATACACATTCTCATCGAACCATCTTTCTTCTTTACAAACAACACCGGAGCACCCCAAGGCGAGATGCTCGGTTGGATAAATCCCTTCTCAAGTAACTCGTCTAGTTGGACCATAAGTTCCTTCATTTCCACTGGTGCTAGTCGATATGGAGCCTTAGCCACGGGCTGGGCATCTGGTACTAAGTCAATTCGGAACTCAATTTCTCTATCACGTGGTATTCCAGGCAAATCCTCTGGAAACACCTCCGGGTACTCGCGTACCACGGGTACATCGTCTAGTTCCTTCACTTCCTTACACTTGTCAATCACGTACACCAGATAAGCCTCGCATCTGTCACACCCCGCCAAGGCGGAAACGCGAGGCGCAACGTTCATGGTTTCCAAAGCATATGATTACCGCAAACACATACATGATAAATGGATACATTAACAAGTTTAATGTTTTACATTACAAAACATAATCTGAGTTTACAAAAAGTTAAGATTTCCCAAATATGACTCAACTCAATGAGTTATACAAGGGAAATCCTCCTTGAGTAGTATCCATCGTGCATGCATGTAATCTACATTGCTAACCTTGAAATCACGTTCAGTTACCTGAAAAACATACTTAAAATTGTCAACACGAAGTTGGTGAGTTCATAGGTTTAATCAAATAGTTCTTTGTAAAATTCAATCGTTCGTAAATAGTTTCAGTTGTATGTGATAAACAGAATAAGAATTGTTGACCCATTTGTAAACTAGCTAGGAATACAAATAATATGTTCATACATGAGGCGTAACCAAACCATGACAATTGTACACGCCCCTAATTTCGTTATCCGGTTCTATGCGGCCATAAATCCTCCAGATTGTGGTTAGCGCGACTAACCATGACCGGGAGACGTCACTCTCCATAGTACTATTCATAGGACCCTAGGCTACAGTTAATGGTTACTACGTTGTTCCAGGGGACTTTTCCGGCCTCAAATTGTTGTTCTCATCTCATGTAAACATACAAGTCGTGTCTTATTCTCTTGTTATCCCATAAAATAATTGTAAGTATGTTTTTCCCCCAAATATTGAAAACAGTAAAAAGGGGCCGTGAAACTCACCTTGAGTTTGTGTATATACTTGTGATAAAACTTGTTGTAGTCAACCTTGACTATTCGTACCCTAGATACCAAGGGTAAATTGTTGTTAAGACCAACGTCTTAATTGTAAATTGTTCACCGACCTTGTAAATCTGGTCGTTTTTGTTTGAATATCTCCTTAGTTGTTCAACACTTGTTTTGTTATAAAAACAGTTTTGAGTTACTGCCCAAATGGGACTGTTGTACAGGTGTCGAAACTTCTTAGTTTCGATTGGGCATATGTGTGTCGAAACTACTTAGTTTCGATGGAGTGGTTAGGAGTCGAAACAATCTAGTTTCGATTGAGAAAAAGGTATCGAAACTACCTAGTTTCGATTGAGTATTTGCTATCGAAACTACCTAGTTTCGATTGAGTATTTGCTATCGAAACTACCTAGTTTCGATTGAGAAAAAGGCATCGAAACTCCTAGTTTCGATGGATCAACAGGTATCGAAACTCCTAGTTTCGATTGAGTTAAATCGAAACTCCTAGTTTCGATTACTGGACTTCTGTTTCACAGAATCAGTCCTGCATATTTTTATGTTTTAAACTTGAATTCGACACACTCTTCTTGTTATCTTTCTTGCGTTTAAATAAGATGTAAGTTTAGCTACGGTTTTAAAGAACATAATATGAAAAACATCGAGTTTTTACCTTTAAAACCGAGATGAAAATGATGAAGAAAACAGAGAATGGTCTTGACTCTTTTGCAGAAACTCTTGAAATTCTTCTTAAAACACTGGATTGTGGTAGAATTTCGCTTAAAAAAAAAACTCGGCTTCGATTTTGAAGAGAAATGGAAGTTTGCCGTATGAAAATGAGAGAAAAATGAGGATTGTGAGGTTTTTGATTGAAAGGAGTATGGTTATGTTCTGAGTTTTTCGCAAGTGGGAGTATGGGTTAATTTGAAAATATGTGAGATTGGGGATGGTTTCCTCTGCCCTTCGACCGAGAAGTCAAATAAGTGGGTTTGAGGTTAAAATAAATCAAACCATTTGATTTAAGTGTAACTTAATATCGATTAGAGTTTCAAAAGGGGTAGTTTAATTTGGTTTATTTTCTCACGGTATTATAAATTTAACAAGTTTATGGCTCGTTAAAGAAAAACATTGAAATCTTGGATTGTATAATCCGTTGAGGTGATTATTTGTAGGTATAAACACCTAAAAGTGACTCTACCCAATAGCGTTTTCGAAAGAGTTTGTTAGTTTACTTTTACGTATACTATATGATTTATTCTAAGAATAAGTTATTGACCAACGAAACGTATACGCCTGGATATTTAATTTATCCACTATTGTTCGTCTTAGTCGGTTTGTACTGGTACTTGCATCGGTAATCCCTAGAATTACCCAAGTATAAATTGAGACCATGTACGATCTTTGCTAGACTCTAAAGTCCTTGTTTGTGAAATTAAATAAATCACCAAAAATAATTATAACGTAAACTTGTTTATAATGTGTACGGATATTGACCTGAAATGTCGGGTTGTCACATTCTCCCCATGTTAACAGAATTTCGTCCCGAAATTCAATTTGTATCCTCTTGAACTGGTGCATCCTCAAACAAGGATGGGTATTTTGTTTTCATTTGGTCCTCTCGTTCCCATGTATACTCAGGACCACGCTTTGAGTTCCAACGTACTTTAACCAGTTTGATCCGACTACGTCTCAGCTTTTGAACCTTCCAATCTGATATCTCAATCGGTTCCTCGATGAAATGAAGTTTATCGTCAATGTGAATTTCATCGGGCGGTATGATCAAAGTCTCGTCTGATAGACACTTTTTGAGATTTGACACATGAAACGTATCATGTACATTGTTTAGTTCTTGTGGTAGCTTGAGTTTGTAAGCTACTGGGCCAACCCTAGCCAGTATTTCGAACGGACCAACGTATCTAGGGTTGAGCTTACCACGGTTACCAAACCTTGCAACGCCTTTCCATGGTGAGACTTTTAACATTACTCGGTCGCCAATTTGAAATTCTAATGGTTTTCGTCTGTTGTCAGCGTAGCTCTTTTGTCTATCTCGGGCCGCTTTCAGACGGTCCTTAATTTTGAAGATCTTATCAGTGGTTTCCTGGACAATCTCAGGGCCTGTCAAATATTTTTCACCAACTTCCGCCCAACATAGCGGTGAGCGGCATTTACGACCATATAAAGCTTCAAACGGTGCTGCTTTAATGCTCGTATGGTAGCTGTTATTGTAGGAAAACTCAGCTAATGGTAAATGAGTATCCCAATTTCCTCCGAAATCCATTACACATGCACGGAGCATATCTTCTAATGTTTGAATGGTCCTTTCGCTTTGACCATCTGTTTGTGGGTGATATGCCGTGCTCATGTCAAGACGTGTGCCCATGGCTTCTTGTAATGATTTCCAGATTCTAGACACAAATCTGCTATCTCTATCCGATATAATAGAAATTGGCACTCCATGCCTAGCCACAATTTCCTTGATATAAAGCTTTGCAAGCTTCTCGGTTTTGTCAGTTTCTTTCATTGGCAGAAAGTGAGCAGATTTTGTTAATCGGTCGACAATAACCCATATGGTATCATAACCACTGGAAGTCCTGGGTAATTTTGTGATGAAATCCATAGAAATTTGTTCCCATTTCCATTGGGGAATTTCAGGTTGCTGTAGTAAACCAGACGGTTTCTGATGTTCGGCTTTTACTTTTGAACACGTTAGGCATTTACTGACATATGTGGCAATATCTCCTTTCATATTGGGCCACCAATATAATTCTTTTAGATCCTTATACATCTTATCTGAACCTGGGTGAATGGAGTACCTGGACTTGTGGGCTTCGTCCATAACTAACTCCCGTAAGTTACCAAAACGTGTCACCCAAATTCTATTCATGAAGTATAAAGTGTCATCTGACTTTGGCTCCAATTGCTTTATCATTCCTCGTAAAGCTTCATTCTGAATGTTTTCTTCTTTGATTGCCTCATGTTGTGCCATCCGAATTTGAGTAATAAGATTCGTATGAATTGTCAATCCTAAGGCACGAACACGAAGAGTTTTAACTCGTTCTTTGCGACTTAAAGCGTCCGCTACGACATTGGCTTTCCCGGGATGGTACTTGATATCACAATCATAATCGTTTAGTAGTTCTACCCAGCGACGTTGTCTCATGTTAAGTTCCTTTTGATCAAAGATATGTTGGAGACTCTTGTGATCAGTAAAGATAGTACATCTTGTACCGTAAAGGTAATGTCTCCAAATTTTGAGCGCAAACACAACTGCACCCAATTCCAAGTCGTGGGTCGTATAATTCTTTTCGTGCACTTTTAGTTGTCGTGAGGCATATGCGATGACTTTGTCTCTTTGCATTAACACACAACCAAGTCCTTGGTGTGATGCATCGCAGTATACGACAAAATTTTCGATTCCCTCCGGAAGGGATAGGATTGGTGCACTACACAGCTTCTGTTTCAGTAATTGGAAAGCTGACTCCTGCTTGTCATTCCAATCATACTTCTTTTCTTTCTGGGTTAATGTGGTTAAAGGCAAGGCTATTTTTGAAAAATTCTCGATGAATCGTCTGTAATAACCGGCCAAACCTAAAAATTGACGTACTTCTGTCGGAGTCTTTGGTGCTTCCCAGTTTTTGATCGCTTCAATTTTAGATGGATCAACGTGAATTCCTTCCTTGTTGATGACATGTCCAAGAAAATGCACTTCTTGGATCCAAAACTCACACTTAGAGAATTTAGCGTAAAGTTTCTCGTTTCTGAGTAGTTCTAAGATTAATTTAAGATGATGTTCATGATCCTCCTTAGTTCGTGAATATATTAATATGTCATCGATAAATACAATCACGAATTTATCCAAGTATGGCTTGCACACGCGGTTCATGAGATCCATGAAGACAGCTGGTGCGTTTGTCAAACCAAACGGCATAACTAGGAATTCGTAGTGGCCATATTGAGTCCTAAATGCTGTCTTTGGTACATCTTCTTCTTGGATTCTTAATTGGTGATATCCCGAACGTAGGTCGATTTTTGAATAGAAGCTAGCACCTTGTAGTTGATCGAACAAATCGTCTATTCGAGGAAGTGGGTATCGGTTCTTGATTGTAAGCTTGTTTAATTCTCGGTAATCAATACACATCCTAAAGGTTCCATCCTTTTTCTTTACAAATAGGACCGGAGCTCCCCAAGGTGAGAAACTCGCTCTTATGAAACCTTTATCAAGCAACTCTTGAAGTTGATTTGATAATTCCTGCATTTCAGAAGGTGCTAATCGATATGGTGATCGCGCAACCGGGGCGGCTCCTGGTACCAAATCGATTCGAAATTCGACTTGCCTAGGTGGTGGTAAACCAGGTAAGTCTTCAGGAAAAACTTCAGGATATTCCTTAACGATTGGTATATCCTCAAGTCGACGTTCCTCGGGTTTCTTCTCGACGACGTGAGCCAAGAATACGTAATAGCCTTTGCGTAGGTACTTACGAGTTTTCATGCAGTTTATCATCCTTAACGCTACTCCACTCTTTTCACCTTGAATCGAAAGAACTTCTCCGTTTGGGAGTGGAATTTGGACAATCTTCTCAAAACAAACAATCTCTGCATGATTCTTTGACAACCAATCCATGCCAATAACAATGTCAAAGCTTCCTAAGTCAACAGGTAACAGATCTATACTAAATGTGTGATTTTTAAGATATAAGGTACAACCTTGAATGACCTCTCCGGTATTAATTAATTTTCCGTTCGCTAATTCAATTGTATACTTTTGTTCTAGTTTGCTGGGCTTAATACCGAGTAGGGACTTAAAGTCATTTGACACAAAACTCAAATCAGCACCCGTATCGAAAAGTATAGAGGCATAGTGATTATTTATCGGGAACGTACCAGTGACAATGTTTGGATCTTGTCGTGCGTCACCAGCCCCCATCACAAATGCTCTTCCACGGGCCTGATTGTCGTTTCGGTTCTTCAACTTTGGACAGTCTTTTCTGAAGTGCTTTGGATCTCCACACTCAAAGCATCCCTGATTCATCCTCCCTGTTCCTGGGTTGCCCTTTCCTGTTACTTGATTTGTCTTATTAGAGTTTGCATTGCTCCAACAGTTATGGGCTAGGTGCCCATACTTTTTACATTTTCCACATTGAGTACACCTTCCACTGTGATGATATCCACACTTGTCACACCTTGGTAGTGCTCCAAGGTATCCATTTTGTTCCACAGTGTTGGCGACAAAGGCTTTCATAGTTTCAGGTCTCTTGTAACTTTGATTCCTGTTTTGATTACTTGGTTTTCCAAACCATTTCCTCTTTTCCCCCGATTTTCCTTCTTCGGTCTCCTTCTTTCCAAATAAACCATCACGTACAGCATTATCCCTTAGCTTGAATGCTAGAGTTATGGCGCTCTTGGTATCCATAGGGTTCGATGAAGTCACCAGACTTCGGATTTGAGGTGCGAGACCCCACAAGTATCTTTCAACCTTCTTGTATTCTGGGGTAACCATGTGTGGAACCAAGATTGCTAACTCATTGAATCGGTCAGTGTAGCCAGCAACATCATTTCCTGTCATTTGCAAATTCCACATTTCAGATTCGATCTTTTGTAACTCATTTCGAGGACAATATTCCTCGATCATCATGGCCTTCAGGTCTTCCCATGACAACTCATATGCTGTCTGCCTTCCCAAAGTCTTTATTTGTGAATTCCACCAGGTTAAAGCTTTATCAGTGAGTGAGCATGTAGAATACTTCACCATGCAGTCAGCGGTGCATTCACTGATATCAATCACTGATTCCATCTTCTCTATCCATCTCATTAGCCCAACTGCACCCTCGGTGCCATTGAAGTTACGGGGTTTGCAAGATAGAAAGGCCTTGTAGGAGCACTTTCTATTTGGAGCATCTGTAGAATTACAAGTCATAACGTCAATAATTCAGATCATGACCATGTGTTACGGTTTATTTATTCTATTACCTCCGGAACCTCCGGAACCTCCAGCTGTACCGCTTCCTCCTGCACCTCCTGCACCGGTACCACTGCCGTTTCCTCCTCCACTATTTCGATTCGCCTCATACTGTTGTATGGCAGCAGCTACTCGCTGTGCTATAAGTTGTTCCACATTTGGAGAAATTGTCTCGTTGTTGTCTCCAGTAGTGTTACGGGTTGTCCTACGCTTAGGTGCCATGACGTTCTTTCTAACATATCAATTAAAATGAAACAACATTATATGACAATAATGATAGCTCATGACATAAGGATACAACAACGTCAAATGTAAACAACCATTATCACAACATAAACCATTACATACATAGTCAAAACATTCATAGTACATTGTTCCAAAAGACAAGGATACAAAAGAGATGGGTTCACATGACCTCATCAGTACTAAAGTTTTAAACTACTTAATGTACTACGGGCACAACCCGCCCATAATAGGTTTAGAAGAAGAAGTGAGAGTACAATCCAATCATCATGGCAAGTCCTGCCATGACAAAACTAGCTCTCGCTACAAATTCTGCAGCCAACGTCCTTTCTTCCAGAGCCTCCACCATGTCTCGGACCGTAACTGTGAACTGCCAGTCCATGTCAGCTCTCAACTCTAGATAGTTAGTGGCATCCTGTATGTTTCGGGTGCGGTCGTCTAGAGTCTGAACTCGAGATCCGAGCCCTTGACGTAAGCGCCTGGTTGCATCCCCCTGTGCCCGAATATCATCTAGGAGATCATCAAGACGCTCCTCATGCGTACGAACGCGAGCTACCAAGGTAGGCACAGTGAGCTCTATGGCTTCCCCAGTGTGGGGTAGGGGTGTTGGGAAGTTAGAAGACTCTCCAAGCTCAAAGGTAGATGGAATACTCTCCATCTCCCTCCAACGTGCCAGGGTACGAGGCATCCAACGGATGGTTCCCACAGTAGGGTGGTAGCAGGGTCTTTGCCTAGGTGGTTCTTCACCAGCCACCAAGTCTTCTGGGTCACGGGCTGCTAGATTCCTTTTGCGTGGAAGTCGAACCTTCTTCCTAGCGCTTTGCACCTTAACTGGTCCTCCGCTTTTCTTTCGGTAGACGATAGGCGGTTTTCCCAAGGCGACTTTAGGTGGTGTGGAGCTACGGGTTTGTACTTGATTTTTGGGATGTGAGGCGGAACGTTCCTCGTTTGATTCAGTGTCAGAGACGGGATCAGAATGTGAATGTGACGACATGCTTATGACTACAATATCCATATGACAAAATGACTGGTTATACAATGCTTATGCAATGAAAACGTTTTAGTGAGTCATTTAGATTATAGACTAGGTTCCAATTTAGATTCCTAGTTCGCTATAATCAATGGCTCTGATACCAGTTCTGTCACACCTCGCCAAGGCGGAAACGCGAGGCGCAACGTTCATGGTTTCCAAAGCATATGATTACCGCAAACACATACATGATAAATGGATACATTAACAAGTTTAATGTTTTACATTACAAAACATAATCTGAGTTTACAAAAAGTTAAGATTTCCCAAATATGACTCAACTCAATGAGTTATACAAGGGAAATCCTCCTTGAGTAGTATCCATCGTGCATGCATGTAATCTACATTGCTAACCTTGAAATCACGTTCAGTTACCTGAAACACATACTTAAAATTGTCAACACGAAGTTGGTGAGTTCATAGGTTTAATCAAATAGTTCTTTGTAAAATTCAATCGTTCGTAAATAGTTTCAGTTGTATGTGATAAACAGAATAAGAATTGTTGACCCATTTGTAAACTAGCTAGGAATACAAATAATATGTTCATACATGAGGCGTAACCAAACCATGACAATTGTACACGCCCCTAATTTCGTTATCCGGTTCTATGCGGCCATAAATCCTCCAGATTGTGGTTAGCGCGACTAACCATGACCGGGAGACGTCACTCTCCATAGTACTATTCATAGGACCCTAGGCTACAGTTAATGGTTACTACGTTGTTCCAGGGGACTTTTCCGGCCTCAAATTGTTGTTCTCATCTCATGTAAACATACAAGTCGTGTCTTATTCTCTTGTTATCCCATAAAATAATTGTAAGTATGTTTTTCCCCCAAATATTGAAAACAGTAAAAAGGGGCCGTGAAACTCACCTTGAGTTTGTGTATATACTTGTGATAAAACTTGTTGTAGTCAACCTTGACTATTCGTACCCTAGATACCAAGGGTAAATTGTTGTTAAGACCAACGTCTTAATTGTAAATTGTTCACCGACCTTGTAAATCTGGTCGTTTTTGTTTGAATATCTCCTTAGTTGTTCAACACTTGTTTTGTTATAAAAACAGTTTTGAGTTACTGCCCAAATGGGACTGTTGTACAGGTGTCGAAACTTCTTAGTTTCGATTGGGCATATGTGTGTCGAAACTACTTAGTTTCGATGGAGTGGTTAGGAGTCGAAACAATCTAGTTTCTATTGAGAAAAAGGTATCGAAACTACCTAGTTTCGATTGAGTATTTGCTATCGAAACTACCTAGTTTCGATTGAGTATTTGCTATCGAAACTACCTAGTTTCGATTGAGAAAAAGGCATCGAAACTCCTAGTTTCGATGGATCAACAGGTATCGAAACTCCTAGTTTCGATTGAGTTAAATCGAAACTCCTAGTTTCGATTACTGGACTTCTGTTTCACAGAATCAGTCCTGCATATTTTTATGTTTTAAACTTGAATTCGACACACTCTTCTTGTTATCTTTCTTGCGTTTAAATAAGATGTAAGTTTAGCTACGGTTTTAAAGAACATAATATGAAAAACATCGAGTTTTTACCTTTAAAACCGAGATGAAAATGATGAAGAAAACAGAGAATGGTCTTGACTCTTTTGCAGAAACTCTTGAAATTCTTCTTAAAACACTGGATTGTGGTAGAATTTCGCTTAAAAAAAAAAAACTCGGCTTCGATTTTGAAGAGAAATGGAAGTTTGCCGTATGAAAATGAGAGAAAAATGAGGATTGTGAGGTTTTTGATTGAAAGGAGTATGGTTATGTTCTGAGTTTTTCGCAAGTGGGAGTATGGGTTAATTTGAAAATATGTGAGATTGGGGATGGTTTCCTCTGCCCTTCGACCGAGAAGTCAAATAAGTGGGTTTGAGGTTAAAATAAATCAAACCATTTGATTTAAGTGTAACTTAATATCGATTAGAGTTTCAAAAGGGGTAGTTTAATTTGGTTTATTTTCTCACGGTATTATAAATTTAACAAGTTTATGGCTCGTTAAAGAAAAACATTGAAATCTTGGATTGTATAATCCGTTGAGGTGATTATTTGTAGGTATAAACACCTAAAAGTGACTCTACCCAATAGCGTTTTAGAAAGAGTTTGTTAGTTTACTTTTACGTATACTATATGATTTATTCTAAGAATAAGTTATTGACCAACGAAACGTATACGCCTGGATATTTAATTTATCCACTATTGTTCGTCTTAGTCGGTTTGTACTGGTACTTGCATCGGTAATCCCTAGAATTACCCAAGTATAAATTGAGACCATGTACGATCTTTGCTAGACTCTAAAGTCCTTGTTTGTGAAATTAAATAAATCACCAAAAATAATTATAACGTAAACTTGTTTATAATGTGTACGGATATTGACCTGAAATGTCGGGTTGTCACAGCATCCGCGCCTCAAGTAATCCGCTGCCTTAATCATCGAGATGACGTTTGGCATCGGGGCGTCACGATCTCCAAAAACCTCGACTTTGCTACCATCCGGAGCCTTGAGTTGGATTATTTTTCGCTTACATATGATTTGTGCTTCATTGGCAGTTAACCAATCCATACCCAACACAACATCAAACCCTCCCAAAACCATAACGAACAATCTGACAGGGAACCTATGACCTTCTATTTTCATCGTGGAGTTGTCAACTACATCGGTCACTCTCGCAGTTCTACCCTCAGCGGTCTCTACGCTAAAGGCCCTTTCTAGCTTACTCACAGCATACTTTACTCTTTTACAAAAAGTCGCAGATATAAAACTCTTACTGGCACCTGAATCAAATAACACAGAAACAAGAGTGTTGTCAAGGACGAATGTACCTGACGCCACGTCGGGATCCTTCCTAGCCTGATCCTGCGTCAGTGCATACGCACGAGTCTTTGCACGAGATCCCTCTCCCTTCTTTTCCGGGCCCTTTCCTTTCCCGGTTTCCCCCATTCTGGGCTTCGTACATTCTCTGCTCATATGGCCGAAATCCCCACAGTTGTAGCATTTGTAGCCTTGCGGGCATTCACGGGAGTAGTGCCCGGTCTTGCCACACTTAAAGCACAGGCTAGATCTCAGTCTGCATTCACCTACATGTTCCCTTCCACACTTCTTACAAACAGTCGGCTCATCCACCCGAGCCCTTTTATCACGAGCCCCAAACATCTTTCCCCCAGTTCGCTTGTTTGAGAAGCTCGGTCTCTTCTTTTGTTCTTCAACGGCAACAACATTCAGTGCCAGATCGTCAAATACCACGCCGCTTAGCTCTACTGCCGAATCATAGGTAGTAGGGGTGTTTGCCTTCACGTAGGTGCGGACCTGGTCCGGCAACCCTTGAATATAACAGGCAATCTTTCTCTCTTCAGTAGTGACAAGGTGTGGCACCAGACGTGCCAGTTCATTAAATCGGGTTGTGTATTGCCGGTGCGTCATGCTTCCGGCCTTCAAACCCAAAAATTCCCTCTCTACCTTCTTAATCTCGTTCCTTGGGCAGAAATTCTTGATTACCAAGGTTTTCAAGTCAGCCCACATCATCGCATCTACAATCTCGCTCCCTTTTGCCTGTCGTACACCTTCCCACCAATGGTATGCTTCCTCCCTCAAGGAGTTAGCAGCAAACTTCACTACTTGATTAGCTCGACACTCGCTCAGACGAATGGCAGCTTCCATACGGATCACCCAATCAAAAGTAGCCACCGCGTCCTTCTTCCCAGTCAGGATCGGCGGATCACATGCCTTAAAGGACTTATAATCACATCCGCGAGCAGGCGGTGTATTGTCAGTCTCATTATTTTGGGCACCAATTGCCACGCTAGACCCACCCGCCCCATTGACCTGCTTCAATGCTTCTGCCAACAGACCTGGCAGAGAAGCCTTCATCAGTTCTGTGAACTCTCGAGCTATAGCTGCTCTCACTTCGGGTTCAAAAGTGAAAGGTTGTTCTTCAACCTGTGTCTGCTCAGCTTCATGCACACTAACCGCCGGTTCAGTGTGAACACTTCCTTCTTCACTATACTCTTGGCGCGCAGGGATCCTGCCACGCCCACCATTTCGCCGGCCGGTACGACCACCGGTACGGCCACCACGCCTTCCGTTTCCTCTCCTTGCCATTACGTTCTATAAGACAAGAAATCCAATGTCATCACGCTAGTTAACAAATAGAATTCAATAAGCACTGTAAGATGTTAATATACACTGGCCATCTGTAATTAACCATTACACTACCTTTCGATTTCTATTTGACCACCTTTGTGATTCCATCAGAACACAAGTCCTTACCTAACCCTTTCTAAGGCATACTATATACGTAAATATATATACTACCTTCATACCTGATGCTGTGGCTCGAGTTACCCGTACTGGCATCCGCTTTCGGTCCCATTCAAAGTTTAAGTTCAAACACTGGGAGTGTCCGAATCTCTCAAACTATTGCTCTGATACCAACTTGTGAGGCCCCAAACCCGGGAGGCCCCACTTGTTGGGTTTACTCATTCACAAACAGTTCTTAAACATGAATATCAAATAACGCAGCGGAAAATTTCATTTAAACATAACTTAATCGTTGTTCATACATGCGGAAGCGTAAACATTGATTAAAACATATTTACATCATAACTAAACATAACGGGATGCCAGTCTTCAAAGCAGTCGGGTAACTCTTCATCTCTAGCCAAGCATCACCGTCCATCCTCATAACCTGCCTTAACCTGAATGTGTACACTTAAAAACGTCAGCTACGCTGGTGAGTTCTAGTTTTCGTTCGTTTTAAGAAATGGTTCATCATTCAAACATTCAGTAGGGTTTAACATTCGTATAAGAAAACAGGGCCTTTCATTCGTAAACCTTCGCACATTTAAACACAATCATTTGTTTAAATCATTAACATTCATTTAAGTCATACAATATTATCTAAAATCTGTATCGTTACGCGTCTCTATGTCCCCGTAGGAACTTTTAATGTTGTGGGCAACCGTTACGTATCGCCGTCATTGCCACAACCATACACTACGTAGGGTCAACCGTTACGTATCGCCGTCATTGCCCAACCCTTCAATGCGTGGGGTCAACCGTTACGTATCGCCGTCATTGCCCAACACTCATCTTTCCTTTGGAAATCAACCGTTACGTATCGCCGTCATTGATTTCCAATTACCTCGTTCGTTAGGATGATCGTCATCACCCGAGTAACCGTCGTTACTCCCTTACCAGTTGTACAACATCAAAACCATTGACATGCCACAGAGACAATGCCCCTGTTGTTCTTGTGGTAACTATGGCTCACTGTCCATAATCTACCACAAGGCTGGGAATCACATTCCCAGACTTCATTCGTCAATTCCATTCATTCGACAGATTAGATTTGTAATGACTTCTTTAAAACATTTGCCCCTTTTTGTTTTCTTTTCATAAAACCTTTCCTTCACTTTCAAAACCCTTTACCTTTTCATTAAACCATTTCTTTATAACATTCGTTCGTAAACATTTCGTTCATAAACTTTCTTTCCATAAACCCTTCGTTCCAAATCATTTCCTTTCGTAAACGTAGTTTCATAAATATCATTTTATAAAACAACATTTCATACGTGTACACACCAGCCCGAAAACATTATATAAAAACATTTAAAAGAGGGCTTTTAGAACTCACCTTATATGCTAGTTTCGGTTGTCCTAATCAAGGTCCAACGACTTCACGTACGATCTGAATTGAGTAGTTACATACACATCAGACCATTACCGACTCTAACGGTTTAACCATTCTAAACATACTAATCTCTACTCAACAGCCTGATGTCTGCGCACATAGCAAGTGCGCAGACCCTGCTGCCTGCGCACTTAGCAAGTGCGCAGACTCTGCCTCCTGCGCACTTAGCAAGTGCGCAGGTCCCTCTTCCTGTGCACTTAGCAAGTGCGCAGGTTACTTCTCCTGCGCACTTAGCAAGTGCGCAGGTCCTTCCTCCTGCGCACTTAGCAAGTGCCCAGGTCCCTTCTCCTACGCACTTAGCAAGTGCGCAGGACCTGCTCCGTGCGCACTTAGCAAGTACGCACGACCTGTTCTTCGCGAAAAACACTAACTTTCGCATTCGGTCAGATCATGTCAAGATCCCGAACCCCTTTGCATTCAAAACGTTCGTTTTCCATTGTAGATACTAAACCTAATCTTATTCTTAAGTTTCATCCGCAAGAACGTCCGATTTTCACCCAAAACCTAAAAACCCAAAAACGAACAAAAACTCAGATTTAGGTCGGATCGTTACCTGAATCGAGCTTCGGATCCGGAGGTTTCCTTCACGAGTACAAGAGACACGTTCTGGTGCAATCTTGTGCGATTCCGACACTTTCTCTCTCTACGGTTTTCTCTCTCTAGAATGTCAAAGAGCAGAAGAATGAGTGCCTTGGACTATTTATAGGGGAGAACTCCCCAAACCCGGTTCGCGACTGACCCGGCCCGACTTCGGCCCGCTTGAACTCGTTAACTTTATTTTTCATCATTTTGGGATGTTACAATTGACTCCTAACCGATGTAAAACAAGTGATGATTTTTTTTCTAATTTTAAAACATGCAAATTAAACTAAAACAACTAAAACACTAACTCGACTCAAAGATTGACAAGACACGACAAAACCTAGACAAGAAAACAGACCAAGATAAGGACAAGACACTAAAAAGATCAAACTAATCAAAATACGAAACAAAGACCAAATATGAGACAAACACTACCCAGACCAAGAATCCTATTAACTAACTCGACTGCTTTCGGGGAAACAGACTGTATGACACCGGTTCTAAAGATAGACTGACTCGGGAATAACTGAGACACGCAGGATCTCCTCTCAGACTCACCTACACACCTCAACTATCCTAAAGGTCGGATTAAGCTCACCGGTAAGGAATTGGATCTCCTCTCAGACTCTCCAAGACCTAGAAAACCTCGTACTCGAAAACGGTTTCACCTCTCAGTCTCAACAGCCCTATACTCACAGGCTATCCTAGACAGACCTAAGAGTAAGGAGTAAACTCCAAAAATACTATTTATGACATGGAATAGCAAATGATAAAGACAACTCAGACAGCTCACTCTCGTGCAATTCCTACCCAAACTGCTAAATGATGAGACAACGCGACAACCTATCTCGACTCAAGATTGGTAAAATACTTATTTTTATGACCACACAAACCTGCTACAGTGACTGGCCTGATTGTCTAGATCACAAACACAAAGTAAATGACCCGAAAACCCAAAATCTTACCCAAAACACACAAAGAAATCAAATAATATCTCAAGTGCAGCAAGTTTATGCAATATCCGTAGCAAATCAATATTCGAACACATTCATAAACATCAAATCAGAAGTATTTACAATAGCATTCATCATACGATCGATTAAAAACCCGAAAACAATCAAACCAAGTCAATATTCATCCTAATCTAGGTAGCAAAGAGTTTAGCTACTCATAATACTGAGAAACAATTCAAAATAAAATGTAAACATTGTTTAAACTTGAAACAAATGGAAAAAGAAGAAACCGAATGATGAAAACGAGAATTGCAAACCGAAAAGCAATCCCCGAAAGCAATCCATGTGATCCCATGGCTCCTAGTTCGTCTAAGAAACTCCTCTGCTCCCTACCAGCCTCAAACAATCGATAGCTCCCAAAGAAAATCGACCAAAACCTTCAAAAACTTGATGTTGTGTGAATATATATAAAGAGTTACTTTACCAAGTTTTAAATTTAGAAATGGACTCACGACTGATTCACACGCTTACGGAAAGTGTATCGGTCACGTGTAGCATAGAAAACAAGCCAAAGTTATCAAACCGTGGACACAAGAGGAGGCGACCCTCGATACTAAACCTCTATTGACTCCTAACCGATGTAAAACAAGTGATGATTTTTTTTTGTTATTTTAAAACATGCAAATTAAACTAAAACAACTAAAACACTGACTCGACTCAAAGATTGACAAGACACGACAAAACCTAGACAAGAAAACAGACCAAGATAAGGACAAGACACTAAAAAGATCAAACTAATCAAAATGCGAAACAAAGACCAAATATGAGACAAACACTACCCAGACTAGGAATCCTATTGTGTAGCTCTACTGCTTTCTAGAAAACTGATTGCATGACACCGGTTCTAAAGATAGACTGACTCGGGAATCAGTAAGACCAGGATCTCCTCTCAGACTCACCTACACACCTCAGCTATCATAAGGGTCGGATTAAGCTCATCGGTAAGGAATTGGATCTCCTCTCAGACTCACCTAGACCTAGAACACCACGTACTCGACAACGGTTTCACCTCTCAGTTTCAACTCCCCTAAACTCACAGGCTAGCCTAGACATACCTAAGAGCAAGGAGTAAAATCCTAAAATACTATTTATGACATGGAATAGCAAGTGATAAAGACAACTCGGACAGCTCACCCTCGTAAAATTGCTTCCCAAACCGCCAAACGAAGAGACAACCCGACAACCTATCTCCTCTCGGACTCAAGATTGGTAAAATACTGATTTTTATGACCACACAAACCTGCTACAGCGACTGGCATGATCGTCAAGATCACAAACACAAAGTAAATGACCAGGAATCTTACCCGAAACACACAAAGCAATCAAATAATATCTCAAGTGTAGCAATTTTATGCAAGATCAGTAGCAAGTCAATATTCGAACACATTCATAAACATCAAATCAGAAGTATTTACAATAGCATTCGTCATACGATCGATTAAAAACCCGAAAACAATCAAACCAAGTCAATATTCATCCTATTCTAGGTAGCAACGACTTTAGCTACTCATGATACTGAGAAGCAATTCAAAATAAAATGTAGACATTGTTTAAACTTGAAACAAATGGAAAAAGAAGAAACCG
This sequence comes from Smallanthus sonchifolius, assembly GCA_023525975.1. Lineage (NCBI taxonomy): Eukaryota > Viridiplantae > Streptophyta > Magnoliopsida > Asterales > Asteraceae > Smallanthus > Smallanthus sonchifolius. Next base: position 22,034,029 of record CM042030.1, on the reverse strand, counting down.
AACGACAAAAACGAGAATTGCAAACCGAAAAGCAATACCCAAAAGCCATCCAAGTGATCCCAAGGCTCGTAGTTCGTCCAAGAAACTCCTCTGCTCCCTATCAGCCGCAAACAATCGATAGCTCCCAAAGAAAATGTTAGAGCACGTTTGTGTGACAAGCACTCTGGATGTTGTCTCTGCTTTTGTAATTAATCTTTATGTATTTGTACTTGTATTTCAGTGTATGTATGTACTGGCTTATCGATTTGTAATCATGTGTGTAAGCACTTGTCTTGTAATCGTCTTTGTAAAGTGTTGTTCACACTTAGTAAGTGCACAGGTTGTATAACCAGCGTACTTAGCAAGTACGCAAGACCAAGTCTGCGTACTTGCTAAGTACACAGGAATAAAGCCCTGCGCACTTGATAAGTACGCAGGCATAAGGTCTTTTAGTATATATAGCTGATTGTAGAAGTTGATAAGTACGCTCTCATTCTGTAACTTGTAATCGACTGATATTGATAATTGATGTGTTTAATTTTCACATCTTTTTGGCACAAAACGTCACTCATTTCATGATCAATTCTTGGTTATTTTCAACGTTTAGACACTTATTTGCTTCATTTTAAGATTTTTAGGTTTTTGTGAAGCTGGGTAAACAAACATGGAAAATCCAGGATAAAAGTTGAAGTTTTAGGGTTTCTGAGTTAGAGGCACGGTCTTGCCCCTATCTGGCATGGTCGTGCCAGTCTTCCAAACCCTAGGCATGGTCGCGCCCCGTATCTGGCACGACCGTGCCGAGCCATGTCCTCGAGCACAACCATGCTCAAACGCCCCACGGCCGCGTGTAATCCCGTGAGTCTGACACATGATTTCATAGTCGTACTACCTCGTTCAATGGGACCCAATAGAAGCTCTGGATCGGTCAACCGTCTGTCCCACGACCGTGCTAGTTCTTGGTCATGGTCACGCCCCATTAACAGGCACGGCCGTGCCGTCCCTCCTGGCGCGATCGTACCCCCTACAGCTATATAAGCAGAAGCCCTTCTCTCATTCAGACATTCAGCAAACAGAGAAAAAAACCCACCATTTGAGCTCCGAACCAGCCTTGTTCCAACCACATTTCAATCATCTTGGAGAGATTACAACATCAAGAGGATCACCATACATCAACAACAACATCTAAGCTTGTAGGAGTGGTTTGATTCTTGTTTTCATAGCATGTTTCTTACTATTTTTCCTTGCTTATTTGTCATTCTTGTGCTCATGATGAGCTAAAACTCTTGTTCACTTTGGTTTAGATGAAGTTTAGAATCGTTTGACAACATTCATGGGTTATTGGCAATTATTATGTTAATGTTATGACAATCGTATGATTATTCTTCAATGAAATTATGTATTCAAGTATTTTGAGTTGTCTACAAGACTTGTAGTTGTGTATGCCATATCATGTTGGAAAACTTATGGTTTATGCTTGTATTCATGGATTGGTATATGTATTTATGCTAGTGTATGGCATTTGACTAGGAATGGTGAATGAAGTCTTGTTTATGATTTATTATTCTTGTATGTGTATCCTTATGCTTATGTTTGGAAAGACAAAGTGTTTGTTATGGTGTTTCATGCTTAGTTTTATGTTTATCTAGGATTTTTTGACACAATCTCGTAATTTATATGAACTTTGTATGAACATTGTATGTTGAAGAAATGCATGTGATTGTCTAATTAAATCAACTTGAGATGGGTAGTGTGTTTTTCATATTATCTTTCCAACTAGTTGTTGGATTGGTGTACCTTAATCGGGAGCTAGTTCAATCTTTATAAACATTGACATGATTACAACACGTGAGCTTTATTGCATGATTTTAGGTGGTTAGTTTGTGTTATTCATTCTAGCTTTTCGAATGGTCATTTGATTAGATGTCTTTGACGAGAATTTGATCAATCTATGTTTCGTGTAATTGCCATGTTTCTATGAGTGTATTGAATGTATTCTAGATGGATTCGACACCAAAGTGATCTTTTCTCCTTGATTGTTTGATTTGTGATCTTAGTCTAGTTTTATATATTTGCATGTTAGTTAATTAAAACAAACTCTTCAAAATATCTTTTTACCATCACTTGATTGAATCTTAGTTCCGGTTCATTATCGCATTCCACCGTGTCCACGGATTTATATCCGGTTCTTACCTTTACTATATTGCCATCCGACGGGTACACTTGCCCGATGTGTGTGTGATTAGTCTTTGGTGAAAACCCTTTTTAAAACTAATTGCGTAAAAATCTTTATTAAAATATATATACACTTTCAAACACATCAATAATAGACGAAGTTTTAAAGTGACTCTTGTTTGTTGTCGGTTTACTTGTTGTGGTCGATACTCCATCTAGTCACGGGCATTCCGCACCCTGTTCGACTAGCCTCACACTTGCATGTGACGATCCGGACACCCGGGGACCTACAAGTGGTATCAAAGCATTTGCTCTTGATTTCGAGTGTGTTAAAATCATTTTTGACACAAGTTACAGCCTTTATACAAGAAAAAGTGACCGATTTTGTTGATTTTTGTTATAAAACATAGGTAGCTCTTGAGTGCTGTTTTAGACACAAAAATCCTTCAAAATTTGACATTTTTGTTGTCTGTTTGAGTGTTTTGATCATCAAGGGTTTATTAGAAACAAGTTTCTAACCTTTTGGCTTGATTAATTCGTTCATATCTTCAAAACTTGAAGATTTGAACATTTTCCGGCTATCAGAAAAAGTTGGTGGAACAGGTGGATAAAGTGAATTACGTACTTACCATATTTAGCAAAATCTCAGTTGTTCTTGCGTACTTGACAAGTACACAAGACCAAACCTCCCGCGTACTTATCATTGTTCCTACGTACTTGCTATGTAAGCAAGAGCAAATCTAAAGTGCGCAAGGCCATTTCACAAGTGCGCAAGTGGTGCTGAAATTTCTGATTTTTTACTAAGCTAATCACCATGTCAAATATTCAGAACATTAGTAGTTTGCTACACTATGACAACGAGATACGGACTCCACAGAAGCCACCAAAGCTGCTTAATATAAATGACTATTCTAACTGGAAGGCACGCTTTGAGGAGTATATCTCGTGTACTGATTCCACCTTATGGATACCCATCCATGAGGGATATAATCATCCAACATATTTGTTTCTTGAAGAAACCGTTCCCAAACCTATCTCCAAGCTAGATGAAGAAGAGAAGAAGGCTTATGGCCGATAAAAGAAGGCACATGGTTCTATAACTATGGCCTTAACTAGGGATCTATTTCACAGTTTCAGAGGTTATGATACTTCTAAGGATCTTTGGAAGGATCTTCAGAAGAGGTTCGAGGGAAACAGTGACGTCAAGAAGAGCAAGAGGGAGCTACTGAGGAAACAGTATGAATGCTTTAGATACTTGGAGAATGAATCAATTGATGAACTTATTTCAAGATTCTATCATCTGAATACCGAGCTAAAGTCTTATGAACTGAAGTATCCTGATGACGAGTTGGTGGAAAAGTTTCCTGATTCATTGCCACCAAAGTTTGACATGTATACTACCTTACTGAGAGAGAACCCCAAGTTTTATGAGATGACAATTGATGAAGCAATAGGAAAGGTTTAAGCCCATGACATTAACCAGAAAAAGAAAGAATGTTCTGGGTGACCACAGATTCAAGATCCTTCTATGTATTATGGAGTGTCTTCCACAACAAAGTCATCGGGTTCTGGAATCGCCTTGTTCTCTGGGACTCCTCAGGATGAAGAAAATTCTAATGGTTGTGGTGTTCATACTTGTTTTGCTGCATCAGGATCTAGTTCATACCATCAACATTCCTCAAGAGACCCTACATCTTCCTCTCCAGCCAACCAAACTGCTATTGCTAAGATAGTTGAAGATCATGTGGCATTATTCTGATCTTGCATGGTTGCCTACGAGAACTTCATCGGTGGGAAGCTAACGGATCCTGAAACCATTGAGGAAGATTTTAATCAGGTGGATCCATATGACATGGAAGATATGGATATCCAATGGAATATGGCTATGCTACTAAGGAGAGTTAAACATTTCTTGAATAGAATTGGTAGAAAGTTCAATGGTGGGCATTCTAATGCCAAGGTTGGATTTGATAAATCTAAAGCTAAGTGCTACAAGTGTCAAAACTTTGGACATTTTGTAAGGGAATGTTATAAGGATAAAGCACCAGCTTCAGGTTATACTAGACCAAGCCAGGGATACAACCAAAGTTACCATAATCAGAACAACCACGGTCAAACTCAAGGAGCATCGTCCAACGCACTGGTGGTTCAGTAGGATGATAGCATTGACTGGAGTACACTTGGAAGATGCCATTATTTCACAAACCCAGCTCGGGTTAATGACAGAGATTGTTGAGATGATGAAAGATGAAGAACGAGAAGCAGCTGCTGACCAACCTGAATCTGCACTTGCTCTTATAGCCATTGGAGAAGCATCCAGTTCGTCAACTGAGGTAGATTCTAACTCTTTTGTTGTTATTTCTTATTCAAGAAGTTTAATCTTAAAGGACGATATTGATCGAATTCATGATCAACTCGAACCCCTACGTAGTGTAGCTCTAAACTACAAGGTAAATGAAAAACATTTTAAAGACTCAATTGAAAACCTTAAGAAGGAAAGACATGAGTTTTCAATTAAAATCAGTGAACAACTGTTTCATTTAGACGTTGCCTACAAGGGGTAGAGAAAAGAAATGTTGAGATCGCACGACTGCAAAATGAGATCCTGCAATTAAGTGGCAAACTTGAGAAGTTGAAAAACTCTCGCTTTGTGGTGGAACACTACGAGTCAGTAGTGGGAAAAGTGAGTGGCAAAGGTTTAGGTACTAATGCCATTCCTCCACTAGTAAGCGGCAAGTTTGTTAACGGGACGGTCGACATTGATTTGTCCTTTTTGGATGATTCCTCAATTAAGGCTAAGTCAGCTTCTGATGAGGAGTTCTTTTCTAATGAAGGCTCTGAGAACACCAAAGTTGAGAGTGTTGTCTCAAAAGAGTTGATTGATGAGCATAATCTTGAGAAAACCATTGTCACTGATTGTGACAATTGCATTTTAACTGAACCTGATACAATTGAGTCCAATGATAAGCTAAAAATGATGCTTTATGGTGGTTTCAAATCCATAAAGCAAGTTAAGAAAGAAGCTTTTGCTAATCATTTGGGAAGAATTTTCAAGAAAACATGGATAAACATTACACCCTAATGAGTCAATTAAAATCAGGTCAAGCACAAGATGTTGTTAATGTTCATCAAAAAAACTCACATTGCTCATCAAACTGATTCATCTGTTTCCAAAAACCAAGATCCTTACAGGAGGATTTACAAAGAAAAAAGAGTTTGCTTTCACTGTGGTACAGTCGGTCACATCATGCTGAACTGTCCTGACAAGAATCAAGGGAAACGACCAGTTGTCCCACAACAGGTTGAACTCCCTAAGACACCACCAGTGAAGCAATCCAATACCCCAAGATCAAATGTGGTGAAACCACCAGTGAAGCAAATGGTTAAGCCTCCAACAAAACATGTGGCTGAACCATCTATTCCAAAACGGGAAAAGCAATCTGCTAAACCCAGTGTATCTACCTCTGGTAGTACACAATCTAGTGAGAAGCATGTGGTGAAGCTCTCTAAACCACAATGGAGAAGGCGGAATAAGAGATTGAGGAAACTTGAACAACAGCTAGTTGGCTGTCGACCAAGTGAGTCGTCTTCTAGTTCACCTGTCATTGACAAAGGCAAGCCTACTGTTCAAAGGAAACAAGTTTGAAGAAAGAAACTTGATATTTTTCAATTCTCAAATTCTGACTCTCTAAAAGATTCACTAATTTTTAACAATCATGATTGCGAGTTAATTGAGGTTGTATATTTTGAGAAAAACGGATGACCCAAGACCCAATGGCTTGGGTCTCCAAAACTAATTAATTTCATTTGACTCATGCAGGGACACCCGAAGGGAACTACTACTAACCGTTGGTATGTGGATAGTGGATGCTCCCAGCACATGACAAGCAACATGGCCCTGCTTCAAGATGTCAAACCATTCAGAGGTGGCTATGTGGCCTTTGCAAGAGAGAAGGGCGATAGTATAACTTGTCAAGGCGTGGTTTCTAATGGATGTATTACCTTCGACAACGTCAACTTTTGCGAGCAGCTGAAGCATAACATGTTAAGTGTCTCTCAAGTGTGCGACAAGGAATACTCGGTTATGTTTAACAAGTCTGATTGCTTGGTTCTCAAGCCTAGTTTTGAGGTTTCAGAAGATTGGATTCTAATGAGAGCTCTAAGAACAAACGGCACCTATAGGATTGATATGTGTGTGGCAACAACCACCTCATTAGTTGCTACCTGTTTACTTACCAAAGCGACAGTGCTTGACTCAATCTTGTGGCATAGGAAACTCGGACACCTTTCTTATCGTAAAATGAATCATCTTATCCGAAAACAGTTTGGTTACCGGGATTCCTAAGCTGAGGTTTGCCATCGTAGATGACGGTATGCGTTGTAAAAAGGGCAAAGAGCAGTGGAAATCTCACAAGCCCAAGACCCAAAACTCCATCGATACCCCTTTGGAGCTCCTACATATGGATTTGTTTGGGCCCATAAGTATCAGGAGTATTTGAGGTAAGGCATATTGTATGGTCGTAACTAATGATTTCTCATGTTTTTCTTGGGTGCATTTCTTAGGTACAAAGGATGAGACTGCTGAAAGTCTTCAATAGCTGATCTTAAATCTGGAATCTTTATGCAAGCTGAAGGTTAGAAGAATAAGGAGTGATAACGGCACAGAGTTCAAGAACAACATGATGGAACTTTTCTGTCTCAAGAAGGGAATTCGTCATGAATTTAGTGCACCGTACACGCCTCAGTAGAATGGAGTTGCAGAAAGGAAGAACAAAACTTTGATTGAAACTGCAAGGACGATGCTATCAGATGCCAAGCTTCCAATCACATTCTAGGCGGAAGCCGTTAATACGGCGTGCCACATTTTGAATAGAGTTCTGGTGGTGAAAAGACCCAACAAAACATGTTATGAGCTGATCAATAATCGACCTCCCAATCTTGACTACCTAGTCCCATTTGGTAGTCCCTGGTCATTATTGTTACAATACAAGGTTCGCAAATCCAAATTTCATACAAAAGCAGTGGAAGGCATCTTCTTAGGATATGTTGCCAATTCACCATGCAAAAGGGTGTACAATATTGAAACTCGTTCAGTTGAAGAGTGGTTTGATGTGGATTGCAGTAAACAAAGTGTTCCACCAGAACCAACAGGTCCAGCTTGGGGATTCAATTATGATGCTCTCTTCAAGTCTTTCAACCTTCCAGATTTATCTGCTGAAGATGCTGCCAATTTATATCAGTTTTGTTGTGGCGGCAATGACTCCAATTTCTTAGCCAGAGTAACAGTACCTATCCCAACTCCCGATTCCAATGTTGCATCTGCATCTTGGACACATGACTGTGACACTGAAGACGATACTAATGTTGAAGGAAACGATGCTCGGGCCGATCTTGACATTCAGGAAGGAAATGAAGCTCCAGTTGATCCAATCAACATTGAATCTTCATCTGGTAAACATGATACGGGGGAGTTAAGTACAAACCTTGAATCATATATCCAAGAACCGAATGTACCAGAGATGAGAGTGCATAAGAATAATCTAATTGACAACTTCAATGGTGATCCTGATGCCGGTGTTCAAACTCGTCACAGAACCATTACCGAGAACACCAGTTTGTATGCTGAGATACTTGACACAGGTATCATGGAAACATGTTTGCATGCTGCATTCATATCCCAATTAGAGCCGAAGAATATGAAGGAGGCTCTCGCTGACAACTGCTGGATAGAAGCTATGCAAGATGAGTTGTCTCAGTTCCACAAGTTGCATGTGTGAGATCTAGTTAACCTGCCGAGAGGTGTAGATCCAATAGGTACCAGATGGGTGTTCAAGTGTAAACAGACGATCGACACGTTGTGGTGAAAAACAAAGCAAGGTTGGTTGTTCAGGGTTTTTATCACCAAGAGGGCTTGGATTACACTGAGGTGTATGCCCCGGTTGCTAGACTTGAAGCCATCCGACTGTTTCTGGCTTATGCCTCCTTTGTTGGTTTCAAAGTCTATCAGCTCGATGTGAAGAGTTCTTTCTTGTATGGAAAGGTTCATGAAGAAGTCTATGTCACTCAACCACCTGGTTTTGAAGACCTGATTAATCCTCACAAGGTATATAAGCTCGATAAAGCACTATATGGTCTTCATCAAGCACCAAGGGCGTGGTATGAGTCTCTTTCAAAGCATTTACTGTCCAATGGTTTTGACCGGGGGCAAATTGACTCTACACTCTTCATAAGGAAAGCAGGAGGTGATATTCTACTTGTGCAAGTACACGTTGATGACATTATCTTTGGGTCTACAAATGAAGAGATGTGTAGGGAATTCGAGATGGTGATGTAGTCCAAGTTTGAAATGAGCAACATGGGTGAACTGTCATTTTTTCTTGGTCTGCAAGTTAGTCAAAGGGAGGATGTCATTTATCTACATCAGACTAAGTATGTACGAGAAATTTTGTCAAAGTACAAATTGAATGAATGTACTACTTATGGCACACCAATCCTAGTCAATCATGGTCTGCATCCAGACAAAGATGGAAAGGATGTGGATTGTAAATTCTATCGTGGGATGATCGGATCTCTTATGTATCTCACAGCTTCAAGACCTGACATAATGTTTGTTGTCTTCTTGTGCTCGAGGTTTCAGTCATAACCGAAGCAATCTCATCTGATAGCTGTAAAGAGGATCTTCAAATATCTGAAAGGAAAACCCCGTTTGGGTCTTTGGTACTCCAATCAACAATCTTTTGACTTCAAAGCATATTCTGATTATGGCGGTTGTAACCTCGATAGAAAGTCAACCTCAGGTGGATGTCAACTCTTGGGAGACAGGCTGGTCTCCTGGCAGTGTAAGAAGCAGTCAACGGTTTCTGTATCAACATGTGAAGTAGAGTACATTCCTGCTACTAGATGTTGTTCTTAGATACTGTGGATTCAACAACAGCTGAGAGACTACAACTTGAACTACACTGGAACTCCACTGCTCATTGACACCAATGCCACTATGTCCATCCCGAATAATCCAGTGAAACATTCCAAAACTAAGCATATTGAAATTAGCCACCATTTCATCAGTGACTGTGCTAAAAAGCACTTGGTTGAACTTGTAAAAGTTCACATGGATGACAACTTTGTTGGCCTTTTCACCAAGGCCTTAGATCGTACCCGTTTTGAACATCCTTTCAACATGATAGGAATGTTCAATCCTGAGTGAGGAAAACTCTTTTTCAAATCATAATGTTTCATGGAAGTTAAACTTTATTTCTCTTAAACCTTTTCTGCATATAGTTCGTTTTTCTTTTTTATATTTTCAAAAAAAAATCCAAACAAAATAGAAATTTAAGAAAATTTCAAAGTCATTTGAAGATAAGAGGAAATGATAGTACATCAGTAAGTGATCTAAACGTCTTAGACTGCACATATGGGAAATGATTGCGTCATGGTTACTTGAGCCTTAAATTGGATTATCTTCTTTTAATTTGAATATTTGTAACTAATTTGAATTGTCAATAGGCTATAAGCATTTTTGGATCATTAGTAGTGTGAAAATTAAATATAAATTACTACAACTGTGATTTGAACCCATGTTTTGCAAGTGTGTGTGTGTGTAAAAGAATGCAAAAACATCATTATCAGATAAAGGATGTAATATTTTGGCAAGTATTTTCTTAAGATACTAGTTTCGGGTTATGTCTTTAGCATAATTTGTCAGTTCTCTTCACTGCCCATACTCACAAGTATGCAATGTGACGTTGAGCCAAGATATGTCTTGACAGCAACCGTCAAGCATATGCTACCCCTTGGATCACATCTGATTCATTGAAGACATATCCAAATAACAGTTGGATCCCCTTACCCAAATCCACAGACTCCACATCTATTAACCTGAATTATCATCTAATATTCACAAAAGAAAAACCTATCAAACCAAGAAAAATGAATCACTCGATTCTGAATCTTATGATTTTTGATAATCCTTATGGATTCTTCTTGATTTTTTATGTGCTAAACGATGTAACTTCATTCTGGAGATTTGAAGATCATTGTGAAAATCTTGGATGCCTTGAGATAATGCAATTTAAATTTCTGTAGCATAACTGTGGGGTACATGTTGTATATCTATAATTAATACCTTAACTCATAAGAATATGATACAAAGATGCTTATGGTTTCAAATCTCATAATATTGCCAACTTGAATTAACTTGCTTGTGTTGCATCTTACGTATGAATAAGTAGTAATTCATGACATGATCTCATATTCCTTGATGTTTATCGTGTATCATTTTTGCTAAATATTAGCCTAATATGATCCTCTGTTCATGACTTTGATCAAAAATAGCTAGTGTATTTATTCCGGTATATCCGGATCTGTATCTTGTGCATATTATCTTTTTTTTTCAGAAACGGACAAAAAAGATTTTCAGTACAGTTTTTTTAAATGTTAAGAAAAGCCAAAAAATATTTGTGTTTAACTTCTGTGAATTGTTTTTGAAAACCCTCGTGATTGAACGTTGATATCCGGTTGGCTATTTGGCATGACAATCTTCATAATTTGAGTTGATTTTGGAGTAGGCAAGGGCTTCTTCGTACTTACCAAGTGTGCAAGAGATAAACCCTTTGTACTTAACAAGTACGCAACACTTAAGTCATGCATACTTGATAAGTACGCAGGAGTTAAGTCATCCACACTTAACAAGTACGCACGACACTGTTGTATACCACTTAACAGGTATATAAACAAGTGTTATATTTTTTTCTTCAGTGTAACTCATTTCAAACGAACAACACTGTTGTATACCCCAACTCCTTTTTTACTCAAAATTGCATGTGTTCCTAAGAGATTTTTCACCCCGTTCTTAGTTTCATCATTACCTAACTAACACTTGGTGAGAATCTTAGATAATTCCATCCACAAAATCACCCATTTTTGACCGATTCTTTGAATATTTGGACTGAGGGTTTTGATAATACAATTTGGACCGATTTCGGATGTTCTTAAATGAAATTGAGAACTGAAACTTGTTTAATATCATTATTCGAAGCCCTTGTATACCAAATTGGTCCTTAACAGTTGTTGATTTTGGTTTTGACCCCTTGAATAGCCGAAGTTTTGCGTCGGACCAAGGACATGTCAAAATGACCGGGTTTGAGCATAGCATTGGTGTTGATGTTGCTCCCATAGGTCCTAAACATGTTTTTCGACCTTGTGGTGACCACTATCATCACCTAAACCATTGATTTGTTGAGTTTGGACTTTGAAATTTTTTCTAAGTGCTAGTTCCTGCGCACTTAGTAAGTACGCATGAAAATACTCCTGCGTACTGGCTAAGTACGCAAGAATAAATTCATGCGTACTTGTTAAGTACGCAGGAATGGCAACTCAGGATTTTTTCTAAGTCTGAAAAATTGGTTCAATGTGCAAGTGCCATACCAAGTCATGTTTGTTCCATTCCAGTGATTATATTTGTTCTTATGTTGTTCATCTTGTGTGTTTTGCAGTGATGGCTCTTGCGTTTACTGCTAAGTTCAATCTTCTAGCTCTCACTCATCCAGTTTGGAAAGGTGCTGCACTAGAGTATAGAGAGATTGCGGATTTCTTGAACAGATCCAAGATCAATTTTGCAATCTCTACTGATCCAGTTGTTTCTCGACCCTACATGGACCAGTTCTTGGATACTGCTAATCATGATTGCACTGTAACCCCGAATGTCATTAGGGCTATTGTGGCTGGTCATGAGATAGCCATTTTCGAAGACACTATCAAGAGAATACTTCAGTTTCGTGACTTACCTACTGATCCTATAGCATACCCAGACTACTTCGTTGATGGTTGCTGGAGACAAAGAATGGGTTACGTTGGGAAGACAAACTATTCATCCTACAAGAAGATGTGGGTACTTGATCAGTGGCGTTACTTTGCACACGTCATGATCATGTGCCTATCTGCATGGAAGGCGGGCAAAGGTGCTATGGGGCATGAATTAGTGGCCGTAATGGTGGGCCTATCCCTGAATAAGGGGTACAACTTTTCAAAGTATATCTACAAGTCTTTGACCGATCAGATTAATGTTGCTGATAAGTTCAAATTCTTATTATACCTAAGGTTCGTACAACTGTTGATTAATGATGTTGTGCCCAATATTCCTCATATTGGAGAGAGATTACAAGTCAAACGGGTGGACAAGAGGGTGTTCGTCCAATTTCTTAAGCCAGGCAGTGTAGAACCTATCCCTGAGCATACACCCCTCTTCGGCACTTGATTAATGTAACTTATGTGGCCCCTCCCGACATCAGATGGTTTAGTGCTGATTCTGAGCTTGACCTAAGTGAACACTCAGATGAACATGTTGAGGAGCAAGTAGAGGAGGAAGAGGAAGTAGGAGATGATTTTGATAATGATGAGTCTGGTGATGGCGATAACGAAGAAGAAGGAGGAGATGGTGGTGAAGAGTCGGATTCTGAAGCAACTGAATCTGATTCAATCTGACTCTGATGATGCACCAGACCAAACACACCCAAGGAGAACGGTGAAGGTATCCCTTCCCGAGTCATCCTACAAAAGACGAAGTCACGGCGGTACTGACAGTGAGTATGAACCAGAGTCAGATACTGAGGTACAGAGGCAAAGAACAGATAGAAGAGTTAAGCAGAAAAATGATAGGCCGTTTGATGCCGTCTTGAGAGATCTTGAATCTCGTGCTCAGCATCAGGCGGTCACTACAACAACTCAAGTCTCATCTCAGCTTCATCAAAGGAGGAGGCAGCCACGTGTAACGAGTGACGTGGCGGCTACTACTATCTCAGAGGAGGTGTTTGAGATAGTATCCCTTCCCATTGAAACTGTCCATAAGGTCATGGTAACAGCTCCTGTACAGACTGAGTCAGTCTCAATCACCACAACCACCATTGAAACATCAACCATCCCATCTTTAATCCCAACTACCACTCTTCAGCCCATCAGTCAATTGTAATGTCCCGGATTTTTCCATCCCATTTTTTTCTAATCATTGCACGTATTATAAACCTTGAAAACTTATTTGAAACCTATTTTCTTTAATAATACATACTCCTATATATATATATATATATGGCTTTCCTTTTAAAAAAAAGAAATATAGGTTTTATAAAATGTATTAAAACCTTAAAACTTTATAAGTTTATAATTATATTTATAAACTTATTCTAAAAACAAAAAAGGAAAACGTATAAACTAATGAATTATGTTATAAAGTTATAAAATGATAAAACTTTTGAGACTTTAGAGAAATTTATAAAAATAAAACATATTTATTTCTACAAAAGTTCGGGGACCAAAACTGCCATTTTCGGAAACTTATTCTAAACTTGAAATACCTTTTAAACATAATATGTAAACCCAATGAAACTTCGAGGACCTGTTTTGACTCTTCCCCAAACCTTCTTTCCCCAAACCGGTCCCGAGTTCGAAACCCACAACCCCCGTTTCTTACTCCCTTTCGACCGAAAACGCGATTCCGTCCACATTCATCGAACCTCGATGCTCGCCTAAGGCGTGCGATCGAAACCCAATGTCATCAATGCCCGGACACGGCCCGAGACACGCATAAATTCGAAATTTAAAATCGTTCGGCCGCCCGAAATCTTCCCACCTAATTCAAGCATTAATGATCGAATTGGCTATAAATAGCACCGGTACTACCTCAAATAAACCACACACAAACTACCTAAACCTTCAATTCAGTCGTTCTTCACCTGCATTCTTCGATTCGGAGTCGCGACAGCCGAAGGCAAAGCCAGACCCGTTCTCACTCGTTTCTTCATCGATTCAGGTAATTCGAATGCTCATTCTCTTCGTAATCTTGTGTTGATCGAAAGCCCTATGTTTAATTCATCTAACAAAGGGCTAATCGATATGCATTTGGCGGATTTAGGTTCTAGGGTTCATCCGGAAATTGGGAATGATTTGAGATCTTGGTTAAACTTATTCTTTTTCTGTGTATTAATCTAACGAGACCCGTAGTCGGGCGGTGGGTGTGTATGTGTGTGCCTCGACCCGGTCAGTGACCCGGGTTCGAGCCTGTGTAGCCCAGCTTCGCCCTTTTTCTTTTTTTTTTTTGCCTTTTAAACAAGCTTTAAACCTTTTAATAATTTTTATAACTTCTGTTAAACTTTTATAAACCCAAAAATCAATTTTATTTACACTTTTAAATTCTGGAGTTATTTTAATTTAATTAAACTTAGCTAAACCTTATAAAGAACTAATTTTAAATAATAGTTTTAAATCTTAAAAAGAAATCAGAAAAGTTTATAGATTTATCAGAAACTTATAAATTTATAAATTTAAATCTATTTGTTTATATAAAAGGAGAGAAATAATTGTACTTTGTTTATTTCCTAAATAATTATAATGTTATAAACTTTATAAAAACTAAATGAAGACTTTAAACATTTATGAACTTGTAAACTTTATTTAAACAATTATAAACTTATAAATATAAACTCTATCTAAAACCTTATAAACTTATGGTTCTATTTTAGACTTTAAAAATATTTATAAACTTATAATTAAGATAAAACCATATTCTATTTAATATCTTATAAGTATTATTATTTATTTAAACGTATTTATATTACGAATTAATTTGTATTATAAATTACTTGATACTTAGAAACTTAAACAAATCTCAAATGATATACGTTGAGTAAATAAGTGATTACTCTTTTAAATAATGATTTACCCTTAACGTTTATGTGTTAAACTCTAGTAATTATTTATTTCTTAAATAATTATTATAAATACTTAGTGATTATTTATTAATTTAAACATGTATTCTTAGTCATTGCTTATCCATTTAAAAGCTTAATATGAACCTTTGCTAAATATCCGTTCTTTAAATAATTATTATTAACATTTGATAATTATTTATTCTTTCATCTACTAGGAATCAACCTTATTCTTAAAATGTTTAGAAAAACTATTTTTGGATTATTAGTTCCTACCGGGAGTAATTAATAATTATAGAATTCCTAAATGATTATTTTATTCTAAACCATAAACCTATTAAACTTTGATATTCAAACCTTGTGAAACCCTATTTGGAAACTTACAAAACACAATCATTCCCGTCTCCCACTTGGAACCCTAGTAGATCTTGAAATCCTAGATCCTTACCATAGACTTATAGGATCATACTTAAATCTTTAGACTTATATTCTTAGGCTTATCGTGAGGATATTCTCCCTCCAAAGCTTGCAAATACTTATCCGTGTCGGATACTATTCATCAATCCAAGTGAGTATACTTAGCCCCTTTTTCATTTACATTCTTTTGGGGTGAAACATGTTCAAACTTCAAACTTATACAATTCTTGTACAACTATGACTAGATGCTTATTCTTATGTTAAACTTGAGACTTGTATGCTTAGATTAAACTTAAAACTAGCATATTCATTAACTTTGATCAAGCCTATGGTAACAATGATAGATCTATTGTATTTGACCAATCCACCTTGATAGATTGACCCTTCGGGGGGAGCCCTTGGTGTTTGTTACTAAACCAAAACTTTGAGACTTGAGACTTATAAGGGTAACCTGCGGGTTATGCCTAAACTTGGTTGAGGATTGAATGTGCACAATGTTTAAGATACTTGTTTCTCATACTTACATTATAGAATGCATAAATCATAGTGAATTGTAATACTTTTCAAATACTTGTTAAACTGTGTCAAAACCTTTGTATCTCACCAACTATTTTGTAGTTGACAGATTCTTTCACATGTTTCAGGTTCTACATCGTGAGACTTATTTGTGATCACATAGGACGCTTTGGACCTAGACTACTTATTAAATAAATGTTGTATACTTGTTAATTCCTATGTATTGAACCTTCGAATCTATTTATTAATGAAATATTGAAACTTTAATAGTCAACCTTGTGCCATTGAACAACCGCGTCCGCCCGGACGTATAATCCGCCGTCGGTTGGGGTGTGACAGATTGGTATCAGAGCCTTGGTTATAGGGAATTAGGTTATTAGACACATGACCTAGACTATAACTTAGGAGACCCAAACATGAGTTATCTCATGTCCTTTACTAGGAACTTTCTCCTCATTCTATTCTAAATTCTTATACGTGAAAGCTTGGAAATTCTATACTTCTACTTACCTACGTACTACAAGAGTCTACTACATCGAGGACACGTTCTTAGGCTTTAAGTCTAATCCTCCACTAAACTCTCGTCAAGAATATTTAGGTTCTAGATAATGTGTGAGAACTTGTGCGGACCGGAAGGGTGAATACCTGTATTCTGGGAAATTCTGTCAAGGAAAGCATTTCGTATAAATCCAAATCAACCGTTGGACCCGTATGCTTTCCTGGGAATTCTTGGGATGAGTATCCACTTATAGGAATGCATGACTTCTCTAACATTTGTGAGCTTAAATCCCGCTTGATATGTCAAAGTACTTACCTAGTGATATGCACTAAAGGAGTACTATCTCAAATACTATAAACTTCATACATTCACGATTCAAAAACTTTCCTCTATAACCTTTATTCTATGATTCTTAAGTCCCGTCTTGTCACATAACAACATGCTTACTCGTCATGACCTGAAGGAGTTACCTTCAAGGAGAAATTCTTACGAGATCATACTTAAAAAAAAAAACTATATATACATAAACTTATATTTATAAATACTTCCGAATAAACTTCTTGATACTTGTAATACAACCTTTAAAACAATGTGTTACCCTACAAATTCTTCTACAAACTTCATTATTTTATAAACTTGACACCTAAGAGGTAACCCTTGTATTCTTACCTTACCTCCTTGGCACTTAACCAAGTTTCACTTGATAACTAACTCAAAACTTTTGTTACACTTTATTACATCTCAAAACTTACACACGCCTTTAAACTTCATGATCCTTGTAATACTAGCACATTTAAAACCATGTATTATCCTACAAATCCTTTTACAAACTTCATTACTTTATAAGCTTGAGAAACTCTTAAACTTCATGATCCTTGTAATACTAGCACATTTAAAACCATGTATTATCCTACAAATCCTTTTACAAACTTCATTACTTTATAAGCTTGAGAAACTCTTGCGTTTTCATTTTACCACTCAAAACTTCATTTGATGATTTACTCAAACTTTGTCACACTTCTCAAAAACTTTCATTACATCTTTAAAACTTACACATCACCGTTTCTTGTAAACAAAACTTAACGTCTTTTAAATCTAAAGAACCTTAACAAAGAAGTTCGTGACCTAAGTAACTTCCTTGTAGAGGAAGAAGCCTACCATGGAATAGACAAGCTCCACGTTTAAGACTCTAAACCCAAAATGAACCTCGACATAGTACCATAAACCCAAACATCGGTGACAACAACTGAGAGAAGTTGCAAGCCCATGAGAATGTTCTGGCTAGGGAAATAGGGTACATAAGTGAGTCCTCGTGACCCACCCCTTCTTCCAGGAATTTTCTTCGTTGGCTCATCAACTTCAAACCGAAAACCATTTTTTTTTTATAATACTGTGATGACTCAGTATTATGAATAAAAATCTTTTTGAACACATTTAATCAATTTACTTACAAATCTCTTCCTATTCTTTTCTCTTTCTAGGTAATGGACTCACACTCACACTCTTCGCCAGTGTACCATCCAAAAGGGGAGTCCGACCGAGAAGAGAGTAGCGAGTCACCGGTGTACCAGCCAAGTCCTTACCCTAATGCTAGGGCAAGAGCTGAACTTAACACCAACTGGACCAGAAACCATAGGACATCACCACCGAGGAATCCTTACCAACCACCTCATCTTCATCACCGGTTTTCATCACCACCAAGGGACCCGTATCTAGCACCTACCCCTACCCTAAGGGCTAGGCATGCCGGGAACCTGCCGTGGCAATGGGAATCCCGGTGCCTAACATTCCTAGGTTTATGGAAACCGAGGAATCTATGAGGAGGGAGACGGAGCACAGGGCACGGCAAGACCTACTAAACCAAAGGATCGACGACCTGGCCAACCAAATCTGGATCCAGGAAGAAAAGATCGTATCTTTGGAAGAAGACAGAGAAATCTTCGAGGACCGTATCGATGCCACTAGGGCAGAGGCTAGATTCGCCATCCGAGTAACTCTAGCAGTTCTTGTGGTGTTACTAATCTGTTTCTTGGTGGAGAGCTACCTAAGGCGTGCATGAAGCCTCCAATTCTCTTAAATTTTAAAAGTTTTGTCTTATGTAAGGGCTAGAAGCCCAAATTTTGGAATATCTAATGAAAAGTTATTTTGAAATTTCATCTTGTTATCACTTGTTGATTTGACACCCCTCTCATCATTACAAACTTAACCCTCTTACCCATACACTTCCGTCAAGAGTAGCTCACGTTAGTACTAGAGATAATTAACGACGTGGCATTTAACTATAAAAACCCCAAGTGACACGTACACTTGAAGAATAAACTTTGAACGAACCTTCTAATTCGTAAGCACTCTTTTAAAACAACTCGACTTACGAGCCACTGTCGTAATCAGCTATGATCCTTACCTCTTATATAGACTTCACACCTGTAAACATAACCAACTTTTCGCTTGACAATCACACCTATCTTTTATAAGTCTTACTTATACTATTTATCAATGTCCAACTCGTCATTTTTTTAAACATCTTAATTACACTCTATATAAAAGAAAACTATACCTGCTGTCATAAAATGAGATAAAATCATTTATAAACACACTATCATAAACCTTATCGAAACCTTTCCCGTTACCCTATGCTTGGAGACTTTCCTCATTCAACTCTTGTCACGTAAAGGACTTACTATAAATCACAACGGAGACTAAAATCTTGAATACACGTTGCTAAAACATTAAACTTCGTATACATAACTATGAGGTCAGAAACTTTTGAGTCATACAAAAAAAAAAAAAAAAAAAAAAAACTTATACAAATACTCAAACTCGTATTCTTAAAACTAAACATGATCAATAAAGGATCATGTAAAGCTTAATATTGCAACTTGTGATTTATCCTACTTGAATTCTTAGTCTTGAAACCCATACTTGGATTCTAAATCTTGAAACTTATACTTGAATTCTTAGTTTTGAAACTCATACTCGGACTCTAAATCTTGAAACTTATACTTGGATTCTTAGTCTTGAAACTTATAATTGGATTCTTAATCTTGAAACTTATACTTGGATTCTTAATCTTGAAACTTATACTTGGATTCTTAGTCTTGAAACTTATACTTGGATTCTTAATCTTGAAACTTATACTTGGATTCTTAGTCTTGAAACTTATACTTGGATTCTTAATCTTGAAACTTATACTTGGATTCTTAATCTTGAAACTTATACTTGGATTCTTAATCTTGAAACTTATACTTGGATTCTTAGTCTTGAAAACTTGTTGTGTGACGTATTCTTGTTCAAACACAATTTAAACTACTCCATTGTTCAAACATGATGAACGTACGAGACTTTAAACTACCCCATGTTTGACGTATTCTTGTTCAAACATGATGAACGTATGAGACTTTAAACTACACCATGTTTGACGTATGCTTGTTCAAACATGATGAACGTATGAGACTTTAAGCCACTCCATGTTTGACGCATGCTTGTTCAAACCCGATGGACGTATAAGACTTTAAGCTACTCCATGTTTGACGTATGCTTGTTCAAACACGATGGACGTATAAGACTTTAAGCTACTCCATGTTTGACGTATGCTTGTTCAAACACGATGGACGTATAAGACTTTTCCATGTTTGACGTATGCTTATTCAAACATGATGAACGTACAAGACTTTTAAACTACTCAAGGTTTGATGTATTCTTGATCAAACCCGAGGAAAGTGTAAAGACTTTAAACTACTCGATGATTGAAGTATTCTTAATCAATCACGAGGAAACTTTGAAACTCTAAATCTTGTCACATTCTTTAATCATTGAACGACGTTTCTCTCTAAGGGACTCGTTAATCAATGATCACTCTTACATGGAAACTTTAGTCGTATGATAAACAAATTCCTATACTCATCCTTGATCCACACACAAACGGAAGGACCTATGCGGACTATGCGACGATGTAAATGCTTGTGGGTGCACACGTAAGTATGAAGATCGACGTATGGGAAGGCATAGTAAACTCTGTCGTGTGCTATGATCTAAGACTTATCGTAAAAGGGAGCCACGGAACTTAGGTACCGTAGCAATCCTTAGACGTATTAGTCTACAAACTCAAATCCTTGAACTATCGTCGAATCCATTCTTAGTGATGCATCTCACTTTAAAACCTTGAATGGAAGGTTATTCAGTTATTCTCTCAAATACATTTCTGAAAACAAATCTTCATATATTTCAATGAAACTATATGCTTCTTAGGGAACCTCTTGGAAACTTTGAAAACTTAGAAACTTGAGCGTAATCTTATTCATGTCATTTCAGTTAGGATTCTAAACGTAACCCGTAGTTTACTAAGGAACGTGAAGTATCCTTCTCATTATCCTTATGCGCATCGTAAACTTAACTAAACCCTTATACTCTAATTTCGGGACGAAATTTCCTAAAGTAGGGGAGACTGTAATGTCCCGGATTTTTCCATCCCATTTTTTTCTAATCATTGCACGTATTATAAACCTTGAAAACTTATTTGAAACCTATTTTCTTTAATAATACATACTCCTATATATATATATATATATATATATATGGCTTTCCTTTTAAAAAAAAGAAATATAGGTTTTATAAAATGTATTAAAACCTTAAAACTTTATAAGTTTATAATTATATTTATAAACTTATTCTAAAAACAAAAAAGGAAAACGTATAAACTAATGAATTATGTTATAAAGTTATAAAATGATAAAACTTTTGAGACTTTAGAGAAATTTATAAAAATAAAACATATTTATTTCTACAAAAGTTCGGGGACCAAAACTGCCATTTTCGGAAACTTATTCTAAACTTGAAATACCTTTTAAACATAATATGTAAACCCAATGAAACTTCGAGGACCTGTTTTGACTCTTCCCCAAACCTTCTTTCCCCAAACCGGTCCCGAGTTCGAAACCCACAACCCCCGTTTCTTACTCCCTTTCGACCGAAAACGCGATTCCGTCCACATTCATCGAACCTCGATGCTCGCCTAAGGCGTGCGATCGAAACCCAATGTCATCAATGCCCGGACACGGCCCGAGACACTCATAAATTCGAAATTTAAAATCGTTCGGCCGCCCGAAATCTTCCCACCTAATTCAAGCATTAATGATCGAATTGGCTATAAATAGCACCGGTACTACCTAAAATAAACCACACACAAACTACCTAAACCTTCAATTCAGTCGTTCTTCACCTGCATTCTTCGATTCGGAGTCGCGACAGCCGAAGGCAAAGCCAGACCCGTTCTCACTCGTTTCTTTATCGATTCAGGTAATTCGAATGCTCATTCTCTTCGTAATCTTGTGTTGATCGAAAGCCCTATGTTTAATTCATCTAACAAAGGGCTAATCGATATGCATTTGGCGGATTTAGGTTCTAGGGTTCATCCGGAAATTGGGAATGATTTGAGATCTTGGTTAAACTTATTCTTTTTCTGTGTATTAATCTAACGAGACCCGTAGTCGGGCGGTGGGTGTGTATGTGTGTGCCTCGACCCGGTCAGTGACCCGGGTTCGAGCCTGTGTAGCCCAGCTTCGCCCTTTTTCTTTTTTTTTTGCCTTTTAAACAAGCTTTAAACCTTTTAATAATTTTTATAAATTCTGTTAAACTTTTATAAACCCAAAAATCAATTTTATTTACACTTTTAAATTCTGGAATTATTTTAATTTAATTAAACTTAGCTAAACCTTATAAAGAACTAATTTTAAATAATAGTTTTAAATCTTAAAAAGAAATCAGAAAAGTTTATAGATTTATCATAAACTTATAAATTTATAAATTTAAATCTATTTGTTTAAATAAAAGGAGAGAAATAATTGTACTTTGTTTATTTCCTAAATAATTATAAAGTTATAAACTTTATAAAAACTAAATGAAGACTTTAAACATTTATGAACTTGTAAACTTTATTTAAACAATTATAAACTTATAAATATAAACTCTATCTAAAACCTTATAAACTTATGGTTCTATTTTAGACTTTAAAAATATTTATAAACTTATAATTAAGATAAAATCATATTCTATTTAATATCTTATAAGTATTATTATTTATTTAAACGTATTTATATTACAAATTAATTTGTATTATAAATACTTGATACTTAGAAACTTAAACAAATCTCAAATGATTTACGTTGAGTAAATAAGTGATTTCTCTTTTAAATAATGATTTACCCTTAATGTTTATGTGTTAAACTCTAGTAATTATTTATTTCTTAAATAATTATTATAAATACTTAGTGATTATTTATTAATTTAAACATGTATTCTTAGTCATTGCTTATCCATTTAAAAGCTTAATATGAACCTTTGCTAAATATCCGTTCTTTAAATAATTATTATTAACATTTGATAATTATTTATTCTTTCATCTACTAGGAATCAACCTTATTCTTAAAATGTTTAGAAAAACTATTTTTGGATTATTAGTTCCTACCGGGAGTAATTAATAATTATAGAATTCCTAAATGATTATTTTATTCTAAACCATAAACCTATTAAACTTTGATATTCAAACCTTGTGAAACCCTATTTGGAAACTTACAAAACACAATCATTCCCGTCTCCCACTTGGAACCCTAGTAGATCTTGAAATCCTAGATCCTTACCATAGACTTATAGGATCATACTTAAATCTTTAGACTTATATTCTTAGGCTTATCGTGAGGATATTCTCCCTCCAAAGCTTGCAAATACTTATCCGTGTCGGATACTATTCATCAATCCAAGTGAGTATACTTAGCCCCTTTTTCATTTCCATTCTTTTGGGGTGAAACATGTTCAAACTTCAAACTTATACAATTCTTGTACAACTATGACTAGATGCTTATTCTTATGTTAAACTTGAGACTTGTATGCTTAGATTAAACTTAAAACTAGCATATTCATTAACTTTGATCAAGCCTATGGTAACAATGATAGATCTATTGTTTTTGACCAATCCACCTTGATTGATTGACCCTTCGGGGGGAGCCCTTGGTGTTTGTTACTAAACCAAAACTTTGAGACTTGAGACTTATAAGGGTAACCTGCGGGTTATGCCTAAACTTGGTTGAGGATTGAATGTGCACAATGTTTAAGATACTTGTTTCTCATACTTACATTATAGAATGCATAAATCATAGTGAATTGTAATACTTTTCAAATACTTGTTAAACTGTGTCAAAACCTTTGTATCTCACCAACTATTTTGTAGTTGACAGATTCTTTCACATGTTTCAGGTTCTACATTGTGAGACTTATTTGTGATCACATAGGACGCTTTGGACCTAGGCTACTTATTAAATAAATGTTGTATACTTGTTAATTCCTATGTATTGAACCTTCGAATCTATTTATTAATGAAATATTGAAACTTTAATAGTCAACCTTGTGCCATTGAACAACCGCGTCCGCCCCGACGTCTAATCCGCCGTCGGTTGGGGTGTGACATCAACCCAACAACTTTGGGGACTTTACCCAAGGGTTTGACTTTGATCAACTGTTCTCCTTTCCCACCTATACCACAGCTGAAGCTTCTACATCCAGGGATCCTGATCCCCATGATACGAGGATTACCCCACTATAGACTCAGGTGGCCGGTTTACTTGAAATAGTTCAAAAATTGAGGAGTGAGTCAGACGCTCAACAGTCTAAGATAAACTCATTGGTGGATGAAGTTACTCGTTTAAGGCACCAAGGTGAGGGAACCCATGAGCAACTTAAAAGCTTGATGTCCTAGAATGAGTTGCTTATCAAGACAATTGACATGATTCTTGGGCATAGGATGACAGTAGAGCTAAGATTGGATACTCAACGCAAAGAACATGAATTGATGGTCAACTTGGTAGGTGAATTGACCACAAAGCTTGCTGCTCAGGGGGAGAACGAGAAAAAGAAAGAGAAGCCAAAGCCGAGTGGTGATGAGGCTTGTCATCCTGTGGATCTGACAAAGGATGATGACAAAGACAAGGATCCTGAAGCCGGTCCTAGTGGAGGAGAGCAACAAGCTTTAGCTATTGTTCCAATCTCCGCTGTGTCTATGGCTAAGGGGGAGTCTACTTAGTACGGCGGTGATACTTATGGGGGTAGTGGTAGTGGTCAAGGAAAGTCGGCAACTGATGTTTTAAATGACTTATCTGACGATGTTATCTTGTTGATTGAGCCGGACTATTCTAAGGAAGTGCAGATCGATGCTCTCAGCAATCTTGAGGAAGGAGAGATCGAGTCTGACGATGACTAGGATGATGATGATGAGGATGTGATACTAGAGTTCCCGAAGGGTGATGGTGAGGGAATTTACGAGCTTGAGGATGGAGAGATGTTTGAGCCTCCAACCATTGAAGCTGCTAATGTAGGTTCAGTCGAGTCTGAATACGTTGCTGAGGCTAGTGGGGCAGCAACCTCGACTGAAGCCTCTCCTACCAATCCCCAATCTGCTGATGCTGCCGCCTGGAGGAACAAGTATCCTATGGGATGGTTCAAGCAGATTCAGCCTCCTGCTTGGCGAAATTCTTCAGTTCTAGACAAGCATGGAGCAACAGGTATGATCCTTTATGTCATGTTTAACGACGACAAGGAGCTGTTTGCAATCAAACGAGCGGGTGGGGTTCAGTACCTGAAACCAACCAGTGAGGCGTTCAGCTCCTTGCCCAAGTACGACCTAGTAAAGTTAGCAAAGCGTGAGCTACGTGGTGACAAAAGTCACGCGGTAGAAAAGGTTTTATGGGGTGCACTACAAAGAGAAGGAAGATCTGGGAACTTTAAAATCTTTGAGCCTCAGTTGCCCAAAAGAGTCCGGGACAAGAATGTCAGAAATCCCGTGACTAACAGAAGCCTAAGGAAGCTGGTTTACAACCTAGTGCTATGTGAGACCAGGATTCCCCTGAGCAAGTTATCTCAGGATATCCTCGGTTGCATGTGGTACTAGTACGTGGACCCAAAGACAGGCGAGGCGGTGGTAATGGGAAAGACTAGGTCCATAAGTGGAAACTTGGAGACTAAAGAACTTATTAGAGTTTTTGATGAGATTACTTTCATCAACTTCTCTATGAAAGATTTGAGGATTCTAAATGACAAGTATTGCATATACACGCATGAATGAACAAAGCTTCTAGCATCAAGATACAACAAGCTAGTCAAGTTTTGACTTGACTACAAGATGAAGATGGGAAGCTAAAGCTGAAGGAGCTTGAAGACCGAAGACAATCCAGAGCTGTTGTCAAAGGGGAGTTTGTTGGAGCACGTTTGTGTGACAAGCACTCTGTATGTTGTCTCTGCTTTTGTAATTATTCTTTATGTATTTGTACTTGTATTTCAGTGTCTGTATGTATTGGCTTATCGAGTTGTAATCATGTGTGTAAGCACTTGTCTTGTAATCGTCTTTTTAAAGTGTTGTGCGTACTTAATAAGTGCGCAGGTTGTATAACGTGCGTACTTAGCAAGTACGCAAGACCAAGTCTGCGTACTTGCTAAGTACGCAGGAACAAAGCCATGCGCACTTGATAAGTATGCAGGCATCTTGTCTGTTAGTATATATAGCTGATTGTAGAAGTTGATAAGTACGCTCTCATTTGGTAACTTGTAATCGACGGATATTGATAATAAATGAAGTTTTAAAGTGACTCTTGTTTGTTGTCGGTTTACTTGTTGTGGTCGATACTCCATCTAGTCACAGGCATTCCGTACCCTGTTCGACTAGCCTCACACTTGCATGTGACGATCCGAGACACCCGGGGACCTACAGAAAATCGACCAAAACCTTAAAAAACTTGATGTTGTGTCAATATATATAAAAAGTTATTTTACCAAGTTTTAAATTTAGAAATGGACTCACGACTAATTCTCAGGCTTACGGAAAGTGTATCGGTCGCGTGTAGCAAAGAAAGCAAGCCCGAGTTATCGAACCGTGGAGACAGGAGGCGACGACCCTCGATACTAAACCTCTATTGACTCCTAACCGATGTAAAACAAGTGATGATTTTTTTTGTTTTTTTAAAACATGCAAATTAAACTAAAACAACTAAAACACTGACTCGACTCAAAGATTGACAAGACACGACAAAACCTACACAAGAAAATAGACCAAGATAAGGACAAGACACTAAAAAGATCAAACTAATCAAAATGAGAAACAAAGACCAAATATGAGACAAACACTACCCAGACCAGGAATCCTATTGACTAACTCGACTGCTTTCTGGCAAACTGACTGTATGACACCGGTTCTAAAGATAGACTCACTCGGGAATCACTAAGACATGCAAGATCTCCTGTCAGACTCACCTACACACATCAACTATCCTAAGGGTCGGATTAAGCTCACCGATAAGGAATTGGATCTCCTTTCAGACTCACCAAGACCTAGAACACCACGTACTCGACAACGGTTTCACCTCTCAGTCTCAACCGCCCTATACTCACATGCTATCCTAGACAGACCTAAGAGCAAGGAGTAAACTCCCAAAATACTATTTATGACACGGAATAACAAATTATAAAGACAACTCGGACAACTCACTCTCATGCAATTTCTACCCAAACCGCCAAAGGAAGAGACAAGCCGACAACCTATGTCCTCTCGGACTCAAGATTGATAGAATAATAATTTTTATGACCACAAAAACTTGCTACAACGACTGGCCTGATCGTCTAGATCACAAACACAAACTAAATGACCCGAACACCCAAAATCTTACCCGAAACACACAACGCAATCAAATAATATCTCAAGTGCAGCAAGTTTATGCAAGATCAGTAGCAAATCAATATCCGAACACGTTCATAAACATCAAATCAGAAGTATTTACAATAGCATTCGTCATACGATCGATTAAAAACCCGAAAACAATCAAACCAAGTCAATATTCATCCTAATCTAGGTAGCAACGAGTTTAGCCTATGTAAAATAAACTTGTACACCTAGCTACAACATAAACGTTAAATATTAATCAAGAAAATTATAACCATAAAAATTATAAATATCTTAAAAAGACAACATAATAATATATTAATCAGTTTTAAATGTTTGTGACCGAATGACGAAAAAGAGAATTGCAAACCGAAAAGTAATCCCCAAAAGCAATCCAAGTGATCCCAAGGCTCCTAGTTCGTCCAAGAAACTCCTCTGCTCCCTACCAGCCGCAAACAATCAATAGCTCCCGAAGAAAATCGACCAAAACCTTCGAAAACTTGATGTTATGTGAATATATATAAAACGTTACTTTACCAAGTTTTAAATTTATAAATTGTAGATATAAAGACTGGTGGCTACAAAATTCTATAAGTATAGATGTTGCGGACTCCACAATTCTGCTGAATTACAATGTTACTGCTGATAAAGCAATTGCTGCGGATAGCTATGTTCTCCTGCTGATAAACATTTTTGTTGTGGATTGCCTTATCTGCTGAAGTACAAAGTTGCTGCTGATAGGCTTCTCATCAGCATCAAACATTGATGATACTGATAGGCAAATCATCAGCTGCTTTGACATTACTACTGACACATTTTGCTGCAACACTGACACACCTATCAGCAGAAGAAATGTTATTGGTGAAGATGACAAAAGACAATGCTCCTATTCTAATCTGTCCTGCAATGATTACTGAGAAGACCTTAGTGTTGCTGCTGTCTTTTCATTGCAGAAGTCTTTTCACTACGGTTGTCTTTTAGCTACTTGTCTTTTAGTTATCTACCAATAGTAGTGTAACTTGTAACTGTCAAAGATCAACGGCTTGTGTTTGATATGATCCTTAGAATCGAGGGTCTGTCTTGATTCTAAGTTCCTTTATATGTATTAATATTTTCATTTTACAAGTGTGCTTCCTAAGTGTTTTCTTTATAACTTGTAAATCTTGAAGATTATTACAACTTGCATTTATCAGTACTATCATTGTTTACTTGTATACATTGATTAGTTGTTATTGTTTTCGCCAATCTCAACTAAGAACAGAATCATCTTATAAACAGTGATCCTACAAGTGGTATCAGAGCTTTGGCTCTCAGATTAAATAAACTAACACTTGTTTAATCACTATCTAGTTCTGTTATCTCTTTACTACTAAACCATCTATCCAAACTATGGCTCAGAATACTAGATTTGATGATGTTGGAATCCTTCACAGACCACCAAGACTGGTGTCTGGAGAAGATTATGACATGTGGAAGAAAGGAATGGAAAGTTTCTTCTGCTACCAAGAATATGGAATGTGGAGATCCATAATTGATGGTCCGTATATACTTATGGTGGCTTCTACTGACTCTGGAGGTCCATCTGTTCCTAAAGAAGCCTCCAAATATTCTGAAGAAGACATCAAGAAGATGGAGGTAGACTTTAAAGCTCTTGGAGCTATACAGATGTGCTTACCAAATAATTTTTTTCATAACTTCAGAGAATATAAAACCGCCAAAGAGCTATGGGGAGCTCTTGAAAAGATGTTTGCTGGTTCCAAAGAAGGGAAAGGAAATCGAAGAGACATTCTAAAGCAACAGTATGAAAACTTTGTCTACAAGGATGGTGAGTCTCTTACCACTCTATACAACAGGTACACCTATCTTGTGGGAGAGCTGCAGTGCTCTAAAGTGAAGCTAGAGAATGAAGACATTATCAAAAAGTTTATTAGATCTCTTCCAAGTTGCTGGACACTCTACACAGTGTCAATCAGAAGAACTGAAAACCTGAAGTCTCTCAGAATGACTGAACTGTTTGGAATGCTGAAGACATATGATCTGGAAATGATTCAAGCCAAAGAAAGAAGCTCAGGTCATTCATCCTCATTAACCACCACTTCCTCTGCACTACACTCCGGCCACTCACTTCCAAGTTCAAGTAACTACTATCCTCCCATTGTTACCCATCCACAAACTCCCAACTCACAAACTAGCAACTCACCTTTTCTTCTTGAAGCCTCACCTTAAAATAACTCTGTTGCACTTGTCTCTGAAAACCCAAGCAATATGTCATTTATCAAAGAAGATCTAGAGTGTTTCCATCCAGATGACTTAGAGGAAATAAACATACAACACTCTTATGCTATGTTTTCTCTTAGAGCTAAAAGGTTCTACTCTAGAATCAGAAGACCCATTCCATGCAACAACTCTAACACTAGAGTTGGGTTGGACAAAAGCAAGCTAAGATGTTATAACTGTAACCAGCTTGGTCACTTCGCTAGAGAATGCAAGGCACCAAAGGCAAACCCAGCTGCTACACAACCAAGACAAGGTCATCAAGGTCAAGCAAATCAATGAAACACCCTAGCTGCTCAAACTGCAGCATGCGCAACCCAACATGTTGGAACAACTGATTTTGACTGGAGCTTTCAGTATGAAGATCTTCTGGCCAACAACCATGCTTTCGGCAGACACAATAGAGATACCACCTCAGGTATATGAACACCTCTGTTCTGAAAATTTCATTGATAAGGTTCTAATATATAGAAAGCATAACCAAAATCTTATAGATCAAAATGAAATCTGAATTCAAAAAAGTTGAAAACAGTTACAAAGAAAAGATTAAATGTCTAAAGAAAGAGATTTCATCATTAAAATATGAACAAACAAATCTTGAAACTCAGATTGATGATCTATTGGTTAAGTTAAAAGCTACAAGAGCTGAGTTGGCTGACCAAAAGGTTCATGTTGACAAATATGAGTTTGCATCGAAAAAGCTGCAAAGACTTTTGGATGCTCAAATTCATGAGAAGGTAACTGCTGGTTTTGTGTTTCAAGCTGAAAAAACCTGCAACTCCGTCCCTCCAGCTGCTGATTATGTAACCATGTATGAACCAAACTTCAATCTCGCAAACCTTGACCATGCAAACCGAAACCCTGATCCTACCAAGGAAGAATCATCTGTGCAAGACTACATCACCTCATCTGAATCTGAGTCCACATGCTTAGAATCCACTCAAACAAGTGAAGCTCCATTACTCCCTACCAATGAAGTAATTCTCAAAACCACCAAATATGGTAAATTAATCCAAACCAATGGTCTAAGTCCCTTTATTCCCTCTATACAAGTACCTCAACTCACCAAACAGATCAAAATTAGCTATCCTCCTGAAGGAAGAAAGTTAAATATTGAAAAGGGGCAATCCTCCATCTCTACAAATCATCAAGCAAACCAACCAAGGAAGGTGTTTGACATCTACCATACATCTGGAGAGAGAACTCCATATGTTTAGAAAACATTGGAGGAAGCCACCTTTGAGCATAACAAAACTCATCCCTGGAATTTCAAAGACTTGTTCAAAAGAAAGGACTATGCGTACTTTCAAAGGGATAAAATTGCTAAATCATGCTTTGTCTATGGAAAATACAATCATATCGCCAGCACATGCTTCTATTACCTTCAGCAGCAACGAAATCTCAAAACAACAAGCTTTTGAGAAGACCAACAAGAACACGAAGGTAAGAAGCTATGAAGCCAAAGCAACTACCTTCAGAAAATCTCTCTCTCCACCAAGGAAGCAGATCCCAAAAGCTCAAAACTCTTGAATCATATGTTGTGAATCAGACCACTTTGCTGCATATTGTAAATTCAATCCCTTCAATCAGATCTCTCAATCTGTTTCAACTGCAGTCAAGATTCTTGCTAACCAGAAGAAAGTCTATAGAAGAACTCCAACAGAAAAACCCACTTTCAACAAGAAAGTAAAGAAGAAGAAGCTAATGTTTGCTGAACAGTCAGCAGCAATCAAACTTTCTGCTGATCACATGAAGCCGAAAAAGATGAAAACCAAACCAAAGCCTTCAGCAGTAACCAAATCTGCTGCTGATCAGTTAAAGCCTCCAGTAGCAATCAAGTTCGCTGCTGATCATCCAAAGCCTTCAGCAGTCAAGACTGCTAATGATCAGTTGAAACCATCAGCTGCCAAAGCCACATCAACTGCTGACAGAGTAAAAAAATCTAGAAAACCTACTCAACAATGGAAAGCAAAATTAGCTCCCTATCACAGCATTTTCTTTGGATCCATTGAATGCCACCATATTGATGATCTTGATCTTAAAACACACTCACCCAAGTCTGCAAGTTGTTAGGTCCTTCCTCTAACTAGATCTCTCTCATGTGCAGGGACAACCAAGTAATAATGATAACACATGGGTTGTAGACAGTGGTTGTTCCAGGTACATGACAGGCAACAGAGCCATCCTCTCAGATTTCAGAAATTTTTGTGGAGGATATGTTGCATTTAGAAGTGATTCAAAGGGAGGATCCATCATTGGAAAATGAACTGTGTCTAATGAAAGAATGAGTATTGAAAAGGTGAACTATGTAAAAGAACTAGAGTTCAATCTCATGAGTGTGTCTCAAATCTGCGATCAGAAGCATTGGATGCTTTTCACCGATAAAGAATGTTTTGTGCTCTCCCCTGGACTAAGCAAACCTCCTCCAGAAAAGAACTTGTTGACTGCTCAAAGAAAAGATAACTTATATGTGCTTGACATGAACAAAGTCACTCCATCTGGTAGTGTATCTTGTTTTCTGTCCAAGGCATCAGTTGATAAATCCGCTCTATGGCACAAGAGATTAAGCCATGTGAATGTGAAAACTATGAACAAGTTGGTGAAGGGAAATCTTGTCAGAGGTCTTCCTGACAAGGAATTCCAACTTGAAGATTATTGCATAGCATGCTTGAAGGGGAAGCAACATAAGAGTTCTCATAAGCCCAAGAAATTTAATACAAATGACACTCCTCTACAGTTGTTTCATATGGATCTTTTTGGTCCTACAAATGTCATGTCAATAGGCAAGAAGTCATACTGTCTGGTGATAACTGATGACTATACCAAATTCTCATAGGTATACTTCTTGAGAACAAAAGATGAAACTGCTGAGACTCTTAAATCCTACATTCTTAGGGTGGAGAATCAAAGCAATCAGAAAGTCAAAGTCATAAGGTGTGATCAAGGTACCGAGTTCAAAAACCACACCTTGAACTGTTTTTGTGAGAGAAAGGGCATAGAAAGACAATACAGTGCTCCAAGAACTTCTCAACAAAATGGGGTTGCTGAAAGGAGAAACAAAACTCTAATTGAATCAACAAGATCAATGTTGGCTAACTTAAAACTTCCTCTCACATTCTGGGTAGAAGCAGTTAGCACAGCTTGCTATATGCAAAATAGAGTTCTCATTGTCAAGCCTCTCAACAAAACACCTTATGAGTTGTGGTTCAAAAGAGTTCCCTACATTGGATTCTTGAAACCCTTTGGATGTCCATGTACCATTCTTATCACCAATGGAATTCTTCCAAAGTTTGGTGCAAAATCAGATGAAGGATACTTTGTGGGATATTCCTCGCAATCCAAGGCTAACAGAGTATTCAATTCCAGAACAAGAATAGTTGAAGAATCAGAAAATGTGGAATGTAGGGAACACATTCCATGTGAAAAGGGTAAAGGACCAGATTGCTTTTTGATATTGACTCCTTTTCACAAGTATTTGAACCTCTCATCTTCTCAAATATGGAATATACCTCTTCCAAAAAGCAAGCATCTACATCATGTGATGACTACAGATTAGGCTTCAATGGTCCCTCTATAAGAATCAAAAGACCATCCATTGATCCTCCATCTTTTGTTGATGCTATTGAAGCCAGAACAAGCAACTCAAATGTCACCAGCAATAGTCTTTCTGACAATGAAGATCAAGATTAGGGTATTGCATCTGATGCTGTTGATGCTGCTGATGTTGTTGATGCTGCTGAGACTACTAACTTATTGGAAGATGTTGCTACTGCTGAAGATTCCCTTGCAACCAACTCTCTTGAAGATATTCCAGATCAAAATCAAAGTAATCTTGACCATGGAATACAATTGGATGTAATTCCAGCACAAAGAATCAACAAAGAACATCCCTTAGGAAATGTCATTGGTCGAGTTCAACAAGGAGTTCAAACTAGAAGCAAGACTCATGAAGCTAATATCTGTCTATACTCCTGTTTTCTGTCTCAAGTTGAACCAAAGAAGATAGACGAAGCTCTGCAACACAGCAGTCAGATTGAAGCAATGTAAGAAGAGTTGCTGCAATTCAAAAGATAAGAGGTGTGGACTCTAGTTGATATTCCACCTGGCAAGACTGCTATAGGCACAAGGTGGGTCTTCAAGAACAAGCAAAATGAAAAAGGGATTGTAATTAAGAATAAAGCCAGACTTGTGGCTTAGGGATACACTCAGGAAGAAGGAATTGACTATGATGAAGTCTTTGCTCCTGTTGCCAGACTGGAGGCTATTAGAATCTTCCTAGCATATGCTGCATCCAAAAGCTTTACTGTTTATCAGATGGATGTCAAGAGTGCCTTTCTATATGGGAAGATTGGTGAGGAAGTATATGTCAGACAACCTCCAGGCTTTGTATATCCCTCACATCCAAACAAAGTTTTCAAACTATACAAGGCTCTATATGGACTACACCAAGCCCCAAGAGCCTGGTATGAGACTTTGTCAGGATATCTGCTCAGCAATAATTTCATAAGAGGTGCCATTGATCAGACGTTGTTTATCAAAGATAAAGGGGGAGAAATTATATTGGTTTAAATCTATGTAGATGACATCATCTTTGGATTAACAAAGAAGAAATTATGCAAAGACTTTGAGATTCTAATGCACTCAAAGTTTGAAATGAGTTCAATGGGTGAACTAAATTTCTTTTTGGGTCACCAAGTCAAACAAGTTCCAAATGTAATCTTCATCAGCCAATCCAAATATATCAAAAGTATCTTGGAAAGATTCAAACTGTCTGATTGCTCTCATGCAAGAACTCTAATTCAAGTGCATCATCAATTGTCTCCTGGAAAAAATGGCCAAGACACTAATCAACATCAGTACAGGGTAATGATTGGATCTCTCATGTATCTAACTGCTTCAAGACCAGATATTATGTTTGCAGTATGCATGTGTGCAAGATTTCAAGCAGCTCCAAAAACCTCACAACTCCAGGTTGGCAAGAGAATTTTTAGATACCTGAAGGGAGCCCCAAGACTTGGGCTATAGTATTCTAAGAATGAAAAATTCAATCTATATGCATACACAGACAGTTACTATGGAGGATACAACTTGGACAAAAAGTCTACATCAGGAGGATGCCAATTTCTGAGAGGAAGATTGATTTCCTGGCAATGCAAGAAGCAAACATGTGTGTCAACATCTACAGCAGAAGCAGAATACATTGTGTGATTTCCTCGATACTAAACCTCTTTTGACTCCTAACCGATGTAAAACAAGTGATGATTTTTTTTTGTAATTTTTAAACATGCAAATTAAACTAAAACAACTAAAACTCTGACTCGACTCAAAGATAGACAAGACACGACAAAACCTAGACAAGAAAATAGACCAAGATAAGGACAAGACACTAAAAAGATCAAACTAATCAAAATGCGAAACAAAGACCAAATATGAGACAAACACTACCCAGACCAGGAATCCTAATGACTAACTCGACTGCTTTCTAGCAAACTGACTGTATGACACCGGTTCTAAATATAGACTGAGTCGAGAATTATTAAGACACGCAGGATCTCCTCTCAAACTCACCTACACACCTCAACTATCTTAAGGGTCGGATTAAGCTCACTGGTAAGGAATTGGATCTCCTCTCAGACTCACCAATACCTAGAACATCACATACTCGACAACGGTTTCACCTCCCTATACTCACAGGCTATCCTAGACGGACCTAAGAGCAAGGAGTAAACTCCCAAAATACTATTTATGACACGGAATAGCAAATGATAAAGACAACTCGGAAAACTCACTGTTGTGCAAATGCTACCCAAACCGCCAAACGAAGAGACAACCCGACAACCTATCTCCTCTCGGACTCAAGATTGGTAAAATACTGATTTTTATGACCACACGAACCCGCTATAATGACTGGCCTGATCGTCTAGATAACAAACACAAACTAAATGACCCGAAAACCCGAAATCTTACCCGAAACACACAAAGCAATCAAATAATATCTCAAGCGCGGCAATTTTATGCAAGATCATTAGCAAATCAATATTCAAACACCTTCATAAACATCAAATTAGAAGTATTTACAATAGCATTCGTCATACGATCGATTAAAAAGTAGAAAACAATCAAACCAAGTCAATATTCAGCCTAATCTAGGTAGCAACGAGTTTAGCTACTTATAATACGGAGAAACAATTCAAAATAAAATGTAAACATTGTTTAAACTTGAAACAAATGGAAAAAGAAGAAACCAAATGATGAAAACGAGAATTGCAAATCGAAAAGCAATTCCCAAAAGCAATCTAAGTGATCCCAAGGCTCCTAGTTCGTCCAAGAACCTCCTCTACTCTCGACCAGCCGCAAACAATCGATAGCTCCCAAAGAAAATCGACCAAAACCTTTAAAATGACTGAATTAGGGTTTTTTGGCCCGTCAGGTTCGTAACGGACCGTCACCACCAGTGACGGTCCGTGACAGGGCTAATGATTCAATATTATTTAATTCCTGGATGTGACCTCTAGCAGCTGGTCACGACCGTCAGAGTCTTGAAATTCCAATTCTTTGATAATTTTCTTCCCACTCTTTTCCGCTTCATTCCGGCCCCGTTTCTTCATCAAAAGTCTTCGGTTTATCTTATGAACCTGCATATTCAACAATAATCTCATTAAGTACTAATTTCTTTAGATTTTTACTGATAAAACCAAATAAAACGGGTTAAAACAAGTCTAGAA
Source organism: Smallanthus sonchifolius (assembly GCA_023525975.1). Classification (NCBI taxonomy): domain Eukaryota; kingdom Viridiplantae; phylum Streptophyta; class Magnoliopsida; order Asterales; family Asteraceae; genus Smallanthus; species Smallanthus sonchifolius. Next base: position 21,998,056 of record CM042030.1, on the reverse strand, counting down.
ACATATGTGTTTTGCAACACATCAAATACCCGGATCTTAAATCAATCTGTGAAAACCACAAAGCTCCGTGTAGTTGATCAAAGAGATCGTTGATCCGAGGTAAAGGATATCGGTTCTTGATACTTAACTTATTTAATTCCCGGGGATGTATGCACATCCGCATACTTCCATCCTTCTTCTTAACAAATAGGACGGGAGCACCCTAAGGATAGACACTCAGGCGTATGAAGCCCTTATCCAACAACTCTTGGAGTTGGGTCATCAATTCCTTCATCTCTTGTGGGGCTAATCGATAAGGTGCCTTGGCAATCGGTTTTGCTCTCGGGATTTGGTCAATCCCGAACACCACTTCTCTTTCGGGTGGAATCCTTTGTAACTCCTCCGGGAAAACATCCACGAATTGATTTACGATCGGAACATAGCGAATCTCCACCACACCTCGACTTGAGTCTGTGACATAAGCTAGAAACGCCTTACATCCGTGCAGTATACCTCATTGCTTGAAGATATGAACATGACAACAAACCGCTAGTCCTCTCACCATGAATAAACAAGGTCTTTCCCGATGGCAAAATAAGTTGAATCGCCTTAGGTCCACACAAAATGTTGGCCCTAAATTTAGAAAGCCGATCCATTCCTACAATCACATCAAACTCCCCCATAACCATAGGAAGGAGATCGATAGGGAATGTCTCACCATCGACCTTCAATTTACAATCACGATGGACATCAAATACTAAGATGCTCCTATCATTATCCACCTCTATTTCTAACGGTTCCTCTAACCTTTTACTTAGAAAAGAAGTATGATTGGCAAACTTCAAAGATACAAACGACCTACTAGCACTCGAATCGAATAGAGTAAGTGCAGGTAATGAACTAATCATAAAGACACCTTCAACGACATCTGGAATCTTCTTTTCCTCCTTAGTAATAATTTGGAAGGCGTCCTTTAGGCTTAGGGATGTCCATCTTCTTTCCTCCAACATCCTTATGCTTTAGTTCAGGACAACTGCTACGATGGTGCCCCTGTTTGTAACACTGCTAACACAAGTTGATGGGGCTTGAGAGTTAATACGAAACATGCCCCGATTTCCCACATCTAAAAATCGTAGGGGTTTTGAGCCGACACTCCCCCAAGTGCTCTTTCCCACAAGTTCAACATTGTCGGGAACTAGACTTCCCGGCCACCTTCTTTGTTGGGCTAGAGAATTTAGCCTTTTTGGGAGTCGCCACAACTCCTTCTATCTTCCTCTTTTCACCCCGCTCCTCTTGCCTCTTCAACTCCACTTCCCTCTCATGGCACTTGTTAATGAGTTCAACTAAAGTAGTGCATTGGGAGGGCAAGAAAAACTCTTGATATTCAATAGACAGGACCGAGAATAATCGGTCTATCTTCATCTTCTCAGTTTCCACAAGATCCGGGCAAAACTGAGCCTTATCATAAAACTCACCCGCGATCTCGTTGATAGACTCCTGCGTCTGCCTGATATGGATGAATTCCTCGGTGATCCAGTCCACTTTCACCTATGGACTATGATACTTAAGAAAGACCTCCTTGAACTCCAACCAAGACATCGCCTTGATACACCCTCATTTCTCCTCTCCTTTCGGAGGACCTCACCCCAATCCTTAGCTCTTCCCCAGAGCAAGTTCATAGCAAAAGTCACTTCATCCTTGGTCGATACATGGCTTGTTTCAAAAGTCGATTGTTACACCTCCAAATTTATTTACTTCATAAATAAATAAATAAATTAAGGTTGCAACGATTGCTAACATTACACAACAACGGAAGCAAATTGTGGACTTTTAAAGTGTCGAACACCCTTACAAGGACTTACTGAGTACAAAGACCTAAGACATATAGGTACTAAAAGACATGACATTAAATGACCATGTGTCTTTGTCTGCTAAGGTTTTAATCCAATTGTTTATCCTATTCCAACCGTGCCATAGTCATGTGGTACCTGAAAAACATACTTAAAAAATGTCAACGTAATGTTGGTGAGTTCACAGGTTTGAGTGTTGCAATGAAAAGCAGTTTTCCATGAAAGCATTGATAACATGTGATAGATCCCAAACATATGGCTCACAGTGCTATAATGACTCTAGACAAGAACTGATCAACAAATCAGCTATAGATCAGCAGTTTATTGAGGAATCAAAAGAAACATAAGAAAAAGAGCTTAAACGAAGAGCAAGAACACCATGATTTCAATAACAATCCACTAAGTTGAATATAGATTAGCTCCTGGATAACAAACGGCTACAACCATCAACCACCATGCACCCCGGGTGGGCTCCCCCGGGGTGGTGGAACAAACATACACCAACACCAATCAAACTAAGCAAATACAAATAACAATAAGAAACTTTGTGAGGAAGAAGCTCAAAATGCTATGAAAATGGTCAGGTATATATAGGAAACCTGAGAGAGTCGCCAAGCAGATTTTTGACTCTCAGTGAGAGTCAACTGAAACCGACCTAGCGACTCTCTTAGAGTCGGCTGAAGCCAGCCTAGTGACTCTCAGAGAGTCAGCTGAATTCAGCCTAGCGACTCTCAGAGTGTCGCTAGGGACTCTCAGACCAATTTTCATACGTGAACCTAAACTTCTCGTGATCACTTGAATTGATAAACATCATTCTCAAACTAGACCTAATAACATGTACATGGCCATAATATGAAACCGTTTTGCTTGAAAACATTGATAAAGTGTAAGTGGCCATAATATGAAACCATTTTCCTTGAAAACATTTGTTGAAACGTGATAAACCGCTGTATTCCAGTCAAAGTATACGGGCTAGTTTATAATTAATGTAAGTTATGAAATGGTCTAGGTTGGTTACAGCGGACTCTCGCTGAGAGTCGGCCGTGCATATTGCCGACTCTTGCTATGTTATATAAATAGCTGACCAATTTCTTGACAATTAGACCTTTTGATAGAATTTCTATGTAATTGCTGCTTGTTAGGCTTGCTAGAGGGGGTTGTTGTAATCTTTTGGTTATCCGGGAGCTAATCTGAATTCATTCCAGTGGATTTATGAGAATATGTGTATTTTATGTTTCATTCTTGTTGCTCTTCATCTTTGCTTTGATTGATTCATCAACAAACAGCTTCACAATAGCTGATTTGTTGATTTAATCTCGACTAGAATCATTCTAGTTGATGTGTTAGGATTTGAACAACTTTTTGGCACAAAACTTCGCTCATTTCATGATCAATTCTTGGTTATTTTCCACGTTTAGACACTTATTTGCTTCGTTTCCAGTTTTGTAGGTTTTTGTGAAGCTAAGTGAACAAACAAAAGAATTCCAAGAATAAAGATGAAGTTTTAGGGTTTCTGAGTTGGAGGCATGGTCGTGCCCACTACTTGGCACGGCCATGCCAAGCTTGCAAACCCTAGACACGTCGCATCCCGCATCTGACACGACCGCGCCAAGCCAAGTTCTCGAGCACAGCCGTGCTCAAAAGCCTCTACTACCGCGTGTCACCCCGTGAGTCTGATTCATGACCTCAGACCCGTACTTCCTCGTTCTATGGGACCTAATAGCAGCTTCGGATCGGTCAACTCTCTGCCCACGACCGCGCTAGTCCTTTGGCACGGTCGCGTCCCGACAACAGGCACGGTCGTGCCTCCCCATGTGGCACGGTCGTGCCTCCTCAATTCTATAAATGCAGAAGTTTCTCTTTCATTCGGACATTCAGTGACAAGAGCAAAAACCCACTATTTTGTGCTCGAACCAACTCTGCTCCAGCCGTATTTCAAGCTTCTAGGAAAGATTACAACATCAAGAGGATTACCATACATCAATAACAACATCTAGGCTTAAAGGAGTGGTTTGATTATTGTATTTATATCATGTTTCCTACCATTTTTCTCTGCTTATTTATCATTCTTGAGCTCATGATGAACTAAAAATCTTGTTCACTTTGTTTTAGATGAAGTTTAGAATCTTTTGACAACATTTATGGATTATTGGTAATCATTGTGTTAATGTTTATTCTTCAATGAAACTATATGTTTGAGAATCTAAAGTTGTTTGTAAGGCTTGTATTCGTGTATGCTCATATTCATGAATTAGTGTATGTTTGTATGCTAGTTTGTGGCTTTTGACTAAGAATGGTGGATGAAGTCTTGCTTATGATTTATGATTCTTGAATGTGTATCCTTATGCTTGTGTTTGGAAACACAAAGTGTTTATTATGATGTTTCATTCTTAGTATTATGTTTATCTAGGATTTTCTGACACAATCCCCTGATTTATATAAACATTGTACGAACATTATATGTTGAAGAAGTGCATGTGATTGTCTAATTAAATTAACTTGAGGTGGGTAGTGTGCTTTTCATATTATCTTTCCAACTAGTTGTTGGATTAGTGTACCTTGATCGGAAAGTAGTTCAATCTTCATAAACATTGACATGATTACAACACGGGAGCTTCATGTCACACCCCGACCGATGGCGGAATCATCGGGGCGGGACATGTAGACTGTTCATAAGCACAAGGTTGACTAAATTGAAATATAATAATTGTCAAATTCCATTACAAACATTCAATCAAAACCAATTCCAAGAAAAGAAACATAATTGAAATACATAAGTTCTTTATTTATTTTAACTAGGTCCAAGCCTATATGTAGCACATCTTGATCAATCTCACATATTAGGACCTGAAACATTAATAAAATAAAGTCAACTAAAAAGTTGGTAAGTATAAGACAGGTTTGTATATAGATAGCATATAGTTGTAAAACAAATCCTTACATAACATGATAAATAAGGCATTTATGGGGAGCAACTATTGTGTAACCAAGTACAATCAAACCTTTGTAACTAGCATGCAAATTGTGTTGTCGGTATCAATCACCCTAATCTAGGTGGGTTTGTCAGACTCAATAGATCTATCATTGAAAACCGTCGGCTTGAATTGTTAATGATTGCACATAAGTGTTCACAAAAGTTAGCACACATAGCACTCGGGCATAAAGCTCAAATTTGCACACATGAATGTAAATAGGATTTGTACGTATGTTGTTTGTGTAAATGTAAACATGTAATTTGAATAGTGTTCATGTTTTACCCCAAAAATATAAAAGAGTAAAAGGGGCTATGTATACTCACTTGGTTTGAAGGCGTAGCTAACAAAGATACTAGATAGAATAAAGATCCTTTAAATGCACAAGTTAACCTAAAGTGTAATGTATATGGTATTAATAGTGTGCACAAAAGTTTAAGTCTAAAGTTGCATTTGGACTTGTGTAAAAAGTCATTGATTTGTAATTGAAAGTATTGAATAAAATATAAAGTTTGAAAGAATATTTTTAGAATATTTTGATTAAGATTTGAGTTTGAATAATTAAATAAGTAATGTAAATGATTATTGTTTATGAAAACATTGTAAGTATTAGTTATAATTTAGTATAAATAATTAATTGTTTTTGTTTAAATATAAATTAAATAAATAATCATTTATTTATTTATTTATTTATAATATATGTAACGTAAGCATTAAAATACTTTTTAAGGTTTAACAATAAATGTAAATTAATTTTTATAAACTTTAAATAAATAATTTTCTATTTATTCCAAGACTAAATATTTGATCTTTCTAAATAGGATTAAATGCATTTTTATAAAAATCAACTATTTTTATTTTGCAATTTAATCAAAATATTTATTGTTTAAAAAATATTTAAAATTATAATTCTGCCAAAAATTTAACTCACACACGACCGTGCCTGGGAAGGGCACGATCGTGCTCAAACCACGGGCGCGACCATGCTAGCCAGGGCGCGACCGTGTTGATCAAACAGAGGCTTAACTAACTAAATTATTAGGCACGACCGTGCCTTGGCCAGGCACGATCGTGTCTATGATACTAAGACACGATTGAGATTAGCCAAAGGGCATGATTAGGTCTGGACAGGAGGACACGACCGCGCTGGTAGTCAGCACGACCGTGTCTCATGAGGCACAACCGCGCTAGATGATTAGCGCGACCACGTCTGTTCCAAATCAGGCACGAATTGACTAATTCTTATAATAACAGGGTTGGAAATCATAGGGCTTTCACCCATTAGATTATTTCGAGTCTTTTTGCATAGATTAATTGGATTTAAAACGTGTCTAGAGTCGGATTCGATTAAATCATTTCTGAACGAAAACTAGATTCGGGTGTAAGATGATTTCCATATTAGAAGCCCAAATTAACATGGGGCTTTTGATCTAAAGACTAAATCGATAGAGGACAAGGTTTCAATTACCCGGAATAATGGCGAATTGATAGCAAACGGTAGGAAGGAGTTCCGGCGTAGGCGAGCTTGGTTTCCGGTGCTCCTTGCTGCGATTCCGGCTGTCTCAAAGTTTTCAGGAGTTTCTGAGAAGGTCGATGGAGTGTTTGGTTGGGGAAATTTCACTCCAGGATAGAATAATCGATGTTCAAGGGAGAGGATTTTCAAATTAGGAGGTTTTGATTTTCTGGAATCGGTTTTCTGATGTTAATGGTTACAATTGATATTATTCGTTTCTTTGTTAATGAAAGTGAAACCTATATCGGTTACGACACTCAACGATCTCGCGTTTAAAACTGATTTTACGTTTCAACTGGTACTAGGCGCGACCGTGCCAAAGCACTTGGCGCGATCGTGCCAAAACGAGGCGCGACCGTGCCTATTAGCGTTTCTTGCTATTTTTCAACATCAGACCTTGTAACTTTAGTCTCTTGCCATATTTGTATAATTAGATACTTATGTATTGTTTTAACAGGATATAACCGAGTAAAATTTGCGGATTTGCATTGAAATATAGTATTAAATTGATGGTACGAAAAGAAACAAAACAGTGCACTAGAATTGAGTTTGAAATGTATTACATTGAATTGAAAATACGGATACTAAAAATAAAAAATGTTACAGTCTCCCCATGTTGAGGGAATTTCGTCCCGAAATTTAGCTAGAGGAAGCTACGGCATCAGTGAAAAGATGGGGGTACTTGAGTTTCATTTGGTCCTCTCGTTCCCAAGTAAACTCAGGACCACGTTTAGATTCCCAGCGAAGCTTGACAATAGGAATACGGCTTCGCTTGAGCTGTTTGATTTCACGATCCATGATTTCTACCGGTCTCTCAACGAAGTGCATCGTTTCGTCAATGTGCACGTCGTCAAGAGGTATGTGAAGATTTTCATCAGCAAGGCATTTCTTCATATTAGACACATGAAATGTAGGATACACGTTACCAAGTGATGGAGGTAACTCGAGTTTGTAAGCCACTTTCCCAATCCTTTCAAGGATTTTGAATGGGCCAACATAGCGAGGTGCTAACTTACCTTTCTTTCCAAAATGGATCACACCCTTCCACGGTGACACCTTAAGAAGAACGAGGTCACCGACTTGGAATTCCAAGGGTTTTCGTCGTTTGTCGGCATAACTCTTTTGCCGACTTCTCACTACTCGAATGTTGTCACGGATTTGGATAATTTTGTCGGATGTTTCTTGAATTAGCTTGGGACCGATGATTTGTGCTTCACCAATCTCGTTCCATAGAGAGCTTCAAATGGAGCCATGTTGATACTCGTGTGGTAGCTATTATTGTAGGATAACTCAATTAGGGTAAATGTGAATCCCAATTTCCACCAAAATTGATTACACAAGCTCTAAGCATGTCTTCAAGAGTTTGGATTGTTCGGTCGGTTTGACCATCAGTTTGAGGATGGTAAGCCGTGCTCAAATCCAATCGTGTGCCAAGAGCAGTTTGGAGAGATTGCCAAAATTGAGAAGTGAACCGGGCATCTCGGTCGGATATTATGTTCAAGGGAACACCATGACGGCTCACAATTTCGTCGATGTAAATTCGGGCTAGTTTCTCAACCCGATAGTCTTCACGGATAGGCAAGAAATGAGCAGATTTGGTGAGACAATCAATGATTACCCAAATGCTATCATAACCACTCGAGGTGCGAGGGAGTTTGGTAATAAAATCCATGGCTAAGTTCTCCCATTTCCACACGGGAATTTCCGGTTGTTCAAGTAATCCGGAAGGACGTTGGTGTTCGGCTTTGACTTTGGAACACGTTAGACATTTGGCAACATAGTAAGCAATGTCCTTTTTCATACTGGGCCACCAATATTGTTGGCGAAGATCTTGGTACATTTTATCCGCACCAGGATGAATAGAATAACGAGTCTTGTGAGCCTCGTTCATGAGAAATGTACGGAGATCATCACGATCGGGAATCCAAATACGGTTCAAGTAATAAAGTAAGCCATTGGATTTTGATTCGAGTAGGAGTTCAACACCACACGACATTTCCTCATACATGTTACCCTCGGTGACTGAGACGTGTTGAGCTTCTAAGATGCGGTTTTGAATGTCGGTTTGAATTCGAAAACATTGAATCATGACATGGTCCTTTCGACTCAAAGCGTCGGCTACAACATTCGCTTTGCCGGGATGGTAACGAATCTCGCAGTCATAGTCGTTAAGGAGTTCAACCCAATGTCGTTGCCTCATATTGAGTTCTTTTTGGTTGAAAATGTGTTGAAGACTTTTGTGGTCGGTGAACACCACACATTTTGTGCCATAGAGGTAATGTCTCCAAATCTTCAATGCGAATACGACCGCACCCAACTCGAGATCGTGCGTCGTATAATTCTTCTCATGAATCTTAAGTTGCCTTGATGCATAAGCGATCACTTTGCCTCGTTGCATGAGGACACAACCGAGTCCTTGGTTAGAAGCATCACAATAGACAACTAAATCATCATTCCCATCAGGGAGGGTCAAAATGGGAGCATTGCACAACTTTTGCTTAAGGGTTTGGAAAGCTTCTTCTTGTTTTGGTCCCCATTCATAAGTCTTACCCTTGTGGGTCAAAGCGGTAAGGGGGACAGCAATCTTAGAGAAGTTTGAGATGAAATGACGGTAATATCCCGCAAGACCAAGAAATGAACGAACTTCAGTGGGAGTCTTCGGGGCATTCCAAATCTTAACCGTTTTGATCTTAGCAGGGTCAACATGAATACCCTTGTCGTTGACAATATGACCAAGAAATTGAACTTCTTTTAACCAAAATTCACATTTGGAGAATTTGGCATATAGTTGTTCTTTCTTCAAGAGATCCAAAACCAATCTAAGATGTTGCTCATGATCGGCTTTAGTCTTGGAATAGATTAAGATGTCATCGATGAAAATGATCACGAACTTATCAAGGTACGGTTTGCACACATGATTCATGAGGTCCATGAAAACTGCGGGTGCATTGGTTAGTCCAAAAGGCATAACCATGAACTCATAGTGACCATACCTTGTTCGGAAGGAAGTCTTTGGAATATCGTCTTCTTGCACACGGAGTTGGTGATAACCGGATCGAAGGTCAATCTTCGAGAAGCAAGTAGAGCCTTGAAGTTGATCGAAGAGATCATCAATTCTAGGCAAAGGATAACGGTTTTTGATAGTAAGCTTGTTGAGTTCGCGATAGTCAATACACATGCGGAATGATCCATCTTTCTTTTTGACGAACAAGACGGGTGCACCCCACGGTGAATGACTTGGATGAATGAATCCCTTGTCAGAGAGCTCTTGGAGTTGACTCGCAAGTTCTTGCATTTCAGAAGGTGCAAGACGGTATGGAGCTCTAGCCACGGGGTTAGCTCCGGGAACAAGATCAATACGAAATTCTACTTGCCGAACGGGTGGAAGGCAGGATAAATCTTCGGGGAACACTTCAGGAAAATCTCGGATAATGGGGATGTCTTGAATACTCTTCTTTTTGACATCTTTTTGAACGATATGGGCCAAAAAGGCCACGTACTTCTTTTGTAAGTACTTTTGAGCAGTAGTGCATGACATTAATTTAAGCCCTTTGCAAGGCTTTTCACCAAAGACTCTTAGTGTTCCCCTGACAGAAGGGGTATTCGAATGCACTTCTCAAAACAAATTACTCCGGCATGGTAACTTGACAACCAATCCATGACTATGATGATATCAAAGCTTCCTAGTGGCATTGGAACAAGGTTGATTGGGAATGTATGATTATTAAGTTCTAAAGAGCAATCATAGATAATGGATTTAATTGTAAGGGAGTCACCATTTGCTACTTCAACGGTAAATGTTTTCTCTAAAAGGGATCGTGTCTTTGCAACTAAAGGATCGAAGTTAAGCGACACAAAACTTTTATCGGCACCGGTAACAAATAAAATGGAGGCATATTGACTATTTACAATGAACGTACCATTGACCACGTCATTGTTGGCTTGAGCTTCGTTAGCGTTTATGTTGAAAGCACGCCCACGAGCTCCACCTTGTCTAGCATTGGTAAATCTTGGGCATTGATCACGGAAATTATTCGGGTTGCCACATTCATAACATGCACGCCCATTTGCAATAGCGGTAGTACCTTGATTAGTCACTTGGGTGTTGGTTTGGTTTGGTGGGTTGACTTGGCCCGCAAGAGCTTTGGCCCTATAAACATTGACCGTATGGCCATATCTCCCACAATGAGTACAAAGGCGACATGGGATGCTTTGGGGATGATGATAGTTGCAGGTGGCACAAAACGGGTAGATTCCAACATATGGCTTTTTGGCCGGTGCTTGAACCATAGGTGCAGCTTGGTTAACAGGTATAGCAGGAGTGACCACAGCATAATTTCTAGTCTTTGTCTTTCTATTATTGCGAGAGGGTTCAGATGTGGCTTCTTTGATGTGGGTAGGAGGGGTTATGGTGTCAGAAACTTTCTTGGTGCCCTTTTTAGTAAGAGTCCCCGCCTTCACATGGTTATCGGTTAAGGTAGCGGACAAACGGATCGCATCCTCAAGTGTTGCAGGATTTCTTCCTAGGACAGTATCTTGAATTTGCCTCGGTAGTCCCCCAATATAATTTTCAATGCAGCGGGACAAAGGAGTGACCATGTGGGGCACGAGAAGACTTAACTCGTGAAACCGAGTTGTATATGCCAAGCTTTCACCACTATCTTGGGCAAGATCCCAAAACTCAGCTTCAAGTTTCTTCACTTCATTTCAAGGACAGAATTCCTCAGTCATTAGCCTTTTAACCTCATTCCAAGGTAAGGCCATTGCTACATCCATACCTCTATTCCTTTTCTCCCCATTCCACCACGTGAGTGCCCGTTTTTGTAGAACACTTGTGGCATGACGAACACGGAGGTTGTCGGGGCGGTCACTATTAAGAAAGGTATTCTCAATGCTTTCGAACCATTGAAGGAGTCCAGTAGCTCCTTCGGTACCATAGAACTTGGGAGGATTACACGAGTTGAAATGTTTGAAAGTGCATTGAGATGGGTTGTTACCACCATTTCCACCATTACCACTATTACTACCATTTCCACCATTGTTGCCATTGGTGGCACTATTAGCTTGAGTGAGTTGTGTCACGAGTTGTGTGAGAATAGCAGCAATGTCGGTATTGGTGTTGGTCGTGGGAGCACGACGAGGAGGCATTCTACAGATTTTCACAAGACAAGAAAAGATGTAAGAACTTATGAGAATTGTTTGGATTTAATATAATAAGATAACAAAATAAATAGATAATCATAGTTTGGATTGTACTCAAATAGTGATATAATCACTCGAATACTATGACACATTAAGGTTAATTAAACTTATATAATTTTCAAGGAGACATGCTTTAGCCTATAAGTAAACACTCATCTCGGGAATTCCCAGGAAAGCATACGGGTCCCTCGGTTGATTGGGATTTATGCGAAATGCTTTCCTAGACAGAAAACCCAAAATACAGGTGTCACTCTTCCAGATTGCACGTGTCCTCAAATAATTAACAAAGCTTAAAAACCTTAACGAGGAAATAAAGAAATTTTATGGATCTAGCTTCATGAAGTTTCCACATGCTTAGAAAGATAAAGATAGAGAAGAAGATAAGAATATTATGAGGTTTTAGGATATAGGAAAGGATATTGTTTATTTAATTTACCATTTAAGTATATACTAATAAGTCATGGATTTTCAAAAATTAAGTCATCAAATAAAATAATAACTAATCATAGTAAGCATGTTGCACATAGCATGTAACACATAACATATAACATATAGCATGTAGCATATAACATGTAATCATGAAACATAGCATAGGTAGGTGTCCTAAAGTTATAGTCTAGGTCAAGGTGTCTAATAACCTAATTCCCTATAACCAAGGCTCTGATACCAATCTGTCACACCCCGACCGATGGCGGAATCATCGGGGCGGGACATGTAGACTGTTCATAAGCACAAGGTTGACTAAATTGAAATATAATAATTGTCAAATTACATTACAAACATTCAATCAAAACCAGTTCCAAGAAAAGAAATATAATGGAAATACATAAGTTCTTTATTTATTTTAAGTAGGTCCAACACTATATGTAGCACATCTTGATCAATCTCACATATTAGGACCTGAAACATGAATAAAATAAAGTCAACTAAAAAGTTGGTGAGTATAACACATGTTTGTCTATAGATAGCATATAGTTGTAAAACAAATCCTTACATAACATGATAAATAAGGCATTTATGGGGAGCAGCTATTGTGTAACCAAGTACAATCAAACCTTTGTAACTAGCATGCAAATTGTGTTGTCGGTATCAATCACCCCAATCTGGGTGGGTTTGTCAAACTCAATAGATCTGTAATTGAAAACCGTCGGCTTGAATAGTTAATGATTGCACATAAGTGTTCACAAAAGTTAGCACACATAGCACTCGGGCATAAAGCTCAAATTTGCACACATTAATGTAAATAGGATTTGTACGTGTGTTGTTTGTGTAAATGTAAACATGTAATTTGAATAGTGTTCATGTTTGTATACTCACTTGGTTTGAAGGCGTAGCTAACAAAGATACTAGATAGAATAAAGATCCTTGAAATGCACAAGTTAACCTAAAGTGTAATGTATATGGTATTAATAGTGTGCACAAAATTTTAAGTCTAAAGTTGCATTTGTACTTGTGTAAAAAGTCATTGATTTGTAATTGAAAGTATTGAATAAAATATAAAGTTTGAAAGAATATTTTGATTAAGATTTGAGTTTGAATAATTAAATAAGTATTGTAAATGATTATTGTTTATGAAAACATTGTAAGTATTAGTTATAATTTAGTATAAATAATTAATTATTTTTGTTTAAATATAAATTAAATAAATAATCATTTCTTTATTTATTTATTTATAATATATGTAACGTAAGCATTAAAATACTTTTTAAGGTTTAACAATAAATGTAAATTAATTTTTATAAACTTTAAATAAATAATTTTCTATTTATTCCAAGACTAAATATTTGATCTTTCTAAATAGGATTAAATGCATTTTTATAAAAATCAACTATTTTTATTTTGCAATTTAATCAGAATATTTATTGTTTAAAAAATATATAAAATTATAATTCTGTCAAAAATTTAACTCACACACGACCGTGCCTGGGAAGGGCACGATCGTGCTCGAACCACGGGCGCGACCATGCTAGCCAGGGCACGACCGTGTTGATCAAACAGAGGCTTAACTAACTAAATTATTAGGCACGACCGTGCCTTGGCCAGGTACGATCGTGTCTATGATTCTAAGACACGACTGAGATTAGCCAAAGGGCATGATTGGGTCTGGACAGGAGGACACGACCGCGCTGGTAGCCAGCACGACCGCGTCTCATGAGGCACGACCGCGCTAGATGATTAACGCGACCGCGTCTGTTCCAAATCAGGAATGAATTGACTAATTCTTATAATAACAGGGTTGGAAATCATAGGGCTTTCACCCATTAGATTATTTCGAGTCTTTTTGCATAGATTAATTGGATTTAAAACGTGTCTAGAGTCGGATTCGATTAAATCATTTTTGAACGAAAACTAGATTCGGGTGTAAGATGATTTCCATATTAGAAGCCCAAATTAACATGGGGCTTTTGATCTAAAGACTAAATCGATAGAGGACAAGGTTTCAATTACCCGGAATAATGGCGAATTGATAGCGAACGGTAGGAAGGAGTTCCGGCGTCGGCGAGCTTGGTTTCAGGTGCTCCTTGCTGCGATTCCGGCTGTCTCAAAGCTTTCGGAAGTTTCTGAGAAGGTCGATGGAGCGTTTGGTTGGGGAAATTTCACTCCAGGATAGAATAATCGATGTTCAAGGGAGAGGATTTTCAAATTAGGAGGTTTTGATTTTCTGGAATCGGTTTTCTGATGTTAATGGTTACAATTGATATTATTCGTTTCTTTGTTAATGAAAGTGAAACGTATATCGGTTACGAGACTCAACGATCTCGCGTTTAAAACTGATTTTACGTTTCAACTGGTACTAGGCGCGACCGTGCCCAAACGAGGCGCGACCGTGCCAAAGCACTTGGCGCGACCGTGCCAAAACGAGGCGCGACCGTGCCTATTAGGGTTTGTTGCTATTTTTCAACATTAGACCTTGTAACTTTAGTCTCTTGCCATATTTGTATAATTAGATACTTATGTATTGTTTTAAGATGATATAACCGAGTAAAATTTGCGGATTTGCATTGGAATATAGTATTAAATTGATGGTACGAAAAGAAAAAAAACAGTGCACTAGAATTGAGTTTGAAATGTATTACATTGAATTGAAAATATGGATACTAAAAATCAGAAATGTTACACTTCATTGCATGATTTTAGGTGGTTAGTTGGTATCATTCATTCTTGCTTTCCGAATGGTCATTTGGTTAGATGTCATTGACGAGAATTTAGTCAATCTATGTTTCGTGTATTTTCCATTTTTCCATGAGTATATTGAATGTATTGTAGATGGATTCGACACCGAAGTGATCTTTATTCCTTGATTGTTTATCTTGTGATTTTAGTCTAGTTTATTATATATTTGCATGTTAGTTAATTAAACAAACTCTTCAAAATATCTTTTTACCATCACTTGATTGGATTTTAGTTTCAGTCTACTATTGCATTCCACCGTATCCATGGATTGATATCTGGTTCTTACCTTTACTATATTGCTATCTGACGGGTACCCTTGCCCGATGTGTGTGTGATTAGTCTTTGGTAAAAACCCATTTTAAAACTCTAATTGTGTGACAAATACTTATAAAAATATATACATAGTTTGTACGCATCAAGTTTTTGGCACCGCTGCATGGGATACGGTTTTGCGAGAACGATTGGAATTGATTTTTAGTCAGTTAGTATATATTTGTGCATATCATATCTTCTTCTTTGTTGTTTTCAATTTTCGTGTATAGATAGTTTGCATTTTTACTTGATATTTTTAGTAGCAGTTGTATATATATTTTAGTTAATCTTATTTCCATTTTATTTTTATTTTTATTTATTTTATTTTGTCTAACTTGTGTTTTCATTTTCCTAGGTTTGTTCATTTAAATCTAACTTGTCTTGAAGATCGTGCATGTCCTCAACTCCCGCCAGGAAGGTGCTTGAGCCGTCTTCCGAGCCGGAGCGCGATCTTCATCAGAGATTGCGTGTCCGTTCCCGATTTGTGGCCGAGTTACTCAGCTTGACGAGGTTGACGAAATGGCGAACGAGGATGAGGGTAGGACACTTTCGGATTTCGGAAAACCGACACTTGCGGGTTTGGACTTAAGCATCAATAAGATTTTGGCAAACCGACACTTGTGGGCCCATTCCCAACTGTTGGAATGCATCAGTTCGAGTTCAATTCCAGCATCACCCAAATGGTGCAAAACATGTGGCATTTTGACGTCAAGGATCACGAGGATCCTAATACTCATTTGGCCGGTTTCTTAGAGATTTGCGCCACATTCAAAATCCGTGACGCTACCGACGATGCTATTTGTCTCCGGTTGTTCCCGTTTTCCTTAAGAGATCGAGCCAAGGCTTGGTTACTGTCACTTCCCCCTCGTTCCACTAGCACCTGGGACCAGATGGCTGCTAAATTCTTAGAGAAGTACTTCCCTGTAGAGAAAATAGCAATGTTGAGGGCTAGGATTCTTTCTTTCCAGCAGGATGATGGGGAGACGACCTATGAGGCGTGAGAGAGATTCAAAGAGTTGATGAGGAAGGTTCCCCACCATGGATTGTTGAAATGGCAGCAGTGTGAGACCTTCTACAATGGTCTAGATATGACAGGGAAGCAGCTGATCGACGCATACGCGGGTGCAGACATCGGAACGAAGACACCCAGGAGGCGTATGACTTACTAGAGAAGGTGGCGTCGATGAGTTACACTCAGCATACTTCTCGAGCGAGGACTCAGAGGCAGGGTGTCCATTACGTGGATAGAATCACCTCTTTAGCTGCCCAGGTGGAAGCACTTTCCACCAAGATTGATCAGATGCAGGTCCACAAGGTTCAGTCCTTGTGTGAGTTATGTGGTGGGGCGCATCCATCGAGTGCTTGTCAGATTGGGAATCAGGGGAGCCACGAGCAGGTTGATTTCATGTCCAACCAGAATTGTCCCCAAAATAATCCCTACAACAACACATATAATCCGGGGTGGAGGAATCACCCGAATTTCAGTTGGAAGTCTGGCAACAATAGCCAGCAACCACTAGGATTCACTCCTCGCCCCTCATTCCAGCATCAGTCCCACCAGTCTCAGGGACAGGGTTCCCATTCCAGACATCAGCAGAACCAGTTTCAAGGTCAAGATTCTAGCAGCGGTTCACCGCCCGCATCTGAGGGTAAATCCAGTCTAGAGGACATGGTTGCACGGCTTCTTACCAACTCGGAAAGTTTGAATCTGTTCACCGAGAAGCAGAACCGTTATATGGAGGAGGGTTTTCACACGCATGAGACTGAGCTGAGGAATCAGAAGGCTTCGATCCAGACTATCGAGAATCAGGTTGGACAGATCGCGAAGCTCCTTTCTGAGAGACCGCCAGGTAGCCTTCCTAGCAAAACTGAGACTAATCCTAAGGCTCATGTGAAGGCTCTCACTTTGTGGAGCGGTAGAGCCACGTGACAAGACCCACCAGTCCCTGTGCCAGCATCATCCAAGGAGGAGGTTGTGATTGAGATTCCGGATGAGACACCATCGAGGGAGAAGCCGACGAGCGCATCACGCCCAAGAGGCTGTGAAAGATTATACTCTGTCCATTCCATACCCGAGCAGGTTGAGGAAACAGAAGATGAATGAGCATTATGGAAAGTTTTTGGGGCGGTTCAAGTAGTTGCATATCAACTTGCCATTTGTGGAGGCTTTAGCTCAGATGCCTAAGTATGCGAGATTCTTGAAGGACTTCCTCACGAACAAGAGGAAATTGGAGGAGTTGTCTCAGGTGATGCTGAAAGAGGAGTGTTCGGCTGTGATTGAGAACAAGGTACAGGAGAAGATGAGAGATGCGGGGAGTTTTACCATCCCCTGTTTGATAGGTAGCATGTCTGTTAGCAATGCCTTAGCTGACCTTGGTGCTAGCATTAACCTCATGCCACATGTGGTCTTTGCTATGCTTGAGTTGGAGAAGCTAAACCGACACTCATGAGAATCTAGTTGGCCAATCGTTTGGTCAAGTATCCGCGAGGGATAGTGGAGAACATGTTGGTTAAGGTTGATCGCTTTGTGTTTCCAGTAGACTTTGTGATTCTAGACATGGATGAGGACAAGAATGTTCCTATTATCCTTGGTCGACCGTTCCTGGCCACCGCTAAGGCCCTGATTGATGTGTATTCGGCAGGCTTACACTGAGGGTGGATGATGAGGAGTTACCTTTGACATTGGGAGATCCATGCACCACACCTAGAATCAGGATGATTCACTCTACTTCATCGAGACTGTTTATTCTTGTGTGGGTAATCATCTCCAGGACACACCTGTGGAGGAGTATCCGGACACGAAGATTGTTCAAGGGGAGACACTCGATCCAGTTGGTGAGGATCAGTTTGAGGAGCAGATGGCCAGCCAGAAGGGCCATGAGTTTCCCTCGTGTCTAGAGGTGTTTGAGATTGTTGATAGAGGGTCTGAGCCGAATGAGCGGCCTTATGTTGACGACCCACCACCTGTTGAGCTTAAGGAGCTCCTGAGCCATTTGGAGTACGCCTTTTTGGATGGTGAGTCTCGGTTACCCGTCATTATTGCCTCTGATTTGACGTGTGATGAGAAGGAGAGGCTATTAGAGGTGTTGAAGCAGCACAAGTAGGCCATTGCATTGAGGATTATGGCATTAAGGGAATTAATCCCTCTTTTTGTACCCATAAGATCCTAATGGAGGATGATTTCCGGCCCGTTTTGCAGCACCAGAGGAGGTTGAACCCGAATATGCAAGAGGCGGTGAAGAAAGAGGTGATCAAGTTACTTGACGCTGGTTTGATTTATCCCATTTCTGATTCACCTTGGGTCAGCCCGGTCCAGGTTTTCCCCAAGAAAGGGGGTATGACTGTTATCACCAACGAGAGGAATGAGCTGATTCCTACTCATACAGTCACAGGTTAGCAAGTTTGCATTGATTATAGCAAACTCAATGATGCTACTAGGAAGGACTATTTTCCCCTCCCGTTGATTGATCAGATGTTGGAGATATTGTCGTGGAATATGTTCTACTATTTCCTAGATGGCTTATCTGGCTACTTCCAGATCCCGATTGCTCATGAGGACCAGAAGAAGACGACATTCATATGTCCCTATGTCACATTTGCTTACCGGCGGATGCCCTTTGGATTTTGTAATGCCCCGGCCACCTTCCAGCATTGAATGGTGGCCATTTTTCATGATATGATTGAGGACTCCATGGAGGTTTTCTTGGATGATTTTTCTGTGTTTGGGAGTTCCTTCGATCAATGTCTCAGGAATCTGAAGAAAATGTTGGCCAGATGTGAGGAGGCCAACCTAGTGTTGAATTAGGAGAAGTGCCACGTCATGGGGAAGGAGGGCATTGTGCTTGGGCACAAGATTTCACGTGCGGGGCTTGAGGTTGATCGAGCCAAGATTGAGACTATATCTAAGCTCCCGCCGCCTACTTCTGTGAAATCTATCCGAAGTTTCCTTGGTCACTGATGTGGTCCAGACGGTCTGTAAAAGCACTAATAAAAACCTAATTTAGACACCTAAGTAAATAATGGAATACCTATGAACTAGACCACACAGACAGGCAAGTGAACCTATCGAGTGTAGCACAACTTAATGGTAAACCGGATTATTGAACCGTAGAGACACTGAATAGCTAAACTAGACTCTGACTCGAACTAAGAATATTGGTTTGGGGTTTTCTATAACTACTTACTAAACTTATGAATTCAAGATTATGAAATCAGATGAACGACACTTACAATCAAACAAAGACTTGGGAATATCATGAATGAGAAGAACATTGCCTAGGTCGGAATCCTACTTGCAAAGCCAAGACTTCTACCGGTTATGGAAACAATGATGGATCTGGGTATCTAAGGGTAACAGCTCTAGACAACCCAGTTGATCCCTAATCACTCTCAGGGTGTCACCAACAAGGAAACTCTAAAGATGCACAATGCTCACCAGATAGTCGGATTACCTTTCCGTCTCTTCAACAATGATAATGAAACCACATACAGATCACCACTCAGTCTCACTGTCCACAATACATCAGGGAAGCACGGGGTAATCTCAGATCAACATACTATGACTCGGACTTGCAACAATTACTAAGAACCTAAGGCAACTTCCTCTCAGACAGTTAACACTCAGAATCCTAATAACGAAGACCAACCGATTACCTCTCACCTTTCGGGTGTCGGTATAAGATGAACACTCAGTCTAATTTACTCTCAATCATAGTTCCTATGGGATACAACGTCTAGAAAACCAATAAACAATCACAAACACACAGTCGGTTATCTAGATATACTACTCAAACTGAAAGACATCACAACCAGCATACGGAACTATAATCAAATGCAAAGCAGATCTAAACATGCATATTCATCATATTAATTAAACTAAGATCTTTACACAATCATCAAACCATCAAAATATTCCAAAAACCATTAAAAGATACGAACTTTACTAAGTATTCATCAATAACCTAGGTAGTATCAATGATCTAGCCAAGAAACATGTTCAAAACATTCAAATAGAAGTAATAAAACATTAACATAGTCTCAATCAACATTTCAATGATGAAAATCAGAACTTTGAAACCGAATAAGCTAATACTAACGAACCCGGATCCGAAAGCCTCAATCTTCGATTGCTCCTCAAACTCCAAAAATTTCGCAGAGAAACCCTATAAAAGCCTGAAAGTCGAACCCCCGGTATTATGGCTATCAAATTCTTTTTATTCGCAAATTAGGGTTTTTTCTCAGAGTTTCCTTATCTCGCCTACCGCGAGACACTTGCATGAGTTCCTCGCGTACCGCCGGGAAAAAATTAGTCAGGCCCGGTTCTTGATTCCCTCGCGTACCGTGAGAACTTGGAGCTGAGTCTTCGCATACCGTGAAGACTTGATTTTCCCACTTTTTAACTTTTAATTATTTGGGACTTGTTCTTGTGCTTGATCTCCTCGGGATTTGACTTGTAATTCACACGAGCACCTGTAAACATAACAAAGACTCAATACGAACCAAAAACGATTCAAAACAGATATAAAACTATCTAAAAACGCATGAGTACAATGGAATAAAGATGTGTGCTTTGCACTACATCAAACATCCCCACACTTAACCTTTTATCGTCATCGAAAAAGTCTGCAATGGAATCACAACTGGAAAACAACTTACATCTTATATATCCTATTAGCGCAAATATACTCACACGTAAAAAGAAATAATCGATATTTCTATCCGATTAAACCCAACCACTAACTTTTAAGCCCCCGATTATGTTCTAATTATTACATTACAAAGCATATCAAAAAATCTATGGGACTCACACTTAGAAGCTACAGCTCTACCTAATCCCATATCAAGGTCATGTCTAGGCCCGGGTTAAACCGTATAGATTTCCCACCACGTTAAACTAAGAATCGCATGTTTTAGAAATTAAGGTGATTAATGGGTGAATGGATGAATAATGAGCATTAAATTAAACAAATGGACCTTGTCTAGAGGCGTTTCAACCAAGTCGCTATCCCGGAGGGTAACACATAGACTACAGTTCTAGTCAATGAAGCAATCAAGAATCACTTAGTGTTGTTTCAACCAGGTTTCCATCCCTGAGGGTAACACATAAGCAAAACTTAAAATTCTAATCAACTAAGCTCATTAATAATGGAATTATGGATTGCGGGCGCCACCGAAACTTGGATTATTTTCATAAAAAGAGAGTGGTGTGCCAAGAAATTTCAAAACCTCCAAATTTTAGCTTAACGTGGTACCTATCACCCTATGTTGACAGTTTCAGATTTATCGACTACCCCTAAGATTACCCACAAGATATCATGATTTAATTCAATTAATTTCCTAATTAACATTCACAGGATATTTAAGCTTTCAAGTTGGCTGGGTCTACAGAAACATCACCAATTAAACGCGTTTTCTATTATTTATATTCATTTAAACTCAACAGTAGATCCAGTTCTACTATCATTTTCTATTTATTATGCAAAAACATTTTTTTGTAGAAGAAAATAAACTAAACTGACTCACTAAACCTAAGAAAGACGCAGTCTCCCATCCCCACACTTGAAACAAATATTGTCCCTAATGTGAACCGAAAAAGAACGAAAAATAAAAGATTGTATCCAGCTCTGCTCTTCCACATGTGCAACCGTATAGCATTTCTTTCACGGCTGTACAAACTCTGCGGGCTGCCTTGTACAAATATAAGATACGGATCAACCCCGCTCGAATGGAGATTGAGTGCGGGCGGAGCGATCAATACCTGCAAAATCAAACTCACAGCACACCCAACAACATCAAACTGACACATAGTACAGATTCAAATTAATAGAAAAGACTCTACTGACTCAATACGACTCAAGATAAGGTAGCTTAACGTACCCGATGAATGAC
The DNA here is from genome assembly GCA_023525975.1 of Smallanthus sonchifolius. Classification (NCBI taxonomy): domain Eukaryota; kingdom Viridiplantae; phylum Streptophyta; class Magnoliopsida; order Asterales; family Asteraceae; genus Smallanthus; species Smallanthus sonchifolius. The sequence goes on along the minus strand of CM042030.1, from coordinate 21,976,166 downwards.
AAACACATACACATGATTGTCAAAGGCAAGGTTAATCATGTTGAACGATCCTTCGGTTTCCCATGGTGATGGTGGTAATGGTGAATGATAATAGATGGAATTGTAATGAGATGATGGTGATGAAAGATGGTGTAGTGGTGAATGGTAACGGGCACGGGAAACCATGAGAAACAAAAGAAGTGGGAGTGATCCAGGGATCCCCCGCGTACCGCGAAAGGTAGGGCAGCACTCCCCTCGTACCGCGAGGAGGCAAGATTTAAGCCGACCACAATAGTTGTCCCTCGTGTACCACGGGGGAGTTTCCTTTGCGCTTCGCATACCATGAGGAACCCTTGGAGATAGAAAGTTTTGAGGGTTTTTTATACATAGCCAAATTTTCACCCCTCAATTCCTTCTTCCCCAAATTTCTTAAAAACCTGTTCTGACTATAAAAACCAAAGTAAAAATACCTAGAACTTCATTCCTGATGATTTTCCTCACCGAATCAAGTGCGAATCCTTGCAAAACACACACAAACAAATACACGCACACCGAAAAGCACCAAAAATAGCACTTTATTAAACCGAAAAGACTCGTACAAACTTTACACCGGGCACTTGCCCGAGACTTAAATAATCCTATAAGTAGGCTTCTCCTTGATTTTAACCGGCACCGCTTTCATTCTGCGCGGTATACCAGCTCTCTTCACCCACAAAACAGTCACAAACACTGAACCTCTATTAAAACTATCACGCATGTCCTTCCACCAACACTTAAACCTACCAGGTCCAAAGGTAACTCGGTTCAAGTACCCTAACAGTTTCTCACCCCCACACGTCCCCACACTTAGGGTCTGCACTATCATCAACTCATGGTAACATCTCAACTCTGGCACCTACTTACATAGCAGCCTAGACCTAGGGGTAACTCGGTCTCGCTCCCCTCAGCATGAACAACAGCAATGGCTAGGGGCTCGGGAATAGGTTTCCCTATGAATGTAGCCTCTATGCTCTCACCCGGATCTTCAGGATCCTCAATACTCTCCACCTTCCCCACACTTGGGGTTTCCAAATCATCTCATCCAGCTCTACCATCATCTTATGCAGACCACTGGGCATCTCATCACCGTATTCATTTGGCTCATTTAGCAAATCCTCTAACTCTAATGCCCAATTAGATGGCTCTACTAACTCAGGGGGGGTGATGTCGCCCAGACGGTCTATATAAAAACTAACAAAACCTAACCTAGACTTCTAAGTAATAAATGGAGTACCGTCGACTAAACGGCACTTATAGACAAGTGTACCTATCGAGTGTAGCACAACTTAATGGTAAACCAAGTTATCGAACCCTAGAGACACTATGTAACAATACTAGACACTGACTCAGACTAAAGATTGATTTGGTTTGGGGGGTTTACTACACTATTGAATTAGCTAATGAATGCAATAAACTAAGATCGACTCAACTATCAAGACAAAGTGATAAGGTGAAATCAGAAGATGGAAAGAATACCACCTAGGTCGGAATCCTACTTGCAAAGCACAACTTCTACCGGTTCTGGAAACTAAGATGGATCTGGGTTTCTAAGGATGACAACTAAAGACTACCTAGTGGATCCCTAATCACACTCAGGCTGTCACCGACTAAGCTACCTAAAGTGTACTAAACTCACCAGATGGTTAGATCACCTCTCGGGTATTTCAAACAATGATAAAGTACCCACAGGACAGATCACCTTTCAGTCTCACTGTCCACGATACATTCAAAGAATGCATGGGGTAATCTCTGGATAACAACTATGATTTAACCTAGCAACAATCACTAGACACCTAACGCTAATGTCCTCTCAGACTGTTAACACTCAGATTCCTAATGACGAAGACTAGACAACTAATTCTCACCTCTCGGGTATTTGAACTAGGAAGAACACTTAACTCTAATCAGTAATCAATGAAAACTCCTATGGCTACTATGTCTAGCAAACCACCATAATCACAAACCCTAAGATCTACGACCAGGATACGCTGTTTGAACTGGCAGACAACCACAATCAACGCACGGAATTGAAATCAAACACTAGATCAGATCTAAGCATGCATATTCATCATAAATATTAACTCAAGATTCTTTACAAAATCATAAAACCATCATACGAATCCAAAACCGATAAAAGATTGAGACTTTAACAAATATTCATCATTAGACCTAGGCAATATTAATGTTTTAGCCTAGGATCATACTCAAACACATCAAAACAGAAGTAATCAAGCAAAACATAGGTTCAAACACATAACTTAAACACAAAGATTCAAACATGAAAACATAGAACGCTATTACAACGAACCCGGAATCCAAAACCTTTGATCCTGCACTTGAATTGACCTTCTTACTCCCAAAATCGCCATAGAATGCTCCTTAAACGGCTGGAAATCGATAATGAAACTAATCGGAGAGTCCTAATCTATTAAACCATTAAATTAGGTTAAAAACACGTATATGGGGTCTCCCGCGTACCGCGAGGCCAAGACGGAAGCTCCCTCGCGTACCGCCGGAGACAAAATAGTCGCACTGATTTCCTAGTCCCTCGCGGCCGCGAGAGAATGGACCCAACCTCTCGCGTACCGCTAGAGATTACTGGATTTTTGTATTCTTCTTGCCAAGCTACCTCAAATCAATATATTATGGGCCCCGTAACTAATTTTCTAGACCAATATATGCCTCTTCTAAGTTTTTACTCTTTCCCGACTTTTTCAGTCCTCATCCCGGGTTCTCGTGTGCTCTTTTTTCCACAGTTTTTGATTGTTTAAGCTCCAATTCTTCCCGAATACCTACCATATACAACATTACTTAGTACAAACCATAAATGACTCAAAACGACTCTAAAACCATACGAAAACGCTACGAAAAACAAGGGAAATGCATGTGTGCTTTGCAACACAGCAAACATCCCCACACTTGACCTTTTTTCGTCCTCGAAAAAACTACAAATGGAATCATAACTGGAATCTAATTTAACAACTCATTAATTACCAATTAACAAAACATACTCATGCGTTAAAAATCAATAATCAGTATTTCTATCCGATTAAACCAAACCACCAACTTTCAAGCCCCCGTTTAGTGTTTCAATTCATTTTATACAACTATCAATTAATCTATGTGACTCACACTTAAAAGTTACAACTCTACCTAATCCTGTCTCATGGTCATGTCTAGGCACGGATCAAACCATATAGATTTACCGTACCACGTTAAACTAAAATTTACAGGTTTCTGGAATCAGATGAAATATGAATGAATGGATGAAATATGAGCATTATTAAGCAAATTAACTTTCGTCTAGAGGCGTTTCAACCAAGTCACTATCCCGGAAGGTAACACATAGACTAAGTCATATCAATGAAGCACATAAGAATCAACCCAGTGGTGTTTCAGTCAGGCTGGAACCCGACGTGTGACACGTAGGCAAAACTTAGATTTCAATCAAATAAGCTCAAGAATTATGGACTATGGATGCGGGCGCCACCGAAATTCAGATTTATTCTCATAAAAAGAGAATGGTGTGCCAACAATTTAAAAAAAAATAGATGTTATCTTAACGTGATGAGTACCCACACGATATCATGATTTAATTACAGTGATTAATCCTAAGTAACACTCACAGGCTATTTAAGCTACTCAAGCTGGCTAGGTCTACCAAAACATCACTAATTAGACGCGTTTTCTATTATTTATTCATTTAAATTCAACAAGTAGATCCAGTTATACTATCATTTTCCATGTATAAGTCGTTATTTCCAATGACATTTTTCAAAATCTTTCTAAATTTATTTTTTTGAATTTTTATAAAGACACAAACTAAAACTAAACATAAACTAGACACTCACATCCCCACACTTGAAAGACACATTGTCCTCAATATGAAGCAAAACAAAACTAAAAATAAAAAAAAAACAGGAAGCGACTTAGCTGGTAATGTAGCAGTGAATATATCCAGCTTCCTTCATCCTTAAGTGCACCGTATAGCATTTCGGTCGCGGTTACACAGACTGTCAGGTTGCCTTTACAAACTTCATATAAGTGATGATCGACCCCGCCCGAATGGAGATTGAGTACGGGCAGAATGATAAAACCTGCAAAATAAACCTCACAACAAACCCACATCAATAACTGACTCAAATTAAAATAAAGACTCGACTGACTCAAAACTCACTAAGAATTAAAGACTCATGATAGATAGCATGATGCAGAGAAACATACTAGATGTGTGGCAAACACATAGACATGAATGCCACAGCAAAGTAGATCAGCGGTCACGAATGGTTTCAAGTTCCCCATGGTACTGTTGGTGGTCGGTGAAATTGTATGATGATCGTGGATGAATGGTGGCAGGTGATGGCAGGTGGTGGTGTAGTGGATGGTGATAGATATGGAAAACCATGGAAAATAAAGGAAGGAGGGTGAAGCCAGAGAGTCCCCGCGTACCGCGATAAAACAAGACACACGCCTTGCGTACAGCGAGGAAATGAAATTCAGGCCGGCCCCTATTTCTATCCTTCGTGTATCACGAGGAACATAGGAAAACCTCTCGCGTACCGTGAGAACCCTCTGGTGAAAGTAGGTTTTGAGGGTTTTTGTACTTAGAAAATTTTTGACCCCTCAAACTTTTTTTACTCAAATTCCATAAAAACCTATTCCAAGAATAATAACATATGTAAAAATACCTGGTACTTCATTCCCGACGATTTCCCTCGACAAATCAAGCGAATCCCTGCAAAACACGACACAAACAAAACACATACCGAAAAACACAAAAGTAGACACGGACTCAAACCAAGTAATGCAAACAAACTCTACATCCCTGGCACTTGCCCGACACTCAGATAAACCTATCCGGAGGTTTCTCCTTGATCCTAACCGGTACCGCCTTCATCCTACGCGGTCTACCGATCCTCCACAACCTCATCAAGCTCCTACTTCTATCAAACTCTAAATGTATATCATATGCACCAATCCAGTCTTTCCACCACAACTTAAATCTACCAGGTCCAAAGATCACCTGGTTCAAGTACTTCAACAAACTGTCACCTCTAAAAATCCCCACACTTGGGGTTTTCACACTCCCTATATCAACAACCTCACTCAACTTTCAGAGTTTCTTACGAGGCGGCCTAGATTTAGGGGATGACTCGGTTTCTATCCCCTCAACATAGACACAAGTACAGTTTAAAGGCTCAATATGAGATATCACTAAAGGTGTGGCCTCTAACCTCTCGCCCGGATCCTCATGATCCTCAACTTTCTCCACTACGGGTGGCTCACAAACTATCTTCCCCAGTTTTGCTAATATCTCGCTTAAGCTGAAATCATCATCGCTAGCATCTAAGAATGAGGACCATACTAATTTCTTTTCAAACTCCTCCAACCAATCTGGAGGCTCCTCAATCTTTCCTTCTTCATCCCTTTCAACATCATCCTCTCTTGATTAGAGTCTTGATGTGCATCCACGAAGGCATCAAGCATGCACACGGAGTGGCTATGCTCGCCAACATCCTTCACGGACTGTGTAGCATCAAATGTAATAGACCCATCCCCCACACGAAGTGTGAGTTTCCCGTTGAAGCCATCAATCATTGCCTTAGCAGTATGTAGGAACGGGCGTCCTATGATGAGTGGAACTCTATCATCCACTTCCATATCCAGAATCACAAAATCCATGGGGAATACAAACTTGCCTACTTTAACCAGAAGATTCTTCACAATTCCCCGTGGATAATTGACTGAACGGTCAGCCAAGGCTATGCTCATACGCGTAGGTTGCGGTTCACCCAGGTCTAGCTGCTTATGGACATAATATGGCATCAGGTTGATGCTAGCACCTAGGTCAGCTAACGCGTGGTGCAAAGGAAAGCTGCCTAGGAGACATGGGATCGTGAAACGACCCGATTCTCCCAGTTTCTCTGGCAGCTTGTTCTGCACCACTGCAGAGCATTGCTCACAAAGTGAGACTTTAGAGCCCTCCTCTAGTTTCTTCTTGTTGGAAAGAAGATCTTTGAGGAACTTGCCATATTTTGGCATACGCTGGAGGGTCTCCATGAGTGGAAGATTGACCTTGAGTTGTCTGAATATATCAAGGAAGGTACCGTATTCCCTAGCATGTTTATATTGCAGCAAGCGAGCTGGATAGGAAACACGACTCAAGTCAATCTCGGGGGACTTCATCTCCTCTACCCTCTCGGCAGGTTTCTCCTCTTCAATCTCCTTAACCACCGGCTCTTCCTCTCCTACCGGTGGCTCTAGTATCTCCTCTGCCGCCTGCTCTTCAATCATCTTCGCATCGATTGCAGTGAGCCGAGCTCTCCAATCTACCTTCTTTATTTCCTCTATTGGAGGGATGCCATGCTCAATGAAGTGGGAGCCATCCTCGACAACCTCTTTCTCCTCTTCACTCTTAACTGACACGGCCATCACTGAAGCATTAGAAATTTTATAGGTCGCAGATGCTTCCCTCTGCTTCTCTTTAAACCTCCTCGCGATGTCTTCTACCGTGCGCTGTAGATCCTGGAATGTCGACTGCTGATTCTTCAATAGGGTGTCGTGGCTATCCAGTCTTTGCCTAGCATCTCTATCCTGTTGAACTAAGTGTGCAAGCATCTGTGTCTGGTTCTCAATCAACTCTTCAATCATCCTTGTGTTGACACTGCTTCCCGAGCTAGCTCCTGCTTCTCCTTCTCCCTGCTGATGTTGCTGGCGACTGTTAAACCCAGTTGGGTTGTTTCCAGATCTCCATCCCGAGCCAAATGAATTATTGTAGTTATTATACCCTCGGTTCTAGTACTAGTTGCTAGCATAGCTCACCTGCTCCTGATTAATAACGGGGCAATCTCTGGTGTCGTGGCCTCCCCTGCACACCTCACACCTAAGAGGACTGAGATTCAGCTCCTTTATCTCGTTAGCCATTGCTGCGAGTGCAGCAGCCACGCTAGAATCAGGAGTGACTTGATGCATGCCTCTAGGAGAAGAGGTAGGTGCTCTAGCCGTAGGAATGGAAGTCCTAACAGAACATGGATGCTGTTGTTCGGCTTGAGTGAAGCTCTCGAACATGTCCTCGCACTCAGCTGGCTCAAGTCTATCCATGATATGGACTGCCGCAGTTGTATTGAACATTTGCTGCTTCTCGAAGGTGAGACCATTGTAGAATTTCTCCACTATCTCCTAGTCCGACAGACCATGCTGGAGACATCGGCTCAAGAGCGCGTTGAACCACTCCAAGGCCATGTGATAGGGTTGATCGGGATCAATCCGGAAGGAGTGGATCTGGTCCCGAAGGGGAGCGGCCCTGGAAGGTGGATAATACTTCTTGAAGAACTTGGCTTCGAGATCATCCCATGTGGTGATCGAGTTATCTGGGAGAGTGTCGAGCCAAGTAGAAGCACGCCCAGAGAGGGAGAATGGGAAGAGACGCAAGTTGACTGCGTCCTTAGACACACCCGTGATGTTTAAGGTATCACATATCCGTGCGTAGCGGGACACATGTCCGGGTGCATCCTCATCCTCAAGGCCATGAAATTGAGTGGCATGAGTGATCGTACTCATGGCATATGATAGGATCTGCCAAGAATTTATGGTCGAAATAGTGGGGCATGTGATCGAAGATCTCACGCCTGTGACCCCATCACTGGCCCTCTAGTGTACTGTAGGCCTCGCTGGTGGGTCAGCGTCGCCCATTTGTGGAAAGGGGATTGGGCTAGTAGGACGTACCTGGGTGCTGCACAATTCTTTCAAACGCTTCTGGAAGTCGCGGGTGCGCTCATGAAGCTCTCGTTCGGGCTCTGAAAAAGCTGCAAAAGATGGCGATCCCTGCGAACGAGTATGGTGCATAAACAGAAAGACACAAGATAAGAGAGAAAGAAAAGACTCAAAGATAGAAAGACTCGATCCTAAGTTAGACACACAAGTAGCACAGAAGACAAGAACACAAACAAGACTCAATTAAACCAAAAATCAAACAAAGAACTAATCAGAGTTAATACTTCTATTGCCAAGTGTCCCCGGCAGCGGCGCCAAAAACTTTATGTCGCCCAAACGGTCTATATAAAAACTAACAAAACCTAACCTAGACTCCTAAGTAATAGATGGAGTACCTTCGACTAAACCGCACTGACAAGCAAGTGTACCTATCGAGTGTAGCACAGCTTAATGGTAAACCGAGTTATCGAACCCTAGAGACACTATGTAACAATACTAGACTCTGACTAAGAATAAAGAGTGATTTGGTTTTGGGGGTTTACTACGCTATTGAACTAATTAATGAATGCAATAAACTAAGATCGACTCAACTATCAAGAAAAAGTAATAAGGTGAAATCAGAAGATGGAAAGAATACCACCTAGGTCGGAATCCTACTTGCAAAGTACAACTTCTACCGGTTCTGGAAACTAAGATGGATCTGGGTTTCTAAGGATGACAACTAAAGACTACCTAGTGGATCCCTAATCACTCTTAAGGTGTCACCAACTAAGCTACCAAAAGTGTACTAAATTCACCAGATGGTTAGATCACCTCTCGGGTATTTCCAACAATGATAAAGTACCCACATGACAGATCACCTTTCAGTCTCATTGTCCACGATAAATTTGAAGAATGCACGGGGTAATCTCTGGATAACAACTACGATTTAACTTAGCAACAATCACTAAACACCTAACACTAACGTCCTCTCAGACTGTTAACACTCAGATTCCTAATGACGAAGACTAGACAACAATTCTCACCTCTCGAGTATTTGAACTAGGAAGAACACTTAACTCTAATCAGTAATCAATGACAACTCCTATGGCTACTACTTCTAGCAAACCACCATAATCACAAACCTTAAGATCTACGACCAGGATACGCTGTTTGAACTGGCAGACAACCACAATCAACGCGCACAATTGAAATCAAACACTAGATCAGATCTAAGCATGCATATTCATCATAAATATTAACTCAATATTCTTTACAAAATCATAAAACCATCATACGAATCCAAAACCGATAAAAGATTGAGACTTTAACAAATATTCATTCTTAGACCTAGGCAATATTAATGTTTTAGCCTAGGAACATACTAAAACACATCAAAACAATAGTAATCAAGCAAATCATAAGTTCAAATACAGAATTTAAACACAAATATTCAAATTTGAAAACCTAGAATGCTATTACAACGAACCCGGAATCCAAAAGCCTTGATCTTGCACTTGAATTGACCTTCTTACTCCCAAAATCGCCCTAGAACGCTCCTTAAACGGCTGTAAATCGATAATGAAACTAATGGGAGTGTCCTAATCTATTAAACCATTAAATTAGGTTAAAAAACACGTATCTGGGGTATCCCGCGTTCCGCGAGGCCCAGGCGGAAGCTCCCTCGCGTACCGCCGGAGACAAAATAGTCGCGCTGATTTCCTGGTCCCTCGCGTAGCACGAGAGAATGGACCCAACATCTATCGTACCGCAAGTGATTACTGAATTTTTTTATTCTTCTTGCCAAGCTACCCCAAATCGATATATTATGGGCCCCGTAACTAATTTTCTAGCCCGAGATATGCCTCTTCTAAGTTTTGACTGTTTCCCGACTTTTTCCGTCCTCACCCCGGGTTCTCGTGTGCTCGTTTCTTCACAGTTCTTGATCGTTTAAGCTCCAATTCTTCCGAATACCTACCATATACAACATTACTTAGTACAAACCATAAATGACTCAAAACGACTGTAAAACCATACGAAAACGCTACAAAATATAATGGAAATGCATTTGGGCTTTGCAACACATTACGGGGTCACTAACATCTAACTCTCCTGGATCATAGTCCCGATAGTCACCTATGTTAACATCAATCATGCAAACCGCATTGCTCTACTCAGCAAGCTCTTTCGCAGGTTTCATAGCATCGAAAGTAACAGACTCATCCCCCATACTAAATATGAACTTTCCGTCAAAGACATCGATTACTACCTTGGCGGTGCGCAGGAATGGGCGCTCTAGGATGAGTGGGACTCTGTCATCCACATCCATATCCAGGATAACGAAATCCATGGGGAAGACGGATTTATCTACTTTCACTAACACGTTCTCGACTATTCCCCGTGGATACTTAATAGAACGGTCAGCCAAAGATATACTCATGCGCGTCGGCTTCGGATCTCCCGGGTCTAGCTGCTTGTATATAGAATAAGGCATCAAGTTGATGCTAGCACCTAAGTCAGCCAACGCTTGGTTCATAGGGAAATCGCCAAGCAAACACGGGATCATGAAGTGACCCATATCTGCCAGTTTCTCTGCAGCTTGTTCTGCGCCACCGCAGAGCATCTCTCACATAGAGAGACTTTAGAAATTTCCTCTAGCTTCTTCTTGTTCGAAATCAGGTCTTTCAAGAACTTAGCATATCTGGGCACATGCTGGAGGACCTCAATAAATGGGATATTGACCTTAAGCTGTTTGAACATATTAAGGAAGTTTTCATATTCCCTAGCATATTTATGAGGCAGCAAGAGCACTGGATATGGAACACGGCTTAAGTCAATCTCAGGGGTCTTCATCTCCACCCCTTTCTTCTTCACATCTGCCTTCTCGGCATGCTTCTCTGGCACTATCTCCTCATCCACCGACTCTTCATCCTCTTCTACCGGTGGCTCTACTCTCTCTTCTTCCCTTCGAATTCCAGAAGACACGGCCATCACTGATGCATTGGGGCCTGAAGACGGACCTCCCTGTCTATCCTTCAAGCTCTTAGCGATGTCTCCCACCGTGCGCTGCAGATCCTGGAATGCAGATTGTTGATTCTTCAGTAAGGTATCATGAGCATCCAGTCTCTGTTGATTCTGCTTGTCCTTTACCACCAAGTGGGCAAGCATTTGAGTTTGAGTCTCTAGTATCTCCTCAATCCTATTTGTGTTCACGCTGCTTCCCCCACTCAATCCTGCTTCACCTCCAGCTTGTTGATTAGAGCGGGCATTAAACCCTGATGGGTTGCCTCCAGATCTCCATCCCAAGCTGTAAGAATTGCTATAATTGTTGAATCCTCGGTTCTGGTTGCCAACAAATTTTACCTGCTCTTGCTGACTGACGGTGCAGTCCCTGGTGTCATGGCCTCCTATACACACCTCACACCATTTGACAACTCAGCTTCAGCTTTTTAATTTCATTCTCCATGGTTGCAAGTGCAGCTGCCATGCTAGCATCAGGAGTGAGCTGATGAACACCTCTAGCAGAAGAGGCAGGTGTCCTAGGAGTAGGAATGGAAGTCCTAGTGGATGGCCGTTGTTGCTCAGCAAGAGCAAAGCTCTCGAACATTTCCTCGCACTCAGCAGGTTTTTTTCTTGTCCATGATATGGCCTCCCACAGCAGTGTTGAATATTTGCTGCTTCTCGAAGGTTAGACCATTGTTGAAGTTCTCCACTATCGCCCAGTCAGATAGACCATGTTGGGGACATCAGCTTAACAGCGTGTTGAACCGCTCCCAGGCCATGTGATAAGGCTCGTCAGGGTCCATGCGGAAGGAATGGATCTGGTCCCTAAGGCGAGCTGCCTTGGAATGTGGATAGTACTTTTTAAGAAACTTGGCTTATAATTCCTCCCAAGTGGTGATAGAGTTATGCAATTGAATTGAGTACTTTTTAAGAAACTTCACACGAAGTGGGACAGATGTCCTTGTGCATCCTCATCCTCAAGGCCATGAAATTGAGTAGAGTGAGTTATGGTACTTATGACATGTGATTAGACTTGCCAACTTTTTGTGTTTGGCACAGTCGGGCGGGTGATCGGAGATCTCGCCCCAGTAACCCCATCACTAGCTCTTTGGTGTACGGTACGTCTCGCTGGTGGGTTAGCGTCGCCCATGTTAGGAGTAGGAATGAGGCTCGGGTTACGTACCTTTTTCTCACATAAAACTCTCAACCGCTCACGAAGGTCGCGGCTGGGCTCGTGAATCTCTCACTCGGGCTCTGAATAAGCTTTAAAGTTGGGTGATCCTTGCGAACGAGTACGCTGCATACACTGAAGGACACAAAAACAAATAAAAATTGAAGACTCAACACACATAAAGACTCGATCCTAGAATTAGACACACAAATAGCAGAGAAGACAAGCACGCAATTTAGACTCAACTAAAAAGAGAAAATCAAACAAAGAACTAATCAATGCTCATTTTGCTATTGCCAAGTGTCCCCGACAACGGCGCCAAAAACTTGATGTGGTCCAGACGGTCTATAAAAATACTAAAAAAACCTAATCTAGACACCTAAGTAATAAATCGATTACCTATGAACTAGACCGCACTGACAGGTAATTGAACCTATCGGGTGCAGCACAGCTTAATAGTAAACCGGATTATTGAACCCTAGAGACATTGAATAGCTAAACTAGACTCTGACTCAAACTAAGATTATTGGTTTGGGGGGTTTTCTATAACTACTGACTAAACTAAGGAATTCAAGATTATGAAATCAGATGAACGACACTAACAATCAAACAAAGACTTGGGAATATCAGGAATGAGAAGAACACTACGTAGGTCGGAATCCTACTTACAAAGGCAAGACTTCTACCAGTTATGGAAACAATGATGGATCTGGGTATCTAGGGATAATAGCTCTAGACAACGTAGTGGATCCTTAATCACTCTCAGGGTGTCTCCAACAAGGAAACTCTAAAGATGCACAACGCTCACCAGATAGTCGGATTACCTTTCAGTCTCTCCAACAATGATAACGTACCCACAGACAGAACACCTCTCAGCCTCACTGTCCTTAATACATCATGGATGCACGGGGTAATCTCAAATCAACATACTATGACTTGGACTAGTAACAATTTTGGCACGAGTTCGGATTTGGGATGTACGACCCTAGTTTGACCAAGGCTTCGAGCCTTCGGGATCCGTTACACCATGTACTACATCGTTGCATCGTTTATTTCGTCTCGGGATGAGGCCACGGGGAGACTATGGTGAATTTGAGGGAGTTGTTCTATCTGTTCTGCTTGGTACGCCCGCGCAACTGCAATCTTGCGCACTCTATAGCAGGGTTCCCAGTGAACAGCTCAGGGAGAGATTTTTCGAGTGCCATCTATGGCGGTCAGTTCATGACCAAGATCACCAAGCATTATCATTTGTTGACAGATGAGTTGATTGCTTACTTGACTCCGGTGGAAGAGACCGTTGTGATGACCGTGCAGACACTAAGGAATATACACGTGGCTCGTCGCGCTCCGGGAGGAGTTAGATTTATTGATAGATGGGGGAGAGTGTGGGACCCAGACCAACCGGGTCTAGATTCTAATGCCGTTTAGGCCGAGGCCATTGCATCTGCCCACCAGGCTCACGCAGCTCAGCAGGAGTAGAAGCTGGGGCACCAACACCACGAGACCGATCGTTTTGCTCCACCACCTCCTCCGCCTCCGCCACCACCACCGCCTCCGGTTTTCATCACCCAAGACTTATTCATGTGCTACTGGACGTGGCAGTATGAGGTCCAGTGCGCTGCTGCTACGGGTGGAGCACCATACGTGGTTCCCTTACCATCTTCATGCAGCCTGAGCACCAACCTTCACCACCACCTCATCATTCGCCGGCTCATCATACTCCACCACCATCACCACAGCACTAGCCTACACCACCACCATCATCACAGCACCAGCCTACACCACCAGCAGCAGCAAGGGGAGCCAAGGAGGGTGGTGTCGCCATCATTGACTTGGAGGGGATGCGGTGGGAGTAATACCTCCCACTGCCTTTTGAGATCTATTTTTGATGAGTTGTACTGGGATCATGTTATACAAACTCTGTGATCATGCTTCAGCGTTGTTGCGGTTGCCTCTTTGTGCTGTTGTTTCGTTGTTTGGTTGTTGTTTGTGTATATTATCTTTACCTTTCTCGTATATATTTTTGGCTTGATGTTACTGATCTGTGTTTGATGTTGTTAGTCTTGATTAGATCTTGGAATTGTGGAACTGCTTGGAACATCATTTTTATGGGTTGGCCATTTGAGTTTGACTGAGATCGACATGAGGGAAGTTTTAGTTCTCCCTTCACACTCCATTGCATTACATTCACCTTTGCATTGCATATTTTTGTGTACATTGAGGGCAATGTACGTTTCTAAATTGTGGGGTTGGGTGTTCATTCTTCACTTTGCATTATGATAAGTCCCATTCGAGGGGGATCCAGTGCTATGATTATTCTAGTCAAGATCTGGTTAACAAATCAGCTATAGATCAGCTGTTATTGATGAAATCAAGATAAATGCATAAGAAGAGTATAAAATATGAACAAAAACCCATAAAAACTGATTATTATTCCACTAAGATGATTATGATATGCTCCTGGAATGCTTACAACGATCTACCACCGCCATCCACCACGGGTGAGCTCCCCCGTGGTGGTGGAACAAACACAAACCGAAAACCCTCTCTAGCTAGCTATACAAAGAAAATAACAGAGAAATTCTGGTGGACAAGAAGGTCCCTGAGCTTTGAAAATGGTCAGGTATATGTAGGGAACCTGAGAGAGTCAACGTGCAGATTGCCGACTCTCACTTAGAGTCGGGCGTAACCGACCTAACGACTCTCTGAGAGTCGGCTGAAGCAAGCCTAGCGACTCTCAGAGAGTAGGCTCAAGATAACCTAGCGACTCTCACAGAGTCAGCTGAAACCAGCCAATCGACTCTTAGAGTGTCGCTAGCGACTCTCAGACCCATTTTCATACGTGAACCTAAACATCTCGTGATCGCTTGAATTAATTAACATCATTCTCAAACTAGACCCAACACATTATTTTTTGTTGTATATTGAGGGCAATGTACGATTCTAAGTGTAGGGTGGGAATTTGTTCACGCGATGTTGTCCTCTTAGCATTTTATCACTTCATTTTTGCAAAATCTACCTCATAATTTTTACTGGCACTAAATCAGTCTTATAAAAATTTAAAAACACAAAAATAGAATAAAAGTTAACCGTTTAGCATTCATATTTTTAGTAAATATTAGAGGATTGATTTTTCAAAAGCATTTGAGAGAGAAATTTCATCGAGTCAAATCCAATTTTTTTGTGATAATCGTGAGTTTTAGTGGGCTAAACGAATAAATTGCATGTAACCTTTTGCTTACACCCATTCCTTTCTGTTTTCGTGAGTTTATTTTGAGCCTTGATAGCTTTATTCATTGTTTGTTCTCGCTTTTGCGGATTTGAGTGTACCGGATGTTTTATGCTTATTAGAACTTGCTTTTGGTATACATTTCGAAATCATGAACATAAATATTGCATAAAAATGATTAAGGAATTAGGATTAAACCATTTCGTGAGCCTTTTATCTTTTGTTTTCTCTCACCCGAACACATCCACTAGTTAGCCACGTTGAGCCTATCTCATATTTGCTTTTATTACCCACATTACACCGCCACATAGCCATATTAGCCTTTTTATTATTTTTCCACCAGTATTAGAAATCCGGTTGGCTAATGTTTTAACTTTTTAGTTTTTATTATCGTTGTAATTTTTATTTCTTTAGAAGTTTTTAGCTAAGGAAAGATGCATATTGACTTTGTTCCCTTAAAAAGAAAAGAAAATAAATAGTGTTAAACAAAATTCACCAAAATTAGGTGAAATATAGCCCATTAGAGCGATGTTGTGAGCAAAGACGAAAAGAATCCGGTTCTTAGCTCTTATCTACAGGAAAATATTATTTAGTTTGTTTTTATGTTGAAAGTTGTAATTAGTTTTTGAGGTAGCATAGCCGCTGGGTTTTTAGCCATTTAGCCACTTTCAAATCCCATTTCCTTACCCTTAGCCATTGTCAAGTTACAACCCTTTCAAAGTCCTCTTGATTTATGCTTTAATTCATGTTAGTTGGTAGAGATTTGATCTTTTAGCAAGCTTATGATTTATGCATGATTCATTGTCTTGGCATTTGAGTGTTCTATACATACACCATCACTTGTATGATCATATATTTACCCGAGTGTGTGAACATTGTGAGGAGTATAAGGTTGCATGCCAATGATTTCTTAGGCATATTCATTTACTCATCGGTTGTTACTTCATTGGGCTCCTTTGGCTTCATTTAGTCAACATTGCATTTCTTGAGAAGTTTGTCAAACCTTTTTGATTTTATTAATGCTTACGGTTTTCTGAATTGATCCATAGTGCCAATGAAAGTTTTGTTTTAGTTTGATTTGCTTGAGGACAAGCAACGTTCAAGTGTGGGGTTGTTTGACGTGTTAGAATTTACCCATCTTTTAGGCACACAACTTCACTCATTTCATGATCAATTCTTGGTTATTTTCCACGTTTAGACACTTATTTGCATCGTTTCCAGTTTTGCAGTTACTTGTGAAGCTAAGTGAGCAAACATGAGAATTCCAGGAATAAAGATGAAGTTTTAGGGTTTCTGAGTTGGAGGCACGGTCGTACCCCCAACTTGGCACGGCCGCGCCAAGCTTGCAAACCCTAGACACGGTCGCGCCCCTCATCTGGCACGACCGCGCCAAGCCAAGTTCTCGAGCACAATCGTGCTCAAAAGCCCCCACGACCACATGTCACCCAGTGAGTCTGATTCATGACCTCAGAGCCGTACTTCCCCGTTCTATCGGACCAAATAGCAGCTCTGGAATGGTTAACTCTCTGTCCATGACTGAGCTCACAGTCACGTCCCAACGACAGGCACGGTCGTGCCTCCCCATGTGGCACGGTCGTGCCCCTCAATTCTATAAATACAGAAGTTTCTCTTTCATTCAGACATTCAGCGACTAGAGCAAAAACCCACTGTTTTGTGCTTGAACCAACTCTGCTACAGCCATATTTCAAGCTTCTAGGAAGTATTACAACATCAAGAGGATCACCATACATTAACAACAACATCTGGGCTTGGATGAGTGGTTTGATTCTTGTATTTCTATCATGCTTCTTACCATTTTTCTCTGCTTATTTGTCATTCTTTAGCTCATGATGAGCTAAAACTCTTGTTCACTTTGGTTTAGATGAAGTTTAGAATCGTTTGACAACATTTATAGATTATTGGCAATCATTGTGTTATGACTATCGTATGATTATTCTTCAATGAAACTATATATTTGAGAATCTAAAGTTGTTTGTAAGGCTTGTATTTGTGTATGCTATATAATGTTGGAAACCTTATGGTGTATGGTTGTATTCATCAATTGGTGTATGTTTGTATGCTAGTTTATGGCTTTTGACTAGGAATGGTGGATGAAGTCTTCCTTATAATTTATGATTCTTGAATGTGTATCCTTATGCTTGTGTTTGGAAATACAAAGTGTTTGATATGATGTTTCATGCTTAGTATTATGTTTATCTAAGATTTGTTGACACAATCCCCTAATTTATATAAACTGTGTATGAATATTGTATGTTGAAGAAGTGCATGTGATTGTCTAATTAAATCAACTTGAGGTGGGTAGTGTGTTTTTCATTTTATCTTTCCAACTAGTTGTTGGATTAGTGTACCTTGATCGAAAACTAGTTAACATTGACGTGATTACAACATGTGAGCTTCATTGCATGATTTTAGGTGGTTAGTTTGTATCTTTCATTCTAGCTTTCCAAATGGTCATTTGATTAGATGTCTTTGACGAGAATTTAGTCAATCTATGTTTCGTATATTTGCCATGTTTCCATGAGTGTATTGAATGTATTCTAGATGGATTTGACTTCGAAGTGATATTTCTTTCTTGATTGTTTGTCTTGTGATTTTAGTATAGTTTATTATATATTTGCATGTTAGTTAATTAAACAAACTCTTCAAAATATCTTTTTACCATCACTTGATTGAATTTTAGTTCCGGTCTACTATTGCATTCCACCGTATCCACGGATTGATATCCGGTTCTTACCTTTACTATATTGCTATCCGACTGGTACACTTGCCCGATGTGTGTGTGATTAGCCTTTGGTGAAAACCCTTTTTAAAACTCTAATTGTGTGAAAAATACTTTAAAAAAATATATATATAGTTTGCACGCATCACTAGCACGGAGATCCAAGATATCAGGAAGTACAATTTCGTATCAGAGCCTCTGTTTAGTATTTCTGTTGTTTTTGGATAGAGCTGAATTTCTTCATTTCTGGGTTTGATTTGTATTAAGTTCAGAAATTGGCTTTGAAATTCACTCAGAAACTTGTTTTTGAGGAGTTTGACAGATCTGATTTGCTTTTTGGTTTAGATCTAAGCATTCAGGGATTGATTTTGTGAAGTTTTGTGAAAATGAGTATGTTTTTTTCTTGCGCCGACTCTCCAGAGGCGAATCTCTTTCTTGAGCTGACCGTTGCATTGTCTAGCCGATTGTCCTTCTGACTCTCTGGTTGTACTACCGACTCTTCCCTTGGTTGGCAATTGTCCGGGATAACTGTTGCTTCTTCTGCTGACTCTCTTAGTAAACGCAAGTTTATGACTCTTGTGCACTATAGTTCATAGTCACTGAGTTTGATCAGCCGACTCTCTGTTTGATCCAGCCGATTCTCTGATTTTCACTCTTTTTTTATTTATTTCTGATTCTCTATCTTTCAAGATGTCTGTTAATTCCGTTACTCAAGCTGACCTGGAAACTGGCTCCATGTCAAGACCCCCAAAGCTGTTGTCTCCCGATGATTTTTTCAAACTGGAAAAACAAAATGAAGGCATACTTCTATCTGACTGATTTTTGTCAATGGATCTCCATAACAAACGGAGCTCATTGTCCGATGACTACCGGAACCGATGGTGTTGCTTAGCAAACTGATCCCGCACAGTATATCGAGAATGATAAACTTTAATCACTCGTGATTACAAAGAATACCGAACTGCACAGACTCTATGGGAAGCGTTGTGCGTATTCTATGAAGGAAATGCGGATCTGAAAGAAGGGAAGAAAGATATGCATCAAAAACAGTATGATACCTTCGGCAGCATAAAAAATGAAGGTCTTTCAAAACATATTTCTAGATTTATGGAAATTTCTAGCAAGCTGAAGCAAGCCGGGGTTATGATCAGAAACTATGATCTTATCAAGAAACTGTTGGGTTCGTTACCTCAGGAGTGGAGTATCCAATGCATGATGATAAAAAGGGCAATATCTTAATGAAGCATCAACTCTGTCTGATGTAATCAACACTTTGAAATCTTTTGAAATGGATATTCAGAAGAGACAAATGAATCAACTTTGATACAGCAAAAGCATGGCACCGGCTAATGCAGCATTCATAACTCCAGCCACTTCAAGCAATCCTGGAAGTTCCTCTGGAGTTGTTCCAGCTATGGTTTTCTCACCTTCCACCAATCAGCAAAGCTCATCAAATACCGCATCTAATGGAAGTCAAAGCAGTAATTCTTTTTCAAGTATATCTACTGAGCATATGGCATTGTTTGGTCTTTTTGTTAACAACTATGTGACACTTCTTACTAGAGATTTGAAAGCGGATGTCAGTCATATTGAGGATGTGTTTCAGCTGGATCCTGACGATATGGAAGAAGTTAATCTGTAATTGCAGATGGCTAAGTTGACTCTGAGAGCCAAAAGATTCATGGATTGCACGGGAAAGAAACGTCTGGCAGGTAAATGTGGAGTTTTTTATAAGCCCAAACCGAGATGTCACAATTGCAAGCAACTGGGTCACTTCAAAAGGGAATGTCCTCATCCAATCATTAATGCCCTTCCCCTTCCTACTATTATTGCCATCACT
Source organism: Smallanthus sonchifolius (assembly GCA_023525975.1). NCBI lineage: Eukaryota > Viridiplantae > Streptophyta > Magnoliopsida > Asterales > Asteraceae > Smallanthus > Smallanthus sonchifolius. Next base: position 21,956,473 of record CM042030.1, on the reverse strand, counting down.
GAAGGGAAGGAAGAAATCGATAAGGCAAAGGAACCGGTTAATGCACTGGTCGTCAATGACTTCGAATGGAGTGATGAGATCGAGGAAGATCAGGTTAATATTTCCAAGGCTGTAATGGATAATTTTCCCTCAACCCAGTTCATAGTTCATGGTATGGAAGCAGTCTGGTTGAAGAAGAAAAGAAGGATGTTCTTAGAAATATTGTGATCAATACAAATTCTATCTGACCAGCAGACTATTTGAAACAATTTTTTGTTCAAGGAACAGAAAGTCAAGTGATAGATTTTGAAGGAAGTATGAAGCAAAATGAAAAAATCAAGATAGAGACATGGAAGTGTGGAGGAAAAGAATGCTTGTGAAGAGAAGAATGTTTGCTCTAGTTCTGACTCAATAGATCGAGTTAACTCTCCAACGAGTGCTTGTGATGGAACTCAAACCAATGGCGATGGAAGCTCAAATCAAGGTTGCATCTGCAGGAACACTGCTGCTGAGTTGATTCCGCTAAAGGTAAAATCTCGTTTATGTTCTTCTAATTGTGTTGACATGATCATTCAATGTCGTACTTTGAACGATCTTATCATTCGTGAAAAGGACGATGCTATTGGTGTCCTTATCCAAATCAAGAAAAGTGAGGTTTCTCTAAAATTCAGTTTAAATCAGGCTCAACATGAAATCCAAACCTTAAAAGAATTTGTGTACCAAAAAGTGTTTTTAATCACTGATCTAACTGAAAAACTGACTGCCTCACGAAGTGAGACTGAATAATCATTGATAAATGGAGTGTTAGTAAAAGGGTACACGACACCATGATTGATTGTCAGTAGCCTGGATTTGTGAAAAAGGGAGTTGGTTATTTGGACTCTACTGATTTTGAAAGGAAATTGTTTCATCCTCCTACTGAGGGTCATTACAACCCTACTCCTTCACCGCATTGATCTTGCTAGTGTCTTTGTGTCTGCTACTAATACAAATATTGCAGGTTTAACAAAAGGGAAAGATGATTGGGTTCAAGATGATTGTGGTGTTAGATTAGGTCATAGTGAGTGCAATAGGGAGTCCATTAAGTTTTCGTTTTAAACTCAAAGAAAGCATAATCATGTTTGTTTGATTCTGTGGGTAGTGATAGTGAGTCTAATTGTAGTTTAGACAGGTTAAACTCTGATTGTAATGAACTCAATAGTTGTAATATTGTAGGTCCCTCGGGTGTCTCGGATCGTCACATGCAGGTGTGTTCCTGGTCGAAACGGGTGCGGAATGCCCGTGACTAAGTGGAGTATCAATCAACACAAAGTAAACCAGCAAAAAAGACACAAGATACTTTCAAACTTCGTCCATTGATAATCACAACCGGTTATAGAGAGAATGAGTGCGTACATACATTCTATCAATAACAGCTATATATACTAGACCTGTTGCCTACGCACTTAGCAAGTGCGCAGGGTTTAACTCATGCGTACTTAGCAAGTACGCAGACTTTGTTCTTGCGTACTTGCTAAGTACGTAGGATATACATCCTGCGCACTTACTAAGTTCGCACAACACTTAACAGAAACAGACACGACTAAGTACATACATATGTGATTACAACTCGATAATCAATACATACAGATACTTAAATACAAGTAAAAATACATAAAGACAAGTACATAAACTAAGACAACATCCAGAGTGTCTGTCACACAAACGTGCTTCAACAAACTCCCCCTTAACAACAGCTCTGGATTGTCTTCGGTCTTCAATCTCCACCAGCTTTAGCTACCATCTTCATCTTGTAGTCCAGACAAAACTTGATGAACTTGTCGTATCTAGATGCTTGCAGCTTTCTCCACTCGTCCGTGTAGATGCAGTATCTGTCATTTAGGAGCATCAGATCTTTCACAGAGAAATTAATGAAAGTGGTTTCATCAAAAACTCTGATCAGTTCCTTTGGTTCCAAGTTTCCACCTGCGGACCTTACTCTTCCAATCACCACTGCCTCGCCCGTCTTTGGGTCCATGTACCAGTACCACATGTTACCAAGGATATTCTGAGATAACTTGCTAACGGGAATCTTGGTTTCACACAGAACTGGCTTGTAAACCAGCTTCTTTAGATTACAGTTTGTCACAGGATGTTTAATACTTTTATCCCGGACTTTCTTGGTCATCTGAGGCTTGAAGACTTCAAAGTTCCCTGATCTTCCCTCTCGCTGTAGTGTCTTCCACAAACCCATTGGCACCGCGTGATGAGAATCACCAAACATCTATCGGTTTGTAAGGTTCACCAGATCATACTTCGGCAGGGAGCTGAACGCTTCACTGGTAGGCTTCAAGTATTGAACCCCACCAGTCCGTTTAATAGCGAACAACTTCTTGTCATCGTCGAACCTGACAGACAAGATCATACCTGTAGCTCCATGTTTGTCTATGATGGATGTCTTCTGCCAGACAGGAGCTTGATCCTTTGTAAACCAACCAGGCGGATATTTACTTTTCCACGCCTCTGGATCAACAGGTTTAGGAACGATGGGAGATGCTTCAGTCAAAGCCTCAGCAATACTTTCGGGCTCGACTGAACCTGTGTTAAAATCAGCTTCAAAGGCTGGAGCTTCAAATATCTCTCCATCCTCAAGCTTGTAAACTCCTTCACTGTCCCTTTTGGGAAACTCTACCAAAACATCCTCATCTTCTACATCCCATTCATCATCAGACTCAATCTCTCCTTCCTCCAGATTGTTGAGGGCATTGATTTGAGCTTCTTTGGAATAGTCTGGCTCAATCAGTAAAATGACCTCATTAGATAGGTCGTATAGCACCTCAGCCGCAGACTTTCCTTTATCACCTCCACTACCAGAAGCATCACCGCCTTCATGTTGAGTGGGCTCCCCCTCAGCAATAGGCACGGCAGAATAAGGAACAATCGCAGATGCTAACGATTGATGCTCACTTCCACTGGGACCGGCTTCAGGATTCTTGTCCTGGTCGTCACCCTTAGACAGATCATCTAGGTGACAAGCCTCATCACTACTTGGCTTTGTCGTTTTCTCCTTCTCCTTCAGCAACTCCTTAATCTTCTACCCCTGAGCAGCAAGAGTTTTGGTTATATCACAGACCAATTTGACCATCATATCGTGCTCTTTACGCTGCAACTCATCAACCACCCTTTCCTTTTTCAAAGCCGCTACTTCCTCAACCAAAGAGTTAATCTGACCTTGTTGCTTCTCAGAGTCCTCCCTTGATTTCCGTACCGTCTGTGATAATCCGGACTTTTCCAGTTAACTCCGTTAACAAAATTCAGTTAAAGTTAACTTAATTAACTTCATCACAAACTCCAGGGATTATTTCTGCCTATATTCAAACTCAAATACATGGAAACCACAGGGATTAACTCGGTAATTAACCCAAAGTTGATTTGGTTGACTTTGCAAGTCAAGATTTCATGATTTAGCTCATGTTTGACTTTTTAGAAGTCAAACCGTATGTTCTTAAGACTAATCCGCGAATTATAACCAATTTCTATTGAAATTCGTAACTGAAATAAACCTTAATAACAATTACATCCATCATTGAGTTTTTAATCCTCGTTATTATATCAAATTAAACCCAATTATGGGTAATAAATCTATAACCGTCGACTCTATGTCTGACTTAATTGAATTCGGCTGTAATTAGTTACCGATTGGCAAACCAACACACTGCACACCTAAATCGAGTCTCTCTGAAACCTCTGTACTCGTCAAGTTGATCGGATTCATAGCAAAAGCCACCGGAAATCGAACTAGTCATCGTCGGACCTGTTTTTAGTCGACCTCCACTGTCCCGACATCAATTCAGGTAATTAGATACAACATCCGCTTCGTTTTCATCTCATAAATGAAAGCCCTAACTCAATTAGGGCTTACATTATCAATTCGATCAAAATCTGTAACCTAGGGTTCATCTTTGACCGATTTATCCGAACCCTAGTCTAGACCCAATCAAAATACAATTAACCTATACAGTCAGATTCGCAATACCATTTTCGCTGAAAGCCCACTGTCAATTCGATGTTTTATTATACAAATTGTTGTAACCCGTAATCTAGGATTCTTATGAAACCAGATTGTCAAATTCAACTTTAAACCGTATTTAAATCAAATTCAATCACATCATTAGACTCGTAATCATTTGTAGAGTGAAATCCCTATGAAATATCGGACTTCCATTATCGAATTGATGTTGATCCAGTAATTAGGGTTCATCCAGAAAACCGATTTGGGGTTTTCAATCTTAAACTCAAAATAAATAAAATTAAACCACATCATCAGATTCGCAATGTCGTTTTTGTTAAAAGCCCTATGATCCTATCAAATTTTATTAACGGAATATCTCAAATCGATTCAGTATTCATAATCTAGGGTTACGGCCTTTAGTTCTGAAATTTAACAAACTTAAAAATGAAGATTTTGAAATTAAACTTAACCACGGGACCGCCTCAAACCGATTATCAAAACCCCTCTACTGTTTCGATCGATCACCACCAGAATCGATGGATCAGGGCCGGGTTTCGATCACGAGTGGGTTTGGGAGGAAAACCACTTGAGCCTGTATGTTAAAAGAATTCAACCCGGGTATCAATCGCGATACCCTAGCGGGCGGGACTGCTTAATGACTTGTGCGTGTGTGGGAGAGACCCGGGTTCGAGGTCGGGCTCCCACATCTGTATTTTTGTGCAATTTCTGATATATTAAATTAATAAAAATCAAACTTTATAATATTATATTACTATGTAAATGTGTTTTAACCCGGGAAACAGCCCGTACGCTCGGGTTTGAATTATTAACATATTTTTATAAATTATACCCACTTTTATAAATAATATATAGTTATTATTATCAAGTAAAAATAATATGTTTATATTATTTTTAAGCCATAAATTCGTATAAAATAATACATTTATATTATTTTCAAACTCTGACCCGTATTATTAAATAATATATATTTATATTATTTCGAATCATTTTATAACATCGTGTATCGATTGACACTAAATAAAAATATAATTAGTTATATTATTTACTCGTACATATATATATTTATCTTCTCAATTTTCATGAATGACAAAACACCCCATTTTATTTATTATTATTTGTGTCATTCATCGCGTAAAGTAATCCCTAACTCCGTGGACACTTTCGTCCACTCTTGAATATTAGAGCGGTTCTTTAAGACGCTTCTTTCCGTATCACTGTCACAATTCCCATTATCATCCCTAATTTATATGTTTAAATTTTTAGGACATTCATAGGTCTTTTGAGACTTACACTCATGGTTCCAACTTACCTCTAGGGTGAAACTACCTTCAACGCAAAGCATGTGAGTTTTCACGGCCCCTTTTACTGTTTTAACTTGGGGGAGAAAACATGACTAAACGATTTTGGATTTTTAATTCGTATGTTATCAATGTTAAATGCTAAGCGTAACACGCTATCACAGAAAGTCCTCAACTAATATCGGACCGTTAATATGGATCTTACCGAGGTAATATTTAGTAGTACTACTGGGTTTGACAAATCCCACCCGCGTTAGTCGCGCTAACTCGATTAGATATTGAACGGGTGAAATGTTAGCCTACTTACACCGCCAGTGTTGATAGACCTGGCAGGAGGCAATAAACAAACAGTCAGCTTCGGCTACGAGCGCTTGAGCTGAACATGAACATAGGTTAGCTACCTATAGATGCGTACTGAATGAACATAAATCCGGTAAACGCTTATTTACTTATATTGAAACCAGTGAACTCACCAACCTCGTGTTGACATTTATTCTTACTTGTTTTCTCAGGTCGCTAAGATAAGACACAGGTGCACGTTAGGGCATGCATGGGATTCAATTGCTTGATTTTGATTTAATTATGTTTACTTGAGTTATCCTATTGTACTTGTTTTGATGGGACGTTTGGACTTTTTGAACTTTGGTTTTGGGCGCGTGTATTTTGCGCATTTACTTTCTTTACGCTTCCGCATTAATACTCTGATTTAAATGATATTTTCATTTTGTGTGCCATGTAGAGTCGTTCAAAGTAACTAATGTCTGAGATCCTGATTCGTCATTTCCCAAACGGTAAAACTCCGTTAGTTGAAATTGGGGGTGTGACAGATTGGTATCAGAGCCATTGGTTATAGAGAACTAGGATTGCATACTAGACTATAACCTCACACATTAGTTACATGTCATTTGGATGTTTGGCACTTATATGTATTGTTACAGGAACATGTCGTCAACCCCACCTTCATCACCTAAGGCACCAAGACATAAGGCACCTATCCTATCATCCCCGGAGCCCAAAAGGCGTCGGACTACTTCCAGTGACTATTCAGTTGACCAAGGGGAAGCAAGCAGCGCACAAGCAATGAATCCTGCTCGAAACTGGAACACACACCCACAAATGATCCAAAGATGGATTGAAATGGGAAATGTCCCATCACCTTACTTCGGATCTACTTCCTCAACACCTACCTTGCCTAGCTTGCCATGTACTATGGAACAAGCTTTTGCAGCCTTTGTGTTTTATATGTCTGGAGAATTAAGCATTGTAAAGGATGATACCGATGAGATACCGAATATTTTGAAGAAAGAGCCTCAAATAGAGGAGAATAAAGTAGGGATAGAACTTCTAACTAATGAACTAGCAGTAATTGACCAGTTCCATAACCTTTTAGTGGATCGTGTGACACACTTGGAGACGAGGGTGGACACTATGGACGATGATATGGAAGGAGTTCTGGAGAGATTGGCTGCTATGGAAGCTCAGCTACATGTAGCAAACCACACTGCTGAAGGTCTTCAAGAGAGGGTGACCCACTTGGAAGCCCAACTGCAAGCCGCTTTATTTCCTGAAGAGATTCTACATTCTGATGGCGAGGAGGAACCTTTTGAAGAAGAGCCCTTTGAGGAGGAGCCAGTGGAGGAGGAACCAGAAGAGATAGACGATGCTCAATCGTATGTTTCTTCTGATGACGAAGATGCTTGATGATCTTCCTATTCTATCTTCCTTTCATGTTTGCTTTTGCTTATGTTATTTCTCTTTTCAAACCTATATGGGTAAGGTTGTTCCCATCCAATAAAAGCATGAGAAGTTTAATATTTGAGTTATTTATTTTGTAGGCTTACAATTTTTTTAATTTTCAAAATATTAGATGTTGTATCTCCTTACTCATACCTGAATGATGTTTAATATGCGATATATTTCTCATTATTTTCATTTGTGATTGTGAAGAATCATGTCAGGGAGAGGACGCGGAGGCCATGCCGGTGGTCGTGGTACCAATAGCATGACGGCAGCAGAGCTAGCAACACTGATAAATGATAGTGTGGCGGAGTCTCTGGCAGCACATAATGCTGCAGGTAACTGCTTTAGCTATTGACTAATGATGTCAATCCATCTCTTAAATAGCCTGCCCTAAACTCTATAATTCCAATTCTATTTGTATTTCTAAATCCTGGCAAGCAAAATCAGCAAAACCAACAACCAGCCTGCACTTTCAAGGCATTCATGGAAACCCCACGCCTTTAGTGGAGCTGAAGGAGCCGTTGGACTACTTCGTTGGTTTGAGAAGGTTGAATCGGTGATTGCCATGTGCAACTGCCCCGTGGCTAATCAGGTGAAGTTTGCCGCCGAAACTTTGGAGGGCCCGGCACTCACATAGTGGAACGCCCAGGTCCAAATGTTGGGTCTGGCCATGGCGAATGGACTCCCGTGGGAGGAATTCAAAGTAATGATGAAGGAGGAATACTGTCCTCGCGATGAGATCCAGAAGTTAGAGGGAGATTTTTGGAACCTAAAGATGGAGGGTTTCTGAAATTGAACTCTACACCACACGTTCCCATGAACTGGCTACTATGTGCCCGCATATGGTAACTCCAGATTACAAAATAATTGAGCTTTACATTGGAGGTCTAGTGCCTCAAATACAAAGCATGGTGACTTCATCCAATCCTACCACTATCCAACAAACCATCCGACTTGCACATAAGTTAACCGACCAAGCGGTGACACAAGGGACCCTACCTCCGAGAGGTTCAGTTGCTAAACCCACCGACAATCACAAACGTAAGTTCGATCACCATTCCAACACCCACAACCATTCCAACTCCCACTCCAAAGGACCCCAACCCAACCAACCCCAGTTTAATCAACCGCATCAGCAGCAACAGCGTTGGTTTGAGCCTACCAAGAACTTCAATCAGTCGACCTCTTTTGGTCAAAACCAGGGTGGTTACGCGGGGAAGTCTCCGAAGTGTAACAAGTGTAACTTCCACCACTTTGGGTTCTGAAATCGTTGCCAGAGGTGCGGCAAAATAGGTCATGCTGCTAAGGACTGCAGGGGTGAGCTACAGACTAAACAACCTTTTCAACAACCTGGATCCACAAGGGGTTGTTTTGAGTGCGGAAAGGAAGGGCACATTCGAAAGAATTGTCCCCAATTGAAGAAATGGGGTAATGAAAACCACAACTCTAACCAGAATAACAATGGCAATGGTGGTAACAATGGAAATGGTGGAGGAAATGGTGCTAAGGGACGAGCCTTACTAGGATTTGGAGAAGCCCGTTACGACCCTAATGTGGTCACTAGTAAGTTCCTCGTAAATAATTACTTTGCTTCTGTCTTTTTGACACTGGTGCTGATAGAAGTTTTATATCTAAGAAATTTAGTAATATGATAAAAGGAACTTCATCTCTATTAGAAGCTAAGTATACAATAGAGATAGCTGACGGCCAAATAATTGAGGCAACTCACATTTTTAAGGGATGTAAACTTGAGCTAGCTACACATATATTTGATATCGACCTTATGCCGGCCATACTTGGTAGTTTTGATATAATCGTCGGCATGGATTGGTTATCTAAAAACCAAGCCGAAATTATCTGTCATGAGAAGATTGTTCGTATACCTCTCTCGAATAGAGAAACCCTTTTCGTCCAAGGTGAAAGAGTTGGTGCAGTCATGGGCATCATATCTTTCATGAAAGCACAAAAATGCCTTCGAAAGGGGCATACGGCTATTTTAGCTCTCGTTGCTGAGCAGCCCTCAGAAGAGAAGAAGATTGAAGATATTCCTGTCGTGCGTGAATTTTTGGAAGTATTTCCCGAGGATCTGCCCGGTTTGCCACCGCACCGTCAAGTTGAATTCCAAATTGATTTAGCACCTGGAGCAGCACCGATTGCTCGGGCACCTTATCGACTGGCACCCTGTGAATTGCAAGAACTGTCCACTCAATTGCAAGATTTATTGGATAAAGGTTTCATCCGACCTAGTTCATCACCGTGGGGAGCTCCGGTACTATTTGTCAAGAAGAAGGACGGAACCTTCCGTATGTGTATTGACTACCGGGAGCTGAATAAAGTCACAATCAAGAACCGCTACCCTTTACCTCGAATAGATGACCTCTTTGATCAGCTCCAAGGATCGAGTTTCTATTCCAAAATTGATCTTAGGTCCGGCTACCATCAGTTAAGAGTCCGAGAAGAGGATATCTCAAAGACTGCATTCAGAACGAGGTACGGCCATTACGAATTTATGGTCATGCCTTTCGGGTTAACCAACGCACCTGCGGTATTCATGGATCTCATGAACCGTGTGTGTAAGCCTTACCTTGACCAATTCGTTATCGTTTTCATCGACGACATCCTCATTTATTCCAAGAACAAGGAGGAACATGAGGAACATCTACGCCTAATTTTGGAACTACTTAAGCGAGAACAAATGTATGCTAAGTTTTCCATGTGTGAATTTTAGATCCGGGAAGTTCAGTTTCTAGGACATGTGGTTAACGAGAAAGGGATACATGTCGACCCATCCAAAATAGAAGCCATCAAGAATTGGGAAGCACCGACGACTCCGACTGAGGTGCGACAATTTCTGGGATTGGCTGGATATTACCGTCGATTCATCGAAGGATTTTCCAAAATTGCTCAACCCCTCACTACTTTAACTCGAAAGGGTAAAGCCTATAATTGGGGCGACAACCAAGAGTCAGCATTCCAACACCTCAAACAGAAACTTTGCAGTGCACCTATTCTAGCTCTTCCGGAAGGAACCGATGATTTTGTAGTGTATTGTGATGCATCTATTCAACGTCTGGGTTGTGTCTTAATGCAAAGCGAAAAGGTGATCGCATACGCCTCACGTCAACTAAAGATTCATGAGAAAAACTACACCACTCATGACTTAGAGTTCGGAGCCGTAGTCTTCGCACTTAAAATATGGAGACATTACTTGTACGGTACCAAATGCACCATCTACACCGATCACAAGAGTCTTCAGCACATTTTTGAGCAGAAAGAGTTAAACATGCAACATCATCGTTGGGTCGAACTCTTAAACGATTATGACTGTGTGATCCGATATCACCCGGGTAAAGCTAACGTTGTAGCTGATGCCCTGAGTCGAAAGGAAACGAAACCGAAATGAGTTCGAGCATTACAGCTTACTATTCACCCTGGATTACCTGACAAAATCCGTAGTGCTCAACTCGAAGCCCTATAAGAAGAAAATCTACCGTTGGAAAGTACGTGCGGTCTGGAAGCACAACTTGAAGTCAAATCTGACGGTATTCGCTACTTTGCCGAGCGAATATGGGTTCCAGTATTCGGAAACCTAAGGGAACTAGTTATGGATGAGTCTCATAAATCTCATTACTCGATACATCCAGGTTCCGACAAAATGTACAATGATCTAAAGGTGCTATATTGGTAGCCGAAAATGAAGGCCGATATAGCCACCTATGTTAGTAAGTGTCTGACTTGTGCGAAGGTCAAAGTTGAATATCAAAAACCATTCGGTCTTCTGCAATAACCAGAAATTCCCATGTGAAAATGGGAACAAATATCCATGGACTTCATCACCAAATTACCACGAACCCCTACCGGATGTGATACCATATGGGTAATTGTTGATCGATTAACAATGTCCGCTCATTTCTTAGCAATAAAGGAAACCGACAAAATGGATAAGCTTACTCGTACTTACTTGAAAGAAATAGTCTCTCGGCACGGGTGCCAATCTCTATTATTTCGGATCGTGATTCACGATTCACTTCTCGTTTCTGGCAGTCATTACATAAGGCCTTAGGCACGCGTCTAGATATGAGCACAACATACCATCCTCAAACTGATGGCCAAACGGAACGTATAATCCAAACTCTGGAGGACATGCTACGAGCTTGTGTGATCGATTTCGGTAACACATGGGAGTCTCACCTACCGTTGGTGGAGTTCTCCTACAACAACAGTTATCATACTAGCATCAAGGCAGCTCCATTTGAAGCACTTTATGGATGGAAATGTCGTTCTCCTATTTGTTGGACTGAGGTTGGGGATAGCCAACTCACAAGTCCTGAACTTGTATTTGAAACTTCCGAAAAGATCATTCAAATTAGAAACCGTATGGCGGCAACTCGTGATCGTCAAAAGAGCTATGCTGACAAACGTCGTAAACCTTTAGAGTTTCAAATAGGTGACATGGTCTTACTCAAAGTCTCACCTTGGAAAGGTGTCATTCGTTTCGGGAAACGAGGCAAACTGAATCCTCGTTATGTTGGACCATTCAAGATAATGAAGAGAATCGGACCAGTAGCGTATCAACTGGACCTACCAGAAAGACTTAGTGGTGTACACAACGTCTTTCAGGTCTCAAATTTAAAGAAATGCCTAGCAGACGAATCACTCACAGTTCCTCTTGAGGAACTACACGTTGATGAACAGTTACGTTTCATCGAAGAACCTGTGGAAATTATGGATAGGGAAGTTAAAACGTTAAAGCATAGTAAGATCCCTATTGTCAGAGTTCGTTGGAACTCGAAACGCGGACCGGAATTCACGTGGGAGCGCGGGGATCAGATGATGCGCAAATATCCTAATCTGTTCAAGCACACCGCGTCAAATTCTTAAGGTACTATTTTAATTTTCGGGACGAAAATTCTTTCAACTAGGGGATGATGTGATATTCCGGGAAAATTTTTTTTTATTTAATTTTCGGGACGAAAATTCTTTCAACTAGGGGATGATGTGACAATCCGGACTTTTCCAATTAGCTCCGTTAACAAAATCCAGTTAAAGTTAACTTAATTAACTTCATCACAAACTCCAGGGATTATTTCTACCTATATTCAAACTCAAATACATGGAAACCACAGGGATTAACTCAGTAATTAACCCAAAGTTGATTTGGTTGACTTTGCAAGTCAAGATTTCATAATTTAGCTCCTGTTTGACTTTTTAGAAGTCAAACCGTATGTTCTTAAGACTAATTCATGAATTATAACCAATTTCTGTTGAAAGTCGTAACTGAAATAAACCTTCATAACAATTACATCCGTCATTGAGCTTTTAATCCTCGTTATTATATCAAATTAAACCCAATTATGGGTAATAAATCTATAACCGTCGACTCTATGTCTTACTCAATCGAATTCGACTGTAATTAGTTACCGATTGGCAAACCAACACACTACACACCTAAATCGAGTCTCTCTGAAACCTCTGTACTCGTCAAGTTGATCGGATTCATAGCAAAAGCCACCGGAAATCGAACCAGTCATCGTCGGACCTGTTTTTAGTCGACCTCCACCATCCCGACATCAATTCAGGTAATTAGATACATCATCAGCTTCGTTTTCATCTCATAAATGAAAGCCCTAACTCAATTAGGGCTTACATTATCAATTCGATCGAAATCTGTAACCTAGGGTTCATCTCTGACCGATTTAATCGAACCCTAGTCTAGACCCAATCAAAATACAATTAACCTATACAGTCAGATTCGCAATACCATTTTCATTGAAAGCCTTCTATCAATTATATGTTTTATTATACAAATTGTTGTAACCCGTAATCTAGGATTCTTATGAAACCAGATTGTCAAATTCAACTCTAAACCGTATTTAAATCAAATTCAATCACATCATTAGACTCGTAATCATCTGTAGAGTGAAAGCCCTATGAAATATCGGGCTTCCATTATCGAATTGATGTTGATCCAGTAATTAGGGTTCATCCTGAAAAAGATTTGGGGTTTTCAATCTTAAAGTCAAAAGAAATAAAATTAAACCACATCATCAGATTCACAATGTCGTTTTTGTTAAAAGCCCTATGATCCTATCAAATTTTATTATCGGAATATCTCAAATCGATTCAGTATTCATAATCTAGGGTTACGGCCTTTAGTTCTGAAATTTAATAAACTTAAACATGAAGATTTTGAAATTAAACTTAACCACAGGACCGCCTCAAACCGATTATCAAAACCCCTCTACTGTTTCGATCGATTACCACCGGAATCGATGGATCAGAGCCGGGTTTCGAACGCGAGTGGGTTTGGGAGGAAAACCACTTGAGCCTGGATGTTAAAAGAATTCAACCCGGGTATCAATCGCGATACCCTAGCGGGCGGGACTGGTTAATGACTTGTGCGTGTGTGGGAGAGACCCGGGTTCGAGGCCGGGCTCCCACATCTGTTTTTTTGAGCAATTTCTGATATATTAAATTAATAAAAATCAAACTTTATAATATTATATTACTATGTAAATGTGTTTTAACCCGGGAAACAGCCCGTAGGCTCGGGTTTGAATTATTAACATATGTTTATAAATTATACCCACTTTTATATATAATATATTGTTATTATTATCAAGTAAAAATAATATGTTTATATTATTTTTAAGCCATAAATTCGTATAAAATAATACATTTATATTATTTTCAAACTCTGACCCGTATTATTAAATAATATATATTTATATTATTTCGAATCATTTTATAACATCGTGTATCGATTGACACTAAATAAAAATATAATTAGTTATATTATTTACTCGTACATATATATATATATATATATATATATATATATATATATATATATATATATATATATTTATCTTCTCAATTTTCATGAATGACAAAACACCCGATTTTATTTATTATTATTTCTGTCATTCGTCGCGTAAAGTAATCCGTAACTACGTGGACACTTTCGTCCACTCTTGAATATTAGAGCGGTTCTTTAAGACGTTTCTTTCGGTATCACTGTCACAATTCCCATTATCATCCCTAATTTATTTGTTTATAATTTTAGGACATTCGTAGGTATTTTGAGACTTACACTCGTGGTTCCAACTTACCTCTAGGGTGAAACTACCTTCAACGCAAAACAGGTGAGTTTTCACGGCCCCTTTTACTGTTTTAACTTGGGGGAGAAAACATGACTAAACGATTTTGAATTTTTAATTTGTATGTTATCAATGTTAAATGCTAAGCGTAACATGCTATCACAGAAAGTCCTCAACTAATATCGGACCGTTAATATGGATCTTAGCGAGGTAATATTTAGTAGTACTACTGGGTTTGACAAATCCCAACCGCATTAGTCGCGCTAACTCGATTAGATATCGAACGGGTGAAATGTTAGCCTACTCACACCGCCAGTGTTGATAGACCTGGCAGGAGGCAATAAACAAACAATCGGCTTCGGTTGCGAGCGCTTGAGCTGAACATGAACATAGGTTAGCTACCTATAGATACGTACGGAATTAACATAAATCCGGTAAACGCTTATTTACTTATATTGAAACCTGTGAACTCACCAACCTCGTGTTGACATATTATCTTACATGTTTTCTCAGGTCGCTAAGATAAGACACAGGTGCACGTTAGGACATGCATGGGATTCAATTGCTTGATTTTGATTTAATTATGTTTACTTGAGTTATCCTATTGTACTTGTTTTGATGGGACGTTTGGACTTTTTGGACTTTTGGACTTTGGTTTTGGGAGCGTGTATTTTGCGCATTCACTTTCTTTACGCTTCCGCATTAATACTTTGATTTAAATGATATTTTCATTTTGAGTCTCATGTAGAGTCGTTCAAAGTAACTAATGTCTGAGAACATGGTTCGTCATTTCCCAAACGGTAAAACTCCGTTAGTTGAAATTGGGGGTGTGACACCGTCTCTAGTAAACCCGCAACTTGAGACTCCAGGGTAGCAATCCTTGCATCCCGTGGATCTAGATCCCTAGATGTAGAGGCCCCGGCTGTATGAGTTGGAAAAGTGAAGATGTCATCAAAGTTGAACCCATGGGTGGAATCACCATATGAAAAAGGGTTCATTGATTGGTTGAAGGGTGGTAGTTGGAATAGTGGTTGGGATAGAAGTTGGTATGGTAGATGTTGCAATGGTGGTTGGGGTGATAGTGACCGACTCAGTGAGGTGTGGAGTCGTCACCGTCACCTAGACAGGTTGTAGTGGGAGGGATACTATCACAGGAACCTCCTCCGTGACAGTGGCAGCAGTTACTTGACTTGTTACACGTGGCCGCCTCCCCATCATTTGATATAGCAGGGTGGAAGTTGACGTAGAGGTTGAAGCAGTGCTCACGGCCTTAGTGACTTGTCGCTATGCAACACTAACTTCTACTTTTCTAGGGATACCCGCAGATAGCCTATCCCCCTGACGCTTGTTAATACTTTCTCGTCTCTGTCTTTCTATAGCAGCATCTGAATAAGATTCGGGTTCATACTCACTGCTTGTACTTTCTTGTCTCTTTCTCTTAGAAGACAACTCGGGAAGGGTCACCGCTGTCGTTCTTCTCGGGTGTGATTGGTCTGGTGCATCATCAGAATCAGATGAATCATATTCTGTTGCTTTGGAGTCAGATGCTTTAGAAACAACACTTCCTTCTTCTTCATCTCCTTCATCTTCAGATTTATTACCACCTTCAACTTCCTCCTCTTCAGATTTATTACCGACTCGGGACTATACCATCTGAAATTATTTGGGGCCACATATGCTTCGTTGATTAAGTGTCCGAAGAGAGGTGTATGCACAGGGGTAGGTGCTACACTGCCTGGCTGTAAGAATTGAGCGAATACTGTCTTGTTTACTCGTTTCACTTGTAATCTTTCCCCAAATTCCGGTAGATTTGGCAACGCATCATTGATCAAAAGTTGCATAAATTTGGGGTATAAAAAGAACCTAAACCTCTCCGATGTATTGATCTGATCAGTTAAGGCTTTGTAGATGTATCTGGAGAAGTTATAACCCGTGTTTAGAGCCAGCCCAACCATAGCAGCTGCTAGATCATGACCCATGGCATCCTTCCTTGCCTTCCTTGAAGAAATACACATGATCATTATGTGGGCAAAGTACCTCAATTGATCTAGCACCCACATCTTCTTGTACGATGCATACTCCTGCACACCGACGTATCCCATTCGTTGCCTCCAAAACCCATCCACAAAGTAATCAGGATACGATGTTGGGTCTGTTGCAGGATACCGGAACTGTAAAAATCTCCTGATAGCGTCCTCAGAGATGGCAATGTCATGACCTGCCACAGTAGCCCGAATGAAATTAGGAGTTATTGTGCGGTCATGTTCTGCCGTATCCCAGAACTGCTCCAAGTACGGTCTTGAAACGACAAGGTATGCTGAAATAGCGTAGCTAATATTTCAGCGATTCAAGAAATTGATGATCTCCCGGTACTCAAGTGCAGCACCCTTCCATTCCGGCTGTGTTAGAGCCAGAAGATTGAATTCGTTTGTAAAAGCACGAGCCATCACTACAAAAACATACAATGAACACAATAAGAACAAGAATAGTCACTGGAATTGAACAAATATGACACGGTATAGCACATTCACAAGAAAGAATTTTCCAGACTTAGAAAAATTTGCAATTTGCCTTCTTGCGTACTTAGCAAGTACGCATGATTTATACCTTGCGTACATAGTAAGTACGCAAAAGTTATATCTTGCGTACTTACTAAGTGCGCAAGGTCTAACACTTGAGCAAAAAGCAGACTTTTCCAAATCAAATAATGGTCGAATTTTGATGTTGTTCAAGGTCACCACAACGTCGAAACACGAATTTAGAACTCATGGGACCAAGTCCAACACCAAAATCGTGCTAAAACCAGGCAATTTTGACCTAAACCTTTCTGACCTCAACCGACGGCCAGACCAAGCCCAGAGTCAAAATCAAACAATGTTAAGGGCGATATTAGAGAGATTAGGGTTTGATTAAAAATCATAAACAAGATTTGGGTCTTAATTTCAGTAAAGAACATCCAAAACTTGTCTCAATTTTAACATCCAACCCTAGGTTCAAGAAAAGTCAAGAATCGGTCCAAAACGTCATGATTTGCGGATAAAATCTTCTGAGAATCTCACCAATAGTTGATTAGGTGAAATCTTCTGAGAATCTTCTGAGATGCAAGTCTCATCCTTTGTACCTAAAAAATGCACCCAAGAAAAACGTGAGAAATCATCAGTTACAATTAGACAATATGACTTCCTTCCACTACTCCTGATACTTATGGGCCCAAACAGATCCATATGTAAGAGTTCCAAAGGGGTATCGATGGAGTTTTGGAGCTTGTACTTGTGAGACTTCTGTTGCTGTTTGCCCTTTTTACAAGGCATACAGTCATCTGCAACGGAGAATCTCAGCTTAGGAACCCTGGTAACTAAACCGTTTCGGACAAGATGGTTAATTTTACTAAAAGAAATATGTCCGAGTTTCCTATGCCACAAGATTGAGTCAAGCTCTGTCGCTTTGACAAGCAAACAAGTAGAAACTGAAGATGTGGTTTTCTCCACACTCATGTTGCTCTGATAGGTATCATTCGTTCTTGGCGCACGCATCAAAATCCAGTCTTCAGGAACCTCAAACCCAGGTTTGAGAATCATGCATTCAGATTTGTCAAACATGACTGAGTACTCCTTATCACACACCTGAGAAACACACAACAGATTATGCTTTAGTTGCTCTTAGTAGTTGATGTTTTCGAAGCTAACACAACCATTTGAAACCACGCCTTGACAAGTAATACTATCGCCCTTCTCACCTGCAAAGGCCACATTGCCGCCTCTGAATGGTTTTACATCTTGAAGCAGGGCCATGTTGCCAGTCATGTGCCGAGAGCATCCACTATCTACATACCAACGATTAGAGATAGTTCCCTTCGGATGTCCCTGCACGAGTCACAAGAAGTTAATTAGATTTGGAGACACAAGCCATGGTGGTCTTGGGTCGTCCGTCTTTCTCAAAATAAACTACTTCAATTAATTCACAACCGTGACTGTCAAAAATGGGTGAATCTTTAGAAAAATTGGGACTAGGAGATTGAGAACTTTTAGATTTCTTATTCCAGGACCTTTTCTTTTGTTTTACTGAAATAGTCGGCTTGCATTCAGAAGCACCAGGTGAACTAGTAGAAGCTTCACCTGATTAAATTCCAGCCAGCTTTTCCAGCTTCCTCAATCTCTTGTTCCTTCTTCTCCTCTATTGCTCGAAAGCTTAACCACAGGTTTGTCACTAGTTGGTGCACTACCAGAGGTAGACACACAGGGTTTAGCAGGTTGCTTTTCCCTTTTTGGAACATATGGCTTAGCCTCAGATGTGATCTTTGGCTTCACCATAGGTTTCACTGGTGGTTTCACCACATTTGATTTGGGATTCTTGGGTTGCTTCACTGATGGTGACTTAGAGATAACAACCGGTTGTGAAACAATTGGACGTTTCCCTTGGTTCTTAGCAGGGTAGTTCACAAGGATGTGACCAACCATACCACAGTGAAATCAAACACGCTTTTCCTTATAAATCCCCCTGTATGACTCATTTGATTTGACGTTTGATGACTCAACATGATGAACAGGAGAAGGTGTTTGGTGAACATGAGTAGTGGTTTTTGATGTACCTGATATTGATTCATTTTTGGAAATGTAGTATTTTTCTAATTTGCTTTATAACCAAGCCCATAATGATTTGCAAAGGTTTCTTTCTTAACTTGGTTAATATTCTTATAACCCCCATAAAGCATCACTTTTAGTTTTTCATTTGTTTCAACGATATTAGGCTCAGGCAAAATGCAATTATCACGATCAGTGATAATGTTTTTCACAACTTTGTGTTCATCAATCAACTCCTCTGAGACAGCACCATCAGGGATGGTGTTCTTAGAGTCTTCATCAGTGAAGAACTCCTGATCTGAAGCAGAGTCAGCCTTACTTGAGGAATCATCCTTGTTAGAGGAATCATTCTAACTTGAGGATTCATCAAGGCATGACAAGTCAATATCAATTAAGCCGTTGACAAATTTTCCGCTTACTGGTGGAGGAATGATATTAGTACCCAACCCTAAGCCATTCACTTGTCTAACTATTGATTCATAATGTTCCACCACAAAGCGGGAATTTTTCAACTTCTCAATTTTACCATTTAACTGCAAGACCTCATTCTGCAGCTTGGTAATTTCATTATTTCTCTTTTCTAACCCCTTGTACGCAACATCCAAATGAAACTGTTGTTCGCTGATTTTAAGTGAAAAATCACATTTTATTTCTTTAAAGTTTTATTTGAATCTTTGCAACATTTTTCATTTTCTTTGTAACTTAAAGTTGCAACACGAAGGGGTTTGACTTTGTCCTGAAGCATAGAATTTTCTTCTTTCAAGCCAAGACATTTGGAACATGAAATGACAGCAAAAGAATTAGAGTCTACCTCAGTTGACGAACTTGATGCCTCCCCAATAGCCATGAGGGCAAATGCAGTTGTAGACTCCTCTTGGTCAACTACAGACGCTTCCCGTTCTTCTGCTTCCATCATCTCTACTATCTCAGCCATTAGACCAACTTATGTTTGAGCAATAAGGGCATCCTCCAAATGAACATCCCAATCAAAGCTTTAGTCCTGTTGAGCTACCAAAGCATTGGACGTTCCACCTTGACCTCGATTGTGGTTGTTAGAATTGTTGTACCCTTGATTATTTCCTTGGTTGTTTCCCTAGCTTGGTCTAGTGAATCCTGAGGCAGGTGCTTTATCCTTCTGCATTCATGAGTAAAGTGTCCAAAGTTCTGACACTTGTAGCACTTGGCCTTGGAAACCCACCTTGGCATTTGAATGCCCACCAATAAACTTCCTGTCAGTTCTATTCAAGAAACGCTTGGCCCTTCTCAAGATCATGGCGATATTCCATTGAATATCCATGTCCTCCATGTCATCTAGATCCACCTAATTAAAATCTTCTTCAATTATCCCAGGATCTGTAAGCTTGGCACCAATGAAGTTCTTATAGGCAAGCATACACGATGAAAATAATGCTACATGATCTTCAGCTATCTTGGCTATTGCAGTCTGGTTAGCTGAATATGTGGAGGTATGATTTCTTGAGGAATGTTGGTGGTGAGAACCAGATCCAGATGTTGTAAAGCATGTATGACCCCCACAACCATTCGAGTTATCTTCTTCATGAGAGGTCCCTGAGAATAAGGCGATTCCTGAACCAGATGATATAGTTGTGGAAGATGTCCCATAATACATAGTAGGGTCTTGGATTTGAGGTCTCCCTGAGCTTTCTTTTATCTTAAGGTTCATATCATGTGCTTGAACCTTACCGATTGCTTCTTCAATCGTCATCTCACAGAACTTGGGGTTCTCTCTCAGCAGAGTGGTATACATCTCAAACTTTGGTGGTAACGCATCCAGAAAATTTTTAACTAATTCCTCATCAGGATACTTCAGCTCAAAAGCTTTTAACTGAGTTTGCAGATGATAGAACCTAGATATAAGTTCATATATAGATTCATTCTCCAGGTATCTGAAGCACTCATACTGCTTTCTCAGGAGATCTCTTTTGCTCTTCTTGATGTCACCGTTCCCCTCAAATATTTTCTACAATGTCTTCCAGAGATCTTTCGAATTATCATATCCTCTGAAGCTGTGAAAGAGTTCTCTAGTTAGGGCCATTGTGATAGATCCATGTGCTTTCTTTTCTCTGTCATAAACTTTCTTTTTTTCTTCATCTAGCTTAGATATAGGCTTGGGAACAATTTCATCAAGATATGTATAAGTAGGATGCTTATAACCCTCAAGTATAGGTATCCACAAAGAGGAATCATTGTATGAGATATAACGCTCAAAGTGTGCTTTCCAATTCGAATAATCATTAACATTAAGCAGCTTTGGCGGTTTTTGCGGAGTACCTATCTCGTTATCATAGTTAAGCAGGTTACCAAGATTCTAAAGATTTGCCATAGGGTAAAACTTAGTCACAAACTAAGAAAGTCAATACAACTTGCGCACTTAAGAGACTGTTCTTGCACACTTGAGATTTCCTCTTGCGTACTTAGTAAGTACGCAGGAGTAAAAGTTAAGTACGCACAGGACAAAGTTAAGTACGCACAAGAATGGTCTTGCGTACTTGTCAAGTACGTACGAAGACTGTCCTTTTAGCCAAAAGGGTAAGTACGCAGGTCACTTTTTCACCTGCTCTTACCAGCTTTTTCTGATCGCCGGAAATACCCCAGATCTTCAAATTTGGAAGATATGAACAAATTGATCAAGCCAAAAGGTTAGAAACTTGTTTCTAACAAACCCTTGATGATCAAAACACTCAAATAAACAAGAAAAAAGTTGGATTTTGAAGGATTTTTTCTTTTAAAATAGCGCTCAAGAGCTACCTCTATTTTATCACAAAAATCACCAAAATTAATCACTTTTCCTTGTAGAAAGGCTGTAGATTGTGTCAAAAATTCTCCTAGAACACTCACAACACTCGAAATCAAGAGCAAATTATCTGATACCACATGTAGGTCCCTCGGGTGTCTCGGATCGTCACATGCAAGTGTGTTCCTGGTCGAACCGGGTGCGGAATGCCCGTGACTAAGTGGAGTATCAATCAACACAAAGTAAACCGGTAAAAAAGACACAAGATACTTTCAAACTTCGTCTATTGATAATCACAACCGGTTACAAAGAGAATGAGTGCGTACATACATTCTATCACTAACAGCTATATATACTAGACCTGTTGCCTACGCACTTAGCAAGTGCGCAGGGTTTAACTAATGCGTACTTAGCAAGTACGCAGACTTTGTTCTTGCGTACTTGCTAAGTACGCAGGATATACATCCTGCGCACTTACTAAGTGCGCACAACACTTAACAGAAACAGACAAGACTAAGTACATAAATATGTGATTACAACTCAATAATCAATACGTACATATACTTAAATACAAGTACAAATACATAAAGACAAGTGCATAAGCTAAGACAACATCTAGAGTGTCTGTCACACAAGCGTGCTTCAACAAATATTTTTAATTCTATTAATGTTTTAAATTCTGATGATTCGATTGTATCAAAAGCAAGAAATCAGTTTGAAAGATTCATAACAGAAGAGATTCCAATCTACACCCCCACATCACCAAGTTAATTTGATAGTCAAAGTGATTCAGACTATCTATCTACAAAGGATATTGAAGAAAGCAAGTATGACTCAGAACACTCCACTGAAGAGTCATTTGAATCAAACGATGAATCCAATTATGAATCAAAATCGGTGACGGAATCAGTTGAAGTCAAAATCAAAATTGATGATGATTTAGAAAGAAAAACATCAACAAATCATGTTGACCAAAGAAAGGATAGTCACACCAAAAGCAGATTTAGAAAGCCATTCAAAGTGCCATCTTAGCAGCAATCATCCTCATTATCACCAACCACCACACAAAAGAAAATATTTTAAGCGTGTTAATTGTTTCACGTGTGGAAAGGGTGGTCATACTGCTAGACAATGCAGTAATGCATCATATCACAATGATTGGGTCAAATTTGAAAGACCTAGAATGCATAATGGTGGGGGTAATTATAACAGACACCAACATGTTCAACATCCTTTTTATCACAAAATTAACAAATTTCATCAAAATGTTAACAATTTCTTAAAAGGCAAATGCTGGTGGAGACCTAGATCTGATTGAACTGCTAATGTAACTGTTCCACCCAAGTTGAAAAAAACTTGGGTTCTGATTTCCCAATAAATTGTCTTGTACATGACAGGGTATTCCCAGGAGGACTATTGACAATGTTTGGCTTGATTATAGTGGGTGCTCTCGTCACATAATAGGGCTAAAAGATCTGCTGACTGACTTTTGAATTATCAATGGGGGGTACGTTTCTTTTACCGGCGATGAAAAAGGAGGAAATATTACCGGACAGGGAAATGTGTGCAATGCAACTCTCACCTTGGAGAAAATCAATCTCGTTCCTGAACTTTTCTACAATCTCATGAGTGTATCACAAATCTTTGATAAACAGCTTTCGATGCTGTTCAACAAAGTTGAATATCTCTTCCGTAAACCAGGACTCATTGTTGCTGATGATTTAATCTTGATGAAGACACCTCGAAATAATAGCACCTACGTGGTGGACATGAATGATCCCGAAGCAAATGTATCCATTGCCTGCTTATTGTCTAAAGCTTCTAACACTGAATCACTGTTGTGGAATCGTCGACTTGGTCATGTGAATTTTAAAAACATAAACCGTTTGGTAAAAAAAAAACTTGTGAGAGGTTTGCCCTCCAAGGATTTTAACTTTTCAGAAAAATGCATGGTCTATGCTAAAGGCAAACAGCACAAGAAGTCACAGAAGCCCAAAGCAGTGAATTCTATTTATGTTCCTTTACAATTGCTTCATATAGACCGTTTTGGTCCCGTAAGTATGACGGGCATCTCTAAAAATTCTTATTGTTTGGTTGTGATAGATGATTTCTCAAGATATTATTGGGTTAATTTCTTAGCTACCAAAGATGAAACTGTAGAGGTGCTGAAAAGTCTTATTATTAAAATTGAGAAGATCTGCAAGCGTTCGGTGATTTCTATCAGAAGCGACCATGGCACCGAGTTTAAGAATCATGTATTGAATGAATTTTGCTAAAGCAAGGGAATTTCAAGACAATTCAGTGCAGCCAGGACTCCATAACAGAACGGAGTAGCTGGAAGAAAGAACTGTACGTTGATCGAGGATGCTCGAAAGATGCTGATAGATTTAAAGCTTCCAATTATTTTCTGGACAGAAGCAGTTAATACTGCTAATTATGTTCTAAATCATGCTCTAGTGGTCAAGGCTCACAACAAGACCGCCTATGAGCTTTTTCATGGAAGAAAGCCCTTAATTGAGTTCTTTAGAGCATTTGGATGCTCGTGTACTCTATTGAACACCGATGAGAATCTTGCAAACTTCATAGGATATTCGTCATCTCAGAAAGCAAACCGAGTCTACAACAAGAGAACAAAGATCATTCAGGAATTGTACTATGTCGATTAGCAGGAATCTAACTCTACAAACACAGGAACCGGTCCTGACTGGTTCTATGACTCAGATGTTATTTTCAATAATTTCATACCTCCTATACCACTCCTCCCTCAACCCATTCCTTCCTCTAAACCATCATTCATTCCATCCATCAATGCAGATGATGAATTTATGCCTTTTTCAACCAGAATAACACCGATTGTTGCTGATCCTTCGTTAGTATCAAACAACAGTGTAGTAACCTCTTCCCAATCTGAGGCAACTGAGACTACTCATGAAGAAACTTTTGGTGATGCCCCTTCTGATCAAACAGCTCTAGTCAATTCAAATGTTCTTTCTCTTGATCAGAATTTGGCAAATGATTCCGCTGTCAATTCTGACAGTGATTCAGAAAAAGAAGCTGATTCCATTCCTAATGTTCATTTGAAAAATCTTGTAGAGAAAGTTGTTGTTCCAGATGGGCCAAGCTTCAAAACCCTTTCAGATCATCCTTTGGAGAATGTGATTGGACCTATCACAGAAGGTGTTCATTCAAGAAGTTATTCAACTCCTTACAATGCGACCCTATGTGTGTGTTTCTTGTCATAGGATGTTCCTAATAATATATCAATGGCCTTGAAGGACTCAAGCTGGATTGATGCTATGAAGGATGAATTAGCTCAGTTCAGAAAACTGAAGGTGTGGGATCTCATTGACCTTCCAAAGAATAAATACACGATATGTACTCGTTGGGTATTTCATAACAAAACAGATGAAAGAAATGTTGTGATCAATAACAAAGCTTGTTTAGTGGTGCAAAGGTTTGCACAAGAAGAGAGAGTTGATTATGAGGAGGTGTTCACTCCTGTTGCTCGTCTGGAAGCCATCAAAATTTTCTTGGCATATGCTTGTCACAAGAATTTCAAGGTCTGTCAAATGGACGTAAAAAGCGCGTTCTTATATGGGAAGGTGAAGGAGGAAGTGTATGTGTGCCAGCCTCCCAGGTATGAAGATCCAGATCATTCAGACCAAGTCTACAAACTAGACAAAGCCTTGTATGGACTGCATCAAGCCCCAAGGGCTTGGTATGATACTCTTTCTAAGTATCTTCTACAAAATAGCTTTGTACGAGGGAAGATTAATATAATTTTGTTCAAAAAGAAAATCGAAAAAGACATCATGCTTGTGCAGATTTATGTGGACGGCATAATCTTTGGATCTACTGATGAGACGCTATGCAGGGAGTTTGAGAATGTGATGAAATCTAGATTCGAAATGAGCAGAATGGGCGAGCTCACTTTATTTCTCGGATTGGAGGTTAAACAATCAAATGAAGGAACATTGATTCATCAAGCTAAGTACGTCCAAGATATGCTCGTAAAGTTCAGGATGACTGATAGTAAGGCAGCTTCAACACCATTTGCTGCTCAAAATCCATTGACTTCTAATCCTGAAGGGAAACACATTGATAGACATCATTACTGTTCAATGATTGGCTCCTTGTTGTATCTCACAGCCATTCATTCAGATATCATGTTCATGGTTTGCTAATGTGCTCGATATTAAGCTAATGCCAAAGAATCCCATGAAATGGTCGTTAAAAGAATTTTCCGCTACTTGAAAGGCACTCCCAAGTTGGGGCTTTGGTACCCAAAGTCAAATAGCTTCGATTTGATTGCCTGCTCTGATAGCGTCATGGAGGATGTCATCTTGATAGGAAATCTGTGTTAGGAGGATGTCAGTATTTGAGACACTGCTTAGTATCTTGGTAGTGCAAGAAACAAACTTCTGTCTCCATCTCATCCGCTAAAGCTGAGTATGAAAATGCTTCTGTTTGCTGTTCTCAAATCCTATGGATCCAACATCAAATGATGGATTATGGGATCAATTTGAAGTAGATTCCAATGTTTATTAATAATGAAGCATGAGTGAAGATCGTCAAGAACCCAATTTATCATTCCAAAACAAGCACATTGATGTGCGGGTTGATGTTATCAGGGATGCATATGAAAAGGAATGCATTCAAGTCCTTTCGGTGAATACAAATGATCAAAAGGTTGACTTATTCACGAAGGCATTCGATTAATATAAGTTTCTGGATCTTGTCAAGAAACTGGGATTATTGAACTTTGAGTAACATCTTCTATCCCTTTGCTTTGTGTTTACTTGTACATATCTCTGTTTATAATCATTATGAAAACTCCAAAAAGATTTTCTTGACCGAATTGACTTGGATATTGAGCTGCAAAAACATTTTTCATCTTTTATTTTTGAAAATACCATTTAAAGAAGGTTGTCTCTAAATAAACTTTTCGGGGGGAAGTTTGTATAGAAAAGAAAAGAATGAAAAAGATATGTTTCTGTTGTGTTTGCATATCTGTTTTTGTGGGAAATGATAGTTAAACTGACTTGACTTGGTCACTGAATGAATAGGACCGAAAGGAAGAAGCGGTTATACTGCAAGGACATGTTGGTAGGCTCAGCATTTCAAACAGTAGACTACAACTCAGTGATAAAGATAAAGACAACTGATAAATGTACACCCATCTTGTTCAGGATTGCACATAACCATAGTCCCGTCACAAAGGGGTTGCGAGTTATTATATATATATATATTAACAAAAGAAAAGTTCAAAAAGACATGCAATGATGTGCATTAGGTAAATAAAAGACACGCATTGACGTGCAACTGCAAAAGACACCAATGTTGTGCATCTTAGTACTTAATCGATCTGCAAAGCAGAAAATCTTGAGCAAAAGACACGCAATGTTAGTGACGTGCACTAGGAATGAAATTTAAAAGATACACGATGTCAGTGTGTACATACATATACATATATATTTTTCTCTTTTGGGTCCTTGTGACTGGTTCAGGGTTTCTTGACAAAAACAAGGCATGTAAGCCCTTATTTCATAATTAGGGCATGTAAGTCTGTTGTGCTATGTCTCTGAACCAAAATCATTTTAGAGATTCCCTGAACAGTTCACAGACTTGTGCTAGTTAATGCTCAAATAGCTATATCTTAGGATTCCTGATGATCATCTTCTCTTATTATGCAATGACATATACCTAAAGCTCTTATAATTACTCTCAAAAGACCATAACGATGGGTAGGTTATTCCTAACAAGTGTGGGGACCACTGACTTCATCTTAAAAATTACCAGAACATGATAAAGAATCACTTGTTGTAAGTTGAAATTCATGGTGCATGGGCTTAAGAGGATAAGCACACCAAGAGTCGTTCGTAAACCGTTGACAACCAAATGCAAGAATAAAAGTTTGAGTGACAAGTTAAGAAGGTATGATTTCATAAATCAGGTTTGCACATTCTATAGTTTCATCTTGAAATATATGGTTCTCTGCTTATCAGTATGTTCAGAATGTTTAGTCAGTCCTTATTTGCCCTAGTATATATTTTCATGGGCATTAAATTAAAATCCAGCTCGGAAAACAAGTTGTGTTGGTTTAATTTTAAATTTTATTTAATTTTAAGCTGGAGTCGACTCTTGTACCGACTGTTGAGAGTCGGCCCTCAAATTTTTGGGTATATATATGTGTTTGAACGGCTGTGCATTTACCATCTTGCCCTAATTCTTCTCCTACACCTCCGGCGATTTACTCTTCCAGTCATAAAAGCTTCCGTTTTCTCCGATTTAAGCTCGGTTGTGTGGATTTTACTTCGTTTATAGGTGAAATTCTAATGTATAATGTGTTTTTGATTATTGATATACCTGTTTTGTGCTTAGATACAGATTCAAGAAAGGTTTTACGAATCCGAAATGGACATTTGGGGCTTTTGACTGTTCATTTTCCAAAGTCGGTTGTCTAAATGAAGAAGGCAACAAGTACAGGCACATGGGGCGACACTCTGTGTATTAGAAAAATAATATCTTGGTCGATTCTCACTATATGGCTGACTCTTGTGGTCGATTTACTGTTAGGACATATTTTGTAACTGTTGATAAAATTCTGTGTAAGTTCATAGAGAGGCGAACTTAACAAGTTCGCCTAAGCATCTTTAGGAGCGAACATAATAAGTTCGCCTAGCCTATTAGAGGAGAACTTAATAGGTTCGTGATGTCGTCCAGACGGTCTATAAAAACTATCAAATAAAACCTAATCTAGACTCTCTAGCTTTAAATTTATAAAACCTAGACTCGACCTAAAACTAGACCACACAACCGGCAAGTGTACCGATCAATGCAATATAGCCTAACGAAGTCCGGATATCGAACCCAAAAGACACTGAATAACTAAATTAGACTCTAACTAGGACTTAATATGATTAATTGATTGGGGGGTTTACTACACTAAAGATTAACTAAGAATGCAATAAACTAAGGACAATTCAAGCTATCAAGAGTAAACTAAAGATGAAATCAAGAATGGAGAGGTCACTACCTAGGTCGGAATCCTATGTGTAAAGCTCAACTTCTATCGGTTTTGGAACTAGGTTGGATCTGGGTTTCTAAAGATATAACACCTAAAAGATATCTAGTGGATTCCCGATCACTCTCGGTCTCGGGATGTGACCAGAAGACAACCTAAGGATATTAACTCACCAGATAATCGGATCACCTCTCGGGTATTTCCTACTATGACAAGTACCCTAATAAACGGATTACCTCTCAGTCTCACCGCTTACCATACACTCAAGGAATGCATGGGGTAGTTCTAGAATGGATACTATGATTCGGATAGCAACTATCACTAGACACCTAATACCAACTTCCTCTCAGACAGCTGACACTCGGATTCCTAATGACGAAGACTCAACGACTAATTCTCACCTCTCGGGTATTGAACTAGGACACACATTCACTTCTAATCAGTAATTTACTAGGTTTTCTATGGCTACTGCGTCTAGACACCACTCTAACTCACAAACCCTAAAGTCTATGAACCAGAAACGAAGATCAAACTGGCAGACAACCACAATCAACGCAGAAAAGCATAATCAACCACATAATCAGAATTAAACATGCACTAACATCACACATAAACAAACTCAAACCTTTACTAAATCATAAATCCAACATTCAAATCCAAAAACCGAATAAAAATCGAAACTTTAACACATAATCATCATATTGACCTAGGTAGATCAAGGATCTAGCCTAGAATCATACTAAGAACATCTACACAGAAGCAAATAGCAAGATCCATAGGTTCAAAACATAAAATCAAAGATAAAAATCAAGTCTTTAAAACCTAGAACGTATAACTACGAACCCGGAATCCAAAGCTTTAATCTTTAAGCTTCAATCTTCTTCCAAACTCCCAAAATCGCCTCTTTTTCTTCCCTGGAACGGCTGGAATCGAACTCCCTCATAATGGCCGTTTTTATCTTTTTAATTTAGAAAATTAGGGTTTTGCGGAAAACGGCCCTCTCGCGTACCGCGAGAGAATGTTGACTGGATCCTCGCGTACCGCGAGGACCAAAATAGTCGGGCGGATTCCTGGAGTTTCCCGCGTACCGCGAGAATTATTACACTCGTCTTTCGCGTACCGCGAGAGACCTAAATTTCAGAAAATTGTCTTTTGATCTTTGGACTTTTCCGGGCTTCGTTTCTTCGCTCGTTTTCTTCACGTATTCTTCATTAATATTCCCGAGCTCCTACAATTAAGACAAAAGACTCAAATGTACATAAAATTGACTCAAAACTAATATAAAACTACTTAGAACACATTAAAACAAAGGAATAAAGACGTGTGCTTTCGCACCCTATCAAATATCCCCACACTTAACCTTTTTTCGTCCTCGAAAAATCTGCAAATGGAATCATAACTGGCATCTAACTCAACAAACATAAATTTCAATTTTCAAAACATACTCACGTGTTAAAAAGCAACAATTAGTATTTCTGTCCGATTAAACCCAAGCACTAACTTTCAAGCCCCCGTTACGTGTTCTAAATCCATTTTATACAACATATCAATCAATCTATGTGACTCACACTTAGAAGTTACAGCTCTACCTAATCCCGTCTCAAGGTCATGTTTAGGCACGGATTAAACCATATAGATTTACCCTACCACGTTAAACTACTATTTACAGGTTTTTAGAAATCAGATGAAATCATGAATGAATGGATGATAATGAGCATAATAAGCAAAAGAACTTTCGTCTAGAGGCGTTTCAACCAAGTCACTATCCCGGAGGGTAACACATAGACTACATTCTATCAATGAAGCACATAAATCTTACTTAGGGGTGTATCCTCCAAGTCGCTATCCCAAAGGGTAACACATAAGCAAAACTCAGTATAGCTCATAAATTATGGAATAACATGGATTATGGAATGCGGGCGCCACCGAAACTCGGATTTATTCTCATAAAAAGAGAATGGTGTGCCATAAAAAATTTCAAAAACCTTTAAATTTTTAACTTAATCGTGGTACCTATCACCCTATATTGACAGTTTCAGTATTACCATTACTCTAAGATGAATACCCACAAGATATCATGATTTTATTCCGTGATTAATCCTAAATAACACAAACAGGATATTTAAGCTCTACTAGTTAGCTGGGTCTACCAAAACATCACTAATTCAACACGTTTTCAATTATTTAATCTTTTAAAATCATAAATAGATCCAGTTCTACTATCATTTTCCAAATATATGCAGTTATTTTCAAGAACATTTTTCAAATTTTTCAATTTTTTTTTTGTATTTTTGAATTTTTAAAGA
Organism: Smallanthus sonchifolius; assembly: GCA_023525975.1. NCBI lineage: Eukaryota > Viridiplantae > Streptophyta > Magnoliopsida > Asterales > Asteraceae > Smallanthus > Smallanthus sonchifolius. The sequence goes on along the minus strand of CM042030.1, from coordinate 21,925,679 downwards.
CACAAACTAAACAAACTAGACACTCACATCCCCACACTTGAAAGACACATTGTCCTCAATGTGAAGCAAAACAAAACTAAAAATAAAAATGCAAAAATAAAACAAGAAAAAAAAGAACAGGAATCGACTTAGCTGGAAATATAGATGCAAACTAATATGCAGCTTCGTTCTTCCTTGTGTGTGCACCGTATAGCATTTTGGTCGCGGTTACACATCAGCTGTCGGGTTGCCTTTACAAGATAGTAATGGTGACCATCAATTCCGCCCGAATGGAGATTGAGTACGGGTGGAATGATAAACCTGCAAAATAAGACTAAACATACCCGCAGCATTAAACTGACTCAAATAATAACTCAACTACTAACTCAACTAGACACTTAAAAGACTCAAGATAGATAGATGCAGAGAAAACATACTCAACGTGTGGCAAACACATAGACATGAATACCACAGCAAGGTCGAACATCGGTCATAAACAGTTTCTAGTTTCCCATGGTCATGGTGGTCGGATGGTGGTAGGTGGGTGAATTAATGTGATGGATGATGGTGGTTAAAGGTGATGCTTCATGGTAGTGGTGGTACGAAGGTAGGTGATGAATAGTGGTGGTGAGTGAAAACGGGGACAGAAACGGGTACGGGAAACCATGGGAAACAAAGGAAATAGGGTGACACCAGCAGTCCCTCGCGTACCGCGTAAGTCGAAGGGGATATTCTTCGCGTACCGCGAAGGCCAAAAAGTTAGGCCGGTCGAGACTTTTGTCTCTCGCGTACCGCGAGAGATCTTCCTCTCGTTCTTCGCGTACCGCGGAAGGGTGTCGTTAACAGAAAGTTTTGAAGAATTTTCAAGTTTTATACTTAGAAAAAAATTTTGCCATTTAAGAAAAAAATTTTCACCCAACTTCCTTAAAACCTTGTCCCAAGGATAAAAACACATGTAACCATACCTGGGGCTTCATTCCCGACGATTTTCCTTACCGAATCGAGCATGGATTCCTGCAAAACTTGACACAAACAAAACACAAACCGAAAAACAAAGAAAAAGACATGGACTCATACCAATGAACGCACACAAACTTTACATCCCGGGCACTTGCCCAGGACTCAAGCAAACCTATCAGGAGGCTTCTCCTTGATCCTAACCGGTACCGCCTTCATCCTTCGCGGCCTACCGGTTCTCCACAGCCTCAGCAAACAACTACTCCTACCGCACCATGGATTTCTATCCTTCATCTCCTTCCACCACAACTTAAATCTACCCGGTCCGAAGATAATACGCATTAAATAACCAAGTAGTTTGTCACTCCTCGATATCCCCACACTTGGGGTTAGCACTCTATCTACGTTGCCTAAGTCAATTAACTCTCGAGTCCTCTTACGAGGCGGCCTAGACCTAGGGGGTGACTCGATCTTTCTCCCCAAAGCACAAACAGTGGTGAAGATATGTAGGGGTTTAGGAATGGGCACTTCTAAAGGAATGACCTCCACAATCTCACCAGGATCCTCGGGATCCTCAACAACCTCCACCAACTTCCCCACACTTGGGGTTTTGCCTATGACCTCTTCAAACTCTGCCATCATCTCCAGCAAATCATCAGGCATCTCATCTCCATAATCGTCTGGCTCATCTAGCAATCCTTCTAACTCCAACGCCCAATCATATGGTTCTTCTATATTCGGGGCGGGTTCACCTACTTCTATCACCGGATCGGGGTCCCAATGGTGGTTCATGAAAGAATCGAGCATGCACACGGAGTGGCTGTGCTCGCCAACATCCTTCCCGGACTCTACAGCATTGAATGTAAGGACCTCATCCCCCACACTTAGTGTGAGCTTCCCGTCAAAGACATCAATCATCGCCTTTGCGGTTCGTAGGAACGGGCGTCCTAAGATGAGTGGGACCTTGTCATCCACCTCCATATCTAGAATCACAAAATCCACGGGGAAAACAAAATTGCCCACTTTCACTAATAGATTTTCCACTATTCCCCGTGGATACTTGACTGAGCGGTCAGCCAAGGAAATGCTCATGCGCGTTGGTTGTGGTTCACCTAGGTCCAGCTGCTTGTACAATGAATAGGGCATCAAATTGATGCTAGCACCTAGGTCGGCCAACGCGTGGTGTAATGGTAGGTTGCCCAACAAGCACGGGATCGTGAACCGACCCGAATCAGACAACTTTTCTGGCAAATGATTTTGCACCACTGCCGAGCATTGCTCACCAAGTGAGACTCCAGAGACCTCCTCAAGTTTCTTCTTGTTGGAAAGAAGGCCTTTTAAGAACTTGGCATATTTGGGCATATGCTGGAGGACCTCTACAAACGGGAGATTGACCTTGAGTTGTTTGAACATATCAAGGAAGTGACCGTATTCCTTAGCATGTTTATGTGGCAACACACGTGTGGGATAAGGAATACGGCTCAGGTCAATCTCGGGGGACTTCATCTCCACCCCCTTCTTCTTCTCCTGTGCCTTCTTGGTAGGCACCTCAACCACTACTTCCTCCTCCACCGGCTCTTCTTCTTCTACTACCGGTGGGCTCTCATCTTCCTTCTCTCCCATGCTCCTTGTCGAAACAGCATTCGACTCGGTCTCTTTCAGCATCCTTGCGTCGATTTCAGCAAATCGAGCTGCCCAATCAATCTTATTCACCTCCTCCACCGAGGGAATATTATGCTCCTTAGAGTGGGGGTCAACCTCTTCAACCACTTTACTCTCCACACTCTCTATAGACACGGCCATCACTGAAGCGTTCGGGCCCGTAGAAGGGCTTCCTTGTCTATCATGTATGCTCCTAGCAATGTCTCCTACCGTGCGTTGCAAATCCTGGAACGCCGATTGCTGATTCTTCATCAAAGTGTCATGGCTATCCAGTCTTAGCCGAGCATCCTTGTTATTCTGCACCAGCTGGGCAAGCAACTGTGTCTGAGTCTCCATCATCTCCTCAATCCTTCGTGACCCAACAGTGCTCCCAGAACTCGCTCCTTCTTCTGCTCCTCCATACTGTTGCTGACGACCAGTGAATCCAGATCTCCATCCCGAACCAAAAGTATTAGAATTGTTGTAATTTCGGTTCTGGTATTGGTTGCCAGCATAGCTCACATGCTCTTGATTATTTACCGGGCAATCTCGGGTGTCGTGTCCTCCCCTGCACACCTGACACCTCAAAGCACTGAGCTTGAGCTCCTTTATCTCATTCGCCATCGAGGCGAGGGCAGCAGCCACGCTAGTATCAGGAGTGACCTGATGCACACCTCTAGGAGAAGAGGCGTGTGACCTAGCAGTAGGGATGGAATCCCTAACAGAACGTGGGTGCTGCTGTTCGGCTTGAGCGAAGCTCTCGAACATATCCTCGCACTCCTCAGGCTCGAGTCTATCCATGATATGGCCTCCTGCAGCTGTGTTGAACATTTGCTGCGTCTCGAAGGTAAGGCCATTATAGAACTTCTCCACTAGTGCCCAGTCGGGGAGACCGTGCTGGGGACATCGGCTCAACAGCGCGTTGAACCGCTCCCAGGCCATGTGGTAAGGCTCGTCGGGATCCATCCGAAACGAATGGATCTGGTCCCGAAGGCGAGCGGCCCTGGAAGGTGGAAAGTATTTCTTGAAGAACTTGGCTTCGAGATCCTCCCATGTGGTGATAGAATTGTCGGGAAGAGTGTCGAGCCAAGTAGATGCACGCCCAGAAAGAGAGAATGGAAAGAGACGCAAGTAGATTGCGTCCTTAGATACACCCGTGATATTAAATGTATCACATATCCGCGCGAAGCGGGACAAATGTCCGGGTGCATCCTCATCCTCGAGGCCATGGAATTGAGTGGCATGAGTGATCGTACTCATGACATGTGATGGGATCTGCCAAGAATTGGTGTTCGGTATAGTGGGGCGTGTGATCGAAGATCTCGCGCCCGTGACCCCCTCACTGGCCCTCTGGTGCACCGTACGTCTAGCCGGTGGGTTAGCGTCACCCATAGTAGGAAATGGAACTGGGCTAGTAGGACGTACCTTTGGTTTAACCAGCTCCTCTAAACGCTCCCGAAAGTCGCGGGTGCGCTCGTGAAGCTCTCGTTCGGGCTCTTGAAAAGATGCAAAAGATGGTGATCCTTGCGAACGAGTATTGGGCATAAACAGAAAGACTCTAAGAAGGAAAAATAGAACAAAGACTCAAAAGAGAACAAAAGACTCAAATAAACCAAAAATCTAACAAAGAACTAGTCAAAGCTAATATTGCTATTGCCAAGTGTCCCCGGCAACGGCGCCAAAAACTTGATGTCGTCCAGACGGTCTATAAAAACTATCAAATAAAACCTAATCTAGACTCTCTAGCTTTAAATTTATAAAACCTAGACTCGACCTAAAACTAGACCACACAACCGGCAAGTGTACCGATCAATGCAATATAGCCTAACGAAGTCCGGATATCGAACCCAAAAGACACTGAATAACTAAATTAGACTCTAACTAGGACTTAATATGATTAATTGATTGGGGGGTTTACTACACTAAAGATTAACTAAGAATGCAATAAACTAAGGACAATTCAAGCTATCAAGAGTAAACTAAAGATGAAATCAAGAATGGAGAGGTCACTACCTAGGTCGGAATCCTGTGTGTAAAGCTCAACTTCTATCGGTTTTGGAACTAGGTTGGATCTGGGTTTCTAAAGATATAACACCTAAAAGATATCTAGTGGATTCCCGATCACTCTCGGTCTCGGGATGTGACCAGAAGACAACCTAAGGATATTAACTCACCAGATAATCGGATCACCTCTCGGGTATTTCCTACTATGACAAGTACCCTAATAAACGGATTACCTCTCAGTCTCACCGCTTACCATACACTCAAGGAATGCATGGGGTAGTTCTAGAATGGATACTATGATTCGGATAGCAACTATCACTAGACACCTAATACCAACTTCCTCTCAGACAGCTGACACTCGGATTCCTAATGACGAAGACTCAACGACTAATTCTCACCTCTCGGGTATTGAACTAGGACACACATTCACTTCTAATCAGTAATTTACTAGGTTTTCTATGGCTACTGCGTCTAGACACCACTCTAACTCACAAACCCTAAAGTGTATGAACCAGAAACGAAGATCAAACTGGCAGACAACCACAATCAACGCAGAAAAGCATAATCAACCACATAATCAGAATTAAACATGCACTAACATCACACATAAACAAACTCAAACCTTTACTAAATCATAAATCCAACATTCAAATCCAAAAACCGAATAAAAATCGAAACTTTAACACATAATCATCATATTGACCTAGGTAGATCAAGGATCTAGCCTAGAATCATACTAAGAACATCTACACAGAAGCAAATAGCAAGATCCATAGGTTCAAAACATAAAATCAAAGATAAAAATCAAGTCTTTAAAACCTAGAACGTATAACTACGAACCCGGAATCCAAAGCTTTAATCTTTAAGCTTCAATCTTCTTCCAAACTCCCAAAATCGCCTCTTTTTCTTCCCTGGAACGGCTGGAATCGAACTCCCTCATAATGGCCGTTTTTATCTTTTTAATTTAGAAAATTAGGGTTTTGCGGAAAACGGCCCTCTCGCGTACCGCGAGAGAATGTTGACTGGATCCTCGCGTACCGCGAGGACCAAAATAGTCGGGCGGATTCCTGGAGTTTCCCGCGTACCGCGAGAATTATTACACTCGTCTTTCGCGTACCGCGAGAGACCTAAATTTCAGAAAATTGTCTTTTGATCTTTGGACTTTTCCGGGCTTCGTTTCTTCGCTCGTTTTCTTCACGTATTCTTCATTAATATTCCCGAGCTCCTACAATTAAGACAAAAGACTCAAATGTACATAAAATTGACTCAAAACTAATATAAAACTACTTAGAACACATTAAAACAAAGGAATAAAGACGTGTGCTTTCGCACCCTATCAGTTCGCCTAAGCATCTTTGAGGCGAACTTGTTAAGTTCGCCTATGGCAGAACATGTGTCTATAAATAGAGTTCCAGAGTCTGTTTAGACGAGAAGATAGAAGAAGTAGAACAGAATTGATCGAATTGTCTGATTGAGTCTGTAAACTCTATGATTGTTGGAATACAAGCTTGAATGTTATTTACGTGATTGTTTCTATTGTCTTTTGTGTATACAATTGTTGATTCGATAGGATTCCGCACTCCGCGTTAACAATACGTCTTATCATGAGAACGATCCGTAGAAGAGCCATGTGGACCTACACCGACTCTTTAAGAGCCACAGGGGCCGATTGTCCGGACAACTTCATGTGGAACTGCCGACTATCTTACAATAGGTGTCGTGTGTCAAATTGTGACCGGACGACTCTCTCTTGACCAGGGCAGAATCTTGACCTTGTCCAGCCAATTCTCATTTATATGTTAGCCAACAGTCGCCCAAAATTTGGCTGACACTCGGCAGGCCAACTGTTAGAGGTCCCAAGCAATTTCACGGGCGATTCTCTTCACCGATTATCATGTGTTTCCTAGCCGATTCAAAACTGGCTGACTCTCTTGCCCAAGCGATTCTCTATGGCTGACTCTTGGCTATGTGTAGCCGATTCTCATTAATTTTACCATTTTTGTTAATTAACTTGCTTTTGTATTGTTTGAATTTGTTTATATAAAACCGAATTGTTGATAATTTTGTTCGTTGTGTAACAGAACATGGTTGATAACGTCTCGCTAGTGATAGCCTCCATAACATGGATATTATCTTTCCAGAACCGATTCCAGAAGAATTTGAGGATGTTATTAGATGGTTGCATCAAAGTAAAATCTCTTATGCCATCTCATGGAATGAAGTTATCTACAAGGAGCTGATTGAGGAGTTCTAGATTAATGTCGATTTCAAGATTCATCCCCTTACTAAAAGACCACATGTCAGATCTATGGTTCGCGGGCATGAGATTATAATTTCAGAAAGCATTGTTAGAAGCGCTTTACAGTTGGGTGACAACAGAGATGATCCAAGATCCATCAATGAGGAAGAAGCAAGAGCTAGTTTTGTACAAGAGTTGGGGTATGAAGGTCCATTTAGAAAGAATGAAATCCAGAAGAGGTATCTATCTAGAGATTGGAAGGCTGTTATGTACGTATTCATACGCTCTCTTTTACACTGAAAGGGAGGTTATGATGCGTTAAGCGTGTACTGGGGAGCAATTATGATAAAGATTTGCGGGGGAGAGAAATTCAATACGTCATACCACATTTTTAGTAAAATGTGCAACCGGGCAAAGGATAACAAGTGGTTGCTATACCCTCGCTTCATACAGATGATCCTTAACTTCCTTATCAAAGATCTACCCCCGAGTGGTCGTCCCATGATGTTTTCAAAAATCGACACTCATTTTCACACCGATGTTTTGAGGAAATACAAAGATTTCTCTAGGAAGTGGACCCTAACGTTTGACAACATGTATATAGAAGAAAGACTGCCAACTATCAAGGCCGCCCTAAAGTCTATGAAAGGGAAGAGAGCCTAGAAAGAAAGAGTAAAGGTGATTGAAAAGAAGAAGAAAAGTGAGAAAGAGAAGGAACCTGAGAAGGATGATGAGGAAGAGATTAGAAAGAGAAAAGCTAAAGGGAAAGCCATAGACCCAGAAGCAGGAAAGAAAAAGAAACCTAGAACTGGCGGTAATAATGATGGGTTTAAGAAAGCTTCCAGGGATAGCTATGTTTGTCAACAACAAAGGAGTCCCTCGAGACTTAAAAGTCCTGCTCCCCATGATGTAACTGAGGAAGATATAGAAGCAGATCGTTTGGCTCGTGCCGCTCTGGATGCCGAAGGACCTCCTCCGTCCAGGAAAACAGAAGGCACTTCGGGAACAAGGCATTCTCCACCAAAGACACAACAAACCCCTCCGACTGGCACTCCTAAATGATTGAAAACCATAGCTAGAAAGAAAACAAGGCCGATAGGAAAACTAGTTCCTCCTACAAAACAACTGTTGGATCTGATATGGTTGAAAAGATAGGACTTGAAACTGCCAAACTGTTAAGGTGGATGAAGGGGCAGATAGAAGCTGCAACAAACAGAGATGATGACAGAGATCAAAAGATTGAAGATTTGAAAAGCAGAGTGGCTGAGCAACAAAAGATAATTGAGAAACTAAAGTTTTATTTTGAGAATCAGACAGCTTTGAACCATGATATGTAATCCAACAAGAATGACATTGGTAAAGCTCTGGTTGTATTGAGAAAAGGAGGATTTAATTTGACATATGAAGTGAACAAGCTACGAGAAAGACTGAGTGAGGAACCTATGAACTTTGGGGATGTGTTTGACATGTCTGCATTCAGTGATGTGGTAATTTTTGATGTAGAAGGAGAAGTAAAGGATGAAGAGAAGGTTGAGAAGTCTACGGATGCGGAACCTAGCACTCAGTTACCAAAACTAAAGAATGACGATGATAAAGGTCCTGATGGTACAGGACTAGGAGCAGGTGGTACCATTTCTAGTGCCCCTGCTGTCGAAAGTACTACTGATGAAGGAGATAAGGCTGGTGAGGATGTAGGTGTTACCGATGTTCCTGAGTCGGGGGTTGCTAAGGGCGATGTGTTGGATGCAGAGAACATGGAAGAGATGCCTGAGGAATTTTTTAAAGAAGGGGAAGGAGAGAAGACCTTATATGAAACTATCTTTGGTGAGTCAACTCTTAGCCCTCTTCACCAAAATATTGAAGTAATACGTCGTGCCTCAGACAGAAAGATCGTTTCATGGGCTTATGACGGGTTGAAGCAATTATTCGTCATCAAGCGAAGATTGGGCAGGATTCAGTATTTTCAAAATAAGCACGACCTTCAATCTCTCCCCTCTTGGGACATTTATGCTTTGGAGATATTAAATATGATCAACCACGGTAACCATTCTGTAGGTACCAATGTTGAGAATTTAATCATCTCTGAATGTCACAAGAGGTTTCTATTATTCACGCCTCAGCAACCCACAAGGAGAAAGTCAAAGAAAGAAATCGATCTGGTTACCAAACGTCCAAAGATCATCACGTACGTGAAGCCAGCTAAAGTGGTGAATAGGGTTCTGATCCCTCCGTAGAGAGAAGCCTGCCTTCATCATTTCATCAAATGGTACTATGACAACCTCACTAGGGAAGCCATGCTATGTAGTAAATGGGACCCCAGTGACCGACATCCGAGTGCTTGATCCGATGGACATGTTCTCATTCTCCATTCCTGACTTGGAGATCTAATTTAAAAACAACATCAGAATGGGTGCAGGTCACTGATGTCCTTGGAATGGTCTATAAAAACTAAATAAAAACCTAACCTAGACACTCTAGTAATACTCTAGAAATCCTATAAACTAGACCACAATGATAGGAAAGTGAACCTATCAATCGTAGTACAACCTACTGGAAGTCTGGATATCGATCCCACGAGACAGTAGTGACAACTACTCTAGACTCTAACTCAACTAATTAACTGATTTATATTGGGGGGGGTTTGTGTTGTCATTCTAACCTAACAAACTAGCAAGACTAACTAACTGGAATCAACTACAAAGCAAAATACTTTAGACATACTCACGAATGGGAAAAGCACTACATAGACTCTGAATCCTATGCATGTACCTTGGAACTCTCTTGGATACGGAAACTATGATGGAACCGGGCTCTTAGAATACGACACACATAGAAACCCTAGTGGATCCCAGATCATTCTCCGGGTGTGACAAAAGAGGAAACCCTAAGGGACGTGTAAAACTCACCGGTTAGTCGGATCACCTCTCAGCTATTTCCAACAACACTAAAGTACCCACTAGACAGATTACCTCTCAGTCTCACTATCTCAATACACCTTTCAGTGCAAGGGGTAACCTGAATCCTCTCGATAAGACACGGAATAACAATGATGCTAAGAATCCCTAGAGAAACCTCCTTTTAAACCATTCACACCTGAAGCCCTAACACTAAAGATTACCCGACTATTTCTCACCTCTCAGCTAACTAAATAGGAAGAATACCTAACCCTAAAAGACTCTCAGTAAATGTTCCTATGGAATACGACATCAGTAAACCATAAACAAATCACAGACACACAGCTAGTGACCTGATGTGTGACATTATATATATTATTTTTACCCAGTTTTAATTTCAGAAATGGACTCACAACTCAATCACATGCTTACGGAAAGTGTACCGGTCGCGCGTAGTAAGGATAGTAAGCCCGAGTTATCAAACTCTGGACAAAAAAGGCTGCGACCCTCGATACTGAACCTTTATTGACTCCTAACTGATGCAAAACAAGTGATTATCTTTTTATTTCTTTTTATAAATTTAGAACATGCAAATCAAATTAAAATTTAATAAAACTAAGTCAACCAAACACTAAAAGACACAATAAAAACTGAACACAAACGGTATGAAGATACGAACAAGCAACAGACACTAGAAAGACCAAACACTCTAGAACTCAAACGAAGACCAACTACGAGAAAAAACACTACCTAGACCAGGAATCCTATTAGCTAATTCGACTTCTTTCTGGTTAACTGACGGTATGACACCGGTTCTAAGGATCGACAGACTCGGGAATCACTAAAACATGCATGATCTCCTCTCGGACTCACCTACACACCTCAACTATCCGGTAAGGAATTGGGTTTCCTCTTGCACTCACCAAAACCTAGAATACCACGTACTCTCAAACGGTTTCACCTCTCGGTCTCAACCAATCTATATTCACAGGCTATCCTTGACAGACCTAAGAGCAAGGAGTAAACTCCCAAAATAATGTTCATGACACAAATTTGCAAATGATAAAAATGACTCAGACAACTCACTCTCATGCAATTGCTACCCAAACCGCTAAACCAAGAGACAACCTGACAACCTATCTCCTCTCGGACTAAAGATTGGTAAAGTACTGACTTTTATGACCACACAAACCTGCAACAATGATTGGTCTAACCGTGTAGATCACAAACACAAAGTAAATGACCCCCAAACCTGAAATCTTACCCGAAACACACAAAGTATTCAAATAAAATTTAAAGAGCAACAAATTCATGCAAGATCAGTAGCAAATCAATATTCAAACACATTCATAACCATTAAATCAGAAGGCTTTACAATAATATCCGCCATACGATCGAAAACCAAACCGAAAACAATCAAATAAATCCTATATTCGTCCTAATCTAGATAGCAACGAGTTTAGCTACTCATGAAACTTAAAAACAAGCAAAAGTATACTGGAAACATAGTTTGAATTTGAAATGTAACATCCCGAAAATAGTAAATAAGTAAATAATAATACGATGGGGATTTAAACGTCATAAAGCGAAAGAAAGACGGATGGGCTTGGGCTCGACTCTAACGGGCCGAGGGAAGCCCAGGTATAAAAGGGGCAAGACAGCCCATTTGACCATTTCACCTCCATTTCACCAATTCTAGAGAGAGAAAGGGAGCCCAGGTCTAGAGAGAGAAAGTCGACGGATCGTCACGAGATTAGAGGAGCACGTTACAGCTGAGCTCGTGAGCAAAACCTCCGAATCAAAACTTCAATCCAGGTAATGATTCATACATAATCTGAGTTTTTGTTCATTTTGGGGTTTCTCGAGTTTTAGCTAAATAGATGATGTTTTTACGGATGAAACTTGATAATAAGCTTAGAAATAGCATCTAGAACAAAAACCGCATGTATTGATCAAAGAAAATTGTAAGATTGGCACGATCGGGTTTGCATGCAAGAACTTCGGATTTTGGTCCAAGAACCAGGTCCTGCGCACTTACCAAGTGCGCAGGACGGAATCCCTGCGTACTTACCAAGTACGCAGGATGCAGACCCTGCGTACTTACCAAATACGCAGGAGGAAGGCTCCTGCGCACTTGCCAAGTGCGCAAGAGCAAGTCCCTGCGCACTTACTAAGTGCGCAGGCAGCAGACAGCAGGCAGCAGGTTGGTTAAGTAAAGTCAGTAAGTTTAGAATGATTAAACCATTAAAGTCGGGGTTGGGTCTAATGTGTATTTAACTACCTAATCCAGATCGAAAGTGACGCTGTTGGACCTTTGTCTAGGACAACCTAGAGTAGCCCATCAGGTGAGTTCTATGTGCCCCCTTCTATGTTATGTGCAAATAATTTATAAATGTTTTGGGGCTGAAGTGTATACACTAAGTGAATTAATGTAATGAATGTTAATGTGATCATACGTGGTATACAAACATATATATATACCCAAGTACAAAAATGAATTATAAACAAAGAATGAATCGTATGATTATCAAGAATGAATGAAAAGAATAGCATAACGTGTAAGAATGAAATCCTGCTTTATATCTATGTATATATTGCTTGCCAAGTAACAGAAAACGTTATGGACGCTTCAATGATAACGGCTACTTCGGTAGACGGACGACCACTCGACTATTATGCAGCCAGAAAAAGTAAGTCTAGAAAGGTAGACTAAATAAAGGCCACTACGATGGAGTAAGGCGCTAAATCAATATTCGGCTGTATAATTAGTTTAAGTGGGAAACGGATGCCTTATGGCAGACGGGCGAAATACGACCTACGACGGTAGGACGGTTGTAAGATTACGGACGGACACAAGTTGCTGGACGGTTGTAAGAATGAAAAATACGGACGGACACTAGTTGCCGGACGGTTGTAAGAATAGGCAGACCATGACGATGGACCGTGGCGCTTGTCTTTGTGACATTCGCAAATAAATGACGGGTTGATCACCCATGAATGAAAAGAAAAGAAAAGAAAAGGGTGAATGCATATATATGTAGTCACAAAGAAAGATGAAAGAAAAGCAAAAGTTATGAAAGTAAATGAGACAAATGATGTGAATATATATATTTATATGTATTTGCGAAGAATGATAACAGAAAAGCAATTCAAGTCAATGTGTATTTATATAAATGTATATATAATTATGCATACTTATAAAGAAAAGAATGTTTATACCTAATTGTATTAAACTAGAACTCACCAGCGTTAGCTGACTTTTAGTATACATTTCAGGTAAAGGAAGAAAAGGTCGTGCGATGGCGTGAAGGTTACCCGGCACAAGACTGACATCCCACTTTTGTTTGTTAAGACAATGTTGTGTTTTTAATTGTTAAGACTTCCGCTGTTATGATTATGTAATTGAATGATGAATGTTTTAAATTCAAGTTCAGTATTTATGACTATGTTTATGAGTAAATCCAACAAGTGAGGTTACCCGGTTTTGGGGCCTTACAAGTTGGTATCAGAGCAATAGTTTGAGAGATTTAGACATCCCTAAATGTCTAGACTCAAACTGATTATGGGACCAACGCACGGATGTCAGTATGGGTAACCAACGCCAACGCTAGCACGGTAAGTAAATCATAAAGTTAATTCTCTAGCATAGGAATAGATACCTTAACTTAGAACAAATAGATGTTAATGCCACGACTGATTTGAAGAGTTTCGAACCCGAAAATCAATGTAAATTAGTAATCACAAACCGGTCACTGTAATTAAGAATTTACCTTGCTCGTACTGTTCCAAACTATGATCTGAAGAAATGACATTGATGTATTCCCTTTTTAACTATCAGGAAATTAAGAATTTATGGCTGGTGGAGGAAGAACAGGACGCCGAGGCGGTCGTACTGGCCGAGTAGGTAGACCTCCGTTGAACCAAAGAATAGAAGAAGAAGAAGAAGAAGAAGAAGAGAGTGTGCACGAAAGTGTGCACGAAACAGAAGTGACCCCAGTTAAGGACGACAGTCCAGGGCCTATACAGTTGGAACCTGAAGTCAGGGATGCTATTGCCGGTGAAGTTGTGCTCACTTTGAAGAAGGTATTGCCTGATCTACTATCCGAGGCAATAAAGAAAAGTAGAGAGGAGGATGAAGGAGACAAGGAAGAGAAAGTATATGATAGTGATGGGGATGAAATAAAGATAGGATCGAGCAACCGTGGGTGTACTTATAAGGGCTTTAAGGACGGAGACCCACCCAAGTTCGATGGGAGCAAGGATTCAGTGGTAACGCTTGAATGGATAGAGAGGATGAATGCTGTAATCAACATCAGCGAGTGTCGACCCGACCAAGCTGTTAAGTACGTCGCTCATTCTTTCACCAACGAAGCACTAAGTTGGTGGAGGAATATTCAGAGAACTAAGTCACCGAATGCTATAAACAGAATGACATGGGACGACTTGAAGAAACTGATCATCCAAAAGTTTTGTCCCCAGAATGAAATCGACCGAGTTGAGAATGAATTCCTGAACTTCAAGGCTGGCAACAAGACTCATCGCCAGTATACATCAAGATTCAATGAACTGGCTCAACTAGTACCCCATCTGGTAGAAACTGAAGACCGTTTGATCAAGTATTATGTTAAGGGGTTGCCACAGCGGGTCCGTGTCTATGTGAAAGCTAACCTACCCTCGACCTTCGAGTCGGTAGTGAATCTGAGCGGAATCGTCTACGACGACTACGCCAATGAGGACCCGGCACCTGAGACACAAAAGAGAAAGTGGGAGAACACGTCCAGAGGCACCGGAAGAGGGAACGTAACAACTGAGAGCAAGAAACCAAGGTCCAATGAATATGAAACTTGCAAGAAATGTGGAAGGCAACATCTTGGCGAGTGTCAAGTCGGCACCACCACCTGCTATAGGTGTGGAAGGGCGGGACACTATTCTCGCGACTGTTTGAGAGACACTAAATGCCAAAGCTGTGGACAATTTGGGCATCTGACAAAATACTGCAGGAAGGCCGGCCAATCTGGTTCGGGAAAGGATAAGGAGCAGGAACAACAAAAGGCAAGGACTCGCGCCTATGCCTTAACGGAGGAAGAGGCAAGGGGAAACCCTGATGTCGTGTCAGGTACGTTTCTAGTAAATGATGAACATGCTGCTATTTTATTCGACTCTGGTGCTATTAAAAGCTTTATATCAAATGCATTTAGTTGTAAACTGGATTGCACTATTAACACCATAATAAAGGCCTTTAGCGTACAAACTGCCGTTGGTAAAAATTCGGCAGTATTCCAAGTAACAGAGGATTGCATAATAGAAATAGAGGGTCATAAGTTCCCTTCTAGATTATTCCTTCTCACCTTAGGAGGATTCGATATAGTATTGGGAATGGATTGGCTAGCTGCCAATGAAGCTCAAATCATATGTAAACGTAAGAGGATACACCTCAAAGCTCCAAGCGGCAGTCCAATTACGGTATATGGGGATTGGAATTGCATGATGCCGAACGTCATCTCGATGATCAAGGTCGAAAGTTACATGAGGCGCGGTTGCGAAGCTTATCTGGCATATGTTATTGATGATAGAATGAAAACTAAAGAACTCAAGAATGTACCCGTGGTGTGCAACTTTCCGGAAGTATTCCCTGAGGATCTACCTGGGTTGCCACCCGATCGGGAAATAGAATTTCAGATTGACTTACTGCCAGCAGCTGAGCCCGTTGCCAAAGCCCCCTACCGATTGGCTCCATCAGAAATGAAAGAATTGATGTCTCAACTACAGGAATTAACAGAAAAGGGATTTATTAGACCGAGCATCTCACCATGGGGCGCTCCGGTACTATTTGTAAAGAAGAAGGACAGCAGCATGCGCATGTGCATTGACTACCGCGAACTGAACAAGAGGACAGTAAAGAACAAATACCCACTGCCTAGAATAGACGACCTTTTTGATCAACTGCAAGGTGCGAGTTGGTTCTAAAAGATCGATCTTAGGTCGGGTTACCATCAGTTGAAAGTAAGAGAGGAAGACGTACCAAAGACCGCGTTTCGCACGCGTTATGGGCATTATGAATTTCTCGTGATGTCCTTCGGATTAACTAACGCACCAGCAGCGTTCATCGATTTGATGAATAGAGTGTGTCGACCCATGTTGGATCGATCGGTGATAGTTTTTATAGACGACATACTGGTATATTCGAAAATCGAGGGTGATCATCACTGTCACCTAAGAGAAGTTCTGGAGGTGCTAGAGAAGGAAAAGTTGTACGCAAAATTCTCCAAATGCGCGTTTTGGCTTAGGGAAGTCCAATTCCTAGGTCATGTGATAAACCCAAACGGCATCATGGTAGATCCTGCAAAGATCGAGACAGTGAAGGAATGGAACATCCCAAAGACACCAACAGAGATACGAAGTTTCCTGGGTTTGGCAGGCTACTATCGAAGGTTCATTCAAGATTTCTCAAGAATAGCCTCGCCACTAACTAAATTGACACGTAAGGAAGTAAAATATGAATGGGGTCAAACCTTAAACAACGCGTTTGAGGAACTTAAGGCACGATTAACTCAAGCTCCAGTCTTAACACTACCTGAAGGAAATGAAGACTTGGTAGTCTACTCTGACGCTTCGGGGCAGGGTTTAGGTTGCGTACTTATGCAACGAGGAAAGGTAATTGCTTATGCCTCACGACAACTAAAGATTCATGAGGTTAACTACCCAACGCACGTTCTAGAGTTAGCAGCAGTGGTTTTCGTGTTGAAAATATGGAGGCACTACTTGTATGGAGTTAAATGCACCATCTACTCCGATCACAAAAGCTTGAAATATTTTTTTGAACAAAAGGAACTAAACATGAGGCAAAGAAGGTGGTTAGAGCTACTAAAAGACTATGACTGCGAAATATTGTACCATCCAGGCAAGGCAAACGTAGTGGCTGACGCTTTAAGTAGAAAGGAAGAATCGACACCCATCCGGATCAAAGCGTGTCAGCTGATTATAACACCAGATTTGATGGGTGAAATAACAAATGCACAAGATGAAGCACTGTTAGAAAGAAATGTGAAATGGGAAAGAATAGTAGGACAACAAGGGAACTTAAGTGCAAATACATACGGAGTACGAACTAGGTTTGGCCGGATGTGGATACCTAAGATTGGCGAGCTTAGGGCCAAAATACTCGATGAGGCCCATAAGTCTCGTTATTCTATCCACCCCGGGACAAACAAAATGTATCAAGACTTGAAGAAAGAGTATTGGTGGCCTGGCATGAAGAACGATGTGACTGAATACGTGAACAAGTGCTTAACGTGTTCACTAGTTAAGGCCGAGCACCAGAAACCATGTGGTAAAATGCAACCTTTACCAATACTGGAATGGAAGTGGGAGGAGATCACAATGGACTTCATTACCAAGCTACCGCGAACAGCTAAAGGCAATGACACCATTTGGGTGATCGTCGACCGCTTGACAAAGAGTGCTCACTTCTTGCAAATACGTGAGACTTCTTCGTCCGAAAAGCTAGCCGAAGTATTTATCAAGAAATTGTGAGCAGACATGGTATGCCGCTGTCGATTGTGTCCGACAGGGATACTAGATTCACATCAAGGTTTTGGAAAAAATTCAATGAAGCGATGGGCACTAGATTGAACATCAGCACCGCTTACCACCCCCAAACCGATGGACAATCGAAAAGGACCATTCAGACCTTGGAGGACATGCTCCGGGCCTGTATCATTGACTTCGGTGGGAGCTGGGACAGCCACCTACCATTGGCAGAATTTTCATATAACAACAGCTATCACTCAACTATTGACATGCCGCCATTTGAAATGTTGTATGGGAGGAAATGTAGGACCCCGGTTTGTTGGGGGGAAATTGGACAAAAGGATTTTGCGAGTCTCGAAGTGGTCAAAGCTACTTCCGAGAAATTTGATCAGATCAAGGCTCGAATGAAAGC
The DNA here is from genome assembly GCA_023525975.1 of Smallanthus sonchifolius. Taxonomy (NCBI): domain Eukaryota; kingdom Viridiplantae; phylum Streptophyta; class Magnoliopsida; order Asterales; family Asteraceae; genus Smallanthus; species Smallanthus sonchifolius. The sequence goes on along the minus strand of CM042030.1, from coordinate 21,908,023 downwards.
CGCAAAGGACAGGCAGAAATCATACGCGGACAAGAGAAGAAGGGATTTAGAGTTTCAGGTAGGGGACATGGTACTGTTAAAGGTATCACCGTGGAAAGGAATCATCCGATTCAGGAAGCGTGGCAAACTGAGTCCAAGGTTTGTCGGACCTTTCAAGATTTTAGCAAGAGTGGGTTAAGTTGCTTACAGACTCGACCTACCCGTTGAGCTTAGTGGAATACACCCTACGTTCCACGTGTCTCACTTACGTAAATGCCTAGCCGATGACACAGCTCACATACCTTACGACGAGATCGAGGTGGATAACAGCCTAAATTATGTAGAGGAACCAATAGCCATCCTTGATCGAGCTGAAAAGCGACTACGCAATAAGTCGATCCCTTTAGTCAAAATACAATGGAAGCACAGGAAAGGGTCGGAAGCTACATGGGAAAAAGAAGACGAGATGAGGGGACTATACCCTCAATTGTTTGACGTATAAACAGTTTCGAGGACGAAACCTCTTTAAGGAGGGTAGACTTGTAACATCCCGAAAATAGTAAATAAGTAAATAATAATACGATGGGGATTTAAACGTCATAAAGCGAAAGAAAGACGGATGGGCTTGGGCTCGACTCTAACGGGCCGAGGGAAGCCCAGGTATAAAAGGGGCAAGACAGCCCATTTGACCATTTCACCTCCATTTCACCAATTCTAGAGAGAGAAAGGGAGCCCGGGTCTAGAGAGAGAAAGTCGACGGATCGTCACGAGATTAGAGGAGCACGTTACAGCTGAGCTCGTGAGCAAAACCTCCGAATCAAAACTTCAATCCAGGTAATGATTCATACATAATCTGAGTTTTTGTTCATTTTGGGGTTTCTCGAGTTTTAGCTAAATAGATGATGTTTTTACGGATGAAACTTGATAATAAGCTTAGAAATAGCATCTAGAACAAAAACCGCATGTATTGATCAAAGAAAATTGTAAGATTGGCACGATCGGGTTTGCATGCAAGAACTTCGGATTTTGGTCCAAGAACCAGGTCCTGCGCACTTACCAAGTGCGCATGACGGAATCCCTGCGTACTTACCAAGTACGCAGGATGCAGACCCTGCGTACTTACCAAATACGCAGGAGGAAGGCTCCTGCGCACTTGCCAAGTGCGCAAGAGCAAGTCCCTGCGCACTTACTAAGTGCGCAGGCAGCAGACAGCAGGCAGCAGGTTGGTTAAGTAAAGTCAGTAAGTTTAGAATGATTAAACCATTAAAGTCGGGGTTGGGTCTAATGTGTATTTAACTACCTAATCCAGATCGAAAGTGACGCTGTTGGACCTTTGTCTAGGACAACCTAGAGTAGCCCATCAGGTGAGTTCTATGTGCCCCCTTCTATGTTATGTGCAAATAATTTATAAATGTTTTGGGGCTGAAGTGTATACACTAAGTGAATAAATGTAATGAATGTTAATGTAATCATACATGGTATACAAACATATATATATACCCAAGTACAAAAATGAATTATGAACAAAGAATGAATCGTATGATTATCAAGAATGAATGAAAAGAATAGCATAGCGTGTAAGAATGAAATCCTGCTTTATATCTATGTATATATTGCTTGCCAAGTAACAGAAAACGTTATGGACGCTTCAATGATAACGGCTACTTCGGTAGACGGACGACCACTCGACTATTATGCAGCCAGAAAAAGTAAGTCTAGAAAGGTAGACTAAATAAAGGCCACTGCGGTGGAGTAAGGCGCTAAATCAATATTCGGCTGTATAATTAGTTTAAGTGGGAAACGGATGCCTTATGGCAGACGGGCGAAATACGACCTACGACGGTAGGACGGTTGTAAGATTACGGACGGACACAAGTTGCCGGACGGTTGTAAGAATGAAAAATACGGACGGACACTAGTTGCCGGACGGTTGTAAGAATAGGCGGACCATGACGATGGACCGTGGCGCTTGTCTTTGTGACATTCGCAAATAAATGACGGGTTGATCACCCATGAATGAAAAGAAAAGAAAAGAAAAGAAAAGGGTGAATGCATATATATGTAGTCATAAAGAAAGATGAAAGAAAAGCAAAAGTTATGAAAGTAAATGAGACAAATGATGTGAATATATATATTTATATGTATTTGCGAAGAATGATAACAGAAAAGCAATTCAAGTCAATGTGTATTTATATAAATGTATATATAATTATGCATACTTATAAAGAAAAGAATGTTTATACCTAATTGTATTAAACTAGAACTCACCAGCGTTAGCTGACTTTTAGTATACATTTCAGGTAAAGGAAGAAAAGGTCGTGCGATGGCGTGAAGGTTACCCGGCACAAGACTGACATCCCACTTTTGTTTGTTAAGACAATGTTGTGTTTTTAATTGTTAAGACTTCCGCTGTTATGATTATGTAATTGAATGATGAATGTTTTAAATTCAAGTTCAGTATTTATGACTATGTTTATGAGTAAATCCAACAAGTGAGGTTACCCGGTTTTGGGGCCTTACATGAAATAAATGACTGGAAAAAGATTTAGAACACAAAACCGATGTTTGTAAACCGAAATACGTCAATCTCTCTCAATCCTGATGATCTCCAACCTCAATTCTTCGATCCGCAGAGCTTCTTGGTCGCCTACAGTCGCAAGAGAACGATCCCCCTCAAAGAAACTCGACCAAACCTTTTAAAAACAGCCAATTAGGGTTTCTGGCCCGTTAGGATCGTAACGGAACGTCACCACCCATGACGGTCTGTCACAAGGATAAGGACTATATTATTAAAGAACTCCCGGATGTGAACCTGGCGGCTGGTCGTGACGGACCGTCACCACCCGTGACGGTCCGTTACGGTCTTGAATCTCCAAATTTTATAATTTTTCTTCTAACTATTTTCCGCTTCTTTCCAGTTCATCAACAGAACCTGCATTTTCAACAAAAAATATCATTAAGTATCAATTATCTTGGATTTTAACTGATAAAACCGAACGAAACGGGTTTAGATGAACATAAAAACATATGTGTTTTAGAACACATCAAACATTCTCACACTTGAAGTTTGCTTCTCCCTAAGCAAAGCCCCAAACAATACATCCAACCCAGTAATCATACAAATACGATAACCTCAAGCTAAAAACAGAAGAGGCCACGAAATCTACTAACAACGAGTGACTCCCCAAGATTTATAACGGTCAATAGATTTACAATTGAACCAGTTTATATGAGACCTGACTTTTTGAAAACGTGGGCCTACCTAATAAAGTCTCGCTTTCTTTCAAGCTCTAACTGCGCATAACTTGCACCCCTAACAAAAGTTCTCTCTACTCGGTTTATTTCTGTGAGTAGCAAAAACTGTCCCAGTACCTATTCTAACACTCAGACCCCTCCAATGAAATGCCTAAGTCATAGGCTTGAGAATCAATCAAATCTCCGCCCAACTGTGAAGACTAACACACATATCAAGAAGGACTTTAATAGGGTTGTAATGTTAGGCTTGGGTTCAGGGTACAGATAGGGAATTTTATGTGGCTAATCGTGAAACCGGTCAGGACTAAAGAGAAAACAAAATTAAGAACCAAACTAACTAAAGGGAACCAGACTTCATCATGAGAATCTTTTATTCTCACACTTATTCTTTTAAAACACTCTATTTTTATTTTTTCATTTTTTTTACTATCACTAATTACATAACTAAAACAGTCCAGACCAGTAACACGGGGTTAAAACAATAAAAGGCTATAAGGCTAGGGGTGTATTAAGTGGGTTTTAGAAATGAAAGGGAGTCAGGCTCAAATGGCCTAACTAGGGGTTAATGTTCAGGTAGGGATAAACAAAAGAAAAGGCTAAACAAACAGGGCTAAATCCTAATGCCTTAGATCATCTCTATGTGTTGTCTAAACCTAGGGTCTCAAAATGTATCAAGATAATCAAGTTCTAACCAGACAAATCATGCAGGTAAAATACACATCAAACGAAAAACAGTGAATATAAATGAATATGAAAAGGCTCAAAGATCTCACTGAAGTGTGTGGAATCGGGTTACCGATACAAGTCATGCACAATCAAAAACCGTCTAGTCTGCTAAACTCTCCTAGGCACCCCAAATAATTTGCTTACTGAAAAACCGACTAGCTGAACTACTTAATCCCGAATACTTGGAGAATATCGCGTTAAAGAAACGCAAACCAACACCCGACCCGCTTAAAACTCTTGGTTTATATCGCAAGAAAACAAGTCTTTTGTATGCCCGGGTAAAAAGTATATTATGTGAAGCTCTCGGGACTTGCAAAAACTGACATCTATTTTTCAAAAATTTTCTTTTTTTTTTTTTTATTATTATTATTTTTATATATCCTCCATCCTCACACTTAATATGCACATTGTCCCTAATGTGAAGAATAAAAGAGATGGAACAAATAAAAATAAGAAAAAAATATAAAAATAAAAACAAACTAGAAATAAAACTCAAACTCCCCTGGTGATGATGGTACTCAGATGCACGTGGGGGTATTCTGACTGTCAAGCTGATGTCATCTATCATTCTGTACATGATACTACACAACCTATCATTAAATATACAACAAATGATAATAAATGAAATATAAATAATAAAAATATATACAGAATACAAGGAAACAACTATACATCATGCCTACCGTGTGAAATACAATACAAGAAGACAAAAGCAAGCTAAAGATACAACGGTGAGTACAAATACAAAATAAGAAATACATAAACAATACAGTATAAAAGAAATATAATAACAAACCCGATCTATGACGGTGGTGGCTGCGGGCTGGGGGAATATGCAAGAAGTCCATGATGCGTTGTAGCATCGCCTGCTGAGCCACTAGCTCGGCCTGAATGTCCTCTAGTGTGATCGGTGGCTCAATTTTTGGTCGGAGACCGGCTGGAGGAGGTCGGCGCGTGGCTGGCATGGCTAGGGGACTCCAATCTGGGCAACGTCCTCCTGAGCAAAGCCCTGTGGTGGTGGTGCTAGCACTGCCGCCTTGGCGTCCACAAATCTGCGTTGTGCACCCTCAGTAACTATCCCCATCTGGATCATGTCGTCATAATGGACCGGTGTCCTCTCGGGGCCGGCTGTCAAAGTGTCGGGTGCGTAGGCAAGGAAACCACCCAATCGGTCCGCAATGCGGGTGATATACGGCCCCTTGCATAGGCTAGCCGCCTTGGTCCGCGGCCTCGCCAAAGATGTAAACGAGATGGTGGCAAGGTTGGCCGGGGCCGGCCGTAAAAGGCAATATAAGATGAAGAGGTCAAACTCGGAGGCCTTCTCCATGCTCTGATGGCGACCGGTGATCGTGCATGTAATGATGCGGTGGATGTAAAGATGCACCGGGTCACGGATCCAGGAGGCCGGGCGGCTGCGGCGCCAAACCCCGTCTGCAATGATCGACCACCACTCCATCAGCTGCTGCTGAGTGATGTCGAAGGAAGCCTCCCGCGTGGTGACGGTGCGGAGGCTGTCGGTGAATATAGGGAAGGATACCTCTATGTCGGTTTACAGACCAATCCTTGAGGCAAACTGGATGATGGATATGTGATGCAGTACCCCGCCCAGGCTAAACTCAACGGTTGTCGCTCCCGTCAAGTTGCAGCGGTGCAGCCTGTACGTTGAGAAGAACTCCAAGGTGAGCTCGACGTACTGCTCCCTCTACACATCCAGGAGCTGCCTCCAGCACGGAGGCAGCAGCTGCTCCAGCCGCTTGCGGATCCCTAACTGGCCCATGAGCGGCCAGTCGATGGTCCGGCTGGCGTGGAAAGGCGCGCTAACCTGTCATGCTCTAGTGTACCTGGCACGAAGCTCAGTAGCTGGTGCGGGTGCATTGGTGGCGGCGACGCGTCCAGCTGACCTTGTCCGGTGTCATCTCCCTCGTGCTGGGGCTCCCCGAGGTGGGCCCGTTTCTGGGCCTGGGAAGACGACGACACCATATCTGCAAGAAAACTGTTAGTACAACAAATAAGGTGGTGCAACGGACTTATCTAAGCTGATTAATGTACAACAACATATAAGAATATGTAACTAATTAATTAATGAATTATGTACAACACTTGTTATATACGAAAAAACAGTATAATGTTTACACAATTATTGGTGAAAGTTATTTACAACAGTTGAATTTTAATATCTATAGAGTGATGTAATAACAAAGATCATTAACTAAAATACTTTACAAAAATTGAAAAAAAAAATTTAATTTACAGAGAGTTTAGTTACAAAAATAATTTCACTGTTTTACAACTAATTAGTTTATTTAAAATCATATTTGCAAAATTGTTTTATAATCACAAAAACATATAAATTTAAAATTATTACCAAACTAATCTTAATAAACAATTTAATTTAACAACATTATAAACTATAATGGCTTACAACATACAATTTACCAGACTAGATAAAAATTACACAACAACAATTGAAACTGTCCCAGCAATCGTGACGGTCCGTCACCCAAATACTAGCCCTAATTCTGGCTTTAGACCATAACGGACCGTCATGGGTGGTGATGGTCCGTCACCAAATTTTCCAGGCAAACAATTTTTGAATCCCTCGGAATGGAGATTGTGTACCGGGGGGGCGAATTTCTTGCCAATTTTCCCAGTGGCATCTAATTTTCAACCCAATCAAATGAAAATTTGTCTAAACTACAAGGGAGGGTGTGCACCTGGTGCGAAATGGTGGTGAACAGGTGGAGGCGATGTCGTACGGTGGTGAGGACGTGGCAGAAGGTGGCGGTAGCGCACGATGAGAGCCAGTGATGATGGTGTACGGTGGTGAAGTGGGGGTTGGTGAGGATGGTGCAGTGGTTGTGACGTGCGCCGGAGGTGGTGGAGGGTGGATGGTGGTGGTGGTTTTTGATAGAGAAGAGAGGGACAGGGGTGGTGGAGGGTGGATGGTGGTGGTGGTTTTGCGGAAGAAGAGAGGGACAGGGGGATGCGTGTGGTGTGTGACGCCCCCCTTTATGCCTTTTATATTTTTTTGAAGTTCAACAGTTGTGACGGACCGTCATGGTTGGTGACGGTCAGTGTCCCATCGTGATAGACTGCCATGTATGGTGACGGTCCGTTACACAATTCTTGGCTCCAGATTTAAAAGTTAACCCATGACGGACCGTCATGGTTGGTGACGATCCGTTAACTCTCTTTTATTTTTTTTATTTCTTTTTTATTTTTTTATTTTTTTTAAAAAAACGTACTTTTTATAATAATATAATTTACAAAAAGCGTACACGACAATTTTACTTATGAAAAATTACAAACGAAAATACAAGGGTGGTACGCTACAACTGAACAAGAATGATGGTGCGGAGGGCCCAATATGCACGATGCTCTAACTCAACTGGCAGATGGCACACTTTCCTGTAAATTAACCTAAACGGTGTGCAACCGATAGGTGTCCTGAATGCCGTACGGAAAGCCCAGAGTGCATCATCAAGCTTATCTGGCCAATCCTTCCTATTCGACCCAACCGTTTTCTCCAGGATCCGCTTAATCCCACGGTTGCTAACCTCTACTTGCCCACTAGTCTGCGGGTGATGCGTTGTTGCAAGTCTATGGGTGACCCCATACCGTTGCAAGGTTTTCTCTATCTACACATTACAAAACTGGGTACCCCTGTCGCTAATGAGTGCCTTGCACACTCCAAACCTAGCAAATAACTTCCTCAAGAACCTCATAAATACTCTCGCTTCGTTCGTGGGCAGAGCTTCGGCCTCCACCCACATAGAAATGTAATGCACCGCGACGAGTATATACTTATTCCCTCTAGATGACGGGTATGGCCCCATAAAATCAATCCCCCAGACATCAAACACCTCAACAATCTGGATGGGGTTTTGTGGCATCTCATTCTTAGAGGAAATGTTCCCCATCCTCTGGCATGCATCACACATCCTAACAAACTCGTGAGCATCCTTAAATATCGTCGGCCAGTAGAAACCTGAATCAAATACTCGCTTAGCCGTATATGTGGCTCCATTATGCTTTCTAGTCAGACCCTCATGGAAATGTCGTAGAATATTCTCTACCTCACTCCCAGTCACGCATCTCATAATCACCTTGTCCGCTCAAACTCTGAACAAAGGTGGTTCCTCCTAGATATAATGCCTAATGTCGGCGAAGAATTTCTTCTTCTGCTGGTAAGTCATGCCCTTTATCAAGGTGCCATCAACAAGGTAGTTCGCGTAGTCTACGAACCAAGGGCAATCATCCTCACTCGCACTCACTCTTATCAAAGTCTCCATGGGGAAACGGTTATCAATCTGAACTCACATGTGCTCACTCTGAGCACCCTCTAATCATGACAAGTGATCGGTTACCCCGTTCAAAGCTCCCTTATTATCCTTAATATCTATGTCAAACTCTTGCAACAACAGAATCCAATGAATAAGGTGTGGCTTAGCGTCCTGCTTGCTGAAGAGATATCTCACTGCTGCGTGGTCTGTGTACACGATGGTTTTGGACAGCACAAGATAGGACCTGAATTTATTGAATTCAAACACCACGGCCAACAACTCCTTCTCTGTGGTGGTATAGTGCTCTTGAGTATCATTCAAGGTCCGGCTAGCATAGTAAATGGGATGGAAGTGTTTGTCTTTCCGCTGTCCTAAAACCACCCCTACTGCGAAATCGCTCGTATCGCACATCAACTCGAACGGAAGTGACCAATCTGGGGCTACCATGATAAAGGAATCAACCAACTTGCCCTTCAATAACTCAAAGACACTCAAACACTCATCAGAAAACATGAAGGGTACATCCTTCTCCAACAACTGAGTCATCGGCCTCGCTATCTTAGAGAAATCGAGAATGAATCGCTGGTAGAAGCCGGCGTGGCCAAGAAAACTCCTAATCGCTCTCACACATGTCGGCGGTGGAAGTTTAGAGATCGTCTCTACTTTAGCTCTATCTACCTCTATGCCAGCATGATATCCTGTGCCCTAGTACTATTCCCTCTCTCACCATAAAGTGGCACTTCTCCTAATTCAGCATCAGGTTTGTATCCTCACATCCTGCCAAAATTCTCTCTAAATTCCTCAAGCAGAGGTCAAAAGAGCTCCCAAAAACTGAGAAATTGTCCATAAAGACCTCCCTAAAGTCTTCGACCATATCATGCAAGATAGCAATCATACAGCGCTGGAAGGTAGCTGGAGCGTTGCATAGTCAGAATGGCATGCGGCAAGAAAATGTACCATAAGGGCATGTAAAAGTGGTCTTCTCCTGGTCCACAGGTGAAATGGGGACCTGGAAATAACCAGAAAAGCCATCGAGAAAGCAATAGAACTGCTGCCCCGCCATACGCTCCAGCATCTGATCAATGAATGGTAGCGGAAAATGATCCTTCCTAGTCGCGTCGTTTAGCCTCCTGTAATCTATGCACACTCTCCACCTCATAACCGTCCTCATCGGTATCAACTCATTCTTCTCATTCACCACAACTGTTATTCCCCATTTCTTGGGGACAACCTGCACAAGACTCACCCACGCGGAATCAGATATGGGGTAAATCAACCCTGCATCCAACAACGTCAACACCTCTTTCTTCACGATCTCCTGCATCTTAGGGTTTAGTCTCCGCTGCCCTAGCACATCTGGCTTAAAATCATGCTCCGTCAAGATCTTATGCGTGCAAAAGGAAGGGTGTATACCCTTGATATCCATTAGCTTCCACACGATCACATGCTTATGTGCCTTCAACACGCCAGTCAGTCTCTCCTTCTCCTCTCCCGTCAGAACCGCAGCAATAATCACGGGAAGCTTCCTCTCATCATCCAGGAAAGCATACTCTAAATGAGAAGGTAACTCCTTAAGCTCTAAGGAGGACGGTGGGCTCTCAACAGACGACCTCTCTATAGGCTCACTCCTCTCTATCTCCTCAAATCCAGTGGGATCCTGGGCAGCCTCACTCTCTAGAGGACTCGAGCTCTCATCAACGGCTACTACTTTTACCTCAATCTTGACGTTTTCTCTAGACGGGATTTATATATCAGACGCATCTCCCCCACATATATCACTCAAGAACTCTCCCACATGTGACATGATCAACTCTATGACATAGAGTGTAACGTCCTGGCTGCTAGGATGCTTCATGGACTTATTCACGTCGAACGTCACCTTCTCATCATTCAATCAATCATCACGTGTGCAGTAGCTAGGAATGGACGGCCTAAAATAAGAGGAACATGCTCGTCCTCGTCCATATCCAAGAAGACAAAGTCCACAGGAAATATGAACTTGTCGACCCTAACCAACATATTCTCAACAAAACTGCGGATACTTAACCAATCGATCGGCAAGCTGAAGACTCATCCGCGTCGGCTACGGTTCTCCTAGGCCTAGCTTCTTAAAAACAGAGTAGGGCATCAGGTTGATGCTAGCACCTAGGTCGGCAAGAGGGTTGCCGACAGATAACCCACCAATAACACAAGGGATAATGAAACTCCTTGGGTCCTTCATCTTCTATGGAAGGCAGTGTTCTATAACCGCAGAGCACCGTTCATTCATCACCATGGTGGAAAGTGCCTCAAGCTTAGTTTTGTTAGTCAACATGGCCTTGAGGTACTTTGCATACTTGGGCATACTAGACAGAGCCTCAACAAATGGGATGTTATTGTGTAGCTATCGTAGCATGCTGAGGATCTTCTTAGAGTGACCGTCTTCTTTCTCTCTTCTAAGCCTACCGGGATATGGAAGTGGGGACTTATATTCTCTCACAGGCATCTCAGTCGCCTTCTTAGTGGGGTCCTCTTGTTGTGCTGTACTTGTTGGGCTTCGCCGCTCTTGCACCTTGCTAGGATTCGCCTCAATCTCAATCTTCTCATCGACTGGTTCATCATCATCATCTACCGGTCTCGGAGTCTTGGCACCTCGGCCGCTCCATGTACTCACTTCCTTTGCGAACTGCCATGATTGACCGGGGTTCGTATCTGTATTACTAGGCAGACTACCCTCCTTTCTACACTTCATCATTTCTGTTATCTCTCCCACATGCCTCTCCAGATTCTGCAATGCCACTTCCTGACTCTGGATCATCGTATCATGCTCCTTGAACTTCACAAAATTCTTCTGATATCTCCTTTCGTCGCGCTCTAGAAGCTGAGCCATCATCTTATCAAAGCGGTCCTTCTTCTCCCCGCTTCCCTGACCCGAATATTGGAATAGACTTTGGTTCTAATTACTCCTCCAATTGGAACCAGAGTTGTTTCTCCAACCAGAATTACCGTATGAGTTGTTACGGTTTTGGTTTCCTAAGTACTCTACCTGCTCCTGGGTCATCTGGCAATCAACAGTGTTGTGGCTTCCGTTACAGATCTCACAGCTCCTATCCGACTTCATCTGCAAATCTTTCACTATTATAGCTAATGCCTCCATCTGTGCTGCTAAGGTTGTATTCAAATCAACATGCATAAACCCTCTCTTTGAACTCTCAGTGTGTGAGCCCTGGTAACTAGTCATAGCAATATCCACAAACAAGTCAAATCACTCGTCAGGGGACTTGCTCGTCATCATGTTCCCCTCTACAGCTGTATCTAGCTACCCTCTACTAGGAATGGAGCAGCCATTATAGAACTTCTTAACCAAACATCAATCCTCAATACCGTGACGCGGGCAATCGTTACACAGCCCCTTAAATCTCTCCCACGCGTCGTGAAAACTCTCCCCCTGATGATGCTTAAATGCGTGGATCAAACTCCTGTGATGGGCTGCTTAGAAATGGGGTAGTATTTTGCAAGAAATTTGTCCTTCATAGTAGCCCAAGTGGTGATGGAACCATTGGGTAAGGACTCAAGCCAAGTGGCGGCTTTATCTGCCAGAGTGAATGGGAATAGACGCAATAGTTTTGCATCCTCAGTGACGCCATTAAGGCGGAAAGTGCCGCATACCCTACTGAACCTAGTGAGATGAAACTGAGGGTTCTCGAGAGAGTTCCCATGGAATTGGACGTTGGTGGCTATGGTGCTCATGACATGGGATGGAAATTGCCAAGTGTTGGCCTCGACTGTGGGTTGGGTGATGCTAGAACGTACGCCACCGTTGGTCGACTTAGCGTAATCGGAAACGGTCCTTCGAGCTGGTCGGTCACCAATCACTTCAGTAGATGATTCAACAGTCTTTTCAACAGGCTTCTTTCAGAACAGTTGCTCGGGCTCAAGTAGAGCAGAAAACTTAGCAGATCCTGTGGAACGGGTGCGGCGATTATGTTGCATACACTACAAAAAGAAAAATAAATACAGAAAATAAAGATAGTATGCTAAATAGAAACAAAAAAGAATAGATAAAATAAAATAAGAAAGTATGATAAAATACTAAACAAATAAGTACCACAATTAGTTAACAAATAATGGTCAGACCCCCAACTCAGGTCGTTCTCGAAGTCGCCTAAAAGTGTCCCCGGCAACGGCGCCAAAAACTTGATGTGTGATATTATATATATTATTTTTACCAAGTTTTAATTTCAGAAATGGACTCACAACTCAATCACACGATTACGGCAAGTGTACCGGTCGCGCGTAGTAAAGACAATAAGCCCGAGTTATCGAACCGTGGACACAAAAGGCGGCGACCCTCGATACTGAACCTCTATTGACTCCTAACCGATGCAAAACAAGTGATTATCTTTTTCTTTCTTTTTATAAATTTAGAACATGCAAATCAAATTAAAATCTAATAAAACTGAGTCGACCAAACACTAAAAGACATAATAAAAACTGAACACAAACGGGACAAAGATACGGACAAGCAACAAACACTAGAAAGACCAAACACTCTAGAACTCAAACGAAGACCAACTATGAGACAAAACACTACCTAGACCAGGAATCCTATTGGCTAATTCGACTGCTTTCGGGTTAACTGACGATATGTCACCGGTTCTAAAGATAGCTGACTCGGGAATCACTAAAACATGCAGGATCTCCTCTCGGACTCACCTACACACCTCAACTATCCCAAGGGATCTCCACTCGGACTCGGGAATCACTAAAACATGCAGGATCTCCTCTCGGACTCGATAAGGAATTGGATTTCCTCTTGGACTCACCAAAACCTAGAATGCCACCTACTCTCAAACGGTTTCACCTCTCGGTCTCAACCAGTCTATAATCACAGGCTATCCTAGACACACCTAAGAGCAAGGAGTAAACTCTCAAAATACTGTTTATGACACGAATTTGCAAATGATAAAAACAACTCGAACAACTCACTCTTATGCATTTGCTACCCAGACCGCTAAACCAAGAAACAACCCGACAACTTATCTCCTCTCGGACTCAAGATTGGTAAAGTAATGACTTTTATGACCACATAAACCTGCAACAACGATTGGCCTAACCGTCTAGATCACAAACACAAAGTATATGACCCACAAACCGGAAATCTTACCCAAAATACACAAAGTATTCAAATAAAAATTCAAGAGCAACAAATTCATGCAAGATCAGTAGCAAATCAATACTTAAACACATTCTTAACCATTAAATCATAAGACTTTATAATAATATCCTTCATACGATCGAAAACCAAACCGAAATAAATCCAATAGTCATCCTAATATAGATAGCAACTAGTTTATCTACTCATGAAACTTAAAAACAAGCAAAAGTATACTGGAAACATAGTTTGAATTCGAAATAAACGACTAGAAAAAGAATTAGAACACAAAACCGATGTTTCCAAACCGAAATACGTCAATCTCTCTCAATCCTGATGATCTCCAACCTCAATTCTTCGATCCCAGAGCTTCTTGGTCGCCTACAGTCAGGATCGTAACGGACCGTCACCACCCGTGACGGTCCATCACAGGGCTAAGAATTAAATAATTAAAGAACTCCCGGATGTGACCCTGGCCGCTGGTTGTGACGGACCGTCACCACCCGTTACGGTCTTGAATTTCCAAATTTTTATAATTTTTCTTCTAACTCTTTTCCGCTTCTTTCCGAGCCCGTTTCTTCATCAAATTCCTCGGTTCATCAACAGAACCTGCATTTTCAACAGAAATATCAATTATCTTGGATTTTAACTGATAAAACCGAACGAAACGGGTTTAGATGATCATAAAAACATATGTGTTTTAGAACACATCTTGACCTAATATGCAACCATAACTGAAAGACATTCAACAAGTAGCGTATGAAACATTCAACCAATCATCAATCAAGACTAAATGCGCATACACATCCAATCAATTAAAAACAAGTCCTTTACTTTATTGTTAATCCATCATCAAATATTCGAAAACCGAAAGAAATCCAATTAACATGACATAATCATCAAAATCTAGGTAGCTATGGAATCTAGCCAGCAATCACGTTTAAAAAGATCCAAATAGAAGAATCAAACATAGATATCATGGTTTCAATTCTGGAAAAGTAAAACAAAGAAAGAAAACGTAAACCGGAAGATGTAATCGACCCGATCTATGATCTCCCACTTCAATCCACGCTTCCAATTGATCCTAGATGCTTCCCCCTACTTGAAATCGCCCAAAAGCTTGTTTCTTTACGTCTGGAAGTCGATTAATCAACCCTACAATGGGTTCTAATCTTTTAAACCATGAAAATAGGCTAAAAAGCCCGTAACTGGGGTCTCTCGCGTACCGCGAGAGACAAAATAATCGTGCTGGTTTCCTGGTACCTCGATTACCGAGAGAGAACGGGCTCCAATCCTCGCGTACCATGAAAACTAACCAGATTCTTGTACTCCTCTCATCGAAATACCCCCAATCCATATATTATGGGTCCCGTAACTAGTTTTCTAGCCCGATATATGCCTTTATGAAGTTTGGACTCTTTCATGACTTTTGTTGTTCTCATCCCGTGTTCCCGTGTGCTCGTTTCCTTCACACTTCTTGATCGTTTAAGCTCCAATTCTTCACGAATACCTATAGAACATAACATAACTAAGTACAAGCTATAAAGGAATGAAAACGACTACAAAACTACGTAAACTGGTACAAAATACACAGATAAAAAGCATGTGTTTTTCAACACATCAGTCATGCAACTCAATAAGAGGCTACTTCATTTGCTGGTGCTACTACCCAAGCACTTGAAATAAATACGAAGATGGCTGAGCATAAAGCTAGTATTGAGGCCAAAGAGAGAGGTAAAGTTGAGCCCAAGGATCCAGAGGAGGTGAAGCCCAAGGAAGACTGAAGACGCTGGAATGCAACGATTTCGGGGGAAATTGTTGGAACCTGATAAACCGTTGTATTCTAATCAAAGTATAGGGGCTAGTTTGTAATTATTGTAAGTTAAGAAATGGTCTGAGAGTCGCTAGCGACTCTCAAGAGTCGCTTGGTCGGTTACAGCCGACTCTCACTGAGAGTCAGCCGTGCAGATCACCGACTCTTGCTATGTTCTATAAATAGCTGACCAATTTCTTGACATTTAGACCTTTTGCTAGAATTTTTGTGTAATTGCTGCTTGTTAGGGAGGGGCAGTTGTAATCTTTTGGTTATCCAGGAGCTAATCTGTATTCATTTCCAATGGATTTATAAGAATCTGAGTATTTTAGGTTTCATTCTTATTGCTCTACATCTCTGCTTTGTTTGATTCATCAACAAACAGCTTCACAATAGCTGATTTGTTGATTTGATCTCGAGTATAATCATTCTAGCACTGAGATCCAAGCTATCAGAGCCTACAACATTGATAATGTGTATGTGGCCATAATATGAAACAATTTTCCTTGAAAACATTGATAAAGTGTACATGGCCATAATATGAAACCGTTTTCCTTGAAAACATTTGGCAAAGCCATTTGCACGAAAATAATTTGCTTTATGTACATGATAAACAAAACAAGCAATGTGTGCCCATTCGTAAACTAGCTATGAATACAAATATATGTTCATACATGAGGTATAACCAAACCCAAACACTTGTTTTTACCCCTTGCTCGTACCAAACGAGCCCTTGTGTAGACACTATGCGGCCATTCGTTCATGTGGATCGTCGGTTAGTGCGACTAACCATAACCGGGGTGTGTCAATCCCAATAGTACTATCCATAGGGCCTTAGACTAACCTATAGCTAATGGTTATCAATTACATTAATGTGGGGGACTTAACGGGCTCTACGTGTGCCAACTCATGTAAATATAATGGTCGAGTCTTTTTTTCTTGTTACCATATGAAAATGTTTGTAAGAGTGCTTCATATTTTCCAAACTTATTAAGTAAATATGTTTCATGTTTTCAAACGTATAAGGCAAGTATGTTTCTCCCCCGATGTTTCTAAGACAATTAAGAATTAAAAATGGGTCGTGAGCCTTTGACTGTTTAATAGACATAAATGTACCAATGTTGCGAGCAATCCAATGGTGCGCAGGTAATCACCATCATATCCCTAATTACAATTATATCATCAACTTCTAATACTAGGGTTAAGTTATCGCGTGTGCAGTTGAGCCATGTTGATTCACTATGTTATGATACCGATCTGGTGTACGTTAATAATGGTGGACGCTTAGATCTTGATTACTGAATATTGTTCGTGTTCCACTAGTCACATTTATAAGTGTTAGTCTGTCAAGTACATGGTTGTGTATGTCCATATGCACTTATAATTAATGATCATAATGCTTGCTCGTGTAACTTTTAATAGAATGTGTGCAACTCTATGTTTTACTATCTCGGAGTTTTATAATGTCTACACATTAATATATATATATATATATATATATATATATATATATAAATATACTTATATATCTAGAACCCTAAAATATGTTTGTACAATATTGTATCTCGTGAGTATACATTCAGGTTCATGCAAGGTGTACTTAAGTTCGTTTGTCAATATTAGTATATATATGTATTTATATATATATATATATATATATATATATATATATATTTGTGCGTGTATGTTTGCAGTTAAGTGTCATGTTGTATAATATTCAACGGTTTATAGAAAATATAAACATTTATAACTATATGCTTAAATATAAATACAATATATATATATATATACGGGACAAAATATTTGTTCGAGTTTATAAAAGTCTACGTCTTTCATATTTATTCGAAACGTATTCGTCAAGTTTCTGAATTCGTTGGTGTCATTTACCCAAAACTTCTCAATGATACGTTTATTTACTTTACATTATACGAATATACATGTATATGTTCAAGAAATAAATGTCGTGTTTCATAATAATCGTTAGATTTTATATAACACGTGAATATTTATCTTTGTATATATAATTATATATATGTGTGTGTATATATCTATGTGGTATGTTATATTTATGAAAAATATAGTTGTATCGACGTTTGTTATTTGTCAAACATAGTTTAGTCCTTCGAGTTATACATTTATTTACCATTCAAACAAACTGTCAAATAGATATATATACGTTTGTACAAAATCCTTGGCGTTACTGTCATTCCAATCGTCTCTAAGTTGTATAAACCGTTTTATATCGCAACTATAATATAATTGTTTTTACGTTCACGTAATAATATTTACCAATCGTGCGTACCATTCGTTAATCACGTATAAGATTCTCGTTTAACCGATAACCCATTTACGAATATATTTTCTCGTTTATTAATAATTATATATTTTAGCCGGAACGAACTCTCTAGATCAACTATTCATGTTTGCAGTCCGTTAATAGTAATTATTAAGTTAATCTTTATTTTTATCGTTGACCAATCGTTCAGGCTCAACGCAATTTGACCGCACGCACATTTAACTTTTGAAATATTAAACGTAAAATGTTTAGCATGCGTTTTTACCTTCCGTGTGTTCCTCTCTCAACCTACGCGTTCTAAATCTCACGGATTACGTATTCGATCATGTTTAACCGTCATTGACCCGATTTTGACTGGGTTTGACCAACGTTGACTTTTGTTGACCGAAAGTCGAGGCTATCAGGAACCACCCGAGTAGTCCCGCCTTTCAGGGTGATGCCCGGTCTTCACCATAACCTGTCCAACATTCACGTAATCACCCAGGGATGAAACTCGACCATAAGTCAACCGGAGGAACTCGTCGGAACTTAAACAGGAAAACAAATGCTAAAAATGCAATGACCGAGTCTGCAAAATGACACGAAAACTGGAAAATGAACTTATGGGTAAGTTAGGTTTTCCCGGAAAATGGAACCTGGAGCCAGAACAGTGAGCTTGCTCATCGGGGCTTGACACTGCCATGAATACCAACACTAACCCCGCTGTCCGACTCCACCCTCCACGTCTTCTTCGTTACCGCTGCTAGTGGTGGTTTCCACCACCACCATTGTTGGCTGAACCAACACGCTGTCATTGCCACCTGCTATAGTGTAACCCTAGATGGGTGGCCGGAGAAATGATATCCCTCCTCAGGTCGTCGCCACCGTTGTACGTGCCTCCGGAAAAGCGGGGTCTCAGTCCTCGCTCCACTACTACACCCAGACGCGGTCATTGTCAGAAAAGAACCATGGCTGCAAAGCAAGAACTTAGCGTCGTTGTTGAGCTTATTGCCGGAAGGGAAGGAGTAAGGTTGGAGGTCGCGGAGGTGGCTGGCGACTCCCCTAAATCTCCAATCTCTCTCTCAAGTCTCTCTCTTTCTCTTTAAGTTTTTGAGAGCATTTAATTGAAAAAAAAATTGATGTGTATGAATGTGAAAAAGAAAGAGGAATAAAGTTGAGTGGAATAATAGGTTTTCAAGAAAAAGAAATCATGACAAATCTTCTCAATTCGAAGAGGGATTTTCAAAGATTTTGCAAAAATCCAATCCAGATTTTTAAAATACTTAAAAATAAATAAACTATTTATATAAAGGTTGCAGAAGGAGTAGGTAATTACCAGTGTAAACTGGACTGGCTTCTGCATATCGCGTGTACACTTGGTCTCAGAAATGTTAATTAATTCCAAATTTTAATTCTATAATTCTTATAATAATAACGCACGGTAATAAATATAGTTTAAATATTTATTTCATAAAATTTTGGTTTCGACTGATGTCTAAGTCGGTACACGTTGACACAGCGCGTGCCAAACGCGTTCGCTCAAACAATCGATTCGCGCTCCGATAATTTCTATTAATTATTAATAATAATATTATTTACTATAATAATAAATAATTATATATAAATAGCCGCTATCGCTCTTGTACAATGTTTTCAGACGCGTCCGCTCCGGGTAAAACGGTTTGCGTCCCGAACTAGTTATTACTCTCTAAATAATAATATTAATATTTTAATTCAATAGATATTAAATATTATTGTTTATATTATTTAGTAATCCTGAATCTAGCAAAACCCGTTGACGTCTACACCGGTGTTTGTCGCAGTCGCGCATCCAACATCGCATACCTCGCGTATAAATTCCTAATCAGTCGCCCGAATAAAGACCAGTATTTATTAACATTATATATTTGAGGTTTGACCTATAAATATTTTATCGCGTCGGATAACCGGTAATTATTCGTACGAGCGTGTTAATCGTTCTTACAATTCTCCGCGTAAATGGTTTACTTCGTAATTATTATAAATTATATCGAATCGTGTAATGATCCGTTAAACGATGTTTATTAGTTTGTTTTAGATTCGGTTCCCATGTTGGACCTTTTGTTGGGCCGTTAATGGGTCGAGCCCATTTATGATGAATTAATTATCCATGTACTTGGTTCTAACTTTAGGGTTGTAACACCGACTCCATGTCTGAGATCCACCTCTGACTGAGCAAGGGATTTATCTCCCCGTTATACTCTTTTGGCTTACAAGTCATGAAGTCCTTGAAGGTACAAGACTTCCTCTCGACTTCCTTTCCCTTGCCCTTGCCACTACCGCCCTCGTTCGTGACCTCCACGTTCTTATCAGTTTTAGCCTTGTCATCCTTATCAGCAAATGCCGCTTTAACCGCAGTTTCAATATCCGCTAGGAAGATCGGCATTGTTTGTTCAAATGCCTTTGCCATCTGTTCAGATATCCGCTTTCAGAATTCCTCATTAAACACGTTCCATTCATCATTCCCATGAGGAGCGTGTATGGATCGATTCGATCCTGATCCACAATTAGCATCACCATCATAGTTTCTATTTCTATTTGAGTTTCCATCATAAGACATTCTTCGGTTGAGATTTAAAATAGAAGGGTTTAGATAACTATATACATGTAACTAAAGGCATCTACCTCATGCTATCCCTCGTATACATACCTAATAACTGATCATGCATACTTTCATACATACATACACGTATAAACATGTTCACTTACTCGTTGTCGGTGTTCATCATCATATGGTCATCATGAAAGCATTTGTACACATTGCATTATGAATCATATTGGCCCGACATGATTGCTAATATAATATGTCGAATTACATTCATCATCTCCATATAACAAATCCCTTAACATCTTTCGGCACAATTAATTCACATAAGACACCAATTAAACATTTACTACAATAATCAATACTAACCTCGTCTTTCAAGCTCCATGTCTAAGTCACGCCATCATGGGATTCTCCTTTCTCCGACCATATCAAGAGCATTACAGGTTTGAGTTCAGTGTCTCGCACACCAAATCCTTTAAACCATTGCTTTGATACCAAGTTGTAACACCCAGATTTTTCAAACCAAAAACTTTTAAAACAACACGGAATTTAGGTCCCTGACAAACATTTATCATATTCGACATGGTTTCACCATTTACAGACAACATGTATTTCCTAGATTTTCAAAATAAAAGAACTAAACAAGTTTTAGACCACCACAAATCCAAAGGACATTAAACATGTTTATTCCCTTCAACGGGATTAGTTTTAAATAAACAAACATCCAAAAATGACTTTGAGAATCCAATACCCACGCTAACTGTAACATCCTGAAAACCCGTAAACCAGTGGTTCGGGTTAGTGGACGACCCAAATACGTATTAATCATAATAAGGAGCAAGTTTGGTCGTGCATAGGGCGTTTTAACAACGTTAAATGACCCAGTTAGCCGTTTAACAAACATAGGGAGTTAGAAACGTGATCAACGAAAGAAGGAGGACCCGAAACATAACTAGTGGGAGTATATGAACCATATTTACACAAACCCTAGCTCATCATTAACCTAAGTGCGCTTACCGCTGGAAGAAAGGAACAGGTGGAGAGCCGACGACAGGGGGACGACAGAACCGGCGGGTCGACGAAGGATCAGACCAATAACTTCCAAACATCATTGAGGTAATCATCGTTTCGATTGTGCACGCTCATATATTTATTTTCTTGCGTATGTTGTTAGAGTTTTGGGTTGGTGATTTGTATGGGCCATCGATAGCCGTAAAGGGGTTCACGGCAATGAGTGATTGCGTGTTGCAGCAAGGTGACGGTCAGAGGTGGTGCGTGTGGCTGTGGAAAACGGCAAGTACGGGACCCGGTGGTGTCCGATTATCATGATGGTGAGTTGCTAAGGAGAGATAAGGAGAGGATGGCGGGGACCCGTGGGGGTTCCGGTGGCTGTGGTGGCACGACGTGGCGCCGGCAACGCCAGTATTGGTTGTGACTGTACGGCAGCAGACACGGTGACCTTGGGAGTTGACGGGGATGATGAAACAGGCTAAAGGGGGAGCGCTTGGTGATGATACACAGTGATGATGGTTCACGGGAATGATAAGGGAAAGGGTGAAGTCGGGTTTGCCCTCGATTAGGCTTTTGCGTACGCATGCATGCACGCGTACGTGCATGCATGGAAACCCGAGATTTGGATATTCAATTTCTGAGCGGGTCAAGGGCGGTCGGATCACGTGTTAGGGTTATTTAATTATACCTTATGCAACGTATGTTTAGAACGTGTCCTGAGCATGTGATCACACGTTTGTCAGGTTTGGGATTTGAGCGTGGACGGACAAGTTGCAGAGTAAGGACTGAGACTTGGCATAATCTGTGAGTTTCTAATCCCCTCTTTTAAATGTTTTACTGTTTTGGGGCTATCGTACATACACGCATGTTATACTAAACGAACATATTACGAGTTATGAGTTAAGCTTGAAGTGTTTTATGAGATCGTATGTAATAATGAAGCTAAGGGTCGTTATGGGGTCCTTTGGGTGGGTGAACAAGAGTAGTGATGATCTGTGTGTGTCATCTTATAAGTTAGTCGGGGTGAGCCAGGAATTTAGCTAAACCTGTGATGGTTATATAAGGAGATTTAGCATCGGAACCCGTATGTGGTTCATTAACGGGTCATGAAGGTGCTAGTATGGTGTTATGTTTATTGTGTCGTTTTCCTTGTGACACGGCGGGTATTATGTAAGTTATCAGACCGTTGTATCATGAAGTGTACAGTGTGTACAACTGTTGAGTCAGTTGGGTTATGAGAGTCCTGGTTAGGACAGGTAAGTCGGTATCTAGAGGTTGGTTGAGTTAACCAGGGTATGGTTAATACATATGGTAAATTGTAAGTTATCAGACTAGTATGCTTGATCTATGCCGGAGACATACTGAGCAAAAGTTGTGGGTAGAGTCTCGAGTGGTAAATCCTTTTGGGATATTATAGGATAACATGGGTTATCTATATGATGAAGATCTATAAAACTATTTTCAAATGACCAGAGGGTCTTGAGTAGAGATAAACAATAAATGAGACGATTTTGCTTTTGTTTAAATTAAACTATTAGAGCTCACTCAGCGTAGCTGACTTTGTTTGTACGTTAGATTGTTTTGCAGGTTAGTCTGCTAGACGAGGTATCTTGGCTTAGAAGCGGGGCTACTCAGGTTGGTGTGCATGCATTCGTCAGGTAACGTTATGATAGTTAACGAGTTTAAAGATAACATTAATTTGAGAAAGACTTCTGCTGTTTACTTAAATGAAAGTTAAAGTACTTTTAAAAAATATAACCAGTTATGAAAACCAACTGTAGGGTGCCTGATTTGGGGCCTTACAAGTTGGTATCAGAGCCGTGGTTTAAGAGAAAGCTTGTGTTTTTAAACAAATAAAACACTTTAACCTAAACTGAAAATGGGACAAGGGTGAAACGAATGGCACCACGATTAACCATGAGCCAAGAGGTACGTCTTTTGAGTTATACATTAATTGTAGGACATCATTGGTGTAATGTTACAACAGGTTAAGTAATTGGTGTGAATAAATGATTTATGGTTCCGTGTGGGACCATGCTGTGTGATATGTGTTGAAGTAATGTGTTGAACTACTTGAAGTTGTGTGGTGTGATTGAATGAGACTATAGTGTGAGTTGAGTAATGTGGAATAGCATTAATTGTAACTATGTGAGATAGTTTGGTGTGTCGATATGATTTAGTAATTTTGTGTGTAACCTTTAGTGGTATGCAATTGTGATAAATATGATAACTTGTTAGATTATTGTGCGGGATGCATGTGCATCGGGGGTGTGTGAAAGATAGAAAGCTAGTGTGAATATGATGGGGAAGGTTTAGAATCCGAGCGGTAATGTGGACCACCAAATTGCATTTGATCACCGTGATTTGGCAGTCTATAATTACTCTCATATTTTGAATTCGACGCCCATAGTAATCACTCCAATGTTCTATCTTGTGCAGGTACCGATGGCTAAGACAAAGCGTACTAGATCGGTCGGATGGGGAGCTCCGGCTGGGGGGAGAGCGGATCGTCAGGACAAACCGACGACCGTTGTAGACAAGACAGATAGTGACATGGAAGTAGTTTTTTTGCTTCCCGCGCCAAGTGTGACTAGATCTAAGGATGGCAGCATCCCGCATGGTGGTGAGACCGGAGTGACATGATGGAAAAGGAGGGCAGTGTCGGCATTACGCGATTTCCCTCCAGGATGTGGACCTGCATGGTTAAGAGATCAACCACTTATGACAGCTAAGGGAGCTCTATCTCGAGAGGAACCGGCAAATGACCCGGGATACTATGAGGAGGAACCAGAAGAGGACACATCATTGTTTGAGACATTGTACTTCTAGATTACCTTTGGATGTGACGGTTGTCACGAGAAATAGTGGGGTGATTTAACGTTTTGATTGACCAGACGTTTACGTGGTGTGATGTTTATTGCAAATATTGACTATTTGAATTTGACATTGATTGCAAATTATACCGCGGGATGATTTGAGCATAATTAATGATAAGTTATGCTTATGATAGCATACTGCTGTGGGTACAATGTTAAATTTAGTGCAGTATTGTGTGATTTTGTGATTACCTTTTGAACAATGTGAGTTCATACTAAATGTAATCTTTGATGTGATACTAGAGCTTGGTTGATTAGACTGTATGAGTAGACCTATGTAAACCTGCGTTTTGATTATTTATGTGTGTCTACGGTCTTAAGATAGTGTCGCGTATGTGTTATGTTTAGGTTATGTTTAAAGTGTAAGGGGGCGTGTTGCACCTTGTGTAACTGTTCAGGACGAGGTCGCGTGGGAAATCATAAATATACAACTTTAATATGTATAAATGTTCAAGTCGAGGTCCTGTGGGAAATTATAGTTACATACCTTATGTCTAGGTATGCTTGTTCAGGACCAGATCCTGTGGGGAAATAAGATATTTTATGTCTTGTGTGTATGAATGCTTAGGGTGACGTTCTGTGTCTTGACTGAGTAGTATGTTGTCTTGAAGTATGACCCATATAGGTATGGCCGTGTGAACTCTGTGTGAGTATATGACGACGTGTGGAAGGGGCCACCGTTGTAGCGAGTAAGAGATAAGGTTCGGGAGTTTGTGTGTCTATAAATGACGAGGTCATACTGTATGCACGTAGACTTACTTAGATCTTGCTAGTTGTGTATGTGCGCTTTCTACGAGTTAGAAGGTTGAGTTACTAGTACATGTGTAGAATATTTTGTGTTCTGTAGCTTTGTGTGTCGGTGTGTGTCCTTGTAGTACACGCTTAGTAGTGCGTATGATGGGTGGTTAGTATAATCAAGCATAGTGTTTCTATTTTGATGATTTTCTCGACGTTGATACGACGAGGTGATGCGAGGAGCTTTGTCATCTTTCTAGGCGACCGGTGGAGTGCTCTTACGAGATGCCTATACTTATATCTCCAGGATTCGGAGCACGAAGGCCATGGGCGGAGCTGTGAGAGTGAACGATGAAAGCGTTTATGTGGATGCTTGATAGAAACGTTTGTGATGAGATCAAGGTGAAGATGCTAAAGATTTCAGCATGGAGCTAACAAGGTGACGAAGGACCTTCATGGAACACGTTCTATATGAAGAATTCAGTCGAGGTGAGACACCAGAGAAATAGGGATGTTTTTCCTTGGACGAGACAACGAATAGCTGAGGCTTGTGAGCAGACGGACTTCATGTTTGTACATTATAAATGAGGCACGGTCGGTGATCGTATAGTAAAAGTAGAGAATCAATTAGGAAAGTAAAACTCAAGAGGGCAAGTGCAGGATTGCACATAAGTAACTGGGAAAGAGGTGCCTACTCTGGTAAATTTAAGACTAGCTTAAAGTGAGCTCCTATGGAGCATTTTAGGAAAGCAAGTGTTTGGATGTTGAGCCAAACATGACAAAGGTGAATGAGCCTTGAGAAACATCCAGAGCTAATGAAGATGACCCTAGTGTCGGGTGTGTGTATGTACTTTAGGGACGTATTTCATGCGAGATAATAAAGTAAATAGATACTATGATAAGGAAATTTAGTGGAGACCAGTGTAGCATTGCACAAGCTCCTGGAGATCGTCAGAAAAGGGATAAAAGTAATGTCCTTATAGGTAGGGCAGCAGGATTGAGTTTGAAAAATCATTACAAGATGGCAATTTGAGCATAAAGAGAGGATCGTGATGGACACGCGATAGTAAAGCAACTATTACTCATGTCGGTGAAAGACAAGGACCTACTTGGGAGGATGATCGTCGGAATAACGAGACCTTTAGGGTTATACAAGAGACAAAGGCAATTGTGCCTGTGAGTCATAATGAAATGTGATAGGTGAGCGGACAATTGGTAGTGTTGAGTTACCTAATACCAAGGATGGTATATGCAATGTTATTATGAATTGTAAGAGCAACAAGGCAGTGCTAAGATGAATGTTGGCACCAATTTTATTGGGTGCACGAGAATATGTTGTGTTGGTTCGTACCGATGTAGGATTCGAGGACGAATCCTCTTTTAAGGGGGGTAGACTTGTAACATGCCGAAAACCTGTAAACAAGTGGTTCGGGTTAGTGGACGACCCGAATACGTATTAACCGTAATAAGGAGCAAGGTTGGTCGTGTATGGGGCGTTTTAACAACGTTAAATGACCCAGTTAGCCGTTTAACGGACATAGGGAGTTAGAAATGTGAGCAACGAAAGAAGGAGGACCCGAAACGTAACTAATGGGAGTATATGACCATATTTACGCAAACCCTAGCTTATCGTTGACCGAGGTGTGCTTACGGCTAGAAGAAAGGAATGGCAGGGGAACGACCGGATGGCGGGTCAACAAAGGATTCGGACCAACGGCTTCCAAACATCATTGAGGTAATCATCGTTTCGATTGTGCATGCTCATATATTCATTTTCTTGCGTAGGTTGTTAGGGTTTTGGGTTGGTGATTTGAATGGGCCATCGATAGCCATAAAGGGGTTCACGGCAGCGAGTGGTTGCGTTTTGCTGCAACGTGGCGGTGACGGTCAGAGGTGGTGCGTGTGGCTGTGGAAAACAGCAAATACGGGATGCGGTGGGGTCCGATTATCGTGATGGTGAGTTTCCGAGGTGAGAGAAGGAGAGGATTGTGGGGACCCGTGGTGGTTCCGGCGGCTGTGGTGCCACGGCGTGACGCCGGCAACGCCGGTGATGGCTGCGACTGTATGGCAGCGGAGACGGTGACCTTAGGAGTTAACGTGGACGATGAAACAGGCTAAGGGGCGGAGCTTGGTGATGGTGGTTCACGGGAATGATGAGGGAGAGGGTGAAGTCGGGTTTGCACCCGATTAGGGTTTTGCGTATGCATGCATGCACGCGTACGTGCATGCATGGAAACCCGAGATTTGGATATTTAATTTATGAGGGGGTCAAGGGCTGTTGGATCACGTGTACTCGTAGGAGGGATTTGAGCGGGTAGTCAAGGCCCAGTGTTAGGGTTATTTATTTATACGTTATGCAACGTGTGTTTAGAACGTGTCCTGAGCATGTGATCACGCGTTTGTCAAGTTTAGTATTTGAACGTGGACGGACAAGTCACAGAGCAAGGACTGAGACTCGGCATAACCTGTGAGTTTCTAATCCCCTCTTTTAAATGTTTTACTATTTTGGGGCTATTGTACATACACACATGTTTTATTAAACGAACGTATTACGATTTATGAGTTAAACTGGAAGTGTTTTAGGAGATTGTATGTAATAATGAAGCTAAGGGTCGTTATGGGGTCCTTAGGGTGGGTGAACAAGAGTTGTGATGATCTGTGTGTGTCATCTTATGTGTTAGTCGGGGTGAGTCAAGAATTTTGCTAAACCTGTGATGGTTATATAAAGAGAGTTAGCATGGGAACCCGTATGTGGTTCATTAACGGGTCATGTAGGGGCTAGTATGATGTTGTGCGTTGTGTGCTTGGTGTTATGTTTATTGTGTCGTTGTCCTTATGACACGGCGGGTATTATGTTTACATGAGTCTATGTGGTGTCCTTAGGATATATAGGATAGAAGCTGGTATAATGATTGTGTGTCGTATAATTACCTATTCAGAAAGAGTTGGATAATGTGTCCAGACATTATGAGGATACGTTTAAGTAAGGGTTAGATTACACACGTAAGTAATCGGTGAAAGGGTGGTGAGTCATAGTACATGCCCAGGTGGTGTCATGTGTACACCTTGCATTATTGTCCGTATATACGGCTAACAGTGGTGTGGAGGACGGAGTCCTTCAGGGTCATCATTGTACGTGTGATCTGGCTGTCATCATGTGGTGAGGTGTCGGTCACCGTATGGTAGATGATATAGCTACTGTGTAGGTGGCTGGGTAGTCATCGTGGATGACGAGTGTGTCACTATCTTTAGTGGCGGGGCCCTCTAACGAGGGTAGAGCTGAGCTTATGACGAGTATCTCGAAGGAGATAACCCTAACGAGGGTGCAGTGATGAGGTATGTGTTTTTGTGCATTTATATGTGTTAAATTGCATGCAATGATGAGTTATATTAATTGTGTATGAGATGATATTTATGTGATAAATAGATGATATCAATGTGGTGTATCGAGTTAGATTGACCGTTGTGTCGGGAAGTGTATAGTGTGTACAATTGTTGAGTCAGTTGGGTTATGAGAGTCCTGGTTACCACAGGTAAGTCGGTATCTAGAGGTTGGTTGAGTTAACAAGGGTATGGTTAATACATATGGTAAATTGTGAGTTATCAGAGTAGTAAGCTCGATACATGTCGGAGACATTCTGAGCCAAAGTTATGGGTAGAGTCTCGGGTGGTAAATCATTATGGGATATTATAGGATAACAGGGGTTATCTATATGATGAAGATCTGTAAAACAATTTTCAAATGACTAGAGGGTATTGAGTAGAGATAAACAATAAATGAGACGAGTTGGCTTTTGTTTAAATTAACCTATTAGAACTAACTCAGCGTAACTGACTTTGTATGTACGTTAGATTGTTTTGCAGGTTAATATGCTAGACGAGGTATCTTGGCTTGGAAGCGGGCCTACTAGGGTTAGTGCGCATGCGTTCGTCAGGTAACGTTATGAAAGTTAACGAGTTTAAAGATAACATTAATTTGAGAAAGACTTCCGCTGTTTACTTAAATGAAAGTTATAGTGCTTTTAAAGAATATAACCAGTTATGAGAACCAACTGTAGGGTGCCTGATTTGGTGCCTTACACTAAGCGAAACCCGAGATCACACTGAAGCTTTACCTTAAATAAAATCACTCCAAAATACATCATTAGTAATGATATAAGACTCCCCATTGGTTCCCCGTGTCCAAAAATAGACCGACAGCCTAAAATGACAAAATTCAGCATTTGTGTGTATTGGGCAACGTAGATCGAGAGTTTTTGGGGTATCATACGTCGGTGGGCGTATGATAAGCCGCCCCTGCACCTACACACCTTTTTTTTGGATTCCTATCCTCGAGGCATATCAGTTTCATAAATTATGACTTTCGCATCTCATTTTCTAGCCCGAGATATACTTATTAGAAGTTTGGGCTTTTTTTCCGACAACATGTAATAACACCTTTACATGTCTAATCCCGACCCGTTTTGCATATTTAAGTCATAAACAACCATAAACTTATATTTTTACTATATATAAGCTTACCCACATATACTAACATATAATCGTTAGTTATCCACCTCAAAACCCGAGCATCACTACTCGTTTTACACTCATGAAGTGTTTAACTCCAAGTTTTCCCAATTCATTGCTTAGACATACAACAACCTACAATTTAGACGTGTATTAACCCCACACAAGTCCTAATGTTTTACCATCCACTAACTAGACATATCCACATGTGTAATGCCAGAACCACCACTAGCTTTCCCACGTGGAGTATTTGACTCCATGTCGACCCATGAAGTATTTAACTTCATGTCACCCGTGAAGTATTTAACTTCACTTTCACTCGTGAGGTATTTGACCTCCCTACCACCCGTGAAGTATTTGACTTAACGTAAACTCCTTCATGAAGCATCTGCATTTCATGTAACCAACTTATTTTCCGCTTTACCACTAGCGGGTCGACTCATAACATGTTAAGTTAAATTTAATCTACTTTCACATATTTCACAATTTAGTTGACTCTAACCACAATGAATATTTAACACCAATTAATCACATTAGTTAATCTAGTTTGGCTATTAACCACTCTATGCCAACTACACCAATTACCACATATCATTCATTTAATGTGACTAATTTCCTTATTAAGTCAAACACACAAGTTCTACCATATTCATCATACATTTTACTATATACCACAAAAGTAAAAATCAACCAACAAGATGTAAATAGAATTGCCACACAATCTACCAACACGTACAAATTATCTAATACTAAGTAAGTGCAAAGAACTTATCTTTTGGGTTTGATGCTTCTGGTTGCTCCTTGATTTTGACCACTTGATTACCTACACAATTTCACACTTGTTTAGTAATCTAAGGTCTAATTATTCACCAATTTAGGTATCCACACTCACCCAAGACCTTATGATCTTTACCCTTAATTGTGACCTGGTTTACCAAGCTCCACACAAGCTTTTAACCATTCTAAACCACAATCCACCCATTTGACCCATTAAGGTTTTCACCCAAATTTCCCAATTCCATCCAATTCAAATTTCATCAAATCAATTGGGTTTTCTACTTGAAATTGTGTTTATTTAACACCATAAACACTAGTATATACTTAATTACCCAATTAAACAACCCAAATTCAAAACCCCTAAATTGGGTCTCAAGAACTTTAATTTTCAAAACCCCCAATCATATGAAATTAACTTGAATTGGTTGTACATCTAGCTTTAATAATGCTAGATTAACAATCCTTTTCAATAATACATCCTCCACAACCCTAATTCCCATCCATTAAGGTTCATCCACCCAAACTCTTTATCAAGAACATGAAATTAGATGGAGGAATTGAGATAGAGATGATTCTTACTTGTTATTATGAAGGTGATGTGCTAATCAACCCTACAATCCACACATGTAGCTCCAATCTGAGTGTTCTTGGCCAAAACCCTTTTCTCCCTTCTCTTTTCTCTCTAAACAGAATGTGTGTGTATCGCCACCTACATACTAGCCTAAAAAAATTGGCAAATTGCAATTCTAGTCCCTAAACTTTGCAGTTAAACCCTTTCTTCCAAACTAGGTTGTTTTAATGAATAAAAATACATCCACCAACTTTTATTTTATTTATAAACACACACTAAATATAATAAACATATTATAGGTTAAACCCGAAAGTTGGTTCGTTACATAAAGGATCACGACTGTGAAATCCTATACCACCCGGGAAAGGTTAATGAGGTTGACGATGCCTAAGTCGAAAGGAGAACCAACCTCCTATTAGGGTTAAAGAATAAAAGTTAGTAGTAACATCGGATTTTATGACCGATTTAGAAAGGACACAGATAGAGGCACTTAAGGAAGAAAATGTAAAGAGAGAACGAATGGTCAGTCAGCAAGTAAAGTTAGCAACAAACACTCTTGAATTAAGGACCCGATGTGGTCGTATGTGGGTACCGAAGGGCGGGAGCTTAGGGCCAAAGTACTTGATGAGGCCCATAATTCTTGATATTCCATCCACCCGAGAATCACAAAGATGTATCAGGATTTGAAGAAAGAGTACTGGTGGCCTTACATGAAGAATCATGTCACATAATACGTGAGTAAGTGTCTGACTTGCTCACAGGTTAAGGCCGAACATCAGAAACCATACGGGAAGATCCAGCCTCTGGACATACCTGAATGGAAATGGGAGTGAATTACCAAGGAATTTATCACCATGCTGCCTCGCACAACTAAGGGTTGTGATACGATTTGGGTAATAGCGGATCGTTTGATAAAGAGTACACATTTCCTGCCAATTCTAGAAACGTATTCTTCTGAGAAGCTGGCAGAAGTATATATCAATGAAATAGTTGCTCGCCATGGTGTACCACTGTCAATGGTATCTGACCGGGACACATGATTCACATCGAGGTTCTCGAAAATATTTCATGAGATAATGGGTATGAGATTGAATATCAGCATGACTTATCACCCACAGACAGATGATCAGCCAGAGAGGACCATCGAAACGTTGGAGGATATGCTCCACGCTTGCATTATAGACTTCGGTGGCAGTTGGGATAGTCACCTACCTCGGGCAGAATCTCCTACAACAATAGCTACCACGCCAGTATTCGCATGCCGCCTTACAAAATATTGTATGGTAGAAGATGATGAACCCGGTCTGTTGGGGTGAGATAGGTCAGGAAGAGCTAGGAAGCTTAGAGGAAGTCACGGAGACCTCTGAAAAGTTTGACCAGATTAAAGCCTGAATGAAAGCAGCGCACGATCGTTGGAAGTCTTACGCGGATAAGAGGCGGAGACCCATCAAGTTCAATGTTGGATATCAGGTGTTGTTAAGAGTATCTCTCTGGAAGGGGATCATTCGGTTTAGAAAGAGAGCAACACTAAGTCCGAGGTTTGCCGGACCTTTCAAAATTCTGGCACGAGTTGGTGAAGTAGCTTATCGGCTAGATTTGCCTGATGAATTGAATGGGATTCACCCTACCTTTCACGTGTCACACTTGCGCAACTGTCTAGCTGACAAGTCAGCGCACGTGCCCCTCCATGACATCGAGTTAGACAATAGCCTCAACTACGTGGAAGAACCCGTAGCAATAGTAGACATGAAGGAGAAACATTTGAGAAGTAAGATCATTCAGTTGGTCAATGTCCAATGGAAACATCGTAAAGGATCAGAAGGTACCTAGGAAACCAAGACTGAGATGAAGGAGTCGTTCACCTTTTCGACTTATGACAGGTTTCAAGGACAAAACCTTCCGTAAGGAGGGTGTACTTGTAACATCCTAAAATTTAATAACAATAAAGATAGAAAGACGGTTGGGTCGAGATGGTGGAAAGAATCCCACAGGCTCGTGGGCTTAGCCTTGGGAGAAAATCGAGTGGAATGAGGGGGGACGTAACCCTATCCTCCATCCCTTGCCCTCATTCATCACTTCCATCTTTTGCATACTAGAGAGAGAAAATGGGAGAGTTACAGAGAGAAGCTCAAGAATCACCATTCAATGCCTTCATCTACTCCCGATTCATTGCTGGATATATAGGGAAGTTTAGAGAAGAAGAATCGCACGAAATCAAGTAGAAAAAACCATCCAAACAGAGTTTACATCTCTCATATTTCATGATTCACTTGATTACATGAATTAGAACATTAAAAGTCTAGCAAATATCATACATTGATCATTTCTAATTTTGGTAATTTAAGGAATTACCGGTACACGCGTACATAAAACCCATATAATACGAACGTTGGTGATTAGTTTAAATACAAGAAAAATACCTAGAAGTCTATACCACATAAATACCATGTCTAGGCAATACACTTACTTTACTAAAGCTTAAGATACACACAAAAGTCCTTAACGACTTCTTTCAAATATATTATTGCGTATTGTCACCTTTAGGCACCTATACATACATATTATCACAACAACGAATTATAATATACGTGATTTGGATATTTTTCATCAAACTAGCCTTTAACTAGTTAAATCAAAATTCAACTGTCGGTAAGGACTTAAACCGAATTAATTTATCGTTTACTATCCTAATTAAGACTTAAACAACTAATTACCTAAATATCTACCACCTATTTCTACTTAACCGTCTAACAAACCCAAACCACCCCCCCTAAAACCCTTCTCGGCCGAGAGCTCTAGTGCCCCCCCCCCCCCCCACCACATCCAACTCTTTCAATCTAATTATTTAATCTTCATACCATGTGTAACATTGATGCATGTAAACTATATATATATTTTTATAAGTATTTTACACAATTAGTTTTAAAAAGGGTTTTCACCAAATACTAATCACACACACCGGGCAGTGTACCCGTCGGATAGCAATATAGTAAAGGTAAGAACCGGATATCAATCCGTGGACATGGTGGAATGCGATAATAAACCGGGACTAAAATTCAATCAAGTATGGGTAAAAGATGTTTAAGTTGATTTTTTTAATTAAACTAATATGTAGGAATATAAAACTAAACTAAAATCACAAATCAAACAATCAAGGAGAAAATATCACTTCGGTGTCGAATCCATTTAGAATACATTCAATACATTCATAGAAACATGGCAAATACACGATACATAAATTGACTAAATTCTCGTCAAAGATATCCAATCAAATGACTATTTGGAAAGCTAGCATGAATTATACAAACCAACCACCTAAAGTCATACAATGAGGCTCACGTGTTTAATAATCATGTCAATGCTTATAAAGATTGAACTAGCTTCCGATTAAGGTACACTAATCCAACAACTAGTTGGAAAGATAATATGAACAACACACTATCCACCTCAAGTTGATTAAATTAGACAACAATATGCATTTCTTCAACATACAATGTTCATATAAAGGTTATATAAATTAGGAGGATGTGTCAATAATTCCTAGATAAACATAATACTAAATATGACACATCATAACAAATACTTTGTCTTTCCAAACATAAGCATAAGGTTATACATACAAATATAATGATTCATAAACAAGACTTCATTCACCATTCCTAGTCAAATGCCATAAACTAGTATAAATACATACACCAATCCATGAATATAAGCATAAATCACAAGTTTTCCAACATAATATGACATACACAAATTCAAGTCTTCTAAACAACTCAAAATACTTGAATACATAAATTCATCAAAGAATAATCATACGGTTGTCATAACATTAACACAATAATTGCCAATAATCCATGAATGTTGTCAAATGTATCTAAACTTCATCTAAACCAAAGTGAACAGGAGTTTTAGCTCATCATGAGCATCAAAATTACAAATAAGCAGGGAAAAATAGTGAGAAACATGATATGAAAACAAGAATCAAACCACTCCTCCATCCTAGATGTTGTTGTTGATGTATGGTGATCCTCTTGATGTTATATCCTCTCCAAGAATCTTGAAATATGGCTGGAACAAAGAAAACTCGAGCTGGAACAGTAGGTTTTTCCCCTGGGTTCGCTGAATGTCTGAATGAGAATTAAGTTATGTTTAAATAGAAAAGGGGAGGCACGACCATGCCAGGAGAGAAGGCACGACCGTGCCTAGGACAAGGACGTGGTCGTGTCTAGGTCTTGGCACGACCGTGTGACAGAGGTTTGACCAATCCGTAGCTTCCATTGGGTACCACTGATCGAGGACGTACGACTGTTCAAACTCACGAGATGTCACACGACCGTGGGCGGCCAAGGCACGGTTGTGCCTTGGATTTTGGCTTGGCACGGTCGTGCCATATGTGGGCGCGACCGTACCTAGGGTTTGGGAGCTTGGCACGACCGTGCCAAATAGGGGCACGACCGTGCCTCCATCACAGAAACCCTAAAACATCACTTGTTTATCCTGGAATCTTCTTGTTTATTCACCAAGCTTCACAAAAACCTATAAAACAGGAAATGAAGCAAATAAGTGTCTAAACATTGAATATAACCAAGAATTGATCATTAAATGAGCGAAGTTTTGTGCCAAAAAGATGTGTAAATACTAACACATCAAACATCATGAAAATAACGATGAAATAATAATAACGGGTTTAGTACGCGACGAATGGAACGAACGAGACCAGATCGGTTGAGCCGAAGTTAGGCCAGGCGAACATAGGGGGTGAACTTGGAAAGGGTCCTCTCCCTTAAATACCCCAAAACTCTCCATTTGCTTATTTCCTCCAAGTTCTAGAGAGAGAAACCCATAGAGAGAGAAAGTATCGGTTTAGTTCAAGATCGCACCAACTCGTGTCTCCATTGCTCGGGAGAATAACCTTTGAATCAGAAGCTCGAAACATTAATGACTTGACCTAGATCTGAGTTTTTATTCATTTTGGGTTTTCCAGTTTTGATTAAAAAGTCGGCATTTTTACGTATGAAACTTCAATATAAACCTAGATCTGGCTTCTAGGATGATAAACATACATTTTGAACATATAAAGTTTTAGTCTTGACGTAATCAGAATCGAAAGACAGCCCTGCATGCGAACTTGTTGTGTAGTGGAAGCAAACTTAAGGTAGCGAACTTGATAGGTTCGATGGCAGTCACTTAGCGAACTAAGGCAAGCGAACATGATAAGTTCGCTGGGAACATGTTCGCTGAATGGTAAGTGTAAGCGAACTTGGTAAGTTCGATGGGCTTAAATCATGCGAACTTAGCCTAAGTTCACCTAAGTCAGAAATAGTAAACCGTTAGAGTCGGGGTTGGTCTGATGTGTATTAAATTAATCAATTTAGATCGTGTGTGATGCCTGTTGGACCTTTGTTAGGACAACCAAGACTAGCTTATCAGGTGATTTCTAGAGCCCTACTTTTAATGCTTTGAATTATGTTTTAGGCTGGTGTGCATACTTATGAAGTGATGTTTACGAAAGATAAAGTTTGAAATGTGTTTACAAAATGTTTTGTCGAATGAAATTTACAAAATGTTTACGAATGAAATGTTATTTAATAAAACATACGAATGCTTTAACTGAAGAAATGTAATGGAAGTTAAGGTTTTTAGGAAAGTCATAAAATGAACGAATCTGCCATGGTTCCCTCGGGAATCGAAGTATATATGTTATGTATGGGTCATACCTTTATAGCGGCCTTTGTGGTTGGCCAACGGTTGTACAACTCGGGGGAAATGGGTGACTACGGTCATTAAGGGGATTACCGTGATCGTTGAAGTTTGGTATTGTACTCTGCGAGGTTACGGTGCTTGAAGTTTGGTACTTATTATCCTTTGGTACGCCGTGCATGAAGTTTGTTACGTGTACTTTTCAAAGTATAAATGGTTAAAAGTTTGTTACGTGTGCTCTATGAAGCACCGTGCTTGAAGTTGGAATTGACGGTTAAGAAAAGGCGCAGATTCGGTTTATTGTTGACTTATGTTTATTGTTATGTTATTGCATGCTTTACGTACACTTTTATTAATAAAGTATGAAAGTTATGTTTTTGGCAAACGTTTTATGTTAAAGTTTTATGTAAAGTTAGAACTCACCAGCATAGCTGACTTTTAGTATGCACATTCAGGTTAAGGATAGGTAAGGATGTTGAACGGTGATGCTTGGCAAGCGAGAAGAGTTATCCGGCTGTTTATGAAGACTGGCATCCCATTTATGTTTGTGATTAGGTTATGGATATGTTAAGACAATGTTTATGCTTTTGAATGTTGAACATGTTTATGTAATGTTTTAAAGAAATTTTTCGCTGTGTTATTTGATATTCAAGTTTAAGAACTGTTTGTTTATGAGTAAATCCAACACGTGAGACCTCCCGGGTTTGGGGCCTCACAAGTTGATATCAGAGCAATAGTTTGAGAGATTTGGACACGCCCAGCGTCTAAACTTAAACTATGAATGGGACTAAGAACGGATGACAGTACGGGTAACTCGAGCCACAGCATCAAGTATGAAGGTAGTATATATATAGTATGCCTTGGAAAGTATTAGGTTAGGACTTATGTTTTGATGAAATCATAAAGATGGTAAAATAGAAGTCAAAAGGTAGTGTAATGGTTAATTGCAGATGGCCAGTGTATGTTAACATCTTACAATACTTGTTGAATTCTATTTGTTAACTAGTGTGATGACATTAGAATCCTTGTCTTATAGAACGATATGACTAGAAGAATACGCGGAAGGTGTGGTGGGGGTCGTACCAGACGACGCGGTAGGGCACCCGCTCACCAAGTGTACATTGAGGAGGCAAGTGTCTATGCAGACCCAGAAGTTAGCTTGCATGAGACAGAAGGACAGCAGTTCACCTTAGAACTAGAGATGAAGGAGTCTGGCTCAGGAATTCACTGAAATGATGAAGGCCACCTTGCCGGATTTATGGGCTGAGGCTTTAAGGAAGGCTAGCAGGGGAGGTAGACAATGCGTTGCTTGGTCTAGGTTGTGACTAGAAGTCCTTTAAAGTATGTGACCCACCGATACTAACTGGAATAAGGACGTGGTGGCTAACACCTTAAGGGAAGAAGCGTCCCATTAATGGGAATGAGTTCGACAAGCTAAGGGGGATACGGCTGTCGACTCAAAGATGTGGAATGATTTAAAAGCCTTGATGATTCAGAACTTCTGCCCAAGGAACGAGATTGAGAAAGTGGAAAGAGATTTTCTAAAGTTGAAGGCTTGGAACATGACTCACCATCAGTACACCACCCGATACAACAAGTTGGCACGTCTGGTGCCACATCTGATCACGACCGAAGAGAGGGGGATTGCTTGTTATATCCAGGGACTGCCGGACAAGGTCCGCACGTTTGTTAAGGCAAACACTCCTAGCACTTTTGATTCGGTAGTGGAAGTCAGTGGCGTGGTGTAAGATGATCTGGCATTGAATGATGCCGCCATTCAGGAACCTAAAAAGAAGCTGAGCTTCCCAAGCAAGCGAACTGGTGGGAATTTATTTGGAGCTCGTGGTAAGAAGGCTAGGGTGGCTTAGCCGACTGTTTGTAAGAAGTGTGGGAAGGTTCACGCGGGTGAATGTAGGCTAGGATCAAACCTGTGCTTCAAGTGTGGCAAGACCAAGCACTATTATCGTGACTGCCCACAAGCTTGAAGTGCTATAATTGTGGGGATTCCGGTCATATGAGTAGGGAATGCCCAAAAACCCGAATATGGGAGAAGCTGGTAAAGGGAAAGGCATCGAAAAGAAAGATGAGAGGCCCCGGACAAGGACTCGAGCGTATGCACTAACGCAGGAACAAGCCAGGGAGACCCCGATGTGGCGTCAGGTACGTTTATCCTTGAAAACACTTTTGTTTCTGTATTATTTGATTCGGGCGCCAGTAAAAGTTTTATATCAGGTGCTTTCTTTAAACGGGTAAAATACGCATTTAGTAAAATAGAAAAAGCCTTTAGTGTAGAAACCGCTAAGGGTAAGGCCACGAGAGTGACATAAGTAGTTGACAATTCTATAATAAATATAGAGGGCCATAGGTTCCCTGTTAGATTTTTTGTCATGACTTTGGGAGGGTTTGATTTCGTAATGGGTTTGGATTGGATAACTACCAACGAAGCACAAATCACATGTAAGAGGAAGATCATCCCACTCAAGGCTCCAGACGGTAGCGAAGTAGAGGTTTATGGGGATCGCGAAGTCCCGATGCCTAACATCATCTCGATGATTAAGGCAAAAGATTACTTGAGGTGCGGATGTGAGGCTTACCTGGTATACATGATTGACAAGTTTAATGAAGTGAAGGAACTAGATGACGTTCCTATGGTGCAAGAGTATCCGGAGGTGTTCCCAGAGGACTTGCCTGGTGTGTCGCCCGACCAGGAGATCATTTTTGAATTAATTTAATACCAGATGCCCAGCCCATGGCCAAGGCTCCATATCGACTAGCAACAGTGGATATGAAAGAGTTAATGACACAACTGGACAAGTTACTAGAGAAGGGATTTATCAGACCGAGCATCTCGCCTTGGGGTGCCCCAGTGCTGTTTGTGAAGAAGAAGGATTGTTCCATGAAGATAGTTGAATAAGCATACCGTGAAGAACAAGTGCCATCTTTCAAGGATCGACGACTTGTTTGACCAGTTTCAAGGTGCAAGTAGGTTCTCTAAGATCGACCTTTGGTCCAGGTACCATCAGTTGAAAGTAAGAGAGGAAGACATACCGAAAACCGCATTTCCTATGCGATATGGGTATTTCGAATTCCGCGTGATGTCCTTCGGATTGACGAACGCCCCAGAAGCGTTCATGGATTTGATGAATATGGTGTGTCAACCGATGCTGGATTGATCGGTAATAGTGTTCATTGTGTTGGAACATAGGTTTTGTGGCAGTCAGTCTGAGTCTTGTATTAATTATTGTAATAGTTCTATAGGGTTCTTACTTGTAATCATGTTTGGGATGTATGTAATGTGTGCCTAGCGCACTTGACATCTGCGCTAGAGTTTGTTCTTGCGTAGTTGTTAAGTACGCTAAAGGTTTATCTAGCGCACTTATTAACTGCGCTAGAATTGTATCTGATTCAGATAGTAAGTGCGCTAGATGTAGGTTGGTTGTCTATATATAGCTGAACTTGTTCTAGATTTGTAAGCTTTTGTAATTCTGTCAAGTTCGTAATCTAGAGACTAGTGTTCAGTGAATATAGACTCGTTTTGTATTTACATCTACTATGTTTGACTTGTCATCTTGTGTTCACGACAGATTCATAGGATTCCGCACTACGTGAATAGTTGATAGCAATTCGTATGATCTGTGACTGAATGAGGACCTACATGTGGTATCAGAGCCTCTTTCTCTCGATTTGAGTTGGTTTGCAATTTGTTTTGGACATAATTTGACTAGTTTAAGCTGTGATTTCTAGTTTCTAGGATCGAAATTTTCAGAGGAGATAGTAGCGACTTTTAGACTGAGTTTTGGATCAATTGAGACTTGTTTGTTTGTTGATTTGATAAATTAATTGCTCAGGAAGTATTAAAATTGAATTTGGATAAGAATTATTGAAGATTTAGATCAATTACAAAAAGTTTTAAGATGAGTTTGAGATTTTCAGTTGCCGGATTTTTGACCGAAGTTCTTGCCGGAGTTTGAGACCTTATTTCCCTCCTAAGTCAATTCAATAACTTCGCTATTTCTGGTATTAGCGTAGTTATCAAGTTCGCATGAAGAAGCTTCAAGCGCAGATAACAAGTTCGCCTGATTTGTGTTCAAGCGTAGGTGTAAGTACGCTAGAGTTAAAGCTAGCGCAGTTGATAAGTGCGCTACAAGGATTTTGTTCAAGTTCGCTAAGTGTATTTTCAAGATTTCAAAGATGTCGAATGCTACTCATGCAAGGGTTAATAACATGACCAATATGCTCAACTGCGATAATGACATCGGGACACCTACAAAACCACCAAGGCTGTTGAATTTAAAGGATTATTCAAATTGGAAGGATCGATTTGATAACTATGTGGCTTATAATGATACGAGCTTGTGGATACCGATCAGTGAGGGATATGAACATCCTACTTTTACTTATATGGGTAGAACTGATACACCAAAGAAGATTTTAGCTCTTACTGAGGAAGAAAAGAAGGAGTATGATCGTGAAAAGAAGTCCTTTCCCACTTTAACCATGTACTTACCATTAGATATATATCATACATTCAAGAAGTTCAAGAATTCTCTAGAGCTTTGGGAAGGTTTGAAACAACGGTGTGAGGGAAGTATTGATATTAAGAAAAGTCGAAGAGAGTTATTGAAGAAACAGTTCAATGTTTTCTAACACTTTGAAGGTGAAAGTACTGATGAGCTAATGTCAAGGTATTATCATCTACTGAGTGATGAGTTGTAACTATTTATATATTTTTATAAGTATTTTTCACACAATTAGAGTTTTAAAATGGTTTTCAGCAAAGACTAATAACACACACATCGGGCAAGTGTACCCGTCGGATGGCAATATAATAAAAGTAAGAACCAGATATCAATCCGTGAATACAGTGGAATACAATAATAAACCGAAACTAAGATATAATCAAGTGATGGTAAAAAGATATTTTGAAGAGTTTGTTTAAATAACTAGCATGCAAATATATAAAACTAAACTAAAATCACAACTCAAACAATCAAGGAAGAAAGATCACTTCGGTGTCGAATCCATCTAGAATACATTCAATACATGGAAACATGGCAATCACACGAAACATAGATTGACTAAATTCTCATCAAAGACATATAATCAAATGACTATTCAGAAAGCTAGAATGAATTATACAAACTAACCACCTAAAATCATGCAATGAAGTTCACGTGTTGTAATCATGTCAATGTTTATAAAGATTGAACTAGCTTCCGATCAAGGTACACTAATCCAACAACTAGTTGGAAAGATAATATGAGAAAAACACTACCCACCTCAAGTTGATTTAATTAGACAACAATATGCACTTCCGATCAAGGTGCCTCTAACTCAGAAACCCTAAAAACTTCAAGTTAGTCCCTAAAATTCTCTTGTTTGTTCACTTAGCTTCACAAAGACCTACAAAACTGGAAATGAAGCAAATAAGTTTCTAAACGTGGAAAATAACCAAGAATTGATCATGAAATGAGTTAATTTTTGGGCCAAAAAGATGTGTAAATTCTAGCACATCAAACAACCCCACACTTGAACATTGCTTATCCTCAAGCAAAATCAAAATAAAACAAAACTTCTAATGACACTATGGATCAATTCAAAAAACCGTAAGCATTAATAAACTATAAAGGTTTGACAAGTTTTTCAAGAAATGCAATGTTGACTAAATGTAACCCAAGGAGCCCAATGAAGTAACAACCGATGAGCAAATGAATATGCCTTAGAAATCATTAGCATGTAGCCTTATACTCCTCACAATGTTCACACACACTTGGATATATAAATAATCATACAAGTAATGTTGTATGTATAGAACACTCAAATGCCAAGACAATGAATCATTTGTAAATCATAAGCTTGCTAAAAGATCAAATCTCTACCAACTAACACGAAACAAAGCATAAATCAAGAGGACTTTGAACGGGTTGTAACT
This sequence comes from Smallanthus sonchifolius, assembly GCA_023525975.1. NCBI lineage: Eukaryota > Viridiplantae > Streptophyta > Magnoliopsida > Asterales > Asteraceae > Smallanthus > Smallanthus sonchifolius. The sequence goes on along the minus strand of CM042030.1, from coordinate 21,865,860 downwards.
TGGCAATGGCTAAGGGTAAGGAAGTGGAATTTAAAAGTGGCTAAATGGCTAAAAACCTGGCGGCTATGCTAACTCAAAAACTAATACAACTTCTAACATGAAAAATAAACTAACTAATACTTCCGTGTAGATAAGAGCACTACTCCATCGGCCGGGCACTACTCCTCCATCTGCACGTCCTCAAGATTGATGTCGGCTCCCTCACCTTCCTCAGCTCCACCACCTCCGGGTGGTGATGGTGGTGGTCACTGATGGTGACACGGTGATGGTGGTGATGACAGTCGTGGCTGCAGTGATGGTGGTACCTGATGCTGATGCTCTGGCTGCATAAAGAATGAAAAGGAACCACGTAGGGTGCCCCACCAGCAGCAGCAGCGGCGCACTGGACCTCGTACTACCAGGCCCAGTAGTGCATGAACAGATCATGGTAGATGGAAACCCAAGGTGGTGGTGGAACAATTGGCTCATCATCATGGTGCTCGATGTGCTCTGCATGCCCCTGCTCCTGCTCCTGATGAGCCACATGAGCCTGGTGAGCGGCGGCTATGGCCTCTGCCTGAACAAGATCTGGATCTGGACCCGGACAGTCAGGATCCCAAACTCTACCCAAACGATCGACCAACCTCGGACCTCCTGGCACTCGTCTAACTACGTACATGTTCTGAAGAGTCTGCACTGTCATCACTGAAGTCTCTGCCACTAGAGTCAAGTCCCCGATCAACTCATCTGTCAACAACTGAAAATGCCTCGTAAACTTGGTCACTAAGTGACCGCCACATATGGCACTGGTCACATCTCTCACTAAACTATTAACCAAGTACCCCACGATGTAGTGCGCAAGATTACAGGTGCGCGGGCGTACAAGGCAATAAAGGTAAAACAACTCCCTCAGGTTCACCACAGTCTCCCCTTGCCCTCTACTAGAAATGGAATACACTATGCAGCAGTGCAGAACACGGTGTAGAGGATCTCGAAGGCTCGAAGCCTTAGTCAATCTCGGATCATAAATCCCAAAACCAAACTCATGCCAAAACTGATCCTTGTCCTCCTCTGTCGAAAACTCGGTGATACCATCGGTGAACAACTCGGTCGGGATCTCATGTCTCGTGTACATACCAAGTAATCTCCCGAACCTTGCGACCGACATGTGACATCCGGCAATTTCAGGTTAACTCCGTTAACTCAAACATGTATCTCGAGCATTATTTATACAAACATCGTCATCTCATATAGTCATGCATACATTGCATTTAATTCAGTTAATTAAGTGTGTCAACGGTCTACACGAACACTCACGTAGCGGTAACTTCTAGAATTACCGGCTCACACACGAGTCGAACCCGGAACGTTGGTGAACTAATAAAAATAATTGCGAATAATTATTTTTATAGATATTAGGTGAAATTATATATTACTTGAATTTTCTATGGTGAATTTTTGTGTAATCGCGTAGAATTATCAGATATAAATTCTACTACTGATTATTTTTATAGATATGGAAAATTTTATAAAAATAATTATTTAAAAGAATGGTATCTAGTGGATTTATTTAAATGGTTTTTTTTTTAATATTTCCTGATTATCCATTCCTAATTTAAAACCCATGAAATCTTGAATAAAAAGGATATTATAAAATTTAAAACCCTAACCTCTCTTTCTCTCTCCCTAATCGTCAAACCAAACCCCCCCCCCCTTCTCCCTTTGTAGGATCGTAAAAGTACAAGATGGTTCTGTTCTTAGTTGAAATTGGCGAAAACAATAAGAACTACACAAGTATAATCGAGTAAGCAGAAAGAATACTTTTAAGAACACTGTTGTATTAAGCTTTTTGCGAATAAACGATTACAATGAAAACTCAACCAAAAAGCACACTTACAATGAAGTGTTTACACAGTATTTATACTCACTTAGAATCAAGACAGACCCTTGATTCTAAGGATCAGATCTAACACAGACTGTTGATCTGTTGTATATAGCTAACTATTACACGTTTAGTCTAAAACTAGTTAACTTTATTGAAGCGTATTCTTTGTGCATTATTACTTGCATGCTTGGAGAAGAGCATTGTTTTCTGTCATTGGTTGTGCCATTGAGGTTCCTTCTGCTTTGAGTGTGTCAGTTGCTTTTACAGAAAGTTGTTAGGGACGCTTGGCATGGATAGTCAGCTGCAACGATTTGTCTTCAAGGCACACGGCTGTCAGCAGCAAAGACGAAGATCAGCAGCAAGATGTGACCATCCAAAGCTGTTGATGATTTGCCTGTCAGCAGCATCAAGTGTTGATGCTGCTGAGAAGCCTATCCGCAGCAACTTTGGTCTTCAGCAGATAAGGCTATCCGCAGCAGATTTGTCCTTCAGCAGGAGAACAAGTATCTGCAGCAGATAAGCTTGTCCGCAGCAGTTTGTTGGTCATCAGCATTTGTACTTAGAGAATTTTGTAGCCATCAGTCTTTGTTTCTACAAACTCCCCCTAGACTGATGCTACAAAAATTCTCTTACTGCCTTTGTTGCTGAAGCTTTTGCATGTTTCTGACTATCCTTTCAACCTCATATCCTCTCTGGTCCATGCTGGGATTGTTAAGAGGAAACTCATATAGAGTCTTGATGTCTTTGCTTGCCATTTTGAAGATAGCTTTGCTTGAACACCTCAGCTTCTGTCCTTTAACATCTGTTAGAGTGAATTCATTCTTCTCAGCATTGTAGGACCAGCTGATGAATGGAGAGTGGGATTGGAGAGGTTTGACATCAATGACATCATCTATGTTGGGGTTGAAGTAATGTCTGATTGCCAGCAATAGGTGTCTCCCACCTTCATTCTCAGGCTCAGAGGATTCACCCAGCTCCATCATTCTTCTTAGATCAGAATCTGGAAGCTGTAGTACCTCATAAACAGATGTATAGATTGATCTTTTAGGTTCTGTCCTCCCCCTAAACACTTCAAACCATTGGTCTTGAGGGCTGTATGACCATCTGATTATTTCTCTTGAGTCTTCTGGTTTGGAAGTGGGTTTGTTTTTCTTTTTGGGAGGTTGTTGATGAGTAGGTGCTGGGTGTGAGGATTTGGACTTTGAGGGAGGAGAGGGGGGAGGTCTAGGAAGGAGAGTGGAAATTTGTTAGATTGAGGAAGTGTTGGGTTTCTTTGATTGCCTTTCTTCTTCTTGAATGTTTACCCTTTTCTTGAAGCCTTTCTTCTCCAATCTTTCTTCCTCATCCTTCTTGACTTTGAAATAGAGGGCTTGCAGGTTCATGAAATTCATGGGACCTAGCCTCTTTCCACTCTCTCCTCTAGCCTTAAGGAAGTCAGTCATGACCTTCCTTTCTTCATGGGTCCTTTTATTAAAAGCAATGGTCTTTTTGAACTTTTGTTTGACTTTTTCTTCTTCTTCAGCCTTTTTCTTCTTTGCCAATTGACCTTGCCGACCCATGAAGGCTCTGTAGATTTCTTTATTTCATAGTTTCTGAAGGTAGTCTACATCCTCACCTTGAGAAACTAGAGCCTTTACCCACTCCTCTCTCATTTTTTTGGCTAGTTCAGAATCAGCTATTCTGAACTTAGCCTCTTCCTTCTTCTTCTTCTCTAGTTCTTCTTCTTCATTGTCAAATTGTTCCTGCAGTTGAAGAGCAAGAGCTTCATCTTCTTCAATCTGATAAACTGTAGGAAACTTTACTTTGAGCTCATCCAGCTGTTTTGCATACATCTGGATTTGTTGTTCTCTGAGGAGAATGGCTGTGAGTCTATCTTGAGCTTTCTTTGTTTCAGCCATCTCCTCTTCTTCTCTTCTTCTTCTTCTTTCTTCTTTCTCTTTCTTTTCTCTTTGCAACCTCTCTTCGTCTTCTTCGGTTATAATTCCCTTTCCCTTATCTTTGTTGGATGCCTCTGCTTCGGCTTCACTGATCACAACAGCAGATGATGGTGCTACTGTTGGAATCTCAGCTTCAGCTTCATTGGCAATTAGGGGAATGGATAAGGTAGGGGAACTGACTTCATCTTCTTCCCATTCCATACCTGTCACTTCCTTCCATGCCTCTTTCATCTTTTCCTCTTCTCTTCTTTTTGATTCTTCTTCTGTGTTCAGTCTGACAGTTAGAGAAGAGAGAAAGGATAGGTCTGAGTCAGATCCAGATTCCTCCTTGTACAAAGAAGCCTTGATGATCTTGATCATTTCTTGACTTTCTAAGGAGTTGACATTGAAGATGAGTGATCTGAGCTCAAAGACCTTGTGCAGGAAGGCTGAAGGTAAGAGCAAGATCTCCTTGATGTTGAGTGTTAGAGAGGATCCATTGCTCAGGAGGAAGGTGAAGTCATGGGAGTCAGTGCTTGTCCATCCTTGCACTTCGACATCCCTGACCATTCTGTTGTACAGGAATCTTCTCCAGCAGCTAACTTCTTTTTCAGTTAAAGTACTGCTCCTGATTATGTCAAGTCTTCTTGGAGCAAGTCTTTGTTCTGCTGCTAATGAAGATTCAGGATAAGCCGCCCTGATTGCTTCTTTTAGTAGTCTTTCAAACCAGGGCATGTTATTCTCCATTAAGTCATAGAACCTGCTGATTGCAAGTTCTGCTGAGAGATCTGATGAAGTGTTGACACATTTTGTCAGATACAGATTGAGAACTTGGAGGGCATTAAGAGAGTTCCAGTTTAGCTCTTTTACTCCACTAAACTCTCATCCAATCCAGAATCTCTCAGCTCTTTCATCATATCCCCAAGCTAGAATGGAGTCAAATTCTAGCTTCTTTGAAGTTGGAAAGAGTTGGGGGATTAATGAATGACTTATTATGGCTGCAGCTTCAGGGAGAAGAGTGAATGATGGAGGTGTGTCTTCATGCAGAGTTTCTTCTTGTAGCACCTCATCAACAGCTCGAACAACTAACTTCCAATCCTTAGTGACGTCTTCCTCTTCATCTACTGAGTCTGGCAAGTCATGGATTTGAACAAAAGCAGGTTTGTATAGGGAACTTTGAAATACAGTCTGCTCTTGTATCCAGTCGTCAAGACTGTCTGAGTCTTCCTCCATTGGGACCATCTCCCCCTTTTTGGTTGCATCAGTGGACAAATACGCATCAGTTTGGGTGCCTACTGATACAAGAGAGGGAGTAGGTACAGTTGGGCATTGATGGGCTTCATGCATAGAGACTTGGTGTTTTAGTTTGGACACTTCAGCCTCTAGCATAGCCACCCTGGCCGTCAATTCCAAGTTATGAAGTTTTAGTCTGTCCTCATCCACAGTTGTGGAATCCTTGGATCCAGATGGGGCCTTAGGCCTAGCCTCTTCATCCCCATCACCCATGGTTTCTTGGCACCTAGGATTCCTCTCAGTGAGGGGAGTTTCTAAGGAAGCATCCTCACTGTGAGTTGCCGTGGTTGAGGTCTTAGCAATGTTGTCACTGTCCTCCTGATCATTTGATGGACTAGCGGTAGTGACAGCCTCTTCCACATCCACTCTTTCATAACTCCTAGAGTGGACCTTCAGGGTAGAAGAACTTGGGTTAGGTGTGTTGGAAGCAAGATCAATCAGTACCTCCGAGATAGTGGTAGTTGGAGAAGGTACATCATCTTGATCAAGTTCCTCAACACTTAAGTTCAAAAGAGAAAGGAAAGGCTCAGGGGGTTGTTCTATGGATCCGGGAAGTGATCCTGATCCTAATAGAGAGACATCCAAAGGAGTCTCCCTAATAATGTGGTTGTCCCTTATGATATTCTCACCAGAATGTTGTGATTCTGAGTGAGGGCTGTTAGGTTGGGTTTGGGCCTTGGAGGCAAGAGAAAAGGAGTTCTCTTGCCCCTTTTCCTAGTGTATGTCGTTGCAACAGGGGCCCTGTGTTCCGGTTGAACGATGACATCCAAAAGAGGTGTAAGTAATTTTTGTGCATGTGCATCCTTAGTAGTACGCACAGGGGTTCGAGTGGTAGAAGCAGACTGCTGTTCAGGATGTGAGGTGGAGGGTGTGAGATCAATATCAGCTGGGATTGCTGAACTGTCACCCGGGGTACTCTGTATGTTCAGCATTGTAGATAACAATGGAACATTGACCCCTAAGAACTTTTTGGAAACAGTTCTCATGCTTTGAAAAATATTATTTTTATGTCCCAACATGATGTAGATTCTTGCAGGTATTAAAAGTTCTTTTAGTTCTTGATTGAAAACTTCCTGCAGGAATCTTGGGTACATAAAAAATTGTTGCTTTGCACCCTCTTGAAGGTTATATCTCAAACCCTCAAAGATGAGGTGTGCAAAGTTGAAGCCTTGGTTAGTGACCATACCATGCAAGGCGGAGGCAAGTGCGGAGCTCACCTGATGCCATCCACTCCTCTTCTGGGATATAGATTGGAGAAGAGTGTGGCAAAGATACTTCCATGGAGGGCCCATCAGCGCCTTCTCGATCGTATACTCGGTCTGATTTCCAATGTATCCAATGGATACAAAGGTCCTCATGTATTCGTCCTTCGAGTATGAGATGGCTGCTCCCTCATCTTGAAGCTTAAGATGTTTTCTGAGTGTGGCTTCCAAGATGGTGATATCCTTGCCGTCTACTTTGGCTTTAATTTGGGGAATCCCCTGTTCGGTTGAGTAGACGGTGGTACTCCAAAATCCTCCATAAGAGGGATATATATGGTAGGGTTGGTTGTGAGGGAAAAGTAGATTTTTGATCGACATAAGAAATCGATCATATAATTAAATCCTTCGGATTTCTTTCCTTTGGTAAGGTAGGCTGTAAGGTTGTGGTATGGGGAGAACTTATCATCAGGATTATTGATGTCTGCCATTGTTGTGTGGTTTGGAGGGAAGGTTGGAATATGGGAGGCTTTGAATGTTTGAAAGATGAAGGGCTTGAATATGGTGGGGACTTGAGAGAAAGTGATGTGGGTTTAGGGTGAAAATGAAGGTGAGGAGGTGGTAAGGAAATTTGATTTGTTCTTATAACGACAGAAGTGGGAAAAAGCAAAATGACTTGTACAGTACAACCTAATTTACTTTTTATTGTTACAGCTGTAATACACCGAGGCAGTCATGGTAAAGACTGACGTTGATTTTTACAGTGGTTAAAAGTTAATTTGGACTTAAATTTACCCATCAGCAGCAAACTTGGTTGCTGTGGATGAATAAGCCTGTCCGCTGCAACCTTGGTTGCTGCGGAAGGTTAAGTCTGTCAGCAGCAAACTTATCTGCTGCTAATGGATTTAATAATCCGCAGCAAGGATGTTGCTGCTGACAGTCTCAAAGAAATCCGCAGGAAACCTGTTCCTGTTGATAACTTAAAGCAGTCAGCTGCAAATCTTTTGCTGCTGAAGATTAAACCTGTCAGCAGCCAAAAAGGATGCTGCTGACTTATAACTTTTATTTACAACAAAGGACAGACACATTTACAACAAAGGATAGACGCATTCAACTGAACCAATGATGATGCTTGGTGATTTCTTTGCCTTCCATTGTTGAGTTGGTGGTTTTCCGGTTCTCTTTGCCTTTTCAGCAGCAGAAGCTGCATCTGAGGACTTTGACTTATCAGCAGCAGATTTTGTTGCTGTTGATGGTTTTACTTGAGCAGCTGCAGACTTTGTTGCTGCTGAAGGCTTTCCTTTTGGTTGCTTGGGCTTTACTCGATCAGCAGCAGTTTTGTTGGCTGCTGATGGTGTAAGAACAGACGTATGCCTATCCTTCTTCACCTTACTGATAGGCTTTTGTATAATTGGGGTTGGAAAAAGAATCTGATTGAAAGGATTAAACTTACAATTTGAAGCAAAGTGGTCTGATTCACCACAGATGATGCAAGATTGTTGAGGTTTTGACAACTGCTCCCTTGGTGGAGAAATAGAGTTTCTGAATTGAGTTGTCTTGGCTTCAAACCTTCTTACCTGTTTGTTCTTCTTTGTCTTCTCAAAAGTATGTTGCTTGAGGTTTCTTTGCTGCTGAAGGTAGTAGAAGCAGGTGCTGGCAGTATGATTGTATTTCCCACACACAAAGCATGATTTCGCCAGTTTGTCCCTTTGAAAGTACATATAGTCCTTTCTTTTGAACAAGTCTTTGAAGTTCCAGGGGTGAGCTTTGTTATGCTCAAAGGTGGCTTCTTCCAATGTCTTTTGAACATATGGAACCCTCTCTCCAGGCGCATGACATATGTCAAACACCTTCCTTGGTTGGGTTGAAGTTGAGGACTGGCCCTTTTCAATATTTAGCTTCCTACCTTTTGGAGGATAGCTAATTTTGATTTGGTTGAAAGGCATAAGAACCGAAGCAGCTGGTAAAGGAACAGGATTACTTGTTTGAATGACTTCAAAAACAGGCGGTTCTGGTACTTGTACTGGTGATGAGACCTCCTCAGTTTTATTGGACTCTGAGCAAGTTGACTCAGATTCTGACGAGGTAGTGCATTCTTGCACCAAAGGTTCATCCTTAGAAGGATCAAGATTTCTGTTAGCCATATCAAGATTTGCAAGATTGAAGCTTGGTTTATAGATGGCAACGTAGTCAGCAGGAGGTGCAACGGCTTGATATGGTTTAGCATGATACCCCAGACCAGTTTTTACCTTTTCTTGAATTTGAGCATCCAAAAGTCTTTGCAGCTTTTTGGATGCAAATTCATATTTGTCAACATGAACTTTCTGTTCTGCCAATTCTGCTCTGGTAGCTTTTAATCTGGCTAGTAGATCATCAATCTGAGTTTCAAAATTGGTTTGTTCATGTTTTAGTGATGAAATCTCTTTCTTTAGGCAGTTAGTTTTTTCTTTGTAACTGTCTTCAACCTTTTTAAATTCAGATTTCATTTGATGAAACTCTTCATTTTGATCTATGAGGTTTTGATTATGCTTTCTGTAGCCTAAAACCTTATCAATACAGGCTTGGGAACATAGATGTTCATATACCTGAGGCGGTATCTCAGTTGTGTCTGCTACAAGAGCTTGGTTTTTGGTAGGCAGATCTTCATACTGAAAGCTCCAGTCAAAGTCAGAAGTTTCAACAGCTGCACAAGCTACAGTTTGAGCTGGAGGAGTAGCTTGTTGTTGTTGTTGTCTAGGTTGGGCTTGGTGAGCTTGTCTTGTTTGATCATCAGTTGGGTTTGCCCTAGGTGCCTTGCATTCTCTAGCAAAATGACCCAGTTGGTTACTGTTGTAACATCTCAATTTGCTTTTATCCAAACCAACTCTGGTGTTGGAGTTGCTGCTTGGAATGGGTCTTCCGGTTCTAGAGTAGAACCTTTTTGCTCTTATAGAGAGCATGGCATACGAGTGTTGTATGTCCATTTCTTCTAAATCGTCTAGATGAAAGCATTCCAGATCCTCCTTGATAAAGGACATGTTGCTTGAGTTAGAAACAAAAGCAGCAGAGGTTGAGGCTTGAGGAGGAGCTTCAAGAAGAAATGGTGAGGTATTTGATTTAGAGGTAGGAGTTTGAGGATGTGTGACTATGGGAGGATAGTAGTTGCTAGTACTAGGACCTGAGTGGTCAGAGTGAAGAGCAGAAGAGGTGGTGGTGTATGTTGAAGCTGTTTGGTAGCTTGAGCTCCTTTCCTTGGCCTGAATCATCTCTAATTCATAGGTTTTGAGCATACCAAAAAGCTCAGTCATCTGAAGAGTCTTCAGATTCTCAGTTCTTCTTATGGACACTGTATAGAGTGTCCAGCAACTAGGTAGAGATCTGATGAATTTCTTAAGAATATCTTCATTCTCCAACTTCACTTTTGAGCACTGCAGCTCACCTACAAGATAAGTATATCTGTTATATAAAACAGTTAGAGACTCACCTTCCTTCCAGACGAAGTTTTCGTATTGCTGCTTCAGGATGTCTCTTCTATTTTCTTTGACTTCCTCTGAGCCAACAAACATCTTCTCAAGAGCCTCCCAGAGCTCTTTAGCAGTTTTGTAACTTCTGAAGTTATGAAAAACTTCATTTGGAAGGCACATTTGGATAGCTCCTAGTGCCTTGAAGTCCACCTCCATCTTCTTTATGTCCTCTTCTGAGTACTTGGAGGGCTCCTTTTGGAACTGGGGGTCCTCCAGAGTCAGCAGAGGCCACCATGGGAGTGTAGGGTCCATCCCTGATGGATATCCACATTCCGTACTCCTGATAACAGAAAAAGCTTTCCATGCGATTCTTCCACATGTCGTAGTCTTCCCCAGATACCAATCTTCGTGGTCAGTTGATGCTGCCGATGTCTTCAAATCCATTGCTCTATGCCATCTTTGTTTTTGTGGTGACTTGATGAAAGAGAGAGTTTAGAATAGAACCAGAAGTGATTAAACAAGTGTGAGTTTGTTTAATCTAAGCCAAAGCTCTGATACCACTTGTAGGATCGTAAAAGTACAAGATGGTTCTGTTCTTAGTTGAAATTGGCGAAAACAATAACAACTACACAAGTATAATCGAGTAAGCAGAAAGAATACTTTTAAGAACACTATTGTATTAAGCTTTTTGCGAATAAACGATTACTCAATCAAAAAGCACACTTACAATGAAGTGTTTACACAGTATTTATACTCACTTAGAATCAAGACAGACCCTTGATTCTAAGGATCAGATCTAACACAGACCGTTGATCTGTTGTATATAGCTAACTATTACACGTTTAGTCTAAAACTAGTTAACTTTATTGAAGCGTCTTCTTTGTGCATTATTACTTGAATGCTTGGAGAAGAGCATTGTTGTCTGTCATTGGTTGTGCCATTGAGGTTCCTTCTGCTATTAGTGTGTCAATTGCTTTTGCAGAAAGTTGTCAGTGACGCTTGGCATGGATAGTCAGCTGCAATGATTTGTCTTCAAGGCACACGGCTGTCAGCAGCAAAGATGAAGATCAGTAGCAAGATGTGACCATCCAAAGCTGCTGAAGATTTGCCTGTCAGCAGCATCAAGTGTAGATGCTGCTGAGAAGCCTATCCGCAGCAACTTTGGTCTTCAGCAGATAAGGCTATCCGCAGCAGATTTTTCCTTCAGCAGGAGAACAAGTATCCGCACCAGATAAGCTTGTCTGCAGCAGTTTGTTGGTCAGCAGCAAACTCTGAGATCAGCAGCATTTGTACTTAGAGAATTTTGTAGCCATCGGTCTTTGTTTCTACACCCTTGTTGAGCCGTGAACAACCAAGCAACCATACACCTTCGTTTGATCTTCGATCTTGCAATTGAACGTGTATTTGGACTCCTCTAAGCGTTTCTAACAATCCTACGTAAGTCGTTTCATCCGATTTCGTTACTTTTTTATTCCTAAATTTTATATTGAAACCCTAGTTCATCCAAACATGAATTTTTACAATAAAGATGGTGACTTTATCATTGTTTTGCATGTATTTGATGTTTTATGGGTATTTGGAAAACCCTTTCTTCATATGATTAGTAACTTGTTAAAAGATTAAACTTTTTGATTATGTGATGGTGTAGATATACTTGTTAGAGATGTTTGATGCTTGTTATGGTTATAATCATGTTAGATAGATTGTATGTAATCGATTTGATGCTTTGAATCTCGTTAAACAAGCCTAGAAATCATAACTTACTTATAATGGAAACTTTTTTGGAATTCTATCTTGCATACTAGACATGTGTTGAATGATATGATGATGTTTATATGATACTTGATCCATGTATAAGTGATTTGTGAAATTAGATTTCTAATACCTAGCTCGGTTTTGCAAACTTACTAAAAGGAAACTTTATGTTTTGAAACTTGCATGTTAGACTTGAATTGCATGATGTGATGAGGTTTATGTGCTACTTGTTACATGTGTAGATGAATGGTGAAATCAGATTCTGAATACCTAACACGGGTTTACAAACTTGCTAAATAAGAAAACTTTAATTTGCAAAAGTATTCATAGCTTGCTATTTAGACATGTATGATATGGTTTAATGATAGCTTTATGCTTGTTAGGACATAATAACATGTTGCAATGTGTTGGATGCTTGAAATCATGCATATCTCTCATGGGTTACTAAAGATAGAAACTTTGTCTTTAATTGTGTATCACATGTTAAGTTCTATACAATTGGTATGTGATGTAACGATCTTGAACATGTTAGAGTAATCATACAAACATATTAATAATGATATTATGAATCTTGAACATGCTTTCTATTTATGGAAACCTGATGTTTATGGAAACTTGCTATCTTGATAGAACAAATAGGATTTGTTGCTAAGTGCTACAGTATGATCATGTGTGTATAATGTAGTATTGTTATACTGAACAAACATAATTTAATACAACGTGTCACCAACGGGTCATCGGGTCAAACTGGAGTCAAACTTGTAAATCTTTTCTAAACACTTAAACATTAGTATTGTTTGGATACTATGGGTTCATGTCAACTTGCACAAACACGCACTTATCGACTATGAATTATAGGTGGCAGTTAGAGGTTCACCTATTTTACTTAGCTTCCACTTGCATACACACTCAGGTGAGTTTCATGGCCCCTATCTTTACTTACATTCCTTTTTGGGGGAGAAAGCATGCACGCAAACATTATGGGTTTTGTATTATTGTATTATCGCTTGCTTACTAAAGTGCAAACATACCAACAAGTCCTTACATTCTTGAACTGTTAGCATTGGAACATAGCAAGGTGATTTTGAGTAGTACTACTGGGTTTTGACAAGCCCCCCGAGTTAGTCGTACTAACTTGAATGGAGGTCGAGGTCGAACGGGTGTAAGATTAGCCTAGACATTAGCCATTGTTCAGTAGACATGGCAGAAGGCAAACAAACACAAACAGACAGCTTCGGTTTCGAACACTTGTAGTAGCATAACATAGACTAGCTATCTATCGGTATACATTAATTACATTATCTAGCAAACATTGAACTTTTTATTTACTTACATCTCTATGAACTCACCAACCATTGTGTTGACACTGTTAGTATGTCTTTCTCATGTCGCTAAGGTACACACAAGATTAGGATGCATGGTCTGAGCATGGTCTTCGCAAACAATTTCAAACTTATTTATTTCTATTATTTACTTTGGTTTGGGCGCGGTGTTTTGCGCATTTGACTATTTTTACATTTGGATTTTTATTTATGCTTCCGCAACATTTTCAAACTTAAAATTTTGTTGTCTCGTGACTATGAGCAGCATTATTATTTTATTTAAATTCATATAGAGTTTTTTCGTGTAACTAATGACTGAGATCCTGGTGTGTCACGCGCCTCGCGGTAAAACCACACTGCATTAGTTACACAACACTTACACTCTTACATAACATTTATGCATTACACTATAGGAGATGTCTTCTTCACCCAAGTCACCTTCATCCCCAGTCGATCAGGAACCCGAGGTTCCCACAGTACCTTCACCAGAGCCTAAGAGGCAGAGGTTGACACCTATCGATGATGTTATAGTGCATGACGAGCCTTTTCACGTGCGTGTCGGAGACAACACGCAGGACTGGGATTGGTATCCTGACAGGATCAAGAGCTGGATCCGAGAGGAGCAGGTCCCACCCCCACTCACTGCTGACATTCCTTCTTCTTCCTCTTCGTCTTCGCGAGTCTTGCCACCGCTGCGGTATCCGCTCGAGCAGGTTTTAGCTGCCTTCGTAGCTAAGATGGACAGAGAGATAGGCAACATGCGTGAGGCTGTAGGTGAGATCACCGGGCTGTTGCAGCGTGGATATAAGACTGATCAGAGGGTAGAGAAGCTGATTAAGAATAAAGTTAGATTAAATACTGTACAAGACAACTTTCGACAGCATTCTATGAGCTGCAGGCACAAGTGAACATGCAACACCTTAACCTCGAGGCAGTGTGTGACACCCGACATTTTAAGTCAATATCCGTACATACTATAAACGAGTTTACATTATAATTGATTTCGAGATTTATTTAATTTCACAATCAAGTATATTAAGGTCTAACAAAAACCGTACATTGTCTCATTTCATATTTTGGTAATTCTAAGAGTTACCGGTTCACGTACCAGGATAACCCGACTAAATACGAACACTAGTGGTTAAATTAAATAACCAGAAAAAAAAAATATATATATATATATATATATATTACACAAAATTTACGTTGAACAATAATTTATTTTTAAGACTAAATCATATAATATACGTAAAAGTAAAATAATAGACTTTTCGAAGACGTTACTATGTAGCGCCACCTTTAGGTACGTATACCTACAAATAATCACCTCAACGAATTATACAATCCAAGATTTCAATATCTTTCGTTAACGAGCCATAAACTTAATAAATTTATAATACCGTGGAGAACCTAAACCAAATTAAATTACCATTTGAAACTCTAATTAATATTAATACACTTAATGGATTAAATAAATTTACACTTAAAATCTAATTATTTGATTTATTAACCCCAAACCACCCTTGACTTTCTCAACCAAAATCCCAGGGAATACTCCATTCCCACTTCCTGCGACCCATACCTCATGCCTTGGAGAATCAGATATAAACCATACCCCCTCAATCAAAATCTCACAATCCTCTTTATCTCTCTCATTTTCTTACGGCAATCTTCCTCATTTCTCTTCAAGTTGAATTCAAGTTTTATGGCAAAATCCACCATATTTCGGTGTTATAAGAAGAGTTCCAAGTGTTTTTCTCAAGAATCAAGCTAAGGAGCTCAAGATCATTCTCTGTTTCTCTCAAAATCATCATCTCTGTCCAGAGGTAAAAACTCGATACCATCCATATTATTTTCTTTAAAACCGTAGCTAAACATACAAATCGTTCGAACGCAAGTAAGATAACAAGAAAAGTGTGTCAAATTCAAGACTAAAACATAAAAATATGGAGGACTGATTCTGTCAATCAAAATTTCAGTAATCGAAACTATAGTTTCGATACCTGTTTACTCAATCGAAACTGAGAGTTTCGATACCTGTTTACTCAATCGAAACTGAGAGTTTCGATACCTGTTTACTCAATCGAAACTAGGAGTTTCGATACATGTGTGGTCAATCGAAACTAGGTAGTTTCGATACCTATTACTCAATCGAAACTAGGTAGTTTCGATAACTATTACTTAATCGAAACCAGGTAGTTTCGATACCCAGTTTGCTCAATCGAAACTAGGAAGTTTCGACATCTGTTCTGATAGTAGTTTCGATTACCTATTCATCAGTCCCATTGGGCAGTAACTTAGAACTATTTTATAACGAAACAAGTGTTGAAAAACTAAAAAGATATTTAAACAAAAGCAATCAGATTTGCTAAGTCGGTGAACAATTTGCATATGAGACATTCGGTCATAACACGAATTACCCTTTTTGTAATTAGGGTACGAATAGTCAAGTTTGACTGGAACAATTATCGTTGCTAACATACACAAAAACAAGGTGAGTTTCACGGCCCATTTTTACTGTTTTCAATATTTGGGGGAAGAACATATTTACAACTATTTTTATGTGATAATAAGAGAATAAGACTCGACTTTTATGTTTACATGAGTTAAACGATTTTAGGCCGCTAAAGTCCCCTGGAACAATTTAGTAACCATTAACTGTAGCCTAGGGTCCTATGAATAGTACTATGGAGAGTGACGTCTCCCGGTCATGGTTAGTCATGCTAACCACAATCTGGAGGATTTATGGCCGCATAGAACCGGATAACGAAATTAGGGGCGTGTACAATTGTCATGGTTTGGTTACGGCTCATGTAGGAACATATTATTTGTATTCCTAGCTAGTTTACAAATGGGTCAACAATTCTTATTCTGTTTATCACATGCACCTGAAACTATTTACGAACAATTGAATTTTACAAAGAACTATTTGATTAAACCTGTGAACTCATCAACCTAGTGTTGACAATTTTAAGTATGTTTTTCAGGAAATTGAACGTGATCGCAAGGTTAGCAATCTAGATTACATGCATGCACGATGGATACAACTTTTGGGGGATTTCTCTTGTATAACTCATTGTAATAGAGTCATATTTGCGAAATCTTCACTTTTTGTAAACTCAATTTACATTTTGGAATGTAAAACTTTAAACTTGTTTATGTATCCATTTATCATGTATGTGTGTGCGGTAATCATATGCTTTGGAAACCATGAACTGTTACGCCTCGCGTTTCCACCTTGGCGGGGTGTGACAGACTTGGTATCAGAGCCATTGATTTTAGCGAACTAGGGGTCTAAAATCGAACCTAGTATATAATCTAAATGACCCACTGAGACGTTTTTCATTGCATATGCATTTCATAACTTATCATCATATTGTACGGATATCGTAGACACTGAATATCGTCACACACTAACCCCATTTCGACTTCAGACCCATGGCACCCAAAAGAAGGGCACCGCGTGACACTACTGGTGAAAACAACACGACGATTTCTGCAGAAGTTGAGCAACTCATATCACAACGTGTAGCCGCCGCCTTGGAGCAGTACGAAGCCAATCGGAATAACGGTGGAGGAAATGGTAGTGGTAGCGGAGGAGGTGCAGGAGGCAGTGGCACTGCTGGAGGTTCTGGAGGTAACAGAATGTGTAATCACCTCTGTAACACAGTCACGATCTAAGTTAACAACATTATTAAAATATTGACTTGTGACCCTACAGATATTTCGAGCAAGAAGTGCACTTATAAGGCCTTTCTATCCTGCAACCCTCACAACTTCAATGGCACCGAGGGTGCAGTAGGCCTGATGAAGTGGATTGAGAAGATGGAATCTGTGATTGATATTAGTGAATGCACAGCTGACTGTATGGTGAAATATGCCACTTGCACACTTACTGACAAAGCATTAACCTGGTGGAATTCTCAGATGAAAACATTGGGAAGACAGACTGCCTACCAGCTATCTTGGGATGATCTAAAGGCCATGATGATAGAGGAGTACTGTCCTCGAAATGAATTGCAGAAAATCGAAACTGAAATGTGGAACCTTCAAATGATAGGAGATGATGTGGCTGGTTACACTGACAGGTTCAATGAGCTGGGAATCTTGGTGCCACACATGGTCACGCCAGAATACAAGAAAGTTGAAAGATATTTGTGGGGTCTTGCTCCTCAAATCCGAAGCCTGGTAACTTCATCGAACCCCATGGATGCCAAGAGCGCTATAATTCTAGCTTTCAAGCTAAGAGATAATGTTGTGCGTGATGGTTTGTTTGAGAAGAAGGAGACCGAGGAAGGAAGGTCTGGGGAAAAGAGGAAATGGTTTGGAAAACTAAGTAATCAAAACAAGAATCAAACTTACAAGAGACCTGGAATTATGAAAGCCTATGCTGTCAACCCTGTGGAACAAAAAGGATATCTTGGAACACTACCGAAGTGTGACAAATGTGGGTATCATCACAGTGGAAGGTGTACCCAATGTGGAAAGTGTAAAAAGCATGGGCATCTAGCCCATAACTGTTGGAACAATGCGAACCCTAATAAGATCAATCAAGTAGCAGGAAAGGTCAACCCAGGAGCAGAAAGGATGAATCAGGGATGCTTTGAGTGTGGAGATCCAAAGCACTTTAGAAAAGATTGTCCAAAGTTGAAGAACCGAAACGACAATCAGGCCTGTGGAAGAGCGTTTGTGATGGGGGCTGGTGACGCACGACAAGATCCAAACATTTTCACTGGTACGTTCCCGATAAATAATCACTATGCCTCTATACTTTTCGATACGGGTGCTGATATGAGTTTTGTGTCAAATGACTTTAAGTCCCGACTCGGTATTAAGCTCAGCAAACTAGACCAAAATTATACAATTGAATTAGCAAACGGGAAATTAATTAAAACTGGGGAAGTCATTCAGGGTTGTACCTTATGTTTTAAGAACCACACATTTAGTATAGACCTATTACCTGTTGACTTAGGAAGTTTTGACGTTGTTATTGGTATGGATTGGTTGTCCAAGAATCACGCCGAGATTGTTTCTTTTAAGAAGATTGTTCATATTCCCCTCCCGAACGGAGAAGTTCTTTCGGTTCAAGGTCAGAAGAGTGGAGTGACATTGAAGATGATAAACTGCATGAAAGCTCGTAAGTACCTACGTAAAGGCTATTGCGTGTTTTTGGCTCACGTCGTCGAGAAGAAACCCGAGGAACGTCGACTTGAAGACATACTAATCGTTAAGGATTACCCCAAAGTTTTTCCTGAAGACTTACCTGGATTACCACCACCGAGGCAAGTCGAATTCCGAATCGACTTGGTACCAGGAGCCGCCCCGATTGCGCGATCACCGTATCGATTAGCACCTTCTGAAATGCAGGAATTATCAAATCAACTACAGGAGTTGCTTGATAAAGGTTTCATAAGACCGAGTTTCTCACCTTGGGGAGCTCCGGTCCTATTCGTAAAGAAAAAGGATGGAACCTTTAGAATGTGCATTGATTATCCGGAGTTGAACAAGCTGACAATCAAAAACCGGTATCCTCTTCCTCGAATAGATGATTTGTTTGATCAATTTCAAGGTTCCAGTTTCTATTCTAAAATTGATCTACGATCAGGGTATCATCAACTGAAAACTCAGGAAGAAGATATACCAAAAACGGCTTTTAGGACTCGTTACGGCCACTACGAGTTCCTAGTTATGCCATTTGGCTTGACTAATGCACCGGCCGTCTTCATGGATCTCATGAACCGCGTGTGCAAGCCGTACTTGGATAAATTCGTGATTGTGTTTATTGATGACATATTGATATATTCACGAACCAAGGAGGAACATGAACATCATTTGAAATTAATCTTAGAACTACTCAGGAACGAGAAACTTTACGCTAAATTCTCTAAGTGTGAGTTTTGGATCCGAGAAGTGCATTTTCTTGGACATGTCATCAACAAGGAAGGAATTCACGTTGATCCATCTAAAATAGAAGCGATCAAAAACTGGGAAGCACCAAAGACTCCGACAGAAGTACGTCAATTTTTGGGCTTGGTCGGCTACTACAGACGATTCATTGAGAATTTTTCAAAAATAGCCCTGCCTTTAACCACATTAACCCAGAAAGAAAAGAAGTTTGATTGGAGTGACAAGCAAGAGTCAGCATTCCAATTACTGAAGCAGAAGCTGTGTAGTGCACCGATCTTATCCCTTCCTGAGGGAATCGACAATTTTGTCGTATACTGCGATGCATCACACCAAGGACTTGGTTGTGTGTTAATGCAAAGAGACAAAGTCATCGCATATACCTCACGACAACTAAAACTGCACGAAAAGAATTATACGACCCACGACTTGGAGTTGGGCGCAGTTGTGTTTGCGCTCAAGATTTGGAGACATTATCTTTACGGTACAAGATGCACTATTTTTACTGATCACAGGAGTCTCCAACATATCTTCGATCAAAAGGAACTTAACATGAGACAACATCGTTGGGTAGAACTACTAAACGACTATGATTGTGATATCAAGTACCATCCCGGAAAAGCCAATGTCGTAGCAGACGCCTTAAGTCGCAAGGAACGAGTTAAAACTCTTCGTGTTCGTGCCCTAGGATTAACAATTCATAAGAGTCTTACTACTCAAATCCGAATGGCACAACACGAAGCACTTAAGGAAAAGAACATCCAAAATGAAGCACTATGTGGAATGATCAAACAATTGGA
Source organism: Smallanthus sonchifolius (assembly GCA_023525975.1). Lineage (NCBI taxonomy): Eukaryota > Viridiplantae > Streptophyta > Magnoliopsida > Asterales > Asteraceae > Smallanthus > Smallanthus sonchifolius. The sequence continues at coordinate 21,846,364 of CM042030.1, read as the reverse complement.
GTCTAAGTCAGATGATACGTTTTACTTCATGGACAGAATTTGGGTGCCGAGTAACGGTAACTTACGTGGGTTGATTATGGATGAAGCCCACAAGTCCAGGTACTCCATTCACCCAGGTTCAGATAAGATGTATAAGGATCTAAAAGAATTATATTGGTGGCCCAATATGAAAGGAGATATTGCCACATATGTCAGTAAATGCTTAACATATTCAAAAGTAAAAGCCGAACATCAGAAACCGTCTGGCTTGTTACAACAACCCAAAATTCCCCAATGGAATTGGGAACAGATTTCTATGGATTTCATCACGAAATTACCCAAGACGTCCAGTGGTTATGATACCATATGGGTAATTGTCGACCGTTTAACGAAATCTGCTCACTTTCTGCCAATTAAAGAAACCGACAAGACAGAGAAACTTACGAGACTCTACATAAAAGAAATTGTGGCAAGACACGGAGTACCAGTTTCTATTATCTCTGATAGAGACAGCAGATTCGTGTCTAGAATCTGGAAATCGTTACAAGAAGCCCTAGGCACGCGCCTAGACATGAGCACCGCCTACCATCCACAAACGGACGGTCAAAGTGAAAGGACTATCCAAACATTAGAAGATATGCTCCGTGCATGTGTAATTGATTTCGGAGGAAATTGGGATACTCATTTACCGTTAGCGGAGTTTTCCTATAATAACAGTTACCACACAAGCATCAAGGCAGCTCCATTTGAAGCTTTATATGGTCGTAAGTGCCGCTCACCGCTATGTTGGGCGGAAGTTGGCGAAAAACATTTGACAGGTCCTGAGATTGTCCAGGAAACCACTGATAAGATCTTCAAAATTAAGGACCGTCTGAAAGCGGCCCGAGACAGACAAAAGTGCTACGCTGATAACAGACGGAAACCATTAGAATTTCAAATTGGTGACCGAGTAATGTTAAAAGTCTCACCATGGAAAGGCATTGCAAGGTTTCGTAACCGTGGTAAGCTCAACCCTAGGTACGTTGGACCGTTTGAAATACAGGCTAGGGTTGGCCCTGTAGCTTACAAGCTCAAGTTGCCACAAGAACTAAGCAATGTACATGATACGTTTCATGTATCAAATCTCAAGAAGTGTTTATCAGACGAGACGTTAATTATACCGCCTGATGAGATTCACATAGACGACAGGTTGCATTTCATCGAGGAACCGATTGAGATTTCAGATTGGAAAGTTCAAAGGTTGAGACGTAGTCGAATCAAACTGGTTAAAGTACGTTGGAACTCAAAACGTGGTCCTGAGTATACATGGGAACGAGAGGATCAAATGAAAACAAAATACCCCTCCTTGTTTAAGGATGCACCAGTTCAAGATGGCACGAATTGAATTTCGGGACGAAATTCTGTTAACATGGGGAGAATGTGACACCCGACATTTCAGGTCAATATCCGTACATACTATAAACGAGTTTACATTATAATTGATTTCGAGATTTACTTAATTTCACAATCAAGGATATTAAGGTCAAACAAAAACCGTACATTGTCTCATTTTATATTTTGGTAATTCTAAGAGTTACCGGTTCACGTACCAGGATAACCCGACTAAATACGAACACTAGTGGTTAAATTAAATAACCAGAAAAATATATATATATATATATATTACACAAAATTTACGTTGAACTATAATTTATTTTTAAGACTAAATCATATAATATACGTAAAAGTAAAATAATAGACTTTTCGAAGACGTTACTATGTAGCGCCACCTTTAGGTACGTATACCTACAAATAATCACCTCAACGAATTATACAATCTAAGATTTCAATATCTTTCGTTAACGAGCCATAAACTTAATAAATTTTTAATACCGTAGAGAACCTAAACCAAATTAAATTACCATTTGAAACTCTAATTAATATTAATACACTTAATGGATTAAAGAAATTTACACTTAAAATCTAATTATTTGATTTATTAACCCCAAACCACCCTTGACTTTCTCAACCAAAATCCAAGGGAATACTCCATTCCCACTTCCTACGACCCATACCTCATGCCTTGGAGAATCAGATATAAACCATACCCCCTCAATCAAAATCTCACAATCCCTTTTATCTCTCTCATTTTCTTACGGCAATCTTCCTCATTTCTCTTCAAGTTGAATTCAAGTTTTAAGGCAAAATCCACCATATTTCAGTGTTATAAGAAGAGTTCCAAGTGTTTTTCTCAAGAATCAAGCTAAGGAGCTCAAGATCATTCTCTGTTTCTCTCAAAATCATCATCTCTGTCCAGAGGTAAAAACTCGATACCATCCATATTATTTTCTTTAAAACCGTAGCTAAACATACAAATCGTTCGAACGCAAGTAAGATAACAAGAAAAGTGTGTCAAATTCAAGACTAAAACATAAAAATATGCAGGACTGATTCTGTCAATCAAAATTTCAGTAATCGAAACTATAGTTTCGATACCTATTTACTCAATCGAAACTGAGAGTTTCGACTCCTGTTTACTCAATCGAAACTGAGAGTTTCGATACCTGTTTACTCAATCGAAATTAGGAGTTTCGATACCTGTGTGCTCAATCGAAACTAGGTAGTTTCGATACCTATTACTCAATCGAAACTAGGTAGTTTCGATACCTATTACTTAATCGAAACCAGGTAGTTTCGATACCCAGTTTGCTCAATCGAAACTAGGAAGTTTCGACATCTGTTCTGATTCAATCGAAACTAAGTAGTTTCGATACCTGTTCATCAGTCCCATTGGGCAGTAACTTAGAACTATTTTATAACGAAACAAGTGTTGAAAAACTAAAAAGATATTTAAACAAAAGCAATTAGATTTGCTAAGTCGGTGAACAATTTGCATATGAGACATTCGGTCGTAACACGAATTACCCATTTTTTAAAAAGGGTACGAATAGTCAAGTTTGACTGGAACAATTATCGTTGCTAACATACACAAAAACAAGGTGAGTTTCACGGCCCCTTTTTACTGTTTTCAATATTTGGGGGAAGAACATACTTACAACTATTTTTATGTGATAACAAGAGAATAAGACTCGACTTTTATGTTTACATGAGTTAAACAATTTTAGGCCGCTAAAGTCCCCTGGAACAATTTAGTAACCATTAACTGTAGCCTAGGGTCCTATGAATAGTACTATGGAGAGTGACGTCTCCCGGTCATGGTTAGTCGCGCTAACCACAATCTGGAGGATTTATGGCCGCATAGAACCGGATAACGAAATTAGGGGCGTGTACAATTGTCATGGTTTGGTTACGGATCATGTAGGAACATATTATTTGTATTCCTAGCTAGTTTACAAATGGGTCAACAATTCTTATTCTGTTTATCACATGCACCTGAAACTATTTACGAACAATTGAATTTTACAAAGAACTATTTGATTAAACCTGTGAACTCACCAACCTAGTGTTGACAATTTTAAGCATGTTTTTCAGGAAATTGAACGTGATCGCAAGGTTAGCAATGTAGATTACATGCATGCATGATGGATACAACTTTTGGGGGATTTCTCTTGTATAACTCATTGTAATAGAGTCATATTTGCGAAATCATCACTTTTTGTAAACTCAATTTACATTTTGGAATGTAAAACTTTAAACTTGTTTATGTATCCATTTATCATGTATGTGTTTGCGATAATCATATGCTTTGGAAACCATGAACTGTTACGCCTCGCGTTTCCGCCTTGGCGGGGTGTGACACAGTGGAAGCTAGGATTGATGATCTGGAGGGACAGGTCGAGGCTGCCAATGCCCAGGAGGTTGCACATGAGGATGAGCTCGAGGGAGAGCAGGATAAGGATTATGATGTTGTTTCTGATGTGACTTCAGTTGGCAGTGATGATGATTGACAGACTATTATTTTAGTTATTTGCTTTATTTAAACCTAGATGGGCAGGGTTGTTCCCATCCAACAGATGTTTCTGGATTTTGATGTTTGATTGAAAGTACTTTGTAGCCTTTACAATTTATTTTATCAAGTATTATTATTGAAATGTTAGATGTTGTGGTTTAATTCTCTTTTATTTACTTGTACTTATATGATGATAATATGCGATATATTTTCCTCATTATTGTATATTTGTGAATGTAAAGATAATTTCTGGATGACGAGGTGGACGTAACGGCGGACGCGACAACATCAGTATGACCGCAGCCGCCTTGATTAACGTACGTGTGGCTGAATCTTTAGCAGCCAACCCAACTGGAGGTAAATCTATCATTATCGACTTTAACTAGTCAACATTCATTCTGTACTCATTCCCAAATCTTGAGTATTCCTAATCACATTCTTTATATTTTATCCAGGTCCGAACAACAACCAGCAGGTCTGTACCTACACCTTCATGGACTGCACGCCCCACACGTTTAGTGGAGCTGAAGGAGCAGTTGGTTTACTTCGCTGGATGGAGAAATCCGAGTCGGTCTTTGCCATGTGTAATTGCCCGCCGAATAACCAGGTGAAGTATGCATCTTGCACACTAGAGGGTCCAGCCCTTACCTGGTGGAACTCCCAGGTACAAATGCTAACTTTGGAAATGGCAAACGCTTTGCCATGGGAGGAATTTCAGAATATGCTGAAAGAAGAGTACTGCCCTCGTGACAAGGTGCAGAAACTTGAGGTTGAATTCTGGAATCTCAAAATGGAAGGGTCTGAGATCAAAGCCTACACCACCCGCTCTCATGAGCTAGCTACTTTGTGCCCACAAATGGTGACCCCAGTGTACAAGCGGATTGAGATGTATATCACGGGCCTAGTTCCTCAAATCCAAAGCATGGTGACATCCTCCAACCCCACCACTGTCCAGCAAACTATTCGTTTAGCTCACAAATTGACCGATCAAGCAGTTGCCAAAGGTACATTACCTCCTAGGAAATCAGCTTCTAACGTAGTTGATAACAAGCGTAAGTTTGAGAGCACGCACTCCAAAGCTTCTCAGTTTAATCAACCCGCATAGCAGCAACATCGAAAGTTCGAGCATACCAAGAATACTTCACAGTCAAACTCTGCTCAGCAAAATCAGGGTACCTATGCTGGTAAGTACCCAAAGTGCAAAAAATGTAACTTTCATCACACTGGAGCTTGTGACAGGTACCGTTGTCAACGGTGCGGAAAAATGGGTCATTCAGCTAAGGATTTTCGAGGAGATCTGCAAGCTAAACAGACACCAACTGGTGACGCACCCAAGGGATGCTTTGAGTGTGGAAAAGAGGGGCATTTTAAAAGGGACTGCCCTTAGCTGAAAAAAACTGGCAATGGAAACGGTAATGGCAATAACCATCAGGGTGGTAATGGGAATTATAATGGAAATGGTGCGAAGGGTCGGGCCTTCATGATTGGCCCAGGAGAAGCTCGAAAGGACCACAACGTTGTTACCGGTATGTTTCCTTTAAATGATCATTTTGCTTCTGTACTATTTGATACTGGTGCCGACAGGAGTTTTATTTCTGAGAACTTTAGTAAACAGATAGAGATGACCACAACCCCGTTAGAGCACAAATATTCCATAGAAATAGCTGATGGTAAGCTAATCGAGGCAACTCATATCCTCGAGGGATGTAAGTTAGGATTATCTGGTCACAAAATCGATATCGATCTCATGCCAGTTACACTTGGCAGCTTTGACATAATCGTTGGCATGGATTGGTTATCTAAAAACCAAGATGATATCATCTGTAAAGATAAGATTGTTCTTATTTCCCTAGCTAGTGGAGAGATCCTTTTTGTAAAAGGCGAGAAGAGTGGTGCCATCGTGGGCATCATATCTTATATGAAGGCGCAAAAATGTCTACGCAAGGGTCATACCGCGATACTAGCCCTTGCCGCTGATAGACCTTCCGAGGAGAAGAAACTTGCAGATATCCCTATTGTTCGTGACTTCCAGAAGTCTTTCCTGAAGACTTACCAGGTCTTCCACCCCAACGACAGGTCGAATTCCAAATTGATCTAACACCCGGAGCAGCACCTATTGCCAGAGCACCTTATAGACTTGCACCAAGTGAGCTGCATGAATTATCCACACAGTTGCAAGAACTGTTGGATAAGGGTTTCATCCGACCCAGTTCATCACCATGGGGAGCCCCCGTCCTATTTGTAAAAAATAAAGATGGGACTTTCCGCATATGTATTGATTACCAAGAGCTGAACAAGGTCACTATCAAGAACCGCTACCCACGTCCCCGCATTAACGATCTATTCGACCAACTTCAAGGGTCGAGTGTCTATTCAAAAATTGATCTAAGATCTGGATATCATCAGCTATGAGTTCGTGATGAAGATACATCCAAAACCGCTTTCAGAACCCAGTAAGGCCATTACGAGTTTTTGGTCATGCCATTCAGATTAACCAACGTACCCGCGGTGTTCATGGACCTCATGAACCGTGTGTGTAAACCCTACCTCAACCAATTCGTCATCGTTTTCATTGACGATATCCTTAACTATTCTAAGAATAAGGAAGAGCACGAAGAACACTTGCGCTTAATTCTTGAACTGCTAAGACAGGAACAGCTCTACGCTAAGTTTTCCAAATACGATTTTTGGATTCGCGAGGTACAATTTCTTGGACATCTAGTCAATGAGAAGGGAATACATGTCGATCCATCCAAAGTAGAGGCCATTAAGAATTGGGCAGCGCCAACGACTCCGACAGAGGTGAGACAATTTTTGGGATTGGCTGGCTACTACCGCCGATTCGTAGAGGGATTTTCTAAGATCGCTCAACCTCTCACCGCCCTAACTCAAAAAGGTAAACCGTATACCTGGAGCGAAACTCAAGATTCAGCATTCCAACTTCTGAAGCAGAAACTCTGTAGCGCATCCATCCTATCTCTACCAGAGGGAACGGATGACTTCATAGTGTATTGCGATGCTTCTATCCAGGGTCTCGGTTGTGTGCTAATGCAACGTGAGAAAGTTATCGCATACGCTTCTCGACAATTGAAAGTCCACGAGAAAAACTACACAACTCACGACTTGGAGTTGAGAGCCGTGGTATTTGCACTGGAAATCTGGAGACACTACTTGTACGGTACTAAGTGCACCACTTACACCGATCACAAGGGTCTCCAGCACATGTTCGAACATAAAGAGTTGAACATGCGACAGCGTCGCTGGATCGAACTCTTAAATGATTATGATTGTGCCATCAAGTACCATCCAAGCAAGGCTAACGTGGTAGCCGATGCTCTGAGTAGAAAGGAAACCAAACCCCGACGCGTTCGAGCGTTGCAACTCACTATTCATACAGGATTACCCGAACAAATTCGTACCGCTCAACTCGAAGCCTTAAAAGAAGAGAACTTAACGTTTGAAGCCACCCGTGGTATGGAGAAACAACTGGAAGTTAAATCTGATGGTATTTGCTATTTCGCGGAGCGAATATGGATTCCAGTGTATGGAAACCTGAGAGAGATTGTTATGGGTGAAGCTCACAAATCCCGATTCTCTGTTCATCCGGGATCTGACAAAATGTACCACGATCTGAAGGTGTTGTATTGGTGGCCGAACATGAAAGCCGACATAGCCACCTATGTGAGCAAGTGTCTTACTTGTTCAAAGGTCAAGGTGGAGTATCAAAAGTCATCCAGATTGCTTCAACAACTGGAAATCCCGATGTAGAAATGGGAGCAGATTTCCATGGATTTTATTACCAAATTACCCCGAACTCCTACCGGATGTGACACAATCTGGGTAATAGTGGATCGTCTAACTAAATCCGCTCACTTCCTCGCTATCAAAGAAACTGACAAAATGGAGAAGTTAACACGCATTTATCTCAAGGAAGTAGTCTCTCGACATGGAGTGCCAGTTTCAATCATTTCAGGTAGAGACGCTTGATTTACTTCGCGCTTCTGGCAATCCCTACAGAAATCTCTAGGTATGCGTCTGGATATGAGCACAGCGTACCATCCCCAAACATATGGCCAGAGTGAGCGTACAATTCAAACCCTAGGGGACATGCTACGGGCTTGCGTAATCGATTTCGAAAATAGTTGGGAGACTCACCTACCCTTGGTGGAGTTCTCTTATAACAATAGCTACCATACTAGCATCCAGGTAGCACCGTTCGAGGCATTATACGGACGGAAATGCCGATCACCTCTCTGTTGGACTGAAGTTGGAGATAGCCAAATTACAGGCCTTGAACTTGTGCACGAAACTTCAGAAAAGATTGTGTAAATTCGAAAGCGTATGGCGGCAGCCCGTGACCGTCAAAAAAGCTATGCAGACAAACGCAGAAAACCGTTAGCGTTTCAGGTGGGTGACAGAGTGTTATTAAAAGTTTCACCTTGGAAAGATGTGATTCGTTTCGAAAAACGGGGCAAGCTAAACCCGCGTTATGTTAGCCCCTTCGAGATAGTGAAAAAGATTGGTCCAGTTGCATATCAATTAAACCTACCAGATGAACTCAATGGAGTACACAATGTCTTTCATGTTTCAAACCAAAAGAAATGCCTATCTGATGAGACACTAGTGGTTCCACTCGAGGAGTTGGAAATCGATGAGCAGTTACGTTTCATAGAGGAACCAGTTAAAATCATGGACCATGAGGTCAAAAAGCTCAAGCACAGTAAAATACCCTCAGCTTTTCAAGCACTCAACGGCAAACACGAAAGGTACTAATTAAATTTCAACACGAAATTTCTTTCAACAAGGGGATGATGTGACAACCCAGACTTTTTGTTTCAGACAACTAGCAATTTTGATTAATTTTCGGGACGAAAATTCTTTCAGCAAGGGGATGATGTGACATCCGGAAATTTCAGGTTAACTCCGTTAACTCAAACATGTATCTCGAGCATTGTTTATACAAACATCGTCATCTCATATAGTCATGCATGCATTGCATTTAATTTAGTTAATTAATTGTGTCGACGGTCTACACGAACACTCACGTAGCAGTAACTTCTAGAATTACCGGCTCACACACGAGTCGAACCCGGAACGTTGGTGAACTAATAAAAATAATTGCGAATAATTATTTTTATAGATATTAGGTGAAATTATATATTATGTGAATTTTCGTGTAATCGCATAGAATTACAGATATAAATTCTACTGGTTATTTTATAGATACTGATTATTTTTATAGATATGGAAACTTTTATAAAAATAATTATTTAAAAGAATGGTATCTAGTGGATTTATTTAAATGGTTTTTTTAAATATTTCATGATTATCCCTTCCTAATATAAAACCCATGAAATCTTGAATAAAAAGGATTTTATAAAATTTAAAACCCTAACCTCTCTTTCTCTCTCCCTAATCGTCTACCCAAACCCCCCTTCTCCCTTGTTGCGCCGTGAACAACCAAGAAACTATACACCTTCGTTTGATCTCCGACCTTGCAATTGAACGCGTATTTAGACCCCTCTAAGCATTTCCAACAATCCTACGTAAGTCGTTTCATCTGATTTCGTTACTTTTTGATTCCTAAATTTTAGATTGAAACCCTAGTTCATCCAAACATGAATTTTTACAATAAAGATGGTGACTTTATCATTGTTTTGCATGTATTTGATGTTTTTATGGGTATTTGGAAAACCCTAGCTTCATATGATTAATAACTTGTTAAAAGATTAAACTTTTTGAATATGTGATGGTGTAGAATTACATGTTAGAGATGTTTGATGCTTGTTATGGTTATAATCATGTTAGATAGATTGTATGTAATGGATTTGATGCTTTGAATCTCGTTAAACAAGCCTAGAAATCATAACTTACTTATAATGGAAACTTTTTAGGAATTCTATCTTGCATAATAGACATGTGTTGAATGATATGATGATGTTTATATGCTACTTGATCCATGTATAAGTGATTTGTGAAATTAGATTTCCAAAACCTAGCTTGGTTTTGCAAACTTACTAAAAGAGGAAACTTTATGTTTTGAAACTTGCATGTTAGACTTGAATTGCATGATGTGATGAGGTTTATGTGCTACTTGTTACATGTGTAGATGAATGGTGAAATCAGATTCTGAATACCTAACACGGGTTTAGAAACTTACTAAATAAGGAAACTTTAATTTGCAAAAGTATGCATAGCTTGCTATTTAGACATGTATGATATGGTTTAATGATAGCTTTATGCTAGTTAGGACATAATAACATGTTGCAATGTGTTGGATGCTTGAAAGCATGCATAGCTCTCATGGGTTACTAAAGATAGAAACTTTGTCTTGAATTGTGTATCACATGTTAAGTTCTATACAATTGGTATGTGATGTGACGATCTTGAACATGTTAGAGTAATCATACAAACATATTAATAATGATATTATGAATCTTGAACATGCTTTCTATTTATGGAAACCTGTTGTTTATGAAAACTTGCTATCTTGATAGAACAAATAGGATTTGTTGCTAAGTGCTACAGCATGATCATGTGTGTATAATGTAGTATTGTTATACTAAACAAACATAATTTAATACAACGTGTCACTAACGGGTCGTCGGGTCAGACTGGAGTCAAACTTGTAAATCTTTTCTAAACACTTAAACATTAGTATTGTTTGGATACTATGGGTTCATGTCAACTTGCACAAACACGCACTTATCGACTATGAATTATAGGTGGCAGTTAGAGGTTCAGCTATTTTACTTAGCTTTCACTTGCATACACACTCAGGTGAGTTTCATGGCCCCTATCTTTACTTACTTTCCTTTTTGGGGGAGAAATCATGCACTCAAACATTATGGGTTTTGTATTATTGTATTATCGCTTGCTTACTAAAGTGCAAACATACCAACAAGTCCTTACATTCTCGAACCGTTAGTATTGGAACATAGCGAGGTGATATTGAGTAGTATTACTGGGTTTTGATAAGCCCCACCTGAGTTAGTCACGCTAACTTGACTGGAGGTCGAACGGGTGTAAGATTAGCCTAGACATTTGCCATTGTTCAGTAGACATGGCGGAAGGCAAACAAGCACAAACAGTCAACTTCGGTTAAAAACACTTGTAGTAGCATGACATAGACTAGCTATCTATCGGTATACATTAATTACATTATCTAGCAAACATTGAACTTTTTATTTACTTACATCTCTATGAACTCACCAACCATTGTGTTGACACTGTTAGTATGTCTTTCTCAAGTCGCTAAGGTACACACAAGATTAGGATGCATGGACTGAGCATGGTTTTCGCAAACAATTTCAAACTTATTTTTTTCAGTTATTTACTTTGGTTTGGGCGCGGTGTTTTGCACATTGGACTATTTTTGCATTTGGTTTTTTATTTACGCTTCCACATCGTTTTCAAACTTAAACTTTTGTTGTCTCGAGACTATGAGCAGCATTAGTATTTTATTTAAATTCATATAGAGTCATTCCGTGTAACTAATGATTGAGATCCTGGTGTGTCACGCGGCTCGCGGTAAAACCCCACAGGTGGATTTTGAGGGTGTGACAGAATCACATGCCACTCCCCTCCCATCCTAAACCTAATAGTCTTGGGTCTCTCCAAATCGTCACAAGGGTAGTCAAACTCATATGTAGAGAAAAACTCCATCACGAGCTCCACATACTGCACGGCATGGAATCTGAACAAACAACGCCAGGGGGCGGTGACAAGATCGTTCCATCGGTCTCTCTGACCAATGGTGTCAATAGCAGCCATCTCTAAACGACGTGCAGCCAAAATCCGGCCTCAACGGGGCCACAGCACATCAAGACAAGCCTCGTACTCATGCTCGTTGAGATCGAACTCCAAGTATGGGTGATCTCTGTTGCCGACCATCTGCACAAGCAATTAATTGAAATCAGAACAGTTATGAAGACACTAGACTGAATTATGAAGATTCTGACCTAATTTATGAAGGGGCACGGTCGTGCCTAGGAATGGGCAAGACTGCGCCTAGGCCAAAAATCCAGCCCACAGTCGTGATTGGCCGACCACGGGCACACAAACCCGGCAACACGGTCGCGCCTGGTCTTAGCACGACCGCACCAAGGCGAAACTCAAGAGGCACGACCGAACTTGTGGGATCCACAACCGTGCTAAGGCCAAAACCAACTTCCTGGGATTTCAAAAGTTGAGCACGACCGTGCCTAGCTATTAGCGCGGTCGTGCTCAACCCAACTTAGGGTTTCAGATTCAAAAATTGATCAATTTTTAGCACTTTATGAAAGGGCTTTTACTACACATCATCCCAGGAAGCAAATACAATGATTTCTACTTATTTACAAGCTACAAAACAGTTCAAAACTGGAAATTTGATGAAAACTAAAAAAAATCAAAACTCTAGGTTTTTTAACGTGCAGTTGGACTAACAATCCTTAGTCTAAACATGAAACGAAGAGAGTAAGACGCGGAAACATACCTTAAATTGTTGGGGGGAAAAAGATTCAGAAGTTAGAGAAGGGGGTGAATCGCGATAGGGAGAGTTTTGTGGTCGTTTGATGGGATAAGAACAAGTAAAAGGGGTCTGTTGTTTCAAAAGTTCAATTTATACCGACCCATCAAACGTGTGGCACGACCGCGCCTGTGGCTTAAACATGACCGCGTCACTTTATGGGGCACGACCGTGCCAAGGAAAGGGCACGACCGTGCCTACTGCCCAGCAGACACAAAACCCTATCTTTTTATGCAGACTGTTCCCAAAACCCGATTGCAATTCATCCTGAGACATTCCAATCAATATCCCTAATCCACTTGATCCGAAACGCGATCCGACAACCTAACTCAAAATAAAGGGTAAAATCCTAGAAGAATAAAAATTAAAATAGGAAAATAAAACTAGAATATAAAATCTAAGAAATGTTACCAAAGATGATACCGAAACAGGCTAAATTGATTAACGAGTCATTAGCTAGACTCAAGTCCCCGAATTAATTAGTAATTGGGGTGGAGGTCCACTACCTCCAATGCCGGGTTAATCGGTTCGTCAATATATGGCTTGAGACGATGACCGTTGACCTTGAAGATCCTCCCATCTTCATGCTCAATCTCGACGGCTCCATAAGGAAACACATCCCTAACCGTGTAGGGACCCCTCCATCAGGACTTCAACTTCCTGGGAAACAACCGCAACCTAGAGTTATAAAGCAACACACGACCACCCACTCGGAACTCCTTCTTGTCCTTTAAGCGTCGGTCATGTAAACTCTTTGTGCGCTCCTTGTAAATTGTGGAGTTTGCATAGGCTTGATTCCTCAACTCGTCAAGCTCATGAATCTGAGTGAACCGGTTCTCACCCGCACTCACCAAATCAAGATTCACCGCCTTCAATGCCCAATAAGCCTTTTGCTCTAACTCCACCGGAAGATGTCACGATTTCCCATAGATCAACCTAAATGGTGTGGTACCAATAGGCATCTTCTACCCAATCCGGAAAGCCCAAAGTTCATCATCCAACCTATCCGACCAGTCCTTACGGTTCTGACCAACCGTCTTCTCAAGAATCCGCTTTATGCCCGGGTTCGTGACCTCTACCTGTCCACTGGTCTGTGGATGGTAGGCTGTGGAGAATCTATGGTTTACACCATATCGTGATAGCGCCTTCTCCAACTGGGAGTTGCAGAAGTGGGTCCCACTGTCACTAATAAGAGCTTTGGAGGCACCAAAGCGGGAGAACAGCTTCTTCAGAAATAGCACAACCACCCTAGCAGCATTAGTAGGCAAGGCTTGAGCCTCAGCCCACTTAGAAACGTAGTCAATAGCCACTAGGATATACCGGTTGCCACGCGAAGCTGGGAAAGGTCTCATAAAGTCAATACCCCAAACATCAAAAATCTCGCAAATCTAGATGTTGTTCTGGGCATCTCGTTCCTCGACGAAATGTTGCTCGCCTTCTAGCAAGCGTCACAAGCACGGATCATCTCATGAGCGTCCCGAAAGATGGTAGGCCAGAAGAAACCGGCATCAAAGACCTTGTTCACGGTCAAGGTAGCTCCATGGTGTCCACATGTCGGGCCCTCGTGGCAGTGTCTAAGCATCTGACGTGCCTCATCACCGAACACACACATGCGCACGATCTGATTAGCCCCAACTCAAAACAAATAGGGATCCTCCCAAAGTTAGTGTTTCACATCCACAAAGAACTTTCACTTCTGCTGATGCGTTAAGCCCTTAATCATAATCCCACTAGCAAGGAAGTTTGCAAAATCAGCAAACCAAGGAAACTCCTCATCTTGTGTCTGTATGTGCATGAGAAACTTATGGGGGAATTTGTCATTTATGTATGACCCCACAAGCTCAGATGAAGCTGAGCACTCAAGACGGGACAAGTGGTCTACAGCGACATTCTCCGCGCCCTTCTTATCATGGATCTCAATGTTGAATTCCTAAAGCAGCAAAACCCACCGGATCAGTCGGGGTTTGGCATCCTGCTTGCTGAACAGGTACCGAAGAGCTGCAAGGTCAGTGAATACAATGGTCTTTGATAGGACGAGATAAGACCGGAATTTATCGAAAGCGAAGACAACGGCGAGGAGCACAATGCCCTCCTTCACCATAAAGTGGCATTTCTTCCAATTCAACACCAAATTGGCCTCCTCACATCTGGCCAACATCCTCTTCAAATTCCCGAGACAATGATCTAAGGAACTCCCAAACACAGAAAAATCATCCATGAAAACCTCCATGGAGTCCTCAATCATGTCATGAAATATGGCCACCATACAATGCTGAAACGTAGCCGGAGCATTACACAATCCAAAGGGCATCCGCCGATAACCAAATGTGTCATAGGGACATGTGAATGTCGTCTTCTCCTGGTCCTCGGGAGCAATCGGGATCTGGAAGTAGCCAGAGAAGCCATCTAGGAAGCAGTAGAACATCTTACCCGGCAATCTCTCCAACATCTGATCAATGAACGGGAGGTTAAAATGGTCCTTCCTAGTAGCATCATTTAGTTTACGATAATCGATGCAAACTCACCAACCTGTGAATGTACGAGTAGGAATCAGCTCATTCCTCTCATGGGTGATGACAGTCATACCCCCTTTCTTAGGGACAACCTGAACCAGGTTGACCCAAGGTGAATCAGAGATGGGAGAAATCAAACCAACGTCAAGTAACTTGATCACCTCTTTCTTCACCACCTCCTACATGTTCGGGTTCAACCTCCTCTGGTGCTGGACAACGGGCCTGAAATCATCCTCCGTAAGGATCTTATGGGTACGAAAAGAGGGATTAATTCCCTTAATGTCCATAATCCTGCATGAAATGGCCTGCTTGTGCTGCTTCAGCACCTCTAATAGCCTCTCCTTCTCATCACGCGTCAAATCAGAGGCGATAATGACTGGTAATCGAGACTCACCATCCAAAAAGGCGTACTCCAAATAACAGGTGGTGGGTCCTCAACAGAAGGCCGCTCTTTCGGCTCAGACTCTCTATCAACAATCTCAAACACCTCTTGACACGGGGGAAACTCATAGCCCTCTAGGCCGTACATCTGCTTCGCAAACTGATCCTCACCAACTGGATCAAGTGTCTCCCCTCCTACAATCTGCGTGTCTAGGGATTCCTCCTCAGATGTGTGCCGGAGATGATCACTTACACAAGAATAATCAGTCTCGATGAAGTAGAGTGAATCATCCGGATTCTGGGTGTGCTGCATGGATCTCCCAATGTCAAAGGTCACCTCCTCATCATCCACCCTCAGTGTAAGCCTGTCCGAATACACATCAATCAGGGCCTTGGCGGTGGCCAGGAACGGTCGACCTAGGATAATAGGAACATTTTTGTCCTCATCCATGTCCAGAATCACAAAGTCTACAGGAAACACAAAGCGATCAAACTTAACCAACATATTCTCCACTATCCCTCGCGGATAATTGACCGAACGATCGGCAAGCTAGATACTCATGCGTGTCGTCTTAGGTTCTCCCAACTCAAGCTTAGCAAAGACCGCATATGGCATGAGGTTAATCCTAGCACCAAGGTCAGCTAAGGCATTGCTGACTGACACACTACCTATCAAGCAGGGGATAGTAAAACTCCTCGGATCTCTCATCTTCTCAGGTAACTTGTTCTGAACCACAGCCGAACACTCCTCGTTCAGCGTCACATGAGATAACTCCTCCAATTTCCTCTTGTTCGTGAGGATGTCCTTTAAGAACCTCGCATACTTAGGCATCTGAGCTAGAGCCTCCACAAATGGCAAGTTGATATGCAACTGCTTGAACAACCCCAAAAACTTCCCATACTGCTCATCCATCTTCTGGTTCCTCAACCTGCCTGGGTATGGAATGGATGGAGTATAATCTCTCACAACCTCTCGGGGGCGTGATGCACTCACCGGCTCCTCCCTCGGTGGTGTCTCATCTGGAATCTCAATCATAATCTCCTCCTCGGATGATGCATGCACAGGGACCGGTGGATCTGGTCCTATGGCTCTACCGCTCCTCAAAGTGATAGCCTTTACATGAGCCTTCGGATTGGGCTCAGTGTTGCTAGGCAGGCTACCTGGCGGTCTCTCAAAAAGGAGATTCGTGATCTGTCCAACCTGATTCTCGATAGTCTGGATCGAAGCCTTCTGATTCCTCAGCTCAGTCTCGTGCGTATGAAAACGCTCCTCCATATAACGGTTCTGCTTCACAACCAACTGATTCTGACTATCCGAGTTGGCAAGCAGCTGTGCAACTATGTCCTCTAGACTGGATTTACCCTCAGATACGAGCGATGGACCGCTGCTAGAACCTTGACCTTGGAACTGGTTCTGCTGAGGTCTGAAATGGGAACCCTGTCCCTAAGACCGGTGGGACTGATGCTGGAATGGTGGGCGCTGAGTGAATCTGGGTGGGTTCTGGCCACTGTTGCCATACTTCCAACTGAAGTTCGGGTGATTCCTCCACCCCGGATTATATGTGTTACTGTAAGGATTATTTTGGGGACAATTCTGGTTAGACATTAAGTCAACCTGCTCATGGGTCCCCAAATCCCCAATCTGGCAAGCACTCGTGGGATGCGCCCCACCACATAACTCACACAAGGACTGGGCCTTGTGGACCTGCATCTAATCGATCTTAGTGGAAAGTGCTTCCACCTGGCAGCTAAAGAGGGGATCCCATCCACGTGATGGACACCCTACCGATGAGTCCTCGCTCGGGAAGCATGCTAAGTGTAACTATTCGTCTCCACCTTCTCTAGCAAGTCATACGCCTCCTGGGGTGTCTTCTTCCTGATGTCTCCACCCGCGTATGCGTCGATTAGCTGCTACCCCGACATATCTAGACACTTGTAGAAGGTCTCACACTGCTGCTACTTCAATAATCCATGGTGGGAACCTTCCTCATCAGTTCCTTGAATCTCTCCCACGCCTCATAGATCATCTCCCCGTCATCCTGCTGGAAAGAAAGAATCCTAGCCCTCAATTTTGTTGTTTTCTCCAGAGGGAAGTATTTTTCTAAGAATTTAGCAGCCATCTGATCCCAAGTGCTGATGGAACCAGGGGGAAGTGACAGTAACCAAACCTTGGCTTAGTCCCATATGGAGAACGGGAACAACTGTAGCCGAATAGCATCGTCGGTAGCGTCACAGATTTTGAATGTGGCACAAATCTCTAAGAAACCGGCCAGATGAGTATTAGGATCCTCGTGATCCTTGTTGTCGAACTGCCACATGTTTTGCACCATTTGGATGATGCTAGATTTGATCTCGAACTGGTGCGCTCCAATATTCGGCCTATTGTTGCTCAACTCCAAACCTACAAGCGACAGTTTGCCAAAATCCGAAAGTGTCCGACCCTCATCCTTGTTCGCCATCTCAACCACCTCGTCAACAACAACCTCGTTAACAACAACCTCGTCAGGCTCAAGTAATTGGCCATAAATCGGTAACATGCCCGCAATCTCTAATGAAGATCGCGCTCCGGCTCGGAAGACGACTCAAGCACCTCCCTAGCGGGACATGCACCATCTGCAAGACAAGTTAGATTCAAATGGACGAATCTAGGAAAATGAAAACACAAGTTAGACAGAATAAAAATAAAATTAATATGGAAATAAGATTAACTAAAATATATATACGAATGCTACTAAAAATAACAAGTAAAAATGCAAACTATCTATACACGAAAAATGCAAACAACAAATAAGAAGATACGATATGCACAAATATATACTAAATGACTAAAAATCAATTCCAATCATCCTCGCAAAACCGTATCCCTGGCAACGGCGCTAAAAACTTGATGAGTTGTAACTATATATATATATTTTTATAAGTATTTTTCACACAATTAGAGTTTTAAAATGGTTTTCACCAAAGACTAATCACACACACATCAGGCAAGTGTACCCGTCGAATGACAATATAGTAAAGGTAAGAACCGGATATCAATCCGTGGATACGATGGAATGCAATAGTGAACTGGAACTAAGATTTAATCAAGTGATGGTAAAAAGATATTTTGAAGAGTTTGTTTAAATAACTAGCATGCAAATATATAAAAATAAACTAAAATCACAAGTCAAACAATCAAGGAAGAAAGATCACTTCGGTGTTGAATCCATCTAGAATACATTCAATACACTCATGGAAACATGGCAATCACACGAAAAATAGATTGACTAAATTCTCGTCAAAGACATCTAATCAAATGACTATTCAAAAAGCTAGAATGAATAATACAAACTAACCACCAAAAATCATGCAATGAAGCTCACGTGTTGTAATCATGTCAATGTTTATAAAGATTGAACTAGCTTTCGATCAAGGTACACTAATCCAACAACTAGTTAGAAAGATAATATGAGAAACACACTACCCACCTCAAGTTGATTTAATTAGACAACAATATGCACTTCTTCAACATACAATGTTCATACAAAGTTTACATAAATTAGGAAAATGTGTCAAAAAATCCTAGATAAACATAACTAAGCATGAAACATCATAACAAACACTTTATTTTTCCAAACATAAGCATAAGGATACACATTCAAGAATCATAAATCATAAGCAAGACTTCATTCACCATTCCTAGTCAAAAGCTATAAACTAGCATACAAACATACACCAATTCATGAATATAAGCATACACCATAAGTTTTCCAACATAATATAGCATACACAAATACAAGTCTTACAAACAACTTTAGATTCTCAAACATATAATTTCATTGACGAATAAACATACGATGTCATGACATTAACACAATAATTGCCAATAATCCATAAATGTTGTCAAACGATTCTAAACTTCATTTAAACCAAAGTGAACAAGATTTTTAGCTCATAATGAGCTCAAGAATGACAAATAAGCAGGGGAAAATGGCAAGAAACATGATAGAAATACAAGAATCAAACCACTCCACCAAGCCTAGATGTTGTTATTGATGTATAGTGATCTTCTTAATGTTATAATTCTCCCTTGAAGGTTGAAATGTGGCTGGAACAAAGTTGATTCGAGCACAAAACAGTGGGTTTTTGCTCTGGGTGCTGAATGTCTGAATGAAGAAAAGGCTTTTGTATTTATAGACTTGAGGAGGCACGACCGCGCCTAAGAGTGAGGCATGACTGTGCCTGTTGCTTAGACGCGACCGTGCCAAAAGTGTAGCGCGGTCGTGGGACAGACGGTTAACCGATCCGGAGGTTCTATTGGCTCCCATGAATCGAGGAAATACGGCTTTGAGGTCATGGATCAGACTCACGGGATTACAAGTCGTCATGGGGAGTTTGAGCATGGTTGTGCTCAGTCATTTTGCGGGGCATGACCATGCCTAGGGTTTTCTAGCTTGGCACAGTCGTGCCAAGTAGGGGGCACAACCGTGCCTCTAACTCAAAAACCCTAAAAACTTCAAGTTAATCCCTGGAATTCTCTTGTTTGTTCACTTAGCTTCACAAAAACCTACAAAACTGGAAATGAAGCAAATAAGTGTCTAAACGTGGAAAATAATCAAGAATTGATCGTAAAATGAGCAAAATTTTATGCCAAAAAGATGTGTAAATTCTAACACATCAATTACTATCACACTTTGAAATGTACTCTATTGTCATCAAGGAATAGACTGGTTTTGAGAATATGGGTGTGGAAGATCTAATGGGTAAAATACAATCATTTAACCTGAATAAGCAGAAGAAAGAAACAGTTTATCAGACTCAAGATCCTAGTTTGTACTTTGGAAAACCAGCATCTACACCAAAAATAGGAGTTACATTGTTCTCAGGTGAAACACATGAGTGTCAATCTCCTTCAACGGAAAGTTCATGTGGGGGTTCTTCGTGTTTTGTAGCTTCTGGTTCTGGATGTTCAAGGATTTCCAAAAATGAATCTCAATCCTGTTCTCCAAGAGTTTTCCTAAGGCTGCTGAAGATCATATGGCCATGATTGCTTCATTTCTTACATCTTATGAGAATTATGTTGGCGGGAAGATTACTAATCCTGATATGATTGAAGAAGATTTCAAACAAATTGACAAAGATGCTCTTGATGAGATGGATGAGTGCAGAGCAAGTAATACTTAAACTAAGGGTCTATGTGGTGTCCTTAGGTTATGTGAGCTAGGGGTAAAAGACTGATTGATGTGTATCGTGCTATGAGTTACTTGGGGTGAGTCGGGGAATGAGTTAGACGTTTATAAGAATATGTAGGATGTGTTATACTGAGAATATGTGTGAGGTGCATGCTTAGTTAACGAGTCATGACAATGCTAGTATGTTGTTATGTGTTTGCATCGTTGTCCTTGTGGCACGGCAAACAGCTGTGTTGGCATCGTTGTCCTTATGGCATGACAAACGGGATTGTAGAGGACGAGGTCCTTCAGAAAGTCACCAAGAGTGACAATGTCCAGGGGGACAGTGATAAGATCGAAGTATGATGAACGCCCTGACGAGGGTGCTTGTGATGAGGTATTGTTTATGTTCATTTATGTTTAATTTAACTGCATACAAGTGTTATTGATAATTATTTGTGTTGTGATGTTATTGCTTTGAGGTTAAGCATTGGGTTGACTGTAGTGTGGGAACGAGGTCGTGTTTATGACTAAAGTGTAGGAACCTTTCTGTGGGTGTCATTGTTTGGGCCAGTCGGGTCTATATTTAGGAGTTGGTTGTTTTAACCAAATTCCGTGTTGATAAGTATGGTAAACTACAGGTTAGTAAAACGGTAAGTTCGGTTCGTGTCGGGGAACTTACGGGGCCATGAGTAGGGGTTGAGTCTAGGGTTGGTGAACCCTTATGGGAGTGGGGAGATAACGAGGGTTATCAATATGTCAATAAACGACAACCTATTTAATAAAGGACAGTAATATCCTGAGTTGAATTAATTATTATCGGTGATGTGAACGTTTCTATTTAAAACAAACTGTTAGAACTCACTCAGCGTTGATGACTTTGTACGTACGTTAGATTGTTTTGCAGGTGAGTTTGCATGACGAGGTGTCTTGGCTTGCGAGCGGTGCTACTCGGGTTGAGGCATATGCATTCGTAAGGTAAAGCGAAAGTAATAACCTTTTTGAAAGAGATAATTACTACTATGAGTAGGACTTCCGCTGTATGTTTTTTATTAAAAGTTGAGTGTTTTCAGGAGAATACCTAGTGATGAGACCAACTGTAGGGTGCCCAGTTTGGGGCCTTACGGAAATAAGAAATAGATACCAACAGGTGGTCACGCGCCCGGGTAGGGTCTAAACCCAGGATGTGAGAATAATCCCACCCACTGTAGATATCATAATCATGTACTCCATACATACACACCCCACACTTATCTTACTCACGCCACATCACACCACTAGGGTGTGCAAAATTGTTTATGGATCGGTTTTACCCCTCCATTGCCACTGAAACCGATAGGTCGGTTACTGAAAAATCTTTTCCATAACCGTTAACTGATGGTCAGTTAACCTTAACTCGGTTAACCGTCGGTTATGGTCAGGTTTCGGTAAAATTCGGTTAATTAAGTTCCAAAGGTTTTCAGCTTAGTTTTAGCTAGGTCATGGATCATCGTCATGAGTAGGTTTTGAAACATCGTTTTCTTTTGTATCCTCAGACCTGAGATGCATACTTGAAGCTTGATTATACAAAATGTTATTCACTGATATTGTTTAACACTATTCCTAACTAGATGGTCATATGGACCATAGTCAGAAGTGACTAGATGTATAGTGAGAGTTGTATGTAGTCAAGAAAGGATATGTACCCTTACTACTATAGGTAGAAGACATCTATGGCCCCTCGTTGGTTCAAAATGGTATAAAATGCATGGCCGTGCTCAAGCTGAGAGTTTGGATAGACCACTTTAAATCTCGATCGAGAAATAGAATAGTTAAACATAAGTGAGAATGATTCGATCCATGCCTCACGCTCAATGGAATGTCTGAATAACAGAAAGGATAAGGTTGACAAAGAGTTGTAGATCATTACAACAGTAAGAGTACCTTAACTGGTTGATAATGATGGATGACTTATAAAAGTATCCAGCTTCATTGGAGGCAGTGTGGTGTCTGCATTGGTATATGTGTTTGAAGCTCGTGCAAGTAGGAGATTGTTGGATCTAGTATGGCCAAGTGTCAACATAATATAATACTGCTAAAGAAGTTGATCCTAAAGAGACACACAGCGGGAAATGACATTTGTTATTAATGTGTTAGACACATTACACGCGAAAGATTATTAGTGACATTAATTATTCGGAGAATAATTAATATATTATTTGTTATTATTTAAGAAATATTAACTTTAACTAACTAATAATATAAGGGTTGAAACTGTAATTATTTATATTATTGTGAATTAATATAAATAATCCTTCTTATGTTTCATGATGATTAAGCTTAACTACTTTTTCACTTGTTTCATTGGCTTTGATCAGGTCATTGGTTTTGTTCTAATTCAATCTACTTGAAGGTACTTAATACTAAGCTAATATGCATTTCTTTCAAGCGATTTTTTATCATTAATTTAGACTTGGTAGTACAATGATAACAAATAGTGTTACTTTTTAATTCACGTAAAAACTGATTTGACTAGTAAGTTACGAATTTACTTCCCCAATTTATAGTTGATATTATTTAAAAGATGTGATCATGTGGCTTATAATTCAATGCATTTGGTCAATTCTTTAAAATTTCAACTTGTGCCCTACAAACTTTTGACTTATGGCTTTTGGGTATTTGACAAAGCTTGACAACCAATCCTCGGTGCCATCCGTGGACCATGTCTGCATATTCAACCAATAGCAGCGATCCCGCCAAGTTGGAATACAATATTTGATTATATATATAATCAATTTTTTAAAATCCATCCACCATCCCATCATTTTAACCCTTTTACATATCACATGGGATGATTCCTGTAAACTATTACTCGTATGATTGTATGAAAATTACCTATTCTCTCATTTTGCAACATCGGTGGTGTCACCGACTCATTTCAATCTATAACTTTGCTGTAATTACTATTTAAATCCTTAACTTTCTAAAATTTTTATTTAACCCCTATATTATATATAATATATACTTTTAATCCCATAATTTTTTTTACTAAAATATATTTTCTTCAGTAACTTTCTTTGGTTAACTTTTTTTTTAAATCGTTAAATATATTTTTTAGGTATCGTTGATTATATCAACTAGCGGTAATATGCCGGTACCTAGAAGAATGAGATCGACATTGATACCGTTGTATAATTGTCTTTGTTACTAAATGTTTTAACCAGTTTACCGTTTCAATGTTAAGTCATGTTTACGTCGCAACGTTACTTTTATACGTTTCTTTTTGTGCTTAATCACGTTAATATTACATCTGGTATAATAATAACCCTTCAGCTTTCTCCATTTCATATACTACCCTTCAAATTTCTCAAATTTCTAAACTCTCAAGTTTACCCTCAAATTTCGTTTCTTTTTTTCTTTTACCTTTTCTTTATATTCTTCTTTAATTAATTTGTCGTTTCAATGTTAACTTCTATTCGCGCCGCAATTTATCTATTTTTCGATCTCAAAAACCGAGTCGTGACAACTTCTTACGTTTCTTTTATGTACTTAGCATGTTATTGTCTTCGTCACGGCACGCGTAACGAGGTTCGCAAACCCCGTCGCATAGCATGGGTTTTAATTATGTACTTAAACACGTTAATGTCACCGTACAGCCCCTCCGCAACACGCGGGGTCATATTTTCTAGTTTAGCTTAATGTATTACTATTATGAATATCTAGTTAATAATTTATTATTATATACATTCTTCAATAAATTTTTCATCGTATTACTTTTATGAATGAGTAATTATATGTTTTAAATAAACTGTTAATGCTTTTTTAAGCTATCATTAATTTATATATGCGATAAGATTTTTATGAACTCTTGAAAACTTATTATTATTGTATAATTGGCAAAAAAACAAAATTAATTAACGTAACAAATATTAAATTATTACGGTTTAATTATTTCAAACGATTTATTAGTTACTATAATATATGTCATAATATAAAACTTTTTAGTATTTATGTAAACTATTTTTTTGTCAAGGCCATGGACGGAAATACCCTGCTTACGCAATTGTTAAACGATGACTCACAGGGAGAAACCCCGAATCTAAACCCAAACTTCGGCGTATCAAAATCCCAGGTTTCAACCCTTTCGAAATCCTGGGGTTCCATCCTTTCAAAACACCGGGTTTCAACAGTTTCAAAAATCAGGTTTTTTTAGTTTCAAAGTATCGATTTTACACCATTTCCACTAGACTCTCAATCTGCATTCACATATAACCCATCCTTATAACTCAAGAGTACTACAAAAAAGAAAAGGGGACAAGCAGTTGTGACCTCCTGGACTAAGGTCAAGATTCAAAAGTGGATCAAAGCTGACAAGAAAATACTAGCTAAGGCTTGGGTACATATATGTATCGATTATGATACCGAGAACAACCATAAGCAAACTGATTTCTAGAGACGCGCCCATCAATATTTTGTGCGTGAAAATTATTCTAGGGCTCAACGATTCGTCGATAACTTAAGATTACACTTTCACATGATTAAAGAACTAGTAACTAGATTTTGGGTTGTATACGACCATATCAAAGCACAATAGCGAAGTGGTTGTTCTAATGACCAAATAATAGAAATGGCTCGAAAATAGTACCAATTGATTGAAGGAGCGTTCAACCTTGAACACGTTTGAAAGATTGTCAATGACATCCGAAGTGGCATGAGCCAGTCGGCGGCATCTAGCCGAAGAGGACGAAGACATCATCATCAGGTGACTACAGAACATCTGCCTTAGACGCTCACACAACCATACTCGACCTCAACAAGATGATACTCCTCTGTCGGGATTACGCTCACACAATTGATGTTGAAGATGAGGTTACAAAACCGCCTCGTCCAATGGGAAGAAGGCCAAGACGAAGGCGAGAGTGAAAGCGGACTCGTCTAAAGACAATAACAAGGCCATTCGGAGGTTGTCGAAACATTCAAAACACATGCTGCCATAATCGACGCGCTCAAAAGACAAATAGGTCACTTCCTTCGTAACCAACACATGGGATTACTCTTAATGGATACATCACACGCCAATGTTTTCTAAACATATGGAGTTCTCTCTCCAAGTGCATGACAGATGGCAAACATCTTTCTTGGTTGGCTGGCTTGGTGGTTTGTGAAGGTTGAGGATTGTCCCCTTTCAATAATCAGCTTTCTTCCTTCATGAGGATAACTGATTTTGATTTGCTTGGTGAGTTGAGTTACTGGTATGGAAGGAATAAAGGGACTTGGACCATTTGTTTGAATTACTCTACCAGATATGGTGGTTTTTAGAATTACTTCATTGGTATGGAGTAATGGGGCTTCACAGGTGTCAGTGGATTCTGAGCAAGTGGACTCAGATTCAGTTAAGGTAATGCATTCTTGCACAACTGTTTCTTCCTTGGAAGGATCAAGGTTTCGGTTTGCATAGTCAAGGTTTGAGAGGTTGAAGTTAGGTTCATGGATGGCTACATAGTCAGCAGGTGGTGGTACAAATTTGTAAGTCTTCTCAGCTTGATACCCAAGACCAGCAGTCACCTTCTCATGAATTTGAGCATCCAAAAGTCTTTGCAGCTTTTTGGATGCAAATTCATATTTGTCAACATGAACCTTTTGTTCTGCCAGCTCAGCTCTTGTAGCTTTTAGCTTAACCAATAGATCATCAATCTGAGTTTCAAGATTTGTTTGTTCATGTTTTAATGATGAAATTTCTTTCTTTAGACATTTAATATTTTCTTTGTAACTGTTTTCAACCTTTTTGAATTCAGATTTCATTTGATGAAACTCTTCATTTTGATCTATAAGATTTTGGTTATGCTTTCTATATCCTAGAACCTTATCAATGCAAGCTTGAGAACATAGATGTTCATATACCTGAGGTGGTATCTCCTTGGTGTGTGCCATGAGAGCTTGGTTGTTACCTGTTGGTTCTTCATATTGAAAACACCAGTCAAAATCAGTTGTTCCCACTTATTGAGTTCCACAAGCTGCAGTTTAAGTAGGAGGAGTGTTTTGACCTGCTTGACTTTGATGTGTCTGTCTTGGCTGTGCAGCAACTGGGTTTGCCTTTGGTGCTTTACATTCTCTGGCAAAATGGCCAAGTTGATTACAGTTGTAACATCTTAGCTTGCTCTTGTCCAACCCAACCCTAGTGTTAGAGTTGTTGCTTGGAATAGGTCTTCCAGTTCTAGAGTAGAACCTTTTAGCTCTAAGATATAGCATAGCATAAGAGTGTTGTATGTCCATTTCTTCTAGGTCATCTGGATGAAAATACTCTGGATCTTCTTTGATAAATGACATATTGCTTGGGTTTTCAGAGACAAACCCAACAGAGTTATTTTGAGGTGGGGCTTCAAGGAAAAAAGGTGAGTTGCTAGTTTGGGAGTTTGGAGTTTGCGGATGGGTAACAATGGGAGGATAGTAGTTGCTTGAACTTGGAACTAAGTGGTCAGAGTGTAGTGCAGAGGAAGTGGTGGATGATGAGGATGAATGACCTGAGCTTCTTTCTCTGGCTTGAATCATTTCCAACTCATATGTCTTCAGCATACCAAACAGCTCAGTCATTTGGAGAGTCTTAAGGTTTTCAGTTCTTCTGATTGACACTGTGAAGAGTGTCCAGCAACTTGGAAGAGATCTAATAAACTTTTTGAGAATGTCTTCATTCTCCAGCTTGACTTTAGAGCACTGTAGCTCTCCCACAAGATAGGTGTACCTGTTGTATAGAGTGGTAAGAGATTCACCATCCTTGTAGACAAAGTTTTCATACTGTTGCTTTAGAATGTCTCTTCTATTTTCTTTCACTTCTTCAGAACCAACAAACATCTTTTCAAGAGCTTCCCATAGCTCTTTGGCAGTTTTCTATTCTCTGAAGTAATGAAAAACTTCATTTGGCAAGCACATCTGTATAGCTCCCAGGGCTTTAAAATCTACCTCCATCTTCTTGATGTGTTCTTCAAAATATTTGGAGGCTTCTTTAGGAATAGATGGACCTCCAGAGTCAGCAGAAGCCACCATAGGCACATACGGACCATCAATTATGGATCTCCACATTTCATATTCTTGGTAGTACAAGAAACTTTCCATTCTATTCTTCCACATGTCATAATCTTCTCCAGACACCAGTCTTGGTGGTCTGTGAAGGCTTCCAATATCATCAAATCCAGTATTCTATGCCATATTTTGGATAGATGGTTTAGCAGCAAAGAGATAACAAAACCAGATAGTGATTAAACAAGTGTTAGTTTGTTTAATCTGAGAGCCAAAGCTCTGATACCACTTGTAGGATCGGTGTTTTACAATATGGTTCTGTTTCGTTGAGATTGGCGGAAACAATCTCAACTATGCAATGTAAACAAGAAACATTGATAATACTGATAAATGCAAAGTGTATTAATCTTCAATGTTTACAAGTTACAGAGAAAACTCTAAGGAAGCACACTTGTACAATGAAAAGATACAATACATATAAAGGAACTTAGAATCAAGACATACCCTTGATTCTAAGGATCAGATCAAATACAAGCCGTTGATCTTTGACAGTTACAAGTTACATTACAATTGGAAGACAACTAAAAGACAAACTGTAGCAAACAGTATGAATCAGGTCAAAAGTTTTCTTAGGAATCTTTGCAGGAGACTTCAAAAGTAGTAGCTTTGTCTTTAATCATCTGCATCAATAACATTCCTTCTACTGATAGATGTGTCAGGGTTACAGCAAAAGGTGTCAGTAGCAAAGTCAAAGCTGCTGATGATTTTCCTATCAGCAGCATCAATGTTTGACGCTGATGAGAAGCCTATCAGAAGCAACTTTGGACTTCATCAGATAAGGCTATCCGCAGCATAGTTGTTCATCATCAGTAGAACTTAACTATCTGCAGCATATGCCTTATCTGCAACAACTTTGTAAGTCAGCAAAATTGTTGAGTCCGCATCATATGTACTTAGAGAATTTTGTAGCCATCAGTCTTTATCTCTACACTGCGCCATTGAGAGGATTCATCGCTTGACTGCTAGTTCACTTAGGCTACCTTAGTGTACGTGTTAAGTTTGCCCTTAGTTACAGGTAGGGCTCTAATCTTACAATGTCTTTAGTCTTATCTACTTTAGCCTTGGGGACTTGTATGTCATATCTTTTATGACTATATGGTTGTGACACAAATTTATATGCCTTATTATTCTTACCTTATTATTATTGTATCTTTTATGACTACTTGATTCTTGGTACATGTAGTTCTTGTATGCTTTCTGTATGCCTCATGGATTTAGATTTAGGGATTATTATGTATGCTGATGTTTCTGTATGCTTATGGTAAAAACTTCTATATCGTGTTCTTATATATGCTTTTGATATTGGATATTTGCTGTGTATTACATGTATGTTTTATATGTTAAGGGTCTCTCTGGGTGCAACCTCTTTACCCCATAGGATAGAGGTAAGACTTGCCCTCATCTCACACTCCACAGACCCTACTCTTTGAATAAGATTTTTGTTAAGTATGTTTGTTTGTTTAATGTTAACTTTATGTAATTTTTATTTTTAATTATATTATATTATTTTAAATAATATGAGTTAAATGGATTAGTTTATTATAAAAATTAATTTAGTGTTAAATTTTAATGTAAAAAAAAGATGATTATTTGGAAATAAAATAATTTGAAAAAAGAGTGCTATCGAACACAAAACGAATATTTATAAAAAATAAAATAAAAATTTTATGAGGTAGTTAACATGACGTGTGAGCGATTTAAGTTACAACTTACAACTCTCATAATTTACTAGGTTGTTATTTTCAAAGCAACGTTAATATGACGTGTTTGTGAGCGTTTTAAGATTAATATATAAAATCCTAGAAATTATAAAAGTTTTTTTTGGAAGGATCGGAGTTGGAGATGTGTGAAGACAAAAAAAATTGCTTGCTTTCAGTGGTGTCCACCTATATAATATCACTTGAAATAGGAAGTGGGTAAGAAGTTGATTTTGAAAAATGGAAGTATCAAAGGCTGGCGGCGGCGGCGGCGGCGGAGGAAGTATTTTCATGGTGGCATCATGGTTGTGGTTTATTATCACGGCCACTGCCGCCGTAGCTCAAGCTCAAAACACCACCGATCCAGCTGAAGGTTAATTATGCTTTTCATGAATCAGCCAAATTAAGGCTATTCATATATTGGGATTTTGATGATGGTTGAATGAATTGGTGTTGCAGTGCGAGTTATAAATGAATTGTTCAGCCTATGGAGGATACCGGAAAGTTCAGTAACACAGATGGGATGGAACCTAAGCGGAGAACCATGCAGCGGCGCTGCCGTTGACTCTACTGACTTCGATTCCGGCGATTACAATCCTGCCATCAAATGTGAATGCAATTTCCCCAATTCTACCTGCCACATCACTCGACTGTAAGTTGCTTCTTTCCCCCCTTCATATTAACAACTATTACTTACTTGCTTTCTTTCACAAATCAAATCATCAGAAAGGTTTATGCAATGGACGCTGTGGGCCCAATACCAGAAGGACTCTGGACTTTGACTTACCTTACCAATCTGTATGTATTTACTATTTACTATTTATTTATGAATGCAAACTTTAGATTAGGTTAGATTAGTATCTAATAATCTCAAGTATTTGCTACAGTAATTTGGCCCAGAACTACTTGACAGGCCCCTTGTCACCTTCAGTTGGCAATTTAACCCGGATGCAGTGGATGTAAGTCATCATTTTCAATCTTATAATTAAAAAGATCCCAGATTTAAGTTGAATTTTCTCTAGGACTTTCGGCATCAATGCGTTATCAGGGGAGGTTCCACCGGAGCTAGGCCTGCTTACTGACCTTCGATCTCTGTATATTTTCTTCTACTTTGTTTGTCTGTATGTTATCAAGCAGCAATTTCCTATCCTGATTAAAAATTCTTATGTTGCAGGGCATTTAGCACAAATAATTTTAATGGTTCCCTGCCATCTGAACTTGGAAATTTGCCAAGATTAGAACAGCTGTAAGAACATGAATGAGTATCATCTTTTAAATTTCTTGTTGAATTCCTCCATCTAACAGCACATTCATTTTGTCAGTTACATTGATAGTGCTGGAGTTAGTGGTGAAATTCCGTCTACATTTGCTAATTTAACGAATCTGGTCACAGTGTAAGAACATTTATTTTTCAGAGTATGTTAGGTTTCTGGAATCATTTTAATGGAAATTGTTTTTGGGCTCACAGATGGGCTTCTGATAATGAGTTCACAGGGAGAATACCCGACTTTATAGGGAACTGGACACGATTACAAACATTGTAAGTTATCCTTTATGGCATATTTAAGGGCAGGCATATTGTTATTATTATTTACATGGTTGATGTTCCTTCAGGAGGTTTGAGGGAAACTCTTTTGAAGGTTCAATGCCACCTTCTTTTTCTAGACTGACCTCTTTGCAGGACTTGTAAGTCTTTTTTTAAAAGAATTCTTTGTTAGTCGTTTTATTTTCATCTTGTAATTTAGCTAAATTATTACAGGAGGATAAGTGGTTTATCTAATGGAACTCTGGATTTTATCACGGATTTGAAGTCCTTAACTGTTCTGTGAGAATATCTTTTCATCTTTCTCAATTCTACCTTCTTTGCTCCTTTTAAAATCCTGATGATAATTTATCGGGTGGGATGCATCTTGCAGAAGTCTGAGGAATAATAGGATTTCTGGGTCTATTCCAACTGACATAGGGGAATATCAAAATTTGACACGACTGTGAGTAATCTGCTTGAGACTCAAGTATCTGAACATTTAGATAGACTTCCATAGCATGAATATAAAATTTCAAGAAAAAGTTTCTCATCTCATTTACTAACTTAGGTGTCTATGTTTCAGGGATTTGAGTTTCAACAATTTGATTGGGCAGATTCCAAGAGATTTGTTCAACTTGAGTCAACTCTCTTTCTTGTAATAGACATATTCTCTTGTTATATGCATACAATTGAGACAATAAGTCTCAATGTTGGAATGAAATAATTGGTGCTGTTTTTTGACATCTTCATAACATCTAAAATCTGAATGTAAATGTCATCATTCTCAGGTTTCTTGGAAACAATAGCTTAAATGGTACCCTTCCCGATGTAAAGAGTGCGACTCTTCGCAATATGTAAGTGAATTATGTGTTTTGTAGAATCTATACAGGTTTCATGGATTTAGGCTTTCAGTTTTGCAAAATTGATTATAGATTTATAGCCTAGTTAATTAAGGGTAAATAATTCTTTTTTCTATTATTCATACATTTTTCATCTTGCAGTGATTTGTCATACAATGAACTATCCGGGACACTTCCTTCTTGGGTGAACGGGACAAACCTACAACTGTATGTGCATGATTTTGAATATTCTAAATTCTTATTTGTGCTTGTCTTAAGAAGCAGTAGTTGGTGGCCGACTTTAACATTTCGTGTTTTTGATGTCTGTATGTGCAGTAACTTAGTTGTGAACAACTTCACTTTAGAAAGTTCAGGAAGCAGGTAACTGTTTTTTTTTATTATTATTATTCTTGTGACTAGTTTATCTATAAATCTTTGGTAACTGCTAATGCCTGTGCTAATTGAAACGCAATGTGTTTCGTCGCCAGTGGTTTGCCTTCAGGTTTAAATTGTCTCCAAAGGAATTTCCCTTGTGACCGTGGGTCCCCAAGATGTAAGCAAAAATCTAATTCCTTTTTTTGTTTTTTATGGTTTTTTTTCTGAGCGCCAACTCACACACACCCTTTAATATCGGTTTACAGATAGTAACTTTGGAATCAATTCTGGTGGTCCTTCAATCACATCCTCTAACCAAATATTTCATGAGCAAGAAAATGAAGCTCTTGGGGCAGCAACATACTATGTGACTTCTGAAAGGAGGTGGGGTGTCAGCAATGTTGGACAAAGGGACAACCCAAGATATACAGCTTCCAGTTCGCGGCAGTTCACAAACACTCTAGATTCAGAACTTTTCCAGACAGCACGACTCTCTGCTGGATCATTAAGATACTATGGTTTAGGGATGGAAAATGGTAACTACACGGTAACACTCCAGTTTGCAGAACTAGAGATAGAAGACGGTCCAACTTGGAGAAGTACTGGAAGGCGTGTCTTTGACATTTATCTGCAGGTATGTGCTACATAGATGTTGAGAAATTTAACGCATTTCATCTTCATCATCATCATCGACAACAACCAGGTGTTTCATCTTAAATTAGTTGTCGGCTAAATTAAATTTGAGTCCTACGTTAAAAATCTGTAGCAAGTTTGAAGTCAAAATTTGTAGCAAGTTCGGAACACAGGGGATTTGCTCTTATTGAAAATTATATATGACGTTTCCATGGAAGCTCATTAGCTGAAGCCGACTCTTTTCTAGTATGAAGTGGATGTGGCAATTTCAACACGTTTACTAACAAACACGTTGATTTGGGTTGTCATTAAATCTAAAACATGCCAGATCGAAATGCATGCAAGTATACAGCATCATATGTCACTTATTCAAAGACTTCGATTAGTATTTTCATATATTATTTTCTTGTAATCATAATTAAAGCACTAGCTTTTATTTAAAAGTTTGTGTGGGTCAACCCAACCCGGACATGTTTTTATACATTTCAACCTGAAACCCTTTTGAATCCTCAGTAGGAACAAGTTTCCGTTGGTAGCAACTTAATTCCTCAGAATTAACTCTTCTTCAGTAGGAACAAGTTGCCATAATTCCAAAACCCAATCTAATCAGTAGAAGTAGCAATTCCTTTAAGTTTTGTATCATCGGGTCTTGAACCAACAAGTATAGTTTCTCAAATCTTGTTCCTTCCAGGGAAACCGGGTGTCCCAAGATTTCGATATAAAAAGGGAAGCAAGGGGGGCTTCGTTTAGTCCCGTTTCAAGGGTAGAAACAGTTGTGGTTTCAGATAACTACCTTGAGATACATTTATTCTGGACTGGAAAAGGGACTTGCTGTGTACCTGTTCAAGGGACTTTTGGACCTCTTATCTCAGCAATCAGTGCCACCCCAAGTAAAATCCGTTCTCCGATTTGGTTGCTTAACTTTGAAATCTTGATACTTGACAGCTACTTATTTTTGTACAGACTTCACCCCTACTGTGAGCAACACTCCACCTTCCACAAAGAAGAATAGAACTGGTTTGATTGTAGGGATTTCGGTTCCTATTGCAGTTCTAAGCTTTGTGTCATTATTAGCCCTATATATTTTCCTTCAGCGGAGGAAAAAGCAGGATACATCTGACAGTTATGAAGGTGGGCTTTTTGAAAAATTTTCACTTTCCATTCTTTATGGTTAAGTAATCAAGCATGTTCATTTGGTTTGCAGAGTTTGATGGAATTGATGCCAAACCATATACCTTTGCTTATGGAGACCTAAGAGATGCAACTGGTGATTTTAGTCCTGCAAATAAGCTTGGTGAGGGAGGCTTTGGACCTGTTTACAAGGTATTTTTTTATCAAAAATTCATATTCATATTTGAAATCAAACTTAACCGTGCTAGGATTACTTTTTGATGGTAACAGGGAACACTTGAGGATGGAAGAGTAATAGCTGTTAAACAACTCTCCATAGCTTCCCACCAGGGAAAGAGTCAGTTTATTGCTGAAATTGCAACAATATCTGCAGTCCAACACCGTAACCTTGTGAAATTATATGGATGCTGCATCGATGGAGAAAAACGACTTCTTGTTTACGAGTATCTTGAGAACAAGAGTCTTGATCAAGCATTATTTGGTGAGAAATATCACATTAAGACAAGAATTTTAGAGTCGATATCTGTAATGTTACTTACATCTGGGTTCAATGATGCAGGAGAAACCAGGTTATCTCTTAGTTGGGCCACCCGTTTTGAAATATGCCTCGGAATAGCACGTGGCCTTGCATATCTGCATGAGGAATCTCGCATACGGGTTGTGCACCGAGATGTTAAAGCTAGCAATGTTTTACTTGATTCTGATCTTAATCCCAAGATCTCAGATTTTGGTTTGGCCAAACTTTATGATGACAAGAAAACACACATGAGTACACGTGTTGCGGGGACAATGTAAGATTAATATCTATTTGTTCTCCTTTTAGTATGAACAATGTAGTAATAAGTTGACAAGGTATTACCAATTGACTATGATGTAGCGGGTATCTGGCACCAGAGTATGCAATGCGTGGACACCTTACAGAAAAGGCTGATGTGTTTGGGTTTGGAGTTGTAGCTCTGGAGATCATCAGTGGAAGGCCTAACTCCGATTCGACTTTGGAAGATGAGAAGATTTATCTTCTTGAATGGGTATGTTTCATTTAGTCCTTATAAATTGTTTTTATTTTAAAATATTTATATCACTTTTTTCTATTTTGTATGGTGATTTTAGGCATGGAACCTACATGAAGCTAATAGTGAGGTGGAGTTGATAGATGAAGGATTGTATGAATTTGATGAGAATGAAGTTAAACGTGTAATGAGAGTCGCCCTTTTATGCACCCAAACCTCACCAATGCAACGGCCATCAATGTCACGAGTGGTGGCGATGCTTTCAGGAGACATAGAAGCAAGTGGTGTTATTACTCGCCCAGAGTATTTGACTGGTTTTAATTTTAATGATGCTACAACCTTCAAAAGTGCTGTGCCGTCTTCGGGTAGTGATTCTGTGCCAAGTACAAGTCAATCCACTGTTTCACCACGGTCAAATGCTTCGAAACCGATGCTTCCTGATATCATTGGAGAAGGTAGATGATGATCTCTGAGTCTCGTGTTCAAGTAAATTAAGACATTTATATTTCTATATCACCAATAGCCTTGCTATAGGTGGGATTTTACTGTGTATGATTGTTGTTATATTTCTGGTATAGGTACCTTGTAATATGTATATCTGTTATTTTTGTTGGAGTACTCTCACATGCTTCTTCTCGTCACCCTCAGTTAGTGCACTTGGTCTGCCATAAGTTACTTGTCGGTATAACTACATATTGCTTGCTTTGCTCTATGACATTAACTTTGGTTCTATCTCTTAACCGTAACCAGAAGACAAACCTAAATCTCTTACACCTCCTAATTGTGCCCTATGAAATTAGGCAAGTGGAAGAAACAATTAGGGAAATAGGATGTCTTGTTTATGAGAAAGGCCAAAACATCAACACTTCTGCTTGGATTTGTGTTAGTCCATGATCTATGTCTTTCTTCATAATAGCAAAGTCATCAATACGAGATCGTTCTTCCTGGATATATTTGAGAATCGTGTCACACTTTTAGATTGAAACAATTCGAAGGTACTCTCGAATTTTCAATCGGATAAGACTCAGAGAGAAAAACAAGAACGAATATGATTTTTTGTGCTTTTACAATGGCCCAAAACTCATGTATTTATGGGGTAACAGATACACTGGAATGTTATGGAGGTTATTGGCTGAAAACTGCCATAACCGTCAATCCATAACTGCTAAGTCATTCTAGTCGGCAGAAGTAAACTACTCAGGAGATGCAATTTGCTCTGGAGAGGCAAACTCACTCAAGAGAGCAAATTTACTCAGGAGTAATCTTTACTCCATAGGAGTAAACTGGCCAACATGACCAAGATGGTCCGAAAGACCATCCTTTAAGCAGTTTTCATTTTCAAAATCATTTTCCTATGCATAACTAAACATGGAAAATAAAATTTTTCAAGCTGGCCTGGCAGCTACCCCCGGACACTCATTGTTCAGTAGGCTTAGCACCAGAAGTCATAAGATCATCAACACAAGTGTGCACTCCACACTTTCCAACTTGTTTGATGTTTTGATATGACTTCTCATTTCGTCACCAAGTAAATCCAAATACACTAAATAGCTTAATGACACTAAAATCACCAACATCTATTTGATTGAAAGCATGAAATTGTTGGGATTTCAACGTGGTACGAGAGTTTTGAAGAAGTTGTTTAGAATGCATATATAAATGTACGGATTTTAATCTCTTTATTAAAATGTACATATACGTACAAAAGAAAGGTTATGGTATTCGACTAGGATTAAATGAGAGTGGTTTCAAATTCAAGAACTGGTAGACGCAAACTCGCGCGTTGCGACAGGGCCTTGATAATATTCAAAATTTTATATAGAAAAAAATAATGAAACCGTCACATAAGGCGTTGAAATATTCGGAACTTTATATTAAAGAACGAAACAGTGAAAAATATTAACGTCGGAACGTTGATAAATATAAGCACGTTATCGAAACGTAGATAGACATAAGCACGTGGCAACGATAATTTTCGGAAATAAAATAAAAGGCCATTACTATTTGACCTGAGTTAGTTTTGAAAAAAAATTATATCGAAATGTAGCGGCGGGGATGTTGATAATGCGAGAAATCTGTAACGCTCCGTTTAAAATAAAATTTATGTCGAGATGTAGATAAAAAGAGGAACATTGCAACGGTATATTCAGAATTTTATAAAATGACAATGATAAAAGTGTGTCACTTTATAAAAAAAACAAAACCGTGAATTAGTTTTAATGACTTGTATGTTTGTGCGCTTCGATTAAAACTAAAGTCGAAACGTATGACAATAGTGATTAAAAACATACTTATATTGTAAGTTTAATTAAAGTTGAGAGGAAAAAATAACTTTGAGAACTTTAAAGAAGAAAAGTTTTATGATTAAATTTTAAAAAACTAAACTTAAAAAAAAGTTGATAAATGTATATTATAAATTTAGTTAAAGTTGAAGGGCTGTATGGTAACTATTTAAAATTTAAAAAAGAAAACTTCATGGCGAAACTTTAAAATGCAAAATTTTGTGTTCAATTTACAAAAAATAAAAACTTTATCGTCAATTTGCAAAAAGATGAACAGTATACTATTTATTATATTATAGTTGCTACTTGTAGTTATATATAAATAACATCCGCACAAAATGATGCAATTTTCATGTTTGGTATATTGATGTATACGGATTTTAGTTGGTTCCACACAAATACAATATATGTCGATAAATATAATCTTATAACATCATGTTTCGATTATGTGTCGAGTACAAGTTAATTCTATGTTTCATCAACTATCACCTAAAATGCTTCTTGGCCTATGCTTCATGATATTACTTGATAGTACATTATTAGTTTTATTTCTAGTGAATAATTTTAAAGGTTTGTTTGGTATGAGTTAATGGAATGAACGAGAGAATGAAAAAGACGAGTAAATGCAATGGACAAGTGAAAGAAATTGATCATTACCATTCAATTTTCCTGTTTGGTTACCTTATGGAAATGAAATGAATTATTACTTCGTATTCTTTGGTAGACAGAAAAATATTTAATGAAAAATAAAATAATTTTAACTAGTAAATTTATATTATAGGTCCGGTCATGGGCCGTCCCATGGCTCGGGTTATGGGTCGGGCCATGGTTCGGGTCTTGAGACGGGTCATGGGACGTGTCATCAGGGTTCTTGTCACGGGTCAGGTGTGACACCCACATCCCGGATCACCCGAGATGCCGGCCACTTGTCGGATTTACTCATGAACATATAGTAAACAGAGATCATACACAACGGAAGTCTTTAAAATATTATTTCATATCATAACTTGTTTAATGTACATTCGAAATAAAGTACAACATACCTATTCTAATGCCAGTTGCCAAATATGCCAGATAGCCCGCCAGATGCCTCTATTCTAGCCCCCTGCCTTGACTGTTGGAAGCTACATATTTACCTGATACACATGCTTAAATATCTGTCAGCTTACGCTGGAGAGTTCTAAGTTTTAATCAAAAGTATCTTTGACCTCTGTCTCATTCATAAATGGATTTATATGACACGCATTCAAAACATCATATTAACTTCTTGCCCAAACATAATACTTTAAACTTTCACACTTGTCTTTCCCGAGGTCACGTTAGCCTCCAAGCGGTCGTCACCACTTATACATACCATTGCACAAGGT
Organism: Smallanthus sonchifolius; assembly: GCA_023525975.1. Classification (NCBI taxonomy): domain Eukaryota; kingdom Viridiplantae; phylum Streptophyta; class Magnoliopsida; order Asterales; family Asteraceae; genus Smallanthus; species Smallanthus sonchifolius. The sequence goes on along the minus strand of CM042030.1, from coordinate 21,808,031 downwards.
GTCTATACTACATCCCACAAAGAAATGCAATACATCTCTACGTATTAAGTTGCAAGATATCATATGGCATTTGGCCAGACGTGCCAAAATCTTTCTTTCTTTACAGACCAATATGGTCAAAATATTTGACATGGCAAAACATGTCAAAAACTCTATCTCTTTCTCCTTTCTCTTTGTCAAGACATTAAATGTCAAGACCTCTGCAAGTCAAGGTAAAACCCTGACTTCTCTGTCATTACTTATCTGGAAACACCATGATAAGTTCTAAAACGTTTTACGTGTCAAAACCATTTCCTTTCTCAAATTATTTACTTTATGAAACCATGTCCAAAAGGTAAGGATTCATTTCTTTTTTTCTCTCTCTTTCTAAAATCAGTCATTATCTTAAATCCTCGTAAAGGTTTCTTCATGGTATATCAAAGAAGTAAGGTGGTTATCTTCCTAGATTAGTACCTCCAACAGAAATGTTCCTAGGAAAGAATGACGGGTACAGGAGGGATTTATACACCACTCTTTCCTTAGACAGAACATTTCGTTTGCTAGATAACTACATACTGGTCGGATGGTTACCTAACCCTTCCTTGATATTTCATGAGTACTCCGTTACTTAGTTTTTAAATATCTTTCATACATAACTTCTTGCAACATGAATGCTATCCCAAATATTTAAATCAAAGGTATATAGCATTTATGTAAATCTTTCTAACATGCATACCGGCCCAAAATATTTAAGAAAAACATTTAAAAATGGCCTTTATAGAACTCACCTCTAACTTCCTTCTCCTTCACACAATTCTTTCGTGCTAATGTAAACAGCACAACGACTGGGACCAGGGTCCTAAGTCATTATAACATTACTTAATCATAATTTTCTAGTTTAACCAAGTCATTAGGAACTAGGTAGAACCTTACCTCAGAACTATCTCCTACGTATTGGGGTCGAAAAGCTGGAAACCGGACTTCTCCACGCGAACCGGGACTTCTGGGCATGCTTACCGAGGCTAACTATGTGTTTTTTATGTGTGTTTGATGTGTGGAAGTGACTAAAACCGAGCTCTAGGTCCAACTATTTATAGGCTGGTCGTCCAACCCGTAGCGGACCGCTAAGACATAGGGTGGCGGTCCGCCACCCGTTGAGGCGGCTTATTCTGGATTAGGGCACACGTAGCGGACCGCTATGCTTCTTCGTGATGGACCGCTAAGGATTATTGCGGATGGCAGACTGCTAAGGATGCAATGACGGTCCGCTATCAGCCTTCCACGCGTCAATTTTCAACGCTTAGTCACCTGACACGTGGCTTCTCCTGAGTAATCCCTTGCTCCCTACATAGTGGACCGCTTTCCCTTTGGTAGAGGTCCGCTACCCATCCAACTTCCAAATTTTCATTTTCAGCCCCTGAACTTTGAATCAATTGCATTACAACCCTTTGTACTTTAACATAATATCATTTTAACCCCCCTAGGGTTCATCAATTGACCATTTCAACCCTTATACTTATATATATTTTTTTAAATTGGGGTGTTACAAATCTATCCTCCTTACAAAGGTTTCGTCCTCGAAACCTATTACTTACTCGAATAAGTAGGGATAGGATTGCTTCATTTCTTCTTCTGTCTCCCATGTGGCTTCAGACCCCTTTCGATGTTGCCATTGAAATTTAACTTGCTTGATTACTTTGTTTCGTAATCTCTTTTCTTTCCAGTCGAGTATAGCTACTGGCTTTTCGACATAATTCAATCTTTCGTTTATCTCTATATCATTCAGTGGTACATGAGTGGTTTCTTCTGCTAGACATTTTCGTAAGTGTGATACATGGAATGTTGAGTGGATTCCACTCAACTCTTCTGGCAATTCAAGTCTATAAGCAACTTTCCCTACTCGAGCCATAATCTGAAATGGTCCAATAAATCTTGGACTCAACTTTCCTCTCTTTCTGAATCTTATAATTCCCTTCCATGGAGATACTTTTAACAGAACAAAATCTCCCACTTGAAATTATTTGGGCCTTCGCCTTTTATCTGCATAAGACTTCTGTCTGTCCTGTGCGGCTTTTAGGCGAGCTCTAATCTGCTCTAACTTTATACCTGTTGCTTGGACAATTTCTTTGCTTCCAAGTTCTTTTTGTCCAATCTCTCCCCAACAGATGGGAGTTCGACATCTTCTTCCGTATAACATTTCGTATGGTGGCATGCCAATACTTGCATGATAACTATTGTTATATGGGAATTCTACCAAAGGTAGATGACTGTCCCAACTTCAACCGAAGTCAATAATGCAAGCACGCAACATATCCTCAAGTGTTTGAATCGTTCTTTCACTTTGACCATTTGTTTGAGGATGATATGCCGTGCTGATCAATGATTTAGTTCCCATTTCTTCATGGAACTTCTTCCAGAAACGTGACGTAAAACGTGTCTCTGTCAGATACAATTGAAACCGGCACTCCATGCCGTGAAACAATTTCTTTGATAAATGCTTCTGCTAACCTTTCTGAAGAGTAAGTCTCACGTATTGATAAAAAGTGAGCACTCTTAGTTAGCCTATCAACTATCACCCATATGGTATCATAACCTTTAGCAGTTTTCGCTAGCTTAGTTATGAAGTCCATAGTGACATATTCCCATTTCCATTCGGGAATATCTAGTGGCTGTAATCTGCTATAAGATTTCTGATGCTCTGCTTTTACTTGAGAACAAGTCAAGCATTTAGCCACATATTTCATGATATCGAATTTCATACTGGGCCACTAATAATCTTGGCGTAGATCTTTGTACATCTTTGTAGTACCCGGATGAATCGATTATCGAGATTTATGAGCTTCATCTAAAACTTTAACTCTGAATTCACCCATCTGTGTTATCCACATACGGCCGAATCGAATCTTAACCCTATACTCATTTTCTTCCAAGTATTTCTCTTGTCCAGTCATTCTTTCCTTCTTAACATTCTCTGTTTTTAATGCTTCTACCTGCTGAGTCATAAAGTCAGGAGTTACAACTAACTTATATGACTTCACCCTAATAGGAGGATGCTCTTCCTTACGGCTTAGGGCATCTACCACTACATTGGCTTTTCCTGGGTGATATAGGATTTCACAATCATAATCCTTTATCAGTTCTAACCATCTTCGCTGCCTCATATTCAGATCTTTTTGCTCAAAGAAATACTTTAAGCTTTTATGATCGGTGTAGATTATGCACTTAATTCCATACATATAATGCCTCCATATTTTAAATGCAAAAACTACTGCAACTAATTCTAAATCATGGGTTAGGTAGTTAATTTCATTGGGTTTGAGTTATCGTGAAGCATAGGCTATAACCTTGCCTCTCTGCATTAATACACACCCTAGTCCCTGATATGAAGCATTAGAGTAAACTACCAGATCCTCTGTTCCTTCCGGTAAAGACAATACCGGAGCCTGAGTAAATTTCGCTTTTAGCTTTTGAAAAGCGTTATCTTGCTCTACTCCCCATACAAACTTTTTCTCCTTCTTTGTAAGTTTTGTTAACGGGGTTGCAATGTTAGAGAAATCCTGAATAAACCTTCTATAGTAACCAACCAAACTTAAGAAACTGCGTATCTCTATAGGTGTCTTTGGCGGGTTCCATTTCATCACGGTCTTTATCTTTGAAGGATCTACCAGAATTCCTTCTGAGTTCATCACATGACCCAAGAACTGGACTTCTCGGAGCCAAAACGCACACTTAGAGAATTTTGAGTATAATTTCTCATTTCTAAGTGTTTCCAGCACTTCCTTGAGATGACATGTATGATCTCCTTCATTCTTTGAGTAGATTAGAATATCATCTATGAACATAATCACAGATCGGTCCAACATTGGTCGACAAACCCTATTCATGAGGTCCATGAATACAGCAGGGGCATTAGTCAGACTAAATGACATTACTAAGAATTCATAATGTCCATATCTTGTACGAAAGGCTGTTTTGGGAATATCTTCCTTTCTAACCTTCAATTGATGATATCCTGACCTTAGATCGATTTTGGAGAACCAACTTGCTCCTTATAATTGATCGAACAAGTCATCGATCCTAAGTAATGGATATTTGTTCTTTATGGTTAGTGTATTCAGTTCTCGGTAGTCTATGCACATACGTATACTACCGTCTTTCTACCTTACGAACAGAACTGGAGCACCCCAAGGCGAGATACTTGGTCTTATGAAACCTATGTCTAACAACTCTTGCAGTTGTGGAATTAGTTCCTTCATTTCTGATGGAGCTAAACGATATGGTGCCTTAGCTACAGGCTGGGCACTAGGTACTAAGTCGATTCTAAACTCCACTTCTCTCTCTGGTGGTATTCCTGGCAATTCTTCTGGGAACACATCAGGAAAATCACAGATTACAGGCACATCTTTTAATTCCTTAGTTTTTATTTTGGAATCAATAGCATAAGCTAGGTAGGTCTCACTGCCTCGACTTATAAACTTCATGGCCTTCATCATGGAAATAATTCTAATGGCTGGTCTTAATTTATCACCTTGGATTGTAATCCATTTGCCATCCGGGGTTTGCATTTGGACTGCCTTCTTGTTGCAAACGATCTGAGCATCGTTTGCTACCAACCAGTCCATTCCTAAGACTACATTAAATCCTTCGAGGATCATTGGATATAGTCTAACAGGAAATCTATGTCATTCAAGATTGATGAAACAACCTTGAATGACTTCTACCACTTTTATCATCTTCCCAATAGTCGTTTCGACTTCTAAAGTTTCGGCTAATCTTACAGTAGGTCTAGCTAATGAAGGATAAAAATCTAAAGATACAAAACTTCTACTAGCTCCTGAGTCGAATAACACAGTAGCATGTATGTTATTAACGAGAAATGTACCTGATACTATGTCAGGCAATGTTTTAGCCTCCTCTGTTGTTAAGGTATAGGCCCTACTCTTGGACTTTGGAGCTTCCTTCTCTTTTCCATCTTTAATCACTACTGGTGCTGAAATCTTCAGGGTTGGGCATTCTATGATTCGGTGTCCAAGTTCTCCACACTTGTAACACCTCAACCCTGATTTACTTGGGCAATTGGTATGCCCAGGCTTACCACCACTGTAGCAAGTATTAGTTCCATACTTGCATTCTCCAGTGTGTAGTTTACCACATTTGGTACATTTAGAATTATTACTCTGTTCCTGATTCTTTCCTCTTCCTCCTCCATTCTTCTTATTTTGACCTTTAGAAAAGTCTGACCACTGGGCGGGAAGCAAAGACTTCATCGTACATTGTTGAAGCAAGCTGTACGGCAGACCGATAGGTCTTCAAGTTTGAAGTCTTTACTAATCTTCTTATCTCAGATGGTAAACCTTGTACGTACCGCTTGATGCGTACAGATTCAGGAGTTATCAGATGGGGTACCAAACGAGCCATTCTATTCTTGGTAGTATATTCTCTATGAGTCATACTACCAGCTTCTAATCGAAGGAAGTCTCTTTCGAGTTTGTCCATCTCATTATCTGGACAGAACTCCTCTATCAGCAACCTTTTCAGCTCTTCCCAAGTCATCCGGTCAATAGCTCTATCTCCCAAAGCTATAACCAAGTTTCCCACCAACGTAATGCTTCGGAAACAAACGAATGGGCTGCATACTTGACCTTCAGATCGTCTCTACATTCACTAATCTTGATTACCGCCTCTATTTCCCTTATCCACTGGTGAGTAACGGTGGCATCCTTTGTTCCTTCAAATTTAGGAGGGTTTCCATCTTTTAATGCCTTGTAAGGACATCCCTTCTTCCCTTTCTTTCGAGGTCTTGCCTCATATGAATCATCAGATTCATAATCATAATCGAAATCATCCACATTCCCATTGTCCAAATTATTAATTTCTTCTGTATGTTGTGTCTCATCTTTCTTCTTTCTATTCTCTTCTAAGCTTGTCAATAAAATTGGCAAAGATGTATCTAACGCTTTGGCGACCGCCATGTCTACAAGATTTTTAAGCTGAGGATCTATCACAGGCTCCTCTACTCGTTTTTCTCTAGCTACATGTTCTATTTCTGGTTCGGCATTTATGGTAGACCGCGTTTGCCTGCTAGGAGTATTGGGATTAACCCTTCCTCCTTTTCTGCCTCTTCCTCTACCAACCATTTCTCTACAAAAGACATAGAGTGTTTTAGTATTCGCATGATGGATTGATAGCTACAACACAAGCGTATTGTAAATGCTAATAACTGTGGCCACAATGAAATTAATCATTTACGCCACTTTCGGTGCTCTAGTTATCCTTCCATTATGTTCCTACTAAATACTCATACCTTTCTATTTTCTCTTGGCATCAGGCTATCTTGACTGACATCTCTACTAGTAATCTTACTATCTCTTAACCCTAGTTTAAGTCCAAATACTTGGGCAAGTATGTAAATCTCTTAAACTATATCTCTGATACCAACTTATGACACCCACATCCCGGATCACCCGAGATGCTGGCCACTTGTCGGATTTACTCATGAACATATAGTAAACAGAGATCATACACAGCGGAAGTCTTTAAAATATTATTTCATATCATAACTTGTTTAATGTACATTCGAAAGAAAGTACAACATAATTATTTTAATGCTAGTTGCCAAATATGCCAGATAGCCCGCCAGATGCCTCTATTCTAGCCCCCAGCCTTGACTGTTGGAAGCTACATCTTTACCTGATACACATGCTTAAATATCTGTCAGCTTACGCTGGTGAGTTCTATGTTTTAGTCAAAAATATCTTAGACCTCTATCTCATTCATAAATGGATTTATATGACACACATTCAAAACATCACATTAACTTCTTTCCCCAACATAATACTTTAAACTTGCACACTTGTCTTTCCTGAGGTCACGTTAACCTCCGAGCGATTGTCACCACTTATACATACCCTTACACAAGGTGTCTATACTACATCCCACAAAGAAATGTAGTACATCTCTACATCTGAAGTTACAAGATATCATGTGGCATTTGGCCAGACGTGGCAAAATCTTTCTTTCTTTACAGACCAATATGGTCAAAATATTTGACATGGCAAAACATGCCAAAAACTCTATCTCTTTCTCCTTACTCTTTGTCAAGACATTAAATGTCAAGACCTCTGCAAGTCAAGGTAAAACCCTGACTTCTCTGCCATTACTTATCTGGGCACACCATGATAAGTTGTAAAATGTTTTACGTGTCAAAACCATTTCCTTTCTCAAATTCTTTACTTTATGAAACCATGCCCAAAAGGTAAGGATTCATTTCTTTCTTTCTCTCTCTTTCTAAAATCAATCATTATCTTAAATCCTCGTAAAGGTTTCTTCATGGTATATCAAAGAAGTAAGGTGGTTATCTTCCTAGAGTAGTACCTCCAACAAAAATGTTCCTAGGAAAGAATGACGGGTCCAGGAGGGATTTATACACCACTCTTTCCTTAGACAGAACATTTTGTTTGCTAGATAACTACATACTGGTCGGATAGTTACCTAGCCCTTCCTTGATATTTCATGAGTACTCCGTTACCTAGTTTTTAAATATCTTTCATACATAACTTCTTGCAACATGAATGTTGTTTTGGGTAAAAATTAATAAGACTAACATTGTAACCAAATTTCGTTTGTGAGGTAGTGTGCGTGTAAAATCAGTGTAAAACAAGGTAAGAACGTAAAAAGTGACGCGGATTTTTACGAGGAAAGCCCTTGATCGTTCAGGATCTCTGTCATAAAACCTCAGGAGGTGACAATTGACACCTGCCTCGTTACTTCAATAAATGGTAAAGAATTACAATTGTGTGAGCAGCAAATGATTGATATCTAAGTGTTACAAGACTGATTGCGAGTGTATTCTATTGCTAAGTGTGTTGTTGTACTTTTTCTAATCGACCAAGCTGCTGATTTTATACAGAGATCATACTAACTAACTATCCGAGAATCCTGGAATCGACCAGGTCTTCAAATATGACCGTTGGAGGTCGTTCTACGCGTCTTTTACACGCTTATTTCAACTTCCAGACCGATCCTGGGATTAAATTGACTTCATGGGTTTTACCCGCGTATTGATCAAGATTAAGGAAAGATACAACGGTTAGATAATAAGGAAATTAAGGATACCGAAACATGTCAGGATACCGAAGTATGTTGAAGATCCAGGATCCATATCTATAAAATGTCCGCTAACAATTGTCCCCAAAATTTGACAACTTTCAATCTCATCGACATCTGTAAAATTTTAAAATTCAAATAAAAATAAATGATGATAGGGTAGCGATATGACCTTTCTCGATTTCCAATGCGATTTAACCATTGTAATTTTCTGGATATATTCATTATTACTCCTTCTCTCTCATTCCCATCTTCTTCAAGGTTGAAGTTTGTAAAAATCTTTGTTTCTGGTTTCTTCTTTCTTTCTAAACTTTCGTTATCACGGGTAAGAAAATGACTAGGTCGGCCGCTTCTATCATTGCTGAAACGACAGACGATTTCGTTGATCAATGAATCCTTGTCCATTCTGATCTCGAACTCTGCTCTTTCACTGATCAGGATATGAAACTTTTGAAATCAAATAATATTTTTGCTCAAAAAACCATTTTTAGGCCTTTTGATTCCAGAACAAAAGCGGATTTGATTTCTAAAACATGGGTTTGCTTTCTCGCGTATCCTTTCACTCTCGGTCTATCGTATCCTTTTTCTCCACTTATCACCGAGTTCTTCAAGATTACCGGCTTGTGTTATTCCCAAACTATGCCCATGGTTTGGAGAATCCTGGCTACTCTTGAAAGGCTGAATCGTTCTCATTCTCTGACCATTGGCGTCCCTGAGCTAGCCTCCGTTTTTAATTTGAGAACCCATGGTTCTTCTCGTTTCGTCCTTCATCTTAAGTCCGGGCGAACTCACCTAATCCCAAAAGCTACTCAAAATGATACTGACTGGAAGGGGAAATTCTACTTTGTCCGGAGAGATTCAATTTCTGATGGGAAACTCTTGCCGCTTGAATTGGTTAAGAAGGGTAGGATATAGTTAGGATCCCTGCAATTTTAAATATTTCTAACTTGATTCTGATGATTCTCATCTTATCTTTGCGTAGCTCCAAAGTTCGACGAACTGGTCCCTGCAAGAAGTGACACAGATAAAAGAATAGAAACATTGTTAGAGATACCTATTACGGAGAGATACTTCCATGCCGAATCTGCCATCAGTGAAGCTAGTTTCAATACCCAATATTCCGAACCCGAGATGTCTTCAGGTATAGAATAGTTTACGTTCGTATTATCAAGTATCATGATCCTGATTTGTTCTATCTTTTTGTAGGAATTCCTAAGTCGAGCTCTCAATTTGCCTTGTCTGACCTCGATAGCCTCTTATCTGGAGCTGTCGTTGTCAAGAAGGAGTGTCCCACACCAACTACTAAGTCCCGGGTTCCCCTACTCCGGGGCGTCCTTCGCTTAGGTGCCATGATGTTCTTTCTAACATATGAATTAAAAAGAAACAACATTATATAATAATAATGATAGATCATGACATAAGGGTACAACAACATCAAACGTGAACAACCATCATTACAACATAAACCATCACATACATAGTTAAAACATACATAGTACATTGTTCCAAAAGAAAAGGATACAAAAGGGATGGATTCTCATGACCACATCAGTACCAAAGTTTTAAACTACATAATGTGCTATGGGCACAACCCGCCCATAATAGGTTTAAAAGAAGAAGTGGGAGTACAACCCAATCATCATGGCAAGTCCCACCATGACAAAGCTAGCCCTAGCCACAAACTCTGCAGCTAAAGTCCTTTCTTCCAGCGCCTCCACCATGTCTCGGACCATGAGAGTGAACTGCCAGTCCATATCAGCTCTCAACTCGAGGTAGTCAGTGGCACCCTGTATGTCTCGGGTGCTATCTTCCAGAGTCTGTACTCGAGATCCGAGCCCTTGACGTAAGCGCATGGTTGCATCCCCATGTGCCCGAATATCATCTAGGAGATCATCAAGACGCTCCTCGTGCGTATGAACGCGTGCTACAAATGTAGGCACTGTGAGCTCCATGGCTTCCCCAGTGTGGGGTAGGAGTGTTGGAGAGTTGGAAGACTCTCCGAGCTCAAAGGTAGATGGGATGCTCTCCATCTCCCTCCATCGTGCCAGAGTACGAGGCATCCAACGGATAGTTCCCACAGTAGGATGGTAGCAGGGTCGTTGCTTAGGTGGTTCTTCATCAGTCTCCAAGTTTTCCGGGTCACGGGCTGCCAGGGTTCTTTTGCGCGGAAATCGAACCTTCTTCCTAGCACTCTTTACCCTAACTGGTCCCCCGCTTTTCTTTCGGTAGACGATAGGCGGTTCTCCCAGGGCGACATTGGGTGGTGTCGAGCTGCGAACTTGTACTCAATTTTTGGGGCGTGTGGCGGAAAGTTCCTCGTTGGATTCAGGGTCAGAGACGGGGTCAGAGTGTGAATGTGACGACATGCTTGTGACTACAATATCCACATGACATGATGACTGGTTATGCGATGCTTATGCAATGAAAACATTTTCGTGAGTCATTCAAATTATAGACTAGGTTCCATTTTAGACACCTAGTTCGCTATAATCAATGGCTCTGATACCAAGTTCTTTCACACCCCGCCAAGGCGGAAACGCGAGGCGTAACATTCACTGGTTTCCAAAGCATATGATTACCGCAAACACATACATGTAATTGGATACATAATCGAGTTTAAAATATTTACATTACAAAATATCAACTTGAGTTTACAAAAGGTTAAGATTTCGCAAATATGACTCAAGACCGTGAGTTATACAAGAGAAATCCTCCCAAAAGCCGTATCCACGTGTATGCATGTAACCTACATTGCTAACCTGATGACCACGTTCAATTTCCTGAAAACATACTTAAAAATGTCAACACGAGGTTGGTGAGTTCACAAGTTATTATAAAGAGTTATCATAAACCCAATGTTTAAATCTGATCATTTTCCGATCAAAACTCTTTGTTAAACCTGATCACTTTAACCTGATCAGAACTCTTTTGTTTAAACCTGATCACTTTAGCCTGATCAGAACTCTTTTGTTTAAAACCTGATCACTTTAGCCTGATCAGAACTCTTTTGTTTAAAACCTGATCACTTTAGCCTGATCAGAACTCTTTTGTTTAAAACCTGATCACTTTAGCCTGATCAGAACTCTTTTGTTTGTATTACCAATGAATATGAATACTAATCCGATCTATTGACCCCATTTGTAAGCTTGCAAGGAATACAAAATAGTATGTAATGTATGAGACCGTAACCAAACCTCAACATTCTATGCCTCCCCTCGCCTTTCTGCGAGTAAGACAATATGCGGTCATTCGGCCATTTGGACCCCTGGTTAGCGCGACTAACCATGACCGGAGGCGTCACCCCCAATAGTACTATTCATAAAATCCCGGGCTAAATCCATAGCTAATGGTTACTAATTTATTCCGAGGACTTTAAGCGCTTTATTGTTCCCTCAATACATACATACGGTCAGATCATTAGTTTCATTCATTTACATACGAAAATTCTTTACAAGTATGTTTCCACCCCAAATCATTTCAAAAACTTAGAAAAAAGGGGGGTTTAGTGAAACTCACCTTGACAGTATGAATGCTAGCAAAATTTGAATAATCGGCAGACTCGCCTATCCGTATCCTAATTACACAAGGATAACATACACGTTAAGACTACCCGTCTTAAACGCAAGTTGTTCACTCGACTTAGCAGATCTGATTGCTTTTGTTTTAATTATCTTTTTAGTTTTTCCAATATTTGTTTCATTATAAAATAGTTCTAAGTTACTGTCCCATGGGGCTGATGAACAGGTATCGAAACTTCCTTAGTTTCGATTGAACAGAACAGATGTCGAAACTTCCTAGTTTCGATTGAGTAATAGGTATCGAAACTTCCTAGTTTCGATTAAGTAAACAGATATCGAAACTACCTAGTTTCGATTAAGTAATAGGTATCGAAACTACCTAGTTTCGATTGAGCAAAACAGGTATCGAAACTCCTAGTTTCGATTGAACAACCGGTATCGAAACTCCTAGTTTCGATTGACTGGTATCGAAACTCCCAGTTTCGATACAACAGGTATCGAAACTCCTAGTTTCGATTACTGCACTTTGATTGACAGAATTCGTCCTGTATATTTTTATGTTCAAATCTTGAATTTGACACACTTTTCTTGTTATCTTACTTGCGTTTGAACGATTTGTATGTTTAGCTATGGTTTTAAAGAAGATGAAATGGATAATATTGAGTTTTTACCCAAACAGAAAATGGTGATTTTTAGAGAAACAGAGAATGATATTGAGCTCCTTAGTTTGATTCTTGAGAAAAACACTTGGAACTCTTCTTATAGCACCGAAATATGGTGGATTTCGCTTTAAAACTGGACTTCGACTTGAAGGAGAATTGGGAAATTACCGTAAGAAAATGAGAAGTATGAAAGGGATTGTGAGATTTCGACTGAGGAGGTATGGTTTTTATCTGAATTTGAGTGAATTACCAAGTGGGAGAATGGCTCCCCTGACTTTCGGCCGAGAAAGTCAAGGAAGTGGTTTGGGGTTAATGATAACTAAATTTAAGTATTAATTTATTAATGGTATTAGTATCAATTAGAGTTTTAAAGGGGTAATTTAATTCGGTTTAGATTCTTCACGGTATTATAATTTTTAACCAGTTTATGGCTCGTCGAAGAAATGTTTTGAAATCTTGGTTCAACGTAAATTTTGTGTAATATATATATATATATATATTTGTATATTTTTCTGGTTATTTAATTAAACCATTAACGTTCGTATTTAGTCGGGTTATACTGCTTACTTTTTCTAGTAATTCTTTAAGATTTACTAGACTTGGAATAACTCTTTTGCTAGACTTCTTGACTTTACTTAGTCAAAATAAAATATCAGGAAATAATAAATATGAACGTGCGTTTATGTAATGTGGATATTGACCTGAAGTGCTGGGTGTCACATTCTCCCCATGTTACAGAGAATTTCGTCCCGAAATTCAGTTCTTGTCATTCTGACTTGGAGTGTTTGTAAACAAGGACGGGTACTTGGATTTCATTTTATCTTCCCGCTCCCACGTATACTCGGGGCCGCGCTTTGAATTTCAACGTACCTTGACCAGCTTAACACGGCTGCGCCTTATTCTCTGAACCTTCCAATCCGTGACTTCCATGGGTTCCTCAATGAAATGCAACTTGTCGTCTATGTGAATCTCATCAGGCGGTATAATTAATGTGTCGTCTGATAAGCATTTCTTGAGATTTGACACATGAAACGTATCATGTATATTGCTTAGTTCTTGTGGCAACTTGAGCTTGTAAGCTACAGGGCCAACCCTAGCCAATATTTCAAACGGTCCAACGTACCTAGGGTTAAGCTTGCCACGGTTGCCAAATCTTGCAACGCCTTTCCATGGTGAGACCTTTAACATGACTTTGTCTCCCACTTGGAATTCTAAAGGTCTTCGTCTGTTATCCGCGTAACTCTTTTGTCTGTCACGGGCGGCCTTTATACGATCCTTGATTTTGAAAATCTTGTCCGTGGTCTCTTGAATAACTTCAGGACCAGTTAAATGCTTGTCACCAACTTCTGCCCAACATAGCGGTGAACGACATTTTCGACCATACAAAGCCTCAAACGAAGCGGCTTTGATGCTAGTGTGGTAACTATTATTGTATGAAAACTCAGCTAGCGGCAAATGAGTATCCCAATTTCCACTGAAATCAATTGCACACGCACGTAGCATATCCTCTAAAGTTTGAATGGTCATTTCACTTTGACCATCTGTTTGTGGGTGATATGCCGTGCTCATGTCAAGACGTGTGCCCATGGCTTCTTGTAACGATTTCCAGATAGACACGAATCTGCTGTCTCTATCAGAGATAATAGAAATTGGTACTCCATGCCTAGCCACGATTTCCTTGATGTAAAGCCTTGCAAGTTTCTCGGTTTTATCCGTCTCTTTGATGGGTAGAAAATGAGCTGATTTCGTCAAACGATCGACAATTACCCATATAGTGTCATACCCGCTCGACGTCTTGGGTAACTTTGTAATGAAATCCATTGAAATTTGTTCCCATTTCCATTGAGGTATCTCGGGTTGTTGTAACAATCCCGACGGTTTCTGATGTTCTGCCTTTACTTTTTAACATGTCAAACATTTACCGACATAAATAGCAATTTCTCCTTTCATGTTCGGCCACCAGTAAAGTTCTTCAGATCCTTATACATTTTATCCGAACCTGGGTGAATGGAGTATCTAGACTTGTGGGCTTCGTCCATAACCAACTCCCGTATGTTACCAAAACATGGTACCCAAATTCTATTCATGAAGTATAAAGTGTCATCTGACTTTGGTTCCAACTGCTTTATCATTCCTCGTAAAGCTTCACTCTGAATGTTTTCTTCCTTAATTGCCTCTTGTTGTGCCATCCGGATTTGAGTCGTGAGACTCGTATGAATTGTCAATTCTAGGGCACGAACACAGAGTGTTTTAACCCGTTCCTTACGACTCAAGGCATCAGCTACGACGTTTGCCTTACCAGGGTGATACTTGATATCACAGTCGTAATCATTCAGTAGTTCTACCCAACGACGTTGCCTCATGTTTAGTTCTTTCTGATTAAAGATGTGCTGGAGACTCTTATGGTCTGTAAAGATAGTACATTTTGTACCGTATAAGTAATGTCTCCAAATCTGGAGTGCAAACACGACAGCACCCAATTCCAGATCGTGAGTCGTATAATTTTTCTCATGTACTTTTAGCTGTCTGGATGCATACGCTATGACTTTTTCTCTCTGCATCAATACACATCGCAGGCCTTGGTGTGATGCGTCGCAGTACACGATGAAATTGTCAGTTCCTTCGGGAAGGGATAGGATTGGTGCACTGCAAAGTTTTTTGCTTCAGCAATTGAAAAGCTGATTCTTGTTTATCAGTCCAATCAAACTTTTTGTCCTTCTGAGTTAACGTGGTCAAAGGCAAGGCTATCTTTGAAAAATTCTCGATGAATCGCCTGTAATAGCCTGCCAAACCCAGAAATTGACGCACCTCAGTCGGAGTTCTTAGTGCTTCCTAGTTTTTGATAGCTTCAATCTTGGATGGATCCACATGGATACCATTCTTATTGATGACGTGTCCAAGAAAGTGAACCTCTCGGATCCAAAACTCACACTTAGAGAATTTAGCATAAAGCTTCTCATTCCTGAGTAGTTCCAAGATTAATTTCAAATGATGTTCATGTTCCTCCTTGGTTCGTGAATATATCAATATGTCATCACTAAACACAATCACGAATTTATCCAAGTACGGCTTGCACACGCGGTTCATGAGATCCATGAAGACGGCTGGTGCATTAGTTAAGCCAAATGGCATAACTAGGAACTCGTAGTGACCGTAACGAGTCCTAAAAGCCGTTTTTGGTATATCTTCTTCCTGAATTTTCAGTTGATCATACCCTGATCGTAGATCAATTTTTGAATAGAAACTGGAACCTTGAAGTTGATCAAACAAATCGTCTATTCGAGGAAGAGGATACCGGTTTTTGATTGTCAGCTTGTTCAATTCCCGGTAATCAATGCACATTCTAAAGGTTCCATCCTTTTTCTTTACAAATAGGACCGGAGCTCCCCATGGTGAGAAACTCGGTCTTATGAAACCTTTGTCAAGTAATTCTTGTAGTTGGCTCGATAGTTCCTGCATCTCGGAAGGGGCTAGACGATACGGCGATCGTGCAACTGGTGCGGCTCCTGGTACTAGGTCGATCCAAAACTCGACTTGTCTTGATGGTGGTATTCCTGGTAAGTCCTCGGGAAATATTTCCGAGTAATCTCTGACGATTGGTATGTCCTCAAGTCGACGTTCTTCGGGTTTCTTCTCGACGACGTGAGCCAGGAATGTGCAATAACCCTTGCGTAGATACTTATGAGCTTTCATGCAGTTTATCGTCTTCAACATCATTTTACACCTTTCGCCTTGAATTGAAAGAATTTCTCCGCTTGGTAGTGGGATACGTACAATCTTCTCGAGGCATACGATTTCGGCAAGATTCTTTGATAACCAATCCATGCCAATAACAATATCAAAACTCCCTAGATCGATGGGTAGAAGGTCTATACTGAATATATGGTTTTCTAAACATAAAGTACAACCCCTAATGACCTCTCTAGTTTCTATTAATTTCCTATTTGCTAATTCAATTGTATAACTTTGATCTAGTTTGCTGGCCTTAACACCGAGTAAGGATTTAAAATCATTCGACACAAAGCTCATATCCGCACCCGAATCAAAAAGTACAGAGGCATAGTGATTATTTATCGGGAACGTACCAGTGACGATGTTCGGGTCCTGGCGTACGTCCCTTGCACCCATCACAAATGCCCTTCCTGGTGCCTGAGCGTTGTTCTGATTCTTCCACTTGGGACAATCCTTCTTGAAGTGTTTCAGGTCACCACATATGAAACATCCCGGTTTAATTCTCCCCATTCGGTTGTTAGTTCGACAAGCTTGAGTGGTGTGACCAAACTTGTCGCATTTTCCACACTTGATGCACACACCGGCATGATGATTTCCACACCTCTTACATCTCGGTAGGCCCCTATCATACTCCTTTCTTTCCACTGTGTTGACTGCAAAAGTTTTCATAGTTCCTTGTTTCTTAAACCCTTGCTTCTCAGACTTGTTACTTGAATTTCCCATCCACTTTCTTTTCTCCCCAGATCTACCTTCCTCGTTCTCCTTCCTCACAAACAATTCATTACGTACCGCATCATCCCTTAGCTTGAATGCTAAAGTTGTAGCACTCTTGGCATCTATTGGATTAGATGATGTTACCATGCTACAAATTTGAGGCGCAAGACCCCACAGATACCTCTCAACGCGCTTATGTTCTGGTGTGAACATATGCGGTACTAGAATCGCCAATTCATTGAAACGGTCGGTGTATCTCGCTACATCATCTCCTATCATCTGTAGGTTCCACATCTCAGTTTCAATCTTTTGCAATTCGTTTCGAGGACAGTATTCCTCAATCATCATGTTTTTCAAATCTTCCCAAGACAATTGGTACGCTGTTTCTCTCCCCAAAGTCTTCATTTGAGTATTCCACCAAGTTAAAGCTTTATCAGTGAGCGCACATGTAGAATATTTCACCATGCAGTCAGCAGTGCATTCACTAATATCAATCACCGACTCCATCTTTTCTATCCATCTCATCAGACCTACTGCACCCTCGGTGCCATTGAAATTACGGGGGTTGCAGGAAAGGAAGGCCTTGTAGGTGCACTTCCTATTTGGAGCATCTGTAGAATTACAAGTCATAACGTCATTAATTCGGATCATGACTATATGTTATGGGTTATTTATTTTTATTACCTCCGGAACCTCCGGAACCTCCTGCTGTACCGCTACCTCCTGCACCTCCTCCGCCGGTACCGCTGCCGTTTCCTCCACCACTATTTCGGTTTGCTTCATACTGCTCCATGGCGGCAGCTACTCGCTGTGCTATGAGTTGTTCCATGTTTGGGGAAATTGTCTCGTTGTTGCCACCAGTAGTGTTACGGGGCGTCCTTCGCTTAGGTGCCATGATGTTCTTTCTAACATATCAATTAAAAAGAAACAACATTATATAATAATAATGATAGATCATGACATAAGGGTACAACAACATCAAACGTGAACAACCATCATTACAACATAAACCATCACATACATAGTTAAAACATACATAGTACATTGTTCCAAAAGACAAGGATACAAAAGGGATGGGTTCTCATGACCACATCAGTACCAAAGTTTTAAACTACATAATGTGCTATGGGCACAACCCGCCCATAATAGGTTTAAAAGAAGAAGTGGGAGTACAACCCAATCATCATGGCAAGTCCCGCCATGACAAAGCTAGCCCTAGCCACAAACTCTGCAGCTAAAGTCCTTTCTTCCAGCGCCTCCACCATGTCTCGGACCATGAGAGTGAACTGCCAGTCCATATCAGCTCTCAACTCGAGGTAGTCAGTGGCACCCTGTATGTCTCGGGTGCTATCTTCCAGAGTCTGTACTCGAGATCCGATCCCTTGACGTAAGCGCATGGTTGCATCCGCATGTGCCCGAATATCATCTAGGAGATCATCAAGACGCTCCTCGTGCGTATGAACGCGTGCTACTAATGTAGGCACTGTGAGCTCCATGGCTTCCCCAGTGTGGGGTAGGGGTGTTGGAGAGTTGGAAGACTCTCCGAGCTCAAAGGTAGATGGGATGCTCTCCATCTCCCTCCAAGGTGCCAGAATACGAGGCATCCAACGGATAGTTCCCACAGTAGGATGGTAGCAGGGTCATTGCTTAGGTGGTTCTTCATCAGTCTCCAAGTTTTCCGGGTCACGGGCTGCTAGGGTTCTTTTGCGCGGAAATCGAACCTTCTTCCTAGCACTCTTTACCCTAACTGGTCCCCCGCTTTTCTTTACGTAGACGATAGGCGGTTCTCCCAGGGTGACATTGGGTGGTGTCGAGCTGCGAACTTGTACTCGATTTTTGGGGCGTGTGGCGGAAAGTTCCTCGTTGGATTCAGGGTCAGAGACGGGGTCAGAGTGTGAATGTGACGACATGCTTGTGACTACAATATCCACATGACATGATGAGTGGTTATGCAATGCTTATGCAATGAAAACATTTTCGTGAGTCATTCAAATTATAGACTAGGTTCCATTTTAGACACCTAGTTCGCTATAATCAATGGCTCTGATACCAAGTTCTTTCACACCCCGCCAAGGCGGAAACGCGAGGCGTAACATTCACTGGTTTCCAAAGCATATGATTACCGCAAACACATACATGTAATTGGATACATAATCGAGTTTAAAATATTTACATTACAAAATATCAACTTGAGTTTACAAAATGTAAAGATTTCGCAAATATGACTCAAGACCATGAGTTATACAAGAGAAATCATCCCGAAAGCCGTATCCACGTGTATGCATGTAACCTACATTGCTAACCTGATGACCACGTTCAATTTCCTGAAAACATACTTAAAAATGTCAACACGAGGTTGGTGAGTTCACAAGTTATTATAAAGAGTTATCATAAACCCAATGTTTAAATCTGATCATTTTCCGATCAAAAATCTTTGTTAAACCTGATCACTTTAACCTGATCAGAACTCTTTTGTTTAAACCTGATCACTTTAGCCTGATCAGAACTCTTTTGTTTAAAACCTGATCACTTTAGCCTGATCAGAACTCTTTTGTTTAAAACCTGATCACTTTAGCCTGATCAGAACTCTTTTGTTTAAAACCTGATCACTTTAGCCTGATCAGAACTCTTTTGTTTAAAACCTGATCACTTTAGCCTGATCAGAACTCTTTTGTTTAAAACCTGATCACTTTAGCCTGATCAGAACTCTTTTGTTTGTATTACCAATGAATATGAATACTAATCCGATCTATTGACCCCATTTGTAAGCTTGCAAGGAATACAAAATAGTATGTAATGTACGAGACCGTAACCAAACCTCAACATTCTATGCCTCCCCTCGCCTTTCTGCGAGTAAGACAATATGCGGTCATTCGGCCATTTGGACCCCTGGTTAGCGCGACTAACCATGACCGGAGGCGTCACCCCCAATAGTACTATTCATAAAATCCCGGACTAAATCCATAGCTAATGGTTACTAATTTATTCCGAGGACTTTAAGCGCTTTATTGTTCCCTCAATACATACATACGGTCAGATCATTAGTTTCATTCATTTACATACGAAAATTCTTTACAAGTATGTTTCCACCCTAAATCATTTCAAAAACTTAGAAAAAAGGGGGGTTTAGTGAAACTCACCTTGACAGTATGAATGCTAGCAAAATTTGAATAATCGGCAGACTCGCCTATCCGTATCCTAATTACACAAGGATAACATACACGTTAAGACTACCCGTCTTAAACGCAAGTTGTTCACTCGACTTAGCAGATCTGATTGCTTTTGTTTTAATTATCTTTTTAGTTTTTCCAATATTTGTTTCATTATAAAATAGTTCTAAGTTACTGTCCCATGGGGCTGATGAACAGGTATCGAAACTTCCTTAGTTTCGATTGAATAGAACAGATGTCGAAACTTCCTAGTTTCGATTGAGTAATAGGTATCGAAACTTCCTAGTTTCGATTAAGTAAACAGATATCGAAACTACCTAGTTTCGATTGAGTAATAGGTATCGAAACTACCTAGTTTCGATTGAGCAAAACAGGTATCGAAACTCCTAGTTTCGATTGAACCACAGGTATCGAAACTCCTAGTTTCGATTGAACAACCGGTATCGAAACTCCTAGTTTCGATTGACAGGTATCGAAACTCCCAGTTTCGATACAACAGGTATCGAAACTCCTAGTTTCGATTACTGCACTTTGATTGACAGAATTCGTCCTGTATATTTTTATGTTCAAATCTTGAATTTGACACACTTTTCTTGTTATCTTACTTGCGTTTGAACGATTTGTATGTTTAGCTATGGTTTTAAAGAAGATGAAATGGATAATATTGAGTTTTTACCTCAAACAGAAAATGGTGATTTTTAGAGAAACAGAGAATGATATTGAGCTCCTTAGTTTGATTCTTGAGAAAAACACTTGGAACTCTTCTTATAGCACCGAAATATGGTGGATTTCGCTTTAAAACTGGACTTCGACTTGAAGGAGAATTGGGAAATTACCGTAAGAAAATGAGAAGTATGAAAGGGATTGTGAGATTTCGACTGAGGAGGTATGGTTTTTATCTGAATTTGAGTGAATTACCAAGTGGGAGAATGGCTCCCCTGACTTTCGGCCGAGAAAGTCAAGGAAGTGGTTTGGGGTTAATGATAACGAAATTTAAGTATTAATTTATTAATGGTATTAGTATCAATTAGAGTTTTAAAGGGGTAATTTAATTCGGTTTAGATTCTTCACGGTATTATAATTTTTAACCTGTTTATGGCTCGTCGAAGAAATGTTTTGAAATCTTGGTTCAACGTAAATTTTGTGTAATATATATATATATATATATTTGTATATTTTTCTGGTTATTTAATTAAACCATTAACGTTCGTATTTAGTCGGGTTATACTGCTTACTTTTTCTAGTAATTCTTTAAGATTTACTAGACTTGGAATAACTCTTTTGCTAGACTTCTTGACTTTACTTAGTCAAAATAAAATATCAGGAAATAATAAATATGAACGTGCGTTTATGTAATGTGGATATTGACATGAAGTGCTGGGTGTCACATCAAGATCTGCCTCGTGTTGGATATCACTGCTGAAATCAGCCACAAAGTCCGCCAGTGCTTGAGACTTTATTGCTGTTCTAGGTTCGTACATGAGGTCATGGGCGCTAAGCTTGACTGGCCATTTAGCCATCCTTCCTGACATCTCTGGCTTTCTTAAGACACACTTAATAGGGTAGTTAGTCTTAACATGAATAACATGAGTTTCAAAATAATGTTTTAGTTTAGTTGATGCCATTATTAAAGCTAAAATTAATTTTTCTAAATGAGAGTACCTGGTTTCCGCTGGTAGCAAACTTTTACTTACATAATATACCGGATGTTGTTGTCCTTCATGATCCTTGACTAACACAACACTTATAGTGCTTCAGGATACTGCCAAGTATAGGGATAATGGTTCATCGTCTTCTGGTTTCATCAGTAGATGAGCTGATGACAAGTATTCCTTCAATGATTGGAGTGCTTGTTCATGATTCTGTTCCCATTTGAATCTCTTGTTCTTCTTTAGGATGTCGTAGAATTCCTTGCATTTTTCTGAGGATCTTGATATAAATTTGTTGAGTGCTGCTACTCTGCCAGTTAGTCTATGGACATCCTTTGTGTTTGCTGGGGATTTCAGGTTGATGACAGCTTTGATTTGTTCTGGACTGGCTTCTATTCTTCTTTTGGTCACCATATAGCCTAAGAACTTTCCTGCCCTCACTCCGAAGTGACATTTCGAAGGGTTCAGCTTCATATTGAATTGGTCCAGAATATCAAATGCTTCTTTAAGGTCCCTGAGATGATCCTCAGCTCTCTTTGATTTTACCACCATGTCGTCTATGTAGACCTCCATGGTGTCCCCTAGTTTCTCTTTGAACATCATGTTCACCAGTCTTTGGTATGTAGCACCTGCATTTTTCAAACCAAAGGGCATAGCAATATGACAATAAATACATGTAGGAGTCATGAACACAGTGTCCTCCTGGTCTGAGGGTTCCATCTGAATTTGTTGGAATCCTGATGAAGCATCCACGAAAGTAAGCATTTCGTGGCCTGCTGTGGCGTTGACCATAGAGTCAATGTGTGGTAGTGGGAAGGGGTCTTTAGGACACGCCTTGTTGAGGTCCGTGTAGTCTACACAAACTCTCCACTTCTAGTTCTTCTTCTGGACTACTACTACGTTGGCTAGCCACCTTGGGAATTTTACTTCCCTTATCATTCAAGACTTGAGAAGTCTTTCCACCTCTTCTTGGATGATTACGTTTCTCTCAAGAGCAAATTTCCTTCGCTTTTGAAGTATTAGCCTGAAACTTTTATCAATTCCAAGTTTATGAGTTATGATATCTTGGGATATACCTGTCATGTCCTCGTGCTTCCATGCGAAGGTTGCTTTTCTGCCCTTCAGGAAGTTAAGGATATCTTTTTCAATATCTTCAGGGATATTGCTCCCTACAAGGATCTTTACATCTAGATTTTCAGCATCCAGGGATACCTCTTTAACATCCTGCTCTTTAGCTTCTAGAAGATCCCTGGCCTGCTTTGTTAATTGCTATGCTTGCCTGGTTTTGACGGAGGCTTTCATCGAAGAAGTGTTGCAATTCTTAGCCTCTTGCTGATCACTGTTAATCTTCACTACTCCCCAAGGGGTTGGCAATTTGACACACTGATGGTATGTTGAGGGCACCGCCTTCATATCGTGTATCCATGGCCTTCCTAAAATGATATTATAGCAAGACAAAGAATCTATTACACAAAATTTTTGAATAGAATTTACCCCTTCAATGTATATCGGTAATTTTATCTCTCCGACTGTGCTTTTGACTTCTCTGCTGAACCCTACCAGCACTAAGGATTTTGAAATAATTTCAGAATCCAGGATCCCCATTCTCTTCAGGATTTCATGCTGAATTATGTTCACCGAGCTCTCTCCGTCAATCAGTATTCTCCGGATGAAGTGGTTTGTAATGTATAGTGTAATCACCAGGCCATCGTGATGAGGATCCTGTACGTCATTTCTGTCATCTTCGTCGAAACATATCACCTTTTCTTCAGTTAAGCTGGAGGACCTGATAGGTCTGTCCCCATTCTCCGTTTTTGCTTCTTTGGCATTTCTTTTTGCTGCAGAGTAAGAAGTACCACAAATGTCAGATCCACCAGATATAAACCCTATTACCTTGGCATCCGGCGGCGGGGATTTTGCTCTTTGCGGGATCCTATCATGATCATTGGTCTTGTTCTTTCCTTTTCCTAGAAATTCTTTGAGATATCCCTTGCTTAGGAGATAGCTTATCTCCTTCCGCAAAGCAATACAATCCTTAGTTAAATGGTCAAAGTCTTCGTGGAATGCACACCACTTGGACTTGTCTTTTCCACCTGGGTTCCTCTCAAACTTGCAAGGCCACCTGGCTTTTTCTCCAAGATCCTGCATAGCAAATAGCAAACCAGTCGTATCAAGAGAAAAACAGTATTCATACAACTTAGGATATTCCTCTTCGTCCTCGTTGTCTTCTAGAGCATTGACCCTGTGATTGTCCGGCTTAGAATACGGCTTGGACCTGTATGACTTGAAAGGTGCGGGTTCAGCTTTCCGGTTAGGTTGAGTGTAGCTTGTCGGAGCATTCACTCTTTGCTGGATCTTTTTATCATCTTCCAGCCTAATAAACCTCAATGCCCGATTCCTGACTTCATCAAGGTTCCTACAAGGATTCATAACAAGGTCTTCGTAAAATTGAGAATCCTTCTGTAGCCCCATATTGAAGGCCTGGACTGCAGTGGCAACGTCAAGATTCAGGATATCCAGGGATTCCCGACCAAATTTGCTGACATAGTCTCAGAGGGATTCTCCGGGATTCTGAATTATCCTGTATAAGTCACTTGTTAACCTTTCAAAAGTTCTACTGCAAGAGAATTGATTGTGAAACATGTTAATTAAATGAGCAAATGAAGTAATGGAATATGGAGTAACATTAAGTAGCCATTTTAAGGCTTATCCTGTTAAGGTAGAGCCGAAGCCCTTGCACAAACAAGCTTCCTTTAGGTCTAAAGGGATGGGGTTGACTTCCATCCTTTCTCTGTATTGTGCCACATGTTCCTCAGGATCTGTAGTTCCGTCATATAGTTTCATGTTGGGAATCTGGAAACGCTTGGGGATCTCAGCATCACATAATGGTGGAGCGAATCTGGAGATCCTATGACTGGTAGAGGATATCTCCGGTATAAGTTGGACCACACCTGGTACACTAGAGATCATCTCTCTCAACTTCTTTAACTCCTTGGCCATGGACGGAGTGAGTCCTGTCTCCTGCACAAATTCGTTAGCATTTGAAAATTGATTGAATGTGTTACCGTTCTCAGGATTTCAGAATGATGACACTGGAGTAACTCCAAGATCCTGATTTGTCGTAACTCTGATAGCCGGGGTAGGGCCAACTGCAGTAATCCCTGTTTGCATGGGAAGGAAATCTCCCTTGTGGATTTCTGAGGATCCTGAATAATTGAAATCCAAGATCCTTGGTTGCATTGGGGTCGTCACTTCCACTAGTTTCTTCGATTCCTTAACTTTCACAATCTCCCGAAACAGTGCTTGGTTAGTCTTCCTCTGTTGTTCCATTTGTTGTTTCATCTCCAAGAACATATCGAGGATATCGTTGTTTGATATAATCACAGGTCCACCAGCAGCTATTCTGGATCCCAAAAAACCCGCATGAGTAGTTTTCTTCGGCTGATTAATACTTTTTTTTTGAAATGGAGGAGGAGGAATAGGGTTGACCAAGCCAGAGCTCGAAGACGGAGCAGAAATATAAATGTTTTTGGATTGGGACGACATTTTTGAAATCAGTTTAGAAAGATAATGATTGAACACAAATTTTAGTAAAGATTTGAAGAAAAAAGCACCACTTGCCCCACGGTGGGCGCCAAATTGTTTTGGGTAAAACTTAATATGACTAACTTTGTAACCAAATTTCGTTTGTGAGGTAGTGTGCTTGTAAAATCAGTGTAAAACAAGGTAAGAACGTAAAAAGTGACACAGATGTTTACGAGGAAAGCCCTTGATCGTTCAGGATCTCCGGCATAAAACCTCGGGAGGTGACAATCGACACCTGCCTCGTTACTTCAATAAATGGTAAAGAATTACAAGTGTTGAGCAGCAAATGATCGATATCTAAGTGTTACAAGACTGATTGTGAGTGTATTCTATTGCTAAGTGCGTTGTTGTGTTTTTTCTAATCGACCAAGCTGCTGATTTTATACAGAGATCATACTAACTAACTATCCGAGAATCCCGGAATCGACCAGGTCTTCAAATATGACCGTTAGAGGTCGTTCTACGCGTCTTTTACACGCTTATTTCAACTTCCAGACCGATTCTCTAGGGATTAAATTGACTTCACGGGTTTTACCTGCGTATTGATCAAGATAGAGGAAAGATACAACGGTTAGATAATAAGGAAATTAAGGATACCGAAACCTGTCAGGATACCAAAGTATGTTGAAGATCCAGGATCCCTCTTTGTAAAATGACCCCTAACAAATGCTATCCCAAATATTTAAATCAAAGGTATATAGCATTTATGTAAATCTTTCTAACATGCATACCAGCCCAAAACATTTAAAAAGGGCCTTTATAGAACTCACCTCTAACTTCCTTCTCCTTCACACAATTCTTTCGTGCTAATGTAAATAGCACAACGACTGGGACCAGGGTCCTAAGTCATTATAACATTACTTAATCATAAGTTCCTAGTTTAACCAAGCCATTAGGAACTAGGTAGAACCTAACCTCAAAACTATCTCCTGCGTATTGGGGTCGAAAAAAGGAAACCGGACTTCTCCATGCGAACCGGGACTTCTAGGCATGCTTACCGAGGCTAACTATGTGTGTTTGTATATGTGTTTGCTGTGTGGAAGTGACTAAAACTGAGCTCTAGGTCCAACTATTTATAGGTTGGTCCTCCAACCCGTAGCGGACCGCTAAGACATAGTGTGGCGGTCTGCCACCCGTTGAGGCGGCTTATTCTGGATTGGGGACCGCTATGCTTCTTTGTGACGGACCGCTAAGGATTGTTGCGGCTGGTGGACCGCTAAGGATCCAATGACGGTCCGCTATCAGCCTTCTACGCGTCAGTTTTCAACGCTTAGTCACCTGACACGTGGCTTCTCCTGAGTAATCCCTTGCTCCCTACGTAGCGGACCGCTATCCCTTTGGTGGCGGTCCGCCACCCATCCAACTTTCCAACTTTCTAAATTTTTATTTTCAGCCCCTGAACTTTGAATCAATTGCATTACAACCCTTTGTACTTTAACATAATGTCGTTTAAACCCCCCCTAGGGTTCATTAATTGACCATTTCAACCCTTATACTTATAATTTTTTTTTTGAAAATTGGGGTGTTACATCAGGGCATGGATCAGGTCATGTTCGGGGCATGAATTGGGTCATGGTTCGGGTCATGGTTTGGGCAATGAGTTCGGTCATGGGTCGGGCCATGGTTCGGGTCATGAGTGGGGTCATGTTTTCGGTCATTATTTAAACAAAATAATTCCATTATTTGAAGGAATGAAAAAAAAAACCTCTCCCCCAAGGAATTTAAATCATTAGAAGGGAAAGAATCACATTTCTTATGTATTGGTCAATTTCATTCCTATATGATTACCAAACATGTTTTTTTTCATTCCAACGCAATGACCCATTTTATTTCACCATACATTCATACGTATCAAACACTACCTAAGTGTCGTGTTATCCATGCTCAAGTAAATAATTAGATATACCCGGTTGAGATATTTATATTTGTGATATTAGTACCTTCATTTGGATTGCAATTTGTCTATTTGGAAGAATGGTTCTTTATTCAGAAGTTTTATTATTTTTTATTTTTTTAAATTACACAAATGATTGACGTGGTTTATATAAAATAATATTTTAGTCTCTAAATATAAATATTACATCAATGTTCATATAGGTTTTATTAGACCTAATGTAATAGTGTGTTAGTATAGGGTTAAGAGTGTAATATTATGATAAATAAATAACACCTCTATTGTAAAACCTAATCTATTCCATTCCAATACAATCACATTACAAGGCTTATCTTGGTATCACAGCTTAGGTTACAACCCACCAGAAATAGCCGCCGGCGGGGCGGCCGACCGGCTACCGTCGCCGCCCCACCCAAAACCTCTTTACACCTTTATTTACATGCTTTCAATAACAACTACCTTTTACATGCTTTCAATACCAAATACCTTTCACCCCAACTAGATCTAAGCCACCACCACCACAAACAACCACCAAAAACCACTGCCGCTTCCAACAAACAACAACAACAACACTCGCTGAAAACCCTCATCTCAGCCGCCGTTACCAACAAATTGCTAGGGTTCTCATAAAAAACCTGCAAAAATGGAACCCTAGCCGTCGTCGCCACAATGCGACACTACTGTCTTGCACCGCTATACAACAGCAGAACGTCGGCGAAGGAAAAAGGGGAAGAACTCGGGCTAAACCAAGGGAAAGAAGCAGGCAACAGTGCTATGGCTACACACGTACTCGCACAACCAAGTACACGTACACCAGAGTACTTGCCCACATAAGTTCGCGCAAAAACTATGCGAGTACTCTCCAATAGTGGCGGCGACGATGACGGATCTCATGACGGGGTGAAAAGAAAGAAAGGAAGACAAAATTGGGGATAAAAGGCGCTGGTGAAGCTGATGGGAGTTTAGGATTAGAAAATGGCGTCTCTTCTAAATGCATAGCCCTCATCAGCCCTTGAGAAGGAGGTTAATGGTTCTGGGTTAATCAACCATTTGGGCCATTATCTCTTAACAACAAAACATGGATACTGGACTGGACCTGGTTGAAGAACAAAAAAAATTGTTTTTATATTTAGTTTTTACATTTCAAGCTTAATCTCTCCCGAGCTTAGCTTGTGCGAGAATATTAGACCTGATGTAATAATGTGTTAGTCTACAGTTAAGAGTGTAACATTATGGTCTATAAATACAACTATTGTAAACCTTAATCTATTCCATTCCAATACAATCACATTACAAGGCTTATCTTGGTTTATCTGTTTAAATTTTGTCTTGAATTTAGTCCTTAGTGACAAATCATGTTAAAATATATTGTTAAAAGGAGTTGAAATGATAATTTAATCATTTGATTAAAAAAATCATTTCATCTCTGATAGCAAATCAGAAGAAAGAATGAATAGAAGGAAAGATTTCTCACAATTTGGGTATCTCATTAGGACTGAAATTGGCCGTTAAATACAGTTCATGAACTAACAGAAGTTAGTTGGTCAATGTACACATCAAGTCCCTCAACAATACAAAAAGACATAAATGGCTAAACTATTACAAATTTCAAGAATTACATTTTTAGTCCTCTAACTATTATTTTCATAACAATCTCGCTCCCCTCACTCGTCATTCCCTAAAACACACAAATCAAACTTTCTTGCGATCTACACCCATCTATTGCAACACACGTGAGCTAGACTAGACAATAGCAAAATCAACCCTTGTCCAAATCAAATGCATAGCTAAATCAATATTAAAAAAACCCTATTCTTCACAAAGATGCACTACATATCTAATCAATTAAACCTATAAATCTCTCAAAACACATACATAACTTCATAGTTCATACTTATACACACATCTTGATGGTAGTGGTTTTGTCTTTTTTGTGCATCATCATAGTCTCACTCATTCAAAAGAGTCATTCACCATTGATCAAAAGGATTCCAAGCCCGGTGATAAGATTTCTCCATTTGATTTTCCAAAATATTCTATTTGTTTGCTTACTTATTTAAATCCATCATTAATTATCAGCTAGATATCAATAAATATTAAGTATCATTAGCTACCGTGTCCTGAGGATCGACACTTGGTTCTTGCCAAAATCATATTGTGTATACGATGGTATATCTAATCCTAATTAAAAGGGAAGGTTCTGAAAGATATTATGAGTAGGATGTTTACATTTGAATTTCAAATGGTTGAGTCTTTTGTATTTGAGTCTAGATAGGTGTAACATCCCGGTTTTTTTAGAAGTAAGAGATTAAGGTATATATATGTGTATATGTTGTAACATAATGGACGGAATGTTACGAGAACGTAACGAGATCTAACCAAAGGTGTAGTAACAGGTTTCTTTGTATATAGATAAACCTAGAAGTGGTGGCGAGTAATTAAAAAGACTTTAAAGGGGTTATTACTAAAAATACTAGACGGGCCAAGCCCGTGGAGCCGGAGTCGCGTGAGGGGCCAAGCCCGGTCCAAAGGACACCCCTTTTGGGGTATTACGCATGGGGGAGACTCCCCATTTGAAGTCTACGGCTACCGAGAACAAGGAGAGGGAGGAGGAGGCCGATCGTGGTGTTTCTTGTCCGGATCAAAGTATAATCATGAGCCTCTAACCATTGTATATGTGATTTAGACCCCGTTTGATCATGATAATCATTTTTATGATTCTAGGGTTTCATAGGGGACGAGTGAAGGAAGGAGACGAGTTCTTGGTGATTCGATTCGCACGAGTCACTCGGATCAAAGGTATAATCCCTATATCCAGTGCATATAATTGTTTTTCTCGTTTGAAACTTGTGCATGTCAAGTGGGAGTTGGTCGAAAACCCTAGAGTACTAGGGTGGGGGGTTATGGGCGTACGACTAGGGAACGGGGAAGCCGTAATCCACGCAAGGCGGCCGACGGTGGTTCTGGGCGGTCACGGCAGTCCCCCTAAGGGGCTGTGCACGGTTGTAATGACGCGAGGAGGTGACGACAACAACAAAGGGAGGCCACAAGGCTGTGGTGACTTGGGGGTGGCGGTGTTCCGGAAGATCACGGAAACAGCCCTAGGAATCGGACGGTGTTATTGTCGAGCCGGCCAAGGGTGGGTGAAGCGCGGAGGGGCGCAATAGTGCGTAGTGATGAACGAAGGTGGGGTTTGGCGAGCTCGGGGACCCGGTGTGGAGCCGAATATAAGTTTGGACGTCGGGAACGTGGAAGGGGGGGTTTACACAACGCATGAACACCATGCATGGTGCCATGCATGTGCATGTGGCCTTGCGCGACGTGGGGTTAGTCGTGTAGGTGAAGGTTTAACGTCGGGTCATGTGGTTGACTCGTGATTTGTGTGCATTATAGGTGCGAGGTAGAAAGGCGGGCACGGGGAGTTAGTGAGCTCTAAATAACGAGGTGTGTCGAGCAAAGGTGAGTTTCTATGGCACTTTTAACTATTTTTATGTTTTGGGCATGAATACATGTAAAATGTGTTTTACTAAATGAATTCATGCATAGACGATATTCCAGTGAAAAAATATATATTTTTAATAGTCTTTATGCCAGTATGTGTGTATCAGCTATTTGTGTCACGTACTTAATAGTCGTGGCATGAGATCAAGCGTAAGCTTGATATTGTGTTAACGTTAGTCAGCGGGATATTGAGTCTGGTATTAGTCATGTAACATCCATGATTTTCTGATACTATTTTATTTTATTTTTTACGATAATGACACTCCATTTCAAACCCGTACTTGCCCGACCAAAATATGCCACACTAATTATTATTTTAACAAAGTTTCAACCTTATTTTAACATATTATTTCCTATCACATATATACAGTATATGTATATATTTGTTATACTAATTAAATCAAAAGTGTAACTTATAGACTTTAATCATGTAATTTTTCCCCTTTTATATATCATATAGATATATGTATATAGGTATATTCATAAATATATGTATGCAAATATGTTTATATATTTTAATTTATTAATTAAACCACGAAGGAGTATTTTGCTTGGTATTAAGCAAATATATATTTGGCATTTTTAAATAAATCATTTTAAATCTATAATAAAATTAGTTTTTATAAAAAGAAAAATCAATTATATATAAACACAAAAGAATAAAGGTAAATAAACCTAGTTTGTACCCCTCTTCAAGCCCTTGAACCCCAATTACCATTTGAACTCCAAAATGAACCCCCTTGACTTTGCTAATTTGGAGTTTTCTTGGTTTGAAACTTCTCCTCGTCAATTTTGACTTTAGGAAAGTCAACAGGGATGAAATCAGTTTCAAATTCCCCGCATTCAAGTGTAATAACTTGTCCAAATCGTGCAAAGACGTTACTCGACCTGTTTCTAATGACATTAACGAATCAATTTAACCAAATTAATGATTTGATTTCAAATACAAACCCGTAACCGTCCCACACTCAAACGCAAATCAAATCGTCCATTTTACGTGAAATTGAGACTGTACAATGTGTCTATCATCATTGCGACACCTCCCTTTTGCTCGGGGAACACTCAAATCTAACTCATACATCTCTGGAACACGAATCTCAGTTGAAGAACTCAAACTCGAAACCCCTCAGTCGATCTCACCCATTTCAAGTAAATTTTGTACCCAAATACTCGTTTTGATCTGGCGAATGAAAGCCCTATGATTGGATTATCGATCGTTTGTCCAAATCGAGAAATTTGGGAGGCTAGGGTTTGGTTACCCGATTAGCGAAGATAATGGTCTGGATCTGCTTGTTATCAATTAAATGATCCCACCTTTGTCAAGGCTTTAAGCCCAGTTCAACCGGTTAAGACATATGACATACACATACAAGGTCGCGGGTTCAAGACCAAGCCCCGCACCTTTTTGCGCGAAGTCTTACCCTGAAACCCGACCCCTCACAGTTCTTGATTATCAAATAAACCACCGACCCTAATAACATTAAGGACACTTGGGTCCAGTGGTTGCGCGCCCTTGTTACCTCCGGGCAGATCCGATTTCGAGACACGGGGACTGCCCCATTTTGTTTCTTTGTTTAAACATTGAGTTTTAATTTTAAAATTTATATAAAAACTATTTTATAAAGCCTACGAAACTCAGAATTATTTTATGCATTCAAATTACTAAAATTTCAAGTGTAACCAGTTTATTAGGGTTAAAAACTAATAAATGTTTAGCTAATATATATATATATAATCAAAACTATAGATTTATAGAATATAAATTGTACACGAACTTAATTATTTATAAACCCTTTTCCTTGTTAAGAAACTTAATAACTTTTTATTATAATTTATTTTATAAAACTTTAAACACATAGTTCACTCTTTTTATTAAAAAAATCAATTATGACTTATTTAATTATTCGAATTAGAACTTTATGTTTCAAAATTTGGTTTAATTTACTTACGTCGTTAAACTATTTATTGTTTAAACCTTCGTTTAGATACTAAATAATTAGGCCATGTCATTAATATTTTTACTAAATAAATAAAAGGTTTATTTATTTATCCAATTAACCATTTATTCAACTTTTTATTTTGCAATTATTCTTTCATTTATTTACAAACAGGAGCAATCCCCTTACTTAATTATTTATTTATAAATAAAAGCATACCAATAAATTATTTATATATACATTAATCCACATGTTTGAAAAATATATGAAACCCTATGTTCGTACACACATACTTTATACAAGGAATTTCATAAGCACCATTTGAGACTCAAACAAGTACCCGCCCTATTTAATCAAGTACACAACCAATCCCTTTTATACATTAGGACCTCCTTTATGTCTTGCGAAACCATTATTGATACACTTATACTATTAAAACATAGGTTAATCTTGAGATTAGCCAAATCATTTGTGCAACAACAACAACAACATATTGTGTGATATTCAGCTACTTATTTGCGATGTGAGTTTACATAGCCCCTTTTACATATTTACATCTTTGGGGTGAAACATGATTACATTCAAACTATTTGCAATTATTACAATTCAAACATTATGATCATGTGTGAAATTTGTGCCTTATGCTTGAACACTATTAGTGCAAACTACATTTACATACTTTTTGTGCATAGTGCAAGTGCAATCATTAACTCAATACAAGCCGACGGTATACAATGATAGATCTGTTGAGTCTGACCAACCCACCCGGTTAGGGTGATTGTTGCCGAAAACACTTAAGGATAACGGTTGTGTTATGCCTATCAGTCACAAGGTTTGATTATGCGCCCCAGTTTTATCTATAGTGGTTCTCCATAATTACCTTATTAAACCATGTATCATATGGATTGTACACAAACTTTTGATATTAGTTGTGGTGTCAAAACCTATGTATGCTCACCAACTATTTTTAGTTGACTTTGTTTTCATCATGTTTCAGGTATTAATATTGAGATCATATGCAAGGTGCTACACATATGATTAAGGATCTAGTTAAACAATCAAATGAACATTAAGGGTGTACATTGTTTCTGTTGTATGTATATATATGTTTTGTTTGGACAAGAGTTATGGAAACTTGGAATTTATTAATATATGAAACTTTAGTTGATCATGTGCTTATGAAGAGTCTACACGTCCGCCCCGACGTATTCCGTCGTCGATTGGGTTGTGACAGATTGGTATCAGAGCCATGGTTATAGGGAATTAGGTTATTCGAAACCAATGCCCTAGTCTATAACCTTAGGATACCCCCTTGTGTGATTATCCTACATGTTATTTTAGGTGTTGCATTACATGACACAATACATGTTA
The DNA here is from genome assembly GCA_023525975.1 of Smallanthus sonchifolius. Classification (NCBI taxonomy): domain Eukaryota; kingdom Viridiplantae; phylum Streptophyta; class Magnoliopsida; order Asterales; family Asteraceae; genus Smallanthus; species Smallanthus sonchifolius. The sequence goes on along the minus strand of CM042030.1, from coordinate 21,774,213 downwards.
TTTTACGTGCTACATTACTTGATAACTTACATGTTTACAAAAGAATTGCTATTCATGTAATACCTTATTTGTCACACTGTTTGATTACATGCCACCTAGTTGATTCCATGAAATGTCATCCTAAGCTTTACTATACACTCATTTTTATCTAAGACTTCATACACCCTCATCTTTACACATTGAGAATTATGTCACCGTCATCATTTGTGAACAAAACTTAAACCCTTGGGCCTATTGCCCATTAATAAAGAAACTAAAGGAGCTCACTTACCCTCCAAGAAGAAGAAACCTCCTCGAGTAAACGAACCTCACCGTTGGTCCACAAAGCCCAGTCCATAATGATTCTCATCATGACCATGGGCCCAAACAATAGTGTTATTAGTACATGATGGCTGGAAGAGTGGGTGTAGACCCCATAAGAGATTCTGACTAAGGAAAGACTGGGTACTTAAGTATGTCCCTTGTGACCCACCCCTCTTTCCTAGGAATTCTCTTCATGGGTACACTACTTATAGGTCAAGTGTTACTTCTAACATACTATTGTGAAAACCCGGTGTTTTGACTAGTCAAACTCTGAACTCATAAAAACTTCTGTACTTAACATTTAGTATCTTATTATCACTTACAATCTTTTTCTTTTCCTACTAGACATGGACACCTACCCTCCTCCCTCCCCGGTATACTACCCCGAGACAGAGTCCGAAAGGGAGGAAGGCATCGGATCCCCATCACTAGACCACCGGTCACCGACACCTCAGCTGCAAGATCCATGTTTGACATAAGGGCAGATTAGCTTATGAGCACCGGCCTGAGACTCCGAGCATCTGAACCACCTCCATCAAGAAACCCTTATCAAGCACCTCACCTACACAACCAGCTACCATCCCCTATGAGAGAACCTTACCTAGCACCCGACCCATACCACCCAAACCCAGGAGCAAGGCAGACCATGGAAACCACCATTGCTATAGGAGTTCCAGCTGATGCCACTCACAATATGTGAGGAGCACAGAGTTTCTGAGGCAAGGAATGAAGCACGGGATAAGGCACGACCTCCTGGGGCAACGGATAGACAACCTGTTGGGTCAAGTGTGGTACCAGGAGGACCTAATTGCAAATCTAGGTACCCACATTGACATGATGGAAAGAGACCGGGAAATATTTGACGCACTTACGGAAGCAGCTAGAGATGAGGCCCGGTTTGCTATACGAGTAACCATAACAATGTTCATCTTGGTGTTCATCTGCTTCCTGGTGGAAAGCTACCTAAGGCGTTAGCCAGATTCTCATTCTTGTCTTTACATTCCCATTCGAAACCGCTACTTTATGTTGGAATAAGTTTTTAACATTTTATCATTTAATGTTGAGTTTTATATTACAATGCCATCCCTCGTTGATTTAACGTTGTAACTATGAGATACATCCGTCACGTTTTCACTTGTTTATTAATTTACAAACCAGAGTAAATTTCAATTACTTGTTCATTAACTTAGAAAAAAGCACAAATCAGTTATTCACATACACATTATTCTAAATATCTACAAAACCTTCTCATTATCTTGCACCTCCGGAAATGTATGAGCTTACTAGAAACTTCAAGAAGATGAATCATTTCGCATAGGCGTTAACCGTCTATATAAAAAAAATATATATATTTAAAACCCAACTACCTACATTATACATGAACTCCAAGCAACACGCTTGTCCGCAAAACTCGATCACCTACGAAATTCGATAGTTTACATTATTCATGCAATTCGATTACTTACATATGAACGTTCACAATATACATGAAACTAAATTGTTTACATTATACACGAAACTTGATTGATCACATTATACACAAAAACTTCTTTGTTTGCAACATGCGTGATACTAGATTTTTCACATTATACATGAGACTTAGTTGTTTACAACATACGTGATACTAGATTATTTACGTTATACATGAAACTTGAGTGTTTGCATTACACGCGAAACTAGACTGTTTACGTTGTTTGCAATTAATTGTCCACTGTATACGTGAGGCATGATCAATCACTTTATCCATGAAAGTTGATAGCTATAAACTTTGAGCTACTCGGGGTTTGACGTATTCTTGTTCAAACACGAGAAAGCTATAAACTTTGAGCTACTCGGGGTTTGACGTATTCTTGTTTAAACACTAGGGAGCTATAAACTTTATGAGTAATATTGAGGATTATGCCATCTACCTAGGACAACCATATATGGGGTTGTGCCACATTGTTACTCTTTAGTTTTCTGATTGACTATACTATCTAGAGACACAATTAGTTAATAGCAACTCATACGTGGAAACAATAGTTATGATTTAAGTGATTTTGTGTCCCCTCTTGACCCGCACACAATGGGATGATCTATACAGACCATGCGGCAATTTGAGTAATTACGGGTGCACACGTAATTATAAAGGTCAGCGCATGGAAAACATAGTAAATTATGTCATGTGTTATGACATAAAACCTATCGTGATATATAGTAACGAAACTAATGAGATATGATAAGGGCATGGTGGATACGCCGCTGGTACTTCCTATATATAAGTGTTTCTGTCATATTATCAGAAGTGGCGTTGTTCGTGTCACATAAGGTCTTATGTCATTTTGACCTTGACTAATGGTTACGAAATCTCTTGTCCAATAACGTATCTTGAACATATTAGACTACATCCTAAACAAGTTTTAAACATCAAATTCTCATCGTCCTTGCTTCAAGTGATGCATTCCATCCTTGGAATTCAAAACATTCTGTGACAGTTTTCTCCTTAATTATCTTCAAACTAAATCATTCATGCCCGACCTTGAGTAACATACCTAAATCTTGTTTTCAATCGTACTCCTTAAACCAATTTTCAAAGTTCATTGATAATCCAAACGTGGCCAGAGTTTACTTGGGAACGTGAGGATCAAATGAAGCTCGTGAACCCACCTCCTTTTCCTGATTCAATAACCTCCAACAGTTGAATTTTGGGACGAAATTCCCTCAACTTGGGGATACTGTAACATCCATGATTTTCTGATACTATTTTATTTTATTTTTTTACGATAATGACACTCCATTTCAAACCCGTACTTTCCCGACCAAAATATGCCACATTAATTATTATTTTAACAAAGTTTCGACCTTACTTTAACATATTATTTTCTATCACATATATAGTATATGTATATATTTGTTATACTAATTAAATCAAAAGTGTAACTTATAGACTTTAATCATGTAATTTTTCCCCTTTTATATATCATATAGATATATGTATATAGGTATAGGGGAGGGTTCCAGAGAAAACCACAAGTTAGGCGAAAACCGAGAAAACCATTAAAAAAATCAATTTTACCCAATCATATAATAATATTTTTTTTTGTTTTTATTTTATTTTATTTTTATTTATTTATAAGAGTATCAATGTAATATTAAACATTTTTATCAAAAAACATTTTTACACATAGTGTTACGTATACGTAAACATAAAACAAAAAAATTGTGTTTACGTATACGTAAATCAAAAAAATTATTTTTGGATACGTATACGTAAATAAAAAAAATTGCCTAAAATGATGTGGTTTTCTCAGTTTTCGCCTAACTTTGTGGTTTTCTCTTGATCCCTCCCCTATAGGTATATTCATAAATATATGTACGCAAATATATTTGTATATTTTAATTTAATAATTAAACCACGAAGGAGTAATTTGCTTGGTTTTAAGCAAATATATATTTGGCATTTTTAAATAAATCATTTTAAATCTATAATATAATTAGTTTTTATAAATTTATAAAAGGAAAAATCAAATTATATATAAACACAAAAGAATTAAGGTAAATAAACCTAGTTTGAAACCCTCCCCCCCCCCCCCCCCCCTTCAAGCCCTTGAACCCCAATTACCATTTGAACTCCAAAATGAACCCCCTTGACTTGCCAATTTGGAGTTTTCTTAGTTTGAACCTTCTCCCCGTCGATTTTGACTATAGGAAAGTCAACAGGCACAAAATCCATTTCAAAATCCCCGCATTCAAGTGTAATAACTTGTCCCAATCGTGCAAAGACGTTACTTGACCTGTTTCTAATGACATTAACGAATCAATTTAACCAAATTATTGATTTGATTTCAAATACAATCCCGTAACTGTCCCACACTCAAACGCAAATCAAATCATCCATTTTACGTGAAATTGAGACTGTACAATGTGTCTATCATCATCGCGAAACCTCCCTTTTGCTCTGGGAACACTCAAATTCAACTCATACATCTTTGGAACACGAATCTCAGTCGAAGAACCCCCTCAGTCAATCTCACCCATTCCTCAACCATTTTAGGTAAATTTTGTACCCACAAACTCGTTTTGATCTGGGGAATGAAAGCCCCATGATTGGATTATCGATCGTTTGTCCAAATCGGGAAATTTGGGAGGCTAGGGTTTGGTTACGCGATTAGGGAAGATGGTGGTCTGGATCTGCTTGTTATCAATTAAACGATCCCACCTTTGTCAAGGCTTTAAGCCCAGTTCAACAGGTTAAGACATATGACATACACATACAAGGTCGCGGGTTCGAGGCCAAGCCCCGTACCTTTTTGCATGAAGTATTACCCTGAAACCCGGCCCCTCACAGTTCTTGATATCAAATAAACCATCGGCCCTAATAACACTAAGGACTCTTGGGTCCAGTGGTTGCGCGCCTTTGTTACCTCCGGACAGACCCGAGTTCGAGACCCGGGGACTGCCCCTTTTTGTCTCTTTGTTTAAACATTGAGTTTTAATATTAAAATTTTTATAAAAACTATTTTATAAAGCCTACGAAACTCATAATTTTTTTATGCATTCAAATTACTAAAATTTCAAGTGTAACCATTTTATTAGGGTTAAAAACTTATAAATGTTTGGTTAAAATATATATATATATATATATAATCAAAACTATAGATTTATAGAATATAAATTGTACACGAACTTAATTATTTATAAACCATTTTCCTTGTTAAGAAACTTATTAACTTTTTATTACAATTTATTTTATAAAACTGTAACACATAGTTCACTCTTTTTATTAAAAAAATCAATTATGACTTATTTAATTATTCAAATTAGAACTTTATGTTTCAAAATTTGGTTTACTTTATTTACGTCGTCAAACTATTTATTGTTTAAACCTTGGTTTAGATATTAAATAATTAGACCATGCCATTAATATTTTTACTAAATAAATAAATAAAAGGTTTATTTATTTATCCAATTAACCATTTATTCAACTTTTTATTTTGTAATTATTCTTTCATTTATTTACAAACAGGAGCAATCCCCTTACTTAATTATTTATTTATAAATAAAAGCACACCAATAAATTATTTATATATACATTAATCCACATGTTTGCAAAATAAATGAAACCCTATGTTCGTACACACATACTTTATACAAGGAATTTAATAAACACCATTTGAGACTCAAACAAGTACCCCCCCCCCCTACTTAACCAAGTACACACCCAATCCCTTTTATACATTAGGACCTCCTTTAAGTCTTGCGAAACCATTATTGATGCACTTATACTATTAAAACTTAGGTTAATCTTGAGATTAGCCAAATCATTTGTGCAACAACAACAACATATTGTGTGATATTCAACTACACATTTGCAAGGTGAGTTTACATAACCCCTTTTTCATATCTACATCTTTGGGGTGAAACATGATTACATTCAAACAATTTGCAATTATTGCAATTCAAACAGTATTATCATGTGTGTAATTTGTGGCTTATGCTTGAACACTATTAGTGCAAACTACATTTACATACTTTTTGTGCATAGTGCAAGTGCAATCATTAACTCAGTACAAGCCGACGGTATACAATGATAGATCTGTTGAGTCTGACCAACCCACCCGATTAGGGTGATTGTTGCCGAAAACACTTAAGGATAATGGTTGTGTTATGCCTATCAGTCACAAGGTTTGATTGTGCGCCCCATTTTTATCTATAGTGGTTATCCATAATTGCCTTATTAAATCATGTATTATATGAATTGTACACAAACTTTTGATATTACTTGTGGTGTTAAAACCTATGTATGCTCACCAACTTTTTTTAGTTGACTTTGTTTTCATCACGTTTCAGGTATTAATATTGAGATCATATGCAAGATGCTACACGTAGGATTGAGGACCTAGTTAAACAATCAAATGAACATTAAGGGTGTACATTGTTTCTGTCGTATGTATATATATGTTTTGTTTGGACAAGAGTTATGGAAACTTGGAATTTATTAATATATGAAACTTTAGTTGATCATGTGTTTATGAACAGTCTATACGTCCGCCCCGACGTATTCCGCCGTTGGTTGGGGTGTGACAAGTCAGATGGGAGATCAAGTGTAAACTTGATATTGTGTTGACATTAGTCAACGGATTATTGTGTATGACGGCAGTCAGGCGGGAGATCGTGTTTGCTTGTGTCTTCAGACCAGACAACATGATATACTGGTGTGTCAATAATTATAACTACTTGAATTCTTGAGGAGTTATTGATGAGTAAACTTATGAGACACAAACCATTTTTATAACGATTTTGGGATTCAATATTCCCTAATGAACTAATATAGAACTCACTCAGCGTAGCTGACTTTTTAAGCATGTATTTCAGGTAAGGAGAAGGTAAGAGATGGCGGCTTCTGGATGGCATTTGGTTACCTTGGGTGTTCGTGATGACATTATTTATTAGTTGTTTTATTGAGATATTTAAACATTAGTACTCAGTTTGAATTATGTTTGGGTCGGGTTGTTGACCTTTGTTGACTATTTGATTTCCACTGCAATGAATTGAGTTTAGTTTGATGTCTATGACTACTTAGCTTGCGTTTGAGCCAACAAGTAGGGTTCCCAGGTCTGGGGCCTTACAAGTTGGTATCATAGTGGTGATTTAAGTAATCTGGGAATCCCCGATGCCTAGACTTAGACTGAAAATGGGATCAATGAGAGGGAATGTCATCACGGGTAATCAAAAGCCAGAAGCGCCAGGTATGAGTTTGTATGTGTGTCGTGTTAGTGTGCCATGTTAATGTGTCGTGTTAGTAGGCTAAGAGATGGTGTTATGCCAAGATGCAGTACAGGGAGGGTTTAAAACCTGAAAAAGCAAGGCAAGAGGGTAATGGCGATTGTCCACCGTCATTAACTAAGTGCACTACTTGTAATGTTTTAAACTGTACCTGAATATTGCTCTGTTTGTTATAATTTCAGTAAGTAGATGGCACCGAAGAGACAAGTTGCTGCTACTGCTAACGCTGGGAGGCATCGTAGGAATGTTCAGAACGAGGATGTTAATGGAGAAGAGGTGTCGGTTCACACCAAACCATCTGTGCATACTGAACCTTCAGTACACTCTGAGCACAATGAAGGGTTCAGTTCGAACCAGCGGTTCATGATGCGGTGAAGAAAGAAGTGGTGGAGATGATCCACGAGTACTTGTCGGACATTGTGAAAGCGGCATTCGAGGAGTTAGAAAAGTGAGTCCTTGATGAGGTGAAGGAAAAGAAGAAACCGTTAGGGGGCGGTGGTAACTGTGACTATGGACACTTTAAGAAGTGTGATCCGCCTAAATTGGATGGGCGTAAAGATGCGGTGGCTACGTACCACTGGCTTACTGAGATGGAGTCTACCATCTCAATCCGTGAGTGTAGCCCCAACCAAATTGTGAAGTTTGTTTCACACTCGTTTGCTGGGGAGGCTCTACAGTGGTGGAACTCGGTCAAAGAGAGAAAGACTGTTCAGGAATTGGGAGATATGACTTGGGATGATCTGAAAGGGTTAGTGAGGAAGAAGTTATATGCTCCAGGGGAACTGCAGAGGGTTGAGCGAGAGTTTTTGACTCTCAAGGCGGGTAAACTAACACACCGCGAGTACACCTCAAAGTTCATCGAGATGGCACGTCTGGTGCCACACTTAGCTGGTAATCATGAGCTTTGGAAGAAACTGTATGTAAAGGGTTTGCAAGATAGGGTAAGGAATTTGGTCAAGGCTCAGCAACAGCCGAGCTTCGACGAAGCTGTTGAGTTGAGTGGGACATTATACGATGATGTCATGGGCACTGAGGTGCAAAAGAAGAAGTCGAAAGAAAAGAAATGGACCATGCCTAGTAAGAGATTTAATGGGGACCAAAAGGTTCCATTTGTCAAGAAGGCAAATACCGAGGGTCCAGATCCATGTCGCGAATGTGGAAGGTTGCACTCGGGCGAGTGTAAGGCTGATTCTGTTCTGTGCTACAGATGCGGCAAGGCGGAACATTTCTCTAGAGACTGCCCGCGTAATACTAAGTGTTACCAGTGTGGAGGCGTCGTCCATAGGGCGAATGATTGTAAGGCAGGTCAGGGTGCGGGGCCAAGCAAGGAAACGGTCCCAGTGAAGAAAGAGGATGAGAAGCCTAAGGCGAAGGCAAAGACGAGAGCCTTCCCCATGAATGCAGCTGAGGCGAAGAATGACCCCGATGTGGTCTCAAGTACTTTTCTTATTAACAATGTACTAGCTTCTGTTTTGTTTGATTCTTGGGCAAGTAAGAGTTTTGTGGCCCCATCTTTCTGTAAGAATTTATGTAAAACTGCTAGAATGATAGAGAAGCCTTTTAGTGTTTAGACTGCGGTGGGATCGCCCACCAGGGTGATCGAAGCGTTAGACGATTGTTATATCGATCTTGAGGGTCATAGGTTTCCCGCTAGATTATTTATAATCGCTTTGGAGGTTTCGACATAGTATTGGGTATGGACTGGTTGGCTGCATTTGATGCAGATATAGTTTGTCGAAAGAAGATGATAAAGTTGAGATCCTTGGAGGGTACGATAGTGACGGTGTATGGTGATAGAGAGAGCTCTCTACCGAGGGTGATCTCGATAATGAAAGCAGTAAATTCCTTGAGGCGGGGATGCGGGGCATACTTAGCCTATATCACTAATACTGAAGTAAGGAGTGTAGAATTGTCAGAGGTTCTGGTGGTGCAAGAATTTCATGATGTCTTCCCTGACTACTTGACGGGAGTACCACCAAAGAGATAAATCGAATTCCATATTGATTTACAGCCAGGAGCACAGCCGGTCGCTAAAGCGTCGTATCGTTTAGCACCGACGGAGATGAAGGAGCTCATGGAGCAACTTCAAGATTTGTTAGATAAGGGGTCCATAAGACCAAGTATCACGCCATATGGTGCACCGGTCTTGTTTGTGAAGAAGAAGGATGGTAGCATGCATATGTGCATCGACTACCGAGAGCTTAAGTAGTTGACGGTTAAGAACAAGTATCCTCTACCACGTATTGATGACTTGTTCGATCAACTACAAGGAGCGAAGTGGTTTTCGCGTATAGATCTGAGGTCAGGATATCACCAGTTGAAGGTTAGGGGGAGGATATACCGAAAACTGCTTTTTCGACGCGTTATGGACATTATGAATTCTTGGTTATGTCTTTTGGGTTAACGAATGCTCCGGCAGCATTCATGGACTTAATGAACCACGTGTGTCGGCTGATGCCGGATAGATCGGTAATTGTATTTATTGATGATATTTTAATCTACTCTAAGAGCGAGGTGGAGCATGGAGAGCATCTGCGAGAAGTATTAGAGACGTTGAGGCGAGAAAAGCTTTACACTAAATTCTCAAAGTGTGCATTTTGGCTACGGGAAGTACAATTTCTAGGGCATGTTATTAACCCAGAAGGGATAATGGTGGATCCTACAAAGACTGAAGCGGTGGTGAAGTGGAACGCTCCTAAGACTCCAACGGAGGTGCGTAGTTTCTTGGGGTTGGCAGGCTATTATAGGAAGTTTATTAAGGACTTCTCCAAGCTAGCAACGCCATTAACTAAATTGACTCGAAAGGGAGTGAAATTTACTTGGGGAGCAGATCAAGAGGGTGCGTTTCGAGAGCTAAAGAAGCGATTGGCTGACGTGTTAACGTTACCAGAAGGAAAGGATGATTTAGTCGTGTATTCGGATGCATCATATCTGGGTCTAGGTTGCGTGTTAATGCACCGGGGAAAGGCAATTGCTTATGCGTCAAGGCAATTGAAGACCCATGAGGTGAATTACCCTACCCATGATTTAGAGTTGGCAACTGTAGTATTTGCACTCAAGTTGTGGAGACACTATTTGTATGGAATCAAGTGCATAATCTACATAGATCATAAGAGTTTGAAGTATTTCTTCGAACAAAAGGAGTTGAACATGAGGCAAAGGAGGTGGTTAGAGATAATTAAAAACTATGACTGTGAAATCCTTTACCACCCTGGTAAAGCTAATGTGGTTGCTCACGCATTGAGTCGCAAGGAGAAACATGCGCCAATTAGGGTTAAGGCGTGTCAACTGATTGTAACACTAGATTTTCTAACACTATTAAGGGATGTGCAAGCGGAGGCCTTGCGGGAGGAAAGGTTAAAGGAGGAAAGAATCTTCGAGCAGCGTGATTTGTTAATCGAGAACAGTCAAGGGGTGTGGGTCAAGAATGACCGTATCTGGATACCAAAATTTTAAGGGTTTAGAGAGTAAGTGCTCGATGAAGCACACAAGTTAAGGTACTCGATACACCCGGGTATGACAAAGATGTACCAAGACATGAAGGGTAACTATTGGTGGCCGGGAATGAAGCATGATGTGATCCAGTACGTGAGTAAATGTTTGATATGCTTGCAGGTTAAGGCAGAGCATCAGAAGCCTTATGGCAAAATCCAACCTTTAGAGATCCCAAAGTGGAAATAGGAGCACATTACAATGGATTTTATTACGAAGTTTCCCAAGATAGAGAAAGGGCACGATACTATTTGGGTAGTTGTAGATCGGTTAACGAAAAGCGCCCGTTTTCTACCGATTAGAGAGACATTCTCGTCTGAGAGGTTATCTGAAGTGTTTGTGAATGAGATTGTTGCCAGGCACGGAGTGCCGATTTCTATCGTATCTGACCGAGATACGAGGTTCACGTCAAAGTTTTGGAAGAGATTCAATGAGGCTACGGGGACGAGGTTGCATATCATCACAGCATATCACCCTCAGACTGACAGTCAGTCAGAGCGGACAATACAGACATTGGAGGACATGTTACGTGTATGTGTGATTGATTTCGGAGGTGCATGGGATAGTCACCTACCGTTGGCGGAGTTCTCTTATAACAATAGTTATCATGTGACTATTGGGATGCCGCCATACGAGATGCTTTATGGTAGAAGGTGTAAAACCCCGGTGTGCTGGGGAGAGATCGAACAGAAAGAGTTAGGAAGTTTAGAAGTTGTGAAAGCAACTTCTGAGAAAAGTCTTATGCTGATAAAAGACGGCGGTCAATAGAGTTTAATGCAGGAGAGTATGTGATGCTTAAGGTGTCGCCCTGGAAGGGCATTATTCGTTTCTAGAAACGGGGAAAGCTTAGTCCAAGGTATATCAAACCGTTTATGATTGATGAGCGTGTTGGTAGTATCGCCTACCAACTGTTGTTGCCAGACGAACTGGTAGGGATACACCCAACTTTTCATGTGTCCCATTTACGAAAGTGTTTGGCTGATGCTACAGAACACCTGCCGTTAGACGATATTGTGGTGGATGATAAGCTAAACTATGTAGAGGATCCAGTGGCTATACTAGATAGAAAGGAAAATAGATTGAGGAGGATGGTAATCCTGATTGTCAAGGTGCAGTGGAAGCATCGCAAGGGATCTGAGGCTACTTGGGAGGTAGAAGCAGAAATGTGTGAACGCTATCCGCATTTATTTACAGATGACGCGGGTTTCGAGGACGAAACCTCTTTTAGGGGGGAAGACTTGTAACATCCCGGTTTTTATAGAACTAACGAGATTAAGGAATATTTATGTGTATATGTTGTAACATATTGGAGAGAATGTTACGAGAACGTAACGAGATCTAACAAAAGGTGTAGTAACGGGTTTCTTTGTATATAGATAAACCTAGAAGTGGTGGCGAGTAATTAACAAAACTTTAAAGGGGTTATTATTAAAAATCACTAAACGGGCCAAGCCCGGGGAGCCGGAGTCGCGTGAGGGGCCAAGCTCGGTCCAAAGGACACCCCTTTCAGGGTATTACGCATGGGGGAGACTCCCCATTTGAAGTCTACGGCTGCCGAGAACAAGGAGAGGGAGGAGGAGGCTGATCGTGGTGTTTCTTGTCCGGATCAAGGTATAATCACGAGCCTCTAACCATTGTATACATGTTTTAAGCCCTAGTTGATCGTGATAATCATTTTTATGATTCTAGGGTTTCATAGGGGACGAGTGAAGGAAGGAGACGAGTTCTTGGTGATTCGATTCGTACGAGTCACTCGGATCAAAGGTATAATCCCTATATCACGTGCATATAATTGTTTTTGTCGTTTGAAACTTGTGCGTCTCTGTCGCACCCCGCCAAGGCGGAAACGCGAGGCGTAACGTTCACTGGTTTTCAAAGCATATGATTACCGCAAACACATACATAATGATTGGATACATAATCATAATTAAAGTTTTACATCCCAAAATATCCATTTGAGTTTACAAAAGATTAAGATTTCACAAATATGACCCATGACGATGAGTTATACAAGGGAAATTTCCAAAAAGCCGTATCCGTTCATGCATGCATGTAATCCTACATTGCTAACCATTGCGACCACGTTCACTTTCCTGAAAAAAACATACTTATAAAGTGTCAACACGAGGTTGGTGAGTTCACAGGTTTTGATCAAATATTCTTGTAGTTCCAACGTTTACAAACGTTTAAATGAATAAGTTTCCGATCAAATAGTACATATATATAACCAATGAATTGAACATTTCCTGACCAATTGACCCAATTTGTAAACTTGCAAGGAATACAAATAATATGTAATGCACGAGACCGTAACCAAACCATGACAATTGAATGCCCCTCCCTCGCTAAACCACGAGAATAAGACAATATGCAGTCATTTGGCCATGTGGACCCCTGGCTAGCGCGACTAACCATGACCGGGGGCGTCACCCCCAATAGTACTATTCATAGAATCCTAGGCTAAGTCCATAGCTAATGGTTACAAAGTGTGTTAATCCGGGGACTTAAGTGCTATATTGTTCCCTCAATGCACACATACGGTCTGATCATTGTTCATTCATTAATATACGAAAATCATTACAAGTATGTTTCCACCCCAAAACCTTTCTAAAACCAGAAAAAGGGGAATAGTGAAACTCACCTCGTAAGTATGAATGCTAGCAAATACTTGATTGATCGTAAACTCCGCTTATCCGTACCCTAATTACACAAGGATACTTTATATGTTAAGACTAACCGTCTTAAGCATATGTTGTTCACCCCGCCTTAACGAATCCCGTTAAGTGCGTCTTTTAATAATACTGTGTTTTAACGTGTCGACCCGTTGGTGATTATTATTCCAGTCTAGACGCTTTACTTATTTTTCTAGAAAATAATATATTTCCATATTGGTGACTTGATACGTTTGTCAAAAATAAATATTATTTTTGCAACATCTTATAATATATTTATATTATATTCCACGTATCACCTTATAATTATATCGTATCAATAATTATATAAAACCACAAATGTCGTTCAAATATGCTTTAAGCATGTGACTCGTCCTACGCGCACAAAATCCATGTTAGCACGTACTCATATAATTTACTCGTTCCGAACGACATTTATTAACGCGTTTGCGTCCATCATGCATTTATTTAAATCAACTAATGCACACAAATGTAATCATATTCCAACATATATCTAAACAAGTTTCTTGATAACATATGATTATTTATCCTTAATCCAAACGTCTTTATAGTTCATTTTTCTTGTCTACGTTCCCTGTTATCAACATGTTCTAAACATACATGATTTCATTTATTTAGTCGTTTCTTTACTCGTTCCGAGTTTCTAACTTAATTACATATATATTTATATATGTTCCATACATATATGCCTACATATATTTTACTCTTTCATCAAATATTAGTTAGACTTTCACTTAATCTAACTTATTTCCAAAACATTCAATCATTGAGAATGCATCCGTAAGTATATATACCAGCTTAAACCTTTATATATGTAACCATATATTCGATTATTTCCAATCCTTAACCGAGTCAAACATGTATATATATATATATATCTCGACCTTTACATGTGTATGTCTTTATATATTTTCAGTTTCTCTTATGTATTCTTACACTTTAAACACATAAACATACACAAACATATGCATGTATATTTTCTGTCAACATAATTACATACCTACTTTTATTTTGGTTTTTCTTCCCTTGAATCTTATCATTATGTGAATTGTCAATAACTTGACATAATGATCATAACAACTTAACAAACATATATTTTCGTTATTTTCGACCCATATATGCATGTTTATGTAAAACATAGTTCCTAAACTTACTTAAGCTTTATTATTCTTTAGATTTCTTTACTTTTTATGGTGAACAACATGTTTTTAACCGGAAATATAAAGACGAATGGAAAGATTTGAGTCGAGTTCTTACCACTAGACAAGCTAGGTGAAGTTTTACGGTTAGAAGGTGAGAACGGTTTGATATCTACAAGAACCGGCTTTTGAATCTTCAAAACTCACTTGTATCTTCAATCTCTACTTAACTCTCTCTCTAGCTTGTGTTCCTTGAGTTTGAATAGATATGTTGGTATGTGTATATACCGTATATATATATACAGATGGGAGTGTTTGTATGAAAGAAACTTTTTCAACCTGTATTCCTTATCCCTTAAGATTTTTAATGGATAATCTTTGATCATTAGTTGTCTAACTCTTAATGAGGTATGGCTTTATGACACAAGGCATGACTTATGTTGGGTTAAAAAGTCTAATTTGGTGGCTAGTTGTGTCTGAGCAATGGTTCACGACCGAGAGGTAGGATTTGGGTAAAGTTCATGGCTTGTTCCCACTTGCGATCTTAATATAGTTATTTAGTTGAGCTATTTTTGGACAGGGTATACCCGGTAGGCGCTCCCGTGATCTAACACCCGATGTATGAACTTTTATAATTAAAACTCTATATATTTCATACCTTGACTATTTTTCAATAATCCACTAATTTAACCCGTCATAGTTAGTGTTTAATTATAATACATATGTACCCACGTAATAATAACTCGTCACCATGAACTAATATTCTTTGTGTTCATTTTTAATAACCTTGTCACCAATATTTATGTTTTTATAACCAGCGTATTACTAGACTTTACTTGGAATAAAGATTTTGTTAATCACCAACGACGTTCCTTGCGGGTTATAACCGTTTACTTCCTAGTAATTCTAAAAATTACTAAAGTATAATATTTGTTCATTTGCTAGCCTCCATGACAAAACTATGTCAAAATAATAACCCAGGAATTATAATTTATGAACGTGAAATTACGAAATATAGATATTGACCTGGAATACTGGGTGTCACATTCTCCCCATGTTAAAGAGAATTTCGTCCCGAAATTCAGTTGTTGCCCTATTGACTTGGAGTGTTCGTGAACAAGGATGGGTACTTGGCTTTCATTTGATCTTCTCGTTCCCACGTATACTCGGGGCCACGTTTTGAATTCCAACGTACCTTAACCAATTTAACACGGCTACGCCTTGTTTTCTGAACCTTCCAATCTGTAACTTCAATGGGTTCCTCAACGAAGTGCAGTTTGTCATCCATGTGAATCTCATCAGGCGGTATAATTAATGTCTCGTCTGATAAGCACTTCTTGAGATTGGACACATGAAACGTATCATGTACATTGCTTAGTTCCTGTGGCAACTTGAGCTTATATGCTACCGGGCCAACCCTAGCCAAGATTTCAAATGGTCCAACGTACCTAGGGTTAAGCTTGCCACGGTTGCCAAATCTTGCAACTCCCTTCCAAGGTGAGACCTTCAACATGACCCGGTCCCCAACTTGGAATTCTAATGGTCTGCGTCTGTTATCCGCGTAACTCTTTTGTCTGTCACGGGCGGCCTTCAGACGATCCTTGATTTTAAAAATTTTGTCAGTGGTTTCCTGAATAACCTCAGGACCAGTTAAATGCTGGTCACCAACCTCCGCCCAACATAGCGGTGAGCGACA
This sequence comes from Smallanthus sonchifolius, assembly GCA_023525975.1. NCBI lineage: Eukaryota > Viridiplantae > Streptophyta > Magnoliopsida > Asterales > Asteraceae > Smallanthus > Smallanthus sonchifolius. The sequence goes on along the minus strand of CM042030.1, from coordinate 21,758,125 downwards.
CTTTCGACCATACAAAGCCTCAAACGGAGCGGCTTTGATGCTGGTGTGGTAACTGTTATTGTATGAAAACTCAGCTAGCGGTAAGTGAGTATCCCAGTTACCTCCGAAATCAATTGCACACGCACGGAGCATATCCTCTAAAGTTTGAATTGTCCTTTCACTCTGACCATCTGTTTGTGGGTGATATGCCGTGCTCATGTCAAGACGTGTGCCCATAGCTTCTTGTAATGATCTCCAGATTCTAGACACGAATCTGCTGTCTCTATCAGAGATAATAGAAATTGGCACTCCATGCCTAGCCACAATTTCCTTGATATAAAGCCTTGCAAGTTTCTCGGTTTTATCCGTCTCTTTGATGGGCAGGAAATGAGCTGATTTCGTCAAACGATCGACGATTACCCATATGGTGTCATACCCGCTCGACGTCTTGGGTAACTTTGTAATGAAATCCATAGAAATCTGTTCCCATTTCCATTGAGGTATCTCGGGTTGTTGTAACAATCCCGACGGTTTCTGATGTTCTGCCTTTACTTTCGAACACGTCAGACACTTGCCAACATAAATAGCAATTTCTCCTTTCATGTTTGGCCACCAATAGAGTTCCTTCAGATCCTTATACATTTTATCCGAACCTGGGTGAATGGAGTACCTGGACTTGTGTGCTTCGTCCATGACTAACTCCCGTAATTTACCAAAACATGGCACCCAAATTCTGTTTGCAAAGTATAAAGTATCATCTGATTTTGGCTCTAACTGTCTGATCATTCCTCGTAAAGCTTCTTTCTCAATGTTCTCTTCTTTGATTGCCTCTTGCTGTGCCATCCGGATTTGAATCGTGAGACTCGTATGAATTGTCAATCCTAGGGCACGAACACGAAGAGTTTTAACTCGTTCCTTACGACTCAAGGCATCTGCTACGACATTCGCCTTTCCAGGGTGATACTTGATATCACAGTCGTAATCATTCAGTAGCTCCACCCAACGGCGCTGCCTCATGTTAAGTTCCTTCTGATTAAAGATGTGCTGGAGACTCTTATGATCCGTAAAGATAGTACATTTTGTACCATATAAGTAATGTCTCCAAATCTTGAGTGCAAACACGACAGCACCCAATTCTAAATCGTGAGTCGTATAATTTTTCTCATGGACTTTCAACTGTCTGGATGCATATGCTATGACTTTTTCTCTCTGCATTAGTACACATCCCAGACCTTGGTGTGATGCGTCGCAGTACACGACAAAATTGTCGGTTCCCTCAGGAAGGGATAGGATTGGTGCACTGCAAAGCTTCTGTTTCAGCAATTGAAAAGCTGATTCTTGTTTATCAGTCCAATCGAACTTTTTATCCTTCTGGGTTAACGTTGTCAAAGGCAGGGCTATTTTTGAAAAATTCTCGATGAATCGCCTGTAGTAGCCTGCCAAACCCAGAAATTGACGCACCTCAGTCGGCGTTCTTGGTGCTTCCCAGTTTTTGATAGCTTTAATCTTGGACGGATCCACGTGGATTCCCTTTTTATTGATGACATGTCCAAGAAATTGTACCTCTCGGATCCAAAACTCACACTTAGAGAATTTTGCATATAGCTTCTCATTTCTGAGCAGTTCCAAGATTAATTTTAGATGATGTTCATGTTCCTCCTTAGTTCGTGAATATATCAATATGTCATCGATAAACACAATCACGAATTTATCTAAGTATGGCTTGCACACGCGGTTCATGAGATCCATGAAAACTGCCGGTGCATTAGTCAAGCCAAACGGCATAACTAGAAACTCGTAATGACCATAGCGAGTTCTAAAAGCCGTCTTTGGTACATCTTCCTCCTGGACTCTCAGTTGATGGTACCCTGATCGTAGATCAATCTTAGAGTAGAAGCTGGAACCTTGAAGTTGATCGAATAAATCGTCTATTCGAGGAAGCGGATACCGGTTTTTAATTGTCAGTTTGTTCAACTCTCGGTAGTCAATACACATTCTAAAGGTTCCATCCTTTTTCTTTACAAACAGGACCGGAGCTCCCCAGGGTGAGAAACTCGGTCTTATAAAACCTTTGTCAAGTAACTCTTGTAGTTGGCTTGACAGTTCCTGCATCTCGGAAGGTGCTAGACGATACGGTGATCGTGCAACTGGTGCGGCTCCTGGTACCAGGTCGATCCGGAACTCGACTTGTCTTTGTGGCGGTATACCAGGCAAGTCTTCGGGAAATATTTTGGGGTAATCCCTAACGATCGGTATGTCTTCAAGTCGACGTTCCTCAAGTTTCTTTTCGACGATATGAGCCAGGAATGCGCAATAACCCTTGCGTAGATACTTATGAGCTTTCATGCAGTTTATCATTTTCAGTATCGTTCTACACTTTTCGCCTTGAATTGAAAGAATTTCTCCGCTTGGTAGTGGGACACGTACAATCTTTTCGAAGCAAACGATCTCGGCATGATTCTTTGATAACCAATCCATGCCAATAACAATGTCAAAACTTCCCAGATCGACAGGTAGAAGGTCTATACTAAATGTATGGTTTTCTAGACATAAAGTACAGCCCTTAATGACCTCTCCGGTTTCTATTAATTTTCCATTTGCTAATTCAATTGTATAACCTTGTTCTAGTTTGCTGGCCTTAATACCGAGTAAAGATTTAAAATCATTCGACATAAAGCTCATATCAGCACCCGAATCAAAAAGTACAGAGGCATATTGATTATTGATCGGGAACGTACCAGTGACGATATTCGGGTCCTGGCGTGCGTCCCTTGCACCCATCACAAAAGCCCTTCCCGGTGCCTGAGCGTTGTTCTGGTTCCTCCACTTGGGACAATCTTTCTTGAAGTGCCCTAGATCACCACACTTGAAACATCCTGGTTTGGCTCTACCCGTGCTGTTGGTGTTAGTTCGACAACTCTGTGTGGTGTGACCAAATTTGTCACACTTTCCACACTTGATGCACCCACCAGTATGATGATATCCGCACTTTTTACATCTCGGTAGGCCCCTTTCATACTCCTTCTTTTCTACGGTGTTGACCGCAAAGGCTTTTACCGTTTCCTGTTTCCTAAACCCTTGTTTCCCAGACTTGCTACTTGAATTTCCCATCAACTTCCTTTTCTCCCCAGTTTTACTTTCCTCAGTCTCCTTCTTTCCAAACAGTCCATTTCGCACAGCATCATCTCTTAACTTGAATGCTAAAGTTATAGCACTCTTGGCATCCATTGGGTTAGATGAAGTTACCATGCTGCGAATTTGAGGCGCAAGGCCCCACAAATATCTTTCCACACGCTTGTGTTCTGGCGTGACCATGTGAGGTACTAGGATTGCCAACTCATTGAAACGATCGGTGTACCCAGCCACATCATCTCCTACCATTTGTAGATTCCACATCTCTGTCTCAATCTTTTGCAACTCGTTTCGAGGACAGTATTCCTCGATCATCATGTTTTTCAGATCTTCCCAAGACAACTCATATGCTGCCTGCCTTCCCAAAGTCTTTACTTGTGAATTCCACCAGGTTAAAGCTTTATCGGTGAGCGTGCAAGTAGAATACTTCACCATACAATCAGCTGTGCACTCACTGATATCAATCACCGATTCCATCTTTTCTATCCACCTCATCAGGCCTACTGCACCCTCGGTGCCATTAAAGTTGCGAGGGTTGCAGGATAGGAAGGCCTTATAGGTGCACTTTCTATTTGAAGCATCTGTAGGATCACAAGTCACTTATTTAATGACGTCATTAATTTGGATCATGACTATGAGTCACGGCTGTGATTATTTATTCTATTACCTCCAGAACCTCCGGCTGTGCCACTGCCTCCTGCACCTCCTCCGCCGGTACCACTGCCATTCCCTCCGCCACTATTTCGATTGGCCTCATACTGTTCCAGGGCGGCAGCTACCCGTTGTGAGATGAGTTGCTCCATGTTTGGGGATATAGTCTCGTTGTTGTCACCGGTAGTGTCACGCGGCATCCTTCTCTTAGGCGCCATTGTGTTCTTTCTAACATAAGATTTAAAAAGAAACAACATTATATAATAATAATGATATCACATGACATAAGGATACAACAACATCAAACGTAGATAACCATCATCACAACATATATTACACATACATAGTTAAAACATACACAGTACATTGTTCCCAAAAGACAAGGATACAAAAGAGATGGGTTCACATGACCACATCAGTACTAAAGTTTTGAACTACATAACGTGTTACGGGCACAACCCGCCCGTAACAGGTCTAACGAAAGAAGTGAGAGTACAACCCAATCATCATGGCAAGTCCAGCCATGACAACACTAGCTCTAGCTACAAACTCTGCTGCCACAGTCCTCTCCTCCAGGGCCTCCACACTGTCTCGTACCGTGGTAGTCAACAGCCAGTCCATATCAGCCCTCATCTCCAGGTGATCAGTAGTACCCTGCAGGTCTCTGGTGGCGTCCTCTAGTGTCTCTACTCGGGATCCGAGCCCTTGCTGCAGCCGAGTAGATGCATCACCATGTGCCCGAATGTCATCTAGGAGGTCATCAAGACGCTCCTCGTGTGTGTGTACACGGGCTACTAAGTTAGGAACTGTGAGCTGTACGTCCTCCCCAGCGTGGGGCAGCTGCGATTGGGAGTTTGATGACTCCCCGAGCTCAAATGTCGAAGGGATGCCCTCCATCTCTCTCCAGCGTGCAAGGGTACGGGACATCCCATTGGTGGTAGGGTGGTAGCAAGGTCGCTTTCTGGACGGCTCCTCTTCGGTCTCTTGGTCCTTGGGGTCACGTGCAGCCAGGGTCCTCTTGCGGGGCAGTCGTGTCCTCTTCCGGGCACTCTTGACCATGATCGGTCCTCCGCTCTTCTTACGGTAGCAGATAGGTGGCTTTCCAAGAGCGACGTCAGCTGGTGTGGAGCTGCGGGTCTGAACCCGATACCGGGGGTGTGTGGTGGGAGTCTCCTCCCTAGCAGGTGATCGGTGCTCTGACGACTCATCCTCCGAGTCAGAAGTGGGGATGTGACCATCGTACGACGACATGATGTGACTACAATATCCATATGACATGACTAATGGTTATACAATGCTTATGCAATGAAAACGTTTTAATGAGTCATTTAAATTATAGACTAGGTTCAGTTTTAGACTCCTAGTTCACTATAATCAATGGCTCTGATACCAAGCTCTGTCGCACCCCGCCAAGGCGGAAACGCGAGGCGTAACGTTCACTGGTTTCCAAAGCATATGATTACCGCAAACACATACATAATGATTGGATACATAATCATAATTAAAGTTTTACATCCCAAAATATCCATTTGAGTTTACAAAAGATTAAGATTTCACAAATATGACCCATGACGATGAGTTATACAAGGGAAATTTCCAAAAAGCCGTATCCGTTCATGCATGCATGTAATCCTACATTGCTAACCATTGCGACCACGTTCACTTTCCTGAAAAAAACATACTTATAAAGTGTCAACACGAGGTTGGTGAGTTCACAGGTTTTGATCAAATATTCTTGTAGTTCCAACGTTTACAAACGTTTAAATGAATAAGTTTCCGATCAAATAGTACATATATATAACCAATGAATTGAACATTTCCTGACCAATTGACCCAATTTGTAAACTTGCAAGGAATACAAATAATATGTAATGCACGAGACCGTAACCAAACCATGACAATTGAATGCCCCTCCCTCGCTAAACCACGAGAATAAGACAATATGCGGTCATTTGGCCATGTGGACCCCTGGCTAGCGCGACTAACCATGACCGGGGGCGTCACCCCCAATAGTACTATTCATAGAATCCTAGGCTAAGTCCATAGCTAATGGTTACAAAGTGTGTTAATCCGGGGACTTAAGCGCTATATTGTTCCCTCAATGCACACATACGGTCTGATCATTGTTCATTCATTAATATACGAAAATCATTACAAGTATGTTTCCACCCCAAAACCTTTCTAAAACCAGAAAAAGGGGAATAGTGAAACTCACCTCGTAAGTATGAATGCTAGCAAATACTTGATTGATCGTAAACTCCGCTTATCCGTACCCTAATTACACAAGGATACTTTATATGTTAAGACTAACCGTCTTAAGCATATGTTGTTCACCCGCCTTAACGAATCCCGTTAAGTGCGTCTTTTAATAATACTGTGTTTTAACGTGTCGACCCGTTGGTGATTATTATTCCAGTCTAGACGCTTTACTTATTTTTCTAGAAAATAATATATTTCCATATTGGTGACTTGATACGTTTGTCAAAAATAAATATTATTTTTGCAACATCTTATAATATATTTATATTATATTCCACGTATCACCTTATAATTATATCGTATCAATAATTATATAAAACCACAAATGTCGTTCAAATATGCTTTAAGCATGTGACTCGTCCTACGCGCACAAAATCCATGTTAGCACGTACTCATATAATTTACTCGTTCCGAACGACATTTATTAACGCGTTTGCGTCCATCATGCATTTATTTAAATCAACTAATGCACACAAATGTAATCATATTCCAACATATATCTAAACAAGTTTCTTGATAACATATGATTATTTATCCTTAATCCAAACGTCTTTATAGTTCATTTTTCTTGTCTACGTTCCCTGTTATCAACATGTTCTAAACATACATGATTTCATTTATTTAGTCGTTTCTTTACTCGTTCCGAGTTTCTAACTTAATTACATATATATTTATATATGTTCCATACATATATGCCTACATATATTTTACTCTTTCATCAAATATTAGTTAGACTTTCACTTAATCTAACTTATTTCCAAAACATTCAATCATTGAGAATGCATCCGTAAGTATATATACCAGCTTAAACCTTTATATATGTAACCATATATTCGATTATTTCCAATCCTTAACCGAGTCAAACATGTATATATATATATATATATCTCGACCTTTACATGTGTATGTCTTTATATATTTTCAGTTTCTCTTATGTATTCTTACACTTTAAACACATAAACATACACAAACATATGCATGTATATTTTCTGTCAACATAATTACATACCTACTTTTATTTTGGTTTTTCTTCCCTTGAATCTTATCATTATGTGAATTGTCAATAACTTGACATAATGATCATAACAACTTAACAAACATATATTTTCGTTATTTTCGACCCATATATGCATGTTTATGTAAAACATAGTTCCTAAACTTACTTAAGCTTTATTATTCTTTAGATTTCTTTACTTTTTATGGTGAACAACATGTTTTTAACCGGAAATATAAAGACGAATGGAAAGATTTGAGTCGAGTTCTTACCACTAGACAAGCTAGGTGAAGTTTTACGGTTAGAAGGTGAGAACGGTTTGATATCTACAAGAACCGGCTTTTGAATCTTCAAAACTCACTTGTATCTTCAATCTCTACTTAACTCTCTCTCTAGCTTGTGTTCCTTGAGTTTGAATAGATATGTTGGTATGTGTATATACCGTATATATATATACAGATGGGAGTGTTTGTATGAAAGAAACTTTTTCAACCTGTATTCCTTATCCCTTAAGATTTTTAATGGATAATCTTTGATCATTAGTTGTCTAACTCTTAATGAGGTATGGCTTTATGACACAAGGCATGACTTATGTTGGGTTAAAAAGTCTAATTTGGTGGCTAGTTGTGTCTGAGCAATGGTTCACGACCGAGAGGTAGGATTTGGGTAAAGTTCATGGCTTGTTCCCACTTGCGATCTTAATATAGTTATTTAGTTGAGCTATTTTTGGACAGGGTATACCCGGTAGGCGCTCCCGTGATCTAACACCCGATGTATGAACTTTTATAATTAAAACTCTATATATTTCATACCTTGACTATTTTTCAATAATCCACTAATTTAACCCGTCATAGTTAGTGTTTAATTATAATACATATGTACCCACGTAATAATAACTCGTCACCATGAACTAATATTCTTTGTGTTCATTTTTAATAACCTTGTCACCAATATTTATGTTTTTATAACCAGCGTATTACTAGACTTTACTTGGAATAAAGATTTTGTTAATCACCAACGACGTTCCTTGCGGGTTATAACCGTTTACTTCCTAGTAATTCTAAAAATTACTAAAGTATAATATTTGTTCATTTGCTAGCCTCCATGACAAAACTATGTCAAAATAATAACCCAGGAATTATAATTTATGAACGTGAAATTACGAAATATAGATATTGACCTGGAATACTGGGTGTCACAGTCTCAAGTGGGAGCTGGCCGAAAACCCTAGAGTACTAGGGTGGGGGTTTACGGGCCATCGGCTAGGGAACGGGGAAGCCGGAATCCGCGCAAGGGGGTCGGCGGTGGTGCTTGGTGGTCACGGTCGTCCGCCTAAGGGGCTGTGCACGATTGTAATGACGCGAGGAGGTGACGACAGTAGTGAAGGGAGGCCACAAACTGTACACGGGGATGTGGTGAATCGGGGGGTCGCGGTGACGGGCTGTGGTGGTTCCGGAAGATCACGGGAACAGACCTAGGAACCGAACGGTGTAATTGCGGAGCCGGCCAAGGGCGGGTGTTGCGCGGAGGGACACTATGGTGCGTAGTGATGAACGAAGGTGAGGTTTGGCGAGCTCGGGGACCCGGTGTGGAGCCGACTATAAGTTTGGAATGGGGGGGGGTTCACGCAATGAATGAAAACCATGCATGGTGCATTGCATGTGCATGTGGCCTTGCGCGACGTATGCTTAGTCGTGTAGGTGAAGGTTTAACGTCGGGTCATGTGGTTGACTCGTGATTTGTGTGCATTATAGGTGCGAGGTCGAAAGGCAGGCACGAGGAGTTATTGAGCTCTAAAGAACGAGGTGTGTCGAGCAAAGGTGAATTTCTATCGCCCACTTTTAACTGTTTTTATGTTTTGGACATGAATACATGTAAAATGTGTTTTACTAAACGAATGCATGCATAGATGATATTCCAGTGAAGAAATATATATTTTTAGAGGGTGTTTGGGATTAAGTTTGAAAATGACTTATTGACTTATTGGCTTATTGACTTTTTCAAAAAGCCAATAAGTCAAAAAAAGTGTTTGGCAACCATAAATGTCTTTTTTGTTTTGGCTTTTTGATAAGCCTTAAAAAGTTGTTTTCCAAAAGTTACAAATCCTTGCTTTTTAAAACTCCTTATGACTTCTAGAATAAAAAATTACCAATTTACCCACTCTTTACCCTAAATATATAAAACTCATTTGTTGACATATCATAAGTAATCGTCCCTGTTGCGCAAGAACGCACAGCCGTCGAAGATTGTCCCTGTTTTGCTTCTTTTTCGAAGAAAGGTAAACCTTTCATTCCATTAAAAATTGAATCTTTTTCCAAGAAAGATAAGCTTTCGTTTATTTTTTTCATTAGAATTGGTCGATTTCAAAGTTTCTAGATGGTTTATAATTTTTTTTCTAGAATAGTATTTATATTTATTTTATTCTTTTGAAATTTCCCCCATTACCTGTTATGTTTCAGTTTTGCATTATACCTGTTTTTTATTAATCGATTTTCTTGCATTATACCTGTTTTACATTAATCTATTTTTTTATTGTAAAATTGTTGTATGTAATAATTTGCTTTCATCATCTAGTTCAATTCATATATATTATCAATTTAACCAAACCAAATTGTTAAAGATGTAATTTATCATGAGGTTTATAGAATTTATCAGGTTAACTCAAATTTGTATTCTTGATCATACTGATTTTTTATTGTGGTACCACGTAATTATCAGATAATGGATGGAAACCACCCTAATGTTGTTGATTGTGAAACATCAAATAAAAAGAATAAACCAAAATTTGTATGGGATAATGCTACATTCATGGAGTTTATTGATGCTTGCTTGACTGAACTTAAAAATGGTAATAGACCTGGTACTCACTTCAATAAATTTTGGTTTATTCTTGCTTGACATGGCAAGAATAAACTCCATGAATAAAAAGAATAAACCAAAATTTGTATGGGATAATGCTACAATCCCACAGAAGGTGGTACTAGTAATGAAGTTCATGAAGAAGTTCTGATTACACGTCGTACGAATAATGATGATATGTATATGGCAGCGATACGAGATATTATTGCGCAATATATATTGGCATCGCGGGGATGAATGTACTATGACATCATTTTGGTATTTTTTATGAATTATTTACAATTTGTATGAACGTAATATTAGTATGGTCTAATCAAGAAATTATAAAATTTGTAAAAGAAATTTATATTATTTGTTTTGTATTTTTTTAATTATAATTTTGTCTAAAAAAATTGTTAAGTATATAATAGTATATGCAAATAAGCAATCCCAAACACCCTCAAAGTATAACATGGTTTTAAATATAAAAAATGTCCTTTTTGGTCATTTTACATTAATAAGTTAAGCCAAACACTTTTTAAAAAACAACATATTGACTTATTGGGTTTTCTCACCCCAAAAGCTAATCCAAACACTTTTTTAAAAACTCATTTTCAAAAGTCATAAGTCAATAAGCACTTTTGATAAAAAAAAAACACCTTTTTAATAGTCGTTATGCATGTATGTGTGTATGAGCTATTTGTGTCACGTACTTAATAGTCGTGGCGGGAGATCAAGCGTAAGTTTGATATTGTGTTGACGTTAGTCAGCGGGATATTGAGTCTGGCATTAGTCAGGCGGGAGATCAAGAGTAAACTTGATATTGTGTTGACATTAGTCATCGGGTTATTGTGTCTGACGACAGTCAGGCGGGAGATCGTGTTTGCTTGTGTCTTCGGACCAGACAACATGATATACTGGTGTGTCGATAATTATAACTACTTGAATTATTGATGAGTAAACTTATGAGATGCAAACCATTTTTATAACGGTTTTGGGATTCAATATTCCCTAATAAACTAATATAGAACTCACTCAACGTAGCTGACTTTTTAAGCATGTATTTCAGGTAAGGAGAATGTGTGAGCTGGCGGCTTCTGGATGGCATTTGGTTAACGTGGGTGTTCGTGATGACACTATTTATTACTTGTTTCATTGATATATTTAAACATTAGTAATCGGTTTGAATTATGTTTGGGTCGGGTTGTTGACCTTTGTTGACTATTTGATTTCCGCTGCAATGAATTGAGTTTAGTTTGATGTCTATGACTACTTAGCTTGCGTTTGACCCAAAAAGTAGGGTTCCCAGGTCTAGGGCCTTACAATAGGATAGCTTATTTATTCAATATAAATATATAGTAGGTATTTGTAATTCCTATTCCAAAAAGTTCAATAAAAATCAGAAAAAGTCGTGGAGTTCCCACAAAACCGATTGTGTTCAAGTTTAATTTTACCGATTGTTCCTTACAATTGTTATCAAAGCGTAGGCGACGTTCTTGAGAAGAAACAAATGGGGAGAATAACCAATCGTTACCAGGTCCTATAGGTTGCTTAGTGTACAAGCAATCCAACATCTGGTGAATCATGAACTCAGACAAAGGGACCACAAGAACTTCAGGAACGAACATGGATGAAGGTCAAGGAGATGCACACCAAGCCATGATTATTCATCAAAGGGAACCAAGTGCAACCCCCATACACTGCCTGAGCTTATTAAATCTAATTACAACACATGGGTAATCCTTATGGAATCCATATTGGATGCTCAAGGATTATAGGAAGCTATCGATCCGGTGATCGGGGAGGCGGTGGACAAGAAGAAGAATAAACTCGCGAGAGCGATCATTTATCAATCACTACCGGAGAACATTCTTATGCAAGTGGCCACCATCTGAAGTGCCAAAGACATATGGGAGGCGCTAAAGGTGAGGTTCCTTGGAGCCGATCATATTCGACAAGCTAGGCTGCAGACGTTGAAACGAGAATTGGAACAATTGGTGATGGAAGAAAACAAGTCGGTCGAAGACTTCGCGGGTAAGCTATCCGAATTTGTAAAAAATTCAACAGTTTGGGAGAGTCTCTTGAAGAAGAAGTGATCGTGAAGAAGTTGCTCGATAGTGTACCTGAAAAGTACATAGCCATTGTTGCCTCCATAGAACAGTTCATGGACTTGAAGATAATGACCTTCTAAGAATGCATAGGAAGGTTAAAAAGCTTCGAAGAACGCATCAAAGGGCATGACACTGCTACTAATCGAGAGGGAAAACTACTGTTTTCAAGACCAGATTCTCAAGGAACTCGAAACAGCAACCAAGATCGAAAGCAATAAGGTCGTGGACGAGGGTCTTCTAGCTACGATAATAAAGGATGTGGCAGGGGACGGGGTCGTGGCTCAAGCAGAGGTCGTGGCCGGAACAATCATCACACTGAGAACCAAAGAGATCGAACCCATACATGAGATAAGAAGACGGTCTGATGCTACACATGCAATAATTTAGGGCACTTTGCCTGGGAGTGCCCCACACCCAAAACCAATGAAGCCAACTTGAATCAAATTGAGGTACTAGATCAAACTCTTATGATGGCCTCAATTGAATTGCAGGTTGAAAAAATATTGCTGAATGAAGAAAAGGTGAACCCCTAACTATATGCAAACGACTCCCCCGATAACGGCATATGGTACCTTGACAATGGTGCGTCAAACCATATAACCGAAAAGAAAAATCACTTTATTGAGATTGATTCTCATGTGAACGGTCTAGTAAAGTCTGGAGACGGGTCGATAGTAAAGATAGAAGGAAAGGGCTCCATAATATTCGATTGCAAAAATGGAGAACAAAGGGTGATCACTGATGTTTACTACATTCCAGACCTTTGTAGTAACATCATAAGTATCAGACAGTTAACTAAACACGGATGTAAAGTATGGATTGCCGATGAACATCTTTGGCTGTATGAAGACGGTGGGCAACTAATGATGAAGGTGCTAAAGTCTAAGAACCGTCTCTACAAGGTAGCCCTAAAGATTGGAACCCCGGTGTGCCTCTTAAACGTGATAAGTGACCAAGGATGGCTTTGGCATGCCCGACTTGGCCACTTAAACTTCCAATCCATTAAGTACATGAAGTCACAAAACATGGCACAATGGATTCCACACATGCCACACGGTAGGCATGTATGTGATTCGTGTATGATTGGCAAACAAAGCCGTCTACCGTTCCCAAAACAAACTGAGTATTGAGCTTGTAAACCTTCAGAATTGATCCACACCGACATTTGTGGACCAATTACACCATCCACACAAGGGGGTAATCGATACTTCATTCTTTTTATCGACGATTACTCGAGGTTTATGTGGGTGTATATAATAAAACATAAAAGTGATGCCCTGTAGATGTTTAAAAAATTCAAACATGATGTAGAACTTAAATGCAACTTGAAGATCAAATCCCTATGAACTAACGGGAATAAAAAGAATGTTCTCAACACCGTACACACCACAACAAAATGGTGTGGTCGAACGACACAATAGAACCCTTCTAAACACCACCCGTAGCATGTTAAAAACTATGAACGTGCCACAAAACCTATGGGGTGAGTGTGTAAGACACGCAGTCTATGTTCTAAACCATGTGACGACCAAAGCATTAGAGAATGTTACACTGTATGAAGCTTGGAAGGGTCGTAAGCCAAACATCGATGTTACACTGTATGAAGCTTGGAAGGGTTGTAAGCCAAACATCGCCCACCTCCGGGTGTTTGGATGCCAAGCTTACAAGAAAACCGATCCAGTCAATCTCAAGAAACTGGACGACCATAGTAAGTTAGTTGCCTATCTCGGCACCGAACTAGGAACGAAAGCTTATAAACTCTATGATCCAGTCCAGAATCGAGTCTATGCTAGCCGGGATGTGAGATTTGTTGAAGAAAAAGGTTTGGAATGGGCTGATTACCTTGGCAGAACTGGGCCCAGTACTGAGTCTGAAAATACTGACCCAGTTAGCATGCCTCAAACACAAGACAACCCAGGTCCAAGATCAGACCCACATGGTGTGACAGAACTCAGCCCAGAACTGAATCCTCCCATGGAATCTGTTCTGGATCAGCAACAAAACATGGGTCAAACATTACCTCGTAGATCAACAAGACAGTCACTGTCCTGAAAAAATTTGATGAATTTGTTTTGTTACAGGAACAAGAAGTAATACTCTATAAAGGAGAGTCATACCACTACAATGAGGCTAAGGGAGATACTAACTGGAGTCAATCGAAGTAAACAAAACATGGGAGTTGACTGATCTCCCAATCGGGCACAAAGCGATTGGACTCAAGTGGGTGTTCAAGATAAAACGTGATGTAAACGGAGACATAACCAAGTACAAAGCGAGGTTGGTTGCAAAAGGATACGTCCAGCAAACGGGGGTGGACTTTGACGAGGTTTTTGCCCCCATTGCAAGGCTAGAAACAATCCATTTAATACTTTCATTAGCAGCAAAACGAGGGTGGAGTGTATGCCATTTAGATGTCAAATAGGCATTTCTAAATGGTAAGCTAAAAGAAGAAGTCTACGTAAAGCAACCGGAAAGATTTATCATATCTGGTAAAGAACATTTGGTATATCGTCTACACAAAGCCCTATATGGACTACGCCAAGCCCCTCAAGCTTGGAACGAGCGATTTGACAAAACGCTAAAAGGGCTCAACTTTACCCGTTGTCAAAGAGATCAAATTGTTTATGAAAGAACCTAGAATAATGCTTTGATTATTGTTGGTGTATATGTAGATGACCTAATCATTACGGGTTCAATCATGACCGAGATCAACACATTCAAAACCCAAATGAAAAGTGAGTTTGAAATGAAAGATCTTGGATTACTTTCGTATTATTTGGGCATAGAAGTACTGTAGAAACAAGGTATGATCACTTTGAAGAAAAGTGGGTATGCAAGTAAGATTCTGAAAAGCACAAGAATTAACGATTTATGAAGTTCTAAGACTTCAAACACCATTTATGAAGTTCAGAGACTTCAAACACCAATTACCCCTCGACTATTTCAATCTTTAACGGGTCTACAGGGATGCCTTCAAAGTCCACCATATCATTCAAAACTGGATTTCACCGAAGCCAAAATGGCATACCCGACAAATTCAACGAAGAATCTATTATTCTAAAAATTTTCAGGAAGCCCCCGACAATATTAAGCTTGAACAACCTAGTTTCGGAGATAGAATGACTATCGACGATTATACGACTACCCACAAACAATTAACGATTTATACACCCGAACCATAAATTCCATGAACAATGAGACCCTAGGTCGGTCTCATTGTTCTATCTCTGATAATAAGTGCACACATGCAATCTTTTATCCTTCTTTCCACGGAAAGGTTGGTGTGCTTCAAGACGAAGCACTCGAGCAAAATAGCTCTTATTGAACACCTTCACAACTGGAAAACTAAGTATTCAATTTTCCCTTGGTTGATGTCCATGGCACGAGCCATATATACACCATTTAGTACGCCTCGTGATTTACCGTATCTAGACGAGCATAGATAAACACGTTACTCCTTAATCATCCACGACACTGATATTGTTACTAAGTAACCAACCATTGTCTTTACAATCGTCGGACTCAACTCCATACGGTTGTTTCGTTCACAACTTCTAATTACCACACAACGAAATCATAAACTTTTAATACCCCCAACGATGATCACCTCCAAATATACTGATCTAGATAGCTTCTCACCTGTTAATAAGACCAAAGGACTTAAGTCTCATCCTTGGTAAATAGAAATGTCCGACTCGAAGGCCTCGAAATTTCTATTTTCTCCCATTTGTCACCGTTGTGCTTTAGCTCGAGACATTCACTTCGAATGTGTCTCGATTTATAACAACTGCAGCACATGTCATTAGGACCATAACACTATGGCATAGTGTGTCCCATCATTCTCCATTCGAGTTACTTTCCACACCTTCAACAATAATAAGTATTGCCTCCACAAAAGGTTTCTAACTCGGCTAGAATATTTGGCTTTCATAAAGTCACCGCTCAATTCCTCCTTATACTACACTTGTCTCCCATTTTCGATCTCTCCTTGCCATGTTTATTAATCAACTCCATCTGAGTTGTACAACACACGTAAAAATCCGCTCTAGCGTCAATGGATAGCATCGAGAAAGCAGATCCATCCTCTTTCCTTCCGTGACTCCAAGATCCGAGCAAGATTACGTCTAGTGATAAAACATCCTCATAATCCTGTTGATTGCCACCACTATCCGCTATATGTGAAGGAACTCCTCATTTAAACGACCCAACACGGCTTGCAGTCTAAGGTATTTTAAGGTCACCTCTTGAATTCCCCCGATGCATTGCCTGCACAATCCTCATCTTTCTCCTGACGAAGAACTTCCCACCAATTCCACCATGTCCCGGATTTGACTCACCGCAATTAGTACTCCCTTCTCTAGGACACCTTAGCTCACTCCCAAGCCAAACTCATTCTGTTGATGGATCATCTATAAGTCAACGGTTCAACCTCACCAATTTACGCCTTTGTTTTGGGCACCACAATTCCTTGTGAAAACAAGGTTTCCTTCCTCCTATATTCACCAATCGTTGTTCCTCCTAATCCGTAAGCCTCATACGGTTCCTTTACATGATCGCCTCAATAGGACATATCTTCTTTGTAGGTAAATTGACACGACAAGATATAAAGTTCTAGCCATCCTTCACTAGAATGTTGCTTTCTAGTTCCATCGGCAATCCATACTCCTCACCACCCCTGAGGTGATACACGCGCAGAATTTAATGTACCTGAGTTCTTAAGTTAAATCCCATCCACTATTTCCATCTACTAACACCTATCCTCGTTAATCATTCCCCGGCTATGTTTTGTTTGAGATGTAGATGTTCTACCTACGTATAGGCCTCTAATCATACTCTATAAGACACTAACCCCCCTTTATGTGAATATACAACCACCCTACATAATCATTCATATACGTACATAAAATATACACACATATATACACTTTCACCTAATCCTTGTTAATGTTCATTATTGTATGATTATCATATGGACGCTTATACATGTTATCTTACGAATCACACTGGCCAGGCATGATTGGTAACATAAGATGCATAATTACATTTATCATCTTCACACAACAATTCCCATGACAAGTTTCGGCACACATAATTCATTTTGAACACCACATACATCGACCAATGACATTAATCATTACTAACCTTTCGCCCACAAGCTCCGTGTCTCAGTCAAGTCTTCACTGGATTCTCATTGCACCCACCCATATCAAGAGCAAATAAGTTTGAGTTCAGTGTCTCGCACACCCGAATTCCTCAAACCATTGCTCTGATACCAAGTTGAAACACCCAAATTTTTTGACCGAATTTAAACTTCGTTCACGCCCTCGAATGTCCAACTTCATTCATCCTTGTGTGCACCGTATAGCATTTCGGTTGTGGTTGCACATCTTTGCCTGGCTGCTCAATAATATCAGGATCAACTCCGTCCAAATGGATATTGAGTATGGACGGAATGATGTACACCTGCAAAATAAAACTCAAACATACCCGCATCATCAACTGACTCAAATTAAAAATAAAAGACTCAATCGACTCACTAAGTCTCTGGATAGAAGTCAGGGAAACGTACCCGATGTGTGGCAAACACATAGAAATGAATGCCACAGCAAGGTAGATCAACAGTTACGAACGGTCTAAGTTTCCCATGGTAATGTTAGTGGTGACTGATATGGATAGAAGTGATGGATGATAATGATAATGTATGATGTGATGGACGGTGGTGGTGACAGGTATGGGAAACCACGGGAAAACAAGGAAAATGGGAAGTTCAGGGTAGCCCCACGTACCGCGAAGAACAGGCGGCCACTCCTCGCCTACCGCGAGGGAGTAGCATTTAAGTCGGTCTTATCCTGGATCTCTCGCGTACCGCGAGAAACCACAGAAAACACCTCGCGTACCGCGAGGGACCCTGGTGACAGAAAGTTAAAGGGTTTTTTATACATAGAAAATTTTTCACCCCTTAACTTCTTTTCACCCAAATTCAATAAAAACCTATTTGAAGCATAAAAACCAATATAAAAATACTTGGAACTTCATTCCTGATGATTTTCCTCACCGAGTCAAGCACGAATCCCTGCAAAATATGACACAAAACAAACCACACACATCGAAAAACACAGAAAATGACACAGACTCAAACCAAGGAATGCATACAAACTCTACATCCCGGGCACTTGCCCGAGACACAAACAAGCCTATCAGGAGGCTTCTTCTTGATCCTAACCAGTACCGCCTTCATCCTACGTGGTATCCCGGCTCTCCACAACCTCAACAACTCATTTCGCCTAGAATATAATGAACTCATATCACATGTAGCACTCAGATCCTTCCACCACCTCTTAAACTTACCCGGTCCAAAGATGATATGCATCATATAACCAAGTAATTTGTCACCCGTAGGCGTCCCCACACTTGGGGTTTGCATTCTCCCTAAATCAGATACATCTCTCAACGCACGAATTCTCTTACGGGGTGGCCTAGACTTAGGGGACCTAGAACTAGGACTCAGCTCTGGAATTCTCCCCTCAACATGAACACTAATGGCGGGTGAGAGCTCGAGCACAGGTGATTCTAATGGTGCAAACTCTAAAATCTCACCAGGATCTTCGGGACCCTCTACACTCTCCTCCATGGGTGTCTCACAGATTATTACTTGTGCTAATATTTCACTCAAACTATAATCATCAGCGTAAGCACCTAAAAACGGGGACCCTACCAATTTCTTTTACAATTCCTCAAGCCAATACGGAGGGTATTCTATCATTCCTCTTCCATCTCTACCAACAACATCCTCTGCTGGAATAGAGTCCCGATATTCGTCCATGAAGGCATCGATCATGCACACGGAGTGGCTCTGCTCGCCAACATCCCTCACGGACTTTGTAGCATTGAATGTGGTCGACTCATCCCCCACACGAAGTGTGAGTTTCCCGTCAAAGACATCGATGAATGCCTTGGCGGTGAGCATAAAAGGGCGCCCGAGGATGAGTGGGACTCTGTCATCCACATCCATATCCAGGATGACAAAATCCACGGGGAAGACAAATTTGCCTACTTTTACTAGAAGATTCTCCATAATTCCCCATGGATACTTGACTGAGCGGTCAGCCAAGAATATGCTCATGCGCGTAGGCTGTGGTTCGCCTAGGTCTAGCTGTTTATAGACAGAATATGGCATCATATTGATGCTAGCACCTAAGTCAGCCAACGCGTGGTTTAAGGGCAAATCGCCAAGCAGACACGGGATTGTGAAACGACCCGAATCTGCCGGTTTCTCTGGCAGTTTATTCTAAACCACCGCAGAACATTGCTCACTAAGTGAGACTTTAGAGATCCCCTCTAGCTTCTTCTTGTTGGAATAAGATCTTTTACGAATTTGCCATATTTTGGCATGTGCTGGAGGACCTCTATGAATGGGAGATTAACCTTGAGTTGTTTGAAGATGTTCAGGAAGTGACCATATTCCCTAGCGTGTTTATGTGGCCACAAGCGAGCTGGGTAGGGAACACGGCTCAGGTCAATCTCGGGGGACTTCATCTCCACCCCCCTTCTTCTTCTCATCTGCCTTCTCGACAGGCTTCTCCACTACAATATCCTCATCCACCGGCTCTTCCTCTTCCACCGGTGGCTCCTCTACCATCTGCTCTTCTATCATCTTAGCATCTATCTCAGCAAAGCAAGCTCTCTAATCTATCTTCTTCATCTCTTCAGGCGAAGGGATGTGATAGTCGACATTGTGGGATTGGGGCCTGAAGATGATTGACACGGCCATCGCTAAAGCATTGGGGCCTGAAGATGGACCTCCCTGTCTATCCTTCAGGCTCTGAGCGATGTCTCCTACCGTGCGTTGCAGATCCTGGAATGCTGACTGCTGATTCTTCAATAACGTGTCATGTGTATCCAATCGCTGCCTAGTGTCCCTGTCCTGCTGGACTAAATTGGCAAGAATCTGTGTCTGATTCTCAATCATCTCTTCGATCCTTCTCGTGCTGACACTGCTTCCCGAACTTGCTCCAGCTTCTCCTCCTCCTTGTTGAATTTGGCGACCAATAAATCCAGGCGGGTTGTTTCCAGATCTCTATCCCGAGCCATAAGAATTATTGTAGTTGTTGTACCCTCAGTTCTGGTTCTGGTTGCCAGCAAAACTCACCTGCTCCTGAAGATTGATGGGGCAATCTCTGGTGTCGTGGCCTCCCCTGCACACCTCACACCGTTGGGCACTGAGCTTTAGCTCTTTGATCTCATTAGCCAGAGCTGCGAGTGCAGCAGCCACTCTAGTATCAGGAGTGACCTGATGCACACCTCTAGGAGAAGAGGTGGATGCTCTAGCGTTAGGAATGGAAGTCCTAGTAGATGGCCGCTGCTGTTCAGCGAGAGCGAAGCTCTTGAACATCTCCTCGTATGGCCTCCCGCAGCTGTGTTGAACATTTGCTGCTTCTCGAAGGTGAGGCCATTATAGAAATTTTCCACAATTGCCCAGTCGGAAAGACCATGCTGGGGACATCGGCTCAACAGTGTGTTGAACCTCTCCCAGTCCATGTGATAAGGCTCGTCGGGGTCCATCCGAAAGGAGTGGATCTGGTCCCTAAGGCGAGCGGCCCTGGAAGGTGGATAGTATTTCTTGAAGATCCTACCATGTGGTAATAGAGTTATCTGGGAGGGTATCAAGCCAAGTAGATGCACGCCCCGAGAGTGAGAATGGGAAGAGACATAGATTGCGTCCTTAGATACACCCGTGATACTGAAGGTATCACATATAGGCATGAAGCGGGACACATGTCCGGGTGCATCCTCATCCTCGAGGCCATGAAACTGAGTTGCATGAGTGATCGTGCTAATGACATGTGACAGGATCTGCCAAGTATTGGTGTTAGGAATAGCGGGGCATGTGATCGAAGATCTCGCCCCGGTGACCCCGTCACTGGCCCTCTGGTGTACCGTGCACCTCGCTGGTGGGTCAGCGTCGCCCATGTTAGGAAATGGAATTGGGCTAGTAGAACGTACCTGGGATTTGCACAGCTCTTTCAAACGCTCCCAGAAGTCACAGGTGCGCTCGTGTAGCTCTTGTTCGGGCTCTAGAAAAGCTGAATTAGGTGGTGACCCCTGCGAACGAGTATTGTGCATAAACAGAAAGACACTATACGGAAAGTTACAAAGACTCAAGGACAGAAAGACTCGATTCTAAATTAGATACACAAATAGCACGTAGGACAAGCACACAAATAAGAATCAAAAGACAAGAAATAAAATAAACCAAAAATCAAACAAAGAACTAGTCAAAGTTAATATTGCTATTGCTAAGTGTCCCCATTAGCGGCGCCAAAAACTTGATGTCGCCCAGACGGTCTATATAAAACTCTACTAAACCTAACCTAGACTTCTAAGTAATAAATGCAGTACCTTTGACTAAACCGCACTGACAGGCAAGTGGACCTATCGAGTGTAGAATAGCTTAATGGTAAACCGGGTTATCGAACCCTAGAGACACTACTATAACTATATTAGACTCTGACTCGGACTAAAGATGATTTGGTTGGGGGGTTTACTACACTACTGATTAGAACTAATCATGCAGAAAACAAGGTCGACTCAAGCTATCAAGGTAAAGTACTAAGGAAAATATCAGAGATGGAAGAATACCACCTAGAACGGAATCCTGCTTGCAAAGCACAACTTCTACCGGTTCTGGAAACTAAGATGGATCTGGGTTTCTAAGGAAACAACTCTAGACTACCTAGTGGATCCCTAATCACTCTCAGGGTGTCACCAACTAAGCAACCTAAAGATGTAATAACTCACCAGATAGTGGATTACCTTTCGGTCTCTCCAACAATGATAAAGTACCCAGAAGACAGATCACCTTTCAGTCTCACTGTCCACAATACCTTCGAAGAATGCACGGGGTAATCTCAAGATAAGAACTATGACTCAGAATAGCAACAATCACTAGACACCTAAACCAACTTCCTCTCAGACAGTTGACACTCGGATTCCTAATGACGAAGACTAAACGACTATCTCTCACTTCTCGTGTATTGAGACAGGATACACACTCAGATCTAATGACTCTCAATCACAACTCCTATGGCTACTAATTCTAGCAAACCATACAAACAATCACAACCCTAAAGTCTATGACCTGGATACGCAAATCAAACTGGAAGACATCCACAATCAACGTACGGAATTGAAATCAACAATACATCAGCACTAAGCATGCAATATTCATCATAATTAATATCAAGTGATCTTTTACAAAATAAATAAACCATGCATATAAATCCAAAACCGATAAAAATTATAACTTTAACAAGCAATCATCTTTAACCTAGGAAGTATATAACATCTAGCCAAAGATCATGTTCAAAACACTAAAAAAGAAGTAAAAGAACAAGAACATGGTTTCAATCAGAACAATTAAGAACAAAGACTCGAACTTGAAAACTGAATATGCTAATATCACAAACCCAGAGTCCAAAGCTTTCACCTTTAGCCTTCAATTGACTTCTCTATCCCCAAAATCGCCTCTGGACCTTCTCTGGACGGCAATAAGATCGAACTCCTTTGAATAATGGCATCGTAAATCTAATATAATTCAATTTAGGGTTTTTTCTCAGAATACGGGTTTCCCGCGTACAGCGAGAGACTGGGCAAGTTTCCTCGCATACCGCGAGGGACAATTTAGCCCCGACCCTTTTTGGGAATCCTCGCGTACTGCGAGGCCTTCTTCCTCCTCTCTCGCGTACCGCGAGAGCTTGAAATTCCAACTTTTTGACATTGATATTTTGGGCTTCATTCTTGTGCTCGGATTCTTATGGTTTTCACTTATAATCTTCACGGGCACCTGTAAACATAACACAGACTCAATAGTATACAAAAAAGACTCAAAATAAAGATAAAACGAATCAAAAACACATGAAAACAATAGGAATAAATATGTGTGCTTTGCACAACATCATTGTAAAACCCAAAATTTACAACCGATTTTTAACTTTCAATACACCAGCGGAAGTAGGTCCCATTAATGCTCATTGAAAAAACAACACATGTTAACTTTAATGAAAAGACAACACCAATATTTGGTTTAAAAAGATCGCCAAAGATTTCAAAACAACGACAAATCTCAACAATTGACAAGTTAACTATGACGGTTTGACTTAACCTTGGTTTAGACGTTTACAAGTTCAAAACAAGATCCTACTACTTAACTACATTCATTTATGCGCAAAAGGTTTAATCACTCCTAAGGAGGCTTAAGCGTACAACGGTTGCACCAAAAGTTCATCAAATGAGAATCCAAAGCTTGAAGTGCGACCTGAGACTAGACAGGAGCTTTTCCTACATAAAACACCCAAACAAAACAAATATTAGTAATGATAGACAGTCCTTAGGACCCTTTACAAGTTAATGCCTCAACTTTTTGACCCGCCCATCAGATCTGTGACCCGGGCGGGTCAAAACCCCACCCGGGCGGGCTGATATATTGCAAGGCTCAAAACTTTTAATTTATTAGCATACACTTGTGAGGTTCGGAACCTCAACCAAACACTTACTTGTGAGATTCCTTGATCTCAAACTTCATTCATACTTGTGTGGTTCTTTTGACCACAAGTACTAACTATTCTTGTGAGAATCTTAGACCTCATTTACATCCACCTTTAATGAAGTTCATGACTTCAAGTTGCACAAGTGAAGTTCTTAGACCTCAATACCAACCTTTATCGTATATCTATACACATAAACACACAAGGCACATAATCCATACTATCCTTTGCATACAAACACAATCATTCCGTTTGTAATTAAACATACTACTTACAATCAACAACAATTAACTTACTTCTAACATTACTAAGTAAGTGCAATACTACAACTAATGATGTTCAAAGTCTTCAAACAATAACAACAATACATGTGAGGTTCATGACCTCAATTACAACAAGTGGGGTTCTTAGACTCCAATTACCGACTCTAAACATACAAACAAGTGTCACACACGTTATCAATTCGTATTTATAATTCATACACAATTTACCAACATGTGGGATTCAAAGAGCCCAAACCCACCCCTTTCCGTTTATGAAGTTCAAAGACTTCAACCTATTTTTCACCCCAACCCTTAACATAGTCATACAACTATAATACTTAGACACGAAAGTAATTCAAAGATTTTAACCACAACACTACCTCGTGAGGTTTATGAGCCTCAAACACCTTAATCACTAACACCTTGCATACATCCCCATATGAAAATCTACTAATCAACAAACATATATTGTACATATGATATTTAACACAATTAACATGAATATCAAGTATGTGTATTTTGCTACCACCTATCATTACTAAGTAAGCGCAAAGCACTTACCTTTTTGTTAAAATATGATTCCGCTTGATCCTCCAAGTTAGCTTCCTTACCCCGTGATCACCTATATGGCCCAATTACTATAACCATAACCTTAACTAAACCTCCAACACCCCATTCAACCTTTCAACCCATTTTGACCCGTTAAGAAAAACACTCAAATTCTCCCAACATTAGTGTTCATAGACACACCACAACATCATACTCCTTTCAAACATCATTCAAAACCCTCAATTTAGAAAACCCCCAATTTGGGTTCTTAAGAACCCTAAATTTCAATTTATAAAATTGGATGAGGTTTTCTTTCATAAAAATGTGCCTATCAACTCTCTAGACACTAACCCAACCTCAATTTATCATTTAAACATAAATCAAATGAAAACCCCCAAATCACCCTCAAGAACCCTAATTCTTGAATCATCAAATTAGATGATTCTAGGATGTTAAATACCTCTCAAAAACTTTAGTTAAGCTAGATAACAAGTTAACAACCAAAATCAACCACCAATTCAGCCCCAAATTCGATTTTTACCAAAACCCACCAAGAACACCATTGAAGAGGATTCAAAGATGGAAGATTGCTTACACTAGATGTTTGGAAGATGAGGATTACACCAAGACCTCTAAAACCGAGCATGCAAGCTTCCAGAATTCGATTTCTTGATCAAGCCACCATATTCTCTCTTTTCTCCTTTTTGATTTGCGACACACACACACACAAAGTGTGTGTGTCGACACCCCTACACCCACATAAATCTGATTTTGTTTAATTTACAATCCAGCCCTGCACTTGCAATTTAGCTCCTTTTCACCCAAACTAGATAATTTCAAACTTTGCAACACACCTCTAACTTCCATTTAATTTAGCTACACCCCCTATAATATGAAAACATTTTATAATAATAACTAGAGAGTTGGTTCGTTACAAATCATCTCCCCTAACTTAGGGTTTCGTCCCCGAAACCCGCCACCACATACACAACTTAAAATAGCGAATCAGCATTACTCCCCTTTACTTTCTCAAGATCACCTCCACTTTTCGCTGTGCTTTATAAAGAACAATACAAGGTAGATCCATTATTGCACCATAATTTCTCCCCACTATCTAAGATAGTCATCAGTTCTTCTACTAGATTCAAAACGACAACCTCATTAACACCATGAGAAGCAACAACATTTCTCCCGCCAAACATTTTCGTGAGTGCGCCGCACGAATTGTATCTTAGAGTTTTCTCGTCTCTCTCGGGTAGCTCTAAACGGTAAACCACTTATCAAACTAACATAAAGTTTAAACAGACCAACAAAACGTGGACTTGGTCTCATTTGATTCAAACCTGAAACACTCCCTCTCATGGGGAAACTTTAATAACACCAAGTTCCCACTTGAATATTAACACACCTCCTCCCTACATTCGACTATGATTTTCTGTCACACTTCGAGTGGATTTGCAATCATACTCACTTACATGATCTTCCACATTAAATCTTGAATCACACCATTGATTCTAGACTCCCGATAATCAATTCCATCAAATTCATCGGTGTCCGACGTAGTCCATCATTTAGTAAATCGTACAATGGTACTTCTACTTTCATAAAGATGGATAAGATGAATCAATATTTCCCGACCAACGGTAACATAATCATCCGATTTCTCCAAATGGACAAGTGAAACAACACTTCAATCTAACTCAAAAGATACGGTCATACCATTTCGAATCACATTACTAATCAAAATGACATTCTTCGATCATTAAAAATAGGCTTCCTCTAAGAATAGGATATGCATACTCCCTGGTTGAAAGACCCACCAATATCCAAAACGACATGTTTCCACCGTTTTCCAATACTCTTGCAGTCAAACTACAACAAGTTTCTCTTATCACGCATAGGTATATGAAGTCGTTGAGGCTTCCCATATGACCTTCATCTAGTATCTGGCTTTAGTTCACAAGCCAACGAGACATTTTTCAATATCCTTGACTATGTCTCCTTCCACCTCACAATCGGAGGTTCCATAACCTCCACACCAATCCATCCATGATATTTAAGGTCTCAAATGTTTCATATTGTTGGAATTCAAATATCCCATCTCCTGCATATAGCATTCCTAGTGAGGGCATGGTAAGCGTCTCACACGATCTCTCTTTCACAACCTTGGAAGGTAAATCCCTACCCGTGATCCATTTACCAATTGTGAAGTTCTAAGACTTCAAACACCATTTGTGAAGTTCAGAGACTTCAAACACCAATTACCCTTTAACTATTTCAATCTTTAACGGGTCAACAGAGATGCCTTCAGAGTCCACCATATCATTCAAAACTGGATTTCACCTAAGCGAAAATGGCATACCCGACAAATTCAAAGAAGAATCTATTATTCTAAAAATTTTCAAAAAGCCCCCGACAATATTAAGCTTGAACAACTTAGTTTCGGAGATAGAATGACTATCGGTGATTATACGACTACCCACAAACAATTAACGATTTATACACCCGAACCATAAAGTCCACGAACAATGGACAATAAGTGCACACACGCAATCTTTTATCCTTCTTTCCACGAAAAGGTTGGTGTACTTCAAGACGAAGCACTCAAGCAAAATAGCACTTATTGAACACTTTCACAACTGGAACACTAAGTATTCAATTTACCACTTGCTGTTGTCAATGGCACAAGCCATGTATACACCATTTCATACGCCTCGTGCTTCACCGTCTCTAGACGAGCATAGATAAACACGTTACTCCTTAATCATTCACGACACTGATATTGTTACTAAGTAACCAACCATTTTCTTTACAATCGTAGGACTCAACTCCATACGATTGTTTCGTTCGCAACTTCCAATTACCACATAACGAAATCTTCAACTTTTAATACCCCCAATGATGATCACCTCCAAATCCATTGATCTACATAGCTTCTCACCCGTTAATGAGACCAAAGGACTTCAGTCTTGTCCTTGGTAAATAGAAATGTTCATACTCGAAGGCCTTGAAATTCTATTTTCTCCCATTTATCACCCTTTGTGCTTTAGCTCGAGACATTCACCTCGAATGTGTCTCAATTTATAACAACTGCAGCACATGTGTAACATCCCAAAAAAAAATTAATAAAACGACAGTTATAATAACGAAATAAACGAACAAGGCATTTCGGGTCAGGTCGGATGGGCCGGCGGGCTGGAAGGTGAGCCTCCCCTATAAATAGCCAAGGTCTCCCTCATTTCTCTCATTTGCAAGTTCTAGAGAGAGAAACCGTATAGAGAGAAAGTTGGCGGATCGACCCGAGATTTGAGAAGTGTGTTGCTCCAGAGCTCGTGACAAGAACCTCCGGATCAGAAACTCGATTCAGGTAACGATCGGACCTAAATCTGAGTTTTTTTGTTCGTTTTTGGGTTTTTCAGGTTTTGGGTGAAAAGTAACGTTTTCACGGATAAAACTGAAAGATAAACATAGATTTGAGTTCCTTAATGGAAAACAAACGTTTTGAATGTAAACAGGTTTGGGATCTCGACGTGATCAGACCTGAATGCGAAAGTTAGGGTTTTGCGAAGAAACATATCGTGCGTACTTATCAAGTACGCACGGAGCAGGTCCTGCGTACTTATCAAGTACGCAGGGAGCAGGTCCTGCGTACTTATCAAGTACGCAGGAAGAGGGGCACTGCGTATTTATCAAGTACGCAGGAAGAGGGGCACTGCGTACTTATCAAGTACGCAGGAAGAGGATACTGCGTATTTATCAAGTACGCAGGAAGCAGGGTCTGCACACTTGCTAAGTGCGCAGGCATCAGGCTGATTAGGTAAAGTCGGTATGTTTAGAAGGTTAAACCGTTAGAGTCGGGATTTGGTCTGATGTGTATTTAACTAATCAATTCAGATCGGAAGTGACGTAGTGGGACCTTTGTTTAGGGCAACCCGGATTAGCTTATCAGGTGAGTTCTAGAAGCCCTCTTTTAAATATTTTAAAAATGTTTTTGGGCTGGTGTGCATACATAATGATGTGACTATTTTATAAAACGATGGTTGTATGTGACGTTTTATAAAATGATGTTTATGAACGATGTTTTGGAAGGAAGGGTTATGAAAGAAGTATTTATGAAATATTTTGCCAAAAGAGGTTTATGAAGTTTATGAAGTGTTTATGAATGAATGAAATTTTTTAATAAAACGTACGAATGCTTTAACTTAAGTTTTGAAGTAAAAGAAGCGAAGGATTACGAAAGTCACAAACGAACGAATCTGCCAATATTCCTTAGGGAATGAAGGTTAAGGGTATGGGAAGTATGTTATGGGCCTTACCTTTTAGGGGCCTCTGTGGCTGGCCAACTGTTGTACAACTGGAGCGATGACGGTCGTCAAGGGGATTATCGTGATCCTTGAAGTTTGGTACGATTTACCTTACGGGATAGTCGTGCTTGAAGTTTGGTACTTGCGCCTTACGAGTCGCAGTGCTTGAAGTTTGGTACGTGTCATCCTTGTGATGCCGTGCTTGAAGTAGTGTTGAATAACCTAAGTATCGGGCCCTAGGAGTTCTTCACCCGAAGGACAGTACGGTGATTGATGGGCCTAGTGGTGGTGATCTTTAGGTTATTCAGCAAGTATGTGACGTTTGGATTTGACGGTTACGAGAAGGCGCAGATTCGATATGTTCGTTGACTTATGTTTAAGAAGTGTTATGTTTTGTTATTGCATTATTTTACGTATGCCTTTTATTAAATGAAGTGTGAAGTTATGTTTTTGGCAAATTATTTGAAGTTAAAGTTTTATGTTAAAACTAGAACTCACCAGCGTAGCTGACTTTTTAGTATGCACATTCAGGTTAAGGCAGGTATGGATGATGGACGGTGATGCTTGGCAAGTGAGAAGAGTTACCCGGTTGATCATGAAGGCTGGCATCCCGTTAAGATTAGATTATGTTTTGTTTATGTAATAGACTATGTTACGCTTCCGTTTGTTAAACAATGTAATGGCTATGTTTTATTGAAGTATTTTCCGCTGCGTTATTTGATATTCAAGTTTAAGAACTGTTTGGGAATGAGTAAATCCAACAAGTGAGGCCTCCCGGGTTTGGGGCCTTACAAGTTGGTATCAGAGCAATAGTTTGAGAGATTCGGAACTCCCAGTGTCTGAACTTAAACTGTGAATGGGACCGAAAGCGGATGCCAGTACGGGTAACTCGAGCCACAGCATCATGTATGAGGGTAATGTATATTTACATGTATAGTATGCCTTAGAAAAGGTTAGTTAAGGACTTGTGTTCTGATGAAATCACAAAGGTGGTCAAATAGAAATCGAAAGGTAGTGTAATGGTTAATTGCAGATGGCCAGTGTATATTAACATCTTACAGTACTTATTGAATTTTATTTGTTAACTAGTGTGATGACATTGGATTCTTGTCTTATAGAACAAAATGGCAAGAAGAGGAAACAGAAGGCATGTTGGGGGCCGTACCGGTGGTCGTACCGGCGGTCGAAATGGTGGGCGTGGCAGGACCCCTGTGCGCCAAGAGTATAGTGAAGAAGGAAGTGTTCACACTGAACCGGCGGTTAGTGTGCATGGAACTGAGCAGACACTGGTTGAAGAACAACCTTTCACTTTTGAACCAGAAGTGAGAGCAGCTATAGCTCGAGAGTTCACCGAGTTGATGAAGACTTCTCTGCCAGGTCTCTTAGCTGAAGCATTGAAGAAGGTTAATGGGGAAGGTGGGTCTAGCGCGGTAACTGGTGCCCAGAACAACGAGACTGACAACGCACCACCTGCACGCGGATGCGACTACAAGTCGTTTAAAGCATGTGACCCACCGGTCCTCACTGGAAAGAAAGACGCGGTGGCAACGTTTGATTGGGTGATCCGTATGGAAGCTGCCATTCGTCTGAGCGAATGTCGAGCGGATCAAGTTGTAAAATTTGCTGCCAACTCCTTGAGAGATGAAGCATCCCATTGGTGGGAAGGTGTACGTCAAGCAAAAAGGAGCGAGGTTGTAGATGCGATGATGTGGGCTGACTTGAAAACTTTGGTGATCAAGAATTTCTGCCCAAGGAACGAGATTGAGAAGGTAGAGAGGGAATTTCTGGGTTTGAAGGCCGGGAGCATGACGCACCGACAATACACAACCCGATTCAATGAACTGGCACGTCTGTTGCCACATCTTGTCACGACCGAGGAAAGAAAGATCGTATGCTACATACAAGGACTGCCGGACCAGGTCCGCACCTATGTTAAGGCAAACGCCCCTACTACATATGATTCGGTAGTAGAATTGAGCGGCGTGGTATTTGATGATCTGGCACTGAATGTCATTGCCATTGAAGAGCCCAAGAAGAAGCTGAGTTTTCCCGCTAAGAGGTCGGGTGGGAAGTTGTTTGGGGCTCGGGACAAGCAGGCCAGGGTAGGCGAGGCGGCAGTCTGTGGAAGATGTGGGGTAAGACATACGGGTGAATGTCGGTTAGGGTCTAATCTATGCTTTAAATGCGGCAAGACCGGACAATATTCCCGTGAATGCCCGCAAGGCTTCAAATGCTACAACTGTGGGGAAGGTGGTCATATGAGCCGGGAATGCACCAAGCCCAGAATGGGTCAAGCCGGGAAAGGGAAAGGCCCGGAGAATAAAGAAGAGAGACCCCGAGCAAAGAATGCGCTGACGCAGGAACAGGCCAGAGCGGACCCCGATGTGGCGTCAGGTACGTTTATCCTTGACAACACTTTTGTATATGTGTTATTCGATTCGGGTGCCAGTAAGAGTTTTATATCTGCGGATTTTTGTAAAAGGGTAAAGTACACTATGAGTAAACTAGAAAGGGCCTTTAGCGTAGAAACCACTGAGGGTAGAACTGCGAGGGTGACTGATGTAGTTGACAATTCCACGATAAAAATAGAAGGCCATAGATTTCCCGTCAGGTTGTTTGTCATGGTTTTGGGTGGGTTCGATGTCGTGTTAGGAATGGATTGGCTAACTGCCAATGAAGCACAAATTATATGTAAACGAAAGATAATCCGACTCAAGGCTCCTGATGGTAGCAAAGTCGAGGTTCTTGGAGATCGTGACGCCCCGATGCTAAACGTCATCTCGATGATTAAGGCAGCAGATTACTTGAGGCGCGGATGCGAGGCTTATCTTGTGTACGTAATTGACGAGTATAAGGAGGTGAATGAGCTAGATGATGTACCCGTGGTACGCGAATACCCAGAGGTGTTTCCAGAGGATTTGCCTGGGATACCACCCGACAGAGAGATCGAATTTCGAATCGACTTAGTACCAGATGCCCAGCCCGTGGCTAAGGCTCCATATCCACTAGCACCAGTGGAGATGAAAGAGTTAATGGCACAACTAGACGAGTTACTTGAGAAAGGATTTATCCAACCGAGCATCTCACCGTGGGGTGCTCCGGTGTTGTTTGTGAAGAAGAAAGACGGTTCGATGAGAATGTGCATTGATTATCGCGAGTTGAACAAACGTACGGTGAAGAACAAGTACCCTTTACCAAGGATCGACGACCTGTTCGATCAATTACAGGGTGCAAGTTGGTTCTCAAAAATCGACCTTCGATCCGGGTACCATCATTTGAAGGTGAGGGAAGAAGACATACCGAAAACCGCATTTCGCACGCGTTATGGACATTTCGAGTTCCGCGTAATGTCTTTTGGATTGACGAACGCCCCCGCAGCGTTCATGGATTTGATGAATAGAGTTTGTCGACCAATGCTGGATCGATCGGTAATCGTGTTCATCGATGATATCCTCATCTACTCCAAGAATGAGGGTGATCACACGTGTCACTTAAAGGAAGTATTGGAAGCTCTGAAGAAGGAAAAGTTGTATGCTAAGTTCTCCAAATGCGCGTTCTGGCTTAGGGAAGTCCAATTCCTAGGTCACGTCATTAACCCGAACGGCATCATGGTTGACCTAGCAAAGATAATGACGGTAAGGTAATGGAATATTCCTAAGACGCCAACTGAAATCCGTAGTTTCTTGGGATTGGTAGGCTACTATCGGAGATTCATCCAGGATTTCTCGAAAATAGCTTCGCCGTTGACAAAGTTGACTCGGAAAGAGGTTAAGTATGAAAGGGGTTCGACCCAATATGAGGCGTTTAAGGAATTGAATAACCCAAGCTCCAGTCTTGGCCCTTCCCGAGGGCAATGAAGACTTAGTGGTATGCTCTGACGCTTCGGGTCAGGGATTGGGATGCGTGTTGATGCAACGCGGAAGAGTGATCGCGTATGCGTCACGACAGTTGAAGATTCACGAAGCTAATTATCCAACCCACGATTTGGAACTTGCTGTTGTCGTATTCGCATTGAAAATCTGGAGGCACTACCTGTACGGGGTGAAGTTTACTATTTACTCCGACCACAAAAGTTTGAAGTACTTCTTCGAACAAAGAGAGCTTAATATGAGGCAGAGACGATGGTTGGAACTCCTGAAGGATTATGACTGCGAGATCATGTACCATCCTGGAAAGGCAAATGTGGTGGCTGACGCTCTAAGCCGAAAGGATGTGCCTGCTCCTATTAGAGTGAAAGCTTGCCAGTTAGTGGTAACATCAGATGTGATGTGGGAAATTGAAAGAGCTCAAGATGAATCACTTAAGGAAGAAAACATTAAAAAGGAAAGGATGGTTGGCCAACAGTAACACCCTTGGTGTTAGGACACGTTTTGGACGGGTATGGATACCTATGAGTGGCGAGCTTAGAACCAAAATCTTGGATGAGGCTCATAAGTCTCGATACTCTATCCATCCTGGCACCAATAAAATGTACCAAGATCTGAGAAAGGAATACTGATGGCATGGGATGAAACATGAGGTGGCAAAGTATGTAAGCAAGTGCTTGACTTGCTCACAACTAAAGGCCGAACACCAGAAACCGTATGGAAAGATCCAACCACTTGATATACCGGAATGGAAGTGGGAACACATTACCATGGACTTCATAACCAAGCTACCTCGCACAGCTAAAGGTCATGATACCATTTGGGTAATTGTGGACCGTTTAACGAAGAGTGCTCATTTCCTACCTATTCGCGAGACGTTCTCGTCAGAAAAGTTAGCGGAAGTATTTATTAACGAAGTAGTAGCACGGCATGGGATGCCTTTAACGATCGTATCTGACCGGGACACACGATTCACATCGAGGTTCTGGAAAAGATTTCACGAGGCGATGGGCACGAGGCTTAATATCAGCACGGCATACCACCCACAAACGGATGGTCAGTCCGAAAGGACCATTCAGACCTTGGAGGATATGCTTCGCGCTTGTATTATCGATTTTGGCGGCAGTTGGGACAGTCATCTGCCGTTAGCCGAATTCTCCTACAACAATAGTCATCACACGACGATAAGCATGCCGCCTTACGAAATGTTGTATGGGAGAAGATGTAGGACCCCGGTTTGTTGGGGTGAGATTGGACAGAAGGAATTAGGAAGTCTTGAAGTCGTAAGAGAAACATCGGAAAGGTTTGATCAAATCAAAGCACGAATGAAGGCCGCACAAGATCGTCAGAAATCCTATACAGATAAACGACGAAGGCCTATTGAGTTTGATGTTGGGGACAGAGTAATGTTGAAAGTGTCACCCTGGAAGGGAATAATACGATTCAGGAAGAGAGAAAAGTTAAGTCCGAGGTTTGTCAGACCATTCAGGATAATGGCACGGGTTGGTGAGGTCGCTTATCGGTTAGAGTTGCCTGATGAGTTAAGTGGGATTCATCCTACCTTCCATGTATCACACTTGCGAAAGTGTATGGCGGATGAATCAGCTCACGTACCACTTACTGACGTCGAGGTCGACAACAGCCTTAATTACATCGAAGAACCCGTGGCCATCTTAGACAAGAAGGAGAAGCGTTTGCGTAATAAGAGTATCCACTTGGTTAAAGTCCAATGGAAACATCGAAAGGGATCGGGTTTCGGGGACGAAACCTATTGTAAGGGGGGTATACTTGTAACATCCTAAAAAAAATAATAAAACGACAGTTATAATAACATAATAAACGAACGAGGCATGTCGGGTCGGGTCGGATGGGCCGGCGGGCTGGAAGGGGAGCCTCCCCTATAAATAGCCAAGGTCTCCCTCATTTCTCTTATTTGCAAGTTCTAGAGAGAGAAATCGTAGAGAGAGAAAGTTGGCGGATCGACCCGAGATTTGAGAAGTGTGTTGCTCCAGAGCTCGTGAGAAGAACCTCCGGATCAGAATATCGATTCAGGTAACGATCGGACCTAAATCTGAGTTTTTTTGTTCGTTTTTTGGTTTTTCGGGTTTTGGGTGAAAAGGTAACGTTTTCACGGATAAAACTGAAAGATAAACATAGATTTGAGTTCCTTAATCGAAAACAAACGTTTTGAATGTAAGCAGGCTCGGGATCTCGACGTGATCAGACCTGAATGCGAAAGTTAGGGCTTTGCGAAGAAACAGATCGTGCGTACTTATCAAGTGCGTACTTATCAAGTACGCACGGAGCAGGTCCTGCGTACTTATCAAGTACGCAGGAAGAGGGGCACTGCGTACTTATCAAGTACGCAGGAAGAGGATCCTGCGTACTTATCAAGTACGTAGGAAGCAGGGTCTGCGCACTTGCTAAGTGCGCAGGCATCAGCCTGATTAGGTAAAGTCGGTATGTTTAGAAGGTTAAACCGTTAGAGTCGGGATTTGGTCTGATGTGTATTTAACTAATCAATTCAGATCAGAAGTGACGTAGTGGGACCTTTGTTTAGGGCAACCCGGATTAGCTTATCAGGTGAGTTCTAGAAGCCTCTTTTAAATGTTTTAATAATGTTTTTGGGCTGGTGTGCATACGTAATGATGTGACTATTTTATAAAAGGATGGTTGTATGTGACGTTTTATAAAATGATGTTCATGAACGATGTTTTGGAAGGAAGGGTTATGAAAGAAGTATTTATGAAATATTTTGCCAAAAGAAGTTTATGAAGTTTATGAAGTGTTTATGAATGAATGAATGTTTTTAATAAAACGTACGAATGCTTTAACTTAAGTTTTGAAGTAAAAGAAGCAAAGGATTACGAAAGTCACAAACGAACGAATCTGCCAATATTCCTTAGGGAATGAAGGTTAAGGGTATGGGAAGTATGTTATGGGCCTTTACCTTTTAGGGGCCTCTGTGGCTGGCCAACTGTTATACAACTGGGGTGATGACGGTCGTCAAGGGGATTATCGTGATCCTTGAAGTTTGGTACGATTTACCTTACGGGGTAGTCGTGCTTGAAGTTTGGTACTTGCGCCTTACGAGTCGCAGTGCTTGAAGTTTGGTACGTGTCATCCTTGTGATGCCGTGCTTGAAGTAGTGTTGAATAACCTAAGTATCAGGCCCTAGGAGTTCTTCACCCAAAGGACAGTACGGTGATTGATGGGCCTAGTGGTCGTGATCTTTAGGTTATTCAGCAAGTATGTGACGTTTGGATTTGACGGTTACGAGAAGGCGCAGATTCGATATGTTCGTTGACTTATGTTTAAGAAGTGTTATGTTTTGTTATTGCATTATTTTACGTATGCCTTTTATTAAATGAAGTGTGAAGTTATGTTTTTGGAAAATTATTTGAAGTTAAAGTTTTATGTTAAAACTAGAACTCACCAGCGTAGCTGACTTTTTAGTATGCACATTCAGGTTAAGGCAGGTATGGATGATGGACGGTGATGCTTGGCAAGTGAGAAGAGTTACCCGGTTGATCATGAAGGCTGGCATCCCGTTAAGATTAGATTATGTTTTGTTTATGTAATAGACTATGTTACGCTTCCGTTTGTTAAACAATGTAATGGCTATGTTTTATTGAAGTATTTTCCGCTGCGTTATTTGATATTCAAGTTTAAGAACTGTTTGGGAATGAGTAAATCCAACAAGTGAGGCCTCCCGGGTTTGGGGCCTTACAACATGTCATTAGGACTATAACACTATGGCATAGCGTGTCCCATCATTCTCCATTTGAGTTACTTTCCACACCTTCAACAATAATAAGTATTGCCTCCGCAAAAGGTTTTTAGCTCAGCTAGAATATTTGGCTTTCATAAAGTCACCGCTCAATTCCTCCTTATACTACACTTGTCTCTGATTTTTGATCTCTCCTTGCCATGTTTATTAATCAACTCCATCTGAGTTGTACAACACACGCAAAAATCCGCTCTGGCGTCAATGGATAGCATCGAGAAAGCAGATACATCCTCTTTCCTTCTGTGTCTCCAAGATCCTAGCAAGATTACGCCTAGTGATAAAACATGCTCGTAATCCTGTTGATTGCCTCCACTATCCGCTATATGTGAAGGAACTCCTCGGTTAAACGACCCAACACAGCTTGTAGTCTAAGGTATTTTAAGGTCAGCTCTTGAATTCCCCTGATGCATTGCCTGCACAATCCTCGTCTTTCTCCTCACGAAGAACTTCCCACCAATTCCGCCTTGTCCCGGATTTGACTCACCGCGATTAGTACTCCCTTCTCTGGGCCACCTTAGCTCACTCCCAAGCCAAACTCATTCTGGTGACGTATCATCTATAAGTCTCGGTTCAACCTCACCAATTTACGCCTTTGGTTTGGGCACCACAATTCCTTATGAAAACAAGGTTTCCTTCCTCCTAAATTCACAAATCGTTGTTCCTCCTAATCCGTAAGCCTCGTACGGTTCCTTTACATGATCACCTCAATAGGACATATCTTCTTTGTAGGTAAATTGACACGACAAGATATAAAGTTCTAGGCATCCTCCACAAGAATGTTGCTTTCTAGTTCCCTCTGCAATCCATACTCCTCACCACCCCGAGGTGATACACGCATAGACTCTAACGTACCTGACTCCTTAAGATAACTCCTGTCCACTATTTCCATCTACTAACACCTATCCTCGTTAATCATTCCCCGGCTATGTTTTGTTTGAGATGTAGATGTTCTACCTACGTATAGGCCTCTAATCATACTCTATAAGGCACTAACCCCCCTTTATGTGAATATACAACCACCCTACATAATAATTCATATACGTACATAAAATATACACACATATATACACTTTCACCTAATCCTTGTTAATGTTCATTATTATATGATTATCATAAGGGCGCTTATACATGCTATCTTACGAATCAAACTGGCCAGACATGATTGGTAACATAATATGCATAATTACATTTATCATCTTCATACAACAATTCCCAAGACAAGTTTCGGCTCACATAATTCATTTTGAACACCACATACATCGACCAACGACATTAATCATTACTAACCTTTCACCCATAAGCTCCATGTCTCGGTCAAGTCTTCACTGGATTCCCATTGCACCCACCCATATCAAGAGCAAATAAGTTTGAGTTCAGTGTCTCGCACACCCGAATCCCTCAAACAATTGTTCTGATACCAAGTTGTAACACCCAAAATTTTTGACCGATTTTTAACTTTCAAAACACTAGCGGAAGTAGGTCCCATTAGTGCTCATTGACAAAGCAACACATGTTAACTTTAATGAAAAGACAACACCACTATTTGGTTTAAAAAGATCCCCACAGATTTCAAAACAACGACAAGTCTCAACAATTGAGAAGTTAACTATGACGGTTTGACTTAACCTAGGTTTGGACGTTTACAAGTTCAAAACAAGATTGTACTACTTAACTACATTCATTTATGCATTCAAAAGGTTTAAGCACTCCTAAGGAGGCTTAAGCGTACAACGGTTGCACCAAAAGTTCATCAAATGAGAATCCAAAGCTTGAAGTGCGTCCTGAGACTAAACCAGAGCTTTTCCTAAATAAAACACCCAAACAAAACAAACATTAATAATGATAGACACTACTTAGGACCCTTTACAAGTTAATGCCTCAACTCGGGTCAAAACAACACTTTTCGGACTTATTTCAGCGCAAAACAGAAGGTTTTCAGCGCATTATCGCCTATCCGGGCGTATGATACGCCACAACGTATAAAACGACCTTAAGCAAGGTATGCCAGCCTCTCGGCGTACCAAAAACCCATCATGACAAGGTATTAGTTTATTATACGGTATCAGTTGATACCGTATAAACAATACGACCCCAAATAGAAATACTTTATCGAAATTTTATGAAAAGCAATCTTTCAATCACAACGCTGACCCGGGCAGGTCAAAACCCCACCCGGTCAGGCTGATCTGTGTAAAATGAATCTGATCTGTGACCCGAGAGGGTCAAAACCCCACCCGGCCAGGCTGATATATTGCAAGGCTCAAAACTTATAATTTATTAGCATACACTTGTGAGGTTCGGAACCTCAAACAAACACTTACTTGTGAGATTCCTTGATCTCAAACTTCATTCATACTTGTGTGGTTCTTTTGACCACAAGTACTGACTAATCTTGTGAAATTCTTAGACCTCATTTACATCCACCTTTAATGAAGTTCATGACTTCAAGTTTAACAAGTGAAGTTCTTAGACCTCAATACCAACCTTTATCGTATATCTATACACATAAACACACAAGGCACGTAATCCATACTATCCTTTGCATACAAACACAATCATTCCATTTGTAATTAAACATACTATTTACAATCAACAACAAGTAACTTACTTCTAACATTACTAAGTAAGTGCAATACTACAACTAATGAAGTTCAAAGTCTTCAAACAATAACAACAATACATGTGAGGTTCATGACCTTAATTACAATGAGTGGGGTTCTTAGACTCTAATTACCGACTCTAAACATACAAACAAGTGTCACACATGTTATCAATTCGTCTTTATAATTCATACATAATTTACCAACATGTGGGATTCAAAGACCCCAAACCCACGCCTTTCCGTTTATGAAGTTCAAAGACTTCAACCTATTTTTCACCCCAACCCTTAACATAGTCATGCAATTATAATACTTAGACATGAAAGTAATTCAAAGATTTTAACCACCATAATCACCAACACCTTCCATACATCCCCATATGCAAATCTACTAATCAACAAACATATATTGCCCATATGATATTTAACACAATTAACTTGAATATCAAGTATGTGTATTTTGCTACCACCTATCATTACTAAGTAAGCGCAAAGCACTTACCTTTTTTGTTAAAAGATGATTTCGCTTGATCCTCCAAGTTAGCTTTCTTACCCCGTGATCACCTATATGGCCCAATTACAATTAGTAATTCATTGATCACCAACTGACACCCAACACATCTTTATGATCTAAAAATCAGCACCCTAACTTAGTTTGGTTATTATAACCTTAACTAAACCTCCAACACCCCATTCAACCTTTCAACCCATTTTGACCCGTTAAGGAAAACACTCAAATTCACCCAACATAAACATCATAATTCATCCATTATAATTGTCGTTTATACTTGGTTTAGTGTTCATAGACACACCACAACATCATAATCCTTTCAAACATCATTCGAAACCCTCAATTTAGAAAACCCCCAATTTGGGTTCTTAAGAACCCTAAATTTCAATTTATAAAATTGGATGAGGTTTGTTTCATAAAAATGTGTCTATCAACTCTCTAGACACTAACCCAACCTCAATTTATCATTTAAACATCAATCAAATGAAAACCCTCAAATCACCCTTAAGAACCCTAATTCTTGAATCATCAAATTAGATGATTCTATGATGTTAAACACCTCTCAACAACTTTGGTTAAGCTAGATAACAAGTTAACAACCATAATCAACCACCAATTCAGCCCCAAATTCGATTTTTACCAAAACCCACCAAGAACACCATTGAAGAAGATTCAAAGATGGAAGATTGCATACACTAGATGTTTGGAAGATGAGGATTACACCAAGACCTCCAAAACCGAGCATGCAAGCTTCCAGAATTCGATTTCTTAATCAAGCCACCATATTCTCTCTTCCCTCCTCTCTGATTTGCGACACACACACACACACAAAGAGTGTGTGTGACGACACCCCTACACCCACATAAATATGATTTTGTTTAATTTATAATCCAGCCCCTGCACTTGCAATTTAGCTCCTTTTCACCCAAACTAGATAATTTCAAACTTTGCAACTCACCTCTAACTTCCATTTAATTTAGCTACACCCCCTATAATATGGAAACATTTTATAATAATAACTGGAGAGTTGGTTCGTTACACAACTGAGTACCGGCAAATAATTGGAAGCTTGAGATATCTAACACACACAAGGTCGGATCTTAGCTATTCTATCAGAGTTGCTAGTCGTTTCATGCAAGAGCCCAAACAAAGCAACATGCAACTTGTTAAACAAATATTGCGCTATGTCCGTGGAACTATAGAGTATGGTTTAATGTACGATCAATCGGGAGACTCAAGTCTAGTGGGTTTTTGTGATAGTAGTCATGCGAGCGATCAAACGGATGGAAGAAGTACTACGGGCATGGTATTCTATTATGGGAATGCCCTTATATCATGAAACTCACAAAAGTAACAAACTGTTGCACTTTCATCTTGTGAGTCTGAATTCATGGCTGCAGCAGCCACTGCATTTCAAGCGTTGTGGTTAATAGGTATGTTGAGTAACCTAACGGAGGATAATGAAGATGCGGTACTACTCCGAGTAGACAACAAGTCAGCTATTGCACTAATGAAGAATCTTGTATTCCATGGGCGAAGTGAACACATAAATACTAGATTCCATTTCATTCGAGAATGTATTGAGCGAGGAGAGGTCCAAGTAGAACACGTTCGAGGAGAAGAGCAACGAGCCGACATCCTAACAAAGGCGCTACCAAGAGTAAAATTTGAAGAAATGAGAACACTACTTGGAATGGTCAATCTTGGAGGAACTAATCAGGATTAGGGGGTGAATGATATATCTAATCCTAATTAAAAGGGAAGGTTTCGAAAGATATTAGGAGTAGGATGTTTACATTTGAATTTCAAATGGTTGAGTCTTTTGTATTTGAGTCTAGATAGGATAGCTTATTTATTCATTATAAATACATAGTAGGTCTTTGTAATTCCTATTCCAAAAAGTTCAATAAAAATCAGAAAAGAGTCGTGGACTTCCCACAAAACCGATTGTGTTCGAGTTTAATGTTTGACCATGTTGTTGACTGTCTTATTGACCTACGAGGTAATGTTTGACCCATGTTTTGCTACTGATTTGAAACAAATTCCAGGGGAGAATTTGTAGGTGCACTTGCCTATATGTGTGTAGTTCAATACTTTGGTGAAAATCATTTTATAAATTTAAAACCCAAAAGTGTTAACTCTTTTATTGCAAAATATATACGTTTTACACCACATCATGGTGATTAATGCATAATATATGATAATTATAATAACACAACAAATTACATGATTAGACACAAAATACTAGGTTGTGAGAGACAGCCATGGATGCTTCAAAGAAGAAGGAGGTCTAACTCGTTCAACCACTGGATGGCGCCAATGTTAACGTAAATCCCAGTCAGATGATGAACTTGAGATTAGAACGTTAATGGATCCGCTCTGATAAACCCACACACAACAATCCAATTCTTACGTTGATCTCCTATAAAACAGAAAAAAAAAATTAGAGCGTCACAGGTATGGGATAATCCTTGTAACAACGTTCCGTCGTGAGAATCAATCGAGTTCTTGTGATGAGGTAATGAAAAAGAGAGAGTGTGTGTAGTATGAGAACCTGAATCATAATACCTTTTCTCTCCTCTCTGCTATATATAGGATTAGGGTTTCCCTCCATCATGATTACGTGAGGGTTGTGGGGCCCTTTAGGAGAGTCACCTATTGTGAATGAGACCTCTTATTGATGGACATGGCATATCCTTTCATGACCTGTCACATGCTCATAACCGTTTTGGTGGTCCCCTTTGGGCTGGGTCAGCGCCACCACCGGTGGCTGAGAGCCTGAGACCGGGTCTTTGTTAAGCTAATTGGGCCTTTCCTATTCAATAGTTCAAAATAACCCAAATCACTCAAAACCCATAGCTTGGTGCAGTGTGGTTGGGTTTTTCTTTGTGCCAACTCCAAATCACGTTTTTTTGTAAAAGTAAAGTGAATTGTGTATAATTAAAAAAAGATGAAACTATTGACCTTTAGAACAATTGCAAGGATATTATTTCCATCCAAATCTCAATTCATAACAACCTTCACTCAGCAAAAAAGTTTTCCTTCTAGGTATTTCATTTGTTTATAGTTAGATCCTCGTTCACAGTCAACTCTAGCTAGCGGTGTGCGTTTAACCATCTCATATTATTTAGATGATGTTCACT
Source organism: Smallanthus sonchifolius (assembly GCA_023525975.1). NCBI lineage: Eukaryota > Viridiplantae > Streptophyta > Magnoliopsida > Asterales > Asteraceae > Smallanthus > Smallanthus sonchifolius. Next base: position 21,715,593 of record CM042030.1, on the reverse strand, counting down.
TCCATGAAATATTATAGTAATCAGTTGCCACGAATGAGACGGGCTGCAAAGGCACCATCTAGAGAATTCTTCACAGGGCTACAGAAATAGTAACCTTCTTCTGTCAAAAATTCAGGTGATATGTATCTCTCTGCAGAATCTATGCTGTATTCCTGGTATTAAAACCCATGGCGTTATAACTGTATTTACAAGATTTATTTAACGGAATTAAATCATGAATGCTAGTTAGTACCCGATGTCTGAGAAGAAATGCAGCCACCCTCTCTTCATTTTCTTCAGGATCAATTGAACAAGTGCTGTATACTAGCACTCCACCAGGTTTCACCAACCTGCATAGGCGAAAACAATCCAATTGATCACTAGTATAGGTGGAAAAATGTGCAAGTTGGCTAACGGATCAAGCCCAACACTTTTTGTGTTATTTAACACGATCACAAAAATATTTTTCAAATCTTTTAATAGAACAATTTATTTTAGTGAACTTTTGGCAATTTTTAAACTGTTTGATTGTTTTCTTTTTAGCTATTTGTTCCAATTTGACAGGCTGAAAATGGAGTCCGTCTCACATGGAAGCAGCATCAAGAAGCTCATCTTGCAAACTTTTAAGTTCTTCCATATCTTCTGACATCCTATTCCAGCGCAAGTCTGCTCTCTGAAAGATATTAAAATTTATATAATGTTGCGGGCGGAAAAAATCAAAACAAAAATACTTTCTATTAAGTTGTTTATACTTTAGAAAGAACACCAAGTCCAGAACACGGAGCATCCAGCAACACTTTATCATAGGTCACACAATTATCCTCCTGAAATAAGGAAACAAAGTGGATGTAAACATTATCACCTCCAAAGCAGATGGACGTAACAAGATTGAAAATTGAAATATATATATATATATATATATATCACACAGAGAGATGTTGAAAATTGCTCACAGGAAATGTACGAAGATCGGTATGCACAGTAGTGATGACATTATCAAGTTGCTGCAGTTTGGCTGTCTCTTTAAGGATCCTCAAGCGCCCTTTGTTTATGTCAATTGCAGTTACCATGCCTAGAGTGCACAATGTACATGTAACATCACTCATACAATTCAGATACATAATATATAACAGTGTAAATGTTCATTTTACAGGGTGTTTGGATTTGCATTTTGGAACTGATTTTAATGTTTGGATATATAAATTTAGCTTTTCGATGATCATTTCCATACCCGCTGTAACAAAGCTGATTTTACCCGTTCTTTTTAACATAATTAAGAGACTTTTACTCCCATTTCACGAGTCTCTCCTTTTTCCACAAAAAATGTCTTTTATTGCTCATTTAATCTATCTATTAATTTCAAATAACCACCCTCATCCATCCTATGAAGAAAAGATAGAATATTAGAACTTTGTTGGCTGTTTATATAAGAAACAGCTTTCGTATGTTCTGAATAAGTTTGAGCGGCTACCTTGGCCATTCAAACAGGCTGCCATGAAAAGAGTCTTCCCTCCAGGAGCAGCACAACAGTCAAGTATGGTCTCTCCCGGTTGTGGGTCAACAACAAAAACCACCAAACCTGCCTCAAATTTATCATCATTAGCAATATATATATATATATATATATATATATATATATATATATATATATATATATATATATGTGTGTGTGTGTGTGTGTGTGTGCATGTGTGTGCATGTGTGTGTATAACCATGCAAGTCATAATCTACATATCTTGTACTCTAACCAGAGTGAAAAAGAAAGAAGAGCAATGGGATCTGAAATTACAGATGAAGTATTGAATGAAAATCACAACCTGCACTCTCGTCTTGGACAGAACATAAACCTTCTTTTAGCAGTCCATCTTGTATAACACTCTGTAAATATTATCACATGCACAAGTTTTTCAGAAACTAATTATAAAGCCTTCATTGCACAAAGAACATAACAACTGCGGTACCTGCATTCCCGTGCTAATACGAATAAAATCATCCAGGTGAGGAGAGAGCTCATAGGGTACCTGAAGTTTAACAAAAAAGCATACAAATTGTTGAAAATTAGAAGTTGACTACAACATTAAAATTTGTCATTTAACTAAACATTTATTGAAAAATAAAAGTGCACCTTCAATGTTTCAAGACGTGACACAAGCTTTGATCGTGTATAACCTTTTCCTCTATTAGCCCTAAAATAAACTAACAATAGTTTATAAGAAATGATAAAATGATCATTTAAATTTAAAAAAGAGACAAGTTTCAATCCAAACCTCAAACTAAAACTAGGATCACTATTATTCCACATCATCAGCTTAATAGCTTCTTCACGTCCGAGGTGTTTTATCCAGCGCCTCACCATCCACTACAGAATATTCAAAAGTTTTTAGCGGCAATTTATGTGAAGAAATTAAACCCTTTACATATAGATGTAGCAAATTCAACCCATATACCTGTAAATGTGTTGATTTGGGATATGCTTTATATCTAACGGGTCCAACAGGTTAAGCTAAAAGATTTAACTAAAAATAAAACAGATCAAGCGGGTCGAAAGCCATCTGAGGTGTATTCAAATGCGTAAAACCCCCTAAATCGCTTTATTACCGTGATAATATGGTTTCCGCTATGCAGTTAATGCGAAAAAATATCGGTTATCGGTCAAGGACCGATATTTGAGATATCGGTTCTCACGGTGGGATATCGGTGAGATATCGGTAATTTTTATATCATGCATAAAATTATACATATATATATATATATATATAATATTAATTAATATTAATGCTCAATTGCAGCCAAACAAGCCCGATTGGAGTTGGATTGCAGGTCACTCAACAGCCGAGCAGCGTGGGAACCTCCGATTGCATCTTAGCAGCTTGTTAGGTCATTTAATTCCATGGGTTTTGGGCTTTTGTCTATGGTTTTGAAGTTAGGCTAACACTTTTTAATAGTGGAATGGGCAGACTAATATCAAAAAGGCCCAACTTAGGCAAACCGATAATCTCGGTCAAAACACCGATATTTTGAAGTTAGAATATCGGCGATATATCGGTAAATATCGCCGATATTCTCGGCACCGATATTTAGGACCGATATTCTACAGATGGGCCGATATCCGAGATATCACCAAGATATCGGTGTTATCGACTGCATAGGGTTTCGGTAATCAAATTTAGCGCATTTGATATTTACAAAATTAAGAAAATAGATTAATAAAAAGTTGTATGCATGGCCGGCCCAACCTTAATAGACCTGTTTTGACCCGTTACCCAACCTGCCAGCTCCACCCTGACTACCGTTTTGCCACCACTAAAAAAAGTAGTTGGCTTTGCTCAATATTAGAGAGGAAATTTTCAACCCATTTACATAAAACCAGTCAATACAGGGCATGCTTTATTGCTAACGGATCACATGGGTAAAATGAAATTTTAGCTATAAAAGAAATACTGAACGGTTTAAAACTCGCCCAAATTGTATTTTAAACGTTTACAGCCCTTTAAATAGACCCAAATAAAATGGATCATCATCTTAAAAATATATTGCGTGATAATTTTTAAAATGTTAACTATTTATGGAAATTAAACAAATCGATAAACCAAGTATTGGGTGGGTCAGCCCAAACTTACAACTGGATGAGAATGAAGAGTAGCAAGAGCACGTGCTTGTGCACGATCATCACCCTCCACTTGAGGTGAAGGAAGAGAGTTAGTTTCCTGCATACCCGTAAAATTTAGACATTGCTGTTACAACTAAATTCAAACATTGAAGTCACACTATACCAAGAAAAGTAAAAATTACCAAATATAAAGTCCTTGTATTACAAGTTGAATTTACTTTTAGATGAGAAGATTTGAGTGATATAAGAGAAGGGTTAAACCTTAAGCAAAACGAGCTTCCTCAGAATCCCATTGACCATGTTACCAGCACCCGGCCTAAGGGAAATTTTAGCAAGCTGCACATTCTGCAGTTACACATACAGTTAGGCGAATTGCAATAAACACTTCATTCCAAACCAAACTAGTTAGGGTTAGTTTATAATCTTTCTCTAATAAAAAGAAGCCATATAGTTAATATTACCTCATCCACAACAGCGTATGAAGGGACCTCCAGCTTTACAATCTCATAGAATCCAATCCGAAGAATCTACAAAAAAAAAATAAAAAATAAATAAAAAGTTGGATACTTTTGGAATTAGTTGAGTGTGCATGTAAAGATGTTCAAGGTTCAACAAATAAAAAATCATTGTTGGGAAATGGGTGGGTTGGGTAACAAGTCCAAAGCCGGTAACGTCTGATACATGTCAAAACATGTTGGATCGGTTGATAGTCGATACCAATTGTCAGTTTTCCTAACTTCATAAATAAGTAGTGTACTAGATATGATTGCAAAAACTATACTGTGATAAGAACATCTAAATTTTCAGATACCTCTGACACGTCTGACCCATAACATGTGCAGCTAATTTTTTTATTTTACTCACTTGACCCATGGAGATCAAATATATCCCAAATCAACTCATTTTAAGGTAAATGAGTCAAAATGGTCACCTCTAAATAAAGGTTTTGCAATAGACAAACCAAGTCGATCCATATATAGTTGGATGGTCAAAGTCAGTGACATACCTACATCCAAACAATGGGGTCACCCGACCCCCATGGAAAAAAAATTATTTCTTACATACAATATCTAATCCCGAGCGACCTCTAAGAAATTTTGACACCGACCCTCATGAATTTTTGTTTGACCAAAACAACACCAAAAAATGTTAATTTAAAACTTAGAATTTTACAAATATAAACTTATTAATTATTATCTCTACTCTAATAAATCACTATATGGTGGGACACGTGACCCTTTGTTAGGGCCTCCATTCTTCTTTTTCCCGCCAAGAAAACACATCGATGTATCACCTCCACAGAGGAAAATTTTAGGGCAAAATTGCTTTTTATAAAAGGAAACGATTCAATCGATCGGTAAGTCAACCAAATTCAAGGAAAACATTCAAATTTTCGCATAAAGATAGTAAGTAATCGGTCTGTTTCGCTCAATCATCCGCAAAATCATTGATACGAACCTGCAAATGGGCTAAATCCATTTGGGCTGAATTGGGTGAGCCCATAACCTGAATCAGGAATATTGATTTGACCCAGAATTAGAAGTTACATATGTGGGGGAAAACTGAATTAGTGGGGGGAGAAGAAATAGGAAACTGCAGTTATGTTTGGTCCTTTATATTCGTATTTTGTTTTTAGGTTTAGGGGGATGTTTTTGATTATCAAATTAGGGTTTGTAAACCTTGAATTGGAGACTGCCTATCTCGAATCAGGCCACTATCTTTTAATTTTCTTGTTTTAATTCAATCTATTTCCTGGTTCCTATCATTTGGTTCCATTGCCGGGAAATTGAAGCAACGATGATGCGAACCTGGAGCAGTTATGAGGGTAATCGCAAATCCAGCCCTGCCAATATCAAGTATTCGATGGCACCATTTACCCGGAGCAATACCGAAGGTAGCGTCACTCACCCTGACACTCTCGCTGCCCAATTAGCTGCAATCGCATCCCAACTTGAGTCCATAGTGACGCAATTGAAGGGTGATTTTGCAGAAATCAAGGCTTGGATGGATGTCAAGGAAGTTCAATCAGAAAAACAAGCAGACGTCGAAAAGGAAGACAATCATGTCAAGGAAGACAATCATGGCGAAACTCAAATACCACAAGATACATGGAAGCCCAACCACAGGATGGAGGCAAACTCTACTGGACCGGGTTTTGTTCAGGCTGCACCCGGATTCGGGCTAAAGAAAAAAAGGGTTAACGGTACCATTGGACGTAGCAGGTTTAGTGGACCCATTGCAAGACCTTCATCTGCTGTGGGAAGCCCATTACTTTGTTGCTGCCCAGGAGTTTACGGGCCCATTTTCTGTTTTCAGTTTGTTCATGGACCCATAATCTGTTGTTTCGACACCCTACACCTATGGCTTCTCTTCCTGTTATAGAAACATGGGGAATTAACCTGCAACCACATTCCGTTCTAGCCCATCAAGGGGTCCATGAAGCAGTCAACCTACAATTGAATGGCTGATTGCTTGGCACAACGTTTTCCCTCCTTTCGACTTGAGGACAAGTCGATTTTTCGGGCCAGAAGTATTGATACGAACCTGCAAATGGGCTAAATCCATTTGGGCTGAATTGGGTGAGCCCATAACCTGAATCAGGAATATTGATTTGACCCAGAATTAGAAGTTACGTATGTGGGGGAAAACTGAATTAGTGGGGGGAGAAGAAATAGGAAACTGCAGTTATGTTTGGTCCTTTATATTCGTATTTTGTTTTTAGGTTTAGGGGGATGTTTTTGATTATCAAATTAGGGTTTGTAAACCTTGAAATTGGAGACTGCCTATCTTGAATCAGGCCACTATCTTTTAATTTTCTTGTTTTAATTCAATCTATTTCCTGGTTCCTATCAATCATCCTCAGAATCTTACCCTAAAATTACACATTCAAGAATTTTGATTCAATCAAAAATCAACTCACGAAAATACCATATTTGGGTAACTGTTACCCCGATGGATATTTATTTCGGATTAGCAAATCGTTTCCTTTTGGTCTGTTTCTCTTCAAATCAAAGATTACCGATTGAGGGACGAAGAATTTCATCGGTCGTTATTACGCCTCTGCTCTCTTTCTCTTCAAGTCAAGTAAGTTTGTATTGTTCATTACTTTGATTACAAGTGTTTTTAGAGCCTCTGATCCATGAAATATTACTGCGAATGATAGTAACTTTTGATTTATGTTCTGCATTTTCATGTACTGAATTATGATTTTGATTTATGGATCTATTAATTCAATCAGTCCATGTTTATGGGTCTGCACTTACTAAATGATTTTTCAGTTGCTGTTGTATGACAAAAATGTTAATTTTGACTGTTCTTTAAAATGTTAATTTTGACTAATTCATGGATTTTTCATTCTACTTGGTCAGAGGGCCACTAACAACAAAAGTAGTTGCCCTGCACATAGATACTAGTTTCTGTCACACTTTGTAAATGGGTTTAAAGCTTTCTTTTAGCATAGTCATTTTGTTTTACTTTGAGGGCAACTAACACGAACATGTCGTTCAAAATTTAAGCCAGGACGTCATATTGACTTTTACATGACTTTTAATTAGATTGTTTTTACTTATGTTTAGTAGATAATTTTGACTATTTTGACTTCTGCTTAATAGATCATAACTTTATGACTATTCTTTTTAATATTTTCACTCTTAATTTCCTACTATTTTACTATACTTGAAATTTATTTTATTTATTTCCATGTACTGAATTATGATTTTGATGTATGGATCTATTAGGTCAATCAGTCCATGTTTATGGGTCTGCAACCCTGCAATTACTTCAAGAATTTTCAGTTTCTGTTGTATGACAAACATGTTAATCTTGACTAATATAGACTATTCTTTAAAATGTAAATTTTGACTAATTCATGGATTTTGTCTTCTGTTTGGTTTGAGGGCGTCTAACAGCAACTGTACTTCACATCTGGTGTACAACACTGAATGGGACAACCTGTTTTTTGTGCTTTATTTGGTTTGGTTTGCTTTATCCTAAACTATAGCTTCAGCACAGTTTAGTCCAATAACAAAACTTGAACACCCGTTCTCACAGTACCAACTATATAGTCCTTAATTTATGTGATATCCTATTTTTTTAATTTGCATATACCTGTTTTATGTTGCACTGCTGTCCACATTCTTATTGCTACAATTATCACTGATTTTGTCTTCTGTTTGGTTTGACTGTTAATTTGATTGTTTTGACTTCTGTTTAGTACATAATTTTGACTATTTTGACTTCTGTTTAGTAGATCATAATTTTTGACTGTTTTTTTTTTATTATTTCGACTGTTAATTTTTTATTATTTTGACCATCTTTGAAATTTATTTTCTACTGAATTTGGACAATGTCAAGACTCCAAGGTCAAATTCTACCTATTTGGATAATCAACTCTCGATGTGTTGTTCATTTTACTATTATTCTGACCATTCTTCAAACTGTTAAAGTTTATTGACATGCTTTTGTACAGTTAATAGAATACACTCTAATTTTTTATAAAATCTTCTGAATTAATTGACTAATACCTTTTTCATGTTTCAGATAAATTAGATGTTCATGTTCTGTTTGAATCATCTTTTCATCCCTATTGTTTGAAAGTTCAATTTTAAATCATTTTAAGATGATTTTAAGTTTATGTTGGCTTCATTTAAGACATGTCAAGAATGAGGTCACTACATTTTCACTTCTGTTTAGTAGAACATAATTAGTTTTCAAACTTTTGTTTACATCACTTATTTCACTCTTAATTTTTAACTGTTTTGACTAACCTTGAAATTGCTTTTGGTACGGCACATGAGACCATTTAAACTGTATTGACCCCCTTTTGTACTGGTAATAGAATACACTCTTAATTTTTGTATATTTTTTTTGAATAAGTGGTATTGTAGATAATGGCTTCTGTCATTACATTTACATCAATACATTTTGACTTCTGATAATTTTGACTAATACTATTTACATATTGCAGATAATGATTATCCTTCAAACTGCTTTTTTAACTGATAAGTTTGTTATTTAAATAAACTCAATTGCTTAAAGGAAAACTGCTAAGTTTGTTAATATTTTAATGTATCCCGTTTCTTTCTTATCAATAACAGTTTAATGGAGTCCAAAAGCATCACGTTCATTAAGGATCTTGATGTATCCAAAGATAACTACACCATGAAGTTGCGAATAATTCGTTTATGGAAAGAGGCGGATAATAACATCCCCAATGAATTTTATTCTATTAATATGGTTTTAATGGAAGAGCAGGTACTTTTAAGTTGTTAAACATGCATTAATGCAGTAAAAATGTATCAATAAACTCATATTTTATTATGAAACTAAACTTATTTCCTTTATTTTGTAAGGGAAGTAAAATCCAAGATAATGTTCAAAAAAGATTAGATTCAAAAATTTGATAAACTGCTTAAAGAAAATGGTGATTTCTACATAGAAAAACCCAGTCTTGGTACAAAACTACAAATGTTGCAACTTATAAGTTTGTTGATAATACCAACAAACTTTTTTTGCATTTCACTACCAAAAAATGCAATGATTTTACTGGGTCGGTCTATGGTTTTTCTTTTATGCCCTTTAAGTCGATTATTGAAGACGCGCTTCCGGAAAATATAACCATCACTATCGAAGGTTGGCATCGTTAGCTTGGAAGGCTAGAGGTTATAGTCGACGTCGATTCATTATCGTTTTGGCGGCATGGCCGAGTGGTAAGGCGGGGGACTGCAAATCCTTTTTCCCCAGTTCAAATGAGTCAACCAGTTTTCACACATGGTCAATTGTATGTTGCATTATCTAGAGTTAAGAATAGAGAAGGACTAAAACTATTAATATTAGATAAAGATGATAAACTTACGACTAGAACGTTAAATGTTGTATACAAAGAAGTGTTTGAAAATTTATGAATAATAAATATTTTTTTGAATTTTCAGTCATGATAAGTACTTAAAAATTTGTTATTTGTTTCGTTCATATTGTTCAACTCGTGTAGTACACGGGTTTTTAACCTAGTAAACTAATTAATAAATATAAACATATTATAAATTAGTTAGTTAATTAGACCTACCCATTAATCCTTAGAAACAATTAAACCCACTAGGTCACTAACCATTTAATCGAATAACTTTTTACCCTAAACCCATCTATTCCCTTCTAACAATTAACCGGCCTTTTCAAACCCTCCCCCTCTCCATTGAATATGATTCAGTGCTGCCTCTCCACCCTCCCGAATTCGGTATCAAAAGCCCAAACAACCCCAATTTAGGTATTTTTGAACATTTCTCTAATAAATTAAGGATTTTTTTTCTTGAAATTTACTCTAAATTTTATTTTATTATTTGATTATTTGTTAGTTTATTTATTTGAATATTAGATTATTGATTGATTATATAAATATTGATTTGGGTAATTGAATGTTTAATATTTAGTTTATAGATTGATATTTGAATTTTACTATGTTAGACTTTTAGTTATTTGGTAATTAAATGTTTCTTGTTTAGTCTACAGATTTGTTGATTTAAATTTTCAGTTTTAGGAATATGGTAAAAGTTTCAATTATATGAATTTGTGAACCGAATAAAAAAACTTACATCTACATTAAAAAACTCAAATATTTTAGTGACCTGACTCTATCCAATAAAAAAAGTTCGATGACCTAACTCAATCACGCAAAAAATTTTAAATGACCCAACCCGACAGAAAACCCCTTTTATAGACACCCGAACACCGAAATTTTCCCATACCCATGAAAAAAATTCCTTCGTGCGCCACTGGTCAAAGTGTAAACTTGTTTGAATATATATATTTATAATATAGAAAATGACACTTATAGAGCAGTTTTCAAGTTATGGTCTATAAAAGTTGTATAAAACGTTTTTTGAAGCTACTATAAAACGTGAAACCCATAAAAAATCAAAGAAATACACGAAGCACCATTGTACCTGTAATAGTAGAGGCTCCATACGACTAAATGTGTTTGGATCATGGCACAAGGACAAAATCAAATAGTCAAGATATTTTCTCCAACGAATTGTACCCCCAACAATGTCTGTTACCTGTCCACCAAATAGTTTAACAAGTCACAAAGAAAAGAATCAAAGACAGGATTTAATGTAAAAGTTACAAAACTTCATGAAATTGTAAATGTATTTTCATCATCTCAAACTGCTTAATCTTTCAAGGATTATTGCACCTGTATGTTAATTTAAATATCCTCGGTGAGTTGACAAGAACAAGACTTCTAACAGTTCCGTCTCTGGCAGTGTTGAAAAATCGAGCCTAGGTGGCCATTTAACTTGTAATTTTGAGCTAGGCTGACCATTAATCGGAATCGGTCCTAGGCGGCCAGATTCCAATGAAAATTCCGGCAAAAACCTGAAATTTTCGGCCAAATTCCGGCGAAAACCTTGGATTTTCCAACCAAACCCTTCAAATTCCAGCCAAATATGTGTATAAATATTTAAAAATGAACATTTTTATAAAAATTACATATAAAAATGTGTGTATATATATAAAAAACTGAAAATTACATATAAAAATTCCAATCCGATTAATCCCGCCTAGGCCCAGGCCCCGCCCCACCCCACCGCCCGCCTAGCGCCTAGCGATTTTTCCAACCATGGTTTCTGGTAGAGGTGGCAAAATGAGCAGGTTTATTAATAAGTTTTTTCCGTGGTCCCACCTCCTTTTATCCAAAAAAATGGAAAATTTAGACTTTTTGTAAATAAAAATTTCAGTCAAATGTGATTGCAATAATTAAATTATTCAAGTAATAATATAGTTTAAAAAACGATTTAGGCGACTTTCAATCTTGCCCATTTCTTGTAGGCTATTTTTCTTACCCGGATGACCCGTTAGGGTTAGAATACATAGTAGTCAAAGACGAAGGCACTCGCCTAGGCGCTCAGGTGAGGCAAGACGCAGCCATACCACCTTGCGTCCATCAAGGCGCTCAGGCAAAGATTCCGACCAAAAATGGTATGTTTATACTGTGAGTCTTGCCTAAACAACCCCTCGCTTATTAAGCAGCCCACGCCTAGGCCCAAGGCTCACCCTTTATCCTTGAGTGTGCCTTGAGCCTTTGACTACTATGATAGAATATAACCTAAAGCGACCCATTCATAAGTAAATGTGTCGAAATTCTTACAACTAATTTCCGGGTAATGATTGTCTAAAGAATGAAAGTCCCTTTTGGCATGTAGATATAGTATAAAGTAAGGGGATACAAAAGTTTGAGTAAAAGAGACCAATCTGAGATCTCTATCATCCAAATCTCGAGTGCAAAACCCAAGAGTTCTTTCAACATATCCCATCTCGTTATCACCTGACCCCTTCCCTTTTTCATTTAAAAGATCAGCAAAGGCACCACCAAACTCTATCCGCATTAATCTCACTGCAGACACTGCGCAATCATAAAGAATTTGCATGAGAATTTAGGAACCTTTAACTGAATCATTTTATTTAAGAAAGCCTCCCATTCCACAAAAATGAAGAACTGTTAATGATTTATGATATCGTAGGTTGTGGTAAACATAATGACTAGAGGTGGCAAAATGTTGTATAACAAGTCAAAGCAAGTTGGGTTTGGTAAAAACAGATGATTTTTTTTTATTTTTTTACAAAAGATTATGAAACTCAATTACAGTTTTAGTCTTGTTTTAAATATTAACGATATACAATCTAATCTAAATAGTCAATCATGATCTCCTATTCTGTAACTATTATTGTTGTATTTAAACATATGTATTTATCCTTAGTAGTAACATAGTTAGTTAGAAATCATTTGTATTTATTGTACCGTAGTTCTTCAGTTGAAACTTGAAAGCAATCAATTTTATAACCTTCATATGGTATCAAGCCTTTGATCCGTATCCACCCTCCAACCCAACAATTTTTTTTTCTCTCGATCACATCCTCAATCATCATGCCAGGCGATGAACTTGTTGTTACCACTATGAACACTCTCACAGTAGTAACCTTCCCCGCCTCTTTGAAACTGACTTCCACAAACTATCTAGGATGGAAGACTCAAATCGAAGCCCTCCTACACGGTCTGGATTTGTACAAATTCATTGATGGAAGCCACCCTGCCCCTGCTCCAACGGTCGCTGCAAACGGGTCGTCTACACCACACAAAGATTATGCAGCTTGGTTTCGACAGGATCGGCTGCTCTTTGGTGCACTCGTCGGCGGTCTTTCGCCTCCTATTGTGCCTCTCATCACTAATGCTTCATCATCCCTTGAAGCATGGAAAATTCTCTCAACTACTTATGCTTCTCCTTCACGAGGTCACATCAAACAGTTACAACACAGGTTAAAGCAATGCTCCAAAACTCAAAATCAGTCCATCACAGATTATATGCAAGAAATCAAGACTATTGTTGATGAACTAGCCATCCTTGGTAAGAAGCTCGACCAAGAAGACATCACAGACATGATCCTAGCTGGGCTTGACCAAACTACATACCTATGCAGTTAATGTGAAAAAATATCGGTTATCGGTCAAGGACCGATATCTGAGATATCGGTTCTCGCGGTGAGATATCGGTGAGATATCGGTAATTTTTATATCATGCATAAACCAACTAATGTAACTTGATGTTATCATATCAACATAAACCAACTAATGTAACTGAATTTTATCAACATAAACCAACTAACATACCATATTAACATAAAGATTAATGTAACCGGATGTTATCATATCATGAACAAGCTACTCTAACTGAATATTATCAAAGAAAAGCCCGATCGAGTGAAGGATAAAGTGGGATAACAAGTTGGACCGATATCTCGGTATTTTGACCGATATGTCAAACCCTATATCGGCGATATATCGGTAAATATCGCCGATATTATCGCCACCGATATTTGGACCGATATTTGGTGAAACCACCGATATCCGAGATATCACCGAGATATCGGTGGTATCGACTGCATAGCTACATACAAACCGATTCTTGACGCTATTTGTGCACGTGACACCCCCATCTCCTTCAATGAGCTACATTAAAAACTCATCAATCATGAACTTACATTAGCTCAAACCATCATTGCTAATGCTATTCACCAACTGGCTACTGTCTTTGTAGCCCAACAAAGACAATCTTCAAGGCCCTGGAATGGCAGACACAATTCTAAGCACGTTAATCCAGCCGCTGGTCTTCTGCCCACTCCTACCTCTGCTGCAAATTCAACAACAGGTGCACGTCCTTTTCTTGGCAAGTGCCAGTGGTGCCACACTAGAGGTCATTCACTTTCCAATTGCTATACTTTCAAGAAGGTAAATCCTACTGTGTCTATTCTTTCATTCAATAGACATGCACAAATAAATCCATAGGTTCACAGCATGACCACCCAAGATGCTTCGCCCTCCATCAACTGGTTATTTGACAGTGGTGTTTCTCACCATGTCACAAATGATCTCAATAACTTGTCTCTACATGCACCTTATGATGGAACCGATGACCTAGTGATTGGTGATGGTTCGTGCTTATCTATCTCTCATATTGGTTCGGTTATTATTCATACTCTTAATACCCCCTTGGTTTTAAAAAATGTTCTTTGCGTTCCAACTTTATCACGTAATATTATTTCCATCTCTCGTTTATGTCGTGATAATAAATTTCTAATACAATTCTTCTCTTATGTTTTTCTCATAAAGGACCTAAACACGAATCGTCTACTCCTCAAGGGAATGGGAATTTATGAGCTACGTTCTAAACTCCGGCTCATAGTCACAGGAAACGCTGGACAAGCCACGTATACCGGAATCGGGTACAAAGTCGTACCGATCGCCTATGGTACGCGATCCGGATCGGTAAAATCAAGCGATCCCGATAGAGCAACAATTCGAACCTTTATCAGCAGATTCACGATCCCGATCCCTTTGGTACGCGATCCCGATCCCTTTGGTACACGTATCGGAATCTCAACAGCCATTCAACCTTTTTTTTTAACAAAATTAATTTCTGGGTATCTGAACATTTTAATATGAACGGCTCTTTTTGAAATCACTGCATTTTTACTCTATAAATACACGAAAATATTACCTTTTAGCATACACATTACATTGAAATTTATGAATTTTTCTGTTATGATTATGAAATGTGTCATTTTAAATTGAAATTTTATGAAAAAATCTATTTTAAAATGTTTTGTATATGACACACCGTACCGGACTATATGGTACACCGTACCACGTACCGAATTGGCGTTCCAAATGAACCTACCCCCCTTCGTACCGAATTTTAGAAATGCACGTACCGCGTACCAGTTTTCGTTCCACGTACCGGAACGTACCGCGTTCCATGTGACTATGCTCCGGCTACTCACTCCACCATCTGCGTTTTCATTACAAAAGATCAACTCGATGACATGGCATCATCGCCTAGGACATCCACATAATAAGATTTTTCAGCTTTTGTCTTCTTTTCTTAGTTCCAGTTTGCAATTTACTGATCATTGTAATTATTGCAAAGTTAATAAAACACATAAGCTTCCATTTTCTTTGACTACACTTACATCAAAATCACCTTTCGACTTCATATTTTCGGATGTTTGGTGTTCACCTGTTCACTCTATTGATGGCTACAAGTATTATATCATTTTTGTAGATCATTTTACAAAGTATATATGGCTCTATCCTCTTAAAAATAAATCGGATTCTCTAACAACATTCATCCGTTTTCAAAATCTTGTTGAAAACTATTTCAAAACAACTACAAAACAACTTTTCTCTGATAATGGTGGCGAATGTATCAAACTCGTTCCTCATCTCAATTCATGTGGCATTTCTCACCTTACTTCTCCACCTCACACCCCGGAACACAATGGTTATGCCAAACGAAGACATCGACATATCGTTGAGACTGGACTTACTTTTCTTTCTCATGCTCATATTCCCATTACCTTTTGGCCCTTTGCATTCACAACAGTTGCCTACTTAATTAACAGACTTCCTACTCCTACACTACAAAATCGATCTCCCTATCAAAGCCTCTTTAACAGACCACCCAATTATGACAAATTACGTAGCTTTGGATGTCTTTGTTATCCTTGGCTACGTCCATACTCTTCTCACAAGTTGGATCCTCGATCCAAACCTTGTATTTTTGTTGGCTACTCTTCTTCTCAAAGTGCTTATTATGCTCTTGATCCCACCACAAATAAAATATATACATCCAGTCATATCACCTTTGTCGAGACCACCTTCCCTTATGAAACTCTCACCACCAACACATCTACCTCTTCTGACCCATATACAAATTTGTTCCCATCCAATTCTGCCTTCATACACAAACTTCCATTACCTACTGTCACATCACCATCTGCCACCCATACTCCAGATGCCTCCCTTTCTAACTCTTCACTTAATTCACAAGACCTATCATCCTCCACTGATCACTCGCAACTCACCCCTCCATCCTCCCCCATTCAATCTACTACTCCACCTCCCTCATGCACAACACCTCATACTCCCCTTCTCACCTACCAACGACGTTCCCGCCCATCTGCCTCAGCTACTAAACCTACTGTTCTCCCTCAAAATCCCTCCCAAACTATTTCCTATCCATCTCTTAAAACAAGACCTAATCCTAAACCTAATTCAAAATATCACAATAATGATTTTATTGTATACACCGCTTCTACTACTCCTTTAACAGAACCATCTACTTCCCTGCAAGCTCTCAAGCATCCTCTTTGGCAAAAATCCATGCATGATGAATTTGAAGCTTTACAACGCAGTATTTCGTATCAAATACAATCCTAAGGGCACTGTTGAGCGTCTAAAGGCTCGCCTCGTAGCCAAAGATTTCACCCAACGTCCTGGCATTGACTATGTTGAAACCTTTAGTCCCATGGTTAAACCCGCCACCTTACGTCTAATTCTTTCTCTAGCTGTCTCCAATCAATGGTCCTTACGCCAACTTGACATCAATAATGCCTTCTTACAAGGAACCTGCATGAAGACGTATACATGGCACAACCTACCGGATTCATTGACCCGTCTCACCCATCTCATGTATGCAAACTCAACAAAGCCATTTACGGCCTCCGTCAAGCTTTTAGAGCTTGGTACACCGAACTCAAAACATATCTTCTATCCTAAGGATTTAAACCTACCATATCCAATCCTTCCCTCTTCATCAATACCATCGGTTCCTCTCAGATCTTTGTCATCGTATATGTTGATGATATCATTGTTACCGGACCTTCTCCTACAGTTTTACAATCTTTCATCACCTCTCTTGCCACTAAATTTTCCCTCAAAGATCTTGGAAATCTTTCTTACTTCCTTGGAGTAGAGGTACTGCCTCATCCTCAAGGTCTCCTTCTATCTCAATCCAAATATATTCTTGACATTTTAAGTCGAACCAATATGACAGAATCTAAGCCCATATCAACCCCAATTACTTGCTCGGAACCATTAACTTCTGCAGGAGGTACACCTATTTCGTCTCCCTCAGAATATAGAGCAATTGTTGGAGCTTTGCAATATTTAACCATCACCCGACCGGACATTGCCTTTGCGGTGAACAAACTTTCACAATTTATGCACACTCTGTCTACTACTCATTGGGCAGCCTTTAAATGTGTTCTCAGATACTTGCATGGCTCTCTTCATCATGGCTTATTATTACAACGGCGTTCCCCTCTTTGTCTTCATGCATTCACGGATGCATATTTGGCAGGCGACAAAGAAACTTTTCGCATCACGACGGGTTATATTGTTTATCTTGGTTGTAACCCAATCTCATGGAGTTCTAAACGTCAAACCACATCTGCCAGATCTTCTACCGAGGCAGAATTTAGGGCAATTGCTTCAGCTACTACGGAGTTTCAATGGCTTATGTCTCTTATGTCTGAACTTGGTTTTAAGTCCACCATTACCCCTACCATCAGCTGTGACAATTTGAGTGCTACCCATTACTCGGCAAATCTAGTCTTTCACTCAAGAATGAAACACTTAGCTTTGGATTTTCATTTTGTTAGGGAAAAAGTTCAAGAAGGTTCCCTCAGAGTAACGCACATAGCTGGAGATGACCAGCTCGCAGACGCCCTGACTAAGCCGTTGCTCCGTCCTCGATTCCATCTACTTATATCCAAGATTGGATTTTCTCACCGACCGTCCATCTTGAGGGGGAATATTAACGATATACAATCTAATCCAAATAGTCAATCATGATCTCCTATTCTGTAGCTATTATTGTTGTATTTAAACATATGTATTTATCCTTAGTAGTAACATAGTTAGTTAGAAATCATTTGTATTTATTGTACCGTAGTTCTTCAGTAGAAAGCAATCAATTTTATAACCTTCATATTAAAAAGCTATTACAAGCATTTGAATATGTTTTGGTGATTAAATTATAAATTTGGCATTTGTACGTAAATTGGCACATGACCCATTTCAGATTAAGAAACTGTGGAACCAAACAAGTGGGAATATGAAGAAAGTTTTACCAGCTCTATGAGGCGAAATTTCGAGATTCACGTTCTGGGTTTTGCGTTCTTGATGAAAAGAACCTATGTATGTCATAAACTGTCAAATAAGAAGACACAATCTTGATGGGTTCTGTTGAATTATGCCTAAACGTTTCATCTTAAATTCAAGATTACCTTTCCTGTGAGGGGCGGTTCTTGAATTTGATTCTCCGAACTTACTCCGGGAATCTTTAGGCTTCTTTTCTGTCAAACAACAGACCTGGATGGAAGGCAAGTGAAGCATTGTAATGGATGAATAGTATCAAAGGAGCACACGCAGATATTTGGATGTGGTTTTTCTCCTTGGTTCTTAAGAGGACGCAGATATTTGGATAATTGGATGTGGGTTTCCCCCATTGGTCTTGAGGGTGTTTAGGATTGCTTATTTATCTTCAAAAGTATTTTTTTTTTTATTAGAAGTGCTTATTTATTTATAATTTTTTTTAAATGAGTTTTTAAAAAAGTGTTTAGATTATCTTTTGTGGTGGAAAAAGTCAATAAGTCAATAAGTTACTTTTTAAAAAGTGTTTGGTTTAGCTTATATTTAGAACTAATTACATGGATGGTCCTTATGGTTTGGCCAAATTACGGTTTTCGTCCCTAGGATTCAAAAATTTCAGATTTGGTCCAACATAGTTTGATTTTGTTGCATCCATGGTCCTTGACTCTAACTTCCATTTGTTTTAAACGTTAAGTTCCCTCACGTGCTCCCCACGTGAGGGTATTTTTGTCCATTCACTTATTTTTGTATTTATATTTATTTTGTTGTATTTAAGTATCTCACCACACCACCATCGTTCTTCAAACCCATCTTCTTCACCTGTGTTCTTCATCTTCACCCATCTACACCTGCGTTCTTCATCTTCACCATGGTTGTTTGTCAATGTGGAAGGTTAGCCGTTCTTCGCACATCTTGGACAGATAATAACCCAGGTCGGCGATTCTACGCATGTCCGCTGCAGGTATGTATTCCTTCCTTGACCTCGCTTCTCCAGATCGCTAATCTAACCCTAACCTAATCTTTTCTTAGATCGCTAGTTGTAGATTCATTGGGTGGCTAGATCCTCCGATGTGCTATCATTCGAAGGTAATAATTCCTGGATTGTTGAAGTCAAAAAACAAACTTGAAATTGAACTAAGTTGCTTGAAGGATCAAATTCGCAAGAAGAACCTGATGATAAGGCTGCTGGTGTTAGCATTAGGGTTTATGATTGTTCTTTTCCTTTTGTGTCTTTGAAATTGTAGAATGTTTGTAAGGTTTGTTTTGCTTATCAGTGGAATGAATTTGATGTTTAGGACTTTTACCAATGTGTTTAGGGACTTTTACCAATGTGGCAAATTTAATACCAATTGCATACCACTTTGTCCAATTTTGATACATTTATGACATTAAACATTCAACATTTCATACCACTTTGAATATTAAACAGACAAACTTGAAATACCAATATTAAACAGAAAACACAACATGAAATACCAATACTAGTCAAACATGCATTCCAAATTGAAATACCATAGTCAAACATAATTAAACCACATACCGTTGTCAAACATACATCAACCAAATTGAAATACCATAGTCAAACATAACATGTCTACCAAAACAAACCATAAACATCAAAAGATAAACAAGAAGTCAAACAAACAGAAAACACATCAAGCAGTAGAAACACCCCCCCCCCCTATGTCCTTTGCAGCTCCTTGAGTTATGGCCAGGATTCTTGCACTTTGAACAAGTCACTGATCTGTACTTCCCTGACAACTTACCTCCAACTTACCTCCCTTGTCCATCTCATCCTCCACTTCAGCTTGGTTCCTGATCCTTTTCTTTCTTAGCCTACCAATTGGTGTATGGTGTAGTTGTAATATCCAGGATTTCCCGATGTATTTTTCTTTCCATTTATCGTATTACAACTCTGTTTCCCGTTGAAATTCCATGAACGTGTCATTTCAAAATCTTTGCACGTAATTCATAATTTAAAACTTGAATTCCTAAGTGACGTTCTCCTATTTGTTTGTAACGAGATTGGTGAAGCACAAATCACCGGGCTCGAGCTTATCCAGGAAACATCCAATAAAGTCTTCCGGATCTGTGATAATCTTCTGGTGGCTAGAAGTCGACAAAAGAGCTTTTGCTAACGAATGACGAAAGCCTGTGGAAATCCAAGTCGGTGACCTCGTGTTTCTCAAAGTATCTCCTTGAAAGAGAATGTTCCAGTTTGAAATGAAAGGTAAACTAGCACCTCGTTTCGTGAGTTCTTGCAAAACTCTCAAGAGGATCGGGAAAGTAGCTTACAAACTTGACTTACGTGGAGAACTCAGCAACATTCATCAAACTCTTCATGTCTCAAATCTCAAGAAATGTCTAGATGATAAAAAACATCCACATACTTCTCGATGAAGTGCGTATGGATGAAACTATGTACTTCGTAGAGAAACCCGTGGAAATCATGGACCATGAAATCAAGAAACTCAAGCGTAATCATATTCCTATTGTCACAGTTCAGTTGAAAGTCTAAACGTAGCCCATGGCTTACTTGGGAACGTGGAGACCAAATAAAAGTATCTTTCTCGTTAGCCTTGTACGTACTATAAACTTAAATCCTGAGAACTAGACCCTTCTACTTTAATTTTGGGACGAAATTTCCTAAAGTAGGGGAGACTGTAATATCTAGGATTTCCAAATGTATTTTTCTTTCCATTTATCGTATTGCAACTCTGTTTTCCGTTGAAATTCCATGAACGTATCATTTTAAAATCTTTGCACGTAATTCATAATTTAAAACTTGAATTCCTATTAAGTCTATTTTTCTTAAAATAATGAATATAAATAAATTTATATAAATTTTTGGAATGTTACATAACAATACTTAAAAGCACATATATATAGGGAGTGGATAATATGGAAACCATGTGTTACATATGTAACAATTTAAAAAAAAGATTATTGGATTTTAATAATCTCACATTGTACCAATTGGCCAATAATAATCCAAACTGAGAATATTTTTACCACCAGTCCCTACTTTCAAACTATTTTCTTACATTGGACCTACCGTTAAAAAAACTTAACGCCGTTAGATTTTATATGACATGGACATCAGCAAACCGCTGGAAAGTCGAGCCAAGCTAGCAGTGATCTCGTGATGAGTTTTGAAATTGGCTCTGGTGGTGTTTAACTGGTCTCGTTAAACACCACCGTTGTCTCCGTTTGGACTTGACGGACAAACTAGACCAGTTAAACACCACCAGAGCCAATTTCAAAACCCACCACAAGACCACTTCTAGCTTGGCTCGACTTTCCGGCGGTTTGCAGATGTCCACGTCATATAAAAATCTAACGGCGTTAAGTTTTTTTAACGGGAAGTCCAATGTAAGAAAATAGTTTGAAAGTAGACACTGGTGGTAAGAATATTCTCAGTTAGGATTATTATTGGCCAATTGGTAAAATGTGGAATTATTAAAATCCAATAATCCTAGGTAAAATCATTTTTTTTTTGATTTTTTGGATAGTTTCTATATCTAATTTAATCACTTTTGGTAAAAAAAAAAAAACAAAAAAGAACCAACTTGTTTTTTTTATAAAAAAATTTTAAACATTTTTTACGTACGTAACGTCCCTGTGTTACATATGTAACATGCTGACATATATATAAAAACACTGATTTTTTTAATTTTTTTTGCATTTCTGGTGACGAAATTCTATATAAAAACACCCTAAAAAAAATAAGTTACGAATGAGTTTCGTGGGTTTCCTCATCTCAAGTGGGTTTCCAATTTATCTTTCCCCCATATATATATACCTAAATATATGTATATTTATTGGTTAATTAAAGATATATATATATATATGTCTTACAAAAATAACGTAGGTTTAATTCTTAACACTCTATATTTATTGTTTTATAAATAATATAAGTATTAAACTTATTAACTTTAAATACTTAAACTTATAAATAAATAAACTTATAAATTATTATAATTTCAAAAAGTATGAAACTTATAAAAACTTATTTGATTTTTACAAAACAAAACATATTAATTATTTTATAAAGTCAGGGACTAAAACTGTCATCTTTGAAACTTGTTTTAAACTAAAAATCAAGTCTTAACATGAAATAACAAAACTTACAAACTTCAGGGACTAATGTGTAAATAAATCAAACTTCTGAGACTGAAACCAGTCCCAAGTTCGAACCCCACTGGAACCGGTTTTGAGCTCGATTTATCGAAAACGCGTTCAACGGTCGAATTCAATGCACCTCGAGCTTCTACTCGAGCGTGCGACCCGAACCCAAGGTAATTCAATGTCCAATTTCAAGTTTAACAACCGCATAATTCATATTTAAACTCGTATCTTTCAACCGTAATCCTCCCAACTGTACAAGCATTAAACGATGAAATCAATTATAAATATCGGTTGCCACACCTTAGCGACATCACCCTTTAACTCTCTGAAACTTCAAATCCATCAAATTGTACCTACATTGCTCGATCGAATCCCTGATCAGCCGCTTCTAAAGCTTAAACCTGTTCTCGCTCATTTCGATATCATTTCAGGTAATTCGAAAAGCCAAAAACTTCATTTTCATTCAAGGATGCCTTCTATCAATTTACATTAACAGAGGGTTAATCGATTCGTATTTAGGGGATTTGGATTCTAGGGTTCTTCAGGAAATTAGGGTCGATTTGGGAATGTGCTTATCTTTTCCTTTTTCTGTGTTATAACTCAACGAGACCCGTAGTCAGGTGGTTTGTGCGCTTGTGTGTGACTCGGGTGGCCCGGGTTTGATCCGGCCCAGCACAAGGTTTTCCCTTTTATTTTTATTTTATTTTTTTAACCATTTTTAAATAGTTTTAAATCTGTTAAATATTTTTATAAAAATCTGTTACACTTTTATAAACTTAAAACTGATTTTTATCTACACTTTTATTTCCAGAAACTATTTTAAATTAATTAAACTTAGTTAAAACTTATAAAGATTAAATCTTTAAAATTAGTTTTAAATTCTTAAAAACTATAAAAATACTTTTAAACTTTATAAAACTTATACATGAATTATTTTATAAAACCAGAAACTTTAATTTGTTATTTATTCTCTGAAATAAATAAACTTATTTTGTTTTAAAACTTTAACATTAATTATAAATTAAACAGAAAACTTATATAAATAAAAACAGAAAAGTTTATAAAACTTATATATTATTTAGAAAACAGAAACTTATAAACTTATGTATTTTTATAAAATTTATATTTATTTACTTCAAGGCATATTTATTTAATTAAATTAAAAACAAGAAAATAAATATACATTGTTATTAAGATTAGAAATTTATAAACTTATAAACATATAAAAACATAAACTTAAATTTAATAAATTACAAACTTATACATTTTACAATACTTATATTTTATATAAACAGAAACTTATTTGTTTATATAAATTTAAAACCGGAGAAGTAAATATACTTTATTTATTTTCTAAATGTTATAAACTTATAAACTTCAGAAAATAAAATAGAAACTTTAAAACATTTATAAAATTATAATTTAAAAACATAAAAATTTATTTAAATACTTGTAAACTTATAAATTAAAAGAAACTTTATTTAAGACTTTATAAACTTATAGTTTCATTTAAACTTTAAAAACATTTATAAACTTATAATCAAATTATAAACCTTACAAGAAATCCTATTTAACATTTTTATAAACTTATAATTGCATGTTATTTATTTCAAACTTATAATCACATTTTAAATATTATTTAACTACAAGTTATTTTGTAAAATAAATGTTTAATACTTAAATACCTTAATAAATCTTAAATGGTTTATATTGATTATTTAAATTAGATAAAGTAATTATTCTTGTAGATGATTATTATCTATCCTTAATAATTATTTATTCTTTTAAATAATTATTATTAATCCTTAGTAATTATTTATTCTTTTACTTAATTATCCTTACAACTTTATTTATAAAATTACTTTGAATTATTATTACCTATCTTGAGTAATTAATAATTAAACATGTTAAATAATTATTTTAATTAATAATTATTCTAAACTATAAACTTATTAAACTTTGATACTTCAAGTCTTGTGTCATTCATTTAAAATCTTGATCAAACTTTATAAAATCACACAATCATTCCCGTCCTCTTTTGGAACCCTAGTCAATCTTAGAATCCTATATACTTGTCATAGACTTATAGGATCAAACTTGAAACTTTAGACTTGTGTTCTTAGGCTTATTGTGAGGATATTCTCCCTCAAGTTCTTACTACACTTAATCTTGTCGGACACTCTTTCATCATTCCAAGTGAGTATACTTAGCCCCTTTTGTCTTGTTTTTGTTTATAAACTTGGGGTGGAACATGTATCAAACTTTCATACTTATACAATTCGTGCACAACTATGTCTATATGCTTACTCTTGTGTTATGTGCCTTTGAGACTTGCATTCTTGAATTAAACTTAAAACTAACATATTCATTAACTTTGATCGAGCTTACAGTAACAATATTAGATCTATTGAATTTGACCAATCCACCTAGTTTGATTGACCATTCGGGGGGAGCCCATGGTGATTGTTACTGGACCTATTCTTTAAGGGTAACCTTCGGGTTATGCCTAATCTTGGTTGGAAGGATTGATATGCAAAATGTTTAAACTTGTTTGTTTCTCACACTTATACCATAGAATGCATGTACATAGTGAATTGTAAAACTTTTCAAAGACTTTGTTAAACGGTGCCAAAACCTTTGTATCTCACCAACTATTTTTAGTTGACAGTTTACTTAACATGTTTCAGGTATACAAGTATGAGACTTTCTTGTGATCACATAGGATGCTTTGGACTTAGTATACTTATCAAATTAAACTTTGTATTCTTGCTATGTTTTGTTCTTTTTCCTTGTATTGAACCCTTGAAAGTCATTAATGAAATATATAAACTTTAATAGTCAACCTTGTGCTTTTTGAACAACCGCGTCCGCCCCGACGAATAATCCGCCGTCGGTTGGGGTGTGACAGCAGTGGTGGGGTAAGGACAGTTGGAATCTGTGACTTTGGCCAAAGGTTCTTGCCATTTATTGGGCCAACATTATAAGAGTAAACTTCCTTCCATGTTTCAAGCAAGTAACATTGATGAACCCATGTTTCAGGTATACCAACCTGCAGACCATTTTGTGCCATATCCCAATTTGTAGCAACTGCATGCTTACACGGTATCCCTGTTAACTCCCACCTTCTACATGTACAAGACCTCTCAATTACATCTACCACACATTGATCATGAACATTCCTTGGCCCACTTACATGGTATTTGCTGCCCCCATTCCGGATAACTGTGTACTTTGCAGCTTCAGTCTTTATGCCATCAAGGAGTTTTGTAGCTGTTGGGGTTAGTGGGCCATTGCACTTGCCAATCACCTTGATGACATTCACAATCCTCTTCATTAGGTATTCTCTGACATAATCCAAAGCTAAGATTATAGGCTTGTCCCTGCCATCTACAAGTCTTCCATTAAGTGTCTCACACATGCTATTCAACAGTACATCAGATTTAGCCCTCCCTAAAACAAAAGCCAAGGCAAAACTATAAAACATATGCAATACAATGCTAAACTGTAAAACATATGCAAACCAATGCTAAACTCTAAATTAGGTACCTGTGAAATGGGCCCTGGACCAATGTTGTGGTGGAATAGCTGCTAACCGGTTATAAGCCTCATTATTGTATGACCTCAATTGATCTATCTTAGTTTCAAATTTTGGAACAGTTGAAGCAGTTGCACATCCCCATAACAGGTCCTTATATGCTTTCCCTCTCCAACGAAGCTTCATGTTCTGATGGATATGCCTAAGGAAATATCTATGTTCTACAGCAGGGAACACTTGAGTAATGGCTGGTATGATTCCCTGCAAACAAATACAAGAAAATATGAAAGTTTATAGACTTAACAACTTAATTGAAAAAGCAATAATGCAAACAAATAGTAGATAGTGTATACCTTCTGCCTATCAGAGATAAAGGTGAAATTGCACTTCTCATCTAAACCCAAATCATCAGCAACACACTGTAAGAACCAGATCCAGGAATTTTTGTTCTCTGCCTCTACAATGGCATAATCCAGTGGGTAAATTCCATTATTTGGATCCAACCCATGATAAGGGCCTTTCATAAATGCCCCATCCAACCCTAAAATTTGCCTCTTACAAGCTCTAAACCCACGTTTCAGACCTCCAAGACATATGTATACACGTTTGAAAATCCTTGTTGTTGAATCTGGATTGTTTTCATCCTCAACTTGAATCTTAACAACAGGGTTTGTACTTTGCAACTCAAGAATGTAGTCTTTGAGCCTTGAATATTGCTCTTTATAGTCTCCGTGAACTTCTTTTGATGCTTTAGCCTTTGCCCGAAATGCCTTCATCATTGAAATTGTTACTTGCAACTTCCTCAAAAACTCCTGTTATACAACTTTAACCAGAATCTGGGGATTTGTTTCAACTTGATTGACAAGCCAAGAGTCCTCAACTATATATCCAGCGGTACAAGCTTTGATATTCCTGGATTGGAGGCACTTATGCTCTGAGTTATACGTCTTCACCATCCAAGTATCCACATGTTTTCCTTGCTTTGATGCATACAGTAGCCATAGACAGTCAACCAGATTCCCTTTCCCTTTTTTGTCGTTGCTGCCACTTGCCCCACCTACCTCATTACTGCTTTTAAGATATTGACCTGGCCCATTAACCTGTTGACCTGGCCCATTAACCTGTTGACTAGGCCCATGAGGAACAAACCCCTTGCAAACAGCTCTAACCCTCCTTTTATCATTTTTAACAAATTCTAACTCCCTCCTTGTCACAACAACATGATTCTTTACCTCATACTTAAACTCCTTAGCAGATCTAAAAACTTGTCCAACATAAAATGTAGCACCAGCAACACCACTAGCAATTCTCTTTTTCCTTTTCCTTCTTAACTCCCTTAACTTCTTGCTTTTAATTGATTCAAAATCATTAGATGACTCTTCAGATAGGCTATCAAGTGAGTCATTAGCCACACTATCAACATTGTAGTCCTCATCTCCATCAGCACTCTCTAAATTACTCATCCCCATGCTACTACCACCGACAAATTCAACTCCTTCATCAACATAGTCTTGGTAATCTCTCATATCAACTTCTACTTCATCAACCTCATTTGCTTCATCAACAATGTAGTCACTGTCCTCACTGTCACTGTCCTCACTGTCACTATCAGCAGAATCTCCATCAGTGTTTTGTGAAGATGGGAACTCTTTAGAAAAGTCAATAGACTCAAAATCATTACCAAAATCATCTAAGCTGTTAAGATTAGCAGTAGACTGCCCCTATCATTACCACCAACTACCTCATCACCATTGCCACCAACTACCTCATCACCATTACCTTCTGGATCAGCCGCATTACATTGTCAATTGCCTGATCATCATCCCCTTTGCCATCAACATTATCATTATCCCTATTAGAATTTGACTCCTTATTATGCCACTCTAGGAAAAACTTCTTTGAAGCTACCTTTTTCTTCTCAAGTGGCCTAACAGTATTATATCCTACATCCTCTAATTCTTCAATCACAACTTTAGAGGATTGAGGGGATTTAGAGTAAGTGTCCATCTTAGTTTCAGCATGTTCAATGTAAAGATCAATGACCTTGTGATCTTTTACATATTTACTCAAATGAAGAACATCATGATCATTACCTAATGCAGCTAAACCAAAATCTAAGTCCTTACCAGGTATTCTAAAGTGATTGAATAGTTTTTTCCCCATTACCGTCAACCCTAATTCTTCCATCATAAAATCCATTTCATGGACAGAAAACTCGTCAATGTCCAACATGTCAACATAGCTAACCCTACCATACGCATACCTTTGACCTGGAAAATTTCTAAAACATCCACCATGATGAACTCTAAAAGAGAACATACTAGGGTTACCACCTGTTTAGACACAAAAACACAAAATCATCATAAAAAATGACAACTTTAGCACACTTTAGTCAAGAAAAAAACTTGTGAGACTTTGAATAAACACATACTGTATTCCTTCTTTTCATCGACCTGGTCTGCGATTGAGCTTCTAATGCACCACACCATTATTGGTTCAGTTAGTGCAACTGTCGATGGTAGATGATTTTTTAGGGTTTGTGATTGTTAAGGGGAGAAAGAAGACGAAGGGTTCAGAGGTTCGTGCGAAGAAGACGAAGGTGTAGAGAGAGAGGTGGGAAGGAAAACAACTGACATATGGGGATGTGATTGATAAGCATCTTTATAATGAGGGATAATGAATGGACAGAAATACCCTCACATGGGGAGCACGTGAGGGAACTTAACGTTTAAAACAAACGGAAGTTAGAGTTAGAGACCATGGGTGCAACAAAATCAAACTATGTTAAACCAAATCTGTAATTTTTTAATCCTAGGGACGAAAACTATAATTTGACCAAACCACATGGACCATCCGTGTAAGTAGTTCTTATATTTATTAGGGTGAAGGGGTTGGTTTACCCATTTACTCACCAAAACTACCCAATAGAATTCTGCCACCTTAAAACTACTTATTTTACTCATTTACTCAGATTTTATTGAAAACACCATACTC
Organism: Smallanthus sonchifolius; assembly: GCA_023525975.1. Taxonomy (NCBI): domain Eukaryota; kingdom Viridiplantae; phylum Streptophyta; class Magnoliopsida; order Asterales; family Asteraceae; genus Smallanthus; species Smallanthus sonchifolius. The sequence goes on along the minus strand of CM042030.1, from coordinate 21,686,862 downwards.
ATTTTACTCACCAACATTTAAAAAAAATAAACATTTAAATAAAAAAAGTCAATTTCATTAAATTAAAATTAACATAATACAATTAAAATAAAAAGCCTACAAATAAAAAATTTTAAAAACTAGAAAATTAACAAAATACATAAAAGCTAGCTAATAAAAATTAAAAATCTAAAAGGTGCATTGCCATCCATACTTTGCGACAATTTCACGTTTACGTTGCAATACAATCGACAAGTACGGTTTTATGAGATGATCATGCGATTTGGTGAACGTTTTGATGTCACGCTCCTTTTGTTTTTCAATCATCAACTAAATCGCCGTTTGTTCTCTTTTTAATTTTGCTTCCGCCATCTTATCCCGAATACTTTCTTTTTTTTCTTTCTCCAACGCTTTCATACTCTTGTATTCTTTGACTATGTCTACCAAATTTCCCTTGCTAGATGAACTTTTGGCCGATTTCTTCCCCGGACATTTTGGCCTTGTCGGTGTCATGTCGTCTTGCAGTTCGGCGTTCACGTTTATGTCGGGAAAGAGGTTTGTAAAACCCTCCGGGTCACTTGGGGTTCTCGACTCGAAAGTTTTTGTTATTTTTGAGGACTGACTTCCTTCTAAATCCTCACCCATCAATGCGATGGGTTCCCATTTAGCATTGTTGCGTACAACCTCCCAATATTTCAAGTTGGTGAATGTTCTTTTGTACACTTTCTTGTAATGGCTTAAAGCCGCTTCAACAAGGTCCAAATCACTTGTACCACTTGGCCTTCTTTGTTTCTATAAATACAAAAATATGTATAATTTGAAACTTTAGCTTAGAAAATTTAAAAAATATATATATAATTTGAAAATAACTCTTACCATTTGTTGGTAATACCCGTTGAAGGCGGTCATTTTTTTATTAAGATCCTTCCATTTCCAAGACACTTGATCAACGGTTCGATCGTTTTCACCAAATAAAGAGGTAAAATGCGCCACAACTTTCTTCCAAAACGAATCCCCTCTTTGTTGATTTCCTTTTATTTTATTTTGGGTCTTATGAATATAAACTTTGACCACGGCAAGATCTTCTTCTTCGGTTCATTTCTTTGGTGGTAACCGGTTTTTATGTTGTCTTTTCGGCTTGGCGCCAACATCTTCAACTTCGATGGCAACTTCTTATTCTTCTTGCTCGTCAACATCCTCATCTTCCGTTTTTTCATCAACATCCTCGTCTTCTACTTCGTCTTCGGAGTCCGAACGGATGATGTCGTTTGGATCACGATACGGTTGGTTTTGGTATTGGTAGGAAAATTGAGATAGTAAATTTGGATCCATATCAAGCGAGAATGGTCCACACGAAAATTGAGATAAAATATTTGGATCCATATCTTGAGATAATAAATTTGGATCGGGTGAACTTTGGGGGTAGTAATTTGAATATTGAGGTTGAGGGATATAGCTTGGAATTGGTTGAGGAGGTGGTTGTGGTCATTGAGAAGGTGGTTGGGTTCGTCGGGGAGCCGCTTGGGTTCGTTCGGGTCGCTGTTGATATTGAACTTTTGGCCTAAAATTTCTTGGCTTTGTTGATTTTTTTGATGACCCTTCCATTTTTTGTAAAGTGTAAATATATAGATGAAAGATATATAAATGAGATGAAAAATATGTTTGTAAAATATGGGTATATATAGGAAAGAATTAGTTTTTTTTAAAAGCACCCAACCCCCCCCCCCCCAACCACTCCAACAACTCAATGTGCAACGGCTCTCCCCAAAGGTAACCAAGTAAATTTACTCGTGTAACTTACTCGAGCCCCCCTGCTCGGTTAACCCGAATCGTAGGGGGGCGGTGTACCCCTACTTACCCGGCCTACTCCCCTTTACTCGATCCTATCCGGGCTATGCGCCCCCTTCACCCTTATAGGGTAAAGGGTGGGTAGATTGATAATTTTATGTTCAAAAAGTTATAAGGAGTTTCAAAAACCCAGGATTTGTGACTTTTGGAAAACAAATTTTTAAGACTTATCAAAAAGCCAAAATAAAAAGGATTTTTATCCATACCAAACACTTTTTTGACTTATTGTCTTTTTGAAAAAGCCAATAAGTCAATAAGTCATTTTCAAACTCAATCCCAAACACCCCCTAAATGTACTATTACACAATATTTTAAAAACCGGTTTAAACCGGCCGGTAATACCGGTTGAACCGGATCTCGGTCACTAGCCCTGTAAGTTTGAGCCTGGTAAATTGGAAGAACGGTTTGTAACTTGGATCGCCGGTAATACCGGGTTAGACCGTTGTACCGGTTTTAGCCCAAAGTAAAATTTTATGTTTAAACAAAAAAAATTAAGTTTTAGCAGCCCGATTAATATTATAGGAAACGAAAATAGTTATGATGTTGTTGATGAGGATGGCGATGATAGTGAATTTCATCTTTTAAGCGATCGTGAACTTGATGCATTCAACACTCCAATGACATAAAACAATTGTACACTTTTATTTAAAAAAACTTTGTTCAAAAATTGAGTGATTTTGAATTATTTTTTGTTTATAGATTAACTTTTGGATTATTTTTTTATCATAGAATCATGTACTTTTGAATTATTTTTTGAGTTAAAGTTGTATTTTTATGGAATTATAGAGTTAACTAGTCAACCCGGTTGAACCGCCCGGTACAACCTGGTATAACCGGTTGAACTATTTCTGAGTCCAACCCGGTTAAGTTTAAAAACCGGTTTTTAAAACATAATAGTTTTATTACAAAGAGCTACAAATTCAGTCCTTAAACTATTTCATGGTTGCTTTTTAGTTTTACTACCAACTTATTACATTATCTTTTAACTTGAACGAGTTGGTTCCCCTTGCTACGCGGCGGTTGTTGGGCCGATCGTCAATAAAATTTAAATGAAAACGTAGGCATAGCAGTAAAAATAATGTTAATAAAAAAGAACATAAAACTAAATAATAAAAAAGGGAAAAACCAAAAATAAAATATTACCGGTTCGGGTCGTCGAAAATCAAAAAAACGAATACCGAAACCGATTCCAATAATACAAAAAATGGGCAATGATGTTGCTCGCTCATAATATGTGCGGTTCGTCACGGTACAACAACGGTAACGACACTCGCCATAGGCTACGATAACAAAAAAAACTCGATCGTGAATACAATTTTTTTTCAAAAAAATTTACGTCGGAATGTTGAAAAAAAACCCAAAAAACATACGCGTACTCCCCTTTTTTTTAAGTTAACGAACGAAAGTTATTAAAGGAAAACGAAAATATTATAAAATGAAACGGGTTAAAAATGTATATTATATATAGTATGAAGGGTGGAAATAAAAAAAATAAAAAAAAACTAAATGCGTCATTGTACTACAACGGTAACGACACTTGTTATGGGCTACGATACAAAAAAAACTCCATTTTGAACACGACTCCGTTTTAAAAAAGTTCATATCGGAACGTTGACAAAAAAAACTAAAAACAGCCACATACTCCGTTTAAAAAAAGCTAACGAACGAAAGCTATTAAAGAGAAACGAAATTATTAGAAAATTAAACGGGCTAAAAGCGTATATTATATATAGTATGAAAGGTAAAAATGAAAAAAAAAAACGCACATAATGTAATTTCAGTGGAAAGGTACTATTCAAGCGACTTGTACTTTAATCTAATCGATAATATAATGTTATTTTTATAAAAATTATTTACATGGATGTGCATATGCTTTACCTGTTATATAAATTTGGTCCATAAGTATAAGAAACTAATTGTTTGGTGATATTATATATTAGAAAATTTGTGAAAAATATGTTTTTCATAAAATTGGGAAAATGATTTTTCCCAAACTTTGGACAGAAATAAATATATGCAAATGATGTTTATTTGCCTATTTCTTCTAGGGTTGTGTTCTGTGACACCTGACAATTTCAGGTTAACTCCGTTAACATAAACACCGTTATCTCAAACATTTGTTTATACAAACTCTGTTATCTCATTTACTCATCCATACATTACATGTCAGGTTATTGCACAAACACTCATGTAGCGGTAATTCGAAGAATTACCGAATCACACACGAGTTTAACCCGGAACGTTGGTGAACTAACAAAAATAATTACGAATAACTAAATTAATATAAATTATGTTAATTTACATGTTATGTGACTTTTATGGTAATTATGTGAACTTTCGTGAAATCGCGTATGTTTATTGGAAATAAATTGTGCTTGTTATTTTTATAGATGATAGAATTTTATAAAAATAATAGTTAAGGGTTTTTATTGTAATTAGTAATACTTATTTTTAAATAACTCATGGATCCCCTAGATAACTCATTGATTATCCATAGTCCATATTTAAACCATGCATATATATAACTTTATAAAAAAAAATTTAAAACCCTAATCCTTTTCCTCCTTCTTGCCGTCGCGAACCCAAAACCCCACCCCCAACCCGTCGCTACTTCACCACCACAATACACCATCCAATCAAGCTTGTTTCTTGCAATTGAACTTGTATTCGATCAATCCTTGTTATTACTAATGCATCTACGTAAGTTTTTCTATCCGATTTTGTTAATTTTATGGTTTCAAGTTTTATGATGAAACTCTAGTTCATCCAAACAAGAATTTTAGTAATAAAGTTGGTGACTTTGATATTTTTTTGATGTTATTACATCTATTTGGTGATATTATTGTAGTTAGGAAAACCCTAGTTGCTTATTGTTCATAACTTTCCTAGAGTGGAAACTTTATTGATTATGTGATGTTGTAGGATTGCATGCTAGACGTATTTGATGATTAATATGATTGTGAATATGCTAGTTAGGTTGTATGAAAGTGTTGTGATGCGTTGAATCTCATTAACGAAGCTAGAAATCATAGGGTTTCTTAAAGAGGAAACTTTAATAAAAGGTTTTCATTTATATATGAGTTTTATACGTGCATGATGATGTAGGATGATGCTAATATGCTAAACCGAATGTATTAACGTGTTGGGAAGTGTTGTTTTGTAGAAATCACGTAGATTATTCATAACTTACTAAAAGTGAAAACTTTTTAGGTTTTGCGAAATTGATCTTGATTCCTAGACTTGAATTATAGGATGTGATGATCTATTATGCAATAGTGTGTGTACATAAGCATGTTAAGATCATGGAAACGTGTTATAGATGATCAATCTGTGGAAACCAAACTTTGAGTTCATACATTACTAAAAATAATAACTTTGTTGACGAAGATACATTGAATGTTCATAGCTTGCCATGTTAGGAAGTTTCGTGAATCGTGTATGTATCATGGAACATGAACTATTTGTATATTATGTGTATTATTATACTAAAGAAACATTAAGTCACCAACGGGTCGTCGGGTCAAACTTGGTCAATATTGGTTAAACTAACAACTATTTTTAAAACACTTAAAACAATGAGATTGTTTGGATACTAAGGGTTTATATCAACCTGCACGAACACACACTCATAGAGCTATGTTAATAGGTGACAGTTAGAGATTCACCGGTCTTTACTTAGCTGATTATTCACATGCATTATAAGGTGAGTTTCACGGCCCCTTTTTCTGTTTTAAACTAGGGGGAGAAAACATGAACGCAAACAGTTAGATTCTACATTTCTTTTATATCACTTGTGTACTAAGCGCAACATATCATGAAAGTCCTTACATATCGAACCGTTTAATATAAGGGAATAGCGAGGTAATCTTGAGTAGTACTACTGGGTTTTGACAAGCCCCACCCGCGTTAGTCGCGCTAACTCGACTGGAGGTCGAACGGGTGTAAAATCATCCTAACATCTCACCATTGTTTCGTGATAGACATGGTGGAAAGCATTAAACACAAACAGTCAGCTTCGGTGTCGAACGCTTTAGTAACATGTTTATAGGCTAGCTACCTATTGATATAATTGTATTTGTTTTATTTGGAAACATTATTTTACAATTGTAACCTGTGAACTCACCAACCTAGTGTTGACACATTTTAGCGTTTTTTCTCAGGTTGCTAAGGTACAAGCACGAGATTAGGGCATGCATTAGAGTCTCATCCGTTTTCAAACATTGGACTTACTTTATTTACTTTGAACTGCATGGTTTTGGGCGCCTTTGTTTTGCGCATGGATTTCTTTAACTTTTTTGCTTCCGCATTTCACATTTATTTAAACGTTAATGGTTTTTCTTAAACTCATATAGAGTCGTTAAATGTAACTAATGACTGAGATCCTGGATTTAAGGGTGTAACATATTGGTATCAGGGCCATTGGTTTTAGTGAACTAGGTTTGCATTAGTTACACAACACCTACACTCATACATGACACTTATACATTACATTACAGGAAATGTCTACATCACCTAAGTCACTTACATCCCTAGCTAACTAGGAACCTGATGTTCCTACAGTACCTTCACCCGAACCCAAGAAACGTCGATTGAACCCTGTTGATGACACTTTGGTGTACGGAGAGCCCTTTCATGTGTGTGTCAGGGGTAACAAGCAGGACTAGCACTAGTATCCTGACATGATCAGGAGCTGGGTTCGCCAGGAGCAGGTCCCACCCCTGTGCTTTGTGTCACACCCCCAAATTCATTTATTTAATAAATAAATAAATTAATTAAGGTTGCAACGATTGGTAACATTACACAATAGCGGAAGCTAAAGTATAGACTTCTATATGTTGAACACCATTACAAATACTAAAATAAGCTAGTACAATGTCCTATAACCATGTTGATCAAAACCGTCTTGAGGGTTGACAATCATACTTCTTCGGCTTCTAGGGTTTAGTCCAAATGGCTAACCTATTCCAACCGTGCCATAGCTATATGTTACCTGAAAAACTTACTTAAAAATGTCAACGCAATGTTGGTGAGTTCACAGATTTGATTTCCGTAATGAAAGCGGTTTTTCCTTGAAAACACTGATAACGTGTACATGGCCATAGTATAAAATTGTTTTCCTTGAAACGTCAACTATGATTCGTCTTTTGTTCACCTTACTGATAACGTATAACTTTAAATGGTCCACTATCGTAAGACACGGAAACAATTTCTCAAATCTCAACGCAGGTATTTGATTTCACGTTTAAGTCGGTCGAAATGGATCATAAGGTTTTCAGAATCTGCCTCATGATCTATCGTTAGAAGAGGTTGAATTTATTATTTGCCAACAATTGGTAGTACAATATGTATGTACCGTCCTTGGCTTTCGAATGGTATTATCATGACTTACCATTATGTATTTCACCTATATCAGTTATAGCCTTAAAGTCCTTAGCACAAAGACTTAAGCCATAAAATTGAGGTAATGAGTGTTAAGTGTTAGTGAGTTGTATCTTCTTTGGTCGCGTTTAAGAGTTTATGTATCAGCTTCATGCTTTGATAGAGAGGTAACGAAATCGAAAGGAGAAAATCTATGGCTGAGTCTCAACAGTTGAAGTAGTACCTTACAGAGCATTTCCAGATTCGGTTCAAACACCGAGGTCAAATCAACTGAGGATAGACATTTTCAGTGTTTCAGCCAAAATTGTCATGCCAATGAAGTCTCGATAAGAATTTTAGATCCATTAGGATTATAGGATGAAAGGGATGATGTATATTTCCATGTCACCTGCGACACCCCATCGCATCACCTAATGCCTTTTGGCTCAACCCTACGGTTATGTTAATTTCGATCAACAATCGTGTGTTTGGAAATTGGAATTAGGGATACAATTTACTCTTGAACATTTTCTCAAACAGTAAGACACACTAGAGTTCTCATGCACTGCAAATTATGATTACGTGTGCACCCGCAATGATAATTTACTTTGCATTGTCCCGATAGTGTTTCCCCTATCCCAAGCTCTTAGTTAAAAGGGAACTGAAATGTTCATTAGGTCGTGTCATCGTTGTCACAACCCAACTGACGGCGAAATACGTCGGGGCAGGACATGGAGACTGTTCATAAGCACATGATCATACTAAAATTCATATAAATTAATAAACCAATATTTCATACATGAGTTCAAACAAACATCCAAAACAGAATACATCAAAAGTTCAATTTATTATTCAACTAGGTCTCGATCCTAAGTGAAGCATCTTGCATATGATCTCAAACATTTGCACCTGAAACATGATGAAAACAAGGTCAACTAATAATAGTTGGTGAGCATACATAGGCAATTATAGAGAACCACTATAGTAAACCGGGTGCACAATCAAACCTTGTGACATGTTAGACATAACACTCAATGTTACCCTTGTGTATTGTCGGTAAGCAATCACCCTACCTGGGTGGATTTGTCAAATGCAATAGATCTATCATTGTTACTGTTGGCTTGTACTGAGTTAATGATTGTACTTGTTATGAATGTAGTTTAGCTCATAGTGTTCAAGCATAAAGCACAAAAGTATATGTACGTGATGTTTGAATTGTATAAATTGCAAATAGTTCAGTGTAATCATGTTTCACCTCAAAAATATAAAAATGTTAAATGTGGAGCTATGTAACTCACCTGGTATGAGTAGCGTAAGTACTAGATACGTGAAAATGCCCGAACTACACGTGTCCTAAAATATGTAAGGACGTAAGTTCTATGAAATGTTGTGCTTGATTATGCGATCAATCCACCCAACTCAACTCTTTGTAAAAAGTGTTTATCTTTTTGGGTTTGACCACATTTGACTTGACGACACGTCGGTGACTTGTTAGAATAGATAAAAAATATATTTATTTCCCAAAAAATAAATATTAATAATAGATCGTATGATGGAAATCATGCATGTCATACAATATTCTTTTGATATATTAAAATATATATATTTTGATGATCAAAATATTATGCAAATATTCAAATGTTATTTAGTCATGTTTAAAGATATGCATGCAAATAAATAAAATATTTTTAATCATCCATGAGTTAAAAATAGATGTATGAATAGTAATAAAAATAGTTTCATCATCAACACTTTTTGTAAAGATAAAAGAACCCGATTTTTTTATTCAACAAAGTTTCCTTAAAACGATTCTAATGACTTGTATGTAGTAGAAATGATGATCTAAATATAAAATATACATATATTTTATATAGAAATACTCTTTGTAAATTCAAATGAAAAAAGATCCATGTCTAGTATAAAACCCATTTTTGAAAACAATAAAGTTACTATTATTAGAAATACGTTCCATCAATATGCATGTGATTAAAATGATGATCCACCAACATACATGAATCATCTAAGATATATCAAAGCAAGAAATTATAAAAAGAAAGTATACAAACTAGTTTTTAGATGATGCATGCTACATATTTAGATTCTTTTTACAAAAGAATGTAAGTTTTTATTGGGTGTTATGACTTAAACACAATAGCTTGAAACAAATAAATAAAAGTTAAATAAGATGAGTTTATTACTTAGAAGGATCAAAAAAGATGAATGCCTAGCACTTGAGAAATCACCAAATGAGTCTTGAACACTTGAATCTTTGAAATAAAATGGTGGTTGTGTGTGTTTGTTGGTGGCCGAAAATGGCAAAGAGGGAGGGACAAGAGAGCTTTGCTCTTGAGTAGGAGGAAGAAATGGTGTGAAAATGAAGTGAAGTGAGGGGGTATTTATAGTGTGGGAGGAGAGAGAAATGAAGGATTTTAAATAAATAAAAAAGAAAATAATTATTTAATATAGGGTGGTGGATGGAAGTGGATTGGTGGTGTAAGGAGGTGGAGTGTGAGAAAAGAGATTTTGGAGATTTTCTAGAAAGATGGTAATGATTATGTTGGATTACTAAAAGATATTTAGAAAATTTAATTTTTATAATTAATTTTTAATCATTTGTAATAAATAATATTATTTTGTATGCATTAGTTAAATACAGTGTAATATACAGTGTTATCCGGACTGTATTTAAAACAAAACGTTCGTTAAAAATTCTCAAACTTTTATTTTTGACTTGAAATATTAATTCGCAGTGTTACGTATAATTTTTATATTCTAAATCATACTTTTAGTTATCTGTCTTAGATATCACCAACGTTCGTGTGTGACCGGACTGGTGTGTGACCCGGTAATTCTCCAAATTACCGATGCATGATATGAATCAATCAAACTTTGATATGAAACAAATGGACTTAATTACTCTAAATTAAGTATGATATGCACACGTTGTACATGATTAAAAGTTCATAAGCTTTATCTTTTATTTATTTATTATAACCAAGCATAAATATGTATATATATAGTAGGAAAATAATATGTAATTGCAAAGATTGGAACTTTGAATTTAATACTCATTAAAATAATAATTGGTGTGTCACAATGAAATTGCCATTATTGCATAAAACAAGGTACATGAAAATCGTGGATGTTACAATCGTGTTGCACCCTCACGTTCAAGTGTATATGTTTTATCGGATTACTCTCGGTCATGTGTACCAATAATCATAGATCTGTCAGCTAAGGCTGCTGGATGGAGTTAACGGTAGTGTGACACAACCGGTGTCTTCTATTAACAAGACATGGGTGGTGGAAGTCAGGAACTCTATTAGGGCAGAGATCCTCAAATCAGTGTCGAGCAAATCATTCTCCAAGTTTGTTTGTATGAACGTATGGATCCACATGATCTAAATTAGTCTATGGGTCTCCTGACCCGTAAAGTTCTCTTCCGTTTAGTCCTGCTTATCCACCTCGTGTTCCCTTCTGCTTGGGCAGTCCCGTCTGCCATATTCCATCGCGGAAGTTTTAGTCATCCAATGCAGTAAATCATGAAGGAGAGTATATATATCGCACCAAATGAATACAACATATGTCAGAAAAGAAAAATGACTCCAAATATGGAGTAGATGTAGGTGTGGTGCAGGTACGGGTTTAGCCTGTTGTGATACCAAGATCGGTAACTGGCGATTACTACCGCCGTCGCCCAAGCTCAGCTCGTATCTCGATCTTCTAGGGCTACAGTGTGCCGAGTCCTCATCATCCTTGATTCGTAATCCAAACAGTGATACTTGGTTGGGTCATATTGTAGGTGTTTATTATTTCCACATTGTTGTACGTATTAGATGTTTGTTACATATGCCACGTATTCGTATTTAGTATTAATATAGCTAATGATACGCTAGTGTAATCACATACACTAATAGTCAACTCAAGTTGTTCGGCAGCTGTTGGAATTTCTAAACTCAGGTCTTGGGTGTACTTAGTGTGATGCAGGTCTTAGAAATCTTGGTCCGTAAATGAGTCTGGTTAGAGCCTAGGTGTCACTAAGAAACCTAATTCGCTAAAACCATTGGCTCTGATACAAATCTGTCACACCCCCAAACTCATTTACTTAATAAATAAATAAATTAAGGTTGCAACGATTGGTAACATTACACAACATCGGAAGCTAAAGTAAAGACTTCTATATGTTGAACACCATTACAAATACTAAAATAAGCTAGTACAATGTCCTATAACCATATTGATCAAAACCTTCTTGAGGGTTGACAATCATGCTTCTTCGGCTTCTAGGGTTTAGTCCAAATGGCTAACCTATTACAACCGTGCCATAGCTATGTGTTACCTGAAAAACTTACTTAAAAATGTCAACGCAATATTGGTGAGTTCACAGATTTGATTTCCGTAATGAAAGCGGTTTTTCCTTGAAAACATTGATAACGTGTACATGGCCATAGTATAAAACTATTTTCCTTGAAAACATTAATAACGTGTACGTGGCCATAAAATGAAACTGTTTTCGTTGAAAACATTGATGAAAACATTTGCACGTAAAGAATGTCAAAACCATTTGTGTATAAGCGATTGGTAGATTTATCTGCACGAAAATGATCCAATGTATATGATAAACAAAACAAGTAATGTTTGACTCATCCGTAAACAAACTAGGATTATGAATAATATGTACATACATGAGGCATAACCAAACCATGACACAGGTGTTTCGCCCCTCACTCGTACCTCACGAGAAAATGTTTGAACACTATGCGGTCATTTGGCCAGAGGGACCCATGGTTAGCGCGACTAACCATGACCGGGGGTGTCAGACCCAATAGTACTATCCATAGAATCCCAGGCTAATCTATAGCTAATGGTTATAAATATGATGGCCAGGGGACTTTACGAGCTCCAAATGTATTCACTCATGCAAACATAAAGGTCGGGTCTTGTTTTCTTGTTACCATAGAAAAATATTTGTAAGTATGCTTCGTGTTCTCCAAACGTATCAAGTAAGTATGTTTCATGTTTTCAAACGTGTAAAGCAAGTATGTTCTCCCCCGATGTTTCTAAAACAGTAAACAGTAAAAGGGGTCGTGAAACTCACCTGGTAACGCGTCAGGAACAATAACGTCCTTCTGATAGCAATGGAAACCAATGTCCACATGATATGATAGTCACGGGTTTACGTCCTACTCGAGTCCTACGATACCTTCCGTGTGTTCCGCTCTCAACCGAAGCATTCTAAATCTCACGGATACGTATTCGAACATGTATGACCGCCGTTGACCCGAGTTTGACTAGGTTTGATCGGCGTTGACTTGTTGTTGACTGAAACCTGAGATTGTCGGGAACGACCCGAGCAGCCCCGCCTATTCGAGATTGTCTTGAACGAAAAATTTGCCGGAGAGACGGATCTGCCTAGATCTGAACCAGAAAATGTCGTCTCGCCAAAGTTCATCGTCGGAGAGTCGGGAAGGTCCGATCTGGCCAAGTAGAGAGTAGATCTAGCAGGTTTGGCTCTGACCGGGCCCAAAGGGGTTTGTCGAAAACTTTCGCAGGCGCCAAAGACTTGCTGAGAACCCTAGTCGAAAAATCGTTGTGATCGGAAAGTCGAACCAGAGCGGGAAAAATCACGAACACGTTCCGAGGTCCTTGCCCTTATGTTCACCTCCTTCGCCGCCGCCTGTGACCATCTGTGTTGCCACGACAGGGCCGCCGCCGCCGTCTCACCTGATGACGTCCCTCTCCACCATGGTGTCGTCATCCTCTGCCCCTCCTCCAGACCCGTTGCGATGCCGGGGAGTGGCTGATTCCGTTGCTTGTCATGTGGTCTACCTTCATCCTTGTCTTCTGCCGCCAAAGGTGCCGCCGTGCGCTGGCTAGAGCTCCGGCGTAGAGAGCTGTCGGATCCTGCTCTCAGTCTCCCACATCTCTCTCTATAAGATTAGGGCTTGTGTAGATTTTGGTTTAAATGAAGAAGTGAAGAAGATAATGTGTCTTTATAGCTAGGGTTTCGAGTGGGTAGGGGAGTGGGTGGTTACCGCGTGTCAGAACTCGGAATGTAAAACATAACGTCACGTTGTCAGCTAATTTTTCTTCTTATAATGTCACTAGTAATTAATATTATTTAAACATTTAACTTATGAGAATTTTGCTCCGACTCTCGTCCATGCCGGTACTTGCTAGTACCGCGAGTTCTAACGCGTTCATTCGCTTAAACGTTTCGTGCTTCAATTAAAATCATTATCCCATAAATAATAATAATAATAATAATACGTGTAATTGTTTAATAAAACGGTATAGTATAAATAATCGTTCGAAGTAAATATTAGTAATTCTTATTAATATTTAGCATTAGAAATTAGACATCGCGTTGTGGGCCGGTTGTCAATCGTGTACGCGTTAATTTATTTAACTATATACCTCGAGTTTATGTAAACACTATGTATGAGCAATATGTTATCTTGCATCATGCTATGATCCGTCAATTAAGGCTACATATCAAGCTCGCATATTGGACCTATAACTGGGCCGTTAATGGGCTTCAATCCCTATTGTGCCTATAACTTGGTCGTTAATGGGCCAAGCCCATCTGTGGTGAATTAGCTATCAGGTGCAAATAACCCTAAACTCAGGGTTGTTACACTTTGCATCCACTACCTCTTCTTTGCAAACCATACCACCCCTGTAGTACCTGTTAGAGCAGGCTTTTGCTACCTTAGTGGCAAAGATGGACCGGGAGATAGGGAACATGTGCGATGCTGCGTGTGAGATTACCGGATTATTGCAGCGAGGAAGTCAAGCTGATCAGAAGCTGGAAAGGCTGATTAAGGGTCTAGGCGAGACTATGCGGTGCATGACAATCTGGTGACAGCATTACAGGAACTACAGACCCGAGTGAATGGGCTAGAGTTTAACCTTGGGGCAGCTGAGACTAGGATTGGGGAGCTCGAAGCGCAGCTTGAGGCTGCCAATGCAGTAGGAGATGCGCAGGATGTTGAGCCCGAGGGAGAACCAGCCGAGGACGATGATGACGGATCAGATGTTACTTCAGTAGGCAGTGGCATATGGTAGTCTTTCGTTACTTTCTATCTTTTATTTAAACCTAGATGGGCAGAGTTGTTCCCATCCGATAGATATTTCTAGATCTTGATGTTTTGGTTGAATTTACTTTGTAGCCTTTATAATTTATTTAATCAAGGATTATTATTGAAATATTAGATGTTGTGGTTTATGTTTGCTTTTGTTTGCTTATACTTGTATGACGATTATATGCGTTATATTTTTCTCATTATTTGTATATTGTGAATGTAAAGATCATGTCTGGGCATGGCAATGGACGTGGTGGAAGTGCCGGTGGGCGTGGCGGTCATGGCAATATCAACATGACTGCAGCTGAACTCACAACACTGATTAATGACCATGTGGCTGAAGCTTTAGCAGCCAATCCAGCTGGAGGTAAATCTATCATCTGTCGACTCTAGTGAGTCATCACTCATTCTAAACTTATTTCCGAACCTTATATCCCTAAACGTATTCTTGTCTTCAATCTAGGTCAGCACAATAACCAACAGACCTGTACTTTTAAGACCTTCATGGATTGCAAGCCCCACACATTTAGTGGAGCTGAAGGAGCTGTTGGCTTACTCCGTTGGATGGAGAAGTCTGAATCGGTTTTTGCTATGTGCAACTGTCCGCAGAACAACCAAGTGAAATACGCATCTGGCACACTTGAGGATCCGGCCCTTACCTGGTGGAACTCCCAGGTTCAGTTGTTAACTTTGGAGATGTCAAATGCATTGCCATGGGAATAATTTAAGAGTATGCTGCGAGAAGAGTACTGCCCCCGTGACGAGGTGCAGAAACTTGAGGGTGAATTCTGGAACCTCAAGATGGAAGGATCTGAAATTGAAGCCTACACCACTCGTTTGCATGAGCTGGCAACCTTATGTCCTCAAATGGTGACACCAGCCTACAAGAGGATCGAGAAGTACATCGAGGGTCTAGTCCCTCAAATTCAGAGTATGGTGACATCCTCTAACCCTACCACTATTCAGCAGACCATCAGGTTGGCTCACAAGTTAACCGATCAGGCAGTAGCTCAGGGCACCCTACCCCCTAGAGGTGCGGTTTCAAAGATTGCTGACAACAAGCGAAAGTTTGAAAGCACTCACTCCGAAGCTTTCCAGTCTAACCCACCACCGCAGCAGCAGCAACGTAAGTTTGAACCTACTAAGAACCTCACACAGTCTACCTCAAATCAGCAGAACCGAGGTACATATGCTGGTAAGTACCTGAAGTGCAGCAAATGCAACTTTCACCATAATGGAGCGTGTGATAGGTACCGCTGCCAGTGGTGTGGGAAGATGGGCCATTCGGCCAAAGATTGTAGGGGAGAGATGCAAAATAAACAGACACCATCTGGTGAAGCACCCAAAGGCTGCTTTGAGTGTGGAAAGGAAGGACATTTCAAGAGAAACTGTCTTCAACTAAAGAAGAATGGTAATGGGAATGACAACGGTAACAACAACCAGGGTGGAAATGGTAGTAGCAATGGTAATGGTACGAAGGTTCTAGCCTTCGTGATTGGCTCAGGGGAAGCTAGGAATGATCAGAACGTCATTAACGATATGTTTCCTCTAAATGATCGTTTTTCTTCTGTTCTTTTTTATACTGGCGCTGATAGAAGTTTTATATCTAGAAGCTTTAATATACAGATAGAAACGACCCTAACCCTATTAGAACAGAGGTACACCGTAGAGATAGCAGACAGTAAAATAATCGAGGCAACCCACATCTTCAAGGGATGTAAGTTAGGACTATCTGGTCACAAACTCTATATCGATCTCATACTAGTTTGTGACGTTTCGGATTTTTCGTTCTCACACTTGTATTATATTTATCATGTAATCATTTTTCTATTAAATGAAATGCGAGTGTTTTTATTTAATTTTGTACAAAATATATATATATTATTTTATGGATTTAAAACAATTAAAATTTTATAAGTTTTAAACTTATATAAAATTTTATATAAAAATTCTAAATTAAAAGTTGCACATTCAATGAAATAACCAATTTAAATGAGATAAATAGCTTTTATAAAAATTATTATTATTAATAATAATGAAAATAAATTTATAAAATATAAATAGATTTAAAAGAAATTAAATTAATTTATTTAATAAAAAGTTTAGGGTTCGTTTTATAATTAATCAAACTAGAGGGTTTTAAAACAGAAATCTGTTGAGGGGCTGTTTCTGGACAAACCAAACCTCAGGGACTCATCCGTAATTAATTCAGGGACTAAATTAAAACAAAAACAAACTCCAGGGACCAAAGTTGCCAATCCCCAATTCGCATTTCCGGTCACCACCCTCGTTTGTCCGGCGGTCCAAGCGTTTTTCCGACGACATCTCGACACACCTGTTCCCTGCACCTCGACAGCCGACAAAGGTGTCTCTGAATTCGTCTTGCCCGTGCGAACAAGAACCCTCGACCAATTGGTCTCCCCAACATACGGATCGTCTGATCCTGTTGGTGGCCGAGAAACCCACGCTCAAATTCGAGCCCGACAGTCAACCTCCACGCGTGTCGATTGTCTGGTTAGTTTCGTCTCGTCCAGAACAATGTCGAAACGTGCTCAATTGCACATTTGAGCATAGAAATCAAGCCCGCCTATAAATGACCATTGTCGGCCCTGCTCGAGCTCGCTACCCTCCGTCCACACACTCTCACTCCAAATTTAGGATACCATCACTTTCGTATTCCCTGAGAGAAGCTGTGCCCAAAAATTCAGGAGCTGATTCCATCCAGAAGATCGATTCCCGTTTTGGACATTTACGGTTCAAGGCTTCTGCCGACCAGGCCCTTCGCGACTAGGTTCGAGTCTCGAATCGATTCCTTTACATTCTGTTATCACCTGGTAAGCATTTCCAATCGAAAACTCGGCATTCGCACGAGAGTTAGCGGGCAAACCCAATGTCCTCGGACACGGTTGCCGGTCACCGAGGTCCAACGACCTGATTTTCCCTTGCATACTTAATTTATCCGTTACACACATAACCAGCGATGGGCAGTAGCCCGGCTGGTTATGCGTGTGTATGTTTGAGCATCAGGTCGCGGGTTCGATCCGGGTGGCCTACGGCCCAACCCCATTTTGCTCCTGTTGTGATTTTTTTTTTATTTAATTTTCTTAATTTATTTTAATATCATTTTTATACACTAAAGACTAAAACGAATCGGTTTGATCGTTCGTTTATTTAGAAACCGATTAAACAATCTTTTTAATCCATAAACTATTCCATTTTTATAAATCTTGTAATATTATTTAAATACATTTTATATATAAAATATCTTATATTTTTATAAACCTTGTAATATTATTTAAATACATTATATATATAAAAAATATCTTATAAATCTTGTAATATTATTTAAATACATTTTTATATATAAAATATCTTATATTTCTATAAATCTTGTAATACTTCTATAAACTTATTTAAATACATATTTATATATAGAATGTCCTATATTTTTATAACTCTTGTAACATTTTCATAAACTTATCAAAATACCTTTTAATATATAAAATGTCCCATCTTTATAAATCTTGCAATATTTTTAATAAACTTGTTAAAACAAATTTTAATCTATATAATATGATTAGTCAAATAAAGAATTTTCTTTTATTTGTTATTGTTATTTATAAATACATTAAACATAATAAATACTTGTTTAAAACAATATATATATATATAGATATATATATATATTTTTATGAGTTAAAAGTTTTACAAAGCCGTTATCATTTTCTACCCTATTTTATACAAATAAATATTAAGGATATTATTATAAAACCCATACTCATTAAATACGAATGCGCTTATACATATAAACATACAATAATACTTATCCATCCACATAGGGTTTCATCGTGCTTAGGTTTCAACGCCACCCGCACTCGTGGATTATCGTATCTGCTAGCCAGGTGAGTTACATAGCCCCTATTTTACATTTTTGTACGTTTTGGGGTGAAACATTATACATGCTACTCACATTGTTTATACGTGTTATACATGAGACTATATGCTTATTCTTTGGATGTACATACATTTAAACACAAGACAACCAACTGTAATATTGATAGATCTATTGTGCCTGACCAGCCCACCCGGTTAGGGTGTTTATTACTGCATACTCGGATATAACCGCGGGTTATATTCAAACATATCGGATATAGTGGGTAACTATATTCAAACATACCGGACTTAGCTGTTGTGCTCTGTTCAAGCGCGTCAAACTCGGTTTGAATTGTGATTAAATAAATGATACATCATATGCTATGTTTAACAATATAAACAATGAGTTGCAAAACGATTTACAACCACTATTTACAGGAAATACTAAACCTATGTACTCACCAACTTTTTAGTTGACACTTGATTTAAATAATGTTTCAGGTTTGGATATGTGACTGCTTGCCGAAGATCTCTCCACTTAGGAACTATGGACCTAGTTAAATAAATTAATGTTTTGAACTAGACTAGGTTATTTGAAATGTATTGTATTTGGAACTTGTTGTCTTTAAATTTAATTAATGAATTATGCAACCTTTAGTCATCATGTGCTTTTGAACAATCATCACATTGTCCGCCTCGATGATTCCGCCATCGGTCGGGGTGTGACAGATTGGTATCAGAGCCATGGTTATAGGGAATTAGGTTATTAGACACAATGACCTAGACTATAACCCTAGGACTCCCTTTTATGTGCTATGTGCTAAATGATTAAATGCTATGTGAATGATTTGTAGTTAGGTAATATTTGAATTTTCCCAAGTTTGGTACATGAGACTTATACACATACATGCAAGACTTTGATACATGATACATACTTTACATACACATTTGATCAACACATTTATGCAAACAAATACACCACCCATCCTTATCCATACTCTTTCCTAATCCTTATAAATTGCAACACTCCTACACATTTTATACTCATAGACTCTCAAATCTATTAAAATCTTAAAAAAAAAAAAAAAAAAAATCTCGTCAACGACTTAATTTCTTGAAACCAGTAAAGGACACGTGCAATCTGGAAGGGTGACACCTGTACATCGGGTTTTCTGTCTAGGAAAGCATTTCGTATAAATCCAAATAAACGGACCCGTATGCTTTCCTGGGAATTCCTGAAGTGAGTGTTTACCTATAGGCTAAAGCATGTCTCTTTGAAAGTTTCGGGGAATTATTTAACGTTGATAAGTCAATGTATTTGCAAGGATACAATCCGAATTTGAACTCAAAATCTGGGGACATTATAGCAAAATAGGAAAAACTAGACGAACATGCAAAACAAATCATTATTACGGGTGCACACGTAATAACAATTTGTAGTGCATGCAAGTCCCGACAATTCCCATTTTGCAAATAATGATCTATAACATCATGTCCTACCCGGAAAAGATGACTTAGTTTCCCCTATCAACTTAGAATAAATACGCATGCACTGGCACGCGTCATGATAAATCTCGTATTTCTGCTTACATTATTTCCCGTTATAACTCATATTTATCCGTCTTATCTAAAATATCATTGTCTTTCTTATGGTGTTAGAATGCCTCCTCGACGTGCAAACTCTAGCACTTCCAACCCGGATCTTGCTACGCTCCTTGCCCAGCTAGTAGGGCAAATGACCCAAGCAAATAACAACAGTGACGGGTCTCACAACATCCAAGGAAACGGTGGTACCAACCCGCCTCATTGCACGTTTAAGCACTTTAACTCGTGCAATCCTACTAAATTCTTCGGGACTGAAGGTGCTACCGGCCTACTCCAATAGTTTGAAAGCATGGAAAGCACATTCCTAAACAGCGACTGTCCCGATAATCTTCGGGTTCGTTATGCCACAAGTGTACTCCAAAAGAGAGCCCTCACCTGGTGGAACGGTGAGAAATGCACTCGTGGTGCTGAGGTTGCTACATCCTTATCATGGGATGATCTGAAGAAGGCCATGACTGATGAATTCTGTCCTCGGAATGAAATGAGGAAGCTCGAGGCTGAATTTTGGGATCTTGCCCAAGACAGCGGGGATAATCTGGCTTACACCACCCGGTTCCAAGAACTAAGTCTGTTGGTGCCTCACATGATCACTCCCCTTACTCGGGGAATTGAAAAGTACATAGGCGGCCTGCCTATGCAAATTCAAGATGCTGTGCTAGGAAGCAATCCTCCTACTCTTGAAGCTGCTATCCGCCTATCTGCTACATTATCCGACAACCATGTCAAAGCCGGAACCTTAACAAGAAAGGGTTCCAAGATGGTTGTGTCTACTCTTGCGGCAGTCAAAGATGTGAAACCCGAGTCTTCTAACCGCAACAAGAAACGTAAGGGTCGAAACTTCGCAGCCGTAACTCCCGCTGTACCTGCTATTCAAGCGGCCCCTTTGGGTCAAAACCCGAAAATTTATCAGGGCCCGAATCCCCAATGCCAGACCTGCAAGTACCATCATCCTGCCAATCTACCATGCCGATTGTGCTCAAGCTACGGGCGATATGTACATGTGGTCACTACCTGCCGTACCCATCCTCCCGTCCATCAAGCTGCTCCAGCCAACCGTCCCGTCTATCCGGCACCTTTCAATGGTCGGGCATGTTACGAATGTGGAGACCCAAACCACTTCCGTGACCGATGCCCAAAACTTCATCGTCAAGGTGGTCCCCAAGGACGAGCGTTTAATATAAACGCTAATGAGGCACAAGCAAACAACGACGTGATAAACGGTACGTTTCTCATAAATAATCATTATGCATCCGTTTTATTTGATACCGGTGCCGATAGGAGCTTTGTATCTCTTACCTTTGAATCTCGACTTGCTAAACAAAGAACGAAACTTGACGATCCTTATTCCGTGGAGATAGCAAACGGGAAATCTATTGCTATAAATTCTGTTATCCGCAACTGCAATCTCTAGCTTAATAATCATGAATTCTCTGTTGATCTCCTTCCAATGCAATTGGGAAGTTTTGATATTATAATTGGCATGGACTGGTTATCCAAGCACCATGCCGAGGTTATTTGCCACGAAAAGTGCATTCGTATACCTCTCCCTTCGGGCGACATGTTAGTTATTTTTGGTGAAAAACCATGTCGTGGTCTTCAACTCATGTCTTGCACCTTGGCACAAAAGTACTTGCGGAAAAAGTACGTTGCCTTCTTGGCTCACGTCGTTGACACGAAAGACATAGGTAAGAAATTGCAAGATATTCCGATCATTCGAGACTTTCCCGAAGTATTCCCCGAGGATTTACCCGGTCTTCCTCCTACTAGACAAGTGGAGTTTCGTATCGACCTTGTGCCCGGGGCAACTCCCTGGCAAAAGCCCCCTATCGTCTTGCGCCTTCCGAGATGCAAGAGCTTGCGAGTCAATTACAAGAACTCTCATCCAAAGGATTCATCCGCCCGAGCCATTCACCTTGGGGTGCTCCCGTGCTGTTCGTAAAGAAAAAGGATGGATCGTTTCGAATGTGCATCGATTATCGTGAACTCAACAAACTTACAATTAAGAACCGATATCCTTTACCCCGTATCGACGATCTTTTCGATCAGCTTCAAGGTTCAACATGTTTCTCCAAGATTGACCTTCGTTCCGGATACCATCAACTTCGTGTTCTCGATGAAGACATTCCAAAGACTGCCTTTCGGACTAGATATGATCACTACGAGTTTATGGTCATGCCATTCGGTTTGACTAATGCACCTGCGGTCTTCATGGACCTCATGAACCGTGTATGCAAACCTTATTTGGACAAGTTTGTGATCGTTTTCATTGACGACATTCTCATCTATTCTAAAACGAAAGCGGAACATGAACAACATCTTCGTTTGATTTTGGAACTCTTGAAGAAAGAACAACTATACGCCAAATTCTCCAAGTGTGAATTCTGGCTAAAAGAGGTTCAATTTTTGGGTCACATAGTCAACGATAAGGGTATTCATGTGGACCCGGCAAAGATCGAGGCGGTGAAGAACTGGAGTACTCCTAGGACTCCTACCGAGATACGTTCATTTCTTGGTCTAGCAGGTTACTATCGTCATTTCATCTCAAATTTCTCCAAGATTGCGGTCCCGCTCACTGCCTTGACTCACAAAGGTAAGCACTACGAGTGGGGACCCAAGCAAGAGGAAGCTTTCCAAACTCTAAAGCACAAGCTCTGCAATGCTCCTATTCTAACTCTTCCTAGTGGTAATGACGACTTTGTCGTTTATTGTGATGCATCCAACCAAGGTCTTGGTTGTGTTCTTATGCAACGAGGTCAAGTAATTGCATACGCATCACGACAACTCAAAGTCCATGAGAAGAACTATACGACCCATGATCTCAAGCTTGGTGCTGTCGTTTTCGCCTTGAAAATTTGGAGACACTATCTATATGGCACCAAATGCGTGGTTTTTACCGACCACAAAAGTCTCCAACATATTTTCAATCAAAAAGAGCTTAATATGAGGCAACGACGATGGATTGAACTTCTAAACGACTACGACTGCGAGATCCGCTACCACCCCGGCAAAGCAAACGTTGTAGCCGACGCCTTGAGTCGTAAAGAACGTATCATGCTTCATAGTGTTTATATTCATAACGATATCCAGGCCCGTATTCTCAAAGCACAACACACCTCGATTACCGAGGGAAACATGTATCAAGAAATGGCATGTGGTGTAGAACTCCTGTTAGAAACCAAAGCCAACGGCCTATTGTATTACTTGGACCGTATCTGGGTTCCCGATCGCGACGATCTTCGTATATTTTTTATGAACGAGTCCCACAAAACTCGATATTCGGTACATCCCGGAGCTGATAAGATGTACATGGGTCTCCGTCAGCAATATTGGTGGCCCGGCATGAAAAAGGATACTGCCCTCTTTGTGGCAAAATGCCTAACTTGTTCTAAAGTGAAGGCCGAACACCAAAAGCCTTCCGGACTCCTCGAACAACCTGAAATTCCCGTGTGGAAGTGGGAGAACCTTGCTATGGACTTCATCACCAAACTCCCACGCACTTCTAGTGGGCACGATAGTATCTGGGTTATTATCGATCGACTCACAAAGTCTTCTCATTTCTTGCCCATTCGTGAGGACTATCGAGTTGAGAAATTGGCTCGGATCTACATTGATGAGATCGTAAGTCGTCACGGAATCCCTTTGAACATCATCTCCGATCGTGATTCGCGTTTTACTTCCCGATTTTGGCAATCATTGCAATCAGCACTTGGCACTCGTTTGGATTTGAGTACGGCTTACCATCCTCAAACTGATGGACAAACCGAACGAACAATCCAAACTTTTCTGTATAGTTTGGATTTTAAATCTTTTCTGTATAGTTCGTTTTTCTTTGAAATATTTTCAGAAAAATCCAAACAAAATAGAAAATTAAGAAAATTTCAAAGTCATTTGAGGATAAGAGGAAATGATAGTACATCAGTAAGTGATCTAAACGTCTTAGACTTCACGCATGGGAAATGATTGCGTCATGATTACTTGAGACTTAAATTTGATTATCTTGTTTTAATTTGAATATTTGCAAGTAATTTGAATTATCAGTAGGCTATAAGCGTTTCTGGATCATTAGTAGTGTGAAAACTAAATTTAAACTAATACAACTGTGATTTGAACCCATCTTTTGCATGTGTGTGTGTGTGTGCGTAAAAGAATGCAAACAGATCATTATCAGATAAAGGATGTAAGATTTTGGCAAGTATTTTCTTATGAGACCAGTTTCGGGTTATGTCGTTAGCACAATTTTTTGTTCTCTTCACTGCCCATACTCACAAGTATACAATGAGAAGTTGAGCCAAGATATGTCTTGACAGCAACCGTTAAGCATATGCTACCCCATGGATCACATCTGATTAATTGAAGACATATCCAGATAACAGTTGGATCCCCTTACCCAAATCCACAGACTCCATATCTATTAACCTGAATCATCATCTGATATTCACAGAAGAAAAACCTATCAAACCAAGACAAACGAATCACTTGATTCTGAATCTTATGATTCTTGATAATCCTTATAGATTCTGCTTGATTTTTTTTGTGTGCTAAACGATGTAACTTCATTATGGAGATTTGGAAATCATTGGGAAAATCTTGGATGCCTTGAAATAGTGCAATTTAAATTCCTGTAGCATAACTATGGGGTACACGTTGTATATCTATAATTAATACCTTAACTCACAAGAATGTGATACAAAGTTGCTTATGGTTTCAAATCTGATAATATTCCCAACTTGAATTAACTTGCTTGTGTTGCATATTATGTATGTATAAGTAGTAATTCATAACATGATCCTATATTCCTTGATGTTTATCGTATATCATTTTTGCTAAATTTTAGCTGTCACACCCCGACCGATGGCGGAATCATCGGGGCGGGACATGTAGAATGTTCATAAGCACAAGGTTGACTAAATTGAAATATATTAATTGTCAAATTTCATTACAAACATTCAAACAAAACCAATTCCAAGAAAAGAAACATAATTGAAATACATAAGTTCTTTTTTTATTTTAACTAAGTCCAAGCCTATATGTAGCACATCTTGATCAATCTCACATATTAGGACCTGAAACATGAATAAAATAAAGTCAACTAAAAAGTTGGTGAGTATAACACAGGTTTGTATATAGATAGCATATAGTTTGAAAAACAAATCCATACATAACATGATAAATAAGGCATTTATGGGGAGCAGCTATTGTGTAACCAAGTACAATCAAACCTTTGTAACTAGCATGCAAATTGTGTTGTCGGTATCAATCACCTGAACTAGGTGGGTTGGTCAGACTCAATAGATCTATCATTGAAAACCGTCGGCTTGAATAGTTAATGATTGCACATAAGTGTTCACAAAAGTTAGCACACATAGCACTCGGGCATAAAGCTCAAATTGCACACATGAATGTAAATAGGATCTGTACTTGTGTTGTTTGTGTAAACGTAAACAGTAGTTTGAGTAGTGTTCATGTTTCACCCCAAAAATGTAAAAGAGTAAAAGGGGCTATGTATACTCACATGGTTCAAGGTGTAGCTAAACACGGGAGACTAGATTGTAATTTGATCCTTTCAACTCACCACGTTAACCTAATGTATAATGTATATTTGAATTATTAGAGGGTACAATAGTCTATGTCTAAGTCTAGGATTTAATCGGTTATGTGTGACAAGTGTTGGAGTGATAAGTATTAGTGGTTAGTACTTGAATGAAATGTTTCATAAAGTGAGGGGGTTTAAATAAATAGTTTTAAAATAATTAAACCAAGTTTTGAGTTCGAATAACTAAATAATTTAAATAATTATTATTACTTAATAATTTAGTTATATAAAAATTAGTTGTATGATTTATCTTATTTAAATAAATAATTTATTTATAAAGATATGTAAAATGGTATTTATTTATAAAGATATGTAAAATGGTATTTATTTATAAAGGTATGTAAAAATAAAATATATTTATCTTTGTAATAACTAACTTTTATTTATTTATTTTTTTTTCCTTTAAAAATAAGACTTGATTGTTTTAAATAAATTTAATCTTTTATAACTTTTATAAAAATTAAACTGTTTTTATTTAGAATTTATTTAAATATTTTAAGTTTTGATTTAAAAGGTTAATATGCAATTTAACACTTTTAATTTGGATTAAATCGAATTTTATATGGAAAATTACGGATTCTGCTTTTATTCTGACATAATTGTTACAAGGTTTATAAAAATATTTTTTATAAAATTATTGGAGTTTTAAAAATGGCATTTAAAAATAAACATGCCACAGGGACTCGAACCCGGGTCTGAGTTGAGTGCACCGGACGAACAAGCCGCTGGACAAGGAGGCGTTTCTTGTGATTTTATTAGTTCTGAAATGATTTAATCCGAGGTTTGGTTGGGACTGGGTTTGGTCCATAATTCATGCGTAAAAAGTGAACAGGCCGGTCACGGGCCGTGGGTTTCGAACCCACGCCACCTGGTTCGGCGACGCAGTGACTTGTCGGCCGGACCAAGTGGTTTCGCTGAAATATTTCGGAATCTAATTGATTAAATCATAAAATTAAAACCGGTCCAGAATTCAAATTCGAGAATACTCGCTTATGAACCCTAGTTTCAAATCGGTAGCGATACCCCCTGTCATCACGAATTGGCAGAGGGCTATCGATGGTTATGAGATTACGAATCGAAAGATACAATTCTTACTTGAAATGATTAGGGCACGAATGCAGACGGCTACGAGTTTGATGCGGCTGTTCTTGATGATCGACAGGCGTCTAGAGATGAAATGCAGGTTCGACAGAGGTTGGGAGAGTTTGAGAGGAGGTATACGCGTGAGGGTGAGTAGTTTAATTCGTTCAATTTTATTTGAATTAACCAATTCGATTTTGATTTGACCGAAACGCTTTTACGGGTTGATTTCGCATCATTCTATTGAATTGGGAACGAATTGAGTCTGATAGTAGTCCAGGTTCACTCGAGGTTGACTGGGGAATGATTTCAGGGATTGAATACGCGTTAATTTCACGAATTAAACTAGAAATGATACGGTTTGACTATTAGAAGTCAAATTCTTTCAAAATTTGAATCTGACCACTTGTTTGAATGAAGTTGGTTGTTGTTTGGGTCTGGATTGGACCGATTTATTGTTTGTGTAACCATGAGGAGTCCAATTCGACAGAATCCGTCGATGGCCCCTTGGATTTTCACGGGTTGGGACTGTTTGACTTTTTGAGAGTCAAAGGAGTCCAAGAAAGTCAAAATTAAGGTTCAAGTCAAAATTGAGAGTGTGGGGTTCCGACTTAGGGTTCAAATGGTTTAGAGTTCAGGTAAACGCGTGATTTCTTGTTAATTGAATCTATGTGTGTACGTATTTGTTTGATATTTAATATACATATGCACATATATATAACTTTTAATAAAGTATACTCGTGTAAAAATTTGCGGATTTGTATTTTATTGTTGATACGAATAGAGTAGATCAGTGTACAAGATTTTGGAATTGAAATGGTTTATATTGAATTGCAAATAAAGACAGTGAAATCAGAAATGTTACAGTATTCCCATGTTGAGGGAATTTCGTCCCGAAATTTAGCTAGTTGAGGTGACTGAGTCAGCAAAAAGGTGAGGGTACTTGAGCTTCATTTGGTCCTCACGTTCCCAAGTAAACTCAGGACCACGCTTAGATTCCCAACGAACTTTGACAATAGGAATACGACTTCGCTTGAGTTGCTTGACCTCACGATCCATGATTTCTACCGGTTTCTCAACGAAGTGCATCGTTTCATCAATGCGCACGTCATCAAGCGGTATATGGAGGTTCTCATCAGCGAGACATTTCTTTAGATTAGATACATGAAATGTAGGATGCACATTGCCAAGGGATGGAGGTAACTCGAGTTTGTAGGCCACTTTCCCAATCCTTTCAAGGATTTTAAATGGACCCACGTAGCGAGGTGCTAACTTGCCTTTCTTTCCAAAACGGATCACGCCCTTCCATGGGGACACCTTTAGAAGAACAAGGTCACCGACTTGGAATTCCAAGGGTTTTCAACGTTTGTCGGCATAACTCTTTTGCCGACTCCTCGCTACTCGAATGTTATCACGAATTTGAATGATCTTATCGGATGTTTCTTGAATTAGCTCGGGACCGGTGATTTGTGCTTCACCAATCTCGTTCCAACAGATAGGAGAACGACACTTGCGACCATAAAGAGCTTCGAATGGAGCCATGTTGATACTTGTGTGGTAGCTATTATTGTAAGAGAACTCGATTAGGGACAAATGTGAATCCCAATTGCCACCAAAATCGATTACACAAGCTCTAAGCATGTCTTCAAGAGTTTGGATTGTTCGCTCGGTTTGACCATCATTTTGGGGATGGTAAGCCGTGCTCAAATCTAATCGTGTACCAAGAGCATTTTGGAGAGATTGCCAAAATTGAGAAGTGAACCGAGCGTCTCTATCGGATATTATGTTCAAGGGAACACCGTGACGGCTCACAATTTCATCAATGTAAATTCGCGCTAGTTTCTCAACTTTAAAGTCTTCACGGATAGGCAAGAAATGAGCAGATTTGGTGAGACGATCAATAATCACCCAAATGCTATCATAACCACTCGAGGTGCGAGGGAGCTTAGTAATGAAATCCATAGCTAAGTTCTCCCATTTCCACATGGGAATTTCCGGCTGTTCAAGCAAACCAGAAGGACGTTGATGTTCGGCTTTGACTTTGGAGCAGGTTAGACATTTGGCGACATAGAGAGCAATGTCTTTCTTCATACCGGGCCACCAATATTGTTGGCGAAGATCTTGGTACATTTTATCCGCACCAGGATGAATAGAATAACGAGTCTTATGGGCCTCGTTCATAAGAAATGCACGGAGATCATCGCGATCGGGAACCCAAATGCGGTTCAAGTAATAGAGTAAGCCATTGGGTTTTGATTCAAGAAGAAGTTCAACACCACATGACATTTCTTCGTACATGTTACCCTCGGTGACCGAGACGTGTTGAGCTTCTAAGATACGAGTTTGAATGTCGGTTTGAATACGGGCAAAATGAAGCATAACATGGTCCTTTCGACTCAAAGCATCGGCTACAACATTCGCTTTGCCGGGATGATAACGAATCTCGCAATCATAGTCGTTAAGGAGTTCAACCCAACGTCGTTGCCTCATATTGAGTTCTTTTTGGTTGAAGATATGTTAGAGACTTTTGTGGTCGGTGAATACCACACATTTTGTGCCATAGAGGTAATGTCTCCAAATCTTTAACGCGAATACGACCGCACCCAACTCGAGATTATGCGTCGTATAATTCTTCTCATGAATCTTAAGTTGCCTTGATGCATAAGCGATTACTTTGCCTCGTTGCATAAGGACACAACCGAGACCTTGGTTAGAAGCATCACAGTAGACAACTAGATCATCATTTCCACCAGGGAGAGTCAAAATAGGAGCATTGCACAACTTTTGCTTGAGAGTTTGGAAAGCTTCTTCTTGTTTCGGTCCCCATTCATAAGTTTTACCCTTGTGGGTCAAAGCGGTGAGAGGGACAACGATCTTTGAGAAGTTTGAGATGAAACGGCGATAATAACCCGCAAGACCAAGAAATGAACGAACTTCAGTAGGAGTATTCGGGGCATTCCAATTCTTAACTATTTCGATCTTAGCAGGGTCAACATGAATACCCTTGTTGTTGACGATATGACCAAGAAATTGAACTTCCATTAGCCAAAATTCACATTTGGAGAATTTGACATATAGTTGTTCTTTTCTCAAAAGATCCAGAACCAATCTAAGATGTTGCTCATAATCAGCTTTAGTCTTGGAGTAGATTAAGATATCGTTAATGAAGACGATCACGAATTTATCAAGATACGGTTTGCACACACGATTCATGAGGTCCATGAAAACTGCGGTGCATTGGTTAATCCGAAAGGCATAACCATGAACTCGTAGTGACCATACCTTGTTCGGAAGGCAGTCTTTGGAATATCATCTTCTTGAACACGGAGCTGGTGATAACCAGATCAAAGATCAATATTTGAGAAGCAAGTAGAACCTTGAAGTTGATCAAAGAGATCATCGATTCTAGGCAAAGGATAACGGTTTTTGATAGTAAGCTTGTTGAGTTCGCGGTAGTCAATACACATGCGAAATGATCCATCCTTCTTCTTGACGAATAAGATGGGTGCACCCCACGGTGAATGACTTGGGCGAATGAAACCTTTGTCGAAGATTTCTTGGAGTTGACTTGAAAGCTCTTGCATTTCCGAAGGTGCAAGACGATAAGGAGCTCTAGCCACGGGATTAGCTCCGGACATAAGATCGATACGAAACTCTACTTGACGAACGGGAGGAAGACCGGATAAGTCTTCGGGGAATACCTCGGGAAAATCTCGGATAATGGGGATATCTTGAATACTCTTCTCCTTGACATCTTTTTGAATGATGTTTGCTAAGAAGGCCACGTACTTCTTTCGTAAGTACTTTTGAGCGGTGGTACATGACATCAACTTAAGTCCTTTGCAAGGCTTTTCACCAAATACTCTCAATGTTTCTCCCGATGGAAGCGGTATTCGAATACACTTCTCAAAGCAAATGACTTCGGCATGATGATTTGATAGCCAATCCATGCCTATGATGATATCAAAGCTTCCTAGTGGCATTGGAACAAGGTTGATTGGGAATGTATGATCATTAAGTTCTAAAGAGAAATCATAGATAATTGATTCAATTGTATAAGAGTCACAATTTGCTACTTCAACAATAAATGTTTTCTCTAAAAGGGATCGTGTCTTAGCAAGTAAAGGTTCAAAGTTAAGTGACACAAAACTTTTATCGGCACCGGTATCAAATAAAATGGAGGCATATTGACTATTAACAACGAACGTACCATTGACCACGTCATTGTTGGCTTGAGCTTCGTTGGCGTTTATGTTGAAAGCACGCCCACGAGCTCCACCTTGTCTAGCATTGGCAAATCTTGGGCACTGGTCACGGAAGTGGTTTGGGTCGCCACATTCATAACAAGCACGCCCATTTGCAATGGCGGGAACACCTTGATTAGCTCCTTGCGGGTTGGTTCGGTTTGGTGGGTTGACTTGGCCCGCAAGAGCTTTGGCCCTAAAAACATTAACCGTATGACCATACCTCCCACAATGAGTACAAAGGCGACATGAGATGCTTTGGGGATGATGATAGTTGCAGGTGGCACAAAGTGGGTAGATTCCAACATATGGCTTTTTGGCCGGTGCTTGAACCATAGGTGCAACTTGATTAACAGGAATAGCAGGAGCGACCACAACAAAATTTCTAGTCTTCCTCTTCCTTTTATGTCGGGAGGGTTCAGTTGTGGCCCCTTTGTTGTGGGTGGGAGGAGTTGTGGTGTCGGAAACTTTCTTTGTGCCCTTTTTAGTAAGAGTCCCCGCCTCACATGATTATCGGTTAAGGTAGCGGACAAACGGATAGCATCCTCAAGTGTTACGGGATTCCTTCCTAGGACAGTATCTTGAATTTGCCTAGGTAGTCCCCCAATATACTTTTCAATGCAGCGGGACAAAGGTGTGACCATGTGGGGCACGAGGAGACTCAACTCATGGAACCGAGTTGTATAAGCCAAATTTTCTCCACTATCTTGGGTAAGATCCCAAAACTCAGCTTCAAGTTTCTTCACTTCATTTCGAGGACAGAATTCCTCGGTCATTAGCCTTTTAACCTCATCCCAAGGTAAGGCCATTGCTACATCCACACCTCTATTCCTTTTCTCCCCATTCCACCACGTGAGTGCCCGTTTTTGTAGGACACTTGTGGCATGACGAACACGAAGGTTGTCGGGGCAGTCACTATTGAGAAAGGTATTCTCAATGCTTTCGAACCATTGAAGGAGTCCCGTAGCTCCTTCGGTACCATAGGGTTACACTAGTTGAAATGCTTGAAGGTGCATTGAGTTGGGTTGATACCACCATTGCCACAATTACCACCATTTCCACCATGGTTGCCATTGGTGGCACTATTAGCTTGAGTAAGTTGTGTCACGAGTTGTGCAAGAATAGCAGCAATGTCGGTATTGGTGTTGACCACGGGAGCACGACGGGGAGGCATTCTACAGATTTTCACAAGATAAGAAAAGATGTAAGAACTTATGAATGTTACGTGGATTTAAAAGGATGAGATAACAAATTAAAATAGTAAATCATAGTTTGGATTGTACTCAAATAGTGATATAATCACTTGAATACTATGACACATTATGGTTAATTAAACTCATATAATTTTCAAGGAGACATGCTTTAGCCTATAAGTAAACACTCATCCCGGGTATTCCCAGGAAAGCATACGGGTCCCTCGGTTGATTGGGATTTATGCGAAATGCTTTCCTAGACAGAAAACCCAGAATACAGGTGTCACCCTTCCAGATTGCACGTGTCCTCAAATAATTAACAAAGTTTAAAAGCCTTAACGAGGAAATAAAAGATTTTATAGACTTGGATTCATGAAGTTTTCACATGCTAAGAAGATGAAGATAGAGAAGTAGGTAAGAATATTATGAGGTTTAGGGTATAGGTAGGGATATTGTTTATTTACTTATTATTTAGATATATTCTAATAAGTCATGAATTTTTAACAAGTAAGGCATCAAAATAATATAACAACTAATCATAGTAAGCATGTAACACATAACATGTAGCACATATCACATACTCATGAAGCATAGCATAAATGGGTGTCCTGAAGTTATAGTCTAGGTCAAGGGTGTCTAATAAGCTAATTCCCTATAACCTAGCTCTGATACCAATCTGTCACACCCCAACCGATGGCGGAATCATTGGGGCGGGACATGTAGACTGTTCATAATCACAAGGTTGACTAAATTGAAATATATTAATTGTCAAATTTCATTACAAACATTCAAACAAAACCAATTCCAAGAAAAGAAACATAATTGAAATACATAAGTTCTTTATTTATTTTAACCAAGTCCAAGCCTATATGTAGCACATCTTGATCAATCTCACATATTAGGACCTGAAACATGAATAAAATAAAGTCAACTAAAAAGTTGGTGAGTATAACACATGTTTGTATATAGATAGCATATAGTTTGAAAAACAAATCCATACATAACATGATAAATAAGGCATTTATGGGGAGCAGCTATTGTGTAACCAAGTACAATCAAACCTTTGTAACTAGCATGCAAATTGTGTTGTCGGTGTAAATCACCTGAACCAGGTGGGTTGGTCAGACTCAATAGATCTATCATTGAAAACCGTCGGCTTGAATAGTTAATGATTGCACATAAGTGTTCACAAAAGTTAGCACACATAGCACTCGGGCATAAAGCTCAAATTGCACACATGAATGTAAATAGGATCTGTACTTGTGTTGTTTGTGTAAACGTAAACAGTAGTTTGAGTAGTGTTCATGTTTCATCCCAAAAATGTAAAAGAGTAAAAGGGGCTATGTATACTCACATGGTTTAAGGTGTAGCTAAACACGGGAGACTAGATTGTAATTTGATCCTTGCAACTCACCACGTTAACCTAATGTATAATGTATATTTGAATTATTAGAGGGTACAATAGTCTATGTCTAAGTCTAGGATTTAATCGGTTATGTGTGACAAGTGTTGGAGTGGTAAGTATTAGTGGTTCGTACTTGAATGAAATGTTTCATAAAGTGAGGGGGTTTAAATAAATAGTTTTAAAATAATTAAACCAAGTTTTAAGTTCGAATAACTAAATAATTTAAATAATTATCATTACTTAATAATTTAGTTATATAAAAATTAGTTGTATGATTTATCTTATTTAAATAAATAATTTATTTATTTATTTATAAAGATATGTAAAATGATATTTATTTATAAATGTATGTAAAAATAAAATATATTTATCTTTGTAATAACTAACTTTTATTTATTTATTTTTTTTCCTTTAAAAATAAGTCTTGATTGTTTTAAATAAATTTAATCTTTTATAACTTTTATAAAAATTAAACTATTTTTATTTAGAATTTATTTAAATATTTTAAGTTTTGATTTAAAAGGTTAATATGCAATTTAACACTTTTAATTTGGATTAAATCGAATTTTATATGGAAAATTACGGATTCTGCTTTTATTCTGACATAATTGTTACAAGGTTTATAAAAATATTTTTTATAAAATTATTGGAGTTTTAAAAATGACATTTAAAAATAAACAGGCCATAGGGACTCGAACCCGGGTCTGAGCTGAGTGCGTCAGACGAACAAGCCGCTGGACCAAGAGGCGTTTCTTGTGATTTTATTAGTTCTGAAATGATTTAATCCGAGGTTTGGTTGGGACTGGGTTTGGTCCATAATTCATGCGCAAAAAGTGAACAGGTCGGTCACGGGCCGTGGGTTTCGAACCCACGCCACCTGGTTCGGCGGCGCAGTGACTTGCCGGCCGGACCAGGTGGTTTCGCTGAAATATTTCGGAATCTAATTGATTAAATCATAAAATTAAAACCGATCCAGAATTCAAATTCGAGAATACCCGCTTATGAACCCTAGTTTCAAATCGGTAGCGATACCCCCTGTCATCACGAATTGGCAGAGGGCTATCGATGGTTATGAGATTACGAATCGAAAGATACAATTTTTACTTGAAATGATTAGGGCACGAATGCAGACGGCTACGAGTTTGATGCGGCTGTTCTTAATGATCGACAGGCATCCAGAGATGAAATGCATGTTCGACAGAGGTTGGGAGAGTTTGAGAGGAGGTATACGCGTGAGGGTGAGTAGTTTAATTCGTTCAATTTTATTTGAATTAACCAATTCGATTTTAATTTGACCGAAACGCTTTTGCGGGCTGATTTCGCGTCATTCTATTGAATTGGGAACGAATTGAGTCTGATAGTAGTCCAGGTTCACTCGAGGTTGACTGGGGAATGATTTCAGGGATTGAATACGCGTTAATTTCACGAATTAAACTAGAAATGATACGGTTTGACTATTAGAAGTCAAATTCTTTCAAAATTTGAATCTGACCACGTGTTTGAATGAAGTTGGTTGTTGTTTGGGTCTGGATTGGACCGATTTATTGTTTGTGTAACCATGAGGAGTCCAATTCGACAGAATCCGTCGATGGCCCCTTGGATTTTCACGGGTTGGGACTGTTTGACTTTTTGAGAGTCAAAGGAGTCCAAGAAAGTCAAAATTAAGGTTCAAGTCAAAATTGAGAGTGTGGGGTTCCGACTTAGGGTTCAAATGGTTTAGAGTTCAGGCAAACGCGTGATTTCTTGTTAATTGAATCTATGTGTGTACGTATTTGTTTGATATTTAATATACATATGCACATATATATAACTTTTAATAAAGTATACTCGTGTGAAAATTTGCGGATTTGTATTTTATTGTTGATACAAATAGAGTAGATCAGTGTACAAGATTTTGGAATTGAAATGGTTTATATTGAATTGCAAATAAAGACAGTGAAATCAGAAATGTTACATTAGCCTGATATGATCCTCTGTTCATGACTTTGACGAAAAATAGCTAGTGTGTTTATTCCTGTATATCCGGATCCGTATCTTGTGCATATTATCTTTATTCAAAAAATAATAAAAAGATTTTTAGTTCTTGTGCAGTTCAATCATTATCAAAATGACAAAAAAAATTTCAGTACAATTTATCTAAATTTAAGAAAAACCAAAAATATTTTTGTTTAACTTCCGTGAATTGTTTTTGAAAAACCTCGTGATTGAACGTTCATATCCGGTTTGCTATTTGTCTTGACTATCTTCATAATTTGAGTTTACTTTTGAGTTTGCAAAGGGTCTTGTGTACTTAGCTAAGTGCGCAAGATTTAACCTTTGCATACTTACTAAGTATGCACGAAAATGGTCATGCGTACTTACTAAGTACGCATGAGTTAAATCATGCGCACTTACTAAGTGCGCAAGGTCTATGTGTGTGGGGTATATATACGGGTGTTAGAAAATTTTAGAAATTCATCTTATTCAAAACTCTCGACACTGTTGTATACCCTTGCTCATTTTTACTCAAAATTTCTTGTGTTCCTTCGAGATTTTTTACTCCATACCAAGTTCAAACATCTTATAACTAACACTTGGTGAGATTCTCAGGCCACTCCCTCCACGAAATCACACGTTTAGGACCGATTCTTTGAAAGATTAAAACCAGGGTTTTGATAATGAAGTTTGGACCAAGTTTGGATGTTCTTAAGTGAATTTAAGCCCTAAAACTTGTTTAAAATCATCTTTCGACCCTTTGTTATATCAAATTTGGCCTTAACATTGTTCGATTTTGGATTTGACCCCTTGAAAGGACGTAGTCTTGCATTAGACCACGGATATGTCAAAATGACCGGGTTTTAGCATGATATTGGTGATTGGTTTTGGTTCCATATGTCATCAATGTGTTTTTCGACATTGCGGTGACCACAATTCATCACCAAATCACACGGGTTTGATTTTTGATTTTGAAATTTTTCTAAGTGCAAGTTCCTGCGTACTTAGTAAGTAAGCAAGAAGTAACTCATGCGTACTTACTAAGTACGTAAGAACAATCTCTTGCTTACTTGTTAAGTACGTAGGACGGGCAATTCAGAAAAAATTTCTAAGGCTGGAAATCAGTTCAATGTGCAAGTGCTATACCATGTCATGTTTGTTCCATTCCAATGATTCTATTTGTTCTAATGTTGTTTATCTTGTGTTTTTGCAGTGATGGCTCATGCGTTCACTAATGAGTTCAATCTGTTAGCTCTCACTCATCCAGAATGGAAGGGTGCTGCACTAGAGTATAGAGAGATGGTGGACTTCCTTAACAGATCAAAGATCAGTTATGCAATCTCTGCTGATCCAGTTGTTTCTCGACCTTACATGGAACAGTTCTGGGATACTAATGATCATGACTGCACGGTAACCTAGAATGTCATTAGGGCTACTGTGGCAGGTCATGAGATAGCCATTTCAGAAGACAACATCAGGAGAGTGCTACAGTTCAGGGATTTACCTACTGATCCGATGGCCTACCCTGACTACTTCGTTGACGGGTGCTGGAGATAACAAATGGGTTACGTTGGGAAGACGGACTATGCCTCCTACAAAAAGATGTGGGTACTTGATCAGTGGCGTTACTTTGCACACATCATGATTATGTGCCTATCCGCAAGAAAGGATGGAAAGGATGCTATGGATCGCGACTTGGCAGCCGCTATGGTTGGCCTATCTCTGAACAAGGGTTACAACTTCTCTGAGTATATCTACAAGTCTATGACCGATTAGATCAATGCGGCGGAGAGGTTCAGGTTCTTATTGTACCCTAGATTCGTGCAGCTGTTGATTAATGATGATGTGCCCAATCTAACTCAGATTGGAGAGAGATTACAAGTCAAACGTGTGGACAAGAGGGTGTTCGTCCAATTTCTAAAGCCAGGCAGTGTAGAACCTACCCCTGAGCACACACCCATCTTTGGCCACCTCATAAACGAAGCATATGTGGCCCCTCCTAATGACAGATGGTTTAGTGCTGATTCTGAGCTGGAGCTTAGTGAACACTTGGATGAACAATAGGAAGAAGAGGAAGAGGAAGAGGAAGAAGTGAGTGAGTCTGATGGTGATGAATCTGGAGATGGAGGTGATGAGGAAGAAGGAGGAGATGGTGCTGAAGAATCAGATTCAGAGGCAACTAAATCTGATTCATCTGACTCTGATGATGCACCAAACCAATCACACCCAAGGAGAACGACGAAGGTTTCCCTTCCCGAGTCGTCCTCCAAAAGAAGGCGACAAGACAGTCCTGACAGTGAGTATGAATCAGAGTTAGAGACTGAAGTACAGAGACAGAGGACAGAAAGAAGAGTAAAGCAGAATAACGACAGACCGTTTGATGTTGTCATGAGAGATCTTGAGTCTCGTGGTTAGCGTCAAACGGTTGCTGCTCAAGCTTCAACCCAGTTGTATCAAAGGAGGAGGCAGCCACGTGTAACGAGTGAGGTGGCTGCTGCTACTATCTCAAAGGAGGTGCCTGAGATAGTATCCCTCCTAATTGAAACTGTCCATCAGGTC
Source organism: Smallanthus sonchifolius (assembly GCA_023525975.1). Classification (NCBI taxonomy): domain Eukaryota; kingdom Viridiplantae; phylum Streptophyta; class Magnoliopsida; order Asterales; family Asteraceae; genus Smallanthus; species Smallanthus sonchifolius. The sequence continues at coordinate 21,649,066 of CM042030.1, read as the reverse complement.
ATGGTGACGGCTCCTGTACAGACTGAGTCGGTCACAATCACCACAAACACCATTGAAACATCAACCATCCCATCTTCAATCCCAACTACCACCCTTCAGCCCATCAGTCAACCCTACAACTTTCGGGACTTTACCCAAGGGTTTGACTTTGATCAACTATTCTCCTTTCCCACCTATACCACTGCTGAAGCCACTACATCCAGGGATCCTGATCCCCGTGATGCGAGGATTACCACACTAGAGACTCAGGTGGCCGGTTTACTTGAAATTGTTCAGAAATCAAGGAGTGAGTTAGACGCTCAACAAGCTAAGATAAACTCCTTAGTGGATGAAGTTACTCGATTAAGGCACCAAGGTGAGGGAACCCAGGAGCATCTTAAAAGCTTGATGTCCCAGAATGAGTTGCTTATCAAGACGAATGACATGATTCTGGGGCATAGGATGACAATAGAACTAAGATTGGATACTCAACGCAAAGAACATGAATTGATGGTCAAGTTGGTAGGTGAACTGACCGCAAAGCTTGCTGCTCAGGGGGAGAAGGAGAAAGAGAAGGAGAAGGAGAAAGAGAAAGAGAAGCCTCAGCCGAGTGGTGATGAGGCTTGTCATCCTGTCGATTTGACAAAGGATGATGACAAAGACAAGGATCCTTAAGCCGGTCTTAGTGGAGGTGAGCAACAAGCTTTAGCTATTGTTCCAATATGTGCTGTGTATATGGCTGAGGGGGAGTCTACTCAGCATGGCGGTGATGGTAATACTTCTGGTGGTGGTGGTAGTGGTCAAGGAAAGTCGGCAGCTGAAGTTTTATACAATTTATCTTACGATGTTATCTTGTTGATTGAGCCGGACTATTCCAAGGAAGTGCAGTTCGATGCTCTCAACAATCTTGAGGAAGGAAAGATCGAGTCTGACGATGACTGGGATGATGATGTGATGGTGGAGTTCCCGAAGGGATACGGTGAGGGAGTTTATGAGCTTGAGGATGGAGAGATTTTTGAGGCTCCAACCTTTGAAGCTACTTTTACTACGGGTTCAGTCGAGCCTGAGAATGTTGTTGAGGCTAGTGGAGCAACAACCTCGACTGAAGCCTCTCCTTCTGATCCCCAACCTGCTGATGCTGATGACTGGATGAACAAGTATCCTTAGGGATGGTTCAAAAAGGGCCAGCCTCCTGCTTGGCAACAGTCTTCAATCATAGACAAACATGGAGCAACAGGGATGATCTTATCTGTTCGTTTCGACGATGACAAGAACTTGTTTTCCATCAAGCACGCGGGGGGGGCGGGGGGGGCGAGGGGGTTCAATACTTGAAACCAACCAGCGAGGCATTCAGTTCTCTGCCCAAATATGACTTGGTGAACCTAGCAAATCGTGAGCTACTTAGTGATACAAGTCACGCGGTAGCAAAGGGTTTGTGGGGAACACTGCAACGGGAAGGTAGATCTGGGAACTTTGATATGTTTAAGACTCAATTGCCTAAAGGAGTCAGGGACAAGAATGTTAGACATCCCGTGACGAACAGAAGCTTAAGGAAGTTGGTCTACAACCCAGTATTATGTGAGACCAGGATTCCCCTAAGCAAGTTATCTCAGGATATCCTTGGTAGCATGTGTTAGGACATGTTTTATAACTGTTGATAAAATTCTGTGTAAGTTCAGAGAAAGTTCGCCTAAGCATCTTTAGGAGCGAACTTGTTAAGTTCGCCTAAGGAATATTGTTCAAGTTCATAGAGAGGCGAACTTATCTTTGAAGCGAACTTGTTAAGTTCGCCGATTACGAGAGTGTGTCTATAAATAGGTGTTTACACATTCTGTTCTGAAGAGAGAGCAGATGGGCTTGAACGAGTGTATTCTGTGAATCTTGTAAACTCTGTGTTTGTAGGAATACAAAGAGAAAGTTTATTTACCTGTTATTTCTATTGTCAATTGATATACATACGTTAACACGAAGGATTTCGCACTCCGTGTTATCGAGACGTCCTGTCACGAGATCGATCTGGGATGAGTTATGTGGACCTACAAGTGGTATCAGAGCATTTTCTCGTGATTATTGGTGATTAGAGACTTTTTTGTGTACAAGTTGACAAGAAATTGATCATTTTTAGAAGTTTTGTATCCATGGAGTTTTCAAGTTCTTGAAACTGGTTTTACTACTGAATTCGTGGATTTGAGGTGGATTTTGGTGAAATTAATCCGATAGAAGTGTTCTAATTCATAAAATACTAAGTCCTACGATTCAATTTCCTCCAATTCCTTCAAATCTATGAGAAATGATGATTTTCGACGCTATGAGTTGGTGTTTGGGTTGCTGAGTTTGTTACAGCTAAAGCAAGCGAACTTGCTGATATTTGTTGCAGGCGAACTTATCAAGTTCGCTTCTCTCAGTTTAAGCGAACTTATTCATTAGGCGAACTTATTAAGTTCTCTCAGGCAGTATCAGGCGAACTAATTTCAGGCGAACTAATTTCAGGCGAACTAATCTAGTTCGCTAGTGTTCTTAAAAAAAGTGTATTTTGGCGGGAAATTTCTTCTTGTCCAAATATTTTAGGGAAAGCTTATATGGTTGTTTTGAATCATTTTTGAAATTTTGAATTTTTTTGAAATTTTTAAAAGGAGTATTTTGGCGGGAAATTTTTTTTCCGGATATTTTCGTAAAAATTTCAAAATGTCAGTTTAATGTGATGATAATGAGATTGAAATTATGCCACCGAGGCTTTTGTGCATATCAGATTACAGTAGCTGAAAAGTCCGGTTCGAACAGTTCGTATCAGAAACTGATGAAAATTTTTGGAGACCAATAACAGAAGGATATGTGCATCCTACTTTTGACTTTCTGGAATTTCGTGATGTTCCTAAACCAGTGACAACTTTTACTAAAGTAGAAAAGCAGAAGTTTGATCGAGAGATGAAAACGTGTGAAACTTTAACGATGTCTTTACCAAAAGAAATCATTTATAGTCTCGGGAAGTGTCCTACTTCAAGAGATCTATGGGAAGCATTGAAGAAAAAGGGTGAAGCAACTTCTCAAGTGTTTGTGGTATTGATCAAAGAAGTATTGGAGAAGCAGGTTGATTCTCAAAGTGTTTCTTCTGCAAATTTAACTGATAGTGAGAGTATTCATTCTGGTGAAAGTACTTAATCTACTGAGACTGATGTGATGACTGAAGAAAGCTTTCAGACAGTTGAAGATGATCTGAGTGAATAAGAAATTGATACAGAGCCTGTCATTGTTGATAAAAAGGGTGAAGCTGATGATAACGTTTTCATGGCTCCTGGTGCATCTTCTTCAGAAGTAAAAGCTGAGGTAGTTTCTAACTCTGAAACGTTTTGTTCTACATATATTTTAGTGAAGGATAAAATGATGAGGGTTATGGATGATAACATCAACCTCATTTGTGATATGAAATCAATGCGCACGGTAAATCAGAAATTAAAAGATAATGAGAATGTGTGTGTTGAAAGGATAGAATCATTGAAGAGGGATATCAGTTCTCTGACTTTGAAGATCAAAGAGCAGGCCTATCACCTGGATATGTCCTTTGCAGAAATTGAGAAAAGAAATAATGATCTTGCTGAAAAAGATAAGGAAATAGCTGAATCTAAAGCAGAGGTGATCAAATTACATAGAAAGTTAGAAAGCTTTGGAAATTCATCATTCTTACTAGGATATTTTAATAATACAGAAGAGGGGAAGGGAACTAATGGTATTGGTTATGTTCCTCCACCATTCAACGGGAATTATTCTGCCTGAGATTATAAAAGATGAGGATTTAGATCCTAAGACTATGTTGAAAGTGAATCCAGTCACAGGTGAAGATATGGTGTATTCTGATGAGAGTGATGATGAATATTTTGATGAAGCTAAGGTAGAGGGGATACCGAAAGAGGTTAAGAAAGAAGACTCAAAGGTTGATTCTAATTCATCTGGAAATAATACATTTGGACGTTCTTCAAATTCAAGGAGAGTTCCATATGTCAGAGATTATAAAGACAGGCGTACATGCTTTCATTGTAATGAGATGGGACACATTGTGGTGACCTGTCCTTACAAAAATAAAGGGGAGAAGCATGTAGTTCCTGAGAAGATGAAGCCTGAATCAAAGCCTGTTGAGAAAAAGTTTGTTTAGTCTCAAACTCCAAAAGAAGTTCACGTAGGAGAATCTTCTTCAAGTGCGTCTTATCGTGTGAAGATCCTTATATGAGAGAATATCGTGAGGAGAGATCTTGCTTTTACTGTGGTCTTGTGGGTCACATTATGATCAATTGTCCTCACAAAGCCAAAGGTAACCGACATGTTACTCCAGAAAAGGTAAGAACTCTTGGTAAGCCTTATGTTAACCCAAATGTGGTTAAACCTCATGATACACCAAAGGGTAATTCAAAATCTGAGGTTAGGCTTTCTAGACCTCAAAGACAGAGGAGAAACAGAAGATTGCGAAAAATTTTAGAACAACAAGAGCTTTCACAATCTAAACATTTTTAAATGAACAAGAGTGATCAAACACTTCACATTTTAAGCAAAAAGAACTTAATGAACAGAAGTATGTTTGGAAATCTAAAGTTCTGTTTCTGATTCGTCGGAACAATCTTCGAAATTCGATGAGAGATTCGATTGTGAATGGAGTGAGGTTTATTATTTTGATACAGATGGACGACCCATGACTACCATGGCTTGGCTCCCAATTTCAAATTAATGTTTCTTGTTAGATGTGCAGGATTAACCAAGAGGGACTATTAATAACATTTGGTTTGTTGATAGTGGTTGTTCATAGCACATGACAGGGAATGACATCTGCAAGAGTAAAGAGTTGTTGATAATTGAGAATCTATTTGATTCAACGACTTGATGCTCAAGGGGGAGAATATGTCACACACAATTTTTTGGAAAGAGTTTTACAAAGTCCAAATGATAACCTAAAACTTAGGATGACAATGGTGAGCATAAATTCGTTGATGCAATCATTTGACTAGTTAAGAGGGAGTCTATAGGACAGTGGGAGTACAGATTTGTGTTGGTGACAAAGGCAAATGCATTCAATTACAGGACTACATCGGTTTGAGTTTTTAATTGATTGACTTGCTTAATCCCAAGTAACCAAATAAAATGTGTTTCTTAAAATGTTTTTATGGAAGAGTTTATTTTCGTTTGTTTTTACTTTCTTTCATAAAGATTTTGAAAAAGCCAAACAAACTGAAAAAGTTAAAATCGACATTACTTGAAGTTAAAGAAGAGATGATAGTACATCAGTAGATGTTCTTTCACACATGACCTTAGATTGACTGGTTGGTGCTTTATGTTAATATATCTGAATTATATGTTTTGATCTAAACTTCAGAGACTACACAAATAGGAAATGATAGTGTTGTGTAAGCATATAATTTGAATTGTCAATAGACTAAAAGCGTTTCTGAACCATTAGTAATGTGAAAACATAATTGCATATGTTACAACTGTGATTTGAACTCATTTTATGCCTGGGTGTGTGGGTTAAAATATCACTATCAGATAAAGAATATTAGCTTTTAATAAAGATTGTCCTATGAGATCAGTTTCGAGTTATATCCTTAGCACTATTCATTCGATTTGCTTTAGTGCCCATGTCCCGAAAAGCATGCAATTTGAAGTATAATCAAGATATGTACTTGACAACATCTGTCAAACATATACTAGCCCTTGGATCATATTGATAAGTCATCTTTACTGATTCCATTGAATTCATAATCTAGATAACAGTTGGATCCACGTACCTGAATCTTATGATTTCACATAAATAATCCAAAACATTGAATCATTCGATTCTGAATCTCATTGATTCCTATACAATCCAATTTGGATTCTGCTATTCATGTGCTAAGTGATGTCTCCTCATTCTGGAAATTCGGATAATCTTTAGTAAAATCTCATATGTCTTGAAGATGGTGCATTTACTTTCTGTTGGCATACTAATGGGGTACACGTTGTATTTCATACTTAAATGGTACCTTAACTCACAAGAAAGTGGGAATGAGATGCTTTAGTTTTAAATCTTATAATATTGACAATTTGAATTTGTGTGTCATAGCCGATCCTATTTTCTTTGAATGTTTATCGCGTATCATAACATGCAATATGAAAGTCTTGAAAAGATATAGTGTGATAATCTTGAAAGATATTGGTTTGATTGGTCAAGGCTTGAAAGAATGACATATGATACCCTTTGATATTATATGGATTTTACATCCAAGATGTGTGATTGATATCTCATATATACTGATATGATCTTCTTACTCGTGATGTTCGACCAAAAAGATGTGATTTTGTATTTTACATTTCAGTTTGTATAGAGAAAAACCAAAAAGATTTTGACTTTCTTATGTTTGAAAAACCAAAAAGATTTTATTTTTCCAGCTTCCATGAAAATCTTAATTGTTGGTTATTCTTGGTTGTTCTCCTTTGCATAAACTGAAAATTGCAGACAGAAGTTGACAAGGGGTCCTTCTCCCAAGTTTTCTTCTAGAAATAAGAGAGAAAGTGCAGATGAACAAGACGAAGACTACAGTGTGTTTGATGATATATGAAGACGGATGACAATCTTCTATAGCTGTTGTCAAGGGGGAGTCTGTTGGAGCATATTCTGGTGACAACGATTGGAGATTTTATGTCTTAGTCTTAGAGTCTTTGACTTGTAATTGATAGAATTGTTAGCAACAGTTAAAGGGGAGTCTGTTAGGACATGTTTTTGTAACTGTTGATAAAATTCTGTGTAAGTTCAGAGAGAGGCGAACGTAACAAGTTCGCCTAAGCATCTTTAGGAGCGAACTTGTTAAGTTCGCCTAAGGAATATTGTTCAAGTTCATAGAGAGGCGAACTTAACAGTTCGCCTAAGCATCTTTGAAGCGAACTTGTTAAGTTCGCCTATTGCAGAGAGTGTGTCTATAAATAGGTGTTTACACATTCTGTTCTGAAGAGAGAGCAGAGGGCTTGAACGAGTGTATTCTGTGAATCTTGTAAACTCTGTGTTTGTTGGAATACAAAGAGAAATTTTATTTACCTGCTGTTTCTATTGTCAATTGATATACATACGTTAACACGAAGGATTCCGCACTCCGTGTTATCGAGACGTCCTGTCACGAGATCGATCTGAGATGAGTCATGTGGACCTACAACATGTGGTACTGGTACATGGATCCAAAGACGGGTGAGGCGGTGGTGATGGGTAAGACAAGGTCCAAAGGTGGAAACTTGGAACCTAGTGAACTTATCAGGGTTTTTGATGAAATCTGTTTCATCAACTTCTCTGTGAAAGATCTGACGGTTTTAAACGACAAGCATTGTATCTACATGGACGAGTGGACGAAGCTTCTAGCATCAAGATACAACAGATTGGCCAAGTTTTGTCTTGACTACAAGATGAAGATGGGAAGCTAAAGTTGAAGGAGCTTGAAGACCGAAGACAATCCAGAGCTGTTGTCAAGGGGGAGTTTGTTGGAGCACGTTTGTCTGACAAACACTCTGGATGTTGTCTCTGCTTTTGTAACTGTTCTTGATGTATTTTTACTTGTATTTCTGACTTTGTATGTATTGATTTATCGAGTTGTATTCATGTTTGTAAGCACTTGTCTTGTAATCGCCTTCGTAAGTGTTGTGCGCACTTAGTAAGTGCGCAGGTTGTATAACCAGCGTACTTAGCAAGTACGCAAGAACATGTCTGTGTACTTGCTAAGTACGCAGGAACAAAGCCCTGCGCACTTGTTAAGTGCGCGGGCATCAAGTTTGTTAGTATATACAGCTGATTGTAGAAGTTGATAAATACGCTCTTATTCTGTAACTTGTAATCGGCTGATATTGATAATAGACGAGGTTTTAAAGTGACTCTTTTTTGTTGTCGGTTTACTTGTTGTGGTCGATACTACATCTAGTCACGGACATTCCGCACCCTATTCGACTAGCCTCACACTTGCATGTGACGATCCGAGACACCCGGGGACCTACAATAACTTTATAAAAAAAAATAAAACCCTAATTCTTTTCCTCCTTGCCGTCGCGACCCCAAACCCCCATCCCCAACCCGTTGCTACTTCACCACCACAATACACCATCCAATCAAGCTTGTTTCTTGCAATTGAACTTGTATTCGATCAATCCTTGCTATTACTAACGCATCTACGTAAGCTTTTCTATCCTGTTTTGTTACTTTTAAGGGTGTGCACGGGTCGGTTTGGGTCGGTTTTGACCCAAAACCATAACCAAACGTTCGGTTAACTAGAAAATGATAACCGATCGGTTTCAGTTAATCGGTTTTACATGTTGGTTCGGTGATGGGTCGGTTAACCATGAACTAAAATAACTAAAAAAAATTGAATGGGTTTGGTTTGGTTGACCCAAAATAACTAAAAATTTGAACCAAAAATCTTTAACTTAGAGCATGTCCAAAACTTTTTAGCGTGTTGGACTGGAAATGGTAGTCACTATTAACTGCTTGGGCCTCTCATTTTATAGGCCAAGTGTTATACACGTTTTTATATATCTAGCGATGTGGGACCATTGTTGTTTTGACAATTTCCTTCTTCAACAGAACCTAATAAAAAGTAGTAAAGAACCATCATTATATGAGCATATGAACACAAGCAGTTCTACTAATTAACTACTGTAAAAGTTTCAATGGGGTTGCATCAATTAATGTTCGAGCAGTATTCAGTATATGGTAGGCAATTAGTAAGAACTTCATACTAGTATGGATATCATAAACCGCTGGCCATTTGATACAATGGTAGCCCCAAAATTTCTCATAGTGAAGGTCTTGGGTTCGAATCCTTGCAACAGCAAAATAGGGGTCTGTGGTCAGGTCAGGGGGTTTACCCAGTTGGAGGTTCCTCCTGTGGTGGGCTGTCCTGGATGTTCTAGGTGTTGCTCCGGGGAAACCCAATTATCCTAGAATATCTAGGTGTTGTCATTCAAAAAAAAAAGTATCGATATCATAAAATGCTAAAATAAGCATGCTTAAATACATGAAATAAAGCTAGGTTCTGTGGCATGAACATTGAAATGCTTGTGTAATTAAATAAACATCAAAATTTCCATCATTAACAATCGAATCAATAAGATTCATAAATCTAGTCGTTGCAAAATTATATTAATTTTGAGCATATTAATTTCCATCATTACATATTTTGAATAACTATTACGTATAATCGGTTCGGTTCGGTTAATTCGGTTATGTCACACACCAAAACTAAAACCGAACCATAATTTTCGGTTAATCGGTTATGGCTTAACCGAACCATCGGTTAATTGTTCGGTTCGGTTACGTCGGTTAATTCAGTTTTGGTTCGGTTAATTCGGTTATTTGCTCACCCCTAGTTACTTTTATGGTTTCAAGTTTTATGATGAAACCCTAGTTCATCCAAACAAGAATTTTAGTAATAAAGTTGGTGACTTTGATTTTGTTTTGATGTTATTACATCTACTTGGTGATATTATTGTAGTTTGGAAAACCTTAGTTGCTTATTGTTCATAACTTGCCTAGAATGAAAACTTTATTGATTATATGACGTTGTAGGATTGCATGCTAGACGTATTTGATGATTAATATGATTGTGAATATGCTAGTTAGGTTGTATGGAAGTGTTGTGATGCGTTGAATATCATTAACGAAGCTAGAAATCGTAGGGTTTGCTAAAGAGGAAACTTTATTAAAAGGTTTTCATTTATATATGAGTTTTATAGGTGCATGATGATGTAGGATGATGCTAATATGCTAAACCGAATGTATTAACGTGTTGGGAAGTGTTGTTTTGTAGAAATCACGTAGATTATTCGTAACTTACTAAAAGTGGAAACTTTTTAGGTTTTGCGAAATTGATCTTGATTCCTAGACTTGAATTATAGGATGTGATGATCTATTATGCATTAGTGTGTGTACATAAGCATGTTAAGATCATGGGAACGTGTTATAGATGATCAATCTGTGGAAACCAAACTTTATGTTCATACATTACTAAAAACAGTAACTTTTTTGATAAAGTTACATTGAATGTTCATAGCTTGCCATGTTAGGAAGTTTTGTGAATCGTGTATGTATTATGGAACATGAACTACTTGTATATTATGTGTATTATTATACTAAAGAAACACCAAGTCACTATACGAGTCACCAACGGGTCGTCGGGTCAAACTTGGTCAATATTGGTTAAACTAACAACTATTTTCAAAACACTTAAAACAATGAGATTGTTTAGATACTAAGGGTTTATATCAACCTGCACGAACACACACTCATAGACCTATGTTAATAGGTGACAGTTAGAGATTCACCGGTCTTTACTTAACTGATTATTCGCATGCATTCTAAGGTGAGTTTCACGGCCCTTTTTCTGTTTTAAACTAGGGGAGAAAACATGAACGCAAACAGTTAGATTCTACATTTCTTTTATATCACTTGTGTACTAAGCTCAAACATATCATGAAAGTCCTTACATATCGACCGTTTAATATAAGGGAATAGCGAGGTAATCTTGAGTAGTACTATCGGGTTCTGACACGCCTCACCCGCGTTAGTCGTGCTAACTCGACTGGAGGTCGAACGAGTGTAAAATTGACCTAACATCTCACCATTGTTTTGTGAGTGACATGGTGGAAGGCATCAAACACAAACAGTCAGCTTCAATGTCGAACACTTTAGTAACATGTTTATAGACCAGCTACCTATTGATATAATTGTATTTGTTTTATCTGGAAACATTATTTTATAATTGAAACCTGTGAACTCACCAACCTAGTGTTGACACATTTTAGCATGTTTTATCAGGTCGCTAAGGTACAAGCACGAGATTAGGGCATGCATTGGAGTCTCATCCATTTTCAAACATTGGACTTACTTTATTCACATTGAACTGCATGGTTTTGGGCGCCTTTGTTTTGCGCATGGATTTCTTTAACTTTTTCGCTTCCGCATTCCGCATTTATTTAAACGTTAATGGTTTTTCTTAAACTCATATAGAGTCGTTCAATGTAACTAATGACTGATATCCTGGTTTGTCACGCGCCTCGCGGTAAAACCCTGCAGGTGGATTTTGAGGGTGTGACATGTTCTATGTTGTGAGAGCTTCGCAAAGAACTAAACCATGTCCAAAATGAAGCTAAGATGAATGAGATATTGATGTTGGAATGTTGGGTGTTTGAAAGAACAAAGTTATGAAAATTGAATAAGAAATGGATGTGGTGTGGATCCACTGATGTTCCCAGTTCCAATGATGTGCCTAGATCCACTGCTCGGTTGGTTCCACTGATGGCCACGGTTCCGTTGATGTGCACGTTTCCACTGATGTGACTGGATCCATTGCTCGGTGGGTTCCACTGATGTGCACGTTTCCACTGATGTGCCTAGTGTAGAGTAGTGGATCTTGTCTGTTATATTAAATATAATATTTCAACTCGTGTCATGAATGAAAAATGACAGTTTTGATTAGACCATTTACATCCATTTGATTTCAATGAAGTCTTGTTAATTACAAGATTAATAGACATGGGGTTTCTTTTTGATGACTTTAAAAATGAGCAAATAAGTTCATTTTGAAGAATAAAGAAAAAATGAATATGCACAAAAGTCGTGAGAAATTCTGAAGCTTTGGTTCAGAATAATTAGATATATAAACTCTCTAATTCAGATACTCATCTTCATCTTTTTCTATAATTCAAAAACTTCTTTTATCCGGTGATACCTCAGGCGTGAGAGCCATCTCCTGCAGTACATACTGTTCCGGTGTTGTACTGTGTTCGTCTTAGAGGAGGCGTGAATTCTGTTTTAAAGGACCAGTGTTGAATATGAATCCTCAACCACCTCTAAAGATTAGTTCGTTCATTTTACAGCCGAAGACTCAAACTCGTTAAAGACTCCGGTTAGAATCATATTTATTGTATAAATTTGTTTTTATATTTATCCCTTTCATTTAGTTTGTATACGGTTTTGTACTCGTATATTTCCCATGATTAACGAGAGAATCGTAAAGACACCTAATACAACTTTTAAAAGTCAAAAGGAGAAACAAGACTTAATTGACAAAGTCTACCATTTACTCTAGATTTCTTGAAATAAGTTTCTTTTTATATTTCCCTCTATTACATTCATCCAACAAAAATGAATAAAAATACAACTTTTAAAAGTCAAAAGGAGAAACAAGAGAGGAAAGCCACAAGACTTACCATGTAACCAAGTTTTAAGTTACAACATAAGGTTAACATCACCGTCTTTTTGTAACCCTCATGATCAGAGACATTGCCGGCATAAGGTGGTGGCGGCCGGCATAAGGTGGTGGCGGCCGCCATAGCTCTACCAGCTTTCCATAACATCTCATTTCTTTTCTTTGTCTTCATTTACATTAGATAGTTTATCAGCAACACCGTTCTGGTGACTTAACTTTTGAAATTCGGATTCTATAGTTTGTGCAATCTTTTGATCATCTGGGGCTGGTTCAGGGAAAGCCACATGAAACGATTTGTGTGTGATCATGGCTCGGGACTCAATGGCCTCAGCTTGCTGGTTAATGTAGCTATAAAGCTCCTGGTGGAACCTATGGTCCAATGAGAAGCAACTATCATCACCTGTGCTGGTTCTAGAGTGTCTTGATGATCCAGATCCGCTGCCGTCTCTTCTACAGAAATGGGGAAGAGAATCATAATCCATTATCTGCCATTTCAAGTAACACTGATGAGTGTAAATAATTTTTATTTTCCTTAAAAAAATTCGTTTTTACCTTCAATAACTCTTCTTTTCCACAACCAGAAAGCACCTGAACTTTCTTCCTTGTTCTTTCTTGCAGAAGAGGCCTCACCACCTACAAGACATACTATATATATAATGATGTGTAATTATATATTGAATTGTACGTTATAAAAACAAGATTAGTATTATAATAATGTCAATTTTTAGATAAGATGGTTTAGGAATGATAAGCGTGTTAATTATGTATCATGTAACCATTGACATGTTCCTCTTTGAGCTAAATTTTTTTATTTGACCCGTTTCAGATGAACACAACTCGGGGGTACCCTCACAAGCAAATGAGGTAAAAAATTATCATCTCTAGTGAATGACTAACCTTCCAGCATGCTGAAAATATGTATGGAGCATTGACAATGTAGTAGGTGTCAGTCTTTTCTGGATAGTTCAAGTCATCAATGCTAGATATAACCGTCAATAGCTGCAACAGATAAGGATATCAGAAATAATCGGTTCCAAGTCCCAACATTAAAAATTTTGTCATTATTAAAGGACGTTTGTCCTTTCAAAATTTGTCCCCAATACTAGGTTAACCTAAACCTAAACCGAAGATTCGGTTCAGTTATACAGCTAACCAATTAACTGTTGTTTGAATAATAAATGAATGTAGGTTTTTCTTAAAGTACCTTAAGCTGACCAAGATGTGCAATCTTAAGCCCGGTCATATCCAGAACCTTGACACATGTGCTAATATGCCGCTCAAACTTTTTCGTTGCAGCTGGCTACAAATAGGAAGAAAAAAAAGGAAGCCCATTTAAACTGCTACTATAAATTATTTTCTTAAATAATCTAATAATAATTGAATACTTGCCAATATTATCCGGTCTCTGTATTCATTTATCTGGATGTGTGATTGAACATAGTAATGAATCTATAATGGAAGATGAATATAGTGGTCAGAAATTATACATTAGGTGAACTAGAAATGGTTATTCATGATATTCTTACTGATGCTTTATCATATGTGCTGCGCCCTACACCAACAGCAATAACGGGTCGCCCCTTCAGCAAGAAACCAAAAAAGTTCAGTGACAATAACAGGTATCTTTATAACTAAATTACTAAGAAAAAAGATGTAACAAACTATAAGCCAAGATTTTCAACTTATGAAATCAAGTTTCTTTAAAAGGAGTACCTCTTTTGTGTAACCCGACATTCCTATAAGCTGGGAATCACGGACTCCTCTATAAAAGTCAGCAGGAACAATTGGTTTCTGTATAATTTAACAAAAATATAGCAATAAATGGTTTTTATATGTTGGGAACAACATTGTACATCTTTCACATGAAAAAACGTGTCATGTTCAATATTTTGCATAAGTTTCACGTAATGATAGTACAAACTCACCGACAATATATTATCAATCTCATTTTGAATTCTCCAATCTAAGCAATCAACAAGCTGAAAAGAGAATATTTCATGACTAGGAATCTAAGGAAGTAACAAATAAAATTCAAAGAATGAACTTGAGCTGACCATTTTGTGGGCCTTGGGGACATTCCCATCTCTTGCTTTTAGAAACTGAACCAGAGCCTCAGTTGGATATCCTTGATGCAAATTCTGAAATTAGCTCATTTTTAGTCATTCATTAGTGTAAATTGATCACATAGATAGATATCCATTTGTATCATGATATCGGCCATATTCTATACTCGGTTTCAAAGAACTTTGTCAATCCAAATCGTATGCTTTGTTTACACCCATGACATTACTAGGTTTGATATCTGATTTGATCATCGTTCAGTTATAGAATCGTGGTAAGTTGCTATGTTGGGATGGTTATCTAAAATAGAACGCCACACATCTTAACATATAAATGCTATGTTGATCCCTACAAACTTATAAAACAACTCAACATGAAACAAAGATACAGTTTTTGACATCCAACCACTATTGTCCGCGTTGTCCACACGAGCGGACAAGGTCACCCATCTTGAAATTACTCCTACCCAATATGATACAATGGTAATGCTCCAAAAACGCGTTGTTGAAATTTGTGGACAGGCTAAGGTGTCATATTTTTTAAATAATTAGTAAACTAAGATATGGATAAAATCATGAAATAATAACCAAGTTTCAATAATAGAAATCAAGTTTCATATATAAAGTTTAATGTTTATTAAAAGTTTCACAATGGAACAATATTGAAACTTGAGTGGTTTTATCGCTAGAAAAAAGTGTGAGTAACTTTAGTGAAACAACGAAAAAATCTAGTTATTATCTGATGGAATAATCCCATCAGATAACATAGAACATTTCTAAAGTAACCTAGTCAAATAAAACTGAAATTGACATAAAAAACACCATGACAACGATAGTAAAATTAAGAAAGCATACGATGATGTTTAACATCAATCTCAATAACACCCAACCAGAAAATGAAAAGGTTTCAGCTTAGAAACTCGATTGGATTACAACTGAATGTTGACTTCTGATTCAAATAAAGTAGCTCAGATCAGCCCAAAAAAAACATAATCTTGAGCATAAACAGCAGATCCAGCACGAACACAAACAACAAAGGAAGGAGAAACATAAACCTCAAATGAAGTCTTGAGTGGCTCGTCAACTGAAACAAAAAAATCAAAAAGAAAATGAGAAGTCAGCTGAGCTGTAGATCAAATCAAATGACAAAATATGTTAGGGTTTTAGATAGAATCACGGACTTGAATCCATCAAATTCTGTAATTGCTTTATCATATCCTGTGATATGATCACCATTTTGTCGGCCAATCTGCTTCCAAATCCTAAATCTTATAAAAAAAAATATACAAAAAAATTTGTATAATTATTTCCAATCCCTCGCTGCATTTATCAATCCATCTTTATTTGGGTTCTCGTTGTTTATGTTGATTGAAGCGCTGATGGAGGGAGGGGAGGGAAACTCGGTGGGGAGACGTAATAAAAACAAAGAGAGATTATTATTAACAATTTTACTGGTGATTTAAATTGTGTATAAACTAGTACTAAACCCGCACACGCGTTGTGGCGCGTTTTTACATCACACGCCCGTTGCGACGGTCGGTTTTGAAACGGCGACGTAGATAAAAAGAACACATCGATTGGCGTATTCAAAAACTAAAAAGAGCTACGGTTTTATAGAAATAAACGTTAGGAGATACGAAAACCGGTTAGAATTTAAAATTTTAGTTTGTTAAAAACAATAATCTTTTAAAAAGGAGAAATTTAAAAAATAAAAAGAAAATTAACATATATTATCTTTTACCATTCTTTTCCTCCACTCTCTATCTTTTTTTAACGGCAAATCTGTCATACTTTTAAATTAAACCAAATAATTCATCGCATTCTTGGGTTTGGACCCAAGACCTCTCATGTAAGAAACAAGAGGCTCTACCAAGCGGGCTAGTCCCACATTGACTCCTCCACTCTCTATCTACCCTCACACACATCACCATCTCCATCTCCTCTTTCGTATCCCCTCTTCATTTCTTTCTCTAAGAGCATTTCACATCTCATTTGGTATCCGTATCCTTATAATTTAACTAAAAATCATCATCCTTTATATTTAAATTTCATTTTTTAAAAATCTCACACATCTGATTGTTTATCCTTATCTTTATATTATTTTTTCTATGAAAATAAGGATATAAGATGAACTTGAGTTGGTATATTTAAGTTTTCACTATTGTTTTTCATATAATTTAAAGATAAGGAAATAATTTAAAGAATTAGATGAAAGACCTTTATAAAATAAAATCTTATTTTTTTCTTCAAATTTTAAGGATAAATGAGATGTGAATGCTTTAAATCTCTCCTTCTCTCTCACACTCTCACCACACCACCTCTCTCTTCTTCACCCGAATATTTTCTTTTTGGTCATCACCTAACAGTGTTGACATGAGTTAAGCTCCCGTAGAGGCGAATCTAGTCGATAAAGTGTGCGAAGGTACGCCAAAATCTCCAAATTGGAAACACTTAAACCATCAAAAGACGTTAACAACCTCTTCACCGAGCTCGTAGTCACAAGCAGGGGACGATGATGGTGATGGTTTGAAGAACTAACCGCAACTCCGGCGTTGACGGTTAGGGTTCCGACGGCTTTCCGGCGAGCTCTAAATAGCCTAATCTTCTCTTGCATGTGCTTCTTTAGTGTAGATCGGTGGTTTGAAGTTGGTACCGACAACGTCACCACCCTCGTATCCGTTGCTCAAAGTGTTCCCATTTCACCTCTCTTTAATTCAATTTTTTTAGATAAAAAATAAAGTAGCAAATAAAAACGTTCTAGCTCTATTGTTAAGCAAACAGTAGATCTCCTCACAAATTCGGATAAGGCACCGATGTTTCGTTTTGTTGTATTTGTAACTATATACATTTCAACAAGGTATGAACGGTGCACCCTTGTGATTGGTTGTTTTATTAGTAATGATCAATAAAAAGAATGATGAATTACAAATTTGTCCCTCATAACTCGGAGCCCATATGAATTACATAAATAGTCTAATGTATTTGGAATTTTTTCTTTCGGTTTGGATTTATGTCAGGGCAGACTACTACAGAGGCAATACATATTCTAAAGAGATTAATAGAAAAATATAGGGAGAAGAACCATGACTGTTGTATATGGTGTTCTTTAACTTTTAAAAAATAGTGTGCTTTGACAAGTGATTTGGGATAGCCTTATGGAAAGAGGGGTTCCTGAAAGATATATAGAGGTAATCATAGATATGTATAACAGGGCAAAAACAAGCGTTCGTATGCCAGTAGGGGTTACAAATTTCTTCGAGGTGGGCCTTCACCAAGGATTCGCGTTGAGCCCGTTTCTTATTGCAACAGTCTTGGACGAGTTGTCCAAATCGACCCAGGAGGTAATCTCGTGGTGCATGTTATTCGCAGACGATATTGTCTTAGCAATGGAGAGCACATTAAACCTGAACGAGAGGCTATAGAAGTGGCGCATGACCTAAGAGCGCAAAGGTTTAAAGATAAGTCGTTCTAAAACTAAGTACCTTCACTGTAGCTTCAAATCTGCAAAATGTGACACCCGACATTTCCAAAACATCGTCCGTACACGACTTAAACGTGTTTACGTTATCACTCGAAATCATGCTCTTGAACGATAAAAGTTCAGCGAACATAATGCATCGATCGTTTCATACCATAATAATTATAAAAATTGTCGGTTCATGCGGACGTAAAATCAGTATAACACAAACGATAGTGAATAGTTATTACAACGGAAAAATATATAGAATCTTATTCTAAATAAACTATCATGTTCCAACGATTAAGTCTTGAATATATATGTATCCTACAAGTATACATATATAGGATTATATATATATAGGTATATATATATGGAGATAATATATTGACAACTTCGAGGGATTTTATATATATTAAATCGGGTATTTATTGAGGGTAGTATTCCGCGTTTAAACCAACAACATCACTGTCATCATCTTTTCTTTTACTTATACCATACTCCAACATCAAGTCATCGTGATGATGACTTTGTTGAAGTCCTCACTCCAAACACCACATCATAATGATGATGATTATGTCTAGATGTACACTCCACCCAATTTAATATATATATATATATATATATATATATATATATATATATATAAACATCCCAAACATTGGTAATTAATCCTAAATGACCAGTACAATAATTAGAGACTAAAATGTATGATCATATGTGGAGATGATAAACAATATGAAATAAAAACACTAGTATACACAAAAGATCATAATTCGTCTCTGCTAGATTTTTATTACGTCACTAGCGCAAATATATTCTTTAGTTATGACTAGACTTGTTTACACAAAATTAACCGGTACCTGAGTTCAACTAAAAGTCATAACTATATATATATATATATATATATATATATATCAATCTCAACAAAAAGTAAGTGAACATTTTAATAATCCTACGAGAGGGCACATAAAATAACGGTTCACCGACTTAGATACCTAACTCACACAATGAAATGCCAACATAACTAATTAACCATCAAACTTTCACCATCTTTATGTTTGTCCTCATTTTTCGGCCCAACATACATATAAATACATCCTCATTATTGGATTGAACTACACTAGAAATAACACCTAAACTTCTTGATTTAGTATACCAACTCCAACAACTATCATCACATCCCAATCATCTCACTTCTTTACCACATATTTGGCCCAAGGGGAGTAACTAAACCCGTTCACTTGCAATGGTACATGAACTAAGTAGTAATTATGATCAATGATGACAAGGTATGACACCAAAGGTGAAGAATACAAGCAAAACCCACCCCTATCCCTTCTTCCCTTGATTCACGGCATCATTATGGCACCCCCATCACCATCTTGTTGTTTCTTCTACACTTCAATCCAACCTCTATACCTTTTAATGATGTTCCATGATTATCACCAACTCATTACTCCACCTATCTACTATATAAAGAAGTGTGTGGAAGAAAAACAAGAGCTTTGCTCTTGTTCTTTCTTCTTCTTGGCACACACAAACACACTCACACACACACACACACACACTTCCAAGTAGTAAACACCAAGGAATCAAGGAGAAATCACACCCATTTGATGAACTAAGGAGCATTCAAGAGGAGATCTACACGAAATCAAGCTAGGAACCAAAGAATCATCACTATTTCATCCATAAAAACCGCCACCTTTCACTTCTTTGGGGTATAATCTCCTACAAGTTCTCTTTTTCTTTAGACCCTACTTCGATGTGCATTTTGTTCACCTAAAATTGAAATGATTTCATAAAAACCTTGTAACTAGGTAAACTAACAAAAGAGATCTTGATCTAACACTTGAATCATGGAAATATATATAAATATACGTGTCGTATATATGCATGTATAAATGTATGTATGTTGTGTTTCATAAAGCTACTAGATCTAGATGTATATATATATATACATGGGTATGTATTTGGTTTGTAAACGGTTACTAGAACAGGAACATATACATACATATATAGTTTGGTCGTTTCAAATAGAAACGGGTTTTACAAAATATGGAAACGTTTTGACGATGAATATACTTCTAGTAAAAACATGGCAACTTATATGCAATAGTATGCTTTCGGATATTGATACTTTAAATACTTGCAAACCCACGCATATATTTTGATAAATAAAACCGTTAAGCGGAATCAAATAATCATTTTAAATAATGATATGGCATATGACAGTTATGAGTATCGAAAACACGACACATATAAAAATATATCAAATTATTAGTAAACATATGTTTGATAGAAACTCATTTACGTCGAAACCTTAAGCAAATAATTCGTGTCTTTTGTCGAAACAGGTGTTTATATATATTTATATTCGTGATAAAACCGAAACTTGAATGAAAACGTATGTTAAGAAATATAAATAATATAAGCTATATTACTTACACTCGTACGACGACAATGGAATATGTTCCTAAAATTAGTTGCACATATATATATTTGGAAAGTATATAACTACTTTACGGTTATGACTTACATATTGGTACTTAATTGCGTAAGTATAATACGTGCGTAGGTAGTTATATGAATATATATTAGTCACCAACGAGTCGTAACTCGAAACACCTTTTTCTAAAACGAAGACATCCTTAATCGGACTTACTAAAGCGGGTGAACAAATTGCACTTAAGACAATAGGTCTTAACACATATATACCCTTTGTGTTTAGTGTTCGTATAGTCAAGTATTTCTTGAACAATTACTGTGCTAGGATTTCATCGGACACCAGGTGAGTTCACGGCCCCCTTTTACTTTTTAAGTGTTTTATAAACATCGGGGGAGAAACATACTTACATAACACATTTGAAAATATGAAACATATTTGCTTATACGTTTGACAACATGAACATTTTGGTTTGATACTTATACAACGTATTTACTTACAATTTTGAAAGCATGATAAATCAACATTTGATACAACTAAGAAAACACGAAACATGTTACAACTGTTTTTTGATAACAACAATTACATAAGGCCGAACATTATGTTTGCATAAGTACTATAAGAGCTCAACAAAGTCCCCCTCGAACAATGTGCATTCCAAAACAAATTTTTTTTAACCATTAGCGTTAATTGCCTGAGATTCTATGGATAGTACTATTTGGGTTTGACACCCCCGGTCATGGTTAGTCGCGCTAACCTAGGGTCCACCTGGCCAAATGACTGCATATTGTATTAACACATGCTCATGAGGAGTGGGGAGGGGGAGCTTTCACTATGTTAGGTTTGGTTAAAGGGGCTTATGTATGAACATAACGTTGTAAAGCTAGCTAGTTTACAAACATGTCGATCGATCATTTGTTAATCACTTTGTTTATTATATACACCTGAAATGGTTGTTTTGTTTAAACATATATACTTGGGACAATTTACGAACACTTGGATATGTAAGAACTAATTGATTAAAACACATGAATCCACTACTCAATTTGATTAACGATCCTAAAGGGGCTTATCACAAGTTTAAAATCATTTTATGACTGTTAAGTCATCACCATATTTTCGTTTGGGAAAACGAATCACTTTATGACTACTAGATTGTCAAATGTTTCTAAAGAGAAAAAATTTATAATAAGCCCGCGGACACAGTTTCATGGTTTGGGAAACAATTTTTATATTATGGTCACTAAATGTTTTCAGAGTAAACCGGTTTATTAATATGACCATATACACGATATCAATGCTTTACACTAAAACAACGTTACACTAAAACAACTAAACCTGTGAACTCACCAACCTTTGTGTTGACACTTTCAAATATATTTTTCAGGTATTACTTAGCTATGGCTTGATTGGAATAGGCTAGCTATTTAGATTAAACCCTAGTAGCCGAAGGAGCATAGATTGTCAAGTCTCAAGTCTATCATTGATCTAGAAGGATTTAGATCATTGTATTACTTTATATTAGTAATTGTAAAATTACTCATTACTTTAGAAATCACTACTACAACTTCCGCTATTGTGTAATGTTACCAATCGTTGCGACCTTTATTTATTTATTAAGTAAATAAATTTTGGGGTGTGACACAAACGATGATGAGGACACTCAAATTAGTATTTAAGGCCTAGGGTTACTGCAGACAAACAAGTTCAAGTATTTAGGATCGTTTCTGCAAAGTGACGGAGACATAGACAGAGATGTAGCACATCGTGTTCAGGCATGTTAGTGTAAGTGGAGAGCAGCCATAGGAGTTTTGTGTGACAAGCGTTTCCCTACAAGATTAAAGGGGAAATTTTAAATGGTTGCAGTTCGTTTGGCTATGTTATACAGAATCGATTGATGGGCCATCAAGAAGACACAAGCGCCAAAGATGGAAGTAGCAGAGGTGGATGTATGGGCACACTAGGATGGATCTGATAAGAAATGAAGTTTTTCGACAGAAGTTGGGGGTCGCATGTATCTCATATGATATAAGAGAGGGGTATATTAAGATGGTTTGGACATGTGAAGAGGAGAGAGATGGTTGCGCCAGTAAGAACCATGAAAACCTTCATACTTGAGGGGAGGAGAGGCAGAGGCAGGCCCAAACTAATGCAGGATGAGCATATTACGCATGATCTCATAGATTTGCACCTCTTTCAGGACATGATGTAACACCCCAATTTTTATAAAGAATAATAACCCCGATGACTAGAAGAAGCAACTCCCCAAAGAAGAGGAAGTGAAAAATGAAAATTTTGAAAAGCAGCCCGGTAGCGGACTGCTACCAAGCAATGTAACAGTCCGCCAAGCAAGGGAGGCAGATAGCGGACCGCTACCAAACAGCATAACGGTCCACTACATAGTGGGCAAGGAATGAATGCGGGAATGCCACGTGTCTGGTGACTAATGGCGTAAATCTGACGCGTGGAAGTTGGGTAACGGACCGTCACCCGGACCATAACGGTCCGCTAAGGGGGTGAATTGGGTAGCGGATCGCTATCCTGTAGCCTAACGGTCCGCTACGTGCAGACCACACATCTTATCCAGAAAGGAGAGGCGGTAGCGGACCGCCACCCCTATGCTTAGCGATCCGCCACCGGTGTCATGTTCACCTATAAATAGAAAGTCTGTGGATTCAGTTTCAGCATCAAACACACACCACCACACCATCTAAAACACACATTTAAGGCCTGAGCTCATTTCCCGAGGCTTCGATTCGCGTTTCTAAGTCCGATTCTCCGATCTTTTGCATCAAATAGCCGTATATAGCAACGAGGTAAGGTTCCGAGTAGTTCTTGCAAGTTCAGTTAATCCCGTTAAGCTAGGAATATATGTCTAAATGCTATGATAATGAACTAAGGCTATAACCAAGCGTTGAATCAACACAGTTTTGAGCCTAGAAGTTAAACAAGGAAGATATTAAGCTAGAGGTGAGTTCTATAACACCTATAGGTCCCAGGAGCCTCGTTGCACAGTGGAAGAAGATAGATCTGTTCGTCGATCGTGTGGGAACGAAAGGAGACGAAAGAAGCAAAAACAAAAACATACACAAGAGAAACAACATAAATGATACGTAATCCATAAAAAAAGTTATCATCCCGTGATTACAGACTAAATACCGAAGGAGCACACATATCTCATTTACGCTCACGGTCCGTGACCGAGAGAGCTCATCCCGGTCAGACCTCTCTCACTCTCACTTGCCTGTTCCACCTACAAATGAGGACAACACCCTCTATTTACAGGGACAACAACATTTCATGCGTACTAGGCTAAGTACGCGAGCAAAACCCATGCGTACTAGCTAAGTATGCATGACCAAACTGGTGTACAAGCCTAGTACACACGAACACCCTCCTGTGTACTAGCTAAGTACACCGATACATAGAATTTTATCTATAGTTACCAAAACATGCATCTACAGACTCCCTTTTAACTATAGCATCAAATTATATCTATCACTAACACTGACAATCATCAGTTACAAAATATGTCATAACAGACTCCCTTTAATATATTGATATCACGTGTCTTCTGGCGAGACTTGATCTTCTAGCATTCCACTTGTGATCTTCAAATCTTCAAACTTTAATTACCGAGTAATCATCAAACACGACTCCATTTAAACTGTAACTTTCGTTGTAGATCAAACCAAGTACTTCAAGAAGAACCAACTAACCCAACACACTTCATTGTAGTTCATCCTCTCAACAGTAGCTTCCTCCAATCTGACTTAGACGTCTCCAAATCAGCTGGCATATGATAGAGAGTTTGAATTTCCAATAACCTGCATCAAACTAATCAGCTCCCATAAAGATAGGAATTCCAGTAAGATAAACTTTAGTCTTCAAACCAGATGTGTCCAACTCTATCATGTATCTTCATGAGTCAACTAAATCCCTGAAGTAGTTCATATCCAATTTCCCCTTCAAGTCGAGCTTCTCCGAACAAGACCAAAAACATCCTGTCGGCAAATGATAAAGGTTCCATCTTCAACTAATCATCCAACGCTAGACCAAGTCTAACACCAAATCATGCTCAGCAGTGATCATCTTGTATCAAAAGTCCAACATTCTTCAATTAGATCTTCATTCCTGGTTAACATCTCCTAATCTATAAACATTCACCACGCTGAAGTCCCATAACTAGGTTGTCTATCTAGATTCTGCCCAGATCCCAAATGAGAAATCCAATCATAACTAAATCACATCAAATATTGAACACAGTCTTGACCAATGAGCACAATAATATAGTTTACAAAGAAATCTCAGTTGAAATTTTTATTCCCCCCATTTCTCTGTAGACTATGCTTCACACCACTCCACCGACTCCTCAAAAAAACTTAGACTAGTCAAAACTAGGATTTTATTTCCCTTATTTCTTTGCAAAGATCCAAAACAATAAATCAATGGGTTCAAATTGTTCCAATATTCATCCCCTATTAAAGAAGTATACCAGATACTCGTAGCCAACATTTTCAGGTCTGAACACCTAAACAATATGATTCTTTTTCCAAAGACCCAAAGCAACACATCTTCACAAATAAACCGAGACCTTTAGTCGATGACAACCTAGTTGCTCAAATTTTTTCTGCATTAATCCCCTATTAAAGAAGTATCCCAGATACTCGTCGCCAACATTTTCAGGCTTGAATACCTAAACAATATGCCAAATGGTATCATCCAACAAAAATCTCGTCCTTGTTTCGCCAAGCCATATCAAATACAAATTTTTGTCCCGAAAAACCAAAATTACTATCTTCTCAAAAATGGCACGAAACAAGCACATAAATGATCCGTCAAAATTTTTGGCCAAGAAAAGTTTTCCCGCCAAGTCTGGTTCTCCGATCAATTGCATCAAATAGACGTAGATAGCAACGAGGAAGGTTCCGACTAGTTCTTGTAAGTTCGGTTAATCCCGTTAAGCTAGGAATATATGTCTAAATGCTATGATAATGAACTAGGGCTATAACCAAGCGTTGAGACACTACAGTTTTGAGCCTAGAAGTTAAACAAGAAAGAGATTAAGCTAAATGTGAGTTCTATAACACCCACTTTTAAATGAATTAATATTTTGGGTGGGTAGACAAGCTAAAGTAAAGTTTATGAAAATTTCATGAAACTCTTGACTTCAAATGTTTTTAACGTTTGAAGCCAGTACGCTTTTAAGTGAAAGTTTTAAAAGAAAGTTTAAAGCCCACTATTAAACATTTTAAAATGTTTGGGCATGAAAGATCAAGGTTTTAGCATGTAATGTCACTCTAAAGAATGTTTTGACCTCATGGTCTAAAGAGTGGTTATGCCACAAGTGGCAATACAACCAATAAGAAAGTTTAGTCCCTTTTGGTACAAAGATAATGTATGTAAGACTCAAGTGGTGACGATCACTTTGAGGCCCGACTAATGAAAAATTACTAGTGGTAGGCCTATGGTCGCAGTCATGCTTATCCACGTACGTGATTCTCATAAATATCTAAAAGAAACTTAGGTTGGTGGATAAAGACACACCGAAGTCCCAACAGTGTTCATATGCGGGTCGAGTAAGGACGATCTATACAACATATACACTGGGGGTCACGAAAGGACAATTCTCATGACTAGTGGCAAATGCTGTAACCTTTCTGATTTTCATGTTTTTCCTATGTATTTTATGCCGTGCAATAAAAGATTTCAACCTTACATTTATTGTTCATATACACTTACAAGCATACACGCGTTCATTATAATACAATATTAACGAAAACAATCTTACAAACCTCGAGGATCAAACTTAACCAAAAACTCAAAACAACATCAATATTACAAAACTACAAGGACTAGTCTTGAAACTTCTAAAAACCAACACAAGCACGGTCGCGCCTAGTCCTAGGCATGGTCGCGCTTGTGCCATGACCACGGTCGTGCTTAACATTAAGCACGGTCGCGCCTCGTTTACAGTTTGACTCCGCAAAGTCAAACCGACTCAAATCTTGTCCAAAAATAGATTGTAAACACGTTTAGAAGGTCGCGAAACTTGCAGAAGAAGATATTCGGCTAATTGAGACTAAAACACGACCAAATACACATGCAATCGTCCAAATACTCGCAAATTCTAAACCGACTTTTTAAAACGAATCAAGTAATTGGGGCAAGAATCAAACCAATTAAGTTAAGCCCATACCTACCCGAGACATATATAAACTTCCCTAAACCCTAAATCCATCATTCCATCATCTCTATCTCGTCTGTCGATCAAGAAAAAGCCGCGAAGTCTCCCCGTAGCCGTCTGCACTTGTTGCCCATTCAAAACAGGTTAGTAATAGTTCATTAGGATCGTCTCTCCAAGCTAATCGAAAGCCCTAACTTAATTCGTAACCACATTACATGATTTTACAGAATTGAATCTGAGTTTTGATAAAAAATGGTTTTAAACGATCGACACGTTAAACATGATATAAACCTAATTAAATGGTGTAATTCGATTCGCAAACATCATATCAATGAAAACCCTAAGTTTCTAATCTGTTTTATTACAAGAATCAGGCGAATTGCTTCTGGAATTGACCAGACACGGTCGCGCCAGCCTATGAGCGCGGTCGTGCCTGACCAAGCACAGTCGTGCCCCGTAAGAGGCCCGGTCGTGTTTACCGATCAAACCAAGTCCTGACCTAGTCAAAACCCTAGGCGCGGTCGTGCCGGATACGGACGCGGTCGTGTCTCAGGACCAGACTCTTGTTTTGACTTCTGACCAACCACGGGCGCGTTACCGACCAAGCGCGGTCGCGTACGTGCCGGGCGCGGTCGTGCCATATACAAGCACGGTCGTGCTCATCCCTCAAACAGAATCTTTACTTTTATTTTTATTTTTATTCTGTTAATTTGATAAATAAATAACAGTTTAAATAATTATTTTAAGACAAACCCTACACGTTTAAGAATGACAAATTCACTTCCGTCATTAAATAACGCAAATCAATAACACATATACATTGTTCATTAGGTCGAACCTAGCAATCTACAACACATCGCTGTTTTCCATTTGCTTGTGCAACCTACACGCTACATAACACGTGAGTTACATAGCCCCTCTTTTACTCTATTTTACAAACGTTTTGGGGTGGAACATGCGTTCTATTTACATGTTTTCAATTATACACATATACAGTTCCATCCTATGCATGTTTACAGTTTTGCGCTTTGTGCTTGAGTACATTTTGTAGACTAATAATTATGCTCTTCATGTACAATCATTAACTAACAGCCGACAGTAAACAGTGGTAGATCTATTGAGTCTGACAAACCCACCCAGGTAGGGTGACTGTTACTGACAACACAAATTTTGAGTGCAAGTTACAAAGGTTTGATTGTATAGGTCACACGATGTTTTTCTCTCCATAAATGCCTTAATTGTCATGATTGTATTGAACTGTATGCACACAACACGTATTTTGCTATCACACGATTAAACCTATGTACTCTCACCAACTTTCTAGTTGACCCTGTTTTAACCATGTTTCAGGTACCAATGTTTGAAGTGATCAAGATATGCTACATATAGGATTTTGACCTAGTTTTAATTGAACCAGTTATATTTTGATGAAATTTTCATTATTGTTTGGTGGATTGAATCTATGTTTGTTGAACTTGTTTGATTGCAATGAAAACAATTATTAATTATTCAAACTTTAGCAAACCATGAGTAATGAACAGTCTGCACGCTTCACGCCCTGATGTTTCCGCCGTCGGTTGGGGTGTGACAAATGTCTTGAGCTGCGCGTTCATTGGTATCCATAGAGGAGGGACCCCCGACAGTGCCTTCGTGGCTTGTCACTTAGAAATATATGTAGATGCATAATATGTCCCTAATCCCTTGTAATATGTATTTCATCTATGTTTAATGTAATTATTTGATGTATTAATGAAATTACATGTTTATCCTTAATGTTTACTCATATATAATGACTGTGTATTAAATGATCTGATAAATATCGATAACGTTGATCAATCGTGCTATTGAAAGGCCCATTCGCACGAATGGATCATGAGAATGATCCATTCGCGCGAATAGATCATGAGAATGATTCATTCGCTAGAATAAGTCATGAGAATGATTCATTCGTACGAATGAACCATTCTAATGATTCATTCTTACGAATGAACCATTCTACTGATTCATTCGCACGAATGAGTCCATTCAGATGGCTCATTCGTACGAATGACCTCTGCACTATATATATAACTTTCACTTCATGAGCACACATATACAACACATATACACATAGAGAGACTGACCAGAGCAGAACCAACAGAACACACACAAACTCTTTGCACCCGCATTGTCGAATCTCTGATTGAGAGTTTCCAGGTCTTGTATCCAACTTCTCTACACCAAAGGGTCGATAGAAACCTTCGTTTCGAAGTCTAATCCACTCATTTCTCTCGACCCGATCAGTGTCATAGATTGGATTGCCAATCAAATCGGATTCCGCACGATTTGGTTCGGTTAATGTGTTGAATCATTGGATCAAGGTAGATCCCGATCCAACAAAGTGGTATCAGAGCCTGATTGTGCTCTAGATTCAACATAGAAAATCTAATCTTGCTTTTAATCTTGCTTTTTCTAGCTTCTTGAATGTTATAAAGATCACTTGATCGTTGTTTAGCCACGTTCAAATCTTGTGTTTATTGCTTCTGAGTGATCTGATCGTTTCAGTTTCCAGATCTGATAAAAGGCTCAATCATTGGTGCTTTTTGGTGCAAAAAAGTCAAACTGCCCTCTGTCGTACGAATGGCTACTATGATGAACTTCATTCGCACGAATGGCTCCTACCATTCGCACGAATAGATCAAGTCTCCCGCTCATTTGTTCAAGCTTCCAATCGCACGAATAGAAAATTCCATTCGCACGAATAGAAAATTCCAATCGCACGAATAGAAAATTCCATTCGCACGAATAGAAATCGCACGAATAGAAAATTCCATTCGCACGAATAGAACCCATTCGCACGAATAGAACCCATTCGCACGAATAGAACCCATTCGCACAAATCTCTTCTGAATTTTGTTTAAGTGTCGAAAAAATTCGTTTTTTACCATGTCGGACTTAGCCTTTGTTGCCAGTCAGAACAGTAAAATCCAAAACTTGTTATTAATCGATAATGAAGCTGGAAATGCTAACAAGGCTCCAAAACTCATGACAATGGACGAATATCATCACTGGAAAAACAGGTTTGAGATACACATTAATGGAGTTGATACAAACTTATGGATGATGATAGAGAATGGATATCAGAAAGTGTTGAGTGAGGATGGAACTCCTGTTTTGCTTTCCCTTTTAAGCGAACAACAAAGAAAAGATTATGACTTAGAAAAGAAGGCATATGCTATCCTATCTCAGGCCATATCAAGAGAAATATTTCATCAATTCAGGCAGTTTACATCTTCAAAATCTCTGTGGGTTGCCTTAGAACAACGTCACGAAGGAAATGCTTCGTTGAAAGCTATCAATGCTAAGGCCATTAAGAAGGAATTTGATAATTTCATGTATATTGGGAATGAGTCCTTAGATGATCTATTTGAGAGATTCTATCACTTGATGAGTGAATTGCATGCCCATGAGATCAAAACAACGAAAGAAGAAAAGGTTCAATGCATGGCAGATGCGCTACCACCAAAATGGGATTCATTCTTGATGGTTCTCAAACAGAACAATACTCTTGAAACCATTGATATCAATGAATTTCTTCAGAAATTAAGAGAACAAGAGGTGTTGAATAAGTGGAAGCTAAAGAGAGGCGTACAAGCTCAGGATCCTTCATTGTACTATTCTACATCAACTCAACAAAATGTTCCTTTGCAGACTGCGTTTGTATCAAACATGTCAAATGTTTCAGCCAGCCAGTCTTCAACAGCTCATGCTTCAGTTTCATCAAGCTCGGTTCCACAGCTGGGAAATACTGCTAGTACTCCTCCACCAAGCCCCATTAAATTGCAAACAGACAACTTCGACAAGGTTACTATCGAAGTGGCCAAGGAACACATGGCACTGTTGTCTACCGTTGTCAATTCATATGACAGTCTTGTTGCTGGACAGGTTGGAAACAGTCATCTGACAGCAGAAGACTATGCTCAGATTGATAAGGATGAAATGGATCGAATTGATATAATGTGGGCTCTTGCAAGTGCAGTCAGAAGAGCGAGAGATTATGTAAAAAGGACAGGAAAAACTCTCGAAGGGAACAAAGACACTACTTATGGTTTTGATCTGTCTGCTGTTGTTTGTTTTAACTGTGGTGAGAAAGGGCATTTTGCTAGGCAATGTGAAAAGCCTAAACAGACTGGAAACCGCAACCCTTTCAACAACCGTCAAAGCCAACCGAAGCAACAAACTCAAAATACAGAAACAAACCTTGTTCCAGTTACTCTTGCACAAGATAAGGGCACTTCAAGTGGAACAAAAGCTATGGTTGTTCAAACAGATGAGACTGTTGATTGGTCTTTTAAATTTGGAACTGATGGCAGTTCAGGGGATAGAGCTTACATGGCAAAGGCTGTAGAAGTCAATGAAGAATCAGATTCTGATGCTGAGAGAGAGATTGCTTCAGAAAGTTCATCAGCTGAAGACGACACATCTTCAAACAGTTCTGGCTTCACAGCTGAGACTGAAGATAAATCATCTGTTGTCTCTTCAAGTCAATCGACAGCTGATGTGGATGATAACAATTCCTCTTCTGAATCTACCTGTAGCTGTGCTTTTATGGTAAAAACATCCACAGGCATTCAGGTAAATTCTGACAGTTTTGAAAGTGAGTCTGAATCTCAACCGTGTTTAATTTGTGATGAACTTGAGAAGAAAGTTGGGACACTTAAAAGTCACAACACAGACTTAATTACTGATTTAACTGCTTGTCTTGAAGCAAACCGTGTTTTAAAGGGAAACGAACTTGCCTTCAAAAACAAAATTGATCTTTTAAATAGGCAAGTTCATGAATTAGAAATCTGTGTTATCAAAAAACAAAATGCCATCACTTTTTATTTAAACACGATTGATGAAACAAAGAAAAAGCTGGCGCTTGTCGAATGTGATTATGAAACTTTAAATCAAAAGCTGAAAAGTTATTCAAATTCTTCTTACCTTCTTGATTACATGATTTCACGTCGTCCAGGAAAGAAAAATGCTGGGATGGGGTATAAAAATTGTCCTCCACCGGTGTTGAATACTATGGTAAACACACCGGATGATAACCCAATCAATGACTTTAAGGTCAAAACGCCACTTGTCGTTGATCCAACCGAAAACAAAATTCCTCAACCAAAGGTTAACGATAATGGTGCTTCGACCTTGAAGTCCCAGTGTGTTGATGGAATGGTAGAAGAGTGGGATGAAGACGACGATGAGTGCCCTACTCGTGGTTTGGGACACAAAAGCTCGTCTGCTCCACAGAATGACAGCATTGGTATTTCAAAATCTGCTTCTAAAGATGTTTTTAAAATTAAACAAACCAATTGCCGTCCATCTTATCCCACTACTTCTGATCAGAAGAGTCAAGTAACCAAAGCCTCAATCAAAAAGGTTAATTTTGTTAAAGCTGGAGAGTCTGTTCAATCAAACAAGTCACTCTCTTCAGCTGAACAAAAAGAAGCTAAGGCTGGTGGTTCAAAAACTCACCAAAGTGAAAATCAATACAGATCTCCGAGGTTGGTTGAGCGGAGATACTGTTTTGAGTGCGGTACAAAAGGACACGTTGTTGTCAACTGTCCTTATCTTCAGAAGCCAAGTAAAAGAGTTAACCATTTTCCAGAAAATAAACAAAAGTTTTTAAAGTCAAAATCTAACTCTTTTACCCAACAACAAGTGCATCAAAAGAAAGTTAAAAAAAAGATGCATGACTTGTTGGTCTCTGTTTCGAGTTCCACACCTGTACAAATCGTTAAGCAATCCACTGTTTACCACAAACAGTCGTTGCACAACCAACATGTGTGGAAAGCAAAATCAGATGATGCTTCTGACGACTGTACTTCAAAGTCAAATGGTTGTTCCAAAAGTCCACAAGGACAGTGGATGGATTGTACTGTTGTAGATGAGTCTGGGAAACCCAAGACCGTAAAGGCTTGGGTTCCTAACCTAAACTAATTACTTTCTTTCTTGTGCAGGTTGTCCTTTACAATCCTATTAGCAATAATTGGATTGTTGATAGTGGGGCATCCAGGCACATGACTCTTTCATTTTAATCAATTACGTTCCTGTATATATTTTCTTTCTTGCGTTTATTAAAAATCTCAAAAACTCAAAAAGATTTTTCATTTTAAGATTTTATGGGGAGAAAATGTCAGTAAGAAAATGATCTCTCGCTGAGAAAAATGATAGTACACAGACGCTAGTTATCTGAGACTCCAAAAAGATTTCTATATTGTGAACAGTTATTTGTGTACAGTTTGTTATTAAAAAAAAAAAAAAAAGAATTCCCATTTTTGTACAGTCTAAAACCCAAAAACATCTGAAAAACTCCAAAATGAGAAATCGTATCCAACCTTTGGGAAGTGATGGCACACTAACCATATGTATGAAGCACATTGCATTTAATGTCATAGTGAATTGTCACACCAAGTCGACATGTGATGCATTGATAGACTTATCTTACTGAATCTCGACCATTGATGATCAATCTATACCATATTAGATATTGTCTTGTGAGTCACATAATGGTGAAAGGAATGACGAAAATCAACAATAGAAACTGAAGGTGTTTCTCATTCTGTGCACACCAGTTATCATCGGTTTAATGAGATATCAGAAAGTAGTTATAAAATTAAAAATTAGATTCCGAAGTCGTATACGTGCCATATTGCCTTGTAAATACCTGGCTGAAGCCGTCCATGCGATTAAGAATAAAATAAAAGTATGAATTCGAATCCGTATATGTGCCATATTACCGGGTTGCAGCCTGGTTGAAGCCATCCATGGGATAAGATGAACACAAACACCGTTAGCTGTATACGTGCCATATTGCCTTGTAAATACCTGGCTGAAGCCGTCCATGAGCTGATGGCTGTCACTGTGAATACTAAAAAAAAAAAAAAAAAAAAAAAATTGGTGTAGTAAAGAAGTAATAGGGAATAACTGAGATCTCATGAACTTATGATGTCTGGTTAAGTAAGTTGTGCTGATTTGAAACATTAACATGTTTTGAAAAGTAATTCAAGTCAATTCTTAACTAGTGTGGGACACACAGATAATGGACTTAATCCTTCAAGATCATCTTGTAAGTGTTGAGAAAAGGTCTGCATAAGTTTAAGATGGACAAACATATCAATGATCGCATTTTGACTAAGTGTACTTAAAGCTCAGATAATTTGCAATGTTGCTGATTGCTATGAGTTTAGTACTGATCCTATGTTCGGATCTTTCTCACAAAAAGATGTGTAAATACCATTGTATAGTTGTATCTACAAAATTCAAAATGTCTCAGATCATTAGTCACTAAGTCTGTATGATTTCTCATAAGGATCATTCTTACTAAGACATGCGTGTATATATCTTGTTGATATTATTTTCAGCATTACATATTCAAGAATCCAAAAAGATTTTACTTTTCCTGAATTTTAGATTATCTGATAAGACTCGAACGACTGTCTG
The DNA here is from genome assembly GCA_023525975.1 of Smallanthus sonchifolius. Taxonomy (NCBI): domain Eukaryota; kingdom Viridiplantae; phylum Streptophyta; class Magnoliopsida; order Asterales; family Asteraceae; genus Smallanthus; species Smallanthus sonchifolius. The sequence continues at coordinate 21,615,267 of CM042030.1, read as the reverse complement.
AAAATCAAAATTTGAAAACCGCTTGACTTCCTGATTGATCAAATCGTTCCTTTACTTCATAAACTATTCCAAAACTTCATAATTGATCCCTCACTTCATAATTAAATGTAAATTACTTCATAATCAAATTGTTGTCAAGACCGATGTGGTCGGATACCCCATTTAACTTGAAAAGTTTAATTTGCATAAGGGGATTGTCCCATTCGTACGAATGGATGAGCAAAATGGCTCACTCGTACGAATGGATGAGGAGAATAGCTCATTCACACGAATGGACTGACCAGAATGGTCCACTCGTACGAATGAGTGACAGAATGAATCAAGTCTAGCTCATTCGCACGAATGGACTGACCAGAATGGTCCATTCGTACGAATGAACCAGCCCATCCTATAAAAAGGCCATTCATTCGCATTCTCAGTCTCATTCGCACAAAACAGAAATCGCATTCGCACGTCTGTTTCATCCAATTCTGATTTTGAACAAAACTCCGTCAAATCACCGATCTAATCTTTCGATTTCATTTTACAGGTATAACCCCACAAGTATTCATCAAGTGTATACCGATTCGTGGACGTTCGACTAGATTTAGTGCTCAAAACCGAAAACAAAACCTAAAAAACGTAAAAAGTGACTTAATAAACCGATTAAAATGCTAAATACCGGTTGAAAACCATAATCGAGTGTTTTGGTGTCTTTTTCGGCAAATCTTTTCGTGTCTTGGTTGATTTTTGGACAATTTGGATCGCGACCCATCTGTCGTATGAATGGACACACTCTTCATGTTCATTCGTACGAATGAGAACTCATTCACACGAATGAGCACTCATTCACATGAATGAACACTCATTCGTACGAATGAAAACTCATTCACACGAATGAAACTCATTCGCACGAATGAATACTCATTCATATGAATGAAACTTATTCGCACGAATGAATAGGCAGAATGATCCATTCGCACGAATGAACCAACTTTTAGGGTTCATTCGTACAAAGGGAAAATGGTCCAAAAGTTCATATTTCCAAAATCTTGCATGTACTGATCTGATGTGCTTCATGTTTTTGTGTTTGAAGACTGATCGTTATGGCGAACAGAGCTCCAGTTGTTCTTAAGGCTTCCATTAAAAGCAACATATGTGCGTACATGATTCCTACATCAAAGAATGCACGACCGTTTGTCGGCATGATCGAATTTCTGTCTAGATCAAGGATTGCTCATGCTATATCCTATCACTGCACTCCATATATGTTGCACCAAAGGGAGTTCTGGGCCTCTGCCGAGATTGACTGCGAGGTATCTCCACCGGTCATACGTGGGAAGATCGCAGGTCAAGATGTGGTTGTATCGGCAGCTCACATTCGCCGATTGTGTCAATTCGGTGATCATCCTGAAGATCCAGTGACACTGGATAAATATCTGGTCCGCGGATGCTTCATGAGAATAAAGTACGACGGGAATGTTGCCGAAGGAGTTTTAAATAAAGCTAACCTCTGTCCGCAGTACAAGTATCTAGGACATGTTCTTCTACATTGCCTCGGTTCCCGTCGTGGCGGATTTGATGATATGCGTGAAACAATTCAGAGCGCATTCGTTGCATTGGTGTTGAACATTCCGTTCAACTTTTTCGAGATGGTGTTCACACATCTTAAGGAAAACATCTATCTAAAAGGGGACAATGCGTATCTTATGTACCCCAGATTCTTACAGATGATAATAGATGACCAACTTCCTCTTCTGCCAAGGTCAGACATCGACATGATCAAGCTAGAACACATGACGGATGTCACTCTCAACAGGGTACAGACCTACAGGGGAAGACCAACAAAGCCACCTCACAAAAGACTTATTGGACATCTGGAAAATCCAGATTATGTGGCACCAACAAACAGAAAATGGCGTCATGATAACAGTGATTCTGACAGGGAGGATATTGTTGTACCTCCAGCTGACAACCAAGATGATGACGACCAAGATGGTCAGGGAGATGGTGGCAATGCTCCTAATGTTCCATCTACCGCTGTCACCACCCACACTGTTGCTGCTATAGATTCTTCCCTTCCAACTAACCCAGAAGACGTTAACCTGGACACCGTCCTGTTTACTGATTCTGAGGACACTGAAAACGAATTTGTAATCAGTCAACAAGGGGCAAGATTGGTCGCAACAAAATGAAAAAGGGGAGCAGATCAAGGAAGCTCAAGGGTTGATGATGACGTCAGGGATGCTGACTTTGTCCCTGACTGTCCACAAGTATCTGCTGCTCCTTCTTCCCAATCTACCCCAGTCAAGAAAGGAAGAGTAAAGAGAATGGCCAAACGCCAAAAGTTTAAACTTGTCAGAAGGACGGAGAGCACCTCTGCTACTACAGCAACTGCCACCAGGTCTGAGGCTCCAATGTCAACATCTATGCCTCAGACACAAACTGTGCCTCCTCCCATCTACACGACTGCTCCTACATCACAGCCATCAACTATTCGAGCTGAATCTTCAATGTCACTGCCGACTGTCTCTCTACACGACCAGATCAGTACTTTAAACAGTTTGGTACTTCGTTTACTGGCTCAGAATGAAGAGCAATCAAAACGTATTGACCAACAGGGCTCGCAGATCAGTCAGTTGACTCTGCAAAATACTGAACAAGCCCAAGCCATCACAAGTCTTTCCACTAGATGCAATGATCAACAAGCCCTCCTTCTCACTGCTACAAACCAGAATCAACAGTTGTCTACAACTGTTAATACACATGCTCAGAGGATACAAAGGATTGAGGAGGAAAATAAGAGACTGTTGAAAGACTTAGAAAGCAAAAGAGACCCGACACCCAGAATTGAGGGTGCTCGCAAAGATGGTGATGATGGTGATGATGGTGACGATGATGATGATGATGATGATGACGAGGATGATGATGGTGACGATGATGATATTAATGACAAAGATAAGGATGATGGTTCCAATGCTGGTGCTGCATCAAGTGCTTCAAAGATAGCAGAAGCAGAGGCACGCACAAAGCAAAAATCAGACAAATCAGAAGGCCCATCATCAGATACACAAAAGGGCACTGAAGGTTGATAGTTTTTGTTTTAAGTGTTTTAAGTTGTCGTATTGTAAATATTAGATTATTATGTAAATAATTTCAGTTTTATTTTGATTAAATCAATGAAACTTCAAATTCTCACATGTTTATTCTTTGTTTGTTTATGAAAATAGTTTTGGATGTGATGCCTCTCAAGCAACAACCTTCAAAGTTAACTTATGTGCTTGACATGCAAAGGATCATCCAACATTCAGTTATTTATGACAAAGAGGAAGGGGAAATCGTACACTGCTTGTCAAAAGAACAGATTGCCGAGCTATTTCAAATGAATCCCGACGAAGTCATTACTGAAGAGGCATCTGTTCCAACAACTGATTATCCCTCTTCTAACGAACTAGAAGACGTTGATGAGGTTGAAGTCGAAGACATCACTGATCAAGAATATCCAAAGTACACATCAGTAGATGGTGATGATCTTCCCTCCTTCGTGGACTTATTCACTCAGCAGTCCAACGAGGAGGTCAACCGCATTATCGACAACAAACAGGATGAAGCCGGTCCCTCCACTATTGACATTGACGAGCTGAATGAACGTAAAAGTCAGTGGATGGAATACATGGCCGAATTAAAGAAGAACTCAAAGCCCTCTCCTCCAACCAAGTACACTAAAGTTTATCGACTCAAAGGACACAAGTCTGATGGTCGTATAATCAGTTGGGCATACTTCAACGACTTAAGCTGCTATGCTATAAAAAGAGAGAAGGGCATAAAATATTTCAGGTACCCTCATGATTTCAAGACGCTGCCCGCATTTGAAGTAAATCAATTGGCGCGTCTAAAGCTTCTATACAGCGAATCTTCCGGTCTATCCGAATGGTTTGAACGTCAATTACAATACGAATACCGGAAGAAGTGGGTGAACTTCAAGCCACAAATGCCTACACGTTACATTCATAAGGAAAAGGTTCATCCAGTCACCAAGAAGCCCCTAATTGTCTTAAAGTGGAAGCCTCCAACGATCATGAAGAAGATTCCTTTAAGGAAAATGATCCAGGACTTCTCAGATCAGTTCAAATGGTGGTACTATGATGGGCGTACTGGTGAAGCTGTTATAGTGCTTTGTAAAGAAGGGTCATGGGAGACCATCAGGGTCTTTGATCCCTTATGGCTGACCAACTTGTCTGAACAAGATGTTACAACTTTATACAAGTGTCAGCCGTTTTTTGAAGTTGCAGATATAGACCAGGCGTTGCAGTATGTGAAAGTGATACGTATATGCTTTGCTTTTGACATACACGCCGGGGTCAACTGGAAAACTCGTACAAAAGAGATGTTGAAGACCAACTAATGTTAGTTAGGTCATTTTGAAGGGATCTAGGTCCAAGGGGGAGTATGTAGATGCATAATATGTCCCTAATCCCTTGTAATATGTATTTCATCTATGTTTAATGTAATTATTTGATGTATTAATGAAATTACATGTTTATCCTTAATGTTTACTCATATATGACGACTGTGTATTAAATGATCTGATAAATATCGATAACGTTGATCAATCGTGCTATTGAAAGGCCCATTCGCACGAATGGATCATGAGAATGATCCATTCGCGCGAATAGATCATGAGAATGATTCATTCGCTAGAATAAGTCATGAGAATGATTCATTCGTACGAATGAACCATTCTAATGATTCATTCTTACGAATGAACCATTCTACTGATTCATTCGCACGAATGAGTCCATTCACATGGCTCATTCGTATGAATGGCCTCTGCACTATATACATAACTTTCACTTCATGAGCACACATATACAACACATATACACATAGAGAGACTGACCAGAGCAGAACCAACAGAACACACACAAACTCTTTGCACCCGCATTGTCGAATCTCTGATTGAGAGTTTCCAGGTCTTGTATCCAACTTCTCTACACCAAAGGGTCGATAGAAACCTTCGTTTCGAAGTCTAATCCGCTCATTTCTCTCGACCCGATCAGTGTCATAGATTGGATTGCCAATCAAATCGGATTCCGCACGATTTGGTTCGGTTAATGTGTTGAATCATTGGATCAAGGTAGATCCGATCCAACAATATATATAAAAGAGAAAGATAAGATAAATGAATCTGGGTATACTACTCAGATATGTATGGTATGGTAATCACCATACTAATACTAGAAAGAAATCTTGTAACTAGGGGTGAGCTTTTTAAAAAACCCGGCCCAATTTCAGAAAGCCCGACCCGTTACCCGATTTCTAGAAATTCAAGACCCAAGGACCGGCCCTACTGTTATATACGGGTAATCGGTCTTTACGGGTTCGGGTTTTTCATAAAGCCCGACATTTCCTTCTCCAACGTCTTGATATCTGCCCCAAATCAAATTCGAATTTGTTCTGTAGATGATGATTTCGCTGCATTGATCTGTACATCGGACCATAAACACTTCCTTAGATGATGATTTCGCCATCAAGGAAGATTCATAAAGGAATAAAGCAGTCATCAAGGAAGCTTGCAAAGAACACGAAAGTAATTTCATTCTGCAATTTCATTAGAATGCATATCTGTTGTTATTCTGCAATTTCATTGCAAAGGAGCTTCTATTGTATGTACAATATAATTATGTGAGTTGATTGAATTGGTTATATTGAAATGGAAGTATGCATACCAACTGCTCGATAAAATGTATATGAGAATTGCATATGAACTGCTCCATTATAATGTCCATGGATAGCTTAATTGTCCTTCATAGAGTGTTTAAATGGTTATGGATTGCTTTGTTATTTGCTTTGCTCCATTAAGTATGCATACAAAAGCTTAGTACCTTCAAACTTCTCAATGCTTTGATACCCATATCCATGAGCTTTTCTGTTTGAGGTTATAATGATCAAATGAGATAATTAGGTGTAATAAAAGTAGTTGCAGAAAACATAGTATTTGGATGAGCTTTTTCTGTTTGAGGTTATAGTGATCAAATATCTTTGTGAATTGTTATTAGTTTTGACTTTTGTTATTATATTTTGTACCTAGTTGTAAATGTCATATAGTCTAGAAGGTATCTATATGTGGTATCAAACTCTACGCATAGAAGCCCAATGTAACCCTATTATACGTACAATCAATATACACAAACCTTTTTCGTCTAATACGCCTTGCAAACTTGACTACCTAGATTTGACCCGTAAATAGAAAGAAATTCTAGTAAGTAATTCATGAAGTAGAAAATAATTCAACCTAACCTAAGAAAGAAATTCAAAAGTATTAATTGAACCACACAAAACAATGAAATAAAAACATAAAAAACCGTCTTCCTATTTTCCATATTCATCCGCACCCACTAGTTAATCGAGCTCATTTGGGTATGTGACTCGGCTCAAGGCTATCAACAATTTCATTAGTTTGAATCTTTTATGTCATACTGTTCAAAAGCTTTCCCTCAAGTAATAGTGCCACATAAGATCAGTTAGTATGCATGTAGCAGACTAGCAGACCACGTTCTTTAAAATTATGTTCGGGCTTTTCAAATGAGTTCGGGTTTGACGGGCTTTACCCGGGTCCGAACCCGAGACCGAAATCACCTATTTATGAAAACCGAATTAAAACCAAGGTAATCCAATACAGTCCGAGTTAGGGCTTTTTTCGGGTCGGGCTTCGGGTGTATTCGGGTCTATTCGGGTTTACCCGAATATTGCTCACCCCTACTTGTAACAATACAAGTATAAGTAAGAAATCTTGGGAGTAGTAGTCTTATGGGCTGTGCCATTTCACAAGCATCAGAAAAAGAAAGAGTCCTATTATTTAGGACATAAAGGAAAGAATAAGAAAGTAAAGAAAAGACTTATGAAACTGTTTTAAATACTGGATTTCTATTCGATAAAATATAAAAATAGAACTCACCAGCGTAAGCTGACCGGTTTTAGCTTGTGTATCAGGTTAAGCACCGATGAGATAAGGAAGGATTTTAACAGATGAAGGCTACTTGAATCGAGAAGACTGACATCCAAATTAGAGATAATTATAAACAAATATTATATATTTCCTTTATTTGTTTGTACGTTATATTTTCGCTACAATAAAAAGAAATCATTTCCATTATTAAACTGTGACGCCAAAGAGTAAATCCAACATACGAAGCAACCCGGGAGTCGGGGCGTCTCAAGTTGGTATCAGAGCCCATAGTTTAAGAGATTCAGATATCTCTAAATGTCTTGACTTAAACTGAAAGGAAATTCTTAGCAGCAGATGTCAGTACAAGTAGCCTACATCTTAAATATAAGATAGGATTCAAGTCCACTCCAGTTATTTTGGGAAGGGAATATTTGGAAATCTAAAGTAAAGCAAGCTATTAATTAAAATTGGCCACTGTCATTAATAATTTGCATTACCAGTAGAATTCTGAACTATTGCCTGACTTAAATAACGATATTCTTTCAGATGCTCCTTAAATGGTTGGTATATGAGGACGAGGTAGAGGACGTGGTAGAGGCCGATGCCGACCACCTATTCGTAGGCAACAATTTGAAGAATATTCTGAACATGCATCCCATGTTGAGTCAGAACATGAAGAACATAAGTCACATATCAATAATGAACTTGAACTATTTACCCTAGAACCTACAATAAGAGAGGCGATATCCGAAGAGGTAGGATTGGTATTACAAGCCCCCTACCCAATGCTTTGTCTAAAGCATTACAAGATTCCAAGAATGAATTAAAAGAGTTACTAAAGGAAGGAAACCCTAGAGATCATCCAAATAGGGGTAGAAGAAGGTATTATGAGTCAGATAGTGACTCATATGTCAGGCTCAGATACGGGTGCAATTACAAGGCATTTAAAGACTACGATCTACCTAAACTTGATGGTAGGAAGAATACCATTACTACCTAATAAAAAGAAAACAAGAATAGAGGAAATAGATGACTGCAAGAAATGCGGAAAGAAGCACTTTGGGGAATGTAAAGCAGGATCCAACTTATGTTATAAGTGTGGAAAGTTGGGACATTTTTTCTTTAATTGCCCAACTATCAAATGCCAAACTTGTGGAAAGATGGGACATTCTTCCAAAGATTGTAGACAGACCATTGCCGAAGGGTCTGGAAAAGATAAAGAAAGGGAAGCCGAAAACGCAAAAGCAAAGACAAGAGCTTATGCTCTTACACAAGAAGAGGCAAAGAATAATCATGACGTTGTGTCAGGTATGTTCTGAATCAATGATGTTAATGCGTCTATTCTATTTGATTCTGGAGCAAATCGAAGTTTCATAAGTACGTCATTAAGTCTAAAGTTGAAGAGCCCAATAAGAAAAGTAGATGAAACGTTTAAGGTGGAGACTTTCATTGGCAAGTCCACAACAATTATAGAAGCAATTAATGATTGCTTAATAGAGCTTGAAGGTTATAGATTTCCAGCTAAGTTATTCATCATTGTGTTTTACGTTTTATATTAATTTTGTATTATTTTTGTCACTGGTTTTTATGTATTATATATAACACAATGATCAAAAAATATTTGACACAATGACCTGACATTAGATACAATGACCTGATATTAGAAAAATATTTGATATTAGACACATTGATAAAAAAAATATTTGACACAATGACTTGACATTAGACACAATAACCTGATATTAGACACAATGACGAGCAAATTACACAATGAGCTAGAAAACATAATTTTTTTTGTTTTGTAAATAACGACACTATACTCGTTTTAAAGATAAAACAATGCTCGTTTTCGCCATTGTGTTTTACGTTTTAGATTAACTTCGTGTTATTTTTGTCATTATTTTTTACGTATTATATATAACACAGTGATAAAAAATATTTGACACAATGAATTAACATTAGACACAATGACCTGACATTAGAAAAATATTTGATATTAGACATAATGATAAACAATATTTGACATTATGACTTAACATTAGACACAATTACCAGACATTAGACACAATGACGAGCAAATTACACAATGAGTTGGAAAACGTAATATTTTTTTGCGTTTTTGTATATAACGACGCTATACTCGTTTTAAAGATAAAAAAGCGCTCGTTTTCGATATTGTGTTTTACGTTTTAGATAATTTCGTGTTATTTTTGTCATTGTTTTTATGTATTATATATAACACAGTGATAAAAAATATTTGACACAATGGATTGACATTAGACACAATGACCTGAAATTAGAAAAATAATTGACAGTAGACACAATGTTGAAAAATATTTGACACAATGACTTGACATTAGACACAATGACATGAAATTAGACACAATGACGAGCAAATTACACAATGGGCTGGAAAACATAATTTTTTTTGTTTTTTATATAACGACACTATACTCGTTTTAAAGATAAAAAACGCTCGTTTTCGATATTATGTTTTACATTTTAGTTAATTTCGTGTTATTTTTGTCATTGTTTTTTATGTATTATATATAACACAGTGATGTAAACTATTTGACATAATAAATTAACATTATATACAATGACCTGGCATTAGAAAAATATTTGACATTAGACATAATGTTGAAAAATATTTGACACAATAACTTGATATTAGACACAATAACCTGACACTTGACACAATGACGAGCAAATTACATAATGAGCTGGAAAACATATTTTTTTTCGTTTTTGTATATAACGACACTATACTCGTTTTAAAAATAAAAAAACGATCGTTTTTATGGTGTCTAATATCAGGTCTGGTCATTGTGTCAAATATTTTTCATCATTGTATGATATGTATTCATCATTGTGTTTTACGTTTTACATAATTTCGTGTTATTTTTATCACTACTTTTTATGTATTATATATAATAAAGTTATAGAAAATATTTGACACAATGACCTAATATTAGACACAATGACCTGACAATAGAAAAATATTTGACATTAAACACAATGATAAAAATATTTGACACAATGACTTGATATTAGACACAAACCTTACATTAGATACAATGACGAACAATAATCACAATGAGCTAGAAAACGTAATTTTTTTTTGTTTTTTGTATATAGCGATATTATACTCGTTTTAAAGATAAAAAACGTTCGTTTTTATGGTGTAATTTAAAAAAAAAATAATGTCCTATGTAAAAGATATGAACGTTTAAAAAAAGGGGAACTTGATAAAATGTCAACAAAAGTGGCCATTACTAAAATACCATTCCAACAATTTTTTCTTCTACAATTTGATAACAACCATTAAATCCTTCTCAATTTGATCTACAATTTGATCTATGGCTCTAAATCATTTTCACCCTTTTTAGTTTCAAAAAACCCTTTTTATTTGAACTTTTTCCTTGTTCATAAAACATTTTTATAAATTTAAAATTTCTTTCATTCTTTTTATAAAACATTTTTAAAAAATAACTATATAACGTTTTCTATAATTTGTATTAAAAAACTATGTAATATGTCATAAATCTATCCTATATAATAAATAAAGGTTTTTCATGCTATGTGTCTCCTCCATATTAATTCTCATCATTTTTTTCCCGCCTCTCTCTTATTAAATACAACTCTATATTTTAATAATAATATATTTTTAAAGAAAATACTAATCTTTATATTAATAAATCTCCTAACATATTTTGATAATACGTGTTAACAGATTATATTGTATTCCACGGGTTTATTCAACCCGTGTAATACATGAGATTTTAACCTAGTATGTAATACGTAAATCTTTATTACTAAGTATATAACATTGTATTTATTCAACTCGTGTAATACACCGGGGGTTCTAACCTAGTATGTATATATATATAATGGAACAAGATAATAAAATAGTTATCGAGACAGATGAATGGTATCGGTTGGACTCAATAGTTATTTATGAAGTAATTATTATAATTATTAACTGGATTAATAATACGGGCGCATAAAATATGTTTAGAACATATTAATAATTACAAGTTATTTTAATTATAACTATAATCATACTGGATATAATTTTAAGAAACTAACTAATGATTAGTTAACAGTTAATATAGACGGGATCGATGAATGTAATTATATGATATTACATGGACCAAAGTTGTAATTAGGGAATCCCTAAACCCTAACCTGGAGAGGAAGTTAGGAGGCTATAAATAAGGGATTAAAGGTGGAGATTTAGAGAAAATTAATCTAGTCTTGTAAAAGTTGCAAAACCCTAATACCATCACCCTTTCTTGTGCCGCCACCTAGCCGCCGTCGGTCTTCCCGTCGCCGGCCACCACGCCGTCATGAGGCCTCATTACACTGCCCTTTGCACCACCGTAAGGCCGCCACTCCACCGCCGTTAACCACCGCCATAACCTTCGGTTGTTCCAATCTGATCTGATTCTGTCAGTTTGTGAGTGTGATTACTCTGGTGCTGTCATGTTTCAGTTTCACGGGTGTTTTACAGGTAGATCTGAAGGAGTTCATATTTGCGGGTGATTCGAGGTGAATCTGAAAGAGTTCAGATTTGCGGGCTCTTTGGTGATTGGATCTGAAGGAGTTCGGATACGTTGAGTTTCGTTTAACTAGATCTAGCGACTTGAATCGTTGATGTCAAAGTGTTGAGCTTGACCAGTCAGCTGGTTTCGCGAAAGGTATAATTGTCTAACCCCATATGGTTGTGTTTGTTTTCTTTATGGTTTGCATCTGGACTCTAGTGGGGAGTCTAGGGTTTTGGCCTAGACTGGTTTGTACAATTTATTTATTCCGTTGCGTTGCTCAAAATTGTTTTGAAACCCTGTACGAAACCCCAATAAGATATACGATGACGAGGTACAATAAGGATTGATGAACCCACTTACTTATGAGGAAGCCGCTATCGACGATTACCTATGATCCAGCTGAGGTAATCTTTTTTTTATTACGAGTATCGACCACTATGTATTTTTTGTAATGTGTTTCAATTTATGGTTTTTAATTTTTAAAATACTTAATAAAAACTCAAAGTTTATTTTGTTTTATTTGTATTTTATTAAATAAATTAGAAAAAAGTTTATTTAAAAATTCAACCTAAACTGGTTTGGTCTCAACCCGCTGTTGGCCCAACCCAAACCTTCGTATAGGGCCGGTTTATACCATTGCTTAAATCGTGTTCAACCCGAACTAGTTTGACCTTCAACCCAGTTTTGACCGTCTTTGACCAACTCGCATCGGATCGTATCCCGACCTTGTTTGTAAATAAACAAAAAACCCGGTTTGCACACCTCTAGTAAAGAGGTTCATTTGAATTTAATTTATACATGTGTATTATCGGGGTCTACATTAGAATGGTTCATTTTTATGAAATCAAAACGAGGTCAACTAAGCCATCCTTCTTGGCTGTAACCACCACCTCCCCCATCATCTATCGCCACCCGTCACTCCCAGCATCGTTTCTACCGCAGCTGACACCATTAGCACTTCCATCACCGGTCGACACCACCTCGTCGTTGTCGTCACCACCACCATGGAGACCATATTGATGTCATAACCACAATCTTCATCACCACCACCACCACCACTAGGGGGTATATTGTCCCGAACGAGATCAAGCGGCCCCATTGATTTTAAACTTTATATACCGGTGTTTGTTATTGTGACTTACGTAAGACGTGTTGGGTATAATTTTGAGACTGATGCTGTCAATCGAAATTACAGTATCGAAACTACTAGTTTCGGTTGAACTTTTGTTCAATTTCGGTTGAACTTTTGTTCAATCGAAACTAGGTAGTTTCGATACCTGTTTTTCAGGCCCATTGGGCGGTGGCTTGGAAAATAAGGCACATGTGCTTGGCCTCCTATATATAGCAGATTATGCCCTAGGAGTGAATGTGTGTCTGTAGAGGGAATCACCACCCCAGGGGGAGCTCACCCTGGGGTGAGACTAATTGTTAGTGTATGATCGAGCTTTTAATTTTCATATCAATCAAAGAATCATACGTTTTATGCTTTCAATTATCTGTTCTTTTCATTTTCATATGTTTCTGTTCGTGTATGTGATTCCCGCGCCCGTCTCTACCATTTCTGATTCGAGAGTGATACCGGATCCAGAGATTCCGCCTCTTGATCCGGACTGTTTGAAGATTTCTCCACAGATTTGTGTTTTTCGGATCTGTTCAGGACCTACAAGTGGTATCAGAGCCATGGTGGCTCTTATTGCTCTAGAATCTGCTCGAAAAACAGAGAAAAACCCGCCATTGAGACGTTAAACATGAAGAAATCGATGTGTAGCAGGTTCGTGACTGCTGTTCTACATTTCCACTTTCAAAATCTGAAGATGTAAGGCTTTTGAAGCATTTTTTCAGACCTGGATTGGGGGTATCGAAGTAGCTGAAGGTTGAAGATGGTCAATCGAAACTATGTGGCGGCTGAACATTTTCTATCGAAACTACTGGTGTTGCCCTAAATCAGAAGTAGAAGACATCGAAACTAGGCTGTCGAAACTAGGCTATCGAAACTACTAGTTTCGATTGAAAAATCTCTCTATCGAAACTTCTTGTTTCGATACTGCCTCTATCGAAACTAGCCTTGTTTCGACTGAAGTAGAGCCTATCGAAACTACAGGCAGAACTGTCCAAGTACTTTCCAAAAAAAAAAAAAAAAAAAAAAAAAAACGATCGGTTTTTTGGAAATTTTCTTGGATAAATTTTTTAACAGGATATTGCATAGAAGGAGGGGAGTTTTGGAAGAAAACTTGGAGACAGCTTTTTTCGGGTTTTCGAAAATTTCGTTTCTTCGGCAATATACACGATGTTCTGCCTGATTCAGCCATAAATCCTTTGATCAAAGTTCAAGTTTGGGCAGCGGGTAACAAAGTCAAGCATATTTGTGACAAACCGGATCATTAGTTGTTGATTACATGGTGATTCGATCCCTTATCTTTTGCCTAGAAATAGGAGGGTCTACACTTCAGGGGGAGAATTACCACGAAAGACTTCAAATTATCAGCAGAGTTATGAAGATGCAAGACAAAGTGAGCCTTTGCTTGAAATTGACCTTTTTTTAGGGGGAGAGAAGGCAAAAGTTGATCAAGTGTTCGAGAATGTCAAGAATCCTTGTAGAAAGATGGTTATTTACTGCTAAATACTTGGGATTCAAACCTTTATCATTTGCCTACAAGATAGGAGGGTCTACACTTGAGGGGGAGAATCACAACAAAAGGCATTGGATCATCAGTCAATCTATGAAGACGAAAGACAGAGTCGGACAAGAATTGATAGCATCAGTCTAGGGGGAGATTGTTGGGTATAATTTTGAGACTGATGCTGTCAATCGAAATTACAGTATCGAAACTACTAGTTTCGGTTGAACTTTTGTTCAATCGAAACTACTAGTTTCGGTTGAACTTTTGTTCAATCGAAACTACTAGTTTCGGTTGAGCATTTGTTCAATCGAAACTAGGTAGTTTCGATACCTGTTTTTCAGGCCCATTGGGCGGTGGCTTGGAAAACAAGGCACATGTGCTTGGCCTCCTATATATAGCAGATTATGCCCTAGGAGTGAGTGTGTGTCTGTAGAGGGAATCACCACCCCAGGGGGAGCTCACCCTGGGGTGAGACTAATTGTTAGTGTATGATCGAGCTTTTAATTTTCATATCAATCAAAGAATCATATGTTTTATGCTTTCAATTATCTGTTCTTTTCATTTTCATATGTTTCTGTTCGTGTATGTGATTCCCGCACCCGTCTCTACCATTTCTAATTTGAGAGTGTTACCGGATCCAGAGATTCCGCCTCTTGATCCGGACTGTTTGAAGATTTCTCCACAGATTTGTGTTTTTCGAATCTGTTCAGGACCTACAAGACGGGTTGATCACCCTTATATGTATGACCAATGAATGTTAAATGAAACCAAAGATGTGAATATATATTTATATGTATTTACAATGAATGATAAATGAAAGCAATTCAAGTGTTAAATGTGTATTTATATATGTATATATTTGTACTTATAAAGAATTAATGTTTATGCCTACTTGCTTTAAACTGGAACTCACCAGCATTAGCTGACTTTTAGTATGCACTTCAGGTAAGACGAAGAAAGGGCGTGCGAAGGCGTGAGGGCTTGTAAGTCCCCAAACCAGGCACCCTACAGTTGGTTCTCATAACTGGTTGTACTCTTTAAAAACGTCTAACTTTCATTTAATTAAAAAACGGAAGTCTTTCTCAAAATACTATTATCTTTAAACTCGTTAACTTTGATAACATTACCTGGAGAATGCATGCACACCAACCCGAGTAGCCCCGCTTCCAAGCCAAGATACCGCGTCCAACAGACTCACCTACAAAACAATCTAACGTACATACAAAGTCAGCTACACTGAGTGAGTTCTAATAGTTTAATTTAACAAAAGCCAACTCGTCTCATTTAATATTTATTTCCACTCAAGACCCTCTGGTCTTTAAAAAATCGTTTTATAAATTGTCCTCATATAGATAACCCTGTTACCTTACAATATCCCGGAGGATTCACCACCCTAGACTCAACCCACCACTTTAACTTAGTAAGTCTCTCTGACATAGAACGAATCTACTATTCTGATAACTCACAATTTACCATATATATTAACCGTACACTGGTTAACTCATCCAACCTCTAGACACCGACTTACATGTCCTAAAAAGGACTCTCATAAACCAATTGACTCAACAGTTGTACACAATGTACTTAGCCCGACACAACGGTCAATCTAACTCGACACACCACATTGATTCCATCTATTTATCACATCAATACCATCTCATACACAATTAATATAACTCATCACTTGCATGCAATTTAACACATATATAAGCACACAAATACATACCTCATCACTGTACCCTCGTCAGGGTTATCCCCATCGGGATACTCGTCTTAAGCTCAGCTCCACCCTTGTTACAGGGCCCCGCCGCTAAACATAGAGACACACTCGTCATCTATGATGACTACCCACCCACCACACGGTGACTATATCATCTACCATACAGTGACTGACACATCACACGACCCCGAAGGACACCGTCCTCCACATCACTATTAGCCGTATGCACGGACAACAATGCAGGCACACAAAGCAACACATATATACACATGACACTACCTGGACATGTACTACGACTCACCACCATTTACGGATCACTTACGTGTGTAATCCAACACATACTTAGATGTATCCTCATAACGTCTAGACACCTTACCCAACTTTTTCCGAATAATTAATTATACGACGCCCAAACACCATACTGAGTTCTAACCCGTATACACTATGGACACCCCATATACCCATGCTAACACGATACCCGTCGTGTCACGAGGACAATGACACAATACACACAACATCAAACACATGACGCTAAACGACATTCTAGCATTTACTTGACTCGTTAATGAACCACGTACGGGTTCCCCTGCTAACTCTCCTTATATAAACATCACATGTTTAACTAAATTCCCGACTCCTCCCGACTAACTCATAACATGACACACACAGATCCCACAACTTTTGTTCACCCATCCTAGGGATCCCATAACGACCCTTAGCTTAGTATTACATAACGGTCTCATAAAGCACTTCCGGTTTAAATCATAACTTGTAATATGTTTGTATGATAAAACATGTGAGTATGTACGATAGCCCCAAAACAGTAAAACGTTTAAAGAGGGGATTAGAAACTCACCAGTTACGCTGAGTCTTAGTCCTTGCTCTACAACTCGCCCGTCCATGCTCAAAACCCAAATCTGTCAAACGTATGATCACATGATCAGGATACGTATAAAACATACATTGGGTAACGTGTAACAATATAATAAAACCCTGAGTCCCATCTGCTTGTCAATCCATCTCCGTGAAACCCTAATCTCATGTCACCTTTGTACCGGGTCGTTCGTGACCCGGTTAGAACTTTTACACCCGGACCTAGGTTTCCATGCACATACGTTATCATGCACCCTATCCCCACGAGCACACACGTACTCGGATCGGGTTTCTTTCCCGCCTGGATGCCCTGCACGGTAAAATCCTAAACACGTAACATGTAGGCACCTGCGTCGGGTTTCCATGCATGCACGCCATGCAACAACCCTAGCCGAGCCTGCCGTTGCTAATGCACGTGTCCTCCTCATACTCTACCACCCCCGTCGTCTTTGCTTTCCTTGTCAGCAAAACCCTATCTGGTTACCACAAATCACCGCCACCATGCGCCACCATCGTGCACCATCGTGTACCATTACAACCTTCGCGCGCCACCACCGTGTCACCATGGCTCCCACCATGGCTTCCGACATAGCCACTCACCACTTTCCTCCCCGTCTAGTCCGTCGTTTCGGTCGAGAACACTCCCATGGCTCTCACCGTGCTCCTTTTCCTTTCTCCGAAGCCGCCGCCTTACACCGCCGCCTACATCTCCGCTTCGCTGTCATCGTCTCCTGCCACCTCTAAACCACCACCTCAGTCGGTCATCTCCCTCATCCGTGTACCTACCTTCGGCCGATATCAATAAACCTAACCCTAATCGGGTTTCCACTCTAAAAAACATGACAAAACACGTAAAAGGGCATGAACGACGATCACCTTGGCTTCGTTTGGAGTTCCTCGTCTGACACCGCCGTGAAACCTCCCTCTCCGGCGTTCCTCCGATTTGCCTCCGTGCCCTCTTCCTCTAGTTGCTGCCGTCGCAATCCCCCTAGGCCAGCCTAGGGTTTTCCGTTTAATTCGTATATATAAAGCTTCAAGGTTTACATCCGGTTCCTTGTGTTTCTTTTCTGCACGTTTCGACCCCGAACTATATTTTACACGACCACTCGTGTCCTTCCCGATAGTTGAACGCACCTTGTATTAAAATCTTACTCACTTCTCGTATCCAAATAGAGTTCGGGTTGTTCACCAACCCGCACCATAATCATATGAATTTTTGGGATGTTACAAGTCTACCCCACTTAAAAGAGGATTCGTCCTCGAATCCTACGTCGATACAGTTCAGGCCCACTTATCCCTCTGTTTTCAATCGTACCCCAAATCCATGTGTCCATCACACTCCTTTCTCTCATGCTCTGATCGCCATCTTGCGATGATTCATCAAACCCAATCCCATTGTCCTACTCACAAGGGTATTACTTTTGTCCTTCTTTAAGGATCTCCAGTAGCTTATGCAAAGCTACACTGGTATCCTCCAAATTTCTCTATCATAGTTCCTCTTTACTTCATTACTATGCGTTCAATACGTCCATTAAGTACTTACTTACACCCAACACTAGGGTCATTGTCATCAACTCTCGATGCTTCTCAAAGGCTCACTTTCCTCTGTCATGTCTATTCCAACAGCCAAACACTGGCTTTATTTGAATGCTCCACAGGAGCTCACATTAAGCTAGTCTTAGATTTACCAGCGTAGGCACCTCCTTCCCGGTCATTTATGTGCAATTCTGCACTTTCCCCTCTTGAGTTTTACTTTTCTCATTATTGCTCTACTATTAACATACGATCACCGACCGCATCTCATTTATCATGTGCGAACATGAAGTCCGTCTGCTCACAAGCTTCAACTATCTGTCGTCTCGTTCAGAGAGAACATCAACAATGCTCTTGTTCCTCGCATTAACTGAATCCTTCATATGGAACGTGTTCCATGAAGACCCTACGTCACCTCGTTAACTCCGTGCAGAAATCTTCAGCGTCATCACTTGGTTTCATCATAAATGTCTCTGGTCAAGCGTCCACGTAAACGCTTTCATCATCTACTTTCACAGCTCCGCCCATTGGCTTCGTGCTCCGAATTCCTGAGATATAAGCATAGGCATCTCATAAGAGCACCTCATCAATCATCTAGAAAGACGTCAAAACTCCTCGCATCACCTCGATGTATCAACGTCGAGAAAATCATCAAGATAGAAATACCATGCTTGATCATACTAACCACCGTCCTATGCACGAGTAAGCGTGTACTACAAGGACACACACGGACATACATAACTACAGAACACACAATGTTCTACACATGTACTAGTAACTCAACCTTCTAACTCGCACAAAGTGCACATACATAACTAACTAGATCTGAGTAAATCCACGTGCATACAATATGACCTCATCATTTATGGACACACAAACTCCTGAACCTTACCTCTTACTCACTACAACGGTAGCCCCTGCCACACATCATCATATACTCATATAGAGTTTACTCGGTCGTACCTATACGGGTCGTACTCATACTTCAACACAACACACTAGCTACTCAGTCTAGACACAAATCATCCCTAAACATTTATACACACAAGATATAAACTATCTTATTTCCCCACAGGATCTGGTCTTGAACAAGCATACCTAGACATAAGGTATGTAACTACAACTTTCCCACAGGACCTCGTCCTGAACATTTATACATACCAAAGATGTATATTTATGATTTCCCATAGGACCTCGTCCTGAACAGTTACACAAGATGCAACACACCCCTAACACTTCAAACGTCACCTAAACATAACACATAGGTGACACTATCTTAAGACCGTAGACACACACAAATAATCAAAACTCATGTCTACACAGGTCTACTCATACAGTCTAATCAACCAAACTCTAGCATCACATCAAAGATTACATTTAGTATGAACTCACGTTGTTCAAAAGGTAATCACATAATCACGCATAATTAACACTGTACCACCAATAGCAAGCTTTCACACATGCAACTATCACCAACTATGTTTTAAACCATCCCATGATAAGTTTCATTGTCAAGGTTAAAATCAAGCAATTGAAAAACCAAGAACAAATATTTCGTCACAAAAGTGCCTGACGGCCACTACTCAAAATACTCTAGTCCTCTCGTGGTAACCACCACTGCTCTAATTACTGAACAAGTCAAAGTTATCACCCACTTGTTCCTCGTCGTCAGATTTCTCCAGACATCCGTTTCCCGATTCGGTGTTGTGTCTCGAAGGCTGACTTCTGACTGCAAATGCATTTCTTCCTCTCCAACCACTTCTCCTGTAAAAGGAGCTACTGAGTCCACCTCGCATAGTTGCCCTGGTAGTACTGGGACCATTAGGCGCCGGAAGCGCCAAGATCACCTCTTGTGCTGGTAGCTCTTGCTTATCCTCAGCCGCCGGTGGAACCACCGTCAAAAGAACAGGTGTTAAGATCTGTCTTCTCCCAAAGATAACCGTACGGACATCAGCTGCACATCTCGCCCGCTGTTCTGTCAACCTCCTGATGAGAGCTCCCCGCCTAATCCATCTAGTCTGAATCGTCATGGCCATCTGTACCTACACAAGATAGAACGCTGGAGTGATTACTATGGGCGTCAAATTCAAAATATGAGAGTAATCATAGACTGCCAAATCATAGTGATCAAATGCAATTTGGTGGTCCACATTACTGCTCGGGTTCTAAACCTTCCCCATCGTGTTCACACTAGATTTCTAGCTTTCACAAACCCCGGATGCACATGCATCCCACACATCTCACATAACACCACATAATAATCTAGAAAGTCATCATCTTATCACAATTTCACACCATCCAAGGTAACACAAAATTACTAAATCATATCGACACACCAAACTATCTCACATAGTTACAATTAATGCTACTATACATTGCTCAATTCACATCATAGTCTTATTTAATCACACCACATAACTTCACGTAGTTCTACATACTACTACAACACATAGCACACATCACGATCCCACACGAAACCATAAATCACTTACTCACACCAGTCGCTTTACCTAGTGTAACACTACGCAAATGCTAAATAATAATTGCTTCTCAACTCGAAAAACGTACCACTTAGCGCGCGGTTACTCGTGGTGGCATTCGTTTCACCCTTGTCCCATTTTCAGTTTAAGTTAAGGCATTTTATTTGTTTAAAAACATCAGTTTTTCTCCTAAACCTCGGCTCTGATACCAGCTTGTAAGGCCCCAAACCAGGCACCCTACAGTTGGTTCTCATAACTGGTTGTACTCTTTAAAAACGTCTAACTTTCATTTAATTAAAAAACGGAAGTCTTTCTCAAAATACTATTATCTTTAAACTCGTTAACTTTGATAACATTACCTGGATAATGCATGCACACCAACTCGAGTAGCCCCGCTTCCAAGCCAAGATACCGCGTCCAACAGACTCACCTACAAAACAATCTAACGTACATACAAAGTCAGCTACACTGAGTGAGTTCTAATAGTTTAATTTAACAAAAGCCAACTCGTCTCATTTAATATTTATTTCCACTCAAGACCCTCTGGTCTTTAAAAAATCGTTTTATAAATTGTCCTCATATAGATAACCCTGTTACCTTACAATATCCCGGAGGATTCACCACCCTAGACTCAACCCACCACTTTAACTCAGTAAGTCTCTCTGACATAGAACGAATCTACTATTCTGATAACTCACAATTTACCATATATATTAACCGTACACTGGTTAACTCATCCAACCTCTAGACACCGACTTACATGTCCTAACCAGGACTCTCATAAACCAATTGACTCAACAGTTGTACACAATGTACTTAGCCCGACACAACGGTCAATCTAACTTGACACATCACATTGATTCCATCTATTTATCACATCAATACCATCTCATACACAATTAATATAACTCATCACTTGCATGCAATTTAACACATATATAAGCACACAAATACATACCTCATCACTGTACCCTCGTCAGGGTTATCCCCATCGGGATACTCGTCCTAAGCTCAGCTCCACCCTTGTTACAGGGCCCCGCCGCTAAACATAGAGACACACTCGTCATCTATGATGACTACCCACCCACCACACGGTGACTACATCATCTACCATACGATGACTGACACATCACACGTACAATGATGACCCCGAAGGACACCGTCCTCCACAACACTATTAGCCGTATGCACGGACAATAATGCAGGCACACAAAGCAACACTTATATACACATGACACTACCTGGACATGTACTACGACTCACCACTATTTATGGATCACTTACGTGTGTAATCCAACACTTACTTAGACGTATCCTCATAACATCTAGACACCTTACCCAACTCTTTTCGAATAATTAATTATACGACGCCCAAACACCATACTGAGTTCTAACCCGTATACACTATAGACACCCCATAGACCCATGCTAACACGATACCCGCCGTGTCACGAGGACAACAACACAATACACACAACATCAAACACATGACGCTAAACGACATTCTAGAATTTACTTGACTCGCTAATGAACCACGTACGGGTTCCCCTGCTAACTCTCCTTATATAACCATCACAGGTTTAACTAAATTCCCGACCCATCCCGACTAATTCATAATTTAACCCACACAGATCCCACAACTCTTGTTCACCCATCCTAGGGATCCCATAACGACCCTTAGCTCATTATTACCTAACGGTCTCATAAAACACTTCCAGTTTAAATCATAACTTGTAATACATTCGTATGATAAAACATGTGAGTATGTACGATAGCCCCAAAACAGTAAAATGTTTAAAGAGGGGATTAGAAATTCACCAGTTACGCTGAGTCTTATTCCTTGCTCTGTAACTCGCCCGTCCATGCTCAAAGCCCAAACTTGTCAAACGTATGATCACACGATCCGGATACGTATAAAACATACATTGAGTAATGGGTAACGGGTAACAATATAATAAAACCCTGAGTCCCATCGGCTTGTCAATCTATCTCCGTGAAACCCTAATCTCATGTCACCTTCGTACCGGGTCGTTCGTGTCACACCCCCAATTTCAACTAACGGAGTTTTACCGTTTGGGAAGTGACGAACCAGGATCTCAGACATTAGTTACTTTGAACGACTCTACATGGGACTCAAAATGAAAATATCATTCAAATCAGAGTATCAATGCGGAAGCGTAAAGAAAATAAATGGGCAAAATACACGCGCCCAAAACCAAAGTTCAAAATTCCAAAAAGTCCAAAACGTCCAACCAAAACAAGTACAATAGAATAATTCAAACAATTATAAATAAGTCATAATTAAAGTAGTTGAATCCCATGCATGTCCTAACGTGCACCTATGTCTTATCTTAGCGACCTGAGAAAACATGTAAGAAAATATGTCAACACGAGGTTGGTGAGTTCACAGGTTTCAATATATGTAAATAAGCGTTTACCAGATTTATGTTCATTCAGTACGTATCTATAGGTAGCTAACCTATGTTCATGTTCAGCTCAAGCGCTCGCAACCGAGGCTGACTGTTTGTTTATTGCCTCCTGTCAGGTCTATCAACACTGGCGGTGTGGGTAGGCTAACATTTCACCCGTTCGATATCTAATCGAGTTAGCGCGACTAACGCGGGTGGGATTTGTCAAACCCAGTAGTACTACTAAATATCACCTCGCTAAGATCCATATTAACGGTCCGATATTAGTTGAGGACTTTCTGTGATAGCGTGTTACGCTTAGCATTTAACATTGATATCATACGAATTACAAAATCTAAAATTGTTTAATCATGTTTTTTCCCCCAAGTTAAAACAGTAAAAGGGGCCGTGAATGCGTTACGTTGAAGGTAGTTTCACACAAAGGATAAGTTGGAACCACGTGTGTAAGTCTCAAACGACTTACGGATGCCCTAAAATTATAAACACATAAATTAGGGATAAAAATGGGAATTGTGAGAACGACACGGAATGAGAAACGTCCTAAAGAAACGCTCTAGTAACCGAGAGTAGACAAACATGTCCATGGGAATAGAAATTATTTAATTAGTAATTAAATTGTATATACGTGACGCGATGAATGACAACAATAATAATAAATACATTCGAGCGTTTTGTCATTTACAAAAATTAATATATTATTTTTAGGTTCGAGAGAATATTCTGATTACTCATTCGTGGTACAAAATAATAAATATATTATTTTTATGAACGTAATAAATACGAGTAAATAATATAATTAATTATATTATTATTTAGTTTCAAACGTTATACGAGGTTATAAAACGATACGAAATAATATATATATATATATATATATATATATATATATATTATTTACTAATACGAGTCACGAGTTGAAAATAATATAAAGATATTATTTTATACAAAGTTATGGTAAATATATTATTTTTAAAAAGTGGAGAAATAATAACAAAAGTGGGTTAATAATTCAAACCCGAGCCTACGGGTTGTTTCCCGGGCTAAAATACATTTTTACAATATTATAATAATGTATGGTTTGATTTTTAATATATAAATATGTTTAGAAAAATGTCTAAAAAGAAATGTGGGAGCCCGGACTCGAACCCGGGTCTCTCCCACACACGCACACTGTCCTAACCAGTCCCGCCCGCTAGGGGTATCGCGATGATATCCGGACTGGAATGGTTAAAACATACAAGCCCAGTGGTTTTCCCTTCCGTACGTACCCAAGATCGAAACTCGTCCCAATACTCCCGATTTGGACTTCGATCGAAACTGAGGGCATAGGGGTTTTGTTATACTAAGGTTTGCGAACACTTGGTAGTTTTTAATTTCAAAATTAACCGGTTTAAGTTAGTTTAATCTCTGATTCAAAAGTCGAACCCTAGAATAAGAACACGAATTTGAATCTGATCCAGTCCGATAATAAAATTCATTAAAATCATAGGGCTTTCACTCCTATGAACATTTCGAATCTGTTCACAGGTTTTAATTTGATTGAGATGGTATCCAGGATCAAAAGCCCCAAAACGTTTTTATATCGAACCCTAGTTTACGGATTATGATTTAATCGATGTTATATGATCAGATTCGCATAGGGTTTTCACTGATTGAAGTATTGCGAATCTATTGGTGTTGTTTAATTTCATTTAAAACAAGTTTAGATAGGAATTCGATTAAACAGGGACGTATATGAACCCTAGGTTCGATTCAGTTTCAATTTGATGATATACATCTAGGATCTCATAGGGCTTTTACTGCATAGTCGATTTCGAGTCTAGATGTGTAGGTTAATTGAATTGAGATCACACCTAGACTGGTAATCAATTAAACCTTGAATGTATGAACCCTAGAATCGGGTTCATCCTGAATTCGATGATATAAGTCCTAATTAACATAGGGCTTTTCATCAGGAGGTACAAATGAAAGTGAGGATGTGTTAATTTACCAGAAACAGTTGTGAATTGACCGAGATCGACTAGGGTGGGTTTCATCTTCGGTGTGCTTGGTTTCTGGTGGCTTCGACTGTGTCTCCGGCGAAATTGACAGTTGGTATTTCTCCTGTAGTGTCTGTTGAGTGTGCGCAGGGGATCGGCTTGGGAGAATAACACACGAATTCGACGAATTCGATTGATGACAGCATTGAATCAGCGGTTACGATTTAATTATCATAATTTGGATTAACTCGTGATGAATGCAGTTGTTAAATGTCCTAATGACAATCGTTAATGATATGATTGTGTATAACGGTTTCAAAATCAAACGAATTCGAGGTTTAAGATTCGAATTTGGATTAAAGGTTATGAATTTTGACTTTCAAAAGTCAACAAAATCATCTTTAGTTAAATTACAGGTTTAATCCTTGAATTTTCATGAATTAGGGTTTAGGAAATGGCAGGAAAGGTCCCTGTAGTTAGGATTGAGGTTAGAACTTGTTAGTTTGACGTCAAAAGTCAACATAACTGGGATTTTGACTTTCTAAAAGTCAACAGTCAACTTTAGGAATATTACATAACTAGTCCCTGGAGTTTAGGTTTGGAATATTGACAGAATTAGTCCCTGAAGTTTGAGTTAAGTTAATTAGGTTAATTTTAACTGGATTTTGTTAACGGGGTTAACTGGAAAAGTCCGGATTGTCACATCATCCCCTAGTTGAAAGAATTTTCGTCCCGAAAATTAAATAAAAAAAAAATATTTCCCGGGATATCACATCATCCCCTAGTTGAAAGAATTTTCGTCCCGAAAATTAAATAGTACCTTGAGAATTTGATGCGGAGTGCTTGAACAGATTAGGATATTTGCGCATCGTCTGATCCTCGCGCTCCCACGTGAATTCCGGTCCGCGTTTCGAGTTCCAACGAACTCTGACAATAGTGATCTTACTGTGCTTTAACGTTTTAACTTCCCTATCCATAATTTCCACAGGTTCTTCGATGAAATGTAACTGTTCATCAACGTGTAGTTCCTCAAGAGGAACTGCGAGTGATTCGTCTGCTAGGCATTTCTTTAAATTTGAGACGTGAAAGACGTTGTGTACACCACTAAGTCCTTCAGGTAGGTCCAGTTGATACGCGACTGGTCCGATTCTCTTCATTATCTTGAATGGTCCAACATAACGAGGATTCAGTTTGCCTTGTTTCCCGAAACGAATGACACCTTTCCAAGATGAGACTCTGAGTAAGACTATGTCACCTATTTGAAACTCTAAAGGTTTACGACGCTTGTCGACATAGCTCTTTTGACGATCACGAGCTGCCTCCATACGGTTTCTAATTTGAACGATATTTTCGGAAGTTTCAAATACAAGTTCAGGACCTGTGAGTTGGCTATCCCCAACTTCGGTCCAACAAAAAAGAGAACGACATTTCCGTCCATAAAGTCTTCAAATGGAGCTGCCTTGATGCTAGTGTGATAACTGTTGTTGCGGGAGAACTCCACCAACGGTAGGTGAGACTCCCAAGTGTTACCGAAATCAATCACACAAGCTCGCAGCATGTCCTCCGGCGTTTGAATAGTACGTTCTGTTTGGCCATCAGTTTGAGGATGGTATGCTGTGCTCATATCCAGACGCGTGCCTAATGTTTTATGTAATGACTGCCAGAAACGAGAAGTGAATCGTGCATCACGATCCGAAATAATAGAGATTGGCACCCCGTGCCGAGAGACTATTTCTTTCAAGTAAGTACGAGTAAGCTTATCCATTTTGTCGGTCTCTTTGATTGCTAAGAAGTGAGCGGACTTTGTTAATCGATCAACAATTACCCAAATGGTATCACATCCGGTAGGAGTTCGTGGTAGTTTGGTGATGAAGTCCATGGATATTTGTTCCCATTTCCACATGGGAATTTCTGGTTGTTGGAGAAGACCGGATGGTTTTTGATATTCAACTTTGACCTTCGCGCAAGTCAGACACTTACTAACATAGATGGCTATATTGGCCTTCATCTTCGGCCACCAATATAGCACCCTTAGGTCATGGTACATTTTGTCAGAACCTGGATGTATCGAGTAACGAGATTTATGAGACTCATCCATAACTAGTTCCCTTAGGTTTTTGAATACTAGAATCCATATTCGCTCGGCAAAGTAGCGAATACCGTCAGATTTGACTTCAAGTTGTGCTTCCATACCACGTGTACTTTCCAGCGGTAGATTTTCTTCTTTTAGGGTTTCGAGTTGAGCACTACGGATTTTGTCTGGTATTCCGGGGTGAATAGTAAGCTGTAATGCTTGAACTCGTTTGGGTTTTGTTTCTTTTCGACTTAAGGCATCAGCAACAACATTAGCTTTACCCGGGTGATACCGGATCGCACAGTCATAATCGTTTAAGAGTTCGACCCAACAACGTTGTCGCATGTTCAACTCTTTCTGTTCGAAGATATGTTGAAGACTCCTGTGATCGGTATAGATGGTGCATTTGGTACCGTACAAGTAATGTCTTCATATCTTAAGTGCGAAAACTACGGCTCCCAACTCTAAGTCATGAGTGGTGTAGTTTCTCTCATGAATCTTTAGTTGACGTGAAGCGTATGCGATCACTTTTTCGCGTTGCATTAAGACACAACCCAGACCCTGAATAGACGCATCACAATACACTACAAAATCATCGGTTCCTTCCGGAAGAGCTAGAATAGGTGTACTACAGAGTTTCTGTTTAAGATGTTGGAATGCTGACTCTTGGTTATCACCCCAATTATAGGCTTTACCCTTTTGAGTTAAAGCAGTGAGAGGTTGAGCCATTTTTGAAAATCCTTCGATGAATCAACGGTAATATCCAGCCAATCCCAGAAATTATCGCACCTCAGTCGGAGTCGTCGGTGCTGCCCAATTCTTTATGGCTTCTATCTTTGATGGGTCGACATGTATTCCTTTCTCGTTAACCACATGCCCTAGAAACTGAACTTCCCGGATCCAGAATTCACACTTGGAAAACTTAGCATACAGTTGCTCTCGCTTAAGTAATTCCAAAATTAGGCGTAGATGTTATTCATGTTCTTCCTTGTTCTTGGAATAAATGAGGATGTTGTCGATGAAAACGATAACGAATTGGTCAAAGTAAGGCTCACACACACGGTTCATGAGGTCCATGAATACCGCGGGTGCGTTGGTTAACCCGAAAGGCATGACCATAAACTCGTAATGGTCGTACCTTGTTCTGAATGCAGTCTTAGAGATATCCTCTTCACGGACTCTCAACTGATGGTAGCCGGACCTAAGATCTATTTTGGAATAGAAACTTGATCCTTGGAGTTGATCAAAGAGGTCATCTATTCGAGGTAAAGGGTAGCGATTCTTGATTGTGACTTTATTCAGCTCCCGGTAGTCAATACACATACGGAAAGTTCCGTCCTTCTTCTTGACAAATAGTACCAGAGCTCCCCACGGCGATGAACTAGGTCAGATGAAACCTTTATCCAACAAATCTTGCAATTGAGTGGACAACTCTTGTAACTCACTGGGTGCCAGTCTGTAAGGTGCCTGAGCAATCGGTGCTGCTCCGAGTGCTAAATCAATTTGGAATTCAACTTGACGGTGCGGTGGCAGACCGGGCAGATCCTCGGGAAATACTTTCAAAAATTCACGCACGATGGGAATATCTTCAATCTTCTTCTCTTCTGATGGCTGCTCAGCAACGAGAGCCAAAATAGCCGTATGCCCCTTTCGAAGACATTTTTGTGCTTTCATAAAAGATATGATGCCCATGACTGCACCAACTTTTTCGCCTTGAACGGAAAGGGTTTCTCCACTCGGGAGAGGGATACGAACAATCTTCTCATGACAGATAATTTTGGCTTGGTTTTTAGATAACCAATCCATGCCGACAATTACATCAAAACTACCAAGTGTGACTGGCATAAGATCGATATCAAATATGTGTCTAGCTTGCTCAAGTTTACATCCCTTAAGAATATGAGTTGCTTCAATTATTTGGCCATCAGCTATCTCTATTATATACTTAGCTTCTAATAGAGTTTGAGTTCCTTTTATCATATCACTAAGTTTTTTAGATATAAAACTTCTATCAGCACCAGTGTCAAAAAGGACAGAAGCAAAGTAATTATTTAAGAGGAACTTACAGGTGACCACATTATGATCATAACGGGCTTCTCCAGATCCCAGTACGAAGGCTCGTCCCTTCGCACCATTTCCTCCACCATTGCCATTGTTACCACCATTGCCATTGTTATTCTGGTTAGGGTTGTGGGTTCCATTACCCCCTTTCTTCAATTGAGGACAATTCTTCCGAATATGTCCCTCTTTTCCGCACTCAAAACAACCCCTTGTGGATCCAGGTTGTTGAAAAGGTTGTTTAGCTTGTAACTCACCCCTGCAGTCCTTAGCAGCTTGACCTATTTTGCCGCACCTCTGGAAACGGTTGCAAAACCCGAAGTGGTGGAAGTTACACTTGTTACACTTCGGAGACTTCCCCGCGTAACCACCCTGGTTTTGACCTGAATAGGTCGACTGGTTGAAGTTCTTAGTAGGCTCAAACCTACGCTGTTGCTGTTGATTAAACTAGGGTTGGTTGGGTTGGGGTCCTTTGGAGTGAGAGTTGGAGTGGTTGTGGGTGTTGGAATGGTGATCAAACTTGCATTTGTGAGTGTCGGTCGGTTTAGAAACCGAACCTCTTGGAGGTAGAGTCCATTGTGTCACCGCCTGGTCGGTTAACTTATGGGCAAGTCAGATAGTTTGTTGGATAGTGGCAGGATTGGATGAAGTAACCATGCTTTGTATTTGAGGCACTAGACCTCCAATGTAAAGCTCATTTCTCTTGTAATCAGGAGTTACCATATGCGGGCACTTAGTAGCAAGTTCATGGGAACGTGTGGTGTAGACTTCAATTTCAGAACCCTCCATCTTTAGGTTCCAAAACTCTCCCTCTAACTTCTGGATTTCATCGCGAGGATAGTATTCCTCCTTCATCGTTGATTTAAATTCCTCCCGCGGGAGTCCATTCGCCATGGCCAGACCCAACATTTGGACCTGGGCGTTCCACCATGTGAGTGCCGGGCCTTCTAAAGTTCTGGCGGCAAACTTCACCTGATTATTCACGGGGCAGTTGCACATGGCAATCACCGATTCACCCTTCTCAAACCAACGAAGTAGTCCAACGGCTCCTTCAGCTCCACTAAAGGCGTGGTGCTTGCAATCCATGAATGCCTTGAAAGTGCAGGCTGGTTATTGATTTTACTGGTTTTGCTGACCTGGATTTAGAAATAAGAAAAGGGCTAGAATTATAAAGTTTAGGGCAAGATTTTTAAGAGATGGATTGACATCATTAGTCAATAGCTAAAGCATTTACCTGCAACATTCTGTGCTGCTAGAGCCTCCGCTACACTGTCGTTTATTAGTGCCGCTAGCTCTGCTGCCGTCATGTTAATGGTACCACGACCACCGGCATGGCCTCCGCGTCCTCTCCCTGACATGATTCTTCACCATCACAAATGAAAAACAATGAGAAATATATCGCATATTAAACATTATTTAGGTATGAGTAAGGAGGTACAACATCTAATATTTTGAAAATTAAATAAATTGTAAGGCTACAAAATAATTAACTCAAACATTAAACTTCTCATGCTTTTATTGGATGGGAACAACCTTACCCATCTAGGTTTGAAAAGAGAAATAACATAAGCAAAAGCAAACATGAAAAGGAAGATAGAATAGGAAGATCATCAGGCATCTTCGTCATCGGAAGAAACATACGGTTGTGCATCGTCTATCTCCACTGGTTCCTCCTCCAAGGGCTCCTACTTGAAGGGCTCTTCTTCAAAGGGCTCCTCCTCAAAGGGCCCATCCTCAAAGCGCTCCTCCTCGCCATCAGAAAGTGGAATCTCCTCAGGAAATAGAGCGGCTTGCAGTTGGGCTTCCAAGTGAGTCACCCTCTCTTGAAGACCTTCAGCAGTGTGGTTTGCTACATGTAGCTGAGCTTCCAAAGCATTCACTCTCTCCAGAACGCCTTCCATGTCATCGTCCGAGGTGTCCACCCTCGTCTCCAAATGTGTCACACGATCCACCAAAACGTTATGGACCTGGTCAGTTACTGCTAGTTCATCAGTTAAAAGTTCTATCCCTACTTTATTCTCCTCCATTTGAGGCTCCCTCTTCAGAATATCCGGTATCTCATCGGTAGCATCTTTCACAATGCTTAACTCTCTAGACATATAAAACACAAAGGCTGTAAAAGCTTGTTCCATAGTACATGGCAAGCTAGGTAATGTAGATGATGAGGAAGTAGAACCAAAGTAAGGTGATGGGACATTTCCCATTTCGATCCATCTTTGGATCATATGTGGGTATGCGTTCCAGTTGCGAGCAGGATTCATTGCAAAAAGCGCTGCTCGTTTCCCCTGGTTAACTAAATAGTCACTGGAAGTAGCCCGACACCTTTTGGGCTCCGGGGATGATAGGATAGGTGCCTTATGTCTTGGTTCCTTAGGTGATGAAGGTGGGGTTGATGACATGTTCCTGTAACAATACATATAAGTTCCAAACATCCAAATGACATGTAACTAATGTGTGAGGCTATAGTCTAGTATGCAATCCTAGTTCTCTATAACCAATGTCTCTGATACCAATCTGTCACACTTGCAATTTCAATTAACAGAGTTTTACCGTTTGGGAAGTGACGAACCAGGATCTCAGACATTAGTTACTTTGAACGACTCTACATGGGACTCAAAATGAAAATATCATTCAAATCAGAGTATCAATGCGGAAGCGTAAAGAAAATAAATGCGCAAAATACACGCGCCC
Organism: Smallanthus sonchifolius; assembly: GCA_023525975.1. Taxonomy (NCBI): domain Eukaryota; kingdom Viridiplantae; phylum Streptophyta; class Magnoliopsida; order Asterales; family Asteraceae; genus Smallanthus; species Smallanthus sonchifolius. The sequence goes on along the minus strand of CM042030.1, from coordinate 21,583,334 downwards.
AAAACCAAAGTTCAAAAGTCCAAAAAGTCCAAAACGTCCAACCAAAACAAGTACAATAGAATAATTCAAACAATTATAAATAAGTCATAATTAAAGTTGTTGAATCCCATGCATGTACTAACGTGCACCTGTGTCTTATCTTAGCGACCTGAGAAAACATGTAAGAAAATATGTCAACACGAGGTTGGTGAGTTCACAGGTTTCAATATATGTAAATAAGCGTTTACCAGATTTATGATCATTCAGTACGTATCTATAGGTAGCTAACCTATGTTCATGTTCAGCTCAAGCGCTCGCAACCGAAGCTGATTGTTTGTTTATTGCCTCCTGCCAGGTCTCTCAACACTGGCAGTGTGAGTAGGCTAACATTTCACCCGTTCGATATCTAATCGAGTTAGCGCGACTAACGCGAGTGAGATTTGTCAAACCCAGTAGTACTACTAAATATTACCTCGCTAAGATCCATATTAACGGTCCGATATTAGTTGAGGACTTTCTGTGATAGCGTGTTACGCTTAGCATTTAACATTGATATCATACGAATTACAAAATCCAAAATTGTTTAATCATGTTTTTCCCCCAAGTTAAAACAGTAAAAGGGGCCGTGAAAACTCTCCTGCGTTGCGTTGAAGGTAGTATCACACAAAGGACAAGTTGGAACCACGTGTGTAAGTCTCAAACGACTTACGGATGCCCTAAAATTATAAACACATAAATTAGGAATAAAAATGGGAATTGTGACAACGCCACGGAATGAGAAACGCTCTAGTAACCGAGAGTAGAAGAACGTGTCCACGGGAATAAAAATTCTTTAATTAGTAATTAAATTATATATACGTTACGTGACGAATGACAACAATAATAATAAATACATTCGAGCGTTTTGTCATTTACAAAAATTAGAAAAATAATATAGTTTAATATATTATTTTTAGGTTCGAGAGAATATTCTGATTACTCATTCATGGTACAAAATAATAAATATATTATTTTTATAAACGTAATAAATACGAGTAAATAATATAATTAATTATATTATTATTTAGTTTCAAACGTTATACGAGGTTATAAAACGAAACGAAATAATATATATATATATATATATATTATTTACTAATACGAGTCATGGGTTGAAAATAATATAAACATATTATTTTATACAAAGTTATGGTAAATATATTATTTTTAAAAAGTGGGGAAATAATAACAAAAGTGGGTTAATAATTCAAACCCGAGCCTACGTGTTGTTTCCCGGGCTAAAACACATTTGTATAATATTATAATAATGTATGGTTTGATTTTTAATAATTAAATATGTTTAGAAAAATGTCTAAAAAGAAATGTGGGAGCCCGGACTCGAACCCGGGTCTCTCCCACATACGCACACTGTCCTAACCAGTCCCGCCCGCTAGGTGTCACACCCCGACCGATATCGAGGCAGACACTAAATGATTGTTCGTAAGCACATGATCTACTAGGGTTGCATAATTCATTAATAGGATTAAATTGTCAAACATTGAATTACATAACAAGTCATCATAACCTATTCTAGAACGTTACACAAAATTATATTACTAGGTCGAAAAGCCTTAGGTGTAGCATCTTCAACACATAGTCACATAATCACATATCTGCACCTGAAACGTAATCCAAAACAAGTGTCAACTACGAGAGTTGGTGAGTTTACATATGTTTGAATATAATAAAAGTTTAATTAAAAACGTTTATACAATTCTTGGTTTGACATGGTAAGATACGGCATAATGTGGAGAATTCACTAGCTGTATACCAATTGTAAGCATGTAAATATAAGCATATAGGTTTAACGTGATAGGCATGAAATCAAGACTATGTGGGTCACACACAGTTTAAAACAACCCTAAAAGTATCCAAATCATGTAAGTATGTATAAGCACAAAGGTTTAACGTGATAGGCATGGAATCAAGACTATGTGGGTCACACACAGTTTAAAAACCACCCTAAAAGTATCCATAGCATAACAAGTGACCATGCACAAAAGCACAATAATCTACACATGTAAACACAAGTTGAATTGTATGTAAGTATGCACAGATTACGTTTCACCCCAAAATGTATAAAAATGTAAATAGGGGATATGTAACTCACCTTGCAGCGAGGGTTTTACTTCACGCGCGTTGGTGATATTTGTATTGTTGTTATACATGACGAAATCCTATATAAATATATATGTATCAATATATGTTCGTGTTTAAATGTGTATAGGTTTATAAAATAATATTTTGGAATTATTTGTATAATAATGTTATCGTGTAAATATAATAATTTTTGTAAAAATCTTGCATTTTATAATGTTTGTAAAATATTATGTTTTTAAATAAAATATTATTTGATTCTTTTTTCGTGGTTTAAAACGGTTTAAGTAAGTTTGTAAAAATATTGGTTTAGTCGTTTTATAATACTTAACGGGTTTAATACGCGTAAAAAGTCGTTTGATTGTTTAAAAATAAACGAACCGAGTTAACGGGTCCAAAATAATTTTAGTGGGTTAAAAATAGTTAATTAAAATTAATTAAAATAAACTTAATAATTAAAAATAGTTAAAATTATTAAATTCTGTGAACTGGGTTCAATTCTGTGAAAGGTTCAGGTTCAAAGGGTAAGGTTCAGGGGGTTCACAGGGTCCAGGGGTCCAGGGTGTAAGGGGGGTTCAGGGGTTCGCAGAAGGTCCAGAAGTTCAAAAACAGAAAAAAATGTGTCAAAACGGTTGGAACCAGATTCGAACTCGGGACCTTGGACACAACTCGCACACGCATAACCAGCCGGGCTATAGCCCATCGCTGGTTATGTGTTGTGCACATAATATATATCCAGCATGCGATCTGACCACTGGTTCTTGGCAACCATGCGAACTAGTGTCCGACAACCGTGGTTTGGCCGGGAATCAATGGCCTGAGGTCCCGATTGTGCTCGAAATCGATAGCACCATGTTAACCGAAAGCTATGGAACGAATTAGAGGTGATTACCTGGTCGCGAAGGGTCGAGATGATTGGACCGAAAGTCCCGAAAATACCAAGAATGGGAAATCACGACTCGGGATGAATTGGGTGTTTATAATCCGGTCACAGCTAAGTTTCAGCAAGAAGAACTCAGTGATGGTTTCAATTTAGGGTGAGAGAGCGAGACGAGGGAGAATAGAGCTCGAGAAGGACCGGGAATGACCATTTATACTCAAAGTTGAATTTGATGGTGGGACACGCAATTGAGTACACCTACACACTCGTCTGGACATGCCGAAACGAACAAGTCGTCTTGCAGTGGTCGAGGTCCAGCCGTGAGGGTGTATTGCGGCGTTGACTTTCTGGTCATTTAATGCGCGTGAAAAATCTGATGATGAAAAGGCAAATTGGTCGGGGGAACGGGGTCGCATGAGGACGGAAAGTGCAACGGCGTAGGTATTAGGTGTCGAGGGGTAGAGGGACAGGGTTGTCGGGCTCGCCGGAAAAGCGTTTTACCCGCCGGACCAAGGAACAAGGTGACCGGGAAAGCGAATTGGGATCTGGCAAATATGGTCCCTGGGGTTTTCAATTGATTTAAATTGGTCTCTGAGAATATTACTAACAAGTCCGTGTGGTTTGATTTGTCCCTTAATAGTCCCTTGACTTATTTTCATTCTAACACCTTTTAGTTTAATAATTTTCAAAACCAACCCTAAACTTTTAATTAGATTAATTAATTTAATTTTTAAAATCAAATTTAATTTAAATTATATTTAAATGATTTTATAAACTTATTTTAAAAAAAAATTAATTATTTTATATTAATCAATTTATTTTAAACAAATCATTTTATTTATTTATACCAACCTTTTAAATTTAGATTTTTATATAAGTTTAAAACTTATAAAATTTTAATTATTTTTAAATAAATGCATACACCATACATTGTATATATACAAAATTTAAATAAATTCACTTGTATTTTATTAAATTGAAATTGTTTACAAAGTTTACACAATACAAGTTTATATACAACCTAATTTATTTATTTATTTATTTATTTTTTTATTAAGTTATAATTTGTAAAAACATATTTATAAATCATTTTAAATAATTAATTTCATAAAAATTTTCTACCAAAGATATATATGTATAAATTATTTAATTTTATTAAAAATAATTTATGCAATTTTTCATATATTTTTAAAGTTTTAATTTAAAAATACATAAGTTGAAATTTGCAAACACACCTTTGTATAAATTTGGTTAAATACACGTGTGTATATTTTGAATCAAAATGTTAAAATTTTACATGTTAAAATAATATGGCGGAAATTCTGAAATGTCACAGTCTCCCCATGTTGAAGGAATTTCGTCCCGAAATTCGATTCGCGGAGGTTATGGAAACGGAAAAGGGATGCCAATGGACTTAGAATAGAATTAATCACAATAGAAAGACTTAGCGGGAAATATCGTATGACAACAGATGACAGCGTAAAATCAAGTCGTGTTGTCAATGAATTTATCTAACAATGTAATAAGATCTATGCATACAAATGTTCATACAAAGCATGAATGTAAACTACTAGAAACCACACTTAATAATATGGGTGCCAATCACCTTGTGACATGGCATTTTCCTTTAGAACTCCACCTCACGAGTGTTCATATTTTCAAAATCGTGCAAAACATTTTCAAAAACCGGTCTTCCTCCTAGTACTTATGCATGGTTCATGCTCGTTATATCAAGTGGGTTTATGTATAGGGTGTACCATCGGCTAACCCACCACCCTTTTGATATACCGGGGATCCCCCATGCATAATTACCAGAACTTAGACCATTTTAATAAAATCATCTTTTTCAAATGAAAATTGTACAGCGAAATGCGTACAATTTGAAAGTGTTCTCACCTCCATGAGTGGCTTCATAGTGTAAATATGTTTAACAATTCAAGAACCGATCCTCTTCCTAGTACTTATGCATGGTTTATACTCGTTATATCAAGTGGGTTTATGTATAGGGTGTACCAGCGGCAAACCCACCACTCCTTTGATATACCGGGGATTCCTCGTGCATAATTACTAGGATTTAGAACTTCAACAATTCAAGTAAACTTTAACAGAGCTAGAAAGTTGTATGACTGAATTTAAACATAATAGGTTTGTTTCACAAAAGTATAGGAATGAGATGAATGGTGAAAGCATAGCTGTTATATGCAATCACGGATTATAGAATTCATAGCAATGGATTTCCCATCCGCTATTACCATGTTATAAGAGTTATCAAGTTCGGCTTGTTGTTTAGAAAATAGTTGGTTAAAAATAAGAGACACAATTTCCATTGGCATGAGTATTGAATAAAACGGATGTATAAAGATAGTGAATAAAAGAGCGTACCGATGACAATGTCGTCATAAGTCGGAGCCTCAATAGCATCTATATTAAACGCTTGTCCATGAGGAATAACTTGAATTTGAAGTCTCGGACATTGGTTTCGAAAGTGGTTTGGATCTCCACATTCGTAACAGGCTCGTCCATAGGTGATAGTGAGAGGCACTTGGTGATTGCCTTGAGTAGTTTGCTTAACGATAGTGCGAGCACGACAAGTAGTAACAACGTGTCCATAACGTCCACACCTTGAGCATAGACGGCATGAAGAATGCGGGGCATGGTGATACTTACAAGTAGGGCATTGGGGAAATGAACCTACAAAATTTCTCAGAATTTGACCCGCAGGAGTAACTTGGGTCACAGGCACGGCAGGAGTGATGGCCGCAAAGTTTTGGGCCTTACGCTTCCTATCATGATGGGAAGATTCGGGTTCTTCGTCTTTGTCGGACACGGAAGTAGCAACTTTGTCGACCACTTTCTTGGTACCCTTCCTAGATAAGGTACCCGCTTTGACGTGATTGTCAGTCAATACAGCAGATAAACGGATAGCGTCTCCAAGAGTGGAGGGATTACTTCCCAATACGGTGTCTTGGATTGGCATAGGTAGTCCACCTATGTATTTCTCAATTCCCCGCGCTAAGGGAGTAACCATGTGGGGCACCAGCAGACTTAGTTCTTGAAAACGAGTGGTGTAAGCCAAATTCTCTCCGCTATCTTGGGTGAGATCCCAAAATTCAGCTTTGAGCTTCCTCATTTCGTTGTGAGGACAGAACTCGTCAGTCATAAGTCGTTTCATTTCGTCCCAAGACAAGGACATAGCAGATTCGTTGCCTCAAGTACGTTTCTCACCATTCCACCAGGTGAGTGCTCGTTTTTGGAAGACGCTGGCAGCATAACGGACTTTGAGGTTGTCGGGACAATCAATGTTTAGGAAAGTACTCTCCATACTTTCAAACCATTGAAGAAGGCCAGTAGCACCTTCCGTCCCGAAGAATTTGGTGGGGTTGCAAGAATTGAAATACTTGAATGTGCAGTATGGTGGGTTTGCACCATTCCCTTGCGTGTTAGACCCATTGCTGTTGTTGTTAGCTTGGATCAGTTGACCTACTAGTTGGGTAAGTAATGTAGCAAGGTCGGTGTTGGAGTTGCTAGAGTTAGCATTAACCGCGCGACGGGGAGGCATTCTATAAAATACCACAAGAAAAGACAAGAATTTATGAGATTTCGGATAAAATGGGTATGTATGTGCCACAGTTGGTAGACTGTTCACAATAATGCAAGCAAGAACGCGAGATGACACTCATCATGTCGCATGATAATGTATGTATGTTCTGACTAAAACTGATCACATAATTCATTCAAAATTTATAACACTAAAGGATAGGGGAAATAAGCCATGAAATCTATTCCTGGGAGGATATGATAACATAGATCATTATTCGCGCAATAGGAATTGCCGGGATTCACATGCACTACAAATCGTTATTACGTGTGCACCCGTAATAATAATTTGTTTTGCATGGTCATCTAGTTCTTCCTATCTTGCTATAATGTCCCCTAGTTTGAGTTTATGTTCGGATCATATTCTCTCGAATACAGTGACTTATCAACGTTAAATAATTTATTAAAGTTTTCAAGGAGACATGCTTTAACCTATAGGTAAACACTCACTTCGGGAATTCCCACGAAAGCATACGGGTCCATTTATTTGGATTTATATGAAATGCATTTCCTAGACAGAAAACCCAAAGTACAGGTGTCACCCTTCCGGATTGCACGTGTCCTTTACTCATTTTAATAAATTCAAACATTGACGAGATCTTTAAGATTATGAAGAAACACATAAGAGTAAGGCAAATAGTGTGGAAGAGGAAAGCAGGAATCTGGAATAAGGATGCGTAGTGTAACTGTTTGCGTACGTTTGTATAACAAGCATGTATCGTATGTGCAAGGTTTCATATGTATTCTATGTATAAGCATTATGTACCAATCTGGGAAAATTCAAATAATCACTTATTTACATATAAAATCACATAGCATTTAAACACGTAGCAGGCAACACATAAAAAGGTGTCCTAGGGTTATAGTCTAGGTCATCGTGTCTAATAACCTAATTCCCTATAACCATGGCTCTGATACCAATCTGTCACACCCCGACCGATGGTGGAATCATCGAGGCGGACACTAAATGATTGTTCGTAAGCACATGATCTACTAAGGTTGCATAATTCATTAATAGGATTAAGTTTTCAAACATTCAATTACATAACAAGTCATCATAACCTATTCTAGAACGTTACACAAAATTATATTACTAGGTCCAAAAGCCTTAGGTGTAGCATCTTCAACACATAGTCACATAATCACATATATGCACCTGAAACGTAATCCAAAACAAGTGTCAACTACGAGAGTTGGTGAGTTTACATATGTTTGAATATAATAAAAGTTTAATTAAAAACGTTTATACAATTCTTGGTTTGACATGGTAAGATACGGCATAATGTGGAGAATTCACTATGTGTATACCAATTGTAAGCATGTAAATATAAACATATAGGTTTAACGTGATAGGCATGAAATCAAGACTATGTGGGTCACACACAGTTTAAAACCACCCTAAAAGTATCCAAATCATGTAAGTATGTATAAGCACAAAGGTTTAACGTGATAGGTATGGAATCAAGACTATATGGGTCACACACAGTTTAAAAACCACCCTAAAAGTATCCATAGCATAACAAGTGACCATGCACAAAAGCACAATAATCTACGCATGTAAACACAAGTTGAATTGTATGTAAGTATGCACAGATTACGTTTCACCCCAAAATGTATAAAAATGTAAATAGGGGATATGTAACTCACCTTGCAGCGAGGGTTTTACTTCACGCGCGTTGGTGATATTTGTATTGTTGTTATACACGACGAAATCCTATGTAAATATATATGTATCAATATATGTTCGTGTTTGTCTATTCGTGTTTAAATGTGTATAGGTTTATAAAATAATCTTTTGGAATTATTTGTATAATAATGTTATCGTGTAAATATAATAATTTTTGTAAAAATCTTGCATTTTATAATGTTTGTAAAATATTATGTTTTTTAAATAAAATATTATTTGATTCTTTTTTCGTGGTTTAAAACGGTTTAAGTAAGTTTGTAAAAATATTGGTTTAGTCGTTTTATAAAATTTAACGGGTTTAATACGCGTAAAAAGTCGTTTGATTGTTTAAAAATAAACGAACCGAGTTAACGGGTCTAAAATAATTTTAGTGGGTTAAAAATAGTTAATTAAAATTAATTAAAATAAACTTAATAATTAAAAATAATTAAAATTATTAAATTCTGTGAACTGGGTTCAATTCTGTGAAAGGTTCAGGTTCAAAGGGTAAGGTTCAGGGGGTTCACAGGGTCCAGGGGTCCAGGGTGTAAGGGGGGTCAGGGGTTCAGGGGTTCGCAGAAGGTCCAGAAGTTCAAAAACAGAAAAAGGTGTAAAAACGGTTGGAACCGGATTCGAACTCGGGACACGCATAACCAGCCGGGCTATAGCCCATCGCTGGTTATGTGTTGTGCACATAATATATATCCAGCATGCGATCTGACCACTGATTCTTGGCAACCATGCGAACCAGTGTCCGAGAACCATGGTTTGGACGGGAATCAATGGCCTGAGGTCCCGATTGTGCTCGAAATCGATAACACCATGTTAACCGAAAGCTATGGAACGAATTAGAGGTGATTACCTGGTCGCGAAGGGTCGAGATGATTGGACCGAAAGTCCCAAAAATACCAAGAATGGGAAATCACGACTCGGGATGAATTGGGTCTTTATAATCCGGTCACAGCTTCGTTTCAGCAAGAAGAACTCAGTGATGGTTTCAATTTAGGGTGAGAGAGCGAGACGAGGGAGAATGGAGCTCGAGAAGGACCGGGAATGGCCATTTTTACTCGAAGTTGAATTTGATGGTGGGACACGCAATTGAGTACACCTACACACTCGTCTGGACATGCCGAAACGAACGAGTCATCTTGCAGTGGTCGAGGTCCAGCCGCGAGGGTGTATTGCGGCGTTGACTTTCGGGTCATTTAATGCGCGTGAAAAATCTGATGATGAAAAGGCAAATTGGTCGGGGGAACGGGGTCGCATGAGGACGGCAAGTGCAACGGCGTAGGTATTAGGTGTCGAGGGGTAGAGGGACAGGGTTGTTGGGCTCCCGAGAAAAGCGTTTTACCGGCTGGACCAAGGAACAAGGTGACCGGGAAAGCGAATTGGGATCTGGCAAATATGGTCCCTGGGGTTTTCAATTGATTTAAATTGGTCTCTGCGAATATTACTAACAAGTCCCTGTGGTTTGATTTGTCCCTTAATAGTCCCTTGACTTATTTTCATTCTAACACCTTTTAGTTTAATAATTTTCAAAACCAACCCTGAACTTTTAATTAGATTAATTAATTTAATTTTTAAAATCAAATTTAATTTAAATTATATTTAAATGATTTTATAAACTTATTTTTTTAAAAAAAAATTAATTATTTTATATTAATCATTTTATTTTAAACAAATTATTTTATTTATTTATACCAACCTTTTAAATTTAGATTTTTATATAAAATTTTATATAAGTTTAAAACTTATAAAATTTTAATTATTTTTAAGTAAATGCATACACCGTACATTGTATATATACAAAATTTAAATAAATTCACTTGTATTTTTTTAAATTAAATTGTTTACAAAGTTTACACAATACAAGTTTATATACAACCTAATTTATTTATTTATATATTTTTTTATTAAGTTATAATTTGTAAAAACATATTTATAAATCATTTTAAATAATTAATTTCATAAAAATTTTCTACCAAAGATATATATGTATAAATTATTTAATTTTATTAAAAATAATTTATACAGTTTTTCATATATTTTTAAAGTTTTAATTTAAAAATACATAAGTTGAAATTTGCAAACACACCTTTGTATAAATTTGGTTAAATACACGTGTGTATATTTTGAAACAAAATGTTAAAATTTTTACGTGTTAAAATAATATGGCGGAAATTCTGAAATGTCACACTAGGGTATCGCGATGATATCCGGACTGGAATGGTTAAAACATACAAGCCCAATGGTTTTCTCTTCCGTATGTACCCAGATCGAAACTGAAGGCATAGGGGTTTTGTTATAATAAGGTTTGCGAACACTTGGTAGTTTTTAATTTCAAAATTAACCGGTTTAAGTTAGTTTAATCTCTGATTCAAAAGTCGAACCCTAGAATAAGAACAAGAATTTGAATCTGATCCAGTCCGATATTAAAATTCATTAAAATCATAGGGCTTTCACTCCTATGAACATTTCGAATCTGTTCACATGTTTTAATTTGATTGAGATGGTATCCAGGATCAAAAGCCCCAAAACTTTTTTATATCGAACCCTAGTTTACGGATTATGATTTAATCGATCTTATATGATCAGATTCGCATAGGGTTTTCACTGATTGAAGTATTGCGAATCAGTTGATGTTGTTTAATTTCATTTAAAACAAGTTTAGATAGGAATTCGATTAAACAGGGACATATATGAACCCTAGGTTCGATTCAGTTTCAATTTGATGATATACATCTTGGATTTCATAGGGCTTTTACTGCATTGTCGATTCCGAGTCTAGAGGTGTAGGTTAATTGAATTAAGATCACACCTAGACTGGTAATCGATTAAACCTTGAATGTATGAACCCTAGAATCGGGTTCATCTTGAATTCGATGACATAAGTACTAATTAACATAGGGCTTTTCATCAGGAGGTACAAACGAAAGTGAGGATGTGTTAATTTACCAGAAACAGTTGTGAATTGACCGAGATCGACTAGGGTGGGTTTCGTCTTCGGTGTGCATGGTTTTTGGTGGCTTCGACTGCGTCTCCGGCGAAATTGACAGTTGGTATTGCTCCGGTAGTGTCTGTTGAGTGTGCGCAGGGGATCGACTTGGGAGAATAACACACGAATTCGACGAATTCGATTGATAACAGCATTGAATCGGCAGTTACGATTTAATTATCATAATTTGGATTAATTCGTGATGAATGCAGTTGTTAAATATCCTAATGACAATCGTTAATGATATGATTGTGTATAACGGTTTCAAAATCAAACGAATTCGAGGTTTAAGATTCGAATTTGGATTAAAGGTTATGAATTTTGACTTTCAAAAGTCAACAAAATCATTTTTAGTTAAATTACAGGTTTAATCCTTGAATTTTCATGAATTAGGGTTTAGGAAATGGCAGGAAAGGTCCCTGTAGTTAGGATTGAGGTTAGAACTTGTTAGTTTGACCTCAAAAGTCAACAAAACTGGGATTTTGACTTTCTAAAAGTCAACAGTCAACTTTAGGGATATTACATAACTAGTCCCTAGAGTTTAGGTTTGGATTATTGACATAATTAGTCCCTGAAGTTTGAGTTAAGTTAATTAGGTTAATTTTAACTGGATTTTGTTAACGGGGTTAACTGGAAAAGTCCGGATTGTCATATCATTCCCTAGTTGAAAGAATTTTCGTCCCGAAAATTAAATAAAAATTTTTTTCCAGGGATATCACAGTTCGTGACCCGTTTAGAACTTGTATACCCTGACCTAGGTTTCCATGCACGTACGTGATCATGCACCCTAGCCCCATGAGCACACACGTACTCAGATCGGGTTTCTTTCCCGCCTACATGCCCTACATGGTAAAATCCTAACCACGTAACACGTAGGCACCTGCGTCGGGTTTCCATGCATGCACGCCATGCAACAACCCTAGCCGAGCCTGTCGTTGCCAATGCACGTCCTCCTTGTACTCTACCACCCTCGTCGTCTTTGCTTTCCTTGTCAGAAAAACCCTATCCGATTACCACAAATCACCGCCACCATGCGCCACCATCATGCACCACCGTGTACCATTACCACCTTCGCGCGCCACCACGTGTCACCATGGCTCCCACCATGGCTTCCGACACTGCCACTCACCACTGTCCTCCTTGTCAGGTCTGTCGTCTCCGTCGAGAACACTCCCACGGCTCTCACCATGCTCCTTTTCCTTTCTCCGAAGCTGCCGCCTACATCTTCGCTGTCATCATCTCCTGCCACCTCTAAACCACCACCTCAGCCGGTCATCTCCCCCATCCGTGTACCTACCTTAGGCCGATATCAATAAACCTAACCCTAATCGGGGTTCCCCTCTAAAAAACATGACAAAACACATAAAAGGGCATGAATGGAGATTACCTTGGCTGCGTTTGGAGTTCCTCGTTCGACACCGCTGTGAAACCTCCCTCTCCGGCGTTCCTCCTATGTCCCTCCGTGCCCTCGTCCTCTAGTTTTCCCTTTAATTCATATATATTGTCACACCCCCAAAATCCACTAACGGAGTTTTACCGTTTGGAATGTGACACATCAGGATCTCAGTTATTAGTTACGTCAAACGACACTATATGGGACTTGAAATGTCATAATATAAAAGTTCAGAGTTAAAGCGAAAGCGTAACCGTTAATATGAAATCAAAAGTAATTACACGCAATAAGCGTCCATCAATGTAAATAAGTAAACTTTTTAAAATGTTTGAAACGAATGATATGACAGTAGGACTCCATGCATGTCCTAAGTGTGCAACCTGTGCCTTAGCGACCTGAGAAACATGTAAGATAAAGTGTCAACACGAGGTTGGTGAGTTCACAGGTTTCAAGTTTGCAATAAGAGGGTGTTTGCCAGATTATGTACATTCAATATGCATATCTATAGGTAGCTAGCCTATGTTCATGTCTCACTAAAGCGCTCGCAACAGAAGCTGACTGTTTGTTTATTTGCTTCCTTCCAGGTCTATCAACACTAGCGGTGTGAGTTGGCTAACATTTCACCCGTTCGATCTCCAATCGAGTTAGCGCGACTAACGCGTGTGGGATTTGTCAAACCCAGTAGTACTACTAAACATTACCTCGCTAAGATCCATATTAACGGTATGATGTATGATGAGGACTTTCTGTGATAGTGTGTCACGCTTAGCCTCAACAGTAATAACATATGAATTACAATAATCTAAAATAGTTGTGTCATGTTTTCTCCCCCAACGGGAAAAACATGTAAAATAATGTTTGTCTGCGTACCTGTTTCTCCCCCACGGGGAAAACAAGTAAAAGTATGATAGTTTGTGTACATGTTTCTCCCCCAACAGGAAAACGAGTAAAAAGGGGCCGTGAAACTCACCTGAGTTTGAGTAGTGGATTGGATCACACAAGGATGAGATTAGGTGCTCTAGTTTTAGCCTGCACGGCTTACGTATGCCCTAGAATTACAAATATAATAGTTTGGGACATAATGAGATTTGTGACGACGACAAGGAAGATTGAACGTCCTAACATACTTAAGATTTACGAGTAGACGAACGTGTCTACATGAATAAGAATTTCTTAATAAATAATTGGAATAAGTATTTTGTGTCGAACGTTTCCAATTTCGAATAATATTAACAAATATATTCGTACGTTTGCCATTTAAAATGGTTAGGAAAATAATATAACTATACATATTATTTTTAAGTTCGTAGGTTTAACAAATAATCTTTTGTGTGTAAAAATTAATAAATATATTATTTTTAATCGATGATGAAAACCGAGGGTAAATAATATAAATAATTATACTATTTATTTATTTGAAACGTTTCAAAAGGTTTATAAACGTGGTAAAAATAATATAAAAATATATTCTTTTTAATTGAGATCATGGGGTTGAAAATAATGTAAATATATCATTTTATATGAAGTCGCGGTTTGAAAACAATATAGATATATTATTATAAAAATGAGAATAATAATAAAAATAGGTTATAATTTCAGACTCGAGCCTTCGGGCGGTCTCTAGAGTTAAAACACATTAATATAATATTATAATAATATTAGAATAGGTTTTTATAAATTTAATATAGTGAAAAAGCCCTAAAAAAAATAATGCAGGAGACCGGACTCGAACCCGGGTCTCCTACCTACAAGTCCACTGTCTTAACCATCACGCCCGCTAGGGTTTCGCTTTATGAAACCGGATTCAAAAGCTTTTATCAATCAGGTTCATGTGGATTCCCTCCCAAACCCGCGATCAAATTCTAGTCCCGAATCCCACGATTTCTGTAACGATTTGAATCAAGAGTAAAGGGGTTTTGATTACAAGGCAAAAGCGAACATGATTACGGGTTTAATTGGAAAAAACATCAATTCTTGAATCGTTTAAATCGTGAATTGAATGGCCGAAACCCTAAGTTATGAACACAGAATTATTTGATTTAATTTGATGTTAAAAACTGTTGAAACCATGGGGATTTTACAGAGTGAGACCTTGCGAAACTATCCCCGTGATTTAATTTGATTGAAAAAGAGTCGAGGATCAAAAACCCCTAATTCGTATATGAATAAACCCTAGTTACTGGATCTTTCCCAATTCGATGCTATTAGTTTAAATTAACAAAGGGCTTTCATTGATTGGAGAGTTGCGAAGTTAATGATATGATTTAATTTGATTAACACAGGGTCTAGGGTTGAATTCGATTAAACTGAGAATGTGATGAACCCTAGAATTGGTTTATCACCAATTCGATGTTATAAGCCGCCAATAGGTTAGGGCTTTTAATCTAGAGGTAAACACGAAGCTAAACATGGAATTAATTACCGGATTAGATGACAGATCGATGGTGATCGGCTAGAACCAATGCCGACAGTGACTAATCTGGTTCTCGACGACTTCTGCTGTAATTCCGGTCTAATTGATGTGTAAAACAGGTTCTGTGGAGTTCGAGTAAGATGTGTAGGTGATTCAATTGTGATGCTAACATAGGAATTTGACGAATTTGATGGCCATATGTTGGTGATCGACGGTTATGTCCTAGGTGATCATTAATCGGTTTAATTCGGTAAAGATGATGTTTTATTTGATGTTTTATGGCCGTTAATGACATTAACCAAGCTTTAACAGTTACAATACCAACTAACATTGATCAAAACTTGCGAATTGGATTGAATCGGTTGATTTGACTTTCTAAAGTCAAACAAATATTGAGTTTGGGCTAATTGTAGGTTTAGTCCCTGCAGTTTCATGTTCTTAAGATTTAGAAATTGGCAGGAATAGTCCCTAAAGTTTGAATTGAGTTAAGAACTTGATGTTTAACATTTGATAGTCAACAGAAGTCCACTATAGGTAAATTACAAGATAAGTCCTTCCAATTTCAAGTATTTAAGTTTGAATATAGGAAAGGTTAATCCCTGGGGTTTGAGGTAGGGTTAAATAGGTTAGTATTTAACTGGATTTTAATTAACGAGGTTAACCTAAAAGTCCGGGTTGTCACATCATCCCCTATTTGAAAGAATTTTTGTCCCAAAAATTAAATAATAAAAAAAAATTATGAGGTGTCACATCATCCCCTAATTGAAAGAATTTTCGTCTCGAAAATTAGAATAGTATCTTAAGAGTTTGATGCGGAGTGCTTGAACAGATGAGGATACTTACGCATCACCTGGTCCCCACGCTCCCAAGTGAATTCCGGTCCGCGTTTCGAGTTCCAACGAACTCTGACAATGGAGATTTTACTACGTTTGAGCGTTTTGACTTCCCCATCCATGATTTCTGGTTCTTCAATGAAGTGAGGTTGTTCATCAATTTGTAGTTCCTCAAGAGGAACCGCGAGTGTCTCGTCTTGCTAGACATTTCTTCAAGTTTGAGACATGAAAGATATCGAGCACACTACTCAGTCCTTCAGGTAGGTCCAGTTGATAAGCTACTGGGCCAATTCTCTTCACTATTTTTAACGGTCCAACATAACGAGGATTCAGTTTGTCTCGTTTCCCGAAGTGAATTACACCTTTCCAAGGTGAGACTTTCAGAAGAATCATGTCGCCTACTTGAAATTCTAACGGCTTACGACGTTTATCGGCCTAGTTCTTTTGACGGTCACGAGCTGTCGCCATATGGTTTATAATTTGTACGAATGGTTCAGGGGTTTCAAATACAAGTTCAGGACCTGTAAGTTGGCTATCCCCAACTTCAGCCGAACAAATAGGAGAACGACATTTCCGTCCATATAGTGCTTCAAATGGAGCCGCCTTGATGCTAGTGTGATAACTGTTGTTATAGGAGAACTCCACCAATGGTAGGTGAGACTCCCAAGTGTTACCGAAATCAATCACACAGGCTCGTAGCATGTCCTCCAGAGTTTGAATAGTACGTTCTGTCAAGCCATCAGTCTGTGGATGGTATGCTGTGCTCATATCTAGACGCGTGCCTAAAGCTTTATGTAACGACTGCCAGAAACGAGAAGTGAATCGTGCATCATGATCCGAAATGATAGAGATTGGCACCCCGTGCCGAGAGACAATTTATTTCAAGTAAGTACGAGTAAGCTTATCCATTTTGTCGGTTTCCTTGATTTCTAAGAAGTGAGCGGACTTTGTTAAACGGTCAACAATTACCCAAATATTATCACATCCGGTAGGGGTTCGTGGCAATTTTGTAATAAAGTCCATGGAGATCTGTTCCCATTTCTACATGGGAATTTCTGGTTGTTGGAGAAGACCAGATGGCTTTTAATATTCAACTTTGACCTTCACGCAAGTCAGACACTTACTCACATAGGTGGCTATATCGGCCTTCATCTTCGGCCACCAATATAGCACCTTTAGATCATGGTACATCTTGTCGGAACCTGGATGTATAGAGTAACGAGATTTATGAGCCTCATCCATGGCTAGTTCCCTTAGGTTTCTGAATACTGGAACCCATATTCGCTCAACGAAATAGCGAATACCGTCAAATTTGAGTTGAATATTGTGCTTCCATACCGCGTGTACCTTCCAGCGGTAGGTTTTCCTCTTTTAGGGCTTCGAGTTGAGCACTACGGATTTTGTCAGGTAATCCGGGGTGAATAGTAAGCTGTAATGCTTGAACTCGTTTGGGTTTCGTTTCCTTTCGACTTAGGGCATCAGCTACAACGTTAGCTTTACCCGGGTGGTACCGGATCGTACAGTCATAATCATTTAAAAGTTCGACCCAACGACGCTGTCGCATGTTCAACTCTTTCTGCTTGAAGATGTGCTGAAGACTCTTGTGATCGGTGTAGACGGTGCATTTGGTACCGTACAAGTAATGTCTCTATATCTTAAGTGCGAAAACTACAGCCCCCAACTCTAAGTCATGATTGGTGTAGTTTTTCTCGTGAACCTTTACTTGACGCGAAGCATACGCGATCACCTTTTCTCGTTGCATTAACACACAACCTAGACCCTGAATAGACGCGTCACAATACACGACAAAGTCATCCGTTCCTTCCGGAAGAGCTAGAATAGGTGCACTGCAAAGTTTCTGTTTAAGATGTTGGAATGCTAACTCTTGGTTATCGCCCCAGTTATAGGCTTTACCCTTTTGAGTTAAGGCAGTGAGAGGTTGTGCAATTTTTGAAAATCCCTCAATGAATCGACGGTAATAACTAGCCAATCCCAGAAATTATCGCACCTCAGTCGGAGTCGTCGGTGCTGCCCAATTCTTGATGCCTTCTATCTTTGATGGGTCGACATGTATTCCTTTCTCGTTAACCACATGTCCTAAGAATTGAACCTCCCGGATCCAAAATTCACACTTGGAAAACTTAGCATATAGTTGCTCCCTTTTAAGTAATTCCAAAATTAGGCGTAGATGTTCCTCATGTTCCTCCTTGTTCTTGGAATAAATGAGAATGTCGTCGATGAAAATGATGACGAATTGATCAAGGTAAGGCTTACACACACGGTTCATGAGGTCCATGAATACCGCAGGTGCGTTGGTTAGTCCGAAAGGCATGACCATAAATTCATAGTGGCCGTACCTTGTCCTGAAAGCAGTCTTAGAGATATCTTCATCTCGGACTCTCAATTGATGGTAGCCGGACCTAAGATCTATCTTGGAATAGAAACTTGATCCTTGGAGTTGATCAAATAGGTCATCTATACGAGTCAAATGATAACGATTCTTGATTGTGACTTTATTCAGTTCACGGTAGTCAATACACATACGGAAAGTTTCGTCCTTCTTCTTGACAAATAGGACTGGAGCTCCCCATGGCGATGAACTAGGTCAGATGAAACCTTTATCCAATAATTCCTGTAACTGAGTAGATAGCTCTTGCGATTCACTAGGTGCCTGTAAGGTGCTCGAGCAATCGGTGCCGCTCTGGGTGCTAGATCGATTTGGAATTCATCCTGTCGGTGTGGTGGCAGACCAGGTAGATCCTCAGGAAATACTTCTAAAAATTCACGAACGACGTGAATATCAACAATATTTTTCTCTTCTGACGACTGCTCAGCAACGAGAGCCAAAATAGCCATATGTCCCTTTCGAAGGCACTTCTGTGCTTTCATAAAAGATATGATGCCCATGACTGCACCAACTTTTTCTCCCTGAACGGAAAGGGTTTCTCCACTCGGGAGAGGAATACAAACAATTTTCTCATGACAGATAATTTCAACTTAGTTTTTAGATAACCAATCCATGCCGACAATTACATCAAAACTACCAAGTGTGACCGGCATAAGGTCGATATCAAGTATATGTCTAGCTAGCTCAAGCTTACATCCCTTAAAAATGTGAGTTGCTTCAATTTATTGGCCATCAGCTATCTCTATTATATATTTAGCTTCTAACAGAGTTGGAGTTCCTTTTATCATATCACTAAGTTTCTTAGATATAAAACTTCTATCAGCACCAGTGTCAAAAAGGACAGAAGCAAAGTAATTATTTAAGAGAAACTTACCGGTGACCACATTATGATCATAACGAGCTTCTCCAGATCCTAGCACGAAGGCTCGTCCCTTCACACCATTTCCTCCACCATTGTCGTTGTTACCCCCATTGTTGTTATTCTGGTTAGGGTTGTGGTTTCCATTAACCCCTTTCTTCAATTGAGGACAATTCTTCCGAATATGTCCCTCCTTCCCACACTCGAAACAACCCCTTGTGGATCCAGGCCGTTGAAAAGGTTGTTTAGCTTGCAACTCACCCCTACAATCTTTGGCAGCATGACCTATTTTGCCACACCGTTGACAACGATTGCAAAACCCGAAGTGATGGAAGTTGCACTTGTTACACTTAGGAGACTTTCCCGTGTAACCACCCTGGTTTTGACCTGAAGAGGTCGACTGGTTGGAGTTCTTAGCAGGCTCAAACCTATGCTGCTGCTGCTGCAGTTGATTAAACTGGGGTTGGTTGGGCTGGGGTCCTTTGGAGTGAGAGTTGGAGTGGTTATTGGAGTGGTGGTCAAACTTGCGTTTATGATTATCGGTGGATTTAGAGACCGAACCTCTCAGAGGTAGAGTCCCTTGTGTCACCGCCTGATCGGTTAACTTATGGGTAAGTCGGATAGTCTGCTGGATAGTGGTAGGGTTGGATGAAGTAACCATGCTTTGTATTTGAGACACTAGACCTCCAATGTATAGTTCAATTCTCTTGTAATCAGGGGTCACCATATGCGGGCATATAGTAGAAAGTTCATGTGAACGCGTGGTATAGAGTTCAATTTCAGAACCCTCCATCTTTAGGTTCCAGAACTCTCCCTCTAACTTCTGAATTTCATCGCGAGGACAGTACTCCTCCTTCATCATCGACTTAAACTCCTCCCACGGGAGTCCATTTGCCATTGCCAGACCCAACATTTGGACCTGGGCGTTCCACCATGTGAGAGCCGGGCCCTCCAAAGTTCCAGCGGCGAACTTGACCTGATTTTCCACTGGGCAGTTGCACATGGCAATCACTGATTCTACTTTCTCGAACCAACAAAGTAGTCCGGCAGCTCCTTCAGCTCCACTAAAGGCGTGGGGCTTACAATCCATGAATGCCTTGAAGGTGCAAGCTGGTTGCTGATTCTGCGGGCCTGGAGTTAGAAACAATATAGGACTTGGATTATAGAGTTTAGGACAGGCTTTTTAAGAGATGAATTGACATCATTAGTAAATAGCTAAAGCATTTACCTGCAGAATTCTGTGCTGCTAGAGCCTCCGCCACACTATCATTTATTAGTGCCGCTAGCTCCGTTGCCGTCATGTTAATGGTACCTCGGCCACCGGCACGACTTCCACATCCTCTTACTGACATGATTCTTCACATTCACAAATACAAAACAATGAGAAATATATCGCATATTAAACATTATTTATGTACGAGTAAAGAAATACAACATCTAATATTTTGAAAATTAATTAAATTGTAAGGCTACAAAATAAATAACTCAAACATTAAACTTCTCATGCTTTTATTGAATGGGAACAACCTTACCCATCTAGGTTTGAAAAGAGAAATAACAAAAGCAAAACATGCATGAAAAGGGAAGATAGAATAGGAAGATCATCAAATATTTTCGTCATCATAAGAAACATATGATTGTGCATCATCGATCTCCACTGGTTCCTCCTCAGGTGGCTCCTCCTCCAAGGGCTCATCCTCGAAGGGCTCCTCCTCGAAAGGCTCTTCCTCACCGTCAGAAAGTGGAATCTCCTCAGGAAATAGAGCTGCTTGCAGTTGGGCTTCCAAGTGAGTCACCCTATCTTGAAGACCTTCAGCAGTATGGTTTGCTACATGTAGCTGAGCTTCCAGAGTAGCCATTCTCTCCAGAACTCCTTCCATGTCATTGTCCGAGGTGTCCACCCTCGTCTCCAAATGTGTCACCCGATCCACCAAGACGTTATGGACTTGATCCGTTACTGCTAGTTCAGCAGTCAAAAGCTCTATCCTTACCTTATTCTCCTCTATTTGAGACTCTCTCTTCAGAATGTCAGGTATCTCATCAGTAGCATCTTTCACAATACTCAACTCCCTAGACATGTAGAATACAAAGGCTGCAAAGGCTTGTTCCATAGTGCATGGCAAGCTAGGTAATGTAGATGATGAGGAAGTAGAACCAAAGTAAGGTGATGGGACATTTCCCATTTCGATCCACCTTTGAATCATTTGCGGGTACGCATTCCAATTGCGAGCAGGATTCATTGCTTGCGCGCTACTCGGTTCACCCTGGTCAACTGAATAGTCGCTAGAACTAGTCCGGCGCCTTTTGGGCTCCGGGGATGATAGGATAGGTGCCTTATGTCCTGGTGCCTTAGGTGATGGAGGCGGAGTTGAAGACATGTTCCCATAACAATATATATAAGTGCCAAACATCCAAATGGCAAATAACTAATGTGTGAGGCTATAGTCTAGTATGCAATCCTAGTTCTCTATAACCAATGGCTCTGATACCAATCTGTCACACTCCCAAAATCCACTAACGGAGTTTTACCGTTAGGAATGTGACACACCAGGATCTCAGTCATTAGTTACATCAAACAACATTATATGGGACTTGAAATGTCATAACATAAAAGTTCAGAGTTAAAGCGGAAGCGTAACTGTTAATATGAAATCAAAAGTAATTACACGCAATAAGCGTCCATCAATGTAAATAAGTAAACTTTTTAAAATGTTTGAAACGAATGATATGACAGTAGGACTCCATGCATGTCCTAAGTATGCAACCTATGCCTTAGCGACCTGAGAAACATGTAAGAAAAAGTGTCAACACGAGGTTGGAGAGTTCATAGGTTTCAAGTTTGCAATAAGAGGGTGTTTGCCAGATTATGTACATTCAATATGCATATCTATAGGTAGCTAGCCTATGTTCATGTCTCACTAAAGCGCTCGCAACCGAAGCTGACTGTTTGTTTATTTGCCTCCTGCCAGGTCTATCAACACTGGCGGTGTGAGTAGGCTAACATTTCACCCGTTCGATCTCCAATCGAGTTAGCGTGACTAACGCGGGTGGGATTTGTCAAACCCAGTAGTACTACTAAACATTACCTCGCTAAGATCCATATTAACGGTTCGATGTATGATGAGGACTTTCTGTGATACTGTGTCACGCTTAGCCTAAACAGTAATAACATATGAATTACAATAATCTAAAATAGTTGTGTCATGTTTTCTCCCCCAACGGAAAAAACATGTAAAATAATGTTTGTCTGCGTACATGTTTATCCCCCACGGGGAAAACAAGTAAAAGTATGATAGTTTGTGTACATGTTTCTCCCCCAACAGGAAAACGAGTAAAAAGGGGCCGTGAAACTCACCTGAGTTTGAGTAGTGGATTGGATCACACAAGGATGAGATTAGGTGCACTAGTTTTAGCCTGCACGGCTTACGTATGCCCTAGAATTACAAATATAACAGTTAGGGACATAATGGGATTTGTGACGACGACAAGGAAGGTTGAACGTCCTAACATACTTAAGATTTACGAGTAGACGAACGTGTCTACAGGAATAAGGATTTCTTAATAAATAATTGGAATAAGTATTTTGTGTCGAACGTTTCCAATTTCGAATAATATTAATAAATATATTCGTACGTTTGCCATTTAAAATGGTTAGGAAAATAATATATCTATACATATTATTTTTATGTTCGTAGGTTTAACCAAATAATCTTTTGTGTGTCAAAAATAATAAATATATTATTTTTAATCGATAATATAAATAATTATACTATTTATTTATTTGAAACGTTTCAAAAGGTTTATAAACGTGATAAAAATAATATAAAAATATATTCTTTTTAAGTGAGATCATGGGGTTGAAAATAATGTAAATATATCATTTTATACGAAGTCGCGGTTTGAAAACAATATAGATATATTATTATAAAAAATGAGAATAATAATAAAAATAGGTTATAATTTCAGACTCGAGCCTTCGGGCGGTCTCCGGAGTTAAAACACATTAATATATTATTATAATAATATTGGAATAGGTTTTTATAAATTTAATATAGTGAAAAAGCCCTAAAAAAATAATGCAGGAGATCGGACTCGAACCCGAGTCTTCTGCCTACAAGTCCACTGTCTTAACCATCACGCCCACTAGGGTTTCACATTATGAAACAGGATTCAAAAGCATTTATCAATCAGGTTCATGTGGTTTCCCTCCCAAACCCGCAATCAAATTCCAGTCCCGAATCCCACGATTTCTGTAACGATTTGAATCAAGAGTAAAGGGGTTTTGGTTACAAGGCAAAAGCGAACCTGATTACGGGTTTAATTGGAAAAACATCAATTCTTGAATCGTTTAAATCGTGAATTGAATGGCCGAAACCCTAAGTTATGAACACAGAATTGATTTGATTTAATTTGATGTTAAAAACTGTTGAAACCATGGGGCTTTTACAGAGTGAGACCTTGCGAAACTATCACCGTGATTTAATTTGATTGAAAAAGAGTCTAGGATCAAAAACCCCTAATTCGTATATGAATAAACCCTAGTTACTAGATCTTTCCCAATTCGATGTTATTAGTTTAAATTAACAAAGGGCTTTCATTGATTGGAGAGTTGCGAAGTTAATGATATGATTTAATTTGATTAACACAGGGTCTAGGGTTGAATTCGATTAAACTGAGAATGTGATGAACCCTACCAATTCGATGTTATAAGCCGCCAACAGGTTAGGGCTTTTAATCTAGAGGTAAACACGAAGCTAAACATGGAATTAATTACCGGATTAGATGACAGATCGATGGTGATCGGTTAGAACCAATGCCGACGGTGACTAATCTGGTTCTTGGCGACTTCTGTTGTAATTCCGGTCTAATTGATGTGTAAAACAGGTTCTGTGGAGTTCGAGTAAGATGCGTAGGTGATTCAATTGTGATGCTAACATAGGAATTTGACGAATTTGATGGCCATATGATGGTGATCGACGGTTATGTCCTAAGTGATCATTAATCGGTTTAATTTGGTAATGACGATGTTTTATTTGATGTTTTATGGCCGTTAATGACATTAACCAAGCTTTAACAGTTACAATACCAACTAACATTGATCAAAACTTGCGAATTGGATTGAATCGGTTGATTTGACTTTCTAAAGTCAAACAAAAATCGAGTTTGGGCTAATTGCAGGTTTAGTCCCTACAGTTTCATGTTCTTAAGATTTAGAAATTGGCAGGAATAGTCCCTAAAGTTTGAATTGAGTTAAGAACTTGATGGTTTAACATTTGAAAGTCAACAGAAGTCCACTATAGGTAAATTACAAGATAAGTCCTTCCAATTTCAAGTATTTAAGTTTGAATATAGGCAAGGTTAGTCCATGGGTTTGAGGTAGGGTTAAATAGGTTAGTATTTAACTAGATTTTAATTAACGAGGTTAACCTAAAAGTCGGGGTTGTCACATATATAAAGCTTCAAGGTTTACATCCGGGTCCTTGTGTTTCTTTTCTGCACGTTTCGACCCCGAACTATCTTTTAAATGACCACTCGTGTCCTTCCCGATAGTTGAACGCACCTCGTATGAAAATCCTACTCATTTCTCATATCCAAATAGAGTTCGGGTTGTTCACCAACCCGCACCATAATCATATGAATTTTCGGGATGTTACGGGGCTACCCCGCTTAAAGACTGACATCCCGTTTAAATGCTTATGTGCTAGAATAATGTTTCTTTTGTATGTTAAAACTTCCGTTGTTCATGTAATAAAATGATGTATGCTTCCGCTATGTTTTAGAAGTTATAGTTTATTCAGTTTTGATAACTATGTTTATGAGTAAATCCAACAAGTGAGGTCACCCGGGAAAGGGGCTTTACAACGAACCTTTATGCATCAATCGTTTAACACTTGTTTGGCCATTTTCATAAATGTAAACATTTGACACATGGTTTTAAAAGCAGATAAAGTATTCACCTTAGTATAAAAGATAATAATAACTAGGAAGAGTGACTTCTTAAGGCTTGGAACTACAGATCTAGATCCTTATCTTAGCGTTTCGTCGTTCCGGAGAGCGTTTCTTCGAAAGTACGGATTTTAAGCAAGTACCTGTCTTTCCGAGGCTAGTGGGTATGAATAACTGAGGCTAGGGATGAGTTTTGTAAGAGAGATTTCGAGTTTGGGATGAGGAAATGGCTGGAATCAAGTGATCTATTTATAGGCTGAAATCCTGCCTGTAGCGGACCGTTAGCCAAGGACCTGGCGTTCCGCCACCGCCCACTCGCACACGTCAGCTTACGTGTCCCATCCGGATTGGACCCCTCCTGGTTTTGCGGCTAGCGGACTGTTAGCCAGGAGCTTAGTGGTCCGGCAAGCTGTCACACGTCAGAATTCTCAGGTTTTCGCGGCTAGCGGACCGTTACGCAACGGTTCGCTACGTTGCCATGCGTCAGAAACCTTGCCCATTACTCAGCAGACATGTGTCACTCACCGGTTGATTCCTTAGCCGCCATGTAACGGACCGTGTGGGGATCCTTAGCGGTCCGCTAAGGTCCCAAAATTTAGAATTTTCATTTTAAACCTTGGACTTCTGTGTGGTTCAATCTTTTGCATTTTTGGACATTAAATTGATAGGTGTTATAGTAGGCTCGGCTCGTGGATCGCTCGATTACTGGCTTGTTGGCTCACTCATTTAGCTCGTTTAAAATAGGATTATTAGTAATAATCATAATAAAGAATAACATATAAAAGAGTTGGAAAAAAACAAAAATAATACATTTATTATTTTGAATCTGCCTCCCTCTTGATCTTAAAAAAAAATAATTTTTTTATTTACAACCATAGTACTATTTTATTTACTATTTTATCAGTTCTAATAATGTTTTTTATTTCATGTATATTTCAAAATGTCCAAAAAATGCAAACTAAAAAAAACGAATTTTTTTAATTATCGAGCTTGCTCGAGCTTTTCACGAGCCGAGCACAAACTCAACTTTCAGCTCCGTAAAATTTTCGAGCAGAACTTTAGCCCATCCTGGCTCGGCTCAACTTATTTACAGTCCTATTTTTTAATAGCAGTATGAGACTTTATTCAATAAACCAAAGCCACAACTTAGCCAGTGGCTAAGAGGGGCATGAACATCAACAACATACAAATGGGTAGAAAGGAAATACAAACAAATCACAATAGTAGGCTATCATCCAAAAATCTACACCAATTCTCCGAAGTTAAGCTATTCGCTTTTGCCTTGTTTCTGTTCCACCAACATGTCGTTTCCTTGATGCCGCCCACTAACTTGAAACATGAGGACGAGACTCCTTTGAAGATTTTATCGTTACGGTTCAGCCATATCCTCCAACACGCCGTTTAAAATACTGTGCGAATCACCTTCTTCCTTTACAGGGAAACCTCCAAAACTCGAACCAAAACCATCAGTTGAGACACCGAAACAAAAGCTGATGGGATTGGAATCTTTAGCCAAATGCAAACCTGCCACCACGCTGACTTGGCCACCAAACATGACACGAGCATATGATCCATTGATTCAGAAACAATTCTGCAGCACGGACAATAAGAATTAGGTATTGATACTCCTCGGTTGACCAACGCTCCCAATGAAGGGATTTGCCCGGATAAAGCTCACCACACGAACAGGTTGACCTTAGAAACTGCCCAATTATTCGATCTAAAGCTTGATTTTATTTCCTTTTCTTTTTTGGTAGGATTTGGCTTCAAAACACCCCAAAATAGAGAAAGGACGAGTGGTGATGGATGATGGGGAGGTGGTGGTGACAGCCAAGAAGGATGCCTTAGTTGACCTCGTTTTAATTTTATAAAAATTAACCGTTTTAATGTAGACCCCGATAATACACATGTATTAATTAAATTCAAATGAACCTGAGTGTTTACCCCTTGATTTTGTTTCCTTTCTTCTTTTTGTAGGATTTGGATTCAAAACACCCCCAAAATAGAGAAAGTCTCGCCTCCCAAAAAACCGAAGCTCACTGGTCCCAAAGCGCACATGTGTAATCTATAAATTCGTTTTTATTTCTCGTTCTTGTTTTTCGTGTTTCTTAATTGGGTTATAAGATGCCCATCAACGGCTCTCAACATGTTATTTTTTTTATGGCCAACAAAATATATAAATGATAGGAACCTAGCAACTTGTTAGACCCAATAATGCAGCCACCAGGTACAAAGAAATATACACCACACGAGAGTAAAATGGTTACAAGAAAACAAAACTAAACTCAGTAATCCATCAAAACAGTGCAAATTAAATGAACTCCATTGAACCCAGGTAATGGAAGAGGTCTTCAATCATCTTTTAATCCAAAGAAACCCAAGGACTTTGATGTCATCAATCAATCTCGCAAATGATATGGGCTTCTGATTGAAGATCAAATCGTTTCTCGCCTTCCATAAACACCAAAAGGTTACAAGAATAACATCATGTATCACATTTGCCTTCTTTATTGAAACCCTAGTAAATTTATGCAAATCTAGCAAGTAAACCAAACCAAACCAAACGTACCCAGTATAATTACGCTATTAGTAGGGTCTGGGGAGGGTGTGATGAGGGCAAACCTTACCCCTATCCCAAGGGATAGAGAGGCTGCTCTCGTTTAGACCCCCGGCTCCATGGGAAAGAAAAAGATAAAAATATAAATAAAATTAATGAGTAATAAAGTAAAATAAATCTAACAGTAATCTAACAATTAGCAGTGTATGACTAGAGTATATTAGTCACAAGAAACACAACACACCTACAAGAAACAAGACATACGCAAAATCTTTGCTAAACAACTCTACCCTCCCACACAACGGGTCACTCATCCTAAAACCCTAATACGACGTCTCCATGAAATCCTATTATTGATCATGTCCTCTGAGAGGTGTAAATCTAGCAAATCAAGCCTAATCCTCTCATCCCACGTTAATTTCGGTCTCCCCCTGCTCCTTTTCCCCTCTACAACAAGAGTTTTCACCGTTCTCACTGGATCTGTGCTCTGTCTCCTCTTGACATGTCCAAACCATCTCAATCTTCCTTCTCTTATCTTATCTGAGATACATGTGACTCCCAATCTCTTCCGAACAACTTCATTTCTTATTCGGTCATTTCTTGTGTGTCCACACATCCACCTCAACATCCTCATCTCAGCTACATCCATTTTTCGAGCTTGTGTCTTCTTGATGGCCCAACAATCGGTTCCATATAGCATCGCTGGGCGAACTGCTACCCTATAAAATTTACTCTTTAACCCTATTGGGAACCTCTTGTCGCACAAAACACCTGAGGCCGCTCTCCATTTACACCAACCAGCCTGCACCCGATGGACTACATCATTGTCGATGTCCCCGTTACTCTGGATGACAGATCCTAGATACTTGAACTTCAGTGTCTTATCTAATCTAAATACATAAATTGACGGGATATTGGACCATTGTGAAACAAAAAGATGGTGTGTTGTTTCGTTATAATCCCCATAGACTGAGCACATAGTGGATTAGACAGGAAAATTCCTTGTCAATAAGGAACTCATGGTTGGAATACGCTCAAGTTTCGCTTGCCAAGCTAGAATACAAACCTTTTTAGGGATCCAACTGTTCCAATAGGAGTTAAATGTAGGAAACATACCATTATAACTTTGCAATCGGTTTTTCATATTGTGAACCGAGAACCCACCAGCATCGTCAGGGCCTAGACTTAACATGTTCATTTGTTTGGCCCATGTGCAAACCGTCAATTGAAACATACACACAATAAATCCTTATTATAACAAATAAGTAAATATGAGGACACGTGTCACTCTCTCTTGACTAATCGCATTTATTTTCCCATCTCTCTCTCCTATTAACTGAGGGAACACGTGTCACTCTCTGGTGTGTCCTCACCCTTATTTTTCCGCTTCTCCCTCCTATTAAATAATGATATTAAAAAAAATATTCTTAGATTTTTAATATAAATTTAATTATGTATAGCTATTATATCACTAACTATATAAATTTAATATGAAATCAATTATGGATAGTTATAATTTCTAACGTTACTTGTCAATTTCAAAAAATAAATTTGTATTATGGATAGTTTTTATATCATCAAAACTGTTTTTATATTTTAATCAACTTCATTATTTTATACTACTAGATTAATAATTCGTTTCAGTTTTTATTTATAAGTTTTTTAATTCAAAATTGTGTTTATCATCAATTAAATTGTTTAATTATTTTATAATTTCTAAATCATCATTTACTAATTGCTAATTTTTTTTTATCCAACCTGTGTAATACACGGATTTTCTAACCTAGTAAATATATATATAGGGAGAGGTTCAAATAAGAAGTGAATTTTCGCTAAAAAAACCTAAGCAATGATTTCTTTTTTAACGAAATCGGGTCAAACGAACTCCGATTGAGCTCATTGCAGCGGCGTTGAAATCGGCTTGTCGAGGTTTTTGGGGGATGGGGGTGGGGTGGGGTTAGGTTTTTGGGGGTTGGGGGATTTAGGTTTTTGAGGGGTGGGGGTGGGGGATTTTGGTTTTTTGGGTGGTGGGGTGAGTAGGTTTAGGTTTTTGGGGGGTGGGGGTTGGAGAATTTAGGTTTTTTTGGGGAGGGGGTGGGGTGGTTAGGTTTTTGGGTTTAGATTTAGGGTTTAGCTTTAGCGTTTAGCTTTTAGGGTTGAGCTTTAAGGGTTTAGCTTTAGGGTTTAGGGTTTAGCTCTAGGCTTTATTTCGACGAGCCGGTTCCAACGCCACTGGAATTAGTTTAATCGGAGTTCGTTTGACCCAGTTTCTTAGGCTTCTTAGCGAAAATTCACTTTTTACCAGAACCTTCCTGTTACGGGTTAATTTTATGACTCAGGATCCCAGATTTCAAGTAAGTTTAGTATCCTGGATGCTTACGGTACTAATCAAATTTTCTTCTTTAGTCTTTGACTTGTTTTCGCAGGCATTCAATAAGTGACTTAGTCCACCTTAGCAGTCAGAGATTGACTGGAGAAAACGTGCATTAAAGCTCCTTTAACGGTCACAAGTGAAGACCGAGTTCTTCCCAAGATAATCGGGAAGTTGGTTACTTTATTTTTCTAATTTAATTGAGCATGATGATTGTAATAGAACACACAACACACTCTCGAATACTCTCTGAAACACTTAGCTACGATCTCTTGCTTCACTATTGTAACATTTACTTCAGTTAATCACAAGAACAAGAGGAAGGTCGAGGATTAGTCACCTCCTGAGGTTTTATGCCGGAGATCTCCAAGGATCAAGGGCTTTCCTCGTAATCATCTATGTTATTTTATTGCTTGCAATACTATATTTGCTACACAAAATATACAAGCACACTACCTCACATACTAATTTGATCACGAAATTTTCCTTGTTCATTTTTGGTCAAAACAATTTGGCGTCCACCGTGGGGCAAGTGATGCTTTTCATTCTCAAATTTCTGTTAAAGTTTTTATTCAATCACTACTTCTCAAAATTGTTTTAAAAAATGTCGTCCCAATCCAAGTTGTCTTCTTCTGCAATCTTATCTTCAAGCTCTGGCTTGAATCAGACTATTCCACCCCCACCATCATCTCAGAAGAAAATTGACATTCCAGTCAGAAAGACGACTCATGTTGGTCAGTTCATCCCAGGATCAGGCAGATCCAATGAAGAACCTATCCTTGTCTCGAATGATGAAATCATTTATTTGTTCTCACAAGTTAAAAAGCAGATGGAACAACAACATAAGACAAATCAAACGATGATGGGAGAAATAGAGAAGATGAAATCAGAAAGGAAGAAGCCAATAGAAGCGACGACCACTCCATTGCAGCCTAGGATCCTGAACTTTGATGCCTCAGGATCTCCAGGGAACTACATGGGAGATTTCATTACCATGCAGCCTCGAATCGAAACAGTTGATCCAACTCAGGCCACTAGGGCTACTGCCATCAGGGATTTTGGCATTACCCGATCATCATCGCAAAACCATGATTTTTGGTCACATTTCGCAAAACACTAACAATGTGCAGGATATAGGGATCAGTCCGATTATGGACAGATAACTAAAGAAGCTGAAGGACATGATTTCCAGTGTACCCGGTGTAGTCTGACCTATACCTGAAGTATCGCCATCAAGTCACAAGATCTCTAGATTCGATCCACCCATATATGATACAGAGATCCCTAAACGCTTCCAAACTCCCAACATGAAGCTGTATGATGGGACCACAGATCCTGAACAACATATCGCCCAGTACAGGGAGAGGATGGACATCATTCCTATCTCTTTGGATCTAAAGGAAGCCTATTTGTGCAAATGCTTCGGATAAACTCTAACGGGATCCGCCTTAAAATGGCAACTAAATGTTCCTCCTTACTCAATTACTTCATTCTCTCGTTTAGTTAACTTGTTTAATAACCAATTTTCATGCATTATGTGACAATCCGGACTTTTCAGTTAGTTTCGTTAGGAATTCCGTTAAGTTCCTGTTAAAACCTAACCCAGTTAACTCAATATTAAATTCAAAGGACCAATTCTGCCATTCCTTGGTTTCAAACTTTGAGGACTGATTTTGCCAAATCTCTAAACGTTATATGTTGACTTTCAAAGTCAAAATCAAGATCAATTAATCCCGTTGACTTTTTAAAGTCAAAATTGAATCCATTTTTGATCCAATTATCCCGTATCTTTTCTCAACTGTCCAAATTTGAAACCGAAATCCATTAACATGATAATGTCGACCATCATGGAGTCTTAATTACTATCATTACACAAGAATTAAATCAATTAATGGCTAATCAAGTTATAACCGTCGAAGTCGTCGCCCTTTCTATCAAATCCGACGAAACCTTGTACTATTCTCACGAATTGAGAATACAAACACCTCTGTCACATCTGTTAGAGCCTGTTGCAAGCATCAATTCGGCCGGAGAAGTAGTTAGGATCGCTGGAGACCAAACCCACACAAGTCGACAACTGTTTTAGTCGGGGGACATCAATTCGAACTCTATTCTGGTAATTATCTAAACCTTCACCTTCGTTTATGTCTAATCATTGAAAGCCCTATCATTATCAGAGCTTACAACATCAATCCGATCGAAATCAAGAACCTAGGGTTCATATGAATGCTGTTTACTCGAATCCTATCAATCCGATAATGAAAACTGAAATTGATCATGTCCACAGACTCGCCTCGACGTCTAGATTAAAAGCCCTATGTTATTTGGGGCTTACATGATCGAATTGAGAATGATCGAGAATCTAGGGTTCATACGATTCGGGTTTAATCGAACCCTAACCTAAACACAATCTTAATCCAATTAATTGGTATGGTTAGACTCGAAATCCCTTACCCTTTGAAAGCCCTATGAATCCAAACAATTTTATTATCAAAATTGATCGATTTGATTTCAAATTCAACCTAGGGTTTTTTGGTTTCTAAACAGAAATTAAACGAGCCGAAACCTGACGATTTTTACAGTTAAACCACACTACAAATTCGTCATGATCTAATGTTCATAACCCCTTTGCTTTCTAGTTCGATCGAAGTCCAAATTGTGGGTTTTGGGACTGGTTATCGATCGGTTCGCGCTAAGGGGAAGGAACCCACTGGGTTTGATTGATAAAACCAAACAAAACCTGATTTGTACGCGATACCCTAGCGGGCGGGACTGGTTAAGACAGTGTGCGTGTGTGGGAGAGACCCGGGTTCGAGACCGGGCTCCCACAATTCATTTCTGAGCCACTTTTTAGTATATTTAAATATTAAAAATCAAACCCCCTATTATTATAATATTGTATAAATGAGTTTTAGCCCGGGAAACAACCCGTAGGCTCGGGTTTGAATTATTAAACAATTTTTATTATTATTTCCTACTCTTAAAAATAATGTATTTACACTATTTGCAAACCATAACTTTGTATAAAATATATGTTTATATTATTTTCAACTCATGACCCGTATTATTAAATAATATATATTTATATTATTTCGAATCGTTTTATAACCTCGTGTAACGTTTGGGATTAAATAATAATATAATTGGTTATATTATTTACTCGTGTTTGTTACTTCAATAATAATAATTTATTTATTATTCTTACCTCAAATGAGTAATTAGAATATTCATTCGAACCTAAAAATAATATATTATATTATTTTCTTAGTTTTTTTGAATGACAAAACACTTGATTATATTTATTATTATTTTTGTCATTCGTCGCGTAACGTAATTATAATTTGATTATTTAAGGAATTCCTATCTCCGTGGACACGTTCGTCCAGTCTTGAATATTAGAGCGTTTCTTTAGGACGTTTCTCATTCCGTGTCGCTGTCACAATTCCTATTATTATCCCTAATTTATGTGTTTATAAGTTTAGGGCATTCGTAAGTCTTTTGAGACTTACACTCGTGGTTCCAACTTATCTCTTGTGTGATACTACCTATAACGCAACGCAGGTGAGTTTTCACGGCCCCTTTTTACTGTTTTAAACTAGGGGATAAAAACATGTCGTAAATACTTTTGATTTTTGGTAATTCATATATGATATCACTTGTATGACTATGCGTATACATTATCCTTTAAGTCCTCACATCGGACCGTTAATATGAACATAGCGAGGTAATTTGAGTAGTACTACTGGGTTTGACAAACCTCACCCGCGTTAGTCACGCTAACTCGATTGGAGGTCGAACGGGTGCAATATTAACCTAAACATGCACCATGATGGTGGGAGGCATATAAATAGTCAGCTGTCGGTTGCGAGCGCATTAGTTAACATGTTTATGGGTTAGCTACCTATTGATTTATATATTGAATGTACATTAATCTGTTAAACGCTTCTATAAATTGAAACCTGTGAACTCACCAACCTCGTGTTGACATTTTCTTACATGTTTTTGTCAGGTCGCTTAAGATAAGGCACAGGTGCACACAATAGGACATTCATGGAAATATTGCCTTTGAGTCATATTTCAAATAACTGTTTTGGTTATAGAGAACTAGGATTGCATACTAGACTATAGCCTCACACATTAGTTACATGTCATTTGAATGTTCGACACTTATATATATTGTTACAGGAACATGTCGTCAACCCCACCTCCATCACCGAAGGCACTAGGACATAAGGCACCTATCCTACCATCCCCGGAGCCCAAAAGGCGCCAGACTACTTCCAGTGACCAATCAGTTGACCAAGGTGAACCGAGTAACGCACGAGCAATGGATTATACTCTCAATTGGAACGTATACCCGCAAATGATCCAAAGGTGGATCGAAATGGGAAATGTCCCATCACCCTACTTCGGTTCTGCATCCTCATCATCCCTACTACCTAGCTTGCCATGCACTATGGAACAAACTTTCGCAGCCTTCGTATCTTATATGTCAAAGGAATTGAGTATTGTACAAGATGCTACCGAGGAGATACCTAAACTTCTGAATAATGGACCTCAAATAGAGGAGAATAAGGTAGGAATAGAACTCTTAACTACCGAACTAGCTGCAACGGACCATGTCCATAAACTTTTAGTGGATCGTGTAACACACTTGGAGACGAGGGCCGACACTATGGACGATGATATGGAAGGAGCTCTGGAGAGATTGGCTGCTATGGAAGCTCAACTACATGTAGCAAACCACACTGCTGAAGGTCTTCAAGAGAGGGTGACTCACTTGGAAGCCCAACTGCAAGCCGCTTTATTTCCTGAAGAGATTCCACTTTCTGATGGCGAGGAGGAACCTTTTGAGGAGGAACCTTTTGAGGAAGAGCCCTTTGAGGAGGAGCCTGTGGAGGAGGAACCCGTAGAGATAGACGATGCACAATCGTATGTCTCTTCCGATGACGAAGATGCTTGATGATCTTCCTATTTTATCTTCCTTTTCATGTTTACTTTTTCTTATGTTATTTTTCTTTTCAAACCTAGATGGGTAAGGTTGTTCCCATCCAATAAAAGCATGAGAAGTTTAATATTTGAGTTATTTATTTTGTAGCCTTACAATTTATTTAATTTTCAAAATATTAGATGTTGTATCTCCTTACTCATACCTGAATAATATTTAATATGTGATATATTTCTCATTGTTTTTCATTTGTGACTGTGAAGAATCATGTCTGGGAGAGGACACGGAGGCCGTGCCGGTGGTCGTGGTACCATTAACACGACGGCAGCAGAGCTAGCGACACTGATAAATGATAGTGTGGCGGAGGCTCTGGCAGCACAGAATGCTGCAGGTAAATG
The DNA here is from genome assembly GCA_023525975.1 of Smallanthus sonchifolius. Classification (NCBI taxonomy): domain Eukaryota; kingdom Viridiplantae; phylum Streptophyta; class Magnoliopsida; order Asterales; family Asteraceae; genus Smallanthus; species Smallanthus sonchifolius. Next base: position 21,547,956 of record CM042030.1, on the reverse strand, counting down.
CTTTAGCTATTGACTAATGAAGTCCATTCATCTCCTAAAAACTTCTTCCTAAACTCTATAATTCCAATCCTATTTTTATTTCTAAATCCAGGCCAGCAAAATCAGCAAAACCAACAACTAGCCTGCACTTTCAAGGCATTCATGGATTGCAAGCCCCACGCCTTTAGTGGAGCTGAAGGAGACGTTGGACTACTTCGCTGGTTTGAGAAGGTTGAATCAGTAACTGCCATGTGCAACTGCCCCGTGGCTAATCAGGTGAAGTTTGCTGCCGGAACTTTGGAGGGCCCGGCACTAACATGGTGGAACGCCCAGGTCCAAATGTTGGGTCTGGCCATGGCGAATGGACTCCCGTGGGAGGAATTCAAAGCAATGATGAAAGAGGAATACTGTCCTCGCGATGAGATCCAGAAGTTAGAGGGAGAGTTTTGGAACTTAAATATGGTGGGTTCTGAGATTGAACTCTACACTACACGTTCCCATGAGCTGGCTACTATGTGCCCGCATATGGTAACTCCTGACTACAAAAGAATTGAGCTTTACATTGGAGGTCTAGTGTGACACCCGACATTTCAGGTCAATATCCGTACATGTTATAAACAAGTTTAAATTATAATTGTTTTGTGATTTACTTAATTTCACAAACAAGGACATTAAGGTCTAACAAAAATCGTACAGGGTCTCATTTCACATTCTGGTAATTCTAGGAGTTACCGGTTCACGTACCAGGATAACCCGACTAAATACGAACACTAGTGGTTAAATTTACACTTAAATCAAATGGTTTGATTTATTTAACCCCACCCACTCCCATTGACCAGAAATCTCGGCCTCAAGGCCATGTGGGTCCATCCCACACCCTAAATTTCAACATCTTCTACTTTCTTAAGCAATCTCCCATACCACCTCATTTTCTATCAATTCATCAAGAGCAAAAACCCTCAACCCCTGTCATCTCTCTCTTCTTCTACGACAACAACAAGAATACCTATCTCCACTTTCTTTTGGGGTTCTTCCATAATCGAAGACTCGAATCCTTTATTTCGGTGCTATAAGGAGAGTTCCAAGTGTTTTCTCAAAAGGGTTTTAGCAGGAGAAGTCAAGATCATTCTCTTTTTCTCTCAAAAATCGTCATCTCTGTCCAGAGGTAAAAACTCGATATTATCCACTTTATTTTCTTTAAAACCGTATCTAAGCATACAAAAGGTTCAATAGCAAGTAAGATAACAAGAAAAGTGTGTCAAATTCAAGATTTGAACATAAAAATATACAGGACGAATTCTGTCAATCAAAGTGCAGTAATCGAAACTAGGAGTTTCGATACCTGTTCAATCGAAACTAGGAGTTTCGATACCTGTTATTCAATCGAAACTAGGAGTTTCGATACCTATTCAATCGAAACTAGGAGTTTCGATACAAGTTTACTCAATCAAAACTGGGAGTTTCGATACTAGTTGTTCAATCCAAACTAGGTAGTTTCGATACATATTGCTCAATCGAAACTAGATAGTTTCGATACCCTTCTTGCCAATCGAAACTAGATAGTTTCGATACCTAACTACTCAATCAAAACTAGATAGTTTCGATACCTAACTACTCAATCGAAACTATGAAGTTTCGATACTCAATTGCCCAATCGAAACTAGGAAGTTTCGACATCTGTTCATCAGTCACATTGGGCAGTAACTTAGAACTGTTTTTATAGCAAAACAAGTGTTGAAAATCTAAGAAGATATTTAAACAAAAGCAACTAGATTTACTAGGTCGATGAACAATTTGTAATATGAGACGTTCGGTCTTAACACAATTTACCCTTTGGTATCTAGGGTACGAATAGTCAAGTTCGGCTAGAACAATTATCATTGCAAGCATACACAAACTCAAGGTGAGTTCACGGCCCCCTTTTAACTCTTTACTGTTTTGTAAACATCGGGGGAGAAACATACTTACTTGTTATGTTTTGAAAACATGAATTACATTGTTTATACGTTTGACAATATGAACATTTTGGTTTAACTTCTTGTGAGTCTCCCAACCCCACTTTTACTACTGGTTTTTAAATTGTTTTTAAACAAACGGGGAGAAAACTTGCTCAACTAAACAGCTGGACACAAGAACACACAACGATTGTTAGGATGAACAACACACAACGATTGTTCGGATGAACAACACACAACGATTGTTCGGATGAACAACACACAACGATTGTTCGGATGAACAACACCCAACGATTGTTCGGATGAACAACACACAACGATTGTTCGGATGAACAACACTCAACGATTGGGGGAAACACATACTACAATTATTTTATGGGATAACAAGAGAATAAGGCACGACTTTTATGTTTACATGAGATGAGAACAACGAGTTGAGCTAAAGTCCCCTGGAACAATGTAGTAACCATTAACTGTAGCCTAGGGTCCTATGAATAGTACTATGGAGAGTGACGTCTCCCGGTCATGGTTAGTCACGCTAACCACAATCTGGAGGATTTATGGCCGCATAGAACCGGATAACGAAATTAGGGGCGTGTACAAATGGTCATGGTTTGGTTACGCCTCATGTATGAACATATTATTTGTATTCCTAGCTAGTTTACAAATGGGTCAACAATTCTTATTCTGTTTATCACATACACCTGAAACTATTTACGAACAATTGAATTTAAACAAAGGGTTCTGATCAGGTTAAAGTGATCAGGTATAAACATAGGGTTCTGATCAGGTTAAAGTGATCAGGTTTAAACATATTTTATGACGGTTAAGTCATGATAATGTTTTCAAATGAAAACTACTTAGTTTTATGACGGTAAAGTCATGAACAGGTTTTCGGGGAAAAACTATAAGCACTAATATAATTAACTCTGTGAACTCACCAACCTTTGTGTTGACACTTTCAAGTATGTTTCTCAGGTGACCTCTAGCCATGGCGCGGTTGGAATAGGCTAGCTATGTTGGATCAATTCCTAGTAGCTGGAAGGACGTAGAATATCAAGTCTCAAGTCTGTCGTTGATCTAGAAGAACTTAGATCATAGTATTTCTTAGTTTTAGTAATTGTATATGTAATCAAGTCTTAGAAATCATTATTACGGCTTCCTTTATCGTGTAATGAACCAATCGTTACAACCTGTATTTATTTAATAAGTAAATAAAATATGGGGGTGTGACAGATTGGTATCAGAGCAATGGTTTTAGCGAATTAGGTGTCCTTAGTGATACCTAGGCTCTAACCGGACTCATCTAGGGACCAAGATTTCTAAGACTTGCATCACACTAAAAACACCCAAGACTTGAGCATAGGAATTCCAACCGTTGCCGAACAATTTGTGTAGACTATTAGTGTATGGAGTTACACTAGGGTACCATTAGCTACACTAATACAATTACATAGCACATGTAATGAACACTTAAACACATACAACAATGTGAAAACAATAAACACTTACAACATGTTACTGTTCGGATTACGAGTCAAGAATAACGGGTACTCAACATACTGCAACCTTAGAAGATCGAGTTACGAGCTGAGCTTGGACTTCGACGACAACGATCGTCAGTTACCGATCTTGGTATCACAACAGGCTGAACTCGTACCAGAATCTGTACCTATACCTGCACCACAACTACTCCAGCCTTGGAGGCAATTATCTTCCTAACGTAAGTACGGTATAAATAATCTCCTTCATAAGTTGTCGGATCGGATGCCTAGACTCTCGCCATGATGTATGGCAGGCATGATTGCCCAGACAAAAGGGAATTCAAGGTGAATAAGCAGGACTAAATGGGAGAGAACTCCAAGGGTCAGGAGACCCAGACATACATCAGGATCATGTGGATCCATGCATATATACAGACTTGGAGCATGAGTTGCTCGACACTCGTTTGAGGATCTCTGCCCAACACATAGTGCCTGAACTTCACCATGCACATTTTTTTAAGAGACACTGGTGGTGCCTCTCTACCATTAGCCTCATTTGACAACTGCCATATTCGGCAGATTCATGAGTATTGGTACACATAATTAAGAGTAATTCGATAAAACAATACACACTCCTGTACAAATGTGCACACGCAATCTAATGATTATTTCAAGTCCCTTTTGATTAAAAGCTAGGGATAGAAGAAACACTATTGGGATCAGGCAAGGCAAATTATCATTACGGGTGCACACGTAATCATAATTTGCAGTGCATGGGAACTTTAGTGAGTCTTGCTGTCTAAGCTGATGATCAACTCATGTTCTCAATCACTTGATTAAGGATTGGATCTCAACAAATCAGACTTCTCAATTAGGTGCTCACAAAGCATTCTCCTAGTTTTGGAGGAACGAGAGAAATTCAAATTGAATTCAACCAATCCTTAGTAAATCCTGAACGACGAAGAAATTCGCACATTCATTCTTTGAGATTCTACTTGTCAGGAATGCTTCAAATTGAGTGTTACCACAACTAACACTTACAGTAATTGCACAACTATTGTGGGAGATTATAGCATAATCTCATGATCCATCATACAGTTCAATCTCACAATTGATTGAAAGTTACGCCAAGAGTGTTATGCACTAACTTCAGTAATAGGGCAGGATATTATTCTGACCCGCATACACATGGCACCTATGGATATTGTGGAAGCTCGACATGAGACAAGTAGGAAATCGGACATTTCAGAATATCGGTCAAATAGGATTGCTCTCGCAACCATTGACATTCAATATACCTTTAAGTCTGACTATTCTCTCTGCAATAGATAAGCCGGGGTTGATGCTCAAACGAATGCCAAAGAAACCTAAGTGTGGACTAACGACTATTGTCGCACTAACCAAAACGACATGCAAAACCCTTAAAGGAGTCCCAAATGCGGAATCTCATGCTAATCTCATTAGCTCATGATATGCATAAAGGACGTAAACTCGAACTATTCACAATAGGCCACTGTCCACAAAGAGTTGAGAAGAATAATTTATTACTCTTTTATACTCGCACTTCCCCAAAGTTCATCTTGTTGGATGGATCCCAGATTTAGCCTAGAAGAGAGGTGTGATTGCATCTTTCACTCCTAGTTTTCTATAATTGGGAAGCTCTAGAGCATCTATTGTTAAGAAATGATCTCTTGGAGTAGACTCAGTTAGAATATAAAAGTCTCGACGTTCAACACTCACTACCTCCAGTTTATCCTTGTGCTAAGGATTTTGAGGCTATAACCTGAATGAGTGGAATACGTAATGGTATGTCACCAAAGTACCATTCAAACCCTAAGGAAGTGCAGATACACTGAATGACTACAAAATGGAAATTGTGAAACTCCTAAAACATCTCAGCCAACTTAATGGGTGGACAAGCCCAAAGCCCATTTTGGGGAAAGCACTAATTCGATGAGACCATTCTCACAGTATTACCATTAATTCCCTCAGCTAGACGGAATGCGAATATTCCAAACAAACATCGAACTTCGTATGGCTAACATTCTTCGAAGGTATGGTAGTCGAGACTGAGTTTACATATCAAGACGCTACAACCCAAAGGCTAGTATGCCTTGAAAAGTAGTGCAAACAAAGGGGTAAAGTAGTGATTAGACTCGAAGTTTGCAAATAAGAGCTCCCGAGGAACATCGATTCCTAGCTCCATGAAGGCACATGGAGAGGAAAATCCTAGAAAACATGAAACCTGAAATAAGAGAAAAGTCTTAGTCCGGGAAAATGCTTTTGGAAAGCATAAGAGGGACAAACATAAAGTTTCATTTTCATACTTTTTCATTTCTACCCAATATACAACAAAAACTTGGACACCTCGTCGAGTAATTTTTTTTCATAAGACCGAGTTTCTCACCATGGGGAGTTCCGGTCCTGTTTGTAAAGAAAAAGGATGGAACCTTTAGAAGGTGCATCAATTATCGGGAGTTGAACAAGCTGACAATCAAAAACCGGTATCCTCTTCTTCGAGTAGACGATTTGTTTGATCAACTTCAAGGGTCCAGTTTCTATTCTAAAATTGATCTACAATCAGGATATCCTCAACTGAAAATTCAGGAAGAAGATATACCAAAAACGACTTTTAGGACTCGTTACGGTCACTACGAGTTCCTAGTTATGCCATTTGGCTTGACTAATGCACCGGCCGTTTTCATGGACCTAATGAACCGCGTGTGCAAGCCATACTTGAATAAATTCGTGATTGTATTTATCGATGACATATCAATATATTCACAAACCAATGAGGAACATGAACATCATTTGAAATCAATCTTGGAACTACTCCGGAATGATAAGCGTTATGCCAAATTCTCTAAGTGTGAGTTTCGGATTCGAGAGGTTCACTTTCTCGGACACGTCATCAATAAGAAGGGTATTCACGTAATCCCAACCAAGATTGAAGCTATCAAAAACTCGGAAGCACCAAGAACTCCGACTGAGGTGCGTCAATTTCTGGGTTCGGCAGGATATTACAGGCGATTTATCGAGAATTTTTCAAAGATAGCCTTGCCTTTGACCACGTTAACTCAGAAGGACAAAAAGTTTGATTGGACTGATAAACAAGAATCACCGTTTCAATTGTTGAAGCAAAAACTTTGCAGTGCACCAATCATATCCCTTCCCGAAGGAACTGACAATTCCATCGTGTACTGCGACGCATCACACCAAAGTCTGGGATGTGTATTGATGCAAAGAGAAAAAGTCATAGCGTATGCATCCAGACAGCTAAGAGTACATGAAAAAAAAAAAAAATTATACGACTCACGATCTGAAATTGGGTGCTGTCGTGTTTGCACTCAAGATTTGGAGACATTTTTTTTATATGGTACAAAATGTACTATCTTTACAAACCACAAGAGTCTCCAGCACATCTTTAATCAGAAAGAACTCAACATGAGTCAACTTCGTTGGGTAGAACTACTGAATGATTACGACTGGGATATCAAGTATCACCCTGGTAAGGTAAATGTCGTAGCAGATGCCTTGAGTCGTAAGGAACGGGTTAAAACTCTCCGTGTTCGTGCCCTAGGATTGACAATTCATGCGAGTCTCACGACTCAAATCCGGATGGCACAACAGGAGGCAATCAAAGAAGAAAACATTCAGAGTGAAGCTATATGAGGAATGATCAGACATTTAGAGCCAAAATCAGATGATACTATATACTTTGCAAATAGAATTTGGGTGCCATGTTTTGGTAACTTACGGGAGTTGGTTATGGACGAAGCCCACAAGTCCAGGTACTCCATTCACCCAGGTTCGGATAAAATGTATAAGGATCTGAAAGAACTCTACTGGTGGCCGAACATGAAAGGAGAAATTGCTATTTACGACTGTAAATGCCTGACATGTTCAAAGGTAAAGGCAGAACATCAGAAACCGTCGGGATTGTTATAACAACCCGAGATACCTCAATGGAAATGGGAACAAATTTCAATGGATTTCATTTCAAGGTTACCCAGAACACCTAGCAACTATGATACTATATGATAATCGTCAGTCGTTTGACGAAATCCGCGCATTCCCTACCAATAAAGGAGACAGATAAAAGTAAGACGCGTGCAAGGCTAAATATTAAGGGAATTAAGGCTAGGCATGGTATGCCAGTTTCCATTTTCACAAAAAGGGACAGTCGATTCATGTCAAGAACCTGACAGTCTGTACAAGAAGCCTTGAGCACACGCCTTTACATGACCACTGCATATCATCCCCAGATGAACGGTCAAAGTAAAAGGACTATCCAAACTTTAAAAGATGTGCTCCGTGTGTGCGTAATCGATTTCAGAAGAAATAGGGATACTCACCGCCGTTGGATGAGTTTTCATATAATATCAACTACCATACCAGCATTAAAGCCACTCCGTTGAGTCTTTGTATGGTTATAAGTGTCACTCATCGCTATGTTGGGCGGGGGTTAGCGAAAAGCATTTGACTGGTCCTGATATTGGCTAGGAAACCACTGACAAGATCGTCGAAATAAAAGACCGTCTGAAAGCCACTCAAGACAGACGAAAGAGAGTGGAGCTAGCAACAGACGAAAACCATTAGCATTCCAAGTGATAGACAAAGTCACGTTGAAGGTCTCACCTTGGAAAAGAGTGGCAAAATTTGGCAACCGTGGCAAGCTTAATCCTAGGTACGTTGAACCATTTGAATGAGAGGATCAAATGAAAACAAAAATACCCATCCTTGTTTAAGGATACAACAGTTCAAGAGGACACAAATTGAATTTCGGGACGAAATTCTTTTAACATGGGGAGAATGTGACACCCGACATTTCAGGTCAATATCCGTACATGTTATAAACAAGTTTAAATTATAATTGTTTTGTGATTTACTTAATTTCACAAACAAGGACATTAAGGTCTAACAAAAATCGTACAGGGTCTCATTTCACATTCTGGTAATTCTAGGAGTTACCGGTTCACGTACCAGGATAACCCGACTAAATACGAACACTAGTGGTTAAATTTACACTTAAATCAAATGGTTTGATTTATTTAACCCCACCCACTCCCATTGACCAGAAATCTCGGCCTCAAGGCCATGTGGGTCCATCCCACACCCTAAATTTCAACATCTTCTACTTTCTTAAGCAATCTCCCATACCACCTCATTTTCTATCAATTCATCAAGAGCAAAAACCCTCAACCCCTGTCATCTCTCTCTTCTTCTACGACAACAACAAGAATACCTATCTCCACTTTCTTTTGGGGTTCTTCCATAATCGAAGACTCGAATCCTTTATTTCGGTGCTATAAGGAGAGTTCCAAGTGTTTTCTCAAAAGGGTTTTAGCAGGAGAAGTCAAGATCATTCTCTTTTTCTCTCAAAAATCGTCATCTCTGTCCAGAGGTAAAAACTCGATATTATCCACTTTATTTTCTTTAAAACCGTATCTAAGCATACAAAAGGTTCAATAGCAAGTAAGATAACAAGAAAAGTGTGTCAAATTCAAGATTTGAACATAAAAATATACAGGACGAATTCTGTCAATCAAAGTGCAGTAATCGAAACTAGGAGTTTCGATACCTGTTCAATCGAAACTAGGAGTTTCGATACCTGTTATTCAATCGAAACTAGGAGTTTCGATACCTATTCAATCGAAACTAGGAGTTTCGATACAAGTTTACTCAATCGAAACTGGGAGTTTCGATACTAGTTGTTCAATCGAAACTAGGTAGTTTCGATACATATTGCTCAATCGAAACTAGATAGTTTCGTTACCCTTCTTGCCAATCGAAACTAGATAGTTTCGATACCTAACTACTCAATCGAAACTAGATAGTTTCGATACCTAACTACTCAATCGAAACTATGAAGTTTCGATACTCAATCGCCCAATCGAAACTAGGAAGTTTCGACATCTGTTCATCAGTCACATTGGGCAGTAACTTAGAACTGTTTTTATAGCAAAACAAGTGTTGAAAATCTAAGAAGATATTTAAACAAAAGCAACTAGATTTACTAGGTCGATGAACAATTTGCAATATGAGACGTTCGGTCTTAACACAATTTACCCTTTGGTATCTAGGGTACGAATAGTCAAGTTCGGCTAGAACAATTATCATTGCAAGCATACACAAACTCAAGGTGAGTTCACGGCCCCCTTTTAACTCTTTACTGTTTTGTAAACATCGGGGGAGAAACATACTTACTTGTTATGTTTTGAAAACATGAATTACATTGTTTATACATTTGACAATATGAACATTTTGGTTTAACTTCTTGTGAGTCTCCCAACCCCACTTTTACTACTGGTTTTTAAATTGTTTTTAAACAAACGGGGAGAAAACTTGCTCAACTAAACAACTGGACACAAGAACACACAACGATTGTTAGGATGAACAACACACAACGATTGTTCGGATGAACAACACACAACGATTGTTCGGATGAACAACACACAACGATTGTTCGGATGAACAACACACAACGATTGTTCGGATGAACAACACTCAACGATTGGGGGAAACACATACTACAATTATTTTATGGGATAACAAGAGAATAAGGCACGACTTTTATGTTTACATGAGATGAGAACAACGAGTTGAGCTAAAGTCCCCTGGAACAATGTAGTAACCATTAACTGTAGCCTAGGGTCCTATGAATAGTACTATGGAGAGTGACGTCTCCCGGTCATGGTTAGTCGCGCTAACCACAATCTGGAGGATTTATGGCCGCATAGAACCGGATAACGAAATTAGGGGCGTGTACAAATTGTCATGGTTTGGTTACGCCTCATGTATGAACATATTATTTGTATTCCTAGCTAGTTTACAAATGGGTCAACAATTCTTATTCTGTTTATCACATACACCTGAAACTATTTACGAACAATTGAATTTAAACAAAGGGTTCTGATCAGGTTAAAGTGATCAGGTATAAACAAAGGGTTCTGATCAGGTTAAAACATATTTTATGACGGTTAAGTCATGATAATGTTTTCAAATGAAAACTACTTAGTTTTATGACGGTGAAGTCATGAACAGGTTTTCGGGGAAAAACTATAAGCACTAATATAATTAACTCTGTGAACTCACCAACCTTTGTGTTGACACTTTCAAGTATGTTTCTCAGGTGACCTCTAGCCATGGCGCGGTTGGAATAGGCTAGCTATGTTAGATCAATTCCTAGTAGCTGGAAGGACGTAGAATATCAAGTCTCAAGTCTGTCGTTGATCTAGAAGAACTTAGATCATAGTATTTCTTAGTTTTAGTAATTGTATATGTAATCAAGTCTTAGAAATCATTATTACGGCTTCCGCTATCGTGTAATGAACCAATCGTTACAACCTGTATTTATTTAATAAGTAAATAAAATATGGGGGTGTGACATCTAGTACCTCAAATATAAAGCATGGTTACTTCATCCAATCCTGCCACTATCCAACAAACCATTCGACTTGCACATAAGTTAACCGATCAAGCGGTGACATAAGGAACCCTACCTCCGAGAGGTTCAGTTACCAAACCCACCGACAATCACAAACGCAAGTTCGATCACCATTCCAACACCCACAACCACTCCAACTCCCACTCCAAAGGACCTCAACCTAACCAACCCCAGTTTAACCAACCGCAACAGCAGCAACAACGTAGGTTTGAGCCTACTAAAAACTTCAACCAGCCGACCTCTTCAGGTCAAAACCAGGGTGGTTATGCGAGGAAGTCTCCGAAGTGTAATAAGTGTAACTTCCACCACTTTGGGTTCTGCAATCGTTGCCAGAGGTGCGGCAAAATAGGTCATGCTGCTAAGGACTGCAGGGGTGAGTTACAAACTAAACAACCTTTTTAACAACCGGGATCCACAAGGGGTTGCTTTGAGTGCGGAAAGGAAGGGCATATTCGGAAGAATTGTCCTCAATTGAAGAAAGGGGTAACGGAAACCACAACCCTAACCAGAATAACAATGGCAATGGTTGAGGAAATGGTGCGAAGGGACGAGCCTTCGTACTAGGATCTGGAGAAGCCCGTTACGACCATAATGTGGTCACCGGTAAGTTCCTCGTAAATAATTACTTTGCTTCTGTCCTTTTTGACACCGGTGCTGATAGAAGTTTTATATCTAAGAAATTTAGTAATATGATAAAAGGAACTTCATCTCTATTAGAAGATAAGTATACAATAGAGATAGCTGACGGCCAAATAATTGAGGCAACTCACATTCTTAAGGGATGTAAACTTGAGCTAGCTACACATATATTTGATATCGACCTTATGCCGGTCATACTTGGTAATTTTGATATAATTGTCGGCATGGATTGGTTATCTAAAAACCAAGCCGAAATTATCTGTCGTGAGAAGATTGTTCGTATACCTCTCCCGATTGGAGAAACCCTTTTCGTCCAAGGCGAAAGAGTTGGTACAGTCATGGGCATCATATCTTTCATGAAAGCACAAAAATGCCTTCGAAAGGGGTATACAGCTATTTTGGCTCTCATTGCTGAGCAGTCCTCCGAAGAGAAGAAAATTGAAGATATTCCCGTCGTGCGTGAATTTTTGGAAGTGTTTCCCGAGGATCTGCCCGGTTTGCCACCGCACCGTCAAGTTGAATTCCAAATTGGTTTAGCACCCGGAGCAGCACCGATTGCTCGGGCACCTTACAGATTGGCACCCAGTGAATTACAAGAGTTGTCCACTCAATTGAAAGATTTGTTGGATAAAGGTTTCATTCGACCTAGTTCATCGCCGTGGGGAGCTCCGGTACTATTTGTCAAGAAGAAGGACGGAACCTTCCGTATGTGTATTGACTACCGGGAGCTGAATAAAGTCACAATCAAGAACCGCTACCCTTTGCCTCGCATAGATGACCTCTTTGATCAACTCCAAGGATCAAGTTTCTATTCCAAAATAGATCTTAGGTCCGGCTACCATCAGTTAAGAGTCCGAGAAGAGGATATCTCTAAGACTGCATTCAGAACAAGGTACGACCATTACGAATTTATGGTCATGCCTTTCGGGTTAACCAACGCACCTGCGGTATTCATGGATCTCATGAACCGTGTGTGTAAGCCTTATCTTGGCCGATTCGTTATCGTCTTCATCGACGACATCCTCATTTATTCCAAGAACAAGGAAGAACATGAGGAACATCTACGCCTAATTTTGGAATTACTTAAGCGAGAGCAACTGTATGCTAAGTTTTCCAAGTGTGAATTTTGGATCCGGGAAGTTCAGTTTCTAGGGCATGTGGTTAACGAGAAAGGGATACATGTCGACCCATCCAAAATAGAAGCCATCAAGAATTGGGCAGCACCGACGACCCCGACTGAGGTGCGACAATTTCTGGGATTGGTTGGATATTACCGTCGATTCATTGAAGGATTTTCCAAAATTGCTCAACCCCTCACTGCTTTAACTCAAAAGGGTAAAGCCTATAATTGGGGCGACAACCAAGAGTCAGCATTCCAACATCTTAAACAAAAACTCTGCAGTGCACCTATTTTAGCTCTTCCGGATGGAACCGATGATTTTATAGTGTATTGTGATGAATCTATTCAAGGTCTGGGTTGTGTCTTAATGCAACGCGAAAAGGTAATCGCATACGCTTCATGACAACTAAAAGTCCACTAGAGAAACTACACCACTCATGATTTAGAGTTGGGAGCCGTGATCTTCGCTCTTAAGATATGGAGACATTACTTGTACGGTACCAAATGCACCATCTACACCGATCACAAGAGTCTTCAGCACATCTTCGAGCAGAAAGAGTTGAACATGCGACAACGTCGTTGGGTCGAACTCTTAAACGATTATGACTGTGCGATCCGATATCACCCGGGTAAAGCTAATGTTGTAGCTGATGCCCTAAGTCGAAAAGAAACAAAGCCCAAACTAGTTCGAGCATTACAACTTACTATTCACCCAGGATTACCGGACAAAATCCGTAGTGCTCAACTCGAAGCCCTAAAAGAAGAAAATATACCGTTGGAAAGTACGCGCGGTCTGGAAGTACAACTTGAAGTCAAATCTGACGGCATTCGCTACTTTGCCGAGCGAATATGGGTTCCGGTATTCGGAAACCTAAGGGAACTAGTTATGGATGAGTCTCATAAATCTCGTTACTCTATTCATCCAGGTTCCGACAAAATGTATCATGATCTAAAGATATTATATTGGTGGCCAAAAATGAAGGCCAATATAGCCACCTACGTTAGTAAGTGTCTGACTTGCGCGAAGGTCAAGGTTGAATATCAAAAACCATCCGGTCTTCTGCAACAACCAGAAATTCCTATGTGGAAATGGGAACAAATATCCACGGACTTCATCACCAAATTACCACGAACCCCTACCGGATGTGATACCATATGGGTAATCGTTGATCGATTAACAAAGTCCGCTCACTTCTTAGCAATCAAAGAGACTGACAAAATGGATAAACTTACTCGTACTTACCTGAAAGAAATAGTCTCTCGGCACGGGGTGCCAATTTCTATCATTTCGGATCGTGATGCACGATTCACTTCTCTGTTCTGGCAGTCGTTACGTAAAGCTTTAGGCACGCGTCTAGATATGAGCACATCATACCATCCTCAAACTGATGGCCAAACGGAACGTACAATCCAAACTCTGGAGGACATGCTACGAGCTTGTGTGATTGATTTCGGTAACACTTGGGAGTCTCACCTACCGTTGGTGGAGTTCTCCTACAACAACAGTTATCATACTAGCATCAAGGCAGCTCCATTTGAAGCACTGTATGGACGGAAATGTCGTTATCCCATTTGTTGGACCGAGGTTGGAGATAGCCAACTCACGGGTCCTGAACTTGTACTCCGAAATGATCGTTCAAATTAGAAACCATATGGCGGCAGCTCGTGATCGTCAAAAGACCTATGCCGACAAGCGTCGTAAACCCTTAGAGTTTCAAATAGGTGACATGGTCTTACTCAAAGTCTCACCTTCGAAAGGTGTCATTCGTTTAGGGAAACGAGACAAGCTGAATCCTCGTTATGTTGGACCATTCAAAATAATGAAAAGAATCAGACCAGTAGCGTATCAACTGGACCTACCTGAAAGACTTAGTGGTGTGCACAACGTCTTTCACGTCTCAAATTTAAAGAAATGCCTGGCAGACGAATCACTCGCAATTCCTCTTGAGGAACTACACGTTGATGAACAGTTACGTTTCATCGAAGAACCTGTGGAAATTATGGATAGAGAAGTTAAAACGTTAAAGCACAGTAAAATCCCTATTGTCAGAGTTCGTTGGAACTCGAAACGCGGACCGGAATTCACGTGGGAGCGCGAAGATCAGATGATGCGCAAATATCCTAATCTGTTTAAGCACTCCGCATCAAATTCTTAAGGTACTATTTAATTTTCGGGATGAAAATTCTTTCAACTAGGGGATGATGTGATATCCCGGGAAAATTTTTTTTTATGTATTTTAATTTTCGGGACGAAAATTCTTTCAACTAGGGGATGATGTGACAATCCGGACTTTTTCAGTTAGTTCCGTTAGCAATCCCGTTAAATATTCTTCTAAAACTAAACCCCGTTAATCATTTCCAGTTAAATCCTAACATATTCAACATATTTCAAACTCTAGGGACTAATTCTATCAATTCCCAAACCTTAATACAAGAAACCACAAGGACTGATTCTGTAATTTAACTAAACTCGATTTCGTTGACTTTGAAAGTCAAACCCGTGAGCGTTTGATCCAAATTCGAATCCATGATCGATGGTTTGCACGAACTAGTAACTGAATTTGCATATTGATGTCAATAACGGTCATCATAACAGTTTTAATCACCATCATTGTGTCGATTTGAAACAATTTATGACTAATAAATCTATAACCGTCGACTCTATGTATTACTCAATCGAATTCGACTGTAATTAGTTACCATTTGGCAAACCAACACACTGCACACCTAAATCGAATCTCTCTGAAACTTCTGTACTGGTCAAGTTGATCGGATTCATAGCAAAGCCACCGGAAATCAAACCAGTCATCGTCGGACCTGTTTTAGTCGACCTCCACTGTCCCGACATCCATTCAGGTAATTAGATACATCATCAGCTTCGTTTTCATCTCTTAAATGAAAGCCCTAACTCAATTAGGACTTACATTATCGATTTAATCATAATTCGATTCTAGGGTTCATATGAAATCGGATTTGGGGCTTTTGATTCTAGACTCGTTCTCAATGCAATTAAATCATACCATTAGTTTCGAAATCTTCAGTTTAATGAAAGCCCCATGTTAATTGAATCAAAAAACATCTAATTTTACAAAATCTAGAATCTAGGGTTCATAGGTTCACGTTTTAATCGAACTCTATCTTAGACTCAATATAAATGCAATTAAACTTCATGGATAGACTCGCCATCATCCATCCTTTGAAAACCCTATGCTAATTCGAAGATATAACATCGGATTAGTGATGAACCGATTCTAGGGTTCATCACATTTTGGGTTGAATCGAACACCAGTCAAACTGTAATCTTAATATAATTAAAATACATGGATAGAATCGGAATCTAATTCTCTTTAATAGCCCCATGAATCCAGCCTCTAGTATCATCAGATTTTATTGATCCCATGTTTTTAAGTCTAAGTCTCGGCTTTTCAAACTGAATTTTAATTACCTAAAACTTAACGATTTTTGCAATTGAACCTAGCATCAGACTCGCAATCCATAGGCGAGCAGAACCCCTATGATTTCGAAACCAGTCGCGATCAAATTCATATTGTATGGGACGGGATTCGATCTGGGAGCATATGGGAAGGAAATCACGTTTGGTCAGGATGTTAAAAGCAATGGGTCTCGGGTTTGTTTGCGATGACCCTAGCGGGCATGATGGTTTGGTCAGTGTGTGCGTGTGGGAGGGACCTCGGTTCGAGACCGGGCTCCCACAATTATTTTTGGAACATTTTTCTGGAATATTAAATTAATAAAAATCAAAACCTTATAATATTGGGTTATTATATAAATGTGTTTTTAGCCCGGAAAACAACCCGTAGGCTCGGGTTTTGAATTATTAGCATATTTTTATAAATTATACCCGCTTTTATAATTTATACATTATTATTATTATTAAGTAAAAATAATATGTTTATATTATTTTAAGCCGTAAATTCATATAAAATAATGTATTTATATTATTTTCAAACAGTGACCCGTATTATTAAATAATATATATTTATATTATTTCGAATCATTTTATAACGCCGTGTATCAATAGAGATTAATTAATAATATAATTAATTATATTATTCATTCGTATATATATATACATATATATATTATTAATTGAGTCATTCGTCGCGTAAAGTAATTCCTAATCTCGTGAACACGTTCGTCCACTCTCGTTTATTAGAGCGGTTCTTTAAGACGTTTCTTTCCGTGTCACAGTCACAATTCCCATTATCATTCCTAATTTTTGTGTTTATAATTTTAGAACATTCGTAGGTCTTTTGAGACTTACACTCGTGGTTCCAACATACCTCTAGTGTGAAATTACCTTCAACGCAAAGCAGGTGAGTTTTCACGGCCCCTTTTACTGTTTTAACTTGGGGGAGAAAACATGACTAAATGATTTTTTGATTTTTAATTCGTAAGCTATCAATGTTAAATGCTAAGCGTAACACGCTCTCACAGAAATTCCTCAACTAATATCAGACCATTAATATGGATCTTAGCGAGGTAATATTTAGTAGTACTACTGGGTTTGACAAATCCCACCCGCGTTAGTCGCGCTAACTCGATTAGATATCGAACGGGTGAAATGTTAACCTACTCACACCGCCAGTGTTGATAGACCTGGCAGGAGGCAATAAACAAACAGTCAGCTTCGGTTGCGAGCGCTTGAGCTGAACATGAACATAGGTTAGCTACCTATAGATACGTACTAAATGAACATAAATCCGGTAAACGCTTATTTACTTATATTGAAACATGTGGACTCACCAACCTCGTGTTGACATATTTTTACATGTTTTCTCAGGTCGCTAAGCTAAGACACAGGTGCATGTTAGGGCATGCATGGGATTCAACTGCTTTGATTATAACTATTTATGTTTGTTTGAATTTTTCTATTGTACTTGCTTTTGTTTGGACGTTTGGACTTTTTGGACTTTTGAACTTTGGTTTTGGGCGCGTGTATTTTGCGCATTTACTTTCTTTACGCTTCCGCATTGATACTCTGATTTAAAGGATATTTTCATTTCGAGTCCCATGTAGAGTCGTTCAAAGTAACTAATGTCTGAGATCCTGGTTCGTCACTTCTCAAACGGTAAAACTCCGTTAGTTGAAATTGGGGGTGTGACATGGTGCGAAAGGACGAGCTTTCGTGCTAGGATCTGGAGAAGCTCGTCATGATCATAACGTGGTCACCGGTAAGTTTCTCTTAAATAATTACTTTGCTTCTGTCCTTTTTGACACTGGTGCTGATAGAAGTTTTATATCTAGAAAACTTAGTGGTATGATAAAAAGAACTACAACTCTGTTAGAAACTAAGTATATAATAGAGATAGCTGATGGCCAAATAATTGAAGCAACCCACATTCTAAAGGGTTGTAAGCTAGAACTAGGTAGTCATAAACTTGATATCGACCTTATGCCGGTCACACTTGGTAGTTTTGATGTAATTGTCGGCATGGATTGGTTATCTAAAAACCAAGCTGAAATCATCTGTCGAGAGAAAATTGTTCGAATTCCTCTCCCGAGTGGAGAAACCCTTTCAGTTCAGGGCGAAAAGGTTGGTGCAGTCATGGGCATCATACCCTTTATGAAAGCACAGAAATGCCTTCGAAAAGGGCATACTGCTATTTTGGCTCTCGTTGCTGAGCAGCCCTCAGAAGAGAAGAAAATTGATGAAATTTCCGCCGTTCATGATTTTCTAGAAGTATTTCCTGAAGATTTGCCTGGTCTGCAACCACACCGTCAAGTCGAATTCCAAATCGATCTAGCACCCGGAGCGGCACCGATCGTTCGGGCACCCTACAAACTGGCACCTAGTGAATTGCAAGAGCTATCTACTCAGTTACAGGAATTGTTGGATAAAGGTTTCATCCGACCTAGTTCATCGCCATGGGGAGCTCCAGTCCTGTTTGTCAAGAAGAAGGACGGAACTTTCCGTATGTGTATCGACTACCGTGAGCTAAATAAAGTCACAATCAAGAATCGTTATCCTTTGCCTCGCATAGATGATCTCTTTGATCAACTCCAAGGATCTAGTTTCTATTCCAAGATAGATCTTAGGTCCGGCTACCACCAATTGAGAGTCCGAGATGAAGATATCTCTAAGACTGCTTTTAGGACAAGGTACGGCCACTATGAATTTATGGTCATGCCTTTTGGATTAACCAACGCACCTGCAGTATTCATGGACCTCATGAACCGTGTGTGTAAGCCTTACCTTGATCAATTTGTCATCGTTTTCATCGACGAAATTCTCATTTATTCCAAGGACAAGGAGGAACATGAGGAATATCTACATTTTAATCATGGAATTACTTAAAAAGGAACAGATGTATGCTAAGTTTTCCAAGTGTGAATTTTGGATCCGGGAAGTTCAATTCTTAGGACACGTGGTTAACGAGAAAGGAATACATGTCGATCCATCAAAGATAGAAGCCATCAAGAATTGGGCAGCACCGACGACTCCGACTGAGGTTCGACAATTTCTGGGATTGGCTGGATACTACCGTCGATTCATCGAAGGATTTTCAAAAATTGCACAACCCCTCACTGCCTTAACTCAAAAGGGTAAAGCCTACAACTGGGGCGATAACCAAGAGTTAGCATTTCAGCATCTTAAACATAAACTTTGCAGTGCACCTATTCTAGCTCTTCCGGAAGGTACGGATGATTTCGTGGTGTATTGCGACGCATCTATTCAGGGTTTGGGTTGTATATTAATGCAATGAGAAAAGGTGATCACATATGCTTCGCGTCAGCTAAAAATTCATGAGAAAAACTACACCACTCATAACCTAGAGTTGGGAGCTGTAGTTTTCGCACTTAAGATATGGAGACACTACTTGTACGGTACCAAGTGCACCATCTATACCGATCACAAGAGTCTGCAGCATATCTTCGAGCAGAAAGAGCTGAATATGCGACAACATCGTTGGGTCGAGCTTTTGAATGATTATGACCGTGCGATCCAATATCATCCGGGTAAAGCTAACGTTGTTGCTGATGCCCTAAGTCGAAAGGAAACCAAGCCCAAACGAGTTCGAGCATTACAACTTACTATTCACCCCGGACTACCTGACAAAATCCGAAGTGCACAACTTGAAGCCCTGAAAGAGGAAAATCTACCGCTGGAAGGGACACGCGGTATGGAAGCACAACTCAAGGTCAAGTCTGACGGTATTCACTATTTCGCAGAGCGAATTTGGATTCCTGTGTATGGGAACTTAAGAGAACTAGTCATGGATGAGGCGCACAAATCCCGATACTCTATTCA
The DNA here is from genome assembly GCA_023525975.1 of Smallanthus sonchifolius. Lineage (NCBI taxonomy): Eukaryota > Viridiplantae > Streptophyta > Magnoliopsida > Asterales > Asteraceae > Smallanthus > Smallanthus sonchifolius. The sequence goes on along the minus strand of CM042030.1, from coordinate 21,528,059 downwards.
TCCAGGTTCTAACAAAATGTACCACGACCTTAAGGTGTTATATTGGTGGCTAAAGATGAAGACCGATATAGCCACTTATGTAAGCAAGTGCCTGACTTGCTCAAAGGTCAAGGTGGAATATCAAAAGCCTTCTGGTCTACTGCAACAACCGGAAATCCCAATGTGGAAATGGGAGCAAATCTCTATGGACTTCATAACAAAATTATCCAGAACCCCCAGTAGATGCGATACCATTTGGGTGATCGTAGATCGCTTAACAAAATCTGAGCACTTCCTTGCAATCAAAGAAACCGACAAATTGGACAAGCTTACTCGTACTTATTTGAAAGAAGTAGTATCTCGGCACGGGGTGCCAATCACTATCATTTCGGATCGTGATGCATGATTCACCTCTCGTTTCTGGCAATCGTTACATAAAGCTTTAGGCACGCGTTTAGACATGAGCACAGCTAATCACCCGCATACCGATGGTCAAACGGAACTTACTATCCAAACATTAGAGGACATGCTGCGAGCTTGTGTGATCGATTTCGGTAACACTTGGGAGTCTCACTTACCTTTAGTGGAGTTCTCCTACAACAACAGTTATCACACTAGCATCAAGGCGGCACCATTCGAGGCATTGTATGGACGTAAATGCCGATCTCCTATCTGTTAGGCTGAAGTTGGGGATAGCCAAGTTACAGGTCCTGAACTTGTATTCGAAACTTCCGAAAAGATCATTCAAATCCGAAACCGTATGGCGGCAGCTCGTGATCGTCAAAAGAGCTATGCCGACAAGCGTCGTAAACCTTTAGAGTTTCAAATAGGTGACATGGTCTTACTCAAAGTCTCACCTTGGAAAGATGTCATTCGCTTCAGAAAGCGAGGCAAACTGAATCCTCGTTATGTTGGACCATTCAAGATATTGAAAAGAATCGGGCCAGTAGCGTACCAACTGGACCTACCCGAAGGACTTAGTGGTGTACACAACGTCTTTCACGTCTCAAATTTGAAGAAATATCTAGCAGACGAATCACTCGAGGTTCCTCTCGAGGAACTACACATTGATTAATAGTTATGTTTCATCGAAGAACCTATGGAAATTATGGATAGGGAAGTCAAAACGTTAAAACGCAGGAAAATCCCTATTGTCAGAGTTCGTTGGAACTCGAAACACGGACCGGAATTCACGTGGGAACGCGAGGATCAGATGATGCGCTAATATCCTAATCTGTTCAGGCACTCCGCGTCGAATTCTTAAGGTACTATTTAATTTTCGGGACGAAAATTCTTTCAACTAAGGGATGATGTGATATCCCGGGAATTTTTTTTAATTTTCGGGACGAAAATTCTTTCAACTAGGGGATGATGTGACAATCCGGACTTTTCAGTCAGTTCCGTTAGGAATTCCGTTAAGTTCCTGTTAAAACCTAACCCAGTTAACTCAATATTAAATCCAAAGGACCAATTCTGCCATTCCCTGATCTCAAACTTTGGGGACTGATTTTGCCAAATCTCTAAACGTTATATGTTGACTTTCAAAGTCAAAATCAAGATCAATTAATCCCACTGACTTTTTAAAGTCAAAATTGAATCCATTTTTGATCCAATTATCCCGTATCTTTTCTCAACTGTCCAAATTCGAAACCGAAATCCATTAACATGATAATGTCGACCATCATAGAGTCTTAAGTACTATCATTACGCAAGAATTAAATCACTTAATGGCTAATCAAGTTATAACCGTCGAAGCCGTCGCCCTTTCTATCAAATCCGACGAAACCTTGTATTATTCTCACGAATTGAGAATACAAACACCTCTGTCGCATCTGTTAGAGCCTGTTGTAAGCATCAATTCGGCCGGAGAAGCAGTTAGGATCGCCGGAGACCAAACCCACACAAGTCGACAACTGTTTTAGTTGGGGGACATCAATTCGAACTCTATTCCGGTAATTATGTAAACCTTCACCTTCGTTTCTGTCTAATCATTGAAAGCCCTATCATTATCAGGGCTTACAACATCAATCCGATCGAAATCAAGAACCTAGGGTTCATATGAATGCTGTTTAATCGAATCCCATCAATCCGATAATGAAAACTGAAATTGATCATGTCAACAGACTCGCCTCGACGTCTAGATCAAAAGCCCTATGTTATTTGGTGCTTACATGATCGAATTGAGTATGATCGAGAATCTAGGGTTCATACGATTCAGGTTTAATCGAACCCTAACCTAAACACAATCTTAATCCAATTAATTGGTATGGTTAGACTCGAAATCCCTTACCCTTTGAAAGCCCTATGAATCCAAACAATTTTATTAACAAAATTGATCGATTTGATTTCAAATTCAACCTAGGGTTTTTCGGTTTCTAAAACAGAAATTAAACAAGCCTAAACCTGATGATTTTTACAATTAAACCACACTACAGATTCGTCATGATCTAATGATCAAAACCCCTTTGCTTTCTAGTTCAATCGAAGTCCAAATTGTGGGTTTTGGGACTGGTTTTCAATCGGTTCACGCTAAGGGGAAGGAACCCAATGGGTTTGATTGATAAAACCAAACAAAACCTGATTTGTACGCGATACCCTAGCGGGCGAGACTGTTTAGGATAGTGTGCGTGTATGGGAGAGACCCGGGTTCGATGTGACAATCCAGACTTTTCCAATTAACTCCGTTAACAAAATCCAGTTAAAGTTAACCTAATTAACCTCATCACAAACTCCAAGGATTATTTCTGTCATTTTTCAAACTCTAATTACAAGGACTACTTGTGTAATTAGCCTAAACTCAATTCCATTTGACTTTGTAAAGTTAAAATCAATAGATCTAAGTCCTATTGACTTTTGATAGTCAGACTAACCATATAGTTAACCAAATTCTGTTAAATCCTAACATATCTCAAACCTCAGGGACTATTTCTGCCATTCTCAAACCCTAATTCACTTAAAACTACAAGGACTAGTTGTGGAATTAGCCAAAACCCATATGTTGACTTTACGAAGTCAAAATCATGTGTTTATTGTCCTGTTGACTTTTAAAAGTCAAACAACCCTTGTTATTGATCTAAATTCGTAACCCATAACTAAAAATTGATCGAATTCGAAGTTGTAACGTATGGCATTGATGATTTCGAACGTTTTTGAGCCGATTCTAACTGTTTATCATTGTTCATCATTGCGAATTACAACCCCAAACCTGAAACCGTCGACCTCTATAACTAAACCATCAAATCCGATCATTCGGTTTGTTATTCTCGAAATCAAAATCCTTAAACATCTTAGTCGCATACCCCAGATACTTTTTCTCATGCCAATTCGATCAGCAATGAAGCCGGAGTCGCTGGGGACTAAACCACTCGAAGTCGGAAACCCAATTGGCCGAACATTATCAATTTGATATCGATTGAGGTAATTAATCACGTCCTCAGACTCGTTTCAATATCTAGACTGAAAGCCCTATCAAATCAAGAGCTGTTAACATCGAATTGATGATGAACCAATTCTAGGGTTCATCATATTTTGGGTTTAATCGAACCCTTATCTAGATTTAACCACGATCAAATTAAATTGGATGATTAGATTCGCAATTCAGTTTTTCTCAAAAGCCCCATGAATTCAATTGTTGATCTTACCAAATTTTGTCAATTCAATTCGTAATTTCAATCCTAGGGATCGGTTATTTGAGCAGGCGATTAACTAGTCTAAACCTAACGTTTTTACAATTAAAAGACATCCATAGATTCGCAACTCATTGATTAACAAAACCCCTATACTTTTATGATCGATCGTAGTCGAAATCAGAAGAAATTGGAGTAGGATTCAAAAGGAATCGCGATGGGGGGGGGGAATGAAATGTCGGAATGTTAAAACCATTTCGGTCTGGGTTTTGTTGCGAATCCCTAGCGGGCGGGACTGGTTAAGTGCTTGTGCTTATGTGGGAGAGACCCGGGTTCGAGTCTCTCCACACCTATTTCTTTTTAAAACCGTTTTTAATTAATAGTTTTAATATAAAAATCATTCCACTATTATTATAATAATATATTAATGTGTTTTAGCCCCGGAAACAACCCGTAGGTTCGGGTTTGATTTTATAACTCATAATTAATATTATTTACACTTTTAAAAATAATATATTCATATTATTTTCAATCCCTGACTTCGAATAAAATACTATGTTTATATTATTTTCAACCCGTGACTCATATCATAAAATAATATATATTTTAATATTATTTCGTCTCGTTTATAAACCTCGTGTATCGTTTTCAAACTAATAAATAATATAATTATTTATATTATTTACCCATGATTATATACTTGAATAAAAATAATATATTTATTATTTTTATCAAGATATTTATTAAATGTGAAATTCTCTAAACTTAAAAATAATATATCAAGTTATATTATTTTCTTAAGCCATTATTATAGGCACAAACGTATGAATTTATTTTTTTATTTAATATTATTGGTATTAGAGACATTCGACGCTTAACACATTAATCTTAATTATTATATTGAGAAATCTATATTCCCGTAGACACGTTCGTCTACTCACAAATCCTTAGAATGCGTTAAGACGTTCAAATCTTTCCGTGTCGTTGCCACAAACTCTTACGTGTTCCTAACTGTCACCTCTTATTCTAGGGCATTCATGGGTTGTCCGCGTGCAATCCATTTGAGGTTAGTGTTGCATCCTTGTGTGGTGCTAATTACTACGCCGTGCTCAGACTCAGGTGAGTTTCACGGCCCCTTTTTACTTGTTTTACTATCGGGGGAGAAACATGCTTACACACAAACGTATTTTTCTTGCTTTCCTGTTGAGGAGAAACAAACATGAACACCAACTATCATACTTTTACTTGTTTTCCCCGTGGGGGAGAAACAGGTACCGCGGACAAATATTATGTTACATGTTTTTCCCGTTGGGGGAGAAAACATGACACAACTATTTTAGATTATTGTAATTCATATGTTATTACTGTTGAGGCTAAGCGTGACATACTATCACAGAAAGTCCTCATCATACATCGAACCATTAATATGGATCTTAGCGAGGTAATGTTTAGTAGTACTACTGGGTTTGACAAATCCCACCCGCGTTAGTCGCGCTAACTCGATTGGAGATCGAACGGGTGAAATGTTAGCCTACTCACATTTGCCAGAGTTGATAGACCTGGTAGGAGGCAAATACACAAACAGTCAGCTTCGGTTGCGAGCGCTTTAGTAAGACATGAACATAGGCTAGCTACCTATAGATATGCATATTGAATGTACATAATCTGGCAAACACTCTGTTATTGTAAACTTGAAACCTGTGAACTCACCAACCTCGTGTTGACACTTTTTCTTACATGTTTCTCAGCTCGCTTTGACACAGGTTGCACACTTAGGACATGCATGGAGTCCTACTGTCATTTCATTCATTTCAAACATGATAAACAGTTTACTTAATTATCTTGATTGACGCTTGTTGCGTGTAACTACTTTTAATTTTATATTAACGTTTACGCTTCCGCATTAACTCTGAGCATTTATGTTACGACTTTTAAGTCCCATATAGTGTCGTTTGATGTAACTAATGACTGAGATCCTGGTGTGTCACCTTCCAAACGGTAAAACTCCGTTAGTGGAATTTGGGGGTGTGACATTCGAGACCGGGCTCCCACAATTCATTTTTGAGCCACTTTTTAGTATATTTAAATATTAAAAATCAAACCCCCTATTATTATAATATTGTATAAATGTGTTTTAGCCCGGGAAACAACCCGTAGGCTCGGGTTTGAATTATTAAACCATTTTTATTATTATTTCCTACTCTTAAAAATAATGTATTTACACTATTTGCAAACCATAACTTTGTATAAAATATATGTTTATATTATTTTCAACCCATGACCCGTATTATTAAATAATATATATTTATATTATTTCGAATCGTTTTATAACCTCGTGTAACGTTTGGGATTAAATAATAATATAATTGGTTATATTATTTACTCGTGTTTATTACTTCAATAATAATAATGTATTTATTATTCTTACCTCAAATGAGTATTTAGAATATTTCTTCGAACCTAAAAATAATATATTATATTATTTTCTTAGTTTTTGTGAATGACAAAACACTCAATTATATTTATTATTATTTTTTTCATTCGTCGCGTAACGTAATTATAATTTGATTATTTAAGGAATTCTTATCTCCGTGGACACGTTCGTCCAGTCTTGAATATTAAAGCGTTTCTTTAGGACGTTTCTCATTCCGTGTCGCTGTCACAATTCCTATTAGTATCCCTAATTTATGTGTTTATAATTTTAGGGCATTCGTAAGTCTTTTAAGACTTACACTCGTGGTTCCAACTTATCACTTGTGTGATACTACCTACAACGCAACGCATGTGAGTTTTCACGGCCCCTTCTTACTGTTTTAAACTGGGGGAGAAAAACATGTCGTAAATACTTTTGATTTTTGGTAATTCATATATGATATCGCTTGTATGACTATGCGTATACATTATCCTTTAAGTCCTCACATCGGACCGTTAATATGAACACAGCGAAGTAATTTGAGTAGTACTACTAGGTTTGAGCAGATTTGGTCGGGAATCCCTAGATATCTAGAATATTGATGTTGCTACTGCGGTCCAAGCTTTCAAAATGGGCTTAAAAATAGATTGTCAATTTTACAAGGATCTCGTAATGAACCCATGCAGGAACTTGGATGAAGTCAGGAACCGAGCTCTAAGATTCATAAGCCTCGAAGAGGATAAGAAGATCCAAAAAAGGATCGACGCACCTTCCAATTATGAATATCATAACAAAAAATAAGAATCCTCAACATACAAACACCACAGATCCAAGCCTTATTCAAAACCCGACAACCATAGGATCAACGCTGTGGAAGATGATGAGGAAGAAGAATATCCTAAAATAAATGATTATTGTTTTTCTGTTGACGTTTCAGGTCTAATGTTTGCAATGCAGGGTCTCAGAGATAAAGCAAGATGGTGCAAGAAGAATGACAAGACTTCCACTTGGAAAGATAATCTAAGTGGTGTGCTTACCATGAGGACTTTGGTCATGTAACTGAGGATTGCACTGCACTTCTGTAAGGCCCCAAACCCGGGAGGCCTCACTTGTTGGATTTACTCATTCACAAACAGTTCTTAAACTTGAATATCTAATAACGCAGGGGAAATTACTTCATTAAAACATAACCATTACATTGTTCAACATACGGAAGCGTAAACATGTCTAAACATAACTTAACGAAAACAAAACGTAACATGATGCCAGTCTTCATAAGCGTCCGGGTAACTCTTCATCGCTAGCCAAACATCGCCGTCCAACCTCATAACCTGCCTTAACCTGAATGTGCACACTAAAAAGTCAGCTACGCTGGTGAGTTCTAGTTTTCGTTTGATTTAAGAAATGGTTCATCATTCAATCGTTCATTAGGGTTTAACTTCATGTATAAGAAAACTGGGCCTTTCGTTCATCATTAAAAACCTTCAAACATTTATCCTCATCATAAACACATTGAACGGATGATTTGTTTAAAACATTTAACATTCTTTTAAGTCATACATTACTATCTAAATCTGTGTTACCATTCATACCGTCATTTAGTATGGTATTGCCCCTAAGGCTTAACTGCACGAAGACCGACAATACCATACATTCCGTCAATTCCCTTTTGTATTGCCTCCAAGGCTTAACTGCACGAGGACCGACAATACCCATTCAGTTGCCCCTATGGTCTCATGTCCATAGACCGACAACTTCCATCGACGGCTATGGCTCACGGCCATAACACTGTCGGATCATAATTTAACCTTACATAGGGTCACGTTAACCCCTGAGTAACCGTCGTTACTCCCTACCAGTTGTACAACATCAAACCATTGACATGCCACAAAGACAATATCCCTGTTGTTCTTATGGCAACTATGGCTCGTTGTCCATAATCTACCACAAGGCTCGGAATTACATTCCCAGACTTCATTCGTCAATTCCCTTCATTCGACAGATTAGATTTGTAATAACTTCTTTAAAACCTTTGCCCTTTTCTTTTCTTTTCGTAAAATATTTCATTCATTTTCAAAACCTTTTACCTTCGTTATAAACCATTTCTTTATAAAAATTTCGTTCGTAAACATTCAATTCATAAAACTTTCTTTCCATAAACCGTTCATTCCAAATCATTTCATTTCGTAAACATAGTTTCATAAGCATCATTTTATAAACATAATTTCATAAACATCGTTTCGTAAAACATCATTTCATATGTATGCACACCAGCCCGAAAACATTATATAAAACATTTAAAAGAGGGCTTCTAGAACTCACCTGATAAGCTAATTCGGGTTGTCCTAAACAAAGGTCCCACTACGTCACATCCGATTTGAATTGATTAGTTAAATACACATCAGACCAAATCCCGACTCTAACGGTTTAACTTTCTACACATACCGACTTTACCTAATCAGCCTGATGCCTGTGCACTTAGCAAGTGCGCAGGGCCTTGCTCTTGCGTACTTAATAAGTGCGCAAACCTCGCTTCATGCGTACTTGATAAATACGCAGTACCTGCTTCATGCGTACTTGATAAGTACACATGACCCTCTTCATGCGTACTTGATAGGCACGCAGGATCCTCTTCTTGCATACTTGGTAAGTACGCAGGATCAGCTTCATGCGTAGTTGATAAGTACGCACGAACTGCTTCCTCGCAAAAACCCTAACTTTCGTATCCGGGTCTGATCACGTCAAGATCCCGAACTTGTTTACATTCAAAATGTTTGCTTATCATTAAGGAACTCAAATCTACGTTTTCCTTACAATATCATCTGTAAAAACGTTACCTTTTCATCCAAAACCCGAAAAACCCAAAACGAACAAAAACTCAGATTTAGGCCAGATCGTTACCTGAATCGAGTTTCTGGTCCGGAGATTCTTTTCACGAGCTCTGGAGCAACACACTTCTCAAATCTTGGGTCGATCCGCCAACTTTCTCTCTCTACGGTTTCTCTCTCTAGAAGTTGTAAATGAGAGAAATGGGTGGTGACCTTGGCTATTTATAGGGGAGGCTCCCCTTCCAGCCCGCGGGCCCATCCGGCCCGACCCGACATGCCTCGTTCGTTTATTCCGTTGTTATAACTGTCGTTTTATTTTTGGGATGTTACAAGTCTACCCCCTTACAATAGGTTTCGTCCCCGAAACCTATCATAAGTCAAATAGTTGAGGGTATGACTCCCTCATTTCCGTCTCCGTTTCCCAAGTAGATTCCGATCCCTTTCGGTGCTTCCATTGTACTTTAACCAATTGAATAATCTTATTACGCAAACGCTTCTCCTTTCTATCTAAGATGGCCACGGGTTCTTCGATGTAGTTAAGGCTGTTGTCGACTTCGATGTCAGTAAGTGGTACGTGTGCCGATTCATCCGCCAAACACTTTCGCAAGTGTGATACATGGAAGGTCGGATGAATCCCACTTAACTCATCAGGCAACTCTAGCCGATAAGCAACTTCACCAACCCGTGCCATTATCCTGAATGGTCCGACAAACCTCGGACTTAACTTTCCTCTCTTCCTGAATCGTATGATTCTCTTCCAGGGTAACACTTTCAACATTACTCTGTCCCCAACATCAAACTCAATAAGCCTTCGTCGTTTATCCGCATAGGATTTCTGACGATCTTCTGCAGCCTTCATTCGTGCTTTGATTTGATCAAACCTTTCTGACGTTTCTCTTACTACTTCAAGACTCCCTAATTCCTTTTGTCTAATCTCACCCCAACAAATCGGGGTCCTGCATCTCCTCACATACAACATTTCGTAAGGCGGCATGCCTATAGTCGTGTGATGACTATTGTTGTAGGAGAATTCGGCTAACGGCAGATGACTGTCCCAACTGCCGCCAAAATCGATAATGCAAGCACGAAGCATATCCTCCAATGTCTGAATGGTCCTTTCGGACTGACTATCCGTTTGTGGGTGGTATGATGTGCTGATATTAAGCCTCGTGCCCATCGCCTCGTGAAATCTATTCCAGAACCTCGATGTGAATCGTGTGTCCCGGTCAGATGCGATCGTCAAAGGAATCCCATGCCGTGCTACTACTTCGTTAATAAATACTTCCGCTAACCTTTCCGACGAGGACGTCTCACGAATAGGTAGGAAATGAGCACTCTTCGTTAAATGGTCTACAATTACCCAAATGGTGTCATGACCTTTAGCTGTGCGAGGTAGCTAGGTTATGAAGTCCATGGTAATGTGTTCCCACTTCCATTCCGGTATATCAAGTGGTTGAATCTTTCCATATGGTTTCTGGTGTTCGGCCTTTACTTGCGAGCAAGTCAAGCACTTGCTTACGTACTTTGTCACTTCATGCTTCATTCCAGGCCACCAGTATTCCTTCCTTAAATCTTGGTACATTTTATTGGTACCAGGATGGATAGAGTACCAAGACTTATGAGCCTCATCCAAGATTTTGGTTCTAAGCTCGCCACCCATAGGTATCCATACCCGTCCAAAACGTGTCCTAACACCAAGGGTGTTATATTCCAACTTTCCTTCTTTATGTTTTCTTCCTTAAGTGCTTCATCTTGAGCTCTTTCAATTTATCTCATCACATAAGATGTTACCACCAACTGGCAAGCTTTCACTCTAATAGGAGCAGGCACATCCTTTCGGCTTAGAGCGTCAGCCACCACGTTTGCCCTTCCAGGATGGTATATGTAACATTTCTGATTTTCATCATGTAATCGTTTGATTTCAATAAACAAACACATTTCAGTTTCGATTCGTGTACAAACAAACTACGATGCAGATACATATACAAACTATTCTATTACAATAACAAATTAAACAAAAACACCATTATCTCACAAGCCCCGGGGACCAAAACTGACAAAACTCAAAAACTACAAAACCAGGCAAGCACGGTCGTGCCTAGGACTAGGCACGGTCGCGCCTGATGACCTAAGCACGGTCGTGCCTAATACAGGCACGGTCGCGCTGCTGAAACCACGTGACTCCGCAGAGTCAGGCAGTGGTCCATACTCGTTGAATCAAATGGCGTGAAGGCCGGATTTCACGTGTCCGACCATACCCAACTGTACACCATCTGAAACACGTCTCCAATTTCGTAATCCAATCGACCCATTTCAAATCCACACCTACCCCACTCACGAATTCGTGAGATTTCACATTATAAGGAGAATCCAATGCCTCCTACACCCACATCTACCCTCACTCAGTCTCTCAGAACTCTCACTCGACACTCACACAACTTCTGGAGCCCGATCGATCGCCAAGACGCCCGAAAACGCGACCCGTAGCAGACCGCATTCAATTGCCCAATAATCTCAAGTAAGTAATACACCAATAGCTTCGTATCATCCTCTACTACGAAAACCCTATGCCAATTCGTAGTAGAAACACTCAAGTCTGTCCGATTTCTGAACGAAAAGCCGAAACTAAACTTTTAGTCGAACTACCTTTTAAACACGAAATAAATCCAATTAAAACTCATAGATAGCTTCGAAATCATTCACTAAGTGAAAGCCCTAAGAATACAGAAACATTTAATATAAGAATCGACGGATTTGAGTCTGGAAAAGACCCGACACGGTCGCGCTCATCCCCGAGCGCGGTCGTGCCTGACCAAGCACAATCGTGCCCTAGGTGTGGCCCGGTCGTGCTTACCGAGCAAACAAGTCTTGATCAAAAACAAACACTAGACGCGGTCATGCCAGATACGAGCACGGTCGTGCTCTATGTCCAGAACCTATGAAGTACCTTCTGACTCGACCACGGGCGCGTTTCAGACCACCACGGTCACGCCCGGCAACGAGCGCGGTCGTGCCCTACTTGAGCACGGTCGTGCTCCTTGACCAGAATCAATTATTTTTCTGTTTTAAAGTCTATTTAACATATTTAGCTAAAAATTTCAAAATGTAATTATAAAAAAATTATTTTATAAAATCCCAAGACCCGGGAATCATTTATAAACCAAATCCTTGATTTAGGAATTTAAAACGATTAATTCCCGATAGTTCAAAACCGATGAAGTCGTGACTTTATATAATCATTCTTATAAAACTATTTATACAAATACATATTTTGACTTAAACAAATGTTATTTATTTAAATTTATATTTAAATAAATATAAATATATATCAGTTATTTAAATTTACATTTTAAAGAATATATATATCACTACTATTTAAAATGTACTAAATAGATAAATAAAGTTATTTATTTATTTATTTCAAACAAACCCTAAACGTACAAATCCATCTTTCGACATAAAAATAACACAAACAATGACACGCGTTATACATTTATCCATTAGGTCAAACGTAGCGACCTACAACACGCTTGGTATTTTTGCTGATCTGTGCAAACTACACTACCCAACACAAGTGAGTTACATAGCCCCTCTTTTACTCTATTTACAAAATTTTGGGGTGGAACATGCGTTCTATTTACTATGTTTACAAACTACACAATATACAATTCCACCCTACAATCATGTGTTACAATTTTGAGCTTTGTGCTTGAGTACTAGGTGTGTAGACCAACACGCAGTTTGCTATTCACGTGCAATCATTAACTATTTTATAGCCTACAGTAAACAGTGATAGATCTATTGAGTCTGACAAACCCACCCAGGTAGGGTGACTGTTACTGCCAACACGCGTTTGTTTTGCATGCTAGTTACAAAGGTTTGATTGTCCTACCAGGTCATACGATGGCATCTCTCCATAAATGCCTTAATTGCCATGTTTGTATGAATTGTATGCACACGACACTATATTCTATTACATGACACGAAAACCTATGTATTCTCACCAACTTTTTAGTTGACTTTGTTTTTAAACATGTTTCAGGTGACAATGTTTGAAGTATTACAAGCTACTACATATAGGATTTGGACCAAGCAATTAATCTAAACTATTTATATTTTGTAATCGCTACATTTGGTTCTTGTATGGTATGAACTTGCTACGTGTAATGAAAATGAATGTTTAAATTATTCAAACTTTAGCAACCATGAGCTATGAACAGTCTGCACGCTTCACGCCCCGACGTTTCCGCCGTCGGTTGGGGTGTGACAAATTGGTATCAGAGCCTTGGTTATAGGGAATTAGGTTATTAGACACCATTGACCTAGACTATAACTTTAGGACACCCAACAATGCCATGCTACATGTTTTATGTGATACGTGCTATTTGCTATATGTCACATGCTTTATGTGTTAGTTATTTGATACTTAAAATGTTTAGACTACATGACTTAATAAGCATACGTAAATAATAAATTAAATAAATCGTATACATATCCGTATCCTAAGCCGCGTATCCTCCTTAACTGCTTCTATGTCATCATCGCCATAACTTGTGGAAGAACTCATACTCGTAGACATTAGTCTATCAAAAATATTTTTATATACCAGTTAAGGTTTTAGACTCTGTTAATTATTAAAGGACATCTGCAATCTGGAAGGGTGACACCTGTATTCTGGGTTTTCTGTCTAGGAAAGCATTTCATATAAATCCCAATCAACCGAGGGATCCGTATGCTTTCCTGGGAATTCCCGGGATGAGTGTTTACCTATAGGCTAAAGCACGTCTCCTTGAAAATTATATAAGTCTAATTAACCTTAATATGTCATTGTGTTCAAGTAGAAATGTGATTACTTGAAAACAATCCGAACTATGAAATAAATGTGTTATTTTTCCTCCTATCCTAAATTTCAACGGATTTTTATAAATTCTCACAACACTTTTGTATCATTCTCTTTTTATAGAATGCCTCCTCGTCGTAACATCAACCGCAACAACACCGACAACGCCAACAATAGCACCAACACCAATACCGGCAATGCCAACAACAACAATAATAATACCGACCTTGCTGCTCTCCTCACTCAGCTAGTAACTCAACTAACTCAAGCCAATAACAACAACAATGGGAACGCCAGTGGTAGTGCTAATACTGGTGGTGGCGGTGGTGCCAACCCGCCACAATGTACCTTCAAGCATTTCAACTCTTGCAATCCCCTGAAATTTTATGGTACCGAAGGAGCCACGAGACTCCTTCAATGGTTCGAAAATATTGAGGGCACCTTCCTCAATAGTGACTGTCCGGACAATCTACGAGTCCGCCATGCCACTAGTGTCTTCCAAAAACGGGCACTAACCTGGTGGAATGGGGAAAAGAGAACAAGGGGAGTAGAAGTAGCAATGGCTCTGCCATGGGATGAGCTGAAAAGGATCATGACCGAGGAATTCTGTCCTCGAAATGAGATGAAGAAACTGGAAGCGGAATTTTGGGATCTTACCCAAGATAGCGGTGAAAGCTTGGCGTACACCAACCGTTTTCACGAACTGAGCATGCTGGTACCTCACATGGTTACGCCTTTGTCTAGGTGTATTGAAAAATATATCGGTGGCCTACCGAGACAAATCCAGGACACTGTTTTGGGAAGAAATCCTGCAAGCCTGGAGGATGCTATTCGTCTGGCTGCTACTCTAACTGATAATCACGTTAAAGCAGGTACTCTTACCAGAAAGGGGGCCAAGAATATTCCTGACACCACAACACCTCCTGCTCATGTCAAGGAGGTCAAAGCCGAACCGAACCACAACACGAGGAAGAGGAAAGCTAAGAACTATGCTGTGATCACTCCGGCTGCCCCAATTAATCAAGTTGCACCCTTGGCTCAAAATCCAGCCAAAAAAGCTTATGGGGGTACCTACCCACTCTGCAACAACTGCAACTATCATCACCCACAAACTATCCCATGTCGCATTTGCAACCATTGTGGGAAACTTGGCCATACGGCCAATATCTGCCGACAAAAGGCACTTACTACTCAAGCCAACCCGGTTAATTAACCCGGAGCTAATCAAGTGGTTCCAATCAATGCAAATGGACGGGCTTGCTTTGAATGTGGCAACCCGAACCACTTCCGGAACCAATGTCCAAAACTTGCGAACAATAATCAGGGCGGAGCTCGTGGACGTGCTTTCAACATCAACGCCAATGAAGCTCAAGCCAACGATCATGTGGTCAACGGTACGTTTCTTGTAAATAAACAATTTGCATCTATACTATTTGATACCGGAGCCGATAAGAGTTTTGTGTCACTTAACTTTGAACCTTTACTTGCAAAAACACGATCCAAACTCGAGAAAACCTTCACCGTTGAAGTAGCGGATGGAAACTCCATCACTATTGACTCCATCATTCATGACTGCTCACTAGAACTCAATGGTCACACGTTTCCAGTCAACCTTATACCAATGCCGTTGGGAAGCTTTGACGTCATCATCGGCATGGATTGGTTATCTAAAAACCATGCCGAGGTCATGTGCTTTGAAAAGTACATCCGAGTACCTCTTCCACCGGGAGGCATATTGAAAGTCTTTGGCGAGAAACCTTGCAAAGGACTCAAACTAATGTCATGCATAACTGCCCAGAAATACATTCGAAAGAAGTGCATGGTTTTCCTAGCTCATGTGATTCAAAAAGAAGACAAGGAGAGAAGAATAGAAGATATTCCCATCATTCGGGAGTTTCCCGAAGTCTTTCCCGATGACTTACCCGGTCTTCCACCTGTTCGGGAAGTAAAGTTTCGAATCGATCTTATACCCGGAGCAAACCCTGTGGCTAAAGCTCCATACCGGCTTGCACCTTCCGAATTACAAGAACTTGCAAGTCAACTTCAAGAGCTCGCTGACAAAGGTTTCATACGGCCAAGTCATTCACCGTGGGGTGCACCAGTCTTGTTTGTTAAAAAGAAGGATGGTTCATTCCGCATGTGTATTGACTATCGAGAGCTCAACAAGCTTACAATCAAAAACCGCTACCCGTTACCTAGAATTGACGACCTCTTCGATCAACTCCAAGGTTCTACTTGTTTCTCGAAGATTGATCTTCGATCTGGTTATCACCAACTGCGTGTCCGAGAAGAAGATATTCCAAAGACCGCCTTTCGAACAAGATATGGTCATTACGAGTTCACGGTTATGCCTTTTGGGTTGACCAATGCACCTGCTGTCTTTATGGATCTCATGAACCGCATGTGCAAACCATACCTTGACAAATTCGTGATCGTTTTCATCGATGACATCTTGATCTATTCCAAGACTGAGGGAGAACATGAACAGCACCTTAGACTGATTTTGGATCTCCTTAGAACCGAACAATTATACGCCAAGTTCTCCAAATGTGAATTTTGGCTAAAGGAAGTTCAATTTTTGGGTCATGTTGTCAATAAAAAGGGAATACATGTCGACCCTGCCAAGATCGAAGCTGTCAAGAATTGGAGTGCTCCTCAAACCCCTACCGAGGTTTGTTCGTTCCTTGGTTTAGCGGGTTATTACCGAAGATTCATTTCCAATTTCTCCAAGATTGCTGTTCCCCTCACCGCCTTGACACATAAAGGTAAACCTTATGAATGGGGGCCGAAACAAGAAGAAGCTTTCCAAACTCTTAAACAGAAGTTATGTGATGCTCCTATTCTGACTCTTCCCGAAGGAAACGATGACCTAGTCGTCTACTGTGATGCCTCTAACCTAGGCCTTGGTTGTGTTCTCATGCAACGAGGCAAGGTAATCGCTTATGCATCGAGACAACTCAAGATCCATGAAAAGAACTATACGACGCACGATCTGGAGCTAGGTGCAGTCATATTTGCCTTGAAGATTTGGAGACATTATCTATATGGCACGAAATGTGTGGTATTTACCGACCACAAAAGCCTCCAACACATCTTCAACCAAAAAGAACTCAACATGAGGCAACGACGTTGGGTTGAACTCCTCAATGATTACGATTGCGAGATTCGTTATCATCCCGGCAAGGCTAATGTTGTAGCCGATGCGCTGAGCCGTAAAGAACGCGTCATGCTCCAAAGTGTCAAGATTCATTCCGACATTCAAACCCGTATTCTAGCAGCTCAACACGTCTCGATTACCGAGGGCAATATGTATGAGGAAATGTCGTGTGGTGCTGAATTCCAACTAGAAACTAAAAACAATGGCTTGCTTTATTTCTTGGATCGTATTTGGGTTCCCAATCGCAATGATCTCCGGGAATTCCTCATGACTGAAGCACACAAGTCTCGGTATTCTATTCATCCCGGTGCGGATAAAATGTATCACAATCTTCGACCACAATATTGGTGGCCTGGTATGAAGAAAGACATTGCACTCTATGTTGCAAAATGTCTAACCTGCTCTAAAGTCAAAGCCGAACATCAACGTCCTTCCGGTTTACTTGAACAACCGGAAATCCCCGTGTGGAAATGGGAAAATCTAGCCATGGACTTCATTACTAAACTCCCCCGTACTTCGAACGGCTATGATAGCATTTGGGTAATCATCGACCGTCTCACAAAGTCCGCACACTTCCTGCCCATCCGTGAAGACTATCGGGTTGAGAAATTGGCCCGAATCTATATTAACAAAATTGTGAGTCGACACGGTATACCTTTGAACATAATCTCCGACAGAGATGCTCGTTTCACTTCCAGATTTTGGCAATCTCTGCAAAAGGCACTTGGCACACGATTGGATTTAAGCACAGCCTACCATCCCCAAACTGATAGCCAGACTGAACGAACAATCCAAACGCTCGAAGACATGCTGAGAGCCTGTGTCATAGACTTTGGTGGCAATTGGGATTCACACTTGACACTTATTGAATTCTCCTACAATAATAGCTACCACACCAGCATCAACATGGCTCCATTCGAAGCTCTTTATGGTCGCAAATGCCGTTCTCCTATCTGTTGGAATGAGATTGGTGAAGCACAAATCACCGGTCCCGAGTTAATTCAGGAAACATCCGACAAAATCCTTCAAATCCGTGACAACATCCGAGTAGCGAGAAGTCGACAAAAGAGCTATGCCGACAAGCGACGAAAACCCTTGGAATTCCAAGTGGGTGACCTTGTGCTTCTCAAAGTATCCCCTTGGAAGGGTGTGATCCGCTTTGGAAAGAATGGTAAACTAGCACCTCGTTACGTAGGCCAGTTCAGAATCCTTGAAAGAATCGGGAAAGTGGCTTACAAACTTGAGCTACCTCCAGCACTCAACAATGTTCATCCAACCTTCCACGTGTCCAACCTGAAGAAATGTCTTGCTGATGAGAACCTCCACATACCTCTTGACGACGTGCGCATTGATGAAACGATGCACTTTGTCGAGAAACCGGTGGAAATCATGGATCGTGAAATCAAGCAACTCAAGCGCAGCCGCATCCCTATAGTCAAAGTCCGTTGGGATTCAAAACGCGGTCCTGAGTTTACTTGGGAACGTGAAGACCAAATGAAACTCAAGTATCCTCACCTATTCACCAATTCTGCAACCTCAACTGGTTGAATTTCGGGACGAAATCCCTTCAACAAGGGGAGACTGTAACATTTCTGATTTTCATCATGTAATCGTTTGATTTCAATAAACAAACACATTTCAGTTTCGATTCGTGTACAAACAAACTACGATGCAGATACATATACAAACTATTCTATTACAATAACAAATTAAACAAAAACACCATTATCTCATAAGCCCCGAGGACCAAAACTGACAAAACTCAAAAACTACAAAACCAGGCAAGCACGGTCGCGCCTAGGACTAGGCACGGTCGCGCCTGATGACCTAAGCACGGTCGTGCCTAATACAGGCACGGTCGCGCTGCTGAAACCACGTGACTCCGCAGAGTCAGGCAGTGGTCCATACTCGTTGAATCAAATGGCGTGAAGGCCGGATTTCACGCGTCCGACCATACCCAACTGTACACCATCTGAAACACGTCTCCAATTTCGTAATCCAATCGACCCATTTCAAATCCACACCTACCCCACTCACGAATTCGTGAGATTTCACATTATAAGGAGAATCCAATGCCTCATACACCCACATCTACCCTCACTCAGTCTCTCAGAACTCTCACTCGACACTTATACAACTTCTGGAGCCCGATCGATCGCCAAGACGCCCGAAAACGCGACCCGTAGCCGACCGCATTCAATTGCCCAATAATCTCAAGTAAGTAATACACCAATAGCTTCGTATCATCCTCTACTACGAAAACCCTATGCCAATTCGTAGTAGAAACACTCAAGTCTGTCCGATTTCTGAACGAAAAGCCGAAACTAAACTTTTAGTCGAACTACCTTTTAAACACGAAATAAATCCAATTAAAACTCATAGATAGCTTCGAAATCATCCATTAAGTGAAAGCCCTAAGAATACAGAAACATTTAATATAAGAATCGACGGATTTGAGTCTGGAAAAGACCCGACACGGTCGCGCTCATCCCCGAGCGCGGTCGTGCCTGACCAAGCATAATCGTGCCCTAGGTGTGGCCCGGTCGTGCTTACCGAGCAAACAAGTCTTGATAAAAAACAAACACTAGACGCGGTCGTGCCAGATACGAGCACGGTCGTGCTCTATGTCCAGAACCTATGAAGTACCTTCTGACTCGACCACGGGCGCGTTTCAGACCACCACGGTCACGCCCGGCAACGAGCGCGGTCGTGCCCTACTTGAGCACGGTCGTGCTCCTTGACCAGAATCAATTATTTTTCTGTTTTAAAGTCTATTTAACATATTTAGCTAAAAATTTCAAAATGTAATTATAAAAAAATTATTTTATAAAATCCCAAGACCCGGGAATCATTTATAAACCAAATCTTTGATTTAGGAATTTAAAACGATTAATTCCCGATAGTTCAAAACCGATGAAGTCGTGAGTTTATATAATCATTCTTATAAAACTATTTATACAAATATATATTTTGACTTAAACAAATGTTATTTATTTAAATTTATATTTAAATAAATATAAATATATATCAGTTATTTAAATTTACATTTTAAAGAATATATATATCACTACTATTTAAAATGTACTAAATAGATAAATAAAGTTATTTATTTATTTATTTCAAACAAACCCTAAACGTACAAATCCATCTTTCGACATAAAAATAACGCAAACAATGACACGCGTTATACATTTATCCATTAGGTCAAATGTAGCGACCTACAACACGCTTGGTATTTTTGCTGATCTGTGCAAACTACACTACCCAACACAAGTGAGTTACATAGCCCCTCTTTTACTCTATTTACAAACTTTTGGGGTGGAACATGCGTTCTATTTACTATGTTTACAAACTACACAATATACAATTCCACCCTACAATCATGTGTTACAATTTTGAGCTTTGTGCTTGAGTACTAGGTGTGTAGACCAACACGCAGTTTGCTATTCACGTGCAATCATTAACTATTTTATAGCCTACAGTAAACAGTGATAGATCTATTGAGTCTGACAAACCCACCCAGGTAGGGTGACTGTTACTGCCAACACGCGTTTGTTTTGCATGCTAGTTACAAAGGTTTGATTGTACTACCAGGTCACACGATGGCATCTCTCCATAAATGCCTTAATTGCCATGTTTGTATGAATTGTATGTACACGACACTATATTCTATTACATGACACGAAAACCTATGTATTCTCACCAACTTTTTAGTTGACTTTGTTTTTAAACATGTTTCAGGTGACAATGTTTGAAGTATTACAAGCTACTACATATAGGATTTGGACCAAGCAATTAATCTAAACTATTTATATTTTGTAATCGCTACATTTGGTTCTTGTATGGTATGAACTTGCTACGTGTAATGAAAATGAATGTTTAAATTATTCAAACTTTAGCAACCATGAGCTATGAACAGTCTGCACGCTTCACGCCCCGACGTTTCCGCCGTCGGTTGGGGTGTGACAGATTGGTATCAGAGCCTTGGTTATAGGGAATTAGGTTATTAGACACCATTGACCTAGACTATAACTTTAGGACACCCAACAATGCCATGCTACATGTTTTATGTGATACGTGCTATTTGCTATATGTCACATGCTTTATGTGTTAGTTATTTGATACTTAAAATGTTTAGACTACATGACTTAATAAGCATACGTAAATAATAAATTAAATAAATCGTATACATACCCGTATCCTAAGCCGCGTATCCTCCTTAACTGCTTCTATGTCATCATCGCCATAACTTGTGGAAGAACTCATACTCGTAGACATTAGTCTATCAAAAATATTTTTATATACCCGTTAAGGTTTTAGACTCTGTTAATTATTAAAGGACATGTGCAATCTGGAAGGGTGACACCAGTATTCTGGGTTTTCTGTCTAGGAAAGCATTTCATATAAATCCCAATCAACCGAGGGATCCGTATGCTTTCCTGGGAATTCCCGAGATGAGTGTTTACCTATAGGCTAAAGCACGTCTCCTTGAAAATTATATAAGTCTAATTAACCTTAATATGTCATTGTGTTCAAGTAGAAATGTGATTACTTGAAAACAATCCGAACTATGAAATAAATGTGTTATTTTTCCTCCTATCCTAAATTTCAATGGATTTTTATAAATTCTCACAACACTTTTGTATCATTCTCTTTTTATAGAATGCCTCCTCGTCGTAACATCAACCGCAACAACACCGACAACGCCAACAATAGCACCAACACCAATACCGGCAATGCCAACAACAACAATAATAATACCGACCTTGCTGCTCTCCTCACTCAGCTAGTAACTCAACTAACTCAAGCCAATAACAACAACAATGGGAACGCCAGTGGTAGTGCTAATACTGGTGGTGGCGGTGGTGCCAACCCGCCACAATGTACCTTCAAGCATTTCAACTCTTGCAATCCCCTGAAATTTTATGGTACCGAAGGAGCCACGGGACTCCTTCAATGGTTCGAAAATATTGAGGGCACCTTCCTCAATAGTGACTGTCCGGACAATCTACGAGTCCGCCATGCCACTAGTGTCTTCCAAAAACGGGCACTAACCTGGTGGAATGGGGAAAAGAGAACAAGGGGAGTAGAAGTAGCAATGGCTCTGCCATGGGATGAGCTGAAAAGGATCATGACCGAGGAATTCTGTCCTCGAAATGAGATGAAGAAACTGGAAGCGGAATTTTGGGATCTTACCCAAGATAGCGGTGAAAGCTTGGCATACACCAACCGTTTTCACGAACTGAGCATGCTGGTACCTCACATGGTTACGCCTTTGTCTAGGTGTATTGAAAAATATATCGGTGGCCTACCGAGACAAATCCAGGACACTGTTTTGGGAAGAAATCCTGCAAGCCTGGAGGATGCTATTCGTCTGGCTGCTACTCTAACTGATAATCACGTTAAAGCAGGTACTCTTACCAGAAAGGGGGCCAAGAAAGTTCCTGACACCACAACACCTCCTGCTCATGTCAAGGAGGTCAAAGCCGAACCGAACCACAACACGAGGAAGAGGAAAGCTAAGAACTATGCTGTGATCACTCCGGCTGCCCCAATTAATCAAGTTGCACCCTTGGCTCAAAATCCAGCCAAAAAAGCTTATGGGGGTACCTACCCACTCTGCAACAACTGCAACTATCATCACCCACAAACTATCCCATGTCGCATTTGCAACCATTGTGGGAAACTTGGCCATACGGCCAATATCTGCCGACAAAAGGCACTTACTACTCAAGCCAACCCGGTTAATCAACCCGGAGCTAATCAAGTGGTTCCAATCAATGCAAATGGACGGGCTTGCTTTGAATGTGGCAACCCGAACCACTTCCGGAACCAATGTCCAAAACTTGCGAACAATAATCAGGGCGGAGCTCGTGGACGTGCTTTCAACATCAACGCCAATGAAGCTCAAGCCAACGATCATGTGGTCAACGGTACGTTTCTTGTAAATAAACAATTTGCATCTATACTATTTGATACCGGAGCCGATAAGAGTTTTGTGTCACTTAACTTTGAACCTTTACTTGCAAAAACACGATCCAAACTCGAGAAAACCTTCACCGTTGAAGTAGCGGATGGAAACTCCATCACTATTGACTCCATCATTCATGACTGCTCACTAGAACTCAATGGTCACACGTTTCCAGTCAACCTTATACCAATGCCGTTGGGAAGCTTTGACGTCATCATCGGCATGGATTGGTTATCTAAAAACCATGCCGAGGTCATGTGCTTTGAAAAGTACATCCGAGTACCTCTTCCACCGGGAGGCATATTGAAAGTCTTTGGCGAGAAACCTTGCAAAGGACTCAAACTAATGTCATGCATAACTGCCCAGAAATACATTCGAAAGAAGTGCATGGTTTTCCTAGCTCATGTGATTCAAAAAGAAGACAAGGAGAGAAGAATAGAAGATATTCCCATCATTCGGGAGTTTCCCGAAGTCTTTCCCGATGACTTACCCGGTCTTCCACCTGTTCGGGAAGTAAAGTTTTGAATCGATCTTATACCCGGAGCAAACCCTGTGGCTAAAGCTCCATACCGGCTTGCACCTTCCGAATTACAAGAACTTGCAAGTCAACTTCAAGAGCTCGCTGACAAAGGTTTCATACGGCCAAGTCATTCACCGTGGGGTGCACCAGTCTTGTTTGTTAAAAAGAATGATGGTTCATTCCGCATGTGTATTGACTATCGAGAGCTCAACAAGCTTACAATCAAAAACCGCTACCCGTTACCTAGAATTGACGACCTCTTCGATCAACTCCAAGGTTCTACTTGTTTCTCGAAGATTGATCTTCGATCTGGTTATCACCAACTGCGTGTCCGAGAAGAAGATATTCCAAAGACCGCCTTTCGAACAAGATATGGTCATTACGAGTTCACGGTTATGCCTTTTGGGTTGACCAATGCACCTGCTGTCTTTATGGATCTCATGAACCGCATGTGCAAACCATACCTTGACAAATTCGTGATCGTTTTCATCGATGACATCTTGATCTATTCCAAGACTGAGGGAGAACATGAACAGCACCTTAGACTGATTTTGGATCTCCTGAGAACCGAACAATTATACGCCAAGTTCTCCAAATGTGAATTTTGGCTAAAGGAAGTTCAATTTTTGGGTCATGTTGTCAATAAAAAGGGAATACATGTCGACCCTGCCAAGATCGAAGCTGTCAAGAATTGGAGTGCTCCTCAAACCCCTACCGAGGTTTGTTCGTTCCTTGGTTTAGCGGGTTATTACCGAAGATTCATTTCCAATTTCTCCAAGATTGCTGTTCCCCTCACCGCCTTGACACATAAAGGTAAACCTTATGAATGGGGGCCGAAACAAGAAGAAGCTTTCCAAACTCTTAAACAGAAGTTATGTGATGCTCCTATTCTGACTCTTCCCGAAGGAAACGATGACCTAGTCGTCTACTGTGATGCCTCTAACCTAGGCCTTGGTTGTGTTCTCATGCAACGAGGCAAGGTAATCGCTTATGCATCGAGACAACTCAAGATCCATGAAAAGAACTATACGACGCACGATCTGGAGCTAGGTGCAGTCATATTTGCCTTGAAGATTTGGAGACATTATCTATATGGCACGAAATGTGTGGTATTTACCGACCACAAAAGCCTCCAACACATCTTCAACCAAAAAGAACTCAACATGAGGCAACGACGTTGGGTTGAACTCCTCAATGATTACGATTGCGAGATTCGTTATCATCCCGGCAAGGCTAATGTTGTAGCCGATGCGCTGAGCCGTAAAGAACGCGTCATGCTCCAAAGTGTCAAGATTCATTCCGACATTCAAACCCGTATTCTAGCAGCTCAACACGTCTCGATTACCGAGGGCAATATGTATGAGGAAATGTCGTGTGGTGCTGAATTCCAACTAGAAACTAAAAACAATGGCTTGCTTTATTTCTTGGATCGTATTTGGGTTCCCAATCGCAATGATCTCCGGGAATTCCTCATGACTGAAGCACACAAGTCTCGGTATTCTATTCATCCCGGTGCGGATAAATGTATCACAATCTTCGACCACAATATTGGTGGCCTGGTATGAAGAAAGACATTGCACTCTATGTTGCAAAATGTCTAACCTGCTCTAAAGTCAAAGCCGAACATCAACGTCCTTCCGGTTTACTTGAACAACCGGAAATCCCCGTGTGGAAATGGGAAAATCTAGCCATGGACTTCATTACTAAACTCCCCCGTACTTCGAACGGCTATGATAGCATTTGGGTAATCATTGACCGTCTCACAAAGTCCGCACACTTCCTGCCCATCCGTGAAGACTATCGGGTTGAGAAATTGGCCCGAATCTATATTAACGAAATTGTGAGTCGACACGGTATACCTTTGAACATAATCTCCGACAGAGATGCTCGTTTCACTTCCAGATTTTGGTAATCTCTGCAAAAGGCACTTGGCACACGATTGGATTTAAGCACAGCCTACCATCCCCAAACTGATGGCCAGACTGAACGAACAATCCAAACGCTCGAAGACATGCTGAGAGCCTGTGTCATAGACTTTGGTGGCAATTGGGATTCACACTTGACACTTATTGAATTCTCCTACAATAATAGCTACCACACCAGCATCAACATGGCTCCATTCGAAGCTCTTTATGGTCGCAAATGCCGTTCTCCTATCTGTTGGAATGAGATTGGTGAAGCACAAATCACCGGTCCCGAGTTAATTCAGGAAACATCCGACAAAATCCTTCAAATCCGTGACAACATCCGAGTAGCGTGAAGTCGACAAAAGAGCTATGCCGACAAGCGACGAAAACCCTTGGAATTCCAAGTGGGTGACCTTGTGCTTCTCAAAGTATCCCCTTGGAAGGGTGTGATCCGCTTTGGAAAGAAAGGCAAACTAGCACCTCGTTACGTAGGCCCGTTCAGAATCCTTGAAAGAATCGGGAAAGTGGCTTACAAACTTGAGCTACCTCCAGCACTCAACAATGTTCATCCAACCTTCCACGTGTCCAACCTAAAGAAATGTCTTGCTGATGAGAACCTCCACATACCTCTTGACGACGTGCGCATTGATGAAACGATGCACTTTGTCGAGAAACCGGTGGAAATCATGGATCGTGAAATCAAGCAACTCAAGCGCAGCCGCATCCCTATAGTCAAAGTCCGTTGGGATTCAAAACGCGGTCCTGAGTTTACTTGGGAACGTGAAGACCAAATGAAACTCAAGTATCCTCACCTATTCACCAATTCTGCAACCTCAACTGGTTGAATTTCGGGACGAAATCCCCTCAACAAGGGGAGACTGTAACATTTCTGATTTTCATCATGTAATCGTTTGATTTCAATAAACAAACACATTTCAGTTTCGATTCGTGTACAAACAAACTACGATGCAGATACATATACAAACTATTCTATTACAATAACAAATTAAACAAAAACACCATTATCTCACAAGCCCCGAGGACCAAAACTGACAAAACTCAAAAACTACAAAACCAGGCAAGCACGGTCGCGCCTGATGACCTAAGCACGGTCGTGCCTAATACAGGCACGGTCGCGCTGCTGAAACCACGTGACTCCGCAGAGTCAGGCAGTGGTCCATACTCGTTGAATCAAATGGCGTGAAGGCCGGATTTCACGCGTCCGACCATACCCAACTGTACACCATCTGAAACACGTCTCCAATTTCGTAATCCAATCGACCCATTTCAAATCCACACCTACCCCACTCACGAATTCGTGAGATTTCACATTATAAGGAGAATCCAATGCCTCCTACACCCACATCTACCCTCACTCAGTCTCTCAGAACTCTCACTCGACACTCATACAACTTCTGGAGCCCGATCGATCGCCAAGACGCCCGAAAACGTGACCCGTAGCCGACCGCATTCAATTTCCTAATAATCTCAAGTAAGTAATACACCAATAGCTTCGTATCATCCTCTACTACGAAAACCCTATGCCAATTCGTAGTAGAAACACTCAAGTCTGTCCGATTTCTGAACGAAAAGCCGAAACTAAACTTTTAGTCGAACTACCTTTTAAACACGAAATAAATCCAATTAAAACTCATAGATAGCTTCGAAATCATCCACTAAGTGAAAGCCCTAAGAATAAAGAAACATTTAATATAAGAATCGACGGATTTGAGTCTGGAAAAGACCCGACACGGTCGCGCTCATCCCCGAGCGCGGTCGTGCCTGACCAAGCACAATCGTGCCCTAGGTGTGGCCCGGTCGTGCTTACCGAGCAAACAAGTCTTGATCAAAAACAAACACTAGACGCGGTCGTGCCAGATACGAGCACGGTCGTGCTCTATGTCCAGAACCTATGAAGTACCTTCTGACTCGACCACGGGCGCGTTTCAGACCACCACGGTCACGCTCGGCAACGAGCGCGGTCGTGCCCTACTTGAGCACGGTCGTGCTCCTTGACCAGAATCAATTATTTTTCTGTTTTAAAGTCTATTTAACATATTTAGCTAAAAATTTCAAAATGTAATTATAAAAAAATTATTTTATAAAATCCCAAGACCCGGGAATCATTTATAAACCAAATCCTTGATTTAGGAATTTAAAACAATTAATTCCCGATAGTTCAAAACCGATGAAGTCGTGAGTTTATATAATCATTCTTATAAAACTATTTATACAAATATATATTTTGACTTAAACAAATGTTATTTATTTAAATTTATATTTAAATAAATATAAATATATATCAGTTATTTAAATTTACATTTTAAAGAATATATATATCACTACTATTTAAAATGTACTAAATAGATAAATAAAGTTATTTATTTATTTATTTCAAACAAACCCTAAACGTACAAATCCATCTTTCGACATAAAAATAACACAAACAATGACACGCGTTATACATTTATCCATTAGGTCAAACGTAGCGACCTACAACACGCTTGGTATTTTTGTTGATCTGTGCAAACTACACTACCCAACACAAGTGAGTTACATAGCCCCTCTTTTACTCTATTTACAAACTTTTGGGGTGGAACATGCGTTCTATTTACTATGTTTACAAACTACACAATATACAATTCCACCCTACAATCATGTGTTACAATTTTGAGCTTTGTGCTTGAGTACTAGGTGTGTAGACCAACACGCAGTTTGCTATTCACGTGCAATCATTAACTATTTTATAGCCTACAGTAAACAGTGATAGATCTATTGAGTCTGACAAACCCACCCAGGTAGGGTGACTGTTACTGCCAACACGCGTTTGTTTTGCATGCTAGTTACAAAGGTTTGATTGTACTACCAGGTCACACGATGGCATCTCTCCATAAATGCCTTAATTGCCATGTTTGTATGAATTGTATGCACACGACACTATATTCTATTACATGACACGAAAACCTATGTATTCTCACCAACTTTTTAGTTGAATTTGTTTTTAACCATGTTTCAGGTGACAATGTTTGAAGTATTACAAGCTGCTACATATTGGATTTGGACCAAGCAATTAATCTAAACTATTTATATTTTGTAATCGCTACATTTGGTTCTTGTATGGTATGAACTTGCTACGTGTAATGAAAATGAATGTTTAAATTATTCAAACTTTAGCAACCATGAGCTATGAACAGTCTGCACGCTTCACGCCCCGACGTTTCCGCCGTCGGTTGGGGTGTGAGAGTATATGATTTCACAGTCATAGTCTTTTAATAGTTCCAACCATCGTCTCTGCCTCATATTAAGCTCTCTTTGTTCAAAGAAGTACTTCAAACTTTTGTGGTCAGAGTAAATAGTAAACTTCATCCCGTACAGGTAGTGCCTCCAGATTTTCAATGCGAATACGACAGCAGCAAGTTCCAAATCGTGGGTTGGATAATTAGCTTCGTGAATCTTCAACTGTCGTGACGCATACGCGATCACTCTTCCACGTTGCATCAACACGCATCCCAATCCCTGACCCGAAGCGTCAGAGTATACCACTATGTCTTCATTGCCCTCGGGAAGGGCCAAGACTGGGGCTTTCGTTAGCTTTTCCTTCAATTCCTTAAACCCCTCATCCTGGGTCGAACCCCATTCGTACTTTACCTCCTTCCGAGTCAACTTTGTCAATGGCGAAGCTATTTTCGAGAAATCCTGGATGAATCTCCGATAGTAGCCTGCCAATCCCAAGAAACTACAGATTTTAGTTGGCGTCTTAGGAATATTCCATTCCCTTACCGTCATTATCTTCGTTGGGTCGACCATAATGCCGTTCGGGTTGATAACGTTACCTAGGAATTGGACTTCCCTAAGCCAGAACGCGCATTTAGAGAACTTAGCATACAACTTTTCCTTCTTCAAAGCCTCCAACACCTCCTTTAAGTGACATGCGTGATCACCCTCATTCTTGGAGTAGATGAGGATATCATCGATGAACACAATTACCGATCGGTTCAGCATCTATCGACACACCCTATTCATTAAATCCATGAACGCTGCGGTGGCGTTCGTCAATCCGAAAGACATTACGCGGAACTCAAAATGTCCATAACGCGAGCGAAATGCAGTTTTCGGTATGTCTTCTTCTCTCACCTTCAACTGATGGTACCCGGATCGAAGGTCGATTTTTGAGAACCAACTTGCGCCTTGCAATTGATCGAACATGTCGTCGATCCTTGGTAAAGGGTACTTGTTCTTCCCCGTTCGTTTGTTTAACTCGCGATAATCAATACACATTCTCATCAAACCATCCTTCTTCTTCACAAACAACACCGGAGCACCCCATGGCGAGATGCTCGGTTGTATAAATCCCTTCTCAAGTAGTTCGTCTAATTGGACCATAAGTTCTTTCATTTCCACAGGTGCTAGTCGATATGGAGCCTTAGCCACGGGCTGGGCATCTGGTACTAAGTCGATTCGAAATTCAATTTCTCTGTCGGGTGGTATCCCAGGAAACTCCTCTGGAAAAACGCCTCCGGGTACTCGCGTACCACAGGTACATCGTCTAGTTCCTTCACTTCCTTACACTTGTCAATTACGTATACCAGATAAGCCTCGCATCCGCGCCTCAAGTAATTTGTTGCCTTAATCATCGGGATGACGTTTGGCATCAGGGCGTCACGATCTCCAAAAACCTCGACTTTGCTACCATCCGGAGCCTTGAGTCGGATTATCTTTCGTTTATATATGATTTGTGCTTCGTTGGCAGTTAACCAATCCATACCTAACACGACATCAAACCCTCCCAAAACCATAACAAACAATATGACAGGGAACCTATGACCTTCTATCTTTATCGTGGAGTTGTTAACTACATCGGTCACTCTCGCAGTTCTACCCACAGCGGTTTCTACGCTAAAGGCCCTTTCTAGCTTACTCACAGTGTACTTTACTCGTTTACAAAAAGTCGTAGATATAAAACTCTTACTGGCACCCGAATCAAATAACACAGAAACAAAAGTGTTGTCAAGGATGAACGTACCTGACGCCACGTCGGGGTCCACCCTGGCCTGGTCTTGCGTCAGCGCGTATGCACGAGTCTTTACTCGGGGCCTCTCTTCTTTCCTCTCGGCACTCTTTCCTTTCCCAGATTCGCCCATTTTCGGTTTCAGGCATTCCCTACTCAGATGACCGGCATCCCCACAGTTATAGCACTTGAAGTGTTGTGGGCACTCACGGGAGTAGTGCCCGGTCTTGCCACACTTGAAGCACAAGTTAGATCCCAGTCTACATTCACCTATATGCTCCCTTCCACACTTCTTACAACCAGTCGGCTCATCCACCCGAGCCCTCTTATCACGAGTCCCAAACGTCTTTCCACCAGTTTGCCTTTTTAAGAAGCTCGATCTCTTCTTCGCTTCCTTAATGGCGGCATCGTTTAATGCCAGATCATCATACACCACACCACTGAGTTCCACCACCGAATCGAAAGTGGTAGGATGTTTGCTTTGATAAAGGCGCAGACCTTGTCCGACAGTCCCTGGATATAACAAGAAATCTTTCTCTCTTCAGTAGTAATTAGGTGTGGCACCAATCGTGCCAACTCATTGTACTGGGTGGTGTATTGACGGTGGGTCATGTTACCAGCCTTTAAATTAAAAAATTCCCTCTCCACCTTCTCAATTTCGTTCCTTGGGCAAAAATTCTTAATAACTGACTCCTTCAAATCATTCCATAACATGGAGTTAACAGTTGTATCTCCCTTAGCTTGTCGCACTCCTTCCCACCAATGGGACGCTTCTTCTCTCAAGGAGTTAGCAGCAAATTTCACCACTTGATCCGCCTGGCATTCGCTGAGACGGATGGCAGCCTCCATACGGATTACCCAGTCAAACGTAGCCACCGCGTCTTTCTTTCCAGTCAGGACTGGCGGGTCACATGCTTTAAACAACTTATAGTCGCATCCGCGAGCAGGCGACGCGTTGTCAGTCTCGTTGTTCTGGGTACCAGTTGCCGCGCTAGACCCACCTTCCCCATTAACCTTCTTGAATGCTTCAGCTAATAGACCTGGCAGAGAAGTCTTCATCAACTCGGTGAACACTCGAGCTATAGCCGCTCTCACTTATGGTTCAAAAGTGAAAGGTTGTTCTTCAACCTGTGTCTGCTCGGTTCCATGCACACCAACCGCCGGTTCAGTGTGAACACTTCCTTCTTCACTATACTCTTGGTGCGCAGGGGTCCTGCCGCGACCGCCGTTACGACCACCGGTACGACCCCCACCACGCCTTCCATTTCCTCTTCTTGCCATTTTGTTCTATAAGACAAGAATCCAATGTCATCACACTAGTTAACAAATAAAATTCAACAAGCACTATAAGATGTTAATATACACTGGCCATCTGCAATTAACCATTACACTACCTTTCGATTTCTATTTGACCACCTTTGTGATTTCATCAGAACACAAGTCCTTACCTAACCCTTTCTAAGGAATACTATACATGTAAATATATACTACCTTCATACCTGATGCTGTGGCTCGAGTTACCCGTACTGGCATCCGCTTTCGGTCCCATTCACAGTTTAAGTTCAGACACGGGGAGCGTCCGAATCTCTCAAACTATTGCTCTGATACCAACTTGTAAGGCCCCAAACCCGGGAGGCCTCACTTGTTGGATTTACTCATTCACAAACAGTTCTTAAACTTGAATATCTAATAACGCAGCATAAAATACTTCATTAAAACATAACCATTACATTGTTCAACATACGGAAGCGTAAACATGTCTAAACATAACTTAACGAAAACAAAACGTAACATGATGCCAGTCTTCATAAGCGTCCGAGTAACTCTTCATCGCTAGCCAAGCATCGCCGTCCAACCTCATAACCTGCCTTAACCTGAATGTGCACACTAAAAAGTCAGCTACGCTGGTGAGTTCTAGTTTTCGTTCGATTTAAGAAGTGGTTCATCATTCAATCGTGCATTAGGGTTTAACATCATGTATAAGAAAACAGGGCCTTTCGTTCATCATTAAAAACCTTCAAACATTTATCCTCATCATAAACACATTGAACGGATCATTTGTTCAAAACATTTAACATTCTTTTAAGTCATACATTACTATCTAAATCTATGTTACCATTCGTACCGTCATTTAGTATGGTATTTCCCCTAAGGCTTAACTGCACGAAGACCGACAATACCATACTTTTCGTCAATTCCCTTTTGTATTGCCCCCAAGGCTTAACTGCACGAGGACTGACAATACCCATTCAGTTGCCCCTATGGCTTTCATGTCCATAGACCGACTACTTCCATCGACGGCTACGGTTCACGGCCATAACACCGTCGAATCATAATTTAACCTTACAAAGGGTCACGTTAACCCCTGAGTAACCGTCGTTACTCCCTATCAGTTGTACAACATCAAACCATTGACATGCCACAAAGACACTGCCCCTGTTGTTCTTATGGCAACTATGGCTCGCTGTCCATAATCTACCACAAGGCTCGGAATTACATTCCCAGATTTCATTCGTCAATTCCCTTCATTCGACAGATTAGATTTGTAATGACTTCTTTAAAACCTTTGCCCTTTTCTTTTCTTTTCGTAAAACATTTCATTCATTTTCAAAACCTTTTACCTTCATTATAAACCATTTCTTTATAAACATTTCGTTCGTAAACATTCCATTCATAAAACTTTCTTTCCATAAACCGTTCATTCCAAATCATTTCATTTCGTAAACATAGTTTCATAAGCATCATTTTATAAACATAGTTTCATAAACATCGTTTCGTAAAACATCATTTCATATGTATGCCTACCAGTCCGAAAACATTATATAAAACATTTAAAAGAGGGCTTCTAGAACTCACCTGATAAGCTAATCCGGGTTGTCCTAAACAAAGGTCCCACTACGTCACTTCCGATCTGAATTGATTAGTTAAATACACATCAGACCAAATCCTGACTCTAACAGTTTAACCTTATACACATACCGACTTTACCTAATCAGCCTGATGCCTGCGCACTTAGCAAGTGCGCAGGGCCTTGCTCTTGCGTACTTAATAAGTGCGCAAACCTCGCTTCATGCGTACTTGATAAATACGCAGTACCTGCTTCATGCGTACTTGATAAGTACACATGACCCTCTTCATGCGTACTTGATGGGCACACAGGATCCTCTTCTTACGTACTTGTTAAGTACGCAGGATCAGCTTCATGCGTACTTGATAAGTACGCACGAACTGCTTCCTCGCAAAAACCCTAACTTTCGCATCCCGGTCTGATCACGTCAAGATCCCAAACTTGTTTACATTCAAAACGTTTGCTTATCATTAAGGAACTCAAATCTACATTTTCCTTACAATTTCATCCATAAAAACGTTACCTTTTCATCCAAAACCCGAAAAACCCAAAAAGAAACAAAAACTCAGATTTAGGCCAGATTGTTACCTGAATCGAGTTCCTGGTCCGGAGATTCTTCTCACGAGCTCTGGAGCAACACACTTCTCAAATCTCGGGTCGATCCACCCACTTTCTCTCTCTCTATGGTTTCTCTCTCTAGAAGTTGCAAATGAGAGAAATGGGTGGTGACCTTGGCTATTTATCGGGGAGGCTCCCCTTCCAGCCCGCGGGCCCATCCGGTCCGACCCGACATACCTCGTTCGTTTATTCCGTTGTTATAACTGTCGTTTTATTTTTGGGATGTTACAACTTCGGAAGGAGGAAGTTATCTTTTGAGCAAAGGAGACTTGAAGGAACTCCTGGGCAGAAAAAGAGACAAGAGCGAGGATCACGACAAAAGCCTGCAACGAGCAACATCCCCTCCTCCGGATGCAAAGGTAATTTATTTAATATCTGGCGGTTCTGATATTTGTGGTACTTCTTATTCTGTAGCCAAAAGACACTCCAAAGAAGCAAAAGCAGAAAAGGAAGACAGGCCTATGATAACATCAACCTTGACTGATCAGAGGGTGATCTCATTCGATGAGGACAGAGAAAATGTGCAAGATCCCCACCACGGTGGCTTGGTCATCACCTTGTATGTGGCTAATATTTTGTTCGCATGATATTAATTGACGGAGGCAGCTCTGTCAACATCATCCAGCTAGAAGAACTAAAGAGGATTAATGTTCCCGAAGCTGAGATTGTCTCGAAATCCTCGGTACTGGTGGGATTCAGCGGAGAAGCCAAAAACACAATTAGGGAGATCAAACTGCCTGTCTATATAGAAAGTGTAAACTCTATCAAAAAATTTTGTGTAATTGACTCGCTATGCTGTTACAACATTATTCTAAGGAGACCCTGGATCCATATATGAAAGCCGTACCATCAACCTATCACCAACCTATCAAGATGCCAACCCCTTGGGGAGTGGTGAGGATAGACAGTGATCAGTAAGAAGCCAAGGATTGCTATACATCCTTGATGTGCCATCATTTATACATGTTATGCACGCATAATAATCCCCATATTATGGTACTAAATGAATAATAACCTTGCAATTGATACTTAAAACGTTTATATTTCATAATTGTAGGTTATTCGGTGTTCTAAAGATAAACAAAGATGAAACCAGTCAAAAACATCAAAAAATCAAGCCTATTGGAAGATTATTCCCGAACTTTGACTCTCAAGAAGTCAAACTTGGTCAACAAAAAGTCAACCAGCAGCTAAAAGACAAACTTGGGAAGCAAGGGAGGGTTGCACGGTCGTGCAATGCCATGCACGGCCATGCAAATGCAATCTTGCTACCCAAGGCCAAGTAAACCGTCCTCTGTACCCTATTTGATTCCCGAGGTGTTTGCACGCCCGTGCAAACCAATGCATGGCCGTGCATTGCTTATTTTGAGGCCTATAAATAGAGGGCTTGAGTTCTTGGTTTCACACACCTTTCCATACCTCAAGACACTATTCCAGAGAGAGTATTTCGTAGTTAGAGTAGAGAGTAGAGAGGCTCCTCCTCTTTGTCTGCAATAGGGGAACCTACGAAACTCAGCGTTACGCTAGGTAGTATGGCCATTCATGGCTAAACTCTTTGTTTTGCTAGGGTGAAGATGAAGTTTGGTGTATGTTAATGTTTGGCGTATCAATCTATTGGTATGTTTATGTCTTTAACTATTCGCTCTTAAAACCACCTGCTAGGTGGGCTTTTTATTATTATCTAAATCTCTCTTTACATTTGTGAGTGTTCTTGATTTCAAAGCGTAAGACCATAAAACATTTTTAATCAAACTTCTCTTGATGCTTGTACGTCTTTATACAAGTGGATTTTGATAAGCCAAGGCTTGGTCAACACTAGTAAGGTTGTAAGTCTTTATACGAACTTATTATGCGACCAAGAATTGGTGAACTCATGTTGGGAACGGTACGTCTTTATACATGGTCCCATTGTTACACCGCTTCCCGGTGAGCAAAGTCTAATCACCTTTTTAATAATAATAATAATAATTAAGCACTTAAGTTTGATGTCCTAAACCAACTCAGAGATAACACCAAAGAGTTAAGGGTAACGATGTCCCTAGCTGGGAGTCCTACCATTTTATCTTTAAGGGTTATAATTCGTGAATCAAATGTCGTGAAGACGAGGCTCTAGCGGTGACCCGGGTCACACATTTGTATTATTCATACCACCGGATTAGTCAACTTAACATT
The DNA here is from genome assembly GCA_023525975.1 of Smallanthus sonchifolius. Lineage (NCBI taxonomy): Eukaryota > Viridiplantae > Streptophyta > Magnoliopsida > Asterales > Asteraceae > Smallanthus > Smallanthus sonchifolius. The sequence continues at coordinate 21,492,172 of CM042030.1, read as the reverse complement.
ATCATATACCAAGCGGATTCGATGCCCAAAGCAATACTCTTCTTGACCTGATCATTTCCGAGATATTTACTTTCTTGCTATTTACTATTCTGTTATTTACATTCCTGTTACACACATCACGCACGTTTTTACTTTTCTGTTATTTACTTTACCGTCATTTACTTTTCTGTCATTTACTTTTCTGCTTTACAAGCAAACAAAACTCACTCACTAATTAAACCGGGTAAACGATAACAAAAGTTGAGTATTGGAACTCGACCGTGTCCGTTGGTTCGATATTTGGTTCTTACCTGAACTATATTAGATGCAATAGGTATGCCTATTATGTGTGTTTTAAGTTTGAGTATTCATCATTTTAATTATAAATTTAAAACCTGATTTCGTGAAACCAAAATTCCCTAAATATATTTTTATATAATATATTTTCTATATACTAAACACGACACATCAATTCTCAATGAAGCCGTCAGCAAAAATAAGACAAGCATAGCAATTAAAGAAGAAAGCACGAGACGTTTTAGAAGCTAAAGAGCAGGATGTGAAGGAAGTACCTCTAGACCTTGCGAACCCAGACGTCAAAGTGCTTATAAGATCTAATATCCCCAGGGATGTTGAACAAGAACTCCTAGATTTTCTGAAAGGAAGAATGTCAACCTTCGTATGGAAACATGAAGACATGACATGTATATCTAAAAATATTATAACTCATAAGGTTGGTATAGATAACAGTTTCAGGCCTATACATCAAAAATGGAGAAAATTTGCACTTGAAAGAAATACAATCATCCAAGAAGAAGTCGAGAGGCTACTCAAGTCAGGAATGATAAGAGAAGTAATGTTCCCAAGACGGCTAGCAAACGTGGTAGTGGTGCAGAAGAAGAATGGTAAATGGAGGGTCTGCCTGGACTACACCGACCTCAACAAAACCTGTCCCAAGGATCCTTTCCCTTTAACACATATATATTCCATGGTTGACACCACAGCAGGCCATGAGATGCTGACCTACATAGATGCCTCATCAGGATTCCAGCAAATCCAAATGGAACCCTCAGATCAAGAAGACACTGCTTTCATGACCCCGACGGGTATATATTGCTATACTGCCATGCCTTTTGGTCTCAAAAATGCAGGTGCTACCTATCAAAGGCTGGTGAACATGATGTTCAAAGAAAAAATGGGGGACACAATGGAGGTATACATAGATGACATGGTGGTTAAGTCAAAGAAAGTCGATGATCATCTAAGGGATCTCAAAGAAGCATTCGACTTTTTGGACAAGTACAACATGAAACTCAACCCTTCGAAATGCCATTTTGGAGTGGGGGAAGGAAACTTTCTGGGATATATGGTCACCAAAAGAGGAATAGAAGCAAGCCCCGATCAGATCAAAGCAAACCCGAACCTGAAACCACCATCAAATACTAAAGATGGTCAAATATTGACAGGAAGGATAGCGGCACTTAACATGTTTATTTCAAGATCCTTAGAGAGATGAAAGGAATTCTATGATATCCCAAAGAAAAATAAGAAATTCGAATGGGATGAAAAACACGAAGAATCATTCCAAGCCTTAAAGAAATACCTATCATCATCACCCCTATTGGTGAAACCATAAGATATTGAGCCATTATCTCTATATTTGGCAGTATCCGGTATACTATATAAGTAAAAGTCTAGTAGATGGAGAAACCAGGTATTCATATCTTGAAAAATTAATTTTAGCACTAGTTATGGCATCTACTAAACTTAGACATTATTTCGAAACACATCCTATTCATGTTAAAACTAACTATCCTATAAAGTGTGTTTTGAGAAAACCTAAAATGCCAGGAAGAATGGCAAAGTGGTCTGTTAAGCTAAGTGCCTATAACCTGATATATAAGCCCAGGTCTGCGATCAAATCCCAAGCACTAGTAGACTTTGTGGCAGATTTCAGCTATGATATTCAATATGAAGTAGACATAGAAGTCCAACAACTAGAAGAAACACAAGAAAAGTGGACACTGTTCACTGATGGTGCATCTAATGTAGGAGGCACAAGATTAGTTATCATACTAAAATCGCCATAGGGGGACATTATACCCCAATCCATTAGTTATGGATTCCAAGTAACAAACAATGAAGCAGAATATGAAGCCTTGATAGCAGGGTTACAACTGGCTAAAGATATAAAGATCAGGTATCTATAGGTATACGTTGACTTGTTATTAATTACTAACCACTTTAATGGCTCTTATGCAGTAAAAGACGAAAAGCTGGCCCATGGGCTTGAAATAGTTAAAAATTTAGCACAGGTCTTCGAAATCTTCAGCATTGAACAGGTTCCTAGAGAAGAGAATGTCGAAGCTGGTGCCTTGGCAAGCCTCGGATCGGCTCTTAAAATACCATCGTATGACAAGATCCCGATTGTACACATCACGAGCCCAACAATTGATCTGCTGGAATACAAGGAAAAAGGAGTGTCAATTTCAGAGAGCCTCGAAATCCATGATCCTCAATCATGGATCCTGCCCACCAAGAGATATCTGCAGAATGGCAAAATCCTGACATGGGAAAAGAATCACAGAGCCTTCTGCATGAAGGTATCACGTTTTGTTATTTTGCATGATACTTTGTATCGAAAATCTATGGCAGGTCAATACTTGAATTTTCTGGAAGATCATGAAGCACAAGAAGTCCTAAAGGATCTGCTGGAATTCAAGTTACTGACTTAAACATCGGAGGGGTGTTACCCTAGCTAAAACCTACCTTCACCGAGGTTTAAAGGTTTTGCAGATTAGACTCCTAAAGACAATAAGCAAAGTATTTGAGACTGACCATCTCTTTAAGTAGAAGGTATTCCAAAACCCTTCTAAGGTTTAAAGGTTTTCACCTTTGCAAGTTATTGGGTTTATACACCCCGCTTGAACGCACGAGATCCAAATATAGTTCGAGATAGTGGGATCAGTCTATGTCACAGTAGCTGGCAATTTTACTATTGTTTGCTATATTTTGGACCCTACGAATATTTTCAATGGAATAACATGGACATGTTATACATCGGGCATGACCCAAGCATTTAACATTTGACATGTTAAACATAAAATTTTCACATCGGGTATGATCCACGAAAGCTTTTGGGATGACCCAAGTCCTTAGCATTTTCATGCTAACTAAAGATTTACACCAGAATGGGGACATCCCGAAAGATCTTAAGATATAACTATGGAAGAAAGACTAAGTGGATGATTTGCTTATCAACAATGAACAAGAAATAGACAAGAGATTATAACCTACCGTCACTCGAGCTAAACTCACCCGGTATGTTTACTCATTCGAATATCATCTTCTCTAGATTATATGCTTTTATCTCAGTTGATACCTTGATTTCTAAATACAGAATCTGATTCTAATGTTTTCATAAGATACCTTTTCAAAAAGTGTTTGACCTAGAATTACTATCCTAAAAAATATTTTATCCAAATATCAAAGTATGTTTTTCAAATATAATAGGTCTCACCTGTCTAGGATACTCATTCCAAATCAAAGCATTTAACAAAACATGTCAAGCATAGAACAAAAGTTGTTAAAACCTAAATCATCCATAAAGCATTCAAACTATCCCCAAACCGGGGATACCAAGTAGAAACTGTTTTAAAGCAAATAAACCAGAAAACTCTCAAAACACGGGAGACCAAAAGATAAATTGTTTTGAGACAGAAACCAAAGATAAATTGTTTCACCACCACAAGTTAAACCATTAAAAATAAAGCTCAGGCATCAACATCTTTGCCCTCATCGCCTTGTGCCGCATCCTTCTCTACACTTGCCTCCTTCTCACCATCACCACCAGTCTCAGTCCTTTACACCTCTCTTGTCTCTACCACGTCACCCCTCAAACCGGCTAGAGCCTTTCGCCATGCCGCAAGATCCAAAATCTTAGCACTGAAATCCTTAGCAGCAGCCTGCTCAGCCATCTGAATTCTAGACTAAAGAACAGTCATGGCATCAGATTTCTTAGCATCGTGCAAGACCCCCATCCAACTCATGATCATATTTATCTTTGGCTAGCTCCAGCTCCTTCTGTAGACGAGTAATATCCCTAGAATCCTTGTCCATTGTCTTGGCCTTAGCAACTGCAATCTTCTTCAAATCATCCACCATCTCCTCAGCGCTAGCAGCCCTCCTCTTAGCGACTTCAAGACAAACACGCATTTGCTCCAGACCCTGTAATATTCAAAGGTATGTAAAATTCTAAATACACGTACACGATGGGGAACGCTACAACCAACCTACCGATCGAATGACGTACTCTAGTTTCTTGCTCGCCTCACCATGATCCATGCCATAAAAAAGCTCCACATCCACAACCTCGACGCCTTTCCTCTTTTTGCTTGCAGACGTCTTGGAACGCAGCAAAGGGGCCAATAGCTTTGGGATCACCAGAGCGGGCTTCTCCTTCTTCATTAGGACATTGCCAGAGATCATGTTATCAATATCAGCCAGGGCAAAAGAAGAGCTTGACCTTGTGACTACTGAAAAGATTTCAATAGATCAGAATCTCACATGTTAAAACAGATAAACAAAATGCATAATCTACCTCCAGACATCTTGGATTCGGAATGTTGGGACTCAAAGGTACACGAGGAACAAGTAACCCTTTGTTTTACCCTAAAACGCAAATATCTCTGAACAACCCACTTCCGGGTAGCTTTATCCCTGCCATGACCATGGGACCAATCGCGCAACTCTCTAACCCGGACACCGTCCCAACCGCGGAGGAAGACTTCTCTAAACCTTACCGACCTGCATCACTAGTGGCTCAATCCAAGTTTACAGACGTATTTCCCCTCCAAACTACGGATGCCATCTGTAGTTGGCAAATACGATGGAACTGGGGATCCTGATGATCACATAAACGTGTTTGTCACCACTAGGGGGTGGAGCAATGGTCTGTCCTTGTGTGGTGTCACATGTTTGTTCAGCCCTTGGTAGGGGCAGCGCGTCTATGGTTTGACAGTCTACCAACTAGAGGAATCAGTAGTTTCGAAGAGTTAGTCAAGCGCTTCATACAGAAATTCAGCCAGCAAAAACGCCATATGAAGGACAAGACTGAGATTCTCCACATCCGACGGGGCGATGGTGAAACAGTAGAACAATTCCTAATCCTGTACAACCTGAAAAGTCTACAAATAGGGGGAGCCACGGAGGACCTCATGATAGCAGGGTTCATCAATGGGGTCCGTGATGACCATTTAATCCGATGCCTCCATGGTCCAGATGGTATGCCTCAGACCATGGAATCCCTGACGGCAGTGGCAAAAGTGCACATAAAGTCTAAAAAATCTGTGGCGCAGAATAGAGCGCTAGAAAAGCAAAGAGACACAAGAAGGGCGCCGGATTCCTACGCCAGGAGGGACATGGACCGATCTGGTAGGCCTGTGCAAGGATCAGGATACAGACTAATATTCTCATATAATCCATACCCTAGATCTGACAGACCTCACGATACATACACTCATCACATATCTTACCCTCCCAGACGTGAAACCTCCAACATATCACACCGACCTTATCCGGCGGCGTCATACTCGGCTCTAAGAAAAACTCCCTGCACCATACTAGCATCTGAGAATCTGAAGCTAGAAGAACCACGCCCCATAAGAGAGAATCCCGCATGAGATAGCAAACTGTACTGCGCATACCACGAAGCCGTGGGGCATGACACTGATGCATGCTTCCAACTCAAGAGACAGATCGACCTGCAAGTTAAGGTAGGGAAGCTGACACTCTTCCTCAAAGATAGTAAGCAGGCTAGAACCTAAAATGGAAAAGGGAAGGAAACGGGCCCCACGCGGGGGGTCCGAGGCTTGTACATGATTAGAGGTGGATTACCTACCTCGCGGGGAAGTGAAAGCGAGTTGTAGAACCATCCGAGTCTTGGATGGAAACAGCTTTGATTGTTCCACCTCATATTGGAGATTATCACGTAGGCCCCCTGAAAATCACAACCATGGTTGGTTCGTACATGATGCGCCGAGATTCATTGACACCGGAAGTTCTTTCGACATCCTGTATGAGCAATGCTTTAGACAAATGGACAAAGAAGATCAAGAAAGGTTAGAAGAGGTCCACACACCAATATTAGGATTCTCTTGTGAAACTATCAAACCCCTGGGTTAGACTACCTTTCCAGTCATGATAGGAGATCGGGATCGGGTCTGAACGGTGTTACTTCAGTTTTTGGTGGTCCCAGCTCACTCCCAGCATAATATCATATTGGAACGAACATCCTTGAGGGTCTTGGCTGTCACACCCCCAAAATCCACTAACGGAGTTTTACCGTTTAGCGTGTGACAAACCAGGATCTCATATATTAGTTACATCAAACGACACTATATGGGACATAATCAAATATCATAAAAATTCAGAGTTAATGTGGAAGCGATTGATAAAGTAATAAATGTGCAAAACAAACGCGCCCAAAGTCAAAGCAAATAGAAAGCATATGAATAGTTTAATTGTTTGATAAGTGTTGGAAATGATAAAAAGACTCCATGCATGTCCTAGTGTGCACCTGTGCTTAGCGACCTGAGAAAACATGTAAGAAAAGTGTCAACACTAGGTTAGTGAGTTCACAGGTTTCAGTTTGTAAAAGTGTTTGCCAGATTATGTACATTCAATAAATATATCAATAGGTAGCTAACCTATGTTCATGTTTACTAAAGCGCTCGAAACCGAAGCTGACTGTTTGTGTTTGAATGCCTCCCACCATGTCTATCAATAATGGTGACGTGTTTAGGTCAATATTACACCCGTTCGACCTCCAATCAAGTTAGCGCGACTAACGCGGGTGGGGTTTGTCAAACCCAGTAGTACTACTCAAAATTACCTCGCTATGTTCATATTAAACGGTTCGATGTGTAAGGACTTTCAGGATAGAGCGTTACACTTAGTCTTAAACAAGTGATAATATATGAATTACAATAATCAAAAGTGTTTGCGTCATGTTTTCTCCCCTAATTTAAAACAGTAAAAGGTGCACTGAAACTCACCTGAGTTGTGTAAGCATAGGTAGTTAGCACCACATAAAGATGCAATAAGAAAACACAAGAGTTTTCCTGTGAACCGCCTACGTATGCCCTAGAATTATAATTACGTTAGTTAGGGACACAGGAGATTTTATGACGACGATACAGAAAGAATGAACGTCCTAAACACATACTTAGGATCAATGAGTAGACAAACATGACATCGGAATCAAGGAATTTCTAATTAAATATTTAAGATAGATGTGGTACGTATAAAACGTAACCAAACACAAGTTATAATTTAAAATAAATGTTCGCATGTTATAATACCTTAATATTAATTTAGGAGAAATAATATAATAATTATTCATGTGATAAAAATAATAAATATATATTATTTTATTCGGACTCGTATGCTTAGATAATAACAAAAATAATTATATTATTTTTAAATGCGGGGATAATAATTGAAAACTACATAAAAATCCAAACCCGAGCCTACGGATGTTCTCCGAGTTCAAAACGTATCATTATATCGATATAATAATATGACAATTGATTTTATAATTAAAATAATATTAAAACATGTTTTAAAAAGAAAACAGGGGTGGAGGGCTCGAACCCGGGTCTCCTCCCCACATCCTAACACACTAACCATCACAGCCCACTAAGGAATCGCAACAACAACCAGTTTTGATTTGTTTTAACACGAACACTCCCTGTGTTCTTCCCCCCCTTATGCTATCCGAACCAAATCCAGTCCCAAATCCATCGATTTCTATATCCATTGAATCAAACGACATAGGGGTTTTGATAATCAGCGTATTGCGAACATGTGGGTGGATTTAATTGCAAAACCATTAAGTTTAGAATCGTTTAATTCCTGTTTTAGAAACCGAAAACCCTAGGTTTGATCAAGAATCAAATTGACTAAATCTTATAATGTTTGGGGTTGGATTCATGGGGCTTTCGATGAGTGAGAGATTTCGATTGTAACCATACAATTTAATTGGATTGAGGTTGGGTCTAGGTTAGCGTTTGATTAAACCCGTATGTGTGATGAACCCTAGGATCTGTTCTTGCTTGATTCGATGTTATATGGCCCAATTAACATATTGCTTTCAATCTAGACACTGAAACGAAGCTAAGGGTGAGATTAGTTACCAGAATTGATGTCGAATTGAAGGTACACGACTATGGACTTCCGACTTTGCGTGGCTTAATATCCGGCGAGCTTGACCTCTTTTCCGGCGAAACAGAAGTGTGCAAAAGATTTAGTGGGGGTCGTTTGTAGTGTGCAGGGAGTTAAATTGTGAATTGGTAACCGAATTTAGTCGAATTCGATGATACGAGACCATGGTGTCGACGGTTTTGGCTTTAATGCTCATAATGGGATTAAATTCGAATCAATAACTTGTTAATTTCTCCAATGATGGTCGAAATGGTTAATTCCATACGTTACAACTTGAATTCGGTCAGATTTTGGTTATGGATCACGAATTTGAATCAAGAATAAGGGTTGTTTGACTTCTAAAAGTCAACAGGAACCATTCTTACTCAATTTTGACTTTTAAAGTCAACAGAATTGAGTATAGGTTAAATACACAACTATTCCTTGTAGTTATTGTGAGTTAGAGTTTGAAAAATGACAAAATTAGTCCCTGAGGTTTGTAATTGAGTTAACTAGGTTAAGAATTACCTGGGTTAACTGAGTTTGTGCTAACGGGGTAACTCTAAATAGCCGAATGTCACATCATCCCCTAGTTGAAAGAATTTTCGTCCTGAAAATTAAAATAATAATAAAAATTTCTGGGGTGTCACATCATCCCCTAGTTGAAAGAATTTTCGTCCCGAAAATTAAATAGTACCTTATGTGTTTGACGTGGATTGCTTGAACAGATGAGCATACTTGCACATCATCTGATCCTCGCGCTCCCATGTGAATTCCGGTTCGTGTTTGTAGGATCGGTAAATACAAGATGGTTCTATTCTAGTTGAGATTGGCGAAAACAATCACAACTTAATCAAAGTAAACATGTAAACACAAGAAGTACTGATAAATGCAATTTGTATTAAGCTTCAATGGTTACAAGATTACAAAGAAAACTCTAAGCCAAGCACTAAGATACAATTACTCTAAGTACTACTTATATAGTAACTTTGAATCAAGACAAACCCTTGATTATAAGGATCATATCTAACACAGACCGTTGATCTTGTATTGAAGCTATTCTACATGTACAGACAATAATAATAACTATACTAGTTAACTTTATTCAAACGTCTTCTAAGGCATCATTGTTTGCATGCTTGGATAAGAGCGTTGTTGTCTTTTATTGTCTTGTACCAATGACATTCTTTCTGCGTGGAGTGTGTCAGAGTAGAAGCAGAAAGTTGTCAGTGATAATGGTTGCTTTTGCTTTTGCAAGGCTGGTCAGCTGCAACGTTTGATCTTTAATGAATGGATAACTATCAGCATCAGAGTTGTTTATCAGCAGTAAGACACAACCATCCAGAGCTGCTGATGATTTGCCTGCCAGCAACGTCAAGTGTTGATGCTTTTGAGAAGCCTATCCGCAGCAACTCTGGTTTTCAGCAGATAAGGCTATCTGCAGCAGATTTGTTCTTCAGCAGAAGAACAAGTATCCGCTGTAAATAAGCTTATCCGCAGCAGTTTCTTGGTCAGCAGCAAACTATAAGATCAGCAGCATTTGTACTTAGAGAATTTTGTAGCCATCAATCTTTATTTCTACAAACTCCCCCTAGACTGATGCTACCAAAACTCTCTTACTGCTTTTGTTACTGAAGCTTTTGCATGAGGCTGACGATTCTTGCAACCTAATAGCCTCTTGGGTCCTTGCTGGGATTGTTCAGAGGAAGCTCAGATAGAGTCTTGATGTCTTTGCTTGGCATTTTGAAGATAGCCTTGCTTAGACACCTCATCTTCTGTCCTTTAACATATGTTAGTGTGAATTCATCCTTTTCAGCATTGTAGGACCAGCTAATGAATGGAGAGTGGGATTGGAGAGGTTGGGCATCAATAATTTTATATTTACTAGGGTTGAAGTGATGTTTTATCACTAGCAACAGATGTCTCCCACCTTCATTCTCGGGCTCATTAGCTTAACCCAGCTCCATTATTCTTCTGAGATCAGAATCTGGAAGTTGTAATATCTCATCAACAGTTGCATAGAGTGATCTTCTTTCTCTGTTCTTCCCCTGAAGACTTCAAACCTTTGATCTTGAGTGATGTAGGTGTAACATCCCAAAAATAATAAATAAATAACACGATCGGGATTTAATCGTCAAAAAAAATGAAAGGAAAATGGATGGGCTCGGCTGGGCTCCAACGGGCCGAGGAAAACCCATCTATATAAGGGCCAAGAAAGCCTCAACTCTCTCATTTGCAACATCTAGAGAGAGAAAGGATAGCTCGGGCCGAGAGAGAGAAAGTTGACGGATCGACCCGGAATTACAGGAGCACGTTACTGCTGAGCTCGTGAGCAAAACCTTCGAATCAGAATCACAATACAGGTAACGATTCGACCTTAAACAGAGTTTTTTGTTCGTTTTGGGGTTTTTCGGGTTTTAGCTGAATATGAGACGTTTTTATGGATGAAACTTGAAAATAAGCTTAAAACTAGCATCTAGAATGAAAACCGCACATTTTGATCAAAGAAAGTTGTAAGATTAGCATGATCGGGTTAACATGCAAGAATTTCAGACTTGATGGGGAAGCAGGTCTTGCGTACTTGACAAATACGCAAGAAGGATGTCCTGCGTACTTATCAAGTACGCATGAGGATGTCCTGCGTACTTATCGAGTACGCATGAGGAAGATCCTGCGTACTTATCAAGTACGCAAGAAGAATGTTTTGCGTACTTGTCAAGTACGCATGAGTATGGTCCTGCGCACTTAGCAAGTGCGCAGGCAGCAGGCTGGATTAGGTAAAGTCAGTATGTTTAGAATGGTTAAACTGTTAGAGTCGGGATAAGGTCTGATGTGTATTTAACTAATCAATTCAGATTGGAAGTGACGTTGTTGGACCTTTGTTTAGGACAACCCAGACTAGCTCATCAGGTGAGTTCTATGTGCCCCTTTCTATGTTATGTGCAAATCATTTTAAATGTTTTGGGGCTGAAGTGTATACACTAAATGAATAAATGATATGAATGTCAATGTGATCATACGTGATATACTAAGGTATATTTATCTATATATATATATATATATGAAAATGAATTATGAACAAAGAATGAAACGTATGTTTACAAAGAATGAATGAAAGAATGGCATAACGTAAATAAATGAAATCTTGCTTTATAATTATATATATTGCATGTTATGAATGTATGTATACGTTATGGACGGAAAGAAAGCTAACGACTACTACGGTAGACGGACGACCACTTGACTATTATGCAGCCAGAAAAGAGAGTCTAGAAAGGTATCGATGCACAGTTGTATAATTAGTTCAAGTGGTAAACGGATACCTTAGTGCAGACGGGCGAATATGACGGACTACGACGGTAGGACGGTTTTTTAGGCGGACGGTTTCTAGGACCGGACGAGTAAAAGGGCTACGACGGTAGCTTAAGGGCGTATGTCTTTGTGATATACGCAGTAAAAGACGGGTTGATCACCCTTATGTGTATGACCAATGAATGATAAGGAAGGTAAAGGTGAATGCATATCTATGTAATCACATAAGAATGATGAAAGAAAAGCAAAAGCTATGAATACGTATTTATATAAATTTATATATAATTATGCATACTCTTAAAGAAAAGGATGTTCATACCTAATCGCTTTAAACTAGAACTCATCAGCGTTAGCTGACTTTTAGTATACATTTCAGGTAAAGAAAGGAAGGGTCGGGCGAAGGCGTGATGGTTACCCGGCAAGCGACTGACATCCCACTCTTAATTGTTAAGAAAATGTTGTCTTTTTAATTGTTAAGACTTCTGCTGTTATGTTATGTATTTGAATGATGTTTGTTTTCACTACTCTCGAATGTTTTTAATTTAAGTTCAGTATTTATGACTATGTTTATGAGTAAATCCAACAAGTGAGGTTACCCGGGAAAGGGGCCTTACAAGTTGGTATCAGGGCAATAGTTTGAGAGATTCAGACATCCCTAAATGTCTGGACTCAAGCTGATTATGGAACCAACTCACGGTTGTCAGTATGGGTAACCAATGCCAACGCCAACATGGTAAGTGAGTACTAAAGTTAATGCACTTGGATAAGAATAGATACCTTAACTTAGAACCAATAGATGTCAATGTCACAACCGATTTGAAGAGTTTTGAACCCGAAAAGCAATGTAAATTAGTAATCACAAACCGGTCACTGTAATTAAAAATTTACCTTGCTCGTACTTCTAAAACTATGATTTGAAGGAACGTCATTGATGTATTCCCTTATTTTTTAACTATCAGAAACTAGGAACTATGGCTGGTGGAAGAAGAACAGGACGCTGATGCGGTCGCACTGGCCGAGTCGGTAGACCTCCGTTGAATCAAAGACACGAAGAGGATGAGAGTGTGCACGCAGAACACGCTGAGAGTGTGCACGAAACAGATGTGACCCCAACTGGGGGCGACAATCAAGGGCCTCTACAGTTGGAACCCGAGGTCAGGGATGCTATTGCCCGTGAAGTTGTACTCACTCTGAAGAAAGTATTGCCTGATCTACTATCCGAGGAACTAAAGAAAAGTAGAGAGGAGGGTGAAGGAGACCATGAAGAGAAAGTGTATGACAGTGATGGGGATGAAGTAAAGGTGGGATCAAGCAATCGTGGGTGTACTTACAAAGGTTTCAAGGATGGAGACCCACCTAAGTTCGATGGGAACAAGGATTCAGTGGCTACGTTCGAATGGATTGAGAGGATGAACGCTATAATCAACATCAGCGAGTGTCGACCGGACCAGGCTGTTAAGTATGTTGCTCATTCTTTCACCAATGAGGCACTAAGTTGGTGGAGGAACATCCAGAGGACAAAGTCGCCAAATGCTCTTGCCAGAATGACATGGGAAGACCAGAAGAAGCTGATAATCCAAAAGTTCTGTCCCCAGAACGAAATTGATCGAGTGGAGAATGAATTCCTAAACTTTAAGGCTGGCAACAAGACGCACCGCCAGTATACTTCTAGGTTCAATGAGCTAGCTCAACTGGTACCCCACCTGGTGGAGACAAAAGAACGAATGATTAAGTACTATGTGAAGGGCCTACCTCAAAGGGTCCGTGTCCATGTGAAAGCTAACCTACCCTCGACCTTCGAGTCGGTAGTGAATCTGAGCGGAATCGTCTACGAAGATTATGCCAATGAGGACTCGGCAACTGAGACACAAAAGAGAAAGTGGGAGAACCAGTCTAGAGGCACCGGAAAAGGGAATGTAGCAACTAAAATTAAGAAACCAAGGTCGGATGAATATGAAACTTGCAAGAAATGTGGAAGGCAACATCTTGGCGAGTGTCGAATCGGCACCACCACATGCTATAAATGCGGGAAGCCGGGGCATTTCTCTCGAGAATGCGTAAGAAACGTCAAGTGCTAAGTATGTGGATTGTTTGGACATCTGACAAAGAACTGCACGAAGGCCGACCAATCTGGTTCGGGAAAAGAGAGGGAACAGGAACAGCAAAAGGCAAGGACTCGGGCCTATGCCTTAACTGAGGAGGAAGTAAGGGGAAACCCTGATGTTGTGTCAGGTACGTTCCTAGTAAATGATTAACATGCTGCTATTTTATTTGACTCTGGTGCTAGTAAAAGCTTTATATCCAATGCATTTAGTCGTAAACTAGATTGCACTATCAACACCATAGTAAAGGCCTTTAGCGTACAAACTTATGTTGGTAAAAATTCGACAGTATACCAAGTAACAGAGGATTGCATCATAGAAATAGAGGGCCATAAGTTTCCTTCTAGATTATTCCTTCTCACCTTAGGAGGATTCGTTATAGTATTGGGTATGGATTGGCTAGCTGCCAACGAAGCTCAAATCATATGTAAACGTAAGAGGATACACCTCAAAGCTCCTAGCGGCAGTCCAATTACGGTTTATGGGGATTGGAATTGCACGATTCCGAACGTCATCTTGATGATCAAGGCCGAAAGTTACATGAGGCGCGGTTGCGAAGCTTATCTGGCGTATGTTATTGATGATAGAATGAAAATGAAAGAACTCAAGAATGTACCCGTGGTGTGCAATTTTCCGGAAGTATTCCCTGAGGATCTACCTGGGTTGCCACCCGATCGGGAAATAGAATTTCAGATTGACTTATTGCCAGGAGCTGAGCTCGTTGCCAAAGCCCCCTACCGATTGGCTCCGTCAGAAATGAAAGAAATGATGTCTCAACTAGAAGAATTAACAGAAAAAGGATTTATCAGACCGAGCATTTCACCATGGGGCGCTCCAGTACTATTTGTAAATAAAAAGGACAGCAGCATGTGCATGTGCATTGACTACCGCGAATTGAACAAGAGGACAGTAAAGAACAAATACCCACTTCCTAGAATAGACGACCTTTTTGATCAACTGCAAGGTGCGAGTTGGTTCTCAAATATCGATCTTAGGTCGGGTTACATCAGTTGAAAGTAAGAGAAGAAGATGTACCAAAAACCGCGTTTCGCACGCGTTATGGACATTATGAGTTTCTCGTGATGTCCTTCGGATTGACCAACGCACCAGCAGCGTTCATGGATTTGATGAATAGAGTATGTCGACCCATGTTGGATCAATCAGTTATAGTTTTTATAGACGACATACTGGTATATTCGAAAAGCGAGGGTGATCACCACTGCCACCTAAGAGAGGTTCTGGAGGTGCTAAAGCAGGAAAAGTTGTACGCAAAATTCTCCAAATGCGCATTCTGGCTTAGGGAAGTCCAATTCCTAGGTCATGTCATAAATCCAAACGGCATTATGGTGGATCCTGCAAAGATCGAAACCGTAAAAGGTTGGAACATCCTGAAAACGCCAACAGAGATACAAAGTTTTCTGGGATTGGCAGGATACTATCGGAGATTCATTCAGGATTTCTCGAGAATAGCCTCGCCGCTGACAAAGCTAACACGTAAGGAAGTAAAGTACGAATGGGGTCCAACCCAAAACAATGCGTTTGAGGAACTTAAGACACGATTAACCCAAGCTCTATTCTTGACACTACCTGAGGGAAATGAAGACTTGGTAGTCTACTCTGATGCTTCGGGCCAGGGTTTAGGTTGCGTACTTTTGCAACGAGGAAAGGTAATTGCTTACGCCTCGCGATAACTAAAGATTCATGAGGTTAACTACCCAACTCATGATCTAGAGTTGGCGGCAGTAGTTTTCGCGTTGAAAATATGGAGGTACTATCTGTATGGAGTTAAATGCACCATTTACTCCGATCACAAAAGGCTGAAGTACTTTTTTGAACAAATGGAATTAAACATGAGACAAAGGAGGTGGTTAGAGCTACTGAAGGACTATGATTGTGAGATATTGTACCATCCAGGCAAGGCAAACGTAGTGGTTGACGCTTTAAGCAGAAAGGAAGAATCGAAACCTATCCGAATCAAAGCGTGTCAGCTGATTATAACGCCTGATTTGATGAGTGAAATATCAAAGGCACAAGATGAAGCATTATTAGAAAGAAATATAAAACGGGAAAGAATACTTGTACAACAAGGAAATTTGGATGCAAATGCATACGGTGTACGAACTAGGTTTGGCCCGATGTGGATACCTAAGATTGGCGAGCTTAGAGGCAAAATACTCGATGAGGCCCATAAGTCTCGCTATTCTATCCACCATGGGATAAACAAAATGTATCAAGACTTGAAGAAAGAGTACTGGTGGCCTGTGAAGAAGAATGATGTGACTGAGTACGTGAACAAGTGCCTAACGTGTTCTCTAGTTAAGGCCGAGCACCAGAAACCATGCGGTAAAATGCAACCTTTACCAATACCGGAATGGAAGTGGGAGGAGATCACGATGGACTTCATTACCAAGCTACCGCAAACAGCTAAAGGCAATGATACCATTTAGGTGATCGTCGACCGCTTGACTAAAAGTGCTCACTTCTTGCCAATACGTGAGACTTCTTTGTCTGAAAAGCTAGCAGAAATATTTATCAAGGAAATTATGAGCAGACATGGTATGCCGCTGTCGATTGTGTCCGACAGGGATACGAGGTTCACGTCAAGGTTTTGGAAGAAATTCAATGAAGCGATGGGCACTAGGCTGAACATCAGCACCGCTTACCACCCTCAAACCGATGGACAATCTGAAAGGACCATTCAGACCTTGGAGGACATGCTCCGAGCCTATATCATTAACTTCGGTAGGAGCTGGGACAGCCATCTACCATTGGCAGAATTTTCATATAACAACAGGTATCACTCAACTATTGGCATGTCGCCATTCGAAATGTTGTATGGAAGGAGATGCAGGACTCCGGTTTGTTGGGGGGAAATTGGACAGAAGGATTTTGCAAGTCTCGAAGTGGTCAAAGCTACTTCCGAGAAATTTGATCAAATCAAGGCTCGAATGAAAGCCGCAAAGGACAAACAGAAATCATACGCGGATAAGAGAAGAAGGGATTTAGAGTTTCAAGTAGGGGACATGGTACTGTTAAAGGTATCACCATGGAAAGGTATCATCCGATTCAGAAAACGTGGCAAACTAAGTCCAAGGTTTGTCGGACCTTTCAAGAATTTAGCGAGAGTGGGTCAAGTTGCTTACAGACTCGACCTCCGTCGAGCTTAGTGGAATACACCCTACATTCCACGTGTCGCACTTACACAAGTGCCTAGCTGACGACACAGCTCACATACCTTATGACGAGATCGAAGTAGATAACAGTCTAAATTATATGGAGGAACCAATAGCCATCATTGACCGAGCTGAGAAACGACTACGCAATAAGTCGATTAATCTAATTAAAGTACAATGGAAGCACAGAAAAGGGTAAGAAGCGACGTGGGAGAAAGAAGACGAGATGAGGGGACTATACCCTCAATTGTTTAACGTATAAGCGGTTTCGAGGACAAAACACCTTTGAGGATGGTAGACTTGTAACATCCCAAAAATAGTAAATAAATAAATAAATAACGCGATCGGGATTTAATCGTCAAAAAAATGGAGGGGCTCCGGCTGGGCTCCAACGGGCCAAAGAAAACCCACCTATATAAGGGCCAAGAAAGCCTCAACTCTCTCAATTGCAACATCTAGAGAAAGAAAGGAGAGCTCGGGCCTAGAGAGAGAAAGTTGACGGATCGACCCAGAATTACAGGAGCACGTTACTGCTGAGCTCGTGAGCAAAACCTTCGAATCAGAATCACAATCCAGGTAACGATTCGACCTTAAACTGAATTTTTTGTTTGTTTTGGGGTTTTTTGGGTTTTAGCTAAATAGGAGACGTTTTTATGGATGAACTTTGACAATAAGCTTAGAACTAGCATCTAGAATGAAAACCACACATTTTGATCAAAGAAAGTTGTAAGATTAGCATGATTGGGGTAACATGCAAGAATTTCGGACTTGATGGGGAAGCAGGTCTTGCGTAGTTGACAAATACGCAAGAAGGATGTCGTGCATACTTATCAAGTACGCATGAGGATGTCCTGCGTACTTATCAAGTACGCATGAGGAAGATCCTGCGTACTTATCAAGTACGCAAGAAGAATGTTCTGCGTACTTGTCAAGTACGCATGTGTATGGTCCTGTGCACTTAGCAAGTGCGCAGGCAGCAGGCTGGATTAGGTAAAGTCAGTATGTTTAGAATGGTTAAACCGTTAGAGTCGGGATTAGGTCTGATGTGTATTCAACTAATCAATTCAGATTGGAAATGATGCTGTTGGACCTTTGTTTAGGATAACCTTGGCTAGCTCATCAGGTGAGTTCTATGTGCCCCCTTCTATGTTATGTGCAAATCATTTTAAATGTTTTGGGGCTGAAGTGTATACACTAAATGAATAAATGATATGAATGTCAATGTGATCATACATGATATACTAAGGTATATTTATATATATGAAAATGAATTATGAACAAATAATGAAACATATGTTTACAAAGAATGAATGAAAGAATGTCATAACGTAAATAAATGAAATCTTGCTTTATAATTATATATATTGCATGTTATGAATGTTTGTATACGTTATGGATGGAAACGAAGCTAACAGCTACTACGGTAGACGGACGACCACTTGACTAGCAGCCAGAAATGAGAGTCTAGAAAGGTAGACTAAATAATGGCCACTACGGTAGAGTAAGTCCCTAAATCGATGCACAGTTGTATAATTAGTTCAAGTGGGAAACGGATGCCTTAGGACAGACGAGCGAATATGACGGACTACGACGGTAGGACGGTTAAGACGGACGGACGAAGTTTGGCCCGACGGTTTTTAAGGCAGACGGTTTCTAGGACCGGATGAGTAAAAGGGCTACGTAATCAGTAAAAGATGGTTTTTAAGGAAAGTAAAGGTGAATGATAAGGAAAGTAAAGGTGAATGATAAGGTTGATCACCCTTATGTGTATGACCAATGAATGATAAGGAAAGTAAAGGTGAATGCATATCTATGTAATCACATAAGATTGATGAAAGAAAAGCAAAAGCTATGAATACGCATTTATATAAATGTATATATAATTATGCATACTTTTAAAGAAAAGGATGTTCATACCTAATCGCTTTAAACTAGAACTCACCGGCGTTAGCTGACTTTTAGTATACATTCCAGGTAAAGAAAGGAAGGGTCGTTCGAAGGCGTGATGGTTAACCAGCAAGCGACTGACATCCCACTCTTAATTGTTAAGAAAATGTTGTCTTTTTAATTGTTAAGACTTCCGCTGTTATGTTATGTAGTTGAATGATGTTTGTTTTCACTACTCTCGAATGTTTTTAATTTATGTTCAGTATTTATGACTATGTTTATAAGTAAATCCAACAAGTGAGGTTACCCGGGAAAGGGGCCTTACAGTAGGACCAGTTGACGATTTCTCTTGAGTCTTCTGGTTTAGTAGTAGGTTTTCTTTTCTTCTTGGGAGGTTGTTGATGAGTAGGAGCTGGGTGGGAGGATTTGGACTTTGTGGGTGGAGAGGAGGGAGGTATAGGATGGAGAGTGAAAGGTTGTTGGATAGAGGAAGTGGTCGATGAGGGAGTAGACTTGGGTTTCTTTGGTTTCTTTTCTTCTTCTTGATTGATTACCCTTTTCTTTGAGCCTTTCTTCCCCAGTCTTTCTTCCTCTTCCTTTTTGACTCTAAGGTAAAGGGCTTGCAGGTTCATGAAATTCATGGGACCCAACCTTTTTCCACTCTCTCCTCTAGCCTTTAGGAAGTCAATCATGATCTTCCTTTCTTCATGGGATCTTCTGTTAAAGACAATGGTCTTCTTGGATTTTTGTTTGGCTTTTTCTTCTTCAGCCCTTTTCTTGTTTGCCATGCCAATTGACCCTGCTGACCTATGAAGGCTCTGTATATTTCTTTATTTGATAGTTTCTCAAGGTAGTCTGCATCCTCACCTTGAGAAACCAGAGCCTTTATCCACTCCTCTCTCATTTCTTTGGCTAGTTCAGAATCAGTTATTCTGAACTTGGCCTCTTCCTCCTTCTTTTCTTTTTCTTCTTCTTCTCTATTAAATTGTTCCTGCAGTTGAAGAGCAAGAGCTTCATCTTCTTGAATTTGATAGACTGCAGGAAGTTTGACTTTCAGATCATCCAGCTATTTGGTATACAGCTGGATCTGTTGTTCTCTGAGGAAAATGGCTATTTTTCTGTCTTGGGCTTTCCGTAATTCAGCCATCTCCTCTTCTTCTCTTCTTCTTCTTCTTTCCTCTTTTTCTTTCTTCTCCTTCATTATCCTCTTTTCATCTTCTTTAGTCATGAGTCACTTCCCCTTATCTTTGCTGGATGCCTCTGCTTCAGCTTCATTGACCACAACAGCAGATGTAGTAGATGTTGTTGGGATCTCAGCTTCAGCTTCATTGGTAGTTTGGGGAATGAAAGGGAATGACACTTTCTTCATCTTCTTCCTATTCCATACCTCACTTCTTTCCAACAATCCTTCACCTTTTCCTGTTCTCTTCTCTTGGATTCTTCTTCTGTGTTAAGTTTGACGGTTGGTGAAAAAAGGAAGGATAGATCTGAGTCAGAGTCAATCATTGCAGGTGATTCCTCCTTATAAAGAGAAGCCTTGATGAGTTTGATCATTTCTTGACTTTCAAAGGAGTTGATGTTGCAGATGACTGACCTGAGCTCAAAAACCTTGTGTAGGAAGTCTGAAAGTAGGAGTAAGATCTCTTTGATGTTTATTGAGAGAGAAGATCCATTGCTCAGTGCTCACCCATCCTAGCACTTCCAAGTCCCTGACCATGAAATTGTACAGGAATCTTCGCCAGCAGATAATTTCTTCTTCAGTTAAAGCACTGCTCCTGATTAAGTCAAGTCTTCTTGGTGCCAGTCTTTGTTCTGCTGATGATGAAGATTCAGGATAAGCCACCCTATTTGCTTATTTTAGTAGTCTTTCAAACCAGGGCATATTATCCTCCATTAAGTCATAGAACCTGCTGATTGCAAGTTCTGCTGAGAGGTCTGATGAAGTGTTAATGCATCTTGTTAGATACAGATTGAAAACCTGGAGGGAATTAAGAGTATTCTAGTTTAGCTCTTCTACTCCACTAAACTCCCATCCAATCTAGAATCTCTCAGCTATGCCATCATACCCCCAAGCTAGAATGGAGTCGAATTCTAGCTTGTTTGAAGTTAGTGAGAATTAGGGAGTAGATGTTTGACTTATTATGGCTGCAGCTTCAGGAAGTATGCTGAATGATGGAGGTGTGTCTTCATGGAGAGTTTCATCTTGCAGCACCTCCTCAACAGCTCGGACAACTAACTTCCAATCCTCAGTGATATCTTCCTCTTCATCTACTGAGTCTGGCAAGTCATGGATTTGAACAAAAGCAGGTTTGTATAGCGAACTTTGAAACACAGTCTGCTCTTGT
Source organism: Smallanthus sonchifolius (assembly GCA_023525975.1). Classification (NCBI taxonomy): domain Eukaryota; kingdom Viridiplantae; phylum Streptophyta; class Magnoliopsida; order Asterales; family Asteraceae; genus Smallanthus; species Smallanthus sonchifolius. The sequence continues at coordinate 21,471,172 of CM042030.1, read as the reverse complement.
ATCCATTCTTCTAAGTTGTTCGCATCATCTTCCTTGGTGATTACCTCCCCCTTTTTGGTTGCATTAGTGCATAAAGACTTATATGTTTGAGTGCCCACTGATATAAGGGAGGGAGAAGTTACTTGAGGACATTGATGGGCTTCATGCATAGAGACTTGGTGTCTTAGTTTGGACACTTCAGCCTCTAGCATAGCTACCCTGGCCGTCAATTCCAGGTTATGAAGTTTTTGTCTGTCCTCATCCACAGTTGTGGAATCCTTGGAGCTAGATGGGGCCTTAGGCCTAGCCTGTGCATCCCCATCACCCTGGATTTCTTGGCGCCTGGGATTCCTCTCAGTGAAGAGTGTTTCAAAGGAAACATCTTCAGTGTGAGTTGCCATGGTTAGGGTCTTAGCTATGTTGTCACTGTCCTCCTGGCAGTTGATGTACCAGGAGTAGTGACAGCCCTTTCCACATTCACTATGTCAGTACCACTAGTGTGAACCTTCTTGGGTGATGAACTTGGGTTAGGTGCACCGGCAGCCAAGTCAATCAGTACCTCCGAGATAGTGGTAGTTGGAGAAGGTATATCATCTTGACTAGGTGCCTCTGCACTTAAGTTCAGAGAAGAGAAATAATGATATGGCTCAGCGGGTAGTTCTATGGATCCTGGATGTGATCCTGATCCTAATAGAGAAACTTCCAAGGAAGTCTCTCTAATGGTATGGCTATCCCTTTTGATATTCTCATCAGAATGTTGGGATTCTGTATGAGGGCTTTTAGGTTGGGATTGGGCCTGTGAGACAATAAGAGAAGGAGTCTTCTTGCTCCTTTTTCTAGTGTATGTCGTTGCAACTGGGGCCCTTTGTTCCAGTTGAATGATAACATCCAAAACAGGTGTAAGTGATTTTTGTACCTGTGCATCCTTAGTAGTTTGCACAGGGGTTCGAGCAATGGAAGCAGCTTGTTGTTCAGGATGTGAGGTGGAGGGTGTGTGATTAGTATCAGCTAGGATTGCTGAACTGTCACCCTGGGTACTTTGTATGTTCACCATTGTAGATAACAATGGAACATTGACCCCGGAGAACTTTTTAGAAACAGTTCTCATACTTTGAAAAATATTATTTTTATGACCCAACATGATGTAGATTCTTGCAGGTTTTGAGAGATCTTGTAGTTGCTGGTTGAAAACCTCCTGCAAGAATCTGGGGTACATAAAAAATTGTTGCTTTGCACCCTTTTGAAGGTTATATCTCAAACCCTCAAAGATGAGGTGTGCAAAGTTGAAACCTTGGCAAGTAATCATACCATGAACAGCAGAGGCAAGTGCAGAGCTCACTTAATGCCATCCACTTCTCTTCTGAGATATGCATTGTAGAAGAGTGTGGCTGAGATACTTCCAAGGAGGGCCCATCAGTGCCTTCTCAATTGTGTACTCATTTTGATTTCCAGTGTACCCTATGGATACAAAGTTCCTCATGTATTCTTCCTTTGAGTATGAGATGGCGGCCCCCTCATTTTGAAGCTGAAGATGTTTTCGGAGAGTAGCTTTAGAGATGATGATGTCCTTACCGTCTACCTTGGCTTTTATTTGAGTAATCCCCTGTTCGGTATAGTAGACGGCGGTGTTCCAAAAATCCTCCATATGAGGAATATAAATGGTAGGGTTGACTGTTAGTTCAAAACGTATCTTTGATTGGCACATAAAATCAATCATATCATCAAATCCCTCAGACTTCTTTGCTTTGGTTAAGAATGCCGTGAGATTGTGATATGGGGAGAACTTATCATCAGGATTGTTTATGTCTGCCATTTTTGTTGGTTTGGAGGGAAAGGGAAAGATTTTGAAGGGTGGTTACGAATGGAAGGCTTTGAATGTTGTGGGGGCTTGAGGGAAAGTGATGGGAGTTAGGGCGAAATTGAATGTGAAGGGGTGGTGAAGAGATTTGATTTGTTCTTATAACGGCAGAGGAGGGAAAAGCAAAGTGACTTGTACAATACAACCTCATTCACTTTTTACTGTTACAGCTGTAATACACTATAGCATATATCGTAAAGACTGAAAGGAATTTTTACAGCGGGTAAAAGTTAATTTAGACTTATTTTTACCCATTAGCAGCAAACTTGGTTACTGCGGATGATTAAGCCTATCCGCTGCAAGCTTGGTTGCAGCGGATAGTTAAGTCTGTCAGCGGCAAACTCTATTGCTGCTGATGGATGCAATGATCCGCAGCAAGGGTGTTGCTGCTGACTGCCTTAAAGCTATCCGCAGGAAACTTGTTCATGCTGATAACTTAAAGCAGTCAGTGGCAAAATCTTTGCTGCTGATTATTAAACTTGTCAGCAGCAAAAATGGATGCTGCTGACTTGTAACTTTTATTTATAACAAAAGACAAACATATTTACAAAGACAAATTTTAGAGACATATTTTAATCAAAGTTCATCATACCAATAGATTCAACTAGATATCTAAATCTAGCTTCATCAAACGGTTTTGTAAACAAATCAGCATATTGCTTATTGGTATGAACTTTGGTTAAGATAATTCTTTTTTTCTCAGCTTGATCTCTTATGAAATGATACCTGATGTCAATGTGTTTTGTCTTGGAGTGCTGCACCAGATTTTTTGTGATTGATATAGCACTCATGTTGTCAATATGAATGGGGGTTGCCATGAAAGTCATCCCATAATCCACCTTTTGATTTTGTATCCGGATGACTTGTGCACAACAACTTGAAGCTGCAATGTATTCTGCTTCTGCTGTAGAGGTTGAAACACATGTTTGCTTCTTGCACTGCCATGAAATAAGTCTTCCTCCCAGAAACTGACATCCCTCTGAAGTGGACTTTTTGTCCAAGTTACATCCCCCATAATCACTGTCAGTGTATGCATACAGATTAAATTTATCATTTTTAGAGTACCATAGCCCAAGTCTTGGGGCTCCCTTTAGTTATCTAAAAATTCTCTTGACGGCTTGAAGATGTGAAATTTTTGGAGCTGCTTGAAATCTTGCACAGAGACATACTGCAAACATGATATCTGGCCTTGAGGCAGTGAGATACATGAGAGACCATATCATTGCACGATACAGATGTTGATCAGTGTCTTGACCATCTTTATCTGGAGTCAGGTGATGGTGTACTTGCCTAGGGGTTCGAGCTGCAGAGCAGTCAGTCATCTTGAGTCTTTTCATAATGCTCTTTACATATTTAGATTGGCTGATGAAGATTCCATTTGGGACTTGTTTGACTTGAAGACCAAGAAAGAAATTTAGTTCACCCATTGAGCTCATTTCAAACTTTGAGTGCATAAAGATCTCGAAATCTTTACACAACTTCTTCCTTGTTGATCCAAAGATGAAATCATCTACGTAGATTTGAACAAGTAAGATTTCTCCCCCTTCATCTTTGATAAACAAGGTCTCGTTAATGGCACCTCTTCTGAAGTTGTTTCTTAGCAGATATCTAGGCAAAGTTTCATACCAGGCTCTTGGGGCTTGATGTAAGCCATATATAGCTTTGTCTAGTTTGAACACTTGGTTAGGATGTGCAGGATCTACAAAGCCTGGAGGCTGCTTGACATATACTTCTTCACCAATCTTCCCATATAGAAAGACACTTTTGACATCAATTTGATAGACCATGAAATTCTTGGATGCAACATTTGCCAGGAAGATTCTGATGGCCTCCAGTCTGGCAACAGGAGCAAAGATCTCATCATAGTCAATTCCATCTTCCTGAGTGTAGCCTTGAGCTACAAGTCTGGCTTTGTTCTTGACTACAATGCCTCTCTCATCTTGCTTGTTCCTGAATACCCATCTTGTGCCAATGGCAAATTGACCAGGTGGAAGATCAACAAGATTCCAGACCTCATGTCTTTTAAATTGCAGCAACTCTTCCTGCATTGCCTCAATCCAGCTGCTGTGTTGCAGAGCTTCATCTATCTTCTTGGGTTCCACCTGAGATAGAAAACATGAAAATAAACATATATTGGCCTCATTAGATTTGCTTCTGGTTAGAACTCCTTGGTGAACTTGGCCAATTATATTATCCAGAGGATGTTCCTTGTTGATCCTTTGAGCTGGTACCACCTCCAGCTGTATCCCTTGTTCAAGATTGCTTTGATTTTGATCAGGGATTTCTTCATTCATGGTTGAAGAGTCTTCAAGACCAACAGCTACTTCAGTGTTATCAGCAATAGTGTTTGCAGCATCTACAGCATTTACTGAAGAGTCTGCATTAAAATTTTCATTTTCTGACAGGCTGCTGTTGGTGACATTTGAGAGTGTGGTTCTGGCTGCACTTGCTTCAATGGCTTCCATAACAGATGGAGGATCAATGGATGGTCTTCTCAGACTGATAGAAGAATTTGGAAAGTCCAGTCTGTAGTCAGAGGAGGTGGAAGCAGGTGCTTGAGAGGAAGAAGACTCCATATTTGAGAAGATGAGAGGCTCAAATATTTGGGTGAAGGAGTCTATGTCAAAAAGCTTGTTTAGGCCTTTTCCCTGTTCACATACAATGTGTTCTCTGCATTCCACATTGGCTGATTCTTCCACAATTCTAGTTCTTGAGTTAAAAACTCTGTAGGCTTTGGATTGAGAGGAATAGCCCACAAAATATCCTTCATTAGATTTGGCACCAAACTTAGGAAGAACCCCATGTGTGATTAGAATTGTGCATGGACATCCAAAAGGTTTTAGAAATCTAATGTATGGGACTCTTTGGAACCATTGTTCATAAGGTGTCTTGTTGAGATGCTTGACTATGAGAACTCTATTTTGCACATAGCAGGCTGTGCTTACTGCTTCTGCACAAAATGTGAGAGGCAGTTTTGAGTCAGCCAACATAGATCTGGCTGACTCAGTTAGAGTTCTGTTTCTTCTTTCAGCAACTCCATTTTGTTGAGGAGTTCTTAGAGCACTGTATTGCCTTTCGATTCCCTTGCTCTCACAGAAACAGTTCAAAGTGTGGTTCTTGAACTCTGTGCCCTGATCACACCTTATTATCTTCACTTTCTGATTGCTTTGATTTTCTACCCTATGAATGTAGGATTTGAGAATTTCAGCAGTTTCATCTTTAGTTCTTAAGAAGTATACCCATGAGAATCTGGTGTAGTCATCAGTTATCACCAGACAATATGACTTCTTACCCATTGACATAATATTTGTAGGACCAAAGAGATCCATATGCAGCAGCTGTAGTGGAGTATCATTTGTATTCAAGGTCTTGGGCTTGTGAGAATTCTTGTGTTGCTTTCCCTTCAGACAAGCAATGTAGTGATCTTCTAGCTCGAATTCTTTATCAGGAAGCCCTCTGACAAGATTGTCCTTCACCAATTTGTTGATGGTTTTGATGTTAACGTGGCTTAGTCTCCTAGGCCAGAGAGCTAATTCATCAACTAAGGCTTTTGACATAAAATAGAATACACTTCCAGATGGAGTGACCTCATTCATGTCAAGCACATAAAGATTTTATTTTCTCTGAGCAGTTAATAAAATCTTCTCTAGAGGAGGTTTGGATAAGCCAGGAGATAGCACAAAGCATTCTTTGTCTATGAAGAGCATCCAATGCTTTTGATCACATACCTAGGAAATACTCATGAGATTGAAGTACAATTCCTTGACATAATTTACCTTATCAATACTCATTATTTCATTTGACACAGTCCCTTGTCCAGTGATAGATCCTCCTTTTGAGTCACTCCCAAAGGCAACATATCCTCCATTTAAGTGTCTGAAGTTGGAGAGGATGGATCTGTTGCCTGTCATGTGCCTGGAACAACCACTGTCAACCACCCAAGTGTTATTCTTGTGACCTGGCTGCCCCTGCACATGAAAGAGATCTAGTTAGTGGGAGGAAGCCAAGAGCTTGCATCCTTGAAGAAAAGGGTTCTTGGAATATCAGATTCAGCATGTCTGCATTCAACAGAGCCAATGATGATTCTTGAAGGGATAGAAGCTGGGATCTTGGCTTTCCATTGCTGAGGAGATGGTTTTCCAGTTCTCTTTGCCCTGTCAGCAGCTGATGTTGCTTTGGCTGCTGATGGATTTGCTTTATCAGCAGCCCATTTTGCTGCTGATGACTTTGTCTTATCAGCAACCGATGTTGTTGCTGCTGAGGACTTTGGTTTATCAGCAGCAGTGGATTTTGCTGCTGATGATTTTGGCTTATCAGCAGCCGATGTTGTTGCTGCTGAGGACTTTGGTTTATCAGCAGCAGTGGATTTTGCTGCTGATGGTTTTGCTTAAGCAGCAGCAGACTTGGTTGCTGCTGAAGGCTTGTCCTTTTGTTTCTTGGGCTTGGCTCGATTACCAACATTTTTGCTGGCTGCTGATGGTTCAACAACCAATGTGTGTTTATCCTTCTTTGCCTTGTTGACTGAGGACTTCTCTGTAGAAGTTCTAATGTTGATAGGCTTTTGTTTAGGAGGGGCTTGATTAAGGATCTGGTTGAAGGGTCTGATTCACCACAGATGATGCAAGATTGTTGAGGCTTTGGCAGCTGCTTCCTTGACGGGGAAAGAAAGTTTCTGAAATGAGTTGCCTTGGCTTCAGAACTCCTTACCTTTCTGTTCTTGTGTGTCTTCTCAAAAGCATGTTGTTTTAGGTTTCTCTGCTGCTGAAGGTAGTAAAAGCAGGTGCTGGCAGTGTGGTCGTATTTTCCACAGACAAAACATGATTTGACCAGTTTGTCCCTTGAAAGGTAAACATAGTCCTTTCTTTTGAATAGGTCTTTAAAGTTCTAGGGGTGAGCTTTGTTGTGCTCAAAGGTGGCCTCTTCCAATGTCTTTTGAACATGTGGAATTCTTTCTCCAGGCGCCTGACATATGTCAAACACCTTTCTTTGAGGCTTTGAGTTGTTGGAGGTTGAAGACTGCCCCTTCTCAATATTTAGCTTTCTTCCTTCGGGAGGATAGCTAATTTTGATTTGATTGAAAGGCATAGGAATCGGAACAGGTGGTAAAGGGACAGGAGTACTTGTTTGAATGACTTCTAGAACAGGCGGTTCTGGTACTTGTACTAGTGATAAAGGTGATGAGACCTCCCCAGTTCTAGTGGACTCTGAGCTAGTTGACTCAGATTCTGGCGAGGTAATGCATTCTTGTACCAATGGTTCATGCCTTCAAGGATCAAGATCTCAGTTGGCCTTTTCAAGATTTGAGAGATTGAAGCTTGGTTCATGGATGGCAACGTAGTCAGTAGGAGGTGCAACGGCTTGATATTGTTCAGCATGATACCCCACACCAGTTTTTACCTTGTCATCAATTTGAGCATCCAAAAGTCTTTGCAGCTTTTTGGATGCAAATTCATATTTGTCAACATGAACTTTCTGTTTTACCAATTCTGCTCTGGTAGCTTTTAATCTGGCTAGTAGATCATCAATCTGAGTTTCAAGATTGGTTTGTTCATGTTTTAATGATGAAATCTCTTTCTTTAGGTAGTTAATTTTTTCTTTATAATTGTTTTCTACTTTTGTGAATTCAGATTTCATTTGATGAAACTCTTCATTTTGATCTATAAGGTTTTGATTATGCTTTCTGTAGCCTAACACCTTATCAATACAAGCTTGGGAACAGAGATGTTCATATACCTGAGGCGGTATCTCAGTTGTGTCTGCCATAAGAGCTTGGTTGTTAGCAGGCAGATCTTCATACTGGAAGCTCCAGTCAAAGTCAGATGTTCCAACAGCTACACAAGCTGCAGTTTGAGCTGGAGGAGTAGCTTGTTGTTGTTGTTTTCTTGGTTGGGCTTGGTGAGCTTGTCTTGGTTGAGGAGCTGCTTGGTTTGCCCTGGGTGCCTTGCATTCTCTAGCAAAATGACCCAGTTGGTTACAGTTGTAACATCTTAGTTTTCTTTTATCCAAGGCAACTCTGGTGTTAGAGTTGTTACTTGGAAAGGGTCTTCCGGTTCTAGAGTAGAACCTTTTTGCTCTTATAGATAGCATGGCATACGAGTGTTGTATGTCCATTTCTTCTAAGTCATCTGGATGGAAGCATTCCAGATCCTCCTTAATAAAGGACATGTTGCTTGAGTTTTCAGAAACAAAAGCAGCAGAGGTTGAGGTTTGAGGAGGGGCTTCTAGGAGAAATGGAGATGTGTTTGTTTGAGAGGTTGGAGTTTGAGGATGAGTGATGATCGGAGGATAATAGTTGCTTGAACTAGGACCTGAGTGGTTAGAATGGAGGGCAGAGGAGGTGGTGGTGGATGTTGAGGCTGTTTGGTAGCTTGAGCTTCTTTCTTTTGCCTGAATCATCTCTAGCTCATAGGTTTTTAGCATTCCAAATAGCTCAGTCATCTGGAGAGTCTTCAGATTCTCGGTTTATCTGATGGACACTGTGTAAAGTGTCCAGCAGCTTGGTAGAGACATGATGAACTTCTTGAGAATATCTTCATTCTCCAGCTTCACCTTTGAGCACTGCAGCTCCCCTACAAGATAGGTAAATCTGTTATATAAAACAGTTAGAGACTCACCTTCCTTCCAGACGAAGTTTTCATACTGCTGCTTTAGGATGTCTCTTCTGTTTTCTTTGACTTTCTCTGACCTAGCAAACATCTTCTCAAGAGCCTCCCATAGCTTCTTTGCAGTTTTGTAACCTCTGAAGTTATGAAAAACTTCATTTGGTAAGCACATCTGGATGGCTCCCAAGGCTTTGAAGTCTACCTTCATTTTCTTGATGTCTTCATTAGAGTACTTGGAGGGTTCTTTGGGAACCAGTGCACCTCCGGAATCAGCAGAGGACACCATAGGTATGTATGGTCCATCTTTAATGGATTTCCACATCCCATATTCCTGATAGCAGAAGAAGCTTTCCATTCTGTTCTTCCACATATCGTAGTCTTCCCCAGACACCAATCTTGGTGGTCTGTTGACGCTTACAATATCTTCAAATCCATTGTTTTGAGCCATTTTGATTTGTGATAGTGAGAGACTTTAACAAAGAGATAGTTTGGAATAGAACCGAAGAATGATTAAACAAGTGTGAGTTTGTTTAATCTGTGAGCCAAAGCTCTTATACCACTTGTAGGATCGGTAAATAGAAGATGGTTCTATTCCAGTTGAGATTGGCGAAAACAATCACAACTTAATCAAAGTAAACAAGTAAACACAAGAAGTACTGATAAATGCAATTTGTATTAAGCTTCAATGGTTACAAGATTACAGAGAAAACTCTAAGCCAAGCACTAAGATACAATTACTCTAATACTACTTATATACTAACTTAGAATCAAGACAGACCCTTGATTCTAAGGATCAAATCTAACACAGACCGTTGATCTTGTATTGAAGCTATTCTACATGTACAAACAATAATAATAACTATGCTAGTTAACTTTATTCAAACGTCTTCTAAGGCATATTGTTTGCATGCTTGGAGAAGAGCGTTGTTGTCTTTTATTATCTTGTACCAATGACATTCTTTCTGCGTGGAGTGTGTCAGAGTAGAAGCAGAAAGTTGTCAGTGGTAATGGTTGCTTTTGCTTTTGCAAGGCTGGTCAGTTGCAACGTTTGATCTTCAATGAATGGATAACTATCAACAGCAGAGTTGTTTATCAGCAGTAAGACACAACCATCCAGAGTTGCTGATGAAATTCCTGTTAGCAGTGTTAAGTGTTGATGCTTCTGAGAAGCCTATCCGTAGAAACTCTGGTCTTCAGCAGATAAGGCTATCCGCAACAGATTTGTTCTTCAACAGAAGAACAAGTATCCGCTGCAGATAAGCTTATCCGCAGCAGTTTGTTGGTCAGCAGCAAACTCTAAGATCAGCAGCATTTGTACTTAGAGAATTTTGTAGCCATCGGTCTTTATTTCTACAGTGTTTTGAGTTCCAACGAACTCTGATAATAGGGATTTTACTTTGTTTAAGCGTTTTGACTTCCCTATCCATGATTTCTACTGGTTCTTCAATGAAGCGTAGTTGTTCGTCGATTTCTAGCTCCTCAAGAGGAACTACGAGTGTCTCGTCTGCTAGACATTTCTTCAAGTTTGAGACATGAAAGACATTGTGCACACCACTCAGTCCTTCAGGTAGGTCCAGTTGGTACGCTACTGGGCCAACTCTGTTCACTATCTTGAACGGTCCAACATAACGAGGGTTTAGTTTGCCTCGTTTCCCAAAATGAATTACCCCTTTCCACGGTGAGACTTTCAATAGGACCATGTCACCTACTTGAAATGCAAGCGGTTTCCGACGCTTATCGGCATAGCTCTTTTGACGATCACGGGCTACCGCCATACGGTTTTGAATTTGCATGATTTTCTCTAATGTTTCAAGCACAAGTTCAGGACCCGTAAGTTGGCTATCCCAAACTTCAGCCCAACAGATAGGTGATCAGCATTTCCGCCCGTATAATGCCTCAAATGGTGCTGCCTTGATGCTAGTGTGATAACTGTTATTGTAGGAGAACTCCATTAAAGGCAAGTGAGTTTCCCAACTGTTACCGAAATTAATCACACAAGCTCGTAGTATGTCCTCTAGGGTTTGAATAGTACGTTCAGTTTAACCATCCGTTTGAGGATGGTATGCTGTGCTCATATCCAGGCGCGTGCCTAGAGCCTTTTGTAATGATTGCTAGAAACGTGAGATGAATCGAGCGTCACGATCAGAAATGATTGAGATTGGCACTCTGTGCCGAGAGACTACTTCCCTTAGATAGATACGAGTTAATTTCTCCATTTTATCAGTCTATTTAATTGCTAGGAAGTGAGTGGATTTAGTTAAACGATCTAAGATCCCCCAGATGGTGTCGCAACCGCTAGGAGTTCGAGGTAGTTTGGTAATAAAATCCATGGAAATCTGCTTCCATTTCCACATCGGGATCTCTGGTTATTGAAGTAAACCAGAAGGTTTTTGGTATTCGACCTTGACCTTCGAGCAGGTCAGGCATTTGCTAACATAGGTGGCTATATCAGCTTTCATGCTCGGCCACCAATAGAGAACCTTTAGGTCATGATACATTTAGTCGGAACCAGGATGGATAGAATACCGATATTTGTGAGATTCATCCATTACAAGCTCCCTTATGTTTCCATACTTTGGAACCCATATCCGCTCCGCGAAGTAGCGAATACCGTCCGATTTAACTTCGAGTTAGTTCTCCATACCACGTGTGGCTTCTGCGGTAGGTTTTCCTCTTTCAGGGCTTTGAGTTGAGTACGGATTTGATCAGGTAATCCAGGGTGACTAGTAAGCTGTAATTCTCGAACTCGTTTGGGTTTGGTTTCTTTCCAGCTTAGGGCATCGGCTACCACATTAGCTTTGCCCGGATGATACTTGATCGCATAGTCATAATCAATCAAGAGTTCGATCCAACGACGCTATCGCATATTCAACTCTTTTTGTTCGAAGATGTGCTGGAGACTCTTGTGATCGGTGTAAAAGGTGCACTTGGTACCGTACAAGTAATGTCTCCAGATCTTCAGTGCAAACACCACATCTTCCAACTCTAAATCATGAGTCGTGTAGTTCTTCTCATTAATTTTCAGTTGACGAGAAGTGTATGCGATAACCTTCTAGCGTTGCATCAACACACAACCGAGACCTTGAATGGAGGCATCGCAATACACTACAAGGTTGTATGTTCCCTCTGAAAGAGATAGGATAGGTGCACTGTAGAGTTTCTGTTTCAGCAATTGGAATGTCGATTCTTGGGTTTCACTCCAGTTATAGGGTTTCCCCTTTTGTGTTAGGGCAGTAAGAGGTTGAGCGATCTTTGAGAATCCATCGATGAATCGTCGGTAGTAGCCAGCCTATCCCATAAATTGTCGCACCTCTGTTGGAGTCCTTGGTGCCACCAAATTCTTAATGGCTTCTACTTTAGATGGATCGACATGAATTCCTTTCTCGTTGACTACATGCCCTTAGAATTGAACTTCATGAATCTAGAATTCGCACTTGGAAAATTTTACGTACAATTGCTCTTGTTTCAGCAATTCCAAAATCAAACACAAGTGTTCCTAGTGCTCCTCTTTGTTCTTAGAATAGATGAGGATGTCATCAATGAAGACGATGATGAACTGATCAAGGTAGGGTTTACACACACGGTTCATGAGATAAGCCGTCTTAATGTGTTCTTAAGTCCCATATTGAACAAATTGTTTTAAATATCTTTTTATTTATGTACTGTTTGATGACGATTTAACATAACTAAATGGATGTATTTGAATCACCGAGTCAAATAAAGTCGATCTTCTTCTATTTGTATCTTTAAACTGTGTATCGTTTCGATGTCTACAAAGAACTCACCAAGTTGTAAATATTATCACCTCCACTATGGCTTTATTTTCTTTCTTTAAATTTGTGGTCTCAATCCATGCAACAATGTCAATTGGATGCCTCGAACCTAGCATGTTTATGTTCACCCAATTCTCAATTATATCACAAAGTCGCATAGCAATACCACAGTCCCCAAGAACATGACTCGTAAATTCAATCCTTTCTTCACAAACCGAAAATAACAAGGGTGGAATGTCCAAGTTTATTCTAGTTGGAATTCTATCTATCAAAATTCTCCAAGCCAAAATATTTACCAAGCTCATCTATTCCGAAAGGCATGACCATAAACTCATAGTGGCTGTACCTAGTTCTGAAAGCAATCTTAGAGATGTCCTCGTCTCGGACTCTCAGTTGATGGTAACCGGACCTAAGATCGATCTTGGAATAGAAGCTTGATCACTGGAGTTGATCAAACAGATCATCGATGCGGGGTAGTGGATAACGATTCTTGATGGTTACTTTATTCAGCTCACGATAATCGATGCACATACGAAAAGTTCCATCTTTCTTCTTGACAAATAAGACTGGAGCTTCCCATGGCGATGAGCTAGGTCTGATAAAACCCTTATCCAAAAACTCTTGCAGTTGCGTAGATAATTCTTGTAGCTCACTAGGTGCAAGTCTGTACGGTGCCCAAGCAATAGGCGCTGCTTCAGGTGCTAAATCAATTTGGAATTTGACTTGATGATGAGGCGGAAGACCAGGTAAGTCTTTGAGGAATACCTCTGAAAAATAACGTACGATCGGAATATCATCAATCTTCTTCTCTTCGGATGGTTGTTCGGCGACAAGAGCCAGAATAGCGGTATGACCCTTATGCAAACATTTATGTGCTTTCATGAAGGATATGATGCCTACGACAGCACCACTTTTTTCACCTTGGACAGAAAGGACTTCTCCACTAGGGAGGGGAAGGCGAACAATTTTGTCATGACAAATGATTTCAGCTTGGTTCTTGGATAACTGAATCACACGCTTATGGAAAACAATTTATGTGTGATATTATATATAACAATTTTACCAAGTTTTAAATGTAGAAATGAACTCACAATTAAAACACACGCTTACGGCAAGTGCGCCGGTCGCGCGTAGTAAAGACAGTAAGCCCGAGATATCGAACCGTGGACACAAAAAGTGGCAGCCCTCGATACTAGACCTCTATTGATTCCTAACCAATGCAAAACAAGTGATTATCTTTTTCTTTCTTTTTATAAATTTTGAACATGCAAATCAAATTAAAATCTATAAATACTGAGTCGACCAAATACTAAAGGACGCAATAAAAACTGAACACAAACGGGACGAAGATACGGACAAGTAACAGACACTAGAAAGCCTAAACACTCTAGAACTCAAATGAAGACGAACTATGAGACAAAATACTACCTAGACCAGGAATCCTATTAGCTAATTGGACTGCTTTCGGGTTAACTGACGATATGACACCGGTTTTAAAGATAGATTGACTCGAGAATCACTAAAACATGGAGGATCTCCTCTCAGACTCACCTACACATCTCAACTATCCCAAGGGTTGGATTAAGCTCGCCGGTAAGGAATTGGATTTCATCTCAGACTCACCAAAACCTAGAATAACACGTACTCACAAACGGTTTCCCTTTCGGTCTCAACCACTCTATACTCACAGGCTATCCTAGACAGACCTAAGAGCAAGGAGTAAACTCCCAAAATACTGTTTATGACACAAAATTGCAAATGATAAAAACGACTCGGACAATTCACTCTCATGCAATTGCTACCCAAACCGCTAAACCAAGAGACAACCCGACAACCTATCTCCTCTCGGACTTAATATTGGTAAAGTACTGACTTATATGACCACACAAACCTGATACAATGATTGGCCTGACTATCTAGATCACAAACACAAAGTATATGACCCAAAAACCCGGAATCTTACCCGAAACACACAAAGTATTCAAATAAAACTTCAAGATCAACAAATTCATGGAAGACCAGTAGCAAATCAATACTCAAACACATTCATAACCATTAAATCAGAAGTATTTACATTAATATTCGTCATACGATCGAAAACCAAACCAAAAACAATCAAATCATGCCAATAGCAACGAGTATAGCTACTCATGAAACTTAGAAACAAGCAAAAGTATACTGGAAACATAGTTTGAATTCAAAAATAAACGACTGGAAAGAGAATTAGAACACAAAACCTATGTTTGCAAACCGAAATACGTCAATCCATCTCAGTCCTTTTGATCTCCAACCTCAATTCTTCGATCCTCAGAGCTTCTTGGTCGCCTACAGTCGCAAGAGAACGATCCCCCTCAAATAAAATTGACCAAACCTTTTAAAAACGGCGAATTAGGGTTTTCTGGACCGTCAGGATCGTAACGGACCGTCACCACCCGTGACAGTCCGTCACAGGGCTAAATATTAAATTATTAAAGAACTCCCGGATGTGACCCTGGCGGCTGGTCGTGACGGACCGTCACCACCTGTGACGGTCCGTTACGGTCTTGAATTTCCAAATTTTTATAAATTTTCTTCTACCTCTTTTCCACTTCTTTCCGGGCCTGTTTCTTCACCAAATTCCTCGGTTTATCAACAGAACCTGCATTTTCAACAAAAATATCATTAAGTATCAATTATCTTAAATTTTAACTGATAAAACCAAACGAAACATGTTTAAATGATCATAAAAATATATGTGTTTTAGAACACATCAAACATTCTCACACTTGAAGTTTGCTTGTCCCTATGCAAATCCCCAAACAATACATCCAACCCAGTAATCATACAAATACGAGAACCTCAAGCTAAAGCCAGAAACAGGCCACAAAATCTACTAACAACGAGTGACTCCCTAAGATTTATAACGGTCAATAGATTTACAATTCTACCAGTCTATATGAGACCTGACTTTTTGAAAACATGGGCCTACCTACTCAAATCTCGCTTTCTCTTAAGCTCTAACCATGCATAACTTGTACCCTCTCGCAAAAGTTCTCTCTATTTGGTTCATTTCTGTGACTAGCAAAAATTATGCCAGTTCCTATTTTAACTCTTAGACCTGCCACTGAAATGCCTAAGTCATAGGCTTGAGAATCAATCAAATCTCCACCCAAATGTGAAGAAAAGCACACATATCACAAAGGTCTTTAACCGGGCTGTAATGTTAGGCTAGGGCTTAGGGTATGGTTAGGGGATTTTTTTTTTTGAGTGGCTAAAGTTAAATCGGCCCGAATTAGTGAACTTAAGACAAAAAGAATGACAAGATAAAACAAAACTATGCTAAACTGTGAGGATTTTGATCCTCACACTTATTCATTGGAATACCCTATTTTTGTGATTTTCTCTTTTTTATTTTTGTTTTTTTATTTTTTTTTTACTAATTGTAAGCTTAAATCAATCCGGACCAGTGACACGGGGTTAAAAAGTAAAAGGTTGCAAAGGATAAGGGTGTATTAGGTGGGCTTTTAGAAACAAAAGGGAATCAGACTCAAGTGTGCTAACAAGGGGCTAATGTTCATGTAGGGATAAATAAACGAAAATGCTAAACAAGCAGGGCTAAAACCTAATGCCTTAGATCATTTCTGTGTGTTGTCTAAACCTTGGGTCTCAACATGTATCAAGATAATCAAGTTCTAACCAGACAAATCATGCAGGTAAAGCATACATCAAACGAATCGCAGTGAATATAAATGAATATGAAAAGACTCAAAATCTCACTGAATATGTGGAATCGGGTTACAAGTCATGCATAATCAAAACCGTCTAGTTTGCTAAACTCTCCTAGGCACCCCAAACAATTTTATTACTTAAAAACCGACTAGTTGAACAACTTAATCCCGAATACTTGGAGAATACTGCATTAAAGAAATGCAAACCCACACCCGGCCCGCTTAAAACTCTTGGTTTACATCGCACGAAAACATGTCTTTTTTATGCCCGGGTAAAAAGTATATTATGTGAAGCTCTCGGGACTTGCAAAAACAAACAACTCTTTTTCAAAAATTTTATTTTTAATTATTTATTTATTTTTATTTTATTTTTTATTTATATACCCATCCTCACACTTAATATGCACATTGTCTCTAATGTGAAGAATAAAAGAGACGGAAAAATTAAAAAAAGAATGAAAAATAAAATAAAAATAAAGCAGACATAAAACTCAAACTCCCCTGGTGATGATGTTAGATGCGCGTGGGGGTATTCTGACTGTCAAGCTGATGTCGTGTATCATTCTGTACATGATACTACACAAACGAGCATTAACATACAACAACATAAAAGAAAGAAATACATAACTGCAATAGATAGAAAGAAAGTACAATTTACATGATAAGAACAAAATACAAGCTACTTACCGATTACTACACTGGTCCTGAATACAAAAACTAGCTACAAATACAACCTTAAGTACAAAACAAGATAAGAAATATATAAACAATAAACTACAAAAGAAAAATATACAATAGCAAGCCCGATCTACGGCGGTGGTGGCTGTGGGGCTGGGGTTATATGCAAGTAGTCCATGAGGCGTTGTAGCATCGCCCGCTGAGCCACCAGCTCGGCATGAATGTCCTCTATGTGATCGGTGGCTCGCCCTCTGGTCGGGGACCGACTGGAGGAGGTCGGATGCATGGCTGGCGTAGCTGGTGGACTCCAATCGGGGCAACGTCCTCCTTGGCAAAGCCCTATGGTGGTGGTGCTAGCACTGCCGCCCTGTCGTCCATAATTATGTGATGTGCACCCTCAGTAACTATCCCCATCTGGATCATGTCTTCATAACGAACCGGTGTCGTCTCGGGGCCGGCTGTCAAAGTGTCGGAGGCGTGGGCAAGGAAAACCCCCAATCGGTCTGCAATTCGGGTGATATACGGCCCCTGGCATAGACGGGCCGCCTTGGTCCGCGGCCTCGCCAAAGATGTAAGCAAGATGGTGGAGAGGTTGGCCGACACTTGCCACAAAAGGCAATATAAGATGAAGAGGTCTAACTCGGAGACCTTCTCTATGCTCTGATGGAGACCGGTGATCGTGCAAGTAATGATGCGGTGGATGTAACGATGCACCGGGTCGCGGATCCAGGAGATTGGGAAGCTTGGGCGCTAGACCCCGTCTACAATGATCGGCCACCACTCCATCAGCTGCTGCTGAGTGATGCCGAAGGTAGCCTCCCGCGTGGGGATGGTGCAGAGGCTGTCGGTGAATATGGGGTGGGATACCTCTCCATCAGTGTACAGACCAATCCGCTAGGCGAACTCAACGGTTGTCGCTGTCGTCAAGTCGCCGCGGTGCAGCCTGTATGTGGAGAAGAACTCCAAGGAGAGCTTGGCGTACTGCTCCCTCGGCACGTCCAGGAGCTGCCTCCAGTGCAGAGGCAGCAGCTGCTGCAGCCGCTCGCGGACCCCCAACTGGCCAATGAACGACCAGTCAATGGTCCGGCTGGCGTGTAAAGGCGCGCTAACCATGCACACCAACATGTCTTGCTCTAGTGTACCTGGCGTGAAGTTCAGCAACTATTGTGTGTGCAATGATGGCGGCGCGTCCTGCGGATCCTCTCCGGTGGCAGCATCTCCCTCGTGCTGGGCCTCCCCGAGGAGGGCCTGTTTCTGGGCCTGGGATGATGACGACGCCATGTCCTACAAACAAGTTTTAGTACAACAAGTAGTGGCGTGCCAGACCTGTCTATGCTGATAATGTACAATAACAGAAGAATATAGAACTAAATAAGTAATTATTTATGTACACACTCGTTATATACGAAAAACCAGTATAATATTTATACTATTAATGGTGAAAGTTATTTACAGCAATTGAATTTCTAAAACTCTAAAGTGATGTAATTACACAGATCATTAGCAAGAATCATTTATAAAATTTTATTAAAATTATTACCAAACTCACTAAATAACACAATAAACAATTTACTTTAATTTACATTATAATATACAACGGATTACAACATTATAATTTACCGACCTAATTAAAAAAAACACAACAACAATATAAATTGTCCCAGAAGTCGTGACAGACCGTCATGGATGGTGACGGTCCGTCACGCAATTCATGCCCAAATTCCAGATTGAAAACCTTGACGGACCGTCATGGGTGGTGATGGTCTGTTACCCAAATTTCTCAGGCGTTCGAATTTGATTCCCCCAGAATGGAGATTGAGTACCAGGGTGTCGATTTACGACCCAATTTAATACTTTCGAAACAAATTACGGGTCAACTAGTGGCCGATTAACAGAAGTCTACAACAAAACCTACCTTCTAACCTAATTTATCAAAATTACAGAAGGGCATACCTGGTGATGGGGGGAGGTGGTGTTGATGGTGTAGAGGGGATGGATGGTCGGAGATGGTGGTGGCGTGCACGGATATGGCTGGAAATGATGGTCGGGTGATGTGTGGCGGGGGAAGTGGAGGGGTGTGATGTCGGGTTTGCTGGAATACGGTGGTCGTGGTGGTGGTGAATGGTGGAAGGTGGTGGTGAAGTTCGTCGGAGAAGGAGAAGGGCAGGGGTGCGTGTGGTGTGTGACGCCCCCCTGCCTTTTACATATTTTTTTTTGGAACTCAACGGTCATGACGGACCGTCATCGGTGATAACAATCCGTTTCCCCTTGTGATGGACCGTCATGACTGGTGAGGGTCCGTTACCCAATTCTTGGCTCCAGATTTGAAAGTTAACCCATGACGGACCGTCATGGTTGGTGACGGTCCGTTACCTCCCCCCTTTTTTAATAATATAATTTAAAAAAATAGTACATGCCAATTTTACTTATGAAAAATTACAAATGAGAATACAGGGGCGGTACGCTACAACTGAACAAAATTAATTTTACTAACCTGGATTCGTGTTGTCCTATACGGGTCTATGCTAAACTATACAACTCAGCAAACGATTAAATAATTATAGAAATAATAATTAATACAGTAAAATAAATAAATAAAATGTACCGAACACCAGATGACAAATACTGCTCAGGCTGGCTCCCGAGAGCGCTTGGTTTAACAAGTCCTCAGCCTGACTTATCCTCACACTTAGTTCTTTGGTGGGTTAAGGTGCATAACCTCAACTGAGCGTCCCCCAACCGGGCCAGTGATATAATGCTTTAGCCTATGCCCATTCACCTTAAACTTGGCTCCATCTTCTCCCTCAATCTCTATCGTCTCGTATGGAAAACCTGACTAACTGTAAACGGGCCTGACCACCTAGATCTTAGCTTTCCCGGGAATAACCTCAACCGGGAATTAAACAATAATACTTGATCTCCTACCTCAAACTCCTTACCACTTTTTATGTGGCGATCATGCAACTCCTTAGTCCTCAACTTATAATCATATGACCGCGTATAAGCATGATCTCTCAGCTCCTCTAACTCATGCAACTCGTACATCCGGTTCTCCCCCGCCTTAGGCTCATCTAGATTGACGGCGCGGAGGGCCCAATATGCACGATGCTCTAACTCAACCGGCAGATGACACGCTTTCCCATAAATTAACCTAAACGGTGTAGAACCGATAGGTGTCCTGAATGTCGTACGGAAAGCCCAAAGTGCATCATTTAACTTATCTGCCCAATCCTTCCTATTCGGTCCAACCGTTTTCTCCAGGATCCGCTTAATCCCACGGTTGCTAACTTCTACCTGCCCACTAGTCTGTGGGTGATAAGCCGTTGCAAGTCTATGGGTGACCCCATATCTTTGCAAGGATCTCTCCATCTATGCATTACAAAAGTGGGTACCCGTGTCGCTAATCAATGCCTTCGGCACTCCAAACCTAGCAAATAACTTCCTCAAGAACCTCACAACTACTCTCGCGTCGTTCGTGTGTAGAGCTTCGGCCTCCGCTCACTTAGAAACGTAATCCACCACGACGAGTATATACTTATTCCCTCTAGATGACGGGAATGGCCCCATAAAGTCAATCCCCCAGACATCAAACACCTCAACAATCTGGATGGGATTCTATGACATCTCATTCTTAGAAGAAATGTTCCTCGTCCTCTAGCATGCATCACACATCCTAACAAACTTGTGAGCATCCTTAAATATCGTCGGCCAGTAGAAACCTGAATCAAATACTCGCTTAGTCGTATAGGTCTCTTCATTATGCCCTCCAGTGGGACCCTTATGGCAATGTCATAGAATACTCTCTACCTCATTCTCAGTCACGCATCTCCTAATTACCTGATCCGCTCCTACTCTGAACAGATGTGGGTCCTCCCAAATGTAGTGCCTAATATCCGCGAAGAATTTCTTCTTCTGCTTGTGATTCATGCCCTTTATCAAGGTGCCATCAACAAGGTAGTTCGCGTAGTCCTCGAACCAGGGGCAATCATCCTCACTCGCATTCACTTTCATAAAAGTCTCAATGGGGAAACGATCATCATTCTGAACTCCCATGTGCTCACTCTCAGTACCCTCTAATCGTGACAAGTGATTAGCTGCCACGTTCTCAGCTCCCTTCTTATCCTTAATTTCTATGTCAAACTCTTACAGCAACATGATCCAACAAAGAAGGCATGGCTTGGCGTCCTGCTTCCTGAAGAGATATCTCACTACTGTGTGGTCTGTGTAAACCATGGTTGTGGACAGCACAAGATAGGACCTGAATTTATCGAATGCAAACACCACGGCCAACAACTCCTTCTCTGTGGTGGTGTAGTGCTCTTGAGCATCATTCAAGGTCTGGCTAGCATAGCATATGGGATGGAAGTGTTTGTCATAACGGTGTCCTAAAACCGCCCCTACTGCGAAATCGCTTGCATGGCACATCAACTCGAATGGAAGTGACCAATTCTGGGCTACCATGATAGGGGTATCAACCAACTTGCCCTTCAATAACTCAAACGCACTCAAACACTCATCAGAAAACACGTAGGGTACATCCTTCTCCAACAACTGAGTCATCGGCTTCGCTATCTTAGAGAAATCATGAATGAATCGCCGGTAGATGCCGGCGTGGCCAAGAAAGCTCCTAATCGCTCTCACACATGTCGGCAGTGGAAGTTTAGAGATCGTCTACACTTTAGCTCTATCAACCTCTATCCCAGCACATGATGTATTGTGCCCTAGCACTATGCCCTCTCTCACCATAAAGTTGCACTTCTCCTAATTCAGCATCAGATTTGTCTCCTCACATCATGCCAACATTCTCTCTAAATTCCTCAAGCAGTGGTCGAAGGAGCTCCCAAAAACTAAGAAATCGTGCATAAAGAACTCCATAAAGTCTTCGACCATATCATGAAAGATAGCAATCATACAGCGCTGGAAGGTAGCTGGAGCGTTGCATAGCCTGAAGGGCATGCGTCGGTAAGCAAACGTACCATAGGGGCACGTGAAAGTGGTCTTCTCCGGGTCCTCGGGTGAAATGGGGACCTGGAAATAATCAGAAAAGCCATCGAGAAAGCAATAGAACTGTTGTCCCGCCAGACGTTCCCGCATCTGATCAATGAACGATGGCGGAAAATGATCCTTCCTAGTCGCGTCGTTCAGCCTCATGTAATCTATGCACACTCTCCACCCCGTAACCGTCCTAGTCGGAATCAACTCATTCTTCTCATTCACCACAACTGTCATTCCCCCTTTCTTGGGGACAACCTGCACCGGACTCACCCACGCGAAATCAGATATGGGGTAAATCAACTCTGCATCTAACAACTTTAGCACCTCTTTCTTCACGACCTCCTGCATCTTAGGGTTTAGTCTCCGCTGCTCTAGCACAACTGGCTTAAAATCATCCTCCATCATGATCTTATGCATGTAAAAGGAAGGGTTTATACCCTTGATATCCATTAGCTTCCATGCGATCGCATGCTTATGTGCCTTCAGCACGCCAGTCAGTCTCTCCTTCTCATCTCTCGTCAGATCCACAGCAATAATCACGGGAAGCTTCCTCTCATCATCCAAGAAAGCATACTCTAGATGAGAAGGTAACTCCTTAATCTCTAAGGAGGATGGTGGGCTCTTAACAGATGGCCTCTCTACAGGCTCACTCCTCTCAATCTCCTCGAATCCAGTGGGATCCTGGGTAGCCTCACTCTCTAGAGGACTCGAACTCTCATCAATGGCTGCTGCTGTCATCTCAATCTCGCCATTCTCTCTAACTAGGATTTACGTATCAAACGCATCTCCCCCACATATAACACTTAAGAAATCTCCCACATGTGACATGATTGACTTTATGAAGTACAGTGTATCGTCCTGACTGCTCGGATGCTTCATGGACTTATTCACGTCGAATCTCACCTTCTCATCATTCACACCAAGAGTCAGCTTACCGCTAAAAACATCTATCATCACGTGAGCGGTAGCTAGGAATGGACGGCCTAAAATAAGAGGGACATGCTCGTCCTCGTCCATATCCAATATGACAAAGTCCACAGGGAAGATGAACTTGTCGACCCTAACCAACATATTATCAACAAAACCGCACGTATACTTGACCGATCGATCGACAAGTTGAAGACTCATCCGCGTCGGCTGCGGTTCTCCTAGGCCTAGCCTATTAAAAACAGAGTAGGGCATCAGGTTTATGCTAGCACCTAGGTCGGCAAGAGCGTTGCCGACAGATAACCCACCAATAACACAAGGGATAGTGAAACTCCACGGGTCCTTCATCTTCTGTGGAAGGCTGGGTTCTATAACCACATAAAACCATTCATTCATCACCACCGTGGAAAGTGCCTCAAGTTTAGTTTTGTTTGTCAACATGTCCTTGAGGTACTTTGCATACTTGGGCATACTAGCCAGAGCCTCAACAAATCGGATGTTAATGTGTAGTTGTCGTAGCATGCTGAGGAACTTCTGATAGTGACCGTCCTCTTTCTCGCTTCTAAGCCTTCTAGGATATGGAAGTGGGGGCTTATACTCTCTCACAGGCGTCTCAGTCGCCTTCTTAGTGGAGTCCTCTTGATGTGCTATACTTGCTGGGCTTTTCCGTTCTTGCACCTTGCTAGGGTCCTCCTCATCGACCGTCTAATCATCATCCACTATGGGTCTCGGAGTCTCGGCACCTCGGCCGCTCTTAGTAGTCACTGCCTTTGCGAACTGCCGTGAGTGACCGGGGTTCGTATCTGTATTACTAGGCAGACTACCCTCTTTTCTATTCTTCATCATCTCAGTTATGCCTCTCTAGATTCTGCAGTGCCACTCCCTGACTCTGGATCATCGTATCATGCTCGTTGAACTTTTCAACATTCTCCTGATATCTCCTCTCATCACGCGCTGAGCCATCATCTCATCAAAGCGGTCCTTCTTCTCCCCGCTTCCCTGGCCCAAATTCTGGAACAGACTCTGGTTCTGATTACTCTTCCAATTGGAACCAGAGTTGTTTCTCCATCCAGAATTACCGTATGAGTTATTACGGTTTTGGTTTCCTAAGTACTCTACCTGCTCCTGGGTCATCTGGCAATCAGCAGTGTTGTGGCCTCACTTACAGATCTCACAGCTCCTATCCGACTTCATCTGTAAATATTTCACTATTCTAGCTAATGCCTCCATCTGTGTTGCTAAGGCTGTATTCGAATCAACATGCATAACCCCTCTCTGTGAACTCTCAACGTGTGGGCTCTGGTAACTAGTCATAGCAATATCCTCAAACAACTCAAAGCACTCGTCAGGGGACTTGCTCGTCATCATGTTTCCCCCTGCATCTGTATCTAGCTGCCCTCTACTAGCAACAAAACAGCCATTATAAAATTTCTCAACCAAACACCAATCCTCTATACCATGACGCGGGCAATCATTACACAACCCCTTAAATCTCTCCCACGCGTCGTGAAAACTCTCCCCCTGCTGCTGCTTAAAAGCATGGATCAAACTCTCGTGGTGAGCAGCCTTAGAAGTGGGGGGTAGTATTTAGGAAGAAATTTGTCCTTCATAGCAGCCCAAGTGGTGATGGAACCATTGGGTAAGGACTCAAGTCAAGTGGCGGCTTTATCTACCAAATTGAATGGGAATAGACGAAACAGTTTTGCATCCTCAGTGACGCCACTAAGGCAGAAAGTGTCGCAGACCCTACTGAACCTAGTGAGATGAGAATAAGGGTTCTCGTGAGTGTTCCCATGGAATTGGACGTTGGTGGCTATGATGCTCATGACACGGGATGGAAATTGCCAAGAGTTGGCCTCGACTGTGGGTTGGGTGATGCTAGAACGGGTACGCCACCGTCGGTCGACTTAGCGTGATCAGAAACGGTCCTTCGTGCTGGTCGGTCGCCCAACTTTTCAGAAGATGTTTCAACGGTCTCTTCAATAGTCTTCTTTCGGAACAGTCGCTCGGGCTCAAGTAGAGCAGAAAACTCAGCAGATCCTGTGGAACGGGTGCGGCGATTAGGTTAACTAGAAACAAAACAAAATAAATAAAAGAAAATACGAAAAATATGATAATATACTAAACAAATAAGTAGCACAAATAGTTAACAAATAATGGTCAGACCCCCAACTCAGGTCGTTCTCGAAGTCACCAAAAAGTGTCCCCGGCAGCGGTGCCAAAAACTTGATGTGTGATATTATATATATTAAATTTATCAAGTTTTAAATGTAGAAATGGACTCACAACTAAATCACATGCTTACGGCAAGTGCACCGGTCGCGCATAGTAAAGATAGTATACGGACAAGTAACAGACACTATAAAGCCCAAACACTCTAGAACTCAAACGAAGACCAACTATGAGACAAAACACTACCTAGACCAGGAATCCTATTGGCTAATTCAACTGCTTTCGGGTTAACTGACGATATGACATCGGTTCTAAAGATAGACTGACTCGGGAATCACTAAAACATGCAAGATCTCCTCTCGGACTCACCTACATATCTCAACTATCCCAAGGGTCGGATTAGGCTCGCCGGTAAAGAATTGGATTTCCTCTCGGACTTACCAAAACCTAGAATACCACGTACTCGTAAAAGGTTTCACCTCTCTGTCACAACCACTCTATACTCACAGGCTATCCTAGACAGACCTAAGAGCAAGGAGTAAACTCCCAAAATACTGTTTATGACACGGAATTGCAAATGATAAAACCGACTCGGACAATTCACTCTCATGCAATTGCTACCCAAAGCGCTATACCAAGAGACAACCCGACAACCTATCTCCTCTCGGACTCAATATTGGTAAAGTACTGACTTGTATGACCATACAAACCTGCTACAATGATTGGCCTAACCGTCTAGTTCACAAACACAAAGTATATGACCCAAAAACCTGAAATCTTACCCGAAACACACAAAGTATTCAAATAAAACTTCAAGAGCAACAAATTCATGCAAGATCAGTAGCAAATCAATACTCAAACACATTCATAACCATTAAATCAGAAGTCTTTACAATAATATCCGTCATACGATCAAAAACCAAACCGAAAACAATCAAGTAATGCCAATATTCATCCTAATCTAAGTAGCAACGAGTTTAGCTACTCATGAAACATAAAAACAAGCAAAGGTATACTGGAAACATAGTTTGTATTTGAAATAAACGTCTAGAAAAAGAATTAGAACACAAAACCGATGTTTGCAAACCGAAATACGTCAATCCCTCTCAATCCTGATGATCTCCAACCTCAATTCTTCGATCCTCAGAGCTTCTTGGTCGCCTACAGTCGCAAGAGAACGATCCCACTCAAAGAAAATCGACCAAACGTTTTAAAAATGGCGAATTAGGGTTTTCTGGCCCTTCAGGATCGTAACGGACCATCACCACCCGTGACGGTCCGTCACAGGGCTAAGGATTAAATTATTAAAGAACTCCCGGATGTGACCCTGGTGGCTGGTCGTGACAGACCGTCACCACCTGTGACGGTCCGTTACGGTCTTGAATTTCCAAATTTTTATAAATTTTCTTCTAACTCTTTTCCTTTTCTTTCCCGGCCCGTTTCTCCACCAAATTCCTCGGTTTATCAACAGAACCTGCATTTTCAACAAAATATCAGTAAGTATCAATTATCTTGAATTTTAACTAATAAAACCAAACAAAACGGGTTTAAATGATCATAAAAATATATGTGTTTTAGAACACATCAATAACCAATCCATACCGACAATTATATCAAAATTACCAAGTGTGACCGGCATGAGATCGATATCAAGCTTATGATCAGCCAATCCTAGCTTACATCCTTTAAGAATGTGAGTTTCTTCGATTATCTGACCGTCTGCTATCTCTATAATGTACTAGTTTCTAAAAGTGTTTGAGTTTCCTTTAACATATCACTAAGTTTCTTAGATATGAAAATCCTATCAGCACCAATATCAAAATGTACAGAAGCAAAACAGTCGTTCAGAAAGAACTTACCGGTAACCACATTGTTATCATTCCTTGCTTCCATGGAACCAATCACGAAGGCTCGCCCCTTCGCACCGTTCCCGTTGTTGTTACCGTTGTTGCCTTGATTATTGCCGTTTCCATTACCATTTCCCCCCTTCTTCAATTGAGGACAATCCTTTCGGAAGTGTCCTTTGCCACATTCAAAACACCCCTTGGTAGATTCTTGTAGCTGAAAGGGTTGTTTGGATTGAAGTTCACCCCTACAATACTTCGTAGCATGACCGATCTTGCCACACCGCTGGCAACACTGCCTTTCACAAGTACCATTGTGATGATAACCACACTTGTTGCACTTGGGGTATTTCCCAGCATAACCACTCTGGTTTTGACCTGATGAGGTTGACTGGTTGAAAGTTTTGGTCGGCTCGAACCTACGTTGCTGTTGTTGAGGTGGGTTTGACTGGAAGCTCTTGGTGCTGGTTTTGCTATCAAACTTCAATTTGTTACTGTCAGAAGTTTTGGAAGTTGAGCCCCTCGGGGGTAGGGTGCCTTGAGTTACAGCTTGGTCTGTCAGCCTATGAGCAAGGCGGACGGTTTGCTGTATGTTGGTAGGGTTAGAAGTAGTGACCATACTTTGGATTTGAGGTACCAGGCCATCAATTTACCTCCCTATCCTCTTGTATGTCGGTGTCACCATGTGGGGACACACGACTGCATAATCGTGTGAGCGGGTAGTATACAGTTCAATCTCGGAACCCTCCATCTTTAGGTTCCAAAATTCACCTTCTAACTTCTGGATTTCGTCACAAGGATAGTATTCCTCCTGCAACATTGTTTTGAACTCATCCCAAGGTAGGGCGTTAGCCATGTCCAGACCTAAAATATGAACTTGTGAGTTCCACTAGGTGAGGGCAGGACCCTCCAGAGTACCTGAAGCAAATTTGACTTGGTTTGCTTGTGGGCAATTGCACATAGCAAACACGGATTCAATCTTCTCGAACTAACAAAGCAAACCGACAGCTCCTTCAGCTCCACTAAACGTGTGGGGCCTGCAGTCCATGAAAGTCTTGAAAGTGCAGGCCGGCGGGTTATTGTGTTGGCCTGCAACAATATGTGCAGATAAGGCTTCAGCTACACTATCATTGATAAGTGCTTTTAGTTCTGCTGCTGTCATATTGATGTTACCGCGGCCACCAGTTCATCCACCGCGTCCACGACCACGACCACGTCCAGACATGATTCTTCACATTCACAAAAACAAATAATGAGAAAATATATTGCATATCATCATCATATAAGTACGAGTAAATAAATGAAAACTAAACCACAACATCTAATATTTCAATAATAGTTCTTGATTAAATAAATTGTAACGGCTAGAAAGTAAATAAATCAAAACATCAAAATCATGAGACATTTGCTAGATGGGAACTGTAACATCTCTGAATTTAGTATTCATATTTCAATTCAATGTAATACAATTTCAAATTCAATACTCGTGCACTGCCTTGGTATTTTACTTACAGTAAACTAAATGCAATGATTCAATACAAATTTACAAGTTTTACTCGATTATATACATTTAAACACTACACAAGAAATGATTTTATTCAAACTCATCGAACCTGAAAAGCCAAGGACTAAAGTTGAAAAATGTCAAGAAACCCTAGTCTAGCACGGTCGTGCTTCGTCCTAGCACGGTCGCGCCAAGTGCTTTGGCACGGTCGCGCGACCTACTTTGGAACGATCGCGCCCGGTGCCAAGACACGGTCGTGCCATATTTAGGCGCGGTCGCGCCTGTGAAACAGCTGAAACGTAACTGCAATTTTAGTCGTCCAATTGTTCGAATCCATAACCGTTTTACGTTATACTTTCAAAATAATACTACCAATCATTTCTTTTTCGACCAAATAACCAAAATTCGTTCAACTCAAAGGATTCTCTCTCAAATATTTCCAAGGAAACTCTCTCAAGAAATTCGATCCAAGTTCTCTCAAATCCAGCATCATCGTCACGCCATCCGATCTCTCCTGAAGCTACGGAACCGTTGTAACAGTCGGGATCACATCAGAAGACGCCGGGGCTCAATCCCGCCGTCACCGGAACTCCCTCTCTATCGTTCTCTATCGATTCGCTTCTATCCAGGTTAATTGAATCCCCTAATTTATTCATTCTAGTATCTGAATCAAAAGCCCTTTATTAAATTGGGTTTTCAATTCGTAAATCTGTCTAAACCAGAAACCATGTTTTAATAAAAATAATTTAATCGAATCCATACTTAAGCACGATTTCCATACAATTAAATTATATTAAAAGACTCGTAATAACCCATTAATCAAAAGCCCTAACAATTCCAGCGTTTAAAATACAAGCATTTGTCAATTCGTGTCTGATTTGGAAGAGACACGGTCGCGCTAATCATCTAGCGCGGCCGTGCCTCATAGAGCGCGGTCGTGCCGACTAGCAGCGCGGTCGTGTCCTCCTGTCCAGACCTTGTCATGCCCTCTGGGCTAGTCTCTGTTGTGTCTAAAGATCATAGACGCGACCGTGCCGGGCCAAGGCACGGTCGTGCCTGTTGGAATGGTCTAGTTTGTGCCTCTGTTGATCAACTCGGTCGCGCCCCTAGCTTGAGCACGATCGTGCCCTTCCGAGGCACGGTCGTGTGTGACTCAGAAATTTTAACAGAATTATAATTTTATATTTTTCAATCAATAAATGTTTCAAATTTTATAAAAATATGTTTTCTGTATTTGAAGAGATAAATATTATTTATTTAAAAGTTTATTTAAAAATTTATAAAAATTATATTTATATTTATCTTACACTTAAATGATGTTTTAAATGATTAAGTTACAAAGTTTATAAATAAATAAGATAATAATTATTTATTTAATATTTAAACAAAAATCATTTACTTATTTATACTTAATTACAATCAATATTTAAATTATTTCATAAACTATAATCATTTATTTATTTATAAATTTACACTTAACACATACATTATTTTCATAATCAACAATTTTATAAAAATTCTATTTTATTATTTAAATTCCAAACTTTAATCAAATGTTCCAAAAATGGTTACTACAACTTTATATATTTCATTTAATACTTTTTATACACAAATTCAACCTTCAAATGTTAGACTTAAACTTTATGCATCTATTTGATTCAATACACATTACTCTTTAGGTTAAATTGTGCATTTCGAGGATCATATTTGCTATCTATAATCTTTGTTAGCTACACTTCCATACCAAGTGAGTATTCACAACCCATTTTTACTCTTTTACACTTTTGGGGTGGAACATGAACTCTATACACATTACACATTACACATTTACATTTACACAAACAACACAAGTGCAAAAATCCTATTTACATACATGTGTGCCAAATTTGAGCTTTGTGCCCGAGTGCTAGGTATGCTAACCTTTGTATGCTCTTATGTGAAATCATTAACTATACAAGCCGACGGTTTTCAATGATAGATCTATTGAGTCTGACAAACCCACCCATGGTGCGCGGTGATTGAAACCGACAACACAATTTTTGCATGCTAGTTACAAGGTTTGGTTGTACATGGTTACACAATAGCTGCTCCCCATAAATGCCTTATTTTATCATGTTTTGTAAATGATTTGTTTTCAACTATATGCTATCTACATACAACTGTGTTATACTCACCAACCTTTTAGTTGACTTTATTTTATTCTTGTTTCAGGCCCCAATATGTGAGATTGATTCAAGACGTGTTCAACATAGGATTTGGACTTAGCAATTTAAATCAAGAATTTTATGAGTTGTTTTATGTTTTTGTTTGAATTTGGTTTGGTACTTGGATTATTTGTAATGGAAATTTAACTTTAATATATTTCAATTTAGTCAACCATGTGCTATGAACAGTCTTACATGTCCCGCCCCGATGATTCCGCCGTCGGTCGGGGTGTGACAGATTGGTATCAGAGCCTTGGTTATAGGGAATTAGGTTATTAGACACCTTGACCTAGACTATAACTTTAGGACACCCACTTATACTATGCTTCATGATTTTTGTGCTATGTGCTATATGTTATATGTTACATGTTTAGTATGATTACTTATTATTGCATTATGAAGACTTATGTGTTTTAAATCCATGACTTATTAGGATATTCTTAATAATTAAATAAATAATATCCTTTCCTATATTCTAAAACCTCATAATAATTCTATTTTCTTTTCTATCTTTATCCTTTCTTAGCATGTGGAAGAACTCTTGAAGTAAAAATCTTTAAAAATATGTTTTTGTTTCTTCGTTAAGGTTTTTAAACTTGTGAAATTATTTGAGGACACGTGCAATCTGGAAGGGTGACACCTGTATTTTGGGTTTTCTGTCTAGGAAAGCATTTCGCATAAATCCCAATCAACCGAGGGACCCGTATGCTTTCCTGGGAATTCCCGAGATGAGTGTTTACTTATAGGCTAAAGCATGTCTCCTTGAAGATTTTATAAGTTTAATTAACCTTAATGTGCCATGGTATTCAAGTGATTTTGTCACTTTTGAGTACAATCCAAACTAAGAATATCTATTTTTTATTTTTGTTACCTCATTCTATTAAATCCTATCAAATCTCATAAGTTCTCACAATTTTTCTTGTCTTGTGAAAAATCTGTAAAATGCCTCCTCGTCGTGCTCCCGCAACCAACGCCAACACCGACATTGCTGCTATTCTCACCCAATTGGTGACACAACTCACCCAAGCCAATGGTGCCACCAATGGCAACAATGGTGGAAATGGAAGCAATAGTGGTAATAATGGTGGAAATGGTGGAAATGGTGGTAACAATCCACCTCAATGCACCTTCAAGCACTTCAACTCGTGCAATCCCCTAAAGTTTTTTGGAACCGAAGGAGCTACTGGACTCCTTCAATGGTTTAAAAGCATTGAAAATACCTTTCTCAATAGTGACTGTCACGACAACCTCCGTGTTCGTCATGCTACAAGTGTCCTACAAAAACGGGCACTTACATGGTGGAATGGGGAGAAAAGAAATAGGGATGTTGATGTAGCTATGGCCTTACCTTTGGATGAGGTCAAAAGGTTTATGACCGAGGAGTTCTGTCCTCGAACGAAGTGAAAAAGCTAGAAGCTGAATTTTGGGATCTTGCCTAAGATAGCGGGGAAAGCTTAGCATATACAACTCGGTTCCATGAGTTGAGTCTTCTAGTGCCCCACATGGTCACTCCTTTGTCCCGATGTATCGAGAAGTATATTGGTGGACTACCAAGACAAATCCAAGATACTGTCTTAGGCAGAAATCCTGCTACTCTGGAGGATGTTATTCGTCTAGCCGCTACCTTAACTGATAATCATGTGAAAGCAGGAACTCTTACCAAAAAGGGTTCTAAGAAAGTTTCTGAAACCATACCCCCTCCTACTCACAACAAAGAAGCCACAACCGAGCCCTCTCGTAATAATAGAAAAATGAAGGTTAGAAATTTTGCTGTGGTTACTCCTGCTATTCCCGTCAACCAAGCTGCACCTATGGTTCAAATGCCGGCTAAAAAGCCATATGTTGGGATCTACCCTCTTTGTGCCACCTGCAATTTTCATCATCCACAAAACATCCCATGTCGCCTTTGTACTTATTGTGGGAGATATGGTCATACGGTCAGTGTTTGTAGGACCAAAGCCCTTACGGGCCAAGTCAACCCTCCAAACCGAACTGTACCTCAAGTGGCTAATCAAGGTGCTCCCGCCATTGCTAATGGGCGTGCTTGCTATGAGTGTGGTGACCCAAACCATTTTCGTGATCAATGTTCAAGACTTGCAAACGCTAGACAAGGTGGAGCTCGTGGGCGTGCGTTCAACATAAACGCCAACGAAGCTCAAGCCAACAATGATATGGTCAATGGTACGTTTCTTGTTAATAGTCAATATGCCTCCATTTTATTCGATACCGGAGCCGATAAAAGTTTTGTGTCACTTAATTTTGAACCTTTACTTGCAAAGACTCGGTCCCAATTAGAGAAAACATTTACCGTTGAAGTAGCAAATGGTGACTCCCTTACAATTGAGTCCATTATCTATGATTGCTCTTTAGAACTTAATGATCACACATTTCCAATCAACCTTGTTCCAATGCCACTAGGAAGCTTTGATATTATCATAGGTATGGATTGGCTATCAAATCATCATGCCGAAGTCATTTGCTTTGAAAAGTGTATCCAAATTCCGCTACCATCGGGAGAAACCTTAAGAGTTTTTGGTGAAAAGCCTTGCAAGGGACTTAAGTTGATGTCGTGTACTACCGCTCAAAAGTACTTATGAAAGAAGTACATTGCTTTCTTAGCTCATATTGTTCAAAAGGATGTCAAGGAGAAGAGTATCCACGACATTCCGATCATTCGGGATTTCCCCGAAGTTTTTCCTAAGGATTTATCCGGTCTTCCTCCCGTTCGTCAAGTAGAGTTCCGTATTGATCTTATACCAGGAGCTAACCCCGTTGCTAGAGCTCCCTATCGTCTTGCACCTTCTGAAATGCAAGAACTTGCAAGTCAACTTCAAGAATTCTCCGACAAGGGATTCATCCGTCCGAGTCATTCACCGTGGGGTGCACCCGTCTTATTTGTTAAGAAGAAGGATGGATCATTTCGCATGTGTATTGACTACTGCGAACTCAACAAACTTACTATCAAGAACCGTTATCCTTTGCCTAGAATCGATGATCTCTTTGATCAACTTCAAGGTTCTACTTGCTTCTCGAAGATCGATCTTCGATCCGGTTATCATCAGCTTCGTGTTCAATAAGATGACATTCCTAAGACTGCTTTTCGAACAAGGTATGGTCATTACGAGTTCATGGTTATGCCTTTCGGGTTAACCAATGCACCCGCAGTTTTCATGGATCTTATGAATCGTGTGTGCAAACCGTACCTTGATAAATTCGTGATTGTCTTCATTGACGATATCTTAATCTATTCCAAGACTAAAGCCGACCATGAAGAACATCTTAGATTGGTTTTGGATCTCTTAAAGAAGGAACAACTTTATGCCAAATTCTCCAAATGTGAATTTTGGCTAAAGGAAGTTCAGTTTCTTGGTCATATTGTCAATGACAAAGGAATTCATGTTGATCCTGCTAAGATTGAAACGATTAAGAATTGGAATGCCCCGAAGGCTCCTACCGAAGTTCGTTCATTCCTTGGTCTTGCGGGTTATTATTGTCGTTTCATCTCAAACTTCTCAAAGATTGTTGTCCCTATTACCGCTTTGACCCACAAGGGTAAGACTTATGTATGGGGACCGAAACAAGAAGAAGCTTTCCAAACCCTCAAACAAAAGTTGTGCAATGCTCCTATATTGACTCTCCCCGATGGAATCGATGATTTAGTTGTCTATTGTGATGCTTCTAACCAAGTTCTTGGTTGTGTTCTCATGCAACGAGGCAAAGTAATCGCTTATGCATCAAGGCAACTCAAAGTTCATGAGAAGAATTATACGACGCACGATCTCGAGTTGGGTGCGGTCGTATTCGCGTTAAAGATTTGGAGACATTACCTATATGGCACGAAATGTGTGGTGTTCACCGACCACAAAAGTCTTCAACATATTTTCAACCAAAAAGAACTTAATATGAGGCAACGACGTTGGGTCGAACTCCTTAACGACTACGACTACGAGATTCGTTACCATCCCGGCAAAGCGAATGTTGTAGCCGATGCGTTGAGTCGAAAGGACCATGTTATGCTTCATTGTGCCCGTATTCAAACCGATATTCAAACCCGTATCTTAGAAGCTCAACACGTCTCGGTAACCGAGGGTAACATGTATGAAGAAATGTCGTGTGGTGTTGAACTTCTTCTTGAATCAAAACCCAATGGCCTACTATATTACTTGAACCGTATTTGGGTTCCCGATCGCGATGATCTCCGCACATTTCTCATTAACGAGGCTCACAAGACTCGTTATTCTATTCACCCTGGTGCGGATAAAATGTACCAAGATCTTCGCCAACTTTATTGGTGGCCCGGTATGAAGAAAGACATTGCTCTTTATGTGGCCAAATGCTTAACCTATTCCAAAGTTAAAGCCGAACATCAACGTCCATCTGGTTTACTCGAACAACCAGAAATTCCCGTGTGGAAATGGGAGAATCTAGCTAAGGATTTTATTACCAAACTCCCTCGCACCTCAAGTGGTTATAATAGTATTTGGGTGATCATTGATCGACTCACCAAATCTGCTCACTTCTTGCCTATTCGTGAAGACTTCAAAGTGGAGAAATTAGCTCGAATTTACATTGATGAAATTGTGAGCCGTCATGGTGTTCCCTTGAACATAATATCCGATAGAGACGCTCGGTTCACTTCTCGATTTTGGCAATCTCTCCAAAAGGCTCTTGGTACTCGATTAGATTTGAGCACGGCTTACCATCCCCAAACTGATGGTCAAACCGAGCGAACAATCCAAACTCTTGAAGACATGCTTAGAGCTTGTGTAATCGATTTTGGTGGCAATTGGGATTCACATTTATCCCTTATTGAGTTTTCGTACAACAATAGCTACCACACAAGTATCAACATGGCTCCATTCGAAGCTCTCTATGGTCGCAAGTTTCGTTCTCCTATCTGTTGGAACGAGATTGGTGAAGCACAAAACACCGGTCCCTAGTTGATTCAAGAAACATCTGACAAGATTATTCAAATCCGTGACAATATTCGAGTAGCGAGGAGTCGGCAAAAGAGTTATGCCGACAAACGTCAAAAACCCTTGGAATTCCAAGTCGGTGATCTTGTTCTTCTTAAGGTGTCCCCGTGGAAGGGCGTGATCCGTTTTGGAAAGAAAGGCAAGTTAGCACCTCGTTATGTTGGTCCATTCAAAATCCTTGAAAGGATTGGGAAAGTGGCTTACAAGCTCGAGTTACCTCCATCTCTTGGAAATGTGCATCCTACATTTCATGTATCTAATCTGAAGAAGTGTCTCGCCGATGAAAATCTCCATATACCGCTTAACGATGTGCGCATTGACGAAACGATGCATTTCGTTGAGAAGCCGGTGGAAATTATGGATCGTGAAGTCAAACAACTCAAGCGAAGTCGCATTCCCATTGTCAAAGTTCGTTGGGAATCTAAGCGTGGTCCTGAGTTCACTTGGGAACGAGAAGACCAAATGAAGCTCAAGTACCCTCATCTTTTTACTAATACTGTTGTATCCTCTAGCTAAATTTCGGGACGAAATTCTCTCAACATGGGGAGACTGTAACATCTCTGAATTTAGTATTCATATTTCAATTCAATGTAATACAATTTCAAATTCAATACTCGTGCACTGCCTTGGTATTTTGCTTACAGTAAACTAAATGCAATGATTCAATACAAATTTACAAGTTTTACTCGATTATATACATTTAAACACTACACAAGAAACGATTTTATTCAAACTCATCGAACCTGAAAAGCCAAGGACTAAAGTTGAAAAATGTCAAGAAACCCTAGTCTAGCACGGTCGTGCTTCGTCCTAGCACGGTCGCGCCAAGTGCTTTGGCACGGTCGCGTGAGCTGCTTTGGAACGATCGCGCCCGGTGCCTAGGCACGGTCGTGCCATATTTAGGCGCGGTCGCGCCTGTGAAACAACTGAAATGTAACTGCAATTTTAATCGTCCAATTGTTCGAATCCATAACCGTTTTACATTATACTTTCAAAATACTACTACCAATCATTTCTTTTTCGACCAAATAACCAAAATTCGTTCAACTCAAAGGATTCTCTCTCAAATATTTCCAAGGAAACTCTCTCAAGCAATTCGCTCCAAGTTCTCTCAAATCCAGCATCATCGTCACGCCATCCGATCTCTCCTGAAGCTACGGAACCGTTGTAACAGTTGGGATCACATCAGAAGACGCCGGGGCTCAATCCCGCCGTCACCGGAACTCCCTCTCTATCGTTCTCTATCGATTCGCTTCTATCCAGGTTAATTGAATCCCCTAATTTATTCATTCTAGAATCTGAATCAAAAGCCCTTTATTAAATTGGGTTTTCAATTCGTAAATCTGTCTAAACCAGAAACCATGTTTTAATAAAAATAATTTAATCGAATCCATACTTAAGCACGATTTCCATACAATTAAATTATATGAAAAGACTCGTAATAACCCATTAATCAAAAGCCCTAACAATTCCAGCGTTTAAAATACAAGCATTTGTCAATTCGTGTCTGATTTGGAAGAGACACGGTCGCGCTAATCATCTAGCGCGGCCGTGCCTCATAGAGCGCGGTCGTGCCGACTAGTAGCGCGGTCGTGTCCTCCTGTCCAGACCTTGTCATGCCCTCTGGGCTAGTCTCTGTTGTGTCTAAAGATCATAGACGCGACCGTGCCGGGCCAAGGCACGGTCGTGCCTGTTGGAATGGTCTAGTTTGTGCCTCTGTTGATCAACTCGGTCGCCCCCCTAGCTTGAGCACGATCGTGCCCTTCCGAGGCACGGTCGTGTGTGACTCAGAAATTTTAACAGAATTATAATTTTATATTTTTCAATCAATAAATGTTTCAAATTTTATAAAAATATGTTTTCTGTATTTGAAGAGATAAATATTATTTATTTAAAAGTTTATTTAAAAATTTATAAAAATTATATTTATATTTATCTTACACTTAAATGATGTTTTAAATGATTAAGTTACAAAGTTTATAAATAAATAAGATAATAATTATTTATTTAATATTTAAACAAAAATCATTTACTTATTTATACTTAATTACAATCAATATTTAAATTATTTCATAAACTATAATCATTTATTTATTTATAAATTTACACTTAACACATACATTATTTTCATAATCAACAATTTTATAAAAATTCTATTTTATTATTTAAATTCCAAACTTTAATCAAATGTTCCAAAAATGGTTACTACAACTTTATATATTTCATTTAATACTTTTTATACACAAATTCAACCTTCAAATGTTAGACTTAAACTTTATGCATCTATTTGATTCAATACACATTACTCTTTAGGTTAAATTGTGCATTTCGAGGATCATATTTGCTATCTATAATCTTTGTTAGCTACACTTCCATACCAAGTGAGTATTCACAACCCATTTTTACTCTTTTACACTTTTGGGGTGGAACATGAACTCTATACACATTACACATTACACATTTACATTTACACAAACAACACAAGTGCAAAAATCCTATTTACATACATGTGTGCCAAATTTGAGATTTGTGCCCGAGTGCTAGGTATGCTAACCTTTGTATGCTCTTATGTGAAATCATTAACTATACAAGCCGACGGTTTTCAATGATAGATCTATTGAGTCTGACAAACCCACCCATGGTGCGCGGTGATTGAAACCGACAACACAATTTTTGCATGCTAGTTACAAGGTTTGGTTGTACATGGTTACACAATAGCTGCTCCCCATAAATGCCTTATTTTATCATGTTTTGTAAAGGATTTGTTTTCAACTATATGCTATCTACATACAACTGTGTTATACTCACCAACTTTTTAGTTGACTTTATTTTATTCATGTTTCAGGCCCCAATATGTGAGATTGATTCAAGACGTGTTCAACATAGGATTTGGAGTTAGCAATTTAAATCAAGAATTTTATGAGTTGTTTTATGTTTTTGTTTGAATTTGGTTTGGTACTTGGATTATTTGTAATGGAAATTTAACTTTAATATATTTCAATTTAGTCAACCATGTGCTATGAACAGTCTTACATGTCCCGCCCCGATGATTCCGCCGTCGGTCGGGGTGTGACAGATTGGTATCAGAGCCTTGGTTATAGGGAATTAGGTTATTAGACACCTTGACCTAGACTATAACTTTAGGACACCCACTTATACTATGCTTCATGATTTTTGTGCTATGTGCTATATGTTATATGTTACATGTTTAGTATGATTACTTATTATTGCATTATGAAGACTTATGTGTTTTAAATCCATGACTTATTAGGATATTCTTAATAATTAAATAAATAATATCCTTTCCTATATTCTAAAACCTCATAATAATTCTATTTTCTTTTCTATCTTTATCCTTTCTTAGCATGTGGAAGAACTCTTGAAGTAAAAATCTTTAAAAATATGTTTTTGTTTCTTCGTTAAGGTTTTTAAACTTGTGAAATTATTTGAGGACACGTGCAATCTGGAAGGGTGACACCTGTATTTTGGGTTTTCTGTCTAGGAAAGCATTTCGCATAAATCCCAATCAACCGAGGGACCCGTATGCTTTCCTGGGAATTCCCGAGATGAGTGTTTACTTATAGGCTAAAGCATGTCTCCTTGAAGATTTTATAAGTTTAATTAACCTTAATGTGCCATGGTATTCAAGTGATTTTGTCACTTTTGAGTACAATCCAAACTAAGAATATCTATTTTTTATTTTTGTTACCTCATTCTATTAAATCCTATCAAATCTCATAAGTTCTCACAATTTTTCTTGTCTTGTGAAAAATCTGTAAAATGCCTCCTCGTCGTGCTCCCGCAACCAACGCCAACACCGACATTGCTGCTATTCTCACCCAATTGGTGACACAACTCACCCAAGTCAATGGTGCCACCAATGGCAACAATGGTGGAAATGGAAGCAATAGTGGTAATAATGGTGGAAATGGTGGAAATGGTGGAAATGGTGGTAACAATCCACCTCAATGCACCTTCAAGCACTTCAACTCGTGCAATCCCCTAAAGTTTTATGGAACCGAAGGAGCTACTGGACTCCTTCAATGGTTTAAAAGCATTGAGAATACCTTTCTCAATAGTGACTGTCACGACAACCTCCGTGTTCGTCATGCTACAAGTGTCCTACAAAAACGGGCACTTACATGGTGGAATGGGGAGAAAAGAAATAGGGATGTTGATGTAGCTATGGCCTTACCTTGGGATGAGGTCAAAAGGTTTATGACCGAGGAGTTCTGTCCTCGAACGAAGTGAAAAAGCTAGAAGCTGAATTTTGGGATCTTGCCTAAGATAGCGGGGAAAGCTTAGCATATACAACTCGGTTCCATGAGTTGAGTCTTCTAGTGCCCCACATGGTCACTCCTTTGTCCCGATGTATCGAGAAGTATATTGGTGGACTACCAAGACAAATCCAAGATACTGTCTTAGGCAGAAATCCTGCTACTCTGGAGGATGTTATTCGTCTAGCCGCTACCTTAACTGATAATCATGTGAAAGCTGGAACTCTTACCAAAAAGGGTTCTAAGAAAGTTTCTGAAACCATACCCCCTCCTACTCACAACAAAGAAGCCACAACCGAGCCCTCTCGCAATAATAGAAAAATGAAGGTTAGAAATTTTGCTGTGGTTACTCCTGCTATTCCCGTCAACCAAGCTGCACCTATGGTTCAAATGCCGGCTAAAAAGCCATATGTTGGGATCTACCCTCTTTGTGCCACCTGCAATTTTCATCATCCACAAAACATCCCATGTCGCCTTTGTACTTATTGTGGGAGATATGGTCATACGGTCAGTGTTTGTAGGACCAAAGCCCTTACGGGCCAAGTCAACCCTCCAAACCGAACTGTACCTCAAGTGGCTAATCAAGGTGCTCCCGCCATTGCTAATGGGCGTGCTTGCTTTGAGTGTGGTGACCCAAACCATTTTCGTGATCAATGTTCAAGACTTGCAAACGCTAGACAAGGTGGAGCTCGTGGGCGTGCGTTCAACATAAACGCCAACGAAGCTCAATCCAACAATGACGTGGTCATTGGTACGTTTCTTGTTAATAGTCAATATGCCTCCATTTTATTCGATACCGGAGCCGATAAAAGTTTTGTGTCACTTAATTTTGAACCTTTACTTGCAAAGACTCGGTCCCAATTAGAGAAAACATTTACCGTTGAAGTAGCAAATGGTGACTCCCTTACAATTGAGTCCATTATCTATGATTGCTCTTTAGAACTTAATGATCACACATTTCCAATCAACCTTGTTCCAATGCCACTAGGAAGCTTTGATATTATCATAGGTTTGGATTGGCTATCAAATCATCATGCCGAAGTCATTTGCTTTGAAAAGTGTATCCAAATTCCGCTACCATCGGGAGAAACCTTAAGAGTTTTTGGTGAAAAGCCTTGCAAGGGACTTAAGTTGATGTCGTGTACTACCGCTCAAAAGTACTTATGAAAGAAGTACATTGCTTTCTTAGCTCATATTGTTCAAAAGGATGTCAAGGAGAAGAGTATCCACGACATTCCGATCATTCGGGATTTCCCCGAAGTTTTTCCTAAGGATTTATCCGGTCTTCCTCCCGTTCGTCAAGTAGAGTTCCGTATTGATCTTATACCGGGAGCTAACCCCGTTGCTAGAGCTCCCTATCGTCTTGCACCTTCTGAAATGCAAGAACTTGCAAGTCAACTTCAAGAACTCTCCGACAAGGGATTCATCCGTCCGAGTCATTCACGGTGGGGTGCACCCGTCTTATTTGTTAAGAAGAAGGATGGATCATTTCGCATGTGTATTGACTACCGCGAACTCAACAAAATTACTATCAAGAACCGTTATCCTTTTCCTAGAATCGATGATCTCTTTGATCAACTTCAAGGTTCTACTTGCTTCTCGAAGATCGATCTTCGATCCGGTTATCATCAGCTTCGTGTTCAATAAGATGACATTCCTAAGACTGCTTTTCGAACAAGGTATGGTCATTACGAGTTCATGGTTATGCCTTTCGGGTTAACCAATGCACCCGCAGTTTTCATGGATCTTATGAATCGTGTGTGCAAACCGTACCTTGATAAATTCGTGATTGTCTTCATTGACGATATCTTAATCTATTCCAAGACTAAAGCCGACCATGAAGAACATCTTAGATTGGTTTTGGATCTCTTAAAGAAGGAACAACTTTATGCCAAATTCTCCAAATGTGAATTTTGGCTAAAGGAAGTTCAGTTTCTTGGTCATATTGTCAATGACAAAGGAATTCATGTTGATCCTGCTAAGATTGAAACGATTAAGAATTGGAATGCCCCGAAGGCTCCTACCGAAGTTCGTTCATTCCTTGGTCTTGCGGGTTATTATTGTCGTTTCATCTCAAACTTCTCAAAGATTGTTGTCCTTATTACCGCTTTGACCCACAAGGGTAAGACTTATGAATGGGGACCGAAACAAGAAGAAGCTTTCCAAACCCTCAAACAAAAGTTGTGCAATGCTCCTATATTGACTCTCCCCGATGGAATCGATAATTTAGTTGTCTATTGTGATGCTTCTAACCAAGTTCTTGGTTGTGTTCTCATGCAACGAGGCAAAGTAATCGCTTATGCATCAAGGCAACTCAAAGTTCATGAGAAGAATTATACGACGCACGATCTCGAGTTGGGTGCGGTCGTATTCGCGTTAAAGATTTGGAGACATTACCTATATGGCACGAAATGTGTGGTGTTCACCGACCACAAAAGTCTTCAACATATTTTCTACCAAAAAGAACTTAATATGAGGCAACGACGTTGGGTCGAACTCCTTAACGACTACGACTACGAGATTCGTTACCATCCCGGCAAAGCGAATGTTGTAGCCGATGCGTTGAGTCGAAAGGACCATGTTATGCTTCATTGTGCCCGTATTCAAACCGATATTCAAACCCGTATCTTAGAAGCTCAACACGTCTCGGTAACCGAGGGTAACATGTATGAAGAAATGTCGTGTGGTGTTGAACTTCTTCTTGAATCAAAACCCAATGGCCTACTATATTACTTGAACCGTATTTGGGTTCCCGATCGCGATGATCTCCGCACATTTCTCATTAACGAGGCTCACAAGACTCGTTATTCTATTCACCCTGGTGCGGATAAAATGTACCAAGATCTTCGCCAACTTTATTGGTGGCCCGGTATGAAGAAAGACATTGCTCTTTATGTAGCCAAATGCTTAACCTGTTCCAAAGTTAAAGCCGAACATCAACGTCCATCTGGTTTACTCGAACAACCAGAAATTCCCGTGTGGAAATGGGAGAATCTAGCTATGGATTTTATTACCAAACTCCCTCGCACCTCAAGTGGTTATGATAGTATTTGGGTGATCATTGATTGACTCACCAAATCTGCTCACTTCTAGCCTATTCGTGAAGACTTCAAAGTGGAGAAATTAGCTCGAATTTACATTGATGAAATTGTGAGCCGTCATGGTGTTCCCTTGAACATAATATCCGATAGAGACGCTCGGTTCACTTCTCGATTTTGGCAATCTCTCCAAAAAGCTCTTGGTACTCGATTAGATTTGAGCACGGCTTACCATCCCCAAACTGATGGTCAAACCGAGCGAACAGTCCAAACTCTTGAAGACAGGCTTAGAGCTTGTGTAATCGATTTTGGTGGCAATTGGGATTCACATTTATCCCTTATTGAGTTTTCGTACAAAAATAGCTACCACACAAGTATCAACATGGCTCCATTCGAAGCTCTCTATGGTCGCAAGTTTCGTTCTCCTATCTGTTGGAACGAGATTGGTGAAGCACAAATCACCGGTCCCTAGTTGATTCAAGAAACATCCGACAAGATTATTCAAATCCGTGACAATATTCGAGTAGCGAGGAGTCGGCAAAAGAGTTATGCCGACAAACGTCAAAAACCCTTGGAATTCCAAGTCGGTGATGTTGTTCTTCTTAAGGTGTCCCCGTGGAAGGGCGTGATCCGTTTTGGAAAGAAAGTCAAGTTAGCACCTCGTTATGTTGGTCCATTCAAAATCCTTGAAAGGATTGGGAAAGTGG
The DNA here is from genome assembly GCA_023525975.1 of Smallanthus sonchifolius. Taxonomy (NCBI): domain Eukaryota; kingdom Viridiplantae; phylum Streptophyta; class Magnoliopsida; order Asterales; family Asteraceae; genus Smallanthus; species Smallanthus sonchifolius. The sequence continues at coordinate 21,427,931 of CM042030.1, read as the reverse complement.
CTTACAAGCTCGAGTTACCTCCATCTCTTGGAAATGTGCATCCTACATTTCATGTATCTAATCTGAAGAAGTGTCTCGCCGATGAAAATCTCCATATACCGCTTGACGATGTGCGCATTGACGAAACGATGCATTTCGTTGAGAAGCCGGTGGAAATTATGGATCGTGAAGTCAAACAGCTCAAGCGAAGTCGCATTCCCATTGTCAAAGTTCGTTGGGAATCTAAGCATGGTCCTGAGTTCACTTGGGAACGAGAAGACCAAATGAAGCTCAAGTACCCTCATCTTTTTACTAATACTGTTGTATCCTCTAGCTAAATTTCGGGACGAAATTCTCTCAACATGGGGAGACTGTAACATCTCTGAATTTAGTATTCATATTTCAATTCAATGTAATACAATTTCAAATTCAATACTCGTGCACTGCCTTGGTATTTTGCTTACAGTAAACTAAATGCAATGATTCAATACAAATTTACAAGTTTTACTCGATTATATACATTTAAACACTACACAAGAAACGATTTTATTCAAACTCATCGAACCTGAAAAGCCAAGGACTAAAGTTGAAAAATGTCAAGAAACCCTAGTCTAGCACGGTCGTGCTTCGTCCTAGCACGGTCGCGCCAAGTGCTTTGGCACGGTCGCGTGAGCTGCTTTGGAACGATCGCGCCCGGTGCCTAGGCACGGTCGTGCCATATTTAGGCGCGGTCGCGCCTGTGAAACAACTGAAATGTAACTGCAATTTTAATCGTCCAATTGTTCGAATCCATAACCGTTTTACATTATACTTTCAAAATAATACTACCAATCATTTCTTTTTCGACCAAATAACCAAAATTCGTTCAACTCAAAGGATTCTCTCTCAAATATTTCTAAGGAAACTCTCTCAAGCAATTCGATCCAAGTTCTCTCAAATCCAGCATCATCGTCACGCCATCCGATCTCTCCTGAAGCTACGGAACCGTTGTAACAGTCGGGATCACATCAGAAGACGCCGGGGCTCAATCCCGCCGTCACCGGAACTCCCTCTCTATCGTTCTCTATCGATTCGCTTCTATCCAGGTTAATTGAATCCCCTAATTTATTCATTCTAGTATCTGAATCAAAAGCCCTTTATTAAATTGGGTTTTCAATTCGTAAATCTGTCTAAACCAGAAACCATGTTTTAATAAAAATAATTTAATTGAATCCATACTTCACGATTTCCATACAATTAAATTATATGAAAAGACTCGTAATAACCCATTAATCAAAAGCCCTAACAATTCCAGCGTTTAAAATACAAGCATTTGTCAATTCGTGTCTGATTTGGAAGAGACACGGTCGCGCTAATCATCTAGCGCGGCCGTGCCTCATAGAGCGCGGTCGTGCCGACTAGCAGCGCGGTCGTGTCCTCGTGTCCAGACCTTGTCATGCCCTCTGGGCTAGTCTCTGTTGTGTCTAAAGATCATAGACGCGACCGTGCCGGGCCAAGGCATGGTCGTGCCTGTTGGAATGGTCTAGTTTGTGCCTCTGTTGATCAACTCGGTCGCGCCCCTAGCTTAAGCACGATCGTGCCCTTCCGAGGCATGGTCGTGTGTGACTCAGAAATTTTAACAGAATTATAATTTTATATTTTTCAATCAATAAATGTTTTAAATTTTATAAAAATATGTTTTCTGTATTTGAAGAGACAAATATTATTTATTTAAAAGTTTATTTAAAAATTTATAAAAATTAAATTTATATTTATCTTACATTTAAATGATGTTTTAAATGATTAAGTTACAATGTTTATAAATAAATAAGATAATAATTATTTATTTAATATTTAAACAAAAATCATTTACTTATTTATACTTAATTACAATCAATATTTAAATTATTTCATAAACTATAATCATTTATTTATTTATAAATTTACACTTAACACATACATTATTTTCATAATCAACAATTTTATAAAAATTCTATTTTATTATTTAAATTCCAAACTTTAATCAAATGTTCCAAAAATGGTTACTACAACTTTATATATTTCATTTAATACTTTTTATACACAAATTCAACCTTCAAATGTTAGACTTAAACTTTATGCATCTATTTGATTCAATACACATTACTCTTTAGGTTAAATTGTGCATTTCGAGGATCATATTTGCTATCTATAATCTTTGTTAGCTACACTTCCATACCAAGTGAGTATTCACAACCCCTTTTTACTCTTTTACACTTTTGGGGTGGAACATGAACTCTATACACATTACACATTACACATTTACATTTACACAAACAACACAAGTGCAAAAATCCTATTTACATACATGTGTGTAAAATTTGAGCTTTGTGCCAGAGTGCTAGGTGTGCTAACCTTTGTATGCTCTTATGTGCAATCATTAACTATACAAGCCGACGGTTTTCAATGATAGATCTATTGAGTCTGACAAACCCACCCATGGTGCGCGGTGATTGAAACCGACAACACAATTTTTGCATGCTAGTTACAAGGTTTGGTTGTACATGGTTACACAATAGCTGCTCCCCATAAATGCCTTATTTTATCATGTTTTGTAAAGGATTTGTTTTCAACTATATGCTATCTACATACAACTGTGTTATACTCACCAACTTTTTAGTTGACTTTGTTTTATTCATGTTTCAGGCCCCAATATGTGAGATTGATTCAAGACGTGTTCAACATAGGATTTGGACTTAGCAATTTAAATCAAGAATTTTATGAGTTGTTTTATGTTTTTGTTTGAATTTGGTTTGGTACTTGGATTATTTGTAATGGAAATTTAACTTTAATATATTTCAATTTAGTCAACCATGTGCTATGAACAGTCTTACATGTCCCGCCCCGATGATTCCGCCGTCGGTCGGGGTGTGACAGGAACAACCATGCCCATCTAGGTTTAGAAATGAAGGAAATAAACAAGAATAAGATAAAGTATCAAATGCCACTGCCAGCTGAATAAACAACAGACTCGTCATCTTCCTCGTCAGATGGTTCTTCCTCAAAATCAGTATCTTGTGCGTCTTCTGCCTCAAAGGCAACCTCAAGTTGTGCCTCTAATTGCACAATCCTTGCTAGGGCTACTTCGTTGGAAGCTTCTAGTGTGTCCACTAGTGTTTCCATCTGATGGAACGAATCCACTAAGTTCTCGTGGTAGTGATTAGTGTCAGCTAACTCTACTGTCAGCTTCTCAATCTTCTCGTTTGCCTGCCTTTTGCGTTCTAACAGGCCGGTGATTTCTCCTGCTGCATCCCTCATATTCTGGATTTCCCAATCCATAATAGTTACAAAAGCAGCTAAAGCCTGCTCCATAGTGCGTGGAAAAAGTGGTAAAGGCTGTGAAGTAGAAGTAGCGGCTGTAAAATATGGAGATGGGACCCGTTCCTACCGGATCCAGCTCCTGATCAAACTAGGGTACCACTCCCAATTGTGCGGGTTACCTTCTAGCCGCACATGGAATGGCTCATCATACACAATGGTGTCATCTATAGGGCCAAGCCGACGCCTCTTGGGCTCCGGTGAAGATAGAATAGGAACATCATGCTCCTGAGCAACTGGTGATGTGGGCGGGGTAGACATTCCTGAAATGTAAGGTATAAGTGCCTATTTAAGTGTCTGTGTCATGTAACTAATGTGTGTGGTTATAGTCTAGTATGCATTCCTAGTTCTCTATAACCAATGGCTCTGATACCAATCTGTCACACCCCCAAAATCCACTAACGGAGTTTTACCATTTAGCGTGTGACAAACCAGGATCTCAGACATTAGTTATATCAAATGACACTACATGGGACATAATCAAATATCATAAAAATTCAAAGTTAATGCGGAAGCGATTGACAAAGTAATAAATGCGCAAAACAAACGCGCCCAAAGTTAAAGCAAATAGAAAGCAGATGAATAGTTTAATTGTTTGATAAGTGTTGGAAATGATAAAGAGACTCCATGCATGTCCTAGTGTGCACCTGTGCATAGCGACCTGAGAAAACATGTAAGAAAAGTGTCAACACTAGGTTGGTGAGTTCACAGGTTTCTGTTTGTAAAAGCATTTGCCAGATTATGTACATTCAATAAATATATCAATAGGTAGCTAACCTATGTTCATGTTTACTAAAGCGCTCGAAACCGAAGCTGACTGTGTTGTGTTTGTGTTTGAATGCCTCCCACCATGTCTATCAACAATGGTGTCGTGTTTAGGTCAATATTACACCCGTTCGACCTTGAATCGAGTTAGTGCGACTAACGCGGGTGGGGTTTGTCAAACCCAGTAGTACTACTCAAAATTACCTCACTATGTTCATATTAAACGGTTCGATGTGTAAGGACTTTCAGGATAGAGTGTTACACTTAGTCCATAACAAGTGATAATATATGAATTACAATAGTCAAAAGTGTTTACGTCATGTTTTCTCCCCCCCCCCAATTTAAAATAGTAAAAGGGGTCGTGAAACTCACCTGAGTTGTGCAAGCGTAGGTAGTTGGCACAACACAAGGATGCAATAAGAAAACACAAGAGTTTGCCTGTGAACCGCCTACGTATGCCCTAGAATTAAAATTACGTGATGACGATACGGAAAGATTGAACGTCCTAAACACATACATAGGATCAACGAGTAGACAAACACGACATCGGAATCAAGGAATTTCTAATTAAATATTTAAGATAGATGTGGTACGTATAAAACGTCACCAAACACAAGTTATAATTTAAAATAAATGTTCGCATGTTATAATACCTTAATATAAATTTAGGAGAAATAATATAATAATTATTCATGTGATAAAAATAATAAATATATATTATTTTTATTCGGACTCGTATGCTTAGTGATCTAGTGCGAGGCACACATCTTTATTCCTAGTGTTTTGTGCATTTTTTATTAGTTTTGTGTTCATTTTGAGTCGTTTAAGTCTGTATTTAAGTCTATTGTATGTTTGCAGGTGCTCGTGAAGAATACAAGTGAATACGTGAGGAAATCGAGCAAGAGAATGAAGTCGGGAGAAATAAAGAGAAAAAGTTGGATTTATGAGTTCTCACGGTACGGGAGAGAGAACGAGACATTCCTCGTGGTACGCGAGGGAATCCAGAAGTGGCCGCGACTATTTTGTTCCTCGCGGTATGCGAGGAACCGATGCAAACCTCTCGCGGTACGCGGGAGATAGAAATTCCGAGAAAAAAATCCCTAATTATATTAGGTTTTCTAATGCCATTATGATACAAGTTCGATTTTTGGCCATCAAAGCAAGTCTAGAGGGCGATTTTGGGGCTGGAAAAGACAATTGGAAGCCAAAGGTTGAAGCTTTGGATCCGGGTTCGTTGATTATAGCGTTCTAGGTTTCAAGATTCGATTTGTATTCTTTGATTGCTATGTTTGATACCATGATTTGTGTTTATACTTCTGTTGTAGTTGTTTTGAGCATGAATCTAGGCTAAAACATTGATACTGCCCGGGTCTTATGATGATTGCTCATTAAAGTTATGATTTTTACTGGTTTTTGATTCTAATTCATTGGTTTATGATTTTGTAAAAGATCTTTTGATATTGATTATGATGTATATGCATGCTTAGATCCGTTTTGTGGTTGATTATTGATTCCGTAAGTTGATTATGGATGTCTTCCAGTTTGATTAGCATATCTAGGTCATAGATCTTAGGATTTGTGATTGTTTGTGTGCTTTGCTAGAGATAGTAGCCATAGGAGTTGTGATTGAATGTTATTTAGAACTGAGTGTGTATACTGTCTCAATACCCAAGAAGTGAGAGATAGTCGTTTAGTCTTCGTCATTAGAAATCCGAGTGTCAACTGTCTGAGAGGAAGTTGGTATTAGGTGTCTAGTAATTGTTGCTATTCTGAGTCATAGTTCTTATCTTGAGATTACCCAGTGCATTCTTCGAATGTATGGTGGACAGTGAGACTGAAAGGTGATCTGTCTATTAGGGTACTTTATCATAGTTGGAGAGACTGAAAGGTAATCCACTATCTGGTGAGTTTATTACATCTTTAGGTTCCTTAGTTGGTGACACCCTGAGAGTGATTAGGGATCCACTACGTAGTCTAGAGTTGTTTCCTGAGAAACCCAAATCCATCATAGTTTCCAGAACCGGTAGAAGTTTTTCTTTGCAAGTAGGATTCCAACCTAGGTAGTATTCTTCCCATTCTCTGATTTCTTCCTTAGTTCTTGATCTTGATAGTTGATTCGACTTAGTTTACTACATTCTTAGTTAATCTGTAGTGTAGTCAACCCCCCAATTATCAGTCTTTAGTCCGAGTCAGAGTCTGGTATTAGTATTCAGTGTCTCTAGGGTTCGATAATCCGATTTACCATTAAGCTGTGCTACACTCGATATGTTCACTTGCCTGTCAGTGCGGTCTAGTTCATAGGTTTTCCATTTATAACTTAGGAGTCTAGGTTAGGTTTATTTGTTAGTTTTTATAGACCGTCTGGGCGACTTCAAGTTTTTGGCGCCGTTGCCGGCAATAGCAATATTAACTTTGACTAGTTCTTTGTTTAATTTTTGGTTTATTTTATTTTCTTTTTCTTTTGAGTCTTGTGTGTTTGCTTGTCCTCTGTGCTTGTCCTAAGTGCTATCTGAGTGTGCAACATAGGATCGAGTCTTTCTGTTTTTGAGTCTTTATTTGTTTTCTTTTGTTCTTGTGTCAGTTTATGCACAATACTAGTTCGCAAGGATCACCACCATATTCTTCTTCCTTAGAGCCCGAACGAGAGCTGCACGAGTGCACCCGCGACTTCTGGGAGTGTTTGAAAGCATTCTGTATCAACCAGGTACGTTCTCCTAGCACAATTCCATTTCCTACCATGGGCGACGCTCAGCGAGGCGTACGGTACACCAGAGGGCCAGTGACGGAGTCACCGGGGCGAGATCTTTGATCACACACCCCACTATTCTGAACACCAATACATGGCAGATCCCGTCACATGTCATGAGCATGATCACTCATGCCACTCAATTCCATGGCCTTGAGGATGAGGATGCACCGGGACATTTGTTCCGTTTCGTGCGGATAGGTGATACCTTCAATATCACGAGTTTGTCTAAGGACGCTATCTATTTGCGTCTCTTCCCATCTCGCTCTCTGGGCGTGCATATACTTGGCTTGAGACCCTCCCTGACAATTCTATCACTACATGGGAGGATCTTCAGGCGAAGTTCAACAAAAATACTATCCACCTTCCAAGGCCGCTCCCCTTCGGGATCAAATCCATTCGTTCTGGATGGATCCTGACGAGCCTTATCACTTGGCCTGGGAGCGGTTCAATACGTTGTTAAGCCGATGTCCCCAGCATGGTCTTTCCAACTGTTATGGCTTTAATGCTCATAATGGGATTAAAATTGTGAATTGGTAACCGAATTTAGTTGAATTCGATGATATGAGACCATGGTGTCGACGGTTATGGATTTAATGCTCATAATAGTATTAAATTCGAATCAATAAATTGTTAATTGCTCCAATGATGGTCGAAATGGTTAATGCCATACGTTACAACTTGAATTCGATCAGATTTCGGTTATGGATCACGAATTTGAATCAAGAATAAGGGTTGTTTGACTTCTAAAAGTCAACAGGAGCCATTCTTAATAAATTTTGACTTTTAAAGTCAACATAGTTGAGTTTAGGTTAAATACACAACTAGTCCTTGTAGTTTATGTGAATTAGAGTTTGAAAATGACAGAATTAGTCCCTGAGGTTTGTAATTAAGTTAACTAGGTTAAGAATTAACGGGATTAACTGAGTTTGTGCTAATGAGGTTAACTCTAAATAGCCGGATGTCACATTGGCCGCGGCGGTATCCACATCTCTAGGTTTAGTCATGTTTCCCACGCCAAGGGGGGTAGCGAAGGTTTGGGAAGATCAAGAATGCGCGGCAATAGAAAAGCCCGCAGCGATTCCATCCTAGGCTCCTCTATCTACACCAGAAAAATGGCCTATCAATCCTGCATTCCCGGAGCAGACTGTTACTATTGGGCACACCTTGTCCCCACAAATCATGGGATACCTGAAAGAATTGCTATGTGCTAACATGGAGGTGTTTGCTTTTCAACCATCAGATATGACCGGGATTCCGCAGACACCGCGAAGCATGCCTTGAGGACATATCGATCAATTGAACCGGTAGTACAAAAGCGAAAAAGCATGGCGTCAGAGCGGTAGTAAAAGAGGTAAGGAAACTAGTGGCGGCATGCATCCTGAGGGAAGTATGGTACCAAACCTGGATTGCCAACCCGATTATGGTAAAAAAAATTAGACGGATCGTGGAGAATGTGTATGGAATTCAAATACCTAAATAAGGCATTGTCGAAAGGATTCATATCCATTCCAGGAGATATATTCCAAAGTAGACTCCTTGGCGACGTTCCCCTACAAGTTTTTCTTGGACGCCTATAAGGGATATCACCTGGTGCAAATGGCGCCTGAAGACGAAGACAAAACTGCTTTCCGACATATTTTGTTATACGAAGATGCAATTTGGACTGAAAAATGCAGGCGCTACATACCAACGCCTGATGGACAGCGTATTCCAGGATCAGATCGGAAAAAACTTGGAGGTATACGTGGATGATTTGGTGATAAAGAGCAAAGATGAAAAAATCATGCTCGTGGATATATAGAAAACCCTCATCCGCCTGAAGAAGACTAACATCAAGTTAAACCCGGTAAAATGCTCTTTCGGAATGGAAGAAGGAAAATTCTTAGGAGTCATTGTTTCCCGCGAGGGTATCCGAGTCTGTAGAAATAAAGACTGGTGGCTACAAAGTTCTCTAAGTACAAACTGCTGCGGATAAGCTTATCTGCAGCGGATACTTGTTTTTCTGCTGAAGAACAAATCTGTTGCGGATAGCCTTATCTGCTGAAGACCAAAGTTGCTGCTAATAGGCAAATCATCAGCAGCTATGGACAGTTGTGTCTTGCTGCTGATCAACAACATTGCTGCTAATAGATATTCCCTCTGAAGATCAAACGTTGCAGCTGACTGGCTTCAATAAAGCAACCATTACCACTGACAACTTTCTGCTGCAACACTGACACACTCCACGCAGAAAGAATGTTACTGGTGCAAGAGAATAAAAGAAAATGACGCTCTTCTTCCAAGGACTCAGGCAATGATGCCTAAGAAGACGTTTGAGTAAAGATAACTTTTGTAGTATTTATTGTCGTTACATGTAGAATAGCTTCAATATAAGATCAACGGCTTGTGTTAGATCTGATCCTTAGAATCAAGGGTCTGTCTTGATTCTAAGTTACTGTATAAGTAGTACTTTGAGTCATTGTATACCAGTGCTTTTACTTAAGAGTTTTCTCTGTAATCTTGTAATCTTTGAAGCTAAATACAAATTGCATTTATCAGTATTCTTCTTGTTTACTTGTTTACATTGCTTAGTTGTGATTGTTTCCGCCAATCTCAACTAGAATAGAACCATCTTGTATTCACCGATCCTACAAGTGGTATCAGAGCTTTGGCTCACAGATTAAACAAACTCACACTTGTTTAATCATTCTCTCGTTCTATTCAAAACTATCTCTTTGCTAAAGTCACCCATTATAACAAATCAAAAATGGCACAAAACAATGGAGTTGAAGACATTGGAAGCATCAGCAGACCACCAAGACTGGTGTCTTGAGAAGACTATGAGAGGACGTTTGAGTAAAGATAACTTTTGTAGTATTTATTGTCGTTACATGTAGAATAGCTTCAATACAAGATCAACGGATTGTATTAGGTCTGATCCTTAGAATCAAGGGTCTGTCTTGATTCTAAGTTACTATATAAGTAGTACTTAGAGTCATTGTATACCAGTGCTTTTACGTAAGAGTTTTCTTTGTAATCTTGTAATCTTTGAAGCTTAATACAAATTGCATTTATCAGTATTCTTCTTGTTTACTTGTTTACATTGCTTAGTTGTGATTGTTTCCGCCAATCTCAACTAGAATAGAACCATCTTGTATTCACCGATCCTACAGAGTCAACCCAGAGAAAGTAGCCGCAATTACACGTATGGAATCCCCAAGCTCACTAAACAAAGTGCAAACTCTAAATGGTCTCCTGGTGGTCATGAACAGGTTTTTAGCAAAGCACGCGGAATGGTCCTTAACCTTCATTGCCACATTTAGAAATTGTTTGAGCAAGTCTGACTACAAATGGTCCACCGAAGCGGAAAATGCGCTTGACGTAGTGCAAAGCATACATCTTATTTCCTATTATTTTCGTGCGTTTTTAGATAGTTTTGTCTTAGTTTTGAGTCGTTTTTTGTTCATATTGAGTCTTTGTTGTATTTGAAGGTGTTCGTGTGGAATATGAAGCTAAATCATGAAGAAACCGAGCAAGAGAAGAAAGCCCAAGAGAAAAATGCAAAAAGCTGGAATTTTACTCGTTCGCGTTACGCGAAGGGAGAGCTTCAAATCATCACGATACGCGAGGAGTTCCAGAAAGTGGCCCGACTATTTTGTTCCTCGCGGTACACGAGGAACCCAGGAAAACCCTTCGTGGTACGCGACGGCCATAAAATTCCGCAAAAAGCCCTAATCGATCAACTAAAAGAATTTGAAGGCTATTGTGAGAAGAGTTCGATCTTTGGCCGTCAGAAGATTTCTAAGGGGAGATTTTGGGAGTTTGAGGAGCAATCGAAGTGCAAGATTAGAGCTTTTGGATCCAGGTTCATTAGTATTAGCGTGTTCCATTTCTAAATTTTTGATTTTTATATTTGATTTGTTGGATTGAACCATGTTTATGTTTATTTACTTCTGTATGGATGTTTTAACTATGATATTAGGCTAAACAATTGATACTTCCTGGGTCTTTGATGAATACGTGTTAAAGTCTTGATTTTTATCGGTTTTTGGATTCGAATGTTGGATTAATGATTGTGTAAAGATCTTGGATTGATTATTATGGTGAATATGCATGTTTAGATCCGAGTTGCAATTGATTATAAGTTATGTATGTTATTTGTGGATGTCTTCCTGTTTGAATAGCGGATCTAGATCATAGACTGTGTGTTTGTGGTTGATTGTATGGTTTGCTAGACGTAGTAGCCATAGGAGCTGTAGTTGAGAGTTCAATAGATCTGAATGTTCATCTTATCTCGATACCCGAAAGGTGAGAGGTAATCGGTTAGTCTTCGTATTAGGAGTCAGAGTGTTAACTATCTGAGAGAAAGTTGCCTTAGGTTTCTAGTAACTGTTGCTAGTCCGAGTCATAGTGTGTTGATCTGAGATTACCCAGTGCATCTTTTATGTATTGTGGACATTGAGACAGAGAGGTGATTTGTCTTTTGGGCACATTGTCATTGTTGGAAAGACTGGAAGGTAATCCGACCATCTGGTGAATTTATTGCATCTTTAGGTTTCTTAGTTGGTGACACCCTGGGAGTGATTAGGGATCCACTAGGTTGTCTAGAGCTGTTATCCTAAGATACCCAGATCCATCATAGTTTCCATAACCGGTAAAATTATGTGCTTTGCAAGTAGGATTCCGACCTAGGTGGTATACTTCCCATACCTAATATTCCCGAGTCCTTGTTTGATAGTTATAGTCGGTCTTTAGTATTCTGTATTATTAGTTTAATTAGTAGTGTCTCTATGGTAATCAGTCGATCTTTAGTTCGAGTCAGAGTCTAGTTTAGCTATGGTAGTGTCCCTAAGGTTCGATAATCCGATTTACCATTAAGTTGTGCTACACTCGATAGGTTCACTTGCCTGTCAGTGCAGTTTAGTTCATAGGTATTCCATTTATTACTTAGGAGTCTAGATTAGGTTTTATTTATTAGTTTTTATAGACCGTCTGGGCGAAATCAAGTTTCTGGCGCCGTTGCCGGGGACACTTGGCAATAGCAACATTAGCTTTGACTAGTTCTTTGTGTGATTTTTGGTTTAGTTTTCTTTCTTTTATTTTGAGTCTTAATTTTTTCCTTTGACCTATCTGCTACCTGTGTGTCTAATTTAGGATTGGGTCTTTTTGTGTTTTGAGTCTTTCTTATTTTTCTTTGTGTCTTTCAGTTTATGCAACGTACTCGTTCACAAGGATCGCCACGGTATTCAGCTTACAAAGAGCCCGAACAAGAGCTTCACGAGCGCACCCGTGACTTCCTGGAGCGTTTGAAAACATTGTGCACAAACCAGGAACATCCCACTAGCCCAGTTCCTTTTCCTAAAATGGGCAACGCTGACTCACCAGCGAGACGTACCGTACACCAGAGAGCAAGTGATGGGGCCACCAGGGCGCGATCTTCGATCGCTCCCCCCGCTATCCCTATTACCAATACTTGGCAGTTCCCATCACATGTCATGAGTACGATCACTCATGCTACTCAGTTCCATGGCCTCGAGGATGAGGATGCACCCGAACATCTGTCCCGCTTCACGCGCATATGTGATACCTTCAATATCACGAGTGTATCTAAGGACGCAATCTACTTACGTCTCTTTCCATTCTCGCTCTCTTGGCGTGCTTCCACTTAGCTTGACACCCTTCTTGACAATTATATCACCACTTGGGAGGATCTTCAAGCCAAGTTCCTTAAAAGGTACTATCCACCTTCCAGGGCCCCTCGCCTTAGGGACCAAATCCACTCCTTCTGGATGGACCCTGACGAGCCTTATCACATGGCCTGGGAGCGGTTCAACGCATTGTTAACCCGATGTCCCCAGCATGGTCTTTCCGACTGGGCGATTGTGGAGAAGTTCTATAATGGCCTCACCTTCGAGAGGCAGCAAATGTTCAACATTGCCGCGGGAGGCCATATCATGGATAAACTGGAGCCTGCTGAACGCGAGGAGATGTTTGAGATCTTTGCTCTCGCTGAGCAATAGCGGCCATCTACTAGGACTTCCATTCCTAGTGCTAGGGCACCCGCCTCTTCTCCTAGAGGTGTGCATCAGGTCAACCCTGATACTAGCGTGGCTGCTGCACTCGCGGCAATGGCGAATGAGATTAAAGAGCTAAAGCTGAATGCTCAAAGGTATGAGGTTTGCAGAGGAGGCCACGACACTAGGGACTGCCTCGTCAGTCAGCAGGAACATGTTGATTTCGTGGGCAACCAGAACCGAGGGTACAATAATAATTATAACAATCCTTATGGCTCGGGATGGAGATCTAGAAACAACCCGCTTGGGTTTAATGCCCGCCCTAACCAACATGGAGGAGGTGAAGCAGGAGCGAGTTCTGGGAGCAATGCTAGGGATAATAATATTAAAGAGATGATAGAGAACCAGACTCAGATGCTCGTTCATTTAGTGTAGAGAGACAAGGAGACACAGCAGAGGTTGGATGCACATGATACCCTGTTGAGAAATCAGCATTCTGCATTCCAAGACCTGCAGTGCATGGAAGGAGACATCGCTAAGAGCCTAAAGGATAGATAGGTAGGTCCGCCTTCAGGCCCTAATGCTTCGGTGATGGCCGTGTTGACTAGGAGTCTAAGAGTAGAGGAGAGAGTAGAGCCACCGGTGGTTGAAGAAGAGGAGCCGGTGGATGAGGAGATAGTGGTCGAGAAGCCTGCCGAGAAGGCATAGGAGAAGAAGAAGGGGGTGGATATGAAGACCCCCCGAGATTGAGTTGAGCCGTGTTCCCTACCCAGCGCGCCTGCTGCCTCATAAATACGCTAGGGAATACGATAACTTCTTTAACATGTTCAAACAGCTTAAAGTCAATCTCCCATTCATAGAGGTCCTCCAACATATGCCTAAGAATGAAAAGTTCCTAAAAGACCTTCTTTCCAACAAGAAGAAGCTGGAGGAAGTCTCTAAAGTCTCACTAAGTGAGCAATGTTATGCGGTGGTTCTGAACAAATTACCAGAGAAACTGGCTGATCCGGGTCACTTCACAATCCCGTGTCTGCTTGGCAGTTTGCCCTTGAACCACACGTTGGCGGACCTGGGTGCTCGCATCATTTTGATGCCCTATTCTATATACAAGAAGTTGGACCTAGGAGAACCACAACCAACGCGCATGAGCATATTCTTGGCTGACCGTTCAGTCAAGTATCCACGGGGAATTGTGGAAAAAATGCTAGTTAAGATAAATAAATTCGTCTTCCCAATGGATTTTGTCATTCTGGACAAGGATGTAGATGACAGAGTCCCACTCATCCTAGGGCGCCCGTTTCTGCGCACCGCCAAGGCATTGATCGATGTCTTTGATGGGAATCTCACACTTCGTGTAGGGGATGAGTCTGTTACTTTCGATGCTGTAAAGTCCATGAAGGAGGCTGGTGAGCAAAGAAAATCCATGTGCATGATTGATGCCTTCATGGACCACCATCGGGACTCTGATCCAGAGGAGATAGTTGTTAGTGAACCCGCCCCAGAATCTGGAGAGTTATCAGATTAGGCGTTGGAGTTGGAGAAATTATTAGACGCACCGGATGATTAGGGTGATGAGGTGCCTGATGATCTGCTTGAGATGATGGCAGAATTAGATGCCATTATAGGCAAAACCCTAAGTATGGGGATGATGGAGGATAGAAACCATCATAGGCAAGTGTGGGGATGATGGAAAATTAGATGCCATCCTGAAGATCCGGGAGAGAGGTTTGAAGCCACACCGTTGGATATAACCCTTTCTGAGCCTTTGCTTATCATTCTTGTTCGTGCTGAGGGGATAGAAACAGAATCGACCCCTAGGTCGAGGCCACCACGTAAGAGAACCCGTGCGTCGAGAGATTCATGTGATTTAAGGATTGTGAAAACCCCAAGTGTGGGGATATTTAGAGAGGACAACTTGCTGAGGTACTTGAACCAGGTTATCTTTGGACTTGATAGGTTTAAGTGTTGGTGGAAGGACCTAATCGATAAATGTGATAGAGGTTCAAGGTTTATTAATGGTATTGGGTTGTTAATGCTGTGGAGAGTCGGGATACCGCGCAGGATGAAGGCGGTGCCGGTTAGAATCAGGGAGAAGCCTCCGGATAGGCTTGTTTGAAGCTGGGGCAAGTGCCCGGGATGTAGAGTTTGTATATTAGTTGGTTATATTATCTTGTCATTTTGGTGTTTTTTCGGTATGTGCGTTTGGTTTTGTGTGTGTCTTGCAGGGATTCGCGCTTGATTCGGTGAGGAAAATCATCATGAACGAAGTTCCACGTATTTTTACTTTGGATTTTAAAGCTAGAACAGTTTTTAGAGGAATTTGGGAGAAAAAGTTTGTGGTGTAAAAATTTGGCTATGTAGGGAAAACCCTCAAAACTTTCTGTTACCACCCTTCCCTCACGGTACGCAAAGCCCAGGGTTATCATATCATCCACCATTCCGTTAAGCCTCTGAAACTTACCTTTGTTCTTTTCTTTCCCACGGGTCCCCCATTCCGTTACCATTATCATCCACCATCATTCCATCTATTATCATAACTACCATACCATCATCCATCATCTCACAATCACTATCCACCATCATCCATTACACCTCATCCATCACATCCACCTACCATGGGAAACTTAAGAACCATTCGTGACCGATGTTTCACCTTGCTGTTGGCATTCATGTCTATGTGTATGCCACTCATCGGGTACGTGTCCCTCATCTATCTTGAGTCTTAGTGACTCAGTCGAGTCTTTTCATTATAATTTGAGTCTGTTTTTCGAGTCAGTTTAATGCGTTGGGTTTGTTTAAGCTTTATTTTGCAGGTATTGAGCACTCCATCCGTACTCAATCTCAATTCGAGCGGAGTTGATCCTAATCTTTAGTATCTTGTAAGGGCGCTCCGACAGTCGATTGTGCAACCGTGACCGAAATGATATACGGTGCACAAGTGGAAGAGCAACGCTGGATACACTTCAATGCTACATTAGCAACTAAGTCTATTCCTATTTATTTTTGTCTTTTTAATTTTAGTGTTTCTTGGTTCACATTGGGGACAATGTTTGTTTCAAGTGTGGGGATGGGAGACTGCGTCTTTCTTGAGTCTAGTTTGTCTAGGTTTGTTTTTCTTTTTGTAAGTCCTCATGGCGCGTCTACGGATCTCTAGACTCGCGGTACGACACGGTGATAACGTGCGGAATCCATGATCAACGTGCTCGTGTAACTCAATCAACAACGGTGTAAATAAACTCTTTGTATTCCACCAAGATATCAGTTTACAAGATTTCACAGAATTTCTCTCGTCTCTAATCTGTCTTGTATATATAAGCACCAGTTCTGAAGTAGGCGAACTTATGCTTAGGCAAACTTATTAAGTTCGCCTCTAATAGGCTAAGCGAACTTAATAAGTTCGCCTCTGATATACTAGGCGAACTTAATAAGTTCGCCTCTGATAGGCTAGGCGAACTTGTTAAGTTCGCCTCTAGCAGAACTTAAACAGAATTTTATCAACAGTTACAAAACATGTCCTAACAGACTCCCCTTTAACTGTTGCTAACAATTCTATCAATTACAAGTCAAAGACTCTAAGACTAAGACATAATATCTTTAAGCTCGTTGTCACCAGAATATGCTCCAACAGACTCCCCCTTGACAACAGCTTTAGAAGATTGTCATCCGTCTTCATATATCATCAAACACACTGTAGTCTTCGTCTTGTTCATCTGCACTTTCTCTTTCTATCTAAAAGAAAAACTTGGGAGAAGGACCCCTTGTCAACTTCTGTCAGCAATATTCAGTTTTTGCAAAGGAGAACAACCAAGAATAACCAACAATTAAGATTTCCATGGAAGCTGGAAAAATAAAATCTTTTTGGTTTTTCAAACATAAGAAACACAAAATCTTTTTGCTTTTTCTCTATATAAACTGAAATGTAAAATACAAAATCACATCTTTTTTATCAAACATCACGAGTAAGAAGATCATATCAGTATATATGAGATATCAATCACACATCTTGGATATAAAATCCATATAATATCAAATGGTATCCTATGTCATTCTTTCAAGCCTTGACCAATCAAACTAATATCTTTTAAGATTATCACACTCTATCTTTTCAAGACTTTTATATTGCATGTTATGATACGCGATAAACATTCAAAGAAAATAGGATCATGCTATGACACACAAATTCAAATTGTCAATATTATAAGATTTGAAACTAAAGCATCTCATTCCCACTTTCTTGTGAGTTAAGGTACCATTTAAGTATGAAATACAATGTGTACCCCACTAGTATGCCAACAGAAAGTAAATGCACTTTCTTCAAGACATATAAGATTTTACTAAAGATTATCCGAATTTCCAGAATGAGGAGACATCACTTAGCAGATGAATAGCAGAATCCAAATTGGATTGTATAGGAATCAATGAGATTCAGAATCGAATGATTCAATGTTTTGGCTTATATATGTGGAATCATAAGATTCAGATACGTGGATCCAACTGTTATCTGGATTATGAATTCAATGGAATCAGTAAAGATGATTTATCAATATGATCCAAGGGCTAGTATATGTTTGACAGATGTTGTCAAGTACATATCTTGATTATATTTCAAATTGCATGCTTTTCGGGACATGGGCACTGAAGCAAATCGAATGAATAGTGCTAAGGACATAACCCGAAACTGATCTCATAGGAAAATCTTTATTAAAAGCTAATATTCTTTATCTGATAGTGATCTTTTAACACACACACCCAAGCATAAAATGGGTTTAAATCACAGTTGTAACATATACAATTATGTTTTCACACTACTAGTGGTTAAGTGACGCTTTTAGTCTACTGACAATTCAAATTATATGCATACACAACACTATCATTTCCTATTTGTGTAGTCTCTGAAGTTTAGATCAAAACATATAATTCAGATATATTAACATAAAGCACCAACCAGTCAATCTAAGGTCATGTGTGAAAGAGCATCTACTGATGTACTATCATCTCTTCTTTAACGTCAAGTAATGTCGATTTTATCTTTTTCAATTTGTTTGGATTTTTCAAAATCTTTTTCAAAGAAAGTAAAACAAACGAAAATAAACCTTCCATGAAAACATTTTTAGAAAAACATTTTACTTGGTTACTCATGATTAAGCAATTCAATCAATTAAAAACTCAAACCGATGTAATCCTGTAATTGAATGTCTTTGCCTTTGTCACCAACACAGTTCTGTACTCCCCCTGTCCTGTAGACTTCCCCTCAACTAGTCAAATGGTTGCATCAACGACTTTATGCTCACAATCATCATCCAAAGTTTCAGGTTATCATTTGGACTTTGTAAAACTGTTTCCAAAACATTGTGTGTGACATATTCTCCCCCTTGAGCATCAAGTCGTTGAAACAAATAAATTCTCAGTTATAAACAACTCGTTACTCTTGCAGATGTCATTCCCTGTCATGTGCTTAGAACCACCACTATCAACAACCAAAATGGTATTAATAGTCCCTCTTGGTTAATCCTGCACATCTAACAAGAAACATTAATTTGAAATTGGGACCCAAGCCATGGTAGTCATGGGTCGTCCATCTGTATCAAAATAATAAACCTCACTCCATTCACAATCGAATCTCTCATCGATTTTCGGAGATTGTTCCGACGAGTCCGAAACTGAAACTTTAGATTTCCAAACATACTTCTTTTCATTAAGTTCTTTTTGCTTAAAATGTGAAGAGTTTGAACAATCATGTTCATTTGAAAAATGTTTACACTGTGAAAACTCTTGTTATTCTAAAAGTTTTCTCAATCTTCTGTTTCTCCTCCGTCTTTGAGGTCTAGAAAGCCTAACCTCAGATTTTGAATTACCCTTTGGTGTAACATGAGGTTTAACCACATTTGGGTTAATATAGGGCTTACCATGAGTTCTTACCTTTTCTGGAGTAACATGTCGGTTACCTTTGGCGTTGTGAGGACAAGCAATCCGTATGTGACCCACAAGACCACAAGAAAAGCAAGATCTCGTCTCACGATAATCACTCATATAAGGAATCTTCACATGATAAGATGCACTTGAAGAAGATTCTCCTACATGAACTTCTTTTTGATTTATTTTCTCTGGAACTCCAGATTTTGCAACAAGTTTTGATTCAGGCTTCATCTTCTCAGGAAATACATGCTTCTTCCCTTTATTTTTGTAAGGACAGTTGACCACAATGTGTCCCATCTCATTACAATGAAAACATGTACGCCTGTCTTTATAATCTCTGACATATGGAACTCTCCTTGAATTTGAAGAACTTCCAAATATAATTTTATCAGATGAAATTGAATCAACCTTTGAGTCTTCTTTCTTAATCTCTTTCGGTATCCCCTCTATCTTAGCTTCATCAAAATATTCATCATCACTCTCATCAGAATACACTATATCTTCACATGTGACTGGATTCACCTTCAACACAGTCTTAGGATCTAAATCCTCAACGTTTATAATCTCAGGTGTAACAGAATAATTTTCGTTGAATGGTGGAGGAAAATAGCCAATACCACTAGTTCCCTTCCCCTCTTCAGTATTATTATGATAATATTCTAATAAGAATGATGAATTTGCAAAGTTTTCTAACTTTCTATGTAATCTGATCACCTCTGCTTTAGATTCAGCTAGTTTCTTATCTTTCTCAACAAGATCATTATTTCGTTTCTCAATTTCTGCAAAGGACATATCCAGGTGACATGCCTGCTCTTTGATCTTCAAAGTCAGAGAACTTATATCTCTCTTTAGTGATTCTATCCTCTCAATACACACATTCTCATTATCCTTTAATTTCTGATTTACCGTGTGCATGGATTTCATATCACAAATGAGGTTTACATTGTCATCCATAACCCTCATCATTTTATCCTTAACTGAAACACAGTTAGAACAAAACGTTTCAGAGTTAGAAAATACCTCAGGTTTTATTTCTGAAGAAGATGCAACAGGAGCCATGAATACGTCATTATCAGCTTCACTCTTTTGATCAACAATGACATGCTCTGCATCAGTTTCTAAGTCACTTAGATCATCTTCAACTGTCTAAAAACTTTCTTCACTCATCACATCAGTCTCAGTAGATTGAGTACTTTCACCAGAACGAATACTCTCACTATCAGTTAAATCTGCAGAAGAATCACTTTGAGAATCACCCTGCTTCTCCAATACATCATTGAACAAGACCACAAACGCTTGAGTAGTAGCTTCACCCTTTTTCTTCAAAGCTTCCCATAGATCTCTTGAAGTTGGACACTTCCCGAGACTATGAATGATTTCTTTTGGTAAAGACATCGTTAACGTTTCACGCGTCTACATCTCTCGATCAAACTTCTGCTTTTCTAGTTTACTAAGAGTTGTCACTGGTTTAGGAACATCATAATATCCCATATAGACATAAGTAGGATGCACATATCCTTCAAATATGGATGTCCAAAAGTTTTCATCAGTTTCTGATACGAACTGTTCGAACCAGACTTTCCAGCTACGAAAATCTGATATGCACAAAAGCCTCGGTTGTATAGTTCCAATCTCATTATCATCACATGAAATTGACATTTTGAAATTTTTGCGAAAATATCCGGAAAAAATTTCCCGCCAAAATACTCTTTTTAAAAAATTTCGAAAATTCAAAATTTCAAAAATGATTCCAAACCACCATCTAAGCTTTCCCTAAAAAATTTGGACAAAAAAAATTTTCAACACAGTTTTAGGGTCTAAATCCTCATCGTTTATAATCTCAGGTGTAACAGAATAATTTTCGTTGAATGGTGGAGGAACATAGCCAATACCACTAGTTCACTTCCCCTCTTCAGTATTATTATGATAATGTTCTAATAAGAATGATGAATTTGCAAAGCTTTCTAACTTTCTGTGTAATCTGATCACCTCTGCTTTAGATTCAGCTAGTTCCTTATCTTTCTCAACAAGATCATTATTTCGTTTCTCAATCTCTGCAAAGGACATATCCAGGTGATATGCCTGCTCTTTGATCTTCAAAGTCAGAGAACTTATATCTCTCTTCAGCGATTCTATTCTTTCAATACACACATTCTCATTATCTTTTAGTTTCTGATTTACCGTGTGCATCGATTTCATATCACAAATGAGGTTGACGTTGTCATCCATAACCCTCATCATTTTATCCTTCATTGAAATACAGTTAGAACAATACGTTTCACAGTTAGAAAGTACCTCAGCTTTTTCATCTGAAGAAGATGAACCAGGAGCCATGAAAACGTCATCATCAGCTTCACCCTTTTGATCAACAATGACAGGCTCTGCATCAGTTTCTAAGTCACTCAGATCATCTTCAACTGTCTGAAAACTTTCTTCACTCATCACATCAGTCTCAGTAGAATGAGTACTTTCACCCGAACGAATACTCTCACTATCACTTAAATCTGCAGAAGAATCACTTTGAGAATAACTCGGTTTCTCCAATACTTCTTTGATCAAGACCTCAAACGCTTGAGAAGTTGCTTCACCCTTTTTCTTCAATGCTTCCCATAGATCTCTTGAAGTTGGACACTTCCTGAGACTATGAATGATTTCTTTTGGTAAAGTCAACGTTAAAGTTTCACACGTCTTCATCTCACGATCAAACTTCTGCTTTTCTAGTTTACTAAGAGCTGCCACTGGTTTAGGAACATCATAATATCCCATATAGTCATAAGTAAGATGCACATATCCATCAAATATGGATGTCCAAAAGTTTTCATCAGTTTCTGATATGAACTGTTCGAACCAGACTTTCCAGCTACGAAAATCTGATATGCGCAAAAGCCTCGGTTGTATAGTTCCAATCTCATTATCATCACATGAAATTGACATTTTGAAATTTTTACAAAAATATCCGGAAAAAATTTCCTGCCAAAATACTCTTTTAAAAAAATTCCAAAATTTCAAAAATGATTCAAAACGACCATCTAAGCTTTCCCTAAAAAATTTGGACAAAAAAATTTTCAACACAGTTTTAGGATCTAAATCCTCATCGTTTATAATCTCAGGTGTAACAGAATAATTTTCGTTGAATGGTGGAGGAACATAGCCAATACCACTAGTTCCCTTCCCCTCTTCAGTATTATTATGATAATGTTCTAATAAGAATGATGAATTTGCAAAGCTTTCTAACTTTCTGTGTAATCTGATCACCTCTGCTTTAGATTCAGCTAGTTCCTTATCTTTCTCAACAAGATCATTATTTCGTTTCTCAATATCTCCAAAGGACATATCCAGGTGATATGCCTGCTCTTTGATCTTCAAAGTCAGAGAACTTATATCTCTCTTCAGCGATTCTATTCTCTCAATACACACATTCTCATTATCTTTTAGTTTCTGATTTACCGTGTGCATCGATTTCATATCACAAATGAGGTTGACGTTGTCATCCATAACCCTCATCATTTTATCCTTCATTGAAATACAGTTAGAACAATACGTTTCACAGTTAGAAAGTACCTCAGCTTTTTCATCTGAAGAAGATGAACCAGGAGCCATGAAAACGTCATCATCAGCTTCACCCTTTTGATCAACAATGACAGGCTCTGCATCAGTTTCTAAGTCACTCAGATCATCTTCAACTGTCTGAAAACTTTCTTCACTCATCACATCAGTCTCAGTAGAATGAGTACTTTCACCCGAACGAATACTCTCACTATCACTTAAATCTGCAGAAGAATCACTTTGAGAATAACTCGGTTTCTCCAATACTTCTTTGATCAAGACCTCAAACGCTTGAGAAGTTGCTTCACCCTTTTTCTTCAATGCTTCCCATAGATCTCTTGAAGTTGGACACTTCCTGAGACTATGAATGATTTCTTTTGGTAAAGTCAACGTTAAAGTTTCACACGTCTTCATCTCACGATCAAACTTCTGCTTTTCTAGTTTACTAAGAGCTGCCACTGGTTTAGGAACATCATAATATCCCATATAGTCATAAGTAAGATGCACATATCCATCAAATATGGATGTCCAAAAGTTTTCATCAGTTTCTGATATGAACTGTTCGAACCAGACTTTCCAGCTACGAAAATCTGATATGCGCAAAAGCCTCGGTTGTATAGTTCCAATCTCATTATCATCACATGAAATTGACATTTTGAAATTTTTACAAAAATATCCGGAAAAAATTTCCTGCCAAAATACTCTTTTAAAAAAATTCCAAAATTTCAAAAATGATTCAAAACGACCATCTAAGCTTTCCCTAAAAAATTTGGACAAAAAAATTTTCAACACAGTTTTAGGATCTAAATCCTCATCGTTTATAATCTCAGGTGTAACAGAATAATTTTCGTTGAATGGTGGAGGAACATATCCAATACCACTAGTTCCCTTCCCCTCTTCAGTATTATTATGATAATGTTCTAATAAGAATGATGAATTTGCAAAGCTTTCTAACTTTCTGTGTAATCTGATCACCTCTGCTTTAGATTCAGCTAGTTCCTTATCTTTCTCAACAAGATCATTATTTCGTTTCTCAATATCTCCAAAGGACATATCCAGGTGATATGCCTGCTCTTTGATCTTCAAAGTCAGAGAACTTATATCTCTCTTCAGCGATTCTATTCTCTCAATACACACATTCTCATTATCTTTTAGTTTCTGATTTACCGTGTGCATCGATTTCATATCACAAATGAGGTTGACGTTGTCATCCATAACCCTCATCATTTTATCCTTCATTGAAATACAGTTAGAACAATACGTTTCACAGTTAGAAAGTACCTCAGCTTTTTCATCTGAAGAAGACGAACCAGGAGCCATGAAAACGTCATCATCAGCTTCACCCTTTTGATCAACAATGACAGGCTCTGCATCAGTTTCTAAGTCACTCAGATCATCTTCAACTGTCTGAAAACTTTCTTCACTCATCACATCAGTCTCAGTAGAATGAGTACTTTCACCCGAACGAATACTCTCACTATCACTTAAATCTGCAGAAGAATCACTTTGAGAATAACTCGGTTTCTCCAATACTTCTTTGATCAAGACCTCAAACGCTTGAGAAGTTGCTTCACCCTTTTTCTTCAATGCTTCCCATAGATCTCTTGAAGTTGGACACTTCCTGAGACTATGAATGATTTCTTTTGGTAAAGTCAACGTTAAAGTTTCACACGTCTTCATCTCACGATCAAACTTCTGCTTTTCTAGTTTACTAAGAGCTGCCACTGGTTTAGGAACATCATAATATCCCATATAGTCATAAGTAAGATGCACATATCCATCAAATATGGATGTCCAAAAGTTTTCATCAGTTTCTGATATGAACTGTTCGAACCAGACTTTCCAGCTACGAAAATCTGATATGCGCAAAAGCCTCGGTTGTATAGTTCCAATCTCATTATCATCACATGAAATTGACATTTTGAAATTTTTACAAAAATATCCGGAAAAAATTTCCTGCCAAAATACTCTTTTAAAAAAATTCCAAAATTTCAAAAATGATTCAAAACGACCATCTAAGCTTTCCCTAAAAAATTTGGACAAAAAAATTTTCAACACAGTTTTAGGATCTAAATCCTCATCGTTTATAATCTCAGGTGTAACAGAATAATTTTCGTTGAATGGTGGAGGAACATAGCCAATACCACTAGTTCCCTTCCCCTCTTCAGTATTATTATGATAATGTTCTAATAAGAATGATGAATTTGCAAAGCTTTCTAACTTTCTGTGTAATCTGATCACCTCTGCTTTAGATTCAGCTAGTTCCTTATCTTTCTCAACAAGATCATTATTTCGTTTCTCAATATCTCCAAAGGACATATCCAGGTGATATGCCTGCTCTTTGATCTTCAAAGTCAGAGAACTTATATCTCTCTTCAGCGATTCTATTCTCTCAATACACACATTCTCATTATCTTTTAGTTTCTGATTTACCGTGTGCATCTATTTCATATCACAAATGAGGTTGACGTTGTCATCCATAACTCTCATCATTTTATCCTTCACTGAAATACAGTTAGAACAAAATGTTTCACAGTTAGAAAGTACCTCAGCTTTTTCATCTGAAGAAGATGCACCAGGAGCCATGAAAATGTCATCATCAGCTTCACCCTTTTGATCAACAATGACAGGCTCTGCATCAGTTTCTAAGTCACTCAGATCATCTTCAACTGTCTGAAAACTTTCTTCACTTATCACATCAGTCTCAGTAGAATGAGTACTTTCACCCGAACGAATACTCTCACTATCACTTAAATCTGCAGAAGAATCACTTTGAGAATAACTCGGCTTCTCCAATACTTCTTTGATCAAGACCTCAAACGCTTGAGAAGTTGCTTCACCCTTTTTCTTCAATGCTTCCCATAGATCTCTTGAAGTTGGACACTTCCCGAGACTATGAATGATTTCTTGTGGTAAAGACAACGTTAAAGTTTCACACGTCTTCATCTCACGATCAAACTTCTGCTTTTCTAGTTTACTAAGAGCTGTCACTGGATTAGGAACATCATAATATCCCATATAGTCATAAGTAGGATGCATATATTCTTCAAATATTGATGTCCAAAAGTTTTCATCAGTTTCTAATACGAACTGTTCGAACCGGACTTTCCAGCTACGAAAATCTGATATGCACAAAAGTCTCGGTGGCATAGTTCCAATCTCATTATCATCACATGAAATTGACATTTTGAAATTTTTACGAAAATATCCGGAAAAAAATTTCCCGCCAAAATACTCTTTTTAAAAAATTTCGAAAATTCAAATTTTCAAAAATGATTCAAAACGACCATATAAGCTTTCCCTAAAAAATTTGGACAAGAAGAAATTTCCCACCAAAATACTCTTTTTTTTTATGAACACTAGCAAACAGATAAGTTCGCCTGATACTGTACAAGCGAACTTAATAAGTTCGCCTCAGAGACACCCAAGCGAACTTAATAAGTTCGCTTAAACCAGAAACTTGAAAACTGCTTAAGTTCGCTTAAAATTAGTTCGCCCAAAATAAGTTCGCTTAATCCTGTGAGAAGCGAACTTGACAAGTTCGCCTGCTGCTAAGTTCGCATGCACACAATTCAGCAAGTTCGCTTGTAGTAACAGAATCAAGATCAAGAACTCTTCAACCCAAACTCGCGAACCAGAAACATACGAAAATCATCATTAATCACTTATTTGAAGGAATTAAACAAAATTGGACCGTAGGATTGTGTAATTTGTCAATTAGAAGCTTTCTATCGGATTAATTTCATCATAATCCTCTTCAAAAACACCAAATCAGATCAAAATCAGTCTTGAAAACTCCATTGAAATGAAAAACTCAAAAGTGATGAATTTGATGTTGATTGGACACGAAAACACCACGAATCTTTTGCTAATCAAGAGCAAGAGCTCTGATACCACTTGTAGGTCCTCATGGCGTGTCTACGGATCTCTAGACTCGCGGTACGACACGGTGATAACGTGCGGAATCCATGATCAACGTGCTCGTGTAACTCAATCAACAACAACGGTGTAAATAAACTCTTTGTATTCCACCAAGATATCAGTTTACAAGATTTCACAGAATTTCTCTCGTTTCTAATCTGTCTTGTATATATAAGCACCGGTTCTGAAGTAGGCGAACTTATTAAGTTCGCCTCATAGATGCTTAGGCGAACTTATTAAGTTCGCCTCTAATAGGCTAAGCCAACTTAATAAGTTCGCCTCTGATATACTAGGCGAACTTAATAAGTTCGCCTCTGATAGGCTAGGCGAACTTATTAAGTTCGCCTCTAGCAGAACTTAAACAGAATTTTATCAACAGTTACAAAACATGTCCTAACACTTTTAAAAAAAATACAGAAATACAAGAAATTTGAAAAATTTGAAAAAATGTCCTTGGAAATCAAAAGTTTATGTATAATAAATTAAAAATGATAGTACAACTGGTTCTGCTTTTTGAGTTTTAAATGAAATAAATGATAGAAAACGCGTTAGAATTGTGATGTTTTGGTAGATCCAGCCAACTAGTAGAGTTTAAATAGCCGGTGAGTGTTGATTAGGAATTTAGTTGAATTAAATCATAAGACCTTGTGGGTACTCATCTTAAGGGTGTCGGTAAAACTGAAACTGTCAACATAGGGTGATAGGTACCACGTTAACCTAAAATTATAGGGTTTTTGAAATTTCTTGGCACACCACTTGATATGCCCTAAATTATACATGTTTTGCATGCATAATAATCCCCATATTATGGTACTAATTGACTAATAACCATGCAAATGATACTTAAAGCATTTATATATTGCAGGTTATTCGGTGTCCCAAGGTAAACAGAGGAAAAACCAGCTTAAAACAAGAAGAAATCAAGCTTTTGGAGGACCAAACCCGATTGACCCCCAATAAGTCAAACCAGGTCAAAGAAAGTCAAACCAGCAGCTAAAAGATGAAACTTGGAAGCAGGGGAGGGATGCACGGCCGTGCATCCCATTGCACGGACGTGCATTGGCCTCACTTGCTCCCCAAGGCCCAGTACACTGTCCTATGTACCCTGTTTGATTCCCGAGGTGTTTGCACGCCCGTGCAATCCAATGCACGGTCATGCGTTGCTCATTTTGAGGCCTATAAATAGATGGATTGGGTTCTTCATTCCAAACACCCTTCCATACATTACTAGAGCTCAAGAGAGTCTGTTTCTGTAGTATAGAGTAGTGAGTAGAGAGGCTCCTCCTCTTTGTCCGCAATAGGGGAGCCTACGAAACTTAGCGTTACGCTAGTTAGTATGGCCATTCATGGATAAACTCTTTGTATTACTAGGGTGAAGAAGATGTTTGATGCATGTTAATGTTTGACGTATTAATCTAGTGGTATGTTTATGTCTTTAATTATTCGTTCTTAAAACCACCATTTGTTGGGCTTTTATTATTGTCTAATACCGTCTTTATATTTATGAGTGTTCTTGATTTTAAAGTGTAAGATCGTAAAACATTTTTAATCCAAATTCTTTTGAAACTTGTACGTCTTTATACAAGCAGAGATTGATAAGCCAAGGCTTGGTCAACATTATTAAGGTCGTACGTCTTTATACGAAATTATTATGCGACTAAGAATTGGTGAACTCATGTTGGGAATGGTACGTATTTATACTTGGTTCCATTGTTACACCGCCTCTCGGTGAACAAAATATAATCACCTATTTAACTTTAGTACAAAGCATTTACGTTCGATGTCTTAAACCAACCCGGAGATGACCATTCGAAGGGTTGAGGGTAACTGTTGTCCCTAACGAGAGGCACTTGGTTCACAAGCACACAAAACTCACTCACTAATTAATCCGGCTAAACGATAACAAAAGTTGAGTATTGTGTGTGTTTTTAATCTAAACTATACATGGTTCTTACCTAAACTATATTACGCTGCAATAGGTACATTTTCCTATTGTTTGTGTTTTAAGTTAAAGTAATTATCATTTTATAAATTTAAAACCTGATCTCGTAAAACCATCATAAAAAATATATTATATTTTTATATATTAAAAATGACACATCAAGTTTTTGGCGCCGTTTCCGGGGAACACGGTGATTTCAAGAAAAATTTGAGTTAACGAATTAGCCTTATCATTTTCAATTTATTTTTCTTTTACATTTTGTTACAGGTAGTGTATGATCCATAGCTCCACTACTGTTTTATATCAACCTATAGCAGAGCCCGAAAGATTCTTTCACCGCCGAATACGGGAAAACTGTACTAGAAGAATGGCAGTTGAAAATCGCACTATTTCTGATTTTTCAAGACCGTCACCAGAGGCTTTAGGGTCTAGTATCACTAGGCCAACGGTTGACGCTAACAACTTTGATATTAAATATCATGTTATCCACATGATCCAGTCGTCATGCACTTTCCATGGATTACCCGATAAAGATCCACATGCCCACAATGCAAATTTCCTCAAAATTTGTGACACTTTCAAACTGAACGGAGTCTCGAATGACGCAATTCGCCTCCGAATGTTTCCTTTTTTTCCTTAAGGGAACGAGCTAAGGCATGACTTAACTCTCTTCCCACAGGGTCCATCACTACATGGGACGATCTAGCCCAGAAATTCCTATCAAAACTTCTCGCCGGTAAAAACTGCAAAACTGAGAAATGATATTACTACTTTCACCCAGGAGGATGGTGAATCAGTATATGGGGCATGGGAACTTTTTAAGGACATGTTAAGGAAATGTCCACATAATGGGCTAGAAGTTTGATTACAAGTATCATCATTCTACAATGGGTTGCACAATCAAGCTCGTCAGACACTCGACGCTACTGTATGTGGTATTTTTGGAAACAAGAGACCACAAGAAGCTTACAACCTAATTGAGGAAATAGCTATGAACAACTATCATTGGTACAATCCAAGGAGTAACAGGGGAGCCAGGCAAGGAGTTCACTCTGTCGATACTGTCACATCACTTTCTGCTCAAGTAGACGCCCTCACCGCTCACTCAATCAGCTTAGCAAGGGCAAGGCAACAACTGAGGCTACTGAAGAAGTAAAAAGTATCACTACCAATGCTGAGCAGGTTGACTTTATCGGAACAAATCGCCTGCAGAACAACCCCTACAGTATTACTTATAATCCTGGATGGAGGAACCATCCAAACTTTAGCTAGAAGGATAACAACAATCAAGGACAGTCTGGCTTCGGACAACAACAACAATTTCAACAAAGACAATCTCAAAACTGTCAGCCCCGTAACGGGTTAAGCTTGGAGGACGCGGTAACTAAGTTAATATCTACAACTGAAAGTCAAGCCCTTCTAGCATATTCCCATCACAAACAATATGAGGAGAAGTTTAGTCTTCATGAAGCTGAGTTTAGGACACAGAAAGCAACTCTTCAGTCCATTGAGACGCAATTAGGACAAATTGTGAAACTTCTATCCGAAAGACAACCAGGATATCTCCTGAGTAATACTGAAACCAATCCAAAAGCAAATGTAAGTGCTATCACTCTTAGAAATAGCAAGGTTTATCCAGAGCCACCAATGCCAGAATAAGAGGTTCAATCACCAAGGAGAGAAATATTCACCAGAGTACCACTTCGTCCGCACATAGCAGAAACAACTACTCAAGGATCACAATCAAATGTGATCCCACCTCTTGCTCCAGTGGATACTCCTCCGAAAGTTTTGATAAAAAGAGCGTTCCATTCTCATACCATGCCTAGGAAGGTTAACAAAGCAGAAGACTGACGAACAATATGAGAAATTCATTAAGCTATTAAGCCAAATCCTTGATAATCTTCCCTTCCTGGATATCATACAACAAATGCCTAAGTATGGACGTTTCTTAAAGGATTTCCTTACAAACAAAAGAAACATGGAAGAGGCGGTAAAGAGGACCAACCATTGTGTCGCTCTTAATGAGAGATGTCTTTCGAAGAAACTTTCAGATCCTGTAAAGTTCTCTCTGTAGAGTCATATCTTATGTATAAGCTGTTGTCATTTATTATATGTTTAAACAGTTTTCGAATAGTTTACTTTCTGTCATTTCATTATATGTAATTTCAGTTTTCTATAATTTACTATTTTATTTCTAAGTCTGGGCCATCGAAACTACTTAGTTTCGATTGAGTGTGTTCAATCGAAACTAGTAATTTCGATAGATGGTAGTTTCGACAGTTCTGAGAATCACTTGTAAATGGTCAATCGAAACTAGTAGTTTCGATTTAACATAGTTTCGATACCTGTCACTACTATAAATAGCCTAGTTTGAGAATGTTTAGGGTGTGAGTAGCGGCTGTAACCCTGAACCTTCTCTTTCACATTGTTCTTGAATCAATACAATTTGCAGTTGTTTATTCACTGTGTTCTTACATTTTCATACCATTTGCGTGTTGATTCATATTGTGGTTAGCATGTTATCTTCACCAACACTGTCTCTATCATCTGCTTCACCACCATACACACAGTTTCTGCCTCTGTGTGTGTGTGTGTAATCGATCAAATTAGTGATTTTAAGTGAAATCTGGACCTACAATTGGTATTACCTCTCAAAGATTTCACTCCTATAGAACACTGTATCTCATGTTCCAAAGGAAAACAGCACAAATCTTCACATAAGCCTAAAACCACCAATTCCATTGACTCTCATCTCCAATTTCTTCACATGGATCTTTTTGGTCCGGTGAGTGTCATGAGTCTTGGACGAAAGTCATACTGTCTGGTGGTAACAGATGATTTTTCTCGATTCACTTGGGTGTTTTTCTTAGCCACGAAAGATGAGACACCAGAGATTTTAAAAACCTATCTGCTTCAAATTGAGAACCTCTTCAATCTAAGTGTGAAGACTATCCGCAGCAATCATGGAACAGAATTCAAAAATACAACTCTTGATTCCTTCTGTGAAAGCAAAGGAATTTCTTGACAATTTAGTGCACCTCGTACTCCTCAACAAAACGGTGTAGCTGAAAGAAGAAACCGCACTTTAATTGAAGCTGCATGAACTATGATTGTTGACTCTAAGCTTCCCGTGACTTTCTGGGTTGAGGCGGTCAACACTGCATGTTTTGTGCAAAATCGGCTTCTTATCACTAAAAGTTGCAACAAGACACCTTATGAGATCATGTACAAGCGCAAGCCAGTTATTGATTTCTTCAAAAAATTTGGGTGTGTATGCACAATGCTGAACACTTCAGATCAGCTCAACAAGTTTGAAGCCAAAGCTGATGAATGCTATTTTGTTGGTTACTCATCCAATCAACGTGCTTTTCATGTCTACCATAAGAAGAAAAGGATAGTGATGGAGTCCATTGATATCAATTGGCATGAAAACAATCATACGGACGCATGAGACGGTCCCAATTGGCTCTTTGACGTCGATTCAGTTTTTAAGTCATTTAATCTTCCTGATTTCTCTATTGAATCAACTCATGCTAATCCTTACTTCTCTGTGAACAATCTAAGGAACATAAATGATCAAGGCTCTTCCTCATCTGCTCAGGTTGAAATTCCTGTGGTTGCTAATGCTGAATCTGATATGGAGTCTTCTGGTTCTGGTGCAACAAGTGAAACTGTTGAAGACAACTCCATTCTAATAGTAGATGTTGCACCACAATCACCTGCTGAAGATCCTATTAATGATATTGCTGATCCTCCTGCTGAAAATCTTACCAATTTGGAAGAAGTCGTGGAAGAAGATGCAATTCCTCAACTGCGAATTCACAAGATTCATCCCACAACTAACATCATTGGACCACTCAATGTGGGTGTTAGTACCCGAAGTGCCTGTGAAGCATTTGAAAACAGCATGTTTTCTTGCTTCATTTCTCAAGCTGAACCAAAGAACATCAAAGTAGCTCTACTAGAAAACAGATGGGTGGAAGCGATGCAGGAAGAGCTACAGCAATTCTCAAAGTTGCATGTGTGGAATTTGGTAGATCTACCCAAGAACAAAGTTCCAATCGGCACTCGTTGGGTCTTTCGCAAAAAAAAGGATGAAGGCGGCACTGTGATTCGAAATAAAGCTCGTCTGGTGGTTCAAGGTTTCTATCAAGAAGAAGGGATTGACTATGAGGAAGTCTTTGCACCAGTGGCTCGTTTGGAAGCCATCCCAATGTTTCTCGCCTATGCAGCCAACATGGATTTCACCGTCCATCAAATGGATGTCAAAAGCGCATTTTTATATGGCAAAGTTCAAGAGGAAGTATATGTCAAGCAGCCGCCGGGTTTCGTTGATCCTAATTTTCCAGACCATGTTTACAAGTTAGACAAAGCATTGTACGGTCTTCACCAAGCACCTCGTGCGTGGTATGAAACTTTATCAAAGCATCTGCTTGAGAATGGTTTCACACGAGGAGCAATTGACCAAACTTTGTTCAAACGGAAGGAGGAAAAGGATACAATCATGGTGCAAATTTATGTGGATGATATCATTTTTGGATGTACAAATCCCCGTCTCTGCAAAGAATTTGAAGAAGTGATGCGATCTAAGTCTCCATGGGGGAAATGAAGTTCTTTTTAGGACTACAAGTTGATCAGTCTGAGTCAGGAATCCTTATCCATCAAGAAAAATACGTAAAAGAAATCTTGACCAAGTTCAAAATGGCTGATTCCCATCCAGTAAAAACTCCTGTGGAAGTTCGACATTGTTTGACTCCTGATGTGGATGGTGAAAGCGTTGATCAGCATCTCTATCGCTCTATGATAGGATCTCTCATGTATCTCACGGCCAGCAGACCCGACATCATGTTTGCAGTGTGCTTGTGTGCACGTTTTCAGGCTAATCCTAAACTCTCTCATTTATCTGCTGTCAAACGTATTTTAAGATACTTAAGGTATAAGCCAAAATTGGGTCTGTGGTATCCTAAAACTGACTTGTTTGATCTTATGGCTTGTAGAGTCATATCTTATGTATAAGCTGTTGTCATTTATTGTATGTTTAAACAGTTTTAGAATAGTTTACTTTCTGTCATTTCATTATATGTAATTTCAGTTTTCTGTAATTT
Organism: Smallanthus sonchifolius; assembly: GCA_023525975.1. Taxonomy (NCBI): domain Eukaryota; kingdom Viridiplantae; phylum Streptophyta; class Magnoliopsida; order Asterales; family Asteraceae; genus Smallanthus; species Smallanthus sonchifolius. Next base: position 21,394,676 of record CM042030.1, on the reverse strand, counting down.
ACTGTTTTATTTCTAAGTCTGGGCCATCGAAACTACTTAGTTTCGATTGAGTGTGTTCAATCGAAACTAGTAGTTTCGATAGATGGTAGTTTCGACAGTTCTGAGTATCACTTGTAAATGGTCAATTGAAACTAGTAGTTTCGATTGAACATAGTTTCGATACCTGTCACTACTATAAATAGCCTAGTTTGAGAATGTTTAGGGTGTGAGTAGCGGCTGTAACCCTGAACCTTCTCTTTCACATTGTTCTTGAATCAATACAATTTGCAGTTGTTTATTCAGTGTGTTCTTACATTTTCATACCATTTGTGTGTTGATTCATATTGTGGTTAGCCTATTATCTTCACCAACACTGTCTCTATCATCTGCTTCACCACCATACACACAGTTTCCGCCTGTGTGTGTGTGTGTGATCGATCAAATTAGTGATTTCAAGTGAAATCTGGACCTACACTCTCTATCATGTTCTATCGGACCACTCCCGAAACCTGCGCGCTCGCTGATTTAGGAGCAAGTGTGAATGTAATGTAATATGTCATGTTTAAAAGGCTAAAAATTAGAAATCCACGACCTATCAATGCAACTATTAAACTCGCGGATGGGTCAGTCAAATCACTTATAGGAGTCATTGAGAACTTACTAGTGAAAGTCAGAAAGTTTGTCTTCCCTGTCTATTTCATGGTTTTAGAAATGGGACCCGACTATTCCGTACCTTTGATTTTGGGTCACCCATTTTTAGCCACTGCCCGAGCCATCATTGACATGAATGAAGGGATTTTGACACTTGGTGTCAGAAAACAATCAATGACATACAACATCGGAGGAAATGAGTGCTTATCCAATGATCCCTTTGAAATTGCACAATTCATCGATACTTATCTGGACCACCACCTGAAGAAAGCCAAAGAATTCAACAAGGGAAAGAAACTAGATCTTGGCAAGGGTTTTAACAACACTAACTGGATCGATGAGTAATTTGATAAGCTACCAAAACTGAAGGAATTGAATGAAGGAACAGGAGATACGGGGGAAGTCGATGGCTCCCACCTGAAGAAAGATTGATGAAGCACGACCCTTAAATAAACATGGCGCTTCTGGGAGGCAACCCGATGATCATGAATAAATTGAGAAGTTGGTGCATACGGCAGAACACATGGACCCCAGGTTTGTTTACAAATTCAAAAGTTTCACGTACTTCAGCCTCCAGGTATGCCTTTTCGATACTAGGACCTTAGTAGTTTAACTACTACCGGTTATTTCCATTTCTGTTTTTATGTTTTTCTTTATGTGTCAAGTAACATAGCATCACCAGGTAGTTTCTCTACTTCTTTGAGGAGTTACACTCCATCTCTACAAGCTGGAACGCCGGAATACACATCAAATTTATGATAAATTAGATGAAGTCTTTAAAGCAAAGTATTGAAAACAACAATAAGTTTTGGCCATAAGTTATACACCGAATTGACCGGGAGAGTACCAGTTTCTTTTCCCTTAAAAGTTCATGCATTTAAATTCCTGCATAGCATTCCATTACATGCATTTGTACATTAAGGCAATGCACAGTTTTAATTGTGGGGTGGGGAATAAGAGATTCAGGACTACTTGTAACCTCAAAGCAGTAAAATTTTAACTCGTGATTTTGTACCCATTTGACTAAAACATTATAAAAACCTACCTTTTGTAAAACCCGGAAAATTTTCAAAAATTTTAAACCCTAAAATCTAAACCTCTTTGAGTTCGCACCTAATTAAATAAAATGAATACATGGCTAGTAGAAACAAATGGATATTATGCATAACAAATCACTAAACCCTATCCCATCCGTTTCCATCATGTGAGAATAATCTGAGCCTTTTCACGAGCATTATTATCATTATTTTTTTCATCCTCTTTCGTTTGGTATATTGAGAGTTTATTCGATCGGATTATGTGCATAATTAGAACTTGTGTGACTTATACATATCAAGACCATGAACTAGTAGAAGTATGAAAGTAATTGAGGCACCTAGGACGCTATTACCCTTATATATATATTATCCTTAAACCCAAAAATCCCAAAAATATAATCCGCCTAGATAGCCCTTTGAGCCTTAGCCTTTTCTTTTCTACTACCCACAATTATCACCCAACCAGCTTTTCGTAACTGTCTTCGAAATAGAAAAATTATCCTATGTCGTTATTTCAAGTTTATTACCATTGAGGCAACTTTGGAAAGAATCTATTTTACTCAAAAGAATTGGAATATACAAGAAGGTGGATGTATTAGGAAGAAACAGCCAAACTATCTGCAAGGAATTTATGGGAATATTATTTCAAGGAAATTGAGGAAAAAGAATTTGTCTTGATACAAAAAAATAGAAAAAGGAGAAAAGAAAAAGAAAGAGAAGTTGGTCTTTTCCCAGTTAGACCCTAAAGAGCTGGATATGCATTCTTTTGATTTCAATTTGCTTTCTTGTATTCATTTCGCAAAGCCTGAATTACCACCTGAACTTGAAGATTTTCAAAGCAACTAGTGATGTAAGAAATCGGTGGCGCAAGCAAGAACAAATGCCACCATTTTGCGGCTTGTCAAAAAGTGCCGCCAAAAGAAGAGCCAAAAGATACGAAAAATGTGTGAAGTGTGGCAACTGAAGCCACGATGGAAAGTGTAGCAAGAATCAAACTTATTCCCAAAATGAATATACGCATCTGATCAAAGTAGGAGCCGTTAGGCTACAAGCCGAAGGAACCATATAAAAAGGCAGTAATGTGTACTACGAAGTAAAGGAAGAGTTGGCATTGATGAGAGATCTTAGTCTTGGCAATCTGACTATAAACGAGCCCTCAGATTAGTTATACCCTCATGATCTGAGTACTGTAGAGGGACCTGCTAGTATTTTCCAATTTAAGTCATGAAGCCGTAGTTGTGTGTTTCACGATTGTTGCAGCCTTTAAAACCCTGTAAATCCCTAAAAATCCAAAAAAGATTTTCATTTTCACCCTTTATTTTTTATTTTAGCCACAATACAATCCTTTTTAAATTCCTCTTGATTCATGCATGCTAGTTAGTTATTTAGTGGAAACTTGATTTGCATACAAGCTTATGACCATTGCATAATTCGATTCGAACTTGAGTGTTCCACTTAACTTACATTATCCATACATATGTAACCCTAGAGTTGAGTGAACATTGTAAAGAGTGAAAGTTTATACATAATTGAAGTGCTAGTAGGCTTGTCATTGATTCCATCATAGAAAAATACAAAATAGAATAAGCAACACAAGAGTTATCCCGGAGTTTCCAACTACTTAGAGCTCCATCTCCTTTGTAAAGCTTTTAGTTATGGGTATGATCATGCATGAGTTTGCTTGAGTACAAGCAAAGTTTAAGTGTGGGGTATTATGAGATGCCCTAAATTATACATGTTTTGCATGCATAATAATCCCCATATTATGGTACTAATTGACTAATAACCTTGCAAATGATACTTAAAGCGTTTGTATTTTAGAAATTGCAGGTTATTCGGTGTCCCAAAGTAAACAGAGCAAAAACTAGCTTAAAACATGAATAAATCAAGCTTTTGGAGGACCAACCCCGAGCATTGACACCCAAGAAGTCAAACCAGGTCAAAGGAAGTCAAACCAGCAGCTAAAAGACGAAACTGGGAAGCAGGGGAGGGATGCAAGGCCGTGCTCCCAAAGGCCCAGTACACTGTCCTGTGTACCCTGTTTTTATTCCCGAGGTGTTTGCACGCCCGTGCATTGCTCATTTTAAGGCCTATAAATAGATGGATTGGGTTCTTCATTCCACACACCCTTCCATACATTACCAGAGCTCAAGAGAGTCTGTTTCTGTAGTCTAGAGTAGAGACTAGAGAGGTTCCTCCTCTTTGTCCGCAACAAGGGAGCCTACGAAACTCAGCGTTACGCTAATTAGTATGGCCATTTGTGGCTAAACTCTTTGTATTGCTAGGGTGAAGTTGATGTTTGGTGCATGTCAATGTTTGACGTATTAATCTAGTGGTATGTTTATGTCTTTAATTATTCGTTCATTAAAACCACCATTTGTTGGGCTTTTATTATTGTCTAAATCCGTCTTTATATTTATGAATGTTCTTGATTTTAAAGTGTAAGATCGTAAAACTTTTTTAATCAAACTTCTTTAGAAACTTATACGTCTTTATACAAGCAGAGAATGATAAGCCAAGGCTTGGACAACATTATTAAGGTCGTACGTCTTTATATGAACTTATTATGTGACCAAGAATTGGTGAACTCATGTTGGGAACGGTACGTCTTTATACTTGGTCCCATTGTTACACCGCCTCCCGGTGAACAAAATATAATCACCTGTATAACTTTAGTACAAAGCATTTACGTTTGATGTCTTAAACCAACCCGGAGATGACCATTCGAAGGGTTAAGGGTAACTGTTGTCCCTAACGGGAGGCGTTACTATTTTAATTTAAATATTTTAATTCGTGAATCAAATGTCGTGAGGACGAGGCTCTAGCGTTGACCCGTGTCACAAGTTTGTAGTAGTCATATCACTGGATTAGTCAACTTAATATTAACACGTACCAAGCTGATTCGAAGCCCGAAGCAATACTCTTCGTGACCAGATCATTTTTGAGATATTTACTTTCTTGATATTTACTATTCTGTTCATCACATTTCTGTTACACACATAACGCACGTTTTTACTTTTCTGTTATTTACTTTACCGTTTTTACTTTTCCGTCATTTAATTTTCTGCTTCACAAGCACACAAAACTCACTCACTAATTAATCCTGCTAAACGATAACAAAAGTTAAGTATTGAAACTCGACCGTGTCCATTGGTTCGATACTTGGTTCTTACCTAAACTATATTAAGCTGCGATAGGTACACTTGCCTATTGTGTGTGTTTTTAAGTTAAAGTAATTATCATTTTATAAATACAAAACCTGGTCTCGTAAAACCATCATAAAAATATATTATATTTTTATATATTAAAAACGACACATCACCACTTTCGTTTTATGAGAATAAATCTGAGTTTCGGTGGCGCCCGCAATCCATAATTCCATATACTTGAGCTTAATTAATTAGAAATCTAAGTTTCTCCTACGTGTCACACGTCGGGTTCCAGCCTGATTGAAACACTACTTGGTTAGATTCTTAAGTGCTTCATTGTTAGGACTGTAGTCTATGTGTTACCCTCCGGGATAGTAACTTAGTTGAAACGCCTCTAGACGAAAGTTCATTTATTTAATGCTCATCTATTCATTCATTGATCAGCTTAATTTCTAAAACATGTAAATCTTAGTTCAACATGGTGGGTGAAATCTATATGGTTTAATCCGTGCCTAGACATGACCGTGAGACGGGATTAGGTAGAGCTGTAGCTTTTGAGTGTGAGTTCCATAGAGTGATTGAGATGCTTGGCAATATGATATTAGAACACAAAGTGTGGGCTTAAAAGTTGGTGGTTGTGTTTAGTCGGATATAAATACCGATTGTTGTTTTTTAACGCATGAGTATGTTTGAATAATTGAATAATTAAATAATTGAGATTGTTAAGCTATGTCCAGTTATGATTCCATTGTAGACTTTTTTGAGATGTGTGGGATGTTTGATGTAGTGCAAAGCATACATCTTATTTCCTATTGTTTTCGTGTGTTTTTAGATAGTTTTGTATTAATTTTGAGTCATTTTTTGTTCGTATTGAGTCTTTGTTGTATTTGCAGGTGTTCGTGTGGAATATAAAGCTAAATCATGAAGACACCGAGCAAGAGAAGAAAGCCCAAGAGAAAAATGCAAAAAGTTGGAATTTTACTCCTTCGCGGCACGCAAAGGGAGAGCTTCAAATCCTCGTGATATGCGAGGAGTTCCAGAAAGTGGCCCGACTATTTTGTTCCTCGCGGTACGCGAGGAACCCAGGAAAATCCTTCGCGGTACGCGAGGGCCATAAAATTCCGCAAAAAACCCTAATCGATCAATTAAAAGAATTTGAAGGCTATTGTGAGAAGAGTTTGATCTTTGGCCATCAGAAGAGTTCTAAGGGGCGATTTTTGGAGTTTGAGGAGCAATCGAAGTGCAAGATTAGAGCTTTCGGATCCGAGTTCATTAGTATAAGCGTATTCGATTTCTAAAGTTTTGATTTTCATATTTGATTTGTTGGATTGAACCATGTTTATGATTATTTACTTCTGTATGGATGTTTTAAGTATGATATTAGGCTAAACAATTGATACTGTCTGGGTCTTTGATGAATACGTGTTAAAGTCTTGATTTTTATCGGTTTTTGGATTCGAATGTTGGATTAATGAATGTGTAAAGATCTAGGATTGATTATTAATGTGAATGTGCCTGTTTAGATCTGAGTTGTAATTGATTATAAGTTCCTTATGTTATTTGTGGATTTCTTCTAGTTTAAATAGCGTATCTAGATCATACACAATGTGTTTGTGGTTGATTGTATGGTTTGCTAGACGTAGTAGCCATAGGAGCTGTAGTTGAGAGTTCAATAGACCTAAATGTTAATCTTATCTCGATACCCAAAATGTGAGATGTAAGCGGTTAGTCTTCGTATTAGGAGTTCAAGTGTTAACTGTCTGATACTATCTGAGAGGAAGTTGCCTTAGGTTTCTAGTAACTGTTGCTAGTCCGAGTCATAGTGTGTTGATCTGAGATTACCCCATTCATCTATAATGTTTTGTGGACATTGAGACCGAGAGGTGATTTGTCTTTTGGGCACATTATCATTGTTGGAGAGACTGAAAGGTAATCCGACCATCTGGTGAGTTTATTGCATCTTTAGGTTTCTTAGTTGGTGACACACTGAGATTGATTAGGGATCCACTAGGTTGTCTAGAGTTGTTATCCTTAGATACCAAGATCCATCATAGTTTCCATAACCGGTAGAAGTCTATGCTTTGCAAGTAGGATTCCGACCTAGATGGTATTCTTCCCATTCCTGATATTCTTGAGTCCCTGTTTGATAGTTAGAGTCGATCTTTAGTATTCTGCATTATTAGTTGTAGGTCCTGTCGATAGGGTCAAATGGACTGATTTGGTGAAGAACAAGATGAAATAAAGATACACAGATTTAATAATAAACTCCCCTTGATTGATTTGAAAATGATGAATACAATAAAACCCCAAATCTTTCTTGCATGTGTGCTCTACCTAAAACCCTAATCATCCTTTACTATTTATAGCCTAATGACATTTTAGGCTAATTACAATCAAGTCCCTAAAATTAACACAAATAATAAATATATTTTGCCTAAACAAAATATATTTATATAACCGGAACACCTTTGATGATCATGACTTGAGCTCCATACATCAATCCATCATCCAAACTTCTCGTGTTGACTTTGACTCGTTGACATTGACTTTGACCATGTTGACTTTGACTTTGACATTTTGACTTGATAACATTAGACTACCAATATAGACCCAACAATCTCCCCATTAGGTTAATGTTATCAGACTCTTGAATCAACTTCAGAACCGCCATTCCATGCATACTGTGATCTTCAATTTGGTGAGCTTCAGTCTCAATTTCAAGACCCAACAATCTCCCTCTAGACTGACTCTTTCCAAATTTGCTTTAATGATAAACTTGTTTCTGACAGACTCCCCCTTTTTGTATGCATCATATTGTCAAGCAGGAGCAAACTTTTCCAACTCTCTTTTCTTGAGTGATATAGAAGATGTAGGAGGAGGATTCCTAACTCGGTATCTTCTTCAATCTTGAGGAAGCAGGTGCTTTGGACTGGTATCTTGCTCTATTGATGATTGTCCATCATTGCAGCAAATAGATGAGGAAACCTGTTCACAATAACAAACACAACTCCGAATTTTCTTTAGACAATTTCAACTTACAGACAAAACCGGATTCATCGATAGTGTGCAATCAAGTGAGTATTTTAAACGTTTTGAGACACAGTCAATATGATATGGAAGACCTAAAAATAACCAGAAATAAAACTAATGGACACAAGTTAAAATATTTTTGCCCTTTTTTTGTTTTGTTTTTTAAGAACTTGCAACCTCAGAGATGTAGAAATGACCTAATAGGAGATCATACTGATTCAACCTATCTGGGCACACTTCAACTTTCATCCGGATAGCCATTAGTCAAGAACGATTGTCGGTATGTTTATCCTCTTAAATCCATGCACCATTCTTATAACATACATTCGATGATTTTTTATCATGTTTTGGTAAGATTTAGATGAAATCAGTATTTCCCACACTTGTTAGGTATAACCTACCCATCCTCATGGTCTTTTAAGTATAATGATGAGAGCTTCACAAGATTATCAGGAATCCTAAGATATAACTATATGATCATTAATTAGCACGAGTCCGTGAACTATTCAGGGAATCTTTAAAATGATTTTGGTTCAGGTACATAGCACGACAGACTTACATGCCCTGATTTTTTAAATAAGCTGGACTTACTTGCACGTCGGACTTACACGCCGTGTTTTTGTGAAGAAAATCCCTTCACCCGTCACAAGAACCCAAAAAGAAAATTATTTACTTATATAGTATGTACACACTAACATTGTGTATCTTTTGATTTATTTCCTATTGCACGACATTAACATTGCGTGTCTTTTCGCTCAAGAGTTTCTGCCAAACGAAGGGATTCGCTAACCTGGCAGGCGATCAGATGAGTTTCTGCCTGGCAGATCGATTCAGTACTAAGATGCACAACATTGGTGTCTTTTGCAATTGCACGTCATTGCGTGTCTTTTATTTACCTGATGCACATCATTGCGTGTCTTTTTGAGCTTTTGTTTTTCTTTTGTATGTGTATATATATAATAACTCGCAACCCTTTTGTGAGGTGACTATAGTTATGTGCAATCCTGAACAAGATGGGTATCCACTTTTTCATTCGATCGTTATGTTTATCATCAAGATGCAATTTACTTGTCTGAAGTTTTGAATCTACCGACACATCCTTGCTTGAAGCCGTAAAATCCTTTAGATCCTATCCACATGAAGACACAATCAAATCAGTTCCTATCATTTCTTGTATCAAATCATAACCATTTTGCAATAAGCACCAAACATCATTCAATTAGTACGACTATGTACAAACCTACAAAACAAAATTTTACAGAAAATGAAGTCTTCCACATCAGTTTAACAAAGAGTGTGAAATACGTCAGCAAGAAAGATGAGTGAGTCATGGAAGTGTTGATTGTGCAACCAGATTAAATACCATACCCAAACTCATGAGTTTTACTTCTCAATCTTGTACTTGGAACAACCACTATCAATAACCGGTGTTACTAACAGTCCTCCTAGGTTGTTCCTACACTCATCAGCAAATCAGTTAGATAGTAGAACCCAAGCCATCGTAGTCTTGGGGTGTCCCTTAGCATCAAAATAAGTAACCTCATGATATACCATATCTTTGGCATTATTAAGTTTTTTTTCAACTTTTGATTTGATTCTCCAAGCCTGTGTTGGTTCAAAATTTTTGGTTTTGAAAGATTTAAAATTTGAAACAATTTTCTGCTTTAGTTCAGAGGCAAGAGATTTTGGTATATAAGTCTACTTAAATTTTGAAGATCTTGGAGATTTAGAAACATGAGCATGAGAATACCTGGGAGAATCTTTCTTTGTCTTGGTCTTTGAATTATGCGAAACCGGCTTCACATATGGAGATCTGGATGAGTAGTTCTTCTTCTGATCATTCAAAAAGTTGTTCCTTGCAGACTTTGATCCAGAAAAAATCAATTCTTGTTGCCTTTACTGTCTGAACCATGCCCTTTTGAACTGGTCTCGTCAACTTGCTTGCAATGTTTGACCACATGCCCCTCTTCACCACATTTGAAACAAGCTTTGAATGGTTTCTTGAACTTTGTAGCTTTTGTTGTTTCTTCAACCCTTTTGTTCTTCAGTCTTTCAACAACTTTATCCCTATTCCAGGGACTTGGCAGTTTCTCGGTTGTATGAATGTGGATGGCATCTACTTTCTAAATCTTTGGTTTATCAGAACTATCATCATCTTGTAAGATTACCCCTTGTTGGTCAAGAATGTTGTTGACTTTGTCATTTGACAGATTAGCAGGATATAGCACAGAATGAGAAGCGATATCACTTGAACCTTCCTTCATGAACTTGATAGGAATAAAATCTTTTGCATCATGTACTATTTGATCAAAATAGTTATTTGAGACATGAGAAGTAGGCCTGCAGTCAGCAGTTTGAGAAATGTCACTATTAATCAAATCCTTGTTACTAAAACCAAGACCAGCAGTAATATTATCAACCTCACGAACATTATCAGCCTTCACAGTCTTGCTTACATCTGCACTAGAGTCACCAGTCTCCACAATACTCTTACAAGGATTGATCAGATCATTCAAAGGATGAGGTGACGGAATAGGGTTGTAATGACCCTCTGTAGGAGGATGAAACAATTTTCTCTCAAAATCATTTGAATCCAAGTACCCAACCCCTTTCTTCACAAATCCGGGCTTTTGTTGACAATCAAGCATGGTATCATGAACCTTTTTACTTAAATTCCATTTGTCAATGATGATTTGTAACTTGACGATTTCACTTCTTGAAGAGGCTAATTTTTCAGTTAAATCAGTGATTAAAAACTCTTTTCTATATACAAATTCTTTTAGGGTTTGGATTTCTTGTTGAGCTTTATTCGAACTGATTTTGAGAGCCACCTCACTTTTCTTGATTTGATTAAGGAGACTAAGAGCATCGTCCTTCTCACGAATTATAAGTTTGTTCAAGGTACGATAATGAACAATCATATCGACACAATCAGGAGAGCATAAATGAGATTTTACCTTTGGCGGCATCAGCTTCGCAACAGTCTTTCTGCAAATGTAACCATGGTTTGAGCTTCCATCTCCTTCAGTTTGAGTTCCATCACAAGCACTGGCTGGAGAATTAACTCGATCCACTGAGTTGGAATTAGAGCAATCATTCTTCACATCATAAGCATTGTTCTTAGCAATACACTTGGATGTCTCAATCTTAATATTAGCATTCTGCTTCATGCTTCCCTCACAATCAATTACTTGACTTTCAGTTCCTTGAATAGCAAACTGCTTCAGGTAAGCGGCCGGTCCGATTGAGTCGGTGTTGATGATGATCTTTTTAAGAACCTCCTTCTTTTCTTCTTCAACGGAGTTGGCTTCCATACCATGCACAGTGAATTGTGTTGACGAGGTATTTGATGAGCTTTGTTGTTGATTAATGGATGGTATGGAAACCATTGCAGGAATAACTCCTGAGAAACTTCCAGGATTGCTTAGTGCGGTAGGAACAATGAATGTTGCATTTGTTGGTGCCATACTCTTGCTATACCCAATCTGGTTAATCTGTCGCTTCTCGATATCCATTTCAAAAGATCTGACAATTTGAGCTGAACAAATTCAAGCAAACCCGGTTCAGATCACTTTAAAAATAAAATCCGAATTACTCTGAATACCCGAAAGACAAACTCGAACAACTAAAAATGATTTATGGATAAGCCGCGCATCAACCCGAACTACTTCCGAGCAACTTTAATCACTAAAAATTGACCCCGAATCAATTAAAAATTTCTTTCGTATCAATCCGAGATCACGCCAAACCAATTGGAACGAAACCGAAACGATCTTGAACCTTCTCGAACAAATAGAAATTATGTTTGTCTTTAGAAATCCAATTCTTATCAGCTGAAAACGAATCTGAACCACCAAAATGATATCCGAAATATCCGGAAAAAAAATCCCGTAATAATTTGACAACAATCTGAGTCCATCTGAACAACCCCAAACGAACTTCGTTTCACTCCAAATATAAATCAAAAACAAATAACTCTGGCCCAAATGATTATTCTTGTTTAATAAAATTGGCCTAAGAATAGAATTTGTCCACGTTCAAATAATAATCACAAGTCTTGCATTTCTCTTCTTTTGTTCCCTAAAGTCCATAACTCATTTTAAATCTTGTAAGAAACGTGGAAGCTCACCCAGCAACAATTGCAATTGTAGGTCCAGTATACCAAAGTTCAGCGGCCCAATTGAATTTCTCTCTGATATTTGAGTGAGCCTAATTCAATTCAAAATTTTCAATTTGCTGACCCAAAATAAATTCTTGGACTCCAAATGAATTTAATTCGGAAAAATAATTGTGTGGACTTCAAGAGCATATTAAATGGACGTGAATTGAAATTATAAAAAGTTTACTTTGAATGCTTTTAAAACTATATTGGACTTGTCCCACTTATAAAGATCAGTACACTCTGCCTGGAATCAATACAATTATACAAAAGATTGGGAGAGCAAAAATCTACTCCAAATTTGATCTAAAGAGTGGATTCCATCAAGTAGTCATGGAAGAAGAAAGTATCCCTTGGACAGCGTTTAGAATTCTTCGTTCTTTATATTTCATATCCTTATCCTTATAATTACACTAAAAAACACTACTTTTTGTATCTTTTATCTCTACTTTTCTCTCTCCTTATCTTTATCCTTATAATTATACTAAAAACCACTACTTTTATCCTTATATTTACAAAAACCTTATATCTTTTCACTCTCCTTCACTCACAACTACTTTAAACCACTCCATAAAATATACAAAACCCACTCACATAATTTTAAAGAACGGGCTGTGAATGCTCTTACGCAACCCAACCACTGAATACCTTATCCTTTCTTTTTCCTGTATTTTCCTTTTTCTAAATCATAGAAGATTACACTAAAACGCTCTTCTTCTTCCTTTTTGTAACTCTCTTAAAAACAATTTGTTTCTTCGATGGGGAAGGGTTCGACGAGGATGTGGCAGAGATATGGTGATGGAGGGAGGCAGATCTGGGGGTGTTGCAGTCGCCCGACGTGGTGGTGAACGGTGGAGTGGCTAGGGTAATGGTTAGACGACAGTGGTGTCGGATTACTGACGGTGGCGAAGATAGTGGTTTCTAGAGAAAGGGTTTCTTACTCAACTCTCTCTCTCTCTAAAAGCTCAAAAGTCGGCTGAAAAGAAGTGTCGCCAGTTGAGTATGCCGGAGAGTCGGCCGGAACAGTCGACCGGACAGTCCACCGGAGACTTAAGAGTCGACCGGAGGGTGAACTTGCGTTCAAGAGTCGCCCGAAACAGTGAGAGTCGCCCTGATGAACTTTTGTTCAATCTAATAGTCGCCGGAGAGTCGCCAGATGAAGATATGAAGCTGGCCAAGAACACCAAGAAAAACACACACTGTGTGTGAGAGAAACACCTCAAAAATCAATTTTTCTTTCAAAATTCTTGGGAAAATCAGTTGTAGAAGTAATATTTCTTGTCAAAAGCTTGAAATCTATAAGAAAACAACTTGAATCAATGAAATTTATGCTCAGATTTGCCTTCTCTCACTAGAAAACCTACTAAAAGTATTTTCTCTCTCAAAAACTTGCTTCTCTCTCTAGAATTTCTTCAAGTCTTCAACCAAATCATATCCAAATCATGAGCACCATGACTCTGATACCAAATTGTAGGTCCTGTCGATAGGGTCAAATGGACTAATTTGGTGAAGAACAAGATGAAATAAAGATACACAAATTTAACAATAAATTCCCCTTAATTGATTTGCAAATGATGAATACAATAAAACCCCAAATCTTTCCTACATGTGTGCTCTACCTAAAACCCTAATCATCCTTTACTATTTATAGCCTAATGACATTTTAGGCTAATTACAATCAAGTCCCTAAAATTAACACAAATAATAAATATATTTTGCCTAAACAAAATATATTTATATAACCGGAACACCTTTGATGATTATGACTTGAGCTCCATACATCAATCCATCATCCAAACTTCTCGTGTTGACTTTGACTCGTTGACGTTGACTTTGACCATGTTGACTTTGACTTTGACATTTTGACTTGATAACATTAGACTACCAATATAGACCCAACAATCTCCCCCTTAGGTTAATGTTATCAGACTCTTGAATCAACTTCAGAACCGCCATTCCATGCATACTGTGATCTTCAATTTGGTGAGTTTCAGTCTCAATTTCAAGACCCAACAATCTCCCCCTAGACTGACTCTTTCCAAATTTGCTTTAATGATAAACTTGTTTCTGACAGACTCCCCCTTTTTGTATGCATCATATTGTCAAGCAGGAGCAAACTTTTCCAACTCTCTTTTCTTGAGTGATATAGAAGATGTAGGAGGAGGATTCCTAACTCGGTATCTTCTTCAATCTTGAGGAAGCAGGTGCTTTGGACTGGTATCTTGCTCTATTGATGATTGTCCATCATTGCAGCAAATAGATGAGGAAACCTGTTCACAATAACAAACACAACTCCGAATTTTCTTTAGACAATTTCAACTTACAGACAAAACCGGATTCATCGATAGTGTGCAATCAAGTGAGTATTTTAAACGTTTTGAGACACAGTCAATATGATATGGAAGACCTAAAAATAACCAGAAATAAAACTAATGAACACAAGTTAAAATATTTTTGCCCTTTTTTTGTTTTGTTTTTTTAAGAACTTGCAACCTCAGAGATGTAGAAATGACCTAATAGGAGATCATACTGATTCAACCTACCTGGGCACACTTCAACTTTCATCCGGATAGCCATTAGTCAAGAACGATTGTCGGTATGTTTATCCTCTTAAATCCATGCACCATTCTTATAACATACATTCGATGATTTTTTTATCATGTTTTGGTAAGATTTAGATGAAATCAGTATTTCCCACACTTGTTAGGTATAACCTACCCATCCTCATGGTCTTTTAAGTATAATGATGAGAGCTTCACAAGATTATCAGGAATCCTAAGATATAACTATATGATCATTAATTAGCACGAGTCCGTGAACTATTCAGGGAATCTTTAAAATGATTTTGGTTCAGGTACATAGCACGACAGACTTACATGCCCTGATTTTTTAAATAAGCTGGACTTACTTGCACGTCGGACTTACACGCCGTGTTTTTGTGAAGAAAATCCCTTCACCCGTCACAAGAACCCAAAAAGAAAATTATTTACTTATATAGTATGTACACACTAACATTGTGTATCTTTTGATTTATTTCCTATTGCACGACATTAACATTGCGTGTCTTTTCGCTCAAGAGTTTCTGCCTGGCAGATCGATTCAGTACTAAGATGCACAACATTGGTGTCTTTTGCAATTGCACGTCATTGCGTGTCTTTTATTTACCTGATGCACATCATTGCGTGTCTTTTTGAGCTTTTGTTTTTCTTTTGTATGTGTATATATATAATAACTCGCAACCCTTTTGTGAGGTGACTATAGTTATGTGCAATCCTAAACAAGATGGGTATCCACTTTTTCATTCGATCGTTATGTTTATCATCAAGATGCAATTTACTTGTCTGAAGTTTTGAATCTACCGACACATCCTTGCTTGAAGCCGTAAAATCCTTTAGATCCTATCCACATGAAGACACAATCAAATCAGTTCCTATCATTCTTCCCATTCCTGATATTCTTGAGTCCCTGTTTGATAGTTAGAGTCGATCTTTAGTATTCTGCATTATTAGTTGTAGGTCCTGTCGATAGGGTCAAATGGACTGATTTGGTGAAGAACAAGATGAAATAAAGATACACAGATTTAACAATAAACTCCCCTTGATTGATTTGAAAATGATGAATACAATAAAACCCCAAATCTTTCTTGCATGTGTGCTCTACCTAAAACCCTAATCATCCTTTACTATTTATAGCCTAATGACATTTTAGGCTAATTACAATCAAGTCCCTAAAATTAACACAAATAATAAATATATTTTGCCTAAACAAAATATATTTATATAACCAGAACACCTTTGATGATCATGACTTGAGCTCCATACATCAATCCGTCATCCGAACTTCTTGTGTTGACTTTGACTCGTTGACTTTGACCATGTTGACTTTGACTTAGACATTTTTACTTGATAACATTAGACTACCAATTTAGACCTAACAATCTCCCCCTTAGGTTAATATTATCAGCCTCTTGAATCAACTTTAGAACCGTCATTCCATGCATACTGTGATCTTCATTTTGGTAAGCTTTAGTCTAAATTTCAAGATTCAATAATCTCCCTCTATAGACTGATGCTTTCCAGATTTGCTTTACTGATAAACTTGTATACGCTTCCCATCGCTTCCGCCGATACTTTCAAGGGCATTATGTAGATGTCTTGACAAACTTCCCCTTGCAATAAATCCTCCGCTGACCTGAGCTGTCAGGGTGAATGACCCGATGGGCAATTGAATTAGGAGTTTTTAACATCACTTACAGGCCATGATCAGCGATCAGAGGTTAAGTCATTGTTGACTTTATGACCGAAGTTCCGGCAGGAACAGAAAAGGAAGAAGACACGCGGGGCACCCTAGAAACACGCCTCGCTGAAACAAAGTCCTTTTGGGAGTTATTCACAGACGGCGCGGCCTGCGTGGAAGGATCGGATGTGGGTTTGCTTCTGATTAGCCCCGAAGGAATCGAATACATGCGCTCCCTGAAATTGCTCTTCCAAACCTCGAACAATGAAACTGAGTATGAAGGGCTCCTCCCCGACCTCCGTTTGGCAATAGACAAGGATGCTAGGCATGTTCGCGCGCATGTGGATTCCCTACTAGTGGCTAACAAGATTAACAAGATCTACGAGGCCAAAGGCCCAATCATGGTAAAAATACTTGGCTCTTTGCAAAAACTTGCTCAAAAACTTCAATTCCTGGGAAATAATTCACATACCGCGAAGCCATAACAAGAAGGCGGATACCCTAAGTAAATTAGCTTCCAGTTTCAGTGACCCCATGAAGTCAATCCACATGGAAACTCTGGAAAGTCCGTCAACAGCGGTAGCAGAAGTAAATGTCACATAGCAATAAACAGAATCTTAGATGCTACCGATCCGCGACTATTTGGAAAGGGGCATTCTACCTCCAGAGCGGGCAAAGGCTCATAAGCTACAAGCCAAAGCCGCCCATTATCAACTCCAGGATGGAGTACTTTACCGATGATCATTCCTGAGCCCATTATTACGATGCGTAGACAATTTAGAAGCCAATTATCTCTCCAGAGAGATCCACTTCGGCATTTGTGGCATCCACGCAGGCCGCGCACGGTCGTAGCCAAACTACTGAATGCAGGTTATTACTGGCTAGGAATGCATCTAGATGCCACAGTTGAGCTCAGAAAATGCCAGAGCTGCCAAAGACATGCTCCAATGATACTTAGACCAAAAAATAACCTCATCCCAATATCGGCAACGTGACCTTTCTAAAAGTAGGGGGTAGATTTGGTGGGCCCATTTCTGGACGCTCCGGGGCATGTAAGATTCGGGTTGTAGCCGTTGATTACTTCACCAAGTGGGTCGTGGTGAAGCCCCTCACCACTATCACGGGGGTCAACAACAAAAAATTCATCTAGGAACACATCATTTGTCATTTTGGTCTCCCACTATACGTCGTCAACGACAATGGAAAGCAATTTATAGATAGAACCATCAAAGAATGGTGCGCCGAGCTGAAAATCTTTCAAGTGTTCACTTCTGTCGCGCACCCACAGGGGAATGGCCAAGTGGAACGCGCTAACAGAAGCATTGTAGAAGGCATAAAAACGCGCTTGGACGAGGAAGGCACGCCATGGTTAGAAGAATTTCCACATGTCCTATAGGCACATCGTACCATGCCGAAGAGTAGCCACGGAGAAACTCCGTTTAGCCTAACATACGGAACAGAAGCTATGATACACGCCGAAATTGGTGTACCCACCACGTGAAAGCTGAATGCTCAGAACGACGATAACGAAACAGAGTTGAGCCTCAATTTAGACGTCCTGGAAATAAGTCGTGAAACGGAAGCCATTAACGAAGCCAGATACAAGCGCAAGTTGGAAAAAACGTACAACAAAAGAATGGTGGAATACACCTTCAAAGAAGGGGAGTATGTACTGAGAAGCAACCAGGCAAGCCGCGTAGAGAACATAGAGAAACTGGGTCTAACCTGGGAAGGCCCATACACAATCCGCGAGGCGTTGGGAAAGGGTCCTTATACCCTTAATCAATTGGATGGAAAAGAAACACCAAGGACTTGGAATGCATCCCAGCTGCGAAAATGCTACATGTAATCAGGAAGCCTTACCGTATGATGCTTTTGTAAGAATGGCCTTTCTTTTTAAATGAAAATGTTGGATTTACAAGTTATCGCGTGTTCATTATGATATTCTTATATATTTACAAGTCCTCATAAAACTGAAAGCCTTTGTCCCTAATGACAAAGTCCACAACATTGTACACGCCGCCTGAAAAACAGGCGCGCGCATAAAGCTTAAAGCCTTTGTCCCTAACGACAAAGTCCACAGCATTGTACACGCCGCCTAAAAAACAGACGCGCGCATAAAGCTTAAAGCCTTTGTCCTTAACGACAAAGTCCACAACATTGTACACGCCGCCTGAAAAACATGCGCGGGCATAAAGCTTAAAGCCTTTGTCCCTAACGACAAAGTCCACAACATTGTACACGCCATCCGAAAAACAAGTGCGCGCATAAAGCTTAAAGCCTTTGTCCCTAACGACAAAGTCCACAACAATGTACATGCCACCTGAAAAACAGGCACGCACATAAAGCTTAAAGCCTTTGTCTCTAACGACATTTGCCATAAAAACACGACAAGAAACAAGATGAATATAAAGGAAAATCACAACCATAATTAAACCCTTTTGCAAAAGGGGACGTATCCCAGGGAAACAAGTTTAAAGGGCGCGTAGGCCACAAAAATTTAGTTTAAACATTAAAAACAAATTACAAAGGCTCGAAGGCCACACATTACACAACACGCAGGTCGGACCTCAAACAGCACCATCACATTCATGACCACCATCACTGCCGTAATCCACAGCTTCCTCCTCGCCTCCATGAAAAGAAGGGCCCACCTCATCTTCATCCGCAGCAAACATCGCGCGTAAGGCGGACCAATCATCGTGGTCAGTACAAGAAGTGATTTCCTTAAGAACGGAGAAAGACATGCTGTCAAATTCGGTAGTCTTCTCTTCTTACCCATGCCTGCAGTTAACATCAAAGAGCTCGAAGGTGCTTTTGGACAACCCATCCTCCGCAAAGCGATAGCCCTCGTCAAACCCTTGTTGATGCCCCAGAAACTTATTCGCGGTGAGGAGCTGGGCAAAAACCTCTTGAAACTCAAGACAACCTTTAACCATCTCCATGGTTTGAAGGAGGCACTCAGAGATCAACCAACGCCGATCCGCACGGAGCTCGCGAACATCTCCCTCTAAAACCAATCAGTGGGCAGCCTCATTATCCCGAGCGTCAGTTGCTTCCTTGAGTTGGGCACGAAGGAGGGAGATCTCAGCATCCTTAGTCAGAATTTCGGTGTCATTTAAAGCCAACCAAACAATAAGCTCTCGGTGACTGACTTCCAAGGTACGAACCCGCGACATGGCCTAGCGCCCAGACTCTGTAGCTTTAGCAAGTTTTTGATTTGATTGTTCACAAGCTACCTTCCAGTCTGTGGTGGCCTTCAAATGTTGCTCTTTTGCACTGGCCACCTCAGCGCGGGATGCCGATAACTCCCATTCCAATTTCTTAACACGTTCAGAGCTCTTACGACCCTCTTCCACCTCACGTTTAAGGGCCTCATAACCCACTTGCTAAGCATGGAGGAATTCCCACTCCCGCAACAACTCCGATACAGATGCCATCGTTCCAACAACATCCCTAGCCACCTGGTCCTTCAATTGGCAGCGCAGGCGACTTCTTTTAAATATACGCTCTGCAGGAGGTAGAGCCAACCAAATGAAATTATGACAAGTGAAAGGATCCTTTAAGCGAGTCCTTTGAGTAATCCGCCAACTGGGCACATGAACTTGGTCCGCCTACAGGACATCGACCCTAGGGGTCTTGATAACCTGAGTGTCCCATGGAACAGACTGTGACGAGGCGGGGGTATCCTCAATATTGATCGTTTGTTGTTCGGGAATAACGGGATTGGTCGGCATAGAATCCCCATACTTCACAACACCCGGTCGACCAGACTCAGGCATAACAACCTCAACCGATGAGTTCTGTGCCGAAACGCTAATCTTGCATACATAGGTGGGAGACAGCGCGGATGGAGTATCACCTGGTTGCCCACCCTACGGTATTATTGGGGGTCTTTGCGCCAGACTTGCTGGAAGAAGAAAACAATACCGGTCAAGAAGTAAAATAACCGAGGGAAGGAAAGAAAAGACATAACAACCAAAAGCAGACATACCAAGGGCAGCCTCCTCAGCAAGTCTGAGGGAGTCAGACAATTTTTGCTTCTTCACGTGCGGGGGAGTTATAGGATTCTTCATGAGAGAAGAGGACTTCTGTTTGACAATTAGCTTCTTTAACTTACCACAGGTACCAACACTGCCACCAACCTCTTTAGACCCACCAGCAATAGGGTTCTCAACACTCTCTCTTCTAACTTCAGGACCTGTGCGACGCGTACGACTTAATAAAGGTCCTTCATCTGAAGAACCTAAAGACTCATCACTAGACAACATCACACATGCTACCCTAGCACAACTAACAGAATTAAACGGCCTAGGATTAAGAATAGAAGCCACACCTGAAGCTTCTTGATGGGGAGAATCACTTTCAAGAGCGCGCGGGTATAAGAAATTGTCCGCCCACTTTTCCAGTATAATGGGTTCCCCGGGCCCCACTTTAGCCAGGCCATTTTACCTTGGGGATCATCAAAGAGAATACCATAAACACTGTCCACAGCTGTAAAAGGTGAAAGTAAGAAACAACCAATGCATAAAAAGAATAGTAACCAACATCATACCTTGGCCACCAATGGCATAATATGGAATTTTATCCAAGCGCTTCCGGATCCGGCTCATACCCGTAGCCACAAGGACGCTCTCGCGAAGAGATTTGATTTCCACGGGATTCGCCGTCAGCACCTTACACCAGTCCTTACCCTCAAAATCCTCAACATCCGAGTCCACGATAAATCAGAGGTAGAACGAACGTTCATGGTCAATGGAACTACATCCTTCTTGATGAAAAAGAACCGTTCACGCCACTCATGGAAACTGGAGGGAGCTTTAGTAATATGACTTTTCACTTTCCCGCCACGGCCAATGAACGAGAACCAACTATCGCGAAGCACCATCTTGTAGAAAACATTGAACCTACCACAGGTTGGTACAATGCCTTGACTCCTGCAGCTGAACTTGAAATGGGTGGCGCAGCATAGACCCATAGGGTGCATCTGAGAAATGTGCACCTGGTAGAAGTTCAGCAGGCTCCTAATAAATTTCGTAATAGGGAGACGGAAGTTACAATGCAGAAAGAAGGCTGCATATAGGGCTATTTTGCCGTCCGGAACGTCAGTGGCAGACATCCCAGGATCAGGGAACTCCGGCTCCCATTCCCTGTCAATGCAATACACTTCGCAGAGTTTGTCGAAGTCCTCCCGGTTCCATTTTATGTGAATAGTTTCAATAAAGGAAGCATCAGAAGATCCCTTACCCCTTTTACCTTTACCCCAGGAAGTAGTCGACGCCATTAATCCTGAACACGGACGGAGTAAACAGAACACCAGAGGAAAGGAAGACGGGAAAGATGAAGGAGAAAGGAAAGAGAGAGAAAAGGAAGAAAAGGAAGGTGAAGAATGAATGAGAAACCCTAACCCCCTTTATATAGGCTTCACATTTGATGCGAGGCAGGGAAGTACAAAAAGAAGTGCACCACGTGGGGCCAAACTCAACCACAGAGCGACACGTCACACGGAGAATTGCGAATGACAAGCCGAGAGTACACTATCGGGTCCCACACACCTGCGAACAGATAAGTCATGATGACACCGACACATCAGCGTCATCCGATAAAGTCAAACGTCCTGTCAAACACCAAAAAACCACCTAGGGGGGCGCTGAAAATTCAAATTCATAAAATAATTAGTCGAAAGCCACGCGCAATGCTCACACACGCGTAACTTCGGACTGGGGGGACTTGAAGACGTAAGGTCCCCCGCGGAACCTTACTTGCCATGGAAGGAAGCCAACCCGTACCTCGTCTCATAAAAGACAAGGACATCTGAGCATACGGAAGTAGGGCCCACAGCACCGCCAGAAAGTGTCGCACGAAGGGGAATATCCCCATACACCTAAGTGGTCCCACCATATCAGACAAAACTGCCATTAACCGTTGCCACTTAGGGGACTACAGGGATATTTTGGATAGCGACATCCCACCAATAGCATTCGCGCCACATCACCACCATGATAGCGACATCATAGTACCTCTCCCGGCTATAAATAGGAGCATGGCCTCTCAGGTATGATCCACTGACGATAACCTACACCTTGATATCTCTGAGATACTTATTCTCACGCCGGAGGGCTGATACATGGATTATCCCCTCCCTGTAACGCCTTAATGCGTTGTTCATTGTGCAGGATACCACCCGAATCAAGTGAAGGTCACCCTCATTAGCTACTCGTTGGAGTCTCTATAGTCTATTCACCGGATAAGAGTGTATCTGCCGGCGTTTGGATTTACATTTACATACATCTAAACCAATATATGATAATACATTTTATAATATTTAAAATATAATACATCGAAATTACAAAATTGTTAGAAAGTATTTGATATTCAACCTGGTTTTTTTTGAGATTGGGTCTAAGGTAATAAAAATCCCAACAAGCACAAGTTTATAAACGGGGATTACCCACCGGGAAACTCACTGACCTTGATGATTAAGAGTAATCAAGCTAGGTTCACCATGATATTGAATTCAGAGGTAATGCTTGTTTGCAATAACAATTAATGAACAAGATTCACCACCAAGCAGCGGTAAGGATATTTTTTGCTGTTGAAGTGAAATTTGGAAATGCCTTTCGTGAACTTGAAAATCATCAACAATAACCATAACAAGTTAGAACGCCATAATGGCTTGTGAATTTCTTTTTGAAGATCAGAGACCAGTCTCAACTGTTGCATATGAAAATTATATATTGTATTTTATGAAAGAGGTCAATATGAATATCATGTTCTTGACATGTTGAATTTGGTGAGCTTGTGGCACCAAGGGTGTGTTACAACAACAAATTCTCTAATCTTTTTGAATATAAAATTGTTGATGTGTTGGATCATATATGCTATATAGGTTTGATCTTGGTATATTTTAGTTGAAAAAAATTAGATGTAAAAACTACACACTCAATTGTATGATCAATTCGATGGATTCCAGGAGCCTAGATGAAATCGAGGACTTGTCGACTTCATCTCCACCAATGCAGATTAACGGGTTTGTTCATAACTTAGATTTAAATGATCAAACCCACCACATAAACAGATCAAGCTCTCAGATTGATATCCCAGATGATCCCTCTCGTTCACTCCCCATCTTCCTCAAGGTGTTTGATGAATTTAAATAACACAAACATGTGTAATTTGGTTGCATCAAGTTTCTTGTTTTAAATGCAGTTTGAAGATATAGAGTTTAAGGTCAAAATGAGCAAAGCAACACCTGGGAATCCAGTGAAAGCGGTTATGTCAAAGGTGGCTGCAAAGGCGAGCAGTGAAGAAGACCACTATAAGCAGATTTTGAAGTGCATAACAGGAAGCATTGGCCCGGGTGAGATCCTTGCTTTAATGGGTCCTTCTGGTAGTGGAAAGACGACGCTGTTGAAAGTCATGGGGGGAGATTAAAAGACAACGTTAAGGGAACCGTCACATATAATGATGTTGCATACAGTCCAGCGCTTAAAAGAATGTAGCTTATTAAAGCTGGCCAAAATTTAACTTCATTAAAGCATATATAATCAAGCAAGCTATGTTTTATTCTATTAACTGGCCTTGTGTATAGGATTGGATTTGTAACACAAGATGATGTGCTCTACCCACAACTAACAGTTGAGGAAACTTTGATTTTTGCTGCATTTTTAAGACTTCCAGGCAGCATGAGTCGAACACAGAAATATCAAAGAGTTGAGGTCATTCTAAAGGAATTAGGTCTTGAAAGGTCGGTTTATAATCCTTGTGCCGAACCTAATGTTTTTTCTTACTAGTTGGTTGTTCTTATCATTTGAAAATGAAAAAGATGCCGAAAAACTCGAGTAGGAGGAGGATTCATTAGTGGGATGTCCGGGGGTGAACGAAAAAAACCAGCATTGGATATGAGATTCTGGTTGATCCTTCATTGTTGCTGCTTGATGAACCAACTTCGGGTCTTGATTCAACCTCAGCAAACAAGCTTATTCAGATTCTAAGAGAAAATGCTAAGGTATTATAAAATTACCACTTAGTTTAGTCATAATTTTCACTAGGATGTCCTTTTTAATTATCATAGGTAGTAATTACTGCAATTTGTGTAACACTCAGCCAGCTATTTATTTGATTATTACAATTGCAAACAACAAAAACACATCTAAACACCATCTTTGTAGTCTGTTTCTCTACAACTGATTACGTTTGATTTTTCAAAACGCATGTCCAAACACCCCATATAATTGGATCAAAAATGCTTTCAATGGTGTTTGATTCAGGCCGGGAGGACAATCATCACAACGATCCACCAACCATCAAGTAAAGTGTTTCATATGTTTGACAAGATCTTACTGATATCCGAAGGACATCCTATGTACTATGGAAAGGCAAGAGATTCAATGAGCTATTTTACGTCTCTGAGGTTCATCCCTGACATAGCCATGAATCCTGCAGACTTCTTGCTAGATTTAGCAACAGGTCAAGTAAATGACATTACTGCCCCTAATGATATTGTGACTCCTAAAGGCACTTGTGAATATGAAAGGGCTGTCATCAAGGTAGAAACCTCTTTTATCCTCTCATCTGTTTTTTTTTAATTATTGGCAAACTTAGATTCTTACTGCAATCAGAGACAAAAGGACATAAAACGAACCAACCTTGTATGTTTGTTCATCATTGAGTCGGTATGTATTTATAGCGGAGAGAACCATTGGGCTACATACTGGACTATATATAATTTAACACTTACCAAATGATTTCTGGTCTATTATGTGCAAGTAGTACCTTCAACACAGGTACAAGATCGAACTAGAAAGCAAAGAAAAAGAAGCAAATTATCAAATGGGAAAGGCCCCAAAACATCTTCGATTAGCAATTCAAGTGAAAAAAGATTGGACAATAAGTTGGTGGGATCAGTTCTTAATATTGTTCAAGAGAACTTCCAGAGAAAGGTGGAGAGATTATTTGGATATGCTAAGAATAATTCAGTCTCTTGGAGTTGCAGTCTTGTTAGGCCTTGTATGGTGGAAATCAAACTACGCTACCGAGGCTCACCTTAGAGATCAGGTCAAATTCTACTCATTCCTGATAAACGGGTCGATTAAGATTATCTTTTATCTCTAACCTCCCATATTGTTTATTCAAGAAAGTAGATTACTATTGAGATAATCTATTTTTAACCGATTACACGATTCATGTCACTTTCTTTAATGTAAACCATATTCTGTGGGTTAAGAAGGCACATTTCATTTTTGATATTGTTTAAATTAGTGTAACCACCCAGATCGGCTTGTTGTTCTACGTCTGTATCTTCTGGACATCTTCATCGATATTTGGGGCCGTATACGTATTCCCATTTGAGAAGTTTTTTCATGTAAAAGAAAGAAATGCCGATATGTATAGGCTGAGGACCTACTACGTGTGCAGCACGTTGTGTGACATGATTGCGCACGTTTCTTACCCAACCGTTTTCATGTCCATTTTATATTTCATGGTTGGATTCAAGAAAACCATACAATGTGTCACACCCCCAATTTCAACTAACGGAGTTTTACCGTTTGAGAAGTGACGAACCAGGATCTCAGACATTAGTTACTTTGAACGACTCTACATGGGACTCAAAATGAAAATATCACAATAATCAGAGTTTCAATGCGGAAGCGTAAAGAAAGTAAATGCGCAAAACACATGCGCCCAAAACAAAAGTCCAAAAGTCCAAAACGTCCAACCAAACCAAGTACAATACAAAATAATTCAAGCAAATATAAATAAGTCATAATCAAAATAGTTGAATCCCATGCATGCCCTAATGTGCACCTGTGTCTTATCTTAGCGACCTGAGAAAACATGTAAGAAAATATGTCAACACGAGATTGGTGAGTTCACAGGTTTCAATATATGTAAATAAGCGTTTAGCAGATTTATGTTCATTCAGTATGTATCTATAGGTAGTTAACCTATGTTCATGTTTAACTCAAGCGCTCGCAACCGAAGCTGACTGTTTGTTTATTGCCTTCTGCTAGGTCTATCAACACTGGCGGTGTGAGTAAGCTAACATTTCACCCGTTCGATCTCTAATCGAGTTAGTGCGACTAACGCGGGTGAGATTTGTCAAACTCAGTAGTACTACTAAATATTACCTCGCTAAGATCCATATTAACGGTCCGATATAAGTTGAGAACTTTCTGTGATAGCGTGTTACGCTTAGCTTTAACATTGATAACATATGAATTTGCAAAATCTCAAAATAGTTTAATCATGTTTTCTCCCCCAGATTAAAACAGTAAAAAGGGGCCGTGAAAACTCACATGCGTTGCGTTGGAGGTAGTATCACACAAAGGATAAGTTGGAACCACGTGTGTAAGTCTCAAACGACTTACGAATGCCCTAAAATTATAAACACATAAATTAGAGACAAAAATGGGAATTGTGACGACAACACGGGAGATTGAACGTCCTAAAGTAACGCTCTAATAATCAAGAGTAGACGAACGTGTCCGCGGGAATAGGAATTCTTTAATTAATAATTATGATATATACACGTTACACAACGAATGACAAAATATATATATGATAAATATATTCGAGCGTTTTGTCGTTTACAAAACCTAGGACAATAATATAATTTAATATATTATTTTTAGGTTCGTATGAATATTCTGAATATTCATTCGTGGAAAAATAATAAATATATTATTTTTAATGGAGGTAATAAACACGAGTAAATAAATATTTTAAAACGTTACACAAGTTATAAAATGATACGAAATAATATAACTTATATATTATTTTATAATATTAATTACTGGTTGAGAATAATATAAATATTATTTTACACGAGGTTATGGCTTGAAAACAGTATAATTATACTATTTTTAAAATGGAATTAATAATGAAAATAGGATATGAATCCAAACCCAAGCCTACGGGTTGTTTCCCGGGCTAAAACACATTTATATAATACTATAATAATATAGGGTTTGATTTTTAATAATTAAATATATTTAGAAAATTGTCTAAAAAGAAATGTGGGAGCCCGGACTCGAACCGGGTCTCTCCCACACACGCACACTGTCCTAACCAGTTCCGCCCGCTAGGGTATCGCGACTAAACCCGGAACAGATTGGTTTTAACATATGTGTTCTTGTGATTTTCCTCCCCTACACAAGCCGAACCAAAACCAGTCGATTTCCCATGAATTCGACCACGAATTGATTCAAATGCAAAGGGGTTTTGATAAACTGATAATCACGAACCTGTGTATGGGTTTAATTGCAAAAATGATAAGATTAAAGTCGTTAAATTACTGAAAGAAGGATCGAAACCCTAGTTTATAAAGTCAGAATCGATTTGAACAATTTAGATGATAGAACAAGTTTAAATCATAGGGCTTTTTACTAAATGAAACCTTGCGAATCTGCTGATGTGGTTTAATTGCATTAAATTTGTGTTTAAGACCGAAAACCCCAAATCGTTTCCAGAACGAACCCTAGTTACAGGATTATGATCAATTCGATGATGGAAGCCCGATATTTCATAGGGCTTTCACTCTACAGACGATTATGAGTTTAATGATGTGGTTTAATTTGATTTAAAAAAACAGTTTAGAGTTGAATTCGGCAATCTGGTTTCATAAGAACCCTAGATTACGGGTTACAATGATCCTGATAATAAAACATCGAATTGACAGAGGGCTTTCAAAGAAAATGGTATTGCGAATCTGACTGTATAGTTTAATTGTATTTTTATTGGGTCTAGACTAGGGTTCGATTTAACCGGTCAGTGATGAACCCTAGAATCGAGATTTTGATCGAATTGACAATGTAAGCCTTAATTGAGTTAGGGCTTTCATTTAAGAGATAAAAGAGAAGCTGATGATGTATCAAGTTACCTGAATTGATGTCGGGACGGTGGAGATCGACTAAAACAGGTCCGACGATGACTGGTTCGATTCCCGGTGGCTTTTGCTATGAATCCGATCAACTTGACGAGCAAAGAGGTTTCAGAGAGACTTGATTTAGGTGTGCAGTGTGTTGGTTTGCAAATTGGTATATGAACTCGACGAATTTGAGAAGAAATCGACGGTTACGACATAATTATCCATGATTATGTTTAATTCTCGCATAATGATGCTTTTAATTACTCAATGATGATTGTTTATGCTAATTAAATGTGTTAGCGGTTAAGATTTCAAAAGAGAATGGGTTAATCGAGTGAATTCGGATCATGCTCAAATGTGTTGACTTTCAAAAGTCAACCGAAATCAAGAATGGGTTAAATACACTACTAGTCCCTCTAGTTTCCTGTTCTTAACTTTGAATTTAGGCAGAAAAGGTCCTTGAGGTTTGAACTAGGTTAAGAACTTGTTAGTTTGACTTATCAAAAGTCAACATAAGTTTTGACCAATTACATTTCTAATCCTTGTAGTTTGAAGTTTAGATAAAGACATAATTAATCCTTGAAGTTTGATTTAGTTTAATTAGGCTAAACTTTAAGTGGATTTGGTTAACGGAGTTAACCTGGAAAAGTCCAAATTGTCACATCATCCCCTAGTTGAAAGAATTTTCGTCCCGAAAATTAAAATAAAAAAAATTTTCGGAGGTGTCACATCATCCCCTAGTTGAAAGAATTTTCGTCCCGAAAATTAAAATAGTACCTTAAGAATTTGACGCGGAGTGCTTGAACAGATTAGGATATTTGCGCATCATCTGATCCTCGCGCTCCAACGTGAATTCTGGTCCGCGTTTCGAGTTCCAACGAACTCTTACAATAGGGATTTTACTGTGCTTTAACGTTTTAACTTCCCTATCCATAATTTCCATTGGTTCTTCGATGAAACGTAACTGTTTATCAATGTGTAGTTCCTCAAGAGGAACCGCGAGTGATTCGTCTACTAGACATTTCTTCAAATTTGATATGTGAAAGACATCGTGTACACCACTAAGTCCTTCCGGCAGGTCTAGTTGATACGCTACTAGGCCAATTCTCTTTACTATCTTGAAAGGTCTAACATAACGAGGATTCAGTTTGCCTCGTTTTCCGAAACGAATGACACCTTTCCAAGGTGAGACTTTGAGTAAGACCATGTCATCTATTTGAAACTCTAAGGGTTTACGAAGCTTGTCGGCATAGCTCTTTTGATGATCACGAGCTGCTGCCATACGGTTTCTAATTTTAACGATGTTCTCAGAAGTTTCAAGAGTTAAGGACCTATAAGTTGACTATCCCCAACCTCGGCCCAACAAATAGGAGAACGACATTTCCGTCCATAAAGTGCTTCAAATGGAGCTGCCTTGATGCTAGTGTGATAACTGTTGTTGCAGGAGAACTCCACCAACGGTAGGTGAGACTCCAAAGTGTTACCGAAATCGATCACACAAGCTTGTAGCATGTCCTCTAGAGTTTGGATAGTACGTTCTGTTTGGCCATCCGTTTGAGGATGGTATGCTGTGCTCATATCTAGACGCGTGCCTAAAGCTTTATGTAACGACTGTCAGAAACGAGAAGTGAATCGTGCATCACGATCCGAAATGATAGAGATTGGCACCCCGTGCCGAGAGACTATTTCTTTCAGATAAGTACGAGTAAGCTTATCTATTTTGTCGGTTTCCTTGATTGCTAAAAAGTGAGCTGACTTTGTTAAACGGTCAACAATTACCCAAATGGTAGCACATCCGGTAGGAGTTCATGGTAATTTGGTGATGAAGTCCATAGATATTTGTTCCCATTTTCACATGGGAATTTCTGGTTGTTGGAGAAGACCGGATGGCTTTTGATATTCAACCTTGACCTTCGCGCAAGTCAGACACTTACTCACATAGGTGGCTATATCGGCCTTCATCTTCGGCCACCAATATAGCACCTTTAGATCATGGTACATCTTGTCGGAACCTGGATGAATAGAGTAACTAGATTTATGAGCCTCATCCATGACTAGTTCCCTTAGGTTTTCGAATACTGGAATCCATATTCGCTCGGCGAAGTAGCGAATACCGTCAGATTTGACTTCGAGTTGTGCTTCCATACCGCGTGTACCTTCCAGTGATAGGTTTTCCTCTTTCAAGGCTTCGAGTTGAGCACTACGGATTTTGTCAGGTAATCCAGGGTGAATAGTAAGCTG
Source organism: Smallanthus sonchifolius (assembly GCA_023525975.1). Taxonomy (NCBI): domain Eukaryota; kingdom Viridiplantae; phylum Streptophyta; class Magnoliopsida; order Asterales; family Asteraceae; genus Smallanthus; species Smallanthus sonchifolius. Next base: position 21,364,325 of record CM042030.1, on the reverse strand, counting down.
TAATGCTCGAACTCGTTTGGGTTTCATTTCTTTAAGACTTAGGGCATCAGCTACAACGTTAGCTTTACCTGGATGATACCGGATCGCACAGTCATAATCATTTAAGAGTTCGACCCAACGACACTGTCGCATGTTCAACTCTTTCTACTCTAAGATATGCTGAAGACTCTTGTGATCGGTATAGATGGTGCATTTGGTACCGTACAAGTAATGTCTCCATATCTTAAGTGCGAAAACTACAGCTCCCAACTCTAAGTCATGAGTGGTGTAGTTTTTCTCGTGAACCTTTAATTGACGTGAAGCGTATGCGATCACCTTTTCGCGTTGCATTAAGACACAACCCAGACCCTGAATAGATGCATCACAATACACCACAAAATCATCGGTTCCTTAAGGAAGAGCTAGAATAGGTGCACTGCAAAGTTTCTGTTTGAGGTGTTGGAATGCTGATTCTTGGTTATCGCCCCAACTATAGGCTTTACCCTTTTGAGTCAATGCAGTGAGAGGTTGTGCAATCTTTGAAAATCCTTCGATGAATCGACGGTAATATCTAGCCAATCCCAGAAATTGTCGCACCTCAGTCGAAGTCGTCGGTGCTGCCCAATTCTTGATGGCTTCTATCTTTGATGGGTCGACATGTATTCCTTTCTCGTTAACCACATGCCCTAGAAACTAAACTTCCCCGATCCAGAATTCACACTTGGAAAACTTAGCATACAGTTGCTCTCGCTTAAGTAATTCCAAAATTAGGCGTAGATGTTCCTCATGTTCTTCCTTGTTCTTGGAATAAATGAGGATGTCGTCGATGAACACGATGACAAATTGGTCAAGATACGATTTACACACACGGTTCATGAGGTCCATGAATACCGCAAGTGCGTTAGTTAATCCGAAAGGCATGACCATAAACTCGTAATGGCCGTACCTTGTCCTGAATGCAGTCTTAGAGATACCCTCTTCTCGGACTCTTAACTGATGGTATCCGGACCTAAGATCTATTTTGGAATAGAAACTTGATCCTTGAGTTGATCAAAGAGGTCATCTATGCGAGGCAAAGGGTAGCGATTCTTGATTGTGACTTTATTCAGCTCACGGTAGTCAATACACATACGGAAAGTTCCGTCCTTCTTCTTGACAAACAGGACTGGAGCTCCCCATGGCGATGAGCTAGGTCGGATGAAACCTTTATCCAACAATTCCTGTAACTGAGTAGATACCTCTTGCAATTCACTGGGTGCCAGTCTGTAAGGTGCCCGAGCAATCGGTGCTGCTCCGGGTGCTAGATCGATTTGGAATTCAACTTGACGGTGCGGTGGCAGACCAGGCAGATCCTCGGGAAATACTTCCAAAAATCACGAACGATGGGAATATCATCAATCTTTTTCTCTTCTGATGGCTGCTCAGCAACGCGAGCTAAAATAGCCGTATGCCCCTTTCGAAGGCATTTTTGTGCTTTCATAAAAGATATGATGCCCATGACTGCACCAACTCTTTCGCCCTGAACGGAAAGGATTTCTCCATTCGGGAGAGGAATATGAACAATCTTCTCATGACAGATAATTTCAGCTTGGTTTTTAGACATCCAATCCATGCTGACAGTTACATCAAAACTACCAAGTGTGACCGGCATAAGGTCGATATTAAGTACATGTCTAGCTAGCTCAAGCTTACAACTCTTAAGAATGTGAGTTGTTTCAATTATTTGGACATCAGCTATCTCTATTATATACTTAGCTTCTAACAGAGTTGGAGTTCCTTTTATCATATCACTAAGTTTCTTAGATATAAACCTTCTATCAGCACCAGTGTCAAAAAGGACATAAGCAAAGTAATTATTTAAGAGAAACTTACCGGTGACCACATTATGATCGTAACGAGCTTCTCCAGATCCTAGCACGAATGCTCGTCCCTTCGCACCATTTCTTCCACCATTGCCATTGTTACCCCCATTGTTGTTATTCTGGTTAGGTTTGTGGTTTCCATTACCCCCTTTCTTCAATTAAGGACAATTCTTCCGGATATGTCCCTCCTTTCCACACTCAAAACAACCCTTTGTAAATCCAGGCTGTTGGAAAGGCTGTTTGGCTTGTAATTCACCCCTGCAATCCTTTCCAGCATGACCTATTTTGCCACACCGTTGACAAAGATTGCAAAACCCGAAGTGATGGAAGTTGCACTTGTTACATTTAGGAGACTTTCCCGCGTAACCACCCTGGTTTTGACCTGAAGAGGTCGACTGATTGAAGTTCTTAGTAGGCTCAAACCTACGCTGCTGCTGCTGCGGTTGATTAAACTGGGGTTGGTTGGGCCGGGGTCCTTTGGAGTGAGAGTTGGAGTGGGTGTGGGTGTTGGAATGGTGATCAAACTTGCGTTTATGATTATCGGTGGGTTTAGAGACCGAACCTCTCGGAGGTAGAGTCCCTTGAGTCACCGCCTGATCGGTTAACTTATGGGCAGGTCGGATAGTTTGCTGGATAGTGGTAGGGTTGGATGAAGTCACCAAGCTTTGTATTTGAGGCACTAGACCTCCAATGTAAAGCTCAATTCTCTTGTAATCAGGGGTCACCATATGCGGGCACATAGTAGCAAGTTCATGTGAACGTGTGGTAGAGAGTTCAATTTCAGAACCCTCCATCTTTAGGTTCCAGAACTCTCCCTCTAACTTTTGGATTTCATCGCGAGGACAGTATTCCTCCTTCATCATTGATTTAAACTCCTCCCACAGGAGTCCATTTGCCATGGCCAGACCCAACATCTGGACCTGGGCGTTCCACCATGTGAGAGCCGGGCCCTCCAAAGTTCCAACGGTGAACTTTACTTGATTAGCCACGGGCAGTTGCACATGGCAATCACTGATTCTACCTTCTCAAACCAATGAAGTAGTCCAACGGCTCCTTCAGCTCCACTAAAGGCGTGGGGCTTACAATCCATGAATGCCTTGAAAGTGCAAGCTGGTTGTGGGTTTTGTGGACCTGGAGTTAGAAACAATATAGGATTGGAATTATAGGGTTTAGGATAGGCTTTTTAAGAGATGGTTTGACATCATTAGTCAATAGTTAAAGAATTTACCTGCAGCATTCTGTGCTGCTAGAGCCTCCGCCACACTATCGTTTATTAGTGCCGCTAGCTTCGCTGCCGTCGTGTTAATGGTACCTCGACCACCGGCACGACCTCCGCGTCCTCTTCCTGACATGATTATTCACAATCACAAATGAAAAACAATGAGAAATATATCGCATATTAAACATTATTCAGGTACGAGTAAGAAGATATGACATCTATTATTTTGAAAATTAAATAAATTGTAAGACTACAAAATAAATAACTCAAACATTAAACTTCTCATGCTTTTATTGAATAGGAACAACCTTACCCATCTAGGTTTGAAAAAAGAAATAATATAAGCAAAAACAGGCATGAAAAGGAAGATAGAATAGGAAGATCATCAAACATCTTCGTCATCGGAAGAAACATACGATTGTGCATCGTCCATCTCCACCGGTTCTTCTTCGGGTGGCTCCTCCTCAAAGGGCTCCTCTTCAAAGGGCTCCTCCTCGTCATCAGAAAGTGGAATCTCCTCAGGAAACAGAGCTGCTTGCAGTTGGGCATCCAAGTGAGTCACCCTCTCTTGAAGACCTTTAGCAGTATGGTTTGCTACATGTAGCTGAGCTTCCAGAGCAGCCACTCTTCCCAGAACTCCTCCCATATCATCGTCCGAGGTGTCGACCCTCGTCTCCAAATGTGTCACACGATCCACCAAAAGGTTATGGACCTGGTCCGTTACTGCTAGTTCAGCAGTCAAAAGTTCTATCCCTACCTTATTCTCCTCTATTTGAGGCTCTCTCTTCAGAATGTCAGGTATTTCATCAGTAGCATCTTTCACAATGCTCAACTCCCTAGACATGTAAAATACAAAGGCTGCAAAAGCTTGTTCCATAGTGCATGGCAAGCTAGGTAATGTAGATGATGAGTAAGTAGAACCAAAGTAAGGTGATGGGACATTTCCTATTTCGATCCATCTTTGGATCGTTTGTGGGTATGCGTTCCAATTGCGAGCAGGATTCATTGCTTGCGCGCTGCTCGTTTCCCCCTGGTCAACTGAATAGTCACTGGAACTAGTCTGACGCCTTTTGGGCTCCGGGGATGATAGGATAGGTGACTTATGTCCTGGTGACTTAGGTGATGGAGGTGGAGTTGATGACATGTTCCTGTAACAATATGTATAAGTGCCAAACATCCATATGACATGTAACTAATGTATGAGGCTATAGTCTAGTATGCAATCCTAGTTCTCTATAACCAATGGCTCTGATACCAATCTGTCACACCCCCAATTTCAACTAACGGAGTTTTACCGTTTGGGAAGTGACGAACCAGGATCTCAGACATTAGTTACTTTGAACGACTCTACATGGGACTCAAAATGAAAATTTCACAATAATCAGAGTTTCAATGCGGAAGCGTAAAGAAAGTAAATGCGCAAAACACACGTGCCCAAAACAAAAGTCCAAAAGTCCAAAACGTCCAACCAAACCAAGTACAATACAAAATAATTCAAGCAAGTATAAATAAGTCATAATCAAAATAGTTGAATCCCATGCATGCCCTAATGTGCACCTGTGTCTTATCTTAGCGACTTGAGAAAACATGTAAGAAAATATGTCAACACGAGGTTGGTGAACAGGTTTCAATATATGTAAATAAGAATTTAGCAGATTTAAGTTCATTCAGTATGTATCTATAGGTAGCTAACCTATGTTCATGTTTAACTCAAGCGCTCGCAACCGAAGCTGACTGTTTGTTTATTGCCTCCTGCCAGGTCTATCAACACTGGCGGTGTGAGTAGGCTAACATTTCACCCGTTCTCTCTAATCTAGTTAGCGCGACTAACGCGGGTGGGATTTGTCAAACCCAGTAGTACTACTAAATATTACCTCGCTAAGATCCATATTAACGGTCCGATATAAGTTGAGGACTTTCTGTGATAGCGTGTTACGCTTAGCTTTAATATTGATAAAATATGAATTTGCAAAATCTCAAAATAGTTTAATCATGTTTTCTCCCCCAGATTAAAACAGTAAAAAGGGGTCGTGAAAACTCACATGCGTTGCGTTGTACGTAGTATCACACAAAGGATAAGTTGGAACTACGTGTGTAAGTCTCAAACGACTTACGAATGCCCTAAAATTATAAACACATAAATTAGGGACAAAAATGGGAATTGTGACGACAACACGGGAGATTGAACGTCCTAAAGTAACGCTCTAATAATCAAGAGTAGACGAACGTGTCTGCGAGAATAAGAATTCTTTAATTAATAATTATGATATATACACGTTACACAACGAATGACAAAAAATATATATATAATAAATATATTCGAGCGTTTTGTCGTTTACAAAACTTAGGACAATAATATAATTTAATATATTATTTTTAGGTTCGCATGAACATTCTGAATATTCATTCGTGGAAAACTAATAAATATATTATTTTTAATGAAGGTAATAAACAAGAGTAAATAAATATTTTAAAACGTTACACGAGTTATAAAATGATACGAAATAATATAACTTATATAATATTTTATAATATTAATTACTGGTTGAGAATAATATAAATATTATTTTACACGAGGTTATGGCTTGAAAACAATATAATTATGCTATTTTTAAAATGGAATTAATAATGAAAAATAGGATATAAATCCAAACCCGAGCCTACGGGTTGTTTCCCGGATTAAAACACATTTATATAATACTATAATAATATAGGGTTTGATTTTTAATAATTAAATATATTTAGAAAATTGTCTAAAAAGAAATGTGGGAGCCCGGACTCGAACCCGGGTCTCTCCCACACACGCACACTGTCCTAACCAGTCCCGCCCGCTAGGGTATCGCGACTAAACCCGAAACGGATTGGTTTTAACATATGTGTTCGTGTGATTTTCCTCCCCTACACAAGCCGAACCAAAACCTGTCGATTTCCCATGAATTCGACCACGAATTGATTCAAATGCAAAGGGGTTTTGATAAACTGATAATCACGAACCTGTGTATGGGTTTAATTGCAAAAATGATAAGATTAAAGTCGTTAAATTATTGAAAGAAGGATCGAAACCCTAGTTTATAAAGTCAGAATCGATTTGAACAATTTAGATGATAGAACAAGTTTAAATCATAGGGCTTTTACTAAATGAAACCTTGCGAATCTGCTGATGTGATTTAATTGCATTAAATTTGTGTTTAAGACCGAAAACCCCAAATCGTTTCCAGAACGAACCCTAATTACAGGATTATGATCAATTCGATGATGGAAACCCGATATTTCATAGGGCTTTCACTCTACAGACGATTATGAGTTTAATGATGTGGTTTAATTTGATTTAAAAACAGTTTAGAGTTGAATTCGGCAATCTGGTTTCATAAGAACCCTAGATTACGGGTTACAATGATCCTGATAATAAAACATCGAATTGAAAGAGGGCTTTCAAAGAAAATGGTATTGCGAATCTGACTTTATAGTTTAATTGTATTTTTATTGGGTCTAGACTAGGGTTCGATTTAACCGGTCAGTGATGAACCCTAGAATCGAGATTTTGATCGAATTGACAATGTAAGCCTTAATTGAGTTAGGGCTTTCATTTAAGATATAAAAGCGAAGCTGATGATGTATCTAGTTACCTGAATTGATGTCGGGACGGTGGAGATCGACTAAAACAGGTCCGACGATGACTGGTTCGATTCCCGGTGGCTTTTGCGATGAATCCGATCAACTTGACGAGCACAGAGGTTTCAGAGAGACTTGATTTAGGTGTGCAGTGTGTTGGTTTGCAAATTGGTATACGAACTCGACGAATTTGAGAAGAAATCGACTGTTACGACATAATTATCCATTATTCTGTTTAATTCTCGCATAATGATGCTTTTAATTACTCAATGATGGTTGTTTATGCTAATTAAATGTGTTAGCGGTTAAGATTTCAAAAGAGAATGGGTTAATCGAGTGAATTCGGATCATGCTCGAATGTGTTGACTTTCAAAAGTCAACCGAAATCAAGAATGGGTTAAATACACTACTAGTCCCTCTAGTTTCCTGTTCTTAACTTTGAATTTAGGCAGAAAAGGTCCTTGAGGTTTGAACTAGGTTAAGAACTTGTTAGTTTGACTTATCAAAAGTCAACAGAATAAGTTTTGACCAATTACATTTCTAATCCTTGTAGTTTGAAGTTTAGATAAAGACATAATTAATCCTTGAAGTTTGAGTTAGTTTAATTAGGATAAACTTTAACTGGATTTGGTTAACGGAGTTAACCTGGAAAAGTCCGAATTGTTACACAATGCTTCATCATGACATTGTCTGTGATCTTATTAATAGCCATAACCAGCCAAGTAAGTCCAAAATCATCCGTTTTCCGACATTTAAGAAATAAACTAACCGATGCATCTCGGTTTTCCTTAGGGTGCTGGTGAAATGTTTGGAGCTGTAGTGATGAGCATTAGAAGGGCTGGTATGTTTGCTTCTTTAATACTAATGATGTTTCTTCTTACTGGAGGCTACTATGTTCAGGTAACCAAATTGATTCGCAATTGCCACCTTGCTTATGTCTCCTGTTTTTATTTTATTTTATTTTTTCTTGCAGCATATACCGGAATTTATGCAATGGCTAAAGTATATACCGTTCATGTACCACGCGTTCAGGCTGCTACTAAAAGTACAGTACTCGGGTGACGAATTATACGAGTGCGGAAGCATAGGAGGATGCAGGCCGTTACAGAGTTCGCCATCATTCGATACCGTGAACTTAAAAGGAGGGTGGAAAGAAGTCTGGATGCTGCTAGGAATGGGTCTGGGGTATCGTTTGTTGGCTTACATTTGTCTTCGTAGAAAGATTAGCCAATGCAATATTTGATTAATATCTCAAATAACTGTTAATACAAGTTTACCATTGTGTTGTGGATAATTACAATATATTTTTGGTCTAGAACGATATTTCTATATAAAAGTATTTTTGAAGAACAAAAATATATTGTATATTAAAAGATACAAGGAGACATTTGTAACTTAAAAACGAAAATATTTCTAAATAAAAAAAGATATATTAAATTGACTAGGTTAGAAACCCGTGTATTACACGGGTTGAATTAAGAAAATAGTAAATAGTTAGGTTAGAAACCAGTATATTGCACGAGTTAAATAATGAAAACGATATAATTCATAATTCACTAAATACTCATATTTAATACTCTAAGTACTTGAAAATGTCAAAAAGATTTAGAAAAAAAGTGTTTTGTGTCAACCCACTCGGCCCGTTTCAACCCATACCATAAGTTAATCGTTTGAAGGGTCAAAAATTATTTTAAAAGAATGAAACATGTGAAATAGGTATTATCTTTCTATCATTACTTTTGTCAACATATTTGACCCTGATTATTTTTAAAAAGTCAAATAATAATGAAAAAGTGATCCTTGTCTATCCATATCGACCAAGACCCGCTTTGACCCGTTACCCATCATTTTTAAAAAGTCAAATAATAATGAAAAAGTGATCCTTGTCTATCCATATTGACCAAGACCCGCTTTGACCCGTTACCCATCATGTCTGACCCGCCGCTTTACAATGTTATGAAATGAATATAATCCGCCATTTGAAGGTCAATTGGTGTTGATTAATTATCAATCCAAAAACAGTCAAAACGAACAAATCCAAATTTAATTTATTTCTCAATATGAGAAGGAACAAAATGAATAAACTGCAAAGGCATATCAAGCATATCAAATTTAACAGTCACAAATAAGGAAATTCTCACCAAATCTGAAATTCGTTAAAATTGGAAAGCATTTTCTGAGGGTTTGCAAACAATGGACTCTCTGGCATGGCGGTAAACCAACGGATTCATTGTGGCTATCTCCAGTAAAACTATCCGTAGTACCTGGGTGAGGGTGAAGGATTTCCTGTGTCACATAGGCGCCACGTAGACACTGTCTTCCTTCACCCTCACCCAGGTGTGTAACGGTAGGGTGAAGGTGACCAGTTTTGTAATAATTATATAATCATTGTTTTTTTATTTAATTAATTTAATAAACTAATACTAAAAACATTTATTATAAAAAACAACATAATATTAAAAAAACACCATAAATAACATAAAATAAAAAAAAACATACAATCTAGAACAAAAAAAAATAAAAGTTACTAAAACTACATATTATATTTTTCTTCGATTTCTTTCTTCAGCTTAAGGAATTTTTCGCGCTCCTCGCCGACCAAATGATCGATGTTCATGAAATAAAGTTTCATATCGCTAGCCTTTTGTTTTGCATCCTTTATTTTGATCTTCCTCTCCGTCGGTTGTTTAATTTGTTTTTGTAGTTTTCAAAAAACTTGTCAACCTTCAACCGGATATCGCTCCATTTGCCGCTTATCATGTCCTCTGTATCGTATTCGCCTTTGCCCATTGTTTTATAAAATTGTTTAGCATAAATCATTTCTTTCTCATGTTTATCATATAAAACTTATTAAATGAAAAACATTCTTTAGCTTACTAAGTATATACATCACAATACAACATGTAGAAAAATACTTAGTTATTCTGTGTTCTTTTCTGTTAAGTCATACATTAATAGTATACAATCTGTTTCTTTTTCTTTCTGATGTCCAACAAGGACTTCTCGTGTCCATAAAAGACTTCTTTCTTTCTCAGCGAGTATTGTTCCGTAAGGCTCATCGTCCAAAGGACGATACTCATAATTGTGTCCACAAGGGACTTCTCAGGTTACCGGAGTAACCGTCGTTACTCTTCTTAACCAGTCGTACAACATCCTCGTTACGGTGCCTTGCCGAGCACTGTCCCGATTTTTCTCATGCTACGTCATGGTCTCGGTCCATGATGCAACATCGGCTTCGGGTAGCACTAGTCTCAAGGACTATACCTAGCTCAAGACTTGCTACTATGCTTAGGGTAGCACTAGCCTCTAAGACTACGCTACTACCCTAAGTCTTTTCTTATCTGGGTCTCATACTCTGATAGATTAGACAATGTATTTGACTTATTCTTCTTCTTCTTCTTCTCTTTGTTTATAAAACATATAGCTAAATACGTATACCGATCTGCACATAAGTCAAAGTACGAATTCTATTATTTAGTGCAAGAGTCGGCCAAAACTATTACTAGCGACACTCGAGTGTCAACCAAGATAATCGCCAGCGACACTAGAGTGTCGACCGGGACTCCGGGAGTATTGCCCGAAACACTTGAGTGTCGGTCGATACTATAGCCGGCGACACTTAGAGTGTCGGCCCGGAGTATCGGCAGTAACACTTGGAGTGTCGCCTGAACTGGCGTTCAGGACTTGTGTTAGGAGGGTCGCTAATCGTCGACTCTCCGAGAGTCGGCTCTCCCAGCTTCTTCTTCCTCGTTGAGTGTCGGCGTGTTGCAGGTGCTGACTCTTGAGTGTCGGCTCAAGAACACCACCTTCAAACATGCTTGTTTTTTTTTTATCCAAAACTCAAATCTTTTACGTCCAAAATCTTTATCTAGCTTCCATGAAGCTAGATCTATACTTTACTCGCCCTTTAACTCGTAAAAATCCGATCTTTATGTTTAAAAACCCTTGAAACCCTAAAAACCCATTTTGAAACCGAAACTCATATCTGAGGACGTTTTTTTACATGTTGATGCTTGATTCCTCCTTCTTCAACCCCCAGGAGTGTCCAGCAACCAAACTTGGTGCTAGATGAAGGTAGAAGGATGGGTTTCTTGCTCTTTCTCTCTCTAAATCTCTCCCTCTCTCTAGGGTTTTGATAATGAAGATGATGGAATGAGGATTATGGTGGATGACAAGGGTTATCAAGCCTTCCTTGTTCCTCTTCAGCCCCGGACCAAGGCCCAAGTCCACGGGCCCGGTGGTTTTTCTTACCTTATTTCTTTTCTTTTGACTCTTCCCTCTCAAGACCCGTCGTCTTTCGCTTTATTCTTTCTTTGTTATTTTCGGGATGTTACACAGCAACATCTCTGCAATCTGAACAACATTAAGAGCAGCCCCCTTGCGTATTCGGCTGCCACAAACAAATATATCCAAGTTGTATTTTAAAACAAGTAAACACCAAACAGTGAAGTTGTCACACCCCCAAGTTCCACTTAGGCTATACCCGTGGGGCGTGACCCGAGAGGATCTTTACCATTGTGTTACTTTGAACGACCACTAAATGGCTTTCAAAATACCTGTTTAACAAGGCTCAAACTAGCCCAAAATGAGGTTTGACAGCAACATCTCTGCAATCTGAACAACATTAAGAGCAGCCCCCTTGCGTATTCGGCTGCCACAAACAAATATATTAAAGTTGTATTTTAAAACAAATAAACACCAAACAGTGAAGTTGTCACACCCCCAAGTTCCACTTAGGGCTATACCCGTGGGGCGTGACCCGTCGTCTTTCGCTTTATTCTTTCTTTGTTATTTTCGGGATGTTACACAGCAACATCTCTGCAATCTGAACAACATTAAGAGCAGCCCCCTTGCGTATTCGGCTGCTACAAACAAATATATCCAAGTTGTATTTTAAAACAATTAAACACCAAACAGTGAAGTTGTCACACCCCTAAGTTCCACTTAGGGCTATACCCGTGGGGCGTGACCCGAGAGGATTTTTACCATTGTGTTACTTTGAACGACCACTAAATTGTTTTCAAAATACCCGTTTAACAAGGCTCAAACGAGCCCAAAATGAGGTTTCACATAGTTCAAAGTAAATGTGCGGAAGCAATGTTAAAAAAGTTTACAACTCTTAAACAAATGATTAAAAAGCGTTCGTCAAAACAAAATTCCCATGCATGATGAGTGTGTGATTCATGTGGGTGCATCCTAGCCACATATCCTATGCATTCAACGACCTGAGATAAACATGCTAAAATGGGTCAACATAATGTTGGTGAGTTCACAGGTTTAATGTAATTGAAATCATATATTGAAAATGCATGGAAAAGCATATGTACTCTACACAATTATTGCTGATCTGGCAAAAAAAAAAATTATCATAAGTCCATCAACCGACGCTCAACTGTAGCCACAGAAAAATAAAAAGGATGCGGTTCGCCTCTTTGTGCCTTGCACATGAATGGATTAGGTCAAAAATGTACCCGTTCGACCTCCGGTCGAAGTTAGTGCTACTAACCCGGGTAGGGGTTGTTAAACCCAATAGTACTGTTCATGATTACCTCGCTATGAAAAAATTAACGGTTGACTCTGAGAGGACTTTGTACACACCAGTACAACTTATATAATTAATGTAACTTTGTAAGCATGGAAAATATGATTATTGAAAAATGTACTTGAGCATGTATCTCACCCCAAAGGAAAATGAGTAAAACGAGGTTGTGAGAACTCACCTGATAAAGCGGTAAATGATATGCAAGTCTTAGCAAATTCGGCTAAATGAGACGACCTACTCGTGCCCTAGGAAACATTTAGGACTTTAAGGTCTAAGTATTGTAAATGTTTGACTATGAACTCTATGCATCAAAATGAGTTGTTTGAAAAGTGACTTTGACGTTTCAAAGATGTTTTGACTTGACGACCCGTTGGTGACATGTTAGACTTAAACATTCAAATCCTAATATAGAATTCAAACCTCCTTTGAAATAGTCTATTAAGATTCCAATAAACACATTAGAACATTCGATTGGAATTTAGAACTTGAAACACAACTTTTGATACGTTAAAGTTTCCTTAATTTTAAAGTCAAGTTTTGAGTCCTAAACATGGAAACTACGCAAAGTTAACATTCACACATGAAATTAGGCATGTTATAACATATATAAAACATTTCAATGTTTTGTTGCTAAAAATAGACAAGTATGCATGTAGGTCTAGATTTCAGTCGGAAATCACGAAAGTGATCGATTACCCACACACACAGGCGGAATCTGTATGTATGGTGTTGTAACAGAGGATTAGAGACAGACTTGGTGAAGAAGACAGCCAAACACACTAAGAATCAATGCAAATAATATGTGAAAGTGTAAGAACAAGCATTAAACGAATGCAAATTGTATTGATTCAAAAACAAATCTGAAAGAGAGAATTCAGGGTTACAGCCGCAACTCACACCGTAGAAATTCTCTAACTAGGCTATTTATAGTAGTTTCACAGGTATCGAAACTATGTTCCTCGAAACTACTAGTTTCGAGTGAACATTTACAAGTGGAAAAAGTGCCTGTCGAAACTACTATCGATCGAAACTACTAGTTTCGAGTGAACAAATCTCACTCGAAACTATAGTTTCGATGGCCCAGACTTAGACTAAAAAGCAGTAAATTCGTTTAAAAGAAATTACATGAAAATAAACTATCTAAACAATGTTTAACAGAAATACATTGATCAACAGCTTATACAAAAAGGTTAGACTCTACAATCTCCCCCTAAGCTGCTGCATCAATGTCTTCAAATCAGAAATGCCCTTGTTTGAATTGCTGAACGTGAGACTTTGCATGAAGAGACACTACCCGTTGGTATGCCTTAGCATCAGACTCGTCATCATTGTTAAGGAGCTTGATTGGATTTTTGAAGAGCACCTCAAGATCTTCGGGTTGAAATTTTAACAGCTCCATGGGCTCAAATATGTTGATATCTTCCATTCCTTCCCTCTCAATCACAGCACTTCCAATAATGGGGTTGTAATACCATTTTGTAAAGTTTTGAAGCTGGACCGGCACAGACTTAGGCAGTATGATTTCTTTGACAGACTCTGCTGGTTTGTACCTCAGGCTTACCAAGGGCTTCTGGGTTCTTGGATGAAACCTTGTCTTGGAGATAACCCTTCTTGATTTTGCAGTGGTCATGGACCTGAAGTCATTAAAAGTTTGATTCCTTAGAAAATTTGCAAAATCATTAGCTATGCCCACATTTTCTGGATTCTGCAAAGGTAGCTTGGCAAGAGCCCTTAAGTCATACTTGGGGAGGGAGCTGAATTCATTTGGAGATTTGAAATGTTGTACTCCCCCTTTGAATCTTCTAATAATGAAGAGTCTCCTTTCATTATCATATTTCCATCCAACTGGTGGCCTTTTCAGCTCTTGGTGCTCAGCAAGCCACTCATAATATTTGACAGGTTCCTGTTCTGGCATTTCTTTGAACCAAGATTTCTTTGGATCATCAGTTTGTTGAGTGGGAGCTTGAGATGCTTTAGCTATGGAGGGTTCTTCAGGCATCAATAAGTCTACCTGGATATCATCTTCATTTAGGTCTTTATCTGACAATGTCTGTATTTCATCACCTTCCTTAGTGAAGTACCTGGTCCTTTCAGACTCCTTGTCTTCTGTCTGAAGGATCTCAGGATGTAGATCGTTGTATCCAAAGTTCTCTATCTCATCCAGTAGAGTATTGAGCTCATCGTCAGAAGGTACATCCTCTTCATCAAGGACCACCACCTCAACTTCATCATCCTTATCCTTTCCTTTTCCCTTTTTCCTGTCAGCTCTTCTTTCACTAGCTGAGGGAAGGGTAAGTTCTACCTCTTCAATCTTGACATCCACCGAAGGGTCAGTAGTAGTGGCACTAGAAGAGGATGGTCTGTCAGTTGTAGGTATTCTTATTAGAGTAGTGGATGAAGTTCCTTGTTGTGAGGGTTTGACAATGGAGGCTTAGATTTGTTTCACAGTATCTGATAAGGCTTTGAGTTCCTGTTGTTGTTGTGCTATAGTGTTTTGCTGGGTCTCCAGTTGAGTTTGTTGTATGTCCAATTGAGTATGCATCCCACCAACCTCTAGCCTCAGGTCCTTTATCTCATCTTTGCATTCTTTGAGTTCTGCTTTTAGGCTCTCTATTGTTTCATCTTGCTTTGTCACAGTATCATTGAGCTTCTTGACCTCCAGGCTTAGGTTTTTTACTCTGGGAACAGAAGGTGAAGTATCAGGAATGGGAGATGCAGGTGGTATAGGTTGTGGAGTTGGTTGAGGAGTAGAAGTTGTGTGAATAGGAGACAGATGTGGAGTAGGAATGTCATGATCAGAGAATAGTGATTCTGAAGAAGATGACAAGGGCTCAAACCCTGTCTTGATTTTCTTAGCCTGGGGTTCTTCCTTTTCAAAATCAGAACTAGACTCTGCTTGTCTCTTTGAAGAAGCTTCAGGAGGATCAACCCTGTCCTCTGAGTCTGTTTCATAGTCTGAGACATCATACTTGGTTCCATAAATCCCTTCATCCAAGGTGTCCTCAGAGTCAGCTTCTGCATCAAAATTTCCAGCCACATCCACATGTTGTTCTTCCACAATAGGCTCAGGATTGACTGCAACCTGTTCCACAAAAGGGGCTTCTACGATTGGTTCATCAGGATCCTGTTGTATGTTTTGTTCAACTTGAACCTCTTGCTGTTGGTTTTCCTGATCCTGTTCTATTTCTTCTTCTTCTGAAGATGATGAAGACTCAACAGGTAGATCTGGATCTATATCAGGAATGATTTCTTCTTCCTCTCCCAAGATGTGACCAAATAAAGGCACATCAGCAATTAGACGGTTTGTCCGTTTGCTGGTACTTTTCATGTAACTAAGGGTCTTGGCTGTCATGTGGTCAAGGATAAGAAAATTTCCACCCTGTTGTAGATTGGGAAGAAGGTGATTGATGATGATCTGAAGGAATCTTGGGTAGATCAAGAATTTTTCTTTCACAGCTCCTGTTAAGTTCTCCTTCAGTTGTTTGAACACAAGCCCCGAGAAGTTATAGTCTCTTCCCTTGATTAACCCAAGAACTGCAGAGGCCATTGTAGTGTTTGCAGAGTCGAATCCACCTTTTCTGATGGACAGGCAGTGGATGAAGATGTGGACAATGTATCTCCACAGGGGTGGAAGGGCATTTTTAATTATCTGTCCACCCTTAAACTCATCAGGATGCCCCAATCTTCTGAAACATTCTTTAACATAGAAAATTGGAAAATCCACTGGTGCTTCATGATTATCGTTGAAGTGAAGCACCTCTCTGATAGTTGCTTCTGAGAATACAACCTCTTGATTATGGACTGTTGCTCTGATGTGTTCCACATTATTTATTACTTCAATAACTGCAGTACTCCAGAATTGCCTGATTGTGATCTCAAATATAGATAGATTTTGATTAATGGCATAGCTGATGTTAGAGTTTGCCAAGAAGTTCATGACTTGAGTGAAGTCAGCACTCTTCGGGTCATTTGCATCCAAGAAAGCACAGACATTGTGCCTTTTAACAAACAGTAGATCCATAGCTGCACAAGAGAATCACAAAAGAGATTTCTTACATTAGTCTCAATACTTAGAAAATTTCTGAATCAGACACTATCGAAACTACAAGTTTCGATCGAAACAACTAATATTCAACACTTAGAAAAAAAATAAAGAAAAGAGCCTGTAAGTGTCGAAACTTCTTCTTACCGATGAAACAACCTAAATCTGCAAAATTAAACACATAAAGAGTGAGATTTTAACAATGATAAGCTCAAACACATGAAATTAACACCAGACGACCTAGATTATTAAGAACTAGTCGTAAAAGCTTTAAGAAATCAAACCCAAGGGCCTGTTCATTCACAAAATCGCTTACAATGAACATAAGACAGTACCTGAAGAAGAAGACGACGGGGGAATCAGATAAAACAACACTGATATTGCGAACTTAGACCGATGGATCGAGAGCTTTAGTGTGTGAAAATGAAGGTGAAACGGTTTCGGGTGAGTGATAGTGAACAAGGCATGAGCATGATCTGGTAATGAGGGTATTTAATTTTGATTTTGGCAAAAGACTAAAATGCCCCTGTCGAAACTACTAGTTTCGATAGGGCAGAGTAGTTTCGAGTACCTGAAGTTTCGAGTGGCTATGGAGTTTCGAGTGGGATGGAGTTTCGGGCAAACCTTCAAGCTTTGGTCAGCTTGAGCATAATTTCGATGAAGTAAAGTTTCGATAGGTAGGTTTTGATTAGGTCAAAAGCAAAAGACAGAAAATTAAGACAATGTACAATTTAAACAAGTTAATAAGGAAGATAAAAAAGTTTATTAATAACCAAAATAAAAGACATAAACACTTAGCCTTGGAAAAGATCCAACGTGAGATCATGTCTGGTCAAACCCTTGAAACACTTCATTTTTGCACTCAGCTACTGTGAATCCCTGAAGATAGCCGATATGTGTGCAAGATAAACCCGAGCATTTGTTTATACAAAAATTTCATGTGATTAAAAGGTACCATTTAATGCACGAAACACGGTGTACCCCACATATTGAAATAAAATGGTTTTGAAAGCCTATCAATCCTCAAGACATACCCACATTCATCTTATCATTTCTTGCAGGTTAACCAGGGTACCATCTTGGTAAGTTGAATTCACCGCCAAAAGTAAAATAAAATCCAACAGGATGTAAGATGGGTGTAAAATGAAAAATATCCAAGTGGATATTAAAAAAAAGGTACGAACATTCTAGATCTTTACGTAAGCAAAACAGAAGAAGTCGTAAAATTATCCAAGCGGATAGGAAAAAGTTGAACACCCGAGGTCTTTGCGTAAGCAAAACAGACGGGGTCAAATCATCCAAGTGGATGGGAAAAAGATGAACTCCCGAGATCTTTGCGTAAGCAAAACAGACGGGGTCATCGGCGGTAATTTTCGTTACTTTGACGGTCACCTGGTGCATGAATCAGAATCCAACACGTAAGCCTGTATCTGATTGAATCAGTTTTCTTAGCTTAAAATGGGTTAGATGTTTCAAGAATGGGTTCAAACACACGTGTACGGTAGAGAATTAGGTTTTCACACTACTAGAGAGTTATAACCATATGTCGGGCCTACCGGCTATACCTCAGTAAGCACCATCGCTTGTGGTCCATTCCATGTTCAAGAAGTGTGATCAGACTCTATCATTTCTCACAAGGTCAGATCCGATTTTCCTGAAACAAAACAAAATATTCACAGTAAATACAATTGAAACAGACAAAAAGCAATAAAGATTTTTTTTTTTTGTTTTTTTTTTTTTTTTTTTTTTTTTTTTTTTTTAACTATACGAAGCAAAACTTTTACTTTCCGACATAACTATCTAATTCTCCCCCAAAAGTTATGCTATCAAAAATAAAGAAGAAAATAACTGTACAAAGCAGAAAATCTTTTTGAAAATCTTCCCGATTAACAAGTTTAAACAGAAAAACAGTATGCACAAGGGTTATTGAAAGTTTATCATGCCGAGCATCTCCACCAGTTTCTCAAATCTGGCAGAATCAAAGGCCTTAGTGAAGATGTCAGCGGTCTGCTTGTCGGTTTTCACTTCAACGATCTTGATGTGTTTCTTTTCGACACAATCGCGAATGAAATGGTGTTTGATCTCAATGTGCTTGGTTTTAGAGTGCTGAACGGGATTTTTGGTGATGTGGGGAACGGCGGTGTTGTCACACAAGATGGGGGTTTCATGAAAAGTGATCCCGTAATCAAGCATCTGGTGGTGGATCCATCTCACTTGAGAACAACAGAGGGCTGCAGCAATGTATTCAGCTTCGGCTGTGGATTGAGAAACGGTGGTTTGTTTCTTACATTGCCAGGAGATGAGACGGTTGCCAAGGAACTGACAACCCCCAGAAGTGGATTTTCGGTCTAAGTTGCATCCCCCGTAGTCTGAATCTGAATAAGCAACAAGGTCAAACAAAATAGTTTTAGGATACCAAAGCCCAAGTTTTGGCTTGTGCTTTAAGTATCTTAAAATACGTTTAACAGCAATCAAATGAGAGAGTTTAGGATTAGCCTGAAAGCGTGCACACAAGCACACTGCAAACATGATGTCTGGTCTGCTGGCAGTGAGATACAGAAGAGATCCTATCATCGAGCGATAGAGGTGCTGATCCACGCTTTCACCATCCAAATCAGGAGATAGACAATGACGAACTTCCACGGGAGTCTTGTAAGGATGAGATTCAGTCATTTTGAACTTGGTCAGGATTTCTTTAACATACTTTTCTTGATGGATAAGGATTCCTGACTCAGACTGATCTACTTGTAAACCGAGAAAGAACTTCATTTCTCCCATGGAGCTCATCTCAAACTTAGATCGCATCACTTCCTCAAACTCCTTGCATAACCGAGGATTGGTGGATCCGAAAATGATATCATCCACGTAGATCTGCACCATAATAGTGTCCGCACCATCCTTA
The DNA here is from genome assembly GCA_023525975.1 of Smallanthus sonchifolius. Taxonomy (NCBI): domain Eukaryota; kingdom Viridiplantae; phylum Streptophyta; class Magnoliopsida; order Asterales; family Asteraceae; genus Smallanthus; species Smallanthus sonchifolius. The sequence goes on along the minus strand of CM042030.1, from coordinate 21,345,167 downwards.
CGCTTGAACAAAGTTTGGTCAATTGCCCCTCGTGTGAAACCATTATCCAGCAGATGCGTAGATAACGTTTCATACCACGCACGAGGTGCTTGATGAAGACCGTACAGTGCCTTGTCAAGTTTGTAAACTTTATCAGGATAGCTTGGATCAATGAAACCCGGTGGCTGCTTGACATAAACTTCTTCTTGAACCTTTCCATACAGAAATGCACTTTTCACATCCATTTGATGAACCGTGAAGTCCATGTAGGCTGCGTAGGCGAGAAACATTCTGATGGCTTCCAAGCGAGCCACTGGTGCAAAGACATCCTCAAAATCAATTCCCTCTTCTTGATAAAACCCCTGAACCACCAAGCGGGCTTTGTTACGAATTACAATTCCACCTTCATCCTTCTTGTTACGAAATACCCAACGAGTGCCGATTGGGACTTTGTTCTTCGGAAGATCTACAAGATTCCACACATGTAACTTGCTGAACTGCTGCAGTTCTTCTTGCATGGCCTCCACCCAACTGTTCTCGAGCAAAGCAGCTTTAATATTTTTGGGTTCGATTTGAGATATGAAACAGGTGAAAAGACCATCATTTATTGCTTCTGTGGCACTTCTTGTTTGTACTCCCACATTGAGTGGACCAATGATATTTTCTGTGGGATGATTCTTATGAACTCTCAACTGTGGAATCTCATCTTCTTCTACAAGTTCATCCAGATTGGTAAAGTTGTGATCAGGAATAACGGCTTCTTCATTACTTGAGCTGTCAACAGAAGATTGTGGAGCAACATCCACTATTGGAGGAGTTTCTTCCTCAACAGTTTCATTTGTTGCTACAGAATCTGAAGAAGCTGGAGTGGACGATGAAGAGGAGCTTGAAGCAGAAGCAGAAGCAGTACCTAAGATATTTACAGGCAAAAGAGGATTAGCTGAGACAGATATATTAGTAACATTAGGAAGATTAAAAGATTTAAACAATGAGTCGACATCAAAAAGCCAATCAGGACCGTCCCCAGCGTCCGTATGATTGCTTTCATGCCAATTGACATCAATGGACTCCAGCACAATCCTTCGTCTCTTGTTGTAAACACGAAAAGCTCTTTGGTTAGATGAATATCCCACAAAATAACACTCATCTGCTTTGGCTTCAAACTTGTTCAGCTGATCAGAAGTATTCAGCATTGTGTAAACACATCCAAATTTCCTGAAGAAGTCAATAACAGGCTTGCGCTTGTACATGATTTCATAAGGAGTCTTGTTACAGCTTTTGGTTATGAGAACTCTATTTTGTACGAAACATGCGGTATTGACTGCTTCGGCCCAGAACGTGACAGGAAGTTTAGAATCGACGATCATAGTTCTTGCAGCTTCAATCAACGTGCGGTTTCTTCTTTCAGCTACACCATTTTGTTGAGGAGTACGTGGTGCACTGAATTGCCGAGCAATACCCTTACTTTCACAAATAGAATCGAGAGTGACATTCTTGAATTCTGTTCCATGATCGCTGCGGATAATCTTCACATTTAGATTGAACAAATTCTCGATTTGAAGCAAGTGAATCTTCAGAATCTCTGGCGTCTCTTCTTTCTTTGCCAGGAAGAATACCCAAGTAAATCGTGAGAAGTCATCGGTTACCACCAAACAGTATGATTTCCTTCCATGACTCATGACACTGACAGGACCGAAAAGATCCATGTGAAGCAATTGAAGGGGAGAGTCAATGGAATTTGTGGTTTTGGGTTTGTGAGATGATTTGTGCTGTTTGCCTTTGGAACATGAGAGACAATGTTCCACTGGTGAGAAGTCTTTCAGAGGCAAACCGGTGACAAGGTTTCCTCGAACAAGGCGATTCATTGTCTTGAAATTAACGTGTCCTAATCTCTTGTGCCAGAGAAAAGACTCATCTTCTGAAGCTTTAGAAAGAAAACAGGATTCGATTCCTGATGGATTGTTCATATCCAGACTGTAAGTGTTGTATCTTCGAGGAGCTCGCATAAGAATGAGTTCTTCTGGAATTACTACACCAGGCTTCAAAATCAGACATTCTTTTGAGTTGAACAAGGCACTAAAGTCTTTATCACAGATCTGAGAGACGCTCATCAGATTGTACTTTAGCTGTGGAACGTAGTTGACATTTTCCAAACTATTTACACCATTCGACACAGTTCCTTGACCTTCAATCTTTCCTCCTCTTGGATTTCCAGCAAAAGCTACATAATCTCCATCCTCTTGATGATAATCTTGCAGCAGATTGAATTGACCAGTCATGTGCCTTGAACATCCACTATCTACATGCCAGATGTTATCTCCCGTTCTTCTAGGATGACCCTATACACAACAAATTATTTACACGTTTTGTCCAAGACCGTTGCTATTAAGAGAATTTTTGGCAAGATAAAACATCACATGGGAATCATAAGCAGAATCCTCCTTTGAAGAAGTATGGTCATCATATAGAGCATTATTTTTAATTTTCCAAGTTCTTTTCAAATAATTTTTAGCATTTTTAATTCTTTTACGCCGAGATTTTCTAAAATGAGGAGATGGCACATCTGATTTTAATAAAATTTTAGGAGACGAATTCTCATTATAATTGACTGTTGTCAATTTACAACTCTTTGAAACATGATTTGAGGCACCACAATTAAAACAAACTTTATCACAAGACGCCTTAGTCTGATAATTGCCATCACAAACTGAAGATGATTGTGATGTTGAGGCATCTGAACATGAGGCAACTCGTTCTTCAATATTTCTTTCTTGAAGCCTTTGATCTTCCTTTAATCTGAAAAATTCCAGATTACTCATTGTTTCTTGTGGAATATCAGTCACAACAACCCCTGCACTTTTGAAATTTGCAATACGACTCATAGCATTTACAGATTTAGGAACAAAAGGCAAAGCATTCTTAAATTTAGAAATCGAATTCCTCAAATTGTCAGGCTCAGAAGGCATAGAACCAAAATACAATTTTTCAACGTGTTCACAAATATCTGGTTTTGACACGGACATATTATTACATTCATCCGACTCAAGATCATTTAAAACATTTTCCTTACAAGAACTCTCATCACAATCATCTTCGGTACCTACACAATCTGACTCTGCACATGAAGCAAAACTGTCAGAATCTGAAGTTTGAATATAATCATCAGCAGATAAATTGCAAACAAAAGGTGTGGGATCATGAGGAACCGGCATATCAGCAAATCTTCCAGACTTGGAATAAGGAGGTGGGTGAGAGTTATACCCAATGCCTTCTGTGACCTTTTTATGAATTTGACTGTCAATGATACCAAAAAGAATTTTCTGATCCATACCCATATGTTCAACTTGAAAATCAGCCTTTTCAGCCTTTTGAATTCTTTCAGTTAAAATATCATTATTATTCTTTTGTGTGGTAAGTTGCACAATCAAAGATCGGTTTTCTCCAGAAATATCACGAATTTTCTTTAAGTAAAGTTTCTCATTTTTAGCCACAGAATCATACATCACCTTAAAGTGATCTCGTTCATCGACCAAGGCCTGGTTGATGAATCTATATTTCTGAACTTCATTTAAGCAAGATTTAGCGCTACAAAGTCTAGATATTACCTCGGTAGGCACGGCAGTAAGATCTGTAGCTGGTTCAATCATGACACATTTATCCTTTTCTTCAATGTCAGCCATCAGTGCCTTGTCAGCTGCATCACCTTCCTGATCACCCCAATGATAATGTCCATCAGCTTGACAGACCAAAGCTGTGGAACTTGAAGATGTAGAAGATTTGGGAGGGACAGCAGCTTGCTTTCCAGAGGAAGTCTTCTGTTCATGCTGCTCCTTTGAAGACGGCACCTTGCAATTTCTGGCAAAATGACCTAGCTGGTCACAATTGTAGCATCGTACTTTCTTGATATCAAACCCAAGAGTCTTTCCTTGCTTGAACCTGTCCATTCCGGTCCTTTTGATAAATCTCTTGGCCCGTAGAGTCAACATTGCCATGCACCAATCAATGTCCATTTTCTCTAAATCATCAGGATTGATCTGCTCCAGGTCATCAGGTTGAAAACTGACTGGCGTCAAGTTTCCAGAAATCAGTGCATCATAGCATGACATGAAAGCAGTCATGATCGGGACATATTCATCAGGAATCATGGTAGTAGTCTTTGGAGGAGCAGAGGAACCAGTTGGTTGAATTGCAGCAGCAGATGGAGGAACATCAGTTTGAAAATAGGCCATTGTAGATTTGGACGAAGTGGAGGAGCCTTGACCTGCAAGAAGAGCTGTGTTGCCAGACTGATTAGTTGGAGTAACTGCACCCTTCTTTATCTCCAACTCATATGACTCCAGGATGCTGAAGAGTTCTTGTTGTGACAGATCACTTAGCTTCTCAGTTTTCTTTATCATAATCCGGTACATGTTCCATTCTTCAGGCAATGAATCAAGCAGCTTCTTGTTTAACTCAAGAACGGGATACTCAGTTCCCAAAACCTTCAACTTAGAGACAATACTTGAGAAACGGTTGATTAATTCTGACATGGGTTCACCAGGGACACTGCTAAACATTTCATACTGCTTCTTGATTAAATCCCTCTTGCTTTCTCTGATATCAGCACTTCCCTCATATCTTGTACATAGAGCAACCCAAAGATCTTTGGCAGTAGTGTACTCAGCAAAAATGTTGAAAACATCCATAGGAAGTGCCATAGCAATAGATCCATAAGCTTTGTTATCTCTGGCAATTAAGGCATTATCTTTGTCATCATACTCAGACACAAGTTTCGGACGTTGAACATCAGCAGTAGTAGTAACTGGCTTATGTGGACCATCAGTGATAGATTGCAAGAGAGTGTGGTCATGAAACTGGAAGAAAGTCTTCATCTTCTTTGTCCAGTCATCAAAATCTCTGGTAGACACCAAGACAGGTGGTTTGTTTCCTCCGGCATACTCATTGGTGCTTGAAGATGCCATAGTTTTAGAAAAAGAAATTCCAACAGTAGCTAGTTTCGAGTGAACAGTTTTGGTCGAAACAACAAGTTTCGAGTGAGAAGCACTGATCGAAACTCTTAGTTTCGAGTGAATAAAAATTGCTCGAAACTACCTAGTTTCGAGTGAGACTAGTTTCGAGTGAGACTAGTTTCGACCAAGCTTGCTCGAAACTCCTAGTTTCGAGTGAGAAATCTTGCTCGAAACTTCCCAGCTTCAAGTGAGACTAGTTTCGAGTGGGAAATCTGCAGGGTAAGTTTCGATATAACAGGACAAAAAATGCTAGTTTCGATTGTATCTTCAACAGACAAAGGTACAGACAAGTAGTTTCGATGACCAACAGATAGCAGAAAATGTCTCCCTGAAGTTTCGATACCTTCTTCTTCAAGCTTCAGCAGACTCCATTGAAGAAAAGTTTCAATAATTAATAATGACGAAATAAGAATCCAATCCAGCGAAAAGCTTCCAAGTAACCTCTCGAACACAAAACAGTCTTCAGATCCGAAAAACCCGAAGAAATAAAGCCAGAAATCAATGAAACAGTGCTCCAAAAACTCGAGTGCAGAAAAACTTCGAGAAACTTCACAAAACACCTAGAATCGATCACAAAACCTGGTAATACTCAGAAATCAAGAGCATAATGCTCTGATACCAATTGTAGGTCCAGATTTCAGTCGGAAATCACGAAAGTGATCGATTACCCACACACACAGGCGGAATCTGTATGTATGGTGTTGTAACAGAGGATTAGAGACAGACTTGGTGAAGAAGACAGCCAAACACACTAAGAATCAATGCAAATAATATGTGAAAGTGTAAGAACAAGCATTAAACGAATGCAAATTGTATTGATTCAAAAACAAATCTGAAAGAGAGAATTCAGGGTTACAGCCGCAACTCACACCCTAGAAATTCTCTAACTAGGCTATTTATAGTAGTTTCACAGGTATCGAAACTATGTTCCTCGAAACTACTAGTTTCGAGTGAACATTTACAAGTGGAAAAAGTGCCTGTCGAAACTACTATCGATCGAAACTACTAGTTTCGAGTGAACAAATCTCACTCGAAACTATAGTTTCGATGGCCCAGACTTAGACTAAAAAGCAGTAAATTCGTTTAAAAGAAATTACATGAAAATAAACTATCTAAACAATGTTTAACAGAAATACATTGATCAACAGCTTATACAAAAAGGTTAGACTCTACAATGCAGGTTTCGAATAATTAAAGTTTCCTATTATAGAAAGACCATGTCAAATTGTCAAGTTTATGAACCAATATCATATATTATCATACAATGCACTTAGTTAAGTGTTATTAAGTCACTTAAACCTTCTAATCATGTTAAAAACTTGCAAACACAACTTTTAGAAAAATAAAGTTTCCTTATTTAGAAATCGTGCTCTAGAACTCACACATGCATTTTAACCCATCATTTCCGTCAATCATTCTTCCACAATATTCACTATACTAGTTTCATGCTTTAAAATAGAAAACGAGTCTAAAACATCATGGACAAGTGATTTTACCGAAAACAAATCATACAATCTTTATATCTAGTGTTTATGCATCATTTTCACCAAACAAATCACATCATAACCTCTTTTAACAAAAACCTAAGATTTAATGTAACATTTCTTAAAAATTTCCATGCCCAAAAATAATAAAAATATAAAAACCATAAGTGTAAATACATTAAAGATCAAGGACTAAAAATAAAATTCTGAAAATTCGGTGGTAGCGGACCGCTACCATATATATAACGGTCTGATACGTGGTCCCAAAGGCAATAATTAGGGAATGACACGTGCCCTGATGAGTCATTAGGGTTTCTGACGGGTGTCACAGGTAGCGGACCGCTACCAGATTCATGTTGGTCTGCTACGGCTACCTCAGTTGGGTGGCGGACCTCTACCTTGTAGCTTAACGGTCCGCTAGCCGCAAATTGCGCCGCAACTTCGGAGACCAACACATGTCATGCTGACTATTTAGGGCACCATAACGGTCCGCTACGAACCCCGGATCAACCTATAAATAGAAATCGATTGCCGTTCAAATTTAAAACGTCACAAATCAATTTCAGAGAAATTTCTCCTATTTCCACTCTCCTAAAACCATTCCCACTCATACGTTTAAGTTCCCAAGGTGCCAGATCATCCTATAAATACTCGAGAAGCCAGGAAACGCTAATTTGAAAAAACCAAGCGAGGTTCTTAAGCAGAGACGCTGCCCATTAGGACACTCACTCTAGAAGATTCCTAAGCCGAAACTCTATCAAGGTGAATACTTGTATTTTTATAAAATGATTACAAAACTGAAAATGGTTTTGATTATACTATGACTTGAATGAATGTATACAATCATTCGTTGCATAAGGTGATTTACTATATAGCAGTCAGCCTATAGAGTCACGTATATATACACGTGTTACAGATGAGACGCTGTAATAGGGCTAGGGGTTGAACCCTTGGTTGTCGTAAAGCCCATCGCCGAAAGCGTAAGGCAGATATACCTAAAATATATCCAAGGTCCCTGGTGTGGCTGGTGGTTAGTCCGTTGACTGTGAAAATTGACCAGAAACTTTAGGAAAATTGTTCTATTTATTCACACATGTCAGATTATGATTTCAATATACTTGTATTCACCAGTTTATACTGATAAAATATTTTCAAACTTTTTACAGGTAACCAAGGGTGAATTGATTTTGATTAGCCATATGATGACAAAGAAAATGATGTCATGAAAATGGGAACGTCCACCCTAGACATCAGTTGAAAGAAATGGCTCATGTAAAACCTTGGTTTTGTAAATTAAACGTTTGTGTACAATATCAGGGTATATCCCTATTATAATAAAATGAAACGGGAGATCCCCGTCTTTTGAAAAGATCGCGAGTTATTAAAATATTCCGTTGTGTTTATAAATCTCTAATGAGATAAAATTAGAAACATGTACCAATCTTCGGTCGCGCGTCCACGGTGTCCTAAACCCGGGGTGTGACAGGTTGATATCAGAGCCATTTGTTTCAGCATATTAGATACTAGAGATTAGTATCTAAGCTGTAACTTGATTATGATATTATTTTGTTTAGCCAATTAAGATACTCAGATAAGGTATCTAAGCTTAAACCAGTATAGACTGCCTACTAGAAAAGTAGGTAGATCTCTATAATAATTAAGTGATAACTATAAAGATGTCTGGAAATGATTACTATACTTATATCTTTGGACAGTCTAAAGAAGAACGTTATCATCCTACTGGATCTATGGAAAATCCTGTAATTATTCCTGATAATGGTGAATCCCTTTCTAATTATATCATTGTCTCTGACAATGAATCTTATCATCAAAATCAATCTAGCTCGTCCTGGATGGAAGCTACTTCAGATTTTAAGAATTGGAGAACTGATACTCCACCTCCAGTAAATCAGGTAGAGATAAATGATGCTGAACCCAGTCGGTCTACTAAACCAAGGATACGTGTACGAACTACGACCAATGTGAGGCCCCAATCCCGGGGGACCTCACGTATTGGATTTATTCATCAACACATAGCACTTTAAACATAAGACATACATTACCCAGCGAAAATGATTTAAATCTCTACATATGCAGCGGAAAACATAACATGTCTAAACATAACTTGTCAAATACAACTGAAACTTGTCTTAATCAACATAATCAAAAGAAAACATAACAGGATGCCAACTGCTAGTCTTCGGGTAACTCTTCTCGCCAAGCCAAGCATCCACTTCCATCTACTGCCACCTACACTTAACTGATATGCATACTAAAAATCAGCAACGCTGAGTGAGTTCTAACGTTTACTTTAAATCAATTTTACAAAAGATTTACTAAAACACATATACTGCCATTAAGGCTAAACTTGACACTTTACTTTTCAAACATATATACTGCCATTAAGGCTAACTTAACACACTTTACTTTTCAAAAAGTTTAAAACGTATAATAAACCGTCAATTCCTCTTTACTGTACTGCCCTCATGGCTTACATCCATGAACCGACAAGTACCTAGTCAATGCCCCCATGATCAACGATCATGAACCGACAATACCGCTTATCCGTCAATTCTTTGTTACTACTGTACCGCCCCCATGGTCAACGACCATGAACCGACGAGTACCTGGTCAATGCCCCCATGATCAACGATCATGAACCGACAATACCGCTTATCCGTCAATTCCTTGTCACTACTGTACCGCCCCCATGGTCAACGACCATGAACCGACGAATACCTGGTCAATGCCCCCATGGCTTACATCCATGAACCGACAATACCCTGGTCAATGCCCCCATGGCTTACATCCATGAACCGACAATACCGCTAAGGGGAGGTTGCGTGGACCTCCCGAGCAACCGCCGTCACTCATCCCAGTTGTACAACTGTTAACGAACCCTAAGGTTCTTACTAATGGGTGGAACCCATATCTGACATCTTGTACAAGTAACATCTGTCCCAAGGACCTTTACAAACTGGTACTCATTCCCGAAGGAAAGCTGTTCACTTTACTGTTTATAAAACTTTCTGAAACATAGCTTATCATATATATCATGCCTTTGTTTATGTATATGAAAATATAGTAAACGCTTGCCCAATGATATATCTTACTTTACTGAAACATAGCTTATCATATATATCATGCCTTTGTTTATGTATATGAAAATATAGTAAACGCTTGCCCAATGATATATCTTACTTTACTGAAACATAGCTTATCATATATATCATGCCTTTGTTTATGTATATGAAAATATAGTAAACGCTTGCCAAATGATATATCTTACTTTACTGAAAACATACTAGCACATATATCATGCCTTTGTTTATGTATATGAAAATATAGTAAACGCTTGCCAAATGATATATCTTACTTTACTGAAAACATACTAGCACATATATCATGCCTTTGTTTATGTATATGAAAATATAGTAAACGCTTGCCAAATGATATATCTTACTTTACTGAAAACATACTTTTGCCTCTTTTAAACCTTTCACTAAAACATAGCTTTTCTCTTCAGTTTACAATATATAAAATATAATAAACACTTTACACTAAGTATGCATACCACCCCTAAAGAAGGCAAAAAGGGGATTAGAACTCACATGGTATCTAAGCTGCAACGATCTACTGGATCTCACACAATCTAAACAATCATAACAATTTGACACTTATCAGACTTAACTCGACGCTAAACGGTTTAACTACTCTAACATACTGACTTCACTTAATCAGACCTGATGCCTGCGTACTTAGCAAGTGCGCAGACTCTGCCTCCTGCACACTTAGCAAGTGCGCATTCTTCCCTTCATGCGCACTTAGCAAGTGCGCAGGCTTTCCTTCCTGCGCACTTAACAAGTGCGCAGGTCCCTCTTCCTGCGCACTTAGCAAGTGCGCAGGACCTGCTCTGTGCGCACTTAGCAAGTGCGCACGACCTGTTCTTGGCGAAAAACCCTAACTTTCACATTCGGGTCTGATCACTTCAAGATCCCGAACCTGTTTGCATTCAAAACGCTCGTTTTCCATTAAGGAACTCAAATCTATGCTTATCTTTCCGTTTCATTTGATTAAACATAACCTTTTTACCCAAAACCCGAAAAACCCAAAAACGAACTAAAACTCAGATCTAGGAGAATCGGTTACCTGTAATCACTTCCTTTTTGTTGCTAAACACTCATGAGACTCTTGCTAACGATCCTTGAAGCTCTAATCCGAAAACCGGGACTTTCTCTCTCTAGAATCTCTCTCACTTTCTCTCTCTAAAATCCGGAAATGAGGATGGAAATGATAGCTTTTGGCTGATCTTGAGGCTTATAAGGGCCCGACCCTTGCCCCTTTCGGCCCATACACCCCGGCCCAAGCCCGCTTCCTTTCTTTTTATTTAAGTTTTAATTCCTCGTGAATTCTCTCGTGCTCTAAAACTCGGGATGTTACAAGTCTACCCTCCTTACAATAGGTTTCGTCCTCGAAACCTGCCATAAGCTACACTGATAGCAAATCACAGAATGGGTGGCATAAACCGTAGCTATGCAAGGCAGTTTAGTCATGAAAGCCATTGTGATTAACTACCGGTGAGGATCTATTCAGGGATATATCTAGTTCTAAGGCTTCTAAGCTGATGGGGCTAACTAATCACTTAAGGATTCAGTAACATGATCACGCCATAGTAAAAAGATAAATAAATAGGAGTTGCAATGTACCTTACTGAGTTATATGGTAAGCCCTTGCTGTGGCCTTGTTGATGTAAGGTTCTTTCTCTGCACCCTTACCCTTTCCGGATCCTCCCGCTTCCGGCTCTTTGCGCTTCCTACAATCTCTGCTCACGTGTCCTTGTCCCCCACAATTGTGGCATCTTGGCCTTTCCGGACAGTCTCGCGATTGGTGTCCAAACTTGCCACACCTGAAACATCCCACCTGACCCGCCTTACATTCACCTCCATGTCTCCTCCCACATTTACCGCATAGACCCTCTGCTTCTACCCTTGCCCTCCTATCGTTAGGACCCTGGAGTTCCTCAGCAGTACGCTTAGCTGCTTGTTTCTTGGGTGCTTCAGCAATGACTTCAGAGGCAATGTCATCATAGACAACTCCGCTCAGAACAACCACCGACTCAAAGGTACTCGGTGTGTTGGCCTTTACAAAGGTACGTATCTTTGGAGGCAACCCTTGAACATAGTAGTGAATTCTCCTTTCCTCAGTCGTTACAAGATGAGGCACCAGGCGTGCCAACTCGTTGTACTTTGAAGTATATTGCCGGTGAGTCATGAGTCCGGCTTGAAGAGTCAAGAATTCCCTTTCCACCTTGTGGACCTCATTTTTAGGACAAAACTTTTCAATTACCAACGCTTTCAGGTCGCTCCACCTCATCAATCCGATCGCTTGGTCACCCTTAGCCTGTTTCACAGTTTCCCACCAGTGCGCTGCTTCTCCTTTCAATGACTTTGCAGCGAACATGACTGCTTGTTCCGGTCGACATTCACTAAGACGAATGGTCGACTCCATGCCGTTAATCCAATCTAAGGTATCTGATGCTTCCTTCTCCCCAGTAAGCACGGGTGGATCACAACCCCGAAATGCCTTATAGTCACAGCCGCGAGCAGGCGGTGCAACATTTTCTACTAGATTTGGTCCTCCCATTGCTGGAAGCACCACAGGCTCTTCAGTTGTGTTAGGGCTCTCCTTGGCCTTCCTCAAGGCTTCGTCTAGTATGGCCGGTAAGGTTTCCTTCAACAGTCGGGTAAACTCACGGCCAATAGCTGCTTGCACGGCCGGCTCGAACTCGAATGTCTGATCCTCTTCTGCCGCATGTTCAACATTGTGCTGACTGACTACCGTATCAGTATGGGTAGTGTGAACACTCCCTTCAATCACTTGGTTTGTGCTAGCTCCACCGTGGTGGCCTGTACGCCCACCACGTCTTCCTCCTCCACCCCCTCTAGTTCCTCCACGTCTAGCCATTTCTAACTGAAAGATAGAGAACAAAGATTTAATTTCACCATGCTAGGGAATATGTAGAACACAATAAGTAAGGTAAGATGTTAATATACACTGGCCATCTGCAATTAACCATTACATCACTTCTCGTTTTCCATTTATTCGCTTTCATGATTCCACTAAAGCCTCTATTCTTATCTTGACACTCTAAAAGTTAAACTTTACTTACTATACGCTTCTGATGCTTTGGCTTGAGTTACCCGTACTGGCATCCGCTTCTTGTCCCATTCTCAGTTTAAGTCTGGACATCGGGGATGTCCAAATCTCTCAAACTATGGCTCTGATACCAACTTGTGAGGCCCCAATCCCAGGGGACCTCACGTATTGGATTTATTCATCAACACATAGCACTTTAAACATAAGACATACATTACCCAGCGGAAACGATTTAAATCTCTACATATGCAGCGGAAAACATAACATGTCTAAACATAACTTGTCAAATACAACTGAAACTTGTCTTAATCAACATAATCAAAAGAAAACATAACAGGATGCCAACTGCTAGTCTTCGGGTAACTCTTCTCGCCAAGCCAAGCATCCACTTCCATCTACTGCCACCTACACTTAACTGATATGCATACTAAAAATCAGCAACGCTGAGTGAGTTCTAACGTTTACTTTAAATCAATTTTACAAAAGATTTACTAAAACACATATACTGCCATTAAGGCTAAACTTGACACTTTACTTTTCAAACATATATACTGCCATTAAGGCTAACTTAACACACTTTACTTTTCAAACAGTTTAAAACGTATAATAAACCGTCAATTCCTCTTTACTGTACTGCCCTCATGGCTTACATCCATGAACCGACAAGTACCTGGTCAATGCCCCCATGATCAACGATCATGAACCGACAATACCGCTTATCCGTCAATTCTTTGTTACTACTGTACCGCCCCCATGGTCAACGACCATGAACCGACGAGTACCTGGTCAATGCCCCCATGATCAACGATCATGAACCGACAATACCGCTTATCCGTCAATTCCTTGTCACTACTGTACCGCCCCCATGGTCAACGACCATGAACCGACGAATACCTGGTCAATGCCCCCATGGCTTACATCCATGAACCGACAATACCCTGGTCAATGCCCCCATGGCTTACATCCATGAACCGACAATACCGCTAAGGGGAGGTTGCGTGGACCTCCCGAGCAACCGCCGTCACTCATCCCAGTTGTACAACTGTTAACGAACCCTAAGGTTCTTACTAATGGGTGGAACCCATATCTGACATCTTGTACAAGTAACATCTGTCCCAAGGACCTTTACAAACTGGTACTCATTCCCGAAGGAAAGCTGTTCACTTTACTGTTTATAAAACTTTCTGAAACATAGCTTATCATATATATCATGCCTTTGTTTATGTATATGAAAATATAGTAAACGCTTGCCCAATGATATATCTTACTTTACTGAAACATAGCTTATCATATATATCATGCCTTTGTTTATGTATATGAAAATATAGTAAACGCTTGCCCAATGATATATCTTACTTTACTGAAACATAGCTTATCATATATATCATTCCTTTGTTTATGTATATGAAAATATAGTAAACGCTTGCCAAATGATATATCTTACTTTACTGAAAACATACTAGCACATATATCATGCCTTTGTTTATGTATATGAAAATATAGTAAACGCTTGCCAAATGATATATCTTACTTTACTGAAAACATACTAGCACATATATCATGCCTTTGTTTATGTATATGAAAATATAGTAAACGCTTGCCAAATGATATATCTTACTTTACTGAAAACATACTTTTGCCTCTTTTAAACCTTTCACTAAAACATAGCTTTTCTCTTCAGTTTACAATATATAAAATATAATAAACACTTTACACTAAGTATGCATACCACCCCTAAAGAAGGCAAAAAGGGGATTAGAACTCACATGGTATCTAAGCTGCAACGATCTACTGGATCTCACACAATCTAAACAATCATAACAATTTGACACTTATCAGACTTAACTCGACGCTAAACGGTTTAACTACTCTAACATACTGACTTCACTTAATCAGACCTGATGCCTGCGCACTTAGCAAGTGCGCAGACTCTGCCTCCTGCGCACTTAGCAAGTGCGCATTCTTCCCTTCCTGCGCACTTAGCAAGTGCGCAGGCTTTCCTTCCTGCGCACTTAACAAGTGCGCAGGTCCCTCTTCCTGCGCACTTAGCAAGTGCGCAGGACCTGCTCTGTGCGCACTTAGCAAGTGCGCACGACCTGTTCTTGGCGAAAAACCCTAACTTTCACATTCGGGTCTGATCACTTCAAGATCCCGAACCTGTTTGCATTCAAAACGCTCGTTTTCCATTAAGGAACTCAAATCTATGCTTATCTTTCCGTTTCATCTGATTAAACATAACCTTTTTACCCAAAACCCGAAAAACCCAAAAACGAACTAAAACTCAGATCTAGGAGAATCGGTTACCTGTAATCACTTCCTTTTTGTTGCTAAACACTCATGAGACTCTTGCTAACGATCCTTGAAGCTCTAATCCGAAAACCGGGACTTTCTCTCTCTAGAATCTCTCTCACTTTCTCTCTAAAATCCGGAAATGAGGATGGAAATGATAGCTTTTGGCTGATCTTGAGGCTTATAAGGGCCCGACCCTTGCCCCTTTCGGCCCATACACCCCGGCCCAAGCCCGCTTCCTTTCTTTTTATTTAAGTTTTAATTCCTCGTGAATTCTCTCGTGCTCTAAAACTCGGGATGTTACAACCAAGCATGTGCATGTGTCTACAGAAGAAATGGAAGAGGTATACCAAGAAATACATGTGGAAGCAGAACTTGAAATAGAAACTCAAGACCCATACTATATCCAATTGGTGAAGAAAATCCTCATACTCTTCCAAAAATGTTAGAGGAATACATTGAAGAACTAGTTGATGGTCCTGAAGATCCATACCATAATATGTTTAACGACATATTATTTGGTATCCGTGAACCCCCTTCTCAGTATAAATACTCTTCAGCTCATCTTGGAACACCCATAGAATACCTTGATCGTGCCTTAAGAGAAACTGATGAAGTCAAGAAAGAATCACCAGCTCAAGGAAAGGGTTCATCAACCAGAGAATGAAAAAGAAAAGAAAAATAAAAGAAAAGATAAAAAGAAAGAATAAAATAACTAGACGTATGGGTAACCATCCGAACGGTATGTAGTTATCTGGCAAACTGAGATGTTCTGTCTAAGGAAAGAATGGTGTATAAATCTCTTCTTGACCCGTCATTCTTTCCTGGGAACATTAAAGTTGGAGGTACTACTCTGGAACGATAACCACCCTAGTCTACTAAATATAATAAATATTATAATTTACTATTTTAGTATGTAAAATACAAATTATAAATAAAAGTATTTTGTCCTGTTTAGATGACTGGAAAAGGAAAATGTCCCTTCTATGTTCAAAAATATGCTCCACCTGGATATGAATTTCAGCTTAAAAATGAGACGGATTTAGGGACTGAAACAAGTTCAAAACATACAGGAAGTACATATCAAAGCTTAGGAGAATTAACTCCTCCGACAAATCCTTATATACCTTCCGTCAGTTTTCATTATGCTATTACAGCTGCGAGTCGAAATCCTAATTATGGAAAAAGTCCATATTATAATCCTTATTATTATTAGGGACTATCTGAAATCCCTTACGAAAACAATCCTGTTCCTGAAGGAGAAGAAAGAGAAGATTTGAATAGGCCATATAAGTATTATGAGCCTACGAATATACACAATCCTCAAGAAAATGATGGAAGTCCTTATAATGATCATATTAGAGCTTTACAGGAACGAGTAGTAGATTTAGAAAAAGAAAATCATAGATTGGCATCTGTAGACACCCAGAATAGAGCGTTAAGACAAATGCTAGAAAATGCCCGCAATCAGGGTTATATTTAAATTCCATTCCAATCTTTGTAATATATATTCCAAATATTAATAAAATTTCTCTTGTGAATAGAATGTCGAAACAAGGCCCTTCTCACAATACAAGGGGCAAGAGCAAACAAATTCAAAATTAAAATTCTGAACAACTGCAATAAAAGGCAGAAATAAAAAAAATGGTTACAGAAGGAATAGAAGAAGCTCTTTCAAAAATTCTAAAGCCATGAAGGAAGATAAATTGAAAAATAAACTTGCTGAATCCAAAAATAATCATTGTGAAGAAAATCATAGCTCAAACGGGGATAATTCTAATTCTGATTCTAAAAAAGTTAGCAAGAAAAGAAAGAGGAAAAAGGGATGTACGTTCCGTGCGTTCCAAGGATGCAAACCTTTGGAATATGCTGGAAAAGAGGGAGCAGTGGCAACCCTGAGGTGGATGGAGAAAACTGAGTTAATAATTTCCATCAGCAAATGTGCTGATGAGGATATGGTGCTTTATTCATCAAACTTATTCAAAGATGAAGCATTGGAGTGGTGGAATTCCATTGTTCAAGCCATGGGTAGACATAAAGCCTATGCCATGGAATGGGAGGAATTCAAAGAGATGGTAATTCAAAGATTTTGTTCCATAAATGAACGAGAGAGAATAGAAATCAAATTTCTAAATCTCCGTATGGAAGGAACTAAACATCAGGAGTATGTTTCCAAGATGTTTGAGTATGCTCGTTTGGTTCCACATCTATCCACCCCAAACCTAATCTAATTAAAAGATATATTTGGGGTCTGGCTGAAGAAATCAGAGACATGGTCAAGACTACTATGCCTCAGACCATTGCATCTGCCGTACAATTAGGAGGAATTCTAACTGACGGTCTAATAAGAAAACAAGAAGAGGGGAAGGCAAGAGAAGTGGCCAGAAGGGCTACAGAAAACCAGAAAAATAATTCTTCTTGCAGAAAAAAGAGCCAGCCTGCCAAAGGAGGCTTTAATTTTTCTATCACAGAATGCAAGATTTGCAAGAAAAGGCATACGGGAGAATGCTTTTTCAAGAAAATTTATTGTCACTTTTGCAAGCAGGCCGGGCATGTGTTTTTTAAAACTGCCCAAGAAAGAGAAATATTTCCAGTTTCAATTGTGGAGAGACTGGCCATTTTAAATCAAACTGCCCAAAGCTTAATAAGGCAGGATCTAATAGGGCAAAAGCCAATGAAGAAAACAAGAAAAATGTATGAGCCTTCATACTTAATACTCGTGATGCTGCAGCTGTTCCAGATGCAGTCACTGGTACATTCCTCATTGATAATAATTATGCTAGAGTATTATTTGACTCTGGTGCAAATTTAAGTTTCATAGATTATAAGTTTTGTAATCTATTGAAAAAGCCTTTAGTTCCATTAGATAGGATCTATGAAGTAGAGACGGTCGAAGGAAATTTAATCAAAATTTCTGAATTCTTAAATGATTGTACTATCACAATATCAGGACACATCTTACCTGTACAATTAATACCTATGACATTAACAAGATTTGATGTTGTCTTAGGAATGGATTGGTTAGCCAGAAACTAAGCCCATATCCTTTTTGATAAAAAGGCCATAGAAATCCAGATTCCTTCTGGAAAATCTTTAACAATCTATGGAGACAAACAAAATCAACCTATGGGAATCATCTCAATGCTGAAAGCAAGTAAATACCATCAGAAAGGATGCATTGCATACTTGGTGCAGATTTCTACCAGTACAAAGGAAAAGAAGATTGAAGATGTACCGGTAGTAACTGATTATGCAGATGTATTTCCAAATGAATTACCTGGTATACCACCAGAAAGAGAAGTTGAATTTAAAATCAATCTTGTACCAGGAACAGCTCCTATTGCCAAAGCTCTACACCATCTAGCCCCAACCAAAATGAAAGAATTGAAGACACAATTAGATGAATTACTAGAGAAAGGATTCATCCGCCCAAGTTCATCTCCTTGGGGTGCTCCAATTCTTTTCATTAAAAAGAAAGACGGTACAATGCGGATGTGCATTGATTACCGGGAACTAAACAAGTAACGATTAAGAATCGTTATCATCTTCCTAGAATCGATGATCTGTTTGATCAATTACAAGGCGCTTGCTATTTTTCAAAAATAGATCTTCGATCAGGATATCACCAACTGAAAGTTCAAGAAGGAGATATTTCTAAAAGTGCTTTTCGAACCAGATATGGACATTATGAGTTCACAGTTATGCCGTTTGGACTTACTAATGCTCCTGCCACATTTATGGATATGATGAATCGTATCTATAAACCCTATCTTGATAAATTTGTGATTGTCTTCATTGACGATATACTTATTTATTCTAGAAATGCGGAAGATCATGGAAATCATCTCAGAATAGTACTTGAACTTCTGAGAAAAGAGAAATTGTATGATAAATTCTCTAAATGTGAATTTTGGCTTAGAGAAGTAAAATTTCTGGGTCATATAGTGAATGCAGAAGGTATTCAAGTAGACCCATTCAAAATTGAAGCTATATCCAAATGGGAAATTCCTAAGTCCCCGACAGAAGTCCGTAGTTTCTTGGGTCTTGCAGGATACTACAGACAATTTATTCAGGATTTCTCAAAAAATGCAGTTCCTCTGACTACTTTAACTCGTAAGAATGTAAAGTATGAATGGGGAATAAAGCAAGGAGAAGCTTTTGGAACTTTGAAAGAGAAACTAACTCATGCACCGATACTGGCTTTGCCAGAAGGCAACAAAGACTTTGTAGTCTATTGTGATGCTTCTCACCACGGTCTAGGTTGTGTGTTGATGCAAAGAAACAAAGTTATTGCCTATGCATCTCGTCAATTAAAGACTAATGAAAAGAATTACACAACTCATGATCTAGAGTTAGGTGCCATAATCTTCGCTCTGAAATTATGGAGACACTATCTCTATGGAGTTAGATTTACAGACTATACTGACCATAAGAGTTTGAAATATATCTTTGGTCAGAAAGAATTAAACATGAGACAAAGAAGATGGTTAGATATCTTGAGTGACTATGATTGCGAAATATGTTACCACGAAGGTAAGGCAAATATTGTTGCAGATGCCTTAAGTAGAAAAGAGCAAGAGAAACCTAAACGGGTTCGTGCTCTCAGACTTGAACTTTGTGTAGATCTCATGTATCAGATAAAAGATGCTCAACATTCTGTTCAAGCAGATGCAGACTTAGAACAAGAAGGAATGAAGAGCATAATCAAACAATTAACTAAAGGAGAGGATGAAATACTCCGTATGAATAAAAGAATCTAGGTTTCGATCAATGGAAATCTTCAGGAAAGAATACTCGAAAAAGCACATAAATCAAAATACATGATGCACCCAGGAAGTGACAAGATGTATAAAAATCCAAATGACAGTTACTGGTGGATTGGTATGAAGAAAGATATTGCCATATATGTTGCAAAATGTTTTACTTGTGCCCAAGTAAAGGCAGAACATCAGAAACCTTCTGGTTTACTGCAAAAATTAGAAATACCAGTTTGGAAGTGGGAGATGATAACAATGGATTTTATTACCAAACTCCCTCGAACCAGTCGGGGAAATGATACTATCTGGGTTATCATTGACAGATTAACTAAATCTGCTCATTTCTCCCAATAAAAGAAACCTCCAGTATGGATAGATTGGCTCGTCTATTTGTAAATGAGATTGTATCTTTACATGGAG
The DNA here is from genome assembly GCA_023525975.1 of Smallanthus sonchifolius. Taxonomy (NCBI): domain Eukaryota; kingdom Viridiplantae; phylum Streptophyta; class Magnoliopsida; order Asterales; family Asteraceae; genus Smallanthus; species Smallanthus sonchifolius. The sequence goes on along the minus strand of CM042030.1, from coordinate 21,325,073 downwards.
TGCCATTATCCATAGTGTCAGATAGAGATAGTCAGTTTACATCTCGATTCTGGAAAAGTTTCCAGGAAGCTATGAGAACTCGTTTGAACTTGAGCACTGCCTATCATCCATAGACAGATGGGAAAAGTGAAAGAACAATTCAGACCTTAGAAGATATGCTCCGAACCTGTGTGATAGACCTAGGTGGTAGTTGGGATGATCACCTACCCCTAATGGAATTTTCATACAACAATAGTTATCACACAAGCATTCAGACAGCACCTTTCGAAGCCTTATATGGTAGAAAATGCCGAACGCCTGTATGCTGGGCTGATATAGGAGAAAACCAATTGTCAGGACCTGAACTTGTTCAGGAAACTACTGACAAAGTAGCTCAATTTCAAGAACAATTAAAAGCAGCAAGAGATAGGCAAAAGAGCTACGCTGATAAAAGAAGAAAGCCACTAGAATTCAACATTGGAGACAAGGTGTTATTAAAAGTATCACCTTGGAAAGGTGTTGTTCGATTCGGGAAGAAGGGTAAACCAAGTCCTCGATTTGTTGGACCCTTCAAGATTATTAAATGAATTAGACCGGCGGCTTATCAGTTGGAATTACCAGAAGAGATGAATGGAATACATGACGTATTCCATGTATCTAATCTTCATAAACGTCTGGCTGATAAATCTTTAATAATGCCTCTACAAGACATAGAAGTAAATGAAAAATTAAGATTTGTAGAACAACCTCTTCAAATAGAAGACCATCAGACTAAAAAGTTAAAAAAGAAAAGATTTAAACTTGTCAAAGTTAAGTGAAATTCTAGACGTGGTCCTGAATACACTTGGAAACTAGAATAAGAAATGAAGAAAAAGTATCCACACCTGTTCCAGTAATCTCGAGGACGAGATTTTTCTAAGGTTGGGGAGAATGTAAAATTTCTTAAATATTTCCATGCCCAAAAATAATAAAAATATAAAGACCATAAGTGTAAATACATTAAAGATCAGGGACTAAAAATAAAATTATGAAAATTCGGTGGTAGCGGACCGCTACCATATATATAACGGTCCGCTACGTGGTCCCAAAGGCAATAATGAGGGAATGACACGTGCCCTGATGAATCATTAGGGTTTCTGACGCGTGTCACAGGTAGCGGACCGCTACCAGATTCATGTCGGTCCGCTACAGCTACCTCAGTTGGGTGGCGGACCGCTACCTTGTAGCTTAACGGTCTGCTAGCCGCAAATTGCGCCGCAACTTCGGAGACCAACACGTGTCATGCTGACTATTTAGGGTTTAGGTGGTAGCGGACCGCTACCCGCCACCATAACGGTCCGCTACGAACCCTAAATCAGCCTATAAATAGAAATCGATTGCCGTTCAAATTCAAAACATCACAAATCGAATTTCAGAGAAATTTCCCCTATTTCCACTTTCCTAAAACCATTCCCACTCGTACGTTTAAGTTCCCAAGGTGCCGAATCATCCTAGAAATACTCGAGAAGCCAGGAAACGCTCATTTGGAAAAACTAAGCAAGGTTCTTAATCAGAGACGCTGCCCATTAGGACACTCACTCTAGAAGATTCCTAAGCCGAGACTCTATCATGGTGAATACTTGTATTTTTATAAAATGATTTCAAAACTGAAAATGGTTTTGATTATACTCTGACTTGAATGAATTTATACAACCATTCGTTGCATAAGGTGATTTACTATATAGCAGTCAGCCCATAAAGTCACGTATATGTACACGTGTTACAGATGAGATGCTATAACAGGGCTAGGGGTTGAACCCTTGGTTTTCGTAAAGCCCATCGCCGAAAGCGTAAGGCATAGACCTAAAAATATATCCAAGGTCTCTGGTGTGGCAGGTGGTTAGTCCATTGATTGTGTAAATTGACCAGAAACTATGGGCAAATTGTTCTATTTATTCACGCTTGTCAGATTATGATTCCAATATACTTGTATTCACCAGTTTATACTGATAAAATATTTTCTAACGTTTTTACAGGTAACCAAGGGTGAATTGATTTTGATTAGCCATATGATGACAAAGAAAATGATGTCATGAAAAAGGGAACGTCCACCCTAGATATCAGTTGAAAGAAATGGCTCATGTAAAACTTTGGTTTTGTAAATTAAACGTTTGTGTTTAATATCAGGGTATATCCCTGTTATAATAAAATGAAAGGGGAGATTCCCCGTCTTTTGAAAAGATCCTGAGTTATTAAAATATTCCGCTGTGTTTATAAATCTCTGATGAGATAAAATAAGAAACATGTACCAATCTTCGGTCACGCGCCCGGGGTGTCCTAAACCCAGGGTGTGACATTTAAAGTTTCCATAAATAGAACCGATCATGAATTTTCATATGACCAAAAGTTCTAAGTAGCAAATCTGCAAATATTATCCATTATCTATACATATCCAACCATTTTCCATCATTAAATCACCCTAAACATGACATCTATCATGAAACCCAAAATTAAAGTTTCCTTAAATAGCAAAAATGAGCATGCATGTATCATCCAACACTTTTGACAACAAAGTTTTCACATATTATCCATCTATAAACATTACTACAATATAATCCATCATCAAATCTTCAAAAACACATCATCTAACATAGGCTCATACAATAAAATTTCCTTATATGGAAACCGAGCCTAAGAACAAAACCCGAGTCCAAAACCACCAACAATATGTACCATTTTGTTAGAAAACTCATTTCTTTCAAGAATCCATGGTTAAACATTCATAAAATGTTTTTTATTTGGATGCATGTTCATAAGAACATGAAGATGAAAATGGAGAAAAATAGGTTCTAGATGCTTACCAAAATCGAAAATATGATGGATGGATGATGGATTCTCCTTGCCAACACTTGATAATCACTCTTGGATAGTTGGATTTGATGGAAACAAGATCAAAGAACAAAAAAAAGATAAAGAATGTGGGTGGTGGTGGTGTTCTCGACCAAAAAGGGAGAGAAAGAGGGAGTGTGGAGTGAAAGATGGAGATGTGGGGGAGTTAGGGGGTATTTATAGGGTCTCTTGATACCAGGTGGTGAAAAATGAATTGTCACCGATTTATTGACGGAATTCCCGAACTAGTATGAATGAAATGATTTAAAAATAATTTGACTCATATTGGTATGTTTAACATATAAAATTTTCAGTTTTTTATTTGGAAATGTCGTTACATACCGCGGACTGGCCGGACAGCGTTGAAATAGAAAGTTTCTCATAAAATTTCCGAAAAATTCACATAGTCCTAAAATAATATTTCACAGTCTTACATGTAATTTGTATGCTCCAATTATACGTCTAAGTGTCTGCTTAGAATTAGTCACCTAGCTAGTGCACACTGCGTGTCTACCAAACTGTGCTGAAAATAAAAGTATTTCTATAAATCACCGAAAAATTCATATATGCATGATTTATTAAATCACAGTGTTACATATAATTTACACGCATAGATTATATGTCTAGTAATTTGTTTTAAATTATCACCAACGGTCGTTCTATAGGACGCGTGTTTGACCTGGTAATCTTCCAGATTACTGACACGTGTGAACGGATTGACTTGCTAAGTGTGAAATGGACTTAATTACTATAAAATTAAGTGGGATGCATGCCATATACTATAATCTTTGTTTTAGCCGGGAATGGATATTAACCTGAAATTTTTCGGGTGTCACATTATCCCCCGGTTGAAAGGAATTTCGTGAAATTCAGCTTGCGGTAATAGCGGATGGTGTGGTCTCAAATAAGTGTGGGTACTTGCGATTCATCTGAAATTCGCGCTCCCATGTGAACTATGGTCCGCGTCTTGAATTCCATCGGACCTTGACTATCGGAATGCGACTTTGCTTCAGTTGCTTAACCTCACGGTCCATTATTTCCATGGTTTTTCGACGAAATGTAGCTATTCTTCGATTTGTACCTCCTCGAGTGGTACCCTCAGTGTCTCATCATGTAGACACTTCTTTAGGTTAGACACATGGAATACATTGTGGATATTCTATAGTTTTTCCGGTAGGTTGAGTCGATAGGCAACAGGACCAATCCTTTGCAAGATCTCAAATGGTCTTATGTAGCAGGGTTCAGTTTCCCTTGTTTGCTAAAACGGATTACGCATTTCCAAGGCGTAACTTTCAGTAACACTTTATCACTTACTTGAAACTCCACTGGTTTACGCTTTTGGTTTGCAGCTTTTCTGTCTGTCTTGAGTGGATTTCAGTCTTTTGCGGATTTTGAAAATTTTCTCAGTGGTCTCGTGGATAAGCTCTGGTCCAGTGAGCTGACTATCTCCTACTTTAGCATAACAGAGTGGTGACCTACACTTTCTTCCATAAAGTGCTTCAAACGGTGCTGCCTTGATACTCGTGTGGTAGCTATTGTTGTAAGAAAACTCAACTAATGGCAAGTGAGTGTCCCAACTGTTGCCATAATCTATCACACAGGCTCTTAGTAGATTCTCTCGGGTCACGCCCCACGGTATAGCCTGAAGTGGAACTTGGAGGTGTGACAGAAAGTAACCCTAAAAAACGATACAGATTCGAAGTAAGGGCTTAGGGATCAATAAAAAGGCTAAATGCTAGCAAGATTGATATTACGTTCTTATATTTAACTGTTTGAAGGATTAAAGTTTGTTTACCTTTGAAATTTGCTTTATATGCTACTGCGTTCTCAAGATATGCCCCATTGAATGTTAAACCACTAAAATGCAATGACCAGTTCATGTTCTAGGGTCAAGTACATGTTTCAATTTTAGTTCCATTTGAAGGTTCTATTTGTAGGTATTAATCAATCAAGAAATGCATATCAAGAAAGTGGTGCAGTTTCAGATTTTAAATTATAGAACAAAACCCCAAACAATTTATATGAAATGGCAAATTAATTCAAAAGTAAAACCCTAAAATTCAATAACATCCTACCTTTTTACGCATTCTACACTGGAGTTGAACTCATTCCTGGTCGACCTATGAAGACTGAGCATAAACAACTAATCAATCATTATTTTCTTCGTTGGTTTTAGCTCTGATCTTTTTTAGTTCATGGTGAACGATTGATTCCTTCTTTACGACCATACAAATCCTACCGATTGTGGGGAGAGAATTGTTTAGGGTTTCTAATGAGAGTGCGATATTGATGAAGATGAAAATGCAATCAGGTTAAGTGAACGGGTTAGATAGTTCCGCATGTCATCCTCGTGAAAATCTATCTATACTTGCTATCTAATAAATAAGGTTAATTATGCACGTGTCGCATTCATATTAATTCTCATCATTTTTCTCCGCCTCTCTCTCTTATTACATATACTTTTATATTTTCAGTAATAATATGTTTTTAAAGAAATTACTAATTATACTAATAAACCACATTTATTTTTAATTTATCTCTTATTATAAGAAACTTTGAAATCTAATTACGTAGCTTATGTTTTAAAGACATAAATTTTTTATTACTAAATATATAAAGTTACATTTATTCAACCTGTGTACTACACGGGATTCTAACCTTGTAAGATAATGTTTTTAGGAACTTGGGCGGGAAAAGTGAGGGGTTCTTTGTTTAAAAAACCGACATGTGGCATGTGAGATTTTTATTTATTAGGTTAGTAAGATACGACTCAGTGTATGATAATATTTATATCAAAATTAGACTAAAAAACATATCACAATAGTGTATTTGAAATTATAAAAATTTTTATAAATTAAGAAAATAAAATTATATATTAAATAAAAATGCAACTATAAATAAGTGAAGGTTGTCATTTGCATCTTCGTCTAAAAACAATCACCTCAAAACCTCTGTAAAGAAGCCTTGTAAAAGTTCATATAAGCAATACAAGTTGTTCTTTGCATTCAGCAATCTTGCGTTCCTCTAAACATCATTTGAATCGCTACATTGTAAGGCAAAAAGGCTCAACTTAGATCAAATCTAAGTGTCGCACGAGAGTTGAAATATTCACTCCGTGACAAGTGATGTCAGAGCACGTCAATTCAAGGGATGGAAACTGGAAGTGGAAACAACAAGTATTGCTGGTGGCAAGGAAAATGTTAAGCTGCGACAAGTGTTGAAGAAAGGTCAAGGTGGGTCCATAGACAACTTAGTCAGTTTGGACGATAAAATTATAGACCTGGACTCATCCATGATTGAGTTGAAAGAAAAACTTGACGCAACCCTTAATAGACTATACAAGTTGGGGATCTATGTGGCAGAGATGCACGGTGACTTCAATAGTGCTTTTAATGCACAGAGTGGCGAATCAAAACGCGAGCTCGAGGACCTGCTAAAAATGGACATGACTGTTAGGGGTTAATTTTATGATGCAGGATCACGAGTATGCTCCGGAATCCAGGATCCTGACCATTAATATTACTAACGGTTATTTTTTCCCTATCTCGATTTATGCTCGCAGGTAAAACGTGTTGATCCACTCATCCCTGAAGAATCGGTCAAGTAGTTAACGAAAACGTGTAAAACATGCGTGGAGAAGCTTCAAACAGTCATATTAGAATACTAGATGAGATCCAAGATTCTCGGATAGTTTGTTAACTTCTTTTTTGTATTTAGTAAGCAGTAGATCGATTAGGAACGGACATTCGCAACACACAATACACTTGCAATCATCTGTAACACTTAGCTCTCGATCGTTTACTGCTCTCATTGTACTTGTTTTCAAGGTTTAATAAAAGTTCAGGAGGCAAGTGACTTTCTGTCACTTTCCGAGGTTTTATGCCGAAGATACTCAAGGATTAAGGGCTATCCTCATATATCATCGTGTCAATCTTTACATTTATGTTCATAATTTAATATTTTGATCAAGCACACTAACTCACATACTAAGTTTGGTTATAAAATTAGTTTTAATAACTTTTAACCAAAATAATTTGGCTCCTACCGTGGGGCAAGTGGTGATTTTTATCTTGAAATCCTTGTTAAAATTTGCATTCAATCATTACTTTTCCAAATTTATTGCAAAAATGTCATCCCAATCCAAGTCAGTGTCCTCTTCAACTCCGTCTTCAAGCTCTGGGTTGAACAACCCTCTCCTTCGTCCTCCTCCTTCCAGAAAAAGATTGACAATCTGCCTAAGATAACAGCTTCTGCTATTTTTTGGGATCTGGATTACATGCCAGAGGACCTGTGCTTGTTTCGAACAACGACATCCTCACTTTGTTCTCAGAAGTAAAGAAGCAAATGAAACAACAAGAAAAGACCAATCAGATGCTGTTTAGGGAGCTTGAAAGGATAAAAGATTCAAAGAAACTAGTGGAAACGACAACCCCACTACAACCAAGGATCATGAACTTTGACTCTGCAGAATTCTCAGGAAATCACCAGGAGAAATCATCCCCATGTAGACTGTAACCACTAAAATTTGTCCAACTCCAGCTATTAGAGTCACTGCAAACCGGGATCTTGAAATCACCCCATGATCCTCATCGCAGGATCCTAACATTGGTAACACTTTCTATCAGTTTTTAAACGCTAACGAACTTATGCATGATACATGGATCGGTCCATTCATGGCCAAAGAGATGAAGAAGCTAAGGGATATGATCTCCAGCGTACCGGGTGTAGTCCAACCGATACCGGAAGCACCCTCAGCCAGTCACAGGATCTCCATATTTGCTCCTCCAATATGTGATGCGGAGATCCCGAAACGCTTCCAAACTCCCAACATGAAGTTATATGATGGAACTATGGATCCCAAAGAGTATGTCGCCCAATACAGGGAGGGAATGGAAATCAATTCCATTCCCTTAGATTTAAAAGAAGCTTGCTTATGCAAGGGCTTCGGGTCCACTCTATCAAGATCAACCTTAAAATGGCTGCTAAACGTTCCTCCTTATTCAATAACTTCATTTGCTCACTTAGTTAATTTGTTTAATAACCAATTTTCTTGAAGCAGAACATTTGAAAGACTAATGAGTGATTTGTATAGGGTGACCCAGAATGCCAGAGAATCCCTTCAAGATTATGTTAGCAAATTAGGAATCCCTGGATATCCCGAACCTTGACATCGCTACGGCGGTCCAAGCTTTCAAAATGGGATTGAAGAAGGATTCCCAATTCTATGAAGACCTTGTCATGAATCCTTGCAGGAATCTGGATGAAGTCAGGAATCGAGCACTAAGGTTCATAAGGCTCGAAGATGATAAGAAGAACCAACAAAGAATGGATGCTCCAATCAGCTACAACCAACCTAACCGGAAAACCGACTCTACGCCCTACAAACCTTGCAGATCCAAGCCTTACTCCAAGCATGACAATCACAAAGTCAATGTCGTAGAGGATGACGAAGATGAAGAGGAGTATCCTAAGATATCTTATTACTATGTTTCTCTTGATACAACATGTTTAATGTTTGTTATGCAGGATCTCGGTGAAAAGGCTAGGTGGCCTCGAAAGAATGAAAAGAGCTCGGGATGGAAAGATAAGTCCAAATTGTGCGCATACCATGAGGATTTCAGCCATATGACTGAAGATTGCATCGCTTTACCGAAGGAGATAAGCTACCTCCTGAGTAAAGGCCATCTCAAAGAATTCCTGGGCAGAAGAAAGAAGAATTCCAAGGCTCATGACAGGATCCCGCAGAGAGCAACATCCCCACCGCCAGATGCCAAGGTAATAAGTTTCATATCTGGTGGTTCTGACATATGTGGTACTTCTTATTCCGCTGCAAAGGAAGCAAAGATGGAAAAAGGAGATAGACATATCAGAACGTCGATCTTAACAGAGAAGAAAGTGATTTCTTTTGATGAGGAAGACAGAGACAACGTGCATGATCCTCACCATGACGGTTTGGTGATCACTCTATACATATCCAATCACTTCATTCGTAGGATCCTGATTGACGGAGGAAGTTCAGTAAACATTATATAGCTCGAAGTTCTAAAAAGGATGGGGATCCCTGATTCCGAAGTTATTTCAAAATCCTCGGTATTTGTAGGATTCAGTGGAGAAGTTAAGGACACAGTTGGAGAAATAAAGCTACCAGTCTACATTGAGGGGGTAAACTCTATACATAGATTTTGTGTCATTGACTCTTTATCTTGCTATAATATTATCCTAGGGAGACCCTGGATACATGACACGAGAGCAGTGCCGTCAACATACCACCTTGGGGGGGGGGTAGTAAAGATCAATAGCGATCAACAGGAAGCTAAAGACTGCTACATGTCCCCAAAGAAAGCTTCTACAAAGACAAGACATGCATAACAATTAACTAAGAAAGCCAAGGATGTTCTAGATGCTAAAGAAAAAGATGTCAAGGAAGTATCCCTGGACGCTGATGACCCAAATATTAGAGTACTTGTAGGAACCAATATCCCTGAGGATATTGAGAAAGATCTCTTGGACTTCCTGAAGGGCAGAAAATCAACTTTCGCATGGAAGCACGAAGATATGACAGGTATATCCAAAAACATTATAACTCACAAACTTGGAATTGATAACAGTTTCAGGCCAATACATCAAAAGCAAAGGAAATTTTCTCTTGAAAGAAACGTGATTATCCAAGAAGAGGTGGAAAGACTCCTCAAATCCGGAATGATCAGGGAAGTGAAACTCCCAAGATGGTTGGCAAACATAGTGGTAGTACAGAAGAAGAACAGGAATTGGAGAGTTTGCGTGGACTACACAGACCTTAACAAAGCATGTCCTAAGGATCCCTTCCCATTGCCACATATAGAATCGATGGTTGATGCTACAACGGGCCACGAAATCCTGAATTTTATGGATGCTTCTTTGGGATTTCAGTAGATCCAAATGGAGCCATCAAATCAGGAAGATACAACGTTCATGACCCCGACAGGTATTTACTGTTATATAGCTATGCCATTTGGTCTTAAAAATGTAGGTGCCACGTATCAAAGACTGGTGAACATGATGTTCAAAGACAAGCTGGGGGACACCATGGTGGTATGTATAGATGATATGGTGGTGAAGTCAAAGAAAGCTGAAGATCATCTTAGGGATCTCAAAGATGCGTTCGATATCCTGGACCAGTATAACATGAAGCTGAATCCTTCAAAATGCCACTTTGGAGTGGAGGCAGGAAAATTCTTGGGATACATGGTAACCAAGATAGGGATAGAAGCTAGTCTAGAGCAGATAAAAGCAATCGTCAATCTGAAATCCCCAGCAAATACCAAGGACGTCCAAGGACGAACTGAAAGGGTAGAGGCACTCAACCGATTCATTTCAAGATCCTCAGAAAGATGCAAGGAATTCTATGACATTTTATAGAAAACAAGAGATTTGAATGGGAAGAGAAGCACGAACAAGCGCTCCAAGTATTGAAGGAGTACTTATCGTCAGCACCTCTACTAATGAAGCCAGAGGATGGTGAACCATTATCCCTATACTTGGCAGTATTCGGAAACGCTGTAAGTGCTGTATTGGTCAAGGATAATGAGGGACAACAACATCCTATCTACTATGTAAGTAAAATCTTGTTAGCCGCGGAGACCAGGTATACTCATTTGGAAAAATTAATTTTAGCTTTAATAATGGCATCCACCAAAGTTAGACACTACTTTGAAACGCATAATATTCACGTTAAAACTAATTATCCTATTAAGTGTGTTTTAAGAAGTCTAGAGATGTCAGGAAGGATGGCCAATTGGTCCGTTAAACTAAGTGCCAATGATCTAGTGTATGAGCCCAGGACAGTAATAAAGTCAATCGCACTTGTGGACCTTGTGGCTGATTTCAGTAGTGATATTCAGCTTGAAGCAGATCTTGAAGTCCAGCAGTTGGAAGAAACTAGGGATAAGTGGACATTATTCACCGATGGTGCGTCCAATGTAAGGGGAACAGGTCTAGGTATCATATTGAAATCACCACAGGGGGACATAATACCCCAATCAATCAGTTGTGAATTCCAAGCCACAAATAACGAAGCAGAGTATGAAGCATTGATAGTGGGATTACAACTAGCCAGAGATGTGAAAATCAAGTATCTCCAGGTATATGTGGATTCATTATTACTCGCTAACCACTTTAAGGGTTCTTACACAGTTAAGGGCAAGAAACTAGCCCAGTATCTTGAAATAGTCAAGAATTTGGCAATAGAATTCAAGATTTTTAATCAAGAATGCCGCCTTAGCAAATCTGAGATCAGCTCTTCAGATGCCACTAGACGTGAAGATACCAATTATACACATCATGAACCCTGCAATCAATATAACAGAATGCCAGGGAAATGAAGTATCAAAAACGAAAGACTAGGAGGTCCAAGATCCTAACCCAGATCAAGGATCCTGGATCCTACCTATTAAAAGATATTTGTAGGATGGCAAGATCCCGAGCAACGAAAAGAATCACAGAGCTTTTCGTATGAAGGTATCTCGCTTTGTTATTATATACGATATTTTGTATAGAAAATCTGTTGCAGGTCTATACTTGAGATGTCTAGAGAATCCTGAGATACAAGAAGTACTGAAAGATATACACGAAGGAGATTGCGGCAATCATACCGGAGGCAGAGCATTGTGTTCCAAGATCCCGAGGACAGGATATTATTGGCCAACTATGAAAAAAGATGATGTAACGTATGCTCAAAAGTGTGATGCTTGCCAAAGACATAGCAATGTGCCTCACCAACCGGCTGAACCTTTGTATCCTATCATTTTACCATGGTTATTAATGAAGTGGGGGATGGACATAGTTGATAAACTACCCAAAGCACCAGGAGGAAAAGTATTCATGTTAGCAATGATAGATTACTTCTCCAAATGGATAGAAGCCGAAGCCTTTGTTCAAGTCAGAGAAAAGAAAGTAGTCTCATTCATAAAGCGCAATATCCCGACAAGATTCAGGATCCTGGTAGAAATAGTGTGTGATAATGGATCTTAGTTCATTGGCAAAGGAATGACGAATTTCTGTGCTGGTTGGGGGATAAAGATGATAACTTCTACCCCCGTACATCCTCAAGCTAACGGACAAGCAGAATCCAACAACAAAATCATCGCGAACAACCTCAAGAAGAGATTGGACACCAAGAAGGGAAGATGGGTAGAGGAATTACCTTTCGTCCTCTGGGCACATAGAACAACCGCAAAGAATGCTACTGGTCAAACTCCATTCTCGTTATTATTCAGAGCAGAAGCAGTAATCCCCACTGAGATGGTGATCCTTACAGCAAGATCCAACCTTCAAAATCCTGAAACCAACAGTGAAGCCCTGGCACAACATCTTGATACTGTGGATGAGCTTAGATATCTCGCTAAAGTTTGCATTACAGCTTATCAATAAAGGATAGAAAAATCATACAACAAGAATACAAGGATCAGAAGATTCCAAGTAGGTGACCTGGTATTGAGAAAAACATTTCAAAATACTATCAATCCCAACGAAGGAAAGCTTGCACCAAAATGGAAAGGTCCGTATTTGATAGACTCAGAAGCAGGCAAGGGAGCCTAGTGGTTAGCTACAATGGAAGGGGAGAACATGCCAAGATCCTGCAATGCTATCCATATCAAAGCGTATTTCATGTAAGTTAGAACTTAAATTTTAACCAAGACTGTTATGTCTTCTATCCCTGTTTATTCTTTCAATTATTATCTTTTGATTTATCAAAATACTGACTTGAGCGTCAAAGGGGTGTTAGCCAGGCTAACACCCACCTTCACCACGGTTTAATATTTTGCAGGGAGGATTCCTAAGGATCCTGACAAAAGTATTAGAGACTGTCCATCTCTCTAAGTTTAAGGTATTCCAAAGCCCTTCAAAGGTTTAAAGGTCTTCACCTTTCTACGAATCGAGTTTAAACACTCCGCTTGGACGCATGATATCCAAGTATAGTTCAAGGTGGTGCAACCAGTCCATGTAACAATGGCTGACAATTTCATCACTATTGTTGGACCTCACGAATATATTCAATGGCATAACACAGCCGTGTTATTCACCGGGCTTGTCCCAAGTATTTAACACTTATGTGTTAACATAATTTTTTGGCTTGTCCCAAGTATTTAACACTTATGTGTTAACATAATTTTTTGGCTTGTCCCAAGTTTTTAGCATTCATATGCTAACTCAAGAATTGGCTTGTCCTAAGTATCTAACACTTGTGTGTTAACTTAAGTTTGTGGTTTGTCCCAAGTATTTATATGCTGACTCAAGATTCAAACACTCAAGAGGATTGGGGACATCCATGAGGATCCTAAAGTGCGATTACTAAGTAAGCAATTCACTTATGCCCATGGGACAACTTAAGGATCTCAAAAGTATATGATATGCTTAAACCTCTTTATCGTTATCTGGTATGTATATCTACCTAGTTTGATTCTTAATAAAGGTATTTACTTAAAATTGCTTATTTTAGTAGATCCAAAAGTTTGATGACTAAGTCATGGTATGTTTGTAACTGGTGTTCTTCTGAACTATTTATCAGTAGCAAAGTATGTTTTTCAGAATCAAAGTTTAAAACCTTAGATGTTATTTACAAATGTCCACTAAGGATCCAATATCCTTAAAAGATATCTAAACCTGTTTTACCAAGTATCATAAGACTTAATTACCTAAGGATCTTTATTTTCTAAGAATATGTCAAAACATACCAAACACATAACAACCATGGCGTATAGTCATAAGTTATCTACCATTCATCAGCTGCCAAAAGGTCAAAAGTAGGTTCGGATTTCGTCTTAAACCAAGACCCAGCCATCCGAACCATCAGTCACATGTAGGCTATATTGTTCAAACATCAAATCCCATAAACCAGGATCCCCAAGACAAAAAAGTAAAATTGTTCAACAGACAAGATCAACAAGCATGAAAATTAAAGCTTCAACTACCGAAATCACAAACGCATGACTCAGGCCTTGTCTATATTGTTAGGGGTTACTTTTATAGCTAAGGATCCTGGATCTTCGACGTACTTCGGTATCATGACAGGTTTCGATATCCTTAATATTTAACTGTTATATCTTTTTTCTACCTTGATTTATTCATAGGTCAAACGTGCGAAGTCAATGTCATCCCTGAAGAATCGGTCTGGAAGTTAAGAGAAACGTGTAGAAGACGCGTGGGGAGGCTTCCAACGATCACATTTGAAGACTTGGTAGGTCCTGGGATTCTTGGATAGTTAGTTAGCTTATCTTTTGTATATATTCAGCAGCAAGATTGATTAGAAAACACACACAATTCACTTAGCATTATTTGATACTCGCAAACAAGCTCTGTAACACTTAGCAATCGATCTCTTACTGCTCGTATTGTACTCATTTTCATTTTTTATACAAGAACAGGAGGCAAGTGATGATTAGTCACTTCCCGAGGTTTTATGCCGGAGATCCTCAAGGATTAAGGGATTTCCTCGTACATCATCATGTCAAGCTTTACTTTATCGTTCATAACTTTGCATTTTGATTAAGCACACTACCTCACTTACTAAGTTTGGTTACAAAATTAGTCATTATAATTTTTACCCAAAACAATTTGGTGACCACCGTGGGGCAAGTGGTGTTTTTCATCTTAAAATTTTTGTTAAAGTTTGCGTTCAATCATTATTTTTCCAAACTGATTTCGAAAATGTCATCTCAATCCAAAATGGTTTCTGTTTCAATTCCATCTTCGAGCTCTGGGTTGAACAACCCTCTTCCTCCTCCTCCTCCTCCTCCTCCTCCTCCGTCATTCTAGAAGAAGAGTGATAATCTGCCGAAGAAGAATACTTCTGTGGGTTTTTCAGGATCTGGGATACCTGCCGGGGGACCGGTGCTTGTTTCAAACAATGATATCCTCAACCTGTTCTCAGAAGTAAAGCAACAAATGAAACAACAGGAAAAGACTAATCAACTGTTGTTCAGAGAGTTAGAGAGGATAAAATAGTCAAAGAAACCAATGGAAGTGACAACTCCGCTGCAACCAAGGATCTTGGACTTTAATTATTCAGGATCCTTAGGAATCCATAAGAGAGACTTTCTTCCCATGCAAACAGGAATCACTACAGCTGGCCCGACTCTGGCTGTCAGAGTTAGTACGAATCAAGATCTTGGAATTACTCCGAGATCAGTTTTCGAACACTAACAAACTTGCGCAGGATACAGAAATCACTCCATCCATGGCCAGGAGCTGAAGAAACTGAGGGAGATGATCTCTAATGTACCAGGTGTAGTCCAACCTATACCAGAGATGTCCTTTGCCAGCCACATGATCTCAAGATTTGCTCCACCAATATGTGATGCTGAGATCCCAAAGCGTTTCCAGACCCCTAACATGAAGTTGTATGATGGAACTACGGATCCTGAGGAGCATGTCGCACAATACAGAGAAAGAATGGAAATTAATCCCATTCCTTTGGACTTAAAAGAGGCTTGCTTATGCAAGGGTTTTGGCTCCACCTTAACAGGATCAAACTTGAAATGGCTACTTAACGTTCAACCATATTCAATAACTTTATTTGCTTATTTAATCAACTTGTTTAATAACCAATTACCTTACAGCATAACGTTCGAAAGATTGACAAGTAACTTATACAGGATAATTCAGAATACCGGAGAATCCCTTTGGGATTATGTCAGCAAGTTCGGTCGGGAATCCCTGGATATCCCGAATCTTGACGTTGCCACAGCAGTCCAAGCATTCAAGATGTGATTGAAGAAAGACTCTCTGTTTTATGAATACCTCATCATGAATCCTTGTAGGAATCTTGATGAAGTCAGAAATTGGGCAATAAGATTCATAAGGCTCAAGGATGACAGAAAGATCCAGCAATGGATGGATGCTCCAACTAGTTATAATCAGCCCAACCAGAAGACTGAATCTGCACCCTTCAAGCCTTACAGATCCAAACATTACTCCAATCCGGATAATCACAGAGTCAATGCTGTGGAGGACGATGAAGAAGAGGAAGAGTATCCTAGACTGTCAGAATACTGTTTTTCTCTTGAAACAATGGGTTTATTATTTGCCATGCAGGATCTTGGAGAAAAAGCTAGATGGCCTCGCAAATTTGAGAAGATCACAGGATGGAAGGATAAGTCCAAGTGGTGTACATTCCACGAAGACTTCGGTCCCGTAACTTAGGATTGCATTGCTTTGCAAAAGGAAGGACAAATCCAAGGATCATGACAGGATCCCACAGAGAGCAACATCCCCGCCGCCAGATGCGAAGGTAATAAATTTATATCTGGTGGGTCTGACATATGTGGTACCTCTTATTCTGCAGCTAAGAGAAATGACTAGGACGTAAAGACAGAGAAAGGGGACAGGCCTACCAAAACCTCCACCTTAACTGAAAAGAAAGTGATCTCTTTTGACGAAGGGGACATAGATGATGTACAGGGTCCTCATCACAACGGCTTAGTAATCACTCTATACATTGCCAAACACTTCATCCGTAGAATCCTAAGTGACGGAGGGAGTTCGGTGAATATCATACAACTTGAAGTCCTTAAGAGGATGGAGATCCCGAATTCTGAAATTGTCTCAAAATCCTCAGTGCTGGTAGGATTCAGTGGAGAGATAAAAAACACAGTCGGAGAGATAAAGCTGCCGATATACATCGAAGGGGAAAAATACTATACAGAAATTTTGTGTTATTGATTCTTTGACAGACTATAATATTATTCTAGGAAGACCTTGGATTCTTGACATGAAGGCGGCACCCTAAACATATCACCAATGTGTCAAAATGCCGACCCCTTGGGGGGTAGTAAAGATCAACAACGAATAGCAGGAGGCTAAAGACTGTTATAATTCTTCAATGAAAGCCTCCGCCAAAACCATGCAAGCATAACAATTAAAGAAACAAGCCCGAGACATCTTGGAAACCAAAGAGCATGATGTTAAAGAAATATCCTTATGCACGGAGGATCCTGATGTCAAGGTGCTTGTTGGAACCAATATCCCCAAAGATATTGAACTGGAACTCATAGAACTGCTGAAAAGCAAAGTCTCAACCTTCGCTTGGAAGCATGAAGACATGCCAGGTATTTCTAAAGATATCATACATTAATTGGGTGTTGATAATTGTTTCAAGCCAATACACCAAAAAAGTAGAAAGTTTGCACCAGAAAGGAATGCAGTTATTCAGGAAGAGGTCGAAAGACTGTTGAAGGCAGGAATGATAAGGGAAGTGAAATTACCAAGACGGCTAGCTAATATAGTGGTGGTCCAGAAGAAAAATGGGAAATGGAGAGTCTGTGTGGACTTCACTGACCTGAACAAAGCATGTCCCAAAGATCCTTTTCCACTACCACATATTGACTCTATGGTTGACGCCACATCAGGCCATGAAATGTTAACATTCATGGATGCTTCATCAGCATTCCAACAAATTCAAAGAGAACTCTCAGATCATGAGGATACCGCACTCATGACTCCAACATGTATTTATTGTTATATTGTTATGCCTTTCGGTTTAAAAAATGCAGGTGCGACGTATCAGAGGCTGGTAAACATGATGTTCAAAGAAAAACTAGGGGACACCATGGAAGTGTACATAGATGATATGGTGGTGAAGTCAAAGAAAGCTGAGAATCATCTTAGGGATCTTAGAGATGAATTCGATATCCTGGTGTCACACCCTGCCCTAGGCAACCCCTGGACGCGTGCGACCACGCTTGGTATCACATTTGAACTTGATTTCAGAGTTTTTATAAATGCATCAGAATCTTTTAAAAAAAGGACCGTTTCAACATTCTTTCAACCTCAAGGGTTGTATTTGTAAATATCAAAACTCAGTTGGAAGACAAGTTTTAGATTTACTTTATAAACATAGGGATTTAAATACCCTTTTCATTTTGGTTACAAATCAGTGTTTGAAACCAAATATATTTATAGCCATCGGAAATAGTACTACCCATGGTTGATCAATCCCTTGGTTCTATCTCCATTTTATTTTCTTTAGGATTTTCTACACACGAGGCCTGAGAATCTAAGGTGTAAGTCTATCCTTTTCATAAGTTAGATATGATGTCTGCTTCTCACATTTGGGTCAGATCTGATGTCTGCCCATACCCCTTTCTTATTTCAGTTTATTCGTTTACTGAAAACATTTTGAAAATAAAACGTCAGCGTGAAGGCCGTTGAATACAATTATCTTGACATTTAAAATCATTTGGCACAAACAAGTATTAATTTCAAAATCACAACTTTATGTTCAATCCACACATTCAGCAGGCCCGTCCTGTTCAATCGCACCACATTATACACTGGCGTCATGTCTTATAACAGTGGACAGGTTTGCCTCCGAAGTTGTTATAAGACAAGCACCAGCCGCAATCTAGGAATTTCACCCGAGACCCGTGTATCCCTTGCAAGTTTTATGCATACCTATGGCGTGAATGCTTTGTTCACAGAAGAACATTGAGCATTATTCCCTTAACCTTTATTTGGCCATTTTCGTAAATAAAATGTTTGACACAAGTTTTCAGAGAGATAAAGTATTCACCATGGTTTATAGGAATGAGCCTCTAAGTCGAAAGCTTATAAACTATCTTCTCGACTTGATTTCTCTAACGTTTCAGCACCTCTACGAGCGTTTCTTCCTACACCCGGCACTATAACGAGCGAGAGTTGGACCGGGATCGTCGGGAGTGGGCTAGGGATGCTCTAGAACAAAATTTGGAAGAGAGAATTCATTTTTGGTGTGAGAAAACTGAATGAGCTTGTCCATCTATTTATAGGTCTGATCAAGGGGTCGTGACGGACCGTTACATCTGGTGATGGTTCATCACCAGATTAGGGTTTCGTGAGTCATCAGACACATGTTGCCCTTTGGTCATTTTAGGTCGTCTCGGACCGTTACCAGGCGTGATGGTCCGTTATGGAGTTGATGCGTGGCACACTAGGGTGTGTCTGGGGCCATGACGGACTGTTACCAGGTGTGACGGTCCGTTATAGGGTTTCCACGCGTCAAATTTTGAAGATGAGTCACTGGGCACGTGGAAAGGTATCAGGGTTCGTGTACCCAGCCGTAACGGACCGTTACCTTCTTGTGACGGTCCGTTACCATATGTGACGGTCCGTTACCGTTGAATTTTCAAGATTTCTACTTTTTGATCCTTGATCTATAGATTATTTACACTTATAGTCCTTGTGGTTCGTACCTTAGCCAAATCTTGGACATTTTTGTGGCAGGTGTTACATCCTCCCCAACTTGTTTTAATCTCGTCCTTGAGATTATTCGAACACGTGAGGATATTTCTTTTTCATTTCAGACTCCAGTTCCCACGTGTACTCAGGTCCACGTCTGGAGTTCCATTTTACTTTCACGATTATCAATTTCTTTCTTTTCAATCTCTTTTCCTGCCTGTCCTCGATTTGCAGAGGTTGTTCCATGAATCTTAATTTTTCATCTACCTCTACATCTTGTAGGGGCATTACCAGAGATTCATCTGCCAAACACTTGCGTAGATTTGACACATGGAATACATCGTGTACTCCATTCATTTATTCTGGTAATTTAAGTTGATAGGCCCCAGGCCCAATTCTTTTCAAGATTTTGAACGGTCCTACGAATCTAGGACTTAATTTTCCTCTCTTCCCAAATCTTACAACGCCTTTCCATGGTGAAACTTTCAATAAAACGTTATTACCGATGTTGAATTCTAACGACTTTCGTCTCTTATCAGCATAACTTTTTTGACGATCACGAGCCGCTTTCAATCTATCTTTTATTTGAGTAACTTTCTCAGTCGTTTCCAGGACTATTTCAGGTCCAGATAACTGATTTTCTCCTATTTCGGACCAACAGATTGGAGTTTGACATTTACGACCGTATAAGGCTTCAAAAGGATCGGCCTGTATACTCGTATGATAGCTATTATTGTAGGAGATTTCCATTAGAGGTAAGTGGTCATCCCAGCTTCCTCCAAGATCAATAACACAAGCCCTTAACATGTCTTCAAGGGTTTGAATGGTTCTTTCACTTTACCCGTCCGTTTGAGGATGGTAGGCAGTGCTAAGATTCAATTTTGTACCTAGAGCTTTTGAAAACTTTTCCAGAATCGAGAAGTAAATCTACTATCTCTATCTGACACGATGGATAGTGGCACACCATGTAATGATACAATTTCGTTAACGTACAATTGTGCCAGCTTATCCATGCTGAACGTTTCTTTCATGGGAAGAAAATGAGCGGATTTAGTAAGTCTGTCAACAATAACCTAGATTGTGGGAAATTTAGTAATGAAATCCATGGTTATCATCTCCCATTTCTAGACAGGAATTTCAAGTTGCTGTAACAAGCCAGGCGGCTTTTGATGTTCAGCTTTAACTAGGGAACGGGTTAAACATTTTGCAACATAGACAGCGATATGTTTCTTCGTTGCTATCCACTAATAATTAGCTTTTAGGTTTTTGTACATTTTATCGCTTCCAGGATGCATGGTGTATTTAGATTTGTGGGCTTCTTCAAGAATTTCTTCATGTACGTTTCCATAATTAGGAACCCAAATTCTTTTATTCATTCTAAGAATTCCATCATCTCCTTTGACCAATTGGTCGATCATTCCTCCTAATCCTTCGTTCTCAAGGTTGTGTTCTAGTAAAGCAAGTTTCTGTGAATCCTTAATACGAGTGATAAGATCGATTTGAATATCGAGTCTTAAAGCATGAACTCGTTTAGGTTTCTCATGTTCTTTTCTACTTAAGGCGTCAGCTACAACATTAGCTTTGCCTTCATGATAACATATTTTGCAATCGTAATCATTTAGGACTTCCATCCAATGTCTTTGCCTCATATTCAGTTATTTCTAACTGAATATGTACTTTAGGCTTTTATGATCAGTGAATACGTTGAATTTGACCCCATATAGATAGTGCCTCCATAATTTCAATGCGAAGATTATGTCGCCTAATTCTAAATCATGAGTCGTATAATTCTTTTCGTGAGTTTTTAATTAATGGGATGCATAGGAAATAACTTTGCTTCCTTGTATTAACACAAAACCAAAGCCGGTGTGTGAAGCATCACAGTATACTGAAAAGCCTTCATTTCCATCTGGCAAGGCCAGTATGGGTGCTTGTGTCAGTTTCTGCTTTAGAGTTTTGAAAGCTTTGGATTGCTTAGGTCCCCATTCATACTTAACTGATTTGCTAGTCAGAGCAATTAATGGAACAACAATTCGAGAAAAATCTTGGATAAATCTTCGATAGTAACCGGATAATCCGAGGAAACTACGGATTTCTGTTGGAGTCTTTGGGATTTCCCATTTGGATATAGCCTCAATTTTAACCAGGTCAACTTGGATGCTATCAGCGTTAATGACATACCCAAGGAATTGAACTTTTGATAACCAGAACTCGCATTTTGAGAATTTAGCATAAAGCTTTTTGTTCTCAAGAGTTCAAGCAAGATTTTCAAATGATTAGCATGATCTTCCTTACTCTTGGAATAAATAAGGATATCGTCAATGAATACGATAATGAATTTGTCCAAGTAAGGTTTGCAAACTCGATTCATCATATCCATGAAAGCTGCTGGTGCATTAGTAAGTCCAAACGGCATTACCGTGAACTCATAATGACCATACCGAGTTCTAAAGGAAGTTTTGGGAATATCTTCTTCCTGAACTTTCAATTGATGATAGCCAGAACGAAGATCGATTTTTGAAAAGCATCGAGCTCCCTGGAGTTGATCAAAGAGATCATCAATTCTAGGAAGTGGATAACGGTTCTTAATCGTGACTTTATTTAGTTCACTATAGTCGATACACATGCTCATCGAGCCATCTTTCTTTTTAACGAACAAGACCGGAGCTCCCTAAGGCGACGAGCTTGGTCATATGAATCCTTTTTCTAGCAATTCATCCAACTGTTTCTTTAATTCTGCCATCTCCGTTGGAGCTAATCTGTACGGTGCTTTGGCAATTGGTGCTGTACCGGGTACTAGATTAATTCTGAATTCCACTTCTCTTTCAGGTGGAATTCCAGGCAGTTCATTGGGAAAAACATTAGGAAACTCAGCTACAACCGGCACATATTTGAACTTCTTTCCAGTGTCGGTGGTTACAGATATGAGGTATGCTAAGCATCCTTTTCGTAAATACTTTGTGACTTTTAACATGGAAATTATTCCAACAGAGTTGGATAATTTATCGCCATGTATAGTCAAGATATTGCCTTTTGAATGAAGTTCTATAGCTTTCTTATCACACGGGATACGGGCTTGGTTAGAGGCTAACCAATCCATTCCTAGGACAATGTTAAAACCTGCCAAAGGCATTGGCAACAGTTATGCAGGAATAACATGTCCTGATAGTGTGATATTACAATCGTTTAGGATTTCAGAGATTTGAACTAGGTCACCGTTGGCAGTTTCCACCACGTATTTCTTGTCTAATTTAGCTAGAGTTTTATTTAACAGTCTACAAAATCTATGATCTATAAAACTTTGGTTTGCACCAGAGTCAAACAAAACTCGAGCGTAAATATCATTTACAAGAAATGTACCCGTAATGACATCGGGTATACCTGTTTCTTCATGAGTATGGAGAACGAATGCTCGCGCATTCTTCTTTACTCCATCTGTAGGTTTTGAACCAGTCCCATCAGGTTTCTTTAGCTTAGGACAATTGATTTTGATGTGGCCGGTTTCACCACACTCAAAACAAGTGATTTGCTTTTTCATCAAACAATTCTCTGCTTTGTGACCGGACATCTTGCAAAAGTTGCAGAAAAGTCCAGCACGACATTGTCCTAAATGCCTTTTCTACACTTGGGACAATCCGGAATGGAAGAGTTTTTGTTTCGGGAAGTAAAATTGGATTTCGTTGATCCACTTGGGCCTTGCCCCAGATTCCTTTTTTTTCTTTCCTTCCTCCTGATTTCTAATCAAACTGCTGGTTAGTGATGCTCCTAGATCCATAGCATCATCAAGATTTTTCACAATTTGCGACCTTGACCATGTCACGAATTTTTCCAATCAAACCCCAAATATAACGCTTTATCAGGTTTGATTCAGGGGTGGCAAGATGTGAAACTATTCTAGCATATTCAAGGAGTTTGGTGGAATACTCCTGATGATTTGTTCCTATCATCTTAAGACTTAAGAATTTTCCTTCTATCTGTTCCCTCTCACTCTGGGGAACGTATTTCTTCTTTACTCGGGTTTTGAAAGCATTCCAGTCTATTGCATAGGCTGCTTCTCTTCTTTTGGTAGCAACAATGTTGTTCGACCATTCTAATGCTTGATCCTTGAATAAATTCGAGGCTTAAAGAACATTGTCTTTTTCAGCACATATGCTGATAGGCAGTACAGATTCAGTCTTTTCTATCCACCTTAATGTGGCAATTCCTCATTCTCTCCTAGAGAAGTTATATGGTTTGCAGTCCTGAAACATCTTGTAAGTACAACCAACTACCTTTCTCTTCTTTTCTATATGACCATAAGAGTCATGGTAATATTTTTCTTTCATAGCCTTCTCGGTCTTATGAGTTGTAGAACTTTCGGGTTTCAGAGTAATTGGTTGGGAGTGAGTGATAGTTCGGTTATGCTGTGTTAAAGGTTGAGAATTGACTGATTTTTGATTTGATAGCTATGCCGATAGCCTATCGACTTATCTCTTTTCTAATTCACTAAAGATCATTGGAAGAGAGTCCTTGATCCCTTCTGTGATCATCTTTTGGAGTTTCTTTCGGGATTAAGTAGCAGTGTTTTCAACTGCTGTCTATTTCTTCTTTCCCCTGGTGTGTTGTAAAGGTCCGATATTTTTCAACATACCATATAGAAATAGGATTGGAATCAAAACAAAACCTTTTTATTGATAATAATATATTACAGAAGATGATACATATAGAAATTATTATTCCTAGAAACTTCTAAAATTCTTTTCTTTAAGAGCTTTTATTAGCAAAGCATTCCGAGTTTCAACTTCAGATTTCTCTCGTTCCAGTTCAGCTATTTTGTTTAGCAGCATTCGTTCCCTTTCACTTCCCGATGCATTCCCACTTATATGAGGAGCAGGGATGGGAGTCGTCTCATAGTATGGAATGTAAGGTATATTAGAGTCAGCACGCTCTTCTTTTTCAAGATTATTCTCATAAGGTGTATCGGCATATCCTTCATGAAAATTTCAGGAATATAATGGGGTGACATTACAACTTCCGGCGATAGGAGCAGAATGAAAACTTATAGAAGGATTATAGGGAACACTAGGGTTTCCTATTTCTCTGAGGCTTCTAAAAGTTGAACTTTCAGTTTCCTCATTATTTTCTATAGTTGTTTCATTGGTTTTTCGTTCATGATAACTAGCTGGAGCAAATTTACAAATAAAGCTAGGGCCCTTTCCTTTTCCGACCATTCTGAAAAATAAACAAAACAATATTTTATTATTATAGAAAATGTATTACAAAATACAACAAAAATGATTCTAATCTTTTATAAGCTCTTTTCTAAGAGTCATCAAGTCCTCTCCATATTCGTATACTTGTTACTTATAAAATTTGGTTCTAGCTTTGTCCATTATCTTCTTTCTTGTTACTTCGTCCGTTTAGCGCAATGAACGGTCTAAATATTTAATAGGAGAAGAGGGCATACTTTTCGCATAACCATATTAAGGAGGGGGCTTACGAAGTCCCATCATAATTTCATTATAAACAATTTGGTATTCCTGAGGAGTTTGGAAATACTCTTTGAAAGGGCCATCATATGGAGGTTCAGGATGCATATAGGGGTCATATAAAACAGGAGTTTCAGAATTATAAGATTGATAGTCAGAACTATTTGAAATAGGATTATTGAACGGATAGTCTTTAGGGTTTTCAGAAGCAGGTTCATATTGGTGGGATTCCTCAGATGGATCCTCTTCTGTTGAATTATTCTACTGGATGTAACTTGATTTAGCTTCATTGTTTCCTTGCAGTTGTTGGTTATTTGTGTTTCAGTTGCTGAAGTTTGAACCAGCTTCCATCCATTGACTAGAAGAGTTATAAGATTGAGGGTGGTATTCGGGAGAGTTGTTATTAGGGAGAATGGCAAATGGATTATCGTTATAGTAGGGTGAAGAGATAGGGTTCATTCGAGATCCTAAAGGATGATACTCAAGTGATTCTTGTTTAATTGGACGATTGGCGTCATAATAAACAGGTACAGAATTATCTCCAGACATCTGCAATCTTAAAAAATTAGTACTTATCTTATTTTGGTCAAGACTTAGATACTAAAGCCAGTATCCTTATCTTAACTAAAGCTCTACAAGAATGGTTATCTTTCAAGAGTAGTACCTCCAACATATATGTTCCCAGGTAAGAGCGACGGGTCTAGGAGAGATTTTCACACCGCTCTTTCCTTAGACTGAACACTTCCATTTGTTAGATAACTACATACCAGTCAGAAGGTTACCTTGTTTTTCTTATCTTAATTTTTAAGTAATAGAGAAACTTATGGTTAAAGCCTAGATACTAGATCCAAGTATCTAATTCGCTAAAACATGTGGCTCTGATACCAACCCAGTCACACCCCGCCCCAGGCACCCCCTGGACGCGTGCGACCACGATTGGTATCACATTTGTACTTGATTTCAGAGTTTTTATAAATACAACGGAAGTCTTTTTCAAAAAGGATAGTTTCAACATTCTTTCAACCTCAAGGGTTGTATTTGTAAATATCAAAACTCAGTTGGAAGATAAAAGTTTTATATTTACTTAATAAACATAGTGATTTAAATACCCTTTTCATTTTGATTACAAATCAGTGTTTGAAATCAAATACATTTATAGCCACTGGAAACAGTACTACCCAGGGTTGATCAATCCTCTGGTTCTATCTCCCTTTTCTTTTCTTTAGGATTTTGTACACACGATGCCTGAGAATTCAACGTGTAAGTCTATCCTTTTCATAGGTTAGATCTGATGTCTACTTCTCACATTTGGGTCAGATCTGATGTCTGTCCATACCCCTTTTTTATTTCAGTTTATTCGTTTCCTGAAAACATATTGAAAATAAAATGTCAGCGCGAACGCCGGTGAATACAATTATATTGGCATTTAAAATCATTTGGCACAAACAAGTATTAATTTCATAATCACAACTATATGTGCAATCCACACATTCAGCAGGCCCGTCTTGTTCAATCGCACCACAGTATACACTGTCGTCATGTCTTATAACAGTGGACAGGTTTGCCTCCGAAGTTGTTATAAGACAAGCACCAGCCGCAATCCATGAATTTCACCCGAGACCCATGTATCCCTTGCAAGTTTTACGCATAACTATAGCCTGAATGCTTTGTTCATAGAAGAACGTTGAGCATTATTCACTTAACCTTTATTTGGCCATTTTCGTAAATAAAATGTTTGACACAAGTTTTCAGAGAGATAAAGTATTCACCTTGGTTTATTGGAATGAACCTCTAAGTCAAAATCTTATAAACTATCTTCTCGACTTGATTTCTCTAACGTTTCATACCTCTACGAGCGTTTATTCCTACACTGGGCACTATAACGAGCGGGAGTTGGACCGAGATCGTCGGGAGTGGGCTAGGGATGCTCTAGAACAGAATTTGGAAGAGAGAATTCATTTTTGGTGTGAGAAAATTGAATGAGCTTGTCCATCTATTTATAGGGCTGATCTAGGGGTCATGACGGACCGTTACCAGGCGTGATGGTCTGTTACGGAGTTGATGCTGGTACACCAGGGTGAATCTAGGGCCATGACGGACCGTTACGAGGTGTGACGGTCCGTTATAGGGTTTCCATGTGTCAAATTTTGAAGATGAGTCACTGGACACGTGGCTAGCTATCAGGGTTCGCGTGCCCAGAATGGACTGTTACCGTCCGTGATGGTCCGTTACCGTCTTGTGACGGTCCGTTACCGTCTGTGATTGTCCGTTACTGTTGAAGTTTCAAGATTTCTACTTTTTGATCCTTCATCTATAGATTATTTACGCTTATAGTCCTTGTGGTTTGTACCTTAGCCAAATCTTGGACATTTTTGTGGCAGGTGTTACACCTGGACTAGTACAACATGAAGCTAAACCCTTCTAAATGTCACTTTAGAGTGGGGGCAGGAAAGTTCTTGGGCTACATGGTAACCAAGAGAGGAATAGAGGCCAGTCTACAGAAAATCAAAGCGATCATCAATCTGAAATCCCCAACAAATACCAAGGATGTCAAGAGACTAACAGGTTGAGTATATAATACCTGTTAGTCTCTTGAAGAAGAACAAGAGACTAATAGGTTGAGTGCTGCTACTCTACCAGGTTCATATTAAGATCCTCAGAAAGGTGCAAAGAGTTTTATGTCATCCTGAAGAAGAACAAGAGATTTGAATAGGAAGAGAAGCACAAACGAGCACTCCAATCATTGAAGGAGTACATGTCATCAGCTCCTCTATTGATGAAATCAGAAGACGGCGAACCATTATCCATGTACTTGGCGGTATCCGAAAACTCTGTAAGTGTCGTCCTAGCCAAGGATCATGAAGGCCAACAGCATCCAGTATACTATGAAACTAAAAGCTTGATCACAGCTGAAACCAGGTACTCTCATTTAGAAAAAATAATTTTAGCTTTAATAATGACATCCACTAAACTCAGACGTTATTTTGAAACTCACGCTATTCATGTTAAGACTAACTATTCTATTAAGTGTGTCTTAAGAAAGCCAGAGATGTCAGGAAGGATGGCTAAGTGGTCAGTCAAACTCGGTGCCTATGAGCTTGTGTATGAACCTAGAACAACAATAAAGTTTCAGGCACTTGAGGACTTTGTGGCTGATTTCAGTAGTGACATCCAACATGAAGTAGACCTTGAAGTTCAACAACTGGAAGAATCAAAGGATAAGTGGACACTATTTACTGACGATGCATCCAATGTGAGAGGAACAAGTCTAGGTATCATACTGAAATCGCCACAAGTGGACATAATACCCCAATTCATAAGTTGTGAGTTCCAGGCAACGAATAATGAAGCACTGATAGCAGGATTTCAACTAGCCAGGGATATGAAAATCAGGTATCTCCTGGTATATGTAGATTCATTGTTGCTTGATAACCATTTCAATGGCTTATATGCAGTAAACGGTGAGAAATTGGCTAGATATCTCGTAATAGTTAAAAAAATATCCGTAGAATTCGAAATTTTTAGCATTACACAGGTACCTAGAGAAGGCAATGCTGAGGCTGATGCCTTAGCAAATTTTTCTTCAGGTTTTAAAATACCAGAAGGTATTAAAATACCCATTATACATATTTTGAGCCCAGCAATTGAGAAAATAGATGAAGTGTCTAACACAGAAGAAGCAGATATTCAGGATCCCAACGCTGGTCAAGGATCCTGGATTCTACCTATTAAAAAATATTTGCAGGATGGAGAGATCCCGATTAACGAAAATAATCTCAGAGCTTTTCGCATGAAGGTATCTCGTTTTATAATATTGCACAATGTTTCGTATAGAAAATCTATTGTAGGTCCATACTTGAGATGCTTATAGGATCCTGAAACACAAGAAGTCTTGAAATACATACATGAAGGTGACTGCGGTAATCACATTAGGGGCAGAGCATTATTCTCAAGGATCCTGAGGACATGATACTACTGGCCTACTATGAGAAAAGACGCTATGAATTATGCCCAGAAATGTGATGCTTGCCAAAGACACATCAACATACTCCATCAACCAGCGGAACCATTACATCCAATCATCTCTCCATGGACGTTCATGAAATGGGGGATGGATATAGTCGGCAAACTTCCCAAAGCACCAGGAGGAAAGGTTTTTATGCTGGAAATGACAGATTACTTCTCCAAGTGGATAGAAGCTGAAGTGTTTGTCTAAGTCAGAGAAAAAGAAGTCATCTCCTTAATAAAGCACAACATCCTAACAAGATTCGGGGTCCCGGCGGAGATAGTATGTGTTAATGGATCTCAGTTCATTGGTAAGAGAACAACCAACTTTTGTGCCAGTCGGGGGATCAAAATGATAACTTCTACCCCTGTACATCCTCAAGCCAATGGACTGGCATAATCCAGCAACAAGATCATCATAAACAACCTCAAGAAGAGATTGGGAGCCAAGAAAGGAAGATGGGCCGAAGAGTTACCATTTGTACTTTGGGCAGATAGGACAACCACAAAAAATGCAACATGCCAAACTCCATTCTCACTAGCATTTGGTACCGAAGCCATGATCCCGACATAGATGGTTATCCGTACTGCCAGAATCAATCTCCAAACCCAAGAAACCAACGACGAAGCTCTTGCTCATGATCTTGACACCGTGGATGAGCTCAGGGATCTTGCCAAGGTTCGTATTGCAGCTTATCAGCAGAGGATAGCAAAGTCATACAGCAAAAACATAAGGATCAGAAGATTCCAAGTGTGTGATATTGTATTAAGAAAAGCATTTCAAAATACTACCAAGCCTAGTGATGGAAAGCTCGCACCAAAGTAGGAAGGTCCATATCTAATTTACTTAGAAGCAGGCAAGGGTGCCTATTGGTTAGCCACTATGGAAGGTGAAGTTCTGCCAAGATCCTGGAATGCAATCCATCTCAAGGCTTATTTCATGTCAGTTAGAACTTAAACTCTAACTAAGACTGATATGTCTTCTATCCCTAATTATTTTCATATTTATTACTCTTTATCAAGGTACTGACTTGAGCGTCGGAGGGGTGTTAGCCAGGCTAACACCCACCTTCACCAAGGTTTCATGTTTTGCAGGAAGGATCCTCAGGGATCCTAATAGAAGATAGAGATTGGCTATCTATCCTAAGTTTAAGGTATTCTAAATACCTTCTAAGGTTTAAAGGTTTTCACCTTTCTAGGAATTGAGTTTGAACACTCCGCCTGTAGTGCACGGTATTCAATTATAGTTCATGGTGTTGTGACCAGTCCATGTAACAATGGCTGATAATTTCATCACCCTTGGATATATCTTGGATCCTACGATAGTAACAGACGTGTTACTCCTAAAGTTTTTAGCATTTTCATGCTAACTCAAGTTTGGCTTAGCCCATGTTTTCTGGCTTGGCCCATGTTTTTAACTTGTTACAGGTATTTAACACTTGTGTTAACCCAAGTACTTAGCATTAATGTGATGACTTAAGATCCTTAAACGGATTGAAGACTTATGAAGATCCTGAAGAACCATTACTAAGTATATGTTTAATGGCTATACACAAGGAACAACTGACAGTTGTTATATTTTGGAACCCATGTCACCATTTGGTATGTGTATCTACTCAACTTAGTTCTCAACTAAAGTGTGTATTACTTGTTGTAAGATCTGAATTCTCGAGGATCTTCAATCAACGGATTGAACGACGTGTTGAACCTGGCGGAAACAGACTTGACACGTGACTTGTTGGTATAATCAAAGAGGACGAGACACAATCAAATATCAAACGATTCGTATATTGATTAAATACTGAAAATACAATACAAGATCGTTCAACAACTCGTCTAACCGATTACAGAAAACTAAATAACTATTTATACATCTCAAAAGTAATCGGTTGGGCTTGGTTCTGGGCCGCATACTTGAAGTATGTGTTTTGGATGCGGATACCATGAAGTATGCGGCCGCATACTTCCAAAATACCATCTTCTGAACTTCCCGGTGATCTCTTGATGCGTTAACCTATTAGGTTTGGTCCTTACAATCTCCCCCTAGGCTAATGCATTCAAGATACTTATAGTATATCAACATTAGCTAAGTGATCACCACCTCCCGCATAGAGGCCTTTGACTATAGTAGTTGCCAGAACTTTCACAAAAGGCTTGGTTTCTTTCTCTTCTTCTTCAGGCACGAATAGATGCTGCTTAGGCAATCTTATCATATCTTCCTTCCCAAATTTCAAAAGATCGATAGGATCAGCAATAGTAAATTCTTTACTTTATCTGCACACTGGATGTAAATGTAGCCTGTCATAGAACTGTAATGCCAGTAATCCAGTTGACTTAGAGAGTTGTCAGGCAGAGCTTGATGAACGGGAACACAATCCACAGTCTTGGAAGCAGGATAGATTTCCATAACAAGAGGCTTCTGGGTTATTCTGTTAATCATATACTTTGATTTTACTCTCTTGCATTCATCATGCTTTAGTATCTTGAATCTACTCACACATTCCTTTTCAAGCAGGGAAACAAAAACTTTTTGCTGTTCCAACATTACCAGGATTATAGAAAGGAGCTTTCTTTAACGCCTGCAAATCAAATCTAGGCAGTGACATAAGGTCATGTGTTCGTGCAAAATATTCTATTCGCCCATTCTTTCTTTTGATCATGTAAAGATTTTTCTCATTATCAAACATCCAGCTTAAGATAGGAGAATGATCGTTCTTCTTTGAAAGCTCATTAGAGGATGTGAGATAATGAACTTCACGTGGAGGAATAACTTTAAACATGATTTTCTTATTCGAAGATGAAGATGCTTCATGTTGCTCAGCAGATGTTTCCACGTGAGGAGGCAAATTACCTTCGGCGAATAGATCGCTGTCAATGCCGGTAATCACCTTTCCTTGAGCACTCAAGTATGTAGGAGAAACATAAATAGTTGTATCAAAGAAAACTTCATTCATGTCTTCTCCTATGAAGTTATCATCAAGTGCAGTCAAATCATCTTCAAATGAAAACATTGATCCAGACTTGAGCATTTCATCAAGATCATAGTCAAAGTCAAATGATAAATCATTCTCTGACTGTTATGCTCCTTTATTTGTTGTTTCAGGATCATAGATAACCATTGCTCTTGACATGTCTTCTTGAGAGCTGGTTCCTTCATGGAGATGTTCTTGATCCTTATTTCTCTCATGATCATCGGTCTTGCCATCATTATCATCACCCTTCTCGTCACTCTTTCCACTACATCCATCCTTCCTTTTTGGTTTCCTTTTATCTTTCTTTTCTCTTATCTTTCTCAGCTCCTCATGGATAAATACCATGTTCTCCTTCAGGGTATTAATTTGATTACTGTGTAGGTCTACAGTCTTCTTAAGAGTGTTGTTTTCTTCATTTAGTTTCATGATCTTTGAATCCTTGGCAACAAAATCCTGTTCCAGAACAAACACTCTTTGTTGTAGGGCATGAACATCCACATGCGTGGGTTGATCAAATACCTTTGCATTGCCCTTATCCTGCTGTTGGATGACGGGTGGTTTAATGATTGGTGTGGACTTTTGTGGGAGTTGTTTAGAAAACTTTGTTCTTTTCCTTGGACTTAGATCAGCTTCAAAATCATAGTCTTCATCGAAAGTATCACTTTGCCGTTTAGAAGGGTTGATGAGAGGAGGTTTCCCAGCAGCCTTTCTTTTAATCAAAAAAATTTTGTGATACTTATTTATGGGTAATTCTTCCTTGTCACTTTCTGTTTCAGATGTGTCAAAATCTTCACCTTCTGAGTCTCCTTCAGACTCACTCTATATCTTCAACATTCTTTCCACTAGAGTTTTGATCTTCTGTGTCAGAGAATTGCAAATCATCTAGATTTATATTTGAAAAATCTTCAAGATTCTCAACATTCTCTTCATTTTCAACAAACACCGGCCATTCAATGTTATAATTGAATTCATCTTCGTGTTCTTCGGCCAGCTGCACATTTAGGATTACAGGCTCATTAACGACCGGTGCTTCAGCCTAATTTTGAACTTGGCGCGGTGCACGTCTGAGTCTACGACGGGGTTGAAGTGGTGGTGGTGGTTGTGGTTGAGGTTAAGGTTGTGGTTGAGGTTGTGGTTTAGGTTGAGCTTGTGGTTGTGGTTGTGGTTGAGGTTGAGGTTGTGGTTGAGCACCGTCTAACTCAGGAAACACTCCAAAGTTTTCTAAAGGAGTTAGATTTAGAAAATTTCCTTTCTTGTTCATACTCATGTAGGACAGAATGCTCTTGTCCATTACCTTTACGTGCAATCTCCTCGGAGTCATTACTAGCTTTGAATGATTTCTATTAATTATCATCTGCATGAATCTTGGATACATCAAGAAAACTGACTTCTTCTTTCCAGTTAAGTTGCTTTTCATCTCTTCAAACACAACTCTTGAGAAGTTGAAATTCTCCCTTATTAGAAGTGCATATACTGCTGCACTCATACTTGCACTAAGCTAATCATAGCCACCCTTTCTTCCTGAAATACATTGGTTTACCACATGTGCCAAATATTTCCAATATGGTGGCAAACATTTCTTCTCTAAGGATGGTAATCCTCCTTCATAACTCATTATTTCAAAAATGCCCTGCATTTGTTCAACTGAAAAAAGGCTTGTAGGATGTTCGGCTTCATCACCAAAATTTAAAACATTCCCTGATAACGGCTTCAGTAATAACTATGTGCTTTCCCGCCACCGTACCAGCTATCCCCTCAACTTCATTCTATGTCACGAATTCAGCTGTGCTCCAGAAATCATGAATAAAATCTTCACATATATCAGGATGTTGTGAAATGGCGTGAAAGATCATGGATGCCCGCAGACCTACTATCATTGATCTGAATATACTTTGATGTTGTGGCGGGTCTTCCAAGTATGCTGATTCGTTGTGGTCCTTAACAAATTTAAGTCTACCATCACTGCATTCAATAGACAAGTTTGAAGTTTTTGGGCAGATGAATTAAACCTCAAACTTCATTCAAAACCGCAAACTTTTACTACACCGCAAACTTTAAATTTACCGTAAACTTTTAAGAGCACCGCATACTTGAAGTATGCGGCCGCAAACTTTAAAGAAACCTTAAACTTCTAAATTTACCACAAACTTCAAAAACATCAAGATTCTTGGATTTTTAATGAGTTTTAGATTTGGTTTTCATGTGATACAAGGTCGCCAAGAGATTTCAATCAAAACAATCGGACCAATTTCAGTTTTAACATTGATTTTAAAGGTCAATTTGATCTAACAGTCCCGGTTCACGTTTGGTTACACTAAATCACTTGCAACCAAGAATCCATGGTCAAATCTCTTACCTTTGAGTTCACCAATACCTATTGAACACAACAAGAGTAACAATTTCACACTAAGAACAAGTAATCGGTTACTTTGAGCTAAAACTGAAGTATACGGCTGAGAGAGAAAATGAAGTATGCGGCTTGTGAAAGTCATGAGCTACAAACTTCAGGGCTCTATAGACAACACCAAGTATGCGGCCACACATGAAGTATGCGGCCGCAAACTTTTGAAAAACCATGAATTTTATAGAAATACTTTCCTTTGGATTTTCGGGTCAAGCAGAAACGGTCATTTAGATAATTATGAAGTATAAACAAAAGACAAAAAATAAAATTACTTAAACTAAGCTAAAAACACAAAATCTTTTTGTTCTTTTCAAAACATGCGACACTTACAGAAACACATTATTTTTGAGAGAAACTCTGTTATGGTATCATATCATTCCAGTGTAGACCAAAGCATACTTATTAGCCATTCATTTTCTTAGATAGGTCTCGGTGATTGCCAATATAAAGTATCCTTCTAAACTCAAGCCTTTATACCTTAGTTGACAAGCAAGCAGTGAATGAATTTATCATGTTTTCTGTGTAAGAGTTACTCATGACATAGTGGGTCCCACACTCACATCTCAGAAACCTGTATTTATTTCATTGTGAATTAGATGAGTTTTTGATGAACTTAATGGACCCCACAACTTATCGGATAAACTTCCCTTCCTCATGATCTTTTGAGCACCTAAAAAATAACCAAAAGAGCATAACTAGCACGGGTCAATGAACTGTTCAGGAGATCTCAGAAAAATGTCATCAAAAGCATAGCACAACGGGCTTACATGCTCTGATAAGAGATTCCTTCCTAGTTGCACATTCCCAAAGAGAAAAATATTTACAAGTATACTAGTATGTACGTCTTTAGACATATCTTTTTGAAATTTTCCTATAGCACGACATTAACATTGCGTGTCTTTTTGCTCAAAATTCTGCTTTGCAGAGTAGCTTTGCACTATCATTGAGTGTCTTTTCACCTATCGCATGTCAATGCATGTCTTTTATCTATATACATATATTTACAGACTTGTATCAAGTCAACTCGCAACCCCTTTGTGAAGGGTCTCGGTTTATGCAATCCAGATATATTATGTTCATCCACAATTCACCAACCTTTACGTTTAAGTGCTCAATTATTAACAGGAAAGAATTATTATACCAATCTATAAGATGTTCCCCACTTCGACAATGACCTTTATATTTAAGTGAAACACTATCATGTTGTCTTTCCAGTCTTAGCGGAGCCTATCAGCATATCACCCTAAGATCCTAATCTCTTCAACTACAGGCCTTAAACATGATGATCCAACCTCTAAAATGATGTACTATCATTTCCCAATATCCAGAGTTCGCAGTTTTTCTCAAAGACAGGCAACAAGACACAAAATTGAAACCTAAGCAAAAGAGCAACTAAAACCTAAAATATTTTTGATGTTTTTAGGAAATTTCTCCCCCTAAACTTTTGCATTTTTATAAAAAATCAAAATTTAAAAAAATAAAGACAAACAAAATATTTTTGGTGACCAAACCTATGACCGTCTAATCAAAGGAAATCATTTTCAGACATTCAACCAAAAAATTGAATCTGGCTAAATCAAAGGCTTTGGTAAAGATGTCAGCAACATTATCATTAGTAGATACCTGCTCAAGATGCATAAGCTTTCTTTCAAAACAATCACGAATGTGATGCACTCTTATGTCTATGTGCTTAGTTTTAGAGTGTTGGACAGGGTTCTTAACAATCTGTAAAGCAGCTTTATTATCACAGAAAATAGGGGAGTCAAAGAAATTCAAACTGTAATCCAATAATTGGTGTTGCATCCAGATAACCTGAGAACAGCATGCGGATGCGGCGACATATTCAGCTTCAGTAGTAGAAGTCGAAACGGTGGTCTGTTTCTTGCACTGCCATGATAGGAGTCTCTCCCCCAGAAACTAACGTCCACCAGTTGTGGATTTTCTGTCAAGATTGCAACCTCCATGATCACTGTCAGTAAAAGCAAACAAGTTAAATTCCGAATCTGTCACACCCCGACCGATGGCGGAATCATCGGGGCGGGACATGTAAGACTGTTCATAGCACATGGTTGACTAAATTGAAATATATTAAAGTCAAATTTGCATTACAATAAATCCAAGTACAAGATCAAATTCAAACAAGAAACATAAACAATTCATAAAATTCTTGATTTATTTTGCTAAGTCCAAATCCTATGTTGAACACGTCTTGAATCAATCTCACATATTGGGGCCTGAAACATGAATAAAATAAAGTCAACTAAAAAGTTGGTGAGTATAACACAGTTGTATATAGATAGCATATAGTTGAAAACAAATCCTTTACATGACATGATAAATAAGGCGTTTATGGGGAGTAACTATTGTGTAACCAAATGTACAATCAAACCTTGTAACTAGCATGCAAAACAAATGTGTTGTCGGTTTCAATCACCGCGTACCATGGGTGGGTTTGTCAGACTCAATAGATCCATCATTGAAAACCGTCGGCTTGTATAGTTAATGATTGCACATAAGAGCATACAAAGGTTAAACACACCTAGCACTCGGGCACAAAGCTCAAATTTTTGCACACATGTATGTAAATAGGATTTTTGCACTTGTGTTGTTTGTGTAAATGTAATTGTGTAATGTGTAATGAGTATAGAGTTCATGTTCCACCCCAAAAGTGTAAAAGAGTAAAAAGGGGTTGTGAATACTCACTTGGTATGGAAGTGAAGCTAACAAGGAATATAGAAGATCCTTGAAAAGCACACTTTAACCTAAATAGTAATATACATTGAATCACATAGATGTATAAAGTTTAAAAATGAAAGTTGGATTTGTATATAAAACCATTGGTTTGTATTTAAAAAGGATTGAATAAAATATATAAAGTTTGAGGTAAAATATGTTTGAAACAATTTAATTAGGTTTGAATTAAATAAATAAGTGTATAACTATAGTTTATGAAATAATGTCAATATTAATTGTAATTAAGTATAAATAAATAAAACGATTTTGATTTAAAATGTAAAGTAAATAAGTCATCATTATTTATAAATCTTGTAACTTAATTATTTAAAATATCATTTAAGTGTAAGATGATAAATATAAATTTAATTTTTATAAACTTTTCAATAAATTACATTTATGCCAAGATTAAACTTTTAATCTATTTTTAAATACAGAAAACATATTTTTTATAAAATCTGAAACATTTACTGATTAAAATATAAAAATTATAATTCTGTTAAAAATTCTGAGTCTAGCACGACCGTGCCTCGGAAGGACACGATCGTGCTCAAACCACGGGCGCGACCGCGCTAGTCGGGGCGCGACCGGGTTGATCAATCAGGAGCACAATCTAGACAAGTCATCAGGCACGACCGTGCCTTAGCCCGGCACGGTCGCGTCTATGATTTTTAGACACAACAGAGACTAGCCCAAAGGGCATGACAAGGTCTGGACGGATGACACGACCGCGCTTCTAGTCGACACGACCGCGCTAAACGAGGCACGGCCGCGCTAGATGATTAGCGCGACCGTGTCTCATCTAAATCAGACACGAATCGAGAATTTCTTGTATTTTAAACACTGGAATTGTTAGGGCTTTTGATTAATAGGTTATTACGTGTCTTTTCATATACCTTAATTGTATGGAAATCGGGTTTAAGTATGGGTTCGATTAAATCATTTTTATTGGAAACATGGTTTCTAATTCTGGTCGATTTCTATTGTGGGAGCCCAAATTGGATGAGGGCTTTTGATAATGATACTGAAATGAATGAGAAGACGATTATATTTACCCTGAAACGAAACGAATTTATAGAGAACGGTTGGAAGGAAGCTCCGGCGACGACGGCTCGAGTTCCGACGATCTTTACTGCAACTCCGGTCAATCCAGACAGTCCGGAAGCTTCAGAGATGGTTTGATATCGCGATTCTGCTACTGAGTTGGGAGAATTTGGGTCGAAAAGCTTTGAGAGAGTTTCTTTCTTGAAATTTGCTTGAGAGAGTTTTCTTGCAAAAGAATACTGAGGCGTTTGGGATTTGAAAAGTGGTAATACAATTGTTAAGGGGAAAAGAAACGTATAACGGTTTCGGATTCGAACGATCGGGTGATTAATCTGCATTTACGTTTTTCTGTTACGCAGGCGCGACCGTGCCAAGGAGAGGCGCGACCGTGCCTAGGCACCGGGCGCGATCGTTCCAGAGCAGG
This sequence comes from Smallanthus sonchifolius, assembly GCA_023525975.1. Taxonomy (NCBI): domain Eukaryota; kingdom Viridiplantae; phylum Streptophyta; class Magnoliopsida; order Asterales; family Asteraceae; genus Smallanthus; species Smallanthus sonchifolius. The sequence continues at coordinate 21,286,985 of CM042030.1, read as the reverse complement.
TCGCGCGACCGTGCCAAAGCACTTGGCGCGACCGTGCTAGAACGAAGCACGACCGTGCTAACTAGGGTTTCTTGATTTTTTCAATTTTAGTCCCTGACTTTTCAGGTTTGATAAGTTTGTACCAAATAGTTTCTTGTAAAGCGTTTAAATGTAAATAATCGAGTAAAACTTGCGAATTTGTATAGGATCATTGCATTAAATTTTACGACGAGAAAATAATGAGGCATTGCACGAGTATAGAACTTGAAATTGCATTACATTGAACTGAAATAGGCATACTAAAATCCGAAATGTTACAGAATCCTTTCCATACCAAAGGCCTAGCTGAGGCTTGCCCTTCAACTATTTAAAAATTCTTTTGACAGCATTTAGGTGAGAAAGTTTTAGATTAGCCTGATATCGTGCACACTGGCAAACCGCAAACATAATGTCTGGACGGCTAGCAGTCAGGTACATTAACGAGCCAATCATTGACCTGTAGAGATGTTGGTCAATTCCAGGTTCACCTAGATCTGGAGTAAGAACGGGTCGAGTTGCCATAGGAGTGGAGGCAGGTTTGGAGTTAGCAAAGTTGAACTTGATTAGAACGTCATTTACGTATTTAGCCTGTTTAATCAGGATTCCGTTATCACTTTGCTTCACCTGCAAACCCAGAAAGAATGCCATTTCTCCCATTGAACTCATTTCAAACTTTCTCTTCATCACTTCTTCAAACTCTTTGCACAGTGCAGCATTCGTTGATCCAAAAATGATGTCGTCAACGTAAATTTGGACAAGAATAAGATCATCTCCCATGATTTTAATGAACAATGTCTGATCTATGGCTCCCCGAGAGTAGCCATTTGCAAGTAGATGCTCTGTCAGAGTGGCATACCATGCACCTGGTGCTTGATGTAAACCATACAGAGCTTTGTCCAGTTTGTAGACATAATGTGGGTGATTGGTGTCTTCAAACCCCGGTGGCTGACACACATATCTACTTTAATCTTACCATACAGAAATGCCGTCTTCACATCCATTTGAAGTACCTTGAAATTCTTGTAAGAGGCTTAGGCCAAAAAGATGCGAATGGCCTCAAGACGTGCAACCGGTGCAAATGATTCTTCATAATCTATTCCCTCTTGTTGATAAAATCCCTGCACAACCAATCTGGCTTTGTTTCCGACAATAACTCCACTGTCATCCTTTTTGTTTCTATAAACCCAAACGAGTTGCGATGGGCAACTTGCCTTGTGGTAGTGGCACGAGCTCCCAAACCTTCAGCTTTTCAAACTGCATCAGCTCCTCCTGCATTGCTTCCACCCAGCTTGCTTCACTTAAAGCCATCTTGATGTTCTTAGGCTCTATTTGAGAAATAAATGCAGAATACAAGCAGACATTTATTGTTCCAGATTGACTCCTTGTTTTCACCCCGTCAGAGAGAGGACCGATGATATCCTCTACGGGATGATCTTTATGAATCTGCAGTGTTGGTACTTCTTCTTCTTGCATCGTTTCAGGTAAGTTGGTGATATGCTGATCTGCTTCTTCAGTTATGGGAACCGGATCCTCAATAACATGCGTGTCAGGAATAGTATCCTGAGAAGCGTGACCACTTTCGGATGCAACAGTCTCCTGTGAAGCATTACCACTGCTAGATGCAGCAGTCTCATTGTTGATGGAATCAGCGATTTGATGATCACTTTCTTGAGAAGAAGATTCTGGAGTTCTGGAAGATGAAGATGATCCTTGATCAGGGTCTTCATCAATTCTGTAGTCGATTGTGCTGTACTTGTAGAAACCATCATCTGACATATCAGTAACGTCAGAGAAAACATTAAACAGTTTAAATACAGAATCATAATCAAATAGCCAGTTTGGACCAGAATCCGCAAGAGTTTTGTTAAGCTCCTGCCAGTCAATGTAGTAGGATTCCACTATCTGATTGGTTCTCTTGTTGTAAACCCTGTAGGCCTTTGCATCGAATTTGGACCCAATGGTGTCATTATGCAATAGAGTGCATAGGCATCCTAATGCTCTGAAATGACCGACCTTTGGCTTCTGGTTAAACATGACTTCATATGGAGTCTTCAGTTGATGCTTATTGAGTAGAACTCTGTTTTGCACGTAGCACGCTGTATTGATTGCTTCAGCATAGAAGAATATCGACAATTTAGAGTCAGAGATCATGGTTCTTGCAACTTCTATTAGGGTGCGATTTCTTCGTTTAGCAACTCCATTCTGTTGAGGAGTTCTAGCAACGCTGAATTGTCGTGCAATTCCATTTTCTGCACAAAAGCTATCAAGAATTTCATTTCGGAATTCCGTCCCATTGTCGCTCCTGATAACCTTGATCTTCAAGTTCAGTTGATTTTCCACAAGTATCATGAACTGCCTAAGAATATCTGCAATCTCACTTTTCTTACTTAAAAAGAACACCCAAGAAAATCGTGAGTAGTCATCAGTAATAACAAGACAATATGATTTCTTCCCAAGACTCATCACACTCACAGGACCAAACAGATCCATATGAAGCAATTGAAGAACAGAGACTACTGAATTAAACAGCTTGGGTTTGTGTGGCCATTTATGTTGTTTGCCTTTAGCACAAGAAATACAGTTTTTGACCTCACAAAACTCTTTCAAAGGAAGACCGACCACATGTGCTCCTTTATCAATTCTATTTAGGTTTTTCAAGTTTATGTGACCTAAACGTCGATGCCAAAGCATGTAGTCAATTCAGACGCTTTAGAAAATAAACAAGTATTGGTTAAAGCTGACTCACTGTTTATATCAAACAAATATGAATACTTACACCTCGGTGTACGCATTAAAATCCAATCCTCAGGGACATCAACCCTACTTTTAAAATCAAACACTCTTTATCAGTGAAATGAGTTGAAAACCTTTTGTCACAAATTTGAGACACACTTAACAAGTTGTGATTCAATTCAGAGAGATAATTCACATGTTCAAAATAGAGAGTACCATTAGTGACAGTACCTTTCATTGTGATTTGCCCACCTTTATCACCTGTAAAGGAAACATACCCTCCATCAAACATCTTGATGTTGTGAAGCTAAGAGATGTCTTATGTCATGTGCCGGGAACAACAACTATCAACATAACAGAGGTTGTTGATAGGCCTCCTTGGCTGCCCCTGCACGATAGAACATTTTACTTAGTAATTGGAACCTAAGCCATGGTTGTCTTGGGTTGCCCTAACTCAACCAAGTATGAAACTTCTTGCAATTTCATATCTCTTTTGTCATTAAACTCAACTGGTGCTGTTTGTGCATTTGGTTTTCGTTTCCACATAGTCTTTGGTTTTTGAAAGTTTGAGCTTGCTGTTTGAGTGACGAGTTTTTCTTTTCCCTTTTTGGATTTTATTTTCTTCTCAACTTTCTTTTGTTTATGTTTGAAAACATTATTTTCTTTAACATGATGTTGAGATTTATGCACAGCACTAGTTCTTTTATCTGATTGTTTTTCATTTGGCATTCTGTGATTTTGGGCCGTAGATCTTTTAAAAGAGTTTGGCCTTTGATGCACATTATCCCATCGAGAAACATTCGGATAACTACCGGATTGTTCACAATTGTGAATGCAGTTTCGAGCTAAGTGTTCAGGATTCCCACAGGCATAGCATGTTTGCCTTCTCGGATACGGGGCATAGTATCTGGTGTCCCATGATGATGACCGTCGAGGAGAACTTGTGAAGTAACCTGCATTTTCACAGTTCCTTGAAAACCTTCTATCAAACATTTGATTATCATTTCTATCATAATTTCTGTGATTTGATTTGAAGCAATTTCTGTCACCATTTCTAACATTTTGTTCAAAAGCACGATGATGATTATCAATTTTTTTTATAAAACTCGCTTTTGGTAAAACGTTGAGGCAAATTCTTCGAGTTTGACTGACTTGTTGAACGTTTGCTACTTTCACGATTAGAAGAACGGTTTTTGTTTTGAACAAACTGAATATTCTTACCGTTCAAGATCTGTTTTTCGTCTTTCTCTAAAGTTCCACCTTTCACAAAAGTGGATTTCAAATTTGTTTTTAAATTATTACCCTTTTTAGAAGTACCACTTCTCAAACGAACATTTAAACCAGAACTAACAAACGTAGCAGAATTTGAAAAACCAGACATAGTATTTTTAAAAGACAAGGACTTGGATTTAAAAACATGACCCTCCTGCTCATCATCACTTTCAAAATCCTCCACTATGCCCTCTACTAATCCAGTTTCTACACAAGACTTAGACTGGTTAGTAACGTTCTCATGTTGTACCGAGGGACCAACAGTCACTGGCGTGGACTGTATGGATGAAGAAGGTAGATCTGGTTTATGGCCTACACCATACTCCATTTCAACATCTTCATGTTGAACACTTGGCATAGAAGTGAAATTGTCATTGAAAGGATGTTCAACAGCATGATAACCAATCCTTGGATTCCCTTTCTTTCGAACTTGGGAATCTAACATGTCATAAACGACTGATCGACAGTGGTCGATCTTTTCGATTTTTAGTTTGGTGTTTGCCAATTGAGTCACGGCATCATTCAACTTTTAAAGCATCACGATAAAGACATTCCTTGTTGCTAAAATCCATTTCAAGTTTAGAAAAATCATTTTTACTTGCCTCAATTTTATCTTTAAAAATATTTTCAGATCGCTTGTGCTCAGCATTGGCATATCGAAGTTGAGAAATTTCCTTTATTAGCATTTCATTATCACACTTATACCTATTTATCTTTCCCAAACAGTTATGAGAACAAGTACTAGTATCTTCAATTTTTGCCATGAGGGCATGATTTGACACCTTCGTTGTCAGCTCGTGAATCTGATCTCCCCAATCATATCCTGTAGTTTGCTAACTGACCAAAGCCTTGCTCTCACCGGGTGCAGCAGCTTCCTTCTCTTATGAACTAGTTGATGAACTTCCCTTCTCAACTTTAGGCTTTGGGCATTCTCTAGCAAAGTGCCCAGGTTTACTACAGTTGTAACACCTCAAGTTAGATTTATCATAACCAATCTTCTTTGCCCCAGATTCCATTCCATCGAATGAGTTTCTTCCAGTTCTCTTGATAAACTTCTTAGCACGATGCACTGCCATTGCCATATGCCATTTGATATCCATCTCTTCTAAGTCATCAGGATGAATTTGTTCCATGTCATCTTGTACTAGGTTTGCATGAGAGAGCTTTCCAGCTAGCAATGCATTATAGCTATTCAGAAAGACACTGAACAATGCGACATTCATTTCTACAGCTTTGACAGTATTTGATGATGGTGAACTGTTTTGCTGAACTGAAGCAGCAGTAGCTGTTTGATTTGACACAGAAGACAAATTCGGAGTATGAGCTGATGACATACTGGAGAGTAAAGCACTTCCCTGAGACACTAAGTGATTTGTCTCAGACATAAACATGATCTGTCTTTGTTGATCATCCATCTTATATGACCTCAGAATGGAGATCAACTCACTAAGACATGTAGTGTACATGTCTTTAGTTCTCTTGATAGTAGTGATGTTAAAATTCCAGTTTATCGGCAACGAGTTGAGCAGTTTCTTGTTTATCTCACCTTGGTCATCTCAATACCTACACCACTTATTTCAGTCATCAAGTGAGTAAATCTATTTATCTGAGATTCCAGACTTTCCCCTTTCACATATTTGAACATGTTGAAGCCGTGAACTTGAGTAACTGTGAACTTCGATTCCCGTGAACTTGAGCAACCGTAAACTTCGATTACCGTGAACTTCCAGATGACGATTATGATAAAAAAGACTTTGATTTTCAAGCCAAAAATCAGTAGATCAACTTTAAACTTCAATAGAGTTGACAGAAGCAAAATCCAGAACCTGTCAATCTATTCACAAACTTTTCCAACAAACAAGTCAGTTCAAATAAACTTCAAAACAATAACTTTGATACCTCACGAGTCAAAGAAATCCGTTGCTAGCTTCACTGAATGAGCACTAAGGCTCTGATACCAATTGTAAGGTCCGGATTCTTGAGGATCTTCAATCAGCGGATTCAACGACGTGTTGAACCTGACGGAAACAGACTCGACAGGTGACTTGTTGGCATAATCAAAGAGGACGAGACACAATCAAATATCAAATGATTCGTATATTGATTAAATATTGAAAATACAATACAAGATTGTTCAACAACTCGTCTAACCGATTATAGAAAACAAAATAACTATTTATACATCTCAAAAGTAATCAGTTGGGCTTGGGCCTGGGCCGCATACTTGAAGTATGCGGTTTGGGCACCGCATACTTCAAGTATGCGGCTACCATGAAGTATGTGGCCGCATAATTCCAAAATACCGTCTTCTGAACTTCCCGGTGATTTCTTAATGTGTTAGCCTATTAGGTTTGGTCCTTAAACTTGTTAATTTTTAATTCGGATGACTCAAACTTGATCTATTTGTGACTAGTACTTTTTAAACCATTTATCAAGATACATTTTTCTAAAACACAAAGTTAAATAAAAAGTTAATATGTTTTGATTAAGGATTTGGTATCCTGAAGATGTACTTAAACCTAATTTTTATAATTACCAGAAAATCTAACTATGAATCCTAATTTTCTACAGACATATCAAACACATTGCAATCAAGATATACAGTTAAACGATACTTGTTAAGGTCTAATATGCAGGAAATAAAAAGCGACCGGGCTTCATCCAAAAAGAGGAACCATCCACCCGGGACATAGAATGTCAAACTGTCTAATCCGTCGTAGGGATCCCAAAAGCAAGAAAATTAAATTGTTCAACAAGTAAGCAGGATCAAAGTTAAAGATATAAGAACCACGGAAATCAAACACAGGACTTAGGCCTTCTCTTTATCGACGTCATCGTCCTGTTCCACCCCCTTCTCAGCCACCTTCACGCTGGCTTCAGCCTCATCTGCCTGCTTGTCCACTTCATCGTTCTGCACCAGCTCTCCCCTAGCTCCTCCGTGATCTTCTTCCTCCCTTAGACATCCCAAGCTGATTGATCAAAATCCTTATCTTCAGCCTCCTTAGCCATCTTTATCCTTGCTTGAAATATAGAGATTGCAGCTGAATTCTTGGCTTGTTCGTAGGATTCTTCAAGATCATGGGAGAGCTTGGCATAGGCATCCTCCAGCTCCGCTTTCACTGGCTCAGTTCCTTGGCCTCTTATGTCGTCCAGATGGTCTATAAAAACTAACAAATAAACCTAACCTTGACTCCTAAGTAATAAAAGAAGTACCTTCAACTAAACCGCACTGACAAGCAAGTGTACCTATCGAGTGTAGCACAGCTTAATGGTAAACCGAAATATCGAACCCTAGAGACACTATATAACTATACTAGACTCTAGCTTGGACTAAAGATTGAATTGGTTTGGGGGTTTACTACACTACTATTAAATTAATGAATGCAGCAAACTAATGTCGACTCAACTATCAAGATGAAAGTACTAAAGGTTAAATCAAAGGATGTGAAGAATATCACCTAGGTCAGAATCCTACTTGCAAAGCACAACTTCTATCGGTTATGGAAACTATAATGGATCTGGGTTTCCAAGGAAACAACTCTAGACAACCTAGTGGATCCCTAATCACTCTCATGGTGTCTCCAACTAAGGAACCTAAATATGTACTAACTCACCAGATTGTTGGATCACTTCTCAGGTATTTCCAACTATGACAAAGTACCCTAATAGATAGATTACCTCTCAGTCTCTCCGTCCACCAATACACTCGAAGAATGCACGGGGTAATCTCAAGATAACAACTATGACACGAATAGCAACAATCACAAGAAACCTAATACTGGCTTCCTCTCAGACAGCTGACACTCAGATTCCTAATGACGAAGACTAAACGACTAATTCTCACCTCTCGAGTATTGAACTATGATACACATTTAATTCTAATCAGCAATCAAAGACAACTCCTATGGCTACTACGTCTAGCAAACCACCCTAATCACAAACCCTAAGATCTATGACGAATATACGAAGATCACACTAGCAGACAACCACAATCAACGCAAGGAATTGAAATCAAACACAAGATCAGATCTAAACATGCAATATATCAACTTAAGATCTTTTACAAAATCATAAACCCATTAATTAGAATCCAAAACCGATAAAAAATAAAACATTAACAAGTATGCATCATTAACCTAGGCAATATCAAAGTTTTAGCCTAGGATCATGCTTAAACAACCAAAACAAAAGTAATAAACAAGATTTATGGTTTCAAACATTCAAATCAAAGCTAAAAATCAAATCTTGCAATCAAAAACATTAAATCTAACAAACCCGGAGCAAAGATTCAAACTTTAGCCTTTTATCGACCTCCTAAGCTCCAAAATCGCCTCTGGTCTCTCTCTAGAAGGCAACAAATCGAACTCCCCAAAGAATGGGCATAAAAATCTATTTAAAATCGAAATCTAGGGTTTTGCGGAAATTAGGTCCCTCGCGTACCGCGAGAAATTTGGGTTGGATTCCTCGCGTACCGCGAGGAACAAAATAGTCGCGGCCGGTTTTCGTTTCCCTTGCGTACCGCAAGAACTTTCCTTCTCCTCTCTCGCATATCGCGAGAGGCATAAATTTCCCATTTTCTTCTTTTTAATTCCCGGCGTCATTCTCGTGCTCGGTTTCTTCACGTATTCACTTGTAATCTTCACGAGCACCTACAAATATACAATAGACTCAAATACAGACTTAAACGAATAAAAACAAACACAAAACTAATCAAAAACCCACAAAACACTAGGAATAAAGATGTGTGTTTTGCACTACATTAGCCTCCTCTGCCATCTTTTTGTCCTTAGTAGCTGCTATTTTTTGCAGATCACTAACCATCTACTTGGCTTCATTAGCTTCCTTTGCAAGCAATTCATAGCATCTGGTCATTTGTTCAAGGCCCTGCAAGGAATGAATATGTTAGAATTTCTTTAATACAGACTCAGGATCCAAGATACTGTTAACATCTTACCGAGTGGCCAAGGACATGAAGCTTCTTGTAGGTATCGGCATAATCCATCCCCTCATAGATAGCGGCATCAGCAGCCACGCAGGGTTTCCTTTTTTTGCCTACAGAGATCTTGGGACGCGTAGTCGGAATCTCAGGCTTGGAAGCCTCAGGGATTAGCCGTTCTTTCTTGATGGCCGTACCTTTGGACACCATGCTGTCTATACCATCGAGGGCGAATCGGGAGCTTGATTTGCGGAAACCTATAAAAGAATCATGGGTTAAATTTCGAAACTTATGTTTAACTGACGTTCAAATAAATATTTCTATTTCTTTATCAGGTACAACTCATAATTCAGTATTTCTATAAAGATTTGGGATAATCTGGAGTAGTATAAATTCTAGTTGGGGAAAGTTATTCTTACCTGAACACATGCTGGGCTCGGAATAATGAGTATTAAAGCTAGCTTCACTAATAACATACTCCAAATGAAAGGATCTTTCAGGAGCAGGGATCTCTAGCAAAGCCTCTAATCTTTTATTGGTATCACTTCGAGTGGGAGCGAGGTCAGAAAGTTTGGGAGCTGCATAAAGACAAGAAGAGATCTCTACGAAACAAATAAATACTCTTGTATCTAAACTAAGGATCATGCCCATATCCTACCTTTTTTAACCCATCGGATAGGCAATAGATCCCCATCCGGGATAGAATCTCGTTTCACGAAAAAGAATTTACCCCTCCTGTCAGTATCGTTTTGAGTAGCTCTAAGGAGCAAAAGCGTACAACCAGACTTTACTTGGAAAACGATTCGGGAGGATCCGTGGGTTCTCAGGTTATACACACTAGCTATTTTAGGGATTTCGATAGTAAGAGAATGAAGGCGATTCAAATGTTCTAGGGTATACAAGATTCTCCAAGCCATGGGGATGACTTGAGAATAACTCAAACCGGTAAACTTAAAAAACTCGAAAATCAGTGGTGGAAAGGGATAGCTAAGACCGAGAGTGAAAGGGTAAGCTAAGAAACAGACCCAAGTCGGTGATGAGAAATTAGCTCTGACCTTTGGGTCTGAAACTCCAAATACAGTTTTTTCAGGAAAAACCTTTGAAGTTCGTAAAAGCTTAATATCCTGATCGGTGAAGGTGCATTTCTCCTGATCGGGATTGTTGAGCAACCCTTGGTCAGAAAAGTCCTCCACTGATTTGACTGCAGATGAAGCTTTAGATCGGGTTAGTTGTTTTTTACCCATTTGAGAAGCGAAGGATTATTGCAAAAGAAAAGCAAGATCGAGAGAAAATTTTTACCTTTTCTGCAACTTCATAGAGAAGAAGACGAAGAATCTTAATGAGAGAGAAAGGGATAATAATGAATTTATTCTGCAAGATAAAACGGCTAAATCGCATTGGAATACGGGAAAGTCTCATCGCAACCTTATCATCATTTACCAGTTAAATTTGGGGACAATTGTTAAGGGTCACTTTTACTGCTAAGGATCCTGGCTCTTCGACGTACTTCGATATCCTGACAGGTTTCGGTATCCTTAATATTTAACCATTATATCTTTCTTCTATCTTGATCTATTCGCAGGTCAAACGTGCGAAGTCAATGTCATCCCTGAAGAATCGGTTTATAAGTTAAGAGAAACGTGTAGAAGACGCGTGGAGAGGCTTCCAACGGTCACATTTGAAGACTTGGTCAGTCCCGGGATTCTCGGACAGTTAGTTAGCTTATATTTTGTATATATTCAGCAGCAAGATCGATTAGAAAACATACACAATTCACTTAGCATTATTTGATACTCGCAAACAAGCTCTGTAACACTTAGCAATTGATCTCTTACTGCTCGTATTGTACTCATTCTCGTTTTTTATACAAGAACAGGAGGCAAGTGACGATTAGTCACTTCCCGAGGTTTTATGCCAGAGATCCCCAAGGATTAAGGACTTTGCTCATACATCATCATGTCAATCTTTACTTTATTGTTCATAACTTTGTATTTTGATTAAGAACACCACCTCACTTACTAAGTTTGGTTACAAAATTAGTCGTTATAATTTTTACCCAAAACATATATTACCCTCATCGTCCTGCTCAGCCACCTTCTCTTTAGCCTTTCCACTGCCCTCAGCCTCGCCAGCCTGCTTGCCCACTTCAGCCACCTATGCCGGTTCACCCCCGAGCTCAGCCACAACCTTCTTTCATTCCTGAATATCCTAAGCAGCACGATCGAAGTCTTTGTCATTAGCCTCCTTAGCCATCTTGATCCTAGCCTGGAAGATGGAAATTGTAGCTGACTTCTTGGCATGTTCATAAGACTCTACAAGATCTTGGGCATGCTTGGCTTGGACATCCTCCAAATCCATCTTCACCCGGCGGAGCTCATTGGCCTCCTCTGCCATTTTCTTGTTCTTAGTAGCGGCTATCTTTTTTAGATCATTGACCATCTGTTTGGCCTCGTCAGCTTCCTTTACAACTGACTCATAGCACTTGGTCATCTGCTCTAGGCCCTGTTATAGATAAATGTGTTAGATTCTCTTTAATGAAGGTTCAGAACCCGAGATACTGAAAATATCTTACCAAGTGGCTAAGGACATGAAGCTTCTTGTAGGCCACGGTATAGTCCATCCCTTCAAAGATAACAACCTTGGCAGTGTCACAAAGTTTTCTATTTTTGCGTGCGATGACCTTAGGGTGAGCAGTGGGGATCTCAGGCTTGGAAGCTTCGGTAATCGGTTGATCCTTTTCTTTCTTGATTGCCTTGATCTTAGAAACCATGCTATCGATATCGCCGAGGGCGAATCTCGGAACTTGATCGACGAGCACCTATTACAGGATAATGGGTTAGATTCCTATATATACATTTAAGTAACATATAGATAAAACTTTCTCTTTTCTTATCAGACAAAGCTGATTGGGAACAATACTTCGGGATTCCTCTAAAGAGTTGAGATAATTCAAAATCATGCAAGTGCTAGTGGGGGAACATTATTCTTACCTGAAGACATGTTGGGCTTGGAATACTAAATATTGAAACTAGCTTCACTGATAGCAGACTCCATATGGAAGTATCTATAACACCTGCCAAAATTCCAATCTCAATTTCTGCTCGAAACTCATAAGAAATATCGGGAGTTAATGAAAACCCAAAAAGTCAGAAAATAAATTTAGAAATTCTGAAAGTTAGGACATATCGGACCGACATAAGATTGATATCGGTCCGATATGGGAAAAGGTTAAATGTTAGACCGTCATGGACTAGAAAATGGTCTGCAATGCAAACCCCTGGAAACCCTCTACACCAGACACGTGTCGAGACATTTGTAGGGCATGCGTCAGCATGTCGTACGCGTGGACGGATGTCGGACCAACATGGCTTGCCTACGCGGTCCGAGATGGACGGGTGGCACTCCGGATTTGCATTGCTTCCACGTGGCGTGCGTGCGGGACAATGGAGGCATATCGGACCGATATCCCCCTGGATAACGGTCTGACATGAGGCCGTTATCAGCCTATAAATAGAGAGCTCAAGGTTCTCATTTTCCATACCAACACACACACTCTAGAATCTCCTCTACTCCCGAGCCCTCCAGCCGTCCCGACTCCCGAGCCGTTCCTCCCGGTTCGACCGACGTTCGCTTGTCAACCGGACTCAAGCGTTTAAGAGCCGAAGATACCCGAGGAACTCATAGAAGTGCAAGTTAAGGTGCTAGAGCCCTAAGAATCAACTCTAAGAGCTACTTAGCACTAAGAGTCTGTCAAAAACAATTTATAAGACGTGCTCGGGCTATAGGCTATCATCATGCAACAAGACAGACTACCATGTTTTACAAAATGGGCAAAACACGATAATTAAATATTTACTCATACAGTCCCAGACGGAATTTACCAGCGACATCAATCCCAGCGGACTTTAAACTACCCAACAAGTGTACGTAAAGTTTGATCAAATATTTATACTCGCTCCGGATCCAGTTAGGCAGGGGGGTTGGCTTGTATGTCGGGTGATTGTGTAAAACGCAGAAGTGCCGGTTAGGCCACGTAGCCCCCGAGTACTTGTCCAATGTATACAAATGGATGAATCGGAAGAAAGTGATGTGATCACTAGAATCCACCTAGGAAATGTTTAACTATTTAATTAAACTGTTTTGCCATGTTTATGAAAATGATTTGAGGTCATGAAGTATTCACCAGCATGTAGCTGACGTTCATTTTCAAATGTTTTCAGGAAAAGAATGAAATGACCTCATGATACCGGGGCCGGCTACGGCCTAAGTCCCGAGGACAGTTTTGTTGCATAGACGGGTCAGGCCACACACCTAGACTCAGTGCAACCCGAAAATATTTATGTTTATAGGTTCGTGCTACGCACAGGAAGAACCTAAGAAAAAGACAAGGTTAAGGTGACCGTGGGACTACGTTTCCCTAGGCGGATGACCTTCTTGTAGTTTTACTGACTTGTGTCAGAGTTTGATTTGAAATCAAATGTATAAACATTCGGGTGTTCATGCCAGTATTGAATAAAAATAATCTTTTGTCTACACGATGAGATTTGATAAAACCAACCCTAGATGTTGAAGCGAAACGATCCATTTTCAAACGTTATTTCGCTGTACAAAAACAAACTATGTAATCAAAGCAGGTACGTAAGGTGCAAACGGATGTTGTAGCCCGGAGACGCCCAGGGGTGCCCGGGGCGGGGTGTGGCATTGTTTGGTATTAGAGCCCGACGTTTTTGCGAATTAGATACTTGGGATTAGTATCTAAGCTCTAACCAGATTAAGCAATGAGTTGCCTACTAAGAAAAAGTAGGTAGACGAATCAGATCACCTGAGCCAAATGGGTGACTCTAACTTTAGTAACTGGAGATGTACACCGCCACATTATCCAGTACCTCCTCCACCAAACTATTCTCTACCTTAAATACCTCCACCGCCTATATATACTCCTCCCACTAACCAACATGAGGCAGGGTCTAGCAAGAAGGCCACTAAACCTTGAATGAGGGTAAAAGAACCTATTGAGAAGCTTTCCATCACAAGAACTAGTTTAGAAGAAATCTATAAAAATATGGAGAAATACGAAAGTTCTGAATCCAAAGGATTCCTTACTCTACCTCAAATGGAAGCCTATTCACCACAATCAACTAATTATGAACCGTTTGTTGATTACCTCAATTATCCTATCGTATCGGGTCCATACATGAGTAATAATTCGGACACCGATGGAAATTACGCTAACACAAGTTCTATAAGAGCCTACTCCAGAAGTTTTGGATCGTACATCGACTATGCAAATCATCCACAGTTCATGAATCCCTATATCCAGGATGAATATGATCCTATGGCTGAATTCGAGGCCACATTTGATGATCCTAACGCTATACCTGAGGACTATAGCCCATGAGCTACCTTGAAACATAAACCAACTCCCTCCTACGATAATGTCTACAATGACATAGTCATAGGATTAAGAGACCCTCCGCCGAAATTTGGATATCCCGCATCCACACCAGGATCTCCAATAGAGTGTCTCGATCGATCACTTCGTGAAACCGATCAAGTTAAGAAAGAGCTTATATTGACTAGGGAGGTATTGATAGAGACCGAGAAGGATCTATCAAAAGCCAAAAAGAAGTTAGCCCTAAAGGAAAAGGAGCATAAGTCCTTCGCCAAAAGAATTTGGTTTCAAGGGAAAAGCATGATGAGGGATGCCAAAAGCGTGGTCAAGAAATAGGCATCCTAATATCGTTTTAGTGTTATTTTTTTTGTAATCCAAATAAAATCATGTAATCGTTCTATCCTATTAATAAAAGTATTTGTATTCCTTTCGTTTTCCTAGAATGGCAGGGAAGGGGAAAGGACCTAACTTCATTCGTAAGTACGCACCACCTGGAAATAGCGAACGAAACACAAACTCAACTGAATCCTATTCTGGAACAAATTCCGAATACACTAGCGGAACCTTTCAAAATCTAGGGGAAATAGAAACATCCAAAAATTTCTGTGAAACCCCAATGAGCTATTACACTGCTCCAACACTCAAAAACTATAACCAAACCTACGTAAATAATTATAGCTACCAAGAGAAACCACCCAAAATCCCGCACGAACACCACTACACATTGGAAGGTGAGGAAAGGGCTGACTCCAACAGACCCTATGGAACTTACCATTCCACCAATCCTATTCCAATCCATACTCCCTGGACTAACGAAGAAACCCCGGGAGAAGAAAGGATCGCAGCAATGCAAGCTCGCATAGCTGAATTAGAAAGGATTGAAGCTAAAAAAGACGAAAAGATCGCCACTCTACAACAAACGTTGACTAGAGCTAGGGGTCGTTAGAATATGTCTTATCTATGTTATTTTCAATTTCCGCATTGTATTTTGAAGTTTAAAATCGTAAAAATCTTGTGTTTTCCTTATCAAAAAGATCTTCAAATTCTAATAAATATTATGTTTTTCGTCTAGAATGTCAATAAGAACTGGACCATCCACATATACGCGTGGACGAAAGAAACAAGCTGAAGAGGCCTTAGAAAAAGAGGCCCAAGCTGTAGAAATGCAGAAAATGATAAACAAAGGAATTGAGGATGCAATTCCAACAATGCTAGAGGCATTTGAAAAGACTCAGGCTGCCAAAGTCAAAGCCAAAAATAAAGGAAAAGAAAAGGAGCATACGCTTCATAACTCTGAGCATAACGAATCAAACCACATTATTTATGTGAGAAGGGAACATTCAAAAAGTCATACCCATCAAAATTTCAAAACCAAGAGAACCCGAAATGAGGAACGTTATTCCTCAAGTGACAGATCTGCGGACAGTTACAAGTCACGTCACAAAAAGAATAGACACATAGGTTGCTCATACAAGACTTTCCAAGCCTATAAATCTTATGATTTCCTTTTAAAGGAAGGCAGAGTAGCAACACTACGATGGATAGAGAAGACAGAATCATTCTTGGCCATAAGTAAATGTGCCGAAGAAGAAAAGGTCCTCTATGCCTCTAACCTCTTCAAGAATTCGCTCTTGAATGGTGGAACGCTTTGGTATCCGCCAAAGGAAGAAAAAGGGCATATGAGATGAGTTGGGACTTATTAAAAGACCGAGTCAAGAGAAAATTTTTTCCTATCAATGAAATAGAGCAAATAGAACAAAAATTCCTGAACCTAAGAATGGTTGGCTCTAACCATGAAGATTACATGACCAAGCTCCTAGAATATGCACGACTAGTGCCACATCTAGCTACGCCTGAATCCAATCTCATAAAGAGATATATCTATGGACTAGTCAGCGAAATCCGAGATATGGTAAAAATTTCAAGACGTAAAATCATCGATGATGCCATGGACCTTGGCGCTCAATTAACTGATGGTATGGTCCGAACTATGGAAAAGAATAAAAAGAAGGAAACCTTCAGCCGAGGGAAGGTAGACTTCAAAAAGACCAATCAAGGTTCTAGTACAAAGGAATTTTTCCGAGTGCAAAACATGCAAGAAAAGGCATTCAGGAAAATTCTGACTTCTTATCACATGCCCTGAATGCAAGTGTACGGGCTATCACAACAATTAGTGTCCACGAAAGAAAGTGGTCACATGCTACAACTATGGCGAGAGCGGGCACTACAAAAGCGAATGCCCAAAACCAAAAGTCGCTAGTGGCTCAGGTACTAAGACGGCCACCGAAACTAAGAAGAATGCTAGAGCATTTCGCTTAAACGCCAAAGAAGCTGCCAATATGACTGATGTCATATACGGTACTTTTCTTGTCAATAATGCTTATGCTAAGGTGCTTTTTGACTCTGGGGCGACCCAAAGTTTTATAGATCATAAGTTTTGTAAACTAGTTAATAAGCCCTAAGCTAAGCTAGACAAAACATACCAAATCGAAACCGCGAACGGAGACCTGATCCAAGTCTCCAGATCTTTGAATGGTTGTTCAATTACGTTATCTGGACACGTCATACCTGTACAACTCTTGCCAATGGAATTAGCTGGTTTCGACATAATCCTCGGAATGGACTGGTTAGCAACTAACCAAGCCCATATCTTTTTTGACTCAAAATCCATTGAATTACGCACACCTTCAGGAGAAGTAGTAACGATTAAAGGAGACGAATCAACCAACCCTGTTGGTTTGATATATGTTTGGATATAGAATGTATGACAAAAGCTTTGTAATAGTTTAGGTCTTATTGTCTTTATGTTTTTATGTAATTGTATAGATTTTGTCTAAGTGATAGAACAAGTTCTGCTAGAGGCGAACTTGATAAGTTCGCCTAGCCTATTAGAGGTGTACTTGTTATGTTCGCCTAGTCTCATGTGAGGCGAACTTGTTAAGTTCGCCTAGGCATCTTTGAGGCGAACTTAATTGCAGAGCGTGTGTCTATAAATAGGAGTTTACAGATTCAGTGAAAGAGAGAGCAGAGAGTTGAAGGAGTATATTTTATAAACTCTATGTGTTTGATGATATAAAAAGAGAAGTTTATTTACCTGCTGTTTCTATTCTCAATTGATATACATACGTTAACACGAAGGATTCCTCACTCCGTGTTATCGAGACGTCCTGTCACGAGATAGATCTGTAGATGAGTCATGTGGACCTACAAGTGGTATCAGAGCTTTTGCTCGTGATTTGTGTTTGATTCTTGGTGATTAGAGACGTTTTTGTGTACAAATTAACAAGAAATTGATCATATTTAGAAGTTTTTGTATCCAAGGAGTTTTCAAGTTCTTGAAGCTGATTTTACTGCTGAATTCGTGAATTCTCTCATTTTAAGTGAACTTAGTAGGCGAACTTATCAAGTTCGCTTGATATCAAATTCGCTTGTTTGGCTTTGAAGCAAACTTATTATCTTCGCCTAAGGGGAGTACTTGTTCAACACTTGGAAATTTTTCAGAAAATGGCAAATATGGTACAAGTGACCAACATGTTAAATTATGATAACGAGATTGGTATATCTCAGAAACCACCCAAATTGTTAAGTCTTGCAGACTATTCTAACTGGAAAGATTGGTTTGATAAGTTCGTGTCTTTTACTGATACAAGTTTATGGATTCCAATCTTGGAAGGTTATACACATCCGACATATACTTGGATGGGAAAGGATGATGTTCCTAAATCAGTATCTGTGTTAGCCATAGAAGAAAAATTATTGTTTGATAGGGAAAAGAAGGCAATGGCCAGTATCTCAATGTCTCCTCCTAAAGAAATTTAGCATAGCTTTAAACAATTCAGGACTTCTCAACAATTTTGGGAAGCGTTACAAAAGCAGTGTGAAGGTAGTTTGGATGTTAAGAAAAGCAGAAAAGAATTACTGAAGAAGCAGTTCTTAGTATTCAAGCACTTTCAAAATGAATCTTTAGATGATCTTACAACGAGATTCTATCATTTGCTGAGTGAGTTGTCAAGTGCTTCAGTGGTTTATGAGACTGAAGAGATAAATGATAAGTTTTTGAAGGCATTACCATCTAAATTTGATGTGTATACAGTTTTGATAAAAGAGAATGTCAAGTATAAAACTATGTCTCTTGAAGAGGTTCTTGGCAAGATTCAATCACATGATTTGAATATGAAGAAAAAGGAAACCAATATGGAGCATATCCAAGATCCTTTAATGTCTTTTGCTAAGACTTCTGGCAAAACTAGTGCAGGGGTTGCGTTCTTTTCTGGTGATACTCAAGATGTTTCTAATGATCATTGTTCTGGGGTTCCAAGTCATTTAGGTTTCTCTACAAATACAGCTTCTTCATCATCTGGAACACATAATATGAATCAAAGAGTTGCTGATGATTATTTAGCGATGTTTTCTTCCTTTATGGCTTCTTATGAAAATTTTATTGGAGGAAAGATTCATGATCCAGAGGTTATTAAAGAGGATTTCAGACAAATTGATCATGTTGATCTGGAAGAGATGAACGTTCAACGGAACATGGCTATGTTGATGCGACAAGCAAAGTATTTTTTGAAGAAGACTAGAAGAAAGTATATTGGTTCTAACAGTCGTTCACGTATGGGATTTGACAAAACCAAAGTTCGTTGCTATAATTGTCAGGAGTATGGTCATTTTTCCAAATAATGTGTGAAACTAAAACTTGAATTTGATTCTAAGAAGAAGCCTAATAACTTTCAGAACAATCGTAATCAGTCACATGGCTCCTCTGGTTCTGGAAATTCTAATCATGCATTTGCATCATCTGCTTTGGTTGCTCAGAATGATGAAAATTATGACTGGGGTATTCATCTTGAAGATCTGGTTGGTACGGTAAGTCAAGCTTTTGTAGCTGAGATTCATTCTGCAAAATCTGAAGAGTCAACTGATGGTGAGAGTTTGCCTAGTGCTGTTGAAGAGCATGATCAAGTAGATAATGTTGAGTCTGATATTGCATCTGGTGTATCTGAGGATGACATAGTATTAACTCATAATTCCTCTGATGGTGCTGATTCTGAAAATATTCCGATTGCAAAAGTTTTCATGGCAGATATGTCAGATCCTTCAAAGGTAAAAGATTCTGTCTGTCACATTTATTGTTCTAATTGCATCAGTATAAAAGATAAAATGCAAAAAAGTAATGGATGATAACACAAATTTAATTTGTGATATGAAATCGATGCATTCAGTTAATCAAAAATTGAAAGATAATGATAAATTGTGTATAGATAGAATTGAGTCTTTGAAAAGATATTTGAACTCTTTGGGATTGAAATATGAAGAACAAGCATATCATCTGGATATGGCTTATGCTGAGATTGAGAAGCGAAATGAAATTGTCGCTCAGAAGAACAAAGAAATTTCTGATAAAGAATCTAAAGTGATCAAATTACATAGAAAGCTGGAAAATTTTGAAAATTCATCTGTGGTATTGGATTACTTTAATGCTAATGCTGATCCTACAAAGAGGGTTGCTGGTATTGGATTTGTTCCTCCACCATTCAATGCAAATTATGTGGTTGAACCAGAAATTATTCATGAAGAGGAAATTGATCCAAAGACGGTGTTGAAAGTAAATCCAGTAACTGTTGAAGATATGATATATGATTCTGATTCTGAGGATGAAGTTTTTGATGATAAAAAGGTTGAAGGCATTCCTAAGGAAGTGTAACTTGATGAACCAAAGGTAGTGAAAAATGTTACCCATGATAGATGCATTTTAACAGAACCTGATGAGGTGAAAGTTGATCAACCTAAGTTTTCCAAAATATTACAATCAAGTGGTTTTGTTGCTGCTGGTCATCAGATGAAGAATTTGTCAATGGTGACTAAACAAGTTTTTTGTTCAAAAGAAGCCAGTCAACTGTTCAGTAAAATTTTCTGAAGATTGTTCATCGGATGGATCATCAAATTCGAGAAAAACTCCTTGTATCAGAAATCATCAAGATAGAAGAGTTTGTTTTCACTGTAATGAGGCTGGTCATATTCTGATTCACTGTCCTTATAAGAATCAAGGAAAATTAAATAGTGATCCCTCACAAAAACGAGTGATGACGATTCTGAAAAGTCAAAATGGGGAAAAGCCTACGTCTAGTGTTGTAAAGAATGTGCCTTATCAATCTTTTGCTAAATCTTCTAGATTTAAGCAACATGATAAGCATATTTCTAAACCAGTTGTTTTCAAAATAGGTTTAAGATTCCACATGTTGGAATTCCAAAAGAGTCTCAACCTGAGGTCAAACTTTCTACACCACAACGAAGAAGACGTAACAGAAAATTAAAGAAATTTTTGGAAATATCTGAATCTGATAATCGTAAATCTAATAATGTTTTTTCAATTAATCATACTATGTCTTCATTGAAAAGGTCTAATTGTGAATCTTATGTTCCAAAGGTTAATGACAATGTTTGATTGTGAATTGATTGAAGTTGTTTATTTTGATCCATCTGGACGACCCAAGACCACAATGGCTTGGGTTCCTATTTCTAACTGATTTTATTTGTTTATGTAAGGGCAGCCAAGGAGGACTATCAACAATACGTGGTATGTGGATAGTGGTTGTTCTCGACATATGGTAGGGAATATTCGTTTGTTGGAAGATGTTATTAATTTTTATGGTGGTTATGTCGCTTTTGCTAGAAATAAAGGCGGGAACATAACTGGACAAGGTACTTTAAAGAATAATAAAGTCAAATTTAAGAAAGTGAACTATGTGGAGCAACTTGAACACAATCTTTTGAGTGTATCTCAAGTGTGTGACAAGAAGTTTTCATTTCATTTCAATGATTTTGAGTGTTATATCTTGAAACCGGGCTTTGTTCTTCCTGACGAGTGGATTCTAATGAAGGCTCCGAGGAGAAATGACACATATATCCTAGACATGAGTGTTGCTACAACAACGGATTCAATTCCTACATGTCTACTCTCCAAGGCGTTGGAGTCGGATTCTATTTTGTAGTACAGGAAACTTGCTCACATCAATTATCGGAAAATGAATTATCTCGTGAAGAATGATCTGGTTATTGGTGTTCCGAAAATGAAATTTTCAGTTCCTGATGACTGTATTCCTTGCAAAAAGGGGAAACAACACAAGAAGTCCCACATATCTAAGACAAAGAATTCAATTGTGACTCCTTTGGAGCTACTGCATATGGATTTGTTCGGACCGATTAGTATCAGGAGCATTGGCGGTAAATCTTACTGTATGCTAGTAACAGATGATTTCTCTAGATTTTCATGGGTTAAGTTCCTTGCTTCTAAAGCCGAAACCACAGAGTTAGTGCAATTCTTAATCCTGGGTTTAGAGAATTTGTGCAAACAGAAAGTCAGAAGAATAAGGAGTGACAATGGCAGCGAGTTTAAAAATAGCAAGATGGGTTTATTTTGTCTTCAAAAGGGAATTCATCATGAATTCAGTGCGCCATATGTACCTCAACAAAATGGAGTTGCTGAACGAAAGAACAGGACTTTGGTTGAAACGGCACGTACAATGTTGAAACGGCACGTACAATGCTTGCAGATTCTAAGCTTCCAGTAACTTTTTGGGATGAGGCTGTGAATACTGCGTGTCACGTTTTGAACAGATTTTTGACCGTTAAGCGATACAACAAGACATGCTATGAGTTGTTTAATAATCGTAAGCCAAATCTGGAATATTTACTACCCTTTGGTAATCCATGCACCCTGTTGAAAGTTAGAGATGTCCCAACCAAGTTCAGTGCTAAGGCTATTGAAGGGATCTTTCTGGAGTATGTTGCAAATTCTACTACCAAGAGGGTTTATAACAAAGAGACTCGTCAAGTTGAAGAATGGTTTCATATTGACTGTTCTAATCGGTCTTTACCTCAAATGGCGATTGGACTAGACTCGGCTTTTGATTATGATAATTTATTCAAGTCTTTTCATTTACCTTCTGATATTTCTCCTGAGGAAGCTGCTCTATTATATGATTCATGTCAGGATACACAGAATAGTAGTTTTCTACCGACTACGGTTCCACAATCATATGTTCCTTCTACATCTGTTTCAGATCCTAATGTTGCTTCTTGTTCGGGAACACAAGAGTCTGATAGTGAGGACGAAAAGGTTATTTTTCAAGATTCTTCTGCTGATCCTTTATTAGTTGATGAACCTTCTAATTTGACACAGACTCAGGGGGAGATTCTTACAAATCTGGACTCGGAGATACCAGTTAATCAGGATATGTCTTATCAATCTGATTCAACTCAAGTTGATGTGTTGCAAGTTCCTGAGGTTGCATCTATCAAGGAACTCAAAGCTTATCCGATTACAAATATCATTGGGAATTTGCGTGATGGAGTGCAAACTCGTTCTATTATTGATAACACTTGCTTGTATACATGTATTAAGAATTCTGGTGTTCTTGATGTATGTTCACATTCCTGTTTTATTTCTCAGGTCGAACCAAAGAATGTCGAAATGGCGTTACATGATAACAATTGGATAGAGGCCATGCAGGAAGAACTTGCTTAGTTTGACAAACTCAAAGTTTGGAATCTTGTAGATCATCCAAATGGTGTGTATCCAATTGGTACAAAGTGGGTGTTTAAATGCAAGAAAGAAGATCGAGGTGTTGTGGTGAGAAATAAGGCAAGATTAGTTGTACAAGGTTTCAATCAACAAGAGGGAATTGATTACACCGAGGTTTATGCTCCTGTTGCTAGGCTTGAAGCTATACGATTGTTTCTTGCTTTCGCTTCATACAAAGGGTTTAAGGTGTTTCAATTAGATGTAAAAAGTGCTTTCTTATATAGTAAAGTCAAGGAGGAGGTTTATGTGTGTCAGCCGCCGGGGTTTGAAGATCATATTAATCCGTCTAGAGTTTTCAAGCTTGATAAAGCTCTCTATGGTCTTCATCAAGCTCCTCGAGCGTGGTATGAAACGTTGTCGACACATCTTATGGATAATGATTTTGTTCGTGGCCAAATTGACTAGACTTTATTCATTAAGAAAGCAGGGGGAGAATATCTACTGGTGCATATATATGTAGATGATATTATTTTTGACTCTACAAATGAAGGGTTGTGCAAAGAGTTTGAGAGTGTTATGAAATCGAAGTTTGAGATGTCAGCTATGAGAGAGTTATCATTTTTTCCTAGGTCTTCAAGTTAATCAGAAGGAAGATGGTTTCTTTATTCATCAGTCCAAGTACGTAGAACACATTTTGAGTCGGTTCAAGATGGAGGACTGTACCCCATATGATACTCCGATTCCGGTCAATCATAAATTGAATTCTGACCTGGATGGAAAAAAAGTTGATTGCCGACTCTATCGTGCAATGATTAGATCTCTCATGTACTTAACCGCTTCAAGGCCAGACATAAAGTTCGACGTATGCATTTTTTCCAGGTTTCAAGCAAAACCAAAAGAGTCTCATTTGATTGTAGTAAAGAGAATCTTTCTATATCTGAAAGGAAAACAAAGATTGGGACTATGGTTTCCACATGGTTCTAACTTTGAATTCAATGCATACACTGATTCTGATTTTGGTGGTTGTTGTTTGGACAAGAAATCTACTACACGTGGTTGCCAGTTCTTGGGTAATCGTCTAGTTTCCTGGCAATGCAAAAGGCAAACTACGGCCTCCATTTTAACATGTGAAGCCGAATACATTGCTGCTGCAAGTTGTTGTTCATAGATCTTGTGGATCCAAAAGCAATTAAGAGACTACGGTTTGAATTTTACAGGAACCCCCATGTTTATTGATAATAATGTTACAATGTCTATCACAAATAATCCTGTTAAGCACAGTAAAACAAAGCACATTGAAATTAGATATCATTTTATTCGTGATTGTGTAGATAAAAAGTTGATAGAGCTGGTGAAGGTGCATACAAATGACAATTTTGCTGATCTTTTTACCAAGGCATTTGATCATACCAGGTTTGAATTTCTGATCAAAATGATCGGTATGATCAATCCCGAATAAAAGTTTTTCAAAAACAATTTTCATGGGAGATTTTGTTTTAAATTTCTTTTATTGCTTTATTACATTTCTATATTTTAAATTTCAGTCAAAAATTGTTATTTATAAAAATCCAAAACAAAATGAAAAATATAAAATTGATATTATTTGAAGTTAGAGAAGAAATGATAGTACATTAGTGAATAGTTCATTACATATGACCATAGTAGACCTTGATATATGATAGTTTAAAGTAATTTGATTTGATCTACATTTCAAAGTCTGCATAAATGAGAAATGATAGTGTTTTGAATGCTGTAATCTTGATAATATGTTGTAATTTGAATAAGAGTTTGAAACTTGAATTGTCAATAGACTAGTAGCGTTTTTGAACAAATAGTAGTGTGAAAATTAAATATGATATTATTACATCTGTGATTTGAATCCATTATATGTCTGGGTGTGTATGTAAAAGATCATTATCAGATAAAGAATATAAGGTTTTAAGAATTTCATGAGACTAATATCGAATTATGTCTTTAGCACAATCTCTTTCGGTTCCCTTCACTGCCCATGCCCCGAAAAACATGTAATGTGTTGTTCAACTAAGATATGTTTCTAAAAACATCTGTTGGAGCATATATTCACCCTTGGATCAGTTAGATACATCATCTATTCTGATTTCATTAAAATTTATCCAGATAATACTTGGATCCTCCTACCTGAATCTATTGATTCTCATTATAAAGCTAATTCATTATAATCTTTTGATTCTGAATCATTCTGATTCTTATATCCTTTGGGATATGCTATTCTATACTTGTGCTAATAGAGATAATTTCATCTTGGAGATTGATCTAATCTTGCAATAAACTGTGTATGTCTTGAAGATAGTGTAAATTTAAATTTCTGTTGGCATATATGTGGGGTACACGATGTTTTTCATCTAAATGGTACTAACTCACATGAATTTGGAAGAAAAATGCTTATAGTTTCAAATTATATAATATTGACAATTTAAGAATTCATGCTTTGTATTGCAAATTCGGAATGAAAAATTGAGCATTTCATAACCTGATCTTGTTTACTTTGAAATTTATCGCGTATCATTTCAAGTATTATTCAAATTGATTGCAAAAGTTACATAAAATTGAAAAAGATTCGAGTTACATAAGAATGAGTTTGATTGTTTCATATTTTTTTTTTTTTGGCATATCATAGGTTACCCATAGTTGATAATAGTCTGTGTGATAAATTGTTCATATACTGATATGATCTTCTTGCTCATGATGTTCATCCAAAAATATGTATTTTAGTTTGCTCATATAAAATACAAAAATATGTATTTTAGTTTGCTCATATAAAATCCAAAAATATGTGTTTCAGTTTGCTCAGATAAAAACCAAAAATATGTGATTCCGTTTCTATAGATAAAATCCAAAAATATTTTGTTTCTATCTTCCATGAAAATTTTATTTTTATTAAGATGATTCGGAATTGGATCGGATACATGCTACAGATGGAAGTTCACAAGAATGTGACGTTTTGAAAGTAAAGAAATTGTTCAAGGCAAAGGTTTGGAGCGAACTTAATATGTTCGCCTGTTTCTGATTAAGCGAACTTAATATGTTCTCCTGGGGCTTGTTAAGCGAACTTAACAAGTTCGCCTAATGAAGCGAACTTAATTGTGATTAAATATTTTGTTCAGGCGAACTTATTCTTTTTATCTTGTTTCATTGTGAGAGCGAACTTACGGGTTTTTTAGCGAACTTGTGATACTCTTCAAAGCCGTCTGATTCTGAAAGGATTACCTTCCTTGAATCACAGGTGCTTGCTTTGCAGACTCAGGTGGATACTCTTGTATCTACTGATACTCAGAGACAGTTGGTTCTTCAAGCTCAAGCTACACAGATTGCTGACATGCAGTTATTAGTGTCTAAACTTGTTGAGCGTCTTGACGCTCAGGGGGAGTTAAGGATACATGATACTTGTCATGCTGAATCAATTCAACGAAATGATAATGATGACAATGATCCTAGTGGTAATGTTAAGGGTGATCGTCAATACGCTGACGTGAATCCAATATCAAGAGCTCAGGGGGAGTCGACATCCCATACTATTGAAGGAACCAAGAATGATTCTGGAGTGAATGAAGAAATGTTATTATTGGAATTCATTGCTGATTCTGAAGAAGAAGAAGCTGAGAAGTTAGAATGTCTAGATGATATTGACGAATTATATGATGATGTTGAAGAGGATGTGTTGGATAATGAAGTTAAAGAAGAGAGATTGTAGAAATTGAGATAGAAAGAGTAAATATAAAGTTACATATGAAGGAAGTGATGGTCTGAATGTACTGTATAACTTCATCCAAGATGATGTTATTCCTAAGTTTTCTTATGATGGAGTAACAGATTCTATGGACTATGTTGAAGATATCACTACACCTGATGATACTGCTCAATCCAAAATAGATTTTGATGTTGATACTACTCATACTGTGTCTCCTAAGCTGAATGAAGAACCTGTGATGTATAGAAATACAGGAATGACTAGAGAACAGTGGAGAGAAGTAGTTAACAGTTGGATGAAAGTACTACCAGGTCACCTATACAACCTGCTCAGAAAGAAAGATATGTGAATAAAGAGAGGTGTATTGGAAGAATCATCAGTTGGTTTTATGATGATTACACGAAGTTGTTTGCTCTTAAAAGATCTGATGGTGTTCAATACTTAAAGCCTAGGATCAAGTATTTCAATACATTGCCAAGGTGTGAAATTAATGGTCTAGCTACGAAACCACTGATTAATAGATCAAAGTGTGGATTAGCCAATGTGATTGCCAACCTGATTAAAAGAGAAGGTGGATCGGGGAAGTATGAAAGATTAAATCCATAGAAAGGAAAAAGAGTGAAGATTGTAGATCAAAAGACTGAGATTGTGACTTGGAAGTATAAGTTCAAGTCAGTACGTGCTGTACAGAAGATACCATTGAAGAAAATACCACAAGATTTTTTGGGAATATGAAATGGTGGTACATAGATGTGAATACTGGTGAAGCTAGGATTGATTATAAAGATAATAAGGTCATTGTTAGTTTCTATGATGCAATGAATCTTATTAACTTCTCAAAGAAAGATCAGAGGACGTTAAGAAAAATGAGATTATGTTTACTGATGAATGGAGAGAACAAGGATTGCAGTATAAAAGAGTGTTGGAGATCTGTCAGAGATATGGAGTGCACGCAGGAAGCAGATTACCAGATAACTGGAAGAGCTAGTCATAAAGACTGAAGACAGAAGCTCAAGCTATTGTCAAGGGGGAGTCTGTTAGGACATAGAATGTATGACAAAAGCTTTGTAATAGTTTAGGTCTTATTGTCTTTATGTTTTTATGTAATTGTATAGATTTTGTCTAAGTGATAGAACAAGTTCTGCTAGAGGAGAACTTGATAAGTTCGCCTAGCCTATTAGAGGCGAACTCGTTATGTTCGCCTAGTCTCATGTGATCGAGGCGAACTTGTTAAGTTCGCCTATTGCAGAGCGTGTGTCTATAAATAGGAGTTTACATATTCAGTGAAAGAGAGAGCAGAGAGTTGAATAAGTATATTTTGTAAACTATATGTGTTTGATGATATAAAATGAGAAGTTTATTTACCTGCTGTTTCTATTGTCAATTGATATACATACGTTAATACAAAGGATTCCGCACTCCGTGTTATCGAGATGTCCTGTCACGAGATAAATCTGTAGATGAGTCATGTGGACCTACAATATCTTTGATAAAAGCAATAAAGTATCTCCGGAAGGGATGCCTCGCTTATCTCATATCCGTAACAACCTGTAATACCTAGCAGGAACTAAAGGATGTACCAATCATCTCCGAATATCTAGATGTTTTTCCTGAAAAGTTACCGGGAACACCGCCAGATCGGGAAGTGGAGTTTCAAATAAATCTTGTACTAGGCACGACTCCGATAGCCAAAGCCCCGTACAGATTAGCTCCTACCGAGATGGCTGAATTAAAGAAACAACTTGATGAGTTATTAGAGAATAGATTTATAAGACCAAGTTCCTCGCCATGGGGAGCTCCGGTACATTTTGTGAAAGAGAAGGAAGGATCGATGAGGATGTGTATAGATTACCAGGAATTGAACAAGGTTACGATTAAGAACCGGTATCCACTTCCAAGAATTGACGATCTGTTTGATTAGGTCCAAGGAGCAAGATGCTTTTCCAAAATAGACATGCGATTAGGCTATCATCAATTGAAAGTCCAAGAAGATGACATATCTAAAACTGCATTCAGAACTAGATATGGTCACTTTGAGTTCACGGTTATGCCGTTCGGACTTACAAATGCTCCCGCAACATTCATGAATATGATTAACCGAATCTGTAAACCCTACTTGGATAAATTCGTAATCGTGTTCATAGACGATATACTTATCTACTCCAAAAGTAAGGAAGATCATGCCAACAATCTAAGGACAATACTTGAACTATTGAGAAACAAGAAACTTTACGCCAAATTCTCGAAGTGTGAATTTTGCCTGTCTAAAGTACAATTTCTAGGTATCGTCATAGAAGAGAAAGGAATTCAAGTAGATCCAGTTAAGATTGAGGCTATATCCAATTGGGAAGTCCCCAAAACGCCAACCGAAGTGAGAAGTTTCCTCGGATTGGCAGGATATTACCGAAGGTTTATTAAGAACTTATCAAGGATCGCCGTTCTTTTGACTGCACTAACCCAAAAGGCAATAAAATATGAATGGGGTCCAAAGCAGAATGAGGCATTTGAAATTCTAAAGCAGAAATTAACTCAAGCACCAATTCTTTCGCTGCCCGAAGGCAACGAAGGTTTTGTAGTTTTCTACGATGCATCACACACTGGTTTAGGATATGTATAGATGCAAGGAAACAAAGTCATCGCTTATGCATCTCGACAACTTAAGACTCACGAAAAGAACTACACGACTCATGATCTGGAGTTAGGTGCAATAATCTTCGCGCTGAAATTATGGAGACACTATCTCTATGGAGTCAAATTCACGGTTTTCACAGATCACAAGAGTCTAAAGTATGTCTTCAGCTAGAAAGAGCTGAACATGATACAAAGACGATGGATGGAAGTCCTAAGCGACTATGAATGCGAGATATATTATCATGAGGGCAAGGCTAATGTAGTAGCCGACGCCTTGAGTCGAAAAGAACGTGAAAAACCAAAGCGAGTATGTGCCCTAAGACTTGACCTGCAAATCAGTCTTATCTCTCAAATCAAAGAGGCACAGAAATCAGCCTTGAAAGAGGCAAACCTCGAAAACGAGGGAATGATAGGAAGGACTGAACAACTCGTTAAAGGAAATGATGACATCCTTAGAATGAATAAACGAATATTGGTTCCGGTCTACGGAATTCTCCGAGGAGAAATTCTCGAGGAAGCCCATAAGTCCATGTACACAATGCACCCCGGTGGTGATAAGATGTACAAAAATCTAAAACCAGAATACCGGTGGATCGGCATGAAAAAGCACATAGCCGAGTATGTAGCCAAATGTCTAACCTGTTCCAAGGTTAAAGCCGAACACCAAAAGCCATCTGGGGTGTTGCAATAACTAGAGTTGCCAATATGGAAATGGGAAATGATCACCATGGATTTCATCACTAAACTTCCCCGAACCGGTCAATGAAATGACACAATATGGGTTATCGTCGATCATTTAACCAAATCCGCACATTTCCTACCAATGAAGGAAACTTTTAGAATGGATAATCTGGCACAATTATATGTTAACAAGATAGTATCTTTACACAGAGTGCCGTTATCCATCGTATCAGATAGAGATAGTCGATTCACGTCTCGATTCTGGCAGAGCTTCCATAAAGCTCTCGGAACTCGTTTAAAGCTTAGCACTTCATACCATCCTCAAACGGATGGGCAGAGCGAGAGGACAATCCAAACCTTGGAGGATATGCTTCGAGCATGTGTTATTGACCTACGAGGAAGTTGGGATGACCACTTACCTCTGATAGAATTCTCTTACCATAACAGCTACCACACAAGTATACAAGCTGCTCCATTTGAAGCCTTGTATGGTAGAAAATGCAGAACTCCCGTGTGTTGGGCTAAAGTAGGAGAAAACCAGTTATCAGGACCTGAGATAGTCTAGGAAACCACTGATAAAATATTACAAATCAGGGAAAGATTAAAAACGGCTCGTGATCGCTAGAAAAGTTATGCCGACAAAAGGCGAAAGTCGTTAGAATTTAACATTGGAGACAAGGTTTTACTTAAGGTATCACCTTGGAAATGTGTGGTACGATTCGAAAAGAAAGTTAAGCCCTAGGTTTGTTAGGCCATTTAAAATCCTAGAACGAATCGGACCTGTAGCATATCGGTTGGAATTGCCGATAGAGATGAGTGGAATACACGATGTGTTCCATGTCTCCAACCTGTGTAAATGCTTGCCAGATGAAACCTTAGCCATGCCATTACAAGATGTAGTAGTGGATGAAAGGCTTAAGTTTGTGGAACAACCGTTACAAATTGAGGACCGGCATGAAAAGAAATTGAAACGAAAGAAACTTGTATTGGTCAAGGTGAAATGGAATTCCAGACGTGGACCTGAGTACACGTGGGAACTGAAATCCAAAATGAAAAAGAAATACCCACACTTATTCAAAAAGTAATCTCGAGGATGAGATTTCAAAAACGTTGGGGATGATATAAAACCTGCCAAAATTCTGATCTCAATTTCTGCCCGGAACTCATAAGAAATAACGAGAGTTAATGAAAACCCAAAAAGTCAGAAAATAAATCTGGAAATTCTGAAAGTTAGGAGATATCGGACCGAAATAAGATTGATATCGGTCCGATATGGGAAGAGGTTAAATGTCGGACTATCATGGTCTAGAAAACGGTTCGCAATGCAAAGCCCTAGAAACCCTCTGCACCAGACACGTGTCGAGACATGTGTATGGCATGCGTCAGCATATCAGACGCATGGATGGAGGTCAGACCGACATGGCTTGCCTACGCGGTCCGACATGGACGGGTGGCACACCAGATTTGCATGGCTGCCACGTGGCGCTCATGCGGGACAATGGAGGCATATCGGACCAATATCCCCCTGGATATCGGTCCGACATGCGGCTGTTATCAGCCTATAAATAGAGAGCTCAAGGTTCTCATTTTCCAAACCAACACACACACACTCTCGAGTCTCCTCTACTCCCGAGCCTTTCCTGAGACCTCCAGCCGTCCCAACTCCCGAGCCGCTCCTCCCGGTTCGACCGACGTTCGCTTGTCAACCGTACTCGAGCGTTTAAGAGCCGAAGAAACCCGAGGAACTCATAGAAATGCAAGTTAAGGTGCTAGAGCCCTAAGAATCAACTCTAAGATCTACATAGCACTAAGATTATTATCGTTCTCGTGATGAGAACAAGTTTTTCAAAACTGTTTACAAAAGACATACTTTTCTATGTCGTAAACGCTCGTTCACATGGTGAACGAGAGTCTGTCAAAAATGATTTATGAGATGTGCTTGGGCTATAGGCTATCATCACGCAACAAGATAGACTATCACGCTTTACAAAAAAGGCAAAACACGATAATTAAATATTTACTCATACAGTCCCATACGGGATTGACCAGCGAGATTAAGAGATGCTCGAGAATCAGACACAGCTGCTTGCCCACTTAGTCCAGCAAGACAAGGACACGAGGCAAAGACTGGATAGCCACGACACTCTATTGAAGATACAGCAGTCGGCATTCCAGGATTTGCAATGCACGGTAGGATACATCGCTCAGACCCTGAAGGGTAGACAAGGCGGTCCATCTTCGGGCTCAAATGCTTCAGTGATGGCCATGTCAGTTAGGAGTGTGGAGAAGAAAGAGGTTGTAGAGGATGACTCCCACTCCATTGAGTATGGCATATCTTCGGTAGAGGAAGTGAAGAAGGCAGACTTGAGAGCTCGATTTGCTGAGATCGATGCTAGGATGCAAGAGGAGTCTGAGTCGAAAGTTGTGTCAACAAGAAGTCATAGGGCAGGAGAGAAGGAAACCATACCGGTTGTAGAAGAAGAAGAAGAGCCGGTGGATGAAGAGATAGAGATGGAGAAGCCTTTCGAGAGGGCAGTAGAGAAGAAGAAGGGGGTAGAGATGAAGTCCCCCGGGTTAACTTGAGTCGTATTTCTTACCCAGCGCCCGTACGGCCATATAAGAATACTAGGGAATACGGTACCTTCCTTGATATGTTTAAAAAACTCAAGGTCAATCTTTCGTTTATAGAGGTCCTCCAGCACATGCCTAAGTATGGCAAATTTCTCAAAGATCTTCTTTCCAACAAGAAGAAGCTAAGGGGGATCTCTAAAGTCTCACTTAGTGAGCAATGTTCTGCTGTGGAGTAGAACAAACTGTCAGAGAAGATGGCGGATTCGGGTCGGTTCACGATTCCGTGTCTGTTTGGCGGTTTGCATCTAAACCACGCGTTGGCTGATCTGGATGCTAACATCAATCTGATGCCATATTTTGTTTATAAGCAGCTAGACCTAGGTGATCTACAACCGACGCCTATGAGCATTTCCTTGGCTGACCGCTCAGTCATGTATCCACGGGGAATTGTGGAGAATCTTTTAGTGAAAGTCGGTAAGTTTGTATTCCCTGTGGATTTCGTCATCCTAGATATGGAGGTAGATGACAAAGTCCCACTATTTCTAGGACGCCCGTTCCTACGGATCGCCAAGGAAATGATCGACGTATTCGACGGGAAACTCACACTTCGCGTGGGGTATGAGTCTATTAATTTCTATGCTATGAAACCCGTGGAGGATGTTGGGGAGCATAGCCACTCCGTGTGCATGCTTGATGCTTTCATAGGTGACCATCAGGACTATGATCTAGAGAGAGAGATTGATGAACCCGCCCCTAACTTAGGAGAGATATCTGAATGGGCGTTAGAGATGGAGAGATTGTTAGATGAGCCGGATGAGTACGGCGATGAGGTGCCTGATGATCTGCTGGAGATGATGGAAGAATTTGATGAGATCATAGGAAGAACCCCAAGTGTGGGTAAATTGGTGAAGGTTGTTGAGGATCCTGATGATCCTGGTGAAGGTTTAGAGGTCCCCTTTATAGAAAATCTTATTCTTGAACCGTTACTTAGCACCATGTGCTTTCTGAGGGGAGAGCTGCTGAGCCGACCCCTAGGTCTAGGCCGTCTCGTAAGAGAAACCGTACCATCATAGAGTTAACTGATTTTAGGTTGCTGCAACCCCCAAGTGTGGCGAGGTCTACGAGTGATAAGCTACTTATTTATTTGAGTAAGATTATCTTCGGACGTGGTAGGTATAAGCTGTGGTGGAAGGATTTGAGTGCTACATGTAATATGAGTTCAGTGTTTGATAGGAGTAGGAGGTTATTAGGTATGTGGAGGACCGGTAGACCGCGTAGGATGAAGGCGGTACCGGTTAGGATTAAGGAAAAGCCTCCTGATAGGCTTGTTTGAGTCTCGGGCAAGTGCTTGGGATGTAGAGTTTGTGTGCATTACTTGGTTTGACTACGTGTCTTTTTCTGTGTTTTTCGGTATGTGTGTTTTGTTTGTGTCATGTTTTGCAGGAATTCGCGCTTGATTCGGTGAGGAAAATCTTCGGGAATGAAGTTCCAGGTATTTTTACATTTTTTTTTATGCTAGGAATAGGTTTTTATGGAATTTGGGTGAAAAAAGTTTGAGGGGTCAAAAATTTTCTAAGTACAAAAACCATTAAAACTTTCTGTCACCAAAGGCTCCACGCGGTACGCGATAGATTGTACCATGTTCCTCGTGGTACGCGAAGGATAGAAATAGGGTCCGGCTTCAAGGCCACTCCCTCACGGTACGCGAGGGGTGGCAGCCTAATGCTTCGCGGTACGCGAGGCTATCCTGGAATTGCCCTTCTTCCTTGTTTTCCATGGTTTTCCCCATCCAGCACATCCACTACCACCATCATCATACTACCTCCATATCATTCACCATCCACCACGACAATGAGGAACTTGAAACCGTTCGTGACCGATGACCGACCTTGCTGTGACATTCATGTCTATGTGTTTTCCACTCGTTGAGTACGTTTCTCTGCATGCTATCTATCTTGAGTCTTTTAATTTTTAGTTGAGTCAGTAGAGTTTTTTTTAATTTGAGTCAGTTTAATGTTGCGGGTTTGTGGTGAGGTTTATTTTGCAGGTTTTATCATTCTGCCCCTACTCAATCTCCATTCGGGCGGGATCGATTATCACTTATATAAAGTTTGTAAAGGCAACCCGACAGTCTGTGAGCGCGACCAAAATGCTATACGGTGCACACAAGAGGATGAAGGAAGCTGGATAAATTCATGCTACATTACTAGCTAAGTCGCTTCCTTCCTGTTTTTTTTGTTTTTATTTTTGCAATTTTATTTTTAGTTGTGTTTTGCTTCACATTGAGGACAATGTGTTTTTCAAGTGTGGGGATGTGAGTGTTTAGTTGAGTCTAGTTTGTCTTGTTTATAAAAATTCAAAAATACAAAAAAAATTAAAAATTTTGAAAAATGTCCTTGGAAATAGTTGTTTATACTTGGAAAATGATAGTACAACTAGATCTATTTAGTTTTAAATGATTTAAATAATTGAAAACGTGTTTAATTAGTGATGTTTTGGTAGACCCATCCAGCTTGAAAAGCTTAAATATCCTGTTTGTGTTGTTTATGAAATAATTAATTAAAATTATGATATCTTGTTGGTATTCATCTTATAGTATCAGTAATACTAAAACTGTCAATATAGGTTGATAGGTACCACATTAAGATAAAATTTTGAGGTTTTTGAAATTTTTTGGCACACCACTCTCTTTTTATGAGAATAAATCCGAGTTTCGGTGGCTCCCACATTCATAAATCTATAATTCTTGAGCTTATTTAATTGAAATCTAAGTTTTGCGTGGCAGACACACGTCGGGTTCCAGCCTGATTGAAACACCACTGGGTTAGATTCTTATGTGCTTCATTGAAATGACTTAGTCTATGTGTTACCTTTCGGGATAGTGACTTGGTTGAAACGCCTCTAGACGAAAGTTAATTTGCTTATTAATGTTCATCATTAACATCCATTCATTCATTGATCATCATTATTTCTAAAAACCTGTAAATTTTAGTTTAACGTGGTTGGGTAAATCTATATGGTTTAATCCGTGCCTAAACATGACCGTGAGACGGGATTAGGTGGAGCTGTAACTTCTGAGTGTGAGTCACATAGATTGATTGACATCTGTATAAATTGGAATTAGAACACGTAACGGGGGCTTGAAAGTTGGTGCTTGGGTTTAATCGGACAAAAATACTGATTATTGCTTTTTAACGCGTGAGTATATTTTGCTAATTGGTAAAAGATGATGTTAAGTTAGATGCCAGTTATGATTCCATTACAGCTTTTTCGAGGATGAAAAAAGGTTAAGTGTGGGGATATTTGATGTAGTGCAAAGCACACATCTTTATTCCATTGCTTTAGTGCATCTTTAGATAGTTTTATCGTTGTTTTGAGTCGTTTTGATGTACATTTTAGTCTATTGTATGTTTTCAGGTGCTCGTATGAATTACAAGTGAATATGTGAAGAAACCGAGCAAGAGAAGAAAGTCCAAGGTTCAAAGTGCAAAAAGTGAGATTTTCAGAGCTTCGCGGTACGCGAGAGAATGAGAGAAATTCTTCGTGGTACGCGAGGATTTCCAGAATCAGCAGCGACTAAATTATCCTTCGCGGTACGCGAAGGACTTGGGATTATTTCTCGCGGTACGCGAGGGACCTAATTTTTGCAAAACCCTAGATTTTGATTTGAAATAGATTTTTATGCCCATTCTTTTGGGAGTTTGATTTCTTGCCGTCCAAAGAGAGTTAGAAGGCGATTTTTGGGTGTAGGAAGCAGCTTTGAAGCTAAAGGATCAAGCTTTGGATTCCGGGTTCGCTATATGAGCGTCTAGGTTTTCAAGATTCGATCTTTGTGTTTAAATTCTGTGTTTGAAACCATGTTTTGTTCTTATTACTTATGTTTGAATGTTTTGAGAATGATTCTAGGCTAAAACTTATATATTGCCTAGGTCACATGATGAATGCTTGTTAAAGTTTCAAATTTTATTCGGTTTTTGGATTCAATTAATGGATTTATGATTTTGTAAAAGATCTTGAGTTGATTATTGTGATGTTATTGCATGTTTAGATATGATCTTGTGTTTGATTTCAATTCCTTGCGTTAATTGTGGTTGTTTGCTAGTTTGATTAGCGTATCTTGGTCATATATCTTAGGGTTTGTGATTAGGGTGGTTTGCTAGACGTAGTAGCCATAGGAGTTGTCTTTGATTACTGATTAGAGTTGAGTGTGTATCCTAGTTCAATACCCGAGAGGTGAGAATTAGTCGTTTAGTCTTCGTCATTAGGAATTCGAGTGTCAGCTGTCTGTTAGGACATGTTTTGTAAATGTTGATAAAATTATGTATAAGTTCGCCTAGCCTATTAGAGGCGAACTTAATAAGTTCGCCTAAGCATCTTTGAGGCGAACTTAATAAGTTCGCCTACTGCAGAACTGGTGTTTATAAATAGGAGTTTACAGGTTCAGAACAGAAGATTAGACGAGAGAAGCAGAGCAGAGGATTGAACAGAAGTGAACGAATTGTCTGATTGAGTCTGTAAATTCTATGATTGTTGGAATACAAGCTTGAATGTTATTTACGTGATTATTTCTATTGTCTTTTTTGTATACAATTGTTGATTCGGTTGGATTCCGCACTCCGCATTAACAATACGTCTTATCACGAGAACGATCCGTAGAAGAGCCATGTGGACCTACAAGTGGTATCAGAGCTTATGCTCGTGATTCTTGGTGATTTTAGACGGTTTTGTATGCAAATTGACAAGAAATTCATCATCTTTGAAATTTTCATTTCCATAGAGTTTTCAAGCTTATTTTGCTTCTGATTTGGTGATTTTGAAGTGGATTTTGATGAAATTGATCCGATAGAAAGGTTCTAATTGAGAAAATACACAATCTTACGGTTTAATTTGGTCTAATTCCTTCAAATCAGTGAATTATGAAGATTTTTGGTGAAATTGGGTTCGTGTTCTTTTGCTGAATCTGTTCTTGAGTTTGATTCTGCTGAAGCAAGCGAACTTGCTGAATTGGTCTACAAGCGAACTTAGCATGCGAACTTGTCAAGTTCGCTTCTCTCAAATTAGGCAAACTTAATTTGTAGGCGAACTTAAGTTCGCTTCATATTAAATTCGCTTGGGTATATCTGAAGCGAACTTACTATCTTCGCCTAAGGGTAGTGTGTGTTCAACACTTGGAAATTTTTTTCTGGAAAATGGCAAATATGGTTTAAGTAACTAATATGTTCAATTATGATAATGAGATTGGTACATCTCAGAAACCGCCGAAGTTGTTAAATCTTGCTGATTATTCTAATTGGAAAGATCGGTTTGATCAGTTCGTATCCTTTACCGATACCAGTCTATGGATTCCAATCTTAGAAGGTTATACGCATCTGACTTACTCGTGGATGGGAAACGATGATGTTCCAAAGCCGGTGTCTGCGTTAACCACAAAGAAAAGTTGATGTTTGATCGGGAAAAGAAAGCGATGGAGAGTATTTCGATGTCTCTTTCGAAGGAAATATATCACAGTTTTTAAACAATTCAAGTCTTCTCAACAATTGTGGGAAGCATTACAGAAAAGATGTGAAGGTAGTTTGGATGTAAAGAAGAGTAGAAAAGAACTACTGAAGAAGCAATTCTTGGTTTTCAAGCACTTTCAAAATGAATCCTTGGATGATCTTGCTTCAAGATTCTATCATCTGTTGAGTGAATTGTCTAGTGCTTCTGTGGTGTATGAGACTGAAGAGATTAACGATAAGTTTTTGGAGGCATTAACATCAAAATTTGATGTGTATACGGTTTTGATAAAAGAGAATGTCAAGTATAAAACCATGTCTCTTGAAGAGGTTCTTGGGAAAATTCAATCGCATGACCTGAATATGAAGAAGAAGGAGACTAACATGGAACACATACAAGATCCTTCAATGTATTTTGCCAAGACTTCTGGTAAAACTGGTACAGGAGTTGCATTCTTTTCTGGTGATGCTTAAGATATTTCTAATGATCAGTGTTCTGGAGTTCCTATTCATTCTGGTCATTCTAGTCATTCAGGTTTCTCTGCAACTACAGCATCTACATCGTCTAGATCTCATATGAATCAAAAGGAAGATGGTTTCTTTATTCATCAGTCCAAGTATGTCAAAGACATCTTGAGTCGGTTCAAGATGGAGGACTGTACCCCATATGATACTCCGATTCCGGTCAATCATAAGTTGAATTCTGACCCGGATGGAAAAGATGTTGATTTTCGACTTTACAGGGCAATGATTGGATCTCTCATGTACTTAACCGCTTCAAGGCCAGATATAATGTTCGCTGTGTGTATTTGTTCCAGATTCTAGGCAAAACCAAAAGAATCTCACTTGATAGCTGTAAAAAGAATCTTTTGTTATTTGAAAGGAAAACAAAGATTGGGACTATGGTATCCACATGGTTCTAACTTTGATTTCAATGCTTATACTGATTTTGATTTTGGTGGTTGTTGTTTGGACAGGAAATCTACAACAGGTGGTTGCCAGTTCTTGGGTAATCGACTTGTTTCCTGGCAATGCAAAAAGCAAACCACAGTCTCCATTTCTACATGTGAAGCAGAATACATCGCTGCTGCAAGTTGTTGTTCACAGATTTTATGGATACAACAGCAATTAAGAGATTACGGTTTGAATTTTTACAGGAACCCCTATGCTTATTGATAATAATGCTACAGTGTCTATAACTAATAATCCTGTTAAGCACAGTAAAACAAAGCACATTGAGATTATATATCATTTTATTCATGATTATGCAGAGAAAAGGTTGATTGAGCTTGTAAAAGTTCACACTGATGATAATTTTGTTGATCTGTTTACCAAGGCATTTGATCGTAACAGGTTTGAATTTCTAATCAAAATGATAGGTATGATCAATCCCGAATAAAAGTTTTGCAAAATCAGATTTTCATGGAAAATTTTGTTTTTAATTTCTTTTATTTCTTTATTACATTTCTGCATTTTAAATTTTCAGTCAAAAAGTTCTTAATTTATAAAAAGTCAAAAAAAAGTGAAAAATATAAAATTTGACATCATTTGAAGTTAGAGAAGAAATGATAGTACATTAGTGATTAGTTCATTTCACACGACCTTAGTAGACCTTTGATATATGATTGCTTAAAGTGAGTTGGTTTGATCTAAATTTCAAAGTCTGCATAAATGAGAAATGATAGTGTTTTCAATGCTCTAATCTTGATAATCTGTTTTTAAATTTGTGTATGAGTTTTGAAACTAATAGTAGTGTGAAAAATTAAATATGATATGATTACATCTGTGATTTGAATCTGTTATATGTTTGGGTGTGTGTGTGTAAAAGATAATTATCATATAAAGAATATATGGTTTTAAAGAATTTCATGAGACCAATATCGAATTATATCTTTAGCACAAATCTATTTCAGTTCACTTCACTGCCCATGCCCCAAAAAACATGCAAGGTGATGTTGAACTATGATATGATTTCAAACAACATCTGTTGAAACATATACTAGCCCTTGGATCATATTGATAAATCATCTTTACTGATTCCATTGAATTCATAATCCAGATAATAGTTGGATCCATGTACCTGAATCTTATGATTCCACATATATAAGCCAAAACATTGAATCATTCGATTCTGAATCTCATTGATTCCTATATAATCCAATTTGGATTCTGCTATTCATGTGCTAAGTGATGTCTCCTCATTCTGGAAATTCGGATAATATTTAGTAAAATCTCATATGTCTTGAAGAAAGTGCATTTACTTTCTGTTGGCATACTAGTGGGGTACAAGTTGTATTTCATACTTAAATGGTACCTTAACTCACAAGAAATTGGGAATGAGATGCTTTAGTTTCAAATCTTATAATATTGACAATTTGAATTTGTGTGTCATAGATTGTTCCTATTTTCTTTGAATGTTTATCGAGTATCATAACATGCAATATGAAAGTCTTGAAAAGATAGAGTGTGATAATCTTGAAAGATATTGGTTTGATTGGTCAAGGCTTGAAAGAATGACATAGGATACCATTTGATATTATATGGATTTTACATCCAAGATGTGTTATTGATATATCATATATACTGATATGATCTTCTTACTCGTGATGTTCGACCAAAAATATGTGATTTTGTATTTTACATTTCAGTTTATATACAGGAAAACCAAAAAGATTTTGTATTTCTTAGGTTTGAAAAACCGAAAAGATTTTATTTTTCCAGCTTCCATGGAAATTTTAATTGTTGGTTATTCTTGGTTGTTCTCCTTTTCAAAAACTGAATATTGCAGACAGAAGTTGACAAGGGGTCCTTCTCCCAAGTTTTCTTCTAGATAGAAAGAGAGAGTGTGCAGATGAACAAGACGAAGACTACAACTTGTTTGATGATATATGAAGACGGATGACAATCTTCTAAAGCCGTTGTCAAGGGGGAGTCTGTTGGAGCATATTCTGGTGACCACGAGCTTGAAGATATTATGTCTTAGTCTTAGAGTCTTTGACTTGTAATTGATAGAATTGTTAGCAACAGTTAAAGGGGAGTCTGTTAGGACATGTTTTGTAACTGTTGATAAAATTCTATATAAGTTCACAGAGAGGCGAACTTAACAAGTTCATCTAAGCATCTTTAGGAGCGAACTTGTTAAGTTCGCCTAGCCTATTAGAGGAGAACTTAAAAAGTTTGCCTAAGCATCTTTGAGGCGAACTTAATAAGTTTTCCTACTGCAGAACTGGTGTTTATAAATAGGAGTTTACAGGTTCAGAACAGAAGATTAGACGAGAGAATCAGAGCAGAGGATTGAACAGAAGTGAACGAATTGTCTGATTGAGTCTGTAAACTCTATGATTGTTGGAATACAAGCTTGAATGTTATTTACATGATTGTTTCTATTGTCTTTTATGTATACAATTATTGATTCGGTTGGATTCCGCACTCCGTGTTAACAATACGTCTTATCACGAGAACGATCCGTAGAAGAGCCATGTGGACCTACATTGTCTGAGAGGAAGCCGGTATTAGGTGTCTAGTGATTGTTGCTATTCGTATCATAGATGTTATCTTGAGATTACCCCGTGCATTCTTTGAGTGTATTGGTGGACAGAGAGACTGAGAGGTAATATGTCTATTAGGGTACTTGGTCATAGTTGGAAATACCTGAAAATTGATCCAACAATCTGGTGAGTTATTACATATGTAGGTTCCTTAGTTGGTGACACCCTGAGAGTGATTAGGGATCCACTAGGCTATCTAGAGTTTTTTCATTAGAAACCCATATCCATTATAGTTTCCAGAACAGGTAGAAGTTGTGCTTTGCAAGTAGGATTCCGACCTATGTGATATTCTTCCCATCTTCTGATTTCACCTTTAGTTCTCTGCTCTTGATAGTTGAGTCGACCTTATTTTTTGCATTTCTTAGTTAATTCAGTAGTGTAGTAAACCCCCAAACCAAATCAATATTTAATCCGAGTCAGAGTCTAGTTTTGTTATCGTAGTGTCTCTAGGGTTCGATATTCCAGTTTACCGTTAAGCTGTGCTACACTCGATAGGTACACTTGCCTGTCAGTGCGGTCTAGTTCATAGGTTTTCCATTTATTACTTAGGAGTCTAGGTTAGGTTTAGTAGTTCATTTTATAGACCTTCTGGACGACA
This sequence comes from Smallanthus sonchifolius, assembly GCA_023525975.1. NCBI lineage: Eukaryota > Viridiplantae > Streptophyta > Magnoliopsida > Asterales > Asteraceae > Smallanthus > Smallanthus sonchifolius. The sequence continues at coordinate 21,244,859 of CM042030.1, read as the reverse complement.
TCAATGATTAGAGGAGTTGCTGTGAAGTTCGGGGAATTCTATTACCCCAAAAAAAATTTGGTGCTTGATTATGCACCGCTTATGAAGAAGCAAACGAGGGTCATCCTTGGAAGACCATTCTTGGCGACTGCCAATGCACAGATCAATTGCAGATACAACACAGTCAGTATGACCTTTGGAAACCGTGAGTTTAACTTAAACATTATTTCCAATACTTTTTTCTTATTTTAATAAAGTTAAACATTCCAAATTCGATGCTACTAACAAGTGTCATCCTCAGTCCAAAGTGGATGAGGGTGGCAAAAACGAGAAAAATTTTGTTCTTGACATGTTTAAGCTGAAGGAAATGAATGAGGTGGTAGATGCAGCAATCCCCAAGTGTGGGGATGAGAGAGTGTATGTAGAAAAGCCACCATGGAAACAAGGTGGAAAGTTCAAGTAGTCACACTAAGCCATGAACAAGATCATCAGAAGTACCAGTTGGGTCAAAGAAACCTCCTAAGTTTGTCAGGTATTCATATGAAACTGGTGAGTCTTGGGAAATGAGAGATGAAGAAGATTTCATTGTTATGGAACATATGAGGACGCTCAAACTAAATGGGAATGACTATCACCGAGCATGTGCGGCAGCATTTGGAAAGGAATTTGTGTTCCAACCACCATAAATATAATATCATGTACGGTCTGGCTGAAGACATTAAAACTTAGCGCTAACCGGGAGGCAACCCGGCTTTTGGCATTTTTGTTTTTTTTGGTTTGATTTTGTTTGTGTTTTTGTTTCAGTTCTTTGTCACTATAGCAAGACCCAAAGGCTTGTGGAGGCAAGCAAGGAACTTTATGAGGGTGTTCACTAAAAACCCTCACAGGACTTCACTAGTCCACTCGGGCTACCGAGGGGTTTAAAAGGCTTGTTGCATACACTAAATGCAACCGTGATTCTTATGAAAGTGAGTTGATTCGGGAATCCTATTGCTAAGAATATACATTGAGGACAATGTACATCAAGTGTGGGGATGGGGGAACAAAGTCGGAAGTGTGTGAAAGTTGGTAAAAGATTGAAAAATGGGGAACAAATTAAGGACAAATTGTCCCGAGTAGGTTCAATTGTGTTTGAAAACTGGATTTTCAATGTAAATCAGCAACATTTTACCTACCGGAACATAGGTCTAGGTCCTTAGTCATGGTTATACTCTTTAAGTTGCACGATAAAGTAGCCTAGCAAGCGTTTTCTAGAAATTTGGTAAAAATGTCTAACCGGGGGTAACATGGTAGATAGTGGACCTTCATGCATGCTTTCACATATGTATCCTTTACCACCATTTTTGTGAGATTTTGAGCCTTGATATGGAGCATAAAACATATTTAGGATTATTTTCTCATTTTCTTTTCATGTGTGTTTACCATAATGTTGCATCATTTTAGAACTTGCATATATGATACATTTCAAGATTATGACCGAACTGTTGCATGAATATGATAGAGGCAGTAGGATGAACCCATTTGTTTAAAGCTTTGCTTTTTCTTTCCCTACCCGTACAATATCCCTTAGAAGCCAAGTTTGAGCCTATATACTTTCATTTGTTAAACCCACAACATTAGCCCGAATCCCTGTTTAGCCTTTTTATTTTTAACCCGTGAGTCGGAATTCAATTAGGTTAGAGTTTACAGTTGATAAAAAATAATAAAAAAAGAGAAAAAAAATTAATGAAATACAAAAATATTAGTAACGGGTCAACTCTTACCCAAGTGTGTTTGTTAGTTCATAGTTCAAAGAAATAAGAGCTTAATTGTGTAATGGGTCATGTTTACGCAAATTAGAGGTTAGATACTTTGTAGTTGTTTGATTGAATAAGTACCTTAGTTGGATTCCGCTCACCCAAGCCACTTTAAATTCCCTATTCCATACCCTTAACCTAAGCCGAACATTACAACCCATTAAATACCTCTTGATTTGTACCTAGTTTGTGTTATTTGGTGAAGTTATAATTGATATGCAAGCTTATGATAATGATGTTTCATTAGTGGTCTGAGTGTTCCATATACATACTAGCATTGCTTTTGCTAGTCCAGATACAAACTGAGTGGAGTGAACATGGTGAGAGGTGTGATTGCATGCATGAGGAAAACATGAAGCATGTTAGGCTTGGTTAGATATTTTGGTTTTAAATTGTGTATAATCTCTTTACTTGCTAGGTGTAAATCTATTAACTGTGGTAAGTCTTATGAGTTGAGTATGACTTTGGACCTTAGCTGAGGACTGGTAAGGGATTTGTGAAATGTATTTGTTAATGATGGTTGTACGATAACAAACGAGCTTTGCTTGAGGGCAAGCAAATGTCAAGTGTGGGGATGTGATGAGTGGGTATTTGTTTGTGTTTACATGTGTTTAACATTGCATTATTATTGAGATTTATGTGTTGAATGCAATGACTATGAGTATATTATGGTCTATAGGTGTTTGGAGCTTAAACACTTGGTTTGGAAGTATATGAGAAAAGTAGAACGGACTAAAAGTAAAATTATGCAAGGGACAGAGGAAGTTGCAAAGCCCAAAACTTGGAAGGAGCATATCCTAGGCTAGGAGTTGAATCACGGGGGGCCATAATAAATGAAACCTGAGTTTCTCGGCGAGACGGACAAGAAAAAATGGGTTCAAGCGTATGGTACGGTCATTTGGGCGTACCGTACGATCGGGGGTACTAGTCAGTGCATAGAGGAGCTTGGTAACAGAAGGTTTGGGGTATCAGATTTCAGTTGACCGTATGGTATGGTCATTGCAGTGTACCGTACGGTCGGGGGCCGGTCAATGGCAGATTTTTAGGGATTTCAACCATATTTAAAGTATACTTTTAGGGTTTCGGAGATTATTCATTCCCAGCTATTTTTGGATGATTTTGGGGAGTTTTTGGAGCAACGTTTGAAGGATTTTCACTTTGGAATCATGTTTTTGAGTTCTAGATTAATGTTTAACGTTTGTGTGATGACTATGAACGGCTAAGATCTTTTGTCATCCCTCCGGGTGAATGATTTTTGCAGGTAATCATTCGGTTTTAGTTGTTTTAGTGTTGGATTAAATTTTGTGAAACCCTTAAGTTCTTTGGATTCAAATGTCTGTTTGATTTTTGAACAGTTGAATGTTATTTGATTCTTGCACTTGTGTCATCGTTTCTTGGTTTTCTTGCATTGGGAATAATTTGATTGTGTGTTTGGGTCTTATATCATTGAATTGGGTCGAACAATTTATACAAGGTCATGTCTATGTGCTCTCCTATCTAGCTTGAATTTAAACTAAACAGTTATTTGAATTTAAACTAAACAGTTATTTTGCTTAGTCAGAAACCCGGAGTAGTCACTCCTTCTGTAATTGTTTTCAAAACTCGTTACTTGTGTTTGCTTTTAAAAGTTTTTGCTCAATCATTCGGAACAAAAGTTTTAGTTTTTACTTCTAATTGTTTCAATACATCATAAACTACAAATAGTGTTTTCAATGAATTAAATGTGGATTCAAAAACCCTACTTCCTATACTGCAGTCTAAAGTAGCTAAGAAGTGGTTTTTACTTTTGTTTTTTATTAGCCTTGAGTTTTTGAGAGATTTTCACTAGGGATTCATGTTTTTGATGTTTAGATTCATAATTAGTGTTATTGTGATGACTATGAGCGGCTGAGCTCTCTTTGTCATCCCTCCGGGTGAAAGTCTTTCATGCAGGTACTCGTTTCGTTGTTGGATTGAATTTTGTGAACCCCTTATGTTCTTTGGATTCAATTGTCTATTTGATTTTTGAACAGTTGAATGTTATTTGATTCTTGCACTTGTGTCATCGTTTCTTGGTTTTCTTGCATCGGGAATAATTTGATTGTGTGTTTGGGTCTTATATCGTTGAATTGGGTCAAACAATTTAAACAAGGTCATGTCTATGTGATCTCCTATCTAGATTGAATTAAAACTAAACGGTTATTTTGCTGAATCAGAAACCCGAAGTGGTCACTTCTTCTCTAATTGTTTTAAAAACTCGTTTACTGTGTTTGCTAGTGCAAGTGTTTTCTCAACCATTCAAGTCAAAAGTTTTTATTTTTACTTTTACTGCTTAATTAAACTGTAAGTTACTAATAGTGTTTTCCACGAATTCCCTGTGGATTCGACAACCCTACTTTCTATACTGCAGTCTAAAGTAGCTAAGAAGTGGTTTTTACTTTTGTTTTTTATTAGCCTTCGACACACAATCAGCTTTCATATAATCTTTTATTTGCTTTAACTTCTCAGCTATGGTTTGGACAATATCCAAAGTACCCAATTATTTATGTTCAACCTCACCCCAGCATATAGGGGTTCTAGATTTTTTGCCATACAACATCTCATAGGGTGGCATTCCTATGCTTGTGTCACACCCCCCCCCCCCAAAAAATTATTTACTGAGTAAATAAATAAATAAAATAAGGTTATAACGATTGGTAATATTACATAATAGCGGAAGCAATTTGAAGACTGCTAAACTGTCGAACACCGTTACAAAGACTAAGTGAGTACATAGACCTAAAACCATATAGATCTAAATGGACTTGACGTTAAATGACCATGCATCTTTATCTACTAAGGTCTTAATCCAAATGTTTAACCTATTCCAACCATGCCATAGTTATGTGATACCTGAAAAACATACTTAAAAATGTCAACGTAATGTTGGTGAGTTCACAGGTTTAATTGTCGCAATGTAAAGTAGTTTTCCTTGTAAACCTTGATAACGTGTACATGGCCATAATGCGAAAACGTTTTCCTCGAAAACATTGATGATGTGTACGTGGCCATAATATGAAACCGTTTTCCTCGAAAACATTGATAATGTGTACTTGGCCATAATATGAAACTTTTTTCCTCAAAACATTGATAATGTGTACGTGGCCATAATATGAAACAGTTTTCCTCAAAAACATTGAAAATGTGTATGTCGCCATAATATGAAACCGTTTTCCTCGAAAAGGTTTGGCAAAACCATTTGCACGAAAATGTTTGACTTTGTGTATATGATAAACAAAACAAGTAATGGGTGCCCATTCGTAAACTAGCTAGAAATACGAATATATATATATATATATATATATATATATATATATATATATATATATTCATACATGAGACATAACCAAACCATGACACAGGTGTTCCGCCCCTCGCTCGTACCTCACGAGCACACATTTGAATACTATGCCATCATTCGACCAGGTGGATCGCAGGTTAGCGTGACTAACCATGACAGGGGGTGTCAATCCCGATAGTACTATCCATAGAATCCTAGGCTAAAACTATAGCTAATGGTTATAAATGTGGTAACGTAGGGGACTGCATGAGCTCTATGTGTGTACACTCATGTAAAAATAAGGGTCAAGTCTTGTTTTCTTGTTACCATATAAATATATTTGTAAGTATGCTTTTCCCCCAAAGTTTGCAAAACAAGTAAAAAGGGGATGTGAAACTCAGCTTTGACTATTTAATAGACATATATGTACCAATGTTGCGAGCAATCCAACGGTGTGCAGGTAATCACCATCATAACCTTAATTACAAATATACTATCAACTTCTGATACTAGGGTTAAATTATCGCGTGTGCAGTTGAGCCATGTTGTTTAACTACTTTACAATACCGATCCGGTATATGTTATTACTGGTGGATGCTTAGATCTTCATTACTCAATCGAGTTGGGAATACCCAATAATGTTTGTGTTTCACTAGTGAAGTTCATAAGTATTAGTTTGTCATGTACACGGTTGTGCATATCCACATACACTTATAATTAATAATCACAATTCTTGCTCGTGTGACTTTTAAGAGAATGTGTGCAACTATATGTTTTACCGAAATAGTCTAAGGGTTTTATAATGCACACGCATTATTATATATATAAATATACTTATATATCTAAAACCCTAAAATATGTTTGTACAGTTCTTGTATCTCGTAAGTAAACGTTCGGGTTCATGTAAGGTATACTTAAGTCCGTTTGTCAACATTAATACACGTATATGTATATATGTATATATATATATGTTTGTGTGTACGTGTTTACAGTTAAGCGTCACATTGTATGATATCCAATGGTTAATAGGAAATATGAACACTTATAAATATACATTTATATTTAAATCCAATTCTATATACGTGACAAAATATTTTTCCAAGTTCATAAAAGCCTAAGTGTTCATATCTATTCGAAACGTATTCGTTAAAGTTTTCGATTGTTCGTGTCATTTATCCAAAACACTTAAGGATATGTAGATATGCTTTTCTTTTATAAGCATATCGTTGTATCAACCCTCGTTATATGCCAAATTCTAGTTTAGTCATTTCAGTTATGTAGTTAAACACCATTTAATGATCAATCAAATGGATAGATATATTACATGTATACGTTTATACAAAATATTTGAAGTTAAAGTCATCTTATTCGTATTTATTTTGCATAAACCGTTTGATACTACAAATATAATATAATTGTTTTTGCGTTAACGTAATAATATTTAACAATTGCACGTAATGTTTATTAATCGTATTCAAGATTCTCGTTTAACCGATTACCCATTTACGAATATATAATTATATATTTTAGTCGGAACATTACGATCCATTAATATTTATTGTTAAGTTAATACCTATTTTCATCGTTAACGAATTGTTTAGAGCTCAACAAGATTAACCGTACATGCGTTTAACTTTTATGTAAATGAATATAATCGTTTTAGTGCGCGTTTTATACCTTTCGTAGGTCTCGTTTACGAACCGACACGTTCTAACTCTCACTGTTCATGCATTGATCATGTTTGACTGACTTTGACCACGTTTGACCACAATTTACCAAGGCCCGTGACATCATTTCCTATCCAAAAACACACTTTTTAAAACCCGGGAATAAAACCCGGCCATTCAAAATGCTAGATCTAGCCGGAAAATCAACCGTTTGTCAAAAGCTATACTCGAAGTGTAGGTCCCTGGAGCCTCGTCGCGCAGCGAAAATACACGATCTGTTCATGATTCGTGTGGGAACCAAGAAAAACGAGACAGAGAAGAACACGAACATAAAGAAGAGAATCAACAAAACAACGATACGTAATCCATAACAACGAAGTCATCTCACATTACATACCGAAGAAGTACACATCTCTCATCTACGCTCACGGTCCAGAGGCGGGAGAGCTCATCCCGCCCGGACACCTCTCGACCTAGTTCCAGAGTTCTACCTACAAATGAGGCCACCATCTCAATTTATAGGGAAGGAACAATACCTGCGTACTTGGCTAAGTACGCAGGGCATTGGTCATGCGTACTTATCAAGTACACAAGGCAAAAGCCATGCGTACTTACTAAGTGCGTAGCACCAATCTGGTGTACTTGCTAAGTAAGTAGGAACACCCTCCTGGGTACTAGCAACGTACACCGATACATAGAATTTAATCTATAGTTATAAAAACATCCTTCTACAGACTCCCTCTTAACTATAGCATCAAATTCTATCTATCACTAACACTGATAATCATCAGTTTACAAAGAATGTCCTAACAGACTCCCTCTAAACTAATGACATCACGTGTCTTCTAGCGAGACTTGATCTTTTGGCATTCCACTTGAGATCTTCAAATCTTCAAACTTCAGTCTTCAGTTGCTGAGTGATCTAACAAACTCGACTCCCTCTTAACTGTAGCTTTCATTGTAGACCAAACCAAGTGCCTCAATAAGAACCAACTAAACCAACACACCTCATTGTAGTTCATCCTTTCAGCAGTAGCTTCCTCCAACTTGACTTAGGAATCTGAGTCTGAATGAGTCTTCCTCGCAAGGTAACATCAGTAGACTAAGACATCTCCAAATCAACTGGCATATGATAGAGAGTTTGAATTTCCAATAACCTGCATCAAACCAATCAGCTCCCATAGGAATTCCAGTAAGATAAACTTAAGTCTTCACACCAGATGTGTCCAACTATATCATGTATCTTCACAAGTCAACTAAATCCCCGAAGGCGTTCATTTCCAATTTCCCCTTTCAATGTAAATTTCTCCAGACTAGACCAGAAACAAGGGAACGTTTCCTATCCCGTCGACAAATGATAAAAGGTTCCATCTTCAACTAATAATCCAACGAATATCCAGCTTCATCTTGAAAACATACGATAGAATCAAACACAAAATCATGCTCAGCAGTGATCATCCTGAATCCAAAGTCCAACATTCTTCAATTATATCTTCATTCCTGGTTAACACCTTACATTCACCACGGTGAAGTTCCATAACTAGGTTATCTATCTGGCATTCCGCCCAGATCCCAAATGAGAAATCCAATCATAACTAAATCACATCAAATCTTGAACACGGGCTTGACCAATGAGCACGAAAAATATAGTTTACACGAAAAATCATAGTTGAGATCCATGTTACGTCAAAGAGGTATATATAGGAGGTACCAACGTCTTTTCCACCACCTCTTTAATGTCCCATGAATACTTTTAGATTTTTATCCCCCTCATTTCTCTGTAAACTATGACCAGCTTTATCACCGCTTCACTCAAATCCTCAAAAAGCACAAGTCAACTCTAGGAATTTATTCCTCTTATTTTTTTTATTCCTTTGCAAAGATCCAAAACAGCAAATCCTTGGGTTCAAGTTGTTCCAGTATTCATCCCCTATTAAAGAAGTATCATAGATACTCGGAGCCTACATATTCAGGTTTGAATACCTAAAGAATATGATTCTTTTACCAAAGACCCAAAGCAGCAACATCTTCACAAATAAAACAAGATCTTTAGCCGATGACGACCCAGTTGATCAACTTGATTCAACATTCATTCCCTATTAAAAAAGTATCCCGGATACTCGTAGCCCACACTTTCAGGTTTGAACACTTAAACAGTGTATGACAATTGGTATCATCCAATAAAAACCTCGTCCTTGTTTTGCCAAGCCATACAAATTTCAGTCCCAAAAAACCAAAATTGCTATGTTCTCAAAAATGGCCCGAAACAAGCATACAAACGATCTCTAAAAAATTTGGCCAAGAAAAGTTTTCCCGCCAAAAAACTCTTTTTTTTAATCCCAGCTGATAGTTCATGCGTACTTAGTAAATACGCAGATATAGGGTGTTCCTGCGTACTTAGTAAGTTCACAAACCCAAGTCTACATACGTACTTGATAAGTTCGCAAAGCCAAATGCCCATGCGTACATGCTAAGTTTGCAGAGCCAAATACTCATGCGTACTTAGCAAGTACGCAGGACAACTACTCTTGCGTACTTAGTAAGTATGCAGGGCAAAACCAATGCGTACTTAGTAAGTACGTAGAAAAGTTGAATTTACGTACTTATCAAAAAGTAACAGTGTTCTTGATGGACCTTGAGGAGAATGCTCGAAAAGTGTTGGATCTGAGAAATTGATGCTTCCAAAAGCTTAGAAATCATCATCTAACAAACCCTGAGCCTTCCAAACACCAAATGAAGTGATAACGAACTTGAATTTAAGGATTTTTGGTTTGAAAAAGGTACTAACCGTATGAACTCAGATCTATGAAAAACCCTAAAAACTCGAATCTGGAACACAAATCAACGAACACGGAGGCTCTGATACCAGTTGTAGGTCCCTAGAGGCTCGTCGCGCAGCGGAAATACACCATATGTTCATGATTCGTGTGGGAACAAGAAACATACAGAGAGAAGAACACGAGCATAAAGAAGAGAATCAACACAAAAACGATACGTAATCCATAACAACGAAGTCATCTCACATTACAAACCGAAGAAGTACATATCTCTCTTCTACGCTCATGGTCCAGGGGCAGGAGAGCTCATCCAGCCCGGACACCTCTCAACCTAGTTCCTAAAAGTTCCACCTACAAATGAGGCCATCATCTCAATTTATAGGGGAAAGAACAATACCTACGTACTTGGCTAAGTACGCAGGGCATTGGTCATGCGTACTTGATAAGTATGCAGGGCAAAAGCCTTGCGTACTTACTAAGTACGCAGCACCATTCTGGTGTACTTGCTAAGTACGCAGGAACACCCTCCTGCGTACTAGCAAAGTACACCAATACATAGAATTTAATCTATATTTACAAAATCATTCTTCTACACGAACAACGAAACCAACCTTGCATATTATAGATCGGGGTGATCAAGTACTGTCACACCCCGACCGACGGCGGAAAACGTCAGGGCGTGAAGCTGTGCAGACTGTTCATAGCTCATGGTTGCTAAAGTTTGAATAATTTAAACATTCATTTTCATTACACGTAGCAAGTTCATACCATACAAGACCCAAATGTAGTGATTACAAAATATAAATAGTTTAGATTAATTGCTAGGTCCAAATGCTATATGTAGCAGCTTGTAATACTTCAAACATTGTCACCTGAAACATGGTTAAAAACAAAGTCAACTAAAAAGTTGGTGAGAATACATAGGTTTTCGTGTCATGTAATAGAATATAGTGTTGTGTGTATACAATTCATACAAACATGGCAATTAAGGCATTTATGGAGAGTTACCATCGTGTGACCTGGTAGTACAATCAAACCTTTGTAACTAGCATGCAAAACAAACGCGTGTTGGCAGTAACAGTCACCCTACCTGGGTGGGTTTGTCAGACTCAATAGATCTATCACTGTTTACTGTAGGCTATAAAATAGTTAATGATTGCACGTGAATAGCAAACTGCGTGTTGGTCTACACACCTAGTACTCAAGCACAAAGCTCAAAATTGTAACACATGATTGTAGGGTGGAATTGTATATTGTGTAGTTTGTAAACATAGTAAATAGAACGCATGTTCCACCCCAAAAGTTTGTAAATAGAGTAAAAGAGGGGCTATGTAACTCACTTGTGTTGGAGCGTGTAGTTTGCACAGATCAACAAAAATACCAAGCGTGTTGTAGGTCGCTACGTTTGACCTATTGAATGAGGGTATAACGCGTGTCACTGTTTGTGTTATTTTGTGTCCAAAGTGGGTTCGTTGGTGGTTTGTGTGTTTAGGGTTGGTTTTGGAATAATAAATTAGTAGCGATATATATATATATTTATTTAAATAAAATTTAATTAAACGATATTTGTTTAAATCAATATATATATATTTGTATAAATAAAAATGATTATATAAATTCACTATTTCATCGGTTTTGAAACTATCGGGAATTAATCGTTTTAAATTTCTAAATCAGCGATTTGGTATATAAATGATTTCCGGGTTTTGGGATTTTATAACTTAAATTTTTATAAACAAGTTTTGAAATGTTTAAATAAAAACATATTAAATTAAGTTTGAAAATAATAAAATTAAAGTTTCTGGTCAAGGAGCACGACCGTGCTCAAGTAGGGCACGACCGCGCTCGTTGCCGGGCGTGACCGTGGTGGTCTGAGCGCGCCCGTGGTCGAGTCAGAAGGTACTTCCTAGGTTCTGGACATAGAGCACGACCGTGCTCGTATCTGGCACGACCGCGTCTAGTGTTTGTTTTTGGTCAAGACTTGTTTGCTCGGTAAGCACGACCGGGCCACACCTGGGGCACGACTGTGCTTGGTCAGGCACGACCGCGCTCAGGGATGAGCGCGACCGTGTCGGGCCTTTTTCAGACACAATTCGATCGATTCTTATATTAATAGCTTCTAGATTCTTAGGGCTTTCACTTAGTGGATGATTACGAATGTTTCTACATAGTTTAATTGTATTTATATCATGTCTAGAGTGTAGTTCGAGTAAAATTTATGTTTGGCTTTTTGGTTCAAAATCGGATCGATTTGAGTGTTTCTACAACGAATTGACATAGGGCTTTCGTAGTAGAGGTAGATACAAAGCTGAAGACGTGTTACTTACTTGTTGAAAGTGGGCAATTGAATGCGGTCGGCTACGGGTCGAGCGGCTTCGTTTCTTGGCGATCAATCGGACGACAGAGGTGTTGTGAGCGTCGAGTGAGAGTTCTGAGAGATTGAGTGGGTGTATATGAGGGTGTAGGAAGCGTGCAACTGACTCTATATCGACGAATTTGAGAGGCTCGGTTGTGGTGTGAATGGGATTAATTAATTGTGCAAATTGGACGACAATTGATGCGTGTTTTAGACGAATTTCAGTCGAGTATGGTCTGACGCGCGAAGACCGGCTTTTCTTTATTTTAATTTTCACGAATTCAGAAGGTATGGTATGGTTTGACTTTCTGCAGTCAAGTGGGTTCATCAGCGCGACCGTGTCTACTTTAGGCGCGACCGTGCTTAGGTCGGCAAGCGCGACCGTGCCTAGTCCTAGGCGCGACCGTGCTTGCCTAGTTTTGTAGTTTTTGAGTTTTGTCAGTTTTGGTCCTCGGGGCTTGTGAGATAATTACGTTTTTTTGTTTAATTTGTTATTGTAATAGAATAGTTTGTATATGTAACTGCATCGTAGTTTGTTTGTACACGAATCGAAACTGAAATGTGTTTGTTTATTGAAATCAAACGATTACATGATGAAAATCAGAAATGTTACAGTCTCCCCTTGTTGAGGGGATTTCGTCCCGAAATTCAACTAGTTGAGGCTACAGAATTGGTGAATAGGTGAGGATACTTGAGTTTCATTTGGTCTTCACGTTCCCAAGTAAACTCAGGACCACGTTTAGAATCCCAACGGACTTTGACTATAGGAATGCGGCTGCGTTTGAGTTGCTTGATCTCACGGTCCATGATTTCCACCGGTTTCTCGACAAAGTGCATCGTTTCATCAATGCGCACGTCGTCAAGAGGTATGTGGAGGTTCTCATCAGCAAGACATTTCTTCAGGTTGGACACGTGGAAGGTTGGATGAACATTGTTGAGTGCTGGAGGTAGCTCAAGTTTGTAAGCCACTTTCCCGATTCTTTCAAGGATCTTGAACGGGCCTACGTAACGAGGTGCTAGCTTGCCTTTCTTTCCAAAGCGGATCACACCCTTCCAAGGGGATACTTTGAGAAGCACAAGGTCACCCACTTGGAATTCCAAGGGTTTTCGTCGCTTGTCGGCATAGCTCTTTTGTCGACTTCTCGCTACTCGGATGTTGTCACGGATTTGAAGGATTTTGTCGGATGTTTCCTGAATTAACTCGGGACCGGTGATTTGTGCTTCACCAATCTCGTTCCAACAGATAGGAGAACGGCATTTGCGACCATAAAGAGCTTCGAATGGAGCCATGTTGATGCTGGTGTGGTAGCTGTTATTGTAGGAGAATTCAATAAGTGCTAGATGTGAATCCCAATTGCCACCAAAGTCTATGACACAGTCTCTCAGCATGTCTTCGAGGGTTTGGATTGTTCGTTCAGTCTGGCCATCAGTTTGGGGATGGTAGGCTGTGCTTAAATCCAATCGTGTGCCAAGTGTCTTTTGCAGAGATTGCCAAAATCTGGAAGTGAAACGAGCATCTCTGTCGGAGATTATGTTCAAAGGTATGCCGTGTCGACTCACAATTTCGTTAATGTAGATTCGGGCCAATTTCTCAACCCGATAGTCTTCACGGATGGGCAGGAAGTGTGCGGACTTTGTGAGACGGTCAATGATTACCCAAATGCTATCATAGCCGTTTGAAGTACGGGGGAGTTTAGTAATGAAGTCCATGGCTAGATTTTCCCATTTCCACACGGGGTTTTCCGGTTGTTCAAGTAAACCGGAAGGACGTTGATGTTCGGCTTTGACTTTAGAGCAGGTTAGGCATTTTGCAACATAGAGTGCAATGTCTTTCTTCATACCAGGCCACCAATATTGTGGTCGAAGATTGTGATACATTTTATCCGCATCGGGATGGATAGAATACCGAGACTTGTGTGCTTCAGTCATGAGGAATTCCCGGAGATCATTGCGGTTGGGAACCCAAATACGATCCAAGAAACAAAGCAAGCCATTGTTTTTAGTCTCTAGTTGGAATTCAGCACCACACGACATTTCCTCATACATATTGCCCTCGGTAATCGAGACGTGTTGAGCTGCTAGAATACGGGTTTGAATGTCGGAATGAATCTTGACACTTTGGAGCATGACGCGTTCTTTACGGCTCAGCGCATCGGCTACAACATTAGCCTTACCGGGATGATAACGAATCTCGCAATCATAGTCATTGAGTAGTTCAACCCAACGTCGTTGCCTCATGTTGAGTTCTTTTTGATTGAAGATGTGTTGGAGGCTTTTGTGGTCGGTAAATACCACACATTTCGTGCCATATAGATAATGTCTCCAAATCTTCAAGGCAAATATGACTGCACCTAGCTCCAGATCGTGCGTCGTATAGTTCTTTTCATGGATCTTGAGTTGCCTTGATGCATAAGCGATTACCTTGCCTCGTTGCATGAGAACACAACCAAGGCCTAGGTTAGAGGCATCGCAGTAGACGACTAGATCATCGTTTCCTTCTGGAAGAGTCAAAATAGGAGCATCACATAATTTTTGTTTAAGAGTTTGGAAAGCTTCTTCTTGTTTTGGCCCCCATTCATAAGGTTTACCTTTATGTGTCAAGGCGGTGAGGGGAACAGCAATCTTGGAGAAACTAGAAATGAACCTTCGGTAATAACCCGCTAAACCAAGAAACGAACGAACCTCGGTAGGGGTTTGAGGAGCACTCCAATTCTTGACAGCTTCGATCTTGGCAGGGTCGACATGAATTCCCCTATTGTTGATAACGTGACCCAAAAATTGAACCTCCTTTAGCCAAAATTCACATTTGGAGAACTTGGCGTATAATTGTTCGGTTCTCAGGAGATCCAGAATCAGTCTAAGGTGCTGTTCATGTTCTTCCTCAGTCTTGGAATAGATCAAGATGTCATCGATGAAAACGATCACGAATTTGTCAAGGTATGGTTTGGACATGCGGTTCATGAGGTCCATAAAGACAGCAGGTGCATTGGTCAACCCAAAAGGCATAACCGTGAACTCGTAATGACCATATCTTGTTCGGAAGGCGGTCTTTGGAATATCTTCTTCTCGGACACGTAGTTGGTGATAACCAGATCGAAGATCAATCTTCGAGAAACAAGTAGAACCTTGGAGTTGATCTAAGAGGTCGTCAATCCTAGGTAACGGGTAGCGGTTTTTGATTGTAAGCTTGTTGAGCTCTCGATAGTCAATACACATGCGGAATGAACCATCCTTCTTTTTAACAAACAAGACTGGTGCACCCCACGGTGAATGACTTGGCCGTATGAAACCTTTGTCAGCGAGTTCTTGAAGTTGACTTGCAAGTTCTTGCAATTCGGAAGGTGCAAGCCGGTATGGAGCTTTAGCCACAAGGTTTGCTCCGGGTATAAGATCGATTTGAAACTTTACTTCCCGAATAGGTGGAAGTCCGGGTAAGTTATCGGGAAAGACTTCGGGAAACTCCCGAATGATGGGAATATCTTCTATTCTTCTCTCCTTGTCTTCTTTTTGAATCACATGAGCTAGGAAAACCATGCACTTCTTTCGAATGTATTTCTAGGCAGTTATGCATGACATCAGTTTGAGTCCTTTGCAAGGTTTCTCGCCAAAGACTTTCAATATGTCTCCCGATGGAAGAGGTACTCGGATGTACTTTTCAAAGCACATGACCTCGGCATGGTTTTTAGAAAACCAATCCATGCCGATGATGACGTCAAAGCTTCCCAATGGCATTGGTATAAGGTTGACTGGAAACGTGTGACCATTGAGTTCTAGTGAGCAGTCATGAATGATGGAGTCAATAGTGATGGAGTTTCCATCCGCTACTTCAACGGTGAAGGTTTTCTCGAGTTTGGATCGTGTTTTTGCAAGTAAAGGTTCAAAGTTAAGTGACACAAAACTCTTATCGGCCCCGGTATCAAATAGTATAGATGCAAATTGTTTATTTACAAGAAACGTACCGTTGACCACATGATCGTTGGCTTGAGCTTCATTGGCGTTGATGTTGAAAGCACGTCCACGAGCTCCGCCCTGATTATTGTTCACAAGCTTTGGACATTGGTTCCGGAAGTGGTTCGGGTTGCCACATTCATAGCATGCCCGTCCATTTGCATTGATTGGAACCACTTGATTAGCTCCGGGTTGATTAACCGGGTTGGCTTGAGTAGTAAGTGCCTTTTGTCGGCAGATATTGGCCGTATGGCCAAGTTTCCCACAATGATTGCAAAGGCGACATGGGACAGTTTGTGGGTGATGATAGTTGCAGTTGTTGCAGAGTGGGTAGGTACCTCCATAAGCTTTCTTGGCTGGATTTTGAGCCAAGGGTGCAACTTGATTAATTGGGGCGGCTGGAGTGACTATTGCAAAATTCTTCGCCTTTCTCTTCCTGGTGTTTCGATACTGTTCGTTTTGAACTTCTTTGACATGAGTAGGAGGAGTTGTGGTGTCAGAAACTTTCTTGGCCCCCTTTTTGGTAAGAGTACCTGCTTTAACGTGATTATCGGTCAGTGTGGCAGCTAGACGAATAGCATCTTCTAGGGTTGCAGGATTTCTTCCCAGAACAGTGTCCTGGATTTGTCTCGGTAGACCACCGATATATTTTTCAATACACCTAGACAAAGGTGTAACCATGTGCGGTACCAGCATGCTGAGTTCGTGGAAACGGTTAGTGTACGCCAAGCTTTCACCGCTATCTTGGGTAAGATCCCAAAATTCCGCTTCCAGTTTCTTCATCTCATTTCGAGGACAGAATTCCTCGGTCATGATCCTTTTCAGCTCATCCCATGGCAGAGCCATTGCTACTTCTACTCCCCTTGTTCTCTTTTCCCCATTCCACCAGGTTAGTGCCCGTTTTTGAAAGACACTAGTGGCATGGCGAACACGCAGATTGTCCGGACAGTCACTATTGAGGAAGGTGCCCTCAATACTTTCGAACCATTGAAGGAGTCCCGTGGCTCCTTCGGTACCATAAAACTTCAGGGGATTGCAAGAGTTGAAATGCTTGAAGGTACATTGTGGCGGGTTGGCACCACCGCCACCACCAGTATTAGCACTACCACTGGCGTTCCCATTGTTGTTGTTATTGGCTTGAGTTAGTTGAGTTACCAGCTGAGTGAGGAGAGCAGCAAGGTCGGTATTATTGTTGTTGTTGGCATTGCTGGTATTGGTGTTGGTGCTATCGTTGGCGTTGTCGGTGTTGTTGCGGTTGATGTTACGACGAGGAGGCATTCTATAAAAAGAGAATGATACAAAAGTGTTGTGAGAATTTATAAAAATCCGTTGAAATTTAGGATAGGAGGAAAAATAACACATTTATTTCATGGTTTGGATTGTTTTCAAGTAATCACATTTCTACTTGAACACAATGACATATTAAGGTTAATTAGACTTATATAATTTTCAAGGAGACGTGCTTTAGCCTATAGGTAAACACTCATCCCGGGAATTCCCAGGAAAGCATACGGATCCCTCGGTTGATTGGGATTTATATGAAATGCTTTCCTAGACAGAAAACCTAGAATACAGGTGTCACCCTTCCAGATTGCACGTGTCCTCTAATAATTAACAGAGTCTAAAACCTTAACGGGTATGAAAAATATTTTTGACAGGCATAGGTCCACGAGTATGAGTTTTTCCACAAGTTATGGCGATGATGACATAGAAGCAGTTAAGGAGGATATGCGGCTTAGGATACGGGTATGGATACGATTTATTTAATTTATTATTTACGCATGCTTATTAAGTCATGTAGTCTAAACATTTTAAGTATCAAATAACTAACACATAAAGCAAGTGACATATAGCAAATAGCATGTATCACATAAAACATGTACCATGGCATTGTTGGGTGTCCTAAAGTTATAGTCTAGGTCAATGGTGTCTAATAACCTAATTCCCTATAACCAAGGCTCTGATACCAATCTGTCACACCTCGACCGACGGCGGAAAACGTCGGGGCGTGAAGCTGTGCAGACTGTTCATAGCTCATGGTTGCTAAAGTTTGAATAATTTAAACATTCATTTTCATTACACGTAGCAAGTTCATACCATACAAGAACCAAATGTAGCGATTACAAAATATAAATAGTTTAGATTAATTGCTAGGTCCAAATCCTATATGTAGCAACTTGTAATACTTCAAACATTGTCACCTGAAACATGGTTAAAAACAAAGTCAACTAAAAAGTTGGTGAGAATACATAGGTTTTCGTGTCATGTAATAGAATATAGTGTTGTGTGTATACAATTCATACAAACATGGCAATTAAGGCATTTATGGAGAGTTACCATCGTGTGACCTGGTAGTACAATCAAACCTTTGTAACTAGCATGCAAAACAAACGCGTGTTGGCAGTAACAGTCACCCTACCTGGGTGGGTTTGTCAGACTCAATAGATCTATCACTGTTTACTGTAGGCTATAAAATAGTTAATGATTGCACGTGAATAGCAAACTGCGTGTTGGTCTACACACCTAGTACTCAAGCACAAAGCTCAAAATTGTAACACATGATTGTAGGGTGGAATTGTATATTGTGTAGTTTGTAAACATAGTAAATAGAACGCATGTTCCACCCCAAAAGTTTGTAAATAGAGTAAAAGAGGGGCTATGTAACTCACTTGTGTTGGAGCGTGTAGTTTGCACAGATCAACAAAAATACCAAGCGTGTTGTAGGTCGCTACGTTTGACCTATTGAATGAGGGTATAACGCGTGTCACTGTTTGTATTATTTTGTGTCCAAAGTGGGTTCGTTGGTGGTTTGTGTGTTTAGGGTTGGTTTTGGAATAATAAATTAGTAACGATATATATATATATTTATTTAAATAAAATTTAATTAAACGATATTTGTTTAAATCAATATATATATATTTGTATAAATAAAAATGATTATATAAATTCACTATTTCATCGGTTTTGAAACTATCGGGAATTAATCGTTTTAAATTTCTAAATCAGCGATTTGGTATATAAATGATTTCCGGGTTTTGGGATTTTATAACTTAAATTTTTATAAACAAGTTTTGAAATGTTTAAATAAAAAAATATTAAATTAAGTTTGAAAATAATAAAATTAAAGTTTCTGGTCAAGGAGCACGACCGTGCTCAAGTAGGGCACGACCGCGCTCGTTGCCGGGCGTGACCGTGGTGATCTGAGCGCGCCCGTGGTCGAGTCAGAAGGTACTTCCTAGGTTCTGGACATAGAGCACGACCGTGCTCGTATCTGGCACGACCGCGTCTAGTGTTTGTTTTTGGTCAAGACTTGTTTGCTCGGTAAGCACGACCGGGCCACACCTGGGGCACGACTGTGCTTGGTCAGGCACGACCGCGCTCAGGGATGAGCGCGACCGTGTCGGGCCTTTTTCAGACACAATTCGATCGATTCTTATATTAATAGCTTCTAGATTCTTAGGGCTTTCACTTAGTGGATGATTACGAATGTTTCTACATAGTTTAATTGTATTTATATCATGTCTAGAGTGTAGTTCGAGTAAAATTTATGTTTGGCTTTTTGGTTCAAAATCGGATCGATTTGAGTGTTTCTACAACGAATTGACATAGGGCTTTCGTAGTAGAGGTAGATACAAAGCTGAAGACGTGTTACTTACTTGTTGAAAGTGGGCAATTGAATGCGGTCGGCTACGGGTCGAGCGGCTTCGTTTCTTGGCGATCAATCGGACGACAGAGGTGTTGTGAGCGCGAGTGAGAGTTCTGAGAGATTGAGTGGGTGTATATGAGGGTGTAGGAAGCGTGCAACTGACTCTATATCGACGAATTTGAGAGGCTCGGTTGTGGTGTGAATGGGATTAATTAATTGTGCAAATTGGACGACAATTGATGCGTGTTTTAGACGAATTTCAGTCGAGTATGGTCTGACGCGCGAAGACCGGCTTTTCTTTATTTTAATTTTCACGAATTCAGAAGGTATGGTATGGTTTGACTTTCTGCAGTCAAGTGGGTTCATCAGCGCGACCGTGTCTACTTTAGGCGCGACCGTGCTTAGGTCGGCAGGCGCGACCGTGCCTAGTCCTAGGCGCGACCGTGCTTGCCTAGTTTTGTAGTTTTTGAGTTTTGTCAGTTTTGGTCCCCGGGGCTTGTGAGATAATTGCGTTTTTTTGTTTAATTTGTTATTGTAATAGAATAGTTTGTATATGTAACTGCATCGTAGTTTGTTTGTACACGAATCGAAACTGAAATGTGTTTGTTTATTGAAATCAAACGATTACATGATGAAAATCAGAAATGTTACAAGTACCACACGAAACAAGATCTGGTTCATTTCGAATTCGTCGGAGACTCGTCAAAGCTTTCAACAGAAAAGTCACCATCACAACGTGTAGATCTAGACCCAAACGACTAGAAAACGAGGAAGAAAGTCACCTGAGACCAACCGAGACTCGCCCGAACCTCCTTGCTGGAAAATCGGCTGTTGCCGGAAAACTGTGATTGGCCCTCAAACCTCGTCGGATCGTCATCGCCGCCACCTCTGCTCCACACAAACATCGTTGTCGTTGTCACTTGAGGTTGTTTCCACCATTATCGCCGCCGTCAGTCGGACTAGACGCCCCTCCTTGCCGCCGATTTACCCTTCTCAGCCACTCGCTACCGCCTCCGGTTCACTTGCTCATCATTGCCACCTCTTTCCCGTGAAACCCTTAGGCCACTGGTTGGCACCAACCGTCGCCGCCACCTCTGGGCCTGCCGGAGAGCCGAGAAGAGGGGTGCCGGCTCCACCTCTCTCTCTCCCGATTTCTTTCTTTCTCTATCTTGGGTGTGCTAGGGTTTGAGAAAATGGGAGGAAAGAAGAAAATGAGATGTTTATATAGTCAGGGTTTTTAACGTTTTTAATCCGCGTAACGAACCCGTCTTGTCCCGTTTTTATGTTAGTTCGTCCCGTGTTTCCGCATAACTTTTAAATGTGGGTAATAACTAAGATTAATTATATTAAATGGTCATTACGATAATTCTATTCAGGTTATTTTCCATGACGTTAACGCGTGTTTAACGCGGCTCTTCGCAACATACGCTATTGTGCAAAATTGTTTGGTAACCTTTTAAAATAAATAGAAATAACAAATATTAACACTTGGTTGACCTGGATGTCATTTTGCCATCTTTTCGATATTAATCGATTAACTGACGCGTTAACCGTTTATTGACACATCTTCTTTCAGAAGCTCTTAAAATCACTTGACGACATGCGTTCTACTAATTTCTATTATTATATAATAATAATTAATAATAATAGGTATTTAATAATAGCACATTACGGATAACCGAATGTTAATTACATACTGTTATTTGTCGCAGTCGTGCATCGTACAACTCACACGTTAATCTCTAAATAATCGTCTGAAATAAATATTAATAATTATTATTAATATTTAATAATTAATAGTTGTTGGGTCAGGTATCCGTTACTAGCCGCGCACGCATTAAACTATTTAACCGTACACCGCACAACTAAGTAAACACTCTGTATTAATTATATGTGAATCGAATCATTCAGTGATCTGTCATGAAAAGTCCAATCAAGTTCACTTATTGGCCTATAGTTGGGCCGGACTCGCTTATGGCAAGTTAACACTCAGAGGAAATTGACCCCAACTTCAGGGTTGTCACAGTTGGCATAATAGCTGTTATTGTATGAAAATTATGGCAAGAGTAGGTGACTGCCTCAACTTCCTCCGAAGTCGATAATACAATCATGTAACATATCCTCACTCTCAAACTGACCATCAGTTTGAGGATGATATAATGTACTTATATTTAATCTTTTTCCCATGGCTTCATGGAATTTCTTTCAAATTTGATGTAAACCTTGTGTCCCTGTCTGAGACAATTGACATCGGTACACCATGACGTGCTACAACCTCATTGATAAATACTTCGGCTATTTTTTCATAAGTAAAAGTCTCACGTATAGGCAAGAAATGAGCAATTTTCGTTAGTCGGACCATAATCAACCAAATGGTATCATAACCTTTAGCTATACAGGGCAACTTAGTTATGAAATCCATTGTGATGTGTTCCCACTAACACTCGGGAATATCTAGTGGCTGCATTCTTCCATAGGGCTTTTGGTGTTCGGCCTTGACTTGAGAATAAGTCAAGCATTTTGCCACATACTTTATAATGTCAAATTTCATTCTTGGCCACCAGTAATCATTTTTCAGGTCTTGGTACATTTTAGTGGTACCCGGGTGAATTGAATAGCGGGACTTGTGTGCTTCATCTAGCACTTTAGCTCTAAGTCTGCCTTCAACGGGTATCCACATTCTACCAAACCCGGTTCTTACACCATAGGTGTTAAATTCTAACTTCTCTTGTTGTCCTACCATTCATTCTTTTCGCACCTTTTCTTCTTTTAAAGCATCATTTTGGGCTTGCTCTACCTGTGTCATGAAATCTGGTGTAACTATCAATTGGCATGCTTTTACCCTTATAGGAGGGTACTCTTCTTTTCTACACAGTGCATCAGCTACCATGTTTTCTTTGCCTGCATGGTAAAGGATTTCTTAGTCATAGTCCTTTATTAATTCTAGCCATCGTCTCTGCCTCATATTCAGATGTTTTTGCTCAAAGAAGTACTTTAAACTCTTATGATCTGAATAAATGGAACACTTAACTCCGTATAGATAGTGTCTCCATATCTTTAAGGCAAACACTACTACAACTAACTCTAGGCCATGGGTCGGGTAGTTAACTTCATGGGGTTTAAGTTGACGTGAAGCATAAGCGATAAACTTGCCTTTCTGCATAAGCACGCGCCCCAAACCCTGATACGAGGCATCAAAGTAAACTACCAGATCCGCAGTCCCTTTCGGTAAAGTCAACACCGGGGCTTGGGTTAATCTTCTCTTTAGTTCTTGAAACGAATTCTCTTGTTCTTTATTCCAAGTGAACTTCGTTTCTTTCTTTGTAAGCTTTGTTAATGATGAAGCAATCTTAGAGAAATCTTGTATAAATCTCTTGTAGTTACCGGCCAAACCTAAGAAACTATGAATTTTTGTAGGTGTCTTTGGCGGTTTCCATTTCATTACTGCTTCTACTTTTGACGGATCTACCATGATACCATGTGTGTTTATCACGTGGCCTAAGAATTGCACTACTCAAAGCTAAAACACACATTTAGAGAACTTTGCATCCAAACATTCTCTTTTAAGTGTTTCTAACACTTCTTTGAGATGACATGCATGATCACCCTCATTCTTTGAGTTGATCAAGATGTCGTCTATGAATACTATGACTGATCGATCTAACATAGGTTGACATACTCTATTAATTAAATCTATGAATACTTCTGGAGCATTCGTCAATCCGAAAGACATCACGAGGAACTCGTAGTGTCCATATCTTGTTCGGAAAGCTGTCTTTGGTATATCTTTTTTCTCTAACTCTTAACTGATGGTACCCAGATCGAAGGTCTATTTTCAAAAACCAACTTGTCCCTTGCAATTGGTCAAATAAATCATCGATCCTAGGTAACAGATACTTGTTCTTAACTATGAGTTTGTTTAATTCCCGGTAGTCGATGCACATTCGCATGCTACCGTCTTTCTTTTTTACAAATAGTACAAATGCACCCCATGGGGATATGCTGTTAAAGTCTTACCTCGATCTATCTACTAAAAGTTGTATGCGAACTGCGAGATGCCGAACTTTCGGATGCGGACGGAGATTGGAATACTTGGGATCAGAGGTTATATGTGTGTTTGGAAAAGTGGAATTGTGTGTGTTGGGTATGAAATGGCCAAGAATGGTGTCACACCCCGCCAGGGCGGAAACGCGAGGCGCGACTTTCACTGGTTTCCAAAGCATATGATTACCGCAAACACATACATGTAATTGGATACATAACTGAATTTAAAATATTTACATTACAAAATATTAATTTGAGTTTACAAATGTTTAAGATTTCACAAATATGACTCAAGTCCATGAGTTATACAAGAGAAATCCTCCCAAAAGCCGTATCCACGTGCATGCATGTAACCTACATTGCTAACCTGGTGACCACGTTCAATTTCCTGAAAACATACTTAAAACTGTCAACACGAGGTTGGTGAGTTCACAAGTTATTATAAAGAGTTATCATAAACCCAATGTTTAAATCTGATCTTTTTGCCGATCAAAACTCTTTGTTAAACCTGATCATTTTAACCTGATCAGTACTCTTTCGTTTAAACCTGATCACTTTAACCTGATCAGAATTCTTTACTTTAAACCTGATCACTTTACCCTGATCAGAACACTTTTGTGTAAAACCTGATCATTTTAACCTGATCAGAACTCTTTTGATAAACCTGATCACTTTACCCTGATCAGAACTCTTTTGATAAACCTGATCACTTTACCCTGATCAGAACTCTTTTGTGTAAAACCTGATCATTTTAACCTGATCAGAACCCTTTTGTGTAAAACCTGATCATTTTAACCTGATCAGAACTCTTTTGATAAACCTGATCACTTTACCCTGATCAGAACTCTTTTGTGTAAAACCTGATCATTTTAACCTGATCAGAACCCTTTTGTGTAAAACCTGATCATTTTAACCTGATCAGAACCCTTTCTTTGTATGTATTACCAATGAATATGATTACTAATCCAATCTATTGACCCCATTTGTAAGCTTGCAAGGAATACAAAATAGTATGTAATGTACGAGACCGTAACCAAACCCCAACTTTCTGTGCCTCCCCTCGCCTTTCTGCGAGTAAGACAATATGCGGTCATTCGGCCATTTTGACCCCTGGTTAGCGCGACTAACCATGACCGGAGGCGTCACCCCCAATAGTACTATTCATATAATCCCGGGCTAAATCCATAGCTAATGGTTACTAATTTATTACGAGGACTTTAAGCGCTTTATTGTTCCCTCAATACATACATACGGTCAGATCATTAGTTCCATTCATTTATACACAAAAGTCTTTTACAAGTATGTTTCCACCCCAAATCATTTCAAAAACTTAGAAAAAAGGGGATTAGTGAAACTCACCTCGACAGTATGAATGCTAGCAAAAATTTGAATGACGGCAGATTCGCCTATCCGTATCCTATTTACACAAGGATAACATACACGTTAAGACTACTCGTCTTAAACGCAATTTGTTCACTTGACTTAGCCGATCTGATTACTTTTGTTTTAATTATCTTTTTAGTTTTTCCAACCTTGTTTTGTTATGAAAATAGTTCTGAGTTACAGCCTTATGGGGCTAATAAACAGGTATCGAAACTTTCTTAGTTTCGATTGAACAGAACAGATGTCGAAACTTCCTAGTTTCGACTGAGTGAAATAGGTATCGAAACTACCTAGTTTCGATTGGCAAGAATAGTATCGAAACTACCTAGTTTCGATTGTACACAGGTATCGAAACTTCCTAGTTTCGATTGAGTAAATAGATATCGAAACTCCTAGTTTCGATAGAACAACCGGTATCGAAACTCCTAGTTTCGATTGAATAACTGGTATCGAAACTCCTAGTTTCGATCAATAGGTATCGAAACTCCCAGTTTCGATTGACTAACAGGTATCGAAACTATAGTTTCGATATCTGCACTTTGATTTACAGAATTCACTCTGTATATTTTTATGTTCAAATCTTGAGTTTGACACAGTTTTCTTGTTATCTTACTTGCGTTTGAACGATTTGTATGTTTAGTTACGGTTTTAAAGCAAATAATATGGATGGTATCGAGTTTTTACCTCAAACCGAGAATGGCGATCTTTAGAGAAAAACAGAGAAGTAGTCTTGAATCTTTTGCTAAGCTTTCTTCAAGAACACTTGTAATTCTCCTTATGACACCGAATTGTGGTGATTTTCGCTTTAAAACTGGACTTCGATTTGAAAGGGAATTGGGAATTTGCCGTAAGAAAAGAGAAGGTTTGAAAGGGATGGTGAAGTTTCGACTGAAGAGTATGGTTTTCATCTGAATCAAAGTGAATCAGGCAAGTGGGAGCATGGCTCCCCTGACTCTCGGCCAAGAAAGTCAAGAAGTGGGTTTGGGGTTAATGATAACAATTTTAATCATTAATTTATTAATGATATTAGTATCAATTATAGTTTTAAAGGGGTAATTTAATTCAGTTTCGATTCTTCACGGTATTATAATTTTTAACCATTTTATGGCTCGTTGAAGAAAATATTAGAATCTTGGCTCAACGTAAATTTTGTGTAATATATATATATATATATATTTTTCTGGTTATTTTATTTAACCATTTACGTTCGCATTAAGTCGGGTTATCCTGCTTACTTTTTCTAGTAACTCTTTACGGTTTACTAGACTTGGAACAAACTTCTTTGCTAGACTTCTTGACTTTACTTAGTCAAAATAAAATATCAGGAAATAATAATTATGAACGTGCGTTTATGAAATGTGGATATTGACCTGAAATGCTGGGTGTCACATTCTCCCCATGTTACAGAGAATTTCGTCCCGAAATTCAGTTCTTGTCACTCTGACTTGGTGTTTTTGTAAACAATGACGGGTACTTGGATTTCATTTTATCTTCCCGCTCCCACGTATACTCGGGGCCGCGCTTTGAATTCCAACGTACCTTGACCAGCTTAACACGGATGCGCCTTGTTCTCTGAACCTTCTAATCTGTGACTTCCATAGGTTCCTCAATGAAGTGCAACTTGTCGTCTATGTGAATCTCATCAGGCGGTATTATTAATGTCTCGTTTGATAAACACTTCTTGAGATTTGATACATGGAACGTATCATGTACATTGCTTAGTTCTTGTGGCAACTTGAGCTTGTAAGCTACAGGGCCAACCCTAGCCAATATTTCAAACGGTCCAACGTACCTAGGGTTAAGCTTGCCACGGTTGCCAAATCTTGCAACTCCTTTCCAAGGTGAGACCTTTAACATGACTTTGTCTCCTACTTGAAATTCTAAAGGTCTTCGTCTGTTATCCGCGTAACTCTTTTGTCTGTCACGGGCGGCCTTCAGACGATCCTTGATTTTGAAAATCTTATCTGTGGTCTCTTGAATAACTTCAGGACCGGTTAAATGTTTGTCGCCAACCTCTGCCCAACATAGCGGTGAACGACATTTTCGACCATACAAAGCCTCAAACGGAGCGGCTTTGATGCTGGTGTGGTAACTGTTATTATATGAAAACTCAGCTAGTGTCAAATGAGTATCCCAATTTCCACCGAAGTCAATTGCACACGCACGGAGCATATCCTCTAAGGTTTGAATTGTTCTTTCACTTTGACCATCTGTTTGTGGGTGATATGCCGTGCTCATGTCAAGACGTGTGCCCATGGCTTCTTGTAATGATTTCCAGATTCTAGACACGAATCTGCTATCTCTATCAGAGATAATAGAAATTGGTACTCCATGCCTAGCCACAATTTCCTTGATATAAAGCTTTGCAAGTTTCTCGGTTTTATCCGTTTCTTTGATGGGTAGAAAATGAGCTGATTTCGTCAAACGATCGACGATTACCCATATAGTGTCATACCCGCTCGACGTCTTGGGTAACTTTGTAATGAAATCCATGGAAATCTGTTCCCATTTCCATTGAGGTATCTCGGGTTGTTGTAACAATCCCGACGGTTTCTGATGTTCTGCTTTTACTTTTGAACATGTCAGGCATTTACCGACATAAATAGCAATTTCTCCTTTCATGTTCGGCCACCAGTAGAATTCTTTCAGATCCTTATACATTTTATCCGAACCTGGGTGAATGGAGTACCTGGACTTGTGGGCTTCGTCCATAACCAACTCCCGTATGTTACCAAAACATGGCACCCAAATTCTATTCATGAAGTATAAAGTGTCATCTGACTTTGGTTCCAACTGCTTTATCATTCCTCGTAAAGCTTCGTTCTGACTGTTTTCTTCTTTGATTGCTTCTTGTTGTGCCATCCGAATTTGAGTCGTGAGACTCGTATGAATTGTCAATTCTAGGGCACGAACACGTAGTGTTTTAACTCGTTCTTTACGACTTAAGGCATCTGCTACAACGTTTGCTTTGCCAGGGTGATACTTGATATCACAGTCGTAATCATTCAGTAGTTCTACCCAACGACGTTGCCTCATGTTAAGTTCTTTCTGATTAAAGATGTGCTGGAGACTCTTGTGGTCTGTAAAGATAGTACATTTTGTACCGTATAAGTAATGTCTCCGAATCTTGAGTGCAAACACAACTGCACCCAATTCCAAGTCGTGGGTCGTATAATTCTTTTCGTGCACTTTTAGTTGTCTGGATGCATATGCTATGAATTTTTCTTTCTGCATCAACACACATCCCAGACCTTGGTGTGATGCGTCACAGTACACAATGAAATTGTCAGTCCCTTCGGGAAGGGATAGGATTGGTGCACTGCAAAGTTTTTGCTTCAGCAATTGAAAAGATGATTCTTGTTTAACAGTCCAATCAAACTTTTTGTCCTTCTGGGTTAACATGGTCAAAGGCAAGGCTATCTTTGAAAAATTCTCGATGAATCGCCTGTAATATCCTGCCAAACCCAGAAATTGACGCACTTCAGTCGGAGTTCTTGGTGCTTCCCAGTTTTTGATAGCTTCAATCTTGGATGGATCCACATGGATACCCTTCTTATTAATGACATGTCCGAGAAAGTGAACCTCTTGGATCCAAAACTCACACTTAGAGAATTTAGCATAAAGCTTCTCATTCCTGAGTAGTTCCAAGATTAATTTCAAATGATATTCATGTTCCACCTTGGTTCGTGAATATATCAATATGTCATCGATAAACACAATCACGAATTTATCCAAGTACGGCTTGCACACGCGGTTCATGAGATCCATGAAAACAGCTGGTGCATTAGTCAAGCCAAATGGCATAACTAGGAATTCGTAGTGACCGTAACGAGTCCTAAAAGCCGTTTTTGGTATGTCTTCTTCCTGAACTTTCAGTTGATGATACCCTGATCGTAGATCAATTTTAGAATAGAAACTGGAACCTTGAAGTTGATCAAACAAATCGTCTATTCGAGGAAGAGGATACCGGTTTTTGATTGTTAGCTTGTTCAATTCCCGGTAATCAATGCACATTCTAAAGGTTCCATCCTTTTTCTTTACAAATAGGACCGGAGCTCCCCATGGTGAGAAACTCGGTCTTATGAAACCTTTGTCAAGTAATTCTTGTAGTTGGCTCGACAGTTCCTGCATCTCGGAAGGGGCTAGACGATACGGAGATCGTGCAACTGGTGCGGCTCCTGGTACTAGGTCGATCCGAAACTCGACTTGTCTTGATGGTGGTATTCCTGGTAAGTCTTCGGGAAATACTTCCGAATAATCTCTGACGACTTGTATGTCCTCAAGTCGACGTTCTTCGGGTTTCTTCTCGACGATGTGAGCCAGGAATGCACAATAACCCTTACGTAGATACTTATAAGTTTTCATGCAGTTTATCGTTTTTAACATCGTTATACACCTTTCGCCTTGAATTGAAAGAATTTCTCCGCTTGGTAGGGGAATACGTACAATCTTCTCGAAGCATACTATCTCGGCACGATTCTTGGTTAACCAATCCATACCAATAACAATATCAAAACTCCCTAACTCGACGGGTAGAAGGTCTATACTGAATGTACGGTTTTCTAAACATAAAGTACAACCCCTAAAGACCTCTCCGGTTTCTATTAATTTCCCATTTGATAATTCAATTGTATAACGTTGATCTAGTTTGCTGGCCTTAATACCGAGTAAGGATTTAAAATCATTCGACACAAAGCTCATATCCGCACCCGAATCAAAAAGTACAGAGGCATAGTGATTATTTATCGGGAACGTACCAGTGACGATGTTCGGGTCCTGGCGTGCGTCCCTTGCACCCATCACAAATGCCCTCCCTGGTGCATGAGCGTTGTTCTGATTCTTCCACTTGGGACAATCCTTCTTGAAGTGTTTTAGATCACCACATACAAAACATCCCGGTTTGATTTTCCCCAATCGGTTGTTAGTTCGACAAGCTTGAGTGGTGTGACCAAATTTGTCGCATTTTCCACACTTGATGCAAACACCGGCATGATGATTTCCACACCTCTTACATCTCGGTAGGCCCCTATCATACTCCTTTCTTTCCACTGTGTTGGCTGCAAAAACCTTCACAGTTCCTTGTTTCTTAAACTCTTGTTTTCCAGATTTGTTACTTGAATTTCCCATCCATTTTCTTTTCTCCCCAGATCTACCTTCCTCATTCTCCTTCCTCACAAACAATTCATTACGTACTGCATCATCCTTTAGTTTGAATGCTAAAGTTATAGCACTCTTGGCATCTATTGGATTAGATGATGTTACCATGCTACGAATTTGAGGCGCAAGGCCCCACAGATACCTTTCAACACGCTTATGTTCTGGTGTGACCATATGCGGTACCAGAAGTGCCAATTCATTGAAGCGGTCGGTGTATCCCGCTACATCATCTCCTATCATCTGTAGGTTCCACATCTCAGTTTCAATCTTTTGCAATTCGTTCCGAGGACAGTATTCCTCAATCATCATGTTTTTCAAATCTTCCCAAGACAATTGGTACGCTGTCTCTCTCCCCAAAGTCTTCATTTGAGT
This sequence comes from Smallanthus sonchifolius, assembly GCA_023525975.1. Classification (NCBI taxonomy): domain Eukaryota; kingdom Viridiplantae; phylum Streptophyta; class Magnoliopsida; order Asterales; family Asteraceae; genus Smallanthus; species Smallanthus sonchifolius. The sequence continues at coordinate 21,214,436 of CM042030.1, read as the reverse complement.
ATTCCACCAAGTTAAAGCTTTATCAGTGAGCGTGCAGGTAGAATACCTCACTACGCAATCCGCGGTGCATTCACTTATATCAATCACCGACTCCGTATGTTCTATCCATCTCATTAGTCCTACTGCACCCTCGGTGCCATTAAAACTGCGGGGTTTGCAGGATAGGAAGGCCTTGTAGGTACACTTCCTATTTGGAGCATCTGCAGGATCACAAGTCATAACGTCATTAATTCGGATCATGACTATGTGTTATGGCTTATTTATTTTTTTTTATTTTTTTTTATTACCTCCGGAACCTCCGGAACCTCCTGCTGTACCGCTACCCCCTGCGGTACCGCTACCTCCTGCACCTCCTCCGCTATTTCGGTTTGCTTCATACTGCTCTATAGCGGCAGCTACTCGCTGTGCTATTAGTTGTTCCATGTTTGGGGAAATTGTCTCGTTGTTGTCACCAGTAGTGTTACGGGGTGTCCCACGTTTAGGTGCCATGACGTTCTTTCTAACATGTCAATTAAAAAGAAACAACATCATATATCAATAATGATAGATCATGACATAAGGATACCACAACATCAAACATGAACAACTATCATTACAACATAAACCATTACATACATAGTCAAAACATACATAGTACATTGTTCCAAAAGATAAGGATACAAAAGGATGGGTTCACATGACCTCATCAATACTAACGTTTTAAACTACATAATGTACTATGGGCACAACCCGCCCATAATAGGTTTAAAAGAAGAAGTGGGAGTACAACCCAATCATCATGGCTAGTCCTGCCATGACAAAGCTAGCTCTTGCCACAAATTATGCAGCCAAAGTCCTCTCCTCCAGCGCCTCCACCATGTCTCGGACCGTGACAGTGAACTGCCAGTCCATGTCAGCTCTTAACTCTAGATAGTTTGTGGCACCTTGTATGTCTCGGGTGCTATCCTCCAGAGTCTGTACTCGAGATCCGAGCCCTTGACGTAAGCGCCTGGTTGCATCCCCCTGTGCCCGAATATCATCTAGGAGATCATCAAGACGCTCCTCATGCGTACGAACGCGAGCTACCAAGGTAGGCACAGTGAGCTCTATGGCTTCCCCAGTGTGGGGTAGGGGTGTTGGGGAGTTAGAAGACTCTCCAAGCTCAAAAGTAGATGGGATGCTCTCCATCTCCCTCCAACGTACCAGGGTACGAGGCATCCAACGGATGGTTCCCACGGTAGGGTGGTAGCAGGGTCGTTGCCTCGGTGGTTCCTCATCGGTCTCCAAGTCTTTCGGGTCACGGGCTGCCAGGTTTCTCTTGCGCGGAAGTCGAACCTTCTTCCTAGCACTTTGCACCTTACCTGGTCCTCCGCTTTTCTTTCGGTAGACGATGGGTGGTTCTCCCATAGCGACATTGGGTGGTGTCGAGCTGCGAACTTGTACTCGATTTTTAGGGCGTGAGGCGGAAAGTTCCTCGTTGGATTCAGAGTCAGAGACGGGGTCAGAGTGTGAATGTGACGACATACTTGTGACTACAATATCCACATGACATGATGACTAGTTATGCAATGCTTATGCAATGAAAACATTTTAGTGAGTCATTCTAATTATAGACTAGGTTCCGTTTTAGACACCTAGTTCGCTATAATCAATGGCTCTGATTCCAAGTTCTGTCACACCCCGCCAGGGCGGAAACGCGAGGCGCGACTTTCACTGGTTTCCAAAGCATATGATTACCGCAAACACATACATGTAATTGGATACATAACTGAATTTAAAATATTTACATTACAAAATATTAATTTGAGTTTACAAATGTTTAAGATTTCACAAATATGACTCAAGACCATGAGTTATACAAAAGAAATCCTCCCAAAAGCCGTATCCACGTGCATGCATGTAACCTACATTGCTAACCTGGTGACCACGTTCAATTTCCTGAAAACATACTTAAAACTGTCAACACGAGGTTGGTGAGTTCACAAGTTATTATAAAGAGTTATCATAAACCCAATGTTTAAATCTGATCTTTTTGCCGATCAAAACTCTTTGTTAAACCTGATCATTTTAACCTGATCAGTACTCTTTCGTTTAAACCTGATCACTTTAACCTGATCAGAATTCTTTACTTTAAACCTGATCACTTTACCCTGATCAGAACACTTTTGTGTAAAACCTGATCATTTTAACCTGATCAGAACTCTTTTGATAAACCTGATCACTTTACCCTGATCAGAACTCTTTTGATAAACCTGATCACTTTACCCTGATCAGAACTCTTTTGTGTAAAACCTGATCATTTTAACCTGATCAGAACCCTTTTGTGTAAAACCTGATCATTTTAACCTGATCAGAACTCTTTTGATAAACCTGATCACTTTACCCTGATCAGAACTCTTTTGTGTAAAACCTGATCATTTTAACCTGATCAGAACCCTTTTGTGTAAAACCTGATCATTTTAACCTGATCAGAACCCTTTCTTTGTATGTATTACCAATGAATATGATTACTAATCCGATCTATTGACCCCATTTGTAAGCTTGCAAGGAATACAAAATAGTATGTAATGTACGAGACCGTAACCAAACCCCAACTTTCTGTGCCTCCCCTCGCCTTTCTGCGAGTAAGACAATATGCGGTCATTCGGCCATTTTGACCCCTGGTTAGCGCGACTAACCATGACCGGAGGCGTCACCCCCAATAGTACTATTCATATAATCCCGGGCTAAATCCATAGCTAATGGTTACTAATTTATTACGAGGACTTTAAGCGCTTTATTGTTCCCTCAATACATACATACGGTCAGATCATTAGTTCCATTCATTTATACACAAAAGTCTTTTACAAGTATGTTTCCACCCCAAATCATTTCAAAAACTTAGAAAAAAGGGGATTAGTGAAACTCACCTCGACAGTATGAATGCTAGCAAAAATTTGAATGACGGCAGATTCGCCTATCCGTATCCTATTTACACAAGGATAACATACACGTTAAGACTACTCGTCTTAAACGCAATTTGTTCACTTGACTTAGCCGATCTGATTACTTTTGTTTTAATTATCTTTTTAGTTTTTCCAACCTTGTTTTGTTATGAAAATAGTTCTGAGTTACAGCCTTATGGGGCTAATAAACAGGTATCGAAACTTTCTTAGTTTCGATTGAACAGAACAGATGTCGAAACTTCCTAGTTTCGACTGAGTGAAATAGGTATCGAAACTACCTAGTTTCGATTGGCAAGAATAGTATCGAAACTACCTAGTTTCGATTGTACACAGGTATCGAAACTTCCTAGTTTCGATTGAGTAAATAGATATCGAAACTCCTAGTTTCGATAGAACAACCGGTATCGAAACTCCTAGTTTCGATTGAATAACTGGTATCGAAACTCCTAGTTTCGATCAATAGGTATCGAAACTCCCAGTTTCGATTGACTAACAGGTATCGAAACTATAGTTTCGATATCTGCACTTTGATTTACAGAATTCACTCTGTATATTTTTATGTTCAAATCTTGAGTTTGACACAGTTTTCTTGTTATATTACTTGCGTTTGAACGATTTGTATGTTTAGTTACGGTTTTAAAGCAAATAATATGGATGGTATCGAGTTTTTACCTCAAACCGAGAATGGCGATCTTTAGAGAAAAACAGAGAAGTAGTCTTGAATCTTTTGCTAAGCTTTCTTCAAGAACACTTGTAATTCTCCTTATGACACCGAATTGTGGTGATTTTCGCTTTAAAACTGGACTTCGATTTGAAAGGGAATTGGGAATTTGCCGTAAGAAAAGAGAAGGTTTGAAAGGGATGGTGAAGTTTCGACTGAAGAGTATGGTTTTCATCTGAATCAAAGTGAATCAGGCAAGTGGGAGCATGGCTCCCCTGACTCTCGGCCAAGAAAGTCAAGAAGTGGGTTTGGGGTTAATGATAACAATTTTAATCATTAATTTATTAATGATATTAGTATCAATTATAGTTTTAAAGGGGTAATTTAATTCAGTTTCGATTCTTCACGGTATTATAATTTTTAACCATTTTATGGCTCGTTGAAGAAAATATTAGAATCTTGGCTCAACGTAAATTTTGTGTAATATATATATATATATATTTTTCTGGTTATTTTATTTAACCATTTACGTTCGCATTAAGTCGGGTTATCCTGCTTACTTTTTCTAGTAACTCTTTACGGTTTACTAGACTTGGAACTAACCTCTTTGCTAGACTTCTTGACTTTACTTAGTCAAAATAAAATATCAGGAAATAATAATTATGAACGTGCGTTTATGAAATGTGGATATTGACCTGAAATGCTGGGTGTCACAAATGGGCTTGCAATTTATAGGTTGCCATGGGACCCATAGCGGAACGCTATCTATGGGGTACCGGACCGCTACTGCCCTATTATCCGGATAAGGTCTGTGCGCTACAAGTAGCGGACCGTTAACCTGTGTATGACGGATCGCTAATGGGTTTGTGGCTTGGCAAACCGTTAGGAAAACTTGTGTGACAGTTTGCGATAGGGTTCCACGCATCAGTTTTCAACCTCTAGTCACCCGACACGTGGCAGCTCATCATTACTCCCTTCCTTAGCATGCAGCGGACCTCCAAGATCCTAGGTAGTGGTCCGCTACCGGTCAAATTTCAATTTTTTTCATTTTCAGTCCTTGTAACTTGAAGTAATTGCACTTTACCCCTTGTGCTTTTAGTTTCTTGAATTTTCGAGGTGTTACAACTAGGCCATATGGGAGGCATATGGATCGATCCTAGGTTCTTTTGGATATATATATTTATATATATATATATGTGTGTGTATATATGTGTGATATGTTTTGTGGATGGGTTGTGTGTGTGCCAACACCCCATCGCACTATCGGGTGTATAGGTCTGCAGGTCTTTGCGAGCCCTATTGGTATGTTATATGTTTTGGCTCAGGGTTATCATATATTGTGATACGATTTTTTTTTGCTTTGTTGACCTCGTATCGTATCATACCTCTATCCCAGAGGATAGAGAGGTTGTTTTCAGGGAGAACCCTCAACTCCAATTACCTTATCAGGACATGACAAGTATAATAGAACCATATATTTCTTCACATAAGGTCTAAACATCAAACAACAAAAAGGTAACATGCAACATACAACATTTGATAATATAGTATTAGTAAGCTACCTCTGATAGTATATGATGAAAAGGTGAAAATAGTACAACTATATGTACACAAAATTAAGAAGGTAACATGTATAGGCTGTCACAAGTCTAGATAGAACTAAACCCGTAAGATAAAGATAAAGATAATACAAACTTGTCCCCTCACCCTAAAAGTTCTTAACCTTAATCCTAGGCATCCACAAAGTCATATCCTCGACCATGTCCTCAGAGGGGTGCAAGTATAGCAAATCCTACCTAATCAGCTTATCCCAAGTCATTTTGGGTTTGCCTCTACCCCTTCCCCCTCTACAGTAGTGAGGGCTTCTACTGACCTAACCGATGTTGTCATCTGTCTCCACTTCATATGCCTAAACCATCTCAATCTCACCTCCCTTATCTTATCCGATATACTCACCTCTAATTTTAACCTTATTTCTTCTCTGATTCGGCCTTTATTTCCACATATCCACCTGTTGTTAAAACCGATAAGATAATTAAAATATTAACAGGATAAGTAGTCAAAGAAGTAATTAACCAGGACCAATATTATAATAACTTGATCATTACTAATGAATGATCAGGTAAATTTGAATTTATTTTTTACTAAGAGCATTCACAGGAGGTTCTGTATATGTTTGTGAGTTGGTTCTGCATATTTTAGGGAGTGGTTGTGAGTGGATGAGAGAGAAAATATTATTGTTCATCTGTATATTTGTGAAAACACTGTTCACTTTTATTAATTTTTAATAGTTTTTTAAAGTGGTTGTGAGTGGAGGAGAGAGAAAATATAATGATAAAGGTATAAAAGGTATTATTTAATTGAAAATGAGAGAAAAAATATAGTGATTTTTAATGTAATTATAAAGATGTTGATGAGAATGGTTTGAAAGAGAAACATGGATAAGAAAAAATCCTATTATTTGTCGCAATATTACAAGTCCCATGTTTTATTATTAGCCTATTCTAAAAGAAAATGATATCTACACTGTTTTAAGTAATATTTTTTAATATTTTATTCAAACAACATTTGATTTCCTAGAATATTTTCGTTGTGTTTTTTTCCCCTAATATCTGTTTAAACTTTTTTTTTTTTTAAATTTCATTATATGAATTTCTTTTTTGCCAATAATATCATGGCATATGTTATGTTAATGGACTTTTCTTTTTTGTGTTTTTGTTTCTTGATTCTAATATTTAATATTTTATAATTTATAAAATTTCAAATACAATGTTACTATATGTTTATTTTTATCTACGTTTTGATATAAGTTTCGCTTAAAACGGAGGGACACGTGATAATATAAAAGTTATCTAATCACTTACGTACAACGTCGTTATGCATTTTTTTTAACACTTTACTTTTTTTTTAAATGGTTTGCTTTCTTTTTCTATTTTTTTAATGCTTAATTTTTCTTAACGACTTTGCTACGGTTCCCTTTTTTTTATGAAGATTTTGAAGTATTACTAACTATTTCGCTGCAACACGTGGGTTTGCGTTAAGTTTTTTTATTTCATTTAAAGTTCAGAATACGTTTTTTTTATTTCGTACAATATAACTTCTTTAATGGTTTCGTTTTCTTATGACTTTATTTTATAAGCTTTCTAGGATGTTCATTTCTTCTGTGGTTTAACGCGCGATAAATTTTTTGGAATATTACTGTCTATTTCGCTGTAATGTGCGCCTTTGCGTAAAAGTTTTGCTTTTTATATCGTAAACGATAACTTTTTTAATGGTTTAATTTTCCTATGACTTTATTTTATAAGCTTTTAAGTATGTTAATTTCTTCAAGCGATTCGCAGTAACTTCATACGTTTCTTTTTACGTACTTAACTAAGTTAATGTGACCACCGCATTTGAGATTTTTTTTGTTTTCCATTTTTTTAGTTTCAAGTTTGTTTGTTTTATTAACGTTATTCTTACTGTTGTGTATGCGTTTCGGTTTAAATTTAGTTTCGGATATTTTATTTTATTTTCCACGATTTAAGGCGTCGCGATGCACGAGTATGTTTTTATTAACATTTTTTTATATTTTACTTTCAGGTATGTTTTTTATTAACGTTTTTTTTTTCTGTTCCGCCTACGTTTTCGTTTAATTTTTATTAAAAATCATCCCGACTCACCTCGCCGCAGAGCGCCGGTGTGGCCACTAGTTATTTTATAATCCAAAGTATTGTTGTTTATTTATTTATTTTTTCTAGAACACCAATAAAATATAGATTGATAGATGATAACAACTTTCATAACGTAAAATATTGCAGCATCTTTTTGACAAATAGATATTGGCCAAGATATCTGGACATGCGACCATTGTCGTCTTCTGTATTTATTTTTTATCATTCAATAGCTTGTATTGCTGAACCAACAATGAAAAATTTGGCATCCATTCATATAAAAGTTGTACAAAAGAATATTACAAATAATGACAACTTTAATAGTTTCCGTTAAAAAAAATGATGCCTCATATTTTACTATTATATATAATAATAACATATTTTTTTTAAATTGTTTGATATTTGCTTTCTTCTTATTTTCGGCTGTTTTATTATGTGTTTTCCCTTCTATTTTATATTTTATTTTTTAGACATATCAGTTAAAAATTAAATCATTTTTCTTAAGTTTGTTAAATTGTGCTCTTAGGGGCGTTTAATATATAACCAAATTTAAATAGAGAACGTTAAAAGCTGTATACTCCACTTGTACGTGACGTTTAACATATATAGTGGGAGTTAGATAAGGAGTATTGTAAGTGATTACATAGTATGTAGGTTTTATAATTTGAAATAGCTTGGATATCTCTATTAATAGTGTATGTATCACTCTCAGATTAAAGTATTTGGATAACTCTCAAAATCTTTAATCAAAAAATTCAGAGAGAAAACAAAAACGAGTGTGTGTTTTTATGTTCTAGAAAAACACGTACTAGAAATAAACCAAAACTTATGTTTTAATGTTGGGGAACCATCACAACGGTTAGTTGAGACTACACAATGTTTCGTGCGAGTGTGTCATAAGGTGTAGGTGGAGGTGCAGATTAGTCATTGTTAGTGGTCTTTAAGTTTAGTCAGGTTTAGTGTCATGATTAGTCTTTTGAACAATTGGAATGGTTATGATCAGATGCCATGATATAGGTGCCTGAAATGGTAAGCTAATGGCTAGTCTTTTGAAAAATTGTTAATGGTTAATCTTTTGTACAATTGGAATGGTTAGGATCATATGCAACAAGCCCATAAACAATTGTTATGATCAGATGCAGATGGTTAGTCAATGTAACTCATTATAAAAGTGCAATGGTTATAATCAATCCAGTCATTCTTTTAATAATAGCACCCTGCTATGAAAGCCTTGTGATCCAATAGCACGTGCTGAATAGAATCAGCATTTCCATGACCCATAATGGCAGGAGGCATTGCAATTGCCATAATGGCAGCAACCATTACAATTGCCATAATGGCCACAACTTCTATGACCCACAACCATCTGCACGACCTTATGATTAAATCCTTTACATTTGCAGATTAGAACCAACCATTTTAGAGATGTGCATTTTTGAATGCATAATGCACTTTTAGATGTGCATCATTGAACAATTTTAGTGGTTATGCCCCATTAACAATTTCATGACTCCTTTTAGAAGATGTGCATCTTTGAACAATTTTAGTGGTTATGACCTCATTAACATATGCATGTTCTTTACATCTGCACATAAACATCTAACAATTGTAATTCATTATAGGCAACTGCAGCAGGCCCATAAACATCTGCAGTTGGTGGTTATGACCCATTTTAGAACATATAATGCACTTGGTGGTTATCTGCAATATCATTATGACCCGTTTTAGAACACATAAGGCACTTGGTTTAGTCCGCAGTTTTGACGCAATTGGGCTTGTCTAACCTGTTTAGAACACATAATGCACTTGGTTTAGTTCACACCTTTTAGAACACATAATGCACTTGGTTTAGTGGTTAAGACCCATACATTTGACCTTTACAACTCTCAGTCTTCTAGTTGACCTTTACAGTTGACCTTTCATTAAAAACTCACAGTTGACCTTTACACATAATGCACTTGGTTAAGTCATAGTTGACCTTTAAACTTAACATGACAAAATTGAAGAACATATCCATTTCATTATAATTCTAAGTATATTCACACCCAAATTGACCTTTACAACTTAAAAGGTCAGTTGGTAATTAGATACATGACAAAGAAAAAACAACTAAAACCTAGCAAAAACTTTAATCTCCTAACTTAACTAGCTCTTGTCCTAGCTAATTCCTCATGGTTGTTGATTAATCTTAACAATCCATGGATTATTTCAGTTACTCTTGAACACATTAGAGGATCGGCCCATGTTACAAAACCACACTTTGATTTCTGTTCAAGAATTTTGTAAAATTAGTTGCGAAAAAAAGAAGATAACAGAACTTGAAGTCTTATGTTTGATGTTTTTACACAACAATGGAATCGACGACCAGGATTTGTTGGAGTCCATGAAGTGCGAATCATTGTTCTACCACCACAAGAGCACATTACATTATGGTCGATCTTAAGGTTCATCTACGAAGAGGAAGAGGATCGAGGTATGAAGGGTTGTAAATCGACGTTAAAAGGGGAATTCAGATGTTATAATGGAGAATCAGATGTTAAAACACCTTAAAGGACGAGAATGCCCCTCATGTGAGGGGCACGTGATGATGAGTTAACATAAATGTTAGCTTCCATCTGTTTTAGGGACGGATAGTGAGAAAAAATAAAATGCAATTGACACAAGGCGTTAAAGGTTTGAAAATTGAACGAAACCTAATCTTTGGATCATACAATAGAGACGAAAATTGTATTTAATTAGCTAAACTAAAGATAACAAGTATTAATGTATCATCAAATATATAAATATGATTCAAAAGCTAACAAAAGTAATTGACATTTAACAATTAGAAAAATAAAAAACTTTAAAATAAGAGGCCATATTTGTTGAAAAGATGTTAAAAAATGAGTTGCTGAATTTGACAAAACACACGCAAGTACAGAGTGTATTTTGGTGTCGTACTCGGCCAAGCACAGCACCAGGATCTGAATACAAATACCCCCTCTCCCATTGGATCTCAACCCACCAATACAACCCATTTTCTCATTTTCTCTCTCTACAACAATGAGAACCGATCTCAAGTCCAAATTCCTGCAGGTTTATGATTCTCTCAAATCAGAGCTAATTTATTATTCTCTCAAATTCCTATAGAGTTCTCCTGTTTGGTTTGTAATATTATTCACATGGCAAAACTAACATTACCTCCAATGCCCAAATCGACTCTGCCTTTAGAAATATACATTTAATTTAATATAAAGATAAACAAATCCAAGTCCGTCAACTCATTAAATGCATTCATTTTGTAAATAAATCAAAAATGAACTCTTGATCTTACCCGTTCAACCCACCGACAAGAACCCAAAAGACTAGTCTAATAGGTGAGAGAGCCCATTTGGGTTATAAACCTCACATTGGTTGCCCATACAACCGATATGAGACAACTCCCATACTTTGCAATGGATCTGTGTTAAAAACATATTCAATCATCTTCTTAGCAAGGAACTAGTCGTTTAATTTTTAATTTTTTTGCTAATTTGTGCAGATGGTTGACTACAATGTACCTGGAGGTAAACCGTTCCTATTCAAGGCCTATATTTAGGGCTGGCAATTTTAGACACGTATACGAATACACGACACGAACCTACACGTTCTTAACAGGTATCGTGTATGGCCTTATCGTGTTTCGTGTCCTAAACAGGTAGACATGAATCTACCTGTTAATTTTCGTGTCTAAACAGGTAAAATACCTGTTAAGTACCTGTTAGTACCTGTTAAGATTTTTTTTAAATAAAAAATATTAAAATATGATATTATACCTGATAAAATACTTGTTAAGTACCTGTTAGTACCTAGTAAAATACATGTTAGTACCTGTTAAGACTTGTTTCACTAAACAAGTTTTTAAACATGTGTCTCTAAACAGGTCTTATCGTGTCTTATCGTGTTAAGCAGGTATAAACAGGTTCGTGTTTGAGAAAAAGTACACGATAAGTTATCGTGTCGTGTTCGTGTATACATATTTCGTGTTCGTGTCTTATCGTGTTCGTGTCTTATCGTTTGCCTTGCAATGAAATTATGTGAATTACGTATGCAGGAAAGTTGAACCGAGGGCTCTCTGTCGTGGATAGGTACAAGTTGCTTAAAGCAGAAGAATTAACTGAAGATGAAGTTTTTCTTGCATGTGCCCTTGGTTGGTGCATCGAATGGGTAATGATAACATAAATACCCATTTTCTTCCGTCATAGTTATGTTGTATGAGATCATTAAACCTTAATTACTAGGATAATTATGATTGCAGCTTCAAGCATACTTTCTTGTACTTGATGATATTATGGATGAGTCCCATACAAGAAGAGGCCAACCCTGTTGGTTCAGATTACCCAAGGTGTGTTAACTGCAAGAAACTATATCTTACTGTTTGTGGTAGTCGATGTTGAGTCACCATAAATTCGTTTCCAGGTTGGCATGATTGCTGTAAATGATGGAGTCGTTCTGCGTAACCATATCCCCAGAATCCTAGAGAAACATTTCCGAGGGAAGGATTATTATGTTGATTTACTGGACCTTTTCAACGAGGTGTGTTTTCATTGTGTATATATATAAATCTTTGATTCTAGTGATTACTCTTAATCGTGTGTTTTGAGCGGGTCGAATTCCAAACAGCCTCTGGACAGATGATTGATTTGATCACTACACTTGTTGGACAGAAAGATCTCTCAAAATACTCTTTGTCTACGTATGTGTAAACTTTTTACGCTCTATTTAATGTTTATGTTGCATCTTCTCAACTACAAAATCACGTCACGTCATGTCATGCTGTTTTGCAGTCACCGCCGGATTGTTCAGTACAAAACTGCTTATTACTCGTTTTACCTTCCAGTGAGTGCGCACGCCTTTTTGCCTGTTTCTTAAACAGATGCATGTTCTACATCCGAACAATGAGTATGTTCATATTTATTTTACGGGTAATGGATTTTCCATAGAAAAGACAGAAAAAATATACTCGGTTGCCGGTTGGGACCGTTATATATGTTTGGAAAGAGCTTGTAATAGTTAAACCTCAACAATCATGCCAATATATCTTCTACCATTCAGCTTTTCTGATTCATGATGATGAAATTTATCATATGTTGAACTAATTTTAATAATTCATTGCTTCAAGGTTGCATGTGCCCTCCTTATGTTTGGAGAGAATCTTGAAGATCATGTTCAAGTGAAAGAAATCCTTGTCGAAATGGGTACCTATTTTCAAGTGCAGGTAATGTGTCCAATCACTTGAAAATATATAAAAATTATTACTTCGAACGTTAAACAAAAACGACTGAATTGATTGTAGGATGATTATCTTGATTGTTTTGGTGCTCCTGAGGTGATTGGCAAGGTGAGTCCACTAATATCACTTATTTTGTAGAACCAAAGACTGATTGCTACCAAATTACTCTAAGTACAAATGCTGCTGATAGGCTTATCAGCAACATTCATCACATATGGCTGCTGATAGGCTTATCAGCAGCATCCAACACTTGTTGCTGCTGATAGGCTTATCAGCAGCATTCAACACAAGTTGCTGCTGATGGGCTTATCAGCAGCATTCAAAACTTTTTGCTGCTGATAGGCTTATCAGCAGCGTTCAACACAAGTTGCTGCTGATGGGCTTATCAGCAGTATTATTCTCATCTCTGCTGCTGATAGCCTTACTCACTGAAGACCAAACGTTGCAGCTGACTATCCATGTGAAGCGCCTCTGATACCTTTCTGTAAAAGCAACTGCCACACTCCAAGCAGAAGGAACCTCAGTGGTGCAACCAATAAAGGACCATGACGCGCGTCTCCAAGCATGCAAACAATGATGCCTAAGAAGTCGTTTCAATAAAGTTATCTAGATTAGCCTTTGCGTGTAATTTAGATTAATAAACAAGATCAACGGCTTGTGTTAGATCTGATCCTTAGAATCAAGGGTCTGTCTTGATTCTAAGTTACTATAAATACTGTGTAAACACTTCATAGTAAGAGTGCTTTTCAGTGTATCTTTACAGTGCTTTTTGATAGAGTTTTACTTGTAATCTTGTAATCTCAAGTTTAATACAATAGTGCATTTATCAGTATTCTTGCTGTTTACTTGTTTACTTTGTTGGTTGCTATTGTTTCCGCCAATCTCAACTATAATAGAATCACCTTGTAATCTTACGATCCTACAAGTGGTATCAGAGCTTTGGCTCAAGATTAAACAAACTAACACTTGTTTAATCACTTTCTGATTCTATTCAAAACTCTATTCTTAATCAAGTCACATCAAAACAAAAATGGCACAAAGCAACGGGCTTGAAGACATCCTGAAGCAGCAATACAAAAACTTTGTCTGCAATGAAGGTGAGTCACTAACCAGAGTGTATAACAGGTACACTTACTTGGTAGGAGAGCTGCAGTGCTCTAAGGTGAAACTGGAGAATGAAGACATTCTCAAAAGGTTCATCAGATCTCTTCCTAGTTGCTGGACACTTTACACAGTGTCAATAAGAAGAACTATGAATCTGAAGACTCTGCAGATGACCGAGCTCTTTTGTATGCTAAAAGCCTATGAATTAGAAATAATTCAAGCCAAAGAAAGAAGCTCAACCATCAATCAGCCTCGTCCTCCACCTCTCCCGCGCTGTACTCTAACCACTCAGGTCCTAGTTCAAGCGACTACTATCCTCAAGCACAAACTGCAACCTGTGCAAATGTTGGGACTACTGACTTTGACTGGAGCTTCCAGCCTGAGGATCTTTCTACCAACAATCAAGCTCTCATGGCAGACACATTAGAGGTATCCTCACAAACTTCAGACACATCAGAGGTACCACCAAAGGTATATGAAAATCTATGTACTCAAGAGTGCATTGATAAGGTCCTTGGATATAGGAAACATAACCAGAAGCTCATAGATCAAAATGAAGAATTTCACCAAATGAAATCTGAATTTAAAAAGGTTGAAAATAGTTACAAGGAAAAGAATGATTGTTTAAAGAAAGAAATTTCATCATTAAAACATGAACAAACAAACCTTGAAACTCAAATTGATGATATTCTGGTTAAGTTGAAAGCTGCAAGGGCTGAATTGGCAGACCAAAAGGTCCATGTGGAAAAATATGAATTTGCATCCAAAAAGCTGCAAAGACTTTTGGATATTCAAATCCATGAAAATGTAAAAACTGGGCTGGGATATCATGCTGACCAGTATAAAACCGTCGCACCTCCTGCTGATTACGTTGCCATCCATGAACCAAGCTTCAATCTAGCAAATCTTGACATGGCCAACCGAAATCCTGACCCTGGTGTCAAAGAAACCCCTGTGCAAGAATGCACTACTTCATCAGAAACTGAGTCAGCTTGCTCAAACTCCATTGAATCAAGTAATGCCTCATCTCCTCCTTCCCCTCAAGTGATAGTCACTAAAGATGAAGTCCATATTATCCCTTCAATACCAGTTCCTAAACCCTTCAAACAAATCAGAATTAGCTATCCTCCAAATGGAAGAAAGCTAACTATTGAAAAGGGACAGTCTTCCACCTCCACCAACTCAAAGCCTTCCTCCAATTCAGTCCAGCCAAGGAAGGTGTTTGACACATATCATGCACCTGAAGAAAGGGTTCCATATGTTCAAAAGACATTGGAAGAAGTTACTTTTGAGCACAACAAAGCTCACCCCTGGAACTTCAAAGACCTTTTCAAAAGAAAGGATTATGTGTATCTTTCAAGGGATAAACTGGCAAAATCATGTTTTGTCTGTGGAAATTATAACCACACTGCCAGCACCTGTTTCTACTACCTACAGCAGCAAAGAAACCTCAAGCAACATGCTTTTGAGAAAACGAAGAAGAACAAACAGGTAAGAAGCTTTGAAGCTAAGACAACTCAATTCAGAAAATCTCTTTCTCCACCAAGGGAGCAGTTGTCAAAGCCTCAAAAATCTTGCATCATCTGTGGAGAATCAGACCACTTTGCTGCAAACTGTAAGTTTAACCCATTCAACCAGATCCTTCATCAAGCTCCTCAAAGACAAAGGGTAGAGATAGATCAGCATACACCGGTTGTTAGTCCATTTCTGCCCAAGAAAACAAAGTAGAAGCCTTCAGCAGCAACCAAGTCTGCCGATGAAAAGCTAAAATCCTCTACACCAAAATCTGCTGTTGATAAGGCAAAGC
Source organism: Smallanthus sonchifolius (assembly GCA_023525975.1). Taxonomy (NCBI): domain Eukaryota; kingdom Viridiplantae; phylum Streptophyta; class Magnoliopsida; order Asterales; family Asteraceae; genus Smallanthus; species Smallanthus sonchifolius. The sequence continues at coordinate 21,199,036 of CM042030.1, read as the reverse complement.
AATCAGCAGCAAGAGTACCCACTGCTGATAAGGCAAAATCCAAGGCAAAGTCTACAGTAGCAAAGAATGCTGACTCTTCAACAACGCTGTCAGCAGCAGGATCTACAGTGAACAAGCCAGCAACATCAGTAGCAAAATCTGCTGCTGGTAGTGTGAGGAAAACTAGAAAAGCACCAATAATGCAATGGAAAGCCAAATCATCAGATACTACGTCTGCTGCTGAAAAGACAAATAAAGCTGAAAAACCACCAACTCAACAATGGAAGATAAAGAAACCACCAAGCATCATCATCAGTTCAGTTGAGTGTGTCTATCCTTTACTGTAAATATGTCTATCTTATGTTGTAAATAAAAGTTATAAGTCAGCAGCGTTTTTGCCCTTCAGCTGCTGACAGGTTTAAAATTTTCAGCAGCAACACCTTTGCCACTGATCGCTTTAAGTTATCAGCAGGAACAAGTTTCCTGCGGATAGCTTTAAGGCGGTCAGCAGCAACCTTTTTGCTGCGGAATGAATACAACAGTCAGCAGCTACCAAATCTGCTGCTGAAAGACTTAACTATCCGCAGCAACCAAGTTTGCAGCGGATAGCTCACCATCAGCAGCAACCAAGTTTGCTGCTGATGGGTAAAAACAAGTCTACTTTAACTTTTACCCGCTGTAAAAGTAAATATCGTCAGTCTTTACCATGACTGTTCGAGTGGTTTACAGCTGTAACAATAAAAAGTGAAACAAGTTGTACTGTACAAGTAAAGTTGCTTTTTCTCCGTCTGCCGTTATATCACCATCTCAATCGTTCCCACAACCTCTTCATATTCAATTTCAAACCTAGCTCCCTCACTTTCTCTCCCGTCCCCACAGCATTCAAATCCCTCAATATTAACCACCATTCAAACACCCTTCTCTCTTCCCTCCAAATCCAATGGCAGGCGCAGACATAAACAACCCTAACGACAAGTTTTCCCCATATCACAACCTCACTGCATACCTAATAAAAGGCAAGAAATCCAAAGGTTTCGATGATATGATCGACTTCCTTTGTCGGTCCAAAATCCACCATGCCCTAACAGTCAACCCAACCATCTACACTTCCCACATGGAAGATTTTTGGAGCACAGCTGTGTACTCTACTGACCAGGGCACTCCCCAAATCAGAGGCACAGTAGATGGCAAGGAGATGATTATCACTGAAGCGAAGCTCCGCCAACACCTCAAGCTTCAGGATGAAGGGGACGCCATCTCATACCAAAGAGACGTATACATGAGGACCTTTGTATCCATAGGGTACACTGGGAATCAAAAAGAGTATACAATAGAGAAGGCACTCATGGGTCCCAAATGGAAGTATCTCTGCCACACTCTTCTCCAATGCATATCCCAGAAGAGAAGTGGCTGGAACCAACTCAGCTCCGGACTTGCGTCGGCAATTCACGGTATGATAACTGGGGAGGGTTTCAATTTTTCTCACCTCATTCTTGAAGGTTTGAGATACAACCTTCAAGAAGGGGTGAAATCACAGTTCTTCATGTACCCAAGATTCTCGCAGGAAGTGTTCAACATTGAGCACCAAGATCTTTCAAAAACTGTAAGAATCTACTCAATTTTGGGACATAAGAACAACATTTTTCAAAGCATGAGAACAGTTTCATCAAAGTTCTCAGGGGCCGATGTTCCATTGTTGTCTACAATGTTGAACACGCAATGTGCCCAGGGTGACAGTTCAGCAAACCCAGCTGATACTGATCCCACACCCTCCACCTCACTACCAGAAACTCAAACTACTGTTTCCCTTGATCGAACCCCTGTGCATTCTACTGAGGATGCACAGGCACATACATTACTCACCCACAGTTTGATTGCTCAACCGGAACATAGGGCCCCGGTTGCAGCCAAATATACAAGGAAGAGGGGCAAGAGAACTCCTTCTTCTCTTGCCTCCAAGGCCCAAACCCAAGCCAACATCCCTCACTCAGAATCACAACATTCTAGTGAGAATATCATAAGGGAAAGCCACATTGTTAGGGAGACTCCTTCGGAAGTCTCTCTATTAGGATTAGGATCACTTCCCGGATCCATAGAACCGCCCTTTGAGCCATTCCTATCTTCTTTGAACTTAAGTGTTGAGGAACCTGACCAAAGTGATGTACCTTCTCCCACTACCACTATCAAGGAGGTACTGATTGGTCTTGCTTCCGAAACACCCAACCCAAGTTCTTCACCCTTAAAGGTCCACTCTGGGAGTATTGAAAGAGTGGATGTGGACGAGGCTGTCACTACTGCTGGTCCATCAACTGACCAGGAGGACAGTGACAACATCTTTAAGACCTCAACCACGGCAACTCATGGTGAGGGTGTTTCCTTGGAAACTCCCTTCACTGAGAGGAATCCTAGGCGCCAAGAAACCACGGGTGATGGGGATGCTGAGGCTCGGCCTACGGCCCCATCTGGGTCCAAGGATTCCACAACTGTGGATGAGGACAGACTGAAACTTCATAACATGGAATTGACGGCCAGGGTGGCTATGCTAGAGGCTGAAATATCCAAACTAAGACACCAAGTCGCTATGCATGAAGCCCATAAATGCCCAACTTTAGCCACTCCCTCTCTTGTATCAGTAGGCACCCAAACTGATGCTTACCTGTCTGCTGATGCAACCAAAAAGGGGGAGATGGTTTCTATGGAAGAAGATACAGACAGCCTTGACGACTGGATTCAAGAGCAATTTGTACTTCAAAGCTCACAATTCAAGCCAGCTTTTGTCCAAGTACATGACTTGCCAGTCCCAGATAATGAAGACGAAGAAACATCTGAAGACTGGAAGTTGGTCGTCAGGGCTATCGATGAAATGCTGAATGATGTTGAAGACACAGAACAAACAAATACATCATTCAGCATCCTTTCTGAAGCAGCAACCATCATTGGTCAATCCTCAACCCCCCAACTATTCAGATCATCAAGGAAGCTAGAATTTGACTCCATCCTAGCTTGGGGGTATGATGGATCAGCTGAGAGGTTTTGGATTGGATGGGAGTTCAGCGGAGTAGAAGAGCTGAACTGGAATTCTCTCAATGCCCTCCAAGTCCTAGAGCTATACGTATCAAACTGCATCAACAACTCAGCAGATCTCTCAGCAGAACTTGCCATTGGCAGGTTCTATGACCTGATGGAGGATAATCTACCCAGGTTCCAAAGATTCCTACAAGCAGCACATCGGGTAGCTTATCCTGAATCCTTGGCGGCCGCAGAAAGGAGACTGACTCCTAGCAATCTTGAAATAACAAGGAGCAGTCTTCTCACTGAAGAAGAAGATCTGGGCCTTCGAAGATTCCTGTATGCCTTCCTAGTCAAGGACTTGGACGTGCTAGGCTGGGTGAGCACTAAGTCTCTTGACCACACTCTTCTGCTCAGCAATGGCTCCTCTCTCATCATCAACACCAGGAACATCCTTCATCTGCCCTCAGACTTCCTATTCAAGATCTTTCAGCTCAGAGCCAACATCTGCAACATTAACTCACTAGAGAGCCAGGCAATGATGGTCATCATCAAAGCCCATCTTGAAAAGGAAGGACTGATTCCTCCGAAAGAGACAGTGTCAACTTCTGATACTGACTCCAACTCAGATACTCCACAAGTTGATATCACATCTGCAGCTTATGGCGTAAGATCTTCAATTAGGGATCAACTGAGGGAAATAGAAGGTCCTAATTATCAACTTGATGAAGACAGTGACCGTCCCTTGTCAATTTCTCAAATTGCCAATGAAGCTGAGGCAGAGATCCCAATAGCAGCATCATCATCTGCTGTTGTGATCAGTGAAGCTGAAGCAGAGGCATCCAATATAAACAAAGGAAAGGGAATCATGACTGATGAAGATGAAGAGAGGTTGCTAAAAGAGAAAAGGGAGAGGGAAGAGAAAAGAAGAAGAAGAGAAGAAGAGGAGATGGCTGACCTGAAAAAGGCTCAAGAAAGAAAAACAGCCATTCTTCTAAGAGAACAAACTATCCAGCTGTATGCTAAACAGCTGGATGAACTAAAAAGGAAGATTCCTGCAGTTGACCGGATTGAAGAAGTTGCAGCTCTTGCTCTTCAACTGCAGGAACAATTCAATAGAGAAGAGGAAGAGTTGGAGAAGAAGAAGAAAGAAGAAGCTAAGTTCAGAATAACCGATTCTGAACTAGCTAAAGAAATGAGGGAGGAGTGGATAAAGACTCTAGTCTCTCAAGGTGAGGATGCAGACTACCTTGAGAAACTATCAACTAAAGAAGTCTACAGAGCCTTCATGGGTCAGCAGGGTCAATTGGCTAAAAAGAAAAAGGCTGAAGAAGAAGAAAAAGCCAAGCTACAGTCCAAGAAGACCATTGCCTTCAATAAACGGACCCATGAAGAGAGGAAGGTCATGATTGACTTCCTTAAGGCTAGAGGAGATAGTGGAAAGAGGCTAGGTCCTATGAATTTCATGAACCTGCAAGCCCTCTACTTCAAAGTTAAAAAGGATGAGGAAGAAAGACTAGGGAAGAAGGGATCCAAGAAAAGGGTACTTATCAAAGAAGAAGAAAAACCAAAGACAAAGAAACCCAAACCTTCTCCCTCACCTACCTCTTCCTCAGTCCATCATCCTTCCACTCTCCTCCCCAAACCTTCCACTCCTCCACCCAACAAGTCCAAATCATCCCACCCAGCTCCCACTCATCAACAGCCTCCCTTGAAGAATTCCAAACCCTCATCTGAACCTGAAGACTCAAGAGACATAGTTTAATGGTTCTACAATCCACAGGGTCAAAGGTTTGAGATCTTCAGGGGGAGAACTGAAAGAAGAAGATCTACATACAGGTCTGTTGATGAGGTTCTGCAATTACCAGATTCAGACCTACGAAGAATTTTGGAGCTGGGTGAAGCTCATGAGCCTGCAAATGAGAGTGGGAAACGTCTTGTGCTAGCAATCTAACACTACTTCAACCCTAGCAAAGATGTGATCATTAACATCAAGCCACTCAAGTCCCACTCTCCATTTGTATCTTGGTCCTACAATGCTGATCTGGATGAGTTCACTCTGATTGATGTAAAGAAGCAGCAGATGAGATGTTCAACCAAAGCAATCTACAAAATGCCACACAAAGACATCAAGACTCTGTCTGAACTTCCACTGAACAATCCCAGCAAGGATCTAAGAGGCTATGAGGTTGAAAGGATAGTCAGCCACATGCAAAAGCTTCAGCAGCAAAGTGATTAGAAGAATTTTGGTTGCATCAGTCTAGGGGGAGTTTGTAGAACCAAAGACTGATTGCTACCAAATTACTCTAAGTACAAATGCTGCTGATAGGCTTATCAGCAGCATTCATCACATATGGCTGCTGATAGGCTTATCTGCAGCATCCAACACTTGTTGCTGCTGATAGGCTTATCAGCAGCATTCAACACAAGTTGCTGCTGATGGGCTTATCAGCAGCATTCAACACTTGTTGCTGCTGATAGGCTTATCAGCAGCGTTCAACACAAGTTGCTGCTGATGGGCTTATCAGCAGTATTATTCTCATCTCTACTGCTGATAGCCTTACTCACTGAAGACCAAACGTTGCAGCTGACTATCCATGTGAAGCGCCTCTGACACCTTTCTGTAAAAGCAACTGCCACACTCCAAGCAGAAGGAACCTCAGTGGTGCAACCAATAAAGGACCATGACGCGCGTCTCCAAGCATGCAAACAATGATGCCTAAGAAGACGTTTCAATAAAGTTATCTAGATTAGCCTTTGCGTGTAATTTAGATTAATAAACAAGATCAACGGCTTGTGTTAGATCTGATCCTTAGAATCAAGGGTCTGTCTTGATTCTAAGTTACTATAAATACTGTGTAAACACTTCATAGTAAGAGTGCTTTTCAGTGTATCTTTACAGTGCTTTTTGATAGAGTTTTACTTGTAATCTTGTAATCTCAAGTTTAATACAACAGTGCATTTATCAGTATTCTTGCTGTTTACTTGTTTACTTTGTTGGTTGCTATTGTTTCCGCCAATCTCAACTAGAATAGAATCACCTTGTAATCTTACGATCCTACATATTTTGATCATGTCTTGTTAAAATCCTACAACTCATGCTGGATTTGTCCCGTGATAACAGATTGGAACTGATATAGAAAACTTCAAGTGTTCATGGTTGGTTGTGAAAGCAGTAGAACTTTCCAATGAGGAACAAAAGAATCTTCTAATCGTAAGCATGTCGTATTAAGGAGTTCTTTGTTTGCTCGTTTTGAGCTACATATGCTAATTAACCGTAAAAGTTAATTAATTACCTAGGACAACTATGGGAGAAAGGATCCAACCAGTGTAGGAAAAGTGAAGGAACTGTACCATACTCTCAACCTTCAGGTTTCTTGTTTTTTATATTGTATGATGTGACAATTTCGACTGACTCACGCCAGTTTGGGCCATGTTTTATCAAACGGGTCAAAAAGCTAGCCTAAAAAGAAACAGGTCGCAAGCCGCTAAAGTGCATTTTAATATAAAATGTCGTAAATCATTATATTCACAATACTAGACTGTTGTTTAAATAATATAAAGTTATGCAATAATAGATGACACAACAATCATTAGTAAAAGAACTATAAAAAAATTGGCTAAAAAGTGTTCCAAGCCACTCTACCAGCACGGGTCGTGTCCTTTTTTACCCAAACCCGTTTTGACCTGGCTCATATAGCTCTAGTATTCTGTATCAGAACACCATACAATTTCTGGACCATGTTCTTGGATGTCACCTGATTTTGTTGTAAACTAGGTTAAAATCCCTTGTATTACACGGGTTGATGAAATTTAATATTATATATTTAGTAACAAAAAAATTGTGTTAAAAAAAACGTGTGTTACACGGGTTAATAAAATGTAATGTTATATACTTAGTAATAAAAAAGTTTATACTTTTAAAAACCCGTATATTACAGTATTACACGGTTTGAATACATTAATTTCTATTTAATATAATTTGACTTACATCACTATTTAGTTAAAAACAAAAGTTAGATAAATAAATTTCAAAGTTTCTTAAATTAAGAGATAATTTAAAATAAATATGTTTTATTAGTATAGATTAATAATTTGTTTAAAAATATATTATTATTGAAATATGGAAGTGTATTTATTATGAGAGAGAGGCGGGAAAAAATTTATAAGGATGAATATGGAGACGACACGTGGCATTGGAAAATCTTTATTTATTATATAGTATAGATTTTGTAGGGTGCGTTTGAAGATTACGAAAACAAGAATCACGAGAAGTTGATAAAATCGATTGAAGCTCACCCAAGCAAAAGCAGTACAAGCAGTGTTAAAATCTTTCCTGGGGAAGATATGTAAGAGGCAAAAATAGGTTCAGTCCCCATAAAAGGACAAGTTGTGTGTAATATTTTCCATTTCTTGCAATTCTACCTTCAATTAATAACACATTCATGATTTTCCATTTTATGTGTCAAATCAGTGTCAACTCTTCACGCACATATGTGTTCCAATGCCTAGAACTCGTCTTAGACTTTCAAACCTCAAACATGTAGAATCCTAGGGATCATTGTATCCATTCCATTCAATCAACCAAAGAACAGAAACAAAGAAGATTTGGGATGAACCCTGATGCATATTCATATTATATCAGTCATCGCATCTGAATGTTGGATATGGACATCTTATATATACAGACATATGGAAACGACGTGTTTATCCTAAACGTCACAGCACTAAAATTAACAGTTTCCAACTTACAAATGATGCATATTTAACCCTCTAACTAAATACAATTACATAAGACGCGACATACTATCTTTAGACTAATTACACATTGACCTGTTAACTTTCATCCAAACTTGTATCAATAATTAAGGCCAACAATCACTCCTCTAATTGTTGATCCAAGTTTGAGTCTTCTCTCTGATGTACTTTGTTCCTTGCTTTCCCTTTTCTTTTCTTTCTCAAATGATTTTCCTTTCACATGGTCTTGAATTTCTTCTTTGGTTTGTCCGGTATGAGCGAAAGGAAAAACAACCAACTTCAAATGGGTGAGATCAAAAGATGATTCCCGGCCTTTTGAGTATGACATCTCATCAATAACCCCTACCAGAATCAAGTTTCAAATCCCTTTCTTGAAGCATCAACCAAATGCAAATGAGTAAGAACAATTGTCATCCCTTTGGGCAATCTCAACCCAAATCACCAATTGCATCTTGACTCGAATTTGATTGTGATCTGACGTGTAAACACATTTGAACTGATTTATGACTTTTTCTCAAAATAAATGAATGAAGGAATAACTTGTCTGGAATCTGCTTCTCACATTATGATTAAAAAATAACGAACCTTTCTTCTCACACTTGGAATCACCATTTTCAAGTCCTTGTTAATAGTTCCTCTCGGGTTTTCCTTCTTTCTTTCATGATGATTCTCTGCTCAAATTTAATCTTGATAATCTCATAGCTCTGTTATGGACAATACGAGTATAATTGGGTGAATCGTCACTCGCCACAGACTCCACGCTAATATCGTCAAACCGCATAAACTTGATTGAGAATCGTCATGCAATGGTTTGAGAACAGCCTTTGCAATTCATCATCGTCTTATTCTTTTGATCATGATGCAAACACAACAACATGGTTGTTTGTGATTGAAAACGATCATTATACACGATTGATGAGTGGACGATCTTTGAGATGGGGTTGGCACCACCGGGATCGAATATTAACTCAACTTGATGATAAAGTGATCTGGGCAATCGTACTTCTTCTACAGCAATTAAAATCACGAACAATCCTTCGTGGGTTTACGAGGATTTTTGAGAATTAGTGATCAATGACGCAATTAACATACCAGTCAATTTACTGCAGTGAAATCATGAATTTTGAATCAGGCCCGACTGCAATTTTCGGTTCCTTGAAACATTGCAGAAATCGAATTTTGTGGGACAATAAGATATTTCGATTCTAAAAATTCAAGAACAAGAATTGCGATTTTGAATGGAAGCAAAAATGCAATTTAATTGTTTCTTGATTTCTTGAATGATAATTGAAAAACAATGATCTTGATTTGAACCTTGGGCTCTGATACCACTATAGAATCCCAGGAATCATTGTATCCAATCCATTCAATCAAGAAATTTACAAAGACCAGAAACAAAGAAGATTTGGGATGAACCCTAACACATATTCATATTATATCGTTCATCGCATATGAATGTTGGATATGGACATCGTTTATATACAAACATATGGAAACAAACGCGTTTATCCTGAACTTCGCAACCCTAAAATTGACGATTTCCAACTAACAAATGATACATATTTAACCTTCTAACTAAATACAATTATATAAGACACCATATACTATCTTTAGACTAATTACACTTTGACCTGTTATCTTTTATCCAAACTTGTATAAATAATAAAGTCCAATAAAATCAAACCGTTTACGATTGGTTTGGAAAATCTCACATTGTAGGGTCGGGTTGACTTGTGGAAGACCAACCCGGCCCAATTGTTTAAGTTTGACCAGTTTATTCGGTCTCGCCTAAAAGGTACACACCCATAGCGATAACATACCTAAATGTGAGAGAAATTCAGATCAAATAAAATTTGATGACAATAATATTGGTATCAAAGTTTTGGCAATGAAGGAATTGAAGATAAATTTAGGACTGAGAATCAGTGGCCAAACATTTATAGGAAATCTTGAAGAACCAAAAAATGAAGAAAGGTTCTTGAGGAAAGCTAGTAATTTTAGTATTCAGAATAGAAGAAGAGAGAATTTAGGGATTTGAGTATCATTTCATCATATCGTTTCACGTATACACTCCTATTTATAGCTATAGGTTGATAACTAATAGTTCTTTATTCCCTAGCTAACAAACTGTCTATTCAACTAGCACACATCATATGGACGGTGAGGTTGTGACCATATGGCCCATCACCACCATCTCCTCTCATAGTGCGAGTGATCTTTTTAGGCATGGTTTTTCTATAGAAAAAAGAATAAGAATCTGACAAGATTTATTCTAGTCATAAACTCATGTGGATTCCTAAGTAAGTCAAATTCTTAGCATCCCATCACAACATAACCAAGGTATAAGATCTTATTCTAAAATGCGCTACATTTAGGCACACACATAACATGAGTTTCATTACCCAACATAAGGAAAATACAAGTACATCAAAGGAAATAAATGTCTAGGAATGATAGAAATACAAGGAAGAATACAAATCAATCTCCTAATATTCTATTAATGGTCATAGTTACCCTCCTCAAGCCATTCCTAATGCTCCTCGGTCCCGTCTCTCTCTCTCTCTCCCCTCCTGCTCCGAGCTGCCTCCTACTCGAGGGCCTCAGTATGCGTCTTCAGCTCGACTACCTCCTCAACTTCTCTCTTAGAACTCCTAGTAGGCGGGGCAATGAAGGGCTCCACAGTACGGTCTTGGCTAGGCCCTAGAAACGAGCTCCTTGGGGCCTCGAATGTTTGGTGACGCAGAGAGTAGTGACACAGCTCCGGAGGTGGCATGCTAGAAGCGTAAGACCGACTTCTACTCATTTGAGGGTGTGGAGCTCGAGCCATCCACTATCCATATCCAGCCCTCATCCTCTCCATAAAGTATAAATCATATGGGTCGGGCCCTACTGGCTAAAATCCATGATAAGCATAGGGTGGCGGATGGCCCCCTATCGTTCCGGACTCCTCTCATATGGGTACAAACTCCTCCTCCTCGGGCTCCTCGGCTACGGGTTGCAACTCCTCAATCTGAATGCTCCTCAGTATAATGTCGCATCAAACCAACTTCTGCGAGGTGCAGATCATGCGTACGCCGGTCCCTGCTATCGACCTGATAACACCTAACAGTGATGGGTCTCCATCCCCGGTTCAGCGGCACCGTTTGCTCGAACGGATTTGAGTATTCGTACGTAGGGGTGTCGTTTTTACCCGAACCCAAATACCGAACCCAACCCTAATTAACTCAAATCCAATTAAGATGGAACCCGAACAACCCGGACCCATTTAAGGATCAACCCGAACTTGTAACACCCAAATTTTTAAAACCAATTTTTGAAATGTTTGCGGAAATGGTCCCATTTAAAACTTTATATTCACCAAAGACTTTACATGACACCCCATAAATTAGTAGAACCATATAAGGTTTACTTTTAAATACACCAAAACTAGTTTAAAACCTCCAACAAGAAGTTACACAATTGACAATAACAAACATGTCAAAACATTCTTTGAGAATCCAAACCTTGAGACTTGAGATCCTGAGCCTTTGCGTGAGTCTTTCCCACACCAAAAACACCCCATAAAACACATTAGTAGTGGTTAGACGTTTCACAATCATCCCCAAGGGTATTACCCAATGTAGAGTCATATCTTAATGTATAAGCTGTTGTCATTTATTGTTTGTTTAAACAGTTTTAGACTAGTTTACTTTCTGTCATTTCATTAAATGTAATTTCAGTTTTATGTAATTTACTGTTTTTATTTCTAAGTCTGGGCCATCGAAACTACTTAGTTTCGATTGAGTGTGTTCAATCGAAACTAGTAGTTTTGATAGATGGTAGTTTCGACAGTATTTGTATCACTTGTAAATGGTCAATCGAAACTAGTAGTTTCGATTGAACATAGTTTCGATTGAACATAGTTTCGATACTGTCACTACTATAAATAGCCTAGTTTGAGAATGTTTAGGGTGTGAGTAGCGGCTGTAACCATGAACCTTCTCTTTCACATTTTTCCTGAATCAATACAATTTGCAGTTGTTTATTCACTATGTTCTTACACTTTCATACCATTTGCGTGTTGATTCAAACTGTGGTTAGCCTGTTATCTTCACCAACACTGTTTCTATTATCTGTTTCACCACCATACACATAGTTTCCGCCTGTGTGTGTGTGTAATCGATCAAATCATTGATTTCAAGAGAAATCTGGACCTACAATTGGTATCAGAGCTTTATGCTATAGTGTTTTTTTGAGTGTTATTAGGTTTTGTGATCGATTCTAGGTGATTTGTGAGGTATTTTGAGCTTATTTCGGGTTTTTGCACATCTATTCTCGGAAGTACTGTTTCATCGATTTCCAAGGGTTTTTGCTCGTATTTTCAGAATCAGAAGTTGGATTAGTGATCAGGAGGGTTAGTCGAAGGTTTTCGCTGGATTGGTTTGTTATTTCTGCACTATTGATTTCTGGAGCTTATCATCAATGGAGTATTTCTGAGCTTGGAGAAGAAGGCATCGAAACTACTGGGGACTGTTTCTGATTTCCGTTGATCATCGAAACTTCTTGTCTACTTTTTGTCGGGAGAAGGTACTATCGAAACTAAATTTTTGTCTTATCTCTATCGAAACTGTGGTTATCGAAACTTGCCTTGAAAATTTTCAGTATCGAAACTAGTTGTTTCGATAAAAGCTGTCCTATCGAAACTAATTGTTTCGATAAAAGCTGTCCTATCGAAACTAGTTGTTTCGATAAAAGTTGTCCTATCGAAACTAGTTGTTTCGATAGAAGTTGACCTATCGAAACTAGTTACTGTTTTAGTTTCGATTCAAAATATTATGGCCACTTCAAGTTCAACAGAACATTCTGGGGGAAATAGACCACCTGTTCTTGTGTCCACAAGAGATTTTGATGACTGGACTAAAAAGATGAAGCTTTTCTTTCAATTTCACGATTATACACTGTTGAGTTCTATCACCGATAGTCCCCACAAGCCCGTAACTACCACTGCTGATGTTCAACGTCCTAAGTTAGTATCTGAGTATGATGAGAAAGATCTTGCCATGATTGCCCGAGACAACAAAGCCTATGGGACTATTGCCATGGCTCTTCCTATGGATATTTTCAACATCTTTGCTGAGTACACAACTGCCAAAGACTTATGGGCTGCACTGTGCACAAGATATGAGGGAAGTGAGGATGTCAGGGAAAGCAAAAGAGATCTGATCAAGAAACAATATGTGATGTTCAGCAGTGTAAGGGGAGAATCAATATCTGATTTGATCAACCGTTTCTCAAGCATTGTATCAAGGTTGAAGGTAATGGGAGTTGAGTACCCTACTCTTGATCTAAACAAGAAACTCCTAGATTCTCTTCCTGAGGAATGGAATATGTATCGAATCATGATCAAAAAGACTGTGAATCTGAGTGCTCTGTCTCAACAGGAAGTCTATAGCATTCTTGAATCTTATGAAATTGAAATTAAGAAGGGAGCAGTCACCCCATCAAATCAGTCTGGAAACACAGCTCTCATTGCTGGATCAAGCTCATCCGGTAGCCCATACTTTCAGACTGATGTCCCTCCTTCAGCTGCTGCAATTAAATCTACCAGCTCCTCAAAAGACTATCACCATGATTCCTGATGAATATGTCCCAATCATGACTGCTTTCATGTCGTGCTATGATGCACTGATCTCTGGAAATCTAACACCGGTTAGCTTTCAACCTGATGACTTGGAGCAGATTAATCCTGATGATTTGGAGAAAATGGACATTGACTGGTGCATGGCCATGTTGACCTTAAGAGCCAAAAGATTCATCAAAAGAACTGGCATAGACAGATTCAAGCAGGGAAAGACACTTGGGTTTGATATCAAGAAGGTGAGATGCTACAATTGTGATCAGCTGGGTCACTTTGCCAGAAACTGCAAGGAACCGTCCTCCAAGGATCAGCAAGAGAAGAAGATCTCCTCTGGAAAACAAGCTGCCAATCCTCCAAAGACAAACACATCTTCAAGCTCCACAGCTCTTGTGTGTCAGGCTGATGGACATTATCATTGGGGAGATCAAGCTGAGGAAGCTGCTGATAAAGCCTTGATGGCTGATGTGGAGGACATGGACAAGTGTGTCATGATTGAACCTGCTGAGGATCTCACTGCTGTACCTGCTGAGGTTATTTCTAAACTGTGTAATTCTAGATCTTGCTTGAATGAAATTCAAAAATACAGATTCATCAATCAAGCCTTGATTGATGAACGAAATCACATTAAGGTAATGTATGACTCTGTGGCCAAAAATGAGAAACTTTACTTAAAGAAAATTCGTGATATTTCTGGTGAAAATCGTTCTTTAATTGTGCAACTCAATACTCAAACAATTAATAATACAATTTTAACAGAAAGAGTCCAAAAGGCAGAAAAAGCCAAATTACAGGTTGATCACATGGATATGGATCAGAAAATTCTGTTTGGAATAATTTATAAACAATTTAATAGAAAAGGCACAGAAGGTCTTGGGTATAACTCTCATCCACCTCCTTATTCTAAATCAGGGAGATTTGCTGATATGCCTACTCCACATGTTTCCACACCTTTTGTTTGTACATTATCTCCTGATGATTATATTACATCCTCTGATTCTGACAGTTTTGCTTCTTGTGCAGAGTCAAATTGTGTAAATTCCGAAGATGATTGTGATAAGAGTGCTAATGATAGAACTATTTTAAAAGAACTTGAGTCGGATGAATGTAATAATATGTCCGTGTCAAAACCAAATATTTGTAAACACGTTAAAAACTTGTATTTTGATTCTATGCATGTTGAGCATACGGGTTTGGGATGTGATGTTTCTAAATTTAAAAATGCCTTGCCTTTTGTTCCTAAATCTTTGAATGTTATGCCATGTGTTACAAAATTTAAAAGTGCAGGAATTATTGTGAATGATGTACCACGTGAAACCATGAGCAACATGGAATTTTTTAGATTAAAGGAAGCACATCGTCTTCAAGACAAAGTTATTGATGAGAGAACCGTCTCATGTTCAGATTCCTCAACATCATAATCATCTTCATCTTGTGATGACTATTATCAGGCTAAGATATCTTGTGAAAACGTGTGTTTTAGTTGTGGTGCCTCAAATCATGTTTCAAAAAGTTGTAAATTGACAACCACAAATTCTAATAAAAAATCGCCTTCCGAAAGTTCATTAAATTCATACATGTTGCCTAAGTTTTCTCACAGTAGAAAATCTAGGCGTAAAAGAATTAAAAATGCTAAAAATCATTTAAAACGAACGTGGAAAATTAAAAATAATGTTCTATTTGATGACCGTGTTTCATCAAAGGATGGTTGTAATTTTGATTCCAATGAGATGTCATATCCTGACACTAAGATCTCTTGATTGAAACAATGTTGGTCAAAACGTATAAATGGTTCGTTGTGTACAGGGTCAATCAAGAAGAACCGGTGATAACATCTGGCATGTAGATAGTGGATGTTCAAGACATATGACTGGGCACTTTAACTTGCTGCAAGATTATCATCAAATTGATGGAGAGTATGTTGCTTTTGCTGGAAACCCAAGAGGAGGAAAGATTGAAGGACAAGGAACAGTATCAAAAGGAGTAAATAGTCTGGAATTTGTCAACTTTGTTCCTCAGTTGAAATACAATCTGATGAGTGTTTCACAGATTTGTGACAAGGACTTTTGTGCCTTATTCAATTCAAAAGAATGTCTTATCTTAAAGCCAGGAGTGGTGATTCTGGAAAAACTTATTCTCATGCGTGCTCCCAGAAGATACAACACATACAGCTTGGATATGAACAACCCATCGGGCATTGAATCGTGTTTTCTCTCAAAAGCTTCTGAAGATGAATCTTTCCTGTGGCATAAGAGGTTGGGACATGTAAATTTCAAAACAATGAATCGACTGGTTCGAGGCAACCTAGTCACTGGATTACCTCTCAAAGATTTCACTCCTATGGAACACTGTATCTCATGTTCCAAAGGAAAACAGCACAAATCTTCACATAAGCCTAAAACCACCAATTCCATTGACTCTCCTCTCCAATTGCTTCACATGGATCTTTTTGGTCCAGTGAGTGTCATGAGTCTTGGACGAAAGTCATACTGTCTGGTGGTAACAGATGATTTTTCTCGATTCACTTGGGTGTTTTTCATAGCCACAAAAGATGAGACGCCAGAGATTTTAAAAACCTATTTGCTTCAAATTGAGAACCTCTTCAATCTAAGTGTGAAGACTATCCGCAGCGATCATGGAACAGAATTAAAAAATGCAACTCTTGATTCCTTCTGTGAAAGCAAAGGAATTTCTCGACAATTCAGTGCACCTCATACTCCTCAACAAAACGGTGTAGCTGAAAGAAGAAACCGCACTTTAATTGAAGCTGCACGAACTATGATTGTTGACTCTAAGCTTCCCGTGACTTTCTGGGCTGAGGCGGTCAACACTGCATGTTTTGTGCAAAATCGGGTTCTTATCACTAAAAGTTGCAACAAGACACCTTATGAGATCATGTACAAGCGCAAGCCAGTTATTGATTTCTTCAGGAAATTTGGGTGTGTGTGCACAATGTTGAACACTTCAGATCAGCTCAACAAGTTTGAAGCCAAAGCTGATGAATGCTATTTTGTTGGTTACTCATCTAATCAACGTGCTTTTCGTGTCTACCATAAGAAGAAAAGGATAGTGATGGAGTCCATTGATATCAATTGGCATGAAAACAATCATACGGACGTAGGAGACGGTCCCAATTGGCTCTTTGACGTCGATTCAGTTTTTAAGTCATTTAATCTTCCTGATCTCTCTGTTGAATCAACTCATGCTAATCCTTACTTCTCTGTGAACAATCTAGGGAACATAAATGATCAAGGCTCTTCTTCATCTGCTCAGGTTGAAATTCATGTGGTTGCTAATGCTGAATCTAATATGGAGTCTTCTGATTTTGGTGCAACAAGTGAAACTGTTGAAGACAACTCCATTCCAATAGTAGATGTTGCACCACAATCACCTGCTGAAGATCCTATTAATGATATTGCCGATCCTCCTGCTGAAAATCTTACCAATTTGGAAGTCGTGGAAGAAGATGAAATTCCTCAACTGCGAATTCACAAGATTCATCCCACCAATAACATCATTGGACCACTCAATGTGGGTGTTAGTACCCGAAGTGCCTGTGAAGCATTTGAAAACAGCATGTTTTCCTGCTTCATCTCTCAAACTGAACCAAAGAACATTAAAGCAGCTCTACTAGAAAAAAGCTGGGTGGAAGCAATGCAGGAAGAGCTACAACAATTCTCAAAGTTACATGTGTGGAATTTGGTGGATCTACCCAAGAACAAAGTCCCAATCGGTACTAGTTGGGTCTTTCGCAACAAAAAGGATGAAGTGTAACATCCCAAAACTGGTAATAAATAATGACATGATCGAAATTTATAATTTTTAAATGGCGAAAGGAAAAACATATGGGCTTGGGCTCGGCTCCAACGGGTCGAAGGAAGCCCAATTATATAAGGGCAAGGGTTGCTCCAAACCTTTCATTTCTACCATTCACAAGTTCTAGAGAGAGAAGAGAGCTCGGGTCTAGAGAGAGAAAGTGACGGATCGACTCGGGAATTCAGGAGAACGTTGATGTTGTGCTCGTGATCATTTCCTCCGAATCATAAATCCAATCCAGGTAAGCGTTCGATCATAATCTGAGTTTTTATGATTTTTAGGATTTTCGAGTTTTGGCTAAAAAGGTAACGATTTTGCGGATGAAACTTGAAAATGAGCTTAGGTATAGCATCTAGAATGAAAACCGAACGTTTTGATCTAAGAAAATTGAGATATTGACTCGATCAGACTCGCATGCAAAAACTTCAGATTTTTGGGGAAGACGATATATGCAGACCCATCGAAACTACTTAGTTTCGATATGTGCAGACCTTAGTTTCGATATGTGCAGACCCATCGAAACTACTCAGTTTCGATATATGCAGGCCCATCGAAACTACCATAGTTTCGATATGAGCCCACGATCCGAAGCTAAGATTACACCTAAGTTACTTATCGAAACTACCAAGTTTAGACATAAGCAACCTATCGAAACTACCAAGTTTCGACATTAGCAACCTATCGAAACTACCAAGTTTCGACATAAGCAACCTATCGAAACTATCAAGTTTCGACATAAGCAAATCCATCGAAACTACTAGGTTCAAGCATAGTAATGTCTAGTGTCATCTAGGAGCACTACCTTACGTGTATGACTTTATTATACAGATTGTGAGTGACATTAGTGACGCTCAGTAACCAGCTAAGTGTATCTCAGAAACTACTCATCAGGTGAATTCTATGTGCCCCCTTCTATGTTATGTGCAAACCTTATTAAATGTTTTGGGGCTGAAATGTATACACTAAATGAATAAAGGATATGAATGCTAATGTGATCATACGTGATGTACTAATATATATGTTATATATATATGAGAATGAATTATAAACAAAGAATGAAACGTATGTTTACAAAGAATGAAGGAAAGAATGGCATAACGTAAATAAATGAAATCTTGCTTTATAATTATTTATATTGCATGTTGTGAATGTATGTATACGTTATGGACGGAAACGAAGCTAACGGCTACTTCTGTAGATGGACGACCACGCGCCTATTTTGCAACCGGGAAAGAAACGTTCCTTCGCAAGCTAGGACGTATAAAAAGCATAATAGGGCGGTCGAAGTAAATGCTAATATAGTATAACGGTTGCATAAACAATAGTTCGTGTGGGAAACGGATGCCTTATGGCAGACGGGCGAATATGACGGACTACGACGGTAGGACGGGTAAGACGGACGACCGAAGGTTGGCCGGACCAAAGTTAAGGCGGACGGTTTCTAGGACCGGACGAGTAAAAGGGCTACGACGGTAGCTCAAGGGCGTATGTCTTTGTGATATACGTACCATAAGATGGGTTGATCACCCTTATGTGTATGACCAATGAATGTTAAGGAAAGAAAAGGTGAATACATACCTATGTAGTCACATAAGAATAAAGAAAGAAAAGGTGAATACATACTTATAAATGTTACAGAAAGGAAGGGTCGTGCGAAGGCGTGAAGGATACCCGGCACAAGACTGACATCCCATATTTATAAATGTTAAGACAAATGTTATGTACTTGATTTTAAAAGACTTCCGCTGTTATGTCATGTCTTGTTACGTTATGTAATGAATGAATTCGAATGTTTTAAATTTAAGCTCAGTGATTATGACTATGTTTATGAGTAAATCCAACAAGTGAGGTTACTCGGGAAAAGGGGCCTTACAAGTTGGTATCAGTGCAATAGTTTGAGAGATTCAGACATCCCTAAGTGTCTGGACTCAAACTGATTATGGGACCAACGCACGGATGTCAGTCATGGGTAACCAACGCCAACGCCAGCACGATAAGTAAGTATTGAAGTTAATGCACTTGGATAAGAATAGATACCTTAACTTAGAACAAATAGATGTCAATGTCACAACCGACTTTAAGAGTTTTGAACCTGAAAAGCAATGTAAATTAGTAATCACAAACCGGTCACTGTAATTAATAATTTACCTTGCTCGTACTGTTCCAAACTATGATCTGAAGAAATGACATTGATGTATTCCCTTTATAACTATCAAGAAACTAAGAACTATGGCTGGTGGAGGAAGGACAGGACGCCGAGGCGGTCGCACTGGCCGAGTAGGTAGACCTCCGTTGAACCAAAGATTTGAAGAAGAAGAGAGTGTGCACGCAGAACACACCGAAAGTGTGCACGAAATAGAAGTGACCCCAACTAGGGATGACAATCCAGGGCCTATACAGTTGGAACCCGAAGTTAGGGATGCTATAGCCCGTGAAGTTGTGCTCACTCTAAAGAACATATTTCCTGACCTACTATCTGAGGCACTAAAGAAAACCAAAGAAGAGGATGAAGGGAACAATGAAGAGAAAATTTATGACAGTGACGGGGATGAAGTAAGAGTGGCATCAAGCAATCGTGGGTGTACTTACAAAGGTTTCAAGGATGGGGACCCACCCAAGTTTGATGGTAGCAAGGATTCAGTGGCAACACTCGAATGGATTGAGAGGATGAACGCTGTAATCAACATCAGCGAGGGTCGACCGGACCAGGCGGTTAAATATGTTGCTCATTGTTTCACCAATGAAGCACTAGGTTGGTGGAGGAACATCCAGCGGACAAAGTCCCCAAACGCTTTTGCAAGAATGACATGGGAAGACCTAAAGAAGCTAATAATTCAGAAGTTATGTCCCCAGAATGAAATTGACCGAGTGGAAAATGAATTCCTAAACTTTAAGGCTGGCAACAAGACACACCGCCAGTATACTTCTAGGTTCAATGAGCTAGCTCAACTGGTACCCCACCTGGTGGAGACAGAGGAGCGAATGATCAAGTATTATGTGAAGGGCCTACCTCAAAGGGTCCATGTCCACGTGAAAGCCAACCTACCCTCGACCTTCGAGTCGGTAGTGAATCTGAGCGGAATCGTCTACGATGATTATGCCAATGAGGACCCACCAACAGAGACCCAAAAGAGAAAGTGGGAGAACCCATCTAGAGGCACCGGAAAAGGGAACGTAACAACTGAAACTAAGAAGCCAAGGTCGGATGAATATGAAACATGCAAGAAATGTGGAAGGCAACATCTTGGCGAATGTAAAATCGGCACCACCACATGCTATAAGTGCGGGAAGCCGGGGCACTTCTCTCGAGAATGTGTAAGAAACGTCAAGTGTCAAGTATGTGGATTGTTTAGACATATGACAAAGAACTGCAGGAAGGCTGGCCAATCTGGTTCGGGAAAAGAGAGGGAAAAGGAACAGCCGCAGGCTAGGACTCGAGCCAATGCACTGACTGAGGAAGAAGCAAGAGGAAACCCTGATGATGTGTCAGGTACGTTTCTAGTAAATGATGAAAATGCTGCTATTTTATTTGACTTTGGTGCCAGTAAAAGCTTCATATCAAATGCATTTAGTCGTAAACTGGATTGCACTATCAACACCATAGTAAAGGCCTTTAGCGTACAAACTGCCGTGGGTAAAAATTCGGCAGTATTCCAAGTAACAAAGGATTGTATCATAGAAATAGAGGGCCATAAGTTTCCTTCTAGATTATTCCTTCTCACCTTAGGAGGATTCGATATAGCATTGGGTATGGATTGGTTAGATGCCAACGAAGCTCAAATCATATGTAAACGTAAGAGGATACACCTCAAAGCTCCTAGCGGCAGTCCAATTACGGTTTATGGGGATTGGAATTGCACGATGCCGAACATCATCTCGATGATCAAGGCCGAAAGTTACATGAGGTGCGGTTGCGAAGCTTATTTGGCATATGTTATTGATGATAGAATGAAAATGAATGAACTCAAGGAAGTACCCGTGGTGTGCAACTTTCCGGAAGTATTCCCTGAGGATCTACCTGGGTTACCACCCGATCAGGAAATAGAATTTCAGATTGACTTATTGCCAGGAGCTGAGCCCGTTGCCAAAGCCCCCTACCGATTGGCGCCGTCATAAATGAAAGAATTAATGTCTCAACTAGAGGAACTAACAGAAAAAGGATTTATTAGGCCGAGCATCTCACCGTGGGGCGCTCCGGTACTATTTGTAAAGAAGAAAGACGGCAGCATGCGCATGTGCATTGACTACCCTGAGTTGAACAAGAGAACAGTAAAGAACAAATACCCACTGCCTAGAATAGACGACCTTTTTGATCAACTGCAAGGTGCGAGTTTGTTCTCAAAGATCGATCTTAGGTCGGGTTACCATCAGTTGAAAGTAAGAGAAGAAGACGTACCAAAGACCGCGTTTCGCACGCGTTATGGGCATTATGAGTTTCTCGTGATGTCTTTCGGATTGACCAACGCACCAGCAGCGTTTATGGATTTGATGAATAGAGTATGTCGACCCATGTTGGATCGATCAGTGATAGTTTTTATAGACGACATACTGGTATATTCGAAAAGCGAGGGTGATCACCACTGTCACCTAAGGGAGGTTCTGGAGGTGCTAAAGCAGGAAAAGTTGTACGCAAAATTCTCCAAATGCGCATTCTGGCTTAGGGAAGTCCAATTCCTAGGTCATGTAATAAACCCAAACGGCATCATGGTGGATCCTGCAAAGATCGAGACAGTAAAGGAATGGAACGTCCCAAAGACACCAACAGAGATACGAAGTTTTCTGGGATTGGCGGGCTACTATCGAAGGTTCATTAAAGATTTTTCAAGAATAGCCTTGCCACTAACTAAGTTGACACGGAAGGAAGTGAAGTATGAATGGGGTCAAACCCAAAACAACGTGTTTGAAGAACTTAAGGCACGATTAACCCAAGCTCCAGTCTTAACTCTACCTGAGGGAAATGAATACTTCGTAGTCTATTCTGACGCTTCGGGGCAGGGTTTGGGGTTCGCACTTATGCAACGAGGAAAGGTAATTGCTTACGCATCGCGGCAACTAAAGATTCACGAGGTTAATTACCCAACACACGATTTAGAGTTAGCAGCAGTAGTTTTCGCGTTGAAAATATGGAGGCACTATCTGTATGGAGTCAAATGCACCATTTACTCCGATCACAAAAGCCTGAAGTACTTTTTCGGGCAAAAGGAATTAAACATGAGGCAAAGGAGGTAGTTAGAGCTACTGAAGGACTATGACTGTGAGATATTGTACCATCCAGGCAAAGCAAACATGGTGGCTGACGCTTTAAGCAGCAAGGAAGAATCGAAACCTATACAGATCAAAGCGTGTCAGCTGATTATAACACTAGACTTGATGAGTGAAATATCAAAGGCACAAGACGAAGCGCTATTAGAAGGAAATATAAAACAGGAAAGAATAGTAGGACAACAAGGGAATTTGGATGCAAATGCATACGGTGTACGAACTAGGTTTGGCCGAATGTGGATACCTAAGATTGGCGAGCTTAGAGCCAAAATACTCGATGAGGCCCATAAGTCTCGCTATTCTATCCACCCCGGGACAAACAAAATGTATCAAGACTTGAAGAAAGAATACTGGTGGCCTGGCATGAAGAATGATGTGACAGAATACGTGAGCAAGTGCCTAACGTGTTCTCTAGTTAAGGCCGAGCACCAGAAACCATGCGGTAAAATGCAACCTCTACCAATACCGGAATGGAAGTGGGAGGAGATCACGATGGACTTCATTACCAAGCTACCGCGAACAGCTAAAGGCAATGATACCATTTGGGTGATCGTCGACCGCTTGACGAAAAGTGCTCACTTCTTGCCAATACGTGAGACTTCCTCGTCAGAAAGACTAGCAGAAATATTTATCAAGGAAGTTGTGAGCAGACATGGTATGCCGCTGTCGATTGTGTCCGACAGGGATACTAGATTCACGTTAAGGTTTTGGAAGAAATTCAATGAAGCAATGGGCACTAGACTGAACATCAGCACCGCTTACCACCCCCAAACCGATGGACAATCAGAAAGGACTATTCAGACCTTGGAGGACATGCTCCGGGCCTGTATCATTGACTTCGGTGTGAGCTGGGACAGCCATCTACCATTAGCAGAATTCTCATATAACAACAGCTGTCACTCGACTATTGGCATGCCGCCATTTGAAATGTTGTATGGGAGGAAATGTAGGACCCCGGTTTGTTGGGGGGAAATTGGACAGAAGGATTTTGCAAGTCTCGAAGTGGTCAAAGCTACTTCTGAGATATTTGATCAAATCAAGGCTCGAATGAAAGCCGCAAAAGACAGACATAAATCATACGCGGATAAGAGAAGAAGGGAGTTAGAGTTTCAAGTAGGGGACATGGTACTGTTAAAGGTATCACCATGGAAAGGAATCATCTGATTCAGAAAGCGTGGCAAACTAAGTCCAAGGTTTGTTGGACCTTTCAAGATTCTAGCGAGAGTGGGTCAAGTTGCTTACAGACTTGACCTACCCGTTGAGCTTAGTGGAATACAACCTACGTTCCACGTGTCACACTTACGCAAATGCCTAGCTGACGACACAGCTCACATATCTTACGATGAGATCGAGGTGGATAACAGTCTGAATTATGTCGAGGAACCAATAGCCATCCTTGACCGATCTGAGAAGCGACTACGCAACAAGTCAATCCCATTGGTCAAAGTTCAATGGAAGCACAGAAAGGGATCGGAATCTACATGGGAGAAAGAAGACGAGATGCGGGAACTATACCCTCAGTTGTTTAACGTATAATTGGTTTCGAGGACGAAACCTTTCTAAGGGGGGTAGACTTGTAACATCCCAAAACTGGTAATAAATAAATAATGACACGATCGAAATTTATAATTTTTAAATGGCGAAAGGAAAAACAGATGGGCTTGGGCTCGACTCCAACGGGCCGAAGGAAGCCCAAGTATGTAAGGGCAAGGGCTGCTCCAAACCTTTCATTTCTACCATTCACAAGTTCTAGAGAGAGAGAAGAGAGCTCGGGTCTAGAGAGAGAAAGTGACGGATCGACTCGGGAATTCAGGAGAACGTTGCTGCTGTGCTCGTGATCATCTCCTCCGAATCAGAAATCCAATCCAGGTAAGCGTTCGATCATAATCTGAGTTTTTATGATTTTTAGGATTTTCGGATTTTGGCTAAAAAGGTAACGATTTTGCGGATGAAACTTGAAAATGAGCTTAGGTATAGCATCTAGAATGAAAACCAAACATTTTGATCTAAGAAAATTGAGATATTGACACGATCAGACTCGCATGCAAAAACTTCAGATTTTTGGGGAAGACGATATATGCAGACCCATCGAAACTACTTAGTTTCGATATGTGCAGACCCATCGAAACTACTCAGTTTCGATATATGCAGGCCCATCGAAACTACCATAGTTTCGATATGAGCCCACGATCCGAAGCTAAGATTACACCTAAGTTACTTATCGAAACTACCAAGTTTCGACATAATCAACCTATCGAAACTACCAAGTTTCGACATAAGAAACCTATCGAAACTACCAAGTTTTGACATAAGCAACCTATCGAAACTATCAAGTTTCGACATAAGCAAATCCATCGAAACTACTAGGTTCAAGCATAGTAATGTCTAGTGTCATCTAGGAGCACTACCTTACGTGTATGACTTTATTATACAGATTGTGAGTGACATTAGTGACGCTCAGTAACCAGCTAAGTGTATCTCAGAAACTACTCATCAGGTGAATTCTATGTGCCCCCTTCTATGTTATGTGCAAACCTTATTAAATGTTTTGGGGCAGAAATGTATACACTAAATGAATAAAGGATATGAATGCTAATGTGATCATACGTGATGTACTAATATATATGTTATATATATATGAGAATGAATTATAAACAAAGAATGAAACGTATTTTTACAAAGAATGAAGGAAAGAATGGCATAATGTAAATAAATGAAATCTTGCTTTATAATTATTTATATTGCATGTTGTGAATGTATGTATACGTTATGGACGGAAACGAAGCTAACGGCTACTTCTGTAGACGGACGACCACGCGGCAATTTTGCAACCGGGAAAGAAACGTTCCTTCGCAAGCTAGGACGTATAAAAAGCATAAAAGGGCGGTCGAAGTAAATGCTAATATAGTATAACGGTTGCATAAACAATAGTTCGCGTGGGAAAGGGATGCCTTATGGCAGACGGGCGAATATGACGGACTACGACGGTAGGACGGGTAAGACGGACGGCCGAAGGTTGGCCGGACCAAAGTTAAGGCGGACGGTTTCTAGGACCGGACGAGTAAAAGGGCTACGACGGAAGCTCAAGGGCATATGTCTTTATGATATACGTACCGTAAGATGGGTTGATCACCCTTATGTGTATGACCAATGAATGTTAAGGAAAGAAAAGGTGAATACATACCTATGTAGTCACATAAGAATAAAGAAAGAAAAGGTGAATACATACCTATGTAGTCACATAAGAATAAAGAAAGAAAAGGTGAATACATACCTATGTAGTCACATAAGAATAAAGAAAGAAAAGTAAAAGCTATGAATACGTATTTGTAGAAATGTATGTATATAATTATGTATACTTATAAAGAAAAGAATGATCATACTTAATAGTTTTAAACTAGAACTCACCAGCGTTAGCTGACTTTTAGTATACATTTCAGGTACAGAAAGGAAGGGTCGTGCGAAGGCGTGAAGGATACCCGGCACAAGACTGACATCCCATATTTATAAATGTTAAGACAAATGTTATGTACTTGATTTTAAAAGACTTCCGCTGTTATGTTATGTCATGTTACGTTATGTAATGAATGAATTCGAATGTTTTAAATTTAAGCTCAGTGATTACGACTATGTTTATGAGTAAATCCAACAAGTGAGGTTACCCGGGAAAAGGGGCCTTACATGAAGGCGGCACTGTGATTCGAAATAAAGCTCGTCTGGTGGTTCAAGGTTTCTATCAAGAAGAAGGGATTGACTATGAGGAAGTCTTTGCACCAGTGGCTCGTTTGGAAGCCATCAGAATGTTTCTCTCCTATACAGCCTACATGGACTTCACCGTCCATCAAATGGATGTCAAAAGCGCATTTTTGTATGGAAAAGTTCAAGAAGAAGTATATGTCAAGCAGCCGCCGGGTTTCATTGATCCTAATTTTCCAGACCATGTTTACAAGTTAGACAAAGCATTGTACGGTCTTCACCAAGCACCTCGTGCGTGGTATGAAACTTTATCAAAGCATCTGCTTGAGAATGGTTTCACATGAGGAGCAATTGACCAAACCTTGTTCAAACGGAAGGAGGAAAAGGATACAATCATGGTGCAAATTTATGTGGATGATATCATTTTTGGTTCTACAAATCCCCGTCTCTGCAAAGAATTTGAAGAAGTGATGCGATCTAACCATGGGGGAAATGAAGTTCTTTTTGGGACTACAAGTTGATCAGTCTGAGTCAGGAATCCTTATCCATCAAGAAAAATACGTAAAAGAAATCTTGACCAAGTTCAAAATGGCTGATTCCCATCCAGTAAAAACTCCTGTGGAAGTTCGACATTGTTTGACTCCTGATATGGATGGGGAAAGCATTGATCACCATCTATATCGCTCTATGATAGGATCTCTCATGTATCTCACGGCCAGCAGACCCGACATCATGTTTGCAGTGTTCTTGTGTGCACGTTTTCAGTCTAATCCTAAACTCTCTCATTTATCTGCTGTCAAACGTATTTTAAGATACTTAAGGTATAAGCCAAAATTGGGTCTGTGGTATCCTAAAACTGACTTGTTTGATCTTGTGGCTTATTCAGATTCAGACTACGGGGGTTGCAACTTAGACCGAAAATCCACTTCTGGAGGTTGTCAATTCCTTGGCAACCGCCTTGTCTCATGGCAATGTAAGAAACAATCCACCGTTTCCCAATCCACCGCCGAAGCCGAATACATTGCCGCAGCCCTCTGTTGTTCCCAAGTCAGATGGATACACCATCAGATGCTTGACTATGGGATCACATTCCATGAGACACCCATTCTGTGTGACAACACTGCCGTTCCCCATATCACCAAAAACCATGTTCAGCATTCCAAAACCAAACACATTGAAATTAAACATCATTTTATTCGTGACTGTGTTGAAAAGAAGCATATTCGAATTGTTGAAGTCAAAACTAATAAACAAACCGCAAACATCTTCACAAAGGCTTTTGACTCTACCAGATTTGCCCAACTGGTGGAAATGCTTGGAATGATCAACTTTCAGTAAATTGTGTAAATAATTTTTCTATTTTTTTATTATTTTATTTTATTTTTTATTAATTCTGATTAAACTGTCTAAGAAAATTCTAAAAAGATTTTATTTTTTTTAACAGTATCCACGCAAATCTTTTGGGGGAGAAATATAATATTTTAATATTAAAAAGAATTGCTGTGTATATAATCTTACAAGTTGCAAGAAAAATTGAATCTGACCTTTGAGAAATGATAGTGTCTGATCTCATCTCTTGGACATGGAATAGACCAACAGCGATGGTGTTTACTGAGGTATAGCTGGTAGGCCCGACATATGGTTAAAATTTGTAAGTAGTGTGAAAACCTAATATATATCTCATACTTGTGTGTTTGAATCCATTATTGAAACATCTAACCCGTTTTTATATCTAAGAAAACCGATTCAATCAGATACAGGCTTACGTATTGGATTCCTATTCATACGCCAAGTGACCGTCAATATTACGATATTTACCACCGATGACCCCGTATGTTTTGCTTACGCAAAGATCTCGGGTGTTCATCCTTTTCCCATCCACTTGGATGATTTGACCCCGTCTGTTTTGCCTACGCAAAGATCTCGGGTGTTCAACATTTTTCTATCCGCTTGGATAATTTTACGACTTCTTCTGTTTTGCTTACGCAAAGATCTAGAATGCTCGTACTTTTTTTTAAATATCTACTTGGATATTTTTTATTTTAATTTTTCTAAATCCACTTGGATATCTTATTTTAATTTGGTGGTACTTTGACATTACTAAGAAGGTACCTTGGTTAATCAGAAAGAGATGATAGGATGAAGATGGGTACTTCTTGAGGATTGATAGGTTTTTCAAAATCATTTTATTTTAATATGTGGGGTACACCTTGTATGTTGCTTAAATGGTACCTTCTAATCACATGAAATCTTTGTACAAACAAATGTTCGGGTTTACTTTGCACAAATATCAGCTATCTTCAAGGACTCACAGTAGTGAATTGCAAAAGGAAGAGTTTCAAGAGACTGACCAGATCTGATCTCATGTTGGATCTTTTTCAAGAAGAAAAGTGTAAATATCTTGTGTATAATTTTATTTATATATCGAAACTAGTTGTACATATCGAAACTACTTTGAACTATCAAAACTAGTTGTACATATCGAAACTACTTTGAACTATAGTTGTACATATCAAAACTAATTTGAACTATCGAAACTACTTTGTGCATTTGACCAATCCAAACTACTTTGACCTATCGAAACTACTTTGACCTATCGAAACTACTTTGTACATATCGAAACTAGTTTGTCCTATCGAAACTAGTTGTTTCGACAGGGGCAATTTTGTCTTTTGTCTCACGAGAATTAAAAGTCTTCATAAGCAATCTCTCCCGTCATACTGATTCTTACTAGTATTTTTCAAAACCTTTTCGCCTTCTCCGTCATTCACACAATCTCTCAAATCGTCGGTCTGGGTTGCAAGATACCAACTGATTTTCCCCGTTGTCTCTATCGTCTCCATCATCAGGTAACGTCTCACTACCTCTTTTTGATGATTTTTGCAAAACGGCAGACCCAGGATTTCAAAATTTAAAATTTGTTCGACTAAATCTTCATAATAACAGTCGTTTGTGTGCTTCTTTGTGTTTGCATACATTTTAATCATCTTAGAACTCACGATTATTGTGTATTCCTGCAGATAACATCTCACATTCGGTAAGATGAAGTTTCGTCACTTACAGGCTACTCTAAACCTTTCTTTTAACTTGTTTATATTAAGTCTGAGTATAACGAATCAGAGGGGTTTGGGTTTCAAAACCAAGTAGTTTCGATAAAGGGGTTCAACACTTTCAAAATTATCTTAAAAAAAAATTTTCAATCGAAACTACTAGTTTCAACACCCAAACTTGCCCTAGTATCTCTGATCGAAACTAGATAGTTTCGATAAGTTCATCTCACTCGAAACTAGTTGTTTCGACAGTTTTTGATCTCCATCGAAACTAGTTGTTTCGATAGTGTTGATCTCCATCGAAACTAGTTGTTTCGACATTGTTGATCTCCATCGAAACTAGTTGTTTCGACTGTGTTGATCTCAATCGAAACAAGTTGTTTCGACAGTTAGGACTTCAAATTTTTTCTAATTGTTGATATATCTTGTTTCGATTCAGTATTTTCAGAAATCTTACTTATTGTGCAAAATTGATTAACTTTACAGGTATGGATCTCTTATTTGTGAAAAGACACAATGTCTGTGCATTCCTCAATGCCAATGATCCTAAGGCTGCAGAGTTCATTCCTGTACTAAATTTCCTAGCAAACTCCAACATTAGCTTTGCCATTAGCAATAATCTGCCGGTGTTTGATACAACTATAAGAGAATTCTGGGAGACTGCAGAAATCATCACAATTGAGAGTATAGAGAACATTGGAGCAACTGTGCGTGGCCAAGAAGTCTTACTTTCTGAAGCTACAATTAAAGAGGTGCTTCAGTTTAATGATAATCCAGATGCACCTATTGAATTCCCAATTTTCTATGTTAAAGAATGCTTTAGAAGGTTGGGTCATCCAGATGAATTCAAGAGTGGCCAGATAATCAAGAACTCCTTACCAAGCCACTGGAGATATATAGTGCACGTGTTTATTCACTGCCTATCAATAAGAAAAGGAGGGTTTGATTCAGCAAACAGCACTCTAGGCTCAGATATTTTGGGGATAATCAAGGGAAGAGATTACAACTTTTCTGGCTTCATATTCAGACAATTAAAAGACAATCTAACTGGAGCTGTGAAAGAGAAATTCTTGGCATATCCTAGATTTTTACAAATTATCATCAATCATATTCATCCTGAGCTGCAACAAGGTGGGAACACCTTTGTGTTCGATCACATGATTGCCAAGACTCTCAGTTATATGAGAAGTACTAACAAGAGAACCAACATGGCTATAGCTGATGTTCCCCTGTTTGGTCATATTATTGGTGAAGAAGAAGAATTTATCCCTGATATTGACCCTGATCTTGAAGAAGAGAACTCATCATCTGAAGAAGAAGAAATGGAAGTTGAGCAAGATCAAGGTAATGCACCTATTGATGAAGCTCATATTGAGATAAACGTCCCTGAAGTTCAAGAACAAGAACAACCCATCATTGAGCCTGTGATAGAGGCTCCTTTTGTTGAACAAATTCAGATAGTTCAAGAGCCAGCAGTTAATGTTGAAGCTGGCATGCATGGAGTTGAGGAGGAAGTCGCAGAATCAAGTGGAACTCTGGATGCAGGGATTTATGGATCTGACTACTACAAGTCTGATTCAGATGATAGAACAATGCATCCTGCATCTTCCTCTAAACGACAGGTTGAGTCAGGTTCTGATTTTGAGGAAGAAGAGCCTAAGGCAAAGAAAATCAAAACAGGATTTGAAGACTTGTCATCCTCATCAGATTCTCTATTAGCCACTCCACAACCATCTCCACAACCATCTCCACAACCTACTCCACAACCCACTCCACAACCATCTCCACAACAATCACCCATCCATACTACTCCCACATCACCAACTCATGATTCAGCCTCTCCTGTACCAAGAGTTAAGACTCTAAGCCTTGAACTGAAGAAAATGCAAGATACGATTCAAAAGAAAGATGAAGAAACTGAAGGCTTAAAAATTAATTTGCATAATGTCCAGGAAGAGGTTAAAGACCTAAAACTGGAAGTTGGGGGTTTACATACCCAAATTGAGGTCCAACAAACTCAACTTGAAACACAGCAGAAACTAATATCAAAGCAAAATGAAGAATTCAAGGCTTTGGCTGAAGTAGTGGAGCAGCTCAAATCCTCATTGGTTATACCTGTGCAAAAACAACCAACTACTTCAACAGCTCAAGGGGAGACCACATCTGTGGTTGAACCCTTATCTCCTGACCTTGTAACTAATCCAGAATCTGCACTAACTATATTTGCTGGGCATATTGAAAAGACAAAAGAGACGGTTGAAGTCAAAGTTGAAGGTACAGACCTAAACCTTCCCTCAGCTAGTGAGAGAAGAGAAGCAAGGAAGAGAGGGAAAGGGACTTCCACTGAAATAGAGACCGTGATTCTTGATGAAGAAGACATCCCATCTGATGATGAGCTGAATGCCCTTTTAGCTGACATTGAAAACTTTAGGTATAATGATCTTTATCCAGAAATCCTGACCACTGAAGAGAAGGAGACTGAGCGAACTAGATACTTTACGAAAGACGGAGATGAAATTCAAACTTTATCCGACGAAGAAAAGGGTGAAGATGATGTTCAGATTAATCTTATCAAAACAGTCACTCCTGAACCAACCACTACAGTCTCCGAATCCGATCCAGCACAAGATTCACCCTCGGTTGCTCCTGAACCTCCAATTTCAATAAAGTCTTGGTTTAAGAAAATAATTCAGGAGGAAACCCCTAAGACATATGAATGGATAGCAGAGCATCAAGAACTAAAAAGACCTCCAATTGGCTGGAAGTATGATGCTGAAAGGAAGCTCTTTATCATAAGAAGATATAGAGGGGGAGTTCAGCACTTTAAAAATATGACTGACTTCCAAACCCTTCCTTTCTATGACCTCAGGGATTTAGCCAAACTTCCACTTCAAAACCCTGGGAAGGTCATGATGGCTTATGACTTTGAGAAATTTCTGCATTCTCAAGTCAATAATGATTTCAAAGGAATGAAGCCTAGGAAAACTCAAAAGAAGATCTCAAAGACTAGGTTTCATCCTAAGACTAACAAGCCATATGTGTTCTTAAGATACAAGCCTGCCCAAACACACAAGACCATCACCATTCCAAAATCTGTACCTGTCCAGCTACAAACTTTCAGAAAATGGTACTACGACCCAATTATTGGCAGTGCAGTGATAGAGTGTGAGGGCAAGGAAGACATCACCATCTTTGAGCCCATGGAGCTGTTGAAGTTTCAGCCTGAAGATCTGGAAATCCTGTTTCAGAATCACATTCAGGCATACAGTGATGAAGATGAAGCTGATGCTAAAGCCTACCAATGGGTTGTATCTCTCCATGTTAAACCTTTTATACCGAGGACAACTGAAGGACCGGCTGCTTGATGAAGAGCTAAAGACGGTAATGCAACAGCTTAGGGGGAGATTGTAGAGTCATATCTTAATGTATAAGCTGTTGTCATTTATTGTTTGTTTAAACAGTTTTAGACTAGTTTACTTTCTGTCATTTCATTAAATGTAATTTCAGTTTTATGTAATTTACTGTTTTTATTTCTAAGTCTGGGCCATCGAAACTACTTAGTTTCGATTGAGTGTGTTCAATCGAAACTAGTAGTTTCGATAGATGGTAGTTTCGACAGTATTTGTATCACTTGTAAATGGTCAATCGAAACTAGTAGTTTCGATTGAACATAGTTTCGATACTGTCACTACTATAAATAGCCTAGTTTGAGAATGTTTAGGGTGTGAGTAGCGGCTGTAACCCCGAACCTTCTCTTTCACATTTTTCCTGAATCAATACAATTTGCAGTTGTTTATTCACTGTGTTCTTACACTTTCATACCATTTGCGTGTTGATTCAAACTGTGGTTAGCCTGTTATCTTCACCAACACTGTTTCTATTATCTGTTTCACCACCATACACACAGTTTCCGCCTGTGTGTGTGTGTAATCGATCAAATCAGTGATTTCAAGAGAAATCTGGACCTACACCCAAGAGATTACCAAAAACCCCCAATCGTCGTATGAGCCAGCATCTAACAGAAGCCTATGGGCGTATCATACACTACCAACGTATGATACCCTCAACTAACGTATGGTCAGCGTATGATATGTTGGTTGCATGTCTTGCACACCCAAAATCCATTTTTCAACTTATCCAACCCATTTGGTTCAACTCCAACATGTTTTTATAACATGTTTAAACCTTGATAAGGTTTATATAACACCTAATTACTTCCCCATTAGTTATTAGCCCCCAATAACAAAACATATAACATTCCGTGAGATTCAAAGATCTCAAATAACACCCGTGAATTTCATAAACTTCAAGCACCAAACACCCTTTGAGGTTCATAAACCTCATGAGATTCATTGATCTCAATTAACACCCATGAAGTTCATATACTTCAAGTTACCCCATTTGTGAAGTTCTAAGACTTCAATTACCAAACGCCCTGTGAGACTCAAAGTCTTGATTGATAACACCCTAGGATTCAAAGATCCAATGTGCAAAGCACAACACTCTCGGATGTTCAAGACTTCTTATTCTCCAATAAATAACCCCATTTGTTTGCAAACAAGCATACACATATAAATCACCAAAACACCCTAACACATAATCATATAAACATAAATACAATTCATGTGTAAGAAACAAGTTAATCATTACTAAGTAAATGTGAAAACACTTACCTTTTGTTTTAGACGTTCCCGATTGTTCTTCAACCCTTGACATTTGATTACCTAAACAATTACACCCTTGTTTAGTAATCTAATTATCCCAATAAACATACCCATTAGGACTTAATACATTCCTAACCTAATGGTTAAGTCTCCCCACCTATGTTGGTCAATTCAACTTTAACCAAATCCCAAAGTCCCTTGGACACCCTAAAAATTAACATTCAACCCAAATAACCCATTTGACCCGTTAAGGTTTATTTCCACATTCATCCAAATCACAAATTTCTTATTTCACCAAATTGTTTGTAAATTTCAATTGCTTTTGTGTCTATGAACAACATAAACACTTCACAATCCCAAACATACCATTTGTCATCCAATCATAAAAACCCCCAAATTCAACACCAAGAACCATAAAAAATTCAATTCTCCAATTAGATGTTTAAATCATGTAATTCATGATTCTTCAACATCAACAACACTAGATTAAAACTTCTAAATAAGATTTAAAGCAAGTCATTCCACCAATTGATCAAATTTAGGGTTTTCTATCAAAAACCCATTAATGGAGATGCAAGAGATGAAGATGGAGAAGATAGACTTACTTGATCATTACTTGAACCACCAATACCTTCAAATCATCAATCTTTCATACCAAAATCCAAAAATCAAGCCTTTGGTTCTCCCTTTTTTTCTCCTTGCTTTACACGACCAAAACACACACACACACACACTCTAACTAAGTGTGTCATGGAAGCCCCCTCCCCCACCTAAAATCCTGAATTTTGCATATTTACACAATGCCTCTTGAACTTTCAATCTTAACCTTTCTTCCCAAAAGTCAAGAATTTGCTTTTAAGCTTTATAAATTCTTAACTCAGGTTGATTCCATTTCCACCCCGTAATATTATTTAGATATATAATATCATTTTTTTGGAAATTTGGTTCGTTACAGAACCCGAATGTACTATTAAGTTCGGTAATTGAGTTAAAAAAAGGTTAATCGGGTTAACTCGATTAACCTAAAATTACATAAAGAATATGACTTTTTATAATTTAGGATTGAAAATGGACGAGCAGACATGAAGGTCGACAATGTGAAGAGTGAATACTGATAAAGATATAATTGGTTGATACGATTTAACATTTTCTTTTTAGTCTAAACGATTGGTTGATACGGTATCGTTTTGTGCTTATTTTATTTGACGTTTTTTAGTTAATATATGTATTTACTGCATGGGTTTGAACGAAAGAACATATTGGCTGTGTTTTTATTTGACATTTTGTGCTTATTATCTAATGAATATCATGTTAAGTTAAATTGTAAAGTATGCATTGCAACTTGTACTTAGAAACCCGAATACTAGTTAACACGATCCAAATTAACCTGAAACCGATTAATCCGAATTTTATTTGGGTCACTAAATGGGTAGGATTCCTATAACAAAAATCCAAAAAATCAACTCAAACAACCTGAAACCCAATTAATAAACCCGAACAACACTGTTGGTCCAGTTACCCATATCTAAGCACTAAACAGTGTGGAATAACACCAGAAACTTGATATTGATTGTAAATTTCAGGATTTTTCCGATGTATCATATCATGTTATCAGTTTGTAATCCGGTTTAACCTATCTGTTTAAAATCCAACGAACTTATCATTTCAAAATCTTTGCACGTATTATTAATTTAAAACTTGAATTCTTATTAAATCTAATTCTTAAAATAGTAAATATAATGATACATATATATAAACCTAAATATATGTATAATTAAAGATATATATACATATATATTTATCCTACAAAAAAATAAAATAGGTTAAACCCTTAAAACTTTATAAGTTTATATATTTATTATTGTGTAAATAATAAAAATAATAAACGTATCAACTTTAAATACTTAAATTCATAAATTAATAAACGTATAAATTATTATAAATTCAAAAAGTATAAAACTTATAAAACTTTTTTTTTTTTTATAAAATAAAACATATTAGTTATTTTATAAAGTTCAGGGGCCAAACTGTCAATTTTGAAACTTGTTTTAAACTGAATCTCATGTTTGTACATGAAATGATAAAACTCATAAACTTCAAGGACCTGTTGTGCAATTAAACCAAACTTCAAGATCTAAAACCAGTCTCAGGTTCGACCCCCGCAAAGGCGGTTTTCATCCCCGGTTTATCTAAAACGCGTATTCGGCCAGATTCATTGCACCTCGAGCTCCTACTCGAGCGTGCAACCCGAACCCAAGAAGATTTAATGCTCGAATTCAATGTTAACACCGCGTAAATTCGAATTTGAATTCGTTTTGCTCAACCGTAAAACTCCCAAATGTACGAGCATTTACAGCTGAAATTGGCTATAAATATCGATCCAAACACCTCAACGACATCACCCCTTAACTCCTTGAACTCTAAATTCCATCGTCTTGGACCTGCATTGCTCGATTTGAATCTGTGGACAGCCGTACCGGTGCTCGAACCCCGTTCTCCCTCATTTCGATATCATTTCAGGTAATTCGGATTACCAAAATCTTCGTTTTCATTCGTAGATCAAAAGCCCTCCGGCAATTTACACATACAGAGGGTTAATCGATTCGTAATTAAGGTTTCTCGATTCTAGGGTTTATACGGAATTAGGGGCGTTTTGGGAATGTGTTTATGTATTTTCTTTTCTGTGTTTAACATAAGTGAGGCCCGTAGCCGGGCGGTAGCGCGTGTGTGTGAACTTGGGTGGCCCGGGTTCGAATCCGGTCAGCCTAAGTTTTGTGTTTTATATTTTTTTATGCTTTTAAATCAATTTTTAAAACTCCCTTTTATTTTTATTAAATCTGATATGTTTTTATAAACTCAAAACTGATTTTATTTATACTTTTGTTTTCGGAAAACATTTTAATTAATTAAAACTTAGTTAAAACTTATAAGGATTTAATCTTCAATATTAATTTTAAATTCTTAAAAACTATAAAAATACTCCTAACTTTTATAAAACTTATAAAATAATCTGGAATTATTTTATAAAGTTAGAAAACTTAATTTACTATTTATTTTCTATAATAAATAAAATCTTTTGTTTAAACTTTAATACTTATAATAAACTTTTAAATTAAACAGAAATTTTATATAATTTTTATAAAATCAAAAAAAAATTTATAAAAACTTATATTTTTATCAAAAACCTATAAACTTGTATATTTTATAAAATATATATTGATTTAAAAACTCAAAGTTTAATTATTTATTTAATTAAAAACAGAAAAATAAATACACTTTTATTTACTTAAAGATTTGAATATTTATAAACTTAAAAACTTTATAAAAAAAAGGAAACTTTAAAATATTTATAAATAAAACATAAACTTATAATTAACAAGAAACCATTTTTATAAACTTATATTTGTAGTTTATTTATTTAAACTTTTAAACACCTTCTAAATATTATTTAGAATAATTACAAGTTATTCTTGTAAAAATGAATACTTAATGATTAAACACTTTAAATAAGTTTAAGTGATTTATATTAATTATCTTAATTAGATTAAGTATTTATTTTCAAACTCTTTTAATCATTATTATTTATCTTTAATAATTATTTATTTATTTAGATAATTATTATTTATCCGTAATAATTATTATTCCACTAGATAACTATTATTTATTTTAAATAATTATTTAACCCTTCTAGATAGTTATTTATCATCCTTAATACTTAATTATTCTTTACTTAATTAATATTTTACCTTTATTTATGATACTTAAACATGTGTAGACAATAATTATTTGACTTATAATTCATTTAAACTTCGACCCTAATAAACTTTATACTTGTTATGACTTAACCTTCATAACACAATCATTCCCGCCTCCCATTTGAAACCCTAGTTAATCTTGAAGTTCTAGATCCAATACCATAGACTTTTAGGATCAAACTTAAACTTTAGACTTATGTTATTAGGCTTAACTTAAGGATTATCCTTACTCGAAGCTTCACTACACTCAACCCGTATTGGACACTCTTGCATCATTCCAAGTGAGTATACTTATCCCCTTTTGTTTTGTTTTTGTTTATAAACTTGGGGTGGAACATGTATCAAACTTTCATACTTATACAATTCGTGCATAACTATGTCTATATGCTTTGTGACAATCCGGACTTTCAGTTAGTTTCGTTTGAAATCCCGTTAAGTATTCAGTTAATTTCTAACCCAGTGAATCCAATATTAAACCCTAGGGATTAATTCTGTCATTATTGGAACTAAAACTTCAGGGACTAGTTATGTAACTATTCAAAACCAAAATGTTGACTCCCTAAAGTCAAAATTGAAGAGTTTTGAGTTCTGTTGACTTTCCAAAGCCAAACCTAACATTCAATTGATTCGAATTAAACCATCAACGGAAGTGGCCACTCGAATTCTTGGCTGTTAATCATCATATTGATGATATCGATCATCAATGAACCGTTTCTAGGTGTTTTAACTATTCCATAATCATGAATTAACTCTCTAAACCTGTAACCGTCGAACCCGCAACAATGATCATCGAATTCAAGCAAATTCGCTTATTATTCTGCAATCGAACCCACTGCACACCCCATTCACACTCCTCTAAAGCTTTTGCCTACACCAATTACGCCGAAGAAGCAGTCAAGGTCACCGGAATCTAGCCCGCAGGCCGACGACACTCGTTCAAGCCAGAAGCTATCAATCCATCAACCATTCTGGTAATTGTTTATAGTCTCAGTCTCGTCTCAATTCATAGATCAAAAGCCCTATCATTATCAGGGCTTAAATTATCGAATTCGACTTAAACTGGAATTCTAGGGTTCATCGTAAACCAGTTTAATCGATCGAGACCCTAGACTTTATTTAAATCCAATTAATATACATGATTAGCTTCGCAATCCACTGTATATCAAAAGCCCTATGTTAATTTTGGATTCCATTATCGAATTCATCGTGATCCTATACCTAGGGTTCATACGACTTCGGTTTAGTCGAACACTATCATTACGATACGTATTACTGAAATTGAAGGCAGAAATAGACTCGCCTTGATTCATACATTGAAAGCTCTATGAAATTCATAGGCTTTATCATCGAATCAAAACCGGATCGAACCTAGGGTTTTTATGATGTTCTGATCAATCGAACTCATACCATTACCCATTTTTAATGAAATTAAACTATATAATCAGATTCGCAATGTTGGTTTTGTTAAAAGCCCCATGATTCTAACAACTTTTATTATCAGAATCTCATGAATCGATTTTGTGTTCATAACTTAGGGTTACGACCCGTTTTTCCTAAATTCAGCGACCTTAGACCGGTTGTTTTGAAATTAATTATTCACACAAGATCGCAAGCACCTGTTTAACAAAACATGTTCGTTGTTTTGATCGACCATCATCGAAATCGACGGATTTGGAACTGGTTTTGGTTCGGTTACGACAGGGGAGAAGAACACGCTGGACTTGTATGTTTTAACCATTCCAATCCGGATATTGTCGCGATAACCCTAGCGGGCGGACTGGTTAAGACAGTGTGTGTGTGTGGGAGAGACCCGGGTTCGAGTCCGGGCTCCCACATTTCTTTTTAAACATTTTTCTAAACATATTTAATTAATAAAAATCATTCTTAATATTATTATATTAATATATAAAAGTGTTTTAGCCCCGAAAAACACCCGAAGGCTCGGGTGTAATTTTATAAGTAGCATTTTCACTTATAAAATAATATATCTATATTATTTTCAAAACCACGACTCCGAATAAAATAATATATTTATATTATTTTCAACCCGTGACTCTAACTAAAAATAATATATATTCTTGTATTATTTTTACCACGTTTATAAACTGTATGAAACATTCTAAACTATTAATAATATAATTAATTATATTATTTACCCTCGGTTTATACTCGAATAAAAATAATATATTTATTATTTTTGCCACACAAATGATTATTTTAATTTTACGAACTTAAAAATAATATATTTAGTTATATTATTTTCCTAAACCATTTAAATGGTACAACCGCCTGAATATTTATTTACTAATATTATTCGCAATCAGAATTGCTCGACACGAAATGTATTTACCTTAATAATTATTTTATTAAGAAACCCTTTTCCAATGGACAATTTCGTCTACTCGTTGATCTTTAGAGCGTTCCTTTTAAGACGTTCAACATTCCGTGTCGTCGTCATGTATCCCAATAAATCCCATATTTTTATCCCCGATTTATGTGTTTATAATTTTAGGGCGTTCGTAAGTCATTTGAGACTTACACTCGTGGTTTCAACTTGTCCATTGTGTGATACTACCTACAACGCAACGCAGGTGAGTTTTCACGGCCCCTTTTTACTGTTTTAACTTGGGGAGAAAACATGACTAAACAATTTTGGATTTTTAATTCGTATGATATCAATGTTAAATGCTAAGCGTAACACGCTATCACAGAAAATCCTCGACTAATATCGGACCGTTAATATGGATCTTAGCGAGGTAATATTAGTAGTACTACTGGGTTTGACAAATCCCACCCGCGCTAACTCGATTAGATATCGAACGGGTGAAATGTTAGCCTACTCACACCGCCAGTGTTGATAGACCTGGCAGGAGGAAATAAACAAACAGTCAGCTTCGGTTGCGAGCGCTTGAGCTGAACATGAACATAGGTTAGCTACCTATAGATACGTACTGAATGAACATAAATCCGGTAAACGCTTATTTACTTACATTGAAACCTGTGGACTCACCAACCTCGTGTTGACATATTTTCTTACATGTTTTCTCAGGTCGCTAAGCTAAGACACAGGTGCACGTTAGGGCATGCATGGGATTCAACTGCTTTTATTACAACTATTTATGTTTGTTTGAATTATTCTATTGTACTTGTTTTTGATTGGACGTTTGGAATTTTTGGACTTTTAAACTTTGGTTTTGGGCGCGTGTATTTTGCGTATTTACTTTCTTTAGCTTCCGCATTGATACTCTGATTTAAAAGATATTTTCATTTTGAGTCCCATGTAGAGTCGTTCAAAGTAACTAATGTCTGAGATCCTGGTTCGTCACTTCCCAAACGGTAAAACTCCGTTAGTT
The DNA here is from genome assembly GCA_023525975.1 of Smallanthus sonchifolius. NCBI lineage: Eukaryota > Viridiplantae > Streptophyta > Magnoliopsida > Asterales > Asteraceae > Smallanthus > Smallanthus sonchifolius. The sequence goes on along the minus strand of CM042030.1, from coordinate 21,158,080 downwards.
GAAATTGGGGGTGTGACAAATTGGTATCAGAGCCATTGGTTATAGAGAACTAGGATTGCATACTAGACTATAGCCTCACACATTAGTTACATGTCATTTGGATGTTTGGCACTTATATATATTATTACAAGAACATGTCGTCAACTCCACCTCCATCGCCTAAGGCACTAGGACATAAGGCACCTATCCTATCATCCCCGGAGCCCAAAAGGCGTCGGACTACTTCTAGTGACCATTTAGTAGACCAAGGTGAACCGAGTAGCGCACGAGCAATGGATTATACTCTCAATTGGAACGTATACCCGCAAATGATCCAAAGGTGGATCGAAATGGGAAATGTTCCATCACCCTACTTTGGTTCTGCATCCTCATCATCCCTACTACCTAGCTTGCCATGCACTATGGAACAAGCTTTCGCAGCCTTCGTATCTTATATGTCGAAGGAATTGAGTATTGTGCAAGATGCTACCCAGAAGATACCTAACCTTCTGAAGAATGGACCTCAAATAGAGGAGAATAAGGTAGGAATAGAACTATTGACTACCAAACTAGCTGCAACGGACCATGTCCATAACCTTTTAGTGGATCGTGTGGCACATCTGGAGATGAGGGCCGACACTATGGACGATGATATGGAAGGAGTTCTGGAGAGATTGGCTGCTATGGAAGCTCAGCTACATGTAGCAAACCACACTGCTGAAGGTCTTCAAGAGAGGGTGACCCACTTAGAAGCCCAACTGCAAGCTGCTTTATTTCATGAAGAGATTCCACATTCTGATGGCGAGGAGGAACCTTTTGAGGAGTAACCTTTTGAAGAAGAGCCTTTCGAGGAGGAGCCCGTGGAGGAGGAACCAGTAGAGATAGACGATGCACAATCGTATGTTTCTTCCGATGACGAAGATGCTTGATGATCTTCCTATCCTATCTTCCTTTTCATGTTTGCTTTTGCTTATGTTATTTCTCTTTTCAAACCTAGATGGGTAAGGTTGTTCCCATCCAATAAAAGCATGAGAAGTTTAATATTTGAATTATTTATTTTGTAGCCTTACAATTTATTTAATTTTCAAAATATTAGATGTTGTATCTTCTTACTCGTACTTGAATAATGTTTAATATGCGATATAATTCTCATTATTTTTCATTTGTGATTGTGAAGAATCATGTCAGGGAGAGGACGCGGAGGCCGTGCCGGTGGTCGTGGTACCATTAACATGACGGCAGAAGAGCTTGCGGCACTGATAAATGATAGTGTGGTAGAGGCTCTGGCAGCACAGAATGTTGCAGGTAAATGCTTTAGCTATTGACTAATGATGTCAATCCGTCTCCTAAAAACATCTTCCTAAACTCTATAAATCCAATCCTGTTTTTATTTCTAAATCCAGTCCAACAAAATCAGCAAAACCAACAACCAGCCTGCACTTTCAAGGCGTTAATGGATTGCAAGCCCCACACCTTTAGTGTAGCTGAAGGAGCCGTTGGACTACTTTGTTGGTTTGAGAAGGTTGAATCGGTGATTGTCATGTGCAACTGCCCCGTGGCTAATCAGGTAAAGTTTGTCGCCGGAACTTTGGAGGGCCCGGCACTCACATGGTGGAACGCCCAGGTCCAAATGTTGGGTCTGGCCATGGTGAACGGACTCCCGTGGGAAGAATTTAAATCAATGATGAAGGAGGAATACTGTCCTCGCGATGAGATCCAGAAGTTAGAGGGAGAGTTTTGGAACCTAAAGATGGAGGGTTCTGAAATTGAACTCTACACCACACGTTCCCATGAACTGGCTACTATGTGCCCGCATATGGTAACTCCTGAATACAAGATAATTGAGCTTTACATTGGAGGTTTAGTGCCTCAAATACAAAGCATGGTTACTTCATCCAATCCTACCACTATCAAACAAACCATCTGACTTGCCCATAAGTTAACCGACCAAGCGATGACACAAAGGACCCTACTTCCGAGAGGTTCGGTTTCTAAACCCACCGACACTTACAAACGCAAGTTTGATCATCATTCCAATACCCACAACCACTCCAACTCTCACTTCAAAGGACCCCAACCCAACCAACCCCAGTTTAATCAACCACTGCAGCAGCAGCAACAGCGTAGGTTTGAGCCTACCAAGAACTTCAACCAGTCGACCTCTTCAGGTCAAAACCAGGGTGGTTACGCGGGGAAGTCTCCGAAGTGTAATAAGTGTAACTTCCACCACTTTGGGTTTTGCAATCGTTGCCAGAGGTGCGGCAAAATAGGTCATGCTGCTAAGGACTGCAGGGGTGAGTTACAAGCTAAACAACCTTTCCAACAACCTGGATCCACAAGGGGTTGCTTTGAGTGCGGAAAGGAGGGGCACATTCGGAAGAATTGTCCACAATTGAAGAAAGGGGGTAATGGAAACCATAACCCTAACCAGAATAACAATGGCAATGGTGGTAACAATGGTAATGGTGGAGGAAATGGTGCGAAGGGACGAGCCTTCGTACTAGGATCTGGAGAAGCCCGTTACGACCATAATGTGGTCACCGGTAAGTTCCTCATAAATAATTACTCTGCTTCTGTCCTTTTTGACACTGGTGCTGATAAGAGTTTTATATCTAAGAAACTTAGTGATATGATAAAAGGAACCCAAACTCTATTAGAAGCTAAGTATAATATAGAGATAGATGACGGCCAAATAATTGAGGCAACTCACATTCTTAAGGGATGTAAACTTGAGCTAACTACACATATATTTTATATCGACCTTATGCCGGTCATACTTGGTAGTTTTGATATAATTGTCGGCATGGATTGGTTATCTAAAAACCAAGACGAAATTATCTGTCATGAGAAGATTGTTCGTATTTCTCTCCCAGGTAGAGAAATCCTTTCCATTCAAGGCGAAAAAGTTGGTGCAGTCATGGGCATCATATCTTTTATGAAAGCACAAAAATGCCTTCGAAAGGGGCATACGGCTATTTTAGCTCTCGTTGCTGAGCAGCCCTCATAAGAAAAGAAGATTGAAGATATTCCTGTCGTGCGTGAATTTTTGGAAGTGTTTCCCAAGGATCTGCCCGGTTTGCCACCGCACCGTCAAGTTGAATTCCAAATTGATTTAGCACCCGGAGCAGCACCGATTGCTCGAACACCTTACAGACTGGCACCCAGTGAATTGCAAGAACTGTCCACTCAACTACAACATTTGTTGGATAAAGGTTTCATCCGACCTAGTTCATCACCGTGGGGAGCTCCGATACTATTTGTCAAGAAGAAGGACGGAACTTTCCGTATGTGTATTGATTACCGGGAGCTGAATAAAGTCATAATCAAGAACCGCTACCCTTTACCTCGCATAGATGACCTCTTTGATCAACTCCAATGATCAAGTTTCTATTCCAAAATAGATCTTAGGTCCGGCTACCATCAGTTAAGAGTCCGAGAAGAGGATATCTCTAAGACTGCATTCAGAACGAGGTACGGTCATTACGAATTTATGGTCATTCTTTTCGGATTAACCAACTCACCTGCGGTATTCATGGACCTCATGAACCGTGTGTGTAAGCCTTACCTTGACCAGTTCGTTATCGTTTTCATCGACGACATCCTCATTTATTCCAAGAACAAGGAAGAACATTAGGAACATTTACGCCTAATTTTGGAATTACTTAAGCGAGAGCAACTGTATGCTAAGTTTTCCAAGTGTGAATTCTAGATCCGGGAAGTTCAGTTTCTAGGGCATGTGGTTAACGAGAAAGGGATGCATGTCGACCCATCCAAAATAGAAGCCATCAAGAATTGGGCAGCACCGACGACTCCGACTGAGGTGCGACAATTTCTGGGATTGGCTGGATATTACCGTCGATTCATCGAAGGATTTTCCAAAATTACTCAACCCCTCACTGCTTTAACTCAAAAGGGTAAAGCCTATAATTGGGGCGACAACCAAGAGTCAGCATTCCAACACCTCAAATAGAAACTCTGCAGTGCACCTATTCTAGTTCTTTCGGAAGGAACCGATGATTTTGTAGTGTATTGTGATGCATCTATTCAAGGTCTGGGTTGTGTCTTAATGCAACGCGAAAAAGTGATCGCATACGCTTCACGTCAACTAAAGGTCCATGAGAGAAACTACACCACTCATGACTAGAGTTAGGAGCTGTAGTTTTCGCACTTAAGATATGGAGACATTACTTGTACGGTACCAAATGCACCATCTACACCGATCACAAGAGTCTTCAGCACATCTTCGAGCAGAAAGAGTTGAACATGCGACAACGTCGTTGGGTCGAACTCTTAAACGATTATGACTGTGTGATCCGATATCACCCGGTAAAGCTAACGTTGTAGCTGATGCCCTGAGTCGAAAGGAAACGAAACCCAAACGAGTTCGAGCATTACAGCTTACTATTCACCCCGGATTACCTGACAAAATCCGTAGTGCTCAACTCGAAGCACTAAAAGGAGAAAATCTACCGCTGGAAGGTACACGCGGTTTGGAAGCACAACTTGAAGTCAAATTTGACGGTTTCGCTAATTTGTCGAGCGAATATGGATTCTAGTATTCGGAAACCTAAGGGGACTAGTTATGGATGAGTCTCATAAATCTCGTTACTCGATACATCCAGGTTCCGACAAAATGTACCATGATCTAAAGGTACTATATTGGTGGCCGAAGATGAAGGCCGATATAGCCACCTATGTTAGTAAGTGTCTGACTTGCGCGAAGGTCAAAGTTGAATATCAAAAGCCATCCGGTCTTCTGCAACAACCAGAAATTCCCATGTGGAAATGGGAACAAATATCCTTGGACTTCATCACCAAATTACCACGAACTCCTACCGGATGTGACACCATCTGGGTAATTGTTGATCGATTAACAAAGTCCGCGCACTTCTTAGCAATCCAGGAAACCGACAAAATGGATAAGCTCACTCGTACTTACTTGAAAGAAATAGTCTCTCGGCATGGGGTGCCAATCTCTATCATTTCGGATCGTGATGCATGATTCACTTCTCGTTTCTGGCAGTCGTTACATAAAGCTTTAGGCACGCGTCTAGATATGAGCACAGCATACCATCCTCAAACTGATGGCCAAACAGAATGTACTATCCAAACTCTGGAGGACATGCTACGAGCTTGTGTGATCGACTTTGGTAACACTTGGGAGTCTCACCTACCGTTGGTGGAGTTCTCCTACAACAACAGTTATCATACTAGCATCAAGGCAGCTCCATTTGAAGCACTTTATGGACGGAAATGCCATTCTCCCATTTGTTGGACCGAGGTTGGAGATAGCCAACTCACAGGTACTGAACTTGTATTTGAAACTTCCGAAAAGATCGTTCAAATTAGAAACCGTATGGTAGCAGCTCGTGATCGTCAAAAGAGCTATGCCGACAAACGTCGTAAACCTTTGGAGTTTCAAATAGGTGACATGGTCTTACTCAAAGTCTCACCTTGGAAAGTGTAACATTTCTGATTTTTAGTATCAGTATTTTCAATTCAATGTAATACATTTCAAACTCAAATTCTAGTGCACTGTTTTGTTTCTTTTCGTACCATAAATTTAATACTATATTTCAATGCAAATCCGCAAATTTTACTCGGTTATATCCTGTTAAAACAATACATAAGTATCTAATTATACAAATATGGCAAGAGACTAAAGTTACAAGGTCTGATGTTGAAAAATAGCAAGAAACCCTAATAGGCACGGTCGCGACTCGTTTTGGCACGGTCGCGCCAAGTGCTTTGGAACTCCTCCCTACCGTTCTCTATCAATTCACTGCTCTTACGGGCAATTGAAACCTTTTTCTAACTCGTTTCAGTCCATAGATCAAAAGCCCCATATTAATTTGGGCTTCCATTATAGAAATCATCCCAAATCAGAATCTATGTGTTATTCAAAATGGTTTAATCGATTTCGACCCTGAACATGTTGTTAATACAATTAAAACATCCCATCATACTCGTAATAATACCATAAATAAAAGCCCTATGATTTACATCACTAACAATATAAGAATCAGTCAATTCGTGTCTGATTTGGAAGAGACACGGTCGCGCTAATCATCTAGCGCGGTCGTGCCTCATGAGACGCGGTCGTGCTGGTTACCAGCGCGGTCGTGTCCTCCTGTCCAGACCCAATCATACCCTTTGGCTAATCTCAGTCGTGTCTTAGAATCATAGACACGATCGTGCCTGGCCAAGGCACGGTCGTGCCTAATGATTTAGTTAGTTAAGCCTCTGTTTGATCAACACGGTCATGCCCTGACTAGCACGGTCGCGCCCGTGGTTCGAGCACGATCGTGCCCTTCCCAGGCACGGTCGTGTGTGAGTTAAATTTTTGGCAGAATTATAATTTTATATATTTTTCAAACAATAAATATTTCTGATTAAATTACAAAATAAAAATAGTTGATTTTTATAAAAATGCATTTAATTCTATTTAGAAAGATCAAATATTTAATTTTGGAATAAATAGAAAATTATTCATTTAAAGTTTATAAAAAAAATTAAATTTACAATTTTTGCTAAACCTTTCATTTAAAAAGTATTTAAATGGTTAAGTTACATTTTATAAATAAATAAATAAAATAATGATTATTTATTTACTTCATATTTAAACAAAGACATTTATTTATTTACACTTAATTACATTTAACACTTACAATATTTTCACAAACGATAATTATTTAATTTATTTAATTAATTATTCAAACTCAAACCTTAAACAAAATGCTTCAAAAATGGTTATTTCAAAACCTTATATTTTATTCAATACTTTTAAGTACAAATCAATGGCCTTATACACAAATTCAAATTCAACTTTAAACTTAAACTTTTGTGCACACTAATGATACAATACGCATTACACACTAGGTTAACTTGTGCATTCCAAGGATCCTTATTCTATCTAGTATCTTTGTTAGCTACGCCTTCAAACCAAGTGAGTATTTCATAGCTCCTTTTACTCTTTTACACTTTTGGGGTGAAACATGAACTCTATCAAATTACATGTTTACATTTACATAAACAACACAAATACAAATCCTATTTACATTCATGTGTGCAATTTGAGCTTTATACCCGAGTGCTATATGTGCTAACTTTTGTGAACACTTATGTGCAATCATTAACTATTCAAGCCGACGGTTTTCAATGATAGATCTATTGAGTCTGACAAACCCACCCAGATTGGGGTGATTGATACCGACAACACAATTTTGCATGCTAGTTACAAAGGTTTGATTGTACTTGGTTACACAATAGTTGCTCCCCATAAATGCCTTATTTATCATGTTATGTAAGGATTTGTTTTACAACTATATGCTATCTATATACAAACCTGTGTTATACTCACCAACTTTTTAGTTGACTTTATTTTATTCATGTTTCAGGTTCTAATGTGTGAGATTGATCAAGATGTGCTACACATAGGCTTGGACTTAGTTAATTTAAATAGAAGAACTCTATGTATTTCAATTTTGTTCTATCTTGGATTTGGTTGTGTTTGGACTACTTGTTATGAAATTTGATGTTTAATATATTCAATCTAGTCAACCTTGTGCTTATGAACAGTCTACATGTCCCGCCCCGAAGATTCCGCCATCGGTCGGGGTGTGACAGAAATGTGTTATTCGTTTCGAGAAACGAGGCAAGCTGAATCCTCGGTATGTTGGACATTCAAGATAATGAAGAGAATCGGACCAGTAGCGTATCAACTGGACCTACCTGAAAGACTTAGTGGTGTGCACAATGTCTTTCACGTCTCAAATTTAAAGAAATGCCTGGCAGACGAATCACTCGCAGTTCCTCTTGAGGAAATACACGTTGATGAACAGTTACGTTTCATCGAAGAACCTGTGGAAATTATGGATAGGGAAGTTAAAACGTTAAAGCACAGTAAGATCCCTATTGTTAGAGTTTGTTGGAACTCGAAACGCGGACCAGAATTCACGTGGGAGCACGAGGATCAGATGATGCGTAAATATCCTAGTCTGTTCAAGCACTCCACATCAAAACCTCAAGGTACTATTTAATTTTTGGGACGAAAATTCTTTCAATTAGGGGATGATGTGACATCCCGAGAAATTTTTTATTTTATTTTATTTTATTTTCGGGACGAAAATTCTTTCAACTAGGGGATGATGTGACAACCCGGACTTTCAGTTAGTTTCGTTAGAAATCCCGTTAAGTATTCAGTTAATTTCTAACCCAGTGAATCCAATATTAAACCCCAGGGATTAATTCTATCATTATTGGAACTAAAACTTCAGGGACTAGTTATGTAACTATTCAAAACCAAAATGTTGACTCCCTAAAGTCAAAATTGAAGAGTTTTGAGTTCTGTTGACTTTCCAAAGTCAAACCTAACATTCAATTGATTCGAATTAAACCAGAAACGGAAGTGGCCACTCGAATTCTCGGTTGTTAATCATCATATTGATGATATCAATCATCAATGAACCGTTTCTAGGTGTTTTAACTATTCCATAATCACGAATTAACTCTCTAAACCTGTAACCATCGAACCCGCAACAATGATCTTCGAATTCAAGCAAATTCGCTTATTATTCTGCAATCGAACCCACTGCACACCTCATTCACACTCCTCTAAAGCTTTTGCCTACACCAATTACGCCGAAGAAGCAGTCAAGGTCACCGGAATCTAGCCCGCAGGCCGACGACACTCGTTCTAGCCGGAAGCTATCAATCCATCAACCATTCTGGTAATTGTTTACAGTCTCAGTCTCGTCTCTATTCATAGATCAAAAGCCCTATCATTATCAGGGCTTAAATTATCGAATTCAACTCAAACTGCAATTCTAGGGTTCATCGTAAACCAGTTTAATCGATTGAGACCCTAGACTTTATTTAAATCCAATTAATATACATGATTAGCTTCGCAATCCTCTATATATCAAAAGCCCTATGTTAATTTTGGATTCCATTATCGAATACATCGTGATCCGATACCTAGGGTTCATAACGGATTACTGAAATTGAAGGCAGCAATAGACTCGCCTTGATTCATACATTGAAAGCCCTATGAAATTCACAGGCTTTATCATCGAATCGAAACCGGATCGAACCTAGGGTTTTTATGATTTTCTGATTAATCGAACTCATACCGGTACCCATTTTTAATGAAATTAAACTACATAATCAAATTCGCAATGTTGGTTTTGTTAAAAGCCCCATGATTCTAACAACTTTTATTATCAGAATCTCATGACTCGATTTTGTGTTCATAATCTAGGGTTACGACCCGTTTTTCCTAAATTCAGCGACCTTAGACCGGTTGTTTTGAAATTAATTATTCACACAAGATCGCAAGCACCTGTTTAACAAAACCTGTTCGTTGTTTTGATCGACCATCATCGAAATCGATGGATTTGGAACTGGTTTTGGTTCGGTTACGATGGGGGAGAAGAACACGTTGTACTTGTATGTTTTAACCATTCCAATCCGGATATTGTCGCGATGACCCTATCGGGCGGACTGGTTAAGACAGTGTGCGTGTGTGGGAGAGACCCGGGTTCGAGTCCGGGCTCCCACATTTCTTTTTAAACATTTTTCTAAACATATTTAATTAATAAAAATCATTCTTAATATTATTATATTAATATATAAAAGTGTTTTAGCCCCGGAAAACACCATAAGGCTCGGGTGTAATTTTATAAGTAGCATTTTCACTTATAAAATAATATATCTATATTATTTTCAAAACCATGACTCCGAATAAAATAATATATTTATATTATTTTTAACCCGTGACTCTAACTAAAAATAATATATATTCTTGTATTATTTTTACCACGTTTATAAACTGTATGAAACATTCTAAACTATTAAATAATATAATTAATTATATTATTTACCCTCGGTTTATACTCGAATAAAAATAATATATTTATTATTTTTGCCACAAAATTGATTATTTTAATTTTACGAACTTAAAAATAATATATTTAGTTATATTATTTTCCTAAACCATTTAAATGGTACAACCGCCTGAATATTTATTTACTAATATTATTCGCAATCAGAATTGCTCGACACGAAATGTATTTACCTTAATAATTATTTTATTAAGAAACCCTTTTCCAATGGACAAATTCGTCTACTCGTTGATCTTTAGAGCGTTCCTTTTAAGACGTTCAACATTCCGTGTCGCCTCACGCATCCCAATAAATCCCATATTTTTATCCCTGGTTTATGTGTTTATAATTTTAGGGCGTTCGTAAGTCATTTGAGACTTACACTCGTGGTTCCAACTTGTCCATTGTGTGATACTACCTACAACGCAACGCAGGTGAGTTTTCACGGCCCATTTTTACTGTTTTAACTTGGGGGAGAAAACATGACTAAACAATTTTGGATTTTTAATTCGTATGATATCAATGTTAAATGCTAAGCGTAACACGCTATCACAAAAAGTCCTCAACTAATATCGGACCATTAATATGGATCTTAGCGAGGTAATATTTAGTAGTACTACTGGGTTTGACAAATCCCACCCGTGTTAGTCGCGTTAACTCAATTAGATATCGAACAGGTGAAATGTTAGCCTACTCACACCGCCATTGTTTATAGACCTGGCAGGAGGCAATAAAAAAACAGTCAGCTTCGGTTGCGAGCGCTTGAGCTGAACATGAACATAGGTTAGCTACCTATAGATACGTACTGAATGAACATAAATCCGGTAAATGCTTATTTACTTACATTGAAACCTGTGGACTCACCAACCTCGTGTTGACATATTTTCTTACATGTTTTCTTAGGTCGCTAAGCTAAGACACAGGTGCACGTTAGGGCATGCATGGGATTCAACTGCTTTTATTACAACTATTTATGTTTGTTTGAATTATTCTATTGTACTTGTTTTTTATTGGACGTTTGGACTTTTTGGACTTTTGAACTTTGGTTTTGGGCGCGTGTATTTTGCGCATTTACTTTCTTTACGCTTCCGCATTGATACTCTGATTTAAAAGATATTTTCATTTTGAGTCCCATGTAGAGTCGTTCAAAGTAACTAATGTCTGAGATCCTGGTTCGTCACTTCCCAAACGGTAAAACTCCGTTAGTTGAAATTGGGGGTGTGACATGCTTACTCTTGTGTTATGTGCCTTTGAGACTTGCATGCTTAAATTAAACTTAAAACTAGCATATTCATTAACTTTGATCGAGCCTACAGTAACAATACTAGATCTATTGTATTTGACCAATCCACCTAGTTTGATTGACCCTTCGGGGGAGCCCATGGTGATTGTTACTGGACCTAAAACTTTAAGGGTAATCTGCGGGTTATGCCTAAACTTGGTTAGGGTTGATATGCACAATGTTTAAACTTGCTTGTTTCTCACATTTATACTTAGATGCATGTACATAGCGAATTGTAAAACTTTACGAAGACTTTGTTAAAGTGTGTCAAAACCTTTGTATCTCACCAACTATTTTTAGTTGACAGTTTACTTAACATGTTTCAGGTGCTCAACTTTGAAGCTTTTGTTGTGATCATATAGGATGCTTTGGACTTAGAGAATTTATTAAACTTTAAAGCTTATATTCTTGTTTTGTTTGTTGAACTACGTGTTCATTCCTTGTATTGAACCTTGAAAGTTATTAATGAAATATCTCAATTTTAATAGTCAACCTTGTGCTTATGAACAACCGCGTCCGCCCCGACGTATAATCCGCCATCGGTTGGGGTGTGACATTGATCAATATGTGTTATGATATCAAGTATCAAAGGCTAGAATGATGAAAAACAATGTAGAACCAAAAGAAGATACTCAAGAAACAATCATAAACACCATCAAAATCATTGAATACATTGCTAATCACCACTAATCTATTACAGTAAGCCCATGGCACACAATTACAACCCAAAAGTATCAAATACATATTAAAAATGATGGAATTCAAGAGTCTAACCTATCCAAGTAAGAAACACAAACTTATATAGCCAAAAACTGACTAGTGTCGCCATGCACAGGGATGACTGATGTCGGTCAAACGGTCTATAAAAACTAAACACAAGCTAACCTAGACACTCTAGTTAAAATCTAGACACTCCTATGAACTAGACCACAAAGACAGGCAAGTGAACCTATCAATTGCAATATAGCTTAATGAAACTAACTAAAACTAGACTCTAACTAGGACTTGGATATTTGGTTTCGGGGGGGGGTATATCTACGAACTAAGTTTAACTTATGAACTTAAAGTAAACGAATTAAAGAAGACTACTAAAGACAGTTAACAATCTAGCAAAAGACTCGGATGAAATCAGTAAGGATAAAGACAGTACCTAGGTTACGAATCCTGTTTGCTAAGCTCTACTTCTATCGGTTATGGAAGATGTAATGGAATTGGGATCCTAAGATATGACACCCTCAGACTACCTAATGGATTCCTAATCACTCTCATGATGTGACCAGAATGGAATCTAAGGGATACTATGCTCACCAGTGGGTCGGATTACCTCTCAGTCTCACCAACTATGCTAAAGAACTCAAAAGACAACTCACCTTTCGGTATCACTATCTCAATACATCAAAGATGCAAGGAGTAACCTGAGAACAATCTGTTTGACATGAATTAACAATGACACTAGAAACCTAAGGAAACTTCCTCTCAGAAAGTTTACACTAAAAAACTCTAACACCGAAGACTAATTGATTATCTATCACCTTTCGGGTATCTAGATAAGAAGAACACTCACTTTAATACATTACTAATTAATGTTCCTATGGTTACTGACATCTAGCAAACCACACACGAACCACAAACACAAAGTAAGTGATCTAATACACACCTATACATGAACGACATTCATAAAGATGCATATGAAACAATTAACCAATAAAGAATCAAAACTAAGCATGCATATTCATCAAACCAATGAAATCAGATCTGTTACAAAAGCATAAATCCAAACCAAGATCCAAAAACCGATAAAAATCTAAACTTTATCAAACTATCATCTCAAACCTAGGTAGTTCAAAGTTTATAGCTAAGAATCATGATCAAAACTATAAAACCAGTATCAAACATAGTTCCAGATAACTGATCAATCAAATAAGAACGAGTAATCGTGACCGAATGATTCGATTCTAACCGGATCGATCTCTCTAACTTCAAAACCTTGATCCAAAAGCTTTCTTCCTTGCCAAAATCACCCAAAACCCTTGCTTAGACGGCTGTATGTTGAATGCCTTGAATAATGGCCGTTTAAATCTTTTTATTAACTAATTAGGGATTTTTGCGGATTTTTCATGCTCTCGCGTACCGTGAGAGTTTTTCCTGGTTCCTTCGCGTACCGCGAAGGCCAATTTAGTCGGGGCAGATTTTGTGGTCCCTCGCGTACCGCGAGAGACTAGAACACGCTCCTCACGTACTGCGAGGAGACAATTTCTCAGAATTTATAATTTCTTTTTCTTCTTCTCAACCTCTCTCCCCGTGTGCTCGATATCTCTAGGATTTAATTTCATTTTCCACTTCTTTAGCACACGGTAACCTGCAAAAATGACAAAGACTAAGTACAAGCTAAAACTACCACAAAACGAATATAAAACTAAGTAAAATTGTACAGAATACACGGATAGAAAGCATGTGTTTTGCAACACATCAAATATCCCCACACTTAACCTTTTTTCGTCCTCGAAAAAGTCTGCAATGGAATCATAACCAAGACACTAACTTCAACAATCACATTAGTTTCACATATAATCACAAGCTAACCGCAATCACCGGTATTTCTATCCGACTAAACCCAACCACCAACTTATCATCCCCCGATCGTGTTCTAATATTTCCTTACCAAGCATGTTAATCTATCTATGGGTCTCACACTCAGAAAGTCACAGTTCCACCTAATCCCATCTCAAGGTCACGTTTAGGCCCGATTAAACCGTATAGATTCTCCCACCACTATAAATAAAAACTTATATGTTTTAAAAATTACGGTGAATAATGGATGAATGATGTGAATGATATGAGCATTAATCAATCAAAACAATTGAACGTTGCCTAGTGGTGCTTCAACCAAGCTGCTACTCGGTGTATGGCACATAGACTGTAGTTTTAGCAATTAAGCACTTAAGAATCAACTTAGTGGTGTTTCAACCAGGTTATCATCCCGGAGGGTAACACATAAGCCAAACTTAACTTTCTAAAACAATTGATCACTTAAGAGTCTAACCCATAGGTGTTTCAACCAAGTTGTTATCCCGGAGGGTGACACGTAGGCGAGAATTTTAACTTCTCAGTATGATTAAGCTCATGAAAAATGGAAGTATGGAATGCGGGCACCACCAACTCTTGGATTTATTTTCATAAAAAAAGAGTGGCGTACCAAAAATAATTTCAAAAACATTTATCTTTTTAACTTATAGTGGTACCTATCACCTTATGTTGACAGTTTTAGCTTTCCCATTTCCCCCAAGATGAGAACCCACAAGATATCATGATTTAATTCAATTATTAACCTAATCATCACTTTCAGTATATTTAATCTTTCAGAGTTGGCTGGACCTACCAATGTATCATAAGTTATACTAGCTTTCTACTGATATTTATTTCAATTTAAGCTCAACATTCAGTTCCCGATTTTACCTATCATCTTCCATTTGGATTTGCAGAATTCTCAGTCAAGGACATTTTAAAAATTTTCTAATTTTTTTTTATTTTTGCATTTTTATAAAATAAAACAACCTAAACAAACTAAGATAGACGTAGTCTCCCATCCCACACTTGAAACACACATTGTCCCCAATGTGAACCGAGAAACGACGGAAAAATAATAATAAAGAAATAAAAATAAAGCAGAATAAAATAAAAGAAAATAAAATGCACAAAAATCGAAACGGACTCCCCTGATAATGATGATGATATGCCTCGTAAGTCGTGTTCCATAGCCCTCCAGTCGAACGCTCAGCTTACAAATTCCAATAACTCCTCACGAACGAAAGCGACTAAATCCAACAATACTCTACAACCACATTAAATAACTTAACAACAAAATAAATATACAACGACAACCAACCCTGCCAAGTCCCTTCAAGTACAAAATAATATATACATCAGTGTTCTGTACATGCCAAAATAATACAAATAGAAGTACAGAAAAAGAAATATATAAAGATAAATACAGGGAAAGAAAATACAACCCGGCAAAAGGTGGTGTGATATCACTGCTGATCTCCACCGGTGTCTGGCTGATGCTGCTGCTCTGAGACACAGAAGAACGGTGGGATCTCAACTCCCTACTGCGTCATCATATATCTGATAGCATCGTCCTACCTGTCCATCTTCTCAAAAATCTGGTCTCTGAGCTCCTCAAGGGTAAGTGGTGTAGGCGGCCGATGACATAGCGGGTGCTGTACCTGGGGGCGCTCGATGTGATGTGGAATCCGCTGTCGTGCTGTGGGCGCCCCCATCTGAACTGCCTGCTCGGAAGACGTCCCAACAGGTGGTGGGACATGTGGTCCCTGCCTCTGCTCCATCAACCGCGATGGATCGTCCATGGCGACGATCCCTGCCAACCGCAACTCCTACAGCCCATACTCTATCGTATCCGGGCCAGATGTGAGTAGATGGCCCGGATAACGATCAAAAATGCCCAAACATTCAGCAATCCTACTGATGTAGGGCCCTAGCTCCAGCCTCGCATCCGGCCCACCTCGACGGCCCCCGGCTATAGATGTAATCAACACAGAAGTCAGATTGGCCTCTCGGCGGCCAACAATGCAGAATAAACAAAATAAATCGATCTGGTTGCACTTCTCGATACCGGAACGACGTCCGATGAGAGTGCAAGCCAAGTTCCTATGAATATATCGGATGAGGGGGTCTCAGATAGATGACTCCATGATAGAAGAGGAGTATGGCCCATCGGCGATAGAATACCAAAAATATTGGAGCTGGCTGTCACTGACCCCCTATCATGACTCTTCCGGAATAGACCTCGTAAGCTTTGAATGCTCTACCACCTCGGCCTCTGTGTACCACCCCGTGGCCACTGCAAACTGCGGACACAACATCTCGTAAACCTGTTAGCCCAGGGAAAAGGAAACCGCCGTTGGCTCCTCGAACTGGCCTTTGACGTACCGGAATGTCGAATGGAACTCAACAGTAAGCTCACGGTACTGAATGATGTCACAGGCCAGTTCCGCTATCCAGCGTGAACGCAACATCTCCTCTAGCCGCTACCTCTAGCCCAACTACTCCACCAGCTCCCAGCCTATGCCCTGTGCTAGTACGACTCCATATCGATGAAACGCTCGCACCGTACGGGCTCCTCGGTCATGAGCTCAAAACGGAGTAGTGTGTGGTGGTGGAGGATCCAGGCGTCTAGCGGGATCGGCTCCGCCTCGGGTGCCGGAACTGCATACCGAATGACACACAGAACCCGATGAATTGGGCGCGGCTCCTCCGCTGGGCCCCTAGGCTGCGGGTGTCACACCTCGGTCGGCGACGGATTATACGTCGGGGCTGACGCGGTTGTTCAAAAGCACATTATCATCTATTAAATGTGATAATATTTATTCATCCAAATTTAAAGCATCCGTTTCAATTGAAAGTAGAAAGCAAAGAGTTCAAACATAACATAAATTAAGTTAAAACTAGGTCCATGTCCTATGTGATCAAGTAGTCCTCAAACAGGTGTACCTGAAACATGTGAGTAAATGTCAACTACAAGTAGTTGGTGAGAAACATAGGTTTTGACACCAAACAAAGCTAAGAATAGTTCACAATTCAATATGTTCGAAGCATGTCTAAAGCATATATGAGAAAACATACAAGGTTCCAAGCGTACAACTCAATCCTGTTAATAGAAAACTAGATATGCAATCCCACTGATTGCTATTTTGAAAAGGGGCAAGAGGATACCCAAGTTGTAAGTTGATACCCAACATAAACCCGCCAAGGTTTTGTGGTAAGTTATAGTTTTGGATTCCCGTATAAATGATCATGAAAGGTACTACCTTAGGCTTGGGCTGCAAGTTAATGAATGTACTGACATGAACACATGTAATGCTCACCAGGTAGTTTAAGACATAAAGTATAAAGATCAAAGCATAAGAACAAAGGTATTGAACTGTGTATGAAATATAGTTAATAACATGTTTCACCCCAAATGTAAAAAGAGTAAAAAGGGGCTATGTAAACTCACCTTGATAAGTAGAGGGTTGGATTTGTAACTTGTAGTAACAAGAATTAAAGATGTCCTAAGTTAAATAAGATATGTCATTTAATAAGCAGGAATGATTAAAAGAGAATAAGAACGGAATTGTGTGGTCCTTAGGATTTGGAACGGACGAAAGAATATTAAAGATACGAATTTCAATGACAACTAAAGTGATAATATATAAATGAAATCACATGGAATAATGTTTTATAGATTTTATTTATAAAAGATTTAAGTGTTGACAATAAATATAAATTGTAAATTTGTTAAATATAATAAAAATATTTTGTTAAGATAATTAATTTAAAATAGTTATTATAATGGAATATATTAATATTTTGTAATTTGAAATGATAAATTTGTTATTCGAATAATTGTTTACGAAAACCAATTTATTAAAAGAATCTTAGAGTAATAATAATATAATTAAAATAATTATGAAGTCTCGTGATATTAGTAACACAAAAATGTTATTACAATATATTATAGATCACGTGGTTTTAAAGGTTTAGGTCAAATATATATATATATATATATATATATATATATAATTAGTCAGGTATAGATAAATCTCGTTCGTTTACATGATACAATCAAATATATATATATATATACTATTTTTCACTGAACGTTAATACTTATAAACCCAAAAGTTCATAAAGGAGTTAGTTTATTAGCCCAAACCCATTAATATAATAATGGGTGTGTGTGTGAGGGAGAGCATTGCATAAAACAAAAGGAATAAGAAAAATGGGTCTGCCCGGGTTTGAACCCGCTACCTATACTGGATGGGGAAGTGTCTTAACCAGTTGATCCGGGCAATGTGGACGCGTTTTGTTTTTAAACATCTAGACCCGTAAGTCTTCTTCCCCAATATACCCAAATCAAAACCCTAGTCCCGAATCCAAGAAGGAATCGTATTCCATTCAGAGGGCTTTTGGGATAGAAGGTTAAATCGAGTGAGAATGGGTGTTATTTACCTGGATTTGATCCTTAATACGTCGGATGGATGTTGTTCGTGTTCAATCGGCTGTCGCGGCGAGGAGGGAGGAGTAGGGCTGTTTTTGCATGACGAATTCTGGTGGTACATGATTTGCGTTGGTCGATTGGGTATTAAACAGGTATTGCGAGTTGCTAGACTAGTTTATACGTTTCAATTCCACCCAGAGTGTAGATATCAATCCGCTTAATGGCTTAGAACGGTTTTGGTTTTAATTGCATTCTAATCATTGAATTGAGAGTAAATTGGGTCATAGTACATGATTCAAACGGTCGCATAACTGTTCGTATACATCCCCTGGAGTTATAACGCATCGATTTGATGATTTTGGAATCAATTGGGCTTGAATCTCACCCCTATTGACTTTTGAAAGTCAATAATTTAGAAGCCTGTTTTTGTTGACTCTTTCCTGGTCAAAATCGATTAAGGGGAGGGGGGGTTTCCAGAATTTATAGATTCAGCCCCTGAGGTTTCAAGTGTCTAACCATTTAAATGCAAACTTAGGTTTAAGTTTAAGTTTAAGTTTCAGAAATTACATTTTAGACCCTGGACTTTTATAAAATGAGGAGATTACTAAATTTTATATAAAACTTAATAAATTGTAAATGTTATATAATTATATTTAAATAATTTTTATAAATTAAAATGGTTCTATTTTTAATAAAATCATTGGTTTTGAAATTTAAATAATACAATTTTATAAACCCAAATTTTTTTATAGAATTTATAACTTAATGTGATTATATATATATATATATATAGGTTTAAAAATATATATATACCTTAGCACACATGCATTTATTTCATGATAACAACTATTTACATAATGTCCTAAACAAATATTTG
Source organism: Smallanthus sonchifolius (assembly GCA_023525975.1). Classification (NCBI taxonomy): domain Eukaryota; kingdom Viridiplantae; phylum Streptophyta; class Magnoliopsida; order Asterales; family Asteraceae; genus Smallanthus; species Smallanthus sonchifolius. The sequence goes on along the minus strand of CM042030.1, from coordinate 21,139,061 downwards.
TTACATTTGAATTTTAAATAATTGTATTCAATATATGTATGAATGAATTATAATAAGTAGTATGAAAATTCATAAAATAATGAAATTATATGTGCCGGAAAAGTTAAAATAAGGGCGGGAAAATTCCTGTGGATTACAGTCTCCCCTATTTTAGGAAATTTCGTCCTGAAATTGATTTGGAAGAGGGTCATGGAAACAGTATGGGTATTTGGCCTTCATTTGATCCTCACGTTCCCAGGTGAACTCTGGGCCACATTTGGTTTCGCATCGAACCTTAACGATTGGAATACGTCTTCGCTTGAGTTGCTTAACCTCTCGATCCATGATCTCCACGGGTTTCTCCACGAAATGCATTGACTCATCAATGCGCACTTCGTCAAGTGGTATGTGAAGATTTTCGTCGGCTAAGCATTTCTTTAAGTTCGAGACATGAAACATTGGATGGATGTTGCTGAGCTCCTCGGGTAAATTCAACTTGTAGGCCACCTTCCCAATCCGCTCAAGGATTTTAAAAGGACCTACGAATCTTGGTGCAAGTTTCCCTTTCTTTTCAAAACGAACCACGCCTTTCCAAGGGGATACCTTGAGAAGAACTAGATCGCCGACTTGAAATTCTAATTCGACGTTTGTCGGCATAGCTCTTTTGACAACTCCGTGCTACCAGAAGGTTGTCTCGGATTAACATGATCTTGTCAGAAGTTGCCTGAATGAGTTCGGGACAAGTGATTTGTGCTTCACCAATCTCGGTCCAACAGATGGGAGAACGACACTTCCGACCATAAAGTGCTTCAAAAGGAGCCATGTCAATGCTCGTGTGATAGCTGTTGTTATACGAGAACTCGAATAAGGGTAGATGTAAATCCCAATTTCCCTTGAAGTCGATAAAACAGGCTCTAAGCATATCTTCGAGAGTTTGAATCGTTCGTTCGGATTGACCATCTGTTTGCGGATGGTAAGCCGTACTAAGATTCAACTGAGTACCCAAAGCTGATTGTAAGGATTGCCAGAAACGAGAAGTGAATCGTCCATCACGGTCAGAAATAATGTTGAGAGGTACACCATGACGACTAACGATCTCGTCAATATAGATTTGTGCCAATTTCTCGACTCGATAGTCTTCACGAATGGGTAGGAAATGAGCAGATTTTGTCAGACGGTCGATGCTATTATGACCACGGGACGTGTGTAAGAGTTTAGTTATGAAATCCATGGCAATACACTCCCATTTCCACACGAGTATCTCGGGCTGTTCAAGCAAACCAGTTTGACGCTGGTGCTCGGCCTTAACCTTCAAACAAGTAAGGCACTTGGACACGTATAGAGCAATGTCCTTTTTCCAGCCAGGCCACCAGTATTGGGTACGAAGGTATTTGTACATCTTATCCACACCGGGATGCACCGAATAACGAGTCTTGTGAGGCTCGTTCATGACGTACGGAGATTGTCACGGTCCGGAATCTAGATACGGCTTAGAAAGTAGAGTAATCCATTGGGTTTGGTTTCGAGTTGAAGTTCAGCACCATATGACATTTCGTTGTAGATGTTTCCTTCAGTAACGGAAAGATGTTGTGCTTCAAGGATGCGAGTTTGAATATCATTTTGGATTCGAATGTTGTGGATCTTGATAGGTTCTTTACGACTAAGAGCATCGGCTATGAAATTCGCCTTACCAGGATGGTAACGAATGTTGCAGTCGTATTCGTTTAGGAGTTCAACCCAACGCCTTTGCCTCATGTTGAGTTCCTTTTGATTGAAAATACACTTAGTACCATATAAGTAGTGTCTCCAGATTTTGAGAGCGAATACGACCGCTCCCAGCTCAAGGTCGTGCGTTGTATAATTCTTCTTGTGGATTTTGAGCTGTCGAGACGCCTAAGAAATCACTTTGCCTCGTTGCATTAGAACACAGCCAAGGCCTAAGTGAGAAGCGTCACAGTAAACGACAAAGTCTTCAGTTCCATCGGGAAGAGTCAAGATAGGAGCCTCACATAATTTTTGCTTTAAAGTCTAAAAGGCTTCCTCTTGCTTTGGTCCCCACTCGTAGGGCTTGCCTTTATGTGTTAAGGCTGTGAGTGGTACCGCGATCTTTAAAAATTTGGCTATGAAACGACGATAATAGCCCACTAAGCCAAGGAATGAGCGGACTTCTGTAGGGGTATTTGGAGCTTGCCAATTCTTTACCGCATCAATCTTAGCGGGATCCATGTGAATACCCTTCTCGTTAACTATGTGTCCCAAGAATTGGACTTTCTTTAACCAAAATTCACACTTGGAGAACTTAGCGTATAATTGCTCCTTCTTCAAGAGATCCAAAACCGAACGCAAGTGTTTCTCGTGCTCTGCTTTTGATTTTGAATAGATGAGAATATCGTCAATGAAGACGATCACAAACTTGTCCAAGTACGGTTTACACACGTGGTTCATAAGATCCATGAATACCGTGGGTGCATTGGTTAGTCCGAAGGGCATAACCATGAACTCGTAATGACCGTATATTGTACGAAAAGTTGTCTTGGGAATATCGGATTCAAGGACTCGTAACTGGTGATAGCCAGAACGAAGATCAATCTTAGAGAAATAAGTCGAGCCTTGAAGTTGATCAAATAAATCATCAATCCTCGGAAGTGGATAACGGTTCTTCACAGTGAGTTTGTTGAGTTCCTGATAGTCGATGCACATCCGGAACGAACCATCCTTCTTCTTGACAAATAAGACGGGAGCTTCCCAAGGGGAAACACTAGGGCGAATAAATCCTTTGTCAGAAAGTTCTCGAAGCTAGCTTGAAAGTTCTTGCATTTCAGATGGTGCAAGACGATAAGGTGATTTGGCCACGGGATTTGCTTCTGGCACTAGGTCAATACGGAACTCAACTTGACGTGCGGGAGGAAGACTGGGTAAATCTTCGGGAAAAACTTCAGGAAAGTCCTTGATCACAGGAATGTCTTGGAGACTCTTGTCTTTGTCTGTCCGCTCCACTATATGGGCCAAGAATGCCACACATTTCTTTCGTAAGTACTTTTGTGCGGTAGTGCAAGACATTAGTTTGAGTCCCTTTGACGACTTCTCACCATAAACGTTCAAAATGTCATCAAGGGGGATATGAAAGTACTTGTCAAAGAAGACGACTTCAGCGTGATGTTTGGTTAGCCAGTCCATGCCTACTATGATGTCGAAACCTCCGAGAGCCATAGGAATAAGATTAATCGAGAAGTCATGGTCGTTCAGTTTTAAGGTGCAATCTCAAATAATGGTGTCACATGAAACAGAATAACCGTCCGCTACTAAAATATCAAAGGGTTTGTCTAACTTAGCCCGACTCATAGCAAGTTGTGGTTCAAATTCAAAGGACACAAAACTTCTATCGGAACCAGTGTCAAACAGGATAGAAGCATATTGTTGATTAATTGGATACGTATCGTTCACCACATCATTGTTGGCTTGAGCCTCATTGGCATTGATGTTGAAGGCACGTCCACGAGTTGCATTCCCCTGATTCACATTTCCCCGGTTCATATTCCCCTGGTTCATGTTTTCATGAATCATGTTGCCCTGGTTCAGGTTGGCTTGGTTCACAATGACCAACCTAGGACAACGATTCCTGAAATGATTTGGGTCACTGCATTCGTAACAAGCACGACCCTGGTTGATAGTAGCCGAAGCAGGAACAGGGACAGGAGCAGCATACTGGTAGACTTGATTAGTTGGTGGAATACGGCAGGTGTTTGCCTAATATCCATAACGTCAACAAGTAGTGCACATACGACATGGTACCTGAGCAGGGTGGTGAAGTTTGCATGTGTTACAAAGTGGTGAGGTTCCCGCATATAGTTTCTTGTTGGGGTTGAAAGCAGTAGGAGCTACTTGGGCTAGAGGAGTGGCATGTGTAATAATGGCAAAGTTCCCGCCCTTCCTTTTCTTGTTATTGAAGGAAGACTCAGACTTGGTATCATTGGTGGGTTCAGCAGCGGTTTTCTCAGGAGTCTTCTTGGCACCCCTTTTTGACAAGGTTCCTGCCTTAACATGATTATCTGACAGGGCAGCAGCAAGATGGATGGCTTCCTCGAGGGTGACTGGTTTGCTACACAAAACAGTATCCTGAATCTGCATGGGTAGGCCATTGATGTATTTCTCAATAGCTCGGGAGAAAGGAGTGACCATACGAGGCATCAAAAGATTGAGCTCATGAAAACGGGTGGTGTAGGCAAGACTTTCACCACTATCTTGTTTGATATCCCAAAACTCCACTTCCAGTTTCTTGATCTCGTTGCGGGGACAAAACTCATCGGTCATGAGTGTCTTGACATCAGCCCAAGGTAGGGCTAGAGCAACTTCGATCCCACAGTTACGCTTTTCCCCGTTCCACCATGTGAGTGCCCTATTCTGGAAGACACTAGTAGCATAACGGACTTTTAGGTTCTCGGGACAGTCAGCATTGATGAAGGTGCCCTCAATGCTTTCAAACCATTAGAGAAGTCCAGTGGCTCCCTCGTTCCTGTAGAACTTGGTGGGGTTACAGGAGTTGAAGTGTTTGAAAGTGCACACCCGGTTCCTTGGTGCAGCGTTTAGGTTCAGTTGGTTAACCATGGTTGGTACAATCGTAGCCATTTGCTGAATGATCCTGTTGGTGAGGTTGCCCCTACGTTCACGACGGGGAGGCATTCTACAAAAGGGATGAATAGAAAGTTCGTAAGATGTGAATCATGTGTAAGAGTTTGTAAATAATTCATAAGGTACTAGTAAGACATGGATGGTACCCTCATGGGCACATTGACTTATCAAAGTACTTTAAGTTCCTCTAATGTTTGAGAAGTCATGCTTTAGCCTATAAGTGGACACTCATTCCAAGAATTCCCAAGAAATCATAGCTGGTCCATCGGTTGATTTGGATTTATACGAAATGCTTTCTTAGACAGAACTCCCAGAATATAGGCATCCACTCTTCCGGATTGCACAAGTTCTCATTCATTAGTTAGAACTTACGTACCTTCGAGAGTTTCATTTGGATTAGACTTTTAAGTCTAAGAGTAGGATTCATGTAGATCATTTGTAGTTCATGTAGTTGTATCAGGTAGTCAGAAATAGATAGATGTAGGTAAGTATAGTATAGACTGGAGTTCCTATCAATAGACATGAGTTAAACTCATGTGTGGGACTCCTAGGTTATAGTCTAGGTCATGTGTGTCTAATAACCTAATTCCATATAACCATGGCTCTAATACCAATCTGTCACACCCTGGCCGGCGGCAGATTATACGCCAGGGCTGACGCGGTTGTTCAAAATCACATGATTATCTATTAAATGTGATAATATTTATTCATCCAAATTTAAAGCATTTGTTACAATTGAAAGTAGAAAGCAAAGAGTTCAAACATAACATAAATTAAGTTAAAACTAGGTCCATGTCCTATGTGATCAAGTAGTCCTCAAACAGGTATACCTAAAACATGTGAGTAAATGTCAACTACAAGTAGTTGGTGAGAAACATAGGTTTTGACACCAAACAAAGTTAAGTATAGTTCACAATTCAATATGTTCGAAGCATGTCTAAAGCATATATGTGAAAACATACAAGGTTCCAAGCGTACAATTCAATCCTGTTAATAGAAAACTAGACATGCAATCCCACTGATTGCCATTTTGAAAAGGGGGCAAGAGGATACCCAAGTTTTAAGTTGATACCCAACAAAAACCCGCCAACGTTTTGTGGTAAGTTATAGTTTCGGATTCCCGTATAAATGATCATGAAAGGTACTACCTTAGGCTTGGGCTGCAAGTTAATGAATGTACTGACATGAACACATGTAATGCTCACCATGTAGTTTAAACATAAAGCATAAAGATCAAAGCATAAGAACAAAGGTATTGAACTGTGTATGAAATATAGTTAATAACATGTTTCACCCCAAAAGTAAAAAGAGTAAAAAGGGGCTATGTAAACTCACCTTGATAAGTAGAGGGTTGAACTTGTAACTTGTAGTAACAAGAATTAAAGATGTCCTAAGTTAAATAAGATATGTCATTTAGTAAGAAAGAATGATTAAAAGAGAATAAGAACGAAATGGTGTGGTCCTTAGGATTTGGAACGGACGAAAGAATATTAAAGATATGAATTTCAATGACAACTAAAGTGATAATATATAAATGAAATCACATGACATAATGTTTTATAGATTTTATTTATAAAAGATTTAGGTGTTGACAATAAATATAAATTGTAAATTTGTTAAATATAATAAATATATTTTGTTAAGACAATTAATTTAAAATAGTTATTATAATCGAATATATTAATATTTTGTAATTTGAAATGATAAATTTGTTATTCGAATCATTGTTTATGAAAACCAATTTATTAAAAGAATCTTAGAGCAATAATAATATGATTAACATAATTATGAAGTCTCATGATATTAGTAACACTAAAATGTTATTACAATATATTATAGATCACGTAGTTTTAAAGGTTTAGGTCAAATATATATATAATTAGATGGGTATAGATAAATCTCTTTCGTTTAGATGATACAATAAAATACACACACACATATATATATATATATAGGGGGGATCAAATAAGAAGTCTAATTTGGCTAAGAAGCCTAAGAAGTAATCTCATCCATTTAATTAGATGATCAACGGTAGAGATTGAAGTGTATGAAAAATAAGGGGTGGGAGGGTATTTAAGTAATAGCCACTTTTGTTGACTTTTTTCACCTTCCCCCACTTTTTTTAAACGTTCATAACTTTTTCATATGACATTATTTTTAAAAAAAAATTACACCATAAAATCGAGCGTTTTTTTATCTTTAATTTGAGTATAGTATTGCTATATTTTTTTTGCAAAAACAAAAACGACACTTAACGAAATTGTGAATGTGCTGGTTTCTCGTAAATGTGCTGGTTTCTGGTAAAACAACACAATTTAACACATTAAAAATTTGCTGGTTTCTGGTAAAACAACACAATTTATGTAAATGTAATGGTTTCTTTAATGTGTGTACTTTTAGTCAATTATTATGTGCCTAATTTGGTAGCATTATTTAAAAATAAAAATTTAAAACATCCATACACAAAAAAAAAAACGGTTTAGTGGTAGGCAACAAAAAGCTTATGCATCAAAATGTTGTTTTGTGCTGGTTTTGTTTTGTGCTGGTTTGATATACTAGTTTTATTGTGCTGGTTTTGTTTGTGTTTGGTTAGCTAAGAAAAGCAAGGTACACAATGAACCGTGTTCTTTTGGTGTTGTGAAACAACACAACTAATTGTTATGTTTGGTGTTGTTTTATGATAAAGCAGCACAGTTAATTGTGTTGTTTTACAATGCAGCACAGTTAATTATGTTGTTTTACAATGCAGCATGGTTAGTTGTGCTGTTTTACTATAAACCAGCACATTTACGTAAAGTAGCACAATTTCACTAAGTGTTGATTTTGTTTTAGAGTAAAATATAGCAATACTAAACAATTTCACTAAGATGCATTGAACGCTCATCCTTTTGATGATTTTTAAGGTAATTGTTTATTAACAGTTCAACTAAATAATAACTTTTCTAGCAGTTCTTCTTGCTTTACCGTACTCTATTTTTTTCATTGTTATGATTTTACCAAAGAGAAAATGTATTGTGCTGGTTTTTTTTATTCTACTGAATGTGCTGAAATTTTGTTTTCCTGTGATGTATTTTTTTATGTTATGTTGGTTGGTTGTGCTGACTTTTTTGTGCTGTTTTCCTCTACTATTTTTTCGACTGTGCTGAGTTTCTCTTGTGCTGTTTTCCTCTACTATTTTTCCTGTTGTGCTGTTATCACACGTGCTGGTTTTTTGTGCTAATTATTGTGCTGGTTGGTCTTGTTCTCATTATTTGTGCTGATTTGTTTTTTTAAATCACATTGTTGTTGTGCTAGTTTGTTAGTGCTGGTTGTGCTAGTAACTGTGCAGGTTTGTTGTTTGTGTGCTAGTTTGCTAATTTTGTGCCTGTTTATTTGTGCTGGTTTATCTTGTTCTCATTATTTGTGCTGATTTGTTTTTTTAAATCACATTGTTGTTGTGATAGTTTGTTAGTGCTGGTTGTGCTAGTAATTGTGTAGGTTTGTTGTTTGTGTGCTAGTTTGCTAATTTTGTGCTTGTTTATTTGTGCTGGTTTGATATTTTTGTTTGTGCTGGTTTGATTTTCCATAAAACAGCACAATTTATGTAAACCAGCACAATTTATGTAAAATCGCATAATTTTGTATAGTGTCCGTTTTTTTAATAAAAAATATAGCAATACTATACTCGAATTAAAGGTAAAAAACACTCGTTTTTATGGTGAAATTTTTTTTAAAAAATAAGGTCGTATGAAAAAGATATGTACGTTTAAAAAAAAGTGGGGGGATTTGAAAAAAGCCAACAATTGTGGGTTTCCAAAAATGTCCCTCCACCTCTAAGTTTTCCTATATTTAAATATCTACCATTGATCATCCAATTGAATGGATAAGATTGCTTCTTAAGCTTCTTAGCCAAAGTACACTTCTTAGGGGAACCATCCCCTATATATATATATATATATACTATTTTTCACTAAATGTTAATACTTATAAACCCAAAAGTTCATAAAGGTGTTAGTTTAATAGCCCAAACCCATTAATATAATAACGTGTGTGAGGGAGTACATTGCATAAAAAAAAAAGGAATAAGAAAAATGGGTCTGCCCGGGTTTGAACCTGCTACCTCTACCGGATGGGGAAGTGTCTTAACCAGTTGATCCGGGCAATGTGCCATGAGAGGAATTGGACGCGTTTTGTTTTTAAACATCTAGACCCGCAAGTCTTCTTCCCCAATATACCCAAATCAAAACCCTAGTCCCGAATCCAAGAAGGAATCGTATTCCATTCAGAGGGCTTTTGGGATAGAAGGTTAAATCGAGTGAGAATGGGTGTTATTTACCTGGATTTGATCCTTAATACGTCGGATGGATGTTGTTCGTGTTCAATCGGCTGTCGTGGCGGGGAGGGAGGAGTAGGGCTGTTTTTGCATGAAGAATTCCGGTGGTACACAATTTGCGTTGGTCGATTGAGTATTAAACAGGTGTTGCGAGTTGCTAGACTAGTTTATACGTTTCAATTCCACCTAGAGTGTAGATATCAATCCGCTTAATGGCTTAGAACGGTTTTGGTTTTAATTGCATTCTAATCATTGAATTGAGAGTAAATTGGGATGATTCAAACGGTCGCATAACTGTTCGTATACATCCCCTGGAGTTATAACTCATCGATTTGATGATTTGGGAATCAATTGGGCTTGAATCTCACCCCTATTGACTTTTGAAAGTCAAGAATTTAGAAGCCTGTTCTTGTTGACTCTTTCCTGGTCAAAATCGATTGGGGGGTGGGGGAGGGTTCCAGAATTTATAGATTCAGTCCCTGAGGTTTCAAGTGTCTAACCATTTAAATGCAAACTTAGGTTTAAGTTTTTCAGAAATTATATTTTAGACCCTGGACTTTTATAAAGTGAGGAGATTACTAAATTTTATATAAAACTTAATAAATTATAAATGTTATGTAATTATATTTATATAATTTTTATAATTTAAAATGGTTCTATTTCTAATAAAATCATTTGTTTTGAAATTTAAATAATACAATTTTATAAACCCAACTTTTTTTATAGAATTTATAACTTAATGTGATTATATATATATATTTTCATATATATATATATATATATATATATATAGGTTTAAACAAAAATATACCTTAGCACACATGCATTTATTTCATGATAAAAACTATTTACATAATGTCCTAAACAAATATTTATTACCTTTGAATTTTAAATAATTGTATTCAATATATGTATGCATGGATTATAATAAGTAGAATGAAAATTCATAAAACAATGAAATTACATGTGCCGGAAAAGTTAAAATAAGGGCGGGAAAATTCCTGGGGATTACAGCGGGGCTGGTCCCAGCCTGCGCTTGGCCCTACCGGCCGCGCTCGAAGAAGCACCCGGATCAGACATGCATGCAAAAACAAGTTAGAACAACAAAAATATATAATAATGAGGCAATCCTATTGGGCAAGACGATTGTATAGCATTTTATTCGAAGTCGTCCTAAGTATTTGTACGATAAAATAAATTAAAATACAAGAACTAAAATAAAATAAAAATTAAAAAATTCGGGATACCCTTTTTGTTTAATTTAAAACCAGACAACCTCGCCCGAATGGAGATTGAGTACGAGCGAGGCGGTGTAAACCTGCAAAATCATAAATACAGTATCCCGAGATGCAATTTACACAATCTACAACAATTGATTAGACCAACATGCTCGAATGACTATAATTGACAATTAGACTAAAATTAAAAGTAAAACTAACAAATTGGTTAACTGACTCGATATATAAAGCTATACGAATACAGTGCATGGTTTAGTAATACACATGTTAAACTGATACACGAGCACATAGAGAAAGTCACGGGGCAACATAATCAAAATTCATACATATCAATTCTAATATTTCAATTACCATTTTGAATCAAAACGACCTGATCGATTTAAATTAATTCACTTTACATGCTCGTGACTAATTTTACCCAATCTAAACTAATGAAGCCTACAAAATGACTCATGTTACAATAAAATGACCCAAACGACTCAAATTACACATGATAAGACTCAGCAAAAACCAAAAGCATACAATTACCCAAATTACATTGGTTCAAGTGTCACGCGTCCCAATTTCTAACAATCTCAATTGAACCGTAACTGACTCGAAACCTATTCAAACGCCTCAATGCAATCATTACACAAATATCGATCCACCTATCCTATGAATTGAACTTACACAACTCTTTAATGCAATCAGATATGACTCAAAATTACATTAATTAGCAACATTTACTCACAATTTAACTAAAACCAACTCTATTTACACTAAAATGTACTCGATTTCACAATGTAACAAGGAATGTACCTCAATTTCGACCGATAACAAATGATAGAAGGTGAAGCGGGCCAGAAAAACCTGAGAGCTCCTGGGACAGTGGTAGCAGGTGGCGATGGGTGGTGGCGTTTGCAGGTGGCCGATGGGATTAGGGTAGGGAAGATGGTTGGTGGTGGGTGGACCGGTGGTAGTGTGAGATGAAGCTGGTGATGGCGGTAGCTGGAGGAGATGGCGGTGGTGGGGAAAAGTGGAGTAGTCACAAGAGAGGAGGGGGTGGATGGTGGTGGTGTGGTGAAGAAGACGGTCAAAAGGGCTCTTATTTATTTTTTCTGATTTTACAGGCCTTACTCTTTCACGTAGCGCGAAGGGAGATAAACCGGAAGCACCTTTTCAGTGCCTTGCGTACCACGAGGGACAAGAAATTCTTTTTTTTTTCTTTTGTCTCTCGCGTACCGCGAGTAACACCCCATATTGCTTCGCGTATCGCAAGGAACACCCATTTACAGAAAATTAAGCCCGATTTTACTTAGCCAATTTTTTTTATCATTAACTTTCTGCTTCACCCAAATATCTTAAAAACCCGTTCCAACCTCCAGATTGAAGTCTTACATAACTGTAACGTCTATTTTGATGGTATTCTTTGCCATGAATGGTTACTGTGACACCCAATATTCTAGGCCAATACCCATAGGCATATTTGCACGTTAATTTTTTAATATATTTCTTGAGATTTTATTTTGACAAAGTATTGTCAAGGAGCCTAGCAAAGGAACCCATATCATATTTAGTAATTTTTAAGAATTACTAGGAAATAAACAATAATAACCCGCATTGAACGTTCGTTGGTGATTAATGAGATTTTATTCCAGTAAAAGTCTAGGGATACGTTTTAATATAAAAACGTATATATTGGTGACTAAACCTTAAAACATGGACATAAAAATGTTGGTTGCATGGCCTTGAGTTATTTTATGTGTATACATGTATAATATAATTAAAGTAATAAGTATGTCGGTATTCACTAGCAGATTATTAAAGCTAGTCAAACTACACAAAATGTAGGACGTCTTAATAATTAAAGATATTAAAGCGGGTATTAATTTTGGGTAATATAGCGCATCTAAATCAATCACATCATGATTGCTTTGCTTACACAACACTCAAGCGTCATAATCATCATGATTATGACCAAGAGTGCAAGCAACTTAAAGATCACATCACCATCATTATATCTTTGCTTGTACTCCACTCCAATATCAAATCATAATGATGATGAATTGTTGAGATCTACACTTAACCCCTGTTCCATCTAATAATTATATATATATATATATATATATATATATATATATATATATGTGTGTGTATATATATATATAGGTAAATATATACAAAGTTATCGGATCATTAAAAGTTCATACACCGGGTATATTATCACGGGATCACCTACCGGGCTTACACTACCTAAATACCATCTAGTAATCATTGTAATGATAACACTTGAGGTGACAACACCCACCTTGCCACCAATCCATCATGAACCATGATTACATCATAAGAACCCATAGTTAATCAAGTGTATTCACAAGCAAAGGTCTCCTCCATCATCATTAGTAATCATGATGATTACTTGAACACTCCAACTCTCTTTCTCTACTTATATATATACGATTCCTACACACACACACTTGCATCTTTCAAAAAAAAATCCAAGAACAAAAATCTAAAGAGTCTAGCTAGAACTTGGGAGATTCAAGGGAGGTTTGAAGGATTAAGGGTCGGTCTTGCTAGCATATCAAGTCATCATCACTTTCTAATCGTTGTTCTTCACCTAGCTTTGTCTAGTGGTACGAAACCGACACAATCTTTATCTTCGTCTTTTATTCTTGATCTAAGCACATTGTTCATCTTTGAAAACGAAAGGGTTTGGGGAAATTAATGATTTTTATAAAAAGTATCAAATAACCCGAAAGATTTAAGATTTGAATCAAGTAAAGGGTATATATATAAATATATATATATGTAAAAGCCGATATATATATATATGTATGTATACATATGATTGTAGTTGGTTGACTTGGAAATTGTTAAATGTATATATATATATATAAAACCGTAAAGTATATGCATGTGTGTATATTTGAATGTAGATCATGGAGCATGTCTCAACATGTGATAACTTTAAAGATCTAAAAATTTAAAGACATGTAAAGTATATGTATATATCCAACCATAATATATACATATGTGTGTACAACTATAGTTTGATCATAGAATGTTTTATGAAATGTTTAGATGGTTTGAAAACATACATATATATGCTTATAACTTGGTGATATCTAGTAACAAAACATGAAAGGTGAATATGTATGCACATGTGTCAAAATATATATATGTATATGCATGTTATGGAGTATGTCTATAAAAGGGTTCATGTTATTTGATATAAACATGATGAAGAATATGCATGTATATGTATATATATAGGTGATAGTAAAATATATGTGAATGTTCTAAATGGTTAACTCGGAAAGATTCGTATATATATATATATATATATATATATATCTTGATGTGCGGTTTTAGTTCATCATGGAACTGATTGTGAAAATAATGCTTAGTATCAACACAAGAACATTTATATGGGCACATATGGTCAAAAATAGATAAGGTGTATATGTGCATGAAACCTATGGTTAAGTTCGGTTAAAAATAAATAAACCCATGACATCGTGAAATAAATGTGAATATATGTAGTGATGTATGAATACATGTATGCATGTAGTTGATGAAAATAAATAAAGATGTATGCAAAACGAACATAACTAAGTTAATAAATGTTGTTCGGAACAAGAAATTGCATGTGGATGTGTTAACGTGGTTTATGTGCACGTAGGAAAATTGACATGCGTAGAACATACTTGGACGATATTTGTGATTATTATATAATTATGGGTAAGAAATAATTATATGGTTATACGTGATCATAATATAAATATATTATGAGCTATCGCAAAAATAATATTTATTTTTGGTACACATAACAAGTCACCAATATGGAAACATAATATTTTCTCGGAAAATATATAAGCGTCTAAACTAGAATAATAATCACCAACGAGTCGTCATATGAAACAGTGTTTTAATAAACAAAGGCGTACTTAACGGGATTCGTTAAGTCGGGTGAACAACTTGCATTTAAGACGGATAGTCTTAACTCATTAGTACCCTTGTGTGATTAGGGTACGGATAGACAGGAACTTTTAGCACACTGTTATTTGCTAGGATTTCATCAGACACAAGGTGAGTTCACGACCCCCTTTTCGCTTTTTAAAATGCGGGGGGAGAAACATACTTACATCTTATGTATTACATTATTGTTTAATACATTTGAAAACATTGTTGAGATAACATTGCAAACATTTTTTAAATGATAACAAGGAAACAAGACACTAACATTATATTGTACATGAGGAACAATATAGCGCTTAAAGTCCCCGGATTAACACTTTTGTAACCATTAGCTATGGTCTTAGCCTGTGATTCTATGGATAGTACTATTGGGGGTGACGTCCCCGGTCATGGTTAGTCGCGCTAACCGGGGGTCCACATGGCCGAATGACCGCATATTGTCTTATTTTCGTGGTTTAGCGAGGGAGGGGCATTCATTTGTCATGGTTTCATGTACGAGCATAGGTATTTGTAAGCCTAGCTAGCTTACGAATGGATCAATAACACTTGTTTCGTTTATCATATGCGTGTAGAATTATTTGTACTTATTTTATGACGATTAAGTCATGGATACGTTTTCGGGGAAACTACTTATTTTATGACGGTTAAGTCATGGATACGTTTTCGGTGAAAACTACATATTTTATGACGGTTAAGTCATGGATACGTTTTCGGTGAACACTACTTATTTTATGACGGTTAAGTCATTGATACGTTTTCAGTGAAAACTACTTATTTTATGACGGTTAAGTAATGGATACGTTTTCGGTTAAAACTACTTATTTTATGACGGTTAAGTCATGGATACGTTTTCGGTGAAAACTACTTATTTTATGACGGTTAAGTCATGGATACGTTTTCGATGAAAACTACTTATTTTATGACGGTTAAGTCATGGATACGTTTTCGGGGAAAACTACTTATTTTATGACGGTTAAGTCATGGATACGTTTTCGGAGAAAACTACTTATTTTTATGACGGTTTAGTCATGTATACGTTTCCAGGGAAAACTATTTATTTTTATGACGGTTAAGTCATGGATACGTTTTTGGGGAAAAACTACTTATTTTATGACGGTTAAGTCATGTATACGTTTTCAGGGAAAACTACTTATTATTTATGACGGTTAAGTCATGTATAGTTTTTCGGGGAAAACTACTTAGTTTTATGACGGTAAAGTTATGTACATGTTTTCGAGAAAAAACTACTAGCACTGAAATAACTAACTCTGTGAACTCACCAACCTTTGTATTGACACTTTCAAGTATGTTTCTCAAGTAACTCTTAGCCATGGCGCGGTTGGGATAGGCTAGCTATGCTGGATTAATTCCTAGTAACCGGAAGGGCATGGCGTATCAAGTCTCAAGTCTATCGTTGATCTAGAAGAACTTAGATCATTGTATTACTTAGTTATAGTAATTGTTTATGAAATCAAGTCTTAGAAATCACTAGTATAGCTTCTGCTATCGTGTAATGAACCAATCGTCGCAACCTTTATTTGTTTATTAATTAAATAAATTTGGGGGTGTGACAGTTATGATTCCCTGAAATGCACAAACATACAAAAACACAAACCGAAAAATACAAAAACTAAAATGAAAGTACACACAAAGAGGTATACAAACTCTACACTCGGGCTACTTCCCGAGGACTCACTCCCACTCAATTTTGCTTTCCTAGCTTGTTGAGAAGAACTTCATCCCCCTCGACATTCTCAATCGGTCCTCCGATGTAGTGCTTTAACCTATGACCGTTCACCTTCCACGAGGTACCCTTCTCATCATGTAACTCTACCGTACCATACGGAAATGCTTCTTTTACCATGTACGGACCTGTCCACCTAGACTTAAGCTTTCCTGAGAATAGTTTCAACCTAGAATTATATACTAAAACCCTATCCCCACACTTGAACTCTTTCACTCCTTTCAACCGGCGATCATGCAACCCTTTTGTGCATTCCTTGTAAGTCCAGGATCATGCGTATGCATCATCACGTAACTCCTCTAACTCATGCAATTGGAGAAACCGGTTTTGTGTTAAGTCAAGGTTGACCGCCTTTAAGGCCCAATACGCCTTGTGTTCTAGCTCTACCGGTAGGTGACACGCCTTTCCATAAAATATCTTAAAGGGTGTGGTCCCAATAGGTGTTTTGAACGCTAGTCTAAAATCCCAAAGCGCGAGTGTACCAATCCTTCCTATTTTTCCCGACAATCTTCTCCAATCCCTCCTGTTTTTCCCGACAGTCTTCTCCAAAATCCTCTTCACTCCCCGGTTCGCATTCTCTACTAGCCCACTTGTAACATCCATGATTTTTCGGCCGTATTTTTTTTATTAGACCATGTAATCTCATTCCTTTATAACTATACACACACACACACATATATATATATATATATATCCGTTGTGTTAATAAACAAATCAAAAGTGGGATTTATGAATCTCTAAGTATGGATTTATCCTAAGCTTATAGTTGCAATTTCATATCAATGAATGTATTTATACATATGAATATATATATATATATATATATATATA
Organism: Smallanthus sonchifolius; assembly: GCA_023525975.1. Classification (NCBI taxonomy): domain Eukaryota; kingdom Viridiplantae; phylum Streptophyta; class Magnoliopsida; order Asterales; family Asteraceae; genus Smallanthus; species Smallanthus sonchifolius. The sequence continues at coordinate 21,122,368 of CM042030.1, read as the reverse complement.
TATATATATAAAGTATGTATATACACAGGTTTATACCTTGTCATGATAATTAATAAAACTCACGAGCACTAATCATGTATTTCCATCTTTTAGATATATGCATATAATTGGTTAAAAATAAATACGTATATACCTACATACACACCCTTTTTAAACCATTTACACAATTTGTAGTCTTTATAAAAAGGATGGAACATATTCCTTTATAAATATTCACACTAAACAAATAACATCTAAAATTTTATGAATTTCATAAACACAATTTTATAAAGTAGTTAACACAAATTTAAATAAAAAAGGGGGATTTTATTAGCTAATATGAGCTTTGAGCCCTCCTTCATTAGTTTGAACCCCCAAAATTTCGTGTGAACCCCCCTTCTTGCGAGCCCCCCTCTTCACCCTTTGAACCCTAGAAGTTTCATGCCCAACTTTGACTCAGAAAAAGTCAACTAGCATCAAGAAACTCTCCAAATTTGCCCAATTCGGATTCCAATCCCCTTGAAATGGTTTCCCCACTCACATGCAACCATTTAGAACTTGTAATCGTTAATTTATTTGGCCAATTATGTTCTAAAAACCCATTTACGGGGGGTTACGATTTGAGTAATCAAAAGCCCGGAATCACACTTCAATACACGAAATTTCAATCGTTTGGAGTTTTTAACGCGGTAGTTAATCAAACTTTAAAGTCCCAATACCACATTGCAATCGATTTTCCCCTCAAATCTTGCTCGAACTCGTCCCTATACCTCCAATAAGTCGCGATTACTAGAAGCAAACAGGAAGTCATTTTTTTGTGGGATCAAGACTAATAGCAGGTAAACATCCTAACCTCTTACTCGATTTTAACCACCTGCGCATTTGCCCTCTGATCTGGGACGCGATTTCATTGATTCGGTGGAAGGTTAGGGTTCCATTCCTAATTTGGGGAAGAAGGGACCTGAGACCATCTGTTTAAATGTAAAACAAAACCATCCCTTATCGAGGCTTTGCCCAGATCAACTGGTTAAACTCCTCACCTCATACAGCAGAGGTCGCGGGTTCTAGACCCGGCCTCTGCACTCTCTTTTTTTTTTGGGTTGTTGCCGTCGTGTTTGCTTGTACTCATACACACACACACACATATATATATATAACTATATTTATGTATATACTCACATACATACATTCTTTATAGATGAAGGGTAAAATACGTATGACCTATTATAACAAAACATATAACTTTTGTTATTTATACTCTATAAATTTTATGATTATACAAATACATATATATATATACACTTGACTAGTAATACGATTATTATTATAAACAAATTACGATTATTATTATAAACAAATTCCCGTATGGAAGAACATACTTCGATTTATTTGAATAATCAAGAACATTTTGAAGTTGAGCTTCAGTGACTTGAGGAATTGAAAACTTGGACTGTGTAGGAGTAACATTAAGAGAATCTGTAAACACGTCTTCCTCAGTTTGTGTTTCAGCTCGAGATTTCTTAAACTTAGTATAAGCTTTGGGAGTAACAATTATGTCCTCATAATCTGGATCATTAATTTCTTAGTTATCTTGACGCCTTTTCCTTAAAGAAGACTTGGGAAGAGGACCCCTCGTCGAATTTCTTCTGGCCATTGTCTTCTTCCGGCCACTTCTAGCAGGAACTGCAGCATGGACTTTGGCCAATTGAGCATAGTTATCAGGTCTGAAGTTCGGCTCAAAATTTGTTTCTTCAGAATCATTCTCTGATGCTTCACCATCATGAACAACCACATCAGGTTCATTAGGCGGAATAACAGCTTCGTCATGAACATCAGCTTGTATATCATCTTGAATCTCAACATTTTGTTCTTAAACACGTACTTCAGCTTGGGGAGGGTCTTGTTGTTGAACTTGAGCTTGAGCTTGAGCTAGAGCTTGAACTTGTGGTGGAGCTTGTTGTTGAACAACAGGTTGTTGAACAACAGGTTGTTGAACAACAGGTTGTTGAACTTGTTGTTGCCGTGGTTGTTCATTATATTCATTGTCATGCCTCTAGTTATCATTTGTAGGAGCCACATAGTTTACATTAATGATATGGCCAAACAAAGGTGTCGGCACAGGAATCAACGCTGGATCTCGTTGTTTAACCTTATGACAATCCACGAAGATCCTTTTATGCATCGGTGCAATATGTAGAAATTGACCCACTTGCGGCAGGTTCGGGATAAGATGGTTGATAATGATTTGAAGAAACCGCGGGTACATAAGAAACCGTTGGTCTTCTTGTGAAGTAATCTGAGCTACCAACTCTCTATAGATGTAAAGAGAGAAGTTGAAGCCTTTTTTTAGTGGAAGAGCGATCATTGCAGATTGCAACGCGCGCCTTCAACTCATCTGATCCAGCCTTTCTCGGTGAAAGACATTGGATAATAACATGCATCAGGTACCTCCATTGCCCAACTAAACCACCTTTCCTAGCATGGGAATCATTTGCCTTGTCTTGGTATCCCATTCTTTGAAATCCTCCAGCAATCAATGTAGATGGTAACATCATAGGATCAGTATCTTCATCTCCAAACATCAATGAAGATCTTGATTGTTCACACGAGCCCTAATCACGTTCGTTTCAACTTCACAATCATGTACAACTGTAGCCCAAAACTCTTGTATATACTGGGCACTGATCACAGGTGATGCAGAGATAGCATGTCGAATCCTGGATCGGTTTAAGAAGTTGATAATGTCCTGATAGTTCACATCTTCAGACAACGCCAGATTTAGTAATGCCACCTGATTATGTTTTGCTTTGAATCTACGATCCATAACCTGCAAAACAATAAACATAAGAGACATATCAAAACATGATTAGAAATAATAAAAATCAAGATAAAAAGCCCAAGTTCAAAAAGTTAGAAATTTTGCAAAAATTTTGCCAAGTGTTGGCAGTCCTAAGCCCCTTAGGAGAACTTACAAGTTCGCCAAAGACAACTTAGACCAAAATCATATTTAGATTAAAAAATGATGAGAAAAATTGCTCCTAACAATACAAATTAGATGAAGAATCGAAAACAGGACAAGTTCGCTCAAAGAACACTAAATTCGCTCAATAAGTTCGCTTAGAGCAAAGTTTGCGCAAGTAGGGTGAAGTCAACAAGTCAACCCTGTTCATTTTATACTCAAGCAACAAGTTCGCATGAACTTGCCTTGCCGAACTTACAAGTTCGCCTAATACAAAACTCAACAAACGATTACAACTCAAAAGACATTACAAAGACACAACTGTTACAAGACTAGACTAAGTACAAAATATCTTCAAGCATGTTGTCACGAGGATGTCCCAACATTCATACTTCCACCCTATAATCTTGTTCTTCTCTTCACTCACATTCACGATAATATTCTGATAGATCGGATATGGACTTAGCTCAACTGCCCTGAACCATTTAGATTCGTTCAGTGTCTTATCAACCTCAACTGTTTCACCGTTAGCCATCTGGTACACCTGCTTACCTGTCGAGCTTTCAAAAACGACATTCTCTTGATCTAAATCATCATAATCACTGCCATCAAGATCACTATAGTCAGATTCATTCATATCAGCATCTTTATCACCTGCACCACTATCAGCTTTGCCACTAGCCCACTACCACCAACATCACTATTATTAGCATTGCCACTAGATCCAATACCACCAAAACCACTAGCACCAGCTCCACTACCATTAACAGCACTAGAACCAGCTCCACTACCACCAACACCACTAGCACCAGATCCACTACCACCAACTCCACCTTGATCAGTATCGTCTTTTTTGCTTTGGATCATCTTCATCTTCGTTGTCACCCTCATCACCTTCATTTACCACCTTAGGAATCGACTTATCCTTAGCTCCAGATTAGCCTTGGATGTCTTCACCTCCAGCTGATCCTCCACCATTTCCAACATCTCTTTGAAAACCAGTATAATCGAATAAATCATCCCATGAAGTTTCTTGAGAAATGTTCACCATGCCCTGACTATTAGTAATCATGTTGAACATATTTTCAAGTGCTAATTGTTGACCATTGTAGGCATTCTTTTGAGACTCAATCACCCTGTTTTGTTTCTTAATGACTGTATGTTGATTGTTAATGGCTTTGTTTTGATTCACCACCATTTCTTTTAGTTATGCTATCTCTCTCTCTCTCTATCATCTTCTCTATCATGGAAGGCCATCACTTGAGTTTTTAGGAAGCCGATTTCATTACGGGAGGCTTCACTTAATAAATTCAAAATATCCTCATCCAAACCTTCTTGCCCTGACTTATGTTTCTTTCTTGGATGGTCATGCTCTGAATCTTGAGCAATTCCATTTCCTTTACTCATCATTTTTGTCTGGAACGAACTTCTTCGGGTTGTTGCCTGGCCAGACTTGGCACATGGAGGAAGCCGGGCACCGATCGGTTTAGGTCTAGAAGGATCTGATTCAACACTTCCTGAATCACCCTTGATCTTTACATCTAACTGAGGTGGTCGATCGTGACGCCTCTTCATCCGCCTTTCATACAGAGACTTCTTCTCCTCTTCAGTAATCTCAGGCAATACTAAATTCTCCTCAGTGCCACCAACATCACCGCTTTGTGGCCCCTCACATTGTTGTTCATTACCCTGCTGCACACCACCATCTACATTCTCTACTTCCACATTCTCAACCTCTACATTTCCACCTTGCACATCTTTATTTCACCTTCTACACGATCTTCCAACCTAATATCTGCCAGTCTAGCTCGGGAATACATATGATCAAATAATCTCTTGTACTCAACCTTACTCTTCCTCATATGTGCAAAGATTCTTCTACACATGTGAGTCAGTTTCAATTGATGGCCAGATGTAGGAAAATTCTTCAGTTTGGCATTCAAGATCATCAAAATAAATCGTTGATACATCAAGAAAGTGTCACCCTGAATATTTTCGACCATGTAGCTGTAAATCAATTATGAATAATTGAATGGTTCATTCATAACCATGCACTTCATAGCGCCAGCCCACTATTGATTCAATTGGTCAAAACCACGTTTCATGTTTGACAAACACACAATGATAATGTGTGCTATACATCTCCACTCCATGGATAACATGGTCTTGGTCACCAAATTCTTCTTGAAGTTTTCGACATATCTCATCCGATTGAAACACTCGATGATATCATCCATACTAACATTAATCTTGTGCCACCCTTCATCACCAATACTTAACACCTCACGAATGGTATCTCCAATAATCCGAACTTCCTGATTATCGACGGTGGCACAAATGCACGTCGGATTTTCTCTAGCACGATATTTGACATTAGTCCAGAATTGCTTGAAGAGGTCTTCATACACCGGTACATTACAAGATATAGCATGTTTGACTTTTGAGCGACTTAGCCATGCGAGAGCATCCCTGAATCCGACAGTACTAGCATCAGTTACATCCAGATAAGCGCATACATTGTGTCTGGCTTCATATTTTAATCCAACCATAACTACAATCAACAAACACAACAAACGTCAGACAAAACCGACAAAATTCATCATGAGAGATTAGTGTCGCCAGAAACAGACGACACTGATAGTGTCGCCAAGTAGTGTCTCTAAGTGAAAGATTAGCGACACAAACATAGAGTCGCCCACTAGTATCGTCGTATAGTGTCGCCAAGAGAAATCTGGCGACATTGATAGTATCGACCTTAGTGTCGTGAACTTTCGTTCACAATAGTGTCGTTAGACAACACTGATAGTGTCGCCAAACGACACTAAAGAGACACCTGGTAGTGTCGTTTGATGATATAGTGTTGTCGTATGAACGCTTAGTGTCATCCTTTGAATATGAAGCAATCCATCAGTTGTTAATTTCAAATGTCCACGATTCGAACTCATGAAGCCATCATTTTGTACAAAAACACCCGATTAAAAACATTATACCTTGTAGAAATGAGAAACACACAACGAAGAATGAGAAAAAATGAAATCCGAGAATGTAGATCGTGTGTGTGTTTTTCAGTGTGTAAAAGCTTGAGGAGGAAGAAATCTGGTGAAGAAGACGAAGATTCAAACACAACTATATTTGTACACAAATAGAGTCATCTGATCAGTGTGGCCCGAAACTAGTCAGTGTCGCCTGATTAGTGTCGTTCATTAGGAATCAGTGTCACCTAGTAATATTGCCACTAGTGTTACTGATTTTGAACTTTCGTTCAGTGTCGCCTAACAGATAGTGTCGCCAAACAATTAGTGTCGTCGACACTAATAAAATCGCCCAAAAAAACACACAAAGTCGTCAAAAACAGTTTTCTTCCCCGAATAGTATCGTCTCAAGAAACAGTGTCGACTAATGAAGATGAACCTCCTCTTCTTAAAAAACCCACCTAAAAATCGAATTTCAGACAAGAAAACAAAACCAAAATCCAATCTGATATAACCAGAAGCTTTCTATCAATCCAATAACCAATCCATACCAATTTTAAACCAATTCAGATCCAAATCAATGAGAAATCAATGAAAAACCAGAAAATGTAAAAAACCACATAAATAAGAGCTCTTAGGCTCTGATACCAATTTTTTAGTCCAATTACCCGGATCTAAGCACTAAACAGTGTTGAATAACACCATAAACTCGATATTGATCAATATGAGTGATTAAATCAAATATCAAAGACTAGAATGATGAAAAACAATGTAGAACCAAAAGAAAAGACTCAAGAAACAATCATAAACACTAGAAATGCACAAATCGGGTTTTGGGTCGGACCCGGAACCGCGTACGAACCGGTTCTTGGCTAGACCGGGTCCAATCAGGACTGGTTCCACTGAATAACCGGGCACGAACTAGAACCGGTTTAAGGGTGGATAGACCATACCTATATGAAACCGGGTAGGTTAGGGTACAGAACCAGGTCGGTTCCAGTTCCGGGTAGGAACCGGTTCCTACCGTTGCCAAACGGCTATAACCCATTTTTCACCATTTTTTAATACAATAACACTATAAATACAATTCAATATTAATTATTATACACACATAAAAATTTTACTCCACTCTCAAATTCACAAAAATTCTCTCCACTCTTTACTCACAAAAACGAACTTTTGGACCAAAGATGAGGAGTATGCCTTGGCCCTTGCGATGGTACACGTTAGGGGCGAGATTACAAGTGATGAGTTATCAGATCCTGATTTATTATGGGATCGTGTTAAAGATAGATTATACGAGGAAATGGATAGTGATGCGCAACATACAAAGCCTCAAATAATGTCAAAGTGGCGTAGTATATCGGTAGTGGTCGAGAGGTTTCACACAATATACAGAAGACATATGGACGCCTTAGAGGATTCAAATAATGATCAGAATGTTGTCGAAGAATCTTGTGCTGAATATGCACAAGTTCATGGAAAGCCGTTTGGTAAGTTAGCAATTTGGGAGCTTTTAATCGACAATTAATTTTGTATTATTTTCAAGTTATGTATCGAAATTCACCATTGTGTAATGTTTTAAGTTAATAAATTAAGTTGTTTACAAATATTAATAAATATATATAATACTAACAAATAATATTAATAATACACACTAAAATAAATAAAACGGGTTTGGACCCAGGCTAGCACTACTCATTGTTTGAAACCTTTCTCTCGTCATACAACTTGCAGTACTTGTCTAAGTGTTTCCGCAAGGTTGAGTTTGAATCCTTTTCAAAAAAACTTCCCGCACAACTTGCAACGAGCCTTGTTCGGCCTGGTTGACATCTCACAAAGATCAAAATATTGCCAAATATCCGGGTTTCTATTCGTAGGAATAACTTTTACCACCGTTACAATGGCCCCACAACGTTATCAACCATTTGTAGAAGAAGAGAGAGTAAAACGATAATACTTTTTACGTGTTTTTCGTTTGGTATTGCGTTTTGAAGTTATGTAATCAACCAAAACATGAAACAAGTATTTATAGACCTAAAATATCAAAAACACATTCAAAAACCGGTTATAATGGCTTTATAGCAGTTAAAAAGGCTATTCAAATGAAATAGCCTATCTAAGTAAGAAACACAAACTTATATAGCCAAAAACCGACTAGTGTCGCCATGCACAGGAACAACACTAACTAAAGTCGCCTGAAATGCTTGTGTTGCCATGCACGGGGACGACACAGTAGTGTCGCCTGAACATACTAAGGCGTCATTGCTAGTGTTGTCCACTAGTGTCGTCAAAAACCCCAAAATGTCAAAATATTTGATTTTCAGCTCCGTTTGATGCCACGTTGTTATACAATAGCCTTTATGATCCAACAAACACCCCTAGTCATACTCATAGGCGTGAGCATGACCATTGGAAGGCCTGGCAACTATGGTAAGTAGGTACTTCACTTTGGCTCCTATAACCATTGCTCCTTTGTTCGTTCATGATTCATACACAATTAATCTCGGTGATACTTAACAATTGAAATAATCAGAGTGTTAGCGTCTAAGTCCATAAAGTCCCTCGGTTAAAGCTTAGGTATTCGATTCGATACCTATTTCACTAAAACCTTTGGATGTGGGACTTGTTTTGACTAATTGATACCGAACTTACACAGCAGAAAAGTATATATTTCATTATCATTTTTGTACTGTACATAACCCATATATACAAGAGCAAGTCTACAATTAATACATCTTTCTTCATGTCTATCCATCAATAGTTTGCTTTCAAATTTTTGTACATTTTATCACTGCCTGGATGCATCATATATTTGGACTTGTGAGTTTCTTCCTGTACCTTTTCTCGTACATTTATGATGACTGGCACCCAGACCTTCTTACCCATTCTCAAAATTTCATAATTTCCCTTGATTAATTAATCAATCATTCCTTTTCATGCCTTTTAGCTTCATAATTGGTTTCTTCCTAGGTTAATTTTTGAGTATCCTTTAATTGACTCAATAAATCAACCTGAAGAGCCTCAAAGCTTGAACTCTTTTTGGATTTTCTTGTACTTTTCTGCTTAAAGTATTAGCTACAACATTAGCCTTTCCTTCTTTGTAATGGATTTCACAACCATAGTCGCTTAGGACTTCCATCCATCTTCTTTGCCTCATGTTTAGTTCTTTCTAGCTAAAAATATACTTTAAGCTTATATGGTCAGTATAAACTAAAAATTTGACTCTGTAAAGATAGTGTCTCCATAACTTTAAAGCAAAGATTATGGCACCTAATTCCAGATCATGAGTCGTATAATTCTTTTCATGAGTCTTTAGTTGACGTGATGCATAAGTAATAACTTTATTTTGTTGCAACAACACACAACCCATACCGGTGTGTGAAGCATCGAAGTAAATAACAAAATCCTTTATGCCATCAGGCAAAGCCAAAATCGGTGCATTTGTCAACTTTTGCTTCAACGTTTCAAATGCTTCATTTTGATTTGGTCCCCATTCAAACTTGATAGACTTGCGTCCAAGTAGTTAAAAGGACAACTATTCTTGAGAAATCTTGAATGAATCGTCGATAATATCCGGCCAAACCTAAGAAACTACGAACTCCGGTCTGCAATTTTGGAATTTCCCATTTAGATATGGCTTCAATCTTTGTTGGGTTTACTTGAATATCATCTGCATTCACCACATACCGAGAAATTGTAGTTCGTGAAGCCAAAATTCATATTTCGAGAATATTGCATATAATTTTTCGTTTCTCAAGAGTTCTAGCAATATCCTAAGATGATCCTTGTGTTCTTCTTCGGTCTTAGAATAAATAAGTATGTAGTCATTGAATACGATAACAAATTTATCTAAGTAAGGTTTGCAAATACGGTTCATCATGTTCATAAATGCAGCTGGAGTATTAGTAAGTCCAAACGGCGTAACCGTGAACTCGTAACGTCCATACCTTGTTCTGAATGTTGTCTTTAGGAATATCTTCTTTTTACACCTTTAATTGATGATACCCCAAATGAAGGTCTATCTTTAAAATATAACATGCTCCTTGAAGCTGATAAAAAAGATCATCAATTCTCAGAAGGGATATCGATTTTTTCAATTCTCAGAAGGGATATCGATTTTTGATAGTTACCTTGTTCAGTCCTTGTTAATCAATGCATTATACGCATCGACTCGTCTTTCTTCTTGAAAAACAAGATAGGAGCTCCCCAAGGTGAAGAACTCGGTCTTATGAATCCTTTCTCCAACAATTCATTTAACCGTTTCTTCAGTTCGTTCATTCCCGTTGGAGCTAATCTGTATGGGAATTTAGCGATTGGTGCCGTACCCGGTAGCAAATTTATTTTAAACTCCACTTCTTGCTTTGGTAGCATTCCTGGCAGTTCTCTAGGAAATACATCTACATATTGTCACACCCCGACCGATGGCGGAATCATCGGGGCGGGACATGTAGACTGTTCAAAAGCACATGGTTTACTAGATTGAATATATTAAACATCAAAATTCATAACAAGTAGTCCAAACACAACCAAATCTAAGATAGAACAAAATTGAAATACATAGAGTTCTTTTATTTAAATTAACTAAGTCCCAGCCTATGTGTAGCACATCTTGATCAATCTCACACATTAGAACCTGAAACATGAATAAAATAAAGTCAACTAAAAAGTTGGTGAGTATAACACAGGTTTATATATAGATAGCATATAGTTGTAAAACAAATCCTTACATAACATGATAAATAAGGCATTTATGGGGAGCAGCTATTATGTAACCAAGTACAATCAAACCTTTGTAACTACCATGCAAAATTGTGTTGTTGGTATCAATCACCCCAATCTGGGTGGGTTTGTCAGACTCAATAGATCTATCATTGAAAACCGTCGGCTTGAATAGTTAGTGATTGCACATAATCGCATACAAAGGTTAGCACACCTAGCACTCGGGCATAAAGCTCAAATTGCACACATGAATGTAAATAGGATTTGTACTTGTGTTGTTTGTGTAAATGTAAACATGTAATTTGAATAATATTCATGTTTCACCCCAAAAATGTAAAAGAGTAAAAGGGGCTATGTATACTCACTTGTATCAAAATGTAGTAGTTAACACGAGTGTTGTATAATCCAAGTGATTTGCTAATCACTAAGTTTGACCTAGAGTAAAATAGTATAACTTTGGATTAATAGTTATCATAATGTCTAAGGAAATTCTAAGGTGTTCAATAGGAATGGATTTGTACGAATGGTTGGTGTATTCATTTGCGTTGGTAATTGAATGAAAATGTAAGTACAAGTAAATAATGAAAGACTTAAGGTTTAATTTGAATAATTAACTAAAATAATAATTTAATTCTTTTTATTTAGTTGTTCATGAAAATGTGTCAAGAGGCATTTTAAAAATATATTAGAATATAAATAGTTTGTGTAGGTTTGAATAAAACAATTATATGTAAAACTTTTATTTTAAATTTATTACTTTTTAATCCATTAGAAACGACTTAATTAATTTGTTTAATATTTCCAAGTTGGTAATTTAGTTTATGAAAACAATTCTGACTTTGGAGTTTTTATAAAATAATTTTTATAAAAGAAAATGAGTTTATATTAAAATAACAGAAGAAATAGGTTCTGACCAAAGGTAGCACAACCGTGTCAAATGTATGGCGCGACCGCGCTTAGGCACGGGGCGCGACCGTGCTTAGGCATGTGGCGCGATGTGCTTAGGCATGGGGCACAGCCATGTCTGGACAAGAGGCACGACCGTGCTAATCGATTTGCACGATCGTGTCTGAATGTTCCAGAAGCTAAATTGTTTAAATCTTGTATTAATGTTAGGTGAATTCATAGGGCTTTCGATTGTTGGGTGTTTGCGAATCTAACCATAAGTTTTAATTGAACGGAGATCATGTCTAGGGTGTAGTTTGATTAAACCAAAATGTAATGAACCCTAGATTTTATTCGAGTTCAATCCGGTGGTATAAGCCCTGTATAGGTTCGGGCTTTCATTCACGGGATTGAAATAAGTCTGAGGATGTGTTTACTTACCTTAAACGATATCAAATTGGTGGAGTTCGACTAAACGGAGTTTCGATTTCGGCGCGTTTATCCTTGGCATCTTCTGCTAGGATTCCGGCATGATTGATGTGGGGAATGTGATTACAGAAGCTTGAAGAATATGCGCAGGGGTTTGATTTCGAGAGTGTTTCGAGAATTGGACGAGGTTGAGAGAAAGAGATGAAAATATGACGGTTTTGTTTTCTAATTACTAATGTGATTAATCAAAAATGTTTGGTTATTGATGAACGTCTGGAAACGGTACAAAAGACGTTACAATCGCAGACTCGAACAGACTTTGTGATTAAGGCAGTGTTTACGTTTCATCTGAGTTTCAGGCGCGACCGTGCCAGTTCTCGGCGCGACCGTACCAGGTCATGGCGAGACCGTGTTTACGGGACGCGACCGTGCCAGGTCATGGCGCGACCGTGTCAAGTGATATTTTTGATAATTTTCAAGACTAGTCCTTGTAGTTTTTAAGATAGCGTAGGTTTGTTTCAGTTGTTATTGTAGCAATGTAAAATGTGTGTATGTACTTTCAACATTATGATAATACTCCTTAATTGCACATGAAAATAGTAAATGATGTGACACAACGTTTTGAATGTGAACATTAGATTGAAGTTGTCATTTATTGCACAATATGAAATACTAGGAAAAAAACATGGATGTTACAGTATCCACTAGTTGAGGGAATTTCGTCCCGAAATTTAACTAGTCGAGGCTACTGAATCAGCAAAAAGATGGGGGTACTTGAGCTTCATTTGGTCCTCTCGTTCCCAAGTGAATTCAGGACCACGCTTAGACTCCCAACGAACTTTGACAATAGGAATACGACTTCGCTTGAGTTGCTTGATTTCACGATCCATAATTTCTACCGGTTTCTCAACAAAGTGCATCGTTTCATTAATGCGCACGTCATCAAGTGGTATATGGAGATTCACATCAGCGAGACATTTCTTCAGATTAGATACATGAAATGTAGGATGCACATTGCCAAGAGATGGAGGTAACTCGAGTTTGTAAGCCACTTTCCTAATCCTTTCAAGGATTTTGAATGAACCAACATAGCGATGGGCTAACTTGCCTTTCTTTCCAAAACGGATCACACCCTTCCACGGGGACACCTTAAGAAGAACAAGGTCACCGACTTGGAATTCCAAGGGTTTTCGACGTTTATCGGCATAACTCTTTTGCCAACTTCTCGCTGTTCGGATGTTGTCACGGATTTGAATAATCTTGTCGGATGTTTCTTGAATTAGCTCGGGACCGGTGATTTGGGCTTCACCAATCTCGTTCCAGCAGATAGGAGAACGACACTTGCGACCATAAAGAGCTTCGAATGGAGCCATGTTGATACTTGTGTGGTAGCTATTATTGTAAGAGAACTCAATGAGGGATAAATATGAATCCCAATTTCCACCGAAATCGATTACACAAGCTCTAAGCATGTCTTCAAGTTTTTGGATTGTTCGCTCGGTTTGACCATCAGTTTGAGGATGGTAAGCCGTGCTCAAATCCAGTCGTGTGCCAAGAGGGGTTTGGAGAGATTGCCAAAACCGAGAAGTGAAACGGGCATCTCGGTCGGATATTATGTTTAAGGGAACACCATGACGGCTCACAATTTCATCAATGTAAATTCGGGCTAGTTTCTCAACCCGATAGTCTTCACGGATAGGCAAGAAATGAGCAGATTTGGTGAGACGATCAATGATCACCCAAATGCTATCATAACCACTCGAGGTGCGAGGGAGTTTGGTAATAAAATCCATGGCTAAGTTCTCCCATTTCCACACGGGAATTTCCGGTTGTTCAAGTAATACGGAAGAACGTTGGTGTTCGGCTTTGACTTTGGAACACGTTAGACATTTGGCAACATAGTGAGCAATATCCTTTTTCATACTGGGCCACCAATATTGTTGGCGAAGATCTTGGTACATTTTATCCGCACCAGGATGAATAGAATAACGAGTCTTGTGAGCCTCGTTCATGAGAAATGTACGGAGATCATCGCGACCGGGAACCCAAATACGGTTCAAGTAATAAAGTAAGCCATTGGGTTTTGATTCAAGCAGAAGTTCAACACCACACGACATTTCCTCGTACATGTTACCCTCGGTGACTGAGACGTGTTGAGCTTCTAAGATGCGGATTTGAATATCGGTTTGAATTCGGGCACAATGAAGCATGACATGGTTCTTTCGAATCAAAGCGTCGGCTACAACATTCGCTTTGCCGGGATGGTAACGAATCTCGCAGTCATAGTCGTTAAGGAGTTCAACCCAACGTCGTTGCCTCATATTGAGTTCTTTTTGGTTGAAGATGTGTTGGAGACTTTTGTGGTCGGTGAACACCACGCATTTCTTGCCATAGAGATAATGTCTCCAAATCTTCAATGCGAATACGACCGCACCCAACTCGAGATCGTGCGTCGTATAATTCTTCTCATGGATCTTAAGTTCCCTTGATGCATAAGCGATTACTTTACCTCGTTGCATGAGGACACAACCGAGACCTTGGTTAGAAGCATCACAGTAGACAACTAGATCATCACTCCCATCAGGGAGAGTCAAAATGGGAGCGTTGCACAACTTTTGTTTAAGGGTTTGGAAAGCTTCTTCTTGTTTTGGTCCCCATTCATAAGTCTTACCCTTGTGAGTCAAAGCGGTAAGGGGGACAACAATCTTAGAGAAGTTTGAGATAAAATGACGGTAATATCCCGCAAGCCCAAGGAATGAACGAACTTCAGTGGGGGTCTTCGGGGTATTCCAATTCTTAACCGTTTTGATCTTAGCAGGGTCAACATGAATACCCTTGTCATTGACGATATGACCAAGAAATTGAACTTCTTTTAACCAAAATTCACATTTGGAGAATTTGGCATATAGTTGTTCTTTCTTCAAGAGATCCAAAACCAATCTAAGATGTTGCTCATGTTCGGCTTTAGTCTTGGAATAGATTAAGATGTCATCGATGAAAACGATTACGAACTTATCAAGGTACGGTTTGCACACACGATTTATGAGGTCCATAAAAACTGCGGGTGCATTGGTTAGTCCAAAAGGCATAACCATGAACTCGTAATGACCATACCTTGTTCGGAAGGCAGTCTTTGGAATATCGTCTTCTTGCACACGGAGTTGGTGATAACCGGATCGAAGATCAATCTTCGAGAAGCAAGTAGAACCTTGAAGTTGATCAAAGAGGTCATCAATTCTAGGCAAAGGATAACGGTTTTTGATAGTAAGCTTGTTGAGTTCGCGGTAGTCAATGCACATGCGAAATGATCCATCCTTCTTTTTGACGAATAAGACGGGTGCACCCCACGGTGAATGAGTTGGACGAATGAATCCCTTATCGGAGAGCTCTTGAAGTTGACTTGCAAGTTCTTGCATTTCAGAAGGTGCAAGACGGTAAGGAGCTCTAGCCACGGGGTTAGCTCTGGGCACAAGATCAATGCGAAATTCTACTTGACGAACGGGTGGAAGACCGGATAAGTCTTCGGGGAATACTTCAGGAAAATCTCGGATAATGGGGATATCTTGAATACTCTTCTTTTTAACATCCTTTTGAACGATATGGGCCAAAAGGCCACGTACTTCTTTCGTAAGTACTTTTGAGCAGTAGTGCATGACATTAATTTAAGCCCTTTGCAAGGCTTTTCACCAAAGACTCTCAACGTTTCTCCCGATGGTAGAGGTATTCGGATGCACTTCTCGAAACAGATGACTTCGGCATGATGATTTGATAGCCAATCCATGCCTATGATGATATCAAAACTTCCTAGTGGCATTGGAACAAGGTTGATTGGGAATGCATGATCATTAAGTTCTAAGGAGCAGTCATAGATAACGGAGTCAATCGTAAGGGAGTCACCATTTGCTATTTCGACGGTAAAGGTTTTCTCTAATTGGGATCGTGTCTTTGCAAGTAAAGGTTCAAAGTTAAGTGACACGAAACTTTTATCGGCACCGGTATCGAATAAAATGGAGGCATATTGACTATTAACAAGAAACGTACCATTGACCACGTCATTGTTAGCTTGAGCTTCATTGGCGTTTATGTTGAAAGCACGCCCACGAGCTCCACCTTGTCTAGCATTGAATAACTTTGGGCATTGATCACGGAAATGGTTCGGGTTGCCACACTCATAACATGCTCGCCCATTTGCAATAGCGGGTACACCTTGATTAGCCACTTGGGTGTTGGTTTGGTTTGGTGGGTTGACTTGGCCCGCAAGAGCTTTGGCCCAACAGACATTAACTGTATGGCCATATCTCCCACAATAAGTACAAAGGCGACATGGGATGCTTTGGGGATGATGGTAGTTGCAGGTGGCACAAAGTGGGTAGATTCCAACATATGGCTTTTTGGCCGGTGCTTGAACCATAGGTGCAGCTTGGTTAACAGGAATAGCAGGAGTGACCACAACATAATTTCTAGTCTTCCTTTTCCTATTATTGCGGGAGGGTTCAGTTGTGGCTTCTTTGTTGTGGGTAGGATGGGTTATAGTGTCATAAACTTTCTTGGTGCCCTTTTTAGTAAGAGTCCCCGCCTTCACATGATTATCGGTTAAGGTAGCGGACAAACGGATGGCATTTTCAAGTGTTGCAGGATACCTTCCTAGGACAGTATCTTGAATTTGCCTAGGCAGTCCCCCAATATACTTTTCAATGCAGCGAGACAGAGGAGTGACCATGTGGGGCACAAGAAGACTCAACTCATGGAACCGAGTCGTATACGCCAAGTTTTCACCACTATCTTGGGCAAGATCCCAAAACTCAGCTTCAAGTTTCTTCACTTCATTTCGAGGACAGAATTCCTCGGTCATTAGCCTTTTAACCTCATCCCAAGGTAAGGCCATTGCTACATCCACACCTCTATTTCTCTTCTCCCAGTGCCCGTTTTTGTAGGACACTTGTGGCATGACGAACACGAAGGTTGTCGGGGCAGTCACTATTGAGAAAGGTATTCTCAATGCTTTCGAACCATTGAAGGAGTCCGGTAGCTCCTTCGGTACCATAGAACTTGAGGGGATTACACGAGTTGAAATGCTTGAGGGTGCATTGAGATGGGTTGTTACCACCATTTCCACCATTACCAGCATTACCACTATTACTACCATTTCCACCATTGTTGCCATTGGTGGCACTATTAGCTTGAGTGAGTTGTGTCACGAGTTGTGCAAGAATAGCAGCAATGTCGGTATTGGTGTTGGCCGCGGGAGCACGACGAGGAGGCATTCTACAGATTTTTACAAGACAAGAAAAGATGTAAGAACTCATGAGGATTGTTTGGATTTAATAGAATAAGATAACAAAATAAATAGATAATCATAGTTTGGATTGTACTCAAATAGTGATAAAATCACTCGAATACTATGACACATTAAGGTTAATTAAACTTATATAATTTTCAAGGAGACATGCTTTAGCCTATAAGTAAACACTCATCTCGGGAATTCCCAGGAAAGCATACGGGTCCCTCTGTTGACTGGGATTTATGCGAAATGCTTTCCTATATAGAAAACCCAAAATACAGGTGTCACTCTACCAGATTGCATGTGTCGTCAAATAATTAACAAAGCTTAAAAACCTTAACGAGGAAATAAAGAAATTTTATGGATCTAGCTTCATGAAGTTTCCACATGCTTAGAAAGATAAAGATAGAGAAGAAGATAAGAATATTATGAGGTTTTAGGATATCGAAAATGATATTGTTTATTTAATTTATAATTTAAGTATATATTAATAAGTCATGGATTTCTAACAATTAAGTTATCAAATAAAATAATAACTAATCATAGTAAGCATGTAGCACATAGCATGTAACACATAACATATAACATATATCATGTAGCATATAACATGAAATCATGAAACATAGCATAAGTAGGTGTCCTAAAGTTATAGTCTAGGTCAAGGTGACTAATAACCTAATTCCCTATAACCAAGGCTCTGATACCAATCTGTCACACCCCGACTGATGGCGGAATCATCGGGGCGGGACATGTAGACTGTTCATAAGCACATGGTTTACTAGATTGAATATATTAAACATCAAATTTCATAACAAGTAGTCCAAACACAACCAAATCCAAGATAGAACAAAATTGAAATACATAGAGTTCTTTTATTTAAATTAACTAAGTCCAAGCCTATGTGTAGCACATCTTGATCAATCTCACACATTAGAACCTGAAACATGAATAAAATAAAGTCAACTAAAAAGTTGGTGAGTATAACACAGGTTTATATATAGATAGCATATAGTTGTAACACAAATCCTTACATAACATGATAAATAAGGCATTTATGGGGAGCAGCTATTGTGTAACCAAGTACAATCAAACCTTTGTAACTAGCATGCAAAATTGTGTTGTCGGTATCAATCACCCCAATCTGGGTGGGTTTGTCAGACTCAATAGATCTATCATTGAAAACCGTCGGCTTGAATAGTTAATGATTGCACATAATCGCATACAGAGGTTAGCACACCTAGCACTCGGGCATAAAGCTCAAATTGCACACATGAATGTAAATAGGATTTGTACTTGTGTTGTTTGTGTAAATGTAAACATGTAATTTGAATAATGTTCATGTTTCACCCCAAAAATGTAAAAGAGTAAAAGGGGCTATGTATACTCACTTGTATCAAAATGTAGTAGTTAACACGAGTGTTGTATACTCCAAGTGATTTGCTAATCACTAAGTTTGACCTAGAGTAAAATAGTATAACTTTGGATTAATAGTTAGCATAATGTCCAAGGAAATTCTAAGGTTTTCAATAGGAATGGATTTGTACGAATGGTTGGTGTATTCATTTGCGTTGGTAATTGAATGAAAATGTAAGTTCAAGTAAATAATGAAAGACTTAAGGTTTAATTTGAATAATTAACTAAAATAATAATTTAATTCTTTTTATTTATTGTTCATGAAAATGTGTCAAGAGGCATTTTAAAAATATATTAGAATATAAATAGTTTGTGTAGGTTTGAATAAAACAATTATATGTAAAACTTTTATTTTAAATTTATTACTTTTTAATCCATTAGAAACGACTTAATTAATTTGTTTAATATTTCCAAGTTGGTAATTTAGTTTATGAAAACAATTCTGACTTTGAAGTTTTTATAAAATAATTTTTATAAAAGAAAATGAGTTTATATTAAAATAAAAGAAGAAATAGGTTCTGACCAAAGGTAGCACAACCGTGTCAAATGTATGGCGCGACCGCGCTTAGGCACGGGGCGTGACCGTGCTTAGGCATGGGGCGCGACCGTGCTTAGGCATGTGGCGCGACCGTGCTTAGGCATGGGGCACATCCATGTCTGGACAAGAGGCACGACCGTGCTAATCGATTAGCACGATCGTGTCTGAATGTTCCAGAAGCTAAATTGTCTAAATCCTGTATTAATATTAGGTGAATTTATAGGGCTTTCAATTGTTGGGTGTTTGCGAATCTAACCATATGTTTTAATTGAACGGAGATCATGTCTAGGGTGTAGTTCGATTAAACCAAAATGTAATGAACCCTAGATTTTATTCGGGTTCAATCCGGTGGTATAAGCCCTGTATAAGTTAGGGCTTTCATTCACGGGATTGAAATAAGTCTGAGGATGTGTTTACTTACCTTAAACGATATCGAATTGGTGGAGTTCGACTAAACGGAGTTCCGATTTCGGCGCGTTGATCCTTGGCGTCTTCTGCTGGGATTCCGGCACGATTGATGTGGGGAATGTGATTACAGAAGCTTGAAGAATATGCGCAGGGGTTTGATTTCGAGAGTGTTTCGAGAATTGGACGAGGTTGAGAGAAAGAGATGAAAATATGATGGTTTTGTTTTCTAATTACTAATGTGATTAATCAAAAGTGTTTGGTTATTGATGAACGTCTGGAAACGGTACAAAAGACGTTACAATCGCAGACTCGAACAGACTTTGTGATTAAGGCAATGTTTACGTTTCACCTGAGTTTCAGGCGCGACCGTGCCAGTTCTCGGCGCGACCGTGTTTACGGGACGCGACCGTGCCAGGTCATGGCGCGATCGTGTTTACGGGACGCGACCGTGCCAGGTCATGGCGCGACCGTGTCAAGTGATATTTTTGATAATTTTCAAGACTAGTCCTTGTAGTTTGTAAGATAGCGTAGATTTGTTTCAGTTGTTATTGTAGCAATGTAAAATGTGTCTATGTACTTTCAACATTATGATAATACTCCTTAATTGCACATGAAAATAGTAAATGATGTGACACAATGTTTTGAATGTGAACATTAGATTGAAGTTGTCATTTATTGCACAATATGAAATACTAGGAAAAAAACATGGATGTTACACATATTCAGCTACAATCGATACGTCTTCTATTTTCTTGTCTTCAGTACCAATCGACACGTAAGCTAAGCATCCTTTCTTTAAACAGTTTGCAGCCTTTATAATTGATATAATTCCTATTTGATTCGTCTTCTTGTCGTCATAAATTGTTATCATTTTTCCCGACAGTGCATGGAGTTCAATGGCTTTCTTATCAAGTCCATACCAAGAACAATTTCTAATCCTTTCCAGTTTCATTGGCATCAACCGTGCTGGTATGACATGTCCTAAAAGAGTTATCTTACAATTTTTCTAATGATTCAGATATCTTGGTCAGATTTCCATCTACTATTTCATCTTCGTAAATCTGATCTAGTTTTACTAACGGCTCGTTTAATAGACTACAAAATTTATAATCTATAAATCTTTGATTCGCACCAGAGTCAAATAATACTCTAGCATAAACATTAATAATGAGGAACGTATCAGTAACAACGTCCGATATTTAAGCCGCATCGTGAGTATTTAACACAAATGCTCGCATGTTCTTCTTCGCTCCATCATTAGCCCTTATTCCGCTACCACTAGCTTGATTTAATTTTGGGCACATTGTCTTGAAATGTCCCTTTTCTCCGCAGTTATAACAGCCAATATTCTTCTTTCTATTACAATTCTCGGTTGTATGACCCAAGATTTTGCAAAAGTCACAGAAAGATGGTTTTTCAATCCTGCACTTCCGAAAGTGCATTTTCTTACATATCCTATACTCAGGGATAGTAGGAATAAACTCAATCTTTTCTGATTTGTTCCCTTTCTTCCGTTGATTATTATTCTTCAGATTCTCTTCAACTTTCCTTGTTGCTTTTCTTCATCTTGTTCTCCTCCTTCGTTCTCTCACCATCCCATCAGTCAACGATCCAACTATCTCCACAACCGAATGTATGATCATTGGTTTTGATGCTTTTACTATATCCCTAATCTCACTATTCAGTCTCCATATGTAACGACTGGTTTTCTTTGATTCGGGCATTAGTAAATGTGGAACTAACCTAAAAAAGCAATACCTATAGTTAAAAGTTTAAATATATTAAATACTTATATTTTATAATATAATTTATATATCCATGCGTTTTATTACAAAGTAATGAATAAAACTTAAATTTTCAAATAACATTGTAACATTTACATATTCAATAATAATAAACTTAATATTAATGAGTATATTATCAAATGATAAATGTAATTTCTTTCTTAAATGATAACATTTGAATTAAATGAATTGAAATGGTAAGTTCTCAAACTTGAAGGGGTCTAAAATGATTTATAGTTGAGTGTGTTTATTTTCGGTATTACCCTTTTGTGAAATCATTCCACAACGTCGTTTGGCTTTCAAAATTCTAGTGGCAATATGGTAATTACATTTGTCCTTTTCATTATATCATCGTCCCAATCGTATACACACGTCTCTGCTCCTTTCCATTCTCTCTCTTTTTAGAATTGAAATCATAGTCGAAAATGGCGTACGGAGAGCAAATATCGATTAATGAAGCAAAATGGGCGAAACATTATTCATCTGATCATCAGATACTGATATGGTACAAAATGGTTAATCACGCCTATGATCGATAAGAGAAGAAGAAACACAGAGAAGAAGGAGATAACTCTCAAATCATCGATTCCCATTCTATTAACTAGTTCGTATACTTAAACGAATCAATGATACCAATTTACAATTACAACCTCACACTATATTACAATTACAAAAGACCCCCTCTACTTATTATTTGACATGTAACAATACTCTCCCCATAAAAGATTCTTGACCCCAAGAATCAAAATAATAAGAAAAAAAATGTAATTTTGCATGTAGTAGCAGCTTTGTTGCTTCATAACCTCTTGAATCTGTACATTTTGTGCACCACAACTCACCTTCAGATCTACTGAAACTTATTCCATCCCCATTCATAAAGCCTTCCGCCAAATAATGACTATCCCCACAAGAAATTCGTCTTATCCCCATCCCTAGCTGAATTCTTTGAGTTGTGACTCTAAAAGTGCAGTTGTATGATCAGCTCCACCAGTAAGAGATACTATTTCTTCCTCATCTAAAGCACTTAACTGAGTAGGTGACAGCCTGTCTTTAGTATCACCATCCCTTAGTTGTCCATCCTCTCTCCTTCCCCATGAACAAACAATCTTTCCCAAAATTAAAACATAGTAACATCAGCCATGTTTGATCACAATGAAAAACATCAATTTAGCTTTCCATTTGTGCCACAAGTACTTCCCAACAAATACTTTATATTTCCATTTGAGCCATATGTATACCTTCATATTTAAACAACCCCCATTCATAATGAAAACCAATTTGGAATTTATCAGGAAGGTACCTAATTTCACAGTTACCAACCTAGTGTTGTGGGTCCAAATTTTTTCAACATTCACATTAAACCATGGGATCATCCAAATATCATAACCCCCCGATTGAAAAACTAAACTCTGTTGCATTCAATTCATGCACTTCACGGACAACTTGCTACAACAATGCTTGAAATAAAAGTTCATATTCCACAGTCGTATTTCGTCTCAGGTACGACCCTCCCATTTCAAAGCATTGCAAGCTACTATTGCAGAATTTACTTGTTCTGTGGTTCTTATTTGATTTTTTTCAGTAGCTGCATTACCGCTTTCTAGCTTAGCACTAGCAGAATAATCATTTGAATGATGTTGAGCTTCACTTAGATTTTCAAACGAACAACATTGCCAACCCGGCTTCCATTCAGAAGTTTTAACAAATATCATATTAGAATCTAACAGCCATTTCTCCTCATCTTTAATCAAAGAAATCTCAACATCAGCACTAGTTTTTTTCACATAAGTGCCAAAGATATTCCTCATGTAAAGTGCTACAACTCTTGAAAAATTTATTAGAAACATTAGCATCAACATTATCTAACACCTCATCCACAATTGTAACATCATCATATTTTTCATTTTCAGATTCTGTAACAACAATATTCTTTTCATCTACTGAATTTTCGTCCACAGAAGTATCATCTAACCCATCCATTTGATCCTATCTGTGACTTATTTCATCAATATTTTCTTTAGTCGCGTTTTTAAAACTACTAAGCATTTTATCATTTTCACATACTGATTCTTTAAAATCACCCCTTCTTGAATCATCATCCAATAATTCTTTTGTTTCCCCACTAACTTCCTTAGATATTTCAAGAGCCGAATTTAAACCCATAATCATATCTTGACTTAAAGAACCCATTTCATGCTCATTTTCATTGATCTTCAATGGTTCTTGCATTTGGATTTTAAATTCTCAACAGTTTCCTTATGGATTTCTAACACATCACCATTAAAATAATATTGAACCTCACACCTATTTTCAATTTCATCAAACATGAGGGGTGCGGTTTCGTTTTTTGTTGGTTTGAACGAATAAGATTCTAACCTTTTGAGTATCTCTTTCAGTCCTTGTTGAAAATTATCTTGTCTCTTTGCTTCTTCATAAGCCTCTTCGAGTGTTTTTGGTCTCAAGAACTTAACCCAACCCCTAATCTCAGGTTTCAGACCCTCCATGAATAAACTTGCAGCATAATCCTTACTTAGAATTACTTTACTAAGGAGAAAATCAATGTATTACAATAATCTTGAAATGAACCTGTTTGTTGGAAGTTCTTGATTTCTTCCATAGATGATGCAGTATTTAGAACTCTTGTTTCTTGATGCCCTGTGTTGAACAAGCTGGGACTCTGTTTACCCCATTTCAGTGATCCAATCCATTCATCAAAACCTCTAAAACCCCTCCAAAGTTCATAATCGGTTGGTGGTTTTGAATAATCTGGTTTGTAGCCACAACAATGAACCCTGCCTTCAAATTGTAACCCACTGCAAGAACACATACTAGTCCCACAAACGTGAACCCTGTTCTCCCGTATCAAACCCCCACACAAACACAAGAGCACCATTGTTACCTTAATCGTTGCCTTTGCTTGTTGCAGTAGAAATTCCTTGCTAAAATTCTTCAAGAATACTTGATCGTTGCTAAAATTCCCTGATTGTTGCTGTCAAGAACCAACCCTAATTTGATTTGTTGCTGTAAGAACCGTTGTTTCCTTATTTCTTGAATCGTTGTTGTTACTGTCCCTGCCCTAACCCATAGTCAGAGGAAAGATTGCTCTGATACCATTGATACGGTACAAAATGGTTAATCAAGCCTATGATCGATAAGAGAAGAAGAAACACAGAGAAGAAGGAGATAACTCTCAAATCATCGACCCCCATTCTATTAACTGGTTCGTATACTTAAACGAACCAATGATACCAATTTACAATTACAACCTCACACTATATTACAATTACAAAAGACCCCCTCTACTTATTATTTGACATGTAACAGATACTGCTGGTAGGAGGAGGAGATTTCTCGTTTTCACTTAGTCTGGCTATGGTCTTTTGCTCGGCTCATAACATGGTGGCTACATCGCTCGATTCTTATGGTAATAAATCATCTCTAGGGTTTCAATAATCAGTCTTCATGTATATTTTTTTATTTGATTTGTTGTTGTTACTCCAGTATTTGACCTAAATAATGATTTAATCTTTGCATCTGCTTCTTCTTTAGTGTTGAGTTTTGTATAATTTTATTTCATTTATATGATAGATAATGAGTCTTGAAACACAATACCTAAAATGTCATTTTAATAACTTTTTTTAAAATTAAACTATTTATTTGGTCATTGCACAAGTATAACTCAATCAAAATGACTCGAGTTTTGCTTTAAAAATTGAAGATGGCACGCCCATAAGTCCTAAAAATGTGACCATTAGACCTCCACTGATGGAGTCCACACTACGTGAGCACCACTGTGAACCACTTAAAAAAACACCATTCCTAAATTAAATGAAAGAGTGAAGAAGAAGATAAAGTCTCAATTTGGTCCTGAGAAAGAAAGGTTGAAAATAGCAAAAAGGTTAATTGTAGGTCAAATTGCTTTAGAAATCTATAGTTCATCTTTGTATTATATGAGTGCCTGCCATATGAAAATGGTTAGGAGCATCTGCAATGAGGAGAAAGGCACTCCACGTCACCCCTTTTCTCACCCAAAAACTCTAAATTCATGAACTACTAAAACATTCTCTCTCCTCTCCCTCTCCCTCTCCCATAAATTCCTCATCTCTTCCAATGACCAAAGACTTTTATCTTGGGAACCCATGAAGTCTTTGTGCTCTCTCCTCCATGTGGCCTCCACCTCGGCGTCCTTAGATTGAAATATTGGGTCAGTCAAGTTCAGTTTGTTTTGGTTTAGTTTGTTCCATAATGGGCCTTTATCACGCGTGTTTGTAGAATCATGTTTACTAGTTCAAATCATTTGTTATAGGTTTGAACGAGTGTTAGGTTTGTTGTGTCTTTTTGGGTATACATTAGCTGTAATTGAAGGCTCTTTATGGCCTTGTTTGATTATCAATAAGTGCATCGCAATATATGATCAATTAGATATCTGCTTGAATTCCTTCGAGTGGTATAAAAGCGAATTACAGAGCGTTCATAGTGAGAAAGAGGATAGCGAGTGATGGGAGGGGAATCCATCATCTTTCAGAATCCTAGTGTGCCCAAATTTGATGGTGATTATGATCATTGGAGTTTAGTAATGGAGAATCTCCTTCTATCTAAAGAGTATCGGTGAGTGGTATACTGAACCTACGGCAAATGAGCAACTGATAGAGACAGAGAACGAATTTGGCTGAAATGAAGCTTAAAGAATTGAAGGCAAAAAATTACCTCTTCCAGTCGATTAATAAGCACATTCTGAAGACAATCACTCAAAATAAAACCACGAAACAGATATGGGAAGCTATGAAAATGAAGTACCAAGGTAATGCACGAGTCAAACGTGCACAATTGCAACGGCTCAGACGCGAATTTGAAACCCTAGAGATGAAGACATGGGAGACAGTGACTGATTACTTTGGGAGAGTAATGGTGACTGCAAATGAGATGCGAAATTGCGGGGAGGATATGCCCGATTTGAAGATAGTTGAAAAAATTCTTCGAAAAGTGACAGAAAACTTTAACTTTGTGGTTTGCTCAAATGAGGAGTCTAAGGATCTCAGCATTCTCTCTCTGGAAAAGTTACAGAGTTCACCATTGGTTCATGAACAAATGCTACGTCGAAAGATTCCTGAGGAACATGTGTTGAAGGTCGAGCATGAATCAAATGGTGGACGAGGCAGGGGATGAGGTAGGGCCTCATTCAATAGAGGCAGTGGACGAGGACAAGGTCGTACCTCATTTGATAAAGCAAAGGTAGAATGTTATAGATGTCGTCAAATGAGGCATTTCTCTTGGGAATGTCCTAATGGAGAACAATCGACAACTAACTATGCAGAATTTGATGAGAATGAAGAGTTGTTACTTGTTGCTAATTACGCACGCTGATATAGAGAGGGCACCAACATAAGGCATATGGTTTTTGGACTCGGCATGTTCCAACCACATGACGGGGACAAAGGAATGGTTTATACAGCTGGATAGCTACAATCACACAGTGAGACATGATAATGACAAAAGGTTGGGAGTCAAAGGCATAGGTGATATTCGAATTGAATTGGCGGCATTATTCAGGTAATTACTAATGTGTATTATGTACTCGAATTAACTTTCAACCTTATTAGTGTAGGGCAACTTCAAGAGAAAGATGTAACCTTTGTCAATAAGAGAGGCGTATGTAAGGTCTATCATCTTGAAAGGGGCCTTATTATCACCTTTACTATGATAAGAAATAGAATGTTCACCATACATGGGCCAATGAAGCCGCTTCCAAAGCACTGCTTACAAGTTAGGGAAGAAGGAAATCAATTATGACACAGGCGGTTTGCTCATGTTAATCACAAAGCACTTAGAACTACGCAGTATCAATAGATGGTTAAAGGATTACCTAAGGCAACAGAGAAATCGAAAATGAGAAATCCAAAGTGTGAGACATGCAATGTCGAGAAGCAACAAAGAGAATCAGTTCCAAAGCAAATTCAGTGGCGAGCTACAAAAAAAGTTGCAGCTGATCCACACAGATCTGTGTTGTCTAATTACTCCTGCTTCCCAAAGTGGTAAAAGGTACACTCTTGTTTTTATCGATGATTACACTCGAAAAACATGGGATTATTTTCTATCACATAAAGGGGAACGTTTTGAGTCCTTGCAACGGTTTGAAGTGTTAGTATAAGCCGAAGTAGAAGTTAAGATTAAAAGTCTAAGAAGTGATAGGAGACAAGAGTTTACATCAGGTTTATTTAATGACTTTTGTGAACTAAATGACATTAAAAGACAGTTGACAGCAGCGTACACTCCGCAGCAAAACGTAGTGGCTGAACGCCGAAATCGAACTCTCATGAATATGGTTCAATGCCTTTCATTTGAGAAAGAAATGCCAAAATATTTCTGGCCCGAAGCTGCAAAATGGGTTTGTCATGTGCTAAATAGATGTATGAGTCACAGCATAGATAATAATGTGCCTGAAGAATATTGGACCGGGAACAAACCAAATGTCGATTATTTTCGAGTTTTTGGTTGTATTGGGTACGTGCACATACCTAAACAACTGAGAACTAAACTGGATGCTAGGAGTCACAAATGCGTTTCTCTTGGCATTAGCACCGAATCAAAGGCATATCGTTTATACGATCCAATTCAAAAGAAGATTGTGGTGAGTTGAGATGTAGTCTTTAATGAAGATGAGAATGGAGCAAACAGGAAACTGGTTGTGAAGATTTGGCCATTCATGAAAAAGAAAGCGAGTGAGGCTAATCGTTTTCATTTACCATCTAAGAGAACTTAGAAGAGAAAGAAAGATCAACCCAATCGAGACGGAAAAAAGAAGAAAGAATAGCAGGGAGAAGAGAACTCACCTTTGGTAGATCAGAACCAAGCAGCAACTCAGACTCCAAGTTCAACATCCACTGACTCGAGGGCAATCCTCCAAATCAGGTATGAATTATGTTCATAATGCGTGGGAAATTCGACCAATCTAGAAAATCAAGTCGAAGATACCACCTTAGTCTCAGTCGCTGAAGAGTCAACACAGGCATAACCATGGATAAGGGTTCAAAAATTACGTGTGTGGATGCAACATTATCACAATGGTGCATGCTTGTCTGATGAAGATCCATTTGAGGATGAAGCAGGGTTTCACATGTACAGTTCTTTGGAGGATCCAACAACATACGAAGAGGCGTGCAAAGAGGAGAAATGGATCAAAGCAATGGAGTGTGAAATCAAGGCAATTGAACAAAAATGTACGTGGGAATTAGTTGAAGCACCAGTTGAAACCAAAACGATTGGTGTTAAATGGATTTTCAAGACAAAGTTTAATGAAGATGAGATGGTTGACAAATACAAGGCACGTTTGGTTGTGAAGGGGTATGCACAATGGAAAAGAATCGACTACAACGAGGTTTTTGCTCTTGTAGCGCGATGGGATACCATCCGAACTTTACTTGCTGTGGAGGCGCAAAGAAATTGGATTGTGTTCCAATTAGATGTGAAGAGTGCGTTCTTGCACGGGGAGCTCAAAGAGGTTGTATATGTTGAACAACCACAAGGATTTGTTAAGAGAGGTGAAGAGTCCAAAGTATACAGGTTGAAGCGAGCTTTGTATGGATTAAAACAAGCTCCAAGAGCTTGGTTTAATCAAATAGAAGGGTATTTTAAATGGGAGGGGTTCATGAAAAGTCGATATGATCATACTTTGTTTATCAATGATGTGTGAAACAAGATAATTATTGCAAGTTTGTATGTGGATTTGGGGAAAATGAGGTTCTTTCTTGGTGTATAAGTGCAGCAAAAGTCTACTGGAATTTACCTATGCCAAAAGCAATATGCTAAAAAGGTGCTGGAGAGGTTTGGCATGTGGCAAGGTAACCCAGTCAAGAACCCTATTGTGCCTGGCACAATTTTGACGAGAGATGGAGTAGGAAAAGAAATCAATGCTACGACATACAAACGGTTAGTTAGTAGCTTAATGTATTTAACGGTGACTCGACCGGATATAATTTACGTGGTAAGTTTGATTTCTCGGTTTATGGCTAATCCAAAGGAAGAGCATATTTTGATTGCAAAGAGAGTTTTGAGATATTTGAAAGGGACATATACCTATGGGCTGATGTATGAATGAGAATCCAAAGTGAAACTGCAAGCGTTTACTGATAGCGATTATGCACGGGATGTAGAGGACCGACGATGCACATCTGGATATGCTTTCTTGTTGAGTAAAGCTGCAATCTGCTGAAGCTCTAGAAAGCAAGAAACTGTGACCTTATCGTCAACTGAGGCGGAGTATGTGGCTGCTACGGCCTATGTGTGTCATTGTGTGTGGATCAAAGGACTGTTAGAAGAATTAGAAGAAAGCGTGAGTGGAGCCATAGAGATTCTTTGTGACAACAGCTCGACGATCAAGTTATCAAGAAACCTAGTGATGCATCGGAGAACCAATCGATGTGATATTTCATTATCTTAGGGATCTTTCGTGAGGTAAGAGAGGCAGTAAGAAACCGAGTATGAGACGACGCCTCAGCGGCCATTTTTGTACAAAGGGTCGAAGCGTTCAAAAAAATGTTAAAGGCGTACGACTCGAGGCGCGCCTCTTGCCGTTTTAGGGTTTAGATGATGAAATTAGTTAGGAAAGTTCTATATTTATAAGATATATAATTTTTATTTGATGTTTTAGACTTTCTATGATGAAATTATTAAGAAAAGTTCTATATTTATAAGATATATAATTTTTATATTTGTTTTTTAATTCCGCCTCGGGCTTACGCCTCGGTTCGCCTCTAGGCTTACGCCTCGTGAGACGAAGGGAAAACGCCTTGAGGCGCGATTCCGTTCTTTTAAACTTTGGTCCAGTTCAGTTTGTTCAATAATGGCCCAAATCCCATGTGTTTGTAGAGTCATGTTTACTAGTTCAAATCATCTGTTATAGGTTTGAACGGGTGTTAGGTTTGTTCTGTCTTTTCTGGTTTAAGTTGGCTGTAATTGAAGGCTTTATATAGCCTCGTTTGATTATCAATAAAAGCATCGCAGTATATGATCAATTTGATATCTGCTTGAATTCCTTCATGAAAAACCCCATTGTAGATGATCTAATTGGGTCCTTAACTCACCATGTTTCTATCGGGTTAAGCTTTATTTGTATCCGTAGTGAAATGGTCTTGTTCAAATGGCTATTTTTTTTTATTTTCCTCAAAATTATTTTCAACACTCTTCACAATTTGTAATAGTTTTTAAGGAGTCATGTCATCATCATATTTTTTTAATTTGGGCATATTGTTATCAATAATTTCATTTTATTAGACCTTGTGATCAAGAAATACAAGAGAGCAAAAACAAACCTGGAAATGTTGAATGTTTATGGAGCTCAGTTGTTACATGGAGTCGATGCAACGAGAATGAAGTATCACACTGATCTTCAAATGCGCAAGTTTGATCGCGTTATTTATAATTTTCCACACACTGGGTTTTTGGGGAAAGAAGACGATAATCAAGTCATCAAGTAAGCTCCCTTTTACATGAATTTGTGCTGGTAAACTATCATATTCATCCATCATTTTTTGCTTCTAGGAAGCACAGGAGTCTGGTTCGTGGTTTCTTTGAAAATGCAAGTCGTATGTTGCGTCCAGGCGGTGAAATTCATGTATCCCACAAGACTACAAGCCCCTTCATAACTTGGGATATCGAAGATCTTGCTTCCAAAAGCTCCTTAGCCATGCTCGAATGTGTCAAGTTCAAGATAGCAGATTACCCTGGTTATAACAACAAAAGAGGCGATGGTTGGAGACCTGACCAGCCGTTTCATCTAGGAAAGTGCGCTACTTTCAAATTCGTGTTATCCAAGAAATCTGGGAATTGGGTGATGAACAACAACCACCACCACAAATGCTTTTGGATTTTCAGGGAGTATCTGGATCACGCGGTTTCTACTTTTGGGAAAGCTGATGACTATCTTTTCTATTCTGTTCCAATTATGCTGAGAATCGGGTTTGAAAGATGCAAGACAGAAAATCATGTAAATCCCTTGCATGATTACGTAAATCTTGTGAAAGAGCTTCGAAACATGAGTAACCAAAGGATTGCGTATTTGCAAAACTATTTGCGGGAAATCGATCACCACCCGAATGGCTTGTAACCCAGAAAAGGTCAGCTTACCTCAAAACTCAAAACTCAAGAATGTCTAACTTGTTTTGAATCGTTATTAACATAACGTACCCCTAAATTTTCATCATACCCTCCTAAAAACATTAGGTTTTGTTTTTCTTTTAGTGTGAAAAGTGAGGAGGATGGGATATTTTAGCACAACACTTGCAAATATTTACTAAGTTTCCATGGGGTTTGTAAAATATTGTGGTTAGAAAGAATGTTTTTTAATGTTTGTTGGTAACGGTTTCGAACCTTGTTGAACGTGATTGTTATGCTTTTTTGTGTAGGCCGAATGCCACTTGATCGCAATCCGGTCAATAAATTTATGACCGTTTTAGTTTGATTGCAATTTTCAATAGAAAATAATTAGAGTCAATTACATGAATGGTTTGTTTGCTTATATTGTAAATTTGGTCTCTAAGTTTGAAAAACTACATTGTTTGTCCAATTATTTGTCAAAATGTAACACGAGTGGTCCTTGTAGTGGATCTATTAAATGGGTGTAAAATGACTATTATATACTTATATTAAAAAAGTTAAAATAAGATACCCACTTAAAGGCCTATCGCCACCAGCTAGGCCCATCGCCTTAACCTCTCTGTTTAACAACAACCGCCGGCGGCACCTGACCACCATCGACACAACTACCACCGGCCACCCAACAGTCGCCAATACCCAACCTAAATCATCTCCTAAGCTTGCTTCCTTTCTCATCCTCCACCTTATAATCGTGTTTCCGATGACATGGAGGTGACGAGAGGGGTGGCGTTGGGGGTAGATGAGTCACCGGAGCAAACTTCCACCACCGTCTCTCCACAAAAAAACGAATCTTGGTTTAATAAAACAAGATGAAGATCATGGTGGCCATCAAGCGAGTAGTCAATTTTCTGAATCAAATCCGACGACAGAAACCAGCAACCACAATCACCACCATCATATCTCTCCATATATACATAACTTTTCTCCACTATGTTAATTTTCTTTTCCATTTTCGTGGTTTTGGGATAAATGAGTCTTTAGCTCTTTGTTTACACAAAACAAAAAATACTACTGTCAAGTTTCTCTAGGTCTAACAAAATGATCAATTTAGTAACAAATGGTTTTTGATGTCATAAAATATTTGTAATTACATGAACTATATTTATAAATGTGTAAACTTAGATTTAAAATAAATAATTATGATTAATTTGTCCAAATTTTCTTCTTTTTTCATCCATAAATAATGTTTAATTACCTTTTATAAAAATTTATCATTCCAAAACAGTTTCTATATCTACATATTATTGTAAAAAGAAGTTATCTTATTTTTCCTCGAAATTTTGATATTATAATCTATTTTTAATTCATTAAATAATCCATTTAACCAATAAATAGCACAAGTATCCAAAAAATATGAAATTCATACAGTAAGCTTAATCATATGAGACTCCAATAAAAAATTACATCAATTGAACTACAGGAAATCCGGTTTAAAAATATGTGTTTGTTAAATACAATTAATTCCAAATAAAATCAAATAAATTTCCAAAAATTGTAAATTTTAGTTTTTAAGCTTTTTTATACTTTATAAACATCCATTTAAATTTTGGGAGTTTTTGGACTAGCGAAGCTATTTTTCCCGATTTTCCCTTATTAAATTAATAGTTAATTTATAAATTCGAATTTCTAGTTTCCACCTTCAAATTTCATCATATTACCCCCATACCTACTAATTTCGAAGAATCCCCATATTCTAATACCATTTTTATGTAGGAACTAGTCTAAAGATCATACATTTGCTCTTTAAGGTTAAGGATTTGATTAAATGTGGTAGATTAGCTATTTGATCATTGATATAAGCCTCTATAAACATGATTAAACCAAAACAGTAGCAAGAAAAGTCAAGAACTTATACACCTTAAGTGTATATTTTAGTGTGTGTTCTTAGTTTGTTCTTCACATTAGAGCTTGATTTTATGTTCTAAAATCATATGTTTTTGTTCAAATCGTTTATATATAAGTTTATAAAGGTTTTGTATCAAAAGTTAGTGATTAACAACACTTAGAATGAGAATCAAGAATCAAAACCCGAATTAGGGTTTTTAGGTGTGTGTAGTGATGAACTTGTGCATGATGATCATACATTGGATTCTTGACAACCCTTAAACCTCCGAAAATTCTGAGTTTTGCTTATGGTCATTCAAGAACACTTGAGAGAGGAGTTTGATCTAAAGGAAATGGAAGAGTTTTGTGTTTGTGTGAGGCTCAACCGAGAACAAGAAAGGATAGAGGAGTGTGACTAGGCTAGGCTTGATGATTAAGTGTGTATGTGTATCAAGGAGGTTGAGTGTGGCAAAATGTGATGATAGGTGTCATCATGCTAGCTAATTAGTTTTAATTAGGTTTTTATTTTAAATAACATATCATTAACTAACTAGATTAAATAGATTAAGTTACTTGGTTAATTTGATTTATGAAAACCGATTTTATTAAGTAAATAAAATGACAAATGGCCTAGTTAGGTTAGTTTTTATAAAACCTTATGATAAAAAATCATAAATTGCAAGTTTAATAAAAAAAGTTACTAGTTTTTATAAATTCAAGATCCAAAATATTTATTTTCATGTGAATCCATGTTTAGTGAGTGAGTTTGTAGCTTGACTTTTGCTATATAAATGGCATCATGTATGTACAAGTTATATATGTAATATAACTAAATGTCTACATATTTTATGAACCTAAATTTTTATGATCATTCATTTCTGATATAAGTTCTAACATGTAATATTTCCAAAACGGAGAGCACAAGGTTGCATTGGTTCGTAGCGCAAACAAGCAAGTCGCAAAGAGGGTCCTCCTATAAGTCTTGTATTGACTGCTGCGGGGCCTTGCACGAAAGCAAACCGCCCCCAACAAATGATTGACCCATCATATCATCCGAAAGGCAACTTACTTTATACCTACTACTCCGTCTGGTTTTTGGTTCAGATGCAATTCCCAAATCCGCTCGAGCTTCCTATATGTAACACCCCGATTTTTAAGAATATATAAAGCCCAGGGACTAAAGTGTAAATATCCCAAAGTTGAGAGACTGGAAATAAAGAAAATATGGAAAATCAGCCGGTAGAGGACCTCTACAAGCCCTATAACGGTCCGCTATGTGTGGACGAAGGTAATGATGGGAGAATGACACATGGCGGTGGTGTGCGTTGCTGACGCAGCCCTATGACAGACCGCCACCAGAGAGGGTAACAGTCCGCCAGCCACAAACGGGCCCGGATAACGAGAGCATGACGCGTGTCAGCTGACTCGCATAAAAGAAAAGGGTAACAGACCGCTACCCAGGACCTTAACGGTCCGCCACGTGGGGAATACTCCAGATAGCTGGCCAGTGGGTGGTAGCAGACCGCTACCACCTTTCTTAGCGGTCCGCCACCATCTCATCCCTATAAATAGATGACTTTGCCGTTCAAATGGAAACATCACAACACAAACCACCACCATTTGTAGCTCCCGTGGGTTATGGGTCTTTCACGTATAAGTGTGTGGCTAGTCAAACAGAGTGTGGAATCCTCTATGACTAGGTGAACAATCACGACAAGATAATGATAACAAACACGAGTAAAACAAACTCAGTCTATTAGCATTCAACAACCGGTTACAAATTTTCTCTCAGTATGATCTGCGTACAAGGTAAATGAAAGCGTACTAAGACAGAACTAGAACCGGCTATTTATACTAATGGACCGGAGCCTGCGTACTATCTAGTACGCAGGAACAACCTCCTGCGTACAAGGCTAAGTACTCAGAGCCAAGCATGCGTACTTGCTTAGTGCGTACATGACATGTTCAAACACAAACGACTACAACTTGATGAAACAGAAATAACAGAGACTGAATTACACAAACATATAAAAGACACAAATAAACACAGTACAATCTTCAGAGTGCCTGCCACCAGGAAATGCCTCTACAGACTCCCCATTGACAGCAGCGCTGGAGATGTCTTCAGTCTCTACTGATCTTCAGCTTGAGAGTCGCTTCCCATCCTCTTCTTGTAGTCAAAACAGAACTTGACTAGCTTGTCGTACTTGGATGCCAGAAGCTTCGTCTATTCGTCCGTGCTGATACAGTACCTGTCTTATAAAACCTCCAGATATTTCAAAGAGAAACTGATAAGGTTGATTTCATCAAAAACCTGATCAATTCCTTTGGTTCCACTCCCATCGACTTGGGATCAGACTTATTCACCATCACCACCTCACCTTTAATTGGATCCACATACCAGTGACTCATATTCCCAAGAATATCCTGTGGAAACTTCTTCAGGGTAATATTAGTGTTACACAAAACTGGCTTGTAGATCAATTTCTTCACAAACTTATTGGTCACAGGATCTCTTCTTGTCTTGTCCCTGATTCTTTTTGGCATCTGAGTCTTGAACACAATAAAGTTTCCAGATATATTCTATCTCTATAGGACAACCCACAAACCTCTAGCAACAGCAATAGAATGTTCACCAATGAGATCTCTATGTGCAAGGTTCACTAGGTCGTACTTGGGTAATGAGTTGAATGCTTCATTGGTTGGTTTCAAGTATTGCACACCTCCGACTCTTTTGATAGCAAACAAACCCATGTCCTCCTCAAATCTAACAGAAAGAATCATCCCAGCAGCTCCATGTTTGTCCACATAATGAGACTTTTGCCAAGCAGGAGCTTGATCCTTCTTGAACCACTCTTCTAGAAGCTTTCTTTTCCATGCTTTAGAAGGATCAACAACGAGACTAGGTTTGGTAAGGGGAGCATTAGTTAAGATTGTTGCAACACTAACCTCAGCAATCTTCTCAGAATCATCATCAATTATGCTATGAACTATCGAGAGATCAGGAGCTTGAAAGATCTCCCCATCCTCCAATTCATAAACGCCCTATGCTGAACACTTTGGAAACTCAATCAAAACATCCTCGTCATCTACACTCCAATTATCTCCAGCATCATCAATCTGAACTTCTTCAATGTCGTCTAAACAATCAATTCTTTCAGCCTTGGAATAATCAGGCTCGAGTAAAAGAATAGCAGCATCGACAAGTTCTTATAACTTAGCCGCCTGTTTACCCCGTTCTTCCCCAGGCATCTAACCATCATCGCCAGAAGACTCCCCCTGAGATATAGCTACTGCTGACAATGTAACAATAGCCAAAGTAGCTTGATGCTTACTACCACTAGTGCTAGCATCGGGATCCTTGTCTTCGTCATCATCCTTTGTCAAGTCCACTTGATGACAGACATATTTGGTGGCAGGTTTCTTCTTCTCCCCCTGAGCATCGAGCTTCTTTGTCAATTCCTCAACCAAGGCAACCATCTTCTGGTGTTGTTCATTTTGAAGCTCAAGTCTTGCTTCAATTGTTTGCCTGCGGGTTAGTTGAGTATCGATAAGCTTCATTTGAAGTTCACTGTGCTCCTTCAAAGATCAAATATGCTCTTGAGCACCAAGCCACTGGTGCCTGAATAGAGTTGTCTCGTCAATAAGAGAGTTAATCTAAGTTTGTTGGGCCTCAGACTCACTTCTCGAAGTGCTAACAGACTCCAGCAACGTAGCAACTTGTGCCTCAAGATAAGCAATCTGAGCATCATGAGGATCAGGATCCCTAGGTGTGGATGCTTCAGCAGCTTCATGGGTTGGAGAGGTAAAGATATCAGCAAAGTCGAACCCTCGAGAGAGTTCTTCATATGTGATAGGCATTGATGTGGGATGAGTTGTGGAAACGGGAACTATTGTGACTTGTGTTGTGGTGATGGGAGTAGAAATCACTGACTCTGTCATGATGGGTACGGTACAATCTGGGACTTCAACTGTAGTCATAGGAAGAGAAACTATCTCAGGCATCTCCTCTATGATAGTTGTCACCATAACCGTTGTCAATCTTGGTCTCTTCCTCTGATGCAGCTGTGAAGGACTAGAAGCGGCTCCTGGAGCTTAAAGACAAACATTGATATCCCTCATGATCATCTCGAAAGGTATGTCAGACTTGGTCTTTCTTGTAAGTTCAGTCTCCCTCATTATTGTAGCTTCAGTATATGAATCATCATCACCAGGATGGTATTCATCATCAGAACAGTCTTCCCTCTGTCGTTTAGACGACGATTTAGGATTGGGACCCCTAACTTGCCTTCTTGGGAATTCTTGATCAGGTGCATCATCATAATCAGAATCTGTCTCAGTCATCTCAGAGTCGGTTTCTTCCGCACCTTCACCCTCAACTTCTTCTTCATCACCTTCTTCTTGTTCACCTTCATCTTCAGAAACACTGACATGTTCTTCTTCTTCCTGTTGTTGTTCATGCTGTTCGTCTGAATGTTCTTCACTTGCTTCAAGTTCAGACTCAAGATTATACCACGAATCACCAGGTGGAGCCACATAGTTGACATTGATAAGGTGACCAAAAAGAGGTGTGTGCACAGGAATGGGTTCCTCGGTCCCCACATTCATGAAGTGAGCAAACACTCTTTTGTCAACCCTCTTCACTTCAATTATTGTCCAACTTGTGGTAGATTCGTTAGGAAATAATTAATCAGTAGCTGGACAAATCTAGGGTAAAATAGAAATCTGAACTTTTCTGCTACATTGATCTGGTCTACCATAGATCTGTAGAAATATCTAGAGAAATTGTATCCCTTGTTAAGAGTTAAACCCACCATTTATGATGCCAAATCACGTCCCATGGCATCCTTACTAGCTTTCCTAGCAGAAATGCACACAATCATGACGTGTGCAAAATAACGCCATTGATCCAGTTACCACTTCTTCATGTAAGATGAATAGTCTTCCCTTCCTACATATCCCATCCTTTATCTCAAACAACCCAATACCATGAAGTCAGGGTAAGCAACTGGATCATCCGCTTGGTCTTGAAACTGCAAAACTAGCCTGATGATGTTTTCTGAGATAGCAATCCCTTGACCTGCAACAGTTGCCTGTATGACAATGGGATCAACAATGCAATCATGAGTTACTGTCTCCCAGAACTGCTCCAAGTATGGTCTGGACATGATAGGATTTGCTGAAATAACATATGTAATCTTTGATCGGTTAAGGAAGGTGACTATCTCTTGGTAATTCACTGCTGCTCCTTTCCATTCCGGATTAACATGTGCCAACAAATTGAATTCAATGGTAAATGTACAAGCCATACATGCAAGAACACACATAGAACAACATAAAAACAAAAACAAACATTAGAATCGAACACACATCACTTGGAATGGTAAGAAACACATGAATCAAGTTTCCACACTTAGAAAAATTTCAGAAAAACTTGCCTTGTGTACTAGCTAAGTACGCATGAAGTCTCACCTGTATACTAGGTAAGTACGCAGGGACTTGGTCGTGCGTACTTAGTAAGTATGCAGGGACTATGACTTATTCATTTTCAAATTTATGAAAATCCATGATTCAGTGTTTTTGATCAACATTTTGCACCATAAACCAACGAAAAATCTATGTGAAAAGTTTAGACCATAACCAAAAGCAACAACGAGTCAAACGAAGTCAAATTTTGACCAAAATGCAGTCCTGCGCAAATACGACTGCTTCAAGGTCAAAATCACATAAATTCTACAAAATTAGCATCGAATATGAAGCCATTAGGGTTAAAAGAAGTTCAGAAACAGTTACCGAGCATCAATCTATCATATTAAAACCCAAAACTTCAATAAATTTGTTCAAGAATGATCATCAAAACCCTAGTCTTCATCGGTCCTTAAATGCAGAATTCATGGATGATTATAGACAAGATGCTCACCAAATGATGTTAAAGTGTATCTAAAACAAGAAACGAGATGAAAAGAGGTTGATTCCACACAAGATTTAAGGAAAAATGCGAAATAGCTTAGTATCGGGAGCGTATAAATGAGGAGGAGTGAAAGAAATCAGTTAACACCCGTTTATATACCCGCTGAAACTAACCCTTACAAACTTAGCTATGTTCGCAGGAATTACTTCCTATATACTAGTAAGTACGCATGACCAAACCTGCGTGCAAAGCTAAGTACGCAGAAATCCCTTCTTGCGTACTTAGCTAAGTACGTAGAAGACTTAGCCATTTCAACTTTCAACTTAATTATGAAGTATTTCAAATC
The DNA here is from genome assembly GCA_023525975.1 of Smallanthus sonchifolius. NCBI lineage: Eukaryota > Viridiplantae > Streptophyta > Magnoliopsida > Asterales > Asteraceae > Smallanthus > Smallanthus sonchifolius. The sequence goes on along the minus strand of CM042030.1, from coordinate 21,082,765 downwards.
CAAAGCCGTCTCGGGTAAGATCGATCAATCCCAAGCTGTAAAAGATGTTCCATGGAAGTTAAAATTAAAATCTTTTTGGATTTTCTAAAAATAAGGTAAAATGTACTTAAAATCTTTTTGTGTTTTTCAATTTTTAGGCAGAATAAACCGAAAATGTTTTTGTTATTTTCTGAATAAGAGAAAAATTAGAATGTACAAGAAATATTTACAGAAATACTCTCTTTTTGTTCAAAGTCGTGAGTCAGAAGATCATATCAGACTATTATATAGCAACAAGTGATACGCAATAAACTTCAAAGGAAATGAGATCAGGTCATGACATACTACTTATTCAAACATCAAATTTGCAATACAGAACATGTAAATTTAAGTTGTTAATATTATAAGACTTGAAACTACAAGCATTTTTGTCCAACGTTCTTGTGAGTTAAAGTACCATTAGTATGAAATACAACGTGCACCCCACAATTATGCCAACATAAAGTAATCGTTGTCACACCCTGCCTCAGGCACCCCCTGGACGTGTGTGAGAATGATTGGTACCTGCTTTGATTTCAGATTTTTATAAAACACAGCGGAAGTCTTTTTCACATGGATCGTCCATCGCATTTCTCAACCTCAAGGGTTGCTTTTGTAAATATCAAGACCCAGTTGGAAAACAAAAGCCTTGTATTTGTTTTATAAACACCGAGATTTAAATACCCTTTCCATATTGATTACAAACAGTGTTTGAAATCAAATACATCTCTTGTCTCTTATGGACAAGTTTCAAAACCATCGGAAATAGTACAATCCAAGGTTGATCAGTCCCTTGGTCCTATCTCCTTTTTTCCTTTTTCTAGGATTTCCTATGCACGAGGCCTAAGAATCCAACGTGCAAGTTATCCTTTTTACCTTTCATTCATAGGTCAGATCTTATGTCTGCCCGTATCCCTTTTCCTTTACATTTTATTGATTTCCTGAAAATATTTTGAAAATGAAATGTCAGCAAGAATGCCGGTAAATACAGTTATCTTGACAGAAAAATCATTTGGCACAAACAAGTATTAATTTCATAATCACAACTTTTTGTTCAATCCACACATTCAGTAGGCCCATGTCCTGACTGTATGCACCACTGTATACACTAGTATCATGCCTTATAACAATGGCCAGGTCTATGCCTCTGAAATTTTTATAAGATAAGTATCGGCCGTAATCCGGGACTTTCACCCTAGACCCGTGTATCCCTTGCAGGTTTTACGTATACCTATGGCCGGAATGCTTTATTTATAGAAGAACGTTGAACATTATTCCCTTAACCTTTATTTGGCCATTTTCGTAAACGTAAATGTTTGACTCAAAGTTTAAAAGAGAAAAAAGTATTCACCTTGATAATAGGAATGAGCCTCTAAGTTGGAAATTACAGAGCTAGCCTCCTAACTTGATTTCTCTAGCGTTTCAGCACTTCTACGAGCGGTTCATTCTTAAAACGAGCACTATAACTAGCAAGAATTGAACCGGGATCGTCGTGAATGGCTTAGGGATGCTCTGGAATGGATTTGGAGTGAAATGGACGATTTGTGGCTGAAGAAAACAATCGAATTCGTCCAATTATATAAAGGCTAAAACTCAGACTCATAACGGACCATTATGCTAGAGCGTAGCGGTCCGCTATCACCCAATGATTACGTCAACCCTACACGTCCAAATCTGATTGGACCAAACTTCGTTTTACGGCTAGCGGACCGTTATGGAGGGCGTAGCGGTCCGTTATCAAGACACGCGTCAGAATCTAGAGCTGAGTTACAGGACACGTGTAAACACTAGAAATTACAGCTAGTCAGACTGTTATCCAGATGATAGTGGTCCGCTATCCGACCCTTAGCTCATAGCGGACCGTTGGAGAATATGATAGCAGTCCGCTATCTAGCCTGAAATCAAAATCTTCATTTTTAACCCTGGAATTTAGTACTTTAGATACACAAGCCCTTTTAGGTTCTAACCTTGGCATTTGTTAGACATTTTTGTGACAGGTGTTACATCCTCCCCTCCTTGTTTTAAATCTCATCCCCGAGATTATTCGAACAAGTGAGGATATTTCTTTTTCATTTTTGACTCTAGTTCCCACGTGTACTCTGGGCCACGTATGGAGTTCTATTTTACTTTCACAATCATCAATTTCTTTCTTTTCAATTTCTTTTCCTGGCTGTCCTCGATTTACAAAGGTTGTTCGACAAATTTCAACTTTTTATTTACCTCAACATCTTGTAGGGGTACTACCTGAGTTTTATCTGCCAAACACTTACGCAGATTTGACACATGGAATACATCGTGTACTCCATTTATTTCTTCTGGTAATTCGAGTTGATAAGCCACATGCCCAACTCTTTTTAAGATTTTGAATGGTCCTACGAATCTAGGACTTAATTTTCCTTTCTTTCCAAATCTTACAACGCCTTTCCATGGTGAAACTTTCAACAGAACATTGTCACCGACGTTGAATTCTAGGGGATTTTGTCTTCTATCAGCATAACTCTTTTGATGATCACGAGTCGCTTTTAATCTATCTCTTATTTGGATTACTTTATTAGTTGTTTCCAGGACTATTTTAGGCCTAGACAACTGATTTTCTCCTATTTTAGAACAATAGATCGGAGTTCGACATTTACGACCGTATAAGGCTTTAAAAGGAGCGGTCTGTATACTCGTATGATAGCTATTGTTATTGGAGAAGTCTATTAGAGGTAAGTGGTCATCCCAACTTCCTCCAAGATCAATTACACAAGCCCTTAACATATCTTCCAAAGTTTGGATTGTTCTTTCGCTCTGCCCATCCGCTTGAGGATGGTAGGCAGTGCTAAGATTCAATTTCGTCCCCAGAGCTTTTTGAAAACTTTTCCAGAATCGAGAAGTAAATACTATCTCCATCTGAGACAATGGACAGTGGAACTCCATGTAATGACATGATTTCATTAACATATAACTGTGCCAACTTATCCATACTGAATTTTTCTTTCTTGGGAAGAAAATGAGCAGACTTAGTATGTCAATGATAACCTAGACAATATCATTTCCTCGACTGGTTCGGGGAAGTTTAGTAATGAAATCCATGGTTATCATTTCCCATTTCTAGACAGGAATTTCAAGTTGCTGTAACAAGCCAGATGGCTTTTGATGTTCAAGTTGAGAACATGTTAAGCAATTTGCAACATAGATAGCAATATGTTTCTTCATCCCTATCCACAAGTAACTGGCTTTTAGGTTTTTGTACATTTTATCGTCTCCTGGGTGCATTGTATACTTAGATTTATGAGCTTCTTCGAGATTCTTTTCATGTAAGTCTCTATAGACAGGAACCCAGGTTCTCTGATTTAATCTAAGAATATCATCGTTACCTTTGACCAATTGGTCGATCATTCTTCCCAAGCCTTCTTCTTCAAGGTTTTATCCTTCTAAGGCAATCTTTTGAGATCCCTTAATACGAGAGATAAGATCGATTTGGAGATCGAGTCTTAAAGCAAGAACTCGTTTAGGTTTCTAATGTTCTTTTATGCTTAAGGTGTCAGCTACAATGTTACCTTTGCCATCATGATAACATATTTCACAATCATACTCATTCAGGACTTCCATCCAATGCCTTTTCCTCGTATTCAGTTCTTTCTGACTAAATATATATATTTCAGGCTTTTATGATCGGTGAACACAGTGAATTTGATTCCATAAAGATAGTGCCTCCATAATTTCAGTGCGAATATTATGCGCCCAATTCTAAATCATGAGTCGTATAGTTCTTTTCATGTGTTTTTAGTTGACGGGAGGCATAAGCAATGACTTTGCTTCCTTGCATTAACACACAACCAAAACCGATGTGTGAAGCATCACAGTAAACTATAAAGCCTTCATTTCCATCTTGCAGAGGCAGTATGAGTGCTTGTGTCAGTTTCTATTTTAGAGTTTCAAAGGCTTCAGATTTCTTAGGTCCCCATTCACACTTAACTGACTTGCGAGTCAGAGAAGTTAATGGAACAGCAATTCGAGAGAAATCTTGGATAAACCTCCGATAACAACCAACCAAGCCGAGAAAACTACAAACATCAATTGGTGACTTCGGATTTCCCATTTGGATATCGCTTCGATTTTCACAGGATCCACTTGGATGCCATTAGCGTTAATGACATGCCCAAGGAATTGAACTTCAGACAGCCAAAATTCACACTTTGAGAATTTAGCATATAACTTTTCATTTTTCAAGAGTTCGAGCATGATTTTCAAATGACTTGCATACTTTTCCTTACTTTTGGAATAAATAAGAATATCGTCAATAAATACGATAACAAACCTATCCAAGTAAGGTTTGCAAATTCGATTCATCATATCCATGAAAGCTGTTGGTGCATTAGTGAGTCCGAACGACATTACCGTAACTCATAATGACCATATCGAGTTCTGAAAGCTGTTTTGGGAATATCTTCTTCCTTGACTTTTAATTGATGATAGCTAGAACGAAGATCATTTTTTGAGAAACATCGTGCTCCCTGAAGTTGATCAAATAGATTATCAATTCTGGGAAGCGGATAACGGTTCTTAGTCGTGAGTTTATTCAGCTCACGATAATCAATGCACATGCTCATTGAACCATTTTATTTTTAACGAATAAGACCAGAGCTCCCCAAGGTGACGAGCTTGGTCTGATGAATCTTTTCTCGAGCAATTCATCTAACTGCTTCTTCAATTCTACCATTTCCATTGGTGCTAATCTGTACGGGGCTTTGTCAATTGGTGCCATACCGGATACAAGATTGATTCTGAATTCTACTTCTCTTTCGGGCAGAATTCCAGGCAGTTCATTGGGGAAAACATCAGGGAATTCAGCCATAACCGGCACATCTTCTATCTCCTTTTTAGTGTCGGTGGTTACTGATATAGTGTATGCTAAGCATCCTTTTTGAAAATATTTGGTGGCTTTTAACATGCAAATTATTCCAACAGAGTTGGATAATTTATCGCTATTTACAGTGATGGTGTTGCCTTGTGGTGAACGAAGCTCTATGGCTTTTTTTATCACATATGATACGAGCTTTGTTAGAGGCTAACCAGTCCATTCCTAGAACAATGTCAAATCCTGCCAAAGTCATTGGCAACAAATGTGCAGGAATAACATGTCCTGATAATGTGATATTAAAGTCGTTTAGGATTTCTGAGATTTGGACGAGGTCTACGTTGGCAGTTTCTTCCACGTATTTCTTGTCTAATTTAACTAGAGTTTTTTTAACAGTATACAGAATTTATGATCTATAAAACTTTGGTTTGCACCAGAGTTAAATAAAACTCGAGCATAAATATCATTGACAAGAAATGTACCCGTAATGACGTTGGGCATACCTGCTGCATCATGAGTATTAAGAACAAATGCCAGTGCATTTTTCTTCACTCCTTCAACATGCTTAGGACCTGTCCTTTTAGGTTTCTTCATTTTGGGACAATAGCTTTTGATGTGGCCAGCCTCACCACATTTATAACAAGTGATGGGTTTCTTCTTATAACAATATTCTGTTTTGTGTCCAGACATCTTGCAGAAGCTGCAATAAGGTCCATATCGACATTGTCCTAAATGCTTTTTCTTGCACTTTGGACATTCAGGAATAGAAGAATTGTTATTTCTGGAATTGAAGCCTGAATTTGGCTTCTTTGAACCACTCGGGCCTTGCCCAGGTGTTTCCTTCTTCTTCCTCGCATCTTCTTGATTTCTGATCAAGCTATCGGTCAAGGAGGCTCCCAAATCCATAGCATCGTCGGGTTTCGCATTTTGCAACCTTGACTATGTCACGGATTTCTCCTATCAAACCCCAAATATATCTCTTTATCAGATTGGATTTAGGGGCAGCAAGATGAGGAACTATTCGAGCATACTCGAGAAGTTTTGTCGAATACTCGTGGTGATTTGTTCCCACCATCTTCAGACTAAGGAATTTTCCTTCGATTTGTTCCCTTTCATTCTGGGGAACGTACTTCTTCTCCACCCTTGCCTTGAAAGCACTCTAGCCCATGGCATAGGCTGCATCTCTTCCTTTGGCGGCAATGATGTTTTTCCACCATTCTAAAGCTTGATCTTTGAAAAGATTGGAAGCATAAAGGACTTTATCTTCCTCAGCACACTTGCTTATAGCAAACACAGCTTCAGTTTTCTTGATCCACCTCAAAGTGGCTATTCCTCCTTCTCTTACAGAAAGGTTGTAAGGCTTGAAGTCCTGGAACATCTTGTACGTACATCCAACAATCTTACTCTTCTTTTCTAGATGGCCATAATTATTACCCATACCTTCATCTTCAGAAGAGTTATGGTAATATTCTTCTTTCTCTGTTTTCTTGGTTTGATGAGTGGTAGAACCCTCAGGTTTGAGAGTGATAGGTTTGGATTGAGTAATGGTTCGGGTATGTTGAGTTATGGGATGAGAATGTAAGGATTTTGGATTTGATGGCTGAGCAGATAGTTTATTAGCCTGCCTCTTTTCCATTTCTGTAAAGATCATTGGAAGAGAATTCTTGATTCCTTCCACGATCAGATTTTGGAGTTCTTTACGGGGAGTGGTAATTTCGGAAGTGTTTTCAACTACCACTTGCTTCTTTTTATCTCTTATGTTTTGAGATGGTCCAGTTTGTTTAGACATGCTATCAAAGGAACCAGATTGGAATACAAAACAGAACTTTTTATTGATAAACTTTATACAAGAGAAAATACATATATAGAAGTCATTATTTCTTAGAAATTCCTAAAATTCTTTTCTTCTAGAGCCTGAACTAACAAGGCATTTCGAGCTTCAACTTTAGCCTTTTATCATTCTAGTTCTGCTATTCGATGTAATAGCATTTGCTCCCTTTCACTTCCCGATGCATTCTCATTAATATGAGGAGCAGGGATGGTAACAGTCTCATAGTAGAGAACGTAAGGTTTATTAGAATCAGCTCGTTCTTCTTCTTTTTCAAGAACACACCTGTTATCATAAGGCATTTCAGTGAATCCCTCATGAAAATTATGTGAGTATATTGGAGTGATATTATAGCTTCCAGCAGTAGGAGCAGAATGAAAACTTATAGAAGAATTTTAGAGAACATTAAGGTTTCCTATTTCTCCGAGGCTCCTAAAAGTTGAACTTTCAGTTTCCTCATTATTTTCTATAGTTGTCTCATTAGTTTTTCATTCGAAATAATTAGCTATTGCAAATTTATGAAGAAAGCTAGGACATTTGCCTTTACCAACCATGTCTGTACAAAATAAAACAAAACAAAGTTTATTATATTATTAGAAAATATATTACAAGAAAATAAAAGGTACAACAAAAAATTTTAATCCTTCATCAGCTCTTTTCCAAGGATCATCAGGTTTTCTTTGTATTCGTACACCTGTTGTCCATAAAATTCCGTTCTTGCCTTATCCATTATTTTCTCCTATGTTACCTCGTCCATTTGTTGTAACACTCCAAAAATAAAACGACAGTTATAATAACGGAATAAACGAACGAGGCATGTCGGGTCGGGCCGGATGGGCCGGCGGGCTGGAAGGGGAGCCTTCTCTATAAATAGCCAAGGTCACCACCTATTTCTCTCATTTGCAACTTCTAGAGAGAGAAACCGTAGAGAGAGAAAGTTGGCGGATCGACCCGAAATTTCAGCAAAGTGTTGCTCCATAGCTCGTGAGAAGAACCTCTGGATCAGAAACTCGATTCAGGTAACGATCGGGCCTAAATCTGAGTTTTTGTTCGTTTTTGGGTTTTTCAGGTTTTGGGTGAAAAGGTAATGTTTTCACGGATAAAACTGAAAGATAAACATAGATTTGAGTTCCTTAATGGAAAGCAAACGTTTTGAAGTAAACAAGTTCGGGATCTTGACGTGATCAGACCCGAAGGCGAAAGTTAGGGTTTTTGCTAAGAAGCAGTTCATGCGTACTTATCAAGTACGCATGAAGATGATCCTGCGTACTTAACTAGTACGCAAGAAGAGGATCCTGTGTACTTATCAAGTACGCATGAAGCAGATATTGCGTATTTATCAAGTACGCATGAAGCAAGGTCTGCGCACTTATTAAGTACGCAAGAATAAGTCCCTGCGCACTTGCTAAGTGCGCAGGCATCAGGCTGGTTAAGTAAAGTCAGTATGTTTAGAAGGTTAAACCGTTAGAGTCAGGATTGGGTCTGATGTGTATTTAACTAATCAATTCAGATCGGAAGTGACGTTGTTGGGCCTTTGTTTAGGACAACCGAGACTAGCTTGTAAAGTGAGTTCTAGAAGCCCTCTTTTAAATGTTTTAATAATGTTTTTGGGCTGGTGTGCATACGTAACGATGTGACTATTTTATAAAACGATGTTTATGAATGTTGTATGTGACGTTTTATAAAATGATGTTTATGAACGATGTTTTGGAAGGAAGGGTTATTAAAGCAGTGTTTATGAAATATTTTGCCAAAAGAAGTTTATGAAGTTTATGAAGTGTTTATGAATGAAGGAATGATTTTTAATAAAACGTACGAATGCTTTAACTGAAGTTTTGAAGTAAAAGAAGTGAATGTTTACGAAAGTCACAAACGAACGAATCTACCAATATTCCTTAGGGAATGAAGGTTATGGGTATGGGAAGTATGTTATGGGCCTTTACCTTTTAGGGGCCTTTGTGGCTGGCCAACTGTTGTACAACTGGGGCGATGACGGTCGCCAAGGGGATTATCGTGATCCTTGAAGTTTGGTACGAATTACCTTACGGTGTAGTCATGCTTGAAGTTTGGTACTTGCGCCTTACGGGGTGCAGTGCTTGAAGTTTGGTACGTGTCATCCTTGTGATGCCGTGCTTGAAGTTTGGTGCTGAATAACCTAAGTATCGGGCCGTAGGAGTTCCTCACCCGAAGGACAGTACGGTGTTGATGGGCCTAGTGGTGGTGATCTTTAGGTTATTCCACTAGTATGTGACGTATGGATTTGACGGTTACGAGAAGGCGCAAATTCGATATGTTCATTGACTTATGTTTTTGATGTGATATGTTTTTGTTATTGCATTATTTTACGTACGCTTTTATTAATGAAGGTTAAGGATATGTTTTTGTCAAATATTTGAAGTTAATGTTTTATGTAAAAGCTAGAACTCACTAGCGTAGCTGACTTTTTAGTATGCACATTCAGGTTAAGGCAGGTTACGATGATGGAAGGTGATGCTGGGCGGCTTGATGAGTTACCCGGATGATACGAAGACTGGCATCCTGTTATGATTAGATTATGTTATGTTTATGTAATAGACTATGTTACGCTTCCGCGTGTTGAACAATGTAATGGTTATGTTTTAATGAAGTATTTTCCGCTCGTTATTTTGATATTCAAGTTTAAGAACTGTTTGTAAATGAGTAAATCCAACAAGTGAGGCCTCCAGGTTTGGGGCCTTACATTTTTCGTAACGAACGATCTAAACACTCAATTGGAAAAGAAGCCAAACTATGCTCATAACCGAATTTAGGTGGAGGCTCACGAAGTCCAACCATGATATCATTATAAACATTTTGATACTCCGAAGGAGCTTGGAAATAAGTTTCAAAAGGTCCGTGATAAACGGGTTCAGGAAACATATATGGATCATACAGAATTGGAGATTCAGGATTTCAGATACAAAATTATGATAGGATTCTTCTTCAGAAGGTTCCTCTTCAGCCGATACGTTCTGATGAGTTCTGCTCGATTCAGCTTCATTATTTCCTTGGAGTGGTATAGTATTGCTATTCAAGTTGCTGAAATCGGATCCAGCTTCCATCCACTGACTCGAAGTATCATATGATTGGGGATGGTATTGATCGATGTCGTTAGGTCGGTCAAAAACAATCCTTAAACACTTAACTAGTAAGGGTAAGAAGAGTATCGTATCCACGAGGAATCAGTGGTTAGTGGAATTGCTTAGTTTGTTAGTTAGAATGAAGACACAGATCAAATAAAAATGCAACCTCCTCCAAACTTCAGGTTCTAGGCTTCACATAAAATTCAGTTGTTCAATTGGACACCACATAGACATAGTGTTGGAAAATTAGTTGAAACAGTAATTGAAGACAGATTCTTTGTCAGAAAACCTATACAACTAGTTTCGTCACAAACCAGTATAATTCAATCACCCAATTTATGAATGCCAAGTTACCCCCTTTAGTCACTCAACCCTGCTACTAGGTTTTGTCATCAACCGAATAAGATCGTAAAGCAAGCAAACTCAAAGCATAATCATAAACTGTTTAAATCAACTAATACATCAATCTCTCAAGTTATTGTCAGAAACTAACAAGATCCAAACATGAATAAACTGAATCAAATACAAAAACCTATACGAACCGTCCGCCTGGAGGAAGCCACAAGTGAATCACCCGCTCATGGTGAGGGAGATCATCTTCAATCTTCAAGTGGATGTGTGAATCCTCTCAAAATCGCCCAAGGAGTGTGGTGTAAAAGATCGCCCTTTGATGTTGGGGAAGGAACCCTAATTAACCATTGAAAATCGGCTGTTTCCCCGACCACCGTAAGTTACGGTGGTTTTGCCGTAACTTACGGTCAGCTTTTTCCAAATTATAACTTACGGCTTGTAGCTTCTACTTTACGGCCAAACTTTTTTATTTTTCTTCCCACCGTAAGTTACTGTGGCCTGGCCGTAACTTACGGCCAGTCCTTTTTCACTTCTTCGTTTCTTCGTTCCGATTCCCGTAACCTGCATTTCCACGTGCTCTAACATCTATGTTTTAACCCCTCTTACCTACAAACACAAAAGCTCGTAGTAATTGCTATCCATGCATATGTAATAAGAGAAAAACATATAAAATCGCGGGGTTAAAACACTATAAACACACAAAATCCACATCCCATCACATTCCCACACTTACTCTTTTGCGTCCCGAAAAAGAATTCTGCAATGGAATCATAATTGAAACCTGCTCTCATGATCTCATACAATTAAAACATAATCACGCATTGACTGTAACAATTGGTATTTTTATCCGACTAAACCCAACCACCGATCTATTGAGCCCCCGATTCTGTGATCTACTATCCTATTTATTACCAAGCAACAGTTTCTCTATGGGTCTCACATTCAGGAAGCTACAACTTAGTCTAATCCCATCTCAAAGTCATGTTTAGGCACGGGTTAAACCATATAGATTTCCCACCATTATAAACACCAATTTATATGTTTTTGAAAATTATGGAATTATGGATCGATGGGTGCATGTTTTTGAGCTTTTATTATTATTTTATGAATGAACCTAACCCAGTGGTGTTTCAATCACGCTGGAACACGATATATGACATGTAGGCTGCAGTTCTTAAGCCATGAAGTACATAAGCTTTGGAGAATGGGTGTATCCTTCAAGTCACCATCCCGAAGGGAAACACGTACTCCTAACTTAGTCATCCAATATTGATCACTTAAGTCTCGCCCATGGGTGTATCCTTCAAGTCACCATCCCGAAGGGAAACACGTAGGCTGAACTCAAGCTCTCAATTTTATTTAATTAAGCTCATGCAAGATGGATTATGGATTGCGGGCGTCACCAATTTTCGGATTTATTTTCATAAAAAGAAAGTGGTGTGCCAAGTAATTTTAAAAACTTATAAATTTTTGCTTATAGTGGTACCTATCACCCTATGATGACAGTTTCAACCTTGCCGAAACCCCTAAGATAAGAACCCACAAGACATCCTGAATTAATTGTCAATTAACCCTAGATACAATATCAGGATATTTAAGCTCTTTAGATCGGTTGGGCCTACCAAAACATTACAAATCAAACGCATTTTCTATTTATTATTCAATTTGATCACACAAGCATAGTTTCCAATTATATCTATCATTTTCCATTTAGTTACAAAAATTCTGATCCAAGGACATTTTTAAATTTTTTTATGGATTTTTCAATTTTTATATATATATTTTTTTATACAAACTCAGTCTCCCATCCCCACACTTAAACTCTACATTGCCCCCAATGTAGAATGAGAGACGATGAAAATAAATATGCAAAAATAAAACTATATACAGAATTGGAAAGTACTTAGCTGTTTGCCAGCTGTAACTGTCTTCAATCCAAACTCATACGATCGTATAGCATTTTCTTCGCGATCGCCATCAAAATCTGCTATTGGGTTGCCTTTTACATGAAAATCAAACTCGAACCATCACCACCCGAATGGAGACTAAGTACGGGTGGATCAATGCAAATCTGGAAAAATTAAACTCGAGACAAACCCAAAAGCATCAAATTGACTCAATGTATAACAACATAAAACTGACTCGATAAAAACAAAAAAAGACACACACCTCTAAAACTCTACAAACGGGCTAGCATTCATTTGAAAACACGCACACTCACTTGAAAACCCATGAAAATTCCCCACACTTGGCCGGCTCACACACAAAACAATGAAATAATTTCCTAACTCACTTTCGTAGGAATCACGGATGCATTTAGCATATGCATCTAGCCTTTTAAACCACTCGGTAGCCCGAGTGGACGAGTTTAGTCTCGTAAGGGTTTCTATTGAACACACCCGCAAAGTTCATTTAACTAGACAAGAAATTAAAACTTACCTTAGGCTACCTCCTAAGAGTGCTAAGTTTAACGTGTTCAGCCAGACGCAGTGTACCTTAGTTAGGTCGTGGTGGTCGGGTAGGATGCTTGTAGTCCTCCTTCCCCACACTTAAATTCCTCTCATCATCCACTTTTCTCCAAGCCTTCATAAATAGAGAAAAGAGTTCTTGATCTACATCATGAACTCGCGGTTTCTTCCCTTTCCGCTTTCTCTTTCTGACCCTTTTCTTCCCATTGTCTGGAGTCTCACCATTCTTCATCTCAACTGACCTGTTAAACACAACACAAGCATTCTCGACTGTGTGATTCACCTTTTCAGGTGATCCACATTTGTTAGCTTTCGGGGTTGGCAAGTTTGAAAAAATTTTAAGACTCATTTTCTGAGCCCCAAACCTCATCCTTATCATTCCCTCAGCACAATTAATATTTGCCTGAGCAGTGGCCAAGAATGGTCTACCCAAAATGATAGTTGGTTCTGTGTTCTTCACATAATCCAACACCAAGAAATCCACTGGGTAATAAAACTCTCCTACTTTCACAATCACATCCTTTACAATCCCCCGAGAATGTGCGGGAGTCTGATCAGCCAACACCACGGTGGTGTTAACTCTCTGTAATGGACCAAATTCATGCTGATTATACAGACTCCCTGGAATTATGCTCAAAGATGCTCCAAGATCTAGTAATGCTCTATTCAATGTAATTTCACCTATTTGAATTGAAATAATAGGTGCCCCTGGATCTTGGAGTTTCGGGGGAAGGGTACCCGTAAACACGGCATTCACACTGACACTCAATTTTACTTGCTCGGGACATTTGTGCCGTCGCTTTCGGGTACTCAAACCTTTTAGACATTCAACATTATCAGGATCTTGTTTAAGCGTATTTAAAAATAACGAGTTAATTTTACGCTACTCAAACTTTTCCCATCGTTCATCCTGTGTTGGATCTTTTTCTTTTAAAAATGGTTTGATTAGAGCATCTGGAAACGGGATTTTTACAGGTTCATTCACATTTTCAGTTTTCAAATTATTCTGTGAAATAAAATCCTGATTAGGATCAGATTCAGACTCATTATACTCCACCACTCTCTCTACTACCAGTGGTGGAGTATGTTCAACATCAGACAAATCAGATGAGGGTTGAAGACTTACATCATTTAGGTGTGCACTGTTTGTGGTTTGGGAACTTGAGGACTGATGTGCACTGCAAGGCTTACCTACTTCTTTGATGATGCTTGCAACAACCCCAGTTAAGTGGGAAACAAGATCTATCAAAGCTTGATGTGCTTTTGCCTGGCTTTCCTGTTGTTGCACCACTGCTTCTACCACTTTGGTCATCTCCTTCATATCTGACCGGATGACATCCAGTTCAGATTGATAGTTGTCTTGTTCCGGTGGTCCACTCGGGTGGTAGTCTTGATTATAATTTTCCTGATAGCTTTGATACTCAGGACCACCACCATGTGAGTTGTATCTTGGGCAATCTTGAGCCCAATGGCCAGTGATGCCACAGTTACTGCATGGCTCATAGTAATACTGGTCATCATGATAAGTCCTGTCCATGCCGACCTGCACAAGTGGCACACCCAAGCAGTTCTGATCGAAGAAATAAACAAAATAAACACCAATTAAAAACAGAAGTAAAGAAAAACTTTTTGGGTGTTTGATAAGAATTAAAATCAACTAAAAACAATAAACTAAAGCAATTGAACTAAGCGCACCGATTCCCCGACAACGGCGCCATTTTGATCGATGTCGTTAGGTCGGTCAAAAACAATCTTTAAACACTTAACTAGTAAGGGTAAGAAGAGTATCGTATCCACGAGGAATCAGTGGTTAGTGGAATTGCTTAGTTTGTTAGTTAGAATGAAGACACAGATCAAATAAAAATGCAACCTCCTCTAAACTTCAGGTTCTAGGCTTCACATAAAATTCAGTTGTTCAATTGGACACCACATAGACATAGTGTTGGAAAATTAGTTGAAACAGTAATTGAAGACAGATTCTTTGTCAGAAAACCTATACAACTAGTTTCGTCACAAACCAGTATAATTCAATCACCCAATTTATGAATGCCAAGTTACCCCCTTTAGTCACCCAACCCTGCTACTAGGTTTTGTCATCAACCGAACAAGATCGTAAAGCAAGCAAACTCAAAGCATAATCATAAACTGTTTAAATCAACTAATACATCAATCTCTCAAGTTATTGTCAGAAACTAACAAGATCCAAACATGAATAAACTGAATCAAATACAAAAACCTATACGAACCGTCCGCCTGGAGGAAGCCACAAGTGAATCACCCGCTCATGGTGAGGGAGATCATCTTCAATCTTCAAGTGGATGTGTGAATCCTCTCAAAATCGCCCAAGGAGTGTGGTGTAAAAGATCGCCCTTTGATTTTGGGGAAGGAACCCTAATTAACCATTGAAAATCGGCTGTTTCCCCGACCACCGTAAGTTACGGTGGTTTTGCCGTAACTTACGGTCAACTTTTTCCAAATTATAACTTACGGCTTGTAGCTTCTGCTTTACGGCCAAACTTTTTTATTTTTCTTCCCACCGTAAGTTACTGTGGCCTGGCCGTAACTTACGGCCAGCCCTTTTTCACTTCTTCGTTTCTTCTTTCCGATTCCCGTAACCTGTATTTCCACGTGCTCTAACATCTATGTTTTAACCCCTCTTACCTACAAACACAAAAGCTCGTAGTAATTGCTATCCATGCATATGTAATAAGAGAAAAACATATAAAATTGCGGGGTTAAAACACTATAAACACACAAAATCCACATCCCATCAGGTATTCAGGAGTAACATTATCTGGAATGATAGCAAATGGATCATCGTTTTAGTAGGGGGAAGAAATAGGATTCATTTGTGAACCCAATGGGTGATATTCAGGGGATTCTTGTTTTATTGGTCGGTTAGGATCATAATAAGTAGGAACAGAGTTATGTCATGACATTCTGCAACTTAAAGTATTAGTATTTATCCTATTCTTTTGGTTAAGATTTAGATACTACAGTCAGTATTCTTATCTTAACTAAAGTTCTACAAGGATGGTTATCTTCCCAGAGTAGTAACTCCAACATAGATGTTCCCAGGAAAGAATGGCGGCTCTAGGAGAGATTTATACACCACTATTTCCTTAAATAGAACATTCCGTTTGCCAGATAACTACATACTGGTCAGAAGGTTACCTTGTTTTCTTATCTTAAACTTGAAGCATTAGGCAATCTTATGGTTGAAGCTTATATACTAAATCCAAGTATCTAATTCGCTAAAACTTATGGCTCTGATACCAACCCTGTCACACCCCAACTCAGGCACCCCCTGGAAGTGTGTGAGCATGATTGGTACCTGCTTTGATTTCAGAGTTTTTATAAAACACAGCGGAAGTCTGTTTCACATGGATCGTTCATCACATTTCACAAACTCAAGGGTTGCTTTTGTAAATATCATGACCCAGTTAGAAAACAAAAGCCTTGTATTTATTTTATAAACACGGGGATTTAAATACCCTTTCCATATTGATTACAAACAGTGTTTGAAATCAAATACATCTCCTGTCTCTTATGGACAAGTTTCAAAGCCACCGAAAATAGTACAATCCAAGGTTCTATCTCCTTTTTCATCTTTCTAGGATTTCCTATGCACGAGGCCTGAGAATCCAACGTGCAAGTTATCCTTTTCAGCTTTCATTCATGGGCCAGATCTTATGTTTGCCCGTATCCCCTTTCCTTTACATTTTATTGATTTCCTAAAAACATTTTAAAAATGAAACATCAGCACGAATGCCGGTGAATACAATTATCTTGACAGAAAAATCATTTGGCACAAACAAGTATTAATTTCATAATCACAACTTTTTGTTCAATCCACACATTCATCAGGCCCATGTCCTGACTGTATGTACCACTGTATACACTGGTATCATGCCTTATAACAATGGCCAGGTATACACCTCCAAAATTGTTATCAGATAAGCACCAACCGCAATACGAGACTTTCACCTGAGAACTATGTATCCCTTGCAAGTTTTACGTATACCTATGCCCTGAATGCTTTGTTCGTAGAAGATCGTTGAGCATTATTCCCTTAACCTTTATTTTGCAACTTTCATAAACGTAAATGTTTGACTCAAAGTTTAAAAGATACAAAAGTATTTACCTTGATAATAGGAATTAGCCTCTAAGTTGGAAATTATAGAGCTAGCCTCCTAACTTGATTTCTCTAACGTTTCAGCACTTCTACGAGCGGTTCCTTCTTAAAACGAGCACTACAATGAGCGGGAATTGAACCGGGATCGTCGGGAAATTCAGACTCATAGCAGACCGTTATGCTAGGGCGTAGCATTCCGCTATCGCCCAACGGTTGCGTCAGCCCTACACGTCCAAATCTGATTGGACCGAACCTCATTTTACGGCTAGCGGACAGTCATGGAGGGTGTAGCGGTCCGTTATCAAGACATTCGTCAGAATCTTGAGCTGAGTCACATGACACGTGTCGGCACTAGAAATTACAGCTGGATTGCGGCTAGTCGGATCATTATCCAGGCGATAGTGGTAAGCTATCTGACACTTAGCTCATAGCGGACCGTTGGAGGATATGATAGTGGTCCGCTATCCAACCAGAAATCAAAATTTTCATTTTTAACCCTGGACTTTGGTACTTTAGATACACAAGCCCTTTTACGTTATAACCTTGGCATTTATTGGACATTTTTGTGGCAGGTGTTACAATTGCAATTATATCAAGACATTTAAGATTTTCCCAAGGATTATCATAATTTCCAGAATGAAGACACATCGTTTAGCACAGGAAAAAATCAAGCAGAATCCATAAAGATTATCAATTATCATAAGATTAAGAATCGATTGATTCATTTGTCTTGGTTTGTGAGGTATTTTTCAGTGAATATCATGATGATTCAGGTTAATAAGTATGGAATATGAGAATTCGGGTAATGAGATCCAACTTTTATCTGGATATATCTTTAATGGAAACAGATGAAAGTCAAATGATTTGATCCAAGGGATAACATATGCTTAACAGTTGTTGTCAAGACATATCTTAGTTCAACTTCAAATTGCATGCTTTTCGGGACATGGTCAATTAAGATAATTGAAAATTTGTGCTAAAGACATAACTCGAAACTGGTCTCATAGGATAATACTAGCCAAAATCTTACATTCTTTATATGATAATGATCTTATATATACATACAACCGACATAATATGGGTTCAAATCACAGTTGTAATATATGACATTATGTTTTCACACTACTAATGGTCCAAAAACACTTCTAGCCTACTGACAATTCAAATTACATGCAGATATTAAAATTAAAGCTAGATAAAACATTTTCAAACTTAATGTCACACCCCAACCAACAACAGAATACGTTGGAGCGGGACATTGAGACTGTTCATAAGCTCATGATCAAACTATTTTCCATATATTAATCAAACCAAATTTCCATAACACTTGTTCAAACAAAACGTAAACAAACATACAAAAGAAACAAAGTACACCAACAATGTACAATTGATTATTAACAAAGTCTTTAATCCTATGTGTAGCATCTTGAATATGATCTCAAATGTTAGCACCTGAAACATGATGAAAACAAGGTCAACTAAAAATAGTTGGTGGGCATACACAGGTTTTGACACCACAAATAGTTTCAAGTGTTTGTGTACGATTCATATGAAACATGGTTTACTAAGGCAATTATGGAGAACCACTATAGCAAAAACGAGTGCACAATCAAACCTTGTGAATGAAGGGCATAACACTCAATGTTATCCTAATGTATTGTCGGCAACAATCACCCTACCTGGGTGGATTTGTCAGATGCAATAGATCTATCATTGTCACCGTCGGCTTGTACGGAGTTAATGATTGCACTAGCACTAATGTATGTAATTGTAGTTTAAATTCATTGTGTTCAAGCATAAGGTACAAATTGCACATATGTTCATGATCTAGAATTGTATAAATTGAAAGAGTTTGAATGTAATCATGTTCCACCCCAAAAGTGTAAAAATGTAAAAGGGCTATGTAAACTCACCTTTCAATGAGTAGCTTGAATGTCACACAAGTATGTTGTTGTTGCACAAATGTTCTAGCTAATCACAAGGTTAACCTATGTTTGAGGGATATATGTATCAATGATTTATACAAATGAAATAGGGAATCTTAATGTGCGAATGGATTGATGTGGGTGTCCTCATTTTAATAATAAAATAATTATTTGAGTTTCAAATAATATTATTTGATAACTAATTGTATAAGTGAAAGAATAAATAAAGGATTTTCTCTTGTTTGTAAATAAATAAATAAATGTGTATATGAATAAATAATTAGTGTTCTTTTATAAATAAATACACAAATAAATAAATAAGTAGTTTTCTTTTATTTGTAATTGCATAACTTAATAATTGGATAAATAAATAAATGAGTAATAATTAGTTGAGTAAATAAATAATTAACTACATAAATAAACGATTAAAACCTTTCATTTATTTAGTTTGATTTTTATGAAAAATAAGTGTTAAAAATAATAATTTAATTAACTGGTAATTAAACCAAAATTTAAAGTATAAAATAATGTTCTAATTAATTAATATTTAAGCCATAATTAATTATTAATTAAGAAAATAAATTATATAAAAAGTTGTACAAAACTTTGCAAAGAAATGGGTTTATAACCATAATCATAATTAATTTTTAATTAAAAGTAATAAATTTGTTTTAATGATTTATATAAGAAAACAATCTAAATAAATGAATTTACAAAACTATAGAAGGCAAATATTTACGAAAACAATTTCTTTTATATCTCAAAATATATTTTATGATCCAAAATTTTAATTACATAATTAGTAATGAATCATTACACGTGTTAGAAATAATAATGTTCACATATCATTCGTTAAACGTTTGTGATAATAATTATGCAAAGTTATAAATATGTATATTTTTATTTGAAAAGGATAGTTATCGTAATCCTTTGAACATTTATAAAAGAATTGGTTTATATTGATGATATAAATATATATATATATCTATATATATAGAGGACGGTTCAATTAAAAAATGGTTTTTCGCTAAGAAATACTAAGAAGTGGGTCAAACGAACTCCGATTGAACTCATTCCAGCGGCGTTGGAACCATCTCATCGAACCCTAACCCGAACCCAAAAACCTAAACCCCCCACCACCCGCACCCCCAAAAACCTATAACCCCTCTAACCCTACCCCGAAAAGCCTAAAACCACCACCCTCACCCCCCCCCCAAAACCTAAACCCCCCACCCACACCCCTAAAAAAACCTAAACTTTAAAAGCTAAACCCTAAGGCTAAACCATAAGGCTAAAGCCCTAAAATTCAAATGTAAAATCTAAACCTTAAAAGCTAAACCCTAAAAGCTAAGATGGTAGAGTTTTACGAGACGGTTCCAACCCCGCTGAAATTCGCTCAATCGGAGTTCGTTTGGTATCGTTTATTAAGGTTTTTGTCATTTCTTAGCGAAAAAATACTTCTTATTTGATCCTCCCCCTATATATATATATATGTTTACACACCCATAAATTTATAAGTATATGTTTGGTTATAGTTAAAATATGTATTGATCTCTATGACTTTATATAAAGAATACATAGGTTTATATATATATATATATATAAGTATGCACATGTATATATGTGTGTGTGAGCAGGTGTGCTAAGCAAGGAAAACAAGAAACAAAAATGAAAACAAGAACGCAAAAATAGAATGCGGGTAGAACTTACTTAAGAATATGGAAACGACTTTGGATCTTGAGGGAGGGATTAGAACTTGATATGGTGTGAGAATAGGGGTAGAATGAAGGTTTATTTATAGTGGGGGGTCATGAGAAAAACTAGTAAATTATAAATAAGTTGTTTCATAATATTTAAGAGGTTTAAATCCCATTTATATAATATAAAAATTTGTAAGTTTTTTTAAAAAAAATGGGTATTCATCTTTAAGGTTTTTAATAACATTCATGACTAAATGAATATTAAATGTTGATTTTTTTGTAAAAGGATTAAATTAATGATCTTTTAAGTATTAGTTTTTATAAAAGTTACACAAATGAA
Source organism: Smallanthus sonchifolius (assembly GCA_023525975.1). Classification (NCBI taxonomy): domain Eukaryota; kingdom Viridiplantae; phylum Streptophyta; class Magnoliopsida; order Asterales; family Asteraceae; genus Smallanthus; species Smallanthus sonchifolius. The sequence continues at coordinate 21,062,056 of CM042030.1, read as the reverse complement.
CTTTGTAGTTATAAATATGTGGTTTTAGACTTTTTAGTTTTGTAAAGATTGAAACTTATAACTTAATTGTTACAATAATTCCTATGAATATAATTCAATAAAAAGAAATTTTGGAATTAAAATCATGATAACTTAAATTAGTTAATGTATGAGTTAAGAAAGGTTTATAATAATATAGTGAATAAATATATATTACAAATTTGATATATTTATGGAACATAAATATGAAATTAGATAGAGTTTTAAGTCCATAGAAAATATAAGTCTTTTGATATAAAATGTTTAGTGGAAATAATATTTTAAAAATGATGATGTATAAACATGATGTGTTGAAATATGAATGCATTTGTAAAGATGACTATGATTGATCATGTGTTATAATAACTTGTACAATGCATAATGTATAATGAACACTTGGTTTATGTTGTGTTGAAATTTGAACTTGCTAATGGATTACATGGGCTTGTACGATGAATACAATGAAATGGAAAAACACAAATGTTACACTTAAGTAGTCATGACGCAATCATTTCCCAAATGTGTAGTCTAAGAAGTTTAGATCACTTACTGATGTACAATCATTTCTTTTATTCCTCAAATGACTTTGGATTTTCAAAATTTTAATTTGTTTAGATTTTTGAAATTTTTCAAAGAAACATAACTATATAAAACTAAGGATTGAACATAAAGCAACTTCCATGAAACCCTTGTTTTGAAAAAGATTTTCACTCGGGATTGAACATTCCTATCATATTCACAAGGTGTTCAAAGCAAGTACGATCAAATACTTTAGTGAATAGGTCGAAAAAGTTGTCATCTGTGAGAACCTTTAGAAGTTCAATCAGTCGCTTTTCAGCACAATCACGGATGAAATGGTGACAAATTTCAATATGTTTAGTTTTGGAATGTTTCACCGGGTTATTTTTGATAGACACGGTGGTATTGTTGTCAAGGAACATTGTAGTTCCAGTGCACTTTAAGTCGTAGTATCTCAGTTGTTGCTGGATCCATAAAATCTGAGAACAGCAGCTTGCAGCAGCAATGTATTTAGCTTCACAAGTTGAAATAGAAACCGTTGACTGCTTCTTGCACTGCCAGGAGACCAGCCTGTCTCCCAAGAACTGACAACCACCATAGGTCGACTTACTATCAAGGTTATACCTAACATAATCTGAATCTGTGTAGGTTTTGAAATCAAATGACTGCTGATTGGAATACCAAACACCTAACTGAGGCTTCCCTTATCTGAATATCTTCTTCACTTCTATCAAGTGTGATTCCTTGGGTTGTGACTGAAACCTTGAGCACAAGCAAATGGCAAACATAATGTCAGGTCTTAAAGCAGTAAGATACATTAGAGAACCAATCATCCCACGATATAATTTGCAATCTACATCCTTGCCATCTTTGTCTGGATGCAGCTTGTGACTGATTAGGATCGGTGTGTCGAAAGTAGAACAATCATTCATATTCAATTTCTCCAAAATGTCATGTACGTACTTAGTTTGATGAAGATAAATGCCATCTTTTCTTTGAATGACTTGCAGTCCTAGAAAAAAATGACAATTCACCCTTGTTACTCATCTCAAACTTAGACTTCATCATCGCTTCGAATTCTTTGCACATATCTTTATTTGTAGTCCCAAAAATAATGTCGTCCATGTACACCTGTGTACTAGTAGAATATCTCCCCCTACTTTCCTGATGAAAAGAGTCGAGTCTATTTGCCCACGATCGAAACCGTTAGCCAATAGATGCTTAGATAACATTTCACACCAAGCCCGCGGTGCTTGATGAAGACCATAGAGTGCTTTATCCAGCTTGTACACTCTTTTTGGGTAATATGGGTCTTCAAATCCAGGTGGTTGAGAAACGTAGACCTCTTCGTGTACTTTACCATACAGGAAAACACTTTTCACATCAATTTGATACACATTGAAACCAACAAACGTAGCATAAGCCAAGAACAATCTGATAGCTTCAAGTCTAGCAACTGGGGTATACACCACTGTGTAATCCAAGCCCTCTTTCTGATAAAACCCTTGAACAACTAGCCTTGCCTTGTTCCCCACTACCACATGCCGATCGTCCGTCTTGCATTTAAACACCCATTTAGTACCTATAGGATGTACCCCCTTTGGCAAATCAACTAGATCTCACACATGTAGCTTGCTGAACTGAGACAACTCATCTTTCATTGCCTCTATCCAACAATTATCTGCGAGAGCCTTTTTAACATTCTTTGGCTCAATCTGGGATATGAAACTAGCGTGCATGCAATTTCCATGATTCCCATGTCAAGTATCTTAGCATACAGATTGGTTTTCACAGTGACAGTTCTATAACGAGTTTGAACACCTTCATTAGGATCACCAATGATGTTGTCTATTGGATGATTCTTATGCACTCTATTCTATGGCACGATAGGTTCCTGGATATCTGTATCAAGATTTGTACTCACCTCCCCCATATCACGTGTACCAGAAGAAGAGTCAACATTGATAGGATCTACATGCTCAGCCTCCTCTTTGTAACATCCCAAAAATAAAACGACAGAAATAATAACGGAATAAACGAACGAGGCATGTCGGGTCGGGTCGGATGGGCTAGAAGGGGAGCCTCCCCTATAAATAGCCAAGGTCACAACCCATTTCTCTCATTTGCAACTTCTAGAGAGAGAAACCGTAGAGAGAGAAAGTTGTCGGATCGACCCGAGATTTGAGAAGTGTGTTGCTCCATAACTCGTGAGAAGAACCTCCGGATCAGAAGCTCGATTCAGGTAACGATCCGACCTAAATCTGAGTTTTTGTTCGTTTTTGGGATTTTCGGGTTTTGGCTAAAAAGGCAACGATTTTGCGGATGGAACTTAAAAATGAGCTTAGGTATAGCATCTAGAATGAAAACCGAACGTTTTGATCTAAGAAAAGTTGAGATACTGACTAGATCAGACTCACATGCAAAAGCTTCGGATTTTTAGGAAGACAATCTGTGCAGACCCCATCGAAACTACTAGTTTCGATACTACTAGTTTCGATATGTGCAGGTCCATCGAAACTACAAGTTTCGATATGTGCAGGTCCATCGAAACTACAAGTTTCGATATGTGCAGGTCCATCGAAACTACAAGTTTCGATATGTGCAGGTCCATCGAAACTACAAGTTTCGATATGTGCAGGTCCATCGAAACTACCTAGTTTCGATATATGCAGACTCCATCGAAACTACCTAGTTTCGATATGTGCAGACATCAGAACTGATTAAGTGAAGTCAGTATGTTTAGAAGGGTTAAACCGTTAGAGTCAGTATTGGTCTGATGTGTATTTAACTAATCAATTCAGATCGGAAGTGAAGTTGTTGGACCTTTGTTTAGGACAACCGAGAGTAGCTTATAAGGTGAGTTCTAGAAGCCCTCTTTTAAATGTTTTAATAATGTTTTTGGGCTGGTGTGCACACGTGATGATTTTATAAAACGATGTTATGAAACGATGTTTATGAAGGATGTATGTAACGTTTTATAAAATGATGTTTATGAAGGATGTTTTAGAAGGAAGGTTTATGAAGGAAGTGTTTATGAAATATTTTGCCAAAAGAAGTTTACGAAGTGTTTTAACGAATGAGAATGTTTTTAATAAAACGTACGAATGCTTTAACTGAAGTTTTTGAAGTAAAAGAAGCGAAGGTTTACGAAAGTCACAAACGAATGAATCTGCCAATATTCCTTAGGGAATGAAGGTTAAGGGATGGGAAGTATGTTATGGGCCTTTACCTTTTAGGGGCCTCTGTGGCTGGCCAACTGTTGTACAACTGGGGTGATGACGGTCACCAAGGGGATTATCGTGATCCTTGAAGTTTGGTACGATTTACCTTACGGGGTAGTCGTGCTTGAAGTTTGGTACTTGCGCCCGACGGGGCGCAGTGCTTGAAGTTTGGTACGCGCTATCCTTTGGGACGCCGTGCTTGAAGGGTTGGATTACCTAAGTATCGAGCCCTAGGAGTTCCTCACCCGAAGGACAGTACGGTGATGATGGGCCTAGTGGTGGTGATCCTTAAGTTATTCAACCAGTATGTATCGTTTGGATTTGACGGTTACGAGAAGGCGCAGATTCTATATGTTCGTTGACTTATGAAGTGTTATGTTTGTTATTGCATTATTTTACGCACGCTTTTTATTAAATGAAGTATGAAGTGATGTTTTTGGCAATTTATTTGAAGTTAAGGTTTTATGTTAAAACTAGAACTCACCAGCGTAGCTGACGTTTTTAAGTGTGCACATTCAGGTTAAGGTAGGTTATGAGGATGGACGGTGATGCTTGGCAAGCGAGAAGAGTTACCCGGCTGATCATGAAGACTGGCATCCCGTTATGTTTAGTTATGATGTAAATATGTTTTAAACTATGTTTACGCTTCCGCATGTATGAACAAGTTTTAATTATGATGAATGAATGAAGTTTTCCGCTGCGTTATTTGATATTCATGTTTAAGAACTGTCTGTGAATGAGTAAATCCAACAAGTGGGGCCTCCCGGGTTTGGGGCCTTACAAGTTGGTATCAGTTCAATAGTTTGAGAGATTCGGACACTCCCAGTGTCTGAACTTAAACTTTGAATGGGACCGAAAGCGGATGCCAGTACGGATAACTCGAGCCAAAGCATCAGGTATGAAGGTAATAAATGTATTTACGTATATAGTATGCCTTAGAAAGGGTTAAGTATGGACTTGTGTTCTGATGGAATCACAAAGGTGGTCAAATAGAAATCAAAAGGTAGTGTAATGGTTAATTACAGATGGCCAGTGTATATTAACATCTTACAGTACTTATTGAATTTTATTTGTTAACTAGCGTGATGACATTGGATTTCTTGTCTTATAGAAGGAAATGGCGAGAAGAGGAAACGGAAGGCGTGGTGGCCGTACCGGTGGTCGTACCGGCGGACGAAATGGTGGGCGTGGCAGGATCCCTGCGCGCCAAGAGTATAGTGAAGAGGGAAGTGTTCACACTGAACCGGCGGTTAGTGTGTATGAAGTCGAGCAGACACAGGTTGAAGAACAACCCTTCACCTTTGAACCAGAAGTGAGAGCAGCCATAGCTCGAGAATTTACAGAGTTGATGAAGACTTCCCTGTCAGGTCTGTTGGCAGAAGCATTGAAGCAGGTCAATGTGGTGGGTGGGTCTAGCGCGGCAGTTGGTGCTTAGAACAATGAGACCGACAATGCACCGCCTGCTCGCGGATGTGATTATAAGTCCTTTAAGGCATGTGACCCGCCGGTCCACACTGGGAAGAAGGACGCGGTGGCTACTTTTGATTGGGTAATACGTATGGAAGCCGCCATCCGTCTGAGCGAGTGTCGAGCTAATCAAGTAGTGAAGTTTGCTGCTAACTCCTTGAGGGAGGAAGCATCTCATTGGTGGGAAGGTATACGTCAGGCAAAGGGGAGCGAGATTGTGGATGCGATGATGTGGGCTGACTTGAAAACTTTGGTGATAAAGAATTTCTGCCCAAGGAACGAGATTGAGAAGGTAGAGAGGGAATTTCTGGGTTTGAAGGCCGGGAGCATGACGCACCGGCAGTACACAACCCGATTTAATGAACTGGCACGTCTGGTGCCACACCTTGTCACTACTGAAGAGAGAAAGATTGCCTGTTATATTCAAGGGTTGCCGGACCAGGTCCGCACCTATGTTAAGGCAAACGCCCCTACTACCTATGATTCGGCAGTAGAGCTAAGTGGCGTGGTATTTGATGATCTGGCGCTGAATGTTGTTGCCATTGAAGAGCCTAAGAAGAAGTTGAGTTTTCCCGCTAAACGATCGGGTGGAAAGTTGTTTGGGGCTCGTGACAAGCATGCCAGGATAGGCGAGATGACAGTTTGTGGGAAATGTGGGGTAAGACACGCGGGTGAATGTCGGTTAGGATCGAATCTATGCTTTAAATGCGGCAAGACCGGACATTACTCCCGTGAATGCCCGCAAGGCTACAAATGCTACAATTGTGGGGAAAGCGGTCATATGAGTCGGGAATGCACCAAGCCCAGGATGGGGGAAACCGGGAAGGGAAAGGGCCCGGAAAAGAAGGGAGAGGGATCTCGTGCAAAGACTCGTGCGTACGCACTGACGCAGGATCAGGCTAGGAAGGATCCCGATGTGGCGTCAGGTACATTCATCCTTGACAACACTTTGGTTTCTGTGTTATTTGATTCGGGTGCCAGTAAGAGTTTTTTATCTGCGAGTTTTTGTAAACGCGTGAAGTACACTATCAGTAATTTAGAAAGGGCCTTTAGCGTAGAAACCGCTGAGGGTAGAACTGCAATAGTAACCGATGTAGTTGACAACTCCACAATAAAGATAGAAGGTCATAGATTCCCTGTCAGATTCTTCGTTATGGTTTTGGGAGGGTTCGATGTTGTGTTGGGGATGGATTGGCTAACTGCCAATGAAGCGCAAATTATATGTAAACGAAAGATAATCCAACTCAAGGCTCCGGATGGTAGCAAAGTCGAGGTTTTTGGAGATCGTGACGCCCAGATGCCAAACGTCATCTCAATGATTAAGGCAACAAATTACTTGAGGCGCGGATGCGAGGCTTATCTGGTGTATGTGATTGACAAGTGTAAGGAAGTGAAGGAACTAGACGATGTACCCGTGGTACGCGAGTACCCGGAGGTGTTTCCAGAGGATTTGCCTGGGATACCACCCGATAGAGAAATTGAGTTCCGAATTGACTTAGTACCAGATGCCCAGCCGGTGGCTAAGGCTCCATATCGACTAGCACCAGTGGAGATGAAGGAACTTATGGTTCAACTAGACGAGTTACTTGAGAAAGGATTTATTCAACCGAGCATCTCGCCGTGGGGTGCTCTGGTGTTGTTTGTAAAGAAGAAAGATGGTTCGATGAGAATGTGTATCGATTATCGCGAGTTGAATAAACGAACGGTGAAGAACAAGTACCCTTTACCAAGGATCGATGACCTGTTTGACCAATTACAAGGCGCAAGTTGGTTCTCGAAAATCGACCTTCGGTCCGAGTACCATCAGTTGAAGGTGAGGGAAGAAGACATACCGAAAACTGCATTTCGCACGCGTTATGGACATTTCGAGTTCTGCGTAATGTCTTTCGGATTGACGAACGCCCCCGCAGCGTTCATGGATTTAATGAATAGGGTGTGTCGACCGATGCTGGATCGATCGGTAATCGTGTTCATCGATGATATCCTTATCTACTCCAAGAATGAGGGTGATCACGCGTGTCACTTGAAGGAAGTATTGGAAGCTCTGAAGAATGAGAAGTTGTATGCTAAGTTCTCCAAATGTGCGTTCTGGCTTAGGGAAGTCCAGTTCCTAGGTCACGTCATTGGCCCGAACGGCATTATGGTTGACCCAGCAAAGATAGTAACGGTAAGTGAATGGGACATTCCTAAGACGCCAACTGAAATCCGCAGTTTCTTAGGATTGGCAGGCTACTATCGGAGATTCATCCAGGATTTCTCAAAAATAGCTTCGCCATTGACAAAGTTGACTCGGAAAGAAGTAAAGTACGAATGGGGTTCGACCCAGGATGAGGCGTTTAAGGAATTGAAAGAGAAGCTAACACAAGCTCCAGTCTTGGCCCTTCCCGAGGGCAGTGAAGACCTGGTGGTATACTCTGACGCGTCGGGTCAGGGGTTAGGGTGTGTGTTGATGCAACGCGGTAGAGTGATTGCATATGCGTCACGGCAGTTGAAAGTTCACGAAGTCAACTATCCGACTCACGATTTGGAACTTGCTGCTGTCGTATTTGCATTGAAAATCTGGAGGCACTACCTGTACGGGGTAAAGTTTACTATTTACTCCGACCACAAAAGTTTGAAGTACTTCTTCGAACAAAAGGAGCTTAACATGAGGCAGAGGAGATGGTTGGAACTCCTGAAGGACTATGACTGTGAAATAATGTACCACCCTGGAAAGGCAAACGTGGTGGCTGACGCTCTAAGCCGAAAGGATGTGCCTACTCCTATTAGAGTGAAAGCTTGCTAGTTGGTGGTAACATCAGATGTGATGAGAGAAATCGAAAGAGCTCAAGATGAAGCTTTGAAGGAAGAAAATATAAAGAAAGAAAGGATGGTTGGCCAACAGGACAAGTTGGAATATAACACCCTTGGTGTTAGAACGTGTTATGGACGGGTATGGATACCTATGGGAGGCGAGCTTAGAACTAAAATCTTGGATGAGGCTCATAAGTCTCGTTACTCTATCCATCCTGGTACCAACAAAATGTATCAAGATCTGAGGAAGGAATACTGGTGGCCTGGAATGAAATGTGATGTGACGAAGTATGTAAGCAAGTGCTTGACTTGCTCGCAAGTAAAGGCTGAACACCAGAAACTGTATGGAAAGATTCAACCACTTGACATACCAGAATGGAAGTGGGAACACATTACCATGGACTTCATAACCAAGCTACCTCGCACAGCTAAAGGTCATGACACCATTTGGGTAATTGTGGACCGGTTGACAAAGAGTGCTCATTTCCTACCTATTCGCGAGACGTTCTCGTCGGAAAGGTTAGCGGAAGTATTTATTAACGAAGTAGTAGCATGGCATGGGATGCCTTTGACGATTGTATCTGACTGGGACACACGATTCACATCGAGGTTCTGGAAAAGATTTCATGAGGCGATGGGCACGAGGCTTAATATCAGCACAGCATACCACCCGCAAACAGATGGTCAGTCCGAAAGGACTATTCAGACGTTGGAGGATATGCTCCGTGCCTGTATTATCGACTTCGGTGGCAGTTGGGAGAGCCATCTGCCGTTAGCTGAATTCTCCTACAACAATAGTCATCACACGACGATAGGCATGCCGCCTTACGAAATGTTGTATGGGAGAAGATGTAGGACCCCGGTTTGTTGGGGTGAGATTGGACAGAAGGAATTAGGAAGTCTCGAAGTCGTAAGAGAGACGTCGGAAAGGTTTGATCAGATCAAAGCGCGAATGAAGGCCGCACAAGATCGTCAGAAGTCCTATGCGGATAGACGACGAAGGCCTATCGAGTTTGATATTGGTGACAGAGTAATGCTGAAAGTGTCACCATGGAAGGGAAACATACGATTCAGAAAGAGAGGAAAGTTAAGTCCGAGGTTTGTCGGACCGTTCAGGATAATGGCACGGGTTGGGGAAGTCGCTTATCGGTTGGAGTTGCCTGATGAGTTAAGTCGGATTCATCCTACCTTCCATGTATCACACTTGCGAAAGTGTTTGGCGGATGAATCGGCTCACGTACCACTTACTGACATCGAGGTCGACAACAGCCTTAATTACATCGAAGAACCCGTGGCCATCCTTGATCGAAAGGAGAAACGTTTACGTAATAAAGTTATCCAATTGGTTAAAGTCCAATGGAAGCATCGAAAGGGATCGGAAGCCACTTGGGAAACGGAGAAGGAAATGAGGGAGTCGTACCCTCATCTATTTGACTTATGATAGGTTTCGGGGACGAAACCTATTGTAAGGGGGTAGACTTGTAACATCCCAAAAATAAAACGACAGAAATAATAACGGAATAAACGAACGAGGCATGTCGGGTCGGGTAGGATGGGCTAGAAGGGGAGCCTCCCCTATAAATAGTCAAGGTCACAACCCATTTCTCTCATTTGCAACTTCTAGAGAGAGAAACCATAGAGAGAGAAAGTTGTCGGATCGACCCGAGATTTGAGAAGTGTGTTGCTCCATAACTCGTGAGAAGAACCTCCGGATCAGAAGCTCGATTCAGGTAACGATCCGACCTATATCTGAGTTTTTGTTCGTTTTTGGGATTTTCGGGTTTTGGCTAAAAAGGCAACGATTTTGCGGATGGAACTTAAAAATGAGCTTAGGTATAGCATCTAGAATGAAAACCGAACGTTTTGATCTAAGAAAAGTTGAGATACTGACTAGATCAGACTCACATGCAAAAGCTTCGAATTTTTAGGAAGACAATCTGTGCAGACCCCATCGAAACTACTAGTTTCGATACTACTAGTTTCGATATGTGCAGGTCCATCGAAACTACAAGTTTCGATATGTGCAGGTCCATCAAAACTACAAGTTTCGATATGTGCAGGTCCATCGAAACTACAAGTTTCGATATGTGCAGGTCCATCGAAACTACCTAGTTTCGATATGTGCAGACTCCATCGAAACTACCTAGTTTCGATATGTGCAGACATCAGAACTGATTAAGTGAAGTCAGTATGTTTAGAAGGGTTAAACCGTTAGAGTCGGTATTGGTCTGATGTGTATTTAACTAATCAATTCAGATCGGAAGTGAAGTTGTTGGACCTTTGTTTAGGACAACCGAGACTAGCTTATAAGGTGAGTTCTAGAAGCCCTCTTTTAAATGTTTTAATAATGTTTTTGGGCTGGTGTGCACACGTGATGATTTTATAAAACGATGTTATGAAACGATGTTTATGAAGGATGTATGTAACGTTTTATAAAATGATGTTTATGAAGGATGTTTTAGAAGGAAGGTTTATGAAGGAAGTGTTTATGAAATATTTTGCCAAAAGAAGTTTACGAAGTGTTTTAACGAATGAGAATGTTTTTAATAAAACGTACGAATGCTTTAACTGAAGTTTTTGAAGTAAAAGAAGCGAAGGTTTACGAAAGTCACAAACGAACGAATCTGCCAATATTCCTTAGGGAATGAAGGTTAAGGGATGGGAAGTATGTTATGGGCCTTTACCTTTTAGGGGCCTCTGTGGCTGGCCAACTGTTGTACAACTGGGGTGATGACGGTCACCAAGGGGATTATCGTGATCCTTGAAGTTTGGTACGATTTACCTTACGGGGTAGTCGTGCTTGAAGTTTCGTACTTGCGCCCGACGAGGCGCAGTGCTTGAAGTTTGGTACGCGCTATCCTTTGGGACGCCGTGCTTGAAGGGTTGGATTACCTAAGTATCGGGCCCTAGGATTTCCTCACCCGAAGGACAGTACGGTGATGATGGGCCTAGTGGTGGTGATCCTTAAGTTATTCAACCAGTATGTAACGTTTGGATTTGACGGTTACGAGAAGGCGCAGATTCTATATGTTCGTTGACTTATGAAGTGTTATGTTTGTTATTGCATTATTTTACGTACGCTTTTTATTAAATGAAGTATGAAGTGATGTTTTTGGCAATTTATTTGAAGTTAAGGTTTTATGTTAAAACTAGAACTCACCAGCGTAGCTGACGTTTTTAAGTGTGCACATTCAGGTTAAGGTAGGTTATGAGGATGGACGGTGATGCTTAGCAAGCGAGAAGAGTTACCCGGCTGATCATGAAGACTGACATCCCGTTATGTTTAGTTATGATGTAAATATGTTTTAAACTATGTTTACGCTTCCGCATGTATGAACAAGTTTTAATTATGATGAATGAATGAAGTTTTCCGCTGCGTTATTTGATATTCATGTTTAAGAACTGTCTGTGAATGAGTAAATCCAACAAGTGGGGCCTCCCGGGTTTGGGGCCTTACACTCTTCAACATCTTCATCTTCATCTTCTTTAGTGTCACTTTCGTGAGTGCCCGATGCAGATGAGGCATTTGGGTTAGGGGTAGGAATCAGTATAGTGGACCTTGTAGAGAAAATGGAGTCATCGCCATTGCTACAGTATTGATATATAGCTTGGCGGCATCTTCAGTAGATAGATCAGGAGGAAGATTGAAAGACTTGAAGAGAGCATCATAATCAAAACCCCAAGCTGGACCTGTTGGTTCTTGTGGAATGTTGTGCTTACTGCAATCTACTTCGAACCACTCCTCAACTTTTTGAGTCTCTTTGTTGTACACCCATTTGTAGTGTGACTTGGAAACATAAGAAGACACCTTCCACCGCTTTTACATGAAACTTGGATTTACGATCTTTGGATTGTAATAACAGAGAACAGGGACTACCAAATGGAAGTAAGTAGTCTATATTTGGAGGTCGATTGTTGATCAACTCATAACAAGTCTTGTTGTGACGCTTCACCACTAGAGCCCGATTCAAAACGTGACACACTGTGTTCATTGCCTCAGCCCAGAAAGTAACAGGCAGCTTCGCATCTAACAGCATAGTCCTCGTTGTTTCAACCAGTGTCCTATTCTTCCTTTCTGCTACTCCGTTCTACTTTGGTGTGTACCACGCACTAAACTCATGATGAATACCCTTATTCAAACACAATAGCTCCATCATGTTGTTCTTAAACTCCGTGCCATTGTCACTCTTGATTCTTCTAACATTTAACATGCATAATGTTTCCAAATTCAGGATTAAGTATTGAAAAATCTCAGCAGTCTCATCTTATGTACCTAAAAAATGCACCGAAGAAAAACGTAACATTCATGATTTTCCAGCCGTATTTTTTTTAGTTATTTACTTATCTTAATTATACAATAATAAGATTCTATTTTCATTCTAGTTCAACGCATTGTAAATCCTTAATCACGATCTCAAGTATTTCAAGATCAGATTCCATTCTTACAATTTTAAATTTTAGATTTACAATAAATACATATATACATACTATATTATAATAAACGAATCAAAAGTGAAATTTATGAATTTATTCTAATCATCATATAGTTACATTTTCATATCTATATATATATATATATACATATGTAATTATACATAATGTATGTATATACACATGTTTATGCCTTGATATATTAATTAATAGAACCTATGAACATTAATCATGTTTTCTACACTCCCAATAAATGGATATACATAATTATTTATAAATATAAATAGATGTAATTATATATTTTATCTATAATAAATAGACCATTTACGCAATTTGTAAATGTTATCCAAGATGAAATGTATTCCTTTATGAATATTAATAATCAAACAAATTAGATTTCTAGAAAATTTATAAAAAAAACATTTTTTTATATATAAACAATCAATATGAATTTAAGTTAATTTTTTTAAGAGCTTTGACCCCCTCTAATTGACTTTGAACCCCCCTTTATACCACTTGAACCCCTTCCATTGCCTTGAACCCTGAACATTTCCTTAGAAACCAATTTTGACCTTCTAAAGTCAAACCAACCAAGAAACCAATTCAATGCCTACGAATTCAAGAGTCTCAACACTTGTTAATCTCATGGAGACGTTACCTGATCGATTACCAACACTTATGACGAATCAATTTGGTCATAAACAAGGGTTTAAACCCATTTAAGTTCCTAATTCGGTTATAGCAAGCAAACCACGATCTTAAACTAAAAACCCATAAATTCGATAGATTGGTATCCGTAACGTGTGTAGTAACCATGCCTCAAAATTCCAAAACCATTTGACAATCGATTCTCACTTGAAAAATACATTTTCCCTTCCCTTTTTCCTCACCCGATCGCGACAGCCGCTGGAGCAAGGAAACACTCCTCCTTGGCGAATTCGAGTTCGAATCTCAGGTAAAATACTTGCCAAATGCTCGATTTAACTTCTTAAGGCAAAAGCCCTTTGATCTGAAATCGGATGGTTATGGATTTGGGTTAGGGTTTTCGGTTTGGGCATATGGGTAAGAAGATATATCGGATGTTGCTTGTTAAATAATTTTTTATTCGGTTCTTTAGTAAGGCAATAGCCCTATATCAACTGGCTAAAAACATTCCCCTCCCAATCAGAGGTCGTGGGTTTGAGCCTGCGCCCCTCCTTTCTTTTTCCTGTTTGTTTTACCTCCTTGCTTGGCGTACCCACACTTATATTTATACACATATTTACATATATAAACCTATATAAATCTATGAGTTCTTTTTATAAAGACATAGAGACCAATACATGTTTTAACCATAACCCAACATATAAAGATTTTAAATATTTTTATAAACTTTTGGATGGGTAACCCTACATATACATATATTTATATAAAAACTACCGTTAAACCAATTCTCGTTATAAATGATCAAGGGTTTACGACAAATATCATTTTCGAATAAATATATACATATTTATAACCATGCCTAAATGATTGATATCATGGGCATGGTTATTTCTAAAGCGAGTACTGATTCATTTTATAATCTTACATTGTGACTGAAAGCTTTGGATTATAAAGTATTTTTTTGGGATATAAAAGAAATACTATTTTATTTAGTATTATTAGGATAAAACCTAATAAATCATAATTTATTTAAACAAATCTTTTAACAAATTATTGATCCGAAATCCCTAATTTATGAAATATATTTGGAGCATAAACATAATTATCGTTATCAAACCTTTTGCCTTGAAAATGTCTATGCAATCTTCTTCTAATTTATATAAAAATTATCTGAAACACGTTTATTTTTTTATACTTTAAATTTTGATCCAACTCTTTATTAATTAGATCATCACTTTTAAACACTCGTTTTCCTGGAAATCAAACTAAATAAATAAAAGGATTTATTTATTTAGTCAGTAGTTAGTTATTTATTTATCCTGCTATCTATCCACTTATTTAACTATTTGATTATTAAATTACAACTAAAAGAAAACTAATTACTCATTTACTTTCAAATGAAAGACACTAACTATTTTGTCGTTTATGCAAATGTTTATTTAAAAGAAAACCATTTACGTATTCATTCAACTATTCAAATTACTACACAATTATTTACATAAATACTATTGAAACTCAACCCAATATATTCTTATCTAATTAAGGAGACTCACACCAATTCCTTCGCGCCTTAGGATTTCCTATTTCAGTTATACAAATTATTGATACTACTTAAATCATTAAACTTAGGTTAATATTGTGATTAGCTAGAAAATTGTGCAACAGCAACATAACCGTGTGACATTCAAGCTACTCCTTACAAGGTGAGTTTCATAGCCCCCTTTCTCTTTACTATTGTTTACAAATACTCGGGGTTGAACATGTTTACATACTATACATACCAATTCATTACCATTGTTCTCATGCTAATTACTATATGCTTTTTGTCTTAAACTACTTGGCGACCATACATGTGTTCATGTTTAGTACAATCATTAACTTGCGAGGCAGGCCTAAGGTAGTACCTAACATGATCATTTATACGGGAAACCGATACCATACTTAGCACAAATCTTGGCGGGTTTTGTGTATACCATACTACTACTTTTTCCAAAACACAATCAGTTGGATTGTACATACCAGTTTTCCATTTACTACAGTTTGATTGTACGCTTTGGAACCTTGTATGTTTTCACATTTATGCCTTAGTTATACTTTGAACATATTGAATTTCAAATCCTTTTTTTTCAACTCTTGTTTAGTGTCAAAACCTATGTTACTCACCAACTACTTGTAGTTGACATTTACTCACATGTTTCAGGTGCACCATGTGACACCAGACATTTCAGGTCAATATCCGTACATGTTATAAACAAGTTTAAATTATAATTGTTTTGTGATTTACTTAATTTCACAAACAAGGACATTAAGGTCTAACAAAAATCGTACAGGGTCTCATTTCACATTCTGGTAATTCTAGGAGTTACCGGTTCACGTACCAGGATAACCCGTCTAAATACGAACACTAGTGGTTAAATTTACACTTAAATCAAATGGTTTGATTTATTTAACCTCACCCACTCCCATTGACCAGAAATCTCGGCCTCAAGGCCATGTGGGTCCATCCCACACCCTAAATTTCAACATCTTCTATTTTCTTAAGCAATCTCCCATACCACCTCATTTTCTATCAATTCATCAAGAGCAAAAACCCTCAACCCCTGTCATCTCTCTCTTCTTCTACGACAACTACAAGAATACCTATCTCCACTTTCTTTTGGGGTTCTTCCATAATCGAAGACTCGAATCCTTTATTTCGGTGCTATAAGGAGAGTTCCAAGTGTTTTCTCAAAGGGTTTTAGCAGGATAAGTCAAGATCATTCTCTTTTTCTCTCAAAAATCGTCATCTCTGTCCAGAGGTAAAAACTCGATATTATCCACTTTATTTTCTTTAAAACCGTATCTAAGCATACAAAAGGTTCAATCGCAAGTAAGATAACAAGAAAAGTGTGTCAAATTCAAGATTTGAACATAAAAATATACAGGACGAATTCTGTCAATCAAAGTGCAGTAATCGAAACTAGGAGTTTCGATACCTGTTCAATCGAAACTAGGAGTTTCGATACCTGTTATTCAATCGAAACTAGGAGTTTCGATACCTATTCAATCGAAACTAGGAGTTTCGATACCAGTTTACTCAATCGAAACTGGGAGTTTCGATACTAGTTGTTCAATCGAAACTAGGTAGTTTCGATACATATTGCTCAATCGAAACTAGATAGTTTCGATACCCTTCTTGCCAATCGAAACTAGATAGTTTCGATACCTAACTACTCAATCGAAACTATGAAGTTTCGATACTCAATTGCCCAATCGAAACTAGGAAGTTTCGACATCTGTTCATCAGTCACATTGGGCAGTAACTTAGAACTGTTTTTATAGCAAAACAAGTGTTGAAAATCTAAGAAGATATTTAAACAAAAGCAACTAGATTTACTAGGTCGATGAACAATTTGCAATATGAGACGTTCGGTCTTAACACAATTTACCCTTTGGTATCTAGGGTACGAATAGTCAAGTTCGGCTAGAACAATTATCATTGCAAGCATACACAAACTCAAGGTGAGTTCACGGCCCCCTTTTAACTCTTTACTGTTTTGTAAACATCGGGGGAGAAACATACTTACTTGTTATGTTTTGAAAACATGAATTACATTGTTTATACGTTTGACAATATGAACGTTTTGGTTTAACTTCTTGTGAGTCTCCCAGCCCCACTTTTACTACTAGTTTTTAAATTGTTTTTAAACAAACGGGGAGAAAACTTGCTCAACTAAAGAGCTGGACACAAGAACACACAACGATTGTTCGGATGAACAACACACAACGATTGTTCGGATGAACAACACACAACGATTGTTCGGATGAACAACACACAACGATTGTTCGGATGAACAACACACAACGATTGTTCGGATGAACAACACTCAACGATTGGGGGAAACACATACTTACAATTATTTTATGGGATAACAAGAGAATAAGGCATGACTTTTATGTTTACATGAGATGAGAACAACGAGTTGAGCTAAAGTCCCCTGGAACAATGTAGTAACCATTAACTGTAGCCTAGGGTCCTATGAATAGTACTATGGAGAGTGACGTCTCCCGGTCATGGTTAGTCGCGCTAACCACAATCTGGAGGATTTATGGCCGCATAGAACCTGATAACGAAATTAGGGGCGTGTACAAATTGTCATGGTTTGGTTACGCCTCATGTATGAACATATTATTTGTATTCCTAGCTAGTTTACAAATGGGTCAACAATTCTTATTCTGTTTATCACATACACCTGAAACTATTTACGAACAATTAAATTTAAACAAAGGGTTCTGATCAGGTTAAAGTGATCAGGTATAAACAAAGGGTTCTGATCAGGTTAAAGTGATCAGGTTTAAACATATTTATGACGGTTAAGTCATGATAATGTTTTCAAATGAAAACTACTTAGTTTTATGACGGTAAAGTCATGAACAGGTTTTCGGGGAAAAACTATAAGCACTAATATAACTAACTCTGTGAACTCACCAACCTTTGTGTTGACACTTTCAAGTATGTTTCTCAGGTGACCTCTAGCCATGGCGCGGTTGGAATAGGCTAGCTATGTTGGATCAATTCCTAGTAGCTGGAAGGACGTAGAATATCAAGTCTCAAGTCTGTCGTTGATCTAGAAGAACTTAGATCATAGTATTTCTTAGTTTTTAGTAATTGTATATGTAATCAAGTCTTAGAAATCATTATTACAGCTTCCGCTATCGTGAAATGAACCAATCGTTACAACCTGTATTTATTTAATAAGTAAATAAAATATGGGGGTGTGACAGATTGGTATCAGAGCAATGGTTTTAGCGAATTAGGTGTCCTTAGTGATACCTAGGCTCTAACCGGACTCATTTAGGGACCAAGATTTCTAAGACTTGCATCACACTAAAAACACCCAAGAGTTGAGCATAGGAATTCCAACCGTTGCCGAACGATTTGTGTAGTCTATTAGTGTATGGAGTTACACTAGGGTACCATTAGCTACACTAATACAATTACATAGCACATGTAATGAACACTTCAACACATACAACGATGTGAAAATAATAAATAGTAACAACATGTTATTGTTCGGGTTACGAGTCAAGAATAACGGGTACTCAGCATACTGCAACCTTAGAAGATCGAGTTAAGAGCTGAGCTTGAACGATGACGGCGGCGATCGTCAGTTACCGATCTTGGTATCACAACAGGTTGAACTCGTACCAGAATCTGTACCTATACCTGCACCACAACTACTCCAGCCATGGAGGCAACTATCTTTCTAACGTATTTACGGTATAAATACTCTCCTTCATGAGTTGTCGGATCGGATGCCTAGACTCTCGCCATGATGTATGGCAGGCATGATTGCCCAGACAGAAGGGAATTCAAGGTGAATAAGCAGGACTAAATGGGAGAGAACTCCAAGGGTCAGGAGACCCAGACATACATCAGGATCATGTGGATCCATGCATATATACAGACTTGGAGCATGAGTTGCTCGACACTCGTTTGAGGATCTCTGCCCAACACATAGTGCCTGAATTTCACCATGCACATTTTTTTAAGAGACACTGGTGGTGCCTCTCTACCCTTAGCCTCATCCGACAATTGCCATATTCGGCAGATTCATGAGTATTGGTACACATAATTAACAGTAATCCGATAAAACAATACACACTCCTATACAAATGTGCAAACGCAATCTAATGATCGTTTCAAATCACTTTTGATTAAAAGCTAGGGATAGAAGAAACACTATAGGGATCAGGCAAGGCAAATCATCATTACGGGTGCACACGTAATCATAATTTGCAGTGCATGAGAACTTTAGTGAGTCTTACTGTCTAAGCTGATGATCAACCCATGTTCTCAATCACTTGATTAAGGATTGAATCCTATCAAATCAGACTTCTCAATTAGGTGCTCATAAAGCATTCTCCTAGTTTTGGAGAAACGAGAGAAATTCAAATTGAATTCAACCAATCCTTAGTAAATCCTGAACGACGAAGGAATTCGCACATTCATTCTTTGAGATTCTACTTGTCAGGAATGCTTCAAATTGAGCGTTACCACAACTAACACTTACAGTAATTGCACAACTATTGTGGGAGATTATAGCGTAATCTCAGGATCCATCATACAGTTCAATCTCACAATTGCTTGAAAGT
The DNA here is from genome assembly GCA_023525975.1 of Smallanthus sonchifolius. Lineage (NCBI taxonomy): Eukaryota > Viridiplantae > Streptophyta > Magnoliopsida > Asterales > Asteraceae > Smallanthus > Smallanthus sonchifolius. Next base: position 21,042,827 of record CM042030.1, on the reverse strand, counting down.
TACGCCAAGTGTGTTATGCACTAACTTCAGTAATAGGGCAGGATATTATTCTGACCCGCATACACATGGAACCTATGGATATTGTGGAAGCTCAACATGAGACAAGTAGGAAATCAGACATTTCAGAATGTCGGTCAAACAGGATTGCTCTCGCAGCCATTGACATTCAATATACCTTTAAGTCTGACTATTCTCTCTGCAATGGATAAGCCGGGGTTGATGCTCGAGCGAATGCCAAAGAAACCTAAGTGTGGACTAACGACTATTGTCGCATTAACCAAAACGACATGCAAAACTCTTAAAGGAGTCCCAAATGCGGAATTTCATGCTAATCTCCTTAGTTCATGATATGCATAAGGGATGTAAGCTCGAGCTATTCACAACAGGCCACTGTCCACAAAGAGTTGAGAAGAATAATCTATTACTCTTTTGTACTCGCACTTCCTCAAAGTTCATCTTGTTGGATGGATCCCAGATTTAGCCTAGAAAAGATGTGTGATTGCATCTTTCACTCCTAGTTTTCTATAATTGGGAAGCTCTAGAGCATCTATTGTTAAGAAATGATCTCTTAGAATAGACTCAGTTAGAATACAAAAGTCTCGACGTTCAACACTCATTACCTCAAGTTTATCCTTGTGCTAAGGATTTTAAGGCTATAACCTGAATGAGTGGAATACGTAATGGTAAGTCACCAAAGTACCATTCAAACACTAAGGGAGTGCATACACACCGTATGACTAATAGTTGACTATCAGCTCTTTCTGCCAACTTAATGAGTTGACAAACCCATAGCCCATTTTGGGGAAAACACTAATTCGATGAGACCATTCTTACAGTATTATTATTCATTCCCTCAGCTAGACGGAATATGAATATCCCAAACAAACATCAAACTTCGTATGGCTTACATACTTTGAAGGTATGGTAGTCGAGACATGAGTTTACATATCAGGACGCTACAACCCAAAGGCTAGTCTGCCTCGAAAGGTAGGGCGAGCAAAGGGGTAAAGTGGTGATTAGACTCGAAGTTCGCAAATAAGAGCTCCCAAGGAACATCAATTCCTAGCTCCATGAAGGCACATGGAGAGGAAAATCATAGAAAACATGAAACCTGAAATAAGAGAAAAGTCTTAGTCCGGGAAAATGCTTTCGAAAAGCATAAGAGGGACAAACATAAAGTTTCATTTTCATACTTTTTCATTTCTACCCAATATACAACAAAAACTTGGACACCTCGTCGAGTAATTTTTTTTCATAAGACCGAGTTTCTCACCATGGGGAGTTCCGGTACTGTTTGTAAAGAAAAAGGATGGAACCTTTAGAAGGTGCATCAATTATCGGGAGTTAAACAAGCTGACAATCAAAAACCGGTATCCTCTTCCTAGAGTAGACGATTTGTTTGATCAACTTCAAGGGTCTAGTTTCTATTCTAAAATTGATCTACAATCAGGATATCCTCAACTGAAAATTCAGGAAGAAGATATACCAAAAACGACTTTTAGGACTCGTTACGGTCACTACGAGTTCCTAGTTATGCCATTTGGCTTGACTAATGCACCGGCCGTTTTCATGGACCTAATGAACCGCGTGTGCAAGCCATACTTGAATAAATTAGTGATTGTATTTATCGATGACATATCAATATATTCACAAACCAATGAGGAACATGAACATCATTTGAAATCAATCTTGGAACTACTCCGGAATGAGAAGCGTTATGCCAAATTCTCTAAGTGTGAGTTTCGGATTCAAGAGGTTCACTTTCTCGGACACGTCATCAATAAGAAGGGTATTCACGTAATCCCAACCAAGATTGAAGCTATCAAAACTAGGAAGCACCAAGAACTCCGACTGAGGTGCGTCAATTTCTGGGTTCGGCAGGATATTACAGGCGATTTATCGAGAATTTTTCAAAGATAGCCTTGCCTTTGACCACGTTAACTCAGAAGGACAAAAAGTTTGATTGGACTGATAAACAAGAATCAGTGTTTCAATTGTTGAAGCAAAAACTTTGCAGTGCACCAATCATATCCCTTCCCGAAGGAACTGACAATTCCATCGTGTACTGCGACGCATCACACCAAGGTCTGGGATGTGTATTTATGCAAAGAGAAAAAGTCATAGCGTATGCATCCAGACAGCTAAGAGTACATGAGAAAAAAAAAAAAAAAAAAAATTATACGACTCATGATCTGAAATTGGGTGCTGTCGTGTTTACACTCAAGATTTGGAGATATTTCTTATATGGTACAAAATGTACTATCTTTACAAACCACAAGAGTCTCCAGTACATCTTTAATTAGAAAGAACTCAACATGAGTCAACTTCGTTGGGTAGAATTACTGAATGGTTACGACTGTGATATCAAGTATCACCCTGGTAAGGCAAATGTCGTAGCAGATGCCTTGAGTCGTAAGGAACGGGTTAAAACTCTCCGTGTTCGTGCCCTAGGATTGACAATTCATGCGAGTCTCACGACTCAAATCCGGATGGCACAACAGGAGGCAATCAAAGAAGAAAACATTTAGAGTGAAGCTATACGAGGAATGATCAGACAATTAGAGCCAAAATCAGATGATACTTTATACTTTGCAAATAGAATTTGGGTGCCATGTTTTAGTAACTTATGGGAGTTGGTTATGGACGAAGCCCACAAGTCCAGGTACTCCATTCACCCAGGTTCGGATAAAATGTATAAGGATCTGAAAGAACTCTACTGGTGGCCGAACATGAAATGAGAAATTGCTATTTACGTCGGTAAATGCCTGACATGTTCAAAGGTAAAGGCAGAACATCAGAAACCGTCGGGATTGTTATAACAACCCGAGATACCTCAATGGAAATGGGAACAAATTTTAATGGATTTCATTACAAAGTTACCCAGAACACCTAGCAACTATAATACTATATGATAATCGTCAGTCGTTTGACGAAATCCGTGTATTCACTACCAATAAAGGAGACAGATAAAAGTAAGAAGCGTGCAAGGCTAAATATTAAGGGAATTAAGGCTAGGCATGGTATGCCAGTTTCCATTTTCACAAAAAGGGACAGTCGATTCATGTCAAGAACCTGGCAGTCTTTACAATAAGCCTTGGGCACACGCCTTTACATGACCACTGCATATCATCCCCAGATGAACGGTCAAAGTAAAAGGACTATCCAAACTTTAAAAGATGTGCTCCGTGTGTGCGTAATCGATTTCAGAAGAAATAGGGATACTCACCGCCGTTGGATGAGTTTTCATATAATATCAACTACCATACCAGCATTAAAGCCGCTCCGTTGAGTCTTTGTATGGTTATAAGTGTCACTCATCGCTATGTTGGGCGGGGGTTAGCGAAAAGCATTTGACTGGTCCTGATATTGGCTAGGAAACCACTGACAAGATCGTCGAAATAAAAGATCGTCTGAAAGCCACTCGAGACAGACGAAAGAGAGTGGAGCTAGCAACAGACGAAAACCATTAGAATTCCAAGTGATAGATAAAGTCACATTGAAGGTCTCACCTTGGAAAAGAGTGGCAAAAATTTGGCAACCGTGGCAAGCTTAATCCTAGGTACGTTGAACCATTTGAATGAGAGGATCAAATGAAAACAAAAATAGTTCAAGAGGACACAAATTGAATTTCGGGACGAAATTCTTTTAACATGGGGAGAATGTGACACCAGACATTTCAGGTCAATATCCGTACATGTTATAAACAAGTTTAAATTATAATTGTTTTGTGATTTACTTAATTTCACAAACAAGGACATTAAGGTCTAACAAAAATCGTACAGGGTCTCATTTCACATTCTGGTAATTCTAGGAGTTACCGGTTCACGTACCAGGATAACCCGTCTAAATACGAACACTAGTGGTTAAATTTACACTTAAATCAAATGGTTTGATTTATTTAACCTCACCCACTCCCATTGACCAGAAATCTCGGCCTCAAGGCCATGTGGGTCCATCCCACACCCTAAATTTCAACATCTTCTATTTTCTTAAGCAATCTCCCATACCACCTCATTTTCTATCAATTCATCAAGAGCAAAAACCCTCAACCCCTGTCATCTCTCTCTTCTTCTACGACAACTACAAGAATACCTATCTCCACTTTCTTTTGGGGTTCTTCCATAATCGAAGACTCGAATCCTTTATTTCGGTGCTATAAGGAGAGTTCCAAGTGTTTTCTCAAAGGGTTTTAGCAGGAGAAGTCAAGATCATTATCTTTTTCTCTCAAAAATCGTCATCTCTGTCCAGAGGTAAAAACTCGATATTATCCACTTTATTTTCTTTAAAACCGTATCTAAGCATACAAAAGGTTCAATCGCAAGTAAGATAACAAGAAAAGTGTGTCAAATTCAAGATTTGAACATAAAAATATACAGGACGAATTCTGTCAATCAAAGTGCAGTAATCGAAACTAGGAGTTTCGATACCTGTTCAATCGAAACTAGGAGTTTCGATACCTGTTATTCAATCGAAACTAGGAGTTTCGATACCTATTCAATCGAAACTAGGATTTTCGATACCAGTTTACTCAATCGAAACTGGGAGTTTCGATACTAGTTGTTCAATCGAAACTAGGTAGTTTCGATACATATTGCTCAATCGAAACTAGATAGTTTCGATACCCTTCTTGCCAATCGAAACTAGATAGTTTCGATACCTAACTACTCAATCGAAACTATGAAGTTTCGATACTCAATTGCCCAATCGAAACTAGGAAGTTTCGACATCTGTTCATCAGTCACATTGGGCAGTAACTTAGAACTGTTTTTATAGCAAAACAAGTGTTGAAAATCTAAGAAGATATTTAAACAAAAGCAACTAGATTTACTAGGTCGATGAACAATTTGCAATATGAGACGTTCGGTCTTAACACAATTTACCCTTTGGTATCTAGGGTACGAATAGTCAAGTTCGGCTAGAACAATTATCATTGCAAGCATACACAAACTCAAGGTGAGTTCACGGCCCCCTTTTAACTCTTTACTGTTTTGTAAACATCGGGGGAGAAACATACTTACTTGTTATGTTTTGAAAACATGAATTACATTGTTTATACGTTTGACAATATGAACGTTTTGGTTTAACTTCTTGTGAGTCTCCCAGCCCCACTTTTACTACTAGTTTTTAAATTGTTTTTAAACAAACGGGGAGAAAACTTGCTCAACTAAAGAGCTGGACACAAGAACACACAACGATTGTTCGGATGAACAACACACAACGATTGTTCGGATGAACAACACACAACGATTGTTCGGATGAACAACACACAACGATTGTTCAGATGAACAACACACAACGATTGTTCGGATGAACAACACTCAACGATTGGGGGAAACACATACTTACAATTATTTTATGGGATAACAAGAGAATAAGGCATGACTTTTATGTTTACATGAGATGAGAACAACGAGTTGAGCTAAAGTCCCCTGGAACAATGTAGTAACCATTAACTGTAGCCTAGGGTCCTATGAATAGTACTATGGAGAGTGACGTCTCCCGGTCATGGTTAGTCGCGCTAACCACAATCTGGAGGATTTATGGCCGCATAGAACCTGATAACGAAATTAGGGGCGTGTACAAATTGTCATGGTTTGGTTACGCCTCATGTATGAACATATTATTTGTATTCCTAGCTAGTTTACAAATGGGTCAACAATTCTTATTCTGTTTATCACATACACCTGAAACTATTTACGAACAATTGAATTTAAACAAAGGGTTCTGATCAGGTTAAAGTGATCAGGTATAAACAAAGGGTTCTGATCAGGTTAAAGTGATCAGGTTTAAACATATTTATGACGGTTAAGTCATGATAATGTTTTCAAATGAAAACTACTTAGTTTTATGACGGTAAAGTCATGAACAGGTTTTCGGGGAAAAACTATAAGCACTAATATAACTAACTCTGTGAACTCACCAACCTTTGTGTTGACACTTTCAAGTATGTTTCTCAGGTGACCTCTAGCCATGGCGCGGTTGGAATAGGCTAGCTATGTTGGATCAATTCCTAGTAGCTGGAAGGACGTAGAATATCAAGTCTCAAGTCTGTCGTTGATCTAGAAGAACTTAGATCATAGTATTTCTTAGTTTTTAGTAATTGTATATGTAATCAAGTCTTAGAAATCATTATTACAGCTTCCGCTATCGTGAAATGAACCAATCGTTACAACCTGTATTTATTTAATAAGTAAATAAAATATGGGGGTGTGACACACCAGTTTAAGGGTATTGCATTGATCACATAGGACTTTGGACCTAGCTCTAATAAAGATGGAATTTAATTTATGTTATGTTATGAATGCTTTGTTTCCTATTTTTTTTGTAACGGATGCTTAATTATAATAAATAAATATTATCACTTATTAATAGATGATCATGTGCTTATGAACAACCGCGTCAGCTCCGGCGTATAATCTGGCGCCGGCCGGGGTGTGACAGATTGGTATCAGAGCCATGGTTATAGGGAATTAGGTTATTAGAAACCAATGACCTAGTCTATAACCTTAGGGTACCCTTGTGTGATTATCCTACATGTTGTCCTAGGTATTACCTTGCATGATACAATACATATTATTTTATGTGCTACGTTACTTGATGACTTACATGTTTACCAAAATTGCTATTCATGAAATACCTTATTTGCCACACTGTTTGATTAGTTTACATGTTACTACTTTGAATCCACTAAATGATATCCTAAGCTTTACTATACACTTATACATATCTAAGACTTCATACACCCTCATCCTTACACACTAAGAATTATGTCACCATCATCACTTGTGAACAAAACTTAACCCTTGGGCCTAATGCCCATTAATAAGAAACTAAAGGAGCCCACTTACCCTCCAAGAAGAGAAAATCGACTTGGGTAAATGAATATCACCCTTGGGCCTCAAAGCCCAGTCCATAATGATTCTCATCATGACCATGAGCCTAAACAATAGTGTTATTAGTACATGATGGCTGGAAGGGTGGGTGTAGACCCATAAAGAGATTCTGAGTAAGGAAAGACTTGGTACTTAAGTGTGTCCCTTGTGACCCACCCCTCTTTTCTAGGAATTCTCTTCATGGGTACACTACTTATAGGTCAAATGTTACTCCTAACATACTATTGTGAAAACTCGGTGTTATGACTAGTCAAACTCTAAACACATGAAGACTTATGTGCTTTACATTTAGTATTTTATTATCGCTTACAATCTTTTCTTCTTTTAGACATGGACTCCTACTCTCCTCCCTCCCCGGTATACTATCCTGAGACGGAGTCCGAGAACGAGAAAGACATCGGATCCCCATCACCAGACCATTAGTCACCGACACCCCCAGCTGCTAGGTCCATGTTTGACATAAGGGCAGATTGGATGAGGAGCACCCGCCTGGGACTCCGAGCATCTGCACCACCCCCATCAAGAGACCCGTATCAGGCAACTCACTAACACAACCTGCTGCCATCCCCTCTGAGAGACCCTTACTTAGCACCCGACCCATACCACCCAAACCCAGGGGCCAGACAGACTATGGGAACCACCAGTGCAATAGGAGTTCCAGCTGATGCCACCCACCAGTATGTGAGGACCACAGAGTTTCTGAGGCAGGGAATGGAGCACGGGAAAAGGCACGACCTGTTGGGTCAACAAATAGATAGCCTTTTGGGTCAAGTGTGGTGCCAGGAGGAGAAAATTACAAGCCTGGAAGAAGACAAGGAGATACTTGATGCACACACAGAAATAGCTAGAGCTGAGGCCCGGTTTGCTACACGAGTAACCACAGCGATGTTCATCTTGGTGCTCATTTTCTTCCTAGTGGAAAGCTACCTAAGACGTTAATCAATTTTCCATTATTGTCTTTAACCCCAGTTTGAAACTGTTACTTTATGTTTGGAATAAACGTTTGACATTTTATCATTTAACGTTAAGCTTTATATTACAACTTAAATGCTATTACTCGCTGACTTAATACTACAAACATAAAATACACCCGTTATATTTTCCACCAGATTAAATATTTCTCCATTTTTGGCTTGCCTTAATAATTGACACCTAAACCTTCTTTGTAAACTAATTATTTTGTTATTTTCTGATTTGACTAATGTAGTTATTTTGTTCAAACAAAACCTTTATCAAACCCTTGGTTTATAAATTTTATTTAGATTATAAATTATCTACAAACCCCTTTACCTTGTGAGGGAACTTAATGCAATTTTTTTTTATAAAAACAGTTATCCCATTATCTTAGTTAATAATTAATTATGAGTTGATTAACTATTCCATTACGGCCTCTTAATTCGTTACTTTAAAATTCTTGGCCTGATTACGAAACAATTTGTCCATTATTTCTTTTAAAACATTCTCTTTATGATAACTACATAAATAAAAAGGGTTTTTATTTACCCAATTACCTGGTTATTCAATCTATTACTTTCACTTATTAATTTACAAACAAGGATAAATTTCAATTACTTGTCATTTACAAACCAAAATCTAAAATTAGTTATTCGTGTGCGTACTATTCTAAATACCCGTAAAACTTTCTCATCACCTTGCACCTTCGAAAATGTATGAACTTACTAGCCACTTCAAAAAGATGAATCATCTTGCATAGGCGTTAACCATCCATCAACAAAGTTGAAAACTTGAAACCCGACTTCCTACATTATACAACATGCTTGTCCGCAGCACTCGATCACCAACAAGATTCAATAGTTTACGTTACTCATGAGGTCTAATTATTTACATATGAACGTTCATAATATACCTAAGACTAAATTGTTTACATTATACACGCAACTTGATTGTTTACGTTATACATGAAACTTGGTTGTATACAATATACATAATTATTTACATTATACATGAAACTTGACTACTTGCAATATACATGATACTAGATTGATCACATTATACACGGAACTTGGTTATTTGCAATATGCATGATACTAGATTGTTCACACTATACATGATATCTGGTTATTTACAATATGCATAATACTAGATTATTTACGCTATACATGAAATTTGAGTGCCTACATTACATATGAAACTATATCGTTTACATTGTTCACAATTGATTGTCCACTATATACATGAGGCATGATCATTCACTTTATCCATGAAAATTGATAGCTATAAACTTTGAGCTACTCGGGGTTTGACGTATTCTTGTTCAAACATGAGGGAGCTATAAACTTTGAGGTACTTGGGGTTTGACGTATTCTTGATCAGACATGAGAGAGCTATCAACTTTATGGGTAATATGGAAGGATATGCCATCTACTCAGGACACCCATGTATGGGGTTGGACCACATTGTTAGCCTTTACTTCCTGACTGACTTTACCATCTAGAGACACAGTCACTTATTAACAACTTATACGTGAAAACAATAATAAACTAAATGTTTTTAGATGTTCCCCCCTATGTACCCACACACAATAGAATAATCTATACAGACCATACGACGATTTGAGTAGTTACGGGTGCACACACAATTATAAAAGTCAGCGCATGGAAAATATAGTAAATTCTGTCGTGTGTGATGACATAAAACCTATGGTGATATACAGTAACGAAACTAATGGGATATGATAAGGGCATAGTGGATATACCGATGGTATATCCTATATATAAGTGCTCATGTCATAATGTTAGAAGTAACGTTGTCCGTATCACGTATGGTTTCCTATTACTTTGACCTTGATCAATAGTTGTGAAATCCTTATCCAGTGACATTACTCGAACATCTTAGACTATATCCGAAACAAATTTAGTTCTTAAAATTCCTATCATCCTCATTACAAGTGATGCATCCCATCATTTGAGTCCAAAATTATTCTAGGACAATCTTCTTCTTATTTCCACTCAAACAAAATCCACCACCACCATCCATGCCTGACGCAATGACCTGATCGGAACCTTGTCATCAACTATACTCCTCAAACTGGCAAGCAAAGCTAGTTGAGAATCCAAACACTCATCTCTTCCTGATTCAGTAGCCTCCAACAATTGAAATTCGGGACGAAATTCCCTCAACATGGGGATACTTTAACATCCATGATTTTCCGGCCATATTTTTTTCAGTTACTTACTTATCTTAATTATAAAATAATAAGATTCTAATTTCATTCTAGTTCAACGCATTGTAAATCCTTAATCGCGATATCAAATATTTCAAGTTCATATTTCATTCTTACAATTTCAAATTTTAGATTTACAATAAATACATATATACATACTTTATTATAAAAAAACGAATCAAAAGTGAAATTTATGAATTTATTCTAATAATCATATAGTTACATTTTCATATCAATAAATGTATATATATATATATATATATATATAAATATACATATGTGTATATACATAATGTATGTATACAAACATGTTTATGCCATGATATAGTAATTAATAGAACCTATGAACATTAATCATGTTTTCTACACCCCCATTAAATGGATATACATAATTATTCATAAATATATATAGAGGTAATTATATATTTTATCTATAATAAATAGACCATTTACGCAATTTGTAAATGTTATCCAAGATGAAATGTATTCCTTTATCTATAATAATAAACAAATTAGATTTTTATAAAATAAAAAAAAAACAATTTTTTTATATATAAACAATCAAAATGAATTTAAGTTAATTTTTTTAGAGCTTTAAACCCTCTAATTGACTTTGAACCCCCCTTTATTCCACTTGAACCCCTTCCATTGCCTCGAACCCTGAACATTTCCATAGAAACCAATTTTGACCTTCTAAAGTCAAACCAACCAAGAAACCAATTTAATGCCTAAGAATTCAAGAGTCTCAACACTTGTTAATCTCATGGAGACGTTACCTGATCGATTACTGTAACATCCCAAAAATAAAACGACAGTTATAACAACGGAATAAACGAACGAGGCATATCGGGTCGGGCCGGATGGGCCGGCGGGCTGGAAGGGGAGCTTCCCCTATAAATAGCCAAGGTCACCACCCATTTCTCTCATTTGCAACTTCTAGAGAGAGAAACCGTAGAGAGAGAAAGTTGGCGGATCGACCAGAGATTTGAGAAGTGTGTTGCTCCAGAGCTCGTGAGAAGAATCTCCGGACCAAAAACTCGATTTAGGTAACGATCTGGCCTAAATCTTAGTTTTTGTTCGTTTTTGGGTTTTTCGGGTTTTGGATGAAAATGTAACGTTTTTACGGATGAAATTGTAAGGAAAACATAGATTTGAGTTCCTTAATGATAAGCAAATGTTTTGAATGTAAACAAGTTCGGGATCTTGACGTGATCAGACACGGATGCGAAAGTTAGGTTTTTGCGAGGAAGCAGTTCGTGCGTACTTATCAAGTACGCATGAAGCTGATCCTGCGTACTTACCACGTACGCAAGAAGAGGATCCTGCGTGCCTATCAAGTACGCATGAAGAGGGTCATGTGTACTTATCAAGTATGCATGAAGCACGTACTGCGTATTTATCAAGTACGCATGAAGCGAGGTTTGTGCACTTATTAAGTACGCAAGAGCAAGGCCCTGCGCACTTGCTAAGTGCGCAGGCATCAGGCTGATTAGGTAAAGTCGGTATGTTTAGAAGGTTAAACCGTTAGATTCAGGATTTGGTCTGATGTGTGTTTAACTAATCAATTCAGATCGAAAGTGACGTAGTGGGACCTTTGTTTAGGACAACCCGGATTAGCTTATCAGGTGAGTTCTAGAAGCTCTCTTTTAAATGTTTTATATAATGTTTTCGGGCTGGTGTGCATACATATGAAATGATGTTTTACGAAACGATGCTTATGAAACTATGTTTATAAAATGATGCTTATGAAACTATGTTTACGAAATGAAATGATTTGGAATGAACGGTTTATGGAAAGAAAGTTTTATGAATGGAATGTTTACGAACGCAATGTTTATAAAGAAATGGTTTATAATGAAGGTGAAAGGTATTGAAAATGAATGAAATGTTTTACGAAAAGAAAAGAAAATGGCAAAGGTTTTAAAGAAGTCATTACAAATCTAATATGTCGAATGAAGGGAATTGACGAATGAAGTCTGGGAATGTAATTCCTAGCCTTGTGGTAGATTATGGACAGCGAGCCATAGTTGCCATAAGAACAACAGGGGCAGTGTCTTTGTGGCATGTCAATGGTTTGATGTTGTATAACTGGTAGGGAGTAACGACGGTTACTCAGGGGTTAACGTGACCCTATGTAAGTTTAAATTATGATCCGACGGCGTTATGGCTGTGAGCCATAGCCGTCGATGGAAGTTGTCGGTCTCTGGACATGAGGGCCATAGGGGCAACTGAATGGGTATTGTCGGTCCTCGTGCAGTTAAGCCATGGGGGCAATACAAAAGGGAATTGACCGAATGTATGGTATTGTCGGTCTTCGTGCAGTTAAGCCTTAGGGGAAATACCATACTAAATGATGGTACGAATGTTAACACAGATTTAGATAGTAATGTATGACTTAAAAGAATGTTAATTGTTTTAAACAAATGATCCGTTCAATGTGTTTATGATGAGGATAAATGTTTGAAGGTTTTTAATGATGAACGAAAGGCCCTGTTTTCTTATAGATGATGTTAAATCCTAATGAACGATTGAATGATGAACCATTTCTTAAATCGAACAGAAAATAGAACTCACCAGCATAGCTGACTTTTTAGTGTGCACATTCAGGTTAAGGCAGGTTATGAGGTTGGACGGCGATGCTTGGCTAGCGATGAAGAGTTACTCGGACGCTTATGAAGACTGGCATCATGTTACGTTTTGTTTTCGTTAAGTTATGTTTAGACATGTTTACGCTTCCGTATGTTGAACAATGTAATGGTTATGTTTTAATGAAGTATTTTTCGCTGCGTTATTAGATATTTAAGTTAAAGAACTCTTTGTGAATGAGTAAATCCAACAAGGGAGCCTCACTTGTTTGGGGCCTTACAAGTTGGTATCAAAGCAATAGTTTGAGAGATTCGGACACTCCCCGTGTCTGAACTTAAACTGTGAATGGGACCGAAAGCGGATGCCAGTACGGGTAACTCGAGCCACAACATCAGGTATGAAGGTAGTATATATTTACATGTATAGTATGCCTTTGAAAGGGTTAGGTAAGGACTTGTGTTATGATGGAATCACAAAGGTGGTCAAATAGAAATCGAAAGGTAGTGTAATGGTTAATTACAGATGGCCAGTTTATATTAACATCTTACAGTGCTTGTTGAATTTTATTTGTTAACTAGCGTGATGACATTGGATTCTTGTCTTATAGAACAAAATGGCAAGAAGAGGAAACGGAAGGCGTGGTGGGGGCCGTACCGGTGGTCGTAAAGGCGGTCGCGGCAGGACCCCTGCGCACCAAGAATATAGTGAAGAAGGAAGTGTTCAGACTGAACCGGCGGTTGGTGTGCATGGAACCGAGCAGACACAGGTTGAAGAACAACCTTTCACTTTTGAACCAGAAGTGAGAGCAACTATAGCTCGAGAGTTCACCAAGTTGATGAAGACTTCTCTGCCAGGTCTGTTAGCTGAAACATTGAAGAAGGTTAATGGGGAAGGTGGGTCTAGCGTGGCAACTGGTGCTCAGGACAACGAGACTTACAACGCGCCACCTGCTCGTGGATGCGATTATAACTCGTTTAAAGCATGCCGGTCCTGACTGTAAAGAAAGACGCGGTTGCTACGTTTGACTGGGTAATCCGTATGGAGGCTGCCATCCATCTCAACGAATGCCGGGTGGATCAAGTGGTGAAATTTGCTGCTAACTCCTTGAGAGAAGAAGCGTCCCATTGGTGGGAAGGAGTGCGACAAGCTAAGGGAGATACAGCTGTTGACTCCATGTTATGGAATGATTTGAAGGCGTCAGTTATTAAGAATTTTTGCCCAAGGAACAAAATTGAGAAGGTAGAGAGGGAATTTCTGAATTTAAAGGCTGGTAACATGACCCACCATCAATACACCACCCGGTACAATGAGTTGGCACTACTGGTGCCACACCTAATTACTACCGAAGAGAGAAAGATTTCTTGTTATATCCAGGGACTGTCGGACAAGGTCCGCACCTTTATCAAAGCAAACACTCCTACCACTTTCGATTCGGTGGTGGAACTCAGTGGTGTGGTGTATGATGATCTGGCATTAAACGATGCCGCCATTGAGGAACCGAAGAAGAGACCGAGCTTCTCAAACAAGCGAACAGGTGGAAACAAGTTTGGGACTCGTGATAAAAGGGCTCGGGTGGATAAGCCGACTGTTTGTAAGAAGTGTGGAAGGGAGCATACAGGTGAATGTAGACTGGGATCTAACTTGTGCTTCAAGTGTGGCAAGACCGGGCACTACTCCCGTGAGTGTCCACAACACTTCAAGTGCTATAACCGTGGGGATGTCGGTCATCTGAGTAGGGAATGCCCGAACCGAAAATGGGCGAATCTGGGAAAGGAAAGTGTCACACCCCCAAATTTCACCAACGGAGTTTTACCGTTTGGTGCGTGACAAACGAGGATCTCAGTCATTAGTTACATCAAACGACACTATATGGGACATAAATGTAATATCATAAAAGTTCAGAGTTAATGCGGAAGCGTTTTAAATAAGAAAATAAATGCGCAAAACAAATGCGCTAAAGTATAATAAGACCAGTAAATTGTTTTAAATGTTTGCATGAGGATGAAATGATAGTAGGACTCCATGCATGTCCTAAGTGTGAAACCTGTGCCTTAGCGACCTGAGAAACATGTAAGAAAAAGTGTCAACACAAGGTTGGTGAGTTCACAGGTTTGTATGTAAATAAACTGTTTGAGTGTTACTGGATCCACATACGTAAGTCACACCTATTGCTAGCTAGACAATGTACAAGTTACTCTAAGCGCTCGCAACCGAAGCTGACTGTTTATGTGTGGGTGCCTTCCGCCATTGCTAACATCAACAAATGGCAAGTGTTAAGGACAATTTACACCCGTTAGACCTCCAATCAAACTAGCGCGACTAGCCCGGGTGGGGTTTGTCAAACCCAGTAGTACTACTCAAATTTGCTCGCTATACTCCATATATTAACGGTCCGAGTGTGTAAGGACTTTGCATGTTATGTTTGCACTTAGGTACACAAGTGGTAATGAAATACTATGTGATCCATGTCCGTGTGTATGTCTCTCCCTGGCTGGGAGACAAGCAACGGATGCATGTTCGTATGCATGTTTCTCCCCCAATAGTAAAACATGTAAAAAGGGGCCGTGAAACTCACCTGAGTCCGAGTAACGCGTAGTAATCAATACCGTACAAAGATGCAATAGAAACACAAGAGTCTGCTAGCGGACAATCTACCGACGTCCTAGAATACGATTCACAATTGTTAGGGACACATGGGATTTCGTGACGATGACACGGAAAGGTTTAATGTCCTAAAACATATTTAGGATTAACGGATAGACAAACGTATCATCGAAAATTAGAGAATTCTAAGTTTAATAACAAAATAGATGCGGTACGTTTAAAAACGTTTCGCGATGCTTATAAACGTGGAGAAAATAATATATATAAACATTATTGAGAGTTTGGGTTCCGGGTTGAAAATAATATAAATATATTATTTTATACGTAATCGAGGTTTGAAAATGCCCTATATATAAAATTTTACAATGTGGTAATTATAATGGTTTATAAAATCAAACTTGAGTCTACGGGTGGTTTCCGGGCTAAAATATTTTAATATATTAATATAATAAGGTAGGGATGGGTTTTATATTAAAAATAATTGTTTAAAAGTTTAATATACAAAAACAGGGGTGAGGAGACTCGAACCCGGGTCTCCTCCCCATCAACAAACCGCTCTAACCCACTTGGCTCGCTAAGGTTTCGCAACAAGATTCAAATTAAAATGGTTTTAACATTGATGGTGCCTGTGTTCTCCCCTCCCCATCGAACCGAATTCAAGACCGTCCCAATTCCAACCATTTTGATCGCGATTGGTCTTATAACTATAGGGGTTTTGTAGAGCGATGTATGGCGATCCCTAGGATGTAATTAATTTCAAAATCATTGAGTTTAGATTGGTAATTTAGTCGATTGAAAAGCCGAACCCTAGATTATGAACATGGGATCGAATTGATTAAAATTGATAAGATTATAGGTTGAAATCATGGGGCTTTCAGTAAGTGATAGATTTCGAGTCTGTTAGTGTAGATCAATTGCATTGAGATCGGGTCTAGGATATAACTCGATTAAACCCGAAATCACATGAACCCTAGAATTCGTTCATGATTAATTCGGTGTTGTAAGCCCCAATTATCATTGGGCTTTCAATATATGGATGAAAACGAAGCTGTGGATACGTTTAATTACCAGAATGGACGCCGAATTGATGGAGATCGAGCAAATGGGTTTCCGAGTTCGACGGGTTTGGTCGCCGACGTCTTTGGCTGCTATTCCGACCAAAATAGCATGTGCAATTGCTTTTGAGAGGTGCGAATGAGGTGTGCATAGTGTTTGTTTGTGGAATGACAATCAAATTGATCGAATTGATATGTTTTGATACGGTTTTGACGGTTTCAACTTGAATACCCATAATTTGGTTTAATTCGAATCAATGTCGATGATTAAAGCCTAATTAATGGTCGTTAATGGACTGATCAAGTATAATGGTTACGCATTGCAACGAATTTAAGTTGGGGTGTTCGAATTTTGGATCCAAGACTACGGGTTTGACTTTAAAAGTCAACCGAATTGGTTTGTTCTTGATTTTGACTTTGAGAGTCAATAAATTGAGTTTAGGGATTTGGCATGATCAGTCCCCGACGTTGGAGATTAGGAAAAGGCAGAATTTGTCCTTTGGATTTGATATTGAGTTAACTGGGTTAGGTTTTAACAGAAAACTTAACGGAAATTTCTAACAGAATTAACTGAAAAGTCCGGATTGTCACATCATCCCCTAGTTGAAAGAATTTTCGTCCCGAAAATTAAAATAAAAAAAAAATTTCCCGGGATATCACATCATCCCCTAGTTGAAAGAATTTTCGTCCCGAAAATTAAATAGTACCTTAAGGGTTTGAGGTGGATTGCTTGAACAGATGTGGATACTTGTGTATCATCTGATCCTCGCGCTCCCATGTGAATTCCGGTCCGCGATTCGAGTTCCAACGAACTCTGACAATAGGGATTTTACTACGTTTTAACGTTTTGACTTCTCTATCCATAATTTCCACAGGTTCTTCGATGAAACGCAACTGTTCATCAATGTGTAGTTCCTCGAGAGGAACCGCGAGTGACTCGTCTGCTAGACCGTTAATATGACGTTGTGTATACCACTAAGTCCTTCAGGTAGGTCCAGTTGATACGCTACTGGACCAATCCTCTTCACTATCTTGGATGGTCCAACATAACGAGGATTCAGTTTGCCTCGTTTCCTAAAACGAATGACACCCTTCCAAGGTGAGACTTTTAACAAGACCATATCCCCTACTTGAAATTCTAACGGTTTACGACGCTTATCGGCGTAGCTCTTTTGACGATCACGAGCTGCTGCCATACGGTTTCTAATTTGAATGATTTTCTTAGAAGTTTCAAGCACGAGTTCAGGACCTGTAAGTTGACTATCCCCAACTTCAGCCCAACAAATAGGAGAACGGCATTTCCGTCCATATAATGCTTCAAATGGAGCTGCCTTGATACTAGTGTGATAACTATTGTTGTAGGAGAACTCCACCAAAGGTAGGTGAGACTCCCAAGTGTTACGGAAATCAATCACACCAGTTCGTAGCTTGTCCTCCAGGGTTTGAATAGTACGTTCTGTCTGGCCATCAGTTTGAGGATGGTAAGCTGTGCTCATATCTAGACGCGTGCCTAAAGCTTTATGTAATGATTGCCAGAAACGAGAGGTGAATCGTGCATCACGATCCGAAATGATAGAGATTGGCACTCCGTGCCGAGAGACCACTTTTTTCAAGTAAGTACGAGTAAGTTTTTCCATCTTGTCAGTCTCTTGGGTTGCTAGGAAGTGAGCGGATTTTGTCAAACGGTCTACGATCACCCAGATGGTGTCGCATCCGCTAGGAGTTTGGGGTAATTTGGTTATAAAATCCATAGAGATTTGCTCCCATTTCCACATAGGAATCTCTGGTTGTTGTACTAAGCTAGAAGGCCTTTGGTATTTTGTTTGTCCTTTGCGCAAGTCAGGCACTTGCTCGCATAGGTGGCTATATCAGCCTTCATCCTTGGCCACCAATATAGCACCTTTAGGTCATGATACATTTTGTCAGAACCTGGATGAATAGAGTATCGAGATTTGTGAGTTTCATCCATAACCAGTTCTCTTAAGTTCCCATACACTGGAACCCATATTCTCTCTGCCAGGTAGCGAATGCTATCTGATTTGACTTCCAGTTGTTCTTCCATACCGCGTGTGGCTTCCAGCGGTAGGTTTTCCTTTTTAAGAGCTTCAAATTGACCACTTCGGATTTTATCAGGTAATCCGATGTGAATAGTATTTTGTAATGCTCGAACTCATTTAGGTTTGGTGTCCTTACGGCTTAGGGCATCGGCTACCACATTAGCCTTCCCTGGATGGTATCTGATTGCACAGTCATAGTCGTTTAAGAGTTCGACCCAACGGCGTTGTCGGATGTTCAACTCCTTCTGTTCGAAAATGTACTGAAGACTCTTGTGATCGGTGTAAATGGTGCACTTGGTATCGTCCAAGTAATGTCTCCAGATTTTCAAAGCAAACACTATAGTTCCCAATTCTAGGTCATGGGTAGTGTAGTTTTTCTCATAACCTTCAATTGACGGGAAGCGTATGCGTTAACCTTTTCGCGTTGCATCAACACACAACCAAGACCTTGAATAGAGGCATTGCAA
Source organism: Smallanthus sonchifolius (assembly GCA_023525975.1). Taxonomy (NCBI): domain Eukaryota; kingdom Viridiplantae; phylum Streptophyta; class Magnoliopsida; order Asterales; family Asteraceae; genus Smallanthus; species Smallanthus sonchifolius. Next base: position 21,023,981 of record CM042030.1, on the reverse strand, counting down.
TACACCACAAAATCATCTGTTCCCTCTGGAAGAGATAGGATTTGGTGCACTGTAGAGATATCGTTTATCTTTTTGAGTTAAGGCTGTGAAGGGTTGGGCAATCTTGGAGAATCATTCAATGAGACGATGGTAGTAGCCAGCCAATCCCAGAAATTGATTCACCTCTGTCGGCGTTGTAGGTGCTGCCCAATTCTTGATTGCTTCTACTTTAGCTGGGTTGACATGTATTCCTGTCTTGTTGACTACATGTTCTAAGAATTGTACTTCTCGAATCCAGAGTTCGCACGTGGAAAGTTTGGCATACAATTGCTCTTGTTTTAGCAATTCTGAAATCAAACGCAGGTGTTCCTCATGTTCATCCCTATTCTTGGAGTAGATGAGGATGTCATCGATGAAGACGATAACGAACTGATCTAGGTACGGTTTACACACACTGTTTATGAGGTCCATGATTACCGCGGGTGCATTGGTCAATCCGAAGGGCATGACCATAAATTCGTAGTGACCTTACCTAGTTCTGAATGCCGTCTTTGAGATGCCCTCATCTCAGACTCTCAGTTGATGATAACCAGATCTAAGATATATCTTGGAATAGAAGCTTGATCCATAGAGTTGATCAAACAAATCATCGATGCGGGGTAAAGGATAACGGTCCTTGTTGGTTACTTTATTAAGTTCACGGTAGTCGATGCACATGCGGAAGGTCCTGTCCTTCTTCTTGACAAATAGGACCGGAGCTCCCCATGGCGATGAGCTAGGTCTAATGAAACCTTTATCCAACAACTCTTGCAGTTGTGTGGATAGCTCTTGCAATTCAATGGGTGCAAGTCTACAGGGTGCCCGAGCAATAGGCGCTGCTCTGGGTGCTAGATCAATTTGGAATTTGACTTGACGATGCGATGGAAGACCTGATAGATCTTCGGGAAATACCTATGGATAAACACGAATGATCGGGATGTGTCAATCTCCTTCTCCTCAGATGGATGCTCGGCGACGAGAGCCAAAATGGCAGTATGACCTTTACGTAGATGCTTTTGTGCTTTCACGAAAGATATGATGCCCACGACAGCATCACTCTTTTCGCCTTGGACAGAAAGGATTTCTTCACTCGGGAGAGGTAGGCGAACAATTTGCTCACGACAAATAATTTCGGCTTGGTTCTTAGATAACCAATCCATACCGACAATTACGTCGAAGTTACCGAGTGTGACTGGCATGAGGTCAATGTCAAGTTCACGACCAGCCAATTCAAGTTTACGACCCTTAAGAATGTGAGTTGCTTCAATTATCTGTCCATCAACTATTTCTATGGTGTACTTAGCTTCTAGTAGGGTTGGAGTACGACTGCTCCGGTAAGAAATTCGCAAGGTCACTGAAATAACTGGATATGCTGGGGCATAAATCAAATTAGACTAAGGAATAGTCATCGGATAAGGTAATAGAGTCAAAGGGAATTTATTGTTGGAGTGTAAGGAATAACGTGTTAGCTTGGAAGAATTCCCAACTCCCGCTTACATAGTTGGAGTCGATGGGTTTTGTCATGAGGTTCTACCAGAGTTTCAATCGAGTTGGTTTCTGTGATCACGTTTGGATGAGAGTCTTAATTTCACTAAGGCTTTTATATGAGTGATGTAAAATAATGGGTTCTATGGACGATAGTTCAGTGTGTTCGTAAATACCTTCAACATGATAGTCGCGTCTATCAACTGTTGAACAGGTTTAATGATACTAGCTCGTCGTTGAGCGGGTTACAAGGACTTCTACTGAAAGTGGAAGTTTAAGTTTGTAGATCACTGATTAGGACCATTTATCCACACACTAGGTTTCACCAGGACTTACATGCACCTCAAATTACTATTACGTGTGCACCCGTAATGATAATTTGCTTTGCATGCTCACCCTAGTTCTCCCTGTTATGAGTCCTAATGTCCTTTAGTTCGTATTCCTGAGTACAGAGTGTTGTTAGATATGATAAGTCACCGAGAAGCTTTAGTCATCAACCATAAGTTGATCAACTAGGACTCATATCAGGATGAGTAGTCGAGAATCGTATGATCTGAGTATTCTCGAGTTGAAACACAATGCGAGAGTCCAATCCAACGGATTGTAGATGAGAACATGTACATGAAACAACCATGTACATGAAATGAGACTTCGAGAAATGAAGCTAATTCATGAATACAAGTTATAAGAAGCAGCATAGTAGCCGCCCTTCCAACTGAGTCAGGAGAGGGTCTGAGTATGCAATGAGCAATGCGTTCTCAACTTTGTGGTCAATCTATCTTCAACAGAATATCAACCAAAGACGCGAGCCCGTGGCTCGGGAAAGTGATGACATCTACGTGCCAAAGGATCTTGCAATAATGCATGCAACGGTCTGCCTTCACTCGGCGTATTGTTGCTAGTGGGTACATTTGGGACTTGCCTCCGACGATCCCAACTCCCAAAGAGATAAGTGCTAGTTGAGTGTCATCCATAACATGGACCTGTGAATGCCCACCAAACCCGACATGTGATGGTGGTGTAAGTGACTCCTCCGAAGGCTTCGTCTCGCTGCCCACGGACGGGAGTGGATGTTGTACTGATGACTCCCCGAGTGTCGCTACCGGGAATGATGATACAATGAGAATGACGTGTTCCTCATCAGAAGAGGGTGATATGGATGTTGTCATCATACCTGCAATGCAATGTATGTATGGATACCATGTGTATCATGTATGAGTGTCTGTGTTGTGTAACTAATGTGTGTGGGTTATAGTCTAGTATGCAGTCCTAGTTCTCTATAACCAATGGCTTTGATACCAATCTGTCACACCCCCAAATTTCACTGATGAAGTTTTAACGTTTGGTGCGTGACAAACCAGGATCTCAGTCATGAGTTACATCAAATGACACTATATGGGACATAAATGTAATATCATAAAAGTTCAGAGTTAATGCGGAAGCGTTTTAAATAAGAAAATAAATGCGCAAAACAAATGCGCTAAAGTATAATAAGACCAGTAAATTGTTTTAAATGTTTGCAAGAGGATGAAATGATAGTAGGACTCCATGCATGTCCTAAGTGTGCAACCTGTGCCTTAGCGACCTGAGAAACATGTAAGAAAAAGTGTCAACACAAGGTTGGTGAGTTCACAGGTTTGTATGTAAATAAACTGTTTGAGTGTTACTGGATCCACATACGTAAGTCACACCTATTGCTAGCTAGACAATGTACAAGTTACTCTAAGCGTTCGCAACCGAAGCTGACTGTTTATGTTTGGGTGCCTTCCGCCATTGCTAACATCAACAAATGGCAAGTGTTAAGGACAATTTACACCCGTTAGACCTCCAATCAAACTAGCGCGACTAGCCCGGGTGGGGTTTGTCAAACCCAGTAGTACTACTCAAATTTCCTCGCTATACTCCATATATTGACGGTCCGAGTGTGTAAGGACTTTGCATGTTATGTTTGCACTTAGGTACACAAGTGGTAATGAAATACTATGTGATCCATGTCCGTGTGTATGTCTCTCCCTGGCTGGGAGACAAGCAACGGATGCCTGTTCGTATGCATGTTTCTCCCCCAATAGTAAAACAAGTAAAAAGGGGCCGTGAAACTCACCTGAGTCCGAGTAACGCGTAGTAATCAATACCGTACAAAGATGCAATAGAAACACAAGAGTCTGCTAACGGACAATCTACCGACGTCCTAGAATACGATTCACAATTGTTAGGGACACATGGGATTTCGTGACGACGACACGGAAAGGTTTAATGTCCTAAAACATATTTAGGATTAACGGTTAGACAAATGTATCATCGGAAATCGGAGAATTCTAAGTTTAATAACAAAATAGATGCGGTACGTTTAAAAACGTTTCGCGATGCTTATAAACGTGGAGAAAATAATATATATAAACATTATTATTAGTTTGAGTTCCGGGTTGAAAATAATATAAATATATTATTTTATACGTAATCGAGGTTTGAAAATGCCCTATATATAAAATTTTACAATGTGGTAATTATAATGGTTTATAAAATCAAACTTGAGTCTACGGGTGATTTCCGGGCTAAAACATTTTAATATATTAATATAATAAGGTAGGGATGGGTTTTATATTAAAAATAATTGTTTAAAAGTTTAATATACAAAAACAGGGGTGAGGAGACTCGAACCCGGGTCTCCTCACCATCAACAAACGGCTCTAACCAACTTGGCTCGCTAAGGTTTCGCAACAAGATTCAGATTAAAATGGTTTTAACATTGATGGTGCCTGTGTTCTCCCCTCCCCATCGAACCGAATTCAAGACCGTCCCAATTCCAACCATTTTGATCACGATTGGTCTTATAACTATAGGGGTTTTGTAGAGCGATGTATGGCGATCCCTAGGATGTAATTAATTTCAAATTCATTGAGTTTAGATTGGTAATTTAGTCGATTGAAAAGTCGAACCCTAGATTATGAACATGGGATCGAATTGATTAAAATTGATAAGATTATAGGTTGAAATCATGGGGCTTTCAGTAAGTGATAGATTTCGAGTCTGTTAGTGTAGATCAATTGCATTGAGATCGGGTCTAGGATATAACTCGATTAAAACCAAAATCACATGAACCATAGAATTCGTTCATGATTAATTCGGTGTTGTAAGCCCCAATTATCATAGGGCTTTCAATATATGGATGAAAACGAAGCTGTGGATACGTTTAATTACCATAATCGACGCCGAATTGATGGAGATCGAGCAAATGGGTTTCCGAGTTCGACGTGTTTGGTCGCCGACGTCTTTGACTGCTATTCCGACCAAAATAGCATGTGCAATTGCTTTTGAGAGGTGCGAATGAGGTGTGCATAGTGTTTGTTTGTGGAATGACAATCAAATTGATCGAATTGATATGTTTTGATACGGTTTTGACGGTTTCAACTTGAATACCCATAATTGGGTTTAATTCGAATCAATGCCGATGATTAAAGCCTAATTAATGGTCGTTAATGGACTGATCAAGTATAATGGTTACGCATTGCAACGAATTTAAGTTGGGGTGTTCGAATTTTGGATCCAAGACTACGGGTTTGACTTTAAAAGTCAACCGAATTGGTTTGTTCTTGATTTTGACTTTGAGAGTCAATAAATTGAGTTTAGGGATTTGGCATGATCAGTCCGCGACGTTGGAGATTAGGAAAAGGCAGAATTTGTCCTTTGGATTTGATATTGAGTTAACTGGGTTAGGTTTTAACAGAAAACTTAACGGAAATTTCTAACAGAATTAACTGAAAAGTCCGGATTGTCACAGAAAGAGTGCCGAGAGGAAAGAGGAGAGGCCCCGAGCAAAGACTCGTGCGTAGGCGCTGATGCAAGACCAGGCCAGGGTGGACCCCGACGTGGCGCCAGGTACGTTCATCCTTGACAACACTTTTGTTTCTGTGTTATTTGATTCGGGTGCCAGTAAGAGTTTTATATCTATGACTTTTTGTAAACGAGTAAAGTACACTGTCAGTAAGTTAGAAAGGTCCTTTAGCGTAGAAACCGCTGAGGGTAGAACTGCGAGAGTAACCGATGTAGTTAACAACTCCACGATTAAGATAGAAGGTCATAAGTTCCCTGTCATATTGTTTGTTATGGTTTTGGGAGGATTTGATGTCGTGTTAGGTATGGATTGGTTAACTGCCAACGAAGCACAAATCATATGTTAACGAAAGATAATCCGATTCAAGGCTCCGGATGGTAGCAAAGTTGAGGTTATTGGAGATCGTGACGTCCCGATGCCAAACGTCATCTGGATGATTAAGGCAACTAATTACTTGAGGCACGGATGCGAGGCTTATCTGGTATACGTAATTGACAAGTGTATGGAAGTGAAGGAACTAGACGATGTACCCGTGGTACACGAGTACCCGGAGGTGTTTCCAGAGGAGTTGCCTAGGATACCACCCGACAGAGAGATTGAATTTCGAATCGACTTAGTACCAGATGCCCAGCCCGTGGCTAAGGCTCCATATCGACTAGCATCTGTGGAAATGAAAGAACTTATGGTCCAATTAGACGAACTACTTGAGAAGGGACTTATACAACCAAGCATCTCGCCATGGGGTGCTCCGGTGTTTTTTGTGAAGAAGAAGGATGGTTCGATGAGAATGTGTATTGATTATCGCGAGTTGAACAAACGAACGGTGAAGAACAAGTACCCTTTACCAAGGATCGAAGACATGTTCGATCAATTGCAAGGCACAAGTTGGTTCTCAACAATCGACCTTCGATCCGGGTACCATCAGTTGAAGGTGAGAGAAAAAGACATATCGAAAACTGCAGTTCGCACGCGTTATGGACATTTCGAGTTCCGCGTAATGTCTTTCGGATTGACGAACGCCCCCGCAACGTTCATGGATTTAATGAATAGGGTGTGTCGACCGATGCTGGACCGATCGGTAATTGTGTTCATCGATGATATCCTCATCTACTCCAAGAATGATGGTGATCACGCATGTCACTTAAAGGAGGTGTTGGAGGCTCTGAAGAAGGAAAAGTTGTATGCTAAGTTCTCTAAATGCGCGTTCTGGCTTAGGGAAGTCCAATTCCTAGGTCACGTCATCAACCCGAACGGCATTATGGTTGACCCAAAGAAGATAATGGTGATAAGGGAATGGAATATTCCTAAGACGCCAACTAAAATCCATAGTTTCTTGGGATTGGTAGGCTACTATTGGAGATTCATCCAGGATTTCTTGAAAATTGCTTCGCCATTGACAAAGTTGACTCGGAAGGAGGTAAAGTACGAATGGGGTTCGACCCAGGATGAGGCGTTTAAGGAATTGAAGGAAAAGCTAACCAGTCTTGGCCCTTCCCGAGGGTAATGAAGACTTAGTGGTATACTCTGACGCTTCGGGTCAGGGATTGGGATGCGTGTTGATGTAACGTGGAAGAGTGATCGCGTATACGTCACGACAGTTGAAGATTCACGAAGCTAATTATCCAACCCATGATTTGGAACTTGCTGCTGTCGTATTCGCATTGAAAATCTGGAGGCACTACCTTTACGGGGTGAAGTTTACTATTTACTCCGACCACAAAAGTTTGAAGTACTTCTTCGAACAAAGAGAGCTTAATATGAGGCAGAGACGATGGTTGGAACTATTAAAAGACTATGAACGTGAAATCATATACCATCCTGGAAGGGCAAACGTGGTGGCTGACGCTCTAAGGCGAAAGGATGTGCCTGCTCTTATTAGAGTGAAAGCTTGCCAGTTGGTGATAACATCTAATGTGATGAGGGAAATTGAAAGAGCTCAAGATGAAGCACTTAAGGAAGAAAACATAAAGAAGGAAAGGATGGTTGGCCAACAGGACAAGTTGGAATATAACACCCTTGGTGTTAGGACACGTTTTGGACGGGTATGGATACCTATGGGTGGCGAGCTTAGAACCAAAATCTTGGATTAGGCTCATAAGTCTCGGTACTCTATCCATCCTAGTACCAATAAAATGTACCAAGATCTAAGGAAGGAATACTGGTGGCCTAGAATGAAGCATGAAGTGACAAAGTACGTAAGCAAGTGCTTGACTTGCTCGCAAGTAAAGGCCGAACACCAGAAACCGTATGGAAAGATTCAACCACTTTATATACCGGAATGGAAGTGGGAACATATTACCATGGACTTCATAACCAAGCTACCTCGCACAGCTAAAGGTCATGACACCATTTGGGTAATTGTGGACCATTTAACGAAGAGTGCTCATTTCCTACCTATTCGTGAGACGTTCTCATTGGAAAGGTTAGCGTAAGTATTTATTAACGAAGTAGTAACACCGCATGGGATGCCTTTGACGATCGTATCAGACCGGGACACATGATTCACATCGAGGTTCTGGAAAAGATTTCATGAGGCGATGGGCACGATGCTTAATATCAGCACGGCATACCACCCACAAACGAATGGTCAGTCCAAAAGGACCATTCAGACATTGGAGGATATGCTTCGTGCTTGTATTATCGATTTTGGCGGCAGTTGGGACAGTCATCTACCGTTAGCCGAATTCTCCTACCACAATAGTCATCACACGACTATAGGCATGCCGCCATACGAAATGTTGTATGGGAGGATATGTAGGACCCCGATTTGTTGGGGTGAGATTGGACTAAAGGAATTAGGGAGTCTTGAAGTAGTAAGAGAAACGTCAGAAAGGTTTGATCAAATCAAAGCATAAATGAAGGCCGCACAAGATCATCAGAAATCCTATGCGGATAAACTACGAAAGCCTATTGAGTTTAATGTTGGGGACAAAGTAATGTTGAAAGTGTCACCCTGGAAGGTAATAATACGATTCAGGAAGAGAGGAAAGTTAAGTCCGAGGTTTGTCGGACCATTCAGGATAACGGCACGGGTTGGTGAAATCGCTTATCGGCTAGAGTTGCCTGATGAGTTAAGTGGGATTCATCCTACCTTCCATGTATCACACTTGCGAAAGTGTTTGGCGGATGAATCGGCTCACGTACCACTTACTGACATCGAGGTCGACAACAGTCTTAACTACATCGAAGAACCGGTGGCCATCTTAGATAGAAAGGAGAAGCGTTTACGTAATAAGATTATTCAATTGGTTAAAGTACAATGGAAGCACCGAAAGGGATCAGAATCTACTTGGGAAACGGAGACGGAAATGAGGGAGTCGTACCCTCCACTATTTGACTTATGATAGGTTTCGGGGACGAAACCTATTGTAAGGGGGTAGACTTGTAACATCCCAAAAATAAAACGACAGTTATAACAACGGAATAAAGGAACGAGGCATGTCGGGTCGGGCCGGATGGGCCGACGGGCTGGAAGGGGAGCCTCCCCTATAAATAGCCAAGGTCACCACCCATTTCTCTCATTTGCAACTTCTAGAGAGAGAAACCGTAGAGAGAGAAAGTTGGCGGATCGACCCGAGATTTGAGAAGTGTGTTGCTCCAGAGCTCGTGAGAAGAATCTCCGGACCAGAAACTCAACTCAGGTAACGATCTGGCCTAAATCTGAGTTTTTGTTCGTTTTTGGGTTTTTCGGGTTTTGGATGAAAATGTAACGTTTTTACGGATGAAATTGTAAGGAAAACGTAAATTTGAGTTCCTTAATGATAACCAAACGTTTTGAATGTAAACAAGTTCGGGATCTTGACGTGATCAGACCCGGATGCGAAAGTTAGGGTTTTTGCGAGGAAGCAGTTCGTGCGTACTTATCAAGTACGCATGAAGCTGATCCTATGTACTACCAAGTACGCAAGAAGAGGATCCTGCGTTCCTATCAAGTACGCATGAAGAGGGTCATGCGTACTTATCAAGTACGCATGAAGTAGGTACTGCGTATTTATCAAGTACGCATTAAGCGAGGTTTGCGTACTTATTAAGTACGCAAGAGCAAGGCCTTGCGCACTTGCTAAGTGCGCAGGCATCAGGCTGATTAGGTAAAGTCGGTATGTTTAGAAGGTTAAACCGTTAGAGTCGGGATTTGGTCTGATGTGTATTTAACTAATCAATTCAGATCGGAAGTGACATAGTGTGACCTTTGTTTAGGACAACCCTGATTAGCTTATCAGGTGAGTTCTAGAAGCCCTCTTTTAAATGTTTTATATAATGTTTTCGGGCTGGTGTGCATGCATATGAAATGATGTTTTACAAAACGATGTTTATGAAATTATCTTTATAAAATGATGCTTATGAAACTATGTTTACGAAATGAAATGATTTGGAATGAACGGTTTATAGAAAGAAAGTTTTATGAATGGAATGTTTACGAACGAAATGTTTATAAAGAAATGGTTTATAATGAAGGTAAAAGGTTTTGAAAATGAATGAAATGTTTTACGAAAAGAAAAGAAAAGGGCAAAGGTTTTAAATAAGTCATTACAAATCTAATCTGTCGAATGAAGGGAATTGACGAATGAAGTCTGGGAATGTAATTCCCAGCCTTGTGGTAGATTATGGACAGCGAGCCATAGTTTCCATAAGAACAACAGGGGCAGTGTCTTTGTGGCATGTCAATGGTTTGATGTTGTACAATGGTTTGATGTTGTACAACTGGTAGGGAGTAACGACGGTTACTCAGGGGTTAACGTGACCATATGTAAGGTTAAATTATGATCCGACGGTGTTATGGCCGTGAGCCATAGCCGTCGATGGAAGTTGTCGGTCTATGGACATGAGAGCCATAGGGGCAACTGAATGGGTATTGTCGGTCCTCGTGCAGTTAAGCCATGGGGGCAATACAAAAGGGAATTGACCGAATGTATGGTATTGTCGGTCTTCGTGCAGTTAAGCCTTAGGGGCAATACCATACTAAATGATGGTACGAGTGGTAACACAGATTTAGATAGTAATGTATGACTTAAAAGAATGTTAATTGTTTTAAACAAATGATCCGTTCAATGTGTTTATGATGAGGATAAATGTTTGAAGGTTTTTAATGATGAACGAAAGGCCCTGTTTTCTTATACATGATGTTAAACCCTAATGAACGATTGTATGATGAACGATTTCTTAAATCGAACGAAAACTAGAACTCACCAACGTAGCTGACTTTTTAGTGTGCACATTCAGGTTAAGGCAGGTTATGAGGTTGGACGGCGATGCTTGGCTAGCGATGAAGAGTTACCCGGACGCTTATGAAGACTGGCATCATGTTACGTTTTGTTTTCGTTAAGTTTGTTTAGACATGTTTACGCTTCCGTATGTTGAACAATGTAATGGTTATGTTTTAATGAAGTATTTTCCGCTGCGTTATTAGATATTCAAGTTTAAGAACTCTTTATGAATGAGTAAATCCAACAAGGGAGGCCTCCCGGGTTTGGGGTCTTACAATTACCAACACTTATGACGAATCAATTTGGTCATAAACAAGGGTTTAAACCCATTTAAGTTCCTAATTCGGTTATAGCAAGCAAACCACGATCTTAAACTAAAAACCCATAAAATCGATCGATTGGTATCCATAACGTGTGTAGTAACCATGCCTCAAAATTCCTAAACCATTTGACAATCGATTCTCACTTGAAAAATACGTTTTCCCTTCTCCTTTTTCCTCACCCCATCGCGACAGCCGCTGGAGCAAGGAAACAGTCCTCCTTGGCGAATTCGAGTTCGAATCTCAGGTAAAATACTTGCCAAATGCTCGATTTAACTTCTTAAGGCAAAAGCCCTTTGATCTGAAATCGGATGGTTATGGATTTGGGTTATGGTTTTCGGTTTGGGCATATGGGGAAGAAGATATATCTGAGGTTGTTTGTTAAAAATTTTTGATTCGGTTCTTTAGCAAGGCAATAGCCATAGATAAACTGGCTAAGAACATTCCCCTCCCTTTCGGAGGTCGCGGGTTCGAGCTCTGCGCCCCTCCTTTCTTTTTACTGTTTGTTTTACCTCCTTGCTTGACGCACCCACACTTATATTTATACACATATTTACATATATAAACCTATATAAATCCATGAGTGCTTTTTTATAAAGACATAGAGACCAATACATGTTTTAACCATAACCCAACATATAAAGACTTTAAATATTTTTATAAACTTTTGGATGGGTAACCCTACATATACATATATTTATATAAAAACTACTATTAAACCAATTCTCGTTATAAATGATCAAGGGTTTACGATAAATATCGTTTTCGAATAAATATATACATATTTATAACCATGCCTAAATGATTGATTTCATGGGCGTTGTTATTTCTAAAGCGAGTACTGGTTCATTTTATAATCTTACATTGTGACTGAAAGCTTTGGATTATAAACTATTTTTTTTGGGATATAAAAAAATACTATTTTATTTAGTATTATTAGGATGAAACCTAATAAATCATAATTTATTTAAACAAATATTTTAACAAATGATTGATCTGAAATCCCTAATTTATGAAATATATTTGGAGCATAAATGTAATTATCGTTATCAAACCTTTTGCCTTGAGAAAAGTATATACAATCTTCTTCTAATTTATTTTATAAAAATCATGTGAAACACGTTTAGTTTTTTACAGTTTAATATTTGATCCAACTCTTTATTAATTAGATCATCACTTTTAAATACTCGTTTTTCCTGGAAATCAAACTAAATAAATAAACGAATTTATTTATTTAGTCAGTAGTTAGTTATTTAATTATCCTGGTTTCTATCCACTTACTTAACTATTAGATTATTAAATTACAAATAAAAGAAAACTAATTACTCATTTACTTTCAAATGAAAGACACTAACTATTTAGTCATTTATGCAAATGTTTATTTAAAAGAAAACCATTTACTTATTCATTCAACTATTTAAATTACTATACAATTATTTACATAAATACTATTCGAAACTCAACCTAATATCTTCTTATCTAATTAAGGAGACTCACACCAATCCCTTCACGCCTTAGGATTTCCTATTTCAGTTGCACAAATTATTGATACACTTAAATCATTAAACTTAGGTTAATCTTATGATTATCTAGAACATTATGCAACAACAACGTAACTGTGTGACGTTCAAGCTACTCCTTACAAGGTGAGTTTCATAGCCCCCTTTCTCTTTACGATTGCTTACAAATACTCGGGGTGGAACATGTTTACATACTATACATACCAAATTCAATACCATTGTTCTCATGCTAATTACTATGTGCTTTATGTCTTAAACTACTTGGCGACCATACGTGTGTTCATTGTTAGTACAATCATTAACTTGCGAGGCAGGCCTAAGGTAGTACTGATGTAGTGCGAAGCACACATCTTTATTCCTGTTGTTTTAATGCGTTTTTGATTAGTTTTGTCTTTGTTTTGAGTCATTTTTGTATACTATTGAGTCTTTGTTATGTTTACAGGTGCTCGTGAAGATTACAAGTCAAAACCTGAAGAAACCGAGCAAGAAAGTAAAGTCGGGAGATTTAAGTTGAAAAATGGTGAAATTAGAGCTATCGCGGTACGCGAGAGAGAAAGAGGATTGTCTCGTGGTACGCGAGGGAAGCTAGATACGTGCCCGACTAATTTTTTCCTCGCGGTACGCGAGGAACCCATGCCATTATCTCCCGAGTAACCGCGAGCCAAGTGGTACGTCTTTCGAGTTGAGTAGTAATCATTATTTACCATTTTTGTAGTGTTACACTAGGTAAAGCGAGTGGTCTGAGTAAGTGATTTATGGTTCCGTGTGCAAACACGATGTGTGTTATGTGCTAGATGTAGAACTACATGAAGTTGTGTGGTGTGATTAAATGAGACTATGATGTGAATTGAGTAATGCGGAGTAGCATTAATGGTAACTATGTGAGAATAGTTTGGTATGTCGATATGATTTTGTAATTTTGTGTGTAACCTTGGATGGAGTGAAATTGTGATAAATATGATGACTTGCTAGATTATTGTGTGGTGCTATTTGATTTGTGTGGGATGCATGTGCATCCGGGGTGTGTGAAAGATAGAAAGCTAGTGTGAATATGATGGGGAAGGTTTAGAATCCGAGTAGTAATGTGGACCACCAAATTGCATTTGATCACTGTGATTTGACAGTCTATGATTACTCTCATATTCTGAATTTGATGCCCATAGTAATCACTCTAACGTTCTATCTTGTGGAAGTACTGATGACCATGACGATTCGGACTAGAGGGATTAGGCGGGGAGCCCTCATTAGGAGGTTGACAGAACGGCGTGCTAGACGTGCGGCTGCTGTTCGTATGGTTATCTTCGGGAGAATATGGATCTTAGCACCTGTTCCTTTGACTGTGGTTCCACCGGAGGCTGAAGACGAGCAGGAGCTAGCAGCACAGGAGGTGATCTTGGTGCTTTCGGCGCCTAATGCTACTACCAGGGAAACTAGGAGAGGTGGACTCGGTAGTTCCTTTTACATGAGAGGTGGTTGGAGAGGAAGAAAGGCATTTACAGTCAGAAGTCAGCCTTCGAGAAACAACACCGAATCAGGAAATGGATGGCTGGAGGAATCTGACGATAAGGAACAAGTGGGTGATAACTTTGACTTGTTCAGTGATTAGAGCAGTGGTGGTTACCACGAGATGACTAGAGCATTTTGAGTAGTGGCCGCCATGCACTTTTGTGACGAGATGTTTGTTCTTGGTTTTTCAATTGCTTAATAGTGAATCCTACCATGGGATGGTTTAAAATGAAGCTAATGATAGTTTCATGTGTGATGGCTTGCCATTGGTGGTACAGTGTTAATTGTGTGTGATTATGTGATTACCTTTTTGAATAACGTGAGTTCATGCTAAATGTAATCATTGTGATGCTAGAGCTTGGTTGATTTGACTGTATGAGTAGACATGTGTAGACATGAGTTTTGATTATTTGTGTGTGTCTACGATCTTAAGGTAGTGGCACCTATGTGTTACGTGTAGGTGATGTTTGAAATGTAAGGGGTGCATTGCACCTTGTGTAGTTGTTCATGACGAGGTCCTGTGGGAAATCTTAAATATACATCTTTGGTATGTATAAATGTTCAGGATGAGGTCCTATGGGAAAATTGTAGCTACATACCTTATGTTTAGGTATGCATGTTCAGGACCAGATCCTGTGAGAAAATAAGATATTTTTATATCTTGTGTATATGAATGTTTAAGGATGTTTTGTGCCTAGACTGGGTAATGTGTCGTCTTGAAGTATGGGTACGACCCGTATGGATATGACCCAGTAAACTCAGTATGAGTATATGATGACGTGTGGCAGGGGTTACCGTTGTAGTGAGTAAGAGGTAAGGTTCAGTAGTTTGTGTGTCTATAAATGACGAGGTCATATTGTATGCACGTAGATTTACTCAGATCGAGCTAGTGGTGTGTGTGCACTTTGTGCAAGTTAGAAGGTTGAGTTACTAGTACGTGTGTAGAACATTGTGTGTTCTATAGTTATGTGTGTCGGCGTGTGTCCTTTTAGTACACGCTTAGTCGTGCATAGGACGGGAGGTCTGTGTGATCAAGTATAGTATTTTTATCTTGATGATTTTCTCGATGTTGATACATCAAGGTGGTGCGAGGAGTTTTGACGCCTTCTAGGCAACCAAGTGAGGTGCTCTTATGAGATGTCTGTGCTTATATCTCGGGAATTCGAAGCACGAAGCCAATTGGCGGAGCTGTGATAGTAGATTATGAAAGCGTTTACGTGGACGCTTGACTAGAAAATTTTATGATGAGATCAAGGTGATGACATAGAAGATTTCAGCACGGAGTTAACAAGGTGAAGAAGGACCTTCATGGAACACATTCCATATAAAGAATTCAGTTGAGCCGAGACACCAGATGAATATGGATGTTTTCCGTCGACGAGACGACGAATAGCTGAGGCTTGTGAGAAGACGGACTTCGTGTTGGTAAATTATAAACGAGATGCGGTCGGTGATCGCATGGTAATGAGGAAAAGAGATACTATGGTAGAGGAATTTTGTGGAGACCAGTGTAGCTTTGTACAAGCTTCTGGAGATCAGCAGAGAAGGGCAAAGGTAATACCCTTATGGGTAAGCAGTAGGATTGAGTCTGAGAAATCGTTGCAGGATGACGATTAAGGTATGAAGCCTACTTGGGAGGATGATCGTTGGAATGATGAGGCCATTAGGGTTATACAAGGGGCAAGGGCAATGGTGCCGAGAAATGGAATGGAATGTGACGAGTGAGCGGATAACTGCAGTGTTGTGCTACATGGCGCTAGAAATGATACGTGAAATATTGTTGAGAACATTAAGAGCAAAAAGGGTATTGTCAAGGGTGATGACAATGAAACCTTCGTGAAAAGAGTTAGTAATCAAGGCAACTTCTAACAAGTGTCAGGACAGCGAGAGTTGGAAATGTAGCTGTTTGACGAATTGCTGGAAGGATGAGAGGTGAGGGAATGAGTAGATGAAACCAAAAAGTTCCAAGGTTGAAAGGGGGTAATGAAGAATATTTCTTTGAATACCAAGGACGGTGGTCGAATTGCCAAGCAAAGAAGCAGATAAGCGTGTAAGTCAGTGCTTATCACCAAATGGATTTGGTGCACGATTGAGAACGGAAGGTTAGGCGGGTTGGTTTTTACCGACGCAAGATTCGAGGACGAATCCTATTTTAAGAAGAGTAGACTTGTAACATCCCGAAAATATACGCATTTATTATTTGAGCAAGCAGGTGACCTAAGTCTCTTGTAAATGCGACATTTGAAAAAGGGTTTCACGTGAAACCCTATGCATGGAATTAGGAGGACCCGGTTAGCCAAAAATAGAATGATGAGGGTCGAATGAGTACCAAACGGAAACCCGGGGACTTGAGCTTAAACTCTAAAGGTTTAAAAGCAAGTTAAACTCAAACCCTATGGTAATTCGGACCCTAGGTGAGTACGACGGAAGAAACATGGAGTAAGGGAGAAAGGGAGAACCGGCAAGGAGGAAGGTGACGGCGGTGGTTCACGGCGGTTCTACAGCAATGACTAGCTACGAGGACTTCGTTAGCATAAGGTAACACTTTAATCCCACTCCTTTGTTTCTCGTACCCGTTTTGCGTAAGAACTAGACTAGGGTTTGATATTTTTGTATGGTGATCGGTGATGGGGACAAGAACAATGGAGGTACATGTGGTGGCATGCTACGGTGTGATTAGACCGGAGTTCTGCCATCGGATAATGTAAGTAACAATTGAAGATGATGGTGGATCCGGTGGCCGTGAGGCGGCTGTGGAGGCAAGGCGAATGCGGCGGGGACTGGGGATGCCCGAGGCCTCACGGCAGTGGCTTGGTGGTGTGCTCGGTGACGCGTAGTGGTGGCGGGTGGTGTTGGCCCGCTAGGGTTTCTCGCGGCTAAAGGAATGACGAGCAAGACAAGGGTGCACGGCGGGGGACACAATTTGGTTTCACTCGGTGGTGATGGTTCACGGAAATGGACGGTGAAGAGAATGGGGACGGACAACACCCGATTAGGCTTGTTGAATATGTTGCTTGTGCATGCACATGCATGCATGAGAACCCGGTTTAAGTTTAGGACTTCTAACTGTTCGAGGACGATCCAGTTCAAAGATGGCATGATATTAGGGTTTCATGAAGTGGGGATGACAACAGATGGGGATCAGGGATTTATTATATTGTTACCCGTTATGCAGCGTATGTTTTAAACGTATCCTGATCGGGTGGTCATACGTTTGACAGGTTCGAGGTTTGAGCAAGCACGCGTGGTGCAGAGCTAGGATTTGGACGCGGAATAACTGGTGAGTTTCTAATCCCCTCTTTTAAATGTTTTACTGTTTTGGGGCTATCGTACATACTCGCATGTTTTATTAAACGAACGTATTATGAGTTATGATTTAACATGAATTTTTTTATGCGGTCCTTATGTAATAATGAATCTAAGGGTCGTTATGGGATCCCTAGGATGGGTGAACAAGAGTTGTGATGATCTGTGTGTGTCATCTTATGAGTTAGTCAGGGTGAGTCGGGAATTCAGTTAAAACCTGTGATGGTTATATAAGGAGAGTTAGCTTGGGAACCTGTACGTGGTTCATTAACGAGTCATGTAGGTGCCAGTATGCCTTTGTGCATCATGTGCTTGATGTTGTGGGTGTTGTGTCGTTGTCCCTGTGACACGACGGGTATGGCATTTCATGGCTGTATGTGGTGTCCTTAGTATGTACGGGCTATAAGCCGGTGTGGGGTTTGTGTGTGGTATAACTTCCTATTCGGAAAGAGTTGGGTAATGTGACTAGACGTTATGAGGATACGTCTAAGTAAGCGTTGGATTACACACGTAGGTGATCCGCAAATGGTGGTGAGTCGTAGTACATGTCCAGGTAGTGTCATGTGTATATATGTGTTGCTTTGTGTGCTTGCATTTATGTCCGTGTGTATGGTCAACAGTGATGTGGAGGACGGAGTCCTTTGGGGTCATCATTGTACGTGTGATCTGGCAGTCATCATGTGGGTGATGTGTCAGTCACTGTATGGTAGATGATATAGTCACCGTGTGGTGGCTGGGTAGTCATCATAGATGACGAGTATGTCGCTGTGTTTAGCGGCGGGGCCCTGTAACAAGGGTGGAGCTGAGCTTATGAAGAGTATCCCGACGGGGATAACCTTGATGAGGGTGCAGTGATGAGGTATGTATTTGTGTGCTTATATATGTGTTAAATTGCATGAAAGTGATGAGTTATATTAATTGTGTATGAGATGAAATTGATGTGATAAATAGATGGAATCAATGTGGTGTGTCGAGTTAGATTGACCGTTGTGTCGGGCTGAGTACATTGTGTACAACTGTTGAATCAGTTGGTTTATGAGAATTCTGGTTAGGACTGGTAAGTCGGTGTCTGGAGGTTGGATGATTTAACCAGTGTATGGTTAATATATATGGTAAATTGTGAGTTATCAGAATAGTAAGTTCGATCCATGTCGGAGAGACTTACTGAGTTATAATTGTGGGTTGAGTCAGGGGTGGTGAACCCTTTTGGGCTAGTATAAGATAACAGGGGTTATCTATGTGTTAATATTTTATAAAACTACTTTCTAAGGACTAGAGGGTCTTGAGTGGAGAAAAACAATATATGAAACGAGTTAGCTTTTGTTTAAATTGAACTGATTGTTTTGTAGGTTAGTCTGATAGACGAGGTATCTTAGCTTGTGAGCAGGGCTACTCGGGTTGGTGCGCATGCATTCTTCAGGTAACGTTATGAAAGTTAACGAGTTTAATGATAACATTGTTTTGAGAAAGACTTCCGCTGATTATTTAAATGAAAGTTTAAGTGTTTTTAATGAGTTTACCTAGTGATGAGAATCAACTGTAGGGTGCCCGGTTTGGGGCCTTACAGTCGTGTTCCCTACCCAGCGCTGTTGGAGCATATTCTGGTGACAACGAGCTTGAAGATATTATGTATTAGTCCTAGAGTCTTTGACTTGTAATTGATAGAATTGTTAGCAACAGTTAAAGGGGAGTCTGTTAGGACATGTTTTGTAACTATTGATAAAATTCTATATAAGTTCATAGAGAGGCGAACTTAACAAGTTCTCCTAAGCATCTTTAGGAGCGAACTTATTAAGTTCGCCTAGCCTATTAGAGGCGAACTTAATAAGTTCGCCTAAGCATCTTTGAGGCGAACTTGTTATGTTCGCCTATAGCAGGTTTCTATCTATATATAGGAGTTTACAGTTTCAGTGAAAAAAGTAGAGTAGCAGCAAAGGGATTTTGAACGAGTGAAATTCTGAGAATCTGTAAACTCTGTGTTTGGGATATAAAGAGAAAGTTTATTTACCGCTTTTTCTATTGTCGATTGTTATACAAAGCGTTAATACGGTAGGATTCCGCACTCCGCGTTAACGATACGTCCTGTCACGAGATAGATCTGAGATGTGTAATGAGGACCTACAAGTGGTATAAGAGCTTTTGCTCATGATTTGTGGTTGATTTTTGTTGATTAGAGACAGTTTTTGTGTACAATTTGACAAGAAATTGGTCATTTTTGAAGATTTTGTATCCATGGAGTTTACAAGTTCTTGAAACTGATTTTACTGCTAAATTCATGAATTTGAGGTTGATTTTGATGAAATTAATCCGATAGAAGTGTTCCTAATCAGTCCCTACACATTCCTACGGTTTAGATTTGTCTAATTTGATCATATACATCAGAAATCATGATTTTCGGAGTTCTGAGTTCGTGTTTTCGTTTTTATGAAGTTTCAGCGTTTTAGGCAAACTTGCTGATTCAGTTGCAGGCGAACTTAGGGAGGCGAACTTAATAACTTCGCTCGGTGAAGATCAAGTTCGCTTGGGATCAAGTTCGCTTGAGGTCAAGTTCGCTCAGTGAAGCTCAGGCGAACTTATTAAGTTCGCTTGTAGTTCAAAATTTTTAGGGAAAGCTTATATAGTCGTTTTGAATCATTTTTGAAATTTTGAAATTTTAAGAAAAGAGTATTTTGGCGGGAAATTTTTTCCGGATATTTTCGCAAAAAATTCAAAATGTCAATTTCATGTGATGATAATGAGATTGAAACTATGCCACCGAGCTTTTGTACATATCTGATTACCGTAGCTGGAAAGTCCGGTTCGAACAGTTCGTATCAAAAGCTGATGAAAATTTTTGGAGACTAATAATAGAAGGATATGTGCATCCTACTTTTAACTTTCTGGAATTTAATGATGTTTCTAAACCAGTGACAGCTCTTACTAAAGTAGAAAAGTAGAAGTTTGATCGAGAGATGAAAACGTGTGAAACTTTAACGATGTTTTTACCAAAAGAAATCATTCATAGTCTAGGGAAGTGTCCAACTTCAAGAGATCTATGGGAAGCATTGAAGAAAAAGGGTGAAGCAACTTTCAAGCGTTTGTGGTCTTGATCAACGAAGTATTGGAGAAGCAAGGTGATTCTCAAAGTGATTTTTCTGTAGATTTAACTGATAGTGAGAGTATTCGTTCTGGTGAAAGTACTCAATCTACTGAGACTGATGTGATGATTGAAGAAAGCTTTCAGACAGTTGAAGATGATCTGAGTGAATCAGAAATTGATACAGAGCCTATCATTGTTGCTCAAAAGGGTGAAGCTGATGATGACGTTTTCATGGCTCCTGGTGCATCTTCTTCAGAAGTAAAAGCTGAGGTAGTTTCTAACTCTGAAACGTTTTGTTCTAACTGTGTTTCAGTGAAGGATAAAATGATGAGGGTTATGGATGAGAACGTAAACCTCATTTGTGATATGAAATCCATGCACACGGTAAATCAGAAATTAAAAGATAATGAGAATGTGTGTGTTGAAAGGATAGAATCACTAAAGAGGGATATAAATTCTCTGACTTTGAAGATCAAAGAGCAGACATATCACCTGGATATGTCCTTTGCAGAAATTGAGAAAAGAAATAATGATCTTGTTGAGAAAGACAAGGAACTAGCTGAATCTAAAGCAGAGGTAATCAGATTGCATAGAAAGTTAGAAAGCTAGAAAGCTTTGGAAATTCATCATTCTTATTAGGACATTATCATAATAATACTAAAGAGGGGAAGGGAACTAATGGTATTGGTTATGTTCCTCCACCGTTCAACGGAAATTATTCTGTTACACCTGAGATTATAAAAGATGAGGATTTAGATCCTAAAACTGTGTTGAGGGTGAATCCAGTCACAGGTGAAGATATGGTGTATTCTGATGAGAGTGATGATGAATATTTTGATGAAGCTAAGGTAGAGGGGATACCAAAAGAGGTTAAGGAAGAAGACTCAAAGGTTGATTCTAATTCATCTGCAAATTATACATTTGGAAGTTCTTCAAATTCAAGGAGAGTTCCATATGTCAGAGATTATAAAGATAGGCGTATATGCTTTCATTGTAATGCGATGGGACACATTGTGGTGAACTGTCCTTACAAAAATAAAGGAAAGAAGCATGTAGTTCCTGAGAAGGTGAAGCCTGAATCAAAACCTGTTGAGAAAAATTGTATTCATTCTCAAATTCCAAAAAAAGTTCATGTAGGAGAATCTTCTTCAAGTGCATCTTATCGTGTGAAGATTCCTTATATGAGAGAATACCGTGAGGAGAGATCTTGCTTTTACTGTGGTCTTGTGGGTCACATTCGGATTGCTTGTCCTCACAACGCCAAAGGTAACCGACTGTTACTCCAGAAAAGGTAAGAACTCATGGTAAGCCTTATGTTAACCCAAATGTGGTTAAACCTCATGATACACCAAAGGGTTATTCAAAATCTGAAGTTAGGCTTTCTAGACCTCAAAGAACGAGGAGAAACAGAAGATTGAGAAAACTTTTAGAACAACAAGTGTTTTCACTATTTACACATTTTTCAAATGAACAAGATTGTTCAAACACTTCACATTTTAAGCAAAAAGATCTTAATGAACAGAAGTATGTTTGGAAATCTAAAGTTTCTGTTTCTGACTCGTCGGAACAATCTTCGAAAATCGATGAGAGATTCGATTGTGAATGGAGTGAGCTTTATTATTTTGATACAGATGGACGACCCATGACTACCATGGCTTGGGTCCCAATTTCAAATTAATGTTTCTTGTTAGTTGTGCAGGATTTACCAAGAGGGACTATTAATACCATTTTGGTTGTTGACAGTGGTGGTTCTAAGCATATGACAGGGAATGACATCTGCAAGAGTAAAGAGTTGTTGATAACTACGAATATATTTTATTCAACGACTTGATGCTCAAGGGGGAAAATATGTCACACACAATGTTTTGGAAAGAGTTTTACAAAGTCCAAATGACAACCTGAAACTTAGGATGACGATGGTGAGCATAAAGTCGTTGATGCAACCATTTGACTAGTTGAGGGGAAGTCTACAGGACAGGGGGAGTACAGAACTGTGTTAGTGACAAAGGCAAAGGCATTCAATTACATTACATTGGTTTGAGTTTTTAATTGATTGAATTGCTTAATCCTGAGTAACCAAGTAAAATGTTTTTCATAAAATGTTTTCATGGAAGGTTTATTTTTGTTTGTTTTACTTTCTTTGAAAAAGATTTTGAAGAAGCCAAACAAATTGAAAAAGATAAAATCGACATTACTTGAAGTTAAAGAAGAGATGATAGTACATCAGTAGATGTTCTTTCACACATGACCTTAGATTGACTGGTTGGTGCTTTATGTTAATATATCTGAATTATATGTTTTGATCTAAACTTCAGAGACTGCACAAATAGGAAATGATAGTGTTGTGTATGCATATAATTTGAATTGTCAGTAGACTAAAAGCGTTACTGAACCATTAGTAGTGTGAAAACATAATTGCATATGTTACAACTGTGATTTGAACCCATTTTATGCCTGGGTGTGTGTGTTAAAAGATCACTATCAGATAAAGAATATTAACTTTTAATAAGGATTGTCCTATGAGATCAGTTTCGGGTTATGTCCTTAGCACTATTCATTCGATTTGCTTCAGTGCCCATGTCCCGAAAAGCATGCAATTTGAAGTATAATCAAGATAAGTACTTGACAACATCTATCAAACATATACTAGCCCTTGGATTATATTGATAAATCATCTTTACTGATTCCATTGAATTCATAATCCAAATAACAGTTGGATCCACGTACCTGAATCTTATGATTCCACATATATAAGCCAAAACATTTAATCATTCGATTCTGAATCTCATTGATTCCTATACAATCCAATTTGGATTCTGCTATTCATGTTCTAAGTGATGTCTCCTCATTCTGGAAATTCGGATAATCTTTAGTAAAATCTCATATGTCTTGAAGATAGTGCACTTACTTTATGTTGGCATACTAGTGGGGTACATGTTGTATTTCATACTTAAATGGTACCTTAACTCACAAGAAAGTGGGAATGAGATGCTCTAGTTTCAAATCTTATAATATTGACAATTTGAATTTGTGTGTCATAGCCTGATCCTATTTTCTTTGATTGTTTATCGCATATCATAACATGCAATATGAAAGTCTTGAAAAGATAGAGTGTGATAATCTTGAAAGATATTGGTTTGATTGGTCAAGGCTTGAAAGATATTTGTGTTTCTTATTTTTGATATATCAAAAAGATTTTATTTTTCCAGCTTCCATGGAAATCTTAATTGTTAGTTATTCTTGGTTGTTTCCCTTTGCAAAAAATGAATATTGCAGACAGAAGTTGACAAGGGGTCCTTCTCCCAAGTTTTCTTCTAGATAGAAAGAGAAAGTGCAGATGAACAAGACGAAGACTACAGTGTGTTTGATGATATATGAAGATGGATGACAATCTTCTAAAGCTGTTGTCTAGGGGGAGTCTGTTGGAGCATATTCTGGTGACAACGAGCTTGAAGATATTATGTCTTAGTCTTAGAGTCTTTGACTTGTAATTGATAGAATTGTTAGCAACATTTAAAGGGGAGTCTGTTAGGACATGTTTTGTAATTTTTGTTAAAATTCTGTATAAGTTCATAGAGAGGCGAACTTCATCTTTAGGAGCGAACTTATTAAGTTCGCCTAGCCTATTAGAGGCGAACTTAATAAGTTCGCCTAAGCATCTTTGGGGAGAACTTGTTATGTTCTCCTATAGCAGGTTTCTGTCTATATGTAGGAGTTTACAGTTTCAGTGAAAAAAGTAGAGTAGCAGTAAAGGGACTTTTAACGAGTGAAATTCTAAGAATCTGTAAACTCTGTGTTTGGGATATAAAAGAGAAAGTTTATTTACCGTTGTTTCTATTGTCGATTGTTATACAAAGCGTTAATACAGTAGGATTCCGCACTCCGCGTTAACGATGCGTCCTGTCACGAGATCGATCTAAGATGAGTCATGTGGACCTAAAAGGCGCTTGCTGCCATATAAGAATGCAAGGGAATATGGTACTTTCCTTGATATGTTTAAACAACTCAAGGTCAATCTCCCATTCATAGAGGTCCTCCAACATATGCCAAGGTATGGCAAGTTCCTCAAAGATCTTCTTTCTAACAAGAAGAAGCTAGAGGGGATCTCTAAAGTCTCACTTAGTAAGCAATGTTCTGCAGTGGTTCAGAACAAACTGCCGGAGAAAATGGGCGATTTGGGTCGCTTCACGATCCCATGTCTTCTTGGCGGTTTGCCTTTAAACCACGTGTTAGATGACCTGGGTGCTAACATTAATCTGACCCCTATTCTATCTATAACCAGCTAGACCTAGGTGAACCACAGCCGACACGCATGAGCATTTCCTTGGTTGACCGCTCAGTCAAGTATCCACAGGGAAGTGTAGAGAATCTGTTAGTAAAAGTAGGCAAATTTATCTTCCTCGTGGATTTTGTCATCTTGTACATGGAAGTTGATGATAGAGTACCACTCATCCTAGGGCTCCCGTTCCTACGTACCGCCAAGGCATTGATCGATATCTTTGACGGGAAACTCACACTTCGTGTGGGGGATGAGATGATCACATTCGATGCTATGAAACCTGTGAAGGGGTCTACTGAGCAGAGCGATTTAGTTTGCACGATTGATGCCCTCATAGGTGACCATCGGGACTCTGATCCAGAGAGGGAAGTTGATGAACCCGCCCCTGACTCAGGAGAGAGATGTGAATGGGCGTTGGAGTTGGAGAAGCTGTTAGATGAGCCGGATGAATAGAGTGACGATGAGGTGCCTGATGATCTGTTGGAGATAATGGCAGAGCTAGATGAGATCATAGGCAAAACCCCAAGTGTGGGGATGACTGAGGAGAGTGTAGAGGATCCCGGAGATCCTAGTGAAGGTTTAGAGGTCACATTCGTAGGAAATCTTATTCCTGAACCTCTACCGGTTCTTTGTTCTGAGGGGAGAGCTAGTAAGCCAACCCCTAGTTCTAGTACTCCTAGGTCTAGGCCACCCCGTAAGAGAATCCGTGTGTGGATATAGTCATCTGAATTAGGGAGAATACAAACCCCAAGTGTGTGGATGTCTAGGAGATATAAACTATTGAAGTACTTGAACCAGGTTGTTTTCAGACCTGGTAGGTATAAGTTTTGGTGGAAGGATCGAAGTGATAAACATAATGGAGTGTTTGGTTGGAGTAGTTGTTTGTTAGGGATATGGAGAATCGGTAGACCGCGTAGGATGACAGCGGTATCGGTTAGGATCAAGGAGAAGCCTCCTGATAGGCTTGTTTGAGTCTCGGGCAAGTGCCTGGGAGGTAGAGTTTGTGTGCATTACTTGGTTTGGGTCTGTGTCTATTTTTGTGTTTTCCGGTGTGTGTGTGTGTGTTTTGTTTGTATCGTGTTTTGCAGGGATTCACGCTTGATTCAGTGAGGAAAATCATCGAGAATGAAGTTCCAGGTATTTTTACATATGTTTTTATGTTTGGAATAGGTTTTTATGGAATTTGGGTGAAAAAAGTTTAAGTGGTCAAAAATTTTCTAAGTACAAAATCCCTCTTAACTTTCTGTCACCAGCCAGTTCTCGCGGTACGCGGCGCCTTTGGGATGTCCTCTCGCGGTACGCGAGGAGTGCTTTCATTTCTCTCGCGGTTCGCGGGGCCTTGCTGGTTTCACCCTTCTTCCTTGTTTTCCCATGGTTTCGTTCACCATTCACCACTCTCACACCATCCATTATCACCATCATACCACCTCTATTCATAATCCATCCATCATCACTATCACATATCATCCATCACTACCCGTCACCATGGATCATCTATCATCATCCATCCTTCATCACCATGTTCCATCATACCACATATACCATCATACCACCTCTATCATCATCATCCACCATTGATCATCATTCATCATCATCCATATCCACCGACTACCAGAACCATGGGAACTTAGAAGACCATTCGTGACCGATGATCTACCTTGCTGTGGCGTTCATGTCTATGTGTTTGCTAAGAATTGAGTACGTTTCTCTGCTATCTATCTTGAGTCTTAGGGTGTCAGTCGAGTCTTTTATTTTATTTTAGTTTGAGTCAATAATTTGAGTCAGTTTAATGCTGCGAGTTTGTTGTCAGGTTTATTTTGCAGGTTTTATCATCCCGCCCGTACTCAATCTCTATTCGGGCGGGGTCGATTATGATCTTATCTAATTTGTATGGGCAACCCGACAGTCGATTTTGCAACCGCGACCGAAATGCTATACGGTGCACAAGAGGAACAACGAAGCTGGAATTTCATTCTTTCATATCATTACCAGCTAAGTCGCTTCCTGTTTTTATTTTTGCATTTTTATTTTTAGTTGTGTTTTGCTTCACATTGAGGACAATGTGTCTTTCAAGTGTCGGGATGTGAGCGTCTACTTTAGCTAGTTTGTTTTTATAAAAATTCAAAAATACAAAAAATTTAAAATTTTTTAAAAATGTCCTTGGAAATAATTGCTTGTACTTGGAAAATGATAGTACAACTAGATCTACGTGTTGAGTTTAAATGATTAAATAATTGAAAACGCGTCTAATTAGTGATGTTTTGGTAGACCCAGCAAGCTAGTATAGCTTAAATAGCCTGTTTGTGTTGTTTAGGATTAATAATTGAATTGAATTCTTGATATCTTGTGGGTATTCATCTTAGAGAATCGGTAATACTGAAACTGTCAACATAGGTTGATAGGTATGACATTAAGTTAAAATTTAGAGGTTTTTGAAATTTTTGGCACACCACTCTCTTTTTATGAGATTAAATCTGAGTTTGATGGCGCCCGCATCCATAAATTCCATTATTCATGAGCTTATTTGTTAGAATACTGAGTTTTGCTTATGTGTTTCCCTCCGAGATGGCCATTTGGAGAAAACATCCCTAAGTAATTCTTATGTGCTTTATTGATATGACTTTGTCTATGTGTTACCTTCCGGGATAGTGACTTGGTTGAAACGCCTCTATATGAAGTTTAATTTGCTTATTAATTCTCATTATCATCCATTCATTCATGATTTCATCTAATTTCTAAAACCGGTAAATTTTAGTTTAATGTGGTAGGGTAAATCTATATGGTTTGATCCGTGCATAAACATAACCATGAGACGGGATTAAGTAGAGCTGTAGCTTCTAAGTGTGAGTCACATAGGTTGATTGATATATGTATAAAATGGATTTAGAACACATAACGTGGGCTTGAAAGTTGGTGCTTAGGTTTAATCGGACAAAAATACGAATTTTTGTTTTTAACGCGTGAGTATGTTTTGCTAATTGGTGATTGATGAGTTGTTAAGTTAGATCTGAGTTATGATTCCATTGCAGCATTTTCGAGGAAGAAAAAATGTTAAGTGTGGGGATGTTTGATGTAGTGCGAAGCACACATCTTTATTCCTATTGTTTTAGTGCGTTTTTGATTAGTTTTGTTTTTGTTTTGAGTCGTTTTTTACACTATTGAGTCTTTGCTATGTTTACAGGTGCTCGTGAAGATTACAAGTCAAAACGTGAAGAAACCGAGCAAGAAAGTAAAGCCGGGAGATTTAAGTTGAAAAATGGTGAAATTAGAGCTCTCGCGGTACGCGAGAGAGAAGGAGGATTGTCTCGCGGTACGCGAGGAACCCATGCCATTGTCTCGCGGTACGCGAGAGACCAAAAATCCATGAAAAAACCCTAATTCGAATTTAAATAGAATTTGAATGCCATTGCGAGAGAAGTTCGATTGTTTGCCGTTGATAAAGAGCCGAGGGAGATTTTGAGAGTTAGGAAGTCAATTGAATAGAAAAGCTTGAATCTTTGGATCCCGGGTGTGTAGTTTAACTTGTTCGGTGTTCAAGATTTGATTTTTGTGTTTGAATTGATAGTTTGATACCAGGGTTTATGCTTGTTCTTCTGTTTTGTTGAACTTTAGTATGATCCTAGGCTAAAACATTGGTACTGCCTAGGTCTTATGATGAATACGTGTTAAAGTTACGAATTTTGCTGGTTTTAGATTCTAATTGATGGTTTATGATTTTGTAAAAGGTTTCATGTTGATGATTATGATGTTACTGCATGCTTAGATCTGATTGGTGTTTGATTTTAATTTCGTGTGTTGATTGTGGATGTCTTCCAGTTTGATTTGCGTATCTAGGTCATAGATCTTAGGATTTGTGGTCGTTTGTGTGGTTTGCTAGACATAGTGATCCATAGGAGTTGTGATTGAGTGTTATTTAGAACCGAGTGTTCATCCTGTGTCAATACCCGAGAAGTGAGAGATAGTCGTTTAGTCTTCGTCATTAGGAATCCAAGTGTCAGCTGTCTGAGAGGAAGTTGGTAATAGATGTCTAGTGATTGTTGCTATTCTGAGTCATAGTTCTTATCGTGGGATTACCCTGTGCATTCTTCGAATGTATGGTAGACAGTGAGACTGAGAGGTGATCTGTATATTCGGGTACTTTATCATTGTTGTAGAGACTGAAAGGTAATCCATTATCTGGTGAGTTATTACATCTTTAGGTTCCTTAGCTGGTGACACCCTGAGAGTGATTAGGGATCCACCAGAGTTGTTTCCAGAACCGGTAGAAGTTGTGCTTTGCAAGTAGGATTCCGACCTAGGTAGTATTCTTCCCATCTCTGATTTCTTCTTTAGTTCTTTATCTTGACAGTTTGAGTCGACTTTGTTTGCTGCATTAGTAGTTAATCTTTAGTATAGTCAACCACCCAATCATCAATCTTTAGTCCGAGTTAGAGTCTAGTATTAGTATTCAGTGTCTTTAGGGTTCGATATTCCAGTTTACCATTAAGCTGTGCTACACTCGATAGGTACACTTGCCTGTCCATGCAGTTTAGTTGAAGGTACTCCTTTTATTACTTAGGAGTCTAGGTTAGGATTTGTTATTATTTTAATAGACCGTTTGGGCGACATCAAGTACCTAACATGATCATTTATACGGGAAACCGATACCATACTTAGCACAAACCTTGGCGGGTTTTGTGTAAACCATACTACTACTTTTTCCAAAACACAATCAGTTGGATTGTACATACCAGTTTTCCATCTACTACAGTTTGATTGTACGCTTTGGAACCATGTATGTTTTCACATTTATGCCTTAGTTATGCTTTGAACATATTGAATTTCAAATCCTTTTTTTTCTCAACTCTTGTTTAGTGTCAAAACGTATGTTACTCGCCAACTACTTGTAGTTGACATTTACTCACATGTTTCAGGTGCACCAGTTTTGAGGGTATTGCATTGATCACATAGGACTTTGGACCTAGCTCTAATAAAGATGGAATTTAATTTATGTTATGTTATGAATGCTTTGTTTCCTATTTCCTTTGTAACGGGTGCTTAATTATGATGAATAAATATTATCACTTATTAATAGATGATCATGTGTTTATGAACAACCGCGTCAACTTCGGCGTATAAACCACCGCCGGCCGGGGTGTGACAACAACCAGACAGTATGACTTACCTCCAATACTCTTGATACTTATGGGCCTAAACAAATCCATGTGCAAGAGCTCCAAAGGGGTATCAATAGAGTTTTAGGTCTTGGGCTTGTGAGATTTTCATTGTTTACCCTTTTTGCAAGGTACACAGCCATCTGCCACCGAAAACCTCATCTTAGGAACACCGGTTACTTAGCCATGTCGGACAAGATAATTCACTTTTCTTTAAGAAATGTGTCTGAGTTTCCTATGCCACAAGATTGAGTCAATCTCTGTCGCTTTGGTAAGCAAACAAGTAGCAGCTGATGTTGTGGTTTTTGCCACACTCATATCAATCTGATATGTGTCATTTGTTCTTGGTGCTCTCATCAGAATCCATTCGTCAGGAACCACAAAACCAGGCTTGAGAACTAGGCATTCTGACTTGTCAAACATCGCCGAGTATTCCTTGTCACACATCTCAGAAACACTCAACAAGTTGTGCTTTAGCTGATCACGGTAGTTGAGTTTGTCAAAGCTGATATAACCATTAGATAATATGCCTTGGCTTGTGATGTTTCCACCCTTCTCTCCTACAAAGGCTACATACCCGCCTCTAAATGATTTAACATCTTGAAGCAGAGCCACGTAGCCTGTCATATGCCAGGAGCATCCACTATCTACATACAAGCGGTTAGCAATAGTCCCTCTTGGATGTCCCTACACGAGTTAAATGTGTGACATCCGGCTATTTAGTGTTTACCCTGTTATCACAAACTCAGTTAATCACGTTATCTCTTAACCCTGTTAACTAATTTCAAACCATAAGGACTAATTCTGTCATTATCCAAACATAAACACAAACACAAAAAATTTCAGGTACTATTTCTGTAATTACCTCAAAATCGATTC
The DNA here is from genome assembly GCA_023525975.1 of Smallanthus sonchifolius. NCBI lineage: Eukaryota > Viridiplantae > Streptophyta > Magnoliopsida > Asterales > Asteraceae > Smallanthus > Smallanthus sonchifolius. The sequence continues at coordinate 20,993,400 of CM042030.1, read as the reverse complement.
CTTTGACTTTTGAAAGTCAAAATCCCGAGTTCTTGACTCAAATTCAAACCCGTAACTAATTAACTGCTCGAATTTGTAACTGATTTGCTTCTTAATGTCATAACCGGCCATCATTGGAGCAATTAACATCTTTAACGATTGCGAATTAATCCTAGTTATGAGTATTCAAGTTGAAACCGTCGAGTTCATCCCTTGTACTCACCAATTCGCAATAATTCATGAATCATGCTACAATCCATTAGCCTGCGCACCTCAAACGAGTCTTAGAGAACCTGTTTCACACACCAATTCGATCAAAATCAAAGCCGAAATCGTCGGAGGCCAAACCCGTCGAAGTCGGAATCCCATTTGGTCGAGCACCTTCAACTCGTATCACATTCTGTAATTGATCACACCTGTAGTTTTGTTTTCATGTATAGATCAAAATCCATATCCTAATTGGGGCCTACATTATCGAATCGATGATGAACCGATTCTAGGGTTCATTGTATTTCGAATTCAATTGAACCCGACCCCCGATTCAGTCTCAATCAAATCAAACCACAGGGTTAGATTCACAATCCTCTGTTTGTCAAAAGCCCCATGGTTTCTACAACTTTTATTATCAGATTTAATCAATCTGAATTTGTGGTTTCAAAACTAGGGTTTCGGCTTTTCAATCGAACAATTAACGATTCCAAACTCAATGTTTTTGAAATTAAAACTTACCCACATACTCGCAATACACTAATGAACAAAACCCCTATATTATTTTGGCTAATCGCGATCGTATTCGTGTCTCTGGGGCTGGTTTCTAACCGGGTATTGATGGGAGGGAAGAACCCACAGGAAATTGATGTTAAAATGTTTCGAATCCGGTTCCTATTGTGATTCCCTAGCGGGCTGTGTTGGTTAGTATGTTGTGCTGTTTGGGGGAAGACCCGGGTTCGAGCCATCCATCCCTGTTTTATTTTTAAAACATGTTTTTAATATTATTTTTTATTTTAAAATCATATCCTATATTATTTTAATAATATATTGATATGTTTTAACCCAGGAGAACACCTGTAGATTCGGGTTTGAATTTATAACTCTTTTTTAATTATTATTCCAGCATTTAAAATAATATAATTATTTATATTATTACCTAAGCTTATATTTTTAAATAAAAATAATATATTTATTATTTTTATTACATAAATAATTATTATGTTATTCTCCTAGATTGATATTAAAGAGTTATAACACCCGAACTTTTAATTCACATTACTACCTCGTGTTAAGTAACATTAGTATGTGCCACATCTATTTTTTACTATTACACTAAAGATTCTTTGAAACCCGTTGACATGTTCGTCTATTCGTTAATAATTAGTGTGTTCTAGGACATCCAATTTTTCCCGTGTTGTCATCACAAAATCTCAAGTATTGTAATTATAATTCTAGGGCATACATAGACTGTTCACAGGCAAACCTTTGTGGTTTATTGCATCCTCGTGTGGTGCTAACTACTACGTTTACTCAACTCAGGTGAGTTTCACGGCCCCTTGTTAGAACATGTTTTGTAACAGTTATTAAAATTTTGCGTTGTAAGTTAGCGAACCTATCAAGTTCGCCTAAGGATTGTAGAGCGAACTTGAGGGGGCGAACTTATCTTGAGGGGCGAACTTTTGTGGTTACCCTATAAATAGGTGTTGACATGTCAGTTTTAGTAGACTAGAACAGAGGTGGAGAATCAAGAACCGAGTCAGATTGTAAACATTGTTGATAAGGAAATATAAAGAAGATTATTTACACCGTGTTGTTGATTGCTTTACACGTTGCACGTTGATCAATGGATTCCGCACGTTATCACCATGTCGTACCACGAGTCTAGAGATCCGTCACACCTGTAGGGGCCTTACAATTGGTATCAGAGCTTGTGCTCTCGATTAGCAGCATATTCATGATGTTTTCGTGTACAATCAATATCAAAGATCATTGATTTTTAAGAATTTTTCATCTTTTTCGTGTTCTTGAAAAAAATGGAGAAATTTTGATCATTTTAGATTGATTTTCGATTCATTTGAAGAATTTGATTTGATAGAAGTGTTCCTAATCAGTTTCTAACCATTCCTACGGTTCAGATTTGTCATATTCGATCATATACATCAGAAATCATGATTTTCAGTAGAGTTGGTTCACGTTTGTGTTCTTCCTAAGATTTCAGGGTTTTCGGCGAATTTGCTGATTCAGTTACAGGCGAACTTAGCCTAGCGAACTTAACAAGTTCGCTCAAGCAGTTCCGGGCGAACTTATCAAGTTCGCTTAAGCATCTTCACTGAGTGTTTGTTGATTCAGGCGAACTTATTAAGTTTGCTTAGAGATTCCTTCAGGTGAACTTATCTAAGTTCGCTAGTGTTGATAAAAAAAATTGGCGGGAAAAATTTTCTTCAAAATTTTTTCAAGGGGATCTTTATTTGAGTGTTTCGAGCTGTTTTTGAGAACATTGTGAATTTGGATTATTTGTTTCTTCATTAAATTCCATATTTTTTGGAGGGAAAATTTTTCTTGGACACTTTCACAAAAATTCTCGAGATGACGAATTTTTTGAAGAGTAGGAGAGATTTTTTGAAAAAGAATTTATATTTTTCATGTATTTGGAGAATGAAACTGTTGATGATATCGGTACCAGATACTACCATCTTTTGCGAGAGTTGGTAAAATGTGATGTTTCTTACGCTAATACTGAGGTGAATGAGAAGCTGTTGGATGCTCTTCCACCTAAGTTTGAGATGTACTCAGTGCTCATCAAGAAAAATGAGAAGTTAACTAATATGTCCTTAGCGGACTTGATTGGTACAATTAATTCTTATGAAGACGGTGATGTGACTGAAGTTAGTGTCAAGGCTGTACTTATTGAAGAAGTTACTACTCAAGCGTTCGTGGCCTTGATTAAAGAAGACTTAAACAAGCAGAGTGGTTCTGAAAGTGAAATTTCTACAGAATCAAGCGACAGTGAGAGTGTTAAATCTGGTGAAAGAACTCAGTCTACCGAGAGTGATGTGAAGTCTGAGGAAAGCTTCCAGAAAATTGAAGAGGATAGTGTGAATGAGGAATTGGTTACTAAAGACAAAGCAAATACAGCAAAGGTGACTAGTGAAGAATTAATGAATGATAATGTAGCTGCAGGGAAGGTAACAGAGAAAGTAGCTGAGATGTTTGCTGAAGCCAGTGGATTCATGGCTGATTCTAAACAGGTAAATGAGGTTGCCTCTGTTCCATGCTCTAAATGCATTCATTCTGATTTAAAAATTTTGAAATTGTGTGATGACAATACTAATCTTATCTGTGACTTGAAGGCAAGCTACTTAACTAATCAAACTTTGAAAGAAAATGAGAAGCTTTTAAATACAAGAATTGAATCATTGAAAGATGATATGAAAGTTTTACAATCAAAAGTAAATGAACAAGCTTTTCACATTGATGTGGCATATTCTGAATATGAAAAGAAAATAAATGAACTTGCCTAGTCATAGAGTGAAGTCACCAAATTGATGAGAAAGCTTTAGGGTTATAAGAATTCCAGTTTTCTGTTCGAATATTATAATGAGAAAGCTAGTGGTGAGAAGGTAGTTGGAGGAGTTGGTTATTGTCCACAGTAGGATGATAAAGTTGTTAGGGGAATTGGTTTCTGTCCTCCATTCAATGAAAACTACACAGCTCGTAGCATTGAGATAGTGACTGAAGATGAGTTGGAACCAAAAACCATCCTCAAGGTTAATCCAGTTACTGGTGAGGACATGGTGTATGAGGATGATTGTGATGATGAATGCTTTGATGAAGCCAAAGTTGAGGGTATTCCTAAAGAAGTAGAGAATGGAAAAGAAAAAGTGGTGAAGCAAGTTACATGTGATCGATGCATTTTGACAGAACCTGATGAGCCTGAGCAGCCAAAACCAGTTTTGGGTCAACATGGTTTTATCAAATTTGGAGATATCAATTCAGAAATTTCAAAAATTTCAAACAAGACCACACTGGATTTTATAAAAAGAGAAAGTAAATTTGAAGAAATCTAAGTCTGATCATACTCAAAACTCTAAGGGTTCTTTTTGTCAAAAGCAATCAAGATTTTATGATGGTGAATCGTCTGGAAGTCAGAATAGTTCAAGGAATGTTCCTTATGTTCAACAATATAAAGAGAGATGTGCTTGTTTCCATCGCAATAAGATTGGTCATATTAAGATAAACTGTCCTTATAAGATTGAAGGTAAGAAACATGTCATCCTAGAAAAGATACAACCAGTGGTTAAGCCTGTTGTCATTTTAAAGAGTTCTTATGTTTCAATAAATCAAGAGATTGTTGTTGATCATTCATCTGGAATTTATATATCTAGGAGTTCTACAAGTTTAAGGAGAGTTCCATATGTGAGGCGGTTCAAGGAAAGGCGTGTATGCTTTCATTGTAATGATATTTTGATTAATTGTCCTTACAAGAATAACGGAAAGAGACATGACATTCCTGAGAAGATGAAACCTGAAGTAAAATCTGTGGTAAAACCTGTTAAGGTTAAACCAAATGTGGTTAAACCGAGTGTTGTACCAATGGGTAATTCACAATCTGCGGTTAGGCTTTCTAGACCTCAGCGACGGAGGAGAAATAGAAGATTGAGAAAACTTTTAGAACAAAAAGAGGTTTCACAATCTAAACATGTTTCAAATGAACCAGACTGTTCAAACACTTCACATTTTAAGAAGAAAGAACTTAATGAACGAAATAGTGTTTGGAAATCTAAAGTTTCTGTTTCGGATTCGTCGGAGCAATCTCCTAAACTTGATGAGAGATTCGACTGTGAATTATGTGACGTCATTTATTTTGATATAGATGGACGACCCAGGACCACCATGGCTTAGGTCTCATTGTCAAAATAACGTTTCTTGTTAGATGTGCAGGTTTAACCAAGAGGGACTATTAATACCATTTGGGTTGTTAATAGTGGGTGTTCATTGCACATGAAAGGGAATGGCATCTGCAGGAGCAAAGAGTTGTTTAGATAACTGGTAAATCTATTTTGGATTCAACGACTTGATGCTCAAGGGGAGATAATGTCCCACACAATGATGTTTTGGAAAGCATTTGACCAAGTTCAAACGAAAACCTGAAACTTGTGGTGACAATGGTGAGCATAAAGTCGTTGATGCAACCATTTCACGGGTTAAGGGGGAGTCTACAAGACAGGGAGAGTATAGTATTGTGTTGGTGACAAGGGCAAAGGCATTCGATTACACTGGTTTGAGTTTTTGATTGATTGAAATGCTATATCTTGAGTAACCAAGTAAAACCATTTTCATGAAAGTTTTATTTTTTTTCACAAAGTTTTGAAAATTCCAAACAAATTGAAATAGATAAAATTGACATCATTTGAAGTTAGAGAAGAAATGATAGTACATCAGTAGATTATCAGTCACACATGACCTTAGATTGACTGTTGGTGCTTTATGTTTACTTGATTTATCTTAACTATATATGTTTTGATCTAAACATCAAAGACTACACAAATAGGAAATGATAGTGTTGTGTATGCATATAATTTAGCTTGTCAATAGGCTAAAAGTTGAACTATCAGTAGTGTGAAAACATAATTGCATATGTTACAACTGTGATTTGTTTTAAAAGATCATTATCAGATATATAGAATATGAGACTTCAAGTATTTCATGAGACCAGTATCAGACTATATTGATTAGCACAATTATTTCGGTTCACTTCACTGCCCATGCCCCGAAAAACATGCAATGTGAAGTTGGACTAAGATATGTTTCTGATGACATTTGTTAGAACATATGCTAGCCCTTGGATCATTTATCTTGATTCCATTGAATACATCCATATAACAGTTGGATCATGCTACCCTGTTTCATTGAATCAATCAATTCCTTGATCATTCTTATATTGAAGAATTCCATTGGTACAATCTTTTTTTGATATGAATCTTGATACTTCATCCAAACCAAGCAATATGAATCATTCGATTCTTTATATCCTTCGGGATATGCTTCTTTCCCTATGCTAATTGATGTAATTTCATCCTTGAGATTGATATATAAATTCTCTTGAACAAAGTCTCGTATGTCTTGAAGATAATGTAATTTATCTTTCTTTGGCATACTTGTGGGGTACACGTTGTATTTCATACTTAAATGGTACATTAACTCACAAGAAAGTGGGAATGAGGTTCTTTTAGTTTCAAATATTATAATATTGACAATCTGAATTTGTGTGTCATAGCCTGATCTTGTTTTCTTTGAATGTTTATCGCGTATCATTACATGAAAAATGACCATCTTGAATGGATATTGGCATAATTGATCAAGGTTTGAATGAATGACATAGGATACCATTTGATGTTATACGGATTTTATATCCAAGATGTGTGAATGATATATAATATATACTGATCTGATCTTCTTGCTCATGATGTTCAACAAAAATATGTGATTTACAGTTTTAAAGTTCATTTCATTTCAGTTTGTACAGAGAAAAACCAAAAATATTTTGTGTTTATTATGTTTGAAAAACCAAAAAGATTTTATTTTTCTAGCTTCCATGGAAATTCTACTTGTTGGTTATACTTGGTTGTTCTACTTTCCCAAAACTGAAATTTACAGACAGAAGTTGACAAGGGGTCTTTCTCCTAAGTTTTATTTTAGATAGAAAGAGAGAGTGTGCAGATGAACAAGACAAAGACTACAATTTACTTGATGTTCTTGAAGACTGATGACAATCTACTGAAGTTGTTGTCAAGGGGGAGTCTATTGGAGCATATTCTGGTGACAACGAGCTTGAAGATTCTATGTTTTAGTCTTAGAGTCTTTGACTTGTGATGTGTTAGAATTGTTATCAACAATTAAGAGGGAGTCTGTTAGAACATGTTTTGTAACTGTTATTAAAATTATGTGTTGTAAGTTAATGAACCTATCAAGTTCGCCTAAGGTTTGTAGAGCGAACTTGAGGGGCGAACTTGCTAAGTTTGCCTAAGCATCTTGAGTGGCAAACTTGCTAAGTTTGCCTGTGGTCTTTGTGGTTTCCCTATAAATAGGTGTTTACATGTCAGTTTGAGTAGACTAGAACAGAGATGGAGAGTCAAGAACTGAGTCAAATTGTAAACATTGTTGATAAGGAAATACCAAGAAGATTATTTACACTGTGTTATTGATTGCTTTACACGTTGCACGTTGATCAATGGATTCCGCACGTTATCACCATGTCGTACCGCGAGTCTAGAGATCCGTCACACCCGTAGGGGCCTTTCACCCCTTTACTGTTTTTAAGTTAGGGGAGAAAACATGACACAGACACTTTTGTTTATTGTAATTCATATATTATCACTTGTTGAGACTAAGCGTAACACTCTATCATGAAAAGTCCTCACACATCGAACCGTTTAATATGAACTTAGCGAGGTAATCTTGAGTAGTACTACTGGGTTTGACAAACCCCACCCGCGTTAGTCGCGCTAACTCGATTGGAGGTCGAATGGGTGTAATATTGGCCTAAACACGGCACCATTGTTGATAGACATGGTGGGAGGCATTCAAACATAAACAAACAGTCAGCTTCGGTTTCGAGCGCTTTAGAAAACATGAACCTAGGTTAGCTACCTATTGATATATATATTGAATGTACATAATCTGGAAAACACTGTTACAAACTGAAAACTTGTGAACTCACCAACCTCGTGTTGACACTTTTCTTACATGTTTTCTTAGGACGCTAAGGCACAGTTGCACATCTAGGACATGCATGGATTCCTACAATCATTTCATTCATATGCAAACATTTTAAAACAATTTACTTGCTTTTATTAAACTTGACTTGGGCGCGTTTGTTTTGCGCATTTAATACTTTATTTATCGCTTCCGCAGTCACTCTGAATATTTACTGATTTTTGTTAATCTCATATAGATTCATTTGATGTAACTAATGACTGAGATCCTAATTTGTCACACGCCAAACGGTAAAACTTCGTTTGTGGATTTTGGGGGTGTGACAAAATGAACTAGTTAGATTTGGAGACCCAAGCCATGGTGGTCTTGGTGTTGATGCACTTTCCTGTGACAACACTCTGGATAGAGTCTTAGTTTGTATTTCTAATGTCTGTAATTTGTCTTTGTATGTAAGAGTCGTTATGTAATAGTTTATCGAGTTGTATTTACTTTTACATAATGTTTGTTGTTTTTTCTGCTAAGTGTTTTGTGCACTTACATGTGCGTAGGAGAAAGCTCCTGCGTACTTAGCAAGTACGCAAGAACACCTCTGTGTACTTGTTAAGTACGCAAGAGGAATTGGTCATGCGCACTTGCTAAGTGCGCAGGCATCAGGTCTGTATAAATAGGATAGGTTCACAGAAGCTAAGTACGCAGAAACCATTTTGTTCAGACGAACTCAGTTCTGCTAAGTACGCAGCTTGTATTCTCTCTGTAACCGTCGAGTGTTTATATTAGAAAGAACGTTTATTGTGACCCTCGTGTTTGGTTTACTTTGTTTTGTAAGACTCTCCACCTAGTCACGGGTATTCCGTAACCCGGTCCGACTAGTAGACCACTTGCATGTGACGATCCGACACACACGAAGGGACCTACAAGTGGTATCAGAGCATTGCTCTTGAATTCGAGTGTTGTAAGTGAGTTTGGAGACGTTTTACTGAGTTTTACAAGCAAAAAGAGGTATTTTTGTTGATTTTTGTGATAAAAAAGGGGTAGCTCTTGAGCACTTTTTTAGAAGCAAAAATCTCTCAAAAACCGATTTTTGTTGTGTATTTTTGTGTTTTGAGCATCAAAGGTTGGTTAGAAACTTGTTTCTGATCCTTTGGCTCAATTGCATTGATCATCAGCCTACTTTTCACTATCTCCGACGATTTTCAGGTGACCGGAAAAGGTTGGTGAGAGTTGCTGAAAAGGTGTCTTGCGTACTTACCATTTTTGGTAAAAAGTACAGTTTTCTGCGTACTTACTAACTACGCAAGAGTTATCTCCTGCGTACTTACAAGTGCGCAAGACTGAACTTGTGCGAACTTAAGTTATATCCTGCGTACTTAATATTTCCTCCTGCGTACTTACAAGTACGCAAGAGCAAATCTTAACTACGCAAGACCATTTCTCAAGTGCGCAAGGCCAAAACCAAGTGCGCAACGGTGTCTGACTTTTCTGATTTTTTGACCAAGTAATTCACTATGTCGAACCTTCAGAATCTTGGAAACATGTTAAATTATGATAATGAGATCGGTACACCTCAGAAACCGCCTAAACTATTAAATGTAAACGATTATTCGAATTGGAAGGCGCGTTTTGAGCACTACATTTCATACACCGACTCATCATTATGGATACCAATCATTGAGGGATATAAGCATCCCACACACATCTATCTTGATGAAGAGGTGCCAAAGCCCATCTCTAAGCTTGATGAAGAACAAAAGAAAGCTTATGATCGGGAAAAGAAGGCTCTTGGCTCAATCACTATGTCATTAACTCGGGAATTGTTTCACAGTTTCCGAGGCTATGACACCTCCAAGGATCTTTGGAAAGCACTTCAGAAAAGATTTGAGGGGAACAGTGACATTAAGAAGAGTAAGCGGGATCTTCTCCGGAAGCAGTATGAATGCTTCAATTTCATGGAAAATGAATCGTTAGATGATCTCATCTCTAGATTCTATCATTTACAAATGGAGTTGAAAGCTTTTGAACTGAAATATCCCGATGAAGAACTGGTGGAAAAATTTCTTGATGCTTTGCCACCAAAGTTTGATATGTATACAACCCTGATGAGGGAAAATCCTAAATTCTATGAGTTAACAGTAGATGAGGCTATTGGTAAGATTCAAGCTCATAACATGAATCTTATGAAGAAGGAGAGCTCGTGAAGACCTCAGATACAGGACCCTTCCATGTATGATGGGACGACTTCCACTTCAAAATCATCGGGCTCTGGAATTGCCCTCTTTACTGGACACTCTAATGAAGAAGACCACTCAATTGGGTGTGGTGGTCATGCTTGTTATGCATCCGGATCAGGGTTGGGAACCAATCATCAACACACCTCAAGAAATCCTCCAGCTACGTCTTCAGCTAACCATTCTGCAATAGCCAAAATAGCTGAAGATCACGTAGCATTGTTTTCATCATGTATGTTTACGTATGAGAATTTCATAGGCGGCAAGCTAACGGATCCCGAAACTATTGAAGAAGACTTTAACCAAGTGGATCCTGATGATATTGAGGACATGGATATTCAATGGAATATGGCCATGCTTTTGAGGAGGGCCAAGCGTTTCCTGAACAGAACAGGAAGAAAGTTCATTGGTGGACATTCTAATGCCAAGGTTGGATTTGATAAATCCAAGGCCAAATGCTACAAGTGTCTAAACTATGGACACTTTGCTCGTGAGTGTCAAAAAGACCGAGCACCGGCCTCTGGTTTCACCAGACCTAGCCAGGGAAACAGCCACGGCCACAACAACACTAGCCACCACAATCAACTCCAAGGTGGTTCGTCAAATGCACTGGTAGCTCAGCATGACGAAAATTTTGATTGGGGTGTTCATCTAGAGGACGCCATCATTGCTCAAACACAGGTTGGTCTCATGGAGCTGATGGAAGCTGAGAGAAAAGAAGCTGAGGAGAAGGAAGCTTTTGTAGCTATTGAAAAGGAGTCTACCACTGCCGTTGCTCTCATGGCCATTGGAGAAGCACAGAGTTCATCATCTGAGGTAGATTCTAACCCTTTCTTTGTTATTTCTTGTTCTAAATGTCTAGAGCTAAAGCATGAAATTTCTAAGCTCCAAGACAAAATCGAACCCCTAACTATGGCAGCTCATAATTACAAAGCAAACGAAAAACGTTTTAAAGAGTCTGTTGAAACGTTAAAAAAGGAAAAATGTGAATATTCTTTACAAATAAGTGAGCAACAAGTTCACTTGGATATTGCGTATAGGGGGTTAGAAAAACGGAACAATGAAATCAACAAACTGCAAAATGAGATCCTGCAGTTAAAATGTACAAATGAGAAGTTGAAAAACTCTCGCTTTGTGGTGGAGCACTACGAATCAGTAGTGAGGAAAATGAAGGGTATAGGTCTTGGTACCAATGCCATTCCTCCACCAATAAGTGGGAAGTTTGTCAATAGCTTGATAGACATTGATCTCACCTGTCTAGATGAGTCCTCTGATAAGGATGATTCCCCTAAAAGGGATGAATCCTCAAGTAAGGCTAACTCCACATCTAGTGAGGAGTATGTTACTGCTTCTGAAGATGGGTCGGTTGACACTTGCCCTGAAGGAGTAGTCTCTGAGGAGTTGTTGACTGAACAGAAAGTCCACAAAAACATCATCACTAATAGTGATAACTGCATTTAACTGAACCTGATATCATTGAAACAAATGATAAACTTAAGGTAATGCTTTACGGGGGTTATAAAAATATTAACCAAGTTAAGAAAGAGGCTTTTTCAGCTCATTATGGGCTTGGTTACAAAGAGAATTTGCCCCCAAAAACCAAACTGAAAAATGTCAGACTTCTGTTCATAAACCAACTCCTCCTGCTCATAATGGAGAGTTATCTAAGCCCAGATCTAATGAGCCTTACAAGAGAACTTATGTAGAGAAGAGGAACTGTTTTCACTGTGGCTTGGTTGGGCACATTGTTGTGAACTGTCCTTCTAAGAACCAAGGGAAACAGCATGTTGTTTCACAGCCCGCTGTTATCCCCAGGTCGCCACCAGTGAAACCATCTCCCAAAAGTCCAAAGCAGAATGTGGTGAAACCACCAGTACAACCCATGGGAAAACCGAAGATTAAATCTGAGGCCAAACCTGAATGGTAAGGTGCATGAAGAAGTACTCGGTGATGTTTGACAAATGTGTTGTTTCACAGCCCGCTGTTATCCCCAGCTTTGACATTGTCAACTTCTGCGAGCAGCTGAAGCATAACCTGTTGAGTGTCTCCCAAATGTGTGACAAGGAGTACTCGGTGATGTTTGATAAATCAGAATGCCTGGTTTTGAGGTTCCCGAAGACTGGATTCTGATGAGAGCACCAAGATCAAACGACACTTATCAGATCGATATGAGCGTGGCAAAAACCAGCTCATCAGTTGCTACTTGTTTGCTTACAAAAGCGACAGAACTTGACTCCATCTTGTGGCATAGGAAAGTTGGACATATTTCTTATCGTAAAATGAATCATCTTGTCCGAAACGGTTTGGTAACCGGGGTTCCTAAGTTGAGGTTTACCGTTGCAGATGACTGTATGCCGTGTAAAAAGGGCAAACAGCAACGGAAGTCTCACAAGCCCAAGCTCCAAAACTCTATCGATACCCCTTTGGAGCTATTACACATGGATCTGTTTGGCCCCATAAGTATCAGGAGTATTGGAGGTAAGTCGTTTTGTCTGGTTGTAACTGATGATTTCTCACGTTTTTCTTGGGTGCACTTCTTAGGTACAAAAGACGAGACTGCTGATATTCTTCAATACCTGATCCTGAGCTTGGAATCTCTTTGCAAGCTGAAAGTTAGAAGAATAAGGAGTGACAACGGAACTGAGTTCAAGAATAATTTGATGGAACTTTTCTGTCTCAAGAGAGGGATCCGTCACGAATTCAGCGCGCCGTACACACCTCAGCAGAATGGAGTGGCTGAACGGAAGAACAGAACACTGATCGAGACTGCAAGGACTATGCTGTCAGATGCAAAGCTTCCTGTCACTTTCTGGGCAGAAGCAGTTAATACAGCTTGTCACGTCTTAAACAGGGTTCTGGTTGTGAAAAGGCACAACAAGACATGTTATGAGTTGATCAACAATCGACTTCCCAATCTTGATTACCTAGTTCCTTTTGGTAGTCCGTGTTCCTTGTTGCTACATTATAAAGACCGTCAGTCTAAATTTCATGCGAAAGCGGTGGAAGGCATCTTCTTAGGATATGTTGCCAATTCGCCCTGCAAGAGAGTGTACAACATAGGAACTCGTACTGTCGAGGAATGGTTTGAAGTGGACTGTAGTAGACTGTAGTAAACACAGCACTCCACCAGAACCAAAAGGTCCAGCTTGGGGTTTTGATTATGATGCGCTATTCAAGTCCTTCAATCTTCCTGACTTATCTGATGAAGACGCCGCAAATATCTATGATTTAGTGCGTGGCGACAATGACTCCAGTTTTTCTACTCGTGCTACTGTACCAATTATAACTCCTGATTCCAATGCTACATCTGCATCTAGAACTCATGACAGTGATAACAGTGAAGGTGTTCGTGTTGTTGGAGATGACGCTCAAGCCAATCCTAACACAATTATAGGAAATGAAGCTCCAGCTGATCCAATTAACATTGAATCTTCTTCCTCTGGAACACAGGAAATGGGGGAGTTAAGCACGAATCTAGATCCAGAAATTCAAGAACCGATTGTACCGGAGACGAGGGTGCATAGGAATCATCCAATCGACAACATTATTGGTGTTCCTTATGCCGGTGTTCAGACTCGTCATAGAACCATCACTGAGAACACCAGTCTCTACACAGAGATATTTGACACTGGTGTCATGGAAACATGTCTGCATGCTGCATTTGTGTCCCAGTTAGAGCCGAAGAATGTGAAGGAGGCTCTCACTGACAACTGCTGGATTGAGGCGATGCAAGATGAACTGTCTCAATTCCAAAAGTTGCACGTGTGGGATTTAGTTGACTTGCCAAAAGGCTTTCAGCCAATTGGTACCAGATGGGTGTTCAAATGCAAGACGGATGATCGTCATGTAGTTGTGAAGAACAAAGCAAGATTGGTTGTTCAGGGTTTTTATCAACAAGAGGGCTTGGATTACAATGAAGTATATGCCCCAGTTGCTAGAATTAAGGCCATTCGACTGTTCTTGGCTTATGCCACATATGTCGGCTTCAAGGTTTATCAACTTGATGAGAAGAGTGCTTTCCTTTATGGTAAGGTGCATGAAGAAGTCTATGTCACTCAACCTCCCGGTTTTGAAGATCCGCATAATATCAATAAAGTGTACAAGCTCGACAAAGCACTTTATGGTCTTCATCAAGCACCGCGGGCATGGTATGAGACTTTATCTAAGCATTTACTGTCTAATGGTTTCGACCGTGGACAGATTGACTCGACTCTCTTCATACGAAAAGCAGGAGGTGACATTCTTCTTGTGCAAGTATACGTCGACGACATTATCTTTGGGTCGACCAATGAAGGGATGTGTAGGGAATTCGAGAAGGTGATGAAGTCCAAGTTTGAAATGAGCAATATGGGTGAACTGTCATTCTTTCTAGGTCTGCAAGTCAGTCAAAGAGAGAATGGAATTTATCTACATCAAACTAAGTACGTGCAGGACATCTTATCAAAATACAAGATGAGTGATAGCACTACTTATGGCACACCAATCCCAGTCAATCATGGTTTGCATCCCGACAGAGATGGAAAGGATGTGGACAGCATGTTGTACCGTGGGATGATCGGATCACTTATGTATCTCACAGCTTCAAGACCCGATATAATGTTTGTTGTATGTTTGTGCTCAAGGTTTCAGTCTCAACCGAAGGAGTCACATATGATAGCTGTGAAGAGAATTTTCAGATATCTGAAAGGGAAACCCTGATTAGGTCTTTGGTACTCTAAGCAGCAGTCATTCGACTTCAAAGCCTACACTGATTCAGATTATGGCGGTTGTAACCTTGACAGAAAGTCAATTTCTGGTGGATGTCAATTCTTAGGAGACAGGTTGGTCTCCTGGCAGTGCAAGAAGCAGTCAACGGTTTCTGTCTCAACTTGTGAAGCAGAATACATTGCTGCAGCGAGCAGTTGTTCTCAGATACTGTGGATTCAGCAGCAGTTGAGAGACTATGGCTTAAACTTCACTGGAACTCCTCTATTCATTGACAACAATGCCACCATGTCCATCACAAATAAGCCGGTGAAACACTCCAAAACTAAACATATAGAGATTCGCCATCATTTCATCCGTGATTGTGCTGAAAAGCATTTAATTGAACTTGTAAAAGTTCACACGAATGACAATCTTGCTGACCTTTTCACAAAGGCATTTGATCGATCCCGATTTGAGCATCTTGTCAACTTGATAGGAATGTTCAATCCTGAGTGAAAACTAAGTTTTCTTAACTCAATTCAATTCATGGAAGTTAAATTTTTAATTCCTTTAAATTTTCTGTACAGTTCTTTAGGTTTTAAAATATTTTACAAAAATCAAATACAAAATAGAAAATGGAGAAAATTTCAAAGTTAACTTGAGAAAAGAGGAAATGATAGTACATCAGAAATGATCTAAACTTCATAGACTGCTCATATGGGAAATGATTGCGTCATGCTTACTTATCTGTTTAAAATTATTATGTTTTTAATCTGTTTATTTACAAGTAATTTGAATTGTCAGTAGGCTGTATGCGTCTTTGAATCACTAGTAGTGTGGAAACTAAATCTAAATTACAACTGTGATTTGAACCCATGTTTGCAAGCGTGTGTGAGTAAAAGATTCGAAAAAGATCACTATCAGATAAAGGATGTTAGATTTTGACAATAATTTTCTTTTGAGATCAGTTTCGGGTTATGTTGTTAGCACAATTAATGCGGTTCATCTCACTGCCCATACTCACAAGTATGCAAGGAGAGATTGAATCAAGACATGTCTCTACATTAACCGTTGAGCATGTATTCACCCTTGAATCATTCCTGGTTCATTGAAATCAAATCCAGATAAAAGTTGGATCCCCTTACCCTATAATCAAACACCATGTTCATTATCCCGAATCATCATACCGATATTCAAAGAAGAAAATCACATGAAACCAAGACAAAAGAATCACTCGATTCTGAATCTTATGATTCCTGATAATCCTTATGGATTCTGCTTGATTTTTCTATGCTAATTGATGTAACTTCATTCTGAAAATTAGGAAAATAATTGAAAATAATCTTAGATGCCTTGAAGATAGTGCAAAATATCATAGCATATCAGTGGGGTACACGCTGTATATCTTATAATTAATATCTTAATACACAAGAACGTGATACAAAGATACTTATAGTTTCAAATCCTATAATATCGTCAACTTGAATTACTTGTTTATATGCTTATTACGTATGAATAAAGAGTAATACATGACATGATCCCATATTCTTTGATGTTTATTTTGTATCTTTTTTGCTAAAAGATAGCCTGATATGATCCTTTGCTCGTACATTTGATCAAAAATAGCTTGTGTAAATGATTGTATATATCTATCTTGAAAAGAACAAAATGATTTTAAGTTTTTAAGTTTATGCATAGTTCAACTTTATTCAGAAAAGCCAAAAATATTTGTATTTAACCTTCCTGAATTGATATTGAATCCTCTTGATTGAATATTTTTATCTTGTTCGTTATTTGACTTGCAAATCTTCATAATTTGAGTTGAAAGTGTGCGCACATAAGAGTCTCTGCGTACTTGATAAGTGCGCATGAGGTAAACCCTGCGTACTTAACAAGTACACAAGACTTAAGTCATGCGTACTTAGTAAGTACGCAGGAGTTAAGTCCTGCGCACTTAGTAAGTACGCACGACCAATATGTGTTGGGTATAAATATAGGACTTAGAAAATTTTTTAGGGTTTATCACTTTCAAACTTTTTCTCCTGTGATATTCCCTCCGACCATTTTCCTCAAAAATTTCGAGTGCTCCAACCGGATTTTTCATCCCAATCACATTGTCATCTTCGTATTTCATCTGAGTGGTGAGATTATAGGCCAATTCCATCCATCGATTCTTGACATTTTGACCGATTTTTGACTTAGAAAATTTTAGGTTAAATCCGATACATTTTGGGGTGAAATGGGGTTGTTTGGGTAACTTATTGACATTAATTTGCTAATACACGCCTAATCAATCCTCTATTCATTCTCTTAGTCATCGTCTGATCCGTCGATTGAAGTTGAATAGTCAATGGGTCGTTCGACTGACCTAGGTCAAAATGGGTCGTTCGACTGACCTAGGTCAAAATTGGTCGTGGTGTAGTGTTTTGTGGTGTTAATAATGGTACCATAGGTTGGAATCCCTGATTCCGACCTAGTGGCGACCTAATCAACACACGCTTTGAACGATTTTAAAATTCTGAATTTTTTGCTAAGGGTTATTTTTGCGCACTTAGCAAGTACGCAAGAGGAAAAACCTGCACACTTGCTAAGTGCGCAGGACCAACACTTAGAAATTTTTCCTAAGTCTGAAAATTTTTTCAAAGTGTAACTACTATACTATGTCCTGTGTGTCTAATTCCAGTGTTATAAGTTTTTCTAAATATGTTTTCTGTGTGTGTTTGCAGGCTATGGCTCGTGCATTCACTGACGAATTCAACCTAGTGGCTAACACCGAACCAAAATGGAAAGGCGCAGCCTTGCAATACCGGGAGATTGTGGATTTTCTCAACAGATAAAGAATAAGTTATGCAATCTCAGCAAACCCAACAGTCTCAAGACCTTACCTGGAGCAATTCTAGGAGACTGCAGAGCACGATTGCACGGTGTCCCCTAATGTCATAAGGGCAACAGTTGACGGTCATTCTATTGCTATCTCGGAAGATACAATCAGGAGAGTACTGCGGTTCGGAGACCTTGCTACCGACCCGACATCCTATCCAGATTACTACGTGGATGGGTGTTGGAGGCATAGAATGGGGTATGTCGGGGCAAGGGACTATGCTTCCTACAAGAAGATGTGGGTATTGGATCAATGGCGTTACTTTGCCCACATCATGATCGTGTGCATCTCATCCAGGAAAGCGGGGAAAGATGCCATGGGTCATGACCTAGCAGCGGCCATGGTGGGCCTGTCTCTCAATCGGGGCTATAACTTCTCTCGCTATATCTTCAAAGCACTAAATGACCAGATAAATACAGTAGAGAGGTTTAGGTTCCTTTTATACCCGAGGTTTGTGCAACTACTGATCGATGATGCATTGCCAAATCTGCGTGCTATCGGGGAGAGACTGCAGGTAAAAAGGGTGGACAAGAGAGTCTTTGCACAGTTTCTAAAGCCAGGCAGTGTAGAACCTACCCCTGAGCATATTGAACTCTTCGGCCACCTGATTAATGAAGCATACGTCACTCCGGAGGACTGGAACTGGTATAGTCCCAACTCGGGACCAGAGATGAGTGATCACTCTGATAAAGAACAAGATGAAGAGAATGAGGATGATGAAGGTGATGATGAACATGAAGGTGATGATGAAGGTGATGTTGGTGGTGCAGAGGAATCCGATTCGGAGGCAACCGAATCAGATTCTTTTGATTCCGATGACGCACCATCACAGGTACATCCGATAAGGTCGGCACAGGTAACCCTGCCTGAGTCGTCTTCAAAAAGAAAACGACAAAGCTCGAGCAGCGAATATGAGCCAGATTCCGACTCTGACGCTGCTCTACAAAGACGAAGGCGAGAGAAAGCCAACAAGAAAAGGGGCGATAGGCAAGAGGTTGCTATCCCTAGGGTTGAAGAGATTAAGACTGTGCAGTCAGTACAAGTTGAGGCTGCCCGTCCAGAGTCAGAATCTACCACGCCAGCACGGCAACTGTTTACAAGGAGGAGAAGGCCACTGGTACAAGAAGATGTGGCAGTCACGGCGGTCACAGAGGTGATTCCTGTGACGGTGACCCTCCCTACTCCAACCGTCCAGGTGATGGTGACTGCTCCACTTCTCACGGAGTCAGTCACCATCACCCCAACCATAACTCCCATCATTTCATCCCCCATCCCAACACCCACCAAAGAGCCGTCAGGTCAACCCTTCAACTATGGTGATTTCTCACAAGGGTTTGACTTTGACACAATCTTCTCCTCTCCCATCCATAATGCCGAAGCCTCATCCTCTAGGCATCCTAATCCGAATGATGCAAGGATCGATGTGCTAGAGACCCAAGTTGCTGAACTGTTGAAGACCATTCAAAAGTCAAAGGAGGAGTCTGATGCTCAACAAGCACAGATTAATTCCCTGGTCGATGAAGTTAGGATTCTCCACAGCCAGAGAACAGGGACAAATGAGCAATTGAAGAATGTCATGGCACAGAATGAACTGTTAATGAAGACTCACGAAATGATTCTAGGCCACAGAACTTCACTTGAGCTGAGGATGGACTTGCAGAGAAAAGAGCACGAAGCGATGGTCAAATTAGTTGGTGAACTGACCGCGAAGCTAGGTGCTCAGGGGGAGAAGGAGACAGAGAAAGAGAAAGACAAAGAAAAGAAATCCACTGGTGCCGAGTCTTGTCATCCAGTCGATCTGACTAAGGATGATGATAAAGACAAGGATCCTGAAGTCGGTCCTAGTGGAGGTGAGCACCTAGCTTTGGCGATTGTGCCCATCTCTTCTGTTCCATTGGCTGAGGGGGAGTCTACTCAGCAAGAGGGTGTTGATACCTCAGGTGGTGGTGGTGGAGATAAAGGAAAGTCAGCGGCTGACGTGCTCAAGGACTTATCTGATGATGAGATCCTCTACTTAGAGCCTGACTATTCCAAAGAGGCACAGATCGATGCTCTCCTTAATCTGGAAGAAGGAGAGATTGACTCTGGTGATGACTGGAACGATGATGATGATGATGTGATAATCGAGATTCCCAAGGGCGACGGGGAACTAGAGTACGAGTTAGAGGATGGTGAGATCTTTGAAATACCATCGCTCGAATCTCTGCTCGAAATAGACACAGGCTCAGTTGACATGGCAAGTAATGTTGAAGCTACAACTAAAGCCTCCCCAGTCGACCCTACACCTGTGGACCCCGAGGCACCAAAAGAGAAAGACATGCCTTCTGCATCTACAAAGGGTCCAGCTCCCGTGTGGCAAAAGACGTCTATCACAGACAAGCACGGAGCGACAGGTATGATCTTGGCTGTTAGGTTCGAGGAGGACAAGCAGCTGTTCGCCATCAAAAGATCTGGGGGAGTTCAATACTTGAAACCCACCAGTGAGGCGTTCAACTCTTTGCCCAACTACGACCTTGTGAACCTCGCAAACCGCGACCTGCTGAGTCACTCGAGTAATGCAGTAGCAATGGGTTTGTGGGTTACACTACAGCGGGAAGCAAGATCAGGGAAATTTGAATACCTCAAGCCTCAGGTGCCCAGAAGAGTCAAGGATAAGCACGCTGTGCATCCTGTGACTAAGAAACCCTTAAAGAGATTTGTATACAAGCCAGTGCGATGTGAAACTAAGATTCCCCTGAGCAAGTAACCTCAGGATATTCTTGGTGACATGTGGTACTGGTACGTTGATCCAAAAACGGGCGAGGCTGTGGTTATTGGTAAAGGTAAGTCAGATAGTGGAAACACAGTACCAAAGGAAGTGATCAGGGTTTTTGATGAAGCCTGCTTCATCAATTTCTCTGTGAACGATCTGGAGGTACTAGCAGACAAGTTCTGCATCCACACTGACGAATGGACAAAGCTTCTCTCGGCCAAATACGACAAGTTAATCAAGTTTTGCCTTGATTACAAGAAGAAGATGGAAGCTAAGGAACAAGTGCTGTGAAGACTGAAGAATGAAGACTGAAGACGATGAAGATCCCGAGCTGTTGTCAAGGGGGAGTTTGTTGATGCACTTTCCTGTGACAACACTCTGGATAGAGTCTTAGTTTGTATTTCTAATGTCTGTAATTTTTCTTTGTATGTAAGAGTCGTTATGTAATAGTTTATCGAGTTGTATTTACTTTTACATAATGTTTGTTGTTTTTCTGCTAAGTGTTTTGCGCACTTACATGTGCGCAGGAGAAAGCTCCTGCGTACTTAGCAAGTACGCAAGAACACCTCTGCGTACTTGTTAAGTACGCAAGAGCAATTGGTCCTGCGCACTTGCTAAGTGCGCAGGCATCAGGTCTGTATAAATAGGATAGGTTCACAGAAGCTAAGTACGCAGAAACCATTTTGTTCAGACGAACTCAGTTCTGCTAAGTACGCAGCTTGTATTCTCTCTGTAACCGTCGAGTGTTTATAATAGAAAGAACGTTTATTGTGACTCTCGTGTTTGGTTTACTTTGTTTTGTAAGACTCTCCACCTAGTCACGGGTATTCCGCAACCCTGTCCGACTAGTAGACCACTTGCATGTGACGATCCGACACACACGAAGGGACCTACACTTGGGTCCTCTGTTTTTCTCAAAATAAACTACTTCAATTAACTCACAATCATGATTATTCAAAAATGGTGACTCCTTCTGAGAGTCTGAACTAGAGGGTTGAGAAGTTTTATCTTTCTTTTTCCAAGATATCTGTTTAGTTTTCTTTTGAGAAATGATTCATTTTTGGAAACAGATCATTTTGAAGAACTTATTGAGTTGTTGGATAAACGACTAGTATGAGGTGTTAACCAGGAATGAAAATTTGATTGAAAATTGTTGGATTCACGATGATTACTACCGAATGTTTGTGTGAGACTTGGTCAAGTACGTTTGAAATGAAGCTGGTTATCTGTGTTAACTAGTTGAGGATGGAGAGCTTCACCACAGGTACTTCACCAGCTTATGCATGACCAGATGTAGATGCACTAGGACTAGCCTGTTTCTTGTCCTTTTCTCAATAGATGGTAAAGCCACAGGCTTAACTTGTGGCTTTACTATTTCTTTGACCGGTGTTTTCACCATTTCTGAAATCCGATTGCTTTCTTGTTTCACTAGTGGTTTCTTAGGAGATTTAGCCTGTTGAGGAACAACAGGCTTCTTCTCCTGATTCTTGTCAGGTCTGTTAGAGCATGTTTTTGTAACTGTAGCAAAAATTCTAAGTGTATGTGTAGCGTATGTCACACCCCGGCCGGCGGCGGATTATACGTCGGGGCTGACGCGGTTGTTCATAAGCACACGTTCTTCTATTAAATGTGACAGTATTTATTCATTAAAAATAATTGCATCCGTGATGTCGCCCAGACGGTCTATTAAAATAATAACAAAACCTAACCTAGACTCCTAAGTAATAATAGGAATACCTATGAACTAAACCGCACTGACAGGTAAGTGTACCTATCGAGTGTAGCACAGCTTAATGGTAAACCGAGTTATCGAACCCTAGAGATACTACGAAAACAAAACTAGACTCTGACACGGACTAAAGATTGGTTTGGTTTGGGGGGTTTACTGCCTACTATTTAACTAAGGAATGCAGTAAACTAAGGTCGACTCAACTATCCAGACAAAGAGCAAAGGTAATATCAAGAATGGGAAGAATATCACCTAGGTCGGAATCCTACTTGCAAAGCACAACTTTTATCGGTTATGGAAACTATAATGGTTTCTAAGGATGACAACTAAAGACTACCTAGTGGATCCCTAATTACTCTCAGGGTGTCACCAACTAAGGAACCTAAAGTGTATTAACTCACCAGATTGTTGGATCCCTTCTCAGGTATTTCCAACTATGATAAAGTACCCTAATAGTAGATAACCTCTTAGTCTCTCCGTCCACCAATACACTCGAAGAATGCGAGGGGTAATCTCAAGATAACAACTATGACACGAATAGCAACAATCACTAGACATCTAATATCGGCTTCCTCTCAGACAGCTGACACTCAGATTCCTAATGAAGAAGACTAAACGACTAATTCTCACCTCTCGGGTATTGAATTAGGATACACATTCACTTCTAATAAGCAATCAAAGACAATTCCTATGGCTACTACGTCTAGCAAACCACCCTAATCACTAACCCTAAGATCTATGACCAAGATACGCAGATCAAACTGGCAGACAACCACAATCAACGCAAGGAATTGAAATCAAACACAAGATCAGATCTAAACATGCAATAACATCACAATTATTACCTCAAGATATTTTAAAAATTATAAATCCATTAATTTAATCCAAAAACCGATAAAAATCAAAACTTTAACAAGTATTCATCATGTGACCTAGGTAATATCAAAGTTTTAGCCTAGCATCATCCTTAAACAACCAAAAAAAGCAGTATAAACAAGATTCATGGTTTCAAATAAAGCAAACGAAGATAAAAATCCAATCTTGCAAACCTAGAACGTAAAACTATGAAGCCGGAATCCAAAGATTCAAGCTTTAGCCTTCAATTAACCTCCAATCTCCCAAAATCGCATCTGGTCTCTCTCTAGACGGATAAAAATTGAACTCTTCACCTTATGGCCATCAAATTATATTAAAAGTCGAAATTAGGGGTTTTCTCGGATTTCCTCTCTCTCGCGTACTGCGAGACATTTCCATTGGTTCCTCGCGTACCGCTAGGAACAAAATAGTCGCGACCCTTCCTGGCTTCCCTCGCGTACCACGAGAATTCTCTTACTATTCTCTCGCGTATCGTGAGGAACTAGAATTCAACACTTTCTCTTTTTTTTTTCTTCCGGCTTCATTCTCTTGTTCGGTTTCTTCGTGATATTCACTAGTATTCCACACGAGCTCCTGAAAACATACAATAGACTAAAATACAGACTTAGCCGACTCAAAACGAACATAAAACTATCTAAAGCGAACTAAAACACTAGGAATAAAGATATGTGCTTTGCACTACATAAAACATCCCCACACTTAACCTTTTTTCGTTCTCGTAAAAGCTGCAATTGGAATCATAACTAGCATCTAACTTAACAAACATCAATTACCAATTAGCAAAATATACTCACGCGTTAAAAAGCAATAATCAGTATTTCTGTCCAGTTAATGTAACCTTTTTGATTTTCATGTTTTTATTTTGGTACAATAAAGCATGTATGAAGTTCAATCTTAGTGAAATGGTTATATCAAGCCCTACTTTTATAAATTACAGCTTCACGAATTCCACCCGCATTTATTTTAGAACCCCTATATGTATAAATAAATATATATATATATATATATATATATATATGTATAATTAGACTTATGTGTACATATTCATACACATTTACACCCAAATTACAAGTGATTTTACATTAGATTGGGTCCTAAACCATTTAAAAGTCTCAAGCAATTAAACCTACACTTACAATTTGGACTTTAAACATAGATTTTGACTTCCATAATCTGTTTGACTTTCAGAAAGTCAAACAGACCAAATCATGTAATGCCACGCCCTACTCGATCAAATTCCATTGATACGGGCTTTCCTTGTCTGCCAATTCAAGTACCGACCGGTTCCAAGCCTAAATACCAGCCCAACCCAACTAAACACGCGGCCAAATCAAAAAATTCAAACAGTTTGACTCCCCTAGAAGTCAAACTGGCCGACTCTCTACAGATTCAAGGCAGGCATAGATCGAATTCCTCATGTATTGGACTCCTCATGGTTACACAATGATAATAGACCCAAATCCGGCCCAAACATCAAGCAAAAGCGACCAATTGAGCGGGTGATTTCAAATTCAAACAAATTTGACTTTGATAGTCAAATCCGTATCAGTCCTCCATTAATTCGTGAAGATCAAGGCGTTTTCATCCCGTGAATCACGCGAAAACGTTTCTTGGATGAATGTAGACCCTATTCGCGATCCAAATTCATTCCCAAATCAATGATTCGATGCGTGATTTCCGTCCGACAACGGTTTCGGCTAACTCATAATCAAATCTGCTAATTTAGATAAAATTTATCGAATTAATATAGTCACACACCATCGTACAGCCACATCCAAACTCTCGATCAAACCGCATTTCGCCTCTGGACTTCTGTCGATCGCCAAGAACAGTCGATCCAATTACGTAGCCGTCTGCACTAGTTGCCCAATCATAACGTGTAAGTTTTATGTCATTAGATTCGTAATCGAATCCTGAACAATAGCCCTTTATCAATTTATGTTAACAACACCGATTCAAACCGAATTGAAACTAGGGTTCATAGCGGGCTATTTTCGTATTTGAATTCTGGATTTGTTTTAATTCCATGTTTTAATCAATTAGATTCCGTAATATTTCAGCGAAACCACCTGGTCCGGCCGGTAAGTCACTGCGCCGCCGAACCAGGTGGCGTGGGTTCGAAACCCACATGACCGGCTATTTTTAGCGCGTTTCCTTGTAACCCAGTCCGGTTTCCTTTTCCCTCTGTGTTAATATCCACCCGAACCGGACTAGTGCACAAGTAGATCCTCTAGTCCAGTGGTTGCGCCAGTTTGACCTCACAATAGCCACCCGGGTTCGAACCGGGTGGACTATTTATATTTTTTCAGCTATCCTAACACTCCAAAAAAATTGTAAAAAAATTATTTTTTTAAAACCTTACAATATTTTTGACACAATAAAACCAGAATTATTAAATTTCAATATAAATTCAGATTTAATACAAATTAAAGTGTTAAACTTGGACATTAAACTTTTAAAACAAAAAAACTTTAAATATTAAAAATTAATTTCTAGATAAAAGCAATAAATTTTAAAAGTTTATAAAATATTAACTCATTTAACTAGTAGTTATTTTAAAGGTGATAAATAAATAAAAAAATTTATTTATTTTTAATACACAAATAAAAAAATTTCTTTTCTAAATATAAATATATATTTACATTCTATAAATTTTAACATATTTTTCACAAATAAATAAATAAAATTATTTTTTTATTTATTTAAATCAAACACTTATTTTTAAAATAATAAATAAATAAGTTTATTTATTATAAACTACAAAAAGAGGGTTAAAGGTATATTTATTATAAATAAATATCATTTTCACATCTTTATAGATAAATATTGTTTTTACACATTTTTATAAATAAATAAATAAAACAAAATTATTTATTTAATTTATGTTTAAGATAATCCACACACTATTTTCATAACTAAATAACTAAATATCAATTATTTAATTTATTTAATTATTCAAACCCAAACTCCAATTAAAATATTTTAAAACTATTTATTTCAAATATTTCATTTTATACAAAACCAATACAAGAACAAACCACAGCTTCCTACACTCCTGTACGTACTACCACTCTTTATACACACACTCAATTAAATCCGAGACATAGACCTAGACTATCGTACACATTATTAATTTGATATATGTTACACACTAGGTTAACGTGGTGAGTTACAAGAATCATTTTACTACCTAGTCTTGCGTGCTAACTGCACCCTTGATCCAAGTGAGTATTACATAGCCCCTTTTCTCTTTTACACTTTTTGGGGTGATTCATGAATTTTATACAAACAATAGCTTACATTTACACAAACTACACAAACACAAATCCTATTTACATTCATGTGTGCAAATTTGAGCTTTATGTTTGAGTGCTAGGTGTGTTAACTTTTGTGTGCAAATTTTGTGCAATCATTAACTATTTAAGCCGACGGTTAACAATGATAGATCTATTGAGTCTGAAAAACCCACCCAGATTGGGGTGATTGTTACCGACAACACAATTTGCATGCTAGTTAAAAAGGTTTGATTGTACTTTAGTTACACAATAGCTGCTCCCCATAAATGCCTTATTTATCATGACATGTAAGGATTTGCTTATTCATATTTATACACTATCTATGTACAAACCTATGTATGCTCACCAACTTTTTAGTTGACCCTATTTTATTCATGTTTCAGGTGCTAACGTGTGAATTTGAACAAGACATGCTACACTTAAGTTGGACTTAGTTAATTTAAATTCAAAGAACAATTTGTATTTTTATTTATGTACTTGTTGAATTTTTCTATTTGTGTTTGAATGGTTTGAAATGAAATTGATGATTAAATATTGAAATCTAATGAACCTTGTGCTCATGAACAGTCTACATGTCCCGCCCCGACGTTTCCGCCATCAGCTGGGGTGTGACAGATTGGTATCAGAGCCTTGGTTATAGAGAACTAGGTTATTAGACACCCTTGACTTAGACTATAACTTTAGGACACCCACTTATACCATGCTTCATGATTATGTGTTACATGGTTATTATATTAATATTTATTTCATCTTGATACCTTATTTGTTAAAATTCATGACTTATTAGACTATACTTAAATAATAAATTAAATAAACAATATTCCTACCCTCACTCTAAGCCTCATAACCTTCTTACTTACTTCTTTATCATTATCATCATAGCATGTGGAAACTTTATTGAGTAAAATCTATAAAAATTTCTTTATTTCCTCGTTAAGGCTTTTAAACTTTGTTATTATTTGAGGACACGTGCAATCTGGAAGGGTGACACCTGTATTCTGGGTTTTCTGTCTAGGAAAGCATTTCGTATAAATCCCAATCAACCGAGGGACCCGTATGCTTTCCTGGGAATTCCCGGGATGAGTGTTTACTTATAGGCTAAAGCATGTCTCCTTGAAAAATTATATGAGTTTAATTAACCTTAATGTGTCACAGTATTCAAGTGATTATATCACTATTTGAGTACAATCCAAACTATGATTTACTATTTTATTTGTTATCTTATCTTTTAAAATTCAAGCAACCTTCTTAAGTTCTTACATCTCTTCTTGTGTTGTGCAAATCTGTAGAATGCCTCCCCGTCGTGCTACCGTGGCCAACAACAACAACGCTGTGGTCACTCCTGCTATGCCTATTAACCAAGTTGCTCCCATGGCTCAAGCACCAGTCAAGAAGCCATATGTGGGGACCTACCCGCTCTGTGCCACATGCAATTATCACCATCCCCAAACCATTCCCTGTCGCATTTGCACTCACTGTGGGAAGTATGGCCATACGGTCAATGTTTGTAGAGCCAAAGCACTTGCAGGCCAAGTCAACCCACCTACCCGAACCAATCAACAAGTGACTAATCAAGGTGTCCCCGCCATAGCAAATGAGCGTGCTTGTTATGAATGTGGCAACCCAAACCACTTCCGTGACCAGTGCCCAAAGTTTATCAATGCTAGACAAGGCGGAGCTCGTGGGCGTGCTTTCAACATCAACGCCAATGAAGCTCAAGCCAACAATGATGTGGTCAACAGTACGTTCCTTGTTAATAGTCAATATGCCTCCATTTTATTTGATACCGGTGCAGATAAGAGTTTCGTGTCACTTAACTTTGAACCCTTACTTGCAAAAACACGGTCCAAATTAGAGAAAACATTCACTGTAGAAGTAGCAAATGGTGACTCCCTTACAATAGACTCCATTATCCACGACTGTTCTCTAGAACTCAATGATCATACATTTCCAATCAACCTTGTGCCAATGCCGCTAGGAAGTTTTGATATCATCATAGGCATGGATTGTTTGTCAAGTCACCATGCCGAAGTAATATGTTTTGAGAAGTGCATCCGAATACCCCTTCAGTCAGGGGAAACATTGAGAGTCTTTGGTGAAAAACGCTGCAAAGGACTCAAGTTAATGTCATGCACTACTGCTCAAAAGTACTTACGAAAGAAGTACGTGGTCTTCTTAGCTCATATTGTTCGAAAGGATGTCAAAGAGAAGAATATTCAAGATATCCCCATCATCCGGGATTTTCCCGAAGTATTCCTCGAAGACTTATCCAGTCTTCCACCAGTTCGACAAGTAGAATTTCGCATTGACCTTGTACCCGGAGCTAACCCAGTGGCTACAGCTCCATACCGTCTTGCACCTTCCGAAATGCAAGAACTTGCAAGCCAACTCCAAGAACTCTCCGACAAGGGCTTCATCCGTCCAAGTCATTCACCGTGGGGTGCACCTGTCTTATTCGTCAAGAAGAAGGATGGATCATTCCGCATGTGTATTGACTACCGCGAACTCAACAAGCTTACCATCAAGAACCGTTATCCATTGCCTAGAATTGATGATCTCTTCGATCAACTTCAAGGCTCCACTTGCTTCTCGAAGATTGATCTTCGATCTGGTTATCACCAACTCCGTGTACAAGAGGAAGACATTCCAAAGACTGCCTTCCGAACAAGGTATGGTCACTACGAGTTCATGGTCATGCTTTTTGGGCTAACCAATGCACCCGCGGTTTTCATGGACCTCATGAATCGTGTGTGCAAACCATACCTCGACAAATTCGTGATCGTCTTCATTGATGATATATTAATCTACTCCAAGACTAAAGCCGACCATGAACAACACCTGAGACTGGTTTTGGACCTCTTAAGGAAGGAACAACTATATGCCAAATTCTCCAAATGTGAATTTTGGCTAAAAGAAGTTCAATTTCTTGGTCATATCGTCAACGACAAGGAAATTCATGTTGACCCTGCTAAGATTGAAGCGGTTAAAAATTGGAATGCCCCGAAGACCCCCACCGAGGTTCGTTCATTTCTCAGTCTTGCGGGATATTATCGTCGCTTCATCTCAAATTTCACTAAGATTGCCGTCCCTCTTACCGCTTTGACCCACAAGGGTAAAACTTATGAATGGGGACCAAAACAAGAAGAAGCTTTCCAAACTCTCAAGCAAAAGTTGTGCAATGCTCCTATTTTGACTTTCCCCGATGGGAATGATGATCTAGTTGTCTACTGTGATGCTTCCAACCAAGGTCTCGGTTGTGTCCTCATGCAACGAGGTAAAGTAATCGCTTATGCATCAAGGTAACTTAAGATTCACGAGAAGAATTATACAACGCACGACCTCGAATTGGGTGCGGTTGTATTCGCATTGAAGATTTGGAGACATTACCTATATGGTACAAAATGTGTGGTGTTCACCGACCACAAAAGTCTCCAACACATCTTCAACCAAAAAGAACTCAATATGAGGCAACGACGTTGGGTTGAACTCCTTAACGACTATGACTGCGAGATTCGTTACCATCCTGGCAAGGCGAATGTTGTAGCCGACGCTTTGAGTCGAAAGGACCATGTCATGCTTCATTGTATCCAAATTCAAACCGACATTCAAAATCGCATCTTAGAAGCTCAACACGTCTCAGTCACCGAGGGTAACATGTACGAGGAAATGTCGTGTGGTGTTGAACTTCTGCTTGAATCAAAACCCAATGGCTTACTGTATTACTTGAACCGTATTTGGGTCCCCGATCGCGATGATCTCCATACATTTCTCATGAATGAGGCCCACAAGACTCGTTATTCTATCCATCCTGGTGCGGATAAAATGTACCAAGACCTTCGCCAACAATATTGGTGGCCCGGTATGAAGAAGGACATTGCTCTCTATGTTTCCAAATGTCTAACTTGCTCCAAATTCAAAGCCGAACATCAACGTCCTTCCGGGTTACTTGAACAGCCGGAAATTCTTGTGTGGAAATGGGATAACTTAGCTATGGATTTCATTACCAAACTCCCTCGCACCTCAAGTGGTTATGATAGCATTTGGGTGATCATTGACCGCCTCACCAAATCTGCTCATTTCTTACCCATACGTGAAGACTACCGGGTTAGGAAATTGGCCCAAATTTACATTGACAAAATCGTGAGCCGTCACGGTGTTCCATTAAACATAATCTCCGATAGAGATGCTCGATTCACCTCCCGGTTCTGGCAATCCCTCCAAACTGCTCTTGGTACACGATTGGATTTAAGCACGGCTTACCACCCCCAAATTGATGGTCAGACCGAGCGTACAATCCAACTCTTGAGGACATGCTTAGAGCTTGTGTAATTGATTTTGGTGGCAATTGGGATTCACATCTACCCCTAATTGAATTCTCTTACAACAATAGTTACCACACAAGTATCAATATGGCCCCATTTGAAGCTGTCTATGGCCGTAAGTACCGTTCTCCTATCTGTTGGAACGAAATTGGTGAAGCACAAATCACCGGTCCTGGGCTAATCCAAGAAACATCCGATAAGATTATTCAAATCCGTGACAACATTCTAGTAGCGAGGAGTCGGCAAAAGAGTTATGCAGATAAACGACAGAAACCTTTGGAATTCCAAATCGGTCACCTTGTTCTTCTAAAGGTGTCTCCGTGGAAGGGTGTGATCCATTTTGAAAAGAAAGGCAAATTAGCACCTCGCTACGTGGGCCCATTCAAGATCCTTGAAAGGATTGGGAAGGTGGCTTACAAACTCGAGCTACCACCATCACTTGGCAATGTTCACCCTACGTTTCATGTGTCCAACCTAAAGAAATGTCTTGCTGATGAGAATCTTCAAATACCTCTTGACGATGTGCGCATTGACGAAACGATGCACTTCGTGGAGAGACCAGTGGAGATCATGGGTCGCGAGATCAAGCAACTCAAGCGAAGCCGTATCCCTATTGTCAAGGTACGATGGGAATCTAAACGTGGACCTGAATTTACTTGGGAACGTGAGGACCTAATGAAGCTCAACTACCCTCACCTCTTTCCTGATACAGTCGCCTCAACTAGCTAAATTTCGAGACGAAATTTCCTCAACATGGGGATACTGTAACCTTTCTGATTTTCATGTTTTTATTTTGGTACAATAAAGCATGTATGAAGTTCAATCTTAGTGAAATGGTTATATCAAGCCCTACTTTTATAAATTACAGCTTCACAAATTCCACCCGCATTTATTTTAGAACCCCTATATGTATAAATATATATATATGTATAATTAGACTTATGTGTACATATGCATACACATTTACACCCAAATTACAAGTGATTTTACATTAGATTGGGTCCTAAACCATTTAAAAGTCTCAAGCAATTAAACCTATACTTACAATTTGGACTTTAAACATAGATTTTGACTTCCACAATCTGTATGACTTTCAGAAAGTCAAACAGGCCAAATAATGCAATCCAACGCCCTACTCGATCAAATTCCATTGATACGGGCTTTCCTTGTCTGCCAATTCAAGTACCGACTGGTTCCAAGCCTAAATACCAGCCCAACCCAACTAAACACGCGGCCAAATCCAAAAATTCAAACAGATTGACTCCCCTAAAAGTCAAACTGGCCGACTCTCTACAGATTCAAGGCAGGCATAGATCGAATTCCTCATGTGTTGGACTCCTCATGGTTACACAATGATAATAAACCCAAATCCGGCCCAAACATCAAGCAAAAGCGACCAATTGAGCGGGCGATTTCAAATTCAAACAAATTTGACTTTGATAGTCAAATCTGTATCAATCCTCCATTAATTCATGTAGATCAACGCGTTTTCATCCCGTGAATCACGTGAAAACGTTTCTTGGATGAATGTAGACCCTATTCGCGATCCAAATTCATTCCCAAATCAATGATTCGATTCGTGATTTCCGTCCAACAACGGTTTCGGCTAACTCATAATCAAATCGGCTAATTTAGATAAGATTTATCGAATTAATATAGTCACACACCATCGTACACCCACATCCAAACTCTCCCAACCCTCGATCAAACCGCATTTCGCCTCTGGACTTCTGTCGATCGCCAAGAACAGCCGATCCAATTACGTAGCCGTCTGCACTAGTTGCCCAATCATAACGTGTAAGTTTTATGTCATTAGATTTGTAATCGAATCCTGAACAATAGCCCTTTATCAATTTTTAGCGTGGGTTCGAAACCCACATCACCGGCTATTTTTAGCGCGTTTCCTTATAACCCAGTCCGGTTTCCTTTTCCCTCCGTGTTAATATCCACCTGAACCGGACTGGTGCACAAGTAGATCCTCTAGTCGAGTGGTTGCGCCAGTTTGACCTCACAATAGCCACCCGGGTTCGAACCGGGTGGACTATTTATATTTTTTCAGCTATCCTAACACTCCAAAAAAATTGTAAAAAAATTATTTTTTTAAAACCTTATAATATTTTTGGCACAATAAAACCAGAATTATTAAATTTCAATATAAATTCAGATTTAATACAAATTAAAGTGTTAAACTTGGACATTAAACTTTTAAAACAAAAAAACTTTAAATATTAAAAATTAATTTCTAGATAAAAGCAATAAATTTTAAAAGTTTATAAAATATTAACTCATTTAACTAGTAGTTATTTTAAAGGTGATAAATAAATAAAAAAATTTATTTATTTTTAATACACAAATAAAAAAATTTCTTTTCTAAATATAAATATATACTTACATTCTATAAATGTTAACATATTTTTCACAAATAAATAAATAAAATTAATTTTTTTATTTATTTAAATCAAACACTTATTTTTAAAATAATAAATAAATAAGTTTATTTATTATAAACTACAAAAAGAGGGTTAAAGGTATATTTATTATAAATAAATATCATTTTCACATCTTTATAGATAAATATCATTTTCACATTTTTATAAATAAATATTGTTTTATACATTTTTATAAATAAATAAAGCAAAATTATTTATTTAATTTATGTTGAAGATAATCCACACACTATTTTCATAACTAAATAACTAAATATCAATTATTTAATTTATTTAATTATTCAAACCCAAACTCAATTTAAAATATTTTAAAACTATTCATTTCAAATCTTTCATTTTATACAAAACCAATACAAGAACAAAGCACAGCTTCCTACACTCCTGTACGTACTACCACTCTTTATACACACACTCAATTAAATCCGAGACTTAGACCTAGACTATCATACACATTATTAATTTGATATATGTTACACACTAGGTTAACGTGGTGAGTTAAAAGAATCATTTTACTACCTAGTCTCGCGTGCTAACTGCACCCTTGATCCAAGTGAGTATTACATAGCCCCTTTTCTCTTTTACATTTTTTGGGGTGATTCATGAATTTTATACAAACAATAGCTTACATTTACACAAACACAAATCCTATTCACATTCATGTGTGCAAATTTGAGCTTTATGTTTGAGTGCTAGGTGTGTTAACTTTTGTGTGCAAATTTTGTGCAATCATTAACTATTTAAGCCGACGGTTAACAATGATAGATCTATTGAGTCTAACAAACCCATCCAGATTGGGGTGATTGTTACCGACAACACAATTTGCATGATAGTTACAAAGGTTTGATTGTACTTTAGTTACACAATAGCTGCTCCCCATAAATGCCTTATTTATCATGACATGTAAGGATTTGCTTATTCATATTTATACACTATCTATGTACAAACCTATGTATGCTCACCAACTTTTTAGTTGACCCTATTTTATTTATGTTTCAGGTGCTAA
The DNA here is from genome assembly GCA_023525975.1 of Smallanthus sonchifolius. NCBI lineage: Eukaryota > Viridiplantae > Streptophyta > Magnoliopsida > Asterales > Asteraceae > Smallanthus > Smallanthus sonchifolius. Next base: position 20,959,497 of record CM042030.1, on the reverse strand, counting down.
CGTGTGAATTTGAGCAAGACATGCTACACTTAAGTTGGACTTAGTTAATTTAAATTCAAAAAACAATTTGTATTTTTATATATGTACTTGTTGAATTTTTCTATTTGTGTTTGAATGGTTTGAAATGAAATTGATGATTAAATATTGAAATCTAGTGAACCTTGTGCTCATGAACAGTCTACATGTCCCGCCCCGACGTTTCCGCCGTCGGTTGGGGTGTGACAGTTAAACCCAAGCACCAACTTTCAAGCCCACGTAATGTGTTCTAATATTCCAATTTATACAGATATCAATCAACTTATGTGACTCACACTCAGAAGTTACAGCTCTCCCTAATCCCGTCTCACTGTCATGTTTAGGCACAAATCAAACCATATTGATTTACCCTACCACGTTAAACTAAAATTTATAGGTTTTTAGAAATCAGTTGAAATCATGAATGAATGGATGATAATGAGCATTAATAAGCAAGTTAAACTTCATCTAGAGGCGTTTCAACCAAGTCACTATCCCGGAAGATAACACATAGACTAAGTCATAACAATGAAGCATATAAGAATCAACCCAGTTATGTTTCAATCAGTCTGGAATCCGACGTGTGACACGTAGGCGAAACTTAGATTTCAATTAAATAAGCTCAAGAATTATGGATGCGGGCGCCACCGAAACTCGGATTTATTCTCATAAAAAGAGAATGGTGTGCCATGAAATTTCAAAAACCTCTAAATTTTAACTTAACGTGGTACCTATCACCCTATATTGACAGTTTCAGTATTACCGGTTACCTTAACATGAATACCCACAAGATATCATGATTTAATTCAATTATTAATCTTAAATAACACACACATGATATTTAAGCTATTCAATTGGCTGGGTCTAGCAAAACATCACTAATTAAACACGTTTTCTATTATTTAAATAATTTAAACTCAACAAGTAGATCCAGTTGTACTATCATTTTCCATGTATAAGCAATTATTTCTAAGGACATTTTTCAAAATTTTTATTTTTTTTTGTATTTTTGAATTTTTATAAACAAGACAAACTAGACTCAACTAAACACTCACTTCCCCACACTTCAGAGACACATTGTCCTCAATGTGAAGCAAAACACAACTAACAATAAAAAGACAAAACTAAATCAGGAAGCAACTTAGCTGGGAATGTAGCATGAATGGTCCAACATTAATCTTCCACGTGTGCACCGCATAGCATTTCGGCCGCGGTTGCACATCAGCTGTCGGGTTGCCTTTACAAGATAGATAAGTATGATCAACCCCGCCCGAATGGAGATTGAGTACGAGCGGGGCGATAAAATCTGCAAAATAAACCTCACAACAAACCCGCAACATTAAACTGACTCACAATAAAAATAAAGACTCGACTGACTCTGGATAGAAGCAGGGAAACGTACCTGATGTGTGGCAAACACATAGACATGACTACCATAGCAAGGTGAATCATCGGTCATGAACGATGTCAAGCTTCCCATGGTAATGGTCGGATGGTGAATGATATGATGATGGATGGAAGTGATTGATGATGGATATAGTGATGATGAATGGTGGGTGATGGTAGAAGGATGATGATGGATAAAGATGTAATAATGGATGGATGATGGATAAAGATGAAGGTGGTAGTATGGTAGAAGGATGTAGTGGATGTGGAAAACCATGGAAAACAAGGAAGAAAGGCAAATCCAGAAGGGCCCCGCGTACCGTGAAAGAACAGGCGGCCACTCCTCGCGTACCGCGAGGGAGTGGCATTTAAGCCGGCCTTGTCTTTTGTCTCTCGCGTACAGCGAAAAACAGGGGAAACACTTCGCGCGTACCGTGAGGACCCTATGGTGACAGAAAGTTAAGGGGGTTTTTATACTTAGATAATTTTTCACCCTTTAACTGCTTCCCACCCAAATTCCAATAAAAACCTATTCCAAGCATAAAAACAAATGTAAAAATACCTAGAACTTCGTTCCTGATGATTTTTCTCACATAATCAAGCGCGAATTCTGCAAAAGATGTCACAACAAAACACACTACCGAAAAACACAGAAAAAGACATGGACTCAAACCAAGTAATGCAAACAAAATCTACATCCCAGGCACTTGCCCCAGACTCAAACAAGCCTATCAGGAGGCTTCTCCTTGATTCTAACCGGCACCGCCTTCATCATACTCGGTCTACCGGCTCTCCATAAACTCCTCAAACTCCTATCAACCAGTGGACCTCTATAAGTCAGGTTCTTCCACCACAACTTATACCTACCCGGTCCGAAGACGATATGCATCAAATAACCAAGTAGCTTATCACCTGTAAACCTCCCCAAACTTAGGGTTTGCTCTATCCTCACATCACAAGACTATATCAAAGCGCGGGTTCTCTTCCGGGGTGGCCTAGATTTAGGGGATGACTCGGCTACTATCCCCTCAGTATGAACAATAGAAAAGGTCAAAGGCTCAATGTGTGGTATCATTAAAGGTGTGGCCTCTAACCTCTCACCCGGATCCTCATGATCCTTAACAACCTCCACGGGTGCCTCATAAACTATCTGCTCTACTTGTGCTAATATCTCACTCAGACTGTAATCATCATCGTCAGCCCTTAGGAACGAGGACCCTAGCAACTTCCTCTCAAACTCCTCTAACCAATCTGGAGGCTCCTCTATCATTCCTATATCTAAATCATCCTTTATTGGATTAGAGTCTCGATGATCTTCCATGGAGGCATCAAGCATGCACACGGAGTGGCTATGCTTGCCAACATCCTCCACGAAGTTTGGAGCATCGAATGTAAAATAATCATCCCCCACACGAAGTGTGAGTTTCCCGTCGAAGACATCAATCATCGCCTTGGCGGTACGTAAGAACGGGCGTCCTAGGATGAGCTGGACTTCGTCATCCACCTCCATATCTAGGATGAAGAAATCCACGGGGAATAAAAACTTACCGACTTTCACTAAAAGATTCTCCACAATTCCCCGTGGATACTTGACTGAGCGTTCAGCCAAGGAATTGCTCATATTCGTCGGTTGCAGTTCACCTAGGTCTAGATGCTTATAAATAGAATATGGCATCAGATTGATGCTAGCACCCAGATCAGCCAACGCGTGGTTTAGATGCAAACCGCCAAACAGACACAGGATCGTGAACCGACCCGAATCCGCCATCTTCTCCGGCAGTTTGTTCTGCACCACAGCAGAACATTGCTCACTAAGTGAGACTTCAGAGATCCCTCCTAATTTCTTCTTGTTGGAAAGAAGATATTTGAGGAACTTGCCATACTTAGGCATATGGTGGAGGACCTCTATAAATGGGAGATTAACCTTGAGTTGTTTGAACATATCAAGGAAGGTACCGTATTCCCTAGCGTGTTTATGCGCCAGCAAGCGCGCTAGATAGGGAACACGACTCAAGTCAATCTTGGGGGACTTCATCTTCGCCCCTTCTTCTTCTCCTCTGCCCTCTCGGCAGGCTTCTCTACTTCAATCTCCTCATCTACCGGCTCTTTCTCTCCTACCGGCTTCTCTAGTTTCTCCTCCTCCGCCTGCTCTTCACTCATCTTAGCATCGATCGCACCAAATCGAGCTCTCCAATCTACCTTATTCACTTCCTCTACCGAAGGTATGCCATACTCAATGGAGTGGGAGTCATCCTCCATAACCTCTTTCTTCTCCACACCCCTAACAGACACAGCCATCACTAAAGCTTTGGAGCTTGAAGATGGACCTCCCTGTCGATCTTTCAAGCTCTGAGCGATGTCTCCTACCGTGCGTTACAAATCCTGAAATGCCGACTGTTGATTCTTCAATAGAGCGTCGTGCCTATCCAGTCTTTGCCGAGCATCCCTATCATTTTGTACTAACTAAGCAAGCAACTGTGTCTGATTCTCTATCATCTCCTCAATCTTCCTTATGTTGACACTACTTCCTGAACTTGCTCCTCCTTCAGCTCCTCCATACTGTTGCTGGCAACCACTAAACCCAGGCGGGTTATTTCCAGATCTCCATCCCGAGCCAAAAGAGTTGTAGTTGTTGTACCCTCGGTTCTGGTTCTGGTTGCCAGCATCGCTCACGTGCTCCTGATTATTCACTGGGCAATCCCTGGTGTCATGGCCTCCCATGCAAACCTCACACCTAAGAGCACTGGTCTTCAGCTCCTTTATCTCGTTAGCCACAACGGCGAGTGCAACAGCCACGCTAGTATCATGAGTGACATGATGCAAACCTCTAGGAGAAGTGGCGGGTGTTATAGCATTAGGAATGGAATTCCTAAAAGAATGTGGATGCTGTTGTTCAGCTTAAGCGAAGCTTTTGAACATTTCTTCGCACTCATCAGGCTCGAGTCTCTCCATGATAGAACTTCTCCACCAGCGCCAAGCCAGAAAGACCGTGCTGAGGACATCGGCTCAACAGCGCGTTGAACCGCTCCCAGGCCATGTGATAGGGCTTGTCGGGGTCCATCCGGAACTAATTGATTTGGTCCCTAAGGCGAGCGGCCCTGGAAGGTGGATAGTACTTCTTGAAGAACTTAGATTCAAGATCCTCCCATGTGGTGATAGAATTGTCTGGGAGAGTGTCGAGCTAAGTAGATGCACGCCCAGAGAGGGAGAATGGGAAGATACGCAAGTAGATAGCGTCCTTAGACACACCCATGATATTGAATGTATCACATATCCGCGCCAAGCGGGACAAATGTCCGGTGCATCCTCATCCTCGAGGCCATGGAATTGAGTGGCAGAAGTGATCGTACTCATGACATGTGATGGGATCTTCCAAGAATTGGTGTTCGGTATAGTGGGGCGAGTGATCAAAGATCTCGTGCCCGTGACCCCATCACTGGCCCTCTGGTGCACGGTACGTATCGCTGGTGGGTCAGCGTCGCCCATTTATGGAAAGGGGATTGGGCTAGTAGGTCGTACATGGGATTTGCACAGCTCCTTTAAACGCTCCCGAAAGTCGCAGGTGCGCTCGTGAAGCTCTCGTTCGGGCTCTGGACAAGCTGAATAAGGTGATGATCCTTGTGAACGAGTATGGTGCATAAACAGAAAGACTCTAGAAGGAAACAGAACAAAGACTCAAACACACACAAAAAGACTCGATTCTAAATTAGACACTCAGATAGGACTCACTAGTAGCACAGAATACAAGTAGCACACAGGACTCAACAGAAAACAAAACAAACCAAAAATCACTAAAATAACTAGTCAGGGTTAATATTGCTATTGCCAAGTGTCCCTAGCAACGGCCCCAAAAACTTGATGTCGCCCAGACGGTCTATTGAAATAATAACAAAACCTAACCTAGACTCCTAAGAAATATTAGGAATAATTATGAACTAAACCGCACAGACAGGCAAGTGTACCTATCGAGTGTAGCACAGCTTAATGGTAAACCGAGTTATCGAACCCTAGAGACACTACGAAAACAAAACTAGACTCTAACACAGACTAAAGATTGATTTGGTTTGGGTGGTCACTATCTACTATTTAACTAATGAATGCAGTAAACTAAGGTTGACTCAACTATCCAGACAAAGTACAAAGGTAATATCAAGAATGGGAAGAATATCACCTAGGTCGGAATCCTACTTGCAAAGCACAACTTCTATCGGTTATGGAAACTATAATGGATCTAGGATTCTAAGGATGACAACTAAAGACTACCTAGTGGATCCCTAATCACTCTCAGGGTGTCACCAACTAAGGAACCTAAAGTGTACTAACTCACCAGATTGTTGGAGCACATATCAGGTATTTCTAACTATGATAAAGTACCCTAATAGACAGATTACATCTCAGTCTCTCCGTCCACCAATACACTCGAAGAATGCGAGGGGTAATCTCAAGATAACAACTATGACACGAATAGCAACAATCACTTGACACCTAATACCGGCTTCCTCTCAGAAAGCTGACACTTGGATTCCTAATGACGAAGACTAAACGACTAATTCTCATCTATCGGGTATTGAACTAGGATACACATTCACTTCTAATCAGCAATCAAAGACAACCCTAATCACCAGCCCTAAGATCTATGACCAAGATACGCATATCAAACTGGCAGACAACCACAATCAACTCAAGGAATTGAAATCAAACACAAGATCAGATCTAAACATGCAATAACATTACAATTATTAACTCAAGATCTTTTACAAAATCATAAATCCATTAATTTAATCCAAAAACTGATAAAAATCAAAAACATTAACAAGTATTCATCATGTGACCTAGGTAATATCAAAGTTTAACCTAGGATCATGCTTAAACAACCAAAAACAGCAGTATAAACAAGATTCGTGGTTTCAAACAATGCAAACGAAGATAAAAATCCAATCTTGCAAACCTAGAACGTAAAACTACGAACCCGGGATCCAAAGATTCAAGCTTTAGCCTTCAATTGACCTCCAAAATCGCCTCTGGTCTCTCTCTAGAAGGATAAAAATCGAACTCTTCACCTTATGGCCCTCAAATTCTATTAAAAGTCGAAATTAGGGTTTTTCTCGGATTTCCTCTCTCTCGCGTACCGTGAGACATTTCAATAGGTTCCTCACGTACCGCGAGGAACAAAATAGTCGCGACCCTTCCTGGCTTCCCTCGCGTACCGTGAGAATTCTGTAACTCTTCTCTCGCATACCGAGAGGAACAAGAATTCAACACTTTCTCTTTTTTTTCTTCAGGCTTCGTTCTCTTGTTCGGTTTCTTCATGATATTCACTAGTATTCCACACGAGCTCCTGAAAACATACAATAGACTCAAATACAGATTTAACCGACTCAAAACGAACATAAAACTATCTAAAACGAACTAAAACACTAGGAATAAAGATGTGTGCTTTGCACTACATCAATCTGTTACAAGTAGAAATGAAAAACAAAGCGTTCAAACATAACATAAGTTTATATTAAAGCTAGGTCCGAAGTCCTAAGTGATCATGTAGTGTCCTCAAACCGGTGCACGTGAAACATGTGAGTAACTGTCAACTACAAGTAGTTGGTGAGTAACATAGGTTTTGACACCAAACAAAGGTTAAGTAAAAAGGATTTGGAATTCAATATGTTCAAAGCTTATCTATGGCATTGTTAGGACATAGTTTGTAATGACAAAAGTTTTGTAATAGTTTAGATCTTTAGATCTAATGTATTTATGTTTTTGTAAATGTATTAATGTTCTAAGTGTTTTTATGCAAGTTACTAGAGGCGAACTTGTTAAGTTCGCTTAAGTCTATTTGAGGCGAACTTGTTAAGTTTGCTTAGTCTGTTAGAGGCGAACTTGTTAAGTTCGCCTAATGCAAGTCAGTAGTCTATATATAGATGTTTACAGAGTCAGTTTTGAGGATCGAACAGAGAATCAAATAGAACAGAGTTGAACGATTGAGTCTGTAAACTCTATTGAGAATTGGAATACAAGTGTGAAGTTTATTTACTTGATTGTCTCTATTGTCTTTTGTGTATGCAATCGTTGATTCGTTGGATTCTGCACTTTGAGTTAACGACACGTCTTATCACGAGAACGATCTGTAGAAGTGCCATGAGGACCTACAAGTGGTATCAGAGCTTTTGCTCATGATTCTTGGTGATTCTAGACGGTTTTGTATGCAAATTGACAAGAAATTCATCATCTTTGACATTTTCATTTCCATGGAGTTTCCAAGCTTATTTTGGTTCTGATTTGGGGTTTTTGAAGAGGATTTTGAAGAAATTGATCCGATAGAAAGGTTCTAATTGAGAAATTACACAATCCTACGGTTCAATTTTGATTAATTCCTTCATATCAGTGAATTATGAAATTTTTTGGTGATTCCTGGTTCGCGGTCTCTGTTTGAACTGTTCTTGAGTTTGAATCTGCTGAAGCAAGCGAACTTGCTGATTTCGTGTGCAGGCGAACTTAGCAGGCAAACTTGTCACAATTTAAGTTCGCTTAATCGGATTTTCAGGTTTCGTGTGTAGGCGAACTTAATCGGATTTTCAGGTTTCTAATTGAGAAATTACACAATCCTAAAAATAAGTTCGCTTCTCACAATTTAAGCGAACTTATTTTTAGGCGAACTTAATCGGATTTTCAGGTTTCTGGTTTAAGCGAACTTATTAAGTTCGCTTCATATTAAGTTCGCTTGGGTATCACAGAAGCTAACTTATTATCTTCGCCTAAGGGTAGTGAGGGTGAAATTTTTCAGGAAATTTTTCAGGAAAATGGAAAATATGGTTCAAGTAACGAATATGTTCAATTATGATAATGAGATAGGTACATCTCAAAAACCACCGAAGTTGTGGAATCTTGCTGATTATTCAAATTGGAAAGACAGGTTTGATCAGTTCGTATATTTTACCGACACCAGTCTCTGGATTCCTATTTTAGAAGGTTATACACATCCGACTTATTCATGGATGGGACAGGATAATGTTCCAAAGCCGGTGTCTGCGTTAACAAATGAAGAAAAGTTGCTTTTTGATAGAGAAAAGAAAGCAATGGCAAGTATTTCGATGTCTCTTTCGAAGGAAATATATCACAGTTTCAAACAATTCAAGTCTTCTCAACAACTGTGGGAAGCATTACAGAAAAGATGTGAAGGCAGTTTGGATGTAAAGATGAGTAGAAAAGAGCTATTGAATGTCACACCCCGACCAGCGGCGGATTATACGCCGGGGCTGACACGGTTGTTCATAAGCACATGATCATCTATTATTAAATGACAATATTTATTCATCAACTTAAAATCATCCGTTACATAGGAAATGGAAAACGAAACGTTCAAAACATAACATAATTTGAATTTAATCTTTACTAAAGCTAGGTCCAAAGTCCTAAGTGATCAAGTAGTGTCCTCAAACTGGTGCACCTGAAACATGTGAGTAAATGTCAACTACAAGTAGTTGGTGAGTAACATAGGTTTTGACACCAAAAGTGTTAGTATAGATTACAATTCAATATGTTCAAAGCATGTCTAAAGCATATATGAGAACACATAAGGCTCCATGCGTACAATTCAATCCTGGTAAATGAAATCTAGCTGTCACAATCCCACGGATTGTCGTTTTGATAAAAGGGTTAGATAACACCCGAGTTTTATAGTTCACATCCAACAAGGGGAGATGACACCCAAGTTAATAGTTCACATACAACATGGGGAGATACACCCATGATAATAGTTCACACCAACAACAACCCGCCAAGGTTATGTGGTAAGTTTAGTTTAGTTTCGGATTCCCCTATAAATGATCATGTTAGGTACTACCTTAGGCTTGGGCTGCAAGTTAATGAATGTACTGGCATGAAACACATGCAATGGTCACCAAGTAGTTCAAATATAAGGTATAAAGATCAAGCACAAGAACATAGATATTGAATTGTTTAAATAGATAAAGTTGATAACATGTTTCACCCCAAAGCAAAAACAGTAAAAAGGGGCTATGTAAACTCACCTGTAACGAGACTAGTAGTGGTATGAATTGTAACTAATAGATAGACTTTGTGAGAATTCCTCACAGCCAACCTACACGGATACATTATATTCTAGACTCAGAGAGGAATAAATAAATTCTGATTCTATTTGAGTTCCTAGGGATTTTGGAGCTTGGGGTCGGATGTGGGATTTGTACAAGTTTTGTAGGAAAATATATTTTATAATGATAGGTTATTACTAGTTAGCATTAATTAGAAACTCTATTTAATTATGTAGTATTCAACGTAACAATATGTTGGAAGGTAATTTAAACAACTTAGGAAGAAAGTTTATATAGTAACACGTTTGGATTTATTTACATAATTATTTTAGGAATAATTAATAAGTAATTTACGGATTAGAAAAGGGTTTATTTCACGTAAGTAAAACAATTGATTAAACTATTTAAATTATCTCTTTTATTTAAATAAATTATGAAATAGGCATATTCAAACACAAAAGTTAAATGAAATTGATTGTATTTTGTGTAACCATGTATCTGAAAATATGTAGAATTTATAAATAATTATTCTTACTAAAATAATTACTTAGTTGTTTAAGTATATGGATTAATAATGCTTAAACAAATAATCAAAATAGGTTTTAATAAGCATTATTATTTTATAACTAAAACCACATAATTAAAGTTGTTGGTTTAACTCATTTCCATTTTGTTTATTTAAAATTTATGATATTCACAATATGCTTTTAATAATTTAAAACTAAAAATTTTAAAACGAGTAAAAACTTATTTTACGTTTTTGGATTAAAGAAAATTTCTACACATTTCTATTGGATTTATAAGAAAAGTTCTGAAAATTTTAAATTGTTAATTCATGTACTAAGAAATCACAGGATCATTTAGAGCAAAGGAAATAATAAAAAGAAGGGAGGCCCCGGGACTCGAACGCGCGATCTCGTTTCTGTGGTAAAGGAGCTTAACCAGTGAATCAGGGCTACTGCCATGTTAAGAAATAGAAATGAAAAGGCTATAAACAATATAACTCGTTTCACCTCCTTCCCTACACAAACGATTTAAACCCTAGCCCCCCAATTCCAAGCAAATCGATCGATTGAAGTAGTGATTGATCAAAAAAATCTTAGGGCTTTTGTTTTAGGGGTTATTGCGAGTATATAGGCACGCGAATTACCTCAAACGATTGTGAGTCGAAGGAGAGCGGCTGAGACCTGGGTTCCGAGTTCCTTCGTGATCGATCGGTTTCCAGAGACTGATTGGAATTGCCTTTGAGGTCTTAGGGAGATCAAATGAGGATTTACGAGTGTGGTAGGCCTATTCTATTGCTTTAATTTCAATTGGATTGTACGATTTGAATGTGAATCGGCTTAGAAACGGCTTTGGGTTTAATCTTGTAGTTAAAACATTGAATTGCCATAATTGGGTCGTTAACCATCTTTAAAACGACTGTTGTAACGCTTAGGCATGATTCAAACGAGTTGTTTTGTATACGATCATTTGATTAGGGGTGGTTTCGTGTATTTGTTGACTTCGGGGAGTCAACATTGGCAAAGGAGTCTAATTGGTTGATTTGAACCCAATTGGCTCATCACGAGTATTCGTTTTCAACCGCATGCTGTTTCTGATTGTTCAATAGGTAGTAATCTCCCAGAACCGATTGTTTTGTAAGCGAATTTCACCGACTTTGACTTTTAGAAAGTCAAATTTATGACCTTTAGAAAGTCAAAATTTCGACTTTGACCTTTTAGGGTTCATGGTGGTGCAAGGTCCAAATCGTGTGCTTAAGGGGGGGGGGTGGTTTCAAAACTCTTTAATTGCTTAAAATTCATTTGTGGATGTAAAACTAAATAGATTTTATAAAATTTACAAAAACTAAACTTATTAGATTTAATCTAAACAAATTCATAAGGTTTTATTTTAACATGTTCAAATATGTGACTTTGTTTTAAAAACCAAACAACTAATTTTAATAGGATATGGTTAATAATTGTAAGTATATAAGTATGTCTATATTCATGATTATATATATATATATAAGTGAAGTTATATGAATTGAAATCCATGGTTTGCATTTATGTATATTTATAGTAATAAAATGTTTACTGATATACATAAGTAAATATACCTATACATTTTATACATAAAATAAGGAAATAACATGTAATACAAGGTTAAAAGATTTCAAATTGATATATGTAAATTAATAAAATAATAGTTAATATGGCATAATATATATATATATATATGGACAAGTATAGGGTTTATGTGTGGTGTTATTATTGCATGAGGTGATAAATAAAAAAAATACGGCCGGAAAATCATAGATGTTACAGTATCCCCTAGTTGAGGGGATTTCGTCCCGAAATTCAACTGTTGGAGACTACTGAATCAGGAAAAGGTGTGAGTTTGGATTTTTAACGAGTTTTGACTGTCGGTTTAATGAGTACAATTGGATACAAGATTCAGGCATGTTACTCAAAGTTAGGCATGAATGGTAATAATGGATTTTTGTTTGGGGTAAATTAGGGAGAAAGTTGTTGAGGAATATTTTGGACTCAAATGATGGGATACCTCACTTGATGAGAGATTGAGGGTTAAGACTTGTTTAGGATGTCGTCTAATTTGTTCAAAAAGTATCACTGGGTAAAGAATCCATAGACATGGTCAAGGTCAAAATGATAGAAGACTCTACGTGACACGAACAACGCTACTTCTGACATTATGACAGAAACACCAACGGCGTATCCACCATTGCCCTTATCATATCGTCTTAGTTTTGTTACTATGTATCACGATAGGTTTTATGTCATCACACACGACCAAATTCACTATGTTTTTTCATGCGCTGACTTTTATAATTACGTGTGCACCCGTAATTACTCAAATCGTCGTATGGTCCGTATAGATCATTCTATTGTGTGTTGGTACAGAGGGGACACAAGATCACTAAGTTCATAACTATTGTTTTCATGTATGAGTTGCTAATGGGTAACAGTGTCTCTAGATGGTAAAGTCAGTCAGGAAGTAAAGGCTAACAATGTGGCACAACCCCATACATGGGCGTCCAGAGTAAATGGCATATCCCTCCAGATTACCCATGAAGTTGATAGCTCTCTCTCATGTCTGAACAAGAATACGTCAAACCCCGAGTAACTCAAAGTTTATAGCTCCCTCGTGTTTGAACAAGAATACGTCAAACCCCGAGTAGCTCAAAGTTTATAGCTCCCTCGTGTTTGAACAAGAATGCGTCAAACCCCGAGTAGCTCAAAGTTTATAGTTATTAATTTTCATGGATAAACTGAATGATCATGCCTCATGTATATAGTGGACAATCAATTTTGAACAAAGTAAACGGTCTAGTTTCGTATGTAAAGTAGGCACTCAAGTTTCATGCATGGCGTAAATAATCTAGTATTATGCACATTGTGAATAACCAAGTATCATGTATCGTGTGAATAATCTAGTATCATGCATATTGCAAGTAATCAAGTTCCGTCTATAATGTGATCAATCTAGTATCATGCATATTACAAGTAATCAAGTTTCATGTATAATGGAAATAATCATGTAAATTGTATACAACCAAGTTTCATGTTTAACGTAAACAATCAAGTTGCGTGTATAATGGAAAAAAATTTAGTCTTAGGTATCTTCATATATAAATAATTGAACCTCATGAGTAACGTAAACTATCGAATCTTGTCGGCGATCGAGTGCTGCAGACAAACGTGTTGTGTAATGTAGGTAATTGGGTTTCAAGTTTTCATCTTTGTTGATGGATGGTTAGCGCCTATGCGAGATGGTTCATCTTTTCGAAGTGGCTAGTAAGTTCATACATTTTCGAAGGTGCAAGGTGATGAGAAGGTTTTACAGGTATTTAGAATAATACGCACACGAATAACTGTTTTGAGCTTTTTGTTTATAAATGACAAGTAATTGAAATTTATCCTTGTTTGTAAATTAATAAGTGAAAGTAATAGGTTGAATAACTAGGTAATTGGGTAAGTAAAAACCTTATTATTTATTTAGTTATCATATGGAGAATGTTTCAAAGGAAAATAATGGCCAAATTATTTCGTAATTAGGCCAATAATTTAAAAGTAACGAATTAAGAGGTCGTAATGAAATAATTAATCGAGTCATAATTAATTATTAACTAAGATAAGAAGATACATGTTTTTTTTTTATAAAAGAAATGCACTAAGTTCCTTCACAAGGTGAACGGGTTTGTAAATAATTTATAATCTAGATAAAATTTATAAACCAAGGGTTTGATAAAGGTTTTGTTTGAACAAAATAACTATATTAGTTAAATCGAAAAATAACAGAATAATTAGTTTACAAAGAAGGTTTGGATGTCAATCATTAAAAAAAATTAAAAATAATAGCATTTATATCTGGGTACAAGATATGGGTTTCAATTTAAGTTTTAAGAAATAGTGAAATAGAGTATCCGGCTAACATCTCAGATAGTTTTCCACCAGGAAGCAGATGAGCACCAAGACGAACATCGTTGTGGTTATTCGTATTGCAAATCGGCTTCAGTCCTAGTTATTTCCGTATGTGCATCAAGTATTCCCTGGTCTCCATCCCTTTCCTCAGAAACTCTGCAGTCCTTACATATAGGTGAGCGGTATCAGCTGGAACTCCTAAGACACTGGTAGGTTCCTTGGCTTGTCCTTCTCCTGGGTCTGGATGGTATAGGTTAGGTGCTAGATAAGGGTATCTCGAAGGTGATTCAACTTCTTGGAGTCTCAAGTCTGCTCCTATGTCAATCTGCTCTGCATTCAAACATGGATCTGGCGGCTATTCATACTAGTGACTGGTTGTCTGGTGATGGGGACCCAAAGTATTCCTCTTGTGTTTACTCTGATCTAGGGTGATTCTTAGGGGAATGAGGAGGGTAGGATACCATGTCTAGCACGAAAAGATCGCAAGTGTAGTGGTAAGTTGTTAAGTACAAAGGTATTCATGAGTTTAAAATTTTGACTAATCATAAAAACGAATTCTTATAATAATATATCAGGAGTAACACTTGACCTATAAGTAGTGTACCCATGGAAAGGATTCCCAGGAAAGAGAGGTGGGTCACAAGGGACACACTGAAGTACTCATTCTTTCCTTAGTCAGAATCTTTCATGGACTTACACCCACTCTTCCAGCCATCATGTACAAGTGACATTATTATTTGAACTCATGGTTATGGTGAGAATCGTTAAGGTTTGTGTCTTGTGGCTCAAGGGTGTGCTTCACCTATTGAAGCAGCTTCTTTTCCTCGGATGGTACATGCTAAGGGTTTAAATCCTTTGCAAATGATAATAAGGGTGATAAAATTTCCAAGGCATAAGGATGAAGAGGTATAGTTGACTTAAATATGATTAAGTGTAAGGATAAAATAGAAGGTTTAGACTTGTGTACCAAATTATAATAATTAAGCGAATGATGTTTAGATTGCATTCATCCGGCATATAACCAAATGGATGCTATGACAAATCAAAGTGATTCAAGTCCTTATACTTTCAGGAAGACATGCTTTAGCCTATAGGTGAACACTCACTTCGGGAATTCCCAGGAAAGCATACGAATCCTTCGGTTGATTTGGATTTATATGAAATGCTTTCCTAGACAGAAGACCCAAAGTACAGGCATTCACCCTTCCGGATTGCACATGTTCTCTACTAATTTTCAGAACCCAAAACTTTGACGGGATTTGAAAATTTTAATGTATGTCAAAACTTAAGATATCATTTAGTGATATCAAATAGATATTGTGCAAACAGTTCAAATAGTGTAACAAATGAGGTATTACAAGAGTAGCGGTTTTTGTGAACATGTAGGTTATCAAGTAATATAGTACATAAGAAAATTTGTATTGTATCATGCAATGTAATACACCAGATAATATGTAAGATATTTACATAAGGGTATCCTAACGTTATAGGCTATAGTCTAGAAATATGTTTCAAGTAATCCATATAGTTTCAAATAATTCCATGTAGTCCTTGGAATGTTGTAGTTCATGTAATTGTATCATGTAAAAGGAAATAGATAGATGTAGGTAAGTATGTGTGTAAGTGAGTATAAAGTGGAGTTCCTAATAAAAGACATGAGTTAAACTCATGTTTGGGGACTCCTACGTTATAGTCTAGGTTATGTGTGTCTAATAACCTAATTCCCTATAACCATGGCTCTGATACCAATCTGTCACACCCCGACCAGCGGCGGATTATACGCCGGGGCTGACACGGTTGTTCATAAGCACATGATCATCTATTATTAAATGACAATATTTATTCATCAACTTAAAATCATCCGTTACATAGGAAATGGAAAACGAAACGTTCAAAACATAACATAATTTGAATTTAATCTTTACTAAAGCTAGGTCCAAAGTCCTAAGTGATCAAGTAGTGTCCTCAAACTGGTGCACCTGAAACATGTGAGTAAATGTCAACTACAAGTAGTTGGTGAGTAACATAGGTTTTGACACCAAAAGTGTTAGTATAGATTACAATTCAATATGTTCAAAGCATGTCTAAAGCATATATGAGAACACATAAGGCTCCAAGCGTACAATTCAATCCTGGTAAATGAAATCTAGCTGCCACAATCCCACGAATTGCCGTTTTGATAAAAGGGTTAGATAACACCCGAGTTTTATAGTTCACATCCAACAAGGGGAGATGACACCCAAGTTAATAGTTCACATACAACATGGGGAGATACACCCATGATAATAGTTCACCGACTTTGACTTTTAGAAAGTCAAATTTATGACCTTTAGAAAGTCAAAATTTCGACTTTGACCTTTTAGGGTTCGTGGTGGTGCAAGGTCCAAATCGTGTGCTTAAGGGGGGGGGGTGGTTTCAAAACTCTTTAATTGCTTAAAATTCATTTGTGGATGTAAAACTAAATAGATTTTATAAAATTTATAAAAACTAAACTTATTTGGTTTAATCTAAACAAATTCATAAGGTTTTATTTTAACATGTTCAAATATGTGACTTTGTTTTAAAAACCAAACAACTAATTTTAATAGGATATGGTTAATAATTGTAAGTATATAAGTATGTCTATATTCATGATTATATATATATATAAGTGAAGTTATATGAATTGAAATCCATGGTTTGCATTTATGTATATTTATAGTAATAAAATGTTTACTGATATACATAAGTAAATATACATATACATTTTATACATAAAATAAAGAAATAACATGTAATACAAGGTTAAAAGATTTCAAATTGATATATGTAAATTAATAAAATAATAGTTAATATGGCATAATATATATATATATATATGGACAAGTATAGGGTTTATGTGTGGTGTTATTATTGCATGAGGCGATAAATAAAAAAAATACGGCCGGAAAATCATAGATGTTACATTGAAGAAGCAATTCTTTGTCTTCAAACATTTTCAAAATGAATCCTTAGATGATCTTGCTACCATATTCTATCATCTGCTTAGTGAACTGTCGAGTGCTTCTGTGGTGTATGAAACTGAAGAAATTAATGATAAGTTCTTGGAGGCATTACCATCAAAATTTGATGTGTATAAGGTTTTGATCAAAGAAAATATCAAGTACAAAACCATGTCTCTTGAAGAAGTTCTTGGGAAGATTCAATCGCATGAACTGAATATGAAGAAGAAGAAGGAGACTAACATGGAGCACATCCAGGATCCTTCAATGTATTTTGCCAAGACTACTGGTAAAACTGGTACAGGAGTTGCATTCTTTTCTGGCTATGCTCAAGATTCTTCTAATGATCAGTGTTCTGGAGTTCCTATTCATTCTGGTCATTCTAGTCATTCTGGATTTTCTGCGACAACAGCTTCTACATCTTCTAGATCTCATATAAATCAAAAGGTTGCTGATGATTATCTAGCTATGTTTTCCTCATTCATGGCTTCATATGAGAATTTTTTTGGAGGGAAAATTCAAGATCTTGAGGTTATTGAAGAAGATTTCAGACAGATTGACCCTGTTGATCTGGAAGAAATGAACATCCAATGGAATATGACCATGTTGATGCGTCAAGCAAAAGATTTCTTGAAGAAAACTGGCAGAAAGTATATTGGGTCTAATAGTCGATCACGCATGGGATTTGATAAAGCCAAAGTGCGTTGTTATAACTGTCAAGAGTATGGTCACTTTGCTAAAGAGTGTGTGAAGCAAAAGGTAGAGTTTGATTCTCAGAAGAAGCAGAATAATTTTCAGAATAATCGTAATCAATCACATGGTTCATCTGGAAATTCAAATCATGCATCTGCATCATCGACATTGGTTGCACAAAATGATGAGAACTATGACTGGGGTATTCATCTGGAAGATTTAGTGGGTGCTGTAAGTCAAGCCTTTGCAGCAGAAATTCATTCTGAAAAATCAGAAGAGGTGGCTGATGATGATGGTTCGAGTGAGAGTTCAAGTGATGGTGAAAGTGTGCAGATTGTTGATGAAGAAATATAACAAGAGCAGAATATTGATTCTGATGTTGCATCAGGTGTTGTTGAAGATGATATTGTTCTAACACAAAATGCTTCGGATGGTGCTGATTCAGAAAATATTCCCATTGCCAAAGTTTTCATGGCAGACATGTCTGATCCGTCAAAGGTAAAAGACTCTGTTTGTCATATTTACTGTTCTAACTGCATTACTGTTAAAGATATATTGCAAAAGGTCATGGATGATAACACAAACTTGATTTGTGATATGAAATCGATGCATTCTGTTATTCAGAAACTGAAAGATAATGATAAATTGTGCATCGATAGAATTGAGTCTTTGAAAAGAGACTTAAATTCTCTGGGGTTGAAATATAAAGAACAAGCTTATCATCTGGATATGGCTTATGCTGAAATAGAAAAACGAACTGAAGTTGTTGCTCAAAAGAATAAAGAAATTTCTGACAAAGAGTCTGAGTTGATCAAACTTCATAGAAAGTTGGAAAATTTTACAAATTCTTCTGTTGTTTTGGATTATTTTAATTTAAATGTTGATCCTACTAAACGGGTTGCTGGGATTGGATTTGTTCCTCCACCATTTAATGCAAATTATGTGGTTGAACCTGAAATCATACATGAAGAGGAAATAGATCCAAAAACAGTATTGAAAGTGAACCCGGCAACTGGTGAGGATATGGTGTATGAATCTGATTCTGAGGATGAGGAATTTGATGAGAAGAAGGTCGAAGGTATTCCGAAAGAGGTGAAACTTGATGAACCAACAGTTGTAAAAACTGTTACCCGTGATAGATGCATTCTGACTGAACCTGATGAGGTGAAAATCGTTACACCTAAGCTTTCTCCAATTTTACAGTCAAGTGGGTTTGTCGCTGCTGGTCATCAAAAGGTGCATTCAACAAAGGTGCCTACATAGGTTTATGTTCCAAAGAAGACAGTAAAATGTTTTGGACAATCTTCTGAAGCTTATACATCTGATGGCTCCTCAAACTCAAAGAATTCTTCTTACTTTAGAACTTTTTAAGAGAGAAGAGTTTGTTTTCATTGCAACGAATCTAGTCACATTCTGTTCAATTGTCTTTATAAGAACAAGGGCAAATTGAAGACTGTTCCTTCACAACCAAAAGTGGTGAAGATTCTGAAAAAAACAGATGAGGGAAAGTCATCATTTAGTTTGGAGCAAAACATGTCCTGTCGATCTTTTGTTAAATCCTTTGGATTTAAACAGCAGGATAAATTGAACTCTAAATCATTTATCTGTCATGAGAAACTTGAGATTCCTCATGTTAGAATTTCAAAATATTCTCAATTTGAAGTAAAATTGTCTAGACCACAAAGGAGAAGACGAAACAGAAAATTGAAGAAAATTTTGGAAACATCTGAATCTGAGAATAATATATCAAATAATGTTTTTCAAAATAATCAAAATAAGTCTCCTTTGAAAAAGTCTGTTGGTAAACTTCTATTCCAAAAGTTAATGATAACATTGATTGTGAGTTACTAGAAGTTGTTTATTTTGATCAATCTGGACGACCCAAGACCACAATGGTTTGGGTTCCTATTTCTAACTGATTTTCATTGTTTATGTAGGGACAACCAAGGAGGACTATCAACAATACATGGTATGTGGATAGTGGTTGCTCTCGACATATGACAGGGAATATCAGATTGCTTGAAGTTATTAAAAATATTGATGGAGGTTATGTCGCTTTAGCGGGGAATAAAGGCGGGTACATAATTGGACATGGAACTTTAAAGAATGATAAAGTCAAATTTGAGAAGGTGAATTATGTGGAGAAGCTGGAACACAATCTTTTTAGTGTATCACAACTTTGTGACAAGAAGTTTTCGTTCCATTTCAATGATGCTGAGTGTTATATCTTGAAACCTGGTTTTGTTATTCCTGACGAATGGATTCTTATGAAGGCCCCGAGGAGAAATGACACGTATGTCCTTGACATGAGTGTTGCTACTACAACGGATTCAATTCCTACATGTTTACTCTCCAAGGCGTCGGAATCAGATTCTATTTTGTGGCACAGGAAGCTAGCTCACATCAACTATCGAAAAATGAACTATATTGTTAAGAATGATCTGGTTCTTGGTATTCCGAAGATGAAATTCTCAGTTCCTGATGATTGTATTCCTTGCAAGAAGGGGAAACAATGGAAAAAATCACACAAATCTAAATCGAAGAATTCTATCGTAACTCCTTTGGAGCTGCTACATATGGATTTGTTCGGTCCGATTAGTATCAGGAGCATTGGTGGAAAATCATACTATTTGGTAGTAACGGATGATTTCTCTAGATTTTCATGGGTTCAGTTTCTTTCTTCTAAAGCTGAAACCATTGAGTTGGTACAATACTTAATCCTAGGTTTGGAGAATTTGTTCAATCTGAAGGTCAAAAGAATTAGGAGTGACAATGGCAGCGAGTTTAAGAATAGCAAAATGGGCTTATTCTGTCTACAAAAGGGAATTCATCATGAATTCAGTGCGCCATATGTTCCTCAACAAAACGGTGTTGCTGAACGAAATAACATGACGCTGGTTGAAACGGTGCGCACGATGCTTGCAGATTCTAAGCTTCCAGTTACTTTTTGGGTTGAAGCTGTGAATACTGCGTGTCACGTTTTGAACAGAGTCTTGACCGTCAAGCGACATAACAAGACTTGCTACGAGTTGCTGAATAATCGAAAGCCGAATCTGGATTATTTACTACATTTTGGTAATCCTTGCACCCTGTTGAAAGTTCGTGATGTCCCAAAAAAATTCAGTGCTAAAGCTATTGAAGGGATTTTTCTGGGGTATGTTGCCAATTCGACTACCAAGAGGGTTTTTAACAAAGAGACGCGCCAAGTTGAAGAATGGTTCCATATTGATTGTTCAAATCGTTCTTTACCTCAAATAGCGATTGGACCAGATTGGGCATTTGATTATGAACCCTTATTCAAGTCTTTTCATTTACCTTCTGATATTTCTCCTGATGATGCTGCTGTTCTCTATGATTCATTTCAGGATGCACAACACAATGGCTTTCTACCAAATACAGTTCTAAATTCATCGGTTCCATCTACTTCTGCTCCCAATCCTAATGTTGCTTATTGTTCGGGACCACAAGATTCAGAAAGTGAGGAAGACAATGCTATTTTTCAAGATTCTTCTGTTGATCCTTTGTTGGGTGATGATTTATTACCTTTGACATAGGATTCAGGGGAGATTCCTACAAATTTAGACTCGGAAATTCCAATTAATCATGATTTGTCTTATCAATCTGATACAACTCGTGTTGAAGTGTTACAAGTTCATGAGGTCGCTTCCATCAAGGAACTCAAAGATCATCCAGTGAAAAATATAATCGGAAATTTGCAGGATGGAGTGAAAACACGTTCTCTTGTAGACAATACTTGTTTGTATACATGTATTAAAGATTCTGGTGTTCTTGATGATTGCTCACATTCATGTTTTATTTCTCAGGTCGAACCCAAAAATGTTGAAATGGCTTTAAATGATAACAATTGGATAAAGGCTATGCAGGAAGAACTTGCTCAGTTTGACAAACTTAAGGTTTGGAATCTTGTAGATCTTCCGAAGGGTGTATATCCGATTGGTACAAAATAGGTGTTTAAATGTAAGAAAGATGATCGAGGTGTCGTGGTAAGAAACAAGGCAAGATTAGTTGTCCAGGGCTTCAATCAACAAGAGGGAATTGATTACACCGAGGTTTATGCGCCTGTTGTGAGGCTTGAAGCTATACGACTGTTTCTAGCTTTTGCTTCTTATGAAGGTTTTAAGGTGTTTCAATTGGATGTGAAAAGTGCTTTTTTATATGGTAAGGTCAAGGAGGAGGTTTATGTTTGCCAGCCGCCGGGGTTTGAAGATCCACTTCATCCGACTAGTGTTTTCAAGCTTGATAAGGCCCTCTATGGTCTTCATCAGGCTCCTCACGCGTGGTATGAAACATTATCTGCACATCTTTTGGCAAATTATTTTGTTCGTGGCAAGATTGACTCGACCTTATTCATAAAGAAATCAGGGGGTGATTACCTACTGGTGAAAATATATGTGGACGATATTATTTTTGGCTCAACAAATGAAGGGTTATGCAAAGATTTTGAGAGTGTAATGAAGTCGAAGTTTGAAATGTTAGCTATGGGAGAGTTATCATTTTTCTTAGGTTTACAAGTAAATCAAAAGGAAGATGGTTTCTTTATTTATCAGTCCAAGTATGTCAAAGACATCTTGAGCCGGTTCAAGATGGAGGACTGTACCCCATATGATACTCCGATTCCGGTCAATCATAAGCTGAATTCTGACCCGGATGGAAAAGATGTGGATTGTCGACTTTACAGAGCAATGATTGGATCTCTCATGTACTTAACCGCTTCAAGGCCAGATATAATGTTCGCAGTGTGCATCTGTTCCAGATTCCAGGCAAAACCAAAATAATCTCACTTAATAGCTGTAAAAAGAATCTTTCGTTATTTGAAAGGAAAACAAAGATTGGGACTATGGTATCCACATTGTTCTAACTTTGATTTCAATGCTTATACTGATTCTGATTTTGTTGGTTGTTGTTTGGACAGGAAATCTACAACAGGTGGTTGTCAGTTCTTGGGTAATCGACTTGTTTCCTGGCAATGCAAAAAGAAAACCACAGTCTCCATTTCTACATGCGAAGCAGAATACATCGCTGCTGCAAGTTGTTGTTCACAGATCCTGTGGATACAACAGCAATTAAGAGATTACGGTTTGAATTTCATAGGAACCCCTATGCTTATTGATATTAATGCTACAATGTCTATAACTAATAATCCTGTTAAGCACAGTAAAACAAAGCACATTGAGATTAGATATCATTTCATTCGTGATTGTGCAGAGAAAAGGTGGATTGAGCTAGTAAAGGTTCACACTGATGATAATTTTGCTGTTTTGTTTACCAAGGCATTTGATCGTACCAGGTTTGAATTTCTAATCAAAATGATAGGTATGATCAATCCCGAATAAAATATTTTCAAAATCAGATTTTCATGGAAAATTTTGTTTTTAATTTCTTTTATTGATTTATTACATTTCTGCATTTTAAATTTTCAATAAAAAAGTTCTTAATTTATAAAAAGTCAAAACAAATTGAAAAATATAAATTTGACTTCATTTGAAGTTAGAGAAGAAATGATAGTACATCAGTGATTAGTTCATTTCACACGACCTTAGTAGACCTTTGATATATGATTGATTAAACTGAGTTGATTTGATCTAAATTTTAAAGTCTGCATAAATGAGAAATGATAGTGTTGTGAATGCTCTAATCTTGATAATCTGTTTTCAAATTTGTGTATGAGTTTTGAAACTTGAATTGTCAATAGACTAAAAGCGTTTTGAAACTAATAGTAGTGTGAAAATTAAATATGATATGATTACATTTGTGATTTGAATCCATTATATGCCTCTGTGTGTGTGTAAAAGATCATTATCAGATAAAGAATATATGGTTTTAAAGAATTTCATGAGACCAATATCGAATTATATCTTTAGCACAAATTTATTTCAGTTCACATTACTGCCCATGCCCCGAAAAACATGTAATGTATTGTTGAACTAAGATATGCTTTCAAAATCTGTTGAAACATATATTCGCCCTTGGATCAGTTAGATACATCATCTAGTCTGACTCCTTTGAAACTTATCTAGATAATAGTTGGATCCTCATACCTGAATCTGTTGATTTTCATTATACAACCAATTCATTAGAATCTTCTGATTCTGAATCATCATGATTCTTATATCCTTTGGGATCTGCTTCTATTCTTGTGCTAAATGAGATAATTTCATCTTGGAAATTGATCTAATCTTAAAATAAACTGTATATGTCTTGAAGATAGTGCAAATTATATTTCTGTTTGGCATATATGTGGGGTACATGATGTTTTTCATCTAAATGGTACTAAATCATATGAATTTGGAGAATAAACGCTTATAGTTTCAAATCATATAATATTAACAAATTTAAGAATTCATACTTTATATTTCAAATTCGGTATAAATAAACGAGCATTTCATAACCTGATCTCATTTACTTTGAAATTTATAGCGTATCATTTCAAATATTATTCAAATTGAATGATTTACAAATACTGAAAAAGATACATAGAGTACAAGATGAGTTGGATTGTTTCATATCATAGGTTACCCTTGGTTATTGCTAAAATGTGTGATGAACTACTCGGATACTGATATGATCTTCTTACTCATGATGTTTATTCAAAAATATGTGATTTCAGTTTATACAGATAAAAATTCAAAAATATGTGTTTCCGTTTGTACAGATAAAAATCCAAAAATATGTGTTTCCGTTTGTACTATTAAAAATCCAAAAATATGTGATTCCGTTTGTATAGATAAAATTCAAAAAGATTTTATTTTTTATTTTCCATGAAAATTTTAATCTTTTATTGAATTGTTCGGGATTAGATCAAATACATGCTGCTGCCGAAAGTTCAAGAAGTGACGGGTTGAAAGTTGGTAAAAATTTTGATCAAGGAAAATGTTGAAGTCATTAAGTTCGCCTACTTCTGGTAAAGCGAACTTAATATGTTCGCCTGAAATTGGTAAAGCGAACTTATTATGTTCGCCTAGGGCTTGTTAAGCGAACTTAACAAGTTCGCCTAAATAAGCTAACTTAATGTGTATAAGGGTGTCCAGGCGAACTTATTCACTTCATCTTCTTCACGTTAAAGCGAACTTGTCCAGTTGTTCAAAATTTTTTCGAAATTTCAAATTCAGTGGTTGTTGAGTTGTTAATCGATACATTCTGAATCGAAATCGATTTACGAACATAACTAAGCTAATTTCATTGATTTTTGTCCGTTCAATTGTGAGAAATGTGAGGTTTTTGTTCCGGATTCATTCCGTGACTGTTTGCCCTAAATTCGATGATTATCCAGCCTTAATCGTGAAATTGTTCATTGATAAAGACTTATTAGTGCTAGTCGATTGGTTTACAATGGTTATTTCTTGATTTCCACACTGATTGAAAAGTTTTTGATTTCTGTGATTGAATTTGAAAAAACAGACAGTTCAGGCGAACTTGTTCAAGCGAACTTGTCCAGGCGAACTTAATAAGTAAGTTCGCCTCTTGAAACACTAAGCGAACTTATTAAGTTCGCCTAGGGGTCAGAAGAGTTTTGGACTTGTAAAATTTTGTGTGTTTGAAATTATTTTTAAATTTTTTTTATTGTTTGTTTGTTTGTTTTGTTTTTATTTCAAATTTGTTTTTCGTATTGTTTGTGTTTTGATATTTGTCTAATATGTGTTTGTTGTCCAAATAATTTTTCAGATGGCTCGTCGTGTCGAATACAAGCATAACCAGGTGGCATTGTTAGATCCTAACTTGTCAGAGGCCATAAACTTTCAAGGGATTATAGGATTTCTGAATCGCTCACGACTACGTGTCGCATTTTCTGCAGATCCATACATCAGTCTGGTGTATATTCAACAGTTTTGGGACACAGTTCATTCAGATACTGACGTAGAACCTCATGTTCTTCGTGCCACTGTCATCAATACGGAGATTGCTATATCTGAAGACACTATTCGTGCTGCTATTGCATTAGGTGGTGCTGCTGAAGATCCTATATCATATCCTAATCCTTTGATCATGGGATGCTTTCAAAGGATGGGTTATCGTGGACGCCCAAATGATACACAGGCACGTAAAGGTGGTTTGGTGGGTGAATGGAGATACTTCATGCATGTGATTATTCAATGTCTCTCTCCTCGTAAAGCTGGTATTGATGGCTTAAAGATTGCTCTTCAAGCTGCAATGGTAGCTTTGACGTTGAACAAGCGCTTCAATTTTGCAAGATATATCTATCGGGAGATGGTTATGCAAATCACACCTGCTGAAGGTCAAGGATTTTTGATGTATCCTGGATTTATCCAGATGATTCTGAATCATATTCTTCCTGATCTCCCACAACATCCGATTAAATTAACTTTGACGCCGATGTCTAAGCGTATCTTTACGGATTGCTCTAAAGTGAAACAACAGAATCAAGCATTGATTCCTGTTAATGCTCCATTGTTTGGTCACTTAATAAATCCTGATTATGTTGAACCACCAAATGACAACTGGTTTCATCCTGATGAGTTAGCTCAAGGGCAAGGTCTGAATGTTCAACAACAACTACAACAACCTATTCCATAAGTTCAAGTTCTACAACAACCTATTCCATAAGTTCAAGTTCTACAACAACCTATTCCACAAGTTCAAGTTCTACAACAACCTATTCCACAAGTTCAAGTTCCACAAAAACAAGTTCCCGTACAACAACAAATTCCTATTCAAGAACAAGTTCCAATTCCACAAGCTCAGGTTGATATACCTGTTAATGAACATGTTCTAGAAGAGGTCGTTCATGAACATGAACAAGATCTAGGGATGAATATGGATGAATTTTTTGATGACGTTGTGAACTCGCCCATTCATGAAGCTGAAGTGAATGTGGTGACAGAGAATGAGTCGAGTTCTAGCTCAAGTGATACAATCTTACTTATTTCTGAAGATACAGATTCTGATGAATCTAGAGATTTCTCTTTAGATCATTATGAAAGGTTGGCTCGTATACCTTTGGCTAATGCTGGTAAACGCCTTAAATCTACAGCCAAAAGACAACGACGTAAGTCTGTTCAGGATCCTCCTTCCGGATCAATACTTGGTAAAAGAACATTAGTAGAAGAGAGTTTAGATAGTGACTTTAATCCGGATCCTAAAGCTCAAAAGCTTATGGCTGCTTCAATTGCTGATGCTCAATCTTCACAAGGTGTGGAGGATGCTACTTTTGTTGCTTCCTTGATTGTCACACCTCCAAGCTCTAAAGAACAATATCCTGTTCTCACTCTTGTTACTCCAGTGATTATTCCTACTCCCAGTACTTCCGTTCCTCAATCTTCAGCTGGTCCTTCTAAGCCTTCTGATTCTGAAAGGATTACTTTCCTTGAATCGCAAGTGCTTGCTTTACAAACCCAGGTGGATACTCTTGTATCTACTGATACTCAACGACAGCTGGTGATTCAGACTCAAGCTACGAAGATTGCTTCTATGCATGCATTAGTATCCAAGCTTGTTGAGCGTCTTGATGCTCAGGGGGAGTTAAGGATACGTGATGCATGTCACACTGAGTCTATTCAACGACACGATGATGAAGACAATGATCCTTCTGGTAATATTGATGGTGATCATCAATACGCTGACGTTAATCCTATTTCTAAAGTTCAGAGGGAGTCGACATCACAATCCATTGATGGAAACAAATATACTTCTGGAGTTAATGACGAAGAAATCTTATTATTGGAGTTCTTTGCAGAGTCTGAAGAGGAAGAAGCTGAAAAGATAGCATGTCTTGATGACATAGATGAATTATTCAATGACATAGAAGATGATGTGTCAGATACTGAAATAGAAGAAGGAGAGATAGTGGAGATAGAGATAGAGAAAAGTCAGGATAAAGTGATTTATGAAGGCTGTGTTTGTCTTAATGTCCCTTATAACTTCATCCAAGATGATGTTATTCCTGAGTTTAATTATGAAGGAGCAACAGATTCTATGGACTCATTTGAAGACATCACATTGCCTGAAGATACTGCTGATTCTAAGATTGATACTGATGATGAAAACATTCAATCCAATACAGATGCTGAAGCTAATACTACTCACACTGAGTCTCCAAAGATGAATGAAGAACCTGTGATGTACAGAAATACAGGTATGACCAGAGAACAGTGGAGAGAAGTTGTAAATAGCTGGATGAAGGTGCTACCCAAGTCTCAAACACAACCTGCTCAGAAAGAAAACTATATGAATAAAGAGAGGTGTGTAGGAAGAATCATAAGTTGGTTTTATGATAATGACATAAAACTTTTTGCTATTAAAAGATCTGATGGTGTTCAGTACTTAAAGTCGAGGATCAAGTATTTCAATACCTTGCCAAGGTGTGAAATGAATGGTCTATCTTCAAAGCCACTTATTAATAGATCCAAGTTTGGATTAGCTGATGTGATAGAAAATCTGATCAAGAGAGAAGGTGGTTCGGGGAAGTATGAAAGGCTAAAGCCTCAAAAAGGAAAGAGAGTGAAGAACATAGATCACAAGACTGGGAAAGTGACCTTGAAGTACAAATTCAAACCAGTACATGCTGAACACAGGATACCATTGAAGAAGATTCCTCAAGATTTCCTTGGGAATATGAAATGGTGGTATGTCGATGTTAATACTGGTGAAGCAAGGATTGAATACAAAGATAATAAGGTCATTGTATGTTTCTTTGATGCAATGAATCTTATCAATTTTTCAAAGAAAGATCAGAGAACACTGAGAAAGAATGAAATCATGTTCACTGATGAATGGAAAGAACAAGGATTGCAGTACAAGCGAGTGTTGGAGATATGTAGAAGATATGGAGTGCATGCAAGAAGCAGATTGCTGGATAATTGGAAGAGCTCATCATGAAGACAGAAGACTAAAGATCAAGCTATTTTCAAGGGGGAGTCTGTTAGGACATATTTTGTAATGACAAAAGCTTTGTAATAGTTTAGATCTAATGTCTTTATGTTTTTGTAAATGTATTAATGTTCTAAGTGTTTTTATGCATGTTGCTAGAGGCGAACTTGTTAAGTTCGCCTAGTCTAACAGAGGCGAGCTTGTTAAGTTCGCTTAAGTCTATCTGAGGCGAATTTGTTAAGTTCGCTTAGTCTGTTAGAGGCGAACTTGTTAAGTTCGCCTAATGCAAGTCAGTAGTCTATATATAGATGTTTACAGAGTCAGTTTTGAGGATCGAACAGAGAATCAAATAGAACAGAGTTGAACGATTGAGTATGTAAACTCTATTGAGAATTGGAATACAAGTGTGAAGTTTATTTACTTGATTGTCTCTATTTTCTTTTGTGTATGCAATCGTTGATTCGTTGGATTCCGCACTTCGAGTTAACGACACGTCTTAACACGAGAATGGTTTGTAGAAGTGCCATGAGGACCTACAGGCATAAATGTGAAAACATACAAGGTTCCAAGCATACAATTCAATCCGTAGTAAATGGAAAACAGTAAGTACAATCCCACTGATTGTGTTTTTGCAAAAATAGTAATATAGTACACACAAAACCCGCCAAGGTTCGTGTTAATTGGAATCAGATTACCCTATAAATAATCATGTTAGGTACTACCTTAGGCCTGGGTAGCAGGTTAATGAATGTACTAGCATGAACACATTTAATAGTCACCAAGCAGTTTAAGACATAAAGCACATAGTAATTTGCATAAGAACAAATGGTACTGAATTTGGTAAGTATAGTATGTATACATATTCCACCCTGAGTATTTGGAAACAATATTAAAGAGAAAGGGGGCTATGAACTCACCTGAGTTGTGTACGAGTAGATAGCACCACACAAGGATGCAATTGGGACCACAAGTGTTTGCCTATAAATGGCTTGCGTATGCCCTTGAATTATAAGCATAATAGTTAGGGATACATGGGATTTTGTGACGACGACACTGAAGATTTGAACGTCCTAGAACATACTTAGGATCATCGAGTAAACGTCCACATGAATAAGGATTTCTTAATATAATTATGAAGATAAGAGTGTTTCGTGTCGAACGTCTCTAATTACGAATAATATTAATAATAAAATATATTCGTGCATTTATACCATAAAAAAATGATCTAAGAGGAATAACACGATCATTAAATTGTGTGACAAAAATAATAAAAACTATTATTTTTATTCGGATCACATCAACGTGGGTAATAATATAAATAAAGATATTATTTATTAGTTTGAAACGTTACACAAAGTTTATAAACGTGTCGAAAATAATATATAAATATATTATTCTAAATTGGAGTCATGGGTTAAAAATAATATAAATATATTATTTTAAAAGTGGGAAAAATATAAAAAATAGGTTATAAAACCAAACCTGCGCCTACGAGTGTTTTTCCGGGTTCTAACCTTATAATATAGTATTATAAAAATATAGAGTTTAGTTTTTATGGATAGAGATAAGTGAAAAAGTCCCAAAAAAATAATGCAGGAGACCGGACTCGAACCCGGGTCTCCTACGCACAAGTCCAAGTCTTAGCCAGTACACCCGCTAGGGTGTCCCGGCTTCCAAGGGTTTTATCATACAAAAACTCCGTGTTCTTCCCCCTTGCATGAACCGAAGCCAAAACCACCCCAAACCCATCGATTTCGACCATAATTTGATTTAAATGTATAGGGGTTTTGCTAACCGGGCATTTGCGAATCTGTAGGTGTAATTAATTTGAAAAACATCAAGTTTAAGGCCGCCAATCTCTCGTTTGAACATTGGAAACCCTAGGTTTTAACCAAGAATCAAATTTTATAATTCTGATAATAAGTTATGTTGTATTCATAGGGCTTTCAAGGAATAGATGATTTCGAATCTACTGACACACTTTAATTTGATTTAAACAGAGTCGGGGGTAGGGTTCGACTAAAACGAAAACAGTATGAACCCTAGGTATCGATCGAGTTAAATCCGATAATGTAAGTCTTAATTAGTATGGGGCTTTTGATTTAGACATTAAAACGAAACTGTAGATACAAGCAATTACCTGAATGGAGATGGAATTGATGGTGTACGAATAAAGCACAACCGCGACTTCGATAGTGCGGTCTTTGGCATCTCCGGTCAAAAAGTTATGTGCAGAAGCTTCGAGGGAGTTCGTACAAGGTTCGCAGGTGATCAATTTCAGTGTAAACGATCGAATTTGTTGGTAAAAGACAATGGGGTCGACGGTTACAACTTAATTACCCATAATTGGGTTTGATTACAAATCAATGCCGGGTTTAATGACTTATTAGTGGTTGTTAATGATCATAACCGTGCAAATTCAGTAACAATTGCAACTGAAATCGAATAAGGCTTGCGAATTGGGTTCAAGAACAATCGGGTTGACTTTCTAAAGTCAACGAAATCAACGTTGGCCAAGTTACAGGATTGGTCCCTGTAGTTTCATGTTCTTAAGTATAGGAATTGGCACAAATATTCCTTAAGGTTTGGGTTGGATTAACTAGGTTAAGGACTTGTTACTTTGACTATTAAAAGTCAATAGGGAATCAACTATAGATAAAATACAATTTTAGTCCCTCAAATTTATTTATATAAGTCTGAATATAGACATGATTAGTCCCTGGAGTTTGAGATAGGGTTAACTAGGTTAACTTTAACCGGATCTGGTTAACGGAGTTAACCTGAAAGTCCGGATTGTAACAACGTACATGTTAAGTTCGCCTAAGGGAATGTTTGGGCGGACTTAACTAGCGAACTTAGTAAGTTCGCCTATAGAATTATGGGTGAACTTGTTAAGTTCTCCTGCAGACTCAATTTGCTTATAAATAGGACATTAAGTGTTCATTTGTAGCAAGCAATGCTAGGGTTAGCATCCAAAGAGAGGGAGTGAGTCTCTGTGAGAAGTGAGTCATCATCCCTAGGTAGAGCTCACCTAGGGATTGGAAATGGAGCTTAAAGGTAGAGATGTATACTCATTCGGTATTGTATTCGTATGACTCGTTCTTATTGAATATATACGATTGATTCTGTTACATCTATCTATTCTGTGTTTGTGATTGATTGACTCGCTTCGTGCTTCCGTCTCATACGTTGAATCATCGAGTAATTTCCTTGTGATCGTGTACGTTCTACTCGTTTGAGGATGTCACAGGGACCTATAGGACAGTTCACAACAATGTGACCTGTAGTACCACAGTGAAAACAAGTTCTTCTCTCCTTGTGTATTCTCCTGTAAGGATCATTAACCTGTGATGTGGAGGCTTCATATTGATGAACACTCTAAGGTGTTTGATGAACAGCGGCTTGTGCTTGAACCGATGCAGCTTGACTCTTAGACAGATAATTATTTTTAAAGTTTTCTTGAAAATTCTTACCAAGTTTATTAGCAAAATTTTCTCTCTTTGTTTGCTTCAGAGATTTAAAACCTCCATAAAGCATGTTTTTCAGTTTGTCGTTCGAGTCAATCACATCAGGTTCTGTCATGATACAGTTATCACAATCAATGATAATGTTTTTTCTGTATCTTGAGTTCATCACTCTTCTCCTCCTTGACAACTCCCTCAACTTTGTTGTCATCCATTGATTCATCAGAATCAGACTCCTCATCGTTCTCGAAATTTTGTTTAGCCTTACCTGTAGACTCATCCAGACAAGAAAGATCAATATCTAGCGGATCATTGACAAACTTACCGTTTACCGGTGGGGGAATGGCATTAGTACCTAAACCATTGACACTCATCTGTCTCACTACAGACTTGTAGTGTTCCACCACAACACAATAGTTTTTCAACTTCTCAAGTTTGCCACTCAACTACAAGATCTCGTTCAGCAGTTTAGCTGGTTCAACATTCTTTTTCTCGAGCTCTTTATAGGCAACATCTAAATGAAATTGTTGTTCACTGATTTTAAGTTACAAATCCTATTTTTCTTTCTTAAGATTTCCAATTGATTTTTTGAAAGTATTTCATTTTCTTTATAGTTTAGAGCTGCCGCACGAAGAGGTTCGAGTTGATCATGGATACCACCATTCTCTTCTTTCAGAATCGTACAATTAGAACAAAACAATTTAGCAAAAGAGTTAGAATCTACCTCACTAGATGAACTTTGTGACAATCCGGACTTTTGCAGTTAACTCCGTTAACAATATCCAGTTAAAGTTAACTTAATTAACTTCATCACAAACTCTAGGGATTATTTCTGCCTATATTCAAACTCAAATACATGGAAACCACGGGGATTAAATTGGTAATTAACCCAAAGTTGATTTGGTTGACTTTGTAAGTCAAGATTTCATGATTTAGCTCCTGTTTGACTTTTTAGAAGTCAAACCGTATGTTCTTAAGACTAATCTGCGAATTATAACCAATTTCTGTTGAAATTCATAACTGAAATAAACCTTTATAACAGTTACATCCATCATTGAGCTTTTAATCCTCGTTATTATATCAAATTAAACCCAATTATGGGTAATAAATCTATAACCGTCGACTCTATGTCTTACTCAATCGAATTCGACTGTAATTAGTTATCAATTGGCAAACCAACACACTGCACACCTAAATCGAGTCTCTCTGAAACTTCTGTACTCGTCAAGTTGATCGGATTCATAGCAAAAGCCACCAGAAATCGAACCAGTCATCGTCGGACCTGTTTTTAGTCGACCACATCAATTCAGGTAATTAGATACATCATCAGCTTCGTTTTCATCTCTTAAATGAAAGCCCTAACTCAATTAGGGCTTACATTATCAATTCGATCGAAATCTGTAACCTAGGGTTCATCTCTGACCGATTTAATCGAACCCTAGTCTAGACCCAATCAAAATACAACTAACCTATACAGTCAGATTCGCAATACCATTTTCATGGAAAGCCCTCTGTCAATTCGATGTTTTATTATACAAATTTTTGTAACCCGTACTCTAGGGTTCTTATGAAACCAGATTGTCAAATTCAACTCTAAACCGTATTTAAATCAAATTCAATCACATCATTAGACTCGTAATCGTCTGTAGAGTGAAAGCCCTATGAAATATCAGGATTCCATTATAGAATTGATGTTGATCCAGTAATTAGGGTTCATCCTGAAAACGATTTGGGGTTTTCAATCTTAAACTCAAAAGAAATAAAATTAAACCACATCATCAGATTCGCAATGTCGTTTTTGTTAAAAGCCCTATGATCCTATCAAATTTTATTATCGGAATATCTCAAATAGATTCAGTATTCATAATCTAGGGTTACGGCCTTTAGTTCTGAAATTTAACAAACTTAAACATGAAGATTTTGAAATTAAACTTAACCACTGGACCGCCTCAAACCGATTATCAAAACCCCTCTACTGTTTCGATCGATTACCACCGGAATCGATGGATCTGGGCCGGGTTTCGATCGCGAGTGGGTTTGGGAGGAAAACCACTTGAGCCTGGATGTTAAAAGAATTCAACCCGGGTATCAATCGCGATACCCTAGCGGGCGGGACTTGTTAATGACTTGTGCGTGTGTGGGAGAGACCCGGGTTCGAGGCTGGGCTCCCACATCTATTTTTTTGAGCAATTTCTGATATATTAAACTAATAAAAATCAAACTTTATAATATTATATTACTATGTAAATGTGTTTTAACCCGGGAAACAACCCGTAGGCTCGGGTTTGAATTATTAACATATTTTTATAAATTATACCCACTTTTATAAATAATATATTGTTATTATTATCAAGTAAAAATAATATGTTTATATTATTTTTAAGCCATAAATTCGTATAAAATAATACGTTTATATTATTTTCAAACTGTGACCCGTATTATTAAATAATATATTTTTATATTATTTCGAATCATTTTATAACATCGTGTATCGATTGACACTAAATAATAATATAATTAGTTATATTATTTACTCGTATATATATATATATATTTATCTTCTCAATTTTCATGAATGAAAAAACACCCGATTTTATTTATTATTATTTCTGTCATTCGTTGCGTAAGGTAATCCCTAACTCCGTGGACACTTTTGTCCACTCTTGAATATTAGAGCGGTTCTTTAAGACGCTTCTTTCCGTATAACTGTCACAATTCCCATTATCATCCCTAATTTATGTGTTTATAATTTTAGGACATTCGTAGGTCTTTTGAGACTTACAATCGTGGTTCCAACTAACCTCTAGGGTGAAACTACCTTCAACGCAAAGCATGTGAGTTTTCACGGCCCCTTTTACTGTTTTAACTTGGGGGAGAAAACATGACTAAACGATTTTGGATTTTTAATTCGTATGTTATCAATGTTAAATGCTAAGCGTAACACGCTATCACAGAAAGTCCTCAACTAATATCGGACAGTTAATATGGATCTTAGCGAGGTAATATTTAGTAGTACTACTGGGTTTGACAAATCTCACCCGCGTTAGTCGCGCTAACTCGATTAGATATCGAACGGGTGAAATGTTAGCCTACTCACACCGCCAGTGTTGATAGACCTGGCAGGAGGCAATAAACAAACAGTCAGCTTCGGTTGCGAGCGCTTGAGCTTTACATGAACATAGGTTAGATACCTATAGATACGTACTTAATGAACATAAATCCGGTAAACGCTTATTTACTTATATTGAAACCTGTGAAGTCACCAACCTCGTGTTGACAAATTTTCTTACATGTTTTCTCAGGTCGCTAAGATAAGACACAGGTGCACGTTAGGGCATGCATGGGATTTAACTGCTTGATTTTGATTTAATTATGTTTACTTGAGTTATCCTATTGTACTTGTTTTGATGGGACGTTTGAACTTTTTGGACTTTTGGACTTTGGTTTTGGGCGCGTGTATTTTGTGCATTTACTTTCTTTACGCTTTCGCATTAATACTCTGATTTAAATGATATTTTCATTTTGAGTCCCATGTAGAGTCATTCAAAGTAACTAATGTCTGAGATCCTGGTTCGTCATTTCCCAAACGGTAAAACTCTGTTAGTTGAAATTGGGGGTGTGACAGATTGGTATCAGAGACATTGGTTATAGAGAACTAGGATTGCATACTAGACTATAGCCTTACACATTAGTTGCATGTTATTTGGATGTTTGGCACTTATATGTAATGTTACAGGAACATGTCGTCAACCCCACCTTCATCACCTAAGGCACCAAGACATAAGGCACCTACCCTATCATCCCCGGAGTCCAAAAGACGCCGAACTACTTCCAGTGACTATTCAGTTGACCAAGGGGAAGCAAGCAGTGCACAAGTAATGAATCCTGCTTGAAACTGGAACACATACCCACAAATGATCCAAAGATGGATTGAAATGGGAAATGTCCCATCACCTTACTTCGGTTCTACTTCCTCAACACCTACCTTGCCTAGCTTGCCATGTACTATGGAACAAGCTTTTGCAGCCTTTGTGTTTTATATTCTAGAGAATTAAGCATTGTAAAGGATGCTACCGATGAGATACCGAATATTTTGAAGAAAGAGCCTCAAATAGAGGAGAATAAAGTAGGGATAGAACTTCTAAATACTGAACTAGCATTAACTGACCAGTTCCATAACCTTTTAGTGGATCGTGTGACACACTTGGAGACGAGGGTGGACACTATGGACGATGATATGGAAGGAGTTCTGGAGAGATTGGCTGTTATGGAAGATCAGCTACATGTAGCAAACCACACTGCTGAAGGTCTTCAAGAGAGGGTGACCCACTTGGAAGCCCAACTGCAAGCCGCTTTATTTCCTGAAGATATTCCACATTCTGATGGCGAGGAGGAACCTTTTTAAGAGGAACCTTTTGAGGAGGAACCTTTTGAAGAAGAGCCCTTTGAGGGGGAGCCCGTGGAGGAGGAACCAGTAAAGATAGACGATGCACAATCGTATGTTTCTTCCGATGACGAAGATGCTTGATGATCTTCCTATTCTATCTTCCTTTCATGTTTGCTTTCGCTTATGTTATTTCTCTTTTCAAACCTAGATGGGTAAGGTTGTTCCCATCCAATAAAAGCATGAGAAGTTTAATATTTGAGTTATTTATTTTGTAGCCTTACAATTTATTTAATTTTCAAAACATTAGATGTTGTATCTCCTTACTCATACCTGAATGATGTTTAATATGCGATATATTTCTCATTGTTTTCATTTGTGATTGTGAAGAATCATGTTAGGGAAAGGACGCGGAGGCCGTGCCGGTGGTCGTGGTACCATTAACATGACGGCAGCAGAGCTAGCAGCACTGATAAATGATAGTGTGGCGGAGGCTCTGGCAGCACAGAATGCTGTAGGTAACTGATTTAGCTATTGACTAATGATGTCAATCCATCTCTTAAAAAACATGCCCTAAATTCTATAATTCCAATTCTATTTGTATTACTAAATCCAGGACAGCAAAATCAGCAAAACCAACAACCAGCCTGCACTTTCAAGGCATTCATGGATTGCAAGCCCCACGCCTTTAGTGGAGCTGAAGGAGCCGTTGGACTACTTCGTTGGTTTGAGAAGGTTGAATTGGTGATTGCCATGTGCAATTGCCCCGTGGCTAATCAGGTGAAGTTTGCCGCCGGAACTTTGGAGGGCCCGGCACTCACATGGTGGAACACCCAGGTCCAAATGTTGGGTCTGGCCATGGCGAATGCACTCCCGTAGGAGGAATTCAATGAATGATGAAGGAGGAATACTGTCCTCGTGATGAGATCCAGAAGTTAGATGGAGAGTTTTGGAACCTAAAGTTGGAGGGTTCTGAAATTGAAGTCTACACCACACGTTCCCATGAACTGGCTACTATGTGCCCGCATATGGTAACTCCTGATTACAAAAGAATTAAACTTTACATTGGAGGTCTAGTGCCTCAAATACAAAGCATGGTGACTTCATCCAATCCTACCACTATCCAACAAACCATCCGACTTGAGTATAAGTTAACCGACCAAGCGGTGACACAAGGGACCCTACCTCCGAGAGGTTCAGTTGCTAAACCCACCGACAATCACAAACGCAAGTTCGATCACCATTCCAACACCCACAACCACTCCAACTTCCACTCCAAAGGACCCCAACCCAACCAACCCCAGTTTAATCAACCGCAGCAGCAGCAACAGCGTAGGTTTGAGCCTACCAAGAACTTCAATCAGTCGACCTCTTCTGGTCAAAACCAGGGTGGTTACGCGGGGAAGTCTCCGAAGTGTAACAAGTGTAACTTCCACCACTTTGGGTTCTGCAATCGTTGCCAGAGGTGCGGAAAAATAGGTCATGTTGCTAAGGACTGCAGGGGTGAGCTACAAACTAAACAACCTTTTCAACAACCTAGATCCACAAGGGGTTGTTTTGAGTGCGGAAAGGAAGGGCACATTCGGAAGAATTGTCCTCAATTGAAGAAAGGGGGTAATGGAAACCACAACCCTAACCAGAATAACAATGGCAATGGTGGTAACAATGGAAATGGTGGAGGAAATGGTGCGAAGGGACGAGCCTTCGTACTAGGATCTGGAGAAGCCCGTTACGACCATAATGTGGTCACCGGTAAGTTCCTCGTAAATAATTACTTTGCTTCTGTCCTTTTTGACACTGGTGCTGATAGAAGTTTTATATCTAAGAAATTTAGTAATATGATAAAAGGAACTTCATCTCTATTAGAAGCTAAGTATACAATAGAGATAGCTGACGGCCAAATAATTGAGGCAACTCACATTTTTAAGGGATGTAAACTTGAGCTAGCTACACATATATTTGATATCGACCATATGCCGGTCATACTTGGTAGTTTTGATATAATCGTCGGCATGGATTGGTTATCTAAAAACCAAGCCGGAATTATCTGTCGTGAGAAGATTGTTCGTATACCTCTCCCGAGTGGAGAAACCCTTTCCGTGCAAGGCGAAAGAGTTGGTGCAGTCATGGGCATCATATCTTTCATGAAAGCACAAAAATGCCTTCGAAAGGGGCATACGGCTATTTTAGCACTCGTTATTGAGCAGCCCTCAGAAGAGAAGAAGATTGAAGATATTCCCGTCGTGCGTGAATTTTTGGAAGTATTTCCCGAGGATCTGCCCGGTTTGCCACCGCACCGTCAAGTTGAATTCCAAATTGATTTAGCACCCGGAGCAGCACCGATTGCTCGGGCACCTTACAGACTGGCACCCAATGAATTGCAAGAACTGTCCACTTAATTGCAAGATTTGTTGGATAAAGGTTTCATCCGACCTAGTTCATCACCATGAGGAGCTCCGGTACTATTTGTCAAGAAGAAGGACGGAACCTTCCGTATGTGTATTGACTGCCGGGAGCTGAATAAAGTCACAATTAAGAACCATTACCCTTTACCTCGCATAGATGACCTCTTTGATCAGCTCCAAGGTTCGAGTTTCTATTCCAAAATAGATCTTAGGTCCGGCTACCATCAGTTAAGAGTCCGAGAAGAGGATATCTCAAAGACTGCATTCAGAACGAGGTACGACCATTACGAATTTATGGTCATGCCTTTCGGGTTAACCAACGCACTTGCGGTATTCATGGATCTCATGAACCGTGTGTGTAAGCCTTACCTTGACCAATTCGTTATCGTTTTCATCGACGACATCCTCATTTATTCCAAGAACAAGGAGGAACATGAGGAACATCTACGCCTAATTTTGGAACTACTTAAGCGAGAACAACTGTATGCTAAGTTTTCCAAGTGTGAATTTTGGATCCGGGAAGTTCAGTTTCTAGGACATGTGGTTAACGAGAAAGGGATACATGTCGACCCATCCAAAATAGAAGCCAACAAGAATTGGGCAGCACCGACGACTCCGACTGAGGTGCGACAATTTCTGGGATTGGCTGGATATTACCGTCAATTCATCGAAGGATTTTCCAAAATTGCTCAACCCCTCACTACTTTAACTCAAAAGGGTAAAGCCTATAATTGTGGCGACAACCAAGAGTCAGCATTCCAACACCTCAAACAGAAACTTGGCAGTGCACCTATTCTAGCTCTTCTGGAAGGAACCGATGATTTTGTAGTGTATTGTGATGCATCTATTCAAGGTCTGGGTTGTGTCTTAATGCAACGCGAAAAGGTGACCGCATACGCCTCACGTCAACTAAAGATTCATGAGAAAAACTACACCACTCATGACTTAGAGTTGGGAGCCGTAGTCTTCGCACTTAAAATATGGAGACATTACTTGTACGGTACCAAATGCACCATCTACACCGATCACAAGAGTCTTCAGCACATTTTCGAGCAGAAAGAGTTAAACATGCGACAACGTCGTTGGGTCGAACTCTTAAAAGATTATGACTGTGCGATCCGATATCACTCGGGTAAAGCTAACGTTGTAGCTGATGCCCTGAGTCGAAAGGAAACGAAACCGAAATGAGTTCGAGCATTACAGCTTACTATTCACCCCGGATTACCTGACAAAATCCGTAGTGCTCAACTCGAAGCCCTAAAGAAGAAAATCTACCGTTGGAAAGTACGCGCGGTCTGGAAGCACAACTTGAAGTCAAATTTGACGGTATTCGCTACTTTGCCGAGCGAATATGGGTTCCAGTATTCGGAAACCTAAGGGAACTAGTTATGGATGAGTCTCATAAATCTCGTTACTCCATACATCCAGGTTCCGACAAAATGTACCATGATCTAAAGGTGCTATATTGGTGGCCGAAGATGAAGGCCGATATAGCCACCTATGTTAGTAAGTGTCTGAGTTGTGCGAAGGTCAAAGTTGAATATCAAAAACCATTCGGTCTTCTGCAACAACCAAAAATTCCCATGTGGAAATGAGAACAAATATCCATGGACTTCATCACCAAATTACCACGAACCCCTACCGGATGTGATACCATATGGGTAATTGTTGATCGATTAACAAAGTCCGCTCATTTCTTAGCAATAAAGAAAACTGACAAAATGGATAAGCTTACTTGTACTTACTTGAAAGAAATAGTCTCTCGGCACGGGGTGCCAATCTCTATTATTTCGGATCGTGATGCATGATTCACTTCTCGTTTCTGGCAGTCGTTACATAAGGCCTTAGGCACGCGTCTAGATATGATGACCAAACGGAACGTACAATCCAAACTCCGGAGGACATGCTACGAGCTTGTGTGATCGATTTGGGTAACACTTGGGAGTCTCACCTACCGTTGGTGGAGTTCTCCTACAACAACAGTTATCATACTAGCATCAAGGCAGCTCCATTTGAAGCACTTTATGAACGGAAATGCCGTTCTCCTATTTGTTGGACTGAGGTTGGGGATAGCCAACTCACAGGTCCTGAACTTGTATTTGAAACTTCTGAAAGATCGTTCAAATTAGAAACCGTATGGCGGCAGCTCGTGATCGTCAAAAGAGCTATGCCGACAAACGTCGTAAACCTTTAGAGTTTCAAATAGGTGACATGGTCTTACTCAAAGTCTCACCTTGGAAAGGTGTCATTCATTTTGGGAAACGAGGCAAACTGAATCCTCGTTATGTTGGACCATTCAAGATAATTAAGAGAATCGGACCAGTAGCGTATCAACTGGACCTACCTGAAAGACTTAGTGGTGTACACAACGTCTTTCACGTCTCAAATTTAAAGAAATGCCTAGCAGATAAATCACTCGCAGTTCCTCTTGAGGAACTACACGTTGATGAACAATTACGTTTCATCGAAGAAGCTGTGGAAATTATGGATAGGGAAGTTAAAACGTTAAAGCACAGTAAGATCCCTATTGTCAGAGTTCGTTGGAACTCGAAACGCGGACCGGAATTCACGTGGAAGCGCGAGCGTCAGATGATGCGCAAATATCCTAATCTGTTCAAGCACTCCGCGTCAAATTCTTACGGTACTGTTATAATTTTCGGGATGAAAATTCTTTCAACTAGGGGATGATGTGATATTCCAGGAAAAAAAAATTTTATTTAATTTTCGGG
Source organism: Smallanthus sonchifolius (assembly GCA_023525975.1). NCBI lineage: Eukaryota > Viridiplantae > Streptophyta > Magnoliopsida > Asterales > Asteraceae > Smallanthus > Smallanthus sonchifolius. The sequence goes on along the minus strand of CM042030.1, from coordinate 20,918,123 downwards.
ACTAAAATTCTTTCAACTAGGGGATGATGTAAGAATCCGGACTTTTCCAGTTAACTCCGTTAACAAAATCCAGTTAAAGTTAACTTAATTAACTTCATCACAAACTCCAGGGATTATTTCTGCCTATATTCAAACTCAAATACATGGAAACCACAAGGATTAACTCGGTAATTAACCCAAAGTTGATTTGGTTGACTTTGCAAGTCAAGATTTCATGATTTAGCTCCTGTTTGACTTTTTCAGGAAAAAAAAATTTTATTTAATTTTCGGGACAAAAATTCTTTCAACTAGGGGATGATGTGACAATCCGGACTTTTCCAGTTAACTCCGTTAATAAAATCCAGTTAAAGTTAACTTAATTAACTTCATCACAAACTCAAGGGATTATTTCTGCCTATATTCAAACTCAAATACATGGAAACCACAGGGATTAACTCGGTAATTAACCCAAAGTTGATTTGGTTGACTTTGCAAGTCAAGATTTCATGATTTAGCTCATGTTTGACTCTTTAGAAGTCAAACCGTATGTTCTTAAGACAAATCCGCAAATTATAACCAATTTCTGTTGAAATTCGTAACTGAAATAAACCTTAATAACAATTACATCCATCATTGAGCTTTTAATCCTCGTTATTATATCAAATTAAACCCAATTATGGATAATAAATCTATAACCGTCGACACTATGTCTTACTCAATCGAATTCGACTGTAATTTGTTACCAATTGGCAAACCAACACACTGCACACCTAAATCGAGTCTCACTGAAACCTCTTTACTCGTCAAGTTGATCGGATTCATAGCAAAAGCCACCGAAAATCGAACCAGTCATCGTCGGACCTGTTTTTAGTCGACCTCCACCGTCCCGACATCAATTCAGGTAATTAGATACATCATCAGCTTCGTTTTCATCTCTTAAATAAAAGCCCTAACTCAACAAGGGATTACATTATCAATTCGATCGAAATCTGTAACCTAGGGTTCATCTCTAACCGATTTACTCGAACCCTAGTCTAGACCCAATCAAAATACAATTAACCTATACAGTCAGATTCGCAATACCATTTTCAATGAAAGCCCTCTATCAATTTGATGTTTTATTATACAAATTGTTGTAACCCGTAATCTAGGGTTCTTATGAAACCAGATTGTCAAATTTAACTCTAAACCGTATTTAAATCAAATTCAATCACATCATTAGACTCGTAATCGTATGTAGAGTGAAAGCCCTATGAAATATCGGGCTTCAATCCAGAAAACGATTTGGGGTTTTCAATCTTAAACTCAAAAGAAATAAAATTAAACCACATCATCAGATTCACAATGTCTTTTTTGTTAAAAGCCCTATGATCCTATCAAATTTTATTATCGGAATATCTCAAATCGATTCAGTATTCATAATCTACAGTTACGGCCTTTAGTTCTGAAATTTAACAAACTTAAACATGAAGATTTTGAAATTAAACTTAACCACTGGACCGCCTCAAACCGATTATCAAAACCCCTCTACTGTTTCGATCGATTACCATCGGAATCGATGGATCAGGGCCGGGTTTCGATCACGAGTGGGTTTGGGAGGAAAACCACTTGAGCCTGGATGTTAAAAGAATTCAACCTGGGTATCAATTGCGATACCCTAGCGGACGGGACTGGTTAATGACTTGTGCGTGTGTGGGAGAGACCCGGGTTCGAGGCCGGGCTTCCACGTCTATTTTTTGAGCAATTTCTGATATATTAAATTAATAAAAATCAAACTTTATAATATTATATTACTATGTAAATGTGTTTTAACACGGGAAACAGCCCGTAGGCTCGGGTTTGAATTATTAACATATTTTTATAAATTATACCCACTTTTATAAATAATATATTGTTATTATTATCAAGTAAAAATGATATGTTTATATTATTTTTAAGCCATAAATTCGTATAAAATAATACGTTTATATTATTTTCAAACTGTGACCCGTATTATTAAATAATATATATTTATATTATTTCGAATCATTTTATAACATCATGTATCGATTGACACTAAATAATAATATAATTAGTTATATTATTTACTCGTATATATATATATATATATATATATATATATATCTTCTCAATTTTCATGAATGACAAAACACCCGATTTTATTTATTATTATTTCTGTCATTCATCGCGTAAAGTAATCCCTAACTCCGTGGACACTTTTTTCCACTCTTGAATATTAGAGCGGTTCTTTAAGACGCTTCTTTCCGTATCACTATCACAATTCCCATTATCATCCCTAATTTATGTGTTTATAATTTTAGGACATTCGTAGGTCTTTTGAGACTTACACTCGTGGTTCCAACTTACCTCTAGGGTGAAACTACCTTCAACGCAAAGCAGGTGAGTTTTCACGGCCCCTTTTACTGTTTTAACTTGGGGGAGAAAACATGACTAAACGATTTTGGATTTTTAATTCGTATGTTATCAATGTTAAATGCTAAGCGTAACACGGTATCACAGAAAGTCCTCAACTAATATCGGACCGTTATAATGGATCTTAGCGAGATAATATTTAGTAGTACTACTGGGTTTGACAAATCCCACCCGCATTAGTCGCGCTAACTCGATTAGATATTGAACGGGTGAAATGTTTGCCTACTCACACCGCCAGTGTTGATAGACCTGGCAGGAGGCAATAAACAAATAGTCAGCTTCGGTTGCGAGCGCTTGAGCTGAACATGAACATAGGTTAGATACCTATAGATACGTACTGAATGAACATAAATCCGGTAAACGCTTATTTACTTATATTGAAACTTGTGATCTCACCAACCTCATGTTGACATATTTTCTTACATGTTTTCTCAGGTCGCTAAGATAAGACACAGGTGCACGTTAGGGCATGCATGGGATTCAACTGCTTGATTTTGATTTAATTATGTTTACTTGAGTTATCCTATTGTACTTGTTTTGATGGGACGTTTGGACTTTTTAGACTTTTGGACTTTGGTTTTGGGCGCGTGCATTTTGCGCATTTACTTTCTTTACGCTTCCGCATTAATACTCTGATTTAAATGATATTTTCATTTTGAGTCCCATGTAGAGTCGTTCAAAGTAATTAATGTCTGAGATCCTGATTCGTCATTTCCCAAACGGTAAAATTCCGTTAGTTGAAATTGGGGGTGTGACAAACTTAAAGATTCTCCAATTGCCATTAGTGCCAGAGCAGTTTCCTGTTGGTAAGCAACATTTGCTTCCTTCTCCCCGACTTCCATCATCTCAACAATCTCAGCCATTAGCCCAAGTTAAGTCTGAGCAATAATAGCTTCCTCCATATGAACACCCCTGTCAAAGTTCTAATCCTGCTGAACCACCATTGCATTGGATGAAGATCCTTGGTTCTGACTTCAGTTGTTCTGATTGTTGGGACTTTGGTTGTTTCCAGGGCTTGGTCTTGTAAATCCAGAGGCTGGTGCTTTATCTTTCTGACACTCTCTTGCAAAGTGACCAAAGTTTTGACCATTGTAACATTTCACCTTTGACTTGTTAAAACCATCTCTCGCCTTTGCATGTCCACCAATAAATTTCTTTCAATCCTCGCAAGAAACCTCTTAGCCCTACTCAAGATTATAGCCATATTCCACTGAATGTCAAAATCCTCCATATCATTGGGATCGACTTGATTGAAATCCTCCTCAATCGTTTCAGGATCTGTAAGCTTCCCACCGATAAAGTTCTCGTAGGCAAGCATACATGATGCAAATAAGGCAACATGATCATCATCAATCTTTGCATTCATGTTTTGATGGGATGATGATGAAGTTGGAGGAGCCCTTGAAGAATTCTGATGAAATGAACTTGACCCTGAAGAAGCAAAACAAGTAGGATTTCCACAACTATTGACATTATCTTCATCTTGTGTACAATTCCTATAGAATAAAGCAATCCTAGAGCCAGACTTTGAAGTAGAAGACTTCCCAAAGGAAATTGCAGGATCTTGAACCTAATGTCTATTTCCAGTTTCCTCCTTCTTCATGTTCATATCATGTGCTTGAATCTTCCCGATCATAGCATCAATGGTCATCTTATAGAATTTACTGTTTTCCCTGATCAAAGTTGTGTACATATCGAACTTAGGTGGTAACGCATCAAGAAATTTCTCAATTAACTCCTCATCGGGATACTTAAGTTCATAAGTCTTCAGCTCAGTTAGAAAGTGATAAAATCTAGAAATGAGATCATCAGTAGACTCATTCTCTAAGTACTTGAAACACTCGTACTACTTCCTCAAAATATCTCTCCTACTCTTCTTCACATCACCGTTACCTTCAAATCTCTTCTGAATAGCCTACCAAAGAACTTTAGAAGTATCATATCCCCGAAAGCTGTGAAATAATTCTCTAGTCAATGACATGGTAATTGATCCATGTGCTTTCTTTTCTAGATCATGAGCCTTCTTCTCTTCTTCAGAGAGTCTAGTAAGAGGTTTAAGAACAGTCTCTCCCCAAAACTCATGTGTCAGATGCTTATACCCTTCCAGTATAGGTATCCACCTGTTCGAATCACTATATGAGACGTACTCCTCAAAACGTGCTTTCTAGTTCAAATAATCATTTATGTTTAGCAACTTTGGTGGTTTCTCTGGACTCCCAATCTCATTGTCATAATTCGACATTGTGTTGATATTCTGAATATTCGACATGGTGTCAGACTTAGTCAAACTTTCAGAAAAATTGAAACTCTTGCATACTTAGTTAACTCTTGCGTACAAGGAACAATGGTCTTGCATACTAGGTTAATACGCAGGAACAAGTGACAAGTACGCATAAATTTTCTTCTTGCGTACAAGGCTAATACTCATGAAGAAATAACAAACTTGGAGGATAAGTTTGGTAAGTACGCAAAAACCTTTTGAAACTTGAGGATAAGGTTCAGTCACCAACTATTCACCAACTTTTTCCAGCCACTTGAAAATTCTAAAAACCTTCAATTCTTTTTGAAACAACGAAATTAATCTACCAAAAAGCTTAGAAATTCAATTCTAACAAACTCTTGATGATTAATTCACTCAAACAAGTAACTAACAAGGCCACATTGAAGAATCCAGTTCTGAAAAGTAGCGTGAAATTAGGGAGTCACTTTTTGGTCCAAAAACCTAAAAATTCAAGCTCAAATCCTTGTAAATCGCTGTCTAAGACAGAACTAGAACCTGCTATTTATACTAATGGACCAGGGCATGCGTATAAGGCTAAGTATGCAGAGCCAAGCATGCGTACTAGCTAAGTATGCAGAAACACCCTCCTGCGTACTTGCTTAGTGTGCAGCAACACATACAACTGAAAACGACTAAGTACAAGACATGTTCAAACACAAAAGACTACAACTCGATGAAATAAATACAAAAGAGACTGAATTACACAAACATACAAAAGACACAAACAAAACACACTACAATCTCCAGATAGCATGTCACCGGGAAATGCCTCTACACCATTACCGCACACTTGCACACCTACCGAGGCAAAATATAAGTACACTGGACCCGTACCCTAAATAATGGTTATGTGAATTATATGATTATATGCTATGTGCTATATGTGGAACTAAGGTACAGGGAAATAAAGGAAGGCAATGGTAAATTTGTCTAAACACTAAACTGAAATAATGGAGTAGCCATGAAATGCCAAAGGGGTGGTGGGTACGTCGCTGGTACACCCTATATATAAGCCTCTTTGATATTTTGAGGTGAAACCATTACAAAGGGTTTAGGGGTATAAACTAAAGACAACGAATGTGAATGCATGACAAAAGTGAATACGTGACGAAAGTGAATATGTGAATGCATGATAATACATGCCAGTATGAATATATATGATGGAATGAGTCTAAACCCTAAAATGGAATAACAAAGTACTCACGAAGTATCAAAGGAGTGGTGGATACGCCGTTGGTACTTCCTATATATAAACCCCTTTTAGTGCATCGTGGAGAAACCGTTATGAAGTTTTAAGGTGAGGACTGGTTGGGAATAAATTAAGCATACATATGTGTGATGAAAACAAATGCTTGATACATTTGGGAGGTTATGAGTCTAAGATACTCAAGGTCCCAAATAAAAAGAGATATCCAGCCTATAAGGTAGATCTCAATAAAGAAGAAAAGACTAAAATAAAATATCAAAGCTTACGGGGCAGATCTTAGAAAAGAATGAGCCTTCATGGCAATTAATCTTCGTGAAAAAAGAAAGGGGCCTACATCAACGGGTGTAAGGACCTTGCCAATACTATGACCTAGGTACGACCTAAGATGGTCATGAGGGGGCTGGTGAGCCCAAAAAATAAGCAAATGACATGACTGGAGATACGTCCGGAGATGGTCACGGGGTTAAGAGTGTCTGGGAAACTTAGTGTCTGGGAAACTTGAACAATAAGAACCTAAAGGATTCCATAATAAAATGAACGATGCAGTGTACTTACTTAGCGTAAGCTAATATAAAAAACATTTTCTAAACACTGCAGGAAAGAAGCACGTGGAATGAGGCTTCCTGAGGACAGGGCTGATCGGAGCAAAGTATCCCTAGTTATGTGTATATAGAGTATTGTATGTAAAACAATGTTTATAAATAAAATATACATGTGTCATTTTAAATGACAAGGTTTTGAGAAATTGGAACCGTTTTTCGCATTAAACTCTGATAAAATAACAAGAAATAAGTACAATGTTTTAGGTTGTTATCAGATAACGGTTTGAGGGATTTAAGTATTGGAAGGATGCTTAAACTCAAACCATAAGTGCTCATGATATAAATAGGGATTCAATCTGATGCCTTCTAAGGAAGCAGGTATGTTTAAATTCCATTGCAAGACATGAATGTGTGAGTATACGTGGGCTGAATTTTGTATGGGATATGCTTCATGTGATAGTTTGGAGTATCATGACGTGTAACATATATTACCTCATACCTTGCCAGTATGAGAGTTAACGGATGAAATCACAAACATTATATGATAACTTATGTCAACAGATAGTAAGCCAGGAATTTGAGCATGCATGCTTAAGTTACTTGAATATGGGCCTTATATGAAACTCTAGAATGCTTGAATAGGGTTAAATTAATATATGACGCATGTAGTATAAAACCCTAGACTATAATTAGGGTAAACGAGTGAGAGATTAAACAAATCCACGTTTCAGCATACAATGACTGAACATCGAAATAAAGAAATACGTGACGAAGGGAGCCACGGGAGAGCTGTGTCTCCACCTCCCGATGAGACCGAGGTCGAACAAGTCCCATGGAATATCCTAAGAAAAATTGCCTTCGAGGTAGGAAAGGCATTTGATGCAAACTTTCCTATATTGCAAGCAGAACTACATAGCTCATTAGAAAGCTGGTTCAAAAATCATAAAGATATTACTCATAACGGGGAAGGAGGAAATCCAAAAGTTGACACGAAATCAACTCGTTGTACGTATAAGGATTTCATGACATACAAACCTATGGAGTTCAAGGGAGCTGTTAATCCCTTAGAAAGTCAAAGATGGATTGCTTTAATAGAAATAGTTTTCGATACATGTCACTGTGAGAAAGAGGATGAAGTGACATTTACCACCAATCAATTGAAGGAACGAGCTGATGATTGGTGGGGAGTAGTGAAAATAGAGAAAGGTAGAGACAAGATTAAGGAAATGAGATGGGAATAATTCAAGGATATCTTCCTAAAACATTATTGCCCTCGTGCGACAATTGAAAGAATCACTTAGAAGTTTCTTCAACTCCGTCAAACAACAGAATCAGTAGATGAGATCACGGGGATCTTCTTTGATAAAGCCAGATTCTATCCGGCCTTATTTACAACACCTGGGATGTGGATGATAAGATACCAACTCATTTTAAAGACAGAAATCAAAGAATTTATACATCCATCCAAGTGTGCGAAGTTAGAGGAAATGATTGATTGGTCTCGAGAATGAGAGACAGAGCTCAGGAGGTAGGATGAAAAATATGGTAAGAGGAAAGGAGAAAGTTATCCTTCTCCTCTGCCTCTTAAGAAGTTTAAATTTGTTGGAACCTAGTAGTCCATAGAAATCAAGTGTTAGATCAAAATTGTACAAGTTCAAAGTTTTCGGTCGAAAACGTTTTCGAATGAAGATTTCGATCAAAATCTTTTTACTTTATATAGTTTGATGTTTGAAATTTTAAGTGGTGATTACCATTTTTCATGTAATTGTGTTCTTTGATCAGATCAGTTGTAGTCACAAGTTCTCTAGATTTAGTCATTGTAATTACAAGCTTTATCAATGGAATCCATTCGTTTGATGAAGTTTATCGTTTATGTGGCGGTTTTTGTTGTTTTTCATGTTTGATATATTACCTCATACCTGGCCAGTATGAGAGTTAATGTATGAAACCATCATGATATTGCAAACATTATATGATAACTTATGTCAACATATAGTGAGCCAGGAATTTGAGCATGCATGATTAAGATACTTGAATATGGGTCTTATATGAAACCCTAGAGTGCTTGAATAGGGTTAAATTAATATATGAGGCCTGTAGTATAAAACTCTAGACTATAATTAGGGTAAACGAGTGAGAGATTAAACAAATCCACGTTTCAACATACAATTGCTGTACATCGAAATGAAGAAACATGTGACGAAGGGAGCCACAGGAGAGCTGTGTCTCCACCTCCCGATGAGACCGAGGTCGAACAAGTCCTAGGGAATATCCGGAGAAAAATTGCCTTCGAGGTAGGAAAGGCATTTGATGCAAACTTTCCTATATTGCAAGCAGAACTACAGAGCTCATTAGAAAGCTGGTTCAAAAATCATAAAGATATTACTCATAACAGGGAAGGAGGAAATCAAAAAGTTGATACGAAATCAACTGGTTGTACATATAAGGATTCCATGACATTCAAACCTATGGAGTTCAAGGGAGCTGTTAATCCCTTAGAAAGTCAAAGATGGATTGCTTCAATAGAAACAACTTTCGATACATGTCACTGTGATAAAGAGGATGAAGTGACATTTACCACCAATCAACTGAAGGAACGAGCTGATGATTGGTGGGGAGTAGTGAAAATAGAGAAATGTAGAGATAGGATTAAGGAAATGAGATGGGAATAATTCAAGGATATCTTCATAAAACACTATTGCCCTCGTGCGACAATTGAAAGAATCACTTAGGAGTTTCTTCAACTCCGTCAAACAACAGAATCAGTAGATGAGATCACGGGGATCTTCTTTGATAAAGCCAGATTCTGTCCGGCCTTATTTACATCTCCTGAGATGTTGATGATAAGATACCATCTCGTTTTAAAGACAGAAATCAAAGAATTTATACATTCATCCAAATGTGCGAACTTAGAGGAAATGATTGATTGGGCTCGAGAATGAGAGACAGAGCTCAGGAGGCAAAGGAGAAAGTTATCCTTCTCCTCTGCCTCTTAAGAAGTTTAAATTTGTTGGAACCTAGTATTCTATAGAAATCAAGTGTTAGATCAAAATTGTACAAGTTCAATGTTTTCGGTCGAAAACGTTTTCGGATGAAGAATTCGATCGAAATCTTTTTACTTTATATAGTTTGTTGTTTGAACTTTTAAGTGGTGATTACCATTTTTCATGTAATTGTGTTCTTTGATCAGATCTGTTGTAGTCACAATTTCTCTAGATTTAGTCATTGTAATTACAAGCTTTATCAATGGAATCCATTCGTTTGATGATGTTTATCGTTTATGTGGCGGTTTTCTTTCTTTTTCATGTTTGATATATTACCTCATACCCGGCCAGTATGAGAGTTAATGCATAAAACCATCATGATATCGCAAACATTATATGATAACTTATGTCAATAGATAGTGAGCCAGGAAATTGAGCATGCATGATTAAGATACTTGAATATGGGCCTTATATGAAACCCCAGAATAATTGAATAGGGTTAAATTAATATATGAGGCCTTTAGTATAAAACCCTAGACTATAATTAGGGTAAATGAGTGAGAGATTAAACAAATCCATGTTTCAACATACAATGGCTGAACATCAAAATGAAGAAATACGTGACAAAGGGAGCCACGGGAGAGCTGTGTCTCCATCTCCCGTTGAGACCGAGGTCGAACAAGTCCTAGAGAATATCCTGAGACAAATTTCCTTCGAGGTAGGAAGGGCATTGTATGCAAACTTTCCAATATTACAGACAGAACTACAGAGCTCATTAGAAAGCTGGTTCAAAAATCATAAACATATTACTCATAACGGAGAAGGAGGAAATCCAAAAGTTGATAGGCAATCAACTCGTTGTACGTATAAGGATTTCAAGACATCTAAACCTATGTAGTTCAAGGGGGCTTTTAATCCCTTAGAAAGTCAAAGATGGATTGCTTCAATAGAAACAGTTTTCGATACATGTCTCTATGAGAAAGAGGATTAACTGAAATTTACCATTAATCAACTAAATGAACGAGCTGATGACTGGTGGGGAGTAGTTAAAAGAGAGAAAGGTAGAGACAAGATTAAGGAAATGAGATGGCAATAATTCAAGGATATCTTCATAAAACACTATTGCCCTCGTGCGACAATTGAAAGAATCACTTAGGAGTTTCTTCAACTCCGTCAAACAACAGAATCAGTAGATGAGATCACGGGGATCTTCTTTGATAAAGCCAGATTCTGTCCGGCCTTATTTACATCTCCTGAGATGTTGATAATAAGATACCATCTCGTTTTAAAGACAGAAATCAAAGAATTTATACATTCATCCAAGTGTGCGAACTTGGAGGAAATGATTGATTGGGCTCGAGAACGAGAGACAGAGCTCAGGAGGCAAAGGAGAAAGTTATCCTTCTCCTCTGCCTCTTAAGAAGTTTAAATTTGTTGGAACCTAGTATTCTATAGAAATCAAGTGTTAGATCAAAATTGTACAAGTTCAATGTTTTCGGTCGAAAACGTTTTCGGATGAAGAATTCGATCGAAATCTTTTTACTTTATATAGTTTGTTGTTTGAACTTTTAAGTGGTGATTACCATTTTTCATGTAATTGTGTTCTTTGATCAGATCAGTTGTAGTCACAATTTCTCTAGATTTAGTCATTGTAATTACAAGCTTTATCAATGGAATCCATTCGTTTGATGATGTTTATCGTTTATGTGGCGGTTTTCTTTCTTTTTCATGTTTGATATATTACCTCATACCTGGCCAGTATGAGAGTTAATGCATAAAACCATCATGATATCGCAAACATTATATGATAACTTATGTCAATAGATAGTGAGCCAGGAAATTGAGCATGCATGATTAAGATACTTGAATATGGGCCTTATATGAAACCCTAGAATGATTGAATAGGGTTAAATTAATATATGAGGCCTGTAGTATAAAACCCTACACAATAATTAGGGTAAATGAGTGAGAGATTAAACAAATCCATGTTTCAACATACAATGGCTGAACATCAAAATGAAGAAATACGTGACAAAGGGAGCCACGGGAGAGCTGTGTCTCCATCTCCCGTTGAGACCGAGGTCGAACAAGTCCTAGAGAATATCCTGAGACAAATTTCCTTCGAGGTAGGAAGGGCATTGTATGCAAACTTTCCAATATTATAGACAGAACTACAGAGCTCATTAGAAAGCTGGTTCAAAAATCATAAACATATTACTCATAACGGAGAAGGAGGAAATCCAAAAGTTGATAGGCAATCAACTCGTTGTACGTATAAGGATTTCAAGACATCTAAACCTATGTAGTTCAAGGGGGCTTTTAATCCCTTAGAAAGTCAAAGATGGATTGCTTCAATAGAAACAGTTTTCGATACATGTCTCTTTGAGAAAGAGGATTAACTGAAATTTACCATTAATCAACTAAATGAACGAGCTGATGACTGGTGGGGAGTAGTTAAAAGAGATAAAGGTAGAGACAAGATTAAGGAAATGAGATGGCAATAATTCAAGGATATCTTCATAAAACACTATTGCCCTCGTGCGACAATTGAAAGAATCACTTAGGAGTTTCTTCAACTCCGTCAAACAACAGAATCAGTAGATGAGATCACGGGGATCTTCTTTGATAAAGCCAGATTCTGTCCGGCCTTATTTACATCTCCTGAGATGTTGATAATAAGATACCATCTCGTTTTAAAGACAGAAATCAAAGAATTTATACATTCATCCAAGTGTGCGAACTTGGAGGAAATGATTGATTGGGCTCGAGAACGAGAGACAGAGCTCAGGAGGCAAAGGAGAAAGTTATCCTTCTCCTCTGCCTCTTAAGAAGTTTAAATTTGTTGGAACCTAGTATTCTATAGAAATCAAGTGTTAGATCAAAATTGTACAAGTTCAATGTTTTCGGTCGAAAACGTTTTCGGATGAAGAATTCGATCGAAATCTTTTTACTTTATATAGTTTGTTGTTTGAACTTTTAAGTGGTGATTACCATTTTTCATGTAATTGTGTTCTTTGATCAGATCAGTTGTAGTCACAATTTCTCTAGATTTAGTCATTGTAATTACAAGCTTTATCAATGGAATCCATTCGTTTGATGATGTTTATCGTTTATGTGGCGGTTTTCTTTCTTTTTCATGTTTGATATATTACCTCATACCTGGCCAGTATGAGAGTTAATGCATAAAACCATCATGATATCGCAAACATTATATGATAACTTATGTCAATAGATAGTGAGCCAGGAAATTGAGCATGCATGATTAAGATACTTGAATATGGGCCTTATATGAAACCCTAGAATGATTGAATAGGGTTAAATTAATATATGAGGCCTGTAGTATAAAACCCTACACAATAATTAGGGTAAATGAGTGAGAGATTAAACAAATCCATGTTTCAACATACAATGGCTGAACATCAAAATGAAGAAATACGTGACAAAGGGAGCCACGAGAGAGCTGTGTCTCCATCTCCCGTTGAGACCGAGGTCGAACAAGTCCTAGAGAATATCCTGAGACAAATTTCCTTCGAGGTAGGAAGGGCATTGTATGCAAACTTTCCAATATTATAGACAGAACTACAGAGCTCATTAGAAAGCTGGTTCAAAAATCATAAACATATTACTCATAACGGAGAAGGAGGAAATCCAAAAGTTGATAGGCAATCAACTCGTTGTACGTATAAGGATTTCAAGACATCTAAACCTATGTAGTTCAAGGGGGCTTTTAATCCCTTAGAAAGTCAAAGATGGATTGCTTCAATAGAAACAGTTTTCGATACATGTCTCTATGAGAAAGAGGATTAACTGAAATTTACCATTAATCAACTAAATGAACGAGCTGATGACTGGTGGGGAGTAGTTAAAAGAGATAAAGGTAGAGACAAGATTAAGGAAATGAGATGGCAATAATTCAAGGATATCTTCATAAAACACTATTGCCCTCGTGCGACAATTGAAAGAATCACTTAGGAGTTTCTTCAACTCCGTCAAACAACAGAATCAGTAGATGAGATCACGGGGATCTTCTTTGATAAAGCCAGATTCTGTCCGGCCTTATTTACATCTCCTGAGATGTTGATAATAAGATACCATCTCGTTTTAAAGACAGAAATCAAAGAATTTATACATTCATCCAAGTGTGCGAACTTGGAGGAAATGATTGATTGGGCTCGAGAACGAGAGACAGAGCTCAGGAGGCAAAGGAGAAAGTTATCCTTCTCCTCTGCCTCTTAAGAAGTTTAAATTTGTTGGAACCTAGTATTCTATAGAAATCAAGTGTTAGATCAAAATTGTACAAGTTCAATGTTTTCGGTCGAAAACGTTTTCGGATGAAGAATTCGATCGAAATCTTTTTACTTTATATAGTTTGTTGTTTGAACTTTTAAGTGGTGATTACCATTTTTCATGTAATTGTGTTCTTTGATCAGATCAGTTGTAGTCACAATTTCTCTAGATTTAGTCATTGTAATTACAAGCTTTATCAATGGAATCCATTCGTTTGATGATGTTTATCGTTTATGTGGCGGTTTTCTTTCTTTTTCATGTTTGATATATTACCTCATACCTGGCCAGTATGAGAGTTAATGCATAAAACCATCATGATATCGCAAACATTATATGATAACTTATGTCAATAGATAGTGAGCCAGGAAATTGAGCATGCATGATTAAGATACTTGAATATGGGCCTTATATGAAACCCTAGAATGATTGAATAGGGTTAAATTAATATATGAGGCCTGTAGTATAAAACCCTACACTATAATTAGGGTAAATGAGTGAGAGATTAAACAAATCCATGTTTCAACATACAATGGCTGAACATCAAAATGAAGAAATACGTGACAAAGGGAGCCACGGGAGAGCTGTGTCTCCATCTCCCGTTGAGACCGAGGTCGAACAAGTCCTAGAGAATATCCTGAGACAAATTTCCTTCGAGGTAGGAAGGGCATTGTATGCAAACTTTCCAATATTACAGACAGAACTACAGAGCTCATTAGAAAGCTGGTTCAAAAATCATAAACATATTACTCATAACGGAGAAGGAGGAAATCCAAAAGTTGATAGGCAATCAACTCGTTGTACGTATAAGGATTTCAAGACATCTAAACCTATGTAGTTCAAGGGGGCTTTTAATCCCTTAGAAAGTCAAAGATGGATTGCTTCAATAGAAACAGTTTTCGATACATGTCTCTATGAGAAAGAGGATTAACTGAAATTTACCATTAATCAACTAAATGAACGAGCTGATGACTGGTGGGGAGTAGTTAAAAGAGAGAAAGGTAGAGACAAGATTAAGGAAATGAGATGGCAATAATTCAAGGATATCTTCATAAAACACTATTGCCCTCGTGCGACAATTGAAAGAATCACTTAGGAGTTTCTTCAACTCCGTCAAACAACAGAATCAGTAGATGAGATCACGGGGATCTTCTTTGATAAAGCCAGATTCTGTCCGGCCTTATTTACATCTCCTGAGATGTTGATAATAAGATACCATCTCGTTTTAAAGACAGAAATCAAAGAATTTATACATTCATCCAAGTGTGCGAACTTGGAGGAAATGATTGATTGGGCTCGAGAACGAGAGACAGAGCTCAGGAGGCAAAGGAGAAAGTTATCCTTCTCCTCTGCCTCTTAATAAGTTTAAATTTGTTGGAACCTAGTATTCTATAGAAATCAAGTGTTAGATCAAAATTGTACAAGTTCAATGTTTTCGGTCGAAAACGTTTTCGGATGAAGAATTCGATCGAAATCTTTTTACTTTATATAGTTTGTTGTTTGAACTTTTAAGTGGTGATTACCATTTTTAATGTAATTGTGTTCTTTGATCAGATCAGTTGTAGTCACAATTTCTCTAGATTTAGTCATTGTAATTACAAGCTTTATCAATGGAATCCATTCGTTTGATGATGTTTATCGTTTATGTGGCGGTTTTCTTTCATTTTCATGTTTGATATATTACCTCATACCTGGCCAGTATGAGAGTTAATGCATAAAACCATCATGATATCGCAAACATTATATGATAACTTATGTCAATAGATAGTGAGCCAGGAAATTGAGCATGCATGATTAAGATACTTGAATATGGGCCTGATATGAAACCCTAGAATGATTGAATAGGGTTAAATTAATATATGAGGCCTGTAGTATAAAACCCTACACTATAATTAGGGTAAATGAGTGAGAGATTAAACAAATTCATGTTTCAACATACAATGGCTGAACATCAAAATGAAGAAATACGTGACAAAGGGAGCCACGGGAGAGCTGTGTCTCCATCTCCCGTTGAGACCGAGGTCGAACAAGTCCTAGAGAATATCCTGAGACAAATTTCCTTCGAGGTAGGAAGGGCATTGTATGCAAACTTTCCAATATTACAGACAGAACTACAGAGCTCATTAGAAAGCTGGTTCAAAAATCATAAACATATTACTCATAACGGAGAAGGAGGAAATCCAAAAGTTGATAGGCAATCAACTCGTTGTACGTATAAGGATTTCAAGACATCTAAACCTATGTAGTTCAAGGGGGCTTTTAATCCCTTAGAAAGTCAAAGATGGATTGCTTCAATAGAAACAGTTTTCGATACATGTCTCTATGAGAAAGAGGATTAACTGAAATTTACCATTAATCAACTAAATGAACGAGCTGATGACTGGTGGGGAGTAGTTAAAAGAGAGAAAGGTAGAGACAAGATTAAGGAAATGAGATGGCAATAATTCAAGGATATCTTCATAAAACACTATTGCCCTCGTGCGACAATTGAAAGAATCACTTAGGAGTTTCTTCAACTCCGTCAAACAACAGAATCAGTAGATGAGATCACGGGGATCTTCTTTGATAAAGCCAGATTCTGTCCGGCCTTATTCACATCAGCTGAGATGTTGATAATAAGATACCATCTCGTTTTAAAGACAGAAATCAAAGAATTTATACATTCATCCAAGTGTGCGAACTTGGAGGAAATGATTGATTGGGCTCGAGAACGAGAGACAGAGCTCAGGAGGTAGGAAGAAAAATATGGTAAGATGAAAGGAGAAAGTTAACCTTCTCCTCTGCCTCTTAAGAAATTTAAATTTGTTGGAACCTAGTAGTCTATAGAAATCAAGTGTTAGATCAAAATTGTACAGGTTCAAAGTTTTCGGTCGAAAACATTTTTGGATGAAGAATTCGATCGAAATCTTTTTACTTTATATAGTTTGTTGTTCGAACTTTTAAGTGGTGATTACCATTTTTCATGTAATTGTGTTCTTTGATCAGATCAGTTGTAGTCACAATTTCTCTAGATTTAGTCATTGTAATTACAAGCTTTATCAATGGAATCCATCCGTTTGATGATGTTTATCGTTTATGTGGCGGTTTTCGTTCTTTTTCATGTTTGATATATTACCTCATACCTGGCCAGTATGAGAGTTAATGTATAAAACCATCATGATATCGCAAACATTATATGATAACTTATGTCAACAGATAGTGAGCCAGGAATTTGAGCATGCATGATTAAGAAACTTGAATATGGGCCTTATATGAAACCCTAGAATGATTTAATAGGGTTAAATTAATATATGAGGCCTGTAGTATAAAACCCTAGACTATAATTAGGGTAAACGAATGAGAGATTAAACAAATCCACATTTCAACATACAATGGCTGAACATCAAAATGAAGAAATACGTGATAAAGGGAGCCATGGGAGAGTTGTGTCACCATCTCCCGTTGAGACCGAGGTCGAACAAGTCCTAGAGAATATACGGAGACAAATTTCCTTCGACGTAGGAAAGGCATTTGATGCAAACTTTCCTATATTACAGACAGAATTACAGAGCTCATTAGAAAGCTGTTGCAAAAATCATAAACATATTACTCATAACGGAGAAGGAGGAAATCCAAAAGTTGATACGCAATCAACTCGTTGTACGTATAAGGATTTCAAGACATCTAAACCTATGTAGTTCAAGGGAGCTTTTAATCCCTTAGAAAGTCAAAGATGGATTGCTTCAATAGAAACAGTTTTTGATACATGTCACTATGAGAAAGAGGATGAGCTAACATTTACTACTAATCAACTAAATGAACGAGCTGATGACTGGTGGGGAATAGTTAAAAGAGAGAAAGGTAGAGACTAGATTAAGGAAATGAGATGGGAATAATTCAAGGATATCTTCCTAAAACACTATTTCCCTCGTGCGACAAATGAAAGAATCACTGAGGAGTTTCTTCAACTCCGTCAAACAACAGAATCAATAGATGAGATCACGGGGATCTTCTTTTATAAAGCCAGATTATGTCCGGCTTTATTGACAACTCTTGTGTGGATGATAAGATACCATCTCCTTTTAAAGATAGAAATCAGAGAATTTATACATCCATCCAAGTATGCGAACTTAGAGGAAATGATTGATTGGGCTCGAGAACGAGAGACTGAGCCCAGGAGGCAGGAAGAAAAATATGGTGAGAGGAAAGGAGAAAGTTATCCTTCTCCTCTGCCTCTTATGAAGTTTAAATTATTTGGAACCTATTAGTCCATAGAAATCAAGTGTTAGATCAAAATTGTACAAGTTTAAAGTTTTCGGTCGAAAACGTTTTCGGACGAAGATTTCGATCGAAATCTCTTTACTATATATAGTTTGTTGTTTGAACTTATAAGTGGTGATTACCATTTTTCATGTAATTGTGTTCTTTGATCAGATCAGTAGTAATCACAAGTTCTCTAGATTTAGTCATTGTAATTACAAGTTTCATCAATGGAATCCATTCGTTTGATGATGTTTATCGTTTATGTGGCGGTTTTTGTTCTTATTCGTGTTTGATATATTACCTCATACCTGGCCAGTATGAGAGTTAATGTATCAAACCATCATGATATTGCAAACATTATATGATAACTTATGCCAGCAGATAGTAAGCCAGGAATTTGAGCATGCATGATTAAGATACTTGAATATGGGTCGTATATGAAACCCTAGAATGCTTGAATATGTTTAAATTAATATATGAGGCATGTAGTATAAAACCCTAGACTATAATTTGGGTAAACGAGTAAGAGATTAAACAAATCCACGTTTTAGCATACAATGGCTGAACATCGAAATTAAGAAATACGTGATGAAGGGAGCCACGGGAGAGCTGTGTCTCCTGTAGGTCCCCGGGTGTCTCGGATCATCACATGTAAGTGCGTTGGCTAGTCCAACTGGGTGCGGAATGCCCATGACTAGGTAGAGAATCAATCAAAACAAAGTAAACCCACAACAAACACAAGATACTTTATACTTCGTCTATTGATAATCACAGCCGGTTACAGTGTGCAAACGAGTGCGTACTTAATCACAACACAAACCAGCTATTTATACTAGACCTGTTGCCTACACACTTGCTAAGTGCGCAGGGCTTAGTTCTTGCGTACTTTGCAAGTACGCAGACAATGTTTTTGCGTACTTGCTAAGTACGCAGGTTAAGCAACCTGCGCACTTGTTAAGTGCGCACAACACTAAATAAAGACAACTACAACGACAAGTACCTACGAACACGATTACAACTCGATAAACCAAAACATACAGACGTTGAATTACAAATACACATACAGAAAGACAATACATAAGTAAAAACAATATTCAGAGTGCATGTCACAAGAATTGCTTCAACAAACTCCCCCTTGACAGCAGCTCTTGAGATGTCTTCAGTCACTATCAGCTTTAGAGTGCTTGTCACAAGAATTGCTTCAGCAAACTCCCCCTTGACAGCAACTCTGGAGACGTCTTCAGTCTCTTATGCAGGTAGTATTTGTCTAACAACATCGTATCAGAGGTTCCCCAAAGACAAAATTCGTGAGCTCAAGGACGACTATGTCAAATTTGAGCTCCGTGAAACCGACGCCAGCATGGCTAACGCGCTCCACATCAGCAACTCAAAATGACGTATATAGAAAGATTCAGGAAGGGATCCCTGAATAATCCTATTTTTCCTCCTCTCAGTCTCATGTTCAGGAACATACTTATTGTCTGAAATCTTTCGTCTTTGTCTTTTGGAGGATGACTCGAGAAGGGAAACCTTCGCCATTCTCCGTGGGTGTGTTTGGTCTGGTGCATCATCAGAGTCAGATGAATCAAATTCAGTCGCCTCAGAATCTAACTCTTCAGCACCATCTCCTCCTTCTTCTTCTTCACTTCCATCACCAGTCATCTCTGCAAGAGCATGAGAGAAACAACATTAGATTAAACAGAATCATTGGAATGGACTAAACATGACTTGGTATAACACTTGCACAATGAACTGATTTTAAGACTTAGAAAATATTCAGAAGTGTCCTTCCTACGTACTTAACAAGTACGCATGAGTTTAATCATGCGTACTTAGCAAGTACGCAGAAACTAGTTCTTGCGTACTTGCTAAGTGCGCAGGAACTAACACTTAAAGATTTTCAAAATCCAAAATACAGGGACTCAAAGATTTAGATGATGATATCGGTCACCACAATGTCAAAAAAAACATGTTTAAGACTTATGGGACCAAGACCAACACCAATGCAAAGCTAAAACCCAGTCATTTTGACCTAACCTCGGTCCGACGCAAAACCACGGACACCCAAGGGGTCAAAACCAAAATCAACAAGTATTAAGGACAAATTTTTTATGAAAGAGCATCGATTGATGATCATAAACTAGTTTTAGGGCTTAATTTCACTTAAAAACTCCCAAAACCGGTTTAAATTTCATCACCAAAACCCTAAGCTTGAAAGTTCAATAAATCGGTCCTCAACAAGAGATTTTGAGGATGAAATGGACTAAGATTCTCACCAAATGTTAGTAAGGTGAAGATGAAACTATGAACAGGATGAAAAATCGGTTTAGAAACACACGAAAATTTGAGTGAAATCGGAGCAGGGAGTACACAGAGTTAGAGAGTTTGAAAATGATGAACTAATGAAAAAAAATTCTAACACATGTATATATACCCCCACATATAGGTCATGCGTACTTGTCAAGTGCGAAGGACTTAACTCCTACGTAAACCGCAACGAGTTTCGAACTTGTAACAAAATTAAATAAAGTTACATATACATACAAACATATATACATACGTACACACTTACATATTACATACACAATTATATAAATACAAATTAGTAAGTACGCATGACTTAAGTCTTGCGTACTTGATAAGTACGCAGGGTTTACCTCATGCGCACATAACAAGTACGCAGAGACCCTTGTGTACTCAAACTTTCAACTCAAATTATGAAGATGTCAAGTCAAATAGCGAACCGGATATGAATATTCAATCAAGAGGATTCAAAAGCAGTTCAAGGAAGTTAAACCCAAATATTTTTGGCTTTTCTTAACTTTTGATAAATTGTACTGAAAATCTTTTTGTGATTTTCGATAATGATTGATATGTACACGAACTTAAATTTTTTTTTGAACTTTTTCTAAATAAAGAGAATATGCACAAGATTCAGATCCGGATATACAAGAATATGCACACAAGCTATTTTTGGTCAAAGTCATGAGCAGAGGATCATATCAGGCTAAGAATTTAGCAAAAATGATACAAAATAAACATCAAAGAATATGGGATCATGTCATGAATTACTACTTATTCATACATACTATGCAAAACAAGCATGTTAATTCAAGTTGGCAATATTATAAAATTTGAAACCATATGCATCTTTGTATAACGTTCTTTTGTGTTAAGGTATTAATTATAAGTATACAACGTGTACCCCACAGTTCTGGTACAGAAATTTAAATTGCACTATCTCAAGGCATCTAAGATTTTTCCAAGGATTTCCAAATCTCCAGAATGATGTTGCGTCGATTAGCACAGAAAAAATCAAGTAGAATCCATAAGAATTATCAATCATAAGATTCAAAATCGAGTGATTCATTTGTCTTGGTTTGATAGGTTTTTCTTCTATGAATATCATATGATGATTCAAGTTAATAAATATGGTGTCCGAGGATTTAGGTAAGGGGATCCAACTTTTATCGGGATTTGATTTCAATGAACCAGGTATGTGCTAAAGACATAACCCGAAACTAGTCTCATAAGAAAATACTTGTCAAAATCTTACATCCTTTATCTGATAATGATCTTTTTGCATTCTTTTACACACACATGCAAACATGGGTTCAAATCATAGTTGTAGTAGTTTGATTTAGTTTCCACACTACTAATGATTCAAAGACGCTGATAGCCTACTGAAAATTCAAATTACTTGCAAATATTCAAATTAAAGCAAGATAATCAAACTTAAGGCTCAAGTAATCCTGACGTAATCATTTCCCATATGTGCAGTCTAAGACGTTTAGATCACTTACTGATTTACTATCATTTCCTCTTATCTTCAAATGACTTTGAAATTTTCATGATTTTCTATTTTGTTTGGATTTTCTGAAGATGTTAATTAAAGAGAAAACGAACTAAACAAAAAACATTTAAAAGAAATAAAGTTTAACCTCCATGAAATGATTTGATTTTGAAAAAAAGTTTTCACTCAGGATTGAAATTCCCTATCAAGTTGACCAGATGTTCAAAACGGGTACGATCAAACGCCTTTGTGAAAAGATCAGCAAAGTTGTCATCCGTGTGAACTTTTTAGCACAGTCACAGATGAAATGACGACGAATTTCTATATGCTTAGTTTTAGAATGTTTCACCGGGTTGTTCGTGATGGACATCGTGGCATTACTGTCAATGAATAAAGGAGTTCCATTGTAGTTCAAGCCATAATCTCTCAATTGCTGCTGAATCCACAATATCTGAGAACAACAGCTCATGGCAGCAATGAACTCTGCTTCACATGTTGAGACAGAAACCGTTGACTGCTTCTTACACTGCCAGGACACTAGCCTGTCCCCCAAGAATTTACATCCACCTGAGGTTGATTTTCTATCGAGGTTACTACCACCATAATCGGTATAGGCTTTGAATTTAAATGACTGCTTCTTGGCGTACCAAAGACCCAATCGGGGTTTCCCTCTCATGTATCTGAAGATCCTCTTCACAGCAATCAAGTGAGATTCCTTCGGTTGTGACTGAAACCTCGAGCATAAGCAGACAACAAACATAATGTCGGGCCTTGAAGCTGTGAGATACATTAGAGAACCGACCATCCCTGGTATAATTTACAATCCACATCCTTTCCCTCTTTGTCTGGTTGCAGACCATGATTGACTGGGATTGGTGTGCCATACGTAGTATAATCATTCATTTTGTATTTTGACAGAATGTACTGCACATACTTAGTTTGTGTGTAGATAAATGCCATCCTTCCTTTGACTGACTTGTAGACCCAGAAAGAACGACAGTTCACCCATGTTGCTCATTTCAAACTTGGACTTCAACACTCTTTCGAATTCTCTTCACATCTCTTCATTGGTAGACCCAAAGATAATGTCGTCGACATAAACTTGCACTAGTAGAATATCACCTCCTGCTTTGCTAATGAAGAGGTTCGAGTCAATTTGTCCATGATCAAAACCATTGGACAATAGATGTTTTGATAAAGTCTCATACCACGCCCTAGGTGGTTGATGAAGACCAAAAAGTGCTTTATCCAGCTTGTACACTTTATCAATATTATGCGGATCTTCAAAACCTAGTGGTTGAGTGGCATAGACCGCTTCATGAACTTTGCCATATAGGAAAACACTCTACACATCAAGTTGATAGACCTTAAAGCCGACAAAGGAGGCATAAGCCAGAAACAGTCGAATGGCCTAAAGTCTAGCATCTGGGGCATACACCTCTGTGTAATCCAAGCCCTCTTGCTGATAAAAACCCTAAACAACCAACCTTGGTTTATTCTTCACTACAACATGTCGATCATCCTTCTTGCATTTGAAAACCCATCTAGTTCCAATCGGATGCATACCCTTCGAAAGGTCAACCAAATCCCACACGTGCAACTTTTGGAATTGAGACAATTCATCTTGCATCGCCTCTATCCAACAGTTGTCAGCGAGAGCCTTTTTCACATTCTTCAGCTCCAATTAGGATACGAAGGTAGCATGCAAACAATTTTCCACGATACCTGTGTCAAGTATCTCAGCATACAAACTGGTGTTCTCAGTAATGGTTCTGTGAAGAGTTAGAACATCGGCATCAGGATCACCAATAATGTTGTCAATTGGATGATTCCGATGCACTCTCGTCTCCTGTACTTGAGGTTCTTGAATAGCTGACTCAAGGTTTGTGCTCAATTCCCCCATGTCAAGTGTACCCAAAGATGACTCATTGTTGATTGGATCAAATGGATCATCATTTTCTACATGAACATTAGGATCAGCTTGAGCATCGTTTCCTTCATGAACATTAGGATCAGCTTGAGCATCGATTCCTTCAACATGAACTTTATCTCCATTGTCACTATCAAGAGTTCCAGATGCAAATGCAACATTGGAATCGAAAGTTGGGACATGTACTGTTGCTCTGGTTGAGAAATTGGAGTCGTCGCCGCCACAACAGAACTCATACAACTTGGAAGCGTCTTCAGTAGATAAATCAAGAAGGTTAAAAGACTTAAACACAGCATCATAAACAAATCCCCAAGCAGGACCATTTGGTTATGGTGGAATGCTGTGTTTACTGCAGTTCACTTCGAACCATTCTTCCATAGACCTACTCTCAATATTGTACACTCTTTTGCACGGCGAATTGGCAATATATCCTAAGAAGATACCTTCCACCGCTTTTGCATGAAATTTAGACTTGCGATCTTTGTACTGTAACAATAATGAGTAGGGACTACCAAAAGGAACTAGGTAGTTAAGATTAGGAGGTCGATTGTTGATCAGCTCATAACAAGTTTTACTATGCCTCTTAACCACCAGAACTCTATTTAAGACATGACAAGCTGTGTTGACTGCTTACGCCCAGAACGTTACGGGAAGCTTGGCATCTGACAACATTGTCCTTGCAGTCTCAATTAGGGTTCTGTTCTTCCGTTCTGCAACTCCATTCTGCTGGGGTGTATACGGTGCACTAAATTCATGACGAATACCCTTCTTGAGACAGAAAAGCTCTATCATGTTGTTTTTGAACTCCGTGCAGTTGTCACTCCTTATTCTTCTAACATTCAGTTTGCATAAAGTTTCCAAGCTCACAATCAGGTATTGAAGAATTTCAGCAATCTCATCCTTTGTACCTAAGAAATGCACCCAAGAAAAACATGAGAAATCATTAGTTACAACTAGACAGTATGACTTACCTCCAATACTCCTGATACTTATGGGCCCAAACAAATCCATGTGTAGGAGCTCCAAAGGGGTATCAATAGAGTTTTGGACCTTGGGATTGTGAGATTTCCGTTGCTGTTTGCCCTTTTTACAAGGCATACAGTCATCCGCAACGGTAAATCTCAGCTTAGGAATCCCGGTTACCAAACCATTTCGGACAAGATGATTCATTTTATGAAAAGAAATGTGTCCGAGTTTCCTATGCCACAAGATTGAGTCAAGTTCTGTCGCTTTTGTAAGCAAACAAGTAGCAACTGATGATGTGGCTGTGGCCATGCTCATATCAATCTGATAGGTGTTGTTTGTCCTTGACGCTCTCATCAGAATCCAATCGTCAGGAACCACAAAACCAGGTTTGAGAACCAAGCATTCTGACTTGTCAAACATAACTGAGTACTCCTTGTCGCACATTTGAGATACACTCAACAAGTTATGATACAGCTGCTCACAGTAGTTGACATTGTCGAAGCTTATACATCCATTGGAAACCACGCCTTGACAAGTAATTAATTTCCATGGGGAGGTCTGGTTATGTTTGTTAAGAAGAAGGACGGGACTTTTCGTATGTGTATCGACTACCGTGAACTGAATAAAGTCACAATCAAGAATCGTTATCCTTTGCCTTGTATAGATGATCTCTTTGATCAACTCCAAGGATCAAGTTTCTATTCCAAGATAGATCTTAGGTCTAGTTACCATCAATTGAGAGTCCGAGATGAGGATATCTCTAAGACTGCTTTCAGGACAAGATACTGGCGCTATGAATTTATGGTCATGCCTTTCGGATTAACCAACGCACTCGTGGTGTTCATGAACCGTGTGTGTAGACCATACCTTAATCAATTTGTCATCGTTTTCATCGACGACATTCTCATTTATTCCAAGAACAAGGAGGAACATGAGGAATATCTACGTTTAATCCTGGAATTACTTAAAAAGGAGCAGCTATATGCTAAGTTTTCCAAGTGTGAATTATGGATCCGGGAAGTTCAATTCTTAGGACACGTGGTTAACGAGAAGGGAATACATGTAGATCCATCAAAGATATAAGCCATCAAGAATTGGGCAGCACCGACGACTCCGACTGAGGTGCGAAAATTTCTAGGATTGGCTGGATATTAACGTCGATTCATTGAAGGATTTTCCAAGATTGCCCAACCCCTCAACGCTCTAACTCAAAAGGGTAAACCCTATAACTGGGGTGACACCCAGGAGTCAGCGTTCCAACTTCTTAAACATAAAATTTGCAGTGCACCCATCCTATCTCTTCCGGAGGGAACATATGATTTTGTAGTATATTGCGATGCATCCATTCAAGGTCTTGGTTGTGTACTAATGCAACGCGAGAAAGTGATCGCATACGCTTCTCGTCAACTGAAAAATCCATGAGAAGAACTACACAACTCACGACTTAGAGTTAGGAGCCGTGGTATTTGCACTAAAGATATGGAGACATTACTTGTATGGTACCAAATGCACCATCTACACCGATCACAAGAGTCTTCAGCATATCTTCAAGCAAAAAGAGCTGAACATGAAACAACATCGTTGGGTCAAGCTCTTGAATGATTATGACTGTGCAATCCGGCATCATCAGGGTAAGCCTAATGTTGTAGCCGATGCTCTAAGTCGAAAAGAAACCAAGCCCAAACGAGTTCAAGCATTACAGCTTACTATTCACCCCGGATTACCTAAAAAATTCGTAGTGCTCAACTCGAAGCCCTGAAAGAGGAAAACCTACCGCTAGAAGGTACACGCGGTATGGAAGCACAACTCGAGATCAAATCTGACGGTATTCGCTACTTCGCCGAGCGAATATGGGTTACAGTATTCGGAAACTTAAGGGGACTAGTCATGGATGAGGCTCATAAATCTTGTTACTCTATTCATCCAGGTTCTGACAAGATGTACCATGATCTAAAGGTGCTGTATTGGTGGCCAAAGATGAAAGCCGATATAGCCACCTGTGTGAGCAAGTACCTGACTTGCGCGAATGTCAAACTTGAATATCAAAAGCCTTCTGGTCTTCTCCACTAAACAGAGATTCCCATGTGGAAATGGGAGCAGATATCTATGGACTTTATCACAAAACTGCCACGAACTCCTACCGGATGTGATACATCTGGGTAATTGTTGATCGTTTAACAAAGTCCGCTCACTTCTTAGCAATCAAGGAAATCAACAAAATGGATAAGCTTACTCGTATTTACTTGAAAAAAGTAGTCTCTCGCGCACGGGGTGACAATCTCTATCATTTCGGATCGTGCTGTACGATTCACCTCTCGTTTCTGGCAATCGTTACATAAAGCTTTAGGCACGCGTCTAGATATGAGCACAACATACCATCCTCAAACTGATGACCAGACAGAACGTACTATTCAAACCCTGGTGGACATGCTACGAGCTTGTGTGATTGACTTCGGTAACACTTGGGAGTCTCACCTACCGTTGGTGGAGTTCTCCTACAACAACAGTTATCACACTAGTATCAAGGCAGCTCCATTTGAAGCATTATATGGACGGAAATGTCGTTCTTCTATTTGTTGGGCCGAAGTTGGGGATAGTTAACTTACAGGTCCTGAACTCGTACTTGAAACTTCTGAGAAAACCATTCAAATTAGAAACCGTATGGCAGCAGCTCATGACCGTCAAAAGAGCTATGCCGATAAGCGTCGTAAACCGTTAGAATTTCAAGTAGGGGATATGGTCTTGTTAAAAGTCTCACCTTGGAAAGGTGTAATTCACTTCAGGAAACGAGGCAAACTAAACCCTAGTTATATTGGACCGTTCAAGATAGTGAAGAGAATTGGCCCAGTAGCATATCAACTCGACCTACTGAAGGACTTAGTGGTGTACACAACGTCTTTCACGTCTCAAATTTGAAAAAATGTCTAGCAGACGAGTCACTCGCGGTTCCTCTAGAGGAACTACACATTGATGAACAGTTGCGTTTCATCGAAGTACCAGTGGAAATCATGGATAGGGAAGTCAAAACGTTAAAACGCAGTAAAATCCCTATTGTCAGAGTCCGTTGAAACTCGAAACGCGGACCGGAATTCACTTGGGAGCGCGAGGAGCAGATGATGCCCAAGTATCCTCATCTGTTCAAGCACTCCACGTCAAAAAATTAAGGTACTATTCTAATTTTCGGGACGAAAATTCTTTCAACTACGGGATGATGTGACACCTCATAATTTTTTTTTATTTTTTCTAATTTTTGGAACGAAATTCTTTCAACTATGTGATGATGTTACAATCCGGACTTTCCATGTTAATTCCGTTAATCAAATCCAGTTAAAGTTAACACTAATTAACTTAACTCAAACTTTAGGGACTATTTTTGCCAAATTCCAAATCCTGAATCATTGACCTGCAAAGTCAAAATCAAGTGTTTAGTGATTCTGTTGACTTTTGAAAGTCAAATCACATGTTCTTAACTCAATCCAAATCTTAAGGACTAATTCTGTCAAATTCTGAATTTAAAATACCTAAAACCACAGGGACGGAATCTATAATTAACGCAATTCTAATTTTGTTGACTTCTGAAAGTCAAACCCCTTGTTCTTGAGACTAATTCGCAAGCTTTAAGCTTTAACTGAATTCTGTTTGATATTGTAGCCGTTACACACGTTCAAGGCATTAACGTTCATCATTAAGCCCTTAATCGTCGACATTACGTCGAATTAAACCCAATAATGAGAATGCAACTCTTAACCGTCGACCACTACCATACATTCATCAACTTCGCATCAATTCGTCTGTTATTTTCGCAATTGAACATCTACACATACTAGACGAATCCCTCTGAAGCTTTGCACGCGTCAACTTGGCTAGAGACAGAATCAGAATCGCCGGAGACCAACACATTCAAGCCGGAACTGAGCTTTAGTCGAACACTACCAATTTGAATCCAATTCCGGTAAATACCTACACCATTAGCTTCGTTTCAGTCTCTAGAATAAAATCCCTATGATTATTTGGGCTTATATCATCGGATTTAACATGAACCAGGTTCTAGGGTTCATGCGAAACCTGTTTAATCGAACTCCTCTATAAACCCGATTTAAATTCAATCAAACTATATGATTAGCTTCGCAATCTCATACCCTTTTAAAGACCTATGCTAATTGAACCTAACAACATCGAACTAAACATGATCCAGTAACCTAGGGTTTGTTCATAATCGATTTGGGGGTTTTAATCTTAACAACTTCCTAAATCAAATTAAACAACTGAGTTCGATTCGCAACCCTCTGTTTATTGAAAGCCCTATGAATCCAATACCTTTCAATATCAGAATCGGTCAAATCGATTCAGGTTCAAACCTAGGGTTTTCGGCTTTTTGAATATGAAATTAAATGATCATAAACTAGTTGGTTTTGAAATTAAATACACCCACAGGTTTGTAATTGACCAGTTATCAAAACCCCTAACACTTGTGTGTTAAAACCAATTCTTTCCGGGTTTAGTTGTGATACCCTAGCGGGCGGACTTGGTTAACACACTTGACTTCTAGGCAGGAGACCCGGGTTCGGGTCCGGTCTCCTGCATTCTTTTTTTGAGGACTTTTTAATTATATTTAATTATTAAAAATCAAACCTTATATTATTATATTATTATATTAAAGAGTTTTAATCCGAAAAACAACTCGTAGGCTCGGGTTTGGTTTCATAACCTATTTTTATTATTATTCCCACTTTTAAAAATAATATGTTTATATTATGTTCAAACCACGAATTCGATTAAAATAATATTTTTTTATTTTTTTCAACTCGTAACTCCCACTATTAAATAATATATATTTTTATATTATTTCAACTTGTTTAATTACTTTGTGTGACGTTTAAACTAAGAATAATATAATCGTTTATATTATTTACTCACGTTTATATACTCGATTAAAAATAATATATTTATTATTTTTCCACACAAATGATTATTTAGATAGTATTACGAACTTAAAAATAATATATTAAATTATATTATTTTCCGAAGTTTTGTAAACTACTTTAACATACGAATGTATTTATTTATTTATTATTCGTTAATAACGTACGACACGTAACGCTTTTC
Organism: Smallanthus sonchifolius; assembly: GCA_023525975.1. Taxonomy (NCBI): domain Eukaryota; kingdom Viridiplantae; phylum Streptophyta; class Magnoliopsida; order Asterales; family Asteraceae; genus Smallanthus; species Smallanthus sonchifolius. Next base: position 20,888,376 of record CM042030.1, on the reverse strand, counting down.
CCTTAATGATTATATTAAGAAATCTATATAATTCTGTAGATACATTCGTCTACTCTTAAATCCTTAGAAAGCGTTAAGATGTTCTAACTTCCGTGTCGTCGTCACAAATCCCAACTTGTCCTTAATTTATGTGTTTATAATTTCAGGGCATACGTAAGTCGTCTGAGAGTTACACTCGTGGTTCCAACTTATCTCTTGTGTGATCCAATCCACTACTTAACCCAGGTGAGTTTTCACGGCCCCTTTTACTGCTTTTAAACTGGGGGAGCTCCGTCTTAGAACTATCCATTGTTGGATAAAGGTTTCATCCGACCTAGCTAATTGCCATGGGGAGCTGTGATTAACTTAGTCAAAAATCAGAAATTTTTGACTACTAATGTTTTGAATATTTGACATAGTGATTAACTTAGTCAAAAATCAGAAATTTTGCACAACTTGCGCACTTGGAACTGGCCTTGCGCAATTAAAAGTTTGGTATTGCGCACTTGAGATTTGCTCTTGCGTACTTAGCAAGTACGCAGTAGTAAATGTTAAGTACGCATGAAGAAAAGTTAAGTACGCACAAGAATGGTCCTGCGTACTTAGCAAGTACGCAGGAAGACTGTACTTTTTGCCAAATAAGGTAAGTACCCAGGATGCTTTTTCAACTGCTCCACCAACTATTTTCGATCACTGAAAAATGCTTAAATCTTAAAAAATGAAGTTTTGAACAAATTGATCAACCCAAAAGGTTAGAAACTAGTTTCTAACAAACCCTTAATGATCAAAACACTCAAACAAACAAAAAAAAGGTCGGATTTTGAAGGATTTTTGCTTTTAAAATAGCGCTCAAGAGCTACCTCTATTTTATCACAAAAATCACCAAAATCGGTCACTTTTCCTTGTAAAAAGGTTGTAGATTGTGTCAAAAATGCTCCTAATACACTCACAACACTCGAAAGCAAGAGCAAACGCTCTGATACCACTTGTAGGTCCCCCGGGTATCTCGGATCGTCACATGCAAGTGCGTTGGCTAGTCTAACCGGGTGTGGAATGCCCGTGACTAGGTGGAGAATCAATCAACACAAAGTAAACCGACAACAAACAGAAGATACTTTAAACTTCGTCTATTGATAATCACAGCTGGTTTCAGTGTGCAAATGAGTGCGTACTTAATCACAACACAAACAAACTATATATACTAGACATGTTGCATGCGTTGTGACAATCCGGACTTTTTAGTCTAACTCCGTTATTTAAATCCAGTTAAAGTTAACCTATTTAACTTATCTCAAACCCTAGGGAATAATTTTGTCAATATTCAAACTCAAACTTCAGGGACTAGTTGTGCAATATTCCTAAACCACTCTGTTGACTTTTCAAAGTCAAAATTGAACTCCTGTTGACTTTTATTAGTCAAACCAACCAAAACATAATTTGGTTAATCAAATTCAAACCATAGGGACAATTCTGTCAATTCCCAAACTCGGAAACAGGAAACCAGAGGGACCAATTCTGTAATTTAACCTAAATTAATTTCTGTTTAACTTTCAGAAGTCAAACTCGCAGCAATTGTTCAAATTCAAAGCAATACGATCGACTACTGTTGAATTTGTAACTAATAAACACGCTGCAGCCATTAACGATCATTATTGACACATTTAACACAACAATTGAATCGTAATCAAACCCAATTATGGGTAATCAAAGCATAACCGACAACCGTACCTTCGAGAGTGATCAAATTCGCTCATTTCGTATGTTAACATCCAAATTGAATCACTTGCACACCTTATTCGAACTCCACAGAACCTGTTTCACACTTCAATTCGATCGGAATAGCAACAGGAGTCACCGAAGATCAAGTCATTCACATCCGGAACCTGTTCTAGTCGACCTCAATCAATTCATCATCTATTATGGTAATTGATCTCATCTATAGCTTCATCTTAATCCATTGATCGAAAGCCCTATGCTAATTAGGGCTTATAACATCAAATCGACCAAGATCAGATTTTATGGTTCTTGTTATATCGGGTTTAATCGAAGTCCACCTTTAATCCTGTTTAAATCCAATTAACCCACACCTATAGACTCGTAATCTTCTGCTCAATGAAAACCCTATGATAATTCAATATTACATCATCGAATTAGTCATGATCCTTAAATTAGGGTTCGTTCGTAATTGAATTTGGGGTTTTTGATCTTAAATACATTTTTAATCAAATTAAACTATACCGATGGGTTCGCAATATCTTAATTAACCAAAGCCCTATGATTTCAGTGATTGATTTCATCAAATTCAATCCAATTGATCCTGAGTTCTAAAACTAGGGTTGCGGGTTTTCAAGCGAGCATTTAACCAATCTAAAGTTGATGATTTTGCAATTAAACCGCACCCCAGAATCGCCATTACCCAATTAACTAAACCCCTATGCTTCTGTTTCAATTCGTACTCGAAATTGATGGGTTTTGGACGGGATTCGAACGCGGGTATGTCAGGGAGGGGAACCACTGAGACTTGTAGGTTAAAACTTATTCGGTCCGGTTGATAGCGCGACACCCTAGCGAGCAGGACTGGTTAAGGTTGTATGCATGTGTGAGAGAGACCCTGGTTCGAGTCTCTCCACATCTTTTTCTTTTTAAATTGATTTTCTGTTATTATTTTTAATATAAAATCAATTCCAATATTATTATAACAATATCTTAAAGTGTTTTAACTCCATAAATCACCCGTAAACTCGGGTTTGAATTTATAACTCATTTTAAATAATAATTCCACTTTTAAAATAATATATTTATATTATTTTCAAACCAACACTCCGAATGGAATGATATATTTATATTATTTTCAACCCATGACTCCAATAATATATATTTATATATTATTCCACCTCGTTTATAAATCTCACGTAATGTTTCAAACTAATTAATAATATAATTATTTATATTATTTACTCACGTTTATATTCTCGAATAAAAATTATATATTTATTATTTTTTCCACTTAAGCGATTTTTGTATATTTTCTACGAGTTCAAAAATAATATAATAAACTATATTATTTTCTTTTGCCATTGTTAAATGGTACAAACGTACGGATTTATTTATTAATTAATATTATTCGTAATTAGAGTCGTTCGACACGAAACACTTTTATTTCTATTATTATATTAAGAAATCCTTACTCACGTGGACAAGTTAGTCTACTCGTTGATCCTAAATATGTTCTAGGACGTTCAAATCTTTCGTGTCACCGTCACTGAAATCCCACTGTATCCCTAACTATTATGCTTATAATTTTAGGGCATATGTAGGCAGTTCACAGGAAAACTCTTGTGTTTCCTACTTGCATCATTGCGTGGTGCTATCTTCTATTCGAACACAACTCAGGTGAGTTTCACGGCCCCTTTTACTGTTTTACTTGGGGGACAAAACATGACGTAAAAACTTTTGATATTTTGTAATTCATATATGATATCACTTGTTATGACTATGCGTAAACTCTATCATGAAAGTCCTCACATCGAACCGTTTAAATATGAGTATAGTGAGGTATGTTGAGTAGTACTACTAGGTTTGACAAACCCCACCCGCGTTAGTCGCGCTATGTCGATTGGAGGTCGAACGGGTGTAATATTGACCTAAACATGCACCATGGTTGATAGGCCTGGTGGGAGGCATTCAAGCATAAAAAGTTAGTTTACAGTTGCTAGCGCATTAGTATACATGAACATTGGTTAGCTACCTTTTGATATATATATTGAATGTACAATAATTTGCAAACGTTTTATTTGTAATGATTGAAACCTGTGAACTCACCAACCTAGTGTTGACTCGTTTTCTTACATGTTTTCTCAGGTCGTTACGCAGGATCACGTTAGGTCATGCATGGTGTCTTGACTTCTATCATCAACTGTCAAACAATAATTATGTTTTGTCATTATTTAAATTTGGGCCCGTTGTTTTGCGCAATTACTTTTGTTAAACGCTTTCGCACTTTTACACTGAACTGGATCTTTTATATTATTACATTTCATGTCCCATATAGTGTCGTGTGAAGTAACTGATGTCTGAGATCCTGGTTTGTCACCTTCCAAAATGGTAAAACTTTGTTAGTGGAATTTGGGGTGTGATAGATTGGTATTAGAGCCATTAGTTATAGAGAACTAGGATTGCATACTAGACTATAACCGCACACATGCATTAGTTACACGACACAGACACTCATACATGATACTCATGGTATCCATACATACATTGCATTGCAGGCATGATGACAACATCCATATCACCCTCTTCTGACGAGGAACACATCATTCTCATTATATCATCATTCCCGGTGGCGACACTCGGGGAGTCATCAGAACAACATCCACTCCCGTCCGAGGGCAGAAAGACGGAGCCTTCGGAGGAGTCACTCACACCACCATCATCTACACCTTTGTTACACCATCAGAGCCGAAGATGACACTGGCTTGAGTCTATCGAGGACACAATCAGGGAATGGGGGTCTTCTCAAGTTCGTGTTGGGGACGACACACAGAACTAGCACATATCTCTTTGGGAGTTTGGATCGTCAGAGGCGAGCCCTACTGTACCCACTAGCAACAATACGCCGTGTGAAGGCAGACTGTTGCACGAATCATTGTAGAATCCATTGACACGTAGATGTCATCACTTTCCCGAGCCGTAGGCTCGTGCTTTGGTCGATATTCTGTTGAAGAAAGATTGACCACAAGGTTGAGAACGCATTGCTCTTTGCATACCCAAACCCTATCATGACTCAGTTGGAAGGACGACTACTTTGCCTCTTCCATTAAAATGTTCATGAACTAGTTTCGCTCATCGAAGCCACATTTCATGTACATATTTGTTTCATGTGCATGTTCCCATCTAAAATCCACTGGATTGGATTCTCGTATTATGTTCCAACTCGAGTGAATACTCGGATCAAACGATTCCCGACTACTCATCCTGATATGAGTTCTAGTTGATCAATTTATGGTTGATGACTAAGCTTCTTGATGACTTATCATATCTGACAACACTTTGTACTCGGAAATACAAACTAAAGGACATTTTGACACACGACAGGGAGAACTAGGGTAAGCATGCAAAGCAAATTATCATTACGGGTGCACACGTAATAGTAATTTGAGGTGTAAGTCTAGGTGAAACCTAGTGTGTGGATAAATGGTCCTAATATGTGATCTACATACTTATATTTCCATTGGCAGTATAAATTCACGTAACCCGCTTAACGACTAGTTGGTATCATTAAACCTGTTAAACGGTTGATAGACGCGACTACCAAGTTGAAGAGATTTACGGACACACTGAGCTATCATCAATGGAACCCATTATTTTATGTCACTCATGTAAGAGTCTTAGTGAACTTAAGACTCTCATCCAGACTTGATCAATGAAACCATCTCGATCGAAACTCTAGTAGAACCTCATGGAAAACCCATCAACTCCAACTATGCAATGAGAAATTTTTTCTAAACTAACACGTTATTCCTTACACTCTAACAATAGATTCCATTTGACCTTGTTACCTCATTCTATGACTAATCCTTAGTCTAATTTTAACTTATACCCCAGCATATCCAGTTATTTCAGTGATCTCACAAATTTCATGTGGGTGCGGTCGTACTCCAACTCTATTAGGAACTAAGTACACTATAGAAATAGTGGACGGTCAATTAATCGAAACAACTCACATTCTTAGAGGATGTAAGCTAGGATTGACTGGTCATAAACTTGACATTGGCCTTATGCCAGTCACACTCGGAAGCTTCGACGTAATTGTCGGTATAGATTGATTATCTAAGAACCAAGCCAAAATTATTTTTCATGAACAATTTTGTTCGCCTTCCTCTCCCGAGTGGAGAAACCCTTTCTGTCCAAGGCGAAAAGAGTGGTGCTATCGTGGGCATCTTATCTTTCATGAAAGCACAAAAGCGTCTACATAAAGGTCATACTGCCATTTTGGCTCTCGTCGCCGAGAAGCCATATGAGGAGAAGAAGATTGATGACATCCCAATCATTCATGATTATCCGGAGGTATTTCCCGAAGATCTACCAGGTCTTCCACCTCATCGTCAAGTCAAATTCCAAATTGATCTAGCACCCGGAGCAGCGCCTATTACTCGGGCACCCTGTAGACTTGCACCTAGTGAATTGCAAGAGTTATCCACACAACTGCAATAGTTGTTGGATAAAGGTTTCACTAGACCTAGCTTGTCGTCATCGACTACCGTGAACTTAATAAAGTAACCAACAAGAACCGTTATCCTTTACCCTGCATCGATGATTTGTTTGATCAACTCCAGGGTTTCAGGTTCTATTCCTAGATAGATCTTAGATCCGGTTATCATCAACTGAGAGTCCGAGACAAGGGCATCTCAAAGACGGCATTCTGAACTAGGTATGGTCACTACGAATTCGTGGTCATGCCCTTCGGATTGACCTACGCACCCGCGGTATTCATAGACCTCATGAACCGTGTGTGTAAACCGTAACTTGATCAGTTCGTTATCGTCTTCATTAATGACATCCTCATCTACTCCAAGAATAGGGATGAACATGTGGAACACCTGCGTTTGATTTCAGAATTGCTAAAACAAGAGCAATTGTATGCCAAACTTTCCAAGTGCGAATTCTGAATTCGTGAAGTGCAATTCTTAGGACATGTAGTCAACGAGAGCGGAATACATGTCGATCCATGATAGAAGCCATCAAGAATTGGGCGGCACCGACAACTCCAACTGAGGTGCGACAATTTCTGGGATTTGGCTGCCTATTACCGTCGTTTCATCAAAGGATTTTCCAAGATTGCCCAAACCCTCACCGCTCTAACTCAAAAGGGTAAACCCTATAACTGGAGTGACACCAAGGAGTCAACATTCCAACTCCCCATACATAAACTCTGCAGTGCACCCATCCTTTATCTTCTAGAGGGAACATGTGATTTTGTGGTGTACTGTGATGCATCCATTCAAGGTGTTGGTTGTGTGCTGATGCAACGCGAGAAAGTGATCGCATACGCTTCTCTTCAACTGAAAATCCATGAGAAAAACTACAAGACTCATGACTTAGAGTTAGGAGTCATGGTATTTGCACTAAAGATCTGGAGACATTAGTTATACGATACCAAATGCACTATCTACACCGATCGCAAGAGTTTTCAGCATATCTTTGAACAGAAAGAGTTGAACACGTGACAACGTCGTTGAATCGAACTCTTGAATGACTATGATTGTGCTATCAGGTATCACCCGGGCAAGGATAACGTAGTAGCCGATGCCCTAAGCCTGAAAGAAACTAAACCCAGACGAGTCCGAGCATTACAGCTCACTATCCACCCTGGACTACCTTATCAGATCCGTAGTGCTCAACTCGAAACACTTAAAGAGGAAAACCTACCGTTGGAAGCCACATGCGGTATGGAAGAACAACTGAGGTCAAATCAGATGGCATTCACTACTTCGCGGAGCGAATATGGGTTCCGTTGTACGGAAAATTAAGAGAACTGGTTATGGATGAAGCTCACAAATCTCGATACTCTATTCATCCTGGTTTTGACAAAATGTATGATGACCTAAAGGTGCTGTATTGGTGGACGAAGATGAAAGCCGATATAGCCACCTAAGTGAGCAAGTGCCTGACTTGCGCAAAGGTCAAAGTGGAATACCAAAAGCCTTCTGGCTTACTTCAACAGCCAGAGATCCCAATGTGGAAATGGGAGCAAATCTCTATGAACTTTATAACCAAATTACCCCGAACTCCTAGAGGATGCGACATCATCTGGGTGATCATCGATCGTCTGACCAAATCTGCTAAGTTCCTAGCTACCAAAGCGACTGACAAAATGGAGAAACTTACTCATATTTACATAAAAGAAGTAGTCTCTTGGCATGGTATGCCAATTTCTATCACTTCGGATCGAGACGCCTAATTCACGTCACGTTTTTGGCAATCTTTACATAAAGCTGTAGGTACGCGTCTAGATATGAGTACTGCGTACCATCCTCAAACTGATGGCCAAACGGATTGTACCATTCAAACATTAGAGGACATGCTACGAGCTTGTGTGATTGATTTCGGTAACAGTTGGGAAACCCACTTGCCTCTAGTGGAGTTCTCCTACAATAACAGTTATCACACTAGCATTAAGCAGCACCATTCGAGGCATTGTACGGATGTAAATGCCGATCTCCTATATGTTGGGCTGAAGTTGGGGATAGCCAACTTACAGGTCCCGAACTTGTATTCAAAAGCTCCGAAAAGATCGTTCAAATTTGAAACCGTATTGCGGCAGCTCGTGATCGTCAAAAGAGCTATGCCGACAAGCGTTCCAAACTGTTAGATTTTCAAGTAGGCGACATGGTTCTTCTGAAAGTCTCACCTTGGAAAGGTGTAATTCATTTCGGGAAACGAGGCAAACTGAATCCTCGTTATGTTTGGCCATTCAAAATAGTAAAGAGAGTTGGCCCAGTAGCGTATCAACTGGACCTACCTGAATTTCTTCAGTGGTGTACACGATGTCTTTCATGTATCGAACTTGAAGAAATTTCTAGCAGACGAGACACTCGCGGTTCCTCTCGAGGAACTACAGATCGATGAACAACTGCGTTTTATTGAAAAACCGATATAAATCATGGATAGGGAAGTCAAAACGCTCAAACGCAGAAAAATCCCTATTGTTAGAGTTCGTTGGAACTCGAAACGCGGACCGGAATTCACTTGCGAGCACGAGGATCAGATGATGGGCAAGTATCCCCATTTGTTCAAGCAATACACGTCAAACTCTTAAGGTACTATTCTAATTTCTGGGATGAAAATTCTTTTAACTAGGGGATGATGTGACACCTCAGAAAATTTTTTATTATTAATTTAATTTTCATGATGAAAATTCTTTCAACTAGGGGATGATGCGACAATCCGGACTTTTTTGTCTAACTCCATTATTTAAATCCTGTTAAAGTTAATCTATTTAACTTATCTCAAACCCTAGGGACTAATTCTATCAATATTCAAACTCAAACTTCAGGGACTAGTTGTGAAATATTCCTTAACCACTATGTTGACTTTTCAAAGTCAAAATTGAACTCCTGTTGACTTTTATTAGTCAAACCAACCAAAACATAACTTGGTTAATCAAATTCAAACCATAGGGACAATTCTGTCAATTCCCAAACTCAGAAACAGGAAACCAGAAGGTCCAATTCTGTAATTTACCCTAACTTGATTTCTGTTTGACTTTTAGAAGTCAAACCCATAGCAATTGTTCAAATTCAAAGCTATACGATTGATTTCTATTGAATTTGTAACTGATAAAAACGTCGCAACCATTAACGATCATTATTGACACATTTAACACATAAATTAAAACGTAATCAAACCGAATTATGGGTAATCAAAGCATAACCGACAACCGTACCATCGAGAGTGATCAAATTCACTCATTTCGAATGTTAACATCATAACTGAATCACATGCGCACATTATTCGAACTCCACATAACCTGTTTCACACTTCAATTTGATCGGAATAGCAACAGGAGTCACCGGAGATCAAGTCATTCACAGCAGGAACATGTTCTAGTCGACCTCAATCAATTCATCATCTATTCTGGTAATTGATCTCATCTATAGCTTCGTCTTAATACATTGATCGAAATCCCTATGCAAATTAGGGCTTATAACATCAAATCGACCAAGATCATATTCTAGGGTTCTTGTTATATCGGGTTTAATCGAAGTCCACCTTTAATCCTATTTAAATCCAATTAACCCACACCTGTAGACTCGTAATCTTATGCTCAATGAAAACCTTATGATAATTCAGTATCATATCATCGAATTAGTCATGATTCTTAAATTAGGGTTCGTTCGTAATTGAATTTGGGGTTTTTGATCTTAAATACATTCTTAATCAAATTAAACTATATCGATGGGTTCGCAATATCTTAATTAACGAAAGCCCTATTATTTCAGTGATTGATTTCATCGAATTCAATCCAATTGATCCTGAGTTCTAAAAGTAGGGTTGCGGGTATTCAAGCGAGCATTTAACCAATCTGAAGTTGATGATTTTGCAATTAAACCTCACCCCAGAATCGCTATTACCCAATTAACTAAACCCCTATGCTTTTGTTTCAAATCGTACTCGAAATTGATGGGTTTTGGACGGGATTCGAAGAAGGGTATATCAGGGAGGGGAACCACTTAGACTTGTAGGTTAAAACTTATCCGGTCCGGTTGATAGTGCGACACCCTAGCGGGTGAGACTGGTTAAGGTTGTATGCATGTGTGGGAGAGACCCGGGATTCGAAGAAGGGTATATCAGGGAGGGGAACCACTCAGTTTTGCTAAGTATGCAGCTTGTATTCTCTCTGTAACCGTCGATTGTTTATAATACAAAGAACGATTATTGTGACTCTTGTGTTCGGTTTACTTTGTTCAGTTAGACTCTCCACCTAGTCACGGGTATTCCGCACCCGGTCCGACTAGTAGACCACTTGCATGTGACGATCCACCACACCCGAGGGACCTACAAGTGGTATCAGAGCATTGCTCTTGAATTCGAGTGTTGTAAGTGAGTTTGGAGACGTTTTTACTGAGTTTTACAAGCAAAGAGAGGTTATTTTGTTGATTTTTGTGATAAAAAAGGGGTAGCTCTTGAGCACTTTTTTAGAAGCAAAAATCTCTCAAAAACCGATTTTTGTTGTGTATTTGTGTGTTTTGAGCATCATAGGTTGGTTAGAAACTTGTTTCTGACCCTTTGACTCAATTGCATTGATCATCAGACCATTTTTTACCAACTCCGGCGAGTTTCAGGTCACCGGAAAAGTTTGGTGGGAGTTGCTGAAAAGGTGTCCTGCGTACTTACCATTTTTGGCAAATAGTACAGTTTTCTGCGAACTTGCTAAATACGCAAGAGTTATCTCCTGCGTACTTACAAGTGCGCAAGACTGAACTGCGAACTTAAGACTTATCCTGCGTACTTAACAATTTACTCCTGCGTACTTACAAGTACGCAAGGGCAAATATTAAATACGCAAGACCATTCATAAGTGCGCAAGGCCAATCCTAAGTGCGCAAAAGCTACTGACTTTTCTGATTTTTGACCAAGTGTTCACCATGTCAAACCTTCAGAACCTTAGTAGTATGTTAAATTATGATAATGAAATCGGTACTCCACAGAAACCTCCCAAGTTGCTCAATGTAAACGATTATTCCAATTGGAAAGCCCGCTTTGAGCACTATATTTCATACACCGATTCATCGTTATGGATACCTATTCTTGAGGGATATAAGCATCCAACCCACTTGTATCTTGATGAAAACGTACCTAAGCCTATCTCTAAGCTGGATGCAGAAGAAAAGAAAATTTATGATCGAGAGAAGAAGGCATTGGGTTCAATCACTATGTCATTAACTCGGGATTTGTTCCACAGTTTCCGAGGATATGAATCTTCTAAGGATCTTTGGAAAGCTTTACAGAAAAGATTCGAAGGAAATAGTGACATCAAGAAAAGCAAGAGGGATCTGCTCCGGAAGCAATACGAGTGCTTCAGATTTATAGAAAATGAATCTTTAGATGATCTTATCTCTAGATTCTATCACCTACAAACGGAGTTGAAATCGTTTGAGCTTAAATATCCAGAAGAGGAAATGGTGGAAAAGTTTTTGGATGCTCTGCCACCGAGATATGAGATGTATACAACCCTGATGAGGGAAACTTCAAAGTTCTACGAGATGACAGTAGATGAGGCAGTCGGTAAGATTCAGGCTCATAACATGAATCTTATAAAAAGGGAGAATTCTAGAAGACCTCAGATACAGGACCCTTCCATGTATAACGGGACGACTTCCACGTCAATGTCTTCCGGCTCTGGGATTGCACTCTTTACTGGGAAATCCATTGAAGAAGACCACTCTAATGGTTGTGGTGGTCATGCATGTTATGCATCAGGATCAGGGTTTGGATCTCATCAACAAAATCAACAAAACTCAAAGACTCCTCAGAATACGTGCTCAGCCAACCAGTCAGCTATTGCCAAGATAGCTGAAGATCATGTAGCACTATTCTCATCTTGCATGCTGGCATATGAGAATTTCATTGGTGGAAAGCTAACGGATCCTGAGACTATTGAAGAGGACTTCAATCAAGTGGATCCTGATGATATTGAAGACATGAATATTCAGTGGAATATGGCCATGTTACTGAGGAGGGCCAAGCGTTTCCTGAACAGAACAGGAAGAAAGTATATTGGCGGGCATTCTAATGCCAAGGTTGGATTTGACAAATCCAAGGCCAAGTGCTACAAGTGTCAAAACTATGGACACTTTGCTCGTGAATGTCAAAAGGACAGAGCACCTGCCTCTGGCTTTACCAGACCTAGCCAGGGAAACAGCCATGGCCAAAACAACCAAAGTCACCACAATCATACCCAAAGTAATCAGTCCAATGCACTGGTCGCACAGAATGACGAAAATTTTGATTGGGGTGTGCATCTAGAAGACACCATCATTGCTCAAGCACAGGTTGGTCTCATGGCAGAAATCATGGAGCTGATGGAGGCCGAGAGGAAGGAGGCCGAGAGGAAGGAAGCTGAAGAAGAGGAATCTTCTGAATCTGAAGGAGAGGAATCTTCTGAATCTGAAGAAGAGGAAGCTTCTGTAGCTGATGAAAAGGAGTCTACCACTGCTGTCGCTCTCATGGCAATTGGAAAAGGACAAAGTTCATCATCTGAGGTAGATTCTAACCCTTTCTCTGTTGTTTCTTGTTCTAAATGTCTAGGGCTAAAAAATAAAATTTCTGATCTCCAAGACATAATCGGACCCCTAAAGTTGGCAGCTAAAAATTACAAAATGAATGAATCACGTTTTAAAGAATCAGTTGAAATGCTACAGAACGAAAAACAAGACTATTCTTTAAAAATAAGCGACCAACAGGTTCATTTGGACATTGCGTATAGGGCTTTGGAAAAGAAGAACAATGAAATTAACAAACTGCAAAATGAGATCTTGCAGCTCAAATGCACTAACGAGAAATTGAAAAACTCTCGCTTCGTGGTGGAACACTACGAATCCGTGGTGAGAAAAATGAATGGCCTAGGACTTGGTACCAATGCCATTCCTCCACCAATAAGTGGGCAGTTTGTCAATAGCTTGATAGACATTGATCTCACTTGTCTAGATGAGCCCTCTGATAAGGATGATTCCCCTAAATGGGATGAATCCTCAAGTAAGGCTAACTCCACATCTAGTGAGGAGTATGTTACTGCTTCTGAGGATGGGTCGGTTAACACTTGCCCTGAAGGAGTAGTATCTAAGGAGTTGTTGACTGAACATAAAGTCCAGAAAAACATTATCACTAATGGTGATAATTGCATTTTAACTGAACCTGATATCATTGAAACAAATGATAAACTTAAGGGAATGCTTTACGGGGGTTTTAAAAAATATTAACCAAGCTAAGAAAGAGGCTTTTTCATCTCATTATGGGATGGGTTACAAAGAAAATTTGCAAAAGTATTATACCCCCAAACATCAAACTGTAAAAGTTCAAACTTCTGTTCATAAACCAACTCTTCCTTCTCACAATGGTGAGTTTTCTAAGGCCAGGACTAAAGAGCCTTACATGAGAACTTATGTTGACAAGAGGAATTGCTTTCACTGTGGCTTGGTTGGTCACATTGTTGTGAACTGTCCTTCTAAGAACCCAGGGAAACGGCATGTTGTTTCACGACCAGCTGTTATCCCTAAGTCGCCAGTAGTGAAAGCTCCTATCAGACCAAAGCTAAATGTGGTGAAACCACCAGTGCAACCGATAGCTAAGCCAAAGATCAAATCTGAGGCCAAGCCATCTGTTGTAAGAAAGGTAAAGCAACCTGCTGTACCTCGTGTGTCTACATCTGGTAGTACACGCACTGGTGAGAAACCTGTGGCTAGACTCTCTAAGCCACAGAGAAGAAGAAGGAATAAGAGGTTGAGAAAGCTGGAACAGCTGACTAAAGCTCAATCAGGTGAAGCTTCCACAAGTTCACCGGCTGTGATTGAACCAAAGTCTCCTGTTCTGGTTAAGATTCAAAAGAGATCCTGGAACAAGAAAGTTAAAGATTCTCAATCTCCTGTTCTCAATTCCTCCAAAGATTCACCAATTTTGGACAGTCATCATGACTGTGAGTTGAAAGAAGTAGTTTATTTTGAGAAGGATGGACGACCCAAGACCACAATGGCTTGGGTCTCCAAATCTAACTAATTCTTTGTTACTCGTGCAGGGACGTCCGAAGGGTACTATCTCTAACCGCTGGTATGTAGATAGTGGATGCTCCCGGCACATGACAGGAAACATGGCCTTGCTTCAAGACGTTAAACCATTTAGAGGCGGCTATGTGGCCTTTGCCGGAGAAAAAGGCGGCAGTATCACGTGTCAAGGCGTGGTTTCGAACGGTTGTGTTAGCTTTGACAATGTCAACTTCTGCGAGCAGCTGAAGCATAACCTGTTGAGTGTCTCACAAATGTGTGACAAGGAGTACTCAGTGATGTTTGACAAGTCAGAATGTCTGATTCTCAAACCCGGTTTCAAAGTTCCTGATGACTGGATTCTGATGAGAGCACCAAGAACAAACGACACTTATCAGATTGATATGAGCGTGGCAAAAACCACCTCATCAGTTGCTACTTGTTTGCTTACAAAAGAGACAGAGCTTGACTCCATCTTGTGGCATAGGAAACTCGGACATATTTCTTTTCGTAAAATGAATCATCTTGTCCGAAATGGTTTGGTAACCGGGGTTCCTAAGCTGAGATTTACCGTTGCAGATGACTGTATGCCTTGTAAAAAGGGCAAACAGCAACGGAAGTCTCACAAGCCCAAGCTCCAAAACTCTATCGATACCCCTTTGGAGCTATTACACATGGATCTGTTTGGCCCCATAAGTATCAGGAGTATTGGAGGTAAGTCATTCTGTCTAGTTGTAACTGATGATTTCTCACGTTTTTCTTGGGTGCATTTTTTAGGTACAAAAGATGAGACTGCTGATATTCTTCAATACTTGATCCTGAGCTTGGAATCTCTTTGCAAGCTGAAAGTTAGAAGAATAAGGAGTGACAACGGAACTGAGTTCAAGAATAATTTGATGGAACTTTTCTGTCTCAAGAAAGGGATCCGTCACGAATTCAGCGCGCCGTACACGCCTCAGCAGAATGGAGTTGCTGAACGGAAGAACAGAACACTGATTGAGACTGCAAGGACTATGCTGTCAGATGCAAAGCTTCCTGTCACTTTCTGGGCAGAAGCAGTAAATACAGCTTGTCACGTCTTAAACAGAGTTTTGGTGGTGAAAAGACACAACAAGACTTGTTATGAGTTGATCAACAATCGACTTCCCAATCTTGATTACCTAGTTCCTTTTGGTAGTCCTTGTTCCTTGTTGCTACAGTATAAAGATCGTCAATCTAAATTTCATGCGAAAGCGGTGGAAGGAATCTTCTTAGGATATGTTGCCAATTCGCCCTGCAAGAGAGTGTACAACATAGGAACTCGTACTGTCGAGGAATGGTTCGAAGTGGATTGTAGTAAACACAGCATTCCACCAGAACCAAAAGGTCCAGCTTGGGGTTTTGATTATGATGCGCTATTCAAGTCTTTCAATCTTCCTGAGCTATCTGCAGAAGACGCCGAAAATGTTTATAATCTATTGAATGGCGGCAGTTTTTCTACTCGTGCTACTGTACCAATTATAACTGCTGATTCCAATGCTGCATCTGCATCTGGAACTCATGACAGTGATAACAGTGAAAGTGTTCATGTTGTTGGAGATGACGCTCAAGCCAATCCTAACACAACTGTAGGAAATGAAGCTCCAGCTGATCCAATTAACATTGAATCTTCTTCTGCTGAAACACATGAAATGGGGGAGTTGAGCACAAATTTAGATCCAGAAATTCAAGAACCAATTGTACCGGAGACGAGAGTGCATAGGAATCATCCAATCGACAACATTATTGGTGATCCTTATGCCGGTGTTCAGACTCGTCATAGAACCATCACTGAGAACACCAGTCTTTACACAGAGATATTTGACACTGGTGTCATGGAAACATGTCTGCATGCTGCATTCGTGTCCCAGATAGAGCCGAAGAATGTGAAGGAGGCTCTCACTGACAACTGCTGGATTGAGGCGATGCAAGATGAATTGTCCCAATTCCAAAAGTTGCATGTATGGGATTTGGTTGACTTGCCAAAAGGCTTTCAGCCAATTGGAACCAGATGGGTGTTCAAATGCAAGACGGATGATCGTCATGTAGTTGTGAAGAACAAGGCAAGATTGGTTGTTCAGGGTTTTTATCAACAAGAGGGCTTGGATTACACGGAAGTATATGCCCTAGTTGCTAGAATTGAGGCCATTCGACTGTTCTTGGCTTATGCCACATATGTCGGCTTCAAGGTCTACCAACTTGATGTGAAGAGTGCTTTCCTTTATGGTAAAGTTCATGAAGAAGTCTATGTCACTCAACCTCCCGGTTTTGAAGATCCGCATAATATCAATAAAGTGTACAAGCTCGACAAAGCACTTTATGGTCTTCATCAAGCACCGCGGGCATGGTATGAGACACTATCAAAGCATTTACTGTCTAATGGTTTCGACCGTGGACAGATTGACTCGACTCTCTTCATAAGGAAAGCAGGAGGTGACATTCTACTTGTGCAAGTATATGTCGACGACATCATCTTTGGGTCGACCAATGAAGGGATGTGTAGGGAATTCGAGAAGGTGATGAAGTCCAAGTTTGAAATGAGCAATATGGGTGAACTGTCGTTCTTCCTGGGTCTGCAAGTCAGTCAAAGAGAGGATGGCATTTATCTACATCAAACTAAGTACGTGCAAGACATCCTGTCAAAATACAAGATGAGTGATAGCACTACTTATGGCACACCAATCCCAGTCAATCATGGTTTGCATCCTGACAAAGATGGGAAGGATGTAGACAGCAGGTTGTACCGTGGGATGATCGGATCACTTATGTATCTCACAGCTTCAAGACCCGATATTATGTTTGTTGTATGCTTGTGCTCAAGGTTTCAGTCTCAACCGAAGGAGTCACATATGATAGCCGTGAAGAGGATTTTCAGATACCTGAAAGGGAAACCCCGATTAGGTCTTTGGTACTCTAAGCAGCAGTCATTCGACTTCAAAGCCTACACTGATTCAGATTATGGCGGTTGTAACCTTGACAGAAAGTCAACTTCTGGCGGATATCAATTCTTGGGAGACAGACTGGTCTCCTAGCAGTGCAAGAAGCAGTCAACGGTTTCTGTCTCAACTTGTGAAGCAGAATACATTGCTGCAGCTAGCGGTTGTTCTCAGATATTGTGGATTCAGCAGCAATTGCGAGACTACGGCTTGAACTTCACTGGAACTCCTTTATTCATTGACAACAATGCCACCATGTCCATCACAAATAACCCGGTGAAACATTCCAAAACTAAGCATATTGAAATTCGCCATCATTTCATCCGTGATTGTGCTGAAAAGCATTTAATTGAACTTGTAAAGGTTCACACGGATGACAATCTTGCTGACCTTTTCACAAAGGCATTTGATCGGTCCCGTTTTGAGCATCTTGTCAACTTGATAGGAATGTTTAATCCCGAGTGAAAATTAATTTTCTTAAATCAATTCAATTCATGGAAGTTAAATTTTATTTCTTTTAAATTTTTTTTGTATAGTTCTGTTAGTTCAAAAAAAAAAAAAAATATGGAGAAAATTTCAAAAGTTCACTTGAGAAACGAGGAAATGATAGTACATCTGAAATGATCTAACCATCATAGACTGCTCATGGGAAATGATTGCGTCATGTTTACTTAATTGTTTAAATTATTATGTTTTTAATCTGTTTACTTACAAGTAATTTGAATTGTTAGTAGGCTGTATGCGTCTTTGAATCACTAATAGTGTGGAAACTAAATCTAAATTACAACTGTGATTTGAACCCATATTTGCAAGTGTGTGTGTGTAAAAGAATAGAAAAGATCATTATCAGATAAAGGATGTTAGATTTTGGCAATAATTTTCTTTTGAGATCAGTTTCGGGTTATGTTGTTAGCACAATTAATGCGGTTCATCTCACTGCCCATACTCACAAGTATGCAAGGAGAGATTGAATCAAGACATGTCTCTACATCAACCGTTGAGCATGTATTCACCCTTGAATCATTCCTGGTTCATTGAAATCAAATCCAGATAAAAGTTGGATCCCATTACCTTATAATCAAACACCATGTTCCTTATCCCGAATCATCATACCGATATTCAAAGAAGAAAATCACATGAAACCAAGACAATTGAATCACTCGATTCTGAATCTTATGATTCTTGATAATCCTCATGGATTCTGCTTGATTTTTCTGTGCTAATTGATGTAACTTCATTCTGAAAATTAAGAATATCATTGGAAAAATCTTAGATGCCTTGAGATAGTGCAAAATATCATAGCATTTAAGTGGGGTACACGTTGTATATTTTATAATTAATAACTTAATACACAAGAACATGATACAAAGATGCATATAGTTTCAAATCTTATAATGTTGTCAACTTGAATTACTTGGTTATTTGCTTATTACGTAAGAATAAAGAGTAATACATGACATGATCCCATATTCTTTGATGTTTATATTGTATCATTTTTGCTAAAAATTAGCCTGATATGATCCTCTGCTAGTGTCTTTGTTCAAAAATAGCTTGTGTGAATACTTGTATATTTCTATCTAGAAAAGAACAAAAAGATTTTAAGTTTATGCATTGTTTAAGTTTAATTCAGAAAAGGCTAAAAATATTTTATGTTTAACCTTCATGAATTGTATTTGAATCCTCCCGATTGAATATTTTTATCTTGTTCGTTATTTGACTTGAAAATCTTCATAATTCTGAGTTGAAAATTGCGCACTTAAAGTTTCTGCGCACTTGTCAAGTACGCACGAAGTAAGACTTGCGCACTTAGCAAGTACGCAAGAGTTAATTCCTGCGTACTTGTTAAGTACGCAAGCGTTAATTCGTGCGCACTTAGCAAGTACGCACGAACATTATCAGTGGGGTATAAGTTCAACACTTAGAAAAATTTTCAGGTTAAGCTTTCAAACCGAAATTTTCCCCCCTGCAATTTTCTCTCAAAATCGAGTGTGTTCAAACCCGTTTTTCATCCCTTCCACATTATCATCTTCGTATTTCATCTCCTTGGTGAGATTTTAGACCGATTTCATCCGTAAATTCTTGAAATTTTGGACCGATTTGACCTAGAATATTTTAGGTTAATGTCGACAAATTTTGGGGTAATTTGGGGTTGTTTGGGTAACTTATTATGTGTAACAAGCGAATAGGAAGCTTTAATGGACTCCCTAATCATCTCTTGGTCCTCGATTGATCCGTCATTCGTATTTTAACCGACAGTGGGTCGGCGACGGGTCTCGGTCAAAAATTGAACGAGTGTAGTGTTGATAATGGTACCATAGGTTAGAATCCGTGATTCCGACCTAGTGGCGACCTAATCGACCCACATTTTGATCGAATTCAATTTCTGAATTTTTTGTTAAGAGTTGTTCTTGCGCACTTTGCAAGTACGCAAGAAGTAATTCCTGCGTACTTGTTAAGTACGCAAGAGTAAAATACTGCGCACTTGCTAAGTGCGCAGGACCAACACTTAGAAAATTTTCTTAAGTCTGAAATTTTTTTCAAAGTGTAACTACTATTCTATGTCTTGTGAGTCTACTTCCATTGTTATTAATTGATCTAATTATGTTTTCTGTGTGTGTTTCAGATAATGGCTCGTGCATTCACTGACGAATTCAATCTGTTGGCGCACACTGAACCAGAATGGAAAGGGGCAGCCTTACAATATAGAGAGATTGTGGACTTCCTGAACAGATCTAAAATAAGTTATGCAATCTCGGCTAATCCAACAGTCTCAAGACCTTACTTAGAGCAATTCTGGGAGACAGCAGAGCACGATTGCACGGTATCTCCAAATGTCATAAGGGCTACCGTTGACAGTCGGGCTATTGCCATCTCTGAGGATACAATAAGGAGAGTACTGCAGTTTGGAGACCTTCCCACCGACCCGACATCCTATCCAGATTACTACGTGGATGGGTGTTGGAGGCAGAGAATGGGATATGTCGGGGAAAGGGACTATGCTTCATACAAGAAAATGTGGGTTCTAGATCAATGGCGTTACTTTGCCCACATCATGATCATGTGCATCTCATCAAGGAAAGCAGGGAAGGATGCCATGGGTCATGACCTTGCCGCAGCCATGGTGGGCTTGTCTCTCAATCGGGGCTACAACTTCTCCCGCTTTATTTTCAAAGCAATCAATGACCAGATAAATACGGCGGAGAGGTTTAGGTTCCTTTTATACCCGAGGTTTGTGCAACTTTTGATCGATGATGCGTTGCCAAACCTGCGTGCGATCGGGGAGAGACTGCAAGTGAAGAGAGTGGCCAAGAGAGTTTTTGCACAGTTTCTAAAGCCAGGCAGTGTAGATCCTACCCCTGAGCACACTGAACTCTTTGGCCACCTATTGAATGAAGCATACGTCGCTCCGGACGACTGGAACTGGTATAGTCCCAACTCGGGACCAGAGTTTAGTGATCACTCTGATGAAGAACAAGATGAAGAGAATGAGGATGATGAAGGTAATGATGAAGGTAATGATGAGGGTGATGATGAAGGTGGTGTTGGTTCTGAGGAATCCGATTCGGAGGCTACAGAATCAGATTCTTCTGATTCCGATGATGCACCATCACAGGCACAACCGAGGAGACAGGCACAGGTAACCCAGCCTGCGTCGTCTTCAAAAAGAAAGAGACAAAGCTCCAGCAGCGAATATGAGCCGGATTCCGACTCTGACGCTGCTTTACAAAGACAGAGGCATGAGAGCACCAACAAGAAAAGGGGCGATAGGCAAGAGGTTGCCATCCCCAGGGTTGAAGAGATTCCAACTGTGCAACCAGTACAAGTTGAAGCTGCCATTCCAGAATCTACCCAACCAGCACGGTAACTGTTTAGTCGGAGGAGAAGGCCACTGGTTCAAGCAGATGTGGCGGTCACGGCGGTCACAGAGGTGATTCCTGTGACGGTGACCCTCCCTATTTCAACCGTCCAGGTGACGGTGACTGCTCCACTTCTCACGGAGTCAGTCACAGTCACCCCAACAATAACACCCACTCACATCATACCATCCCCAACCCCAACACCCACCAAAGAGCCGTCAGGTCAACCCTTCAACTACGGTGATTTCTCACAGGGGTTCGACTTTGACACAATCTTCTCTTCCCCCATCCACAACGCCGAAGCCTCATCATCTAGGCATCCGGATCCAAATGAAGCTAGGATCGATGTGCTAGAAACCCAAGTTGCTGGCTTGTTGAAGACTATTCAAACGTCAAAGGAGGAGTCTGATGCTCAACAAGCACAGATAAACTCTCTGGCAGATGAAGTTAGGATTCTGCGTAGCCAGAGAACGGGGACTGATGAACGGCTGAAGAATGTGATGGCGCAGAATGAACTATTAATGAAGACGAATGAAATGATTCTGGCCCACAGAACTTCAATTGAGCTAAGGATGGATGCTCAAAGGCAGGAGCACACTACTATGGTCAAATTGATTGCAGAACTGACCGAGAAGCTAGGTGCTCAGGGGGAGAAGGAAAAAGAAAAATCCACCGGTGCAGAGGTTTGTCATCTAGTCGATTTGACTAAGGATGATGACAAAGACAAGGATCCTGAAGTCGGTCCTAGTGGAGGTGAGCACCAAGCTTCGGCAATTGTGCCCATCTCTACTACGTCAATGGCTGAGGGGGAGTCTACTACGCAAGAGGGTGGTGATACCTCAGGAGGTGGTGGTGGCGGTGATAAAGGGAAGTCAATGGCTGACAAGATTCTATGTCTCGAGCCTGACTATTCTAAAGAAGCACAGATCGATGTTCTCCTTAATCTGGAAGAAGGAGAGATCGACTCTGGTGATGATTGGAACGATGATGATGATAATGTGATAATCGAGATTCCCAAGGGCGACGGGGATCTAGAGTATGAGTTAGAGGATGGTGAGATCCTTGAAATACCATCGCTCGAATCTCTGCTCGAAACAGACACAGGCTCAGTTGATACAGCAAGTAATGTTGAAGCTACAACTGATGCCCCCCCGGTCGACCCTATACCTGTGGACCTCGAGGCACAAAAAGAGAAAGACATTCCTTCTGCATCTACAAAAGGTCCAGCTCCAGTGTGGCAAAAGACATCTATCAAAGACAAGTATGGAGCGACAGGTATGATCTTAGCTGTCAGGTTTGAGGAGGACAAGCAGTTGCTCGCCATCAAAAGATCTGGAGGGGTTCAATACTTGAAACCAACCAGTGAGGCGTTCAACTCTTTGCCCAGGTACGACCTAGTTAACCTTGCAAACCGCGACCTGCTGAATCATTCGAATCATGCAGTAGCAATGGGTTTGTAGAGTATACTACAGCGTGAAGCAAGATCGGGAAAGTATGAGTATCTCAAGCCTCAGGTGCCCAGAAGAGTCAAGGATAAGCACGCTGTGCATCCTGTGACTAAGAAGCCGTTAAAAAGATTGGTATACAAGCCAGTGCGATGTGAAACTAAGATTCCCCTGAGCAAGTTACCTCAGGATATTCTTGGTGACATGTGGTACTGGTACGTTGATCCAAAAACGGGCGAGGCTGTGATCATGGGTAAAGGTAAGTCAGATAGTGGAAACATAGTGCCAAAGGAAGTGATCAGGGTTTTTGATGAAGTCTGCTTCATCAATTTCTCTGTGAACGATCTGGAGGTACTAGCAGACAAATTCTGCATCCACACTGACGAATGGACAAAGCTTCTCTCGGCCAAATACGACAAGTTAATCAAGTTCTGTCTTGATTACAAAAAGAAGATGGAAGCTAAGGAAGCAGTGCTGTGAAGACTGAAGATTGAAGACTGAAGACGATGAAGATCCCGAGCTGTTGTCAAGGGGGAGTTTGTTGATGCACTTTCCTGTGACAACACTCTGGATAGAGTCTAGGTTTGTATGTCTAATGTCTGTATTTTGTCTTTGTATGTAAGAGTCATTATGTAAAAGTTTATCGAGTTGTATTTACCTTTACTTAATGTTTTGTTGATTTCTTCTAAGTGTTTTGCGCACTTGTATGTGCGCAGGAGAATGCTCCTGCGTACTTAGTAAGTACGCAGGAATACCTATGCGTACTTGTTAAGTACGCATGAGTAATTGGTCCTGCGCACTTGCTAAGTGCGCAGGCATCAGGTCAGTATAAATAGGATAGGTTCACAGAAGCTAAGTACGCAGATTCATTTGTTCATACGAACTCAGTTTTGCTAAGTACGCAGCTTGTATTCTCTCTGTAACCGTCGAGTGTTTATAATACAAAGAATGATTATTGTGACTCTTGTGTTCGGTTTACTTTGTTCAGTTAGACTCTCCACCTAGTCACGGGTATTCCGCACCCGGTCCGACTAGTAGACCACTTGCATGTGACGATCCACCACACCCGAGGGATCTACAATGAATTAATTATCGAGGGTTATTGACCCTAATTCAGGGTTGTCACATTCTCACCTCTCTAAAGAAGTTTCGTCCTCGAAACTTAGTTAAAGTTAATCCCTAAGATTGAGTCAATTGTTTAGATGGAAGTTTCATATCCTTGGTTCATTTTGGTTCATAGGAAGAATTTTAACTCAATCCACATAGTGGTCGGTATTCGAAGGCAAAGTGAATACCTCATTGACTAACGATATTAGATGTGTAAGGATTTGACATATCATAGTATTGTGTAACAGTGCAACGACACCGTTAATCATTTATTATGTCAAACGTGTGGATTTGGGAAAGTTCTTTGGATATATCAACAAAGGAACGACGTTGGCTCTACCCTGAAGTGATAAAGTTATCACCAGAGTCTCATGAACCCAAGGGCTTACAATCAGTGAGGTCACATGTAATTAGCGAGTCATTAAGAGATTGTCTGATTGACGTGAATTAAAGTAGTGAGTTTTCACAAACTAAGTGAACAACTCACACATCAAGTTAAATAATCCAGGATTAGCCGTCGTAGCATTTCATTATGTGATCATTCCCATCAGAATGGAACTGTATGATCATTATCATCGTAATAATGAAGAAAATGCATTCATGCACACGGATTTCCAAAAGTATAAGGATACATATCCTTTATTCATGCTCGATCTTCTCTCATGAAGATCACATCATGATCGGATCTAAAGGGAAATACGTCCAGTAAAGATATGTCATATGGTTTAATGAAATGTCCATGTGTTAGTTCTTAATCAGGTAGTTGACCGTTCATCACAACAAGTCAATGCCTTAGTGTATTCTATCTTTCTAGAATAAAAGGTTCTGACATTTCATTTGTCTACTCAGTACGTAGGTCAAACTGATTCAATTGAGTTCCAAGAAATAGTATCAACACATACCATTTACCACAGAGGAGTTGGAATGGTCGAGATATGAACATTAACGAAATAGATATCAAACAATAGACCTTGAGACAATAAAATCTCGTAGTATCAATGAATCATCTAGGTTTTTGAATCATCCAAATTTTTATGATTCATCTGAAGATGAAGGTGAATCTAGATGAAGAAGTAAGAAATGTTAATGTATTTGAGAATCGTTGAGTTGATTTAGCTCAACAGTTACCAAAGGTAAACGAATCTTCGTGTGGTTAAAGGAAAAGTGAGAACATATATCCCACCGGTTACTGAGAGTTAGTGACTCAACTTCACTTTTATTCGTTTTCTAAATACATACCCATTATGTTGGTAGACTGTGATTTGATATCATGGTCAGTTTAGTCGAGGCTTGACTTCTCATTAAGCGGATATCGGAAATAGACGTGAGTTAATTTAAAGCTTCAGAGAGTCGCTAAACGCGAGGACGTCATGCTCTTATGTTCCTTCAAGATAACGCGTAGATATTCCAAAAGATCTTGGAAAGGTAAAAATAAATTAGAAGGAATGTATATGTGTAGCCCTTCGGAAGATCAAAGTCGGCTATGATTCTACCTTTGTTCATCTTTCTGGTAGCGTACAGATTTAGACGATTATCAATCGTAGAACATAGAAATAGACTCTTAATTTTGACTTAGGTCCTTGATTTCCTATCAAAGTTGATTGGAATGGATCATGGAGTTTTAGAATTTGTCAACAACTTGATAGTACAGTATGTCTGCAACCTCCCTGGCTTTCGAATGGTATTATCATGACTTGTCATTCCGTATTTCACCTACCTCTTTTATGGCATTAAAATCCTTGGGACAAGGGCTTAAACCATAAAATTGAGGTAATGAGTTTTAAATGTTAGAGATTTGTATTTTCTTTGAGCACGTTTAAGAATTTGTGAATCTACCTCACGCTTTGCTAGATAGATAACGGAATCGAAAAGAGACAATCTATAGCAGAATCTCCAAAGTTGCAGCTGTACATATAATTTCCCAATTTCGGTCTAAATACTGAGGTTAAATCAACTGAGAATAGACATTTTCAGCATTTCGGTCAGAATTGTCATGCCATTGAAGTCTCGGTGAGAGTTTTAGATCCATTAGGATTCGAAGCTGAAAGAGATGTTATACATTTCCACATCACTTGTGATATCCCATCGCATCACCTGATGCCGTTTTGGCTCAACCCTTTGGTTATGGTAATTTCGATCATTAATTGAGTGACTGGGAATTGAGATTAAGAATACGAATTAATCATGAATCATTAGCTCAGACAGTAAGACTCACTAGAGTTCTCACGCACTGCAAATTATGATTACGTGTGCACCCGTAATTATAATTTACTTTGCATGGTTCCTATAGTATTTCTTCTATCCCAAGCTGGGCTCTGAAATGATCACTAGATCGTGTCATCGTGTTGCACTTTAGCGTACGAGTATGTATGTTCTATCTAATCAATCATGGTTATTAGTAGTAATACTCATAGATATGCCATCTAAGGCTGCTGCTGGAGGGAGTTAACGGTAGTGTGACACAACCGGTGTCTTTCTATCAACAAGACGTGTATGGTGGAAGTCAGGCACTATATTAGGGCAGGGATCTTCAAATCAATGTCGAGCAAATCATGCTCCAAGTTCGTATGTACGTGTGGATCCAGATGTTATAAATGAGTCTATGGGTCTAATGATCTGTAGAGTTCTCTCCCGTTTTGTCCTACTTCTCCACCTCGTGTTCCCATCAGATTGGGCAGTTCCGCCTGCCATATCTCATGGCGAAAGTTCAAGTCATCCAATCTGGCAAATCACGAAAGAGAGTATATATATACCACACCGAATGAAGACAACATATGCTAGAAAAGAAAACTAACTCCACAGCTAGAGTATATGTAGGTCTGGTGCCGGTGCAGGTACAGGCACAAGTTCAGACTATTGTAACACCAAGATCGGTAACCGGTGATCACTACCGTCTTCACCCGAGCTCAGCTCGTAACTCGATCTTTCAGGGTTATAGCGTGCTGAGTAACCGTCATCCTTGTCTTGTAATCTGAACATGATACTTTGTTAGGTCCAATTGTAGGTGTCTACTGTTTCCACAATGTTAACACGTATCGGATGTTAGTTACGTAATTGTATTTAATATTATTATAGCTAATGATACTCTATGGTAACCATATACACTAAGAATTCACTCAAGTGGTCCAGCAATGGTTTGAATTTTTCTATACATAATTCTAGGGCGTTCTTAGTGTGATGTAAGTTTTAGAAATCTTGGTCCTTAAATGAGTCTGGTTAGAGCCTAGGTGTCACTACGAAGACCTATATCGCTAAAACAATTGGCTCTAATACCAATCTGTAACACCCCAAATTATTTACTTAGTAAATAAATAAATAAATTAAGGTTATAATGATTGGTAGCATTACACAACAGCGGAAGCTAAATAAAGACTTCTAAATATGCCGAACACCCTACGTCTTAATCTTCTAAGGGCTTAATCCAAATGTTTAACCTATTCCAACCGTGCCGTATGTATTACCTGAAAAACATGCTCCAAAATGTCAACGCAATGTTCGTGAGTTCACAGGTATTAAATGAATACAGTTGGCAAAACCAATTGTACGGAATCGTTTGGCAAAAACCATTTATACTAAATTAACTGACAAACCATTAGTATGTATGCCATTGGTGAAATCCTTTGGTTTAAATTTACTTTATGCATATGATAAACAAAACAAGTTAGCGGTTGATTCATCGAAGTCTAGCTAGCACTTACGAATTATGTGATACACAAGCCTATAACCAAACCTTTAACGAATCTCGAATTTGCCCTAGCCCATTTACATTTAAACAATGAGAACAACAAGACCTAATATGCAATCATTTGACTCTGCTGGTCGTGGTTAGCGCGACTAACCATGATTGGGGGTGTCAACCTGAATAGTACTATTCATTTTAATCTACGGCTAAGTCCACAGCTAATGGTTATAGTTCGAAATATCGATGACCTTTATGTGTTAACTCATGCACACAAGTGAATCAGATGCTTGTTTCTCATTTTCTAGTTATCATACCATTTGAAGTTAACATGTTTTCCCCTAAAAATAGAAAACAGTAAAAAGGAGCCGCGGAACTCACCTGGTAATGTGTTAGGATTGATGACATCCTTTATGTTTCAACGAAAACCAAAGCCCATTTACTACTATAGTAGCGGGTCTATGTCCTACTCGAGTCGTACAATCCCTGTAGGTATTTAATGAGAATTACGGACTGACCCTAATATTGTAAAGTAAGTCTAAACTCATGTCGAGTTATCACGTATGCGGTTGAGCTCTGTTGATTCTTAAAAGTGCTACTAGTTCAATATATGACGCCTGTTTAACGGTTGGTAATATTAGATACTTTAGATCGAATCGGGAGTCACAACTCGAATATGATTCAATAGTTACATAAAAAAAAATATTAGTTTGTCGTGGACACGATCGTATAAAGCAATGTGCACGTATAATTAATAATATTTCACGTTCCTTAATACAATTTGTTTGTCTTTACGTAACGTATACGCATAAATATACTTACTTTAGTATATTAATTAACATAAAATATTGTTTAAGTCGAGGTATGAAACTATATAATTACCTATACATTTACATTCCCTGAACATAATTATTTAACGCTTTAGATTTTGAAATCATTCATACCCATATATATATATATCCAAAACTTTGAAGTAATACGTTTATTTAAATCCGTAATTGAATATTATATTTAACAATTAAATGTCTGATTTTGTGTTACATAATGAGAATACAATTTATATATATATATATATATATATATATATATATATGTTTGGTTTTAAATATTGTTTTATGAAATAATTGTTTGGCTTCATATAAAGTATGAAGATTTATAATTACATATATTTATACAAATACGTTAATATATTTATACAAAAATATATTTGAGCGGATCATTGTTACTCTACGTTATAAATTGATTCGTATAACTTTAAAATGTTCAAACGTAATGTACAAGATGCGATATCATTAAAATAATTGCTATCCAAAATATTGCAGATAATAACCGTCACGGTTTAATTATCATTGACTTTCGTTGACCAGCGTTAACTGAGTTTGACTAGGTTTGACCAAAACCCAAAGCTGTTGGGAACGACCCAAAAAGTCCCGCTTATCCGGGTAACGTCCCGTCTTCGTCATAACCTGTCCAAATTCCAAAAGAACACACGGGAATGATACCCGACCATCTCAATGACTTGTTTAACCGAAAACTTTAAACTAAAACACCAACTGGTTACACTCTTGGAATGGCATGAAAAAGGAAAAAGAACTCACCCAGAGAAACAGGTTCGTCAGAAAAAAATGATTATTGTCGGAACGCTAATCTGTCGCCGGGATCTTAGCCTGAAAAATGGGTTTCACAACCCTATCTGTCACGACAGCGTCCTTCACCTGGTGACTTACCGGAGAGAACCAGACCCCAAACCGTCGTCGTCGCCCTCTGCCCGGAA
Organism: Smallanthus sonchifolius; assembly: GCA_023525975.1. NCBI lineage: Eukaryota > Viridiplantae > Streptophyta > Magnoliopsida > Asterales > Asteraceae > Smallanthus > Smallanthus sonchifolius. The sequence continues at coordinate 20,859,320 of CM042030.1, read as the reverse complement.
CACGATTTCGTCGTCGGATCCCTAACGCTACCGCCACTGTCATCCTCTCCAGCCCGCCATCTTCACCTCCTTCGTCGTCTGGTCTCCACCACCAAGGCTACGGCGGTGCCTTAGCTGTCGGACCTCCTCCTCTCTCTCCCGTCGTTTCTCTCTAGAGGTTTAGGGTTTGTAACTGGGAATGTAGGGGAAAGGTGGAAAGGACGATGTGTGGTTGTTGGGTCGCCGTGACGTCGGAGGGGCCGCCAGATATGGTGGCCGGTACCCTCCTTCTCTTGTCTCTCGAGTTCCCATGTCTCTCTAACACACACATATGTGTGTTTGTTTGTTTGAAGATGGTAATAAAAAAGGAGATATTTGTTATGATGAAAGAGATATTCATTTTCTTGGATTTACCGAGATTTGTGTTTGACTTTTATGAATCTCAAAAGATAGTATATGATTTTTAAAGATGTGCCTCGAGAAAAAGGAAAATAATAAAAATAAAATTCTTTAGTATCTACAAGTGGTAGGCAAATGGCAGTATAAACTGAACTGGTTTTGATATATCGCGTATCCACTTAAGTCTCCGTCATAATAAATAAAATCCAAATTTTAATTCCATAAATCTTATAGATATATGACGCGGTAATAGATATATTTTAAATATTTATTTCGTAAGATTCCCATTCCGTCTGCTGTCCAAGCCGGTATGCGTCGACACCGTTTGTCTCATACGTCCGCCTAATTAAATGTCTCGCACTCCGTTTAAATAATATTATTAGTAATAATAAAAAATAAGAATAAGTAATTATTTAATTTATATACTTAATCTCTCGACTCTAAAATATGCGACATCGCTCTACCCGCTCGGGGTAAAACGTGTCGTGTTCCGAAAGTAGTTATTATTTCCTAAATAATAATATTATTAATATTTTAATACAATAGATATAAAATAAGTACTTGTTTATATTATTTAATTCTACCGGATCCAGCAAAACTCGCTGACGTCTACACCGGTGTTTGTCGTTGTTATGCATCCAACGTCGCATATCTTGCCTATAAAATCCTAATCAGTCACCCGAAAAAATACTAATACTTATTATTAGTATTTAATATTAGTAATTAAATATTGCGTCGCGTGACGGTTAGTAACTTTGAATGCATTAATTTCTTTAATCCTACACTGCGAAGTTAGGTAAACAATATGTATTAATAACACGTTATCTCTAATCATCATGTGATCCGTCAAGTAAGGTTTCATGTCAAATTCGCACACTGGGCCTATAATTCGGTTGTTAACGGGCCAAGCCCGTTTATGATGAATTAATTATCGAGGGTTATTGACCCTAATTCTGGGTTGTCACAGTATGTAAGTGCAGATGTGAAAACAGGTTGTGGTGAGGATGAGGTTATTGACCCTAATTCTGGGTTGTCACAATAAATAGTATACTAGAGAATACATAAGGAATTGCAAGTAGTACTTAGATTTTAAGTGTGATCTTAAAAAATATGTAAATTCTTGTGACAAGCATGATTTAGAAAATTGTTCTGACTTTGATATTTCTAATGTTTCTACATGTTCTACTAATTCTGTGTGTGATGCTTCTGATTGTGTGTCTGAGGTTTCTTCCACATCTACTTTATTTGATAAAGTGGTGCACACAGCTAGAGAGTATATTCTAATTCACAAAGACTCATGTCTAGCTGAAGATGTCGTGTTAGATAAATTTGGGAATCTATTGATTCAAGACTATGATCTCTCTCACGAAAAGCCTAAGAAAAATGATTTCATAGCTCCTGAAAATCATATACTTATGAGTGATCAAGAGAGTAAAAGGTCTGTCCAAGTTAAAATCAGTACACCGACAAAGATTCAAAGTGAGATTAAAGTGTTAAATAAAGTGAGTGTCAAAGGCAAATCAATGGATGTCAAAGACAATTTCATTGATGTCAAAGATACGCCTGCTCAAAGCAAAGGGAAGTTAGTAAAGAATGTGTGTCCATCAAAGTGTGATAAAGAACGGTCCTTGTTTGAAGTAGGCGAGTGTTCTAAATCAAATTGGACATTTTGCTAGAAATTGCAAACACAAGTCAAATGAGACAAAGTTTAAGGTTTACAAAGAAAGATCAAAAAGTCATGTCAACAAGAAGGCGTCTGGAAACAACAAAGTGTTAGAACCCGGAGTGATTCGTTGTTATAGTCGTGATTAAATGCTTTCTAGGGATCATAGTGAATTTTATTCAAATGCATATCATATGATTATATGTTGCCAAAGTTTGTGAACAAAGGGGTCCAAAATAGTTCGAGATATGTGAAGAAAACAAACCAACCAAGTTATTTTGCTAAAGAAAAATTTACTAAGAAATATGAGAAAAATGTTGGTTGTTTTTGGATAGTTAAAAAACTTCACATATCGTTGGAACAAAGAATGTTATGAATTTGAAGAAACAAGTCGTGGTGATTAAGACTGTAAAAAGTCAAAGTCAGCCCGGGTCAAAGATGATCTGGGTACCTTTTTCTAATTAAAATGTCTTAAAATGTGCATAGTCAAACCGGGAGGACTATTAATAATGCTTGGCATGTTGATAGCGGTTGCTGGAGACAGATGACGGGACAAAGAGAGATTCGGAATGATTTTCGATCTTTTGATGGTGGTTTCATTGCTTTTGCTGGAGACAAAAAGTGTGGGAAGATTACTGGTCAGGGAACAGTTTCAAATGATCTAATCACTCTTGAGAAAGTCAACTATGTGTCACAATTGGAGTTTAATCTCCTTAGTGTGTCGTAAGTGTGTAATAAGGATATAGCGGTTCATTTTACAACAAAGGAGTGCTTTTTCTTAAAGCCATGACTAGTTATTCCAGAATATATGATTTTGATGCGTGCTCAAACAAAATTCAACACTTATGTGGTTGAAATGAATGACCATTCAACACCAGTGGGTGTATCGTGTTTGTTGTCAAAGGCCACCGGCTCGGAGTCTTATCTGTGGCATAGAAGACTCGAACATGTAAATTTGAAAAACATGAACAATTTGGTTCACAAGGATCTGGTGCGAGGATTGCCAAGAAAAGAATTCATTATTCAAGAGAGTTGCATGTCTTGTGCAAAAGGAAAACAACATAAGAAATCCCATCCGAAGAAGACCGTGACAACATTTACTCGACCTTTATTTCTTATTCATATGGATTTATCTGGTCTTATTCGAGTCAAGAGTATTGCGAAGAAATCTTATTGTCTTGTTATCACAGATGATTTTTCTATATTTTCTTGGGCGTTTTTCCTTGCAACAAAGGATGAGACACCTGAAAAAATAATTGAATTTGTCAAACGTATTGAAAACATCTGTGATATTAAAGTTTCAATTATTCGCAGTGATAATGGAAACGAGTTTAAAAATAATTTGATAAATTCGTTTTGTGCAGAAAAAAGCATCACTCATCAATTCAGTGCAGCCAGGACACCGCAACAAAATGGAGTGGCTGAAAGAAAGAATATAACTTTAATTGAAACTTGTCGTACAATGCTTGTGGATTCAAAGTTACCCATTATTTTCTGGGCAAAGGCAGTAAACATGGCATGTTATGTGTTGAACAGAGTTTTAATGGTGAAGCAGCATACGGAGACTTCATATGAGTTATTTTTCAAAAGGAAGCCATATATAAAGTTTTTTAGAGCCTTTGGATGCACGTGTACACTTCTGAACACTCAGGACTCATTGCCAAAGTTTGCTACAGCGGGTGATGAATGTTATTTCTTGGGATAATCTTCATATCAGAAAGCGTTTAGAGTTTACAACAAGAGAACAAAGATTGTTCAAGAATCTTATTACGTGGAATGGCAAGAATCGAGTGTTCCTCCAGTTCAAAGTGGGCCAGAATGGTTCTTTGACGCGGATGTAATTTTCAAGACTTTTGATCAATAATCTTTATGTGATTCGGCTGGTGCAAGTTCTTCAAATTCAAGTGATGAGACTTCAACAAGACTTGATCAAACTGTTCATGACTTCATGGTTGGTCCTCAACAAGTGACAGTTCAAAAGAAAAGTTCTGATGCTGTTACTTCTTCTACTCAGACACCAGAAGAACCTATTGAAATTTCAGTTACAAATGTTGATTCTGAAGTACAATTTCATGATACTAATGAAGAACCAGTTGTTTCTGAAGATCTATCAGAAAATTCTAATGGTTCAGCTGAGGATGTTAATTTGTCAAATTCTTCTAGTGTTGATGATTCAAGTGACCAATCCCCTGATGAAAATGTCACTAATATGTCATAATCAGTTCAGGTTGATGAAACTCCAAATCTTAGAATTCATTCAGCTCATCCAGTTGAAAACATTATTGGTCAAATTGAAGATGGGGTTAAAACAAGAAGCCAATCAGGAAATATCAATGTTTGTCTGTATTCATGCTTCTTATCACAAGAAGAACCAAAGAATGATACAATTTCCCTTCAAGATCCAAACTGGATTGAAGCAATGTAAGAGGAGCTTCTTTAGTTTAAAAAGCTTAATGTTTGGCATCTTGTAGATCTTCCTGATGGCAAGTACCTGATTGGAACTAAATGGGTTTTCCATAACAAGAAAGATGATCGTGGTATTGTGGTTCAGAATAAGGCTCGGCTCGTTGTTCAGGGTTTTTATCAGGAAGAAGGGTTGGATTATGATGATGTTTTTGCTCCTGTTGCTAGGATCGAAGCCATTCGTATATTTTTAGCCGATGCTTCGTACATAAAGTTTAAGGTTTATCAAATGGATGTGAAGACTGCATTTCTTTATAGGGTTGTCAAGGAAGAAATATATGTCAATCAACCACCTGGATTTGAAGATCATGATCATCTATTTCAAGTGTACAAACTCGATAAAGCCTTGTATGGTTTGGAAGCGCCTCGTGCTTGGTATGAAACCTTGTCGACACATATTACAACACATGGTTTTGTTCGTGGCACCATAGTCAAGACTTTATTCTTAAAGAAGATTGATTATGATCTGTTGATCATACAAGTTTATGTTGATGATATTATCTACGACTCAACAAATGAAAATCTTTATCGAGAGTTTGAGACGGTCATGAAGCAAAAATTTGAAGTGAGTTTGATGGGTCAAATGCAATTCTTTCTTGGGCTGCAGGTGGAATAATTTGATGATGGAATTCTTATTCATCAGGCAAAATATGTTAAAGATATTCTGCAAAAGTTCAATATGAGGGATTGCAAAGCAGCATCCACCCCCATTGCTCCTCATGAACCGCTCACAGTGGATCCGTCCTAGTGTTAAAGTTAATCAAAACGTGTATCGCTCCATGACTGGCTCATTGATGTATTTGACTGCAAGTAGACCGGATATTATGTTTGCCGTTTGCTCGTGTACTCGATATCAGTCTGCTCCTAAAGTATCCCATGAATCCGTGGTCAAGAGAATCTCTTGTTATCTTAAGGGTCGTGTTAACCTTGGCCTATGGTATCCATCTGATTCTGCATTTATTTTTTATGCTTATACTGACTGTGATTATGGTGGATGCAGTTGTAACATTTCTGATGTAGGTCCCGGGAGCCTCGTCGCGCAGCGGATTTACACGGACCTGTTCTGTGATTTGTGTGGGAACAAAGAAACGAGACAGAGAAACACGAACAAAGACAAAAGACAATGAAACGAAACGTAATCCATAACATAGAAGTCATCCCGTATTACAGACTACATACCGAAGGAGCACACATCTCTCATCTAAGCTCACGGTCCAGGGGTCAGGAGAGCTCTTCCCGACCCGGACACCTCTCGACCTTGTTCCAGAAGTTCCAACTACAAATGAAGACAAGTCTTCTATTTATAGGGGAAGGAACACTGCCTGCGTACTTGACAAGTACGTAAGGCAAAAGCCTTGTGTAGTTATTAAGTACGCATGGTTTGGTCATGCGTACTTGACAAGTACGCAAGGCAAAAGCCTTGCGTACTTACTAAGTACGCAGGACCAAACTGGTTTGCGGGCTAAGTACTCAGAAACACCCTCCTACGTACTAGCCACGTACACCGATACATAGAATTTAATCTATAGTTACAAAACATGCTTCTACATCTGATTTTCATGTCCTCGTTTTAAGTGCAATAAACCATGTTTGAATTCCAAATCCTAGTGCAATAACTTATTTTATTCATACAAATGTTTAAATCCAAGGTTTCAGTACAAACTCACAAAAATCCTTTTGTTTGTTTTCCTTATTACACCTACATACGTTTGAACCCTACATATATATACACACACATATGTGAATACATATATATATATATATATATATATAACAAATGAAAATCATATGTGTAGACATATAAAACAAATAGGTATCGAACGATCTATAGTTTATACAATTAGCATTAAGTGACACTTCGGTCATGAACCCCCACCCTTGCAATTGAACATTTTGACTAGGCTTGACCCCATATGAACAAATTTTGACCCCTATTCGTCAAACTTTGACTCTCAAAGTCAAACATGCCCAAAAACTATGAAATCCAACTTACGAATTCGATTCAGGCCTGTTAATTCGTTTTTCCCTACACACACAAGTAATAATCGAGCTATCCCTGATCCACATAATAGCCCAATTCGGCCTTTTACGCGAATGAATTCAAAATTTGAATAGTTTGACTCCTAGAGTCAAACCGCGTTCAAATCCGTTCAACATCGTGAAATTAATAGCAATTAATCCCCGTAAATCATACTAAGACTGATCGTGAATGTATCTAGATCTACTACACGACCAAAGTCATTCGATTACAACTGGATTAACGCGTGATCGTGGCTACAACTGTCACCATAATCCCCACAATCGAATCAAGCATTAAGGGTGAAATTAATCAAATTAAATCACCACACACCTTCGCACAGACTAGTAACAACTCCCCTAACCTTCAATCTCACCGCATTACGTCTCTGTGTACCGATCGAGCACTAGGAACCTCGTCCCTGTAGTCCTAGCCGTCGGCATCCAACACTCAACCATTTCAGGTAAGAGTGGTCTCATTAGTTTCGTTTTTTCATGGCGATCAATAGCCCTTTGCTAATTTCATATGACAGAGGTAATTGGACCTTATTTCACTCAGAATTCATGATCAGTTCATACGATTTCAATTTGTGATTTTGATTTAATTCATTTAAACGTATATAAATTAACGGATTGTTACTTAACCAGCGAAACCATCTGGTCCGACTGGCTAAGACCTTGCACCATCGGACCAGATGGCATTGGGTTCGAAACCCACACTCATCGCCTTTTTGCGTGTGCATTTGAAACCAGACCCGGTCGCTTTCCAATTACACGTTAAAACCATTAAGGACCAGCCCCATAGCAGTAGTTAGCCCCTGGTCCAGTGGTTAGTGCCTAAAGCTGTCATCGGGCAGACCCGCGTTCGACCCGGGCAAGCCCCTTTTATTTTTAAAATAGATTTTACAACTCCAAACTATTTTATAAAAATTATTTTATAAAAGCCTATACCATTTATAACAAATTGGAACAATAATTTACAATTTTAATCATGAAATGATTATTTTACAACCTAAATGGTTTTAAACTACTAGTTATTTTTATTTTATGTAAAAGAAATCATCTAATAATTATTTTACAAACAAAACACTTAAAATACTTATTTTTATAAATTGTGAAAAGATTTATAAACTACTTCATTATGAAACGAAATGTTATAAAAGCATTGTTATTTGTTAAGATTTAAACCTTATTTAAACAAATAAAAACATTGTTTTTTTTTCTAAATATATACTAAAACATATTTACAATATACCACACATTATCTTAAAAAATATAAATAAAACAAATTTTATTTATTTAAATCATAGTTGAATAAATATATATCACACTAATTTTTAAAAGACACACTATTTTAAGTAAATAAATAAACAGGAACTTATTTATTTAAACTATTTCAACTAAAACCCTAAAACAATTATTCTTTTATTGAAGTTCATATATATATATTTCGAAATTATATTTTTATATCAAGCTTGTATTTAAATACAAATACCAACTTATGCACATCCCTTACATGGCATAACACAAACCCCTTTTTGTACAAGTCCCTACACTCAACCCCATTAAACCCTAAATATAACTTTAGACCGTGTTCATATTTTGATTCAAGTTCATACATTCCACTCTAGGTTAATTTGGTGATTTGTAAGAATCACTTTGATGCCTATTTACTCGTGCTATCTGCACCATCAATACAAGTGAGTATAACATAGCCCCTTTTACTCTTTTACACTTTTTGGGGTGAAACATGATCTCTATATACACAATTGCTTACATTTACACAAACTACACAAACACAAATCCTCTTTACATTCATGTATACAAAATTTGAGCTTTATGTTTAAGTGCTAGGTGTGTTAACTGTTTGTGTGCAATTTATGTGCAATCATTAACTATTCAAGCCGACGGTTAACAATGATATATCTATTGAGTCTGACAAACCCACCCAGATTGGGGTGATTGTTACTGACAACACAATTTGCATGCTAGTTACAAATGTTTGATTGTACTATGGTTACATAATAGTTGCTCCCCATAAATGCCTTATTTTATCATGTTATGCAAGGATTTGATTATTTACATCTATACACTATTTATGTATAAACCGGTGTATGCTCACCAACTTTTTAGTTGACCATATTTTATTCATGTTTCAGGTGCTAATGTGTGATTTTGATCAAGACTTTCTACACATAAGTTTTGGACCTAGATAATTTTAAATAAAGGATCATGTATTTCATTTTATGTACTTGGTTTGATTTTGTTTTGTCTTGAACATTTGCAATGAATTCGAATGATTAATATATTTCAATTTAGTCAACCTTGTGTTCATGAACAGTCCACATGTCCCGCCCCGACGTTTCCGCCGTCGGTTGGGGTGTGACATATTGGTATCAGAGCCTTGGTTTTAGGGAACTAGGTTATTAGACATCCTTGACCTAGACTATAACTTTAGGACACTCACTTATACCATGCTTCATGATTATGTGTTATGTGCTACATGCTATGTGTTACATGCTTACTATATTAATTATTATTTCATTTTGATTCCTCATTTGTTAAAATCCGTGACTTAATAGACTAAACTTCAATAATAAATTAAATAAAAAATATCCCTACCCTTACCCTAAGCCTCATAACCTTCTTACCTACTTCTCTGTCATTATCATCATAGCATGTGGAAACTTCATGTATCTAAATCTATAAAAAATTCTTTATTCCCTCGTTAAGGTTTTTAAACGTTGTTAATTATTTGAGGACACGTGCAATCTGGAAAGGTGACACCTGTATTCTGGGTTTTCTGTCTAGGAAAGCATTTCGTATAAATCCTAATCAACCAAGGGACCCATATGTTTTCCTGGGAATTCTCGGGATGACTGTTTACTTATAGGCTAAAGCATGTCTCCTTGAAAATTATATGAGTTTAATTAACCTTAATGTGTCATAGTATTCAAGTGATTATATCACTATTTGAGTACAATCCAAAGCATGATTAACTATTTTATTTGCTATCTTATCCTTTTAAATCCAAACAACTTTCATAAGTTCTTACATCTTTTCTTGTGTTGTGCAAATCTGTAGAATGCCTCCTCGTCGTGCTACCGTGACCAACAACAACACCGACATTGCTGCTATCCTTACACAACTTGTAACTCAACTCACTCAAGCTAATGGTGCCACAAATGGTAACCATGGAACTAATGGTTGTAGTGGTGCTAATGTCACACCCCAACTGGCGGCGGAAACGTCGGGGCGTGAAGCGTGCAGACTGTTCATAGCTCATGGTTTGCTAAGGTTGAAATAATTAAACATGCAGTTTTCATTGAAATCAAACAACAATCCAACAAGTACACGAAACATAACAAAATACATAACAATGTTTATTTTAGAGCCTTTTAACTAGGTCCTCAAACTAGGTGGAAGCAACTTGTAATCATCTCAATTGTTAGCACCTAAAACATGATTTAAAAACAAGGGTCAACTAAAAAGTTGGTGAGCATACATAAGTTTTGTCACACAAATAAGAGTTCAAACTGTTTATACAATTCCTTGATTCACATGGTATATATGACAAATATGGAGAATCTATAGTTATACTAGGTGCACAATCAAACCTTGTGACTGAGGCATAACACGCAGGTTACCCTAATGTAAAGTCGGTAACAAACACCCTACCCGGGTGGGTTTGTCAGACTCAATAGTACTATCCTTGTTTACCGTTGGCTTGTACAGAGTTAATGATTGCACGAGTTGCGTCATGTATGTATAGTAATAACTCATAGCATTCAAGCATATTGCACAAATAATTCATGTAATCAAGTAAGGATTGTACTATGAAAGAGTTGCAATTTGTTTAATGTAAATCATGTCCACCCCAAAGGTGAAAAAGAGTAAAAGTGGGGTTATGTAGACTCACATGTGTTGGAGAGTGTAGATTGCACAACCAAGTAAATGTTAAGTGTTTGTGGGTCACGGAGCTTGACCTATCGAGTAAATGTATGACGTGTATTAATGCGGTGTATAAGGTTTAAAGTAACTATAGTGTTTCAGTGTATTGCAAGCGTAAGGATTTGCACTAATGAATTGTATCGTTTAGTTATGTATTTAAAATATAAGGTAGTGTGGTATATATATTTAATTGAATGTAATATAAACAAACGAATTCGTTTTATCTACTTATTTTAGAAAACGTCACAAAATATAAAGTAGTTTATATTTATATAAGTTTTATTTGATGTAACTAGGATTTATACAATTGGTTTATAAAAGTCTTTTTCATAATAAAGTGTTTTATAAAATCTTGTTATAACTTTTTATAAATTTAGAAATTTTAAATGAAAATGTATTTTCAAATGGTAAAAATCGGTTTAAAACAATTTAATCGATGAAAATAATTGTTGTGCTTAATAATGGTGAGATTCTGTTTAAACAGTTAAGTTTATAACATAAGTTTTATAAAAATCATCAAATCTGAGAAACTGTAAAGATTCAGTTCTGACTGAGCACGACCGTGCTCATCAACGGCACGACCGCGCTCGCCTCCGGGCGTGACCGTGGTGGTCTGGAGCGCGCCCGTGGTCGAGTCAGGAGGCTACAGAGGTTCTGGTCATGGAGCACGACCGTGCTCGTGTCCGGCACGACCGCGTCTAGTGTTTGTTTTTGGTCAGGACTTGTTTGCTCGGTAAGCACGACCGGGCCTTACTCGGACCACGACTGCGTTTGGTCAGGCACGACCGCGCTCGTTTATGAGCGCGACCGTGTCGGGTCTTTTCCAGACCCAAATCGCTCGATTCTTATATTAAACACTTCTGGATTCTTAGGGCTTTCGTTTAGTGGATGATTGCGAAGCTATCTATATAGTTTAATTGTATTTACATCGTGTTTAAGTGGAAGTTCGACTAAAAGTGTAGTTCGACTTTTTGTTCAACAATCGGGCCGATTTGAGTGTTTCTACTACGAATTGGCATAGGGCTTTCGTAGTAGGGGGTGATACGAAGCTAATGGTGTATTACTTACTTGTTATAATAGGGCAATTTAATGCAGTCGGCTACGGGTCGACGGCTTTGCTTCTCGGCGATCAATCGGACGACAGAGGTTGTATGAGTGTCGAGTGAGTGCTTCGAGAGGTCGAGAGGGTGCATGTGGAGGTGTAGGAAACGTGCAACTGGCTGTATATCGACGAATTCGAGAGTCATGATTGTGGTGGGTATGGGATTAAACAAATCTGTAAATTGGAGTGTAATTGATGCGTGTTGCAGGTTGTATTCAGTCAAGTATGGTCTGACACGCGAAAACCGGCTTTTGACCATTTTTAAATTTTGCGAAATCATCGAGTATGGCTGTGATCTGACTTCTGCAGAGTCACGTGGTTTCAGCAGCGCGACCGTGTCTGCATTAGGCACGACCGTGCTTAGAACTGAGGCGCGACCGTGCTTGTATCTAGGCACGATCGTGTTTCGTTTCTTTAGGCGCGACCGTGCTTGCATAGAGGCACGATCGTGTTGACACTCTATATCATTTTTGAGTTTTCTTGTCAAATTTGGTCCTCGAGGTTTGTGAGATAATGGCGTTTTGTTTAAGTTGTTATCGTAATAGAATAGTTTGTGTATGTAATCGCATCATAGTTGTTGTACACGAATTGAAATTGAAATACTTGTTTATTGAAATCAAATGATTACATGGTGAAAATCGGAAATGTTACAGTCTCCCCATGTTGAGGGGATTTCGTCCCGAAATTCAACTAGTTGAGGCTGCTGAATCGGTGAAGAGGTGAGGATACTTGAGTGTCATTTGGTCTTCACGTTCCCATGTAAACTCCGGACCACGTTTAGAATCCCAACGGACTTTGACTATAGGAATGCGGCTGCGTTTGAGTTGCTTGATCTCACGGTCCATGATTTCCACCGGTTTCTCGACAAAGTGCATCGTTTCATCAATGCGCACGTCGTCAAGAGGTATGTGGAGGTTCTCATCAGCAAGACATTTCTTCAGGTTGGACACGTGGAAGGTTGGATGAACATTTTTGAGTGCTGGAGGTAGCTCAAGTTTGTAAGCCACTTTCCCGATTCTTTCAAGGATCTTGAACGGGCCTACGTAACGAGGTGCTAGCTTGCCTTTCTTTCCAAAGCGGATCACACCCTTCCAAGGGGATACTTTGAGAAGCACAAGGTCACCCACTTGGAATTCCAAGGGTTTTCGTCGCTTGTCGGCATAGCTTTTTTGTCGACTTCTCGCTACTCGGATGTTGTCACGGATTTGAAGGATTTTGTCGGATGTTTCCTGAATTAACTCGGGACCGGTGATTTGTGCTTCGCCAATCTCGTTCCAACAGATGGGAGAACGGCATTTGCGACCATAAAGAGCTTCGAATGGAGCCATGTTGATGCTGGTGTGGTAGCTGTTATTGTAGGAGAATTCAATAAGTGTCAAGTGTGAATCCCAATTGCCACCAAAGTCTATGACACAGGCTCTCAGCATGTCTTCGAGCGTTTGGATTGTTCGTTCAGTCTGGCCATCAGTTTGGGGATGGTAGGTTGTGCTTAAATCCAATCGTGTGCCAAGTGCCTTTTGCAGAGATTGCCAAAATCTGGAAGTGAAACGAGCATCTCTGTCGGAGATTATGTTCAAAGGTATACCGTGTCGACTCACAATTTCGTCAATATAGATTCGGGCCAATTTCTCAACCCGATAGTCTTCACGGATGGGCAGGAAGTGTGCGGACTTTATGAGACGGTCGATGATTACCCAAATGCTATCATAGCCGTTTGAAGTACGGGGGAGTTTAGTAATGAAGTCCATGGCTAGATTTTCCCATTTCCACACGGGGATTTCCGGTTGTTCAAGTAAACCGGAAGGACGTTGATGTTCGGCTTTGACTTTAGAGCAGGTTAGACATTTTGCAACATAGAGTGCAATGTCTTTCTTCATACCAGGCCACCAATATTGTGGTCGAAGATTGTGATACATTTTATCCGCACCGGGATGGATAGAATACCGAGACTTGTGTGCTTCAGTCATGAGGAATTCCCGGAGATCATTGCGATTGGGAACCCAAATACGATCCAAGAAATAAAGCAAGCCATTGTTTTTAGTCTCTAGTTGGAATTCAGCACCACACGACATTTCCTCATACATATTGCCCTCGGTAATCGAGACGTATTGAGCTGCTAGAATACGGGTTTGAATGTCGGAATGAATCTTGACACTTTGGAGCATGACACGTTCTTTACGGCTCAGCGCATCGGCTACCACGTTTGCCTTGCCGGGATGATAACGAATCTCGCAATCGTAATCATTGAGGAGTTCAACCCAACGTCGTTGCCTCATGTTGAGTTCTTTTTGGTTGAAGATGTGTTGGAGGCTTTTGTGGTCGGTGAATACCACACATTTTGTGCCATATAGATAATGTCTCCAAATCTTCAAGGCAAATATGACTGCACCCAACTCCAAATCGTGCGTCGTATAGTTTTTCTCGTGGATCTTGAGTTGCCTCGATGCATAAGCGATTACCTTGCCTCGTTGCATGAGAACACAACCAAGGCCTAGGTTAGAGGCATCACAGTAGACGACTAGATCATCGTTTCCTTCGGGAAGAGTCAGAATAGGAGCATCACATAACTTCTGTTTAAGAGTTTGGAAAGCTTCTTCTTGTTTCGGTCCCCATACATAAGGTTTACCTTTATGCGTCAAGGCGGTGAGGGGAACAGCAATCTTGGAGAAGTTAGAAATGAATCTTCGGTAATAACCCGCTAAACCAAGGAACGAACGAACCTCGGTAGGGGTTTGAGGAGCACTCCAATTCTTGACAGCTTCGATCTTGGTAGGGTCGACATGTATTCCCTTTTTATTGACAACATGACCCAAAAATTGAACCTCCTTTAGCCAAAATTCACATTTGGAGAACTTGGCGTATAATTGTTCGGTTCTCAGGAGATCCAAAATCAGCCTAAGGTGCTGTTCATGTTCTTCCTCAGTCTTGGAATAGATCAAGATGTCATCGATGAAAACGATCACGAATTTGTCAAGGTATGGTTTGCACATGCGGTTCATGAGGTCCATAAAGATAGCAGGTGCATTGGTCAACCCAAAAGGCATAACCGTGAACTCGAAATGACCATATCTTGTTCGGAAGGCGGTCTTTGGAATATCTTCTTCTCGGACACGCAGTTGGTGATAACCAGATCGAAGATCAATCTTCGAGAAACAAGTAGAACCTTGGAGTTGATCGAAGAGGTCGTCAATCCTAGGTAACGGGTAGCGGTTTTTGATTGTAAGCTTGTTGAGCTCTCGATAGTCAATACACATGCGGAATGAACCATCCTTCTTTTTAACAAACAAGACTGGTGCACCCCACGGTGAATGACTTGGCCGTATGAAACCTTTGTCAGCGAGTTCTTGAAGTTGACTTGCAAGTTCTTGCAATTCGGAAGGTGCAAGTCGGTATGGAGCTTTAGCCACAGGGTTTGCTCTGGGTATAAGATCGATTCGAAACTTTACTTCCCGAACAGGTGGAAGGCCGGGTAAGTCGTCGGGAAAGACTTCGGGAAACTCCCGAATGATGGGAATATCTTCTATTCTTCTCTCCTTGTCTTCTTTTTGAATCACATGAGCTAGGAAAACCATGCACTTCTTTCGAATGTATTTCTGGGCAGTTATGCATGACATCAGTTTGAGTCCTTTGCAAGGTTTCTCGCCAAAGACTTTCAATATGTCTCCCGATGGAAGAGGTATTCGGATGTATTTTTCAAAACACATAACTTCGGCGTGGTTTTTAGACAACCAATCCATGCCGATGATGACGTCAAAACTCCCTAATGGCATTGGTATTAGGTTGACTGGAAATGTGTGACCATTGAGTTCTAGTGAGCAGTCATGGACAAAGGAGTCAATAGTGATGGAATTTCCATCCGCTACTTCAACGGTGAAGGTTTTCTCTAGTTTGGATCGTATTTTTGCAAGTAAAGGTTCAAAGTTAAGGGACACAAAACTCTTATCGGCTCCGGTATCAAATAGTATAGAGGCATATTGGTTATTCATAAGAAACGTACCGTTGACCACATGATCGTTGGCCTGAGCCTCGTTGGCATTGATGTTGAAGGCACGCCCACGAGCTCCGCCTTGAGTATTGTTCACAAGTTTTGGACATCGGTCTCGGAAGTGGTTTGGGTCGCCACACTCGAAGCAAGCATGCCCATTACCAATAGCTGGAACTGCTGGATTAGCCCCGTTTCCCCGGTTGACTTGATTACCAGATGGATTACTTCTGCAGGTGTTAGCTACATGCCCATATCTTCCACAGCTGGCACATAGGCGGCAGGGTACATTTGGGAAATGGTGATAATTGCAGTTGTTGCACAACGGATTGTTTCCCACATATTGTTTCTTGACTCGGTTCTGAGCCATAGGAGCAACTTGGTTGACTGGGGCAGCCGGAGTGATCACGGCATAGTTCTTAGCTTTCCTCTTCCTCGTGTTGTGGTTCGGTTCGGCTTTGACCTCCTTGACATGAGCAGGAGGTGTTGTGGTGTCAGAAACTTTCTTGGCCCCCTTTCTGGTAAGAGTACCTGCTTTAACATGATTATCAGTCAAAGTAGCAGCCAGACGAATAGCATCCTCCAGGCTTGCAGGATTTCTTCCCAAAACAGTGTCCTGGATTTGTCTCGGTAGGCCACCGATATATTTTTCAATACACCTAGACAAAGGCGTAACCATGTGAGGTACCAGCATGCTCAGTTCGTGAAAACGGTTGGTGTATGCTAAGCTTTCACCACTATCTTGGGTAAGATCCCAAAATTCTGCTTCCAGCTTTTTCATTTCGTTCCGAGGACAGAATTCCTCGGTCATGATCCTTTTTAGCTCATCCCATGGCAGAGCCATTGCTACTTCTACTCCCCTTGTTCTCTTCTCCCCATTCCACCAGGTTAGTGCCCGTTTTTGGAAGACACTAGTGGCATGGCGGACTCGCAGATTGTCCGGACAGTCACTATTGAGGAAGGTGCCCTCAATATTTTTGAACCATTGAAGGAGTCTCGTGGCTCCTTCGGTACCATAAAATTTCAGGGGATTGCAAGAGTTGAAATGCTTGAAGGTACATTGTGGCGGGTTGGCACCACCGCCACCACCAGTATTAGCACTACCACTGGCGTTCCCATTGTTGTTGTTATTGGCTTGAGTTAGCTGAGTTACTAGCTGAGTGAGGAGAGCAGCAAGGTCGGTATTATTGTTGTTGTTGGCATTTCCGGTATTGGTGTTGGTGCTATTGTTGGCGTTGTCGGTGTTGTTGCGGTTGATGTTACGACGAGGAGGCATTCTATAAAAAGAGAATGATACAAAAGTGTTGTGAGAATTTAAAAAAAAATCCGTTGAAATTTAGGATAGGAGGAATAATAACACACTTATTTCATAGTTCGGATTGTTTTCAAGTAATCACATTTCTACTTGAACACAATGACATATTAAGGTTAATTAGACTTATATAATTTTCAAGGAGACGTGCTTTAGCCTATAGGTAAACACTCATCCCGGGAATTCCCAGGAAAGCATACGGATCCCTCGGTTGATTGGGATTTATATGAAATGCTTTCCTAGACAGAAAACCCAGAATACAGGTGTCACCCTTCCAGATTGCACATGTCCTTTAATAATTAACAGAGTCTAAAACCTTAACGGGTATATAAAAATATTTTTGATAGACTAGTGTCTACGAGTATGAGTTTTTCCACAAGTTATGGCGATGATGACATAGAAGCAGTTAAGGAGGATACGCGGCTTAGGATACGGGTATGGATACGATTTATTTAATTTATTATTTACGTATGCTTATTAAGTCATGTAGTCTAAACATTTTAAGTATCAAATAACTAACACATAAAGCATGTGACATATAGCAAATAGCACGTATCACATAAAACATGTAGCATGGCATTGTTGGGTGTCCTAAAGTTATAGTCTAGGTCAATGGTGTCTAATAACCTAATTCCCTATAACCAAGGCTCTGATACCAATCTGTCACACCCCAACCGGCGGCGGAAACGTCGGGGCGTGAAGCGTGCAGACTGTTCATAGCTCATGGTTTGCTAAGGTTGAAATAATTAAACATGCAGTTTTCATTGAAATCAAACAACAATCCAACAAGTACACGAAACATAACAAAATACATAACAATGTTTATTTTAGAGCCTTTTAACTAGGTCCTCAAACTAGGTGGAAGCAACTTGTAATCATCTCAATTGTTAGCACCTGAAACATGATTTAAAAACAAGGGTCAACTAAAAAGTTGGTGAGCATACATAAGTTTTGTCACACAAATAAGAGTTCAAACTGTTTATACAATTCCTTGATTCACATGGTATATATGACAAATATGGAGAATCTATAGTTATACTAGGTGCACAATCAAACCTTGTGACTGAGGCATAACACACAGGTTACCCTAATGTAAAGTCGGTAACAAACACCCTACCCGGGTGGGTTTGTCAGACTCAATAGTACTATCCTTGTTTACCGTTGGCTTGTACAGAGTTAATGATTGCACGAGTTGCGTCATGTATGTATAGTAATAACTCATAGCATTCAAGCATATTGCACAAATAATTCATGTAATCAAGTAAGGATTGTACTATGAAAGAGTTGCAATTTGTTTAATGTAAATCATGTCCACCCCAAAGGTGAAAAAGAGTAAAAGTGAGGTTATGTAGACTCACTTGTGTTGGAGAGTGTAGATTGCACAACCAAGTAAATGTTAAGTGTTTGTGGGTCACGGAGCTTGACCTATCGAGTAAATGTATGACGTGTATTAATGCGGTGTATAAGGTTTAAAGTAACTATAGTGTTTCAGTGTATTGCAAGCGTAAGGATTTGCACTAATGAATTGTATCGTTTAGTTATGTATTTAAAATATAAGGTAGTGTGGTATATATATTTAATTGAATGTAATATAAACAAACGAATTCGTTTTATCTACTTATTTTAGAAAACGTCACAAAATATAAAGTAGTTTATATTTATATAAGTTTTATTTGATGTAACTAGGATTTATACAATTGGTTTATAAAAGTCTTTTTCATAATAAAGTGTTTTATAAAATCTTGTTATAACTTTTTATAAATTTAGAAATTTTAAATGAAAATGTATTTTCAAATGGTAAAAATCGGTTTAAAACAATTTAATCGATGAAAATAATTGTTGTGCTTAATAATGGTGAGATTCTGTTTAAACAGTTAAGTTTATAACATAAGTTTTATAAAAATCATCAAATCTGAGAAACTGTAAAGATTCAGTTCTGACTGAGCACGACCGTGCTCATCAACGGCACGACCGCGCTCGCCTCCGGGCGTGACCGTGGTGGTCTGGAGCGCGCCCGTGGTCGAGTCAGAAGGCTACAGAGGTTCTGGTCATGGAGCACGACCGTGCTCGTGTCCGGCACGACCGCGTCTAGTGTTTGTTTTTGGTCAGGACTTGTTTGCTCGGTAAGCACGACCGGGCCTTACTCGGACCACGACTGCGTTTGGTCAGGCACGACCGCGCTCGTTTATGAGCGCGACCGTGTCGGGTCTTTTCCAGACCCAAATCGCTCGATTCTTATATTAAACACTTCTGGATTCTTAGGGCTTTCGTTTAGTGGATGATTGCGAAGCTATCTATATAGTTTAATTGTATTTACATCGTGTTTAGGTGGTAGTTCGACTAAAAGTGTAGTTTCGACTTTTTGTTCAATAATCGGGCCGATTTGAGTGTTTCTACTACGAATTGGCATAGGGCTTTCGTAGTAGGGGGTGATACGAAGCTAATGGTGTATTACTTACTTGTTATAATAGGGCAATTTAATGCAGTCGGCTACGGGTCGACGGCTTTGCTTCTCGGCGATCAATCGGACGACAAAGGTTGTATGAGTGTCGAGTGAGTACTTCGAGAGGTCGAGAGGGTGCATGTGAAAGTGTAGGAAACGTGCAACTGGCTCTATATCGACGAATTCAAGAGTCATGATTGTGGTGGGTATGGGATTAAACAAATCTGTAAATTGGAGTGTAATTGATGCGTGTTGCAGGTTGTATTCAGTCAAGTATGGTCTGACACGCGAAAACCGGCTTTTGACCATTTTTAAATTTTACGAAATCATCGAGTATGGCTGTGATCTGACTTCTGCAGAGTCACGTGGTTTCAGCAGCGCGACCGTGTCTGCATTAGGCACGACCGTGCTTAGAACTGAGGCGCGACCGTGCTTGTATCTAGGCACGATCGTGTTTCGTTTCTTTAGGCGCGACCGTGCTTGCATAGAGGCACGATCGTGTTGACACTCTATATCATTTTTGAGTTTTCTTGTCAAATTTGGTCCTCGAGGTTTGTGAGATAATGGCGTTTTGTTTAAGTTGTTATCGTAATAGAATAGTTTGTGTATGTAATCGCATCATAGTTGTTGTACACGAATTGAAATTGAAATACTTGTTTATTGAAATCAAATGATTACATGGTGAAAATCGGAAATGTTACAGCTAACCCATCACAATGCACCTTCAAACACTTCAACTCATGCAATCCTCTTAAATTCTATGGTACCGAGGGAGCCACAGGACTCCTTCAATGGTTCGAAAGTATTGAGGGCACCTTTCTCAATAGTGACTGCCCCGATAACCTTCGTGTTCGTCATGCCACAAGTGTCTTTCAAAAACTGGCACTCACGTGGTGGAATGGGGAAAATAGAACTAGAGGCATGGAGGTAGCAATAGCCTTACCATGGGATGAGGTTAAGAGACTAATGACTGAAGAGTTCTGCCCTCTGAATGAGGTGAAGAAACTGGAGGCTGAGTTTTGGGATCTTGCCCAAGATAGTGGTGAGAGACTGGCTTATACAACTCGGTTCCGTGAGTTGAGTCTCCTTCCCCATAGAAGTAGTTAGCCCCTGGTCCAGTGGTTAGTGCCTAAAGCTGTCATCAGGCAGACCCGGGTTTGACCCGGGCAAGCCCCTTTTATTTTTAAAACAGTTTTTACAACTCCAAACTATTTTATAAAAATTATTTTATAAAAGCCTATACCATTTAAAACAAATTGGAACAATAATTTGCAATTTTAATCATGAAATGATTATTTTACAACCTAAATGGTTTTAAACTACTAGTTATTTTTATTTTATGTAAAAGAAATCATCTAATAATTATTTTACAAACAAAACACTTAAAATAATTATTTTTGTATATTGTGAAAAGATTTATAAACTACTTCATTATGAAACGAAATGTTATAAAAGCATTGTTATTTGTTAAGATTTAAACCTTATTTAAACAAATAAAAACATTTTTCTTTTTTTCTAAATATATACTAAAACATATTTACAATATACCTTGATACATTATCAAAAAATAAATAAATAAAACAAATTTTATTTATTTAAATCATAGTTGAATAAATATATATCACACTAATTTTTAAAAGACACATTATTTTAATTAAATAAATAAACAGGAACTTATTTATTTAAACTATTTCAACTAAAACCCTAAAACGATTATTCTTTTATTGAAGTTCATATATATATATATTTCGGAATTATATTTTTATATCAAGCTTGTATTTAAATACAAATACCAACCTACGCACATCCCTTACATGACATAACACAAACCCCTTTTTGTACAAGTCCCTACACTCAACCCCGTTAAACACTAAATATAACTTTAGACCGTGTTCATATTTTGATTCAAGTTCATACATTCCACTCTAGGTTAATTTGGTGATTTGTAAGAATCACTCTGATACCTATTTACTCGTGCTATCTACACCATCAATACAAGTGAGCATGACATAGCCCATTTTACTCTTTTACACTTTTTGGGGTGAAACATGAACTCTATATACACAATTGCTTACATTTACACAAACTACGCAAACACAAATCCTCTTTACATTCATGTATACAAAATTTGATCTTTATGTTTGAGTGCTAGGTGTGTTAACTGTTTGTGTGCAATTTATGTCCAATCATTACCTATTCAAGCCGACGGTTAATAATGATAGATCTATTGAGTCTGACAAACACACCCAGATTGGGGTGATTGTTACCGACAGTACAATTTGTCTGCTGGTTACAAAGGTTTGATTGTACTTTGGTTACACAATAGTTGCTCCCCATAAATGCCTTATTTTATCATGTTACGCAAGGATTTGATTATTTACATCTATACACTATTTATGTATAAACCGGTGTATGCTCACCAACTTTTTAGTTGACCTTATTTTATTCATGTTTCAGGTGCTAATGTGTGATTTTGATCAAGACTTGCAACACATAAGTTTTGGACCTAGATAATTTTAAATAAAGGATCATGTATTTCATTTTATGTACTTGGTTTGATTTTGTTTTGTCTTGAACATTTGCAATGAATTTGAATGATTAATATATTTCAATTTAGTCAACCTTGTGCTCATGAACAGTCTACATGTCACGCCCCGACGTTTCCGCCATCGGTTGGGGTGTGTCAAATTCGTATCAGAGCCTTATAGGGAACTAGGTTATTAGACACCCTTAACCTAGACTATAACTTTAGGACACTCACTTATACCATGCTTCATGATTATGTGTTATGTGCTACATGCTATGTGTTACATGCTTACAATATTAATTATTATTTCATTTTGATACCTCATTTGTTAAAATTCATGACTTAATAGACTATACTTCAATAATAAATTAAATAAAAAATATCCCTACCCTTACCCTAAGCCTCATAACCTTCTTACCTACTTCTCTGTCATTATCATCATAGCATGTGGAAACTTCACGGATCTAAATCTATAAAAATTTCTTTATTCCCACGTTAATGTTTTTAAACTTTGTTAATTATTTGAGGACACGTGCAATCTGGAAGGGTGACACATGTATTCTGGGTTTTCTGTCTAGGAAAGCATTTCGTATAAATCCCAATCAACCATGGGACCCATTTGCTTTCCTGGGAATTCCCGGGATGAGTGTTTACTTATAGGCTAAAGCATGTATCCTTGGAAATTATATGAGTTTAATTAACCTTAATGTGTCATAGTATTCAAGTGATTATATCACTATTTGAGTACAATCAAAAGCATGATTAACTATTTTATTTGCTATCTTATCCTTTTAAATCCAAACAACTTTCATAAGTTCTTACATCTTTTCTTGTGTTGTGCAAATCTGTAGAATGCGCCCCCCCACCCCCCCCCCCCCCCCCGTCGTGCTACCGTGACCAACAACAACACCGACATTGCTGCTATCCTTGCACAACTTGTAACTCAACTCACTCAAGCTAATGGTGCCACAAATGGTAACCATGGAACTAATGGTGGTGGTGGTGCTAACCCATCACAATGCACCTTCAAACACTTCAACTCATGCAATCCTCTTAAATTCTATGGTACCGAGGGAGCCACAGGATGCCTTCAATGGTTCAAAAGTATTGAGGGCACCTTTCTCAAGAGTGACTGCCCCGATAACCTTCGTGTTCGTCATGCCACAAGTGTCTTTCAAAAACTGGCACTCACATGGTGGAAAGGGGAAAAGAGAACTAGAGGCATGGAGGTAGCAATGGCCTTACCATGGGATGAGGTTAAGAGACTAATGACTGAAGAGTTCTGCCCTCGGAATGAGGTGAAGAAATTAGAAGCTGAGTTTTGGGATCTTGCCCAAGATAGTGGTGAGAGTCTGGCTTATACAACCCGGTTCCATGAGTTGAGTCTCCTTCCCCATAGCAGTAGTTTGCCCTAGTCCAGTGGTTAGTGCCTAAAGCTGTCATCGGCCAGACCCGGGTTCGACCCGGGCAAGCCCCTTTTATTTTTAAAACAGTTTTTACAACTCCAAACTATTTTATAAAAATTATTTTATAAAAGCCTATACCATTTATAACAAATTGGAACAATAATTTACAATTTTAATCATGAAATGATTATTTTACAACCTAAATGGTTTTAAACTACTAATTATTTTTATTTTATGTAAAAGAAATCATCTAATAATTATTTTACAAACAAAACACTTAAACTAATTATTTTTGTAAATTGTGAAAAGATTTATAAACTACTTCTTTATGAAACGAAATGTTATAAAAGCATTGTTATTTGTTAAGATTTAAACCTTATTTAAACAAATAAAAACATTGTTTTTTTTTCTAAATATATACTAAAACATATTTACAATATACCTTGATACATTATCATAAGAAAAAATAAATAAAACAAATTTTATTTATTTAATCATAGTTGAATAAATATATATCACACTAATTTTTAAAAGACACATTATTTTAAGTAAATAAATAAACAGGAACTTATTTATTTAAACTATTTCAACTAAAACCCTAAAACAATTATTTTTTTATTGAAGTTCATATATATATATATATATATATATATATATATATATATATATTTCGGAATTATATTTTTATATCAAGCTTGTATTTAAATACAAATACCAACTTACGCACATCCCTTACATGACATAACACAAACCCCTTTTTGTACAAGTCCCTACACTGAACCCCATTAAACACTAAATATAACTTTAGACCGTGTTCATATTTTGATTCAAGTTCATACATTCCACTCTAGGTTAATTTGGTGATTTGTAAGAATCACTTTGATATCTATTTACTCGTGCTATCTACACCATCAATACAAGTGAGTATGACATAGCTCCTTTTACTCTTTTACACTTTTTGGGGTGAAACATGAACTCTATATACACAATTGCTTAAATTTACACAAACTACGCAAACACAAATCCTCTTTACATTCATGTATACAAAATTTGAGCTTTATGTTTGAGTGCTAGGTGTGTTAACTGTTTGTGTGCAATTTATGTGCAATCGTTAACTATTCAAGCCGACAGTTAACAATGATAGATCTATTAAGTCTGACAAACCCACCCAGATTGGGGTGATTGTTACCGACAACACAATTTGCCTGCTAGTTACAAAGGTTTGATTGTACTTTGGTTACACAATAGTTACTCCCCATAAATGCCTTATTTTATCATGTTATGCAAGGATTTGATTATTTACATCTATACACTATTTATGTATAAACCGGTGTATGCTCACCAACTTTTTAGTTGACCTTATTTTATTCATGTTTCAGGTGCTAATGTGTGATTTTGATCAAGACTTGCTACACATAAGTTTTGGACCTAGATAATTTTAAATAAAGGATCATGTATTTCATTTTATGTACTTGGTTTGATTTTTTTTTGTCTTGAACATTTGCAATGAATTTGATTGATTAATATATTTCAATTTAGTCAACCTTGTGCTCATGAACAGTCTACATGTCCCGCCCTGACGTTTCCGCCGTCGGTTGGGGTGTGACAGATTGGTATCAGAGCCTTGGTTATAGGGAACTAGGTTATTAGACACCCTTAACCTAGAATATAACTTTAGGACACTCACTTATACCATGCTTTATGATTATGTGTTATGTGCTACATGCTATGTGTTACATGCTTACTATATTAATTATTATTTCATTTTGATACCTCATTTGTTAAAATTCATGACTTAATAGACTATACTTCAATAATAAATTAAATAAAAAATATCCCTACCCTTACCCTTAGCCTCATAACCTTCTTACCTACTTCTCTGTCATTATCATCATAGCATGTGGAAACTTCATGGATCTAAATCTATAAAAATTTCTTTATTCCCTCGTTAATGTTTTTAAACTTTGTTAATTATTTGAGGACACGTGCAATCTGGAAGGGTGACACCTATATTCTGGGTTTTCTGTCTAGGAAAGCATTTCGTATAAATCCCAATCAACCGAGGGACCCATATGCTTTCCTGGAAATTCCCGGGAAGAATGTTTACTTATAGGCTAAAGCATGTCTCCTTGAAAATTATATGAGTTTAATTAACCTTAATGTGTCATAGTATTCAAGTGATTATACCACTATTTGAGTACAATCCAAAGCATGATTAACTATTTTATATGCTATCTTATCCTTTTAAATCCAAACAACTTTCATATGTTCTTACATCTTTTCTTGTGTTGTGCAAATCTGTAGAATGCCCCCCCCCCCCGGTCGTGCTACTGTGACCAACAACAATACCGACATTGCTGCTATCCTTGCACAACTTGTAACTCAACTCACTCAAGCTAATGGTGCCACAAATGGTAACCATGGAACTAATGGTGGTGGTGGTGCTAACCCATCACAATGCACCTTCAAACACTTCAACTCATGCAATCCTCTTAAATTCTATGGTACCGAGAGCCACATGACTCCTTCAATGGTTCGAAAGTATTGAGGGCACCTTTCTCAATAGTGACTGCCTCGATAACCTTCGTGTTCGTCATGCCATAAGTGTCTTTCAAAAACTGGCACTCACGTAGTGGAATGGGGAAAAGAGAACTAGAGGCATGGAGGTAGCAATGGCCTTACCATGGGATGAGGTTAAGAGACTAATGACTGAAGAGTTCTGCCCTCGGAATGAGGTGAAGAAACTGGAAGTTGAGTTTTGGGATCTTGCCCAAGATAGTGGTGAGAGTCTGGCTTATACAACCCGGTTCCATGAGTTGAGTCTCCTTGTGCCTCATATGGTTACACCTTTATCCCGCTGCTTTGAGAAGTATATTGGTGGATTACCTAGGCAGATTCAGGATACTGTCTTAGGGAGAAATCCCGCAACACTCGAAGATGCTATCCGCCTATCTGCTACTTTAACCGACAACCATGTGAAAGCAGGGACTCTGACTAGAAAAGGCACCAAGAAAGTTCCGGACACCACAACCCCTCCTGCACACATCAAAGAAGCCAAAACCGAACCCTACCACAATAATAAAAAAAGAAAGTCTAGAAATTTTGCTGTGGTCACTCCTGCAGGGCCTGTTAACCAAGTTGCTCCTATGGCCCAAGCACCGGTCAAGAAGCCATATGTGGGGATCTACCCACTCTGTGCCACATGCAATTATCACCATCTCCAAAAACATTCCCTGTCGCCTTTGCACTCACTGTGGGAAATATGGCCACACGGTCAATGTTTGTAGAGCCAAGGAATTTGCAGGTCAAGTCAACCCACCAACCCGAATCAACCAACAAGTGGCTAATCAAGGTGTTCCCACTATCGCAAATGGGCGTGCTTGTTATGAAGGTGGCAACCCAAATCATTTCTGTGACCAATGCCCGAGGATCATCAATGCTAAACAAGGAGGAGCTCGTGGGCGTACTTTCAACATAAACGCTAATGAAGCTCAGGCCAACAATGATGTGGTCAACGGTACGTTCCTTGTTAATAGTCAATATGCCTCCATTTTATTTGATACCGGTGCAGATAAAAGTTTTGTGTCACTTAACTTTGAACCCTTACTTGCAAAAACACGATCCAAATATGAGAAAACCTTCACTGTCGAAGTAGCAAATGGTGACTCCCTTACAATTGACTCTGTTATCCATGACTGTTCTCTAGAACTTAATGATCATACATTTCCAATCAACCTCGTGCCAATGCCACTAGGAAGTTTTGATATCATCATAGGCATGGACTGGCTGTCAAATCACCATGCCGAAGTCATCTGTTTTGAGAAGTGAATCCAAATACCCCTTCCGTCGGGGGAAACGTTAAGAGTCTTTGGTGAAAGGCCTTGCTCAAGTTAATGTCATGCACTACCGCTCAAAAGTACCTACGAAAGAAGTACGTAGCCTTCCTAGCCCATATTGTTCAAAAGGATGTCAAAGAGAAGAGTATTCAAGACATCCCCATCATCCGGGACTTTCTCGAAGTATTCCCCGAAGATCTATCCAGTCTTCCACCCGTTCGACAAGTAGAATTTCTCATTGACCTTGTACCTGGAGCTAACCCCGTGGCTAGAGCTCCATACCGTCTTACACCTTCTGAAATGCAAGAACTTGCAAGTCAACTCCAAGAACTCTCCGACAAGGGCTTCATCCGTCCAAGTCATTCACCGTGGGGTGCACCCGTCTTATTCGTCAAGAAGAAGGATGGGTCATTCCGCATGTGTATTGACTACCGCGAACTCAACAAGCTTACCATCAAGAACCGTTATCCATTTCCTAGGATTTATGACCACTTCGATCAACTTCAAGGCTCTACTTGCTTCTCGAAGATTGATCTTCGATCTGGTTATCACCAACTCCGTGTACAAGAGGAAGATATTCCAAAAACTGCCTTTCGAACAAGGTATGGTCACTACGAGTTCATGGTCATGCCTTTTGGGCTAACCAATGCACCCGCGGTTTTCATGGACCTCATGAATCGTGTGTGCAAACCGTACCTAGATAAATTCGTGATCATCTTCATTGATGATATCTTATTCTACTCCAAGACTAAATCCGATCCTGAGCAACACCTTAGGTTGGTTTTGGACCTCTTGAGGAAAGAGAAACTATATGCCAAGTTCTCCAAATGTGAATTTTGGCTAAAGGAGGTTCAATTCCTGGGTCATATCGTCAATGAAAAAGGAATTCATGTTGACCCTGCTAAGATCGAAGCTGTTAAGAATTGGAATGCCCCTAAGACCCCACCGAAGTTCGTTCATTTCTTGGTCTTGCGGGATATTATCACCGTTTCATTTCAAATTTCTCTAAGATTGCTGTTCCTCTCACTGCCTTGACTCACAAGGGTAAACATTATGAATGGGGACCAAAGCAAGAAGAAGCTTTCCAAACTCTCAAGCAAAAGCTGTGCAATGCTCCTATTTTGACTCTCCCTGATGGGAATGATGATCTAGTTGTCTACTGTGATGCCTCCAACCAAGGTCTCGGTTGTGTCCTCATGCAACGGGGCAAAGTAATATCTTATGCATCAAGGCAACCTAAGATTCATGAGAAGAATTATACGACGCACGACCTCGAATTGGGTGCGGTCGTATTCGCATTGAAGATTTGGAGACATTACCTCTATGGAACAAAATGTGTGGTGTTCACCAACCACAAAAGTCTCCAACACATCTTCAACCAAAAATAACTCAATATGAGGCAACGACGTTGGGTTGAACTCCTTAACGACTATGACTGTGAGATTCGTTACCATCCCGGCAAAGCGAATGTTGTAGCCGATGCTTGAGTCGAAAGGACCATGTCATGCTTCATTGTATCCAAATTCAAACCGACATTCAAAATCGTATCCTAGAAGCTCAACACGTCTCGGTCACCGAGGGTAACATGTACGATGAAATGTCGTGTGGTGTGAAACTTCAGCTTGAATCTAAACCCAATGGCTTACTTTATTACTTGAATCGTATTTGGGTTCCCGATCGCGATGATCTCCATGCATTTCTTATGAACGAGGCTCACAAGACTCGTTATTCTATTCATCCTGGTGCGGATAAAATGTACCAAGATCTTCGCCAACAATATTGGTGGACCGGTATGAAGAAAGACATTGCTCTCTATGTTGTCAAATGTCTAACTTGCTCCAAGGTCAAAGCCGAGCACCAACGTCCTTCCGGTTTGCTTGAACAACCGGAAATTCCCGTGTGGAAGTAGGAGAATTTAGCTATGGACTTCATTACCAAACTTCCTCGCACCTCAAGTGGTTATGATAGCATTTGGGTAATCATTGACCGCCTCACCAAATCTGTAGGTCCCTCGGGTGTGGCGGATCGTCACATGCAAGTGGGTCTACTAGTCGGACCGGGTGCGGAATACCCGTGACTAGGTGGAGAGTCAAACAACACAAAGTAAACCAACAAGGGAATCACTTTAAACGTTCTTTCTATTATAAACACTTGAAGGTTACAGAGAGAAGTACTGAGATTACAATTTGCGTATTTGCAACTGTGACTGCCTATGTCTGCGTACTTAACTTCTGTCAACCTATCCTATTTATACAAGACCTGATGCCAAAATGCTCTTGCGTACTTAACAAGTACGCAAAGGTATTCTTGCGTACTTGCTAAGTACGCAGGAGCTTTCTCCTGCGCACTTACAAGTGCGCAAAACACTTATTATGCAACATTCAATATGTAAAAGTAAATACAACTCGATAAACTAATACATAAAGACTCTTACATACAAAGACAATTACAAACATTAAAGTACAAACTAAGACTCTATCTATCCAGAGTGTTTCTCACAGGAAAGTGCTTCAACAAACTCCCACTTGACAACAGCTCTGGATAATCTTCAGTCTTCAGTCTTCACATCTTCGGTCTTCACAGCATTGGATCTTTAGCTTCCATCTTCTTCTTGTATTCAAGGCAGAACTTAATCACCTTATCATATTTAGAAGCAAGGAGCTTTGTCCATTCATCAGTGTACACGCAATACCTATCTGCTAGTGCCTCCAGATCTTTCACAGAAAAGTTGATGAAGTAGACTTCATCAAATATTCTGATCAGTTCCTTTGGCACTATGTTCCCACTCTCTGAACATACCTTTGGATCTACGTACCAATACCACATGTCACCAAGAATATCCTGAGATAACTTGCTCAGGGGAATCTTAGTTTCACATCGCACTGGCTTGTATACCAATTTCTTTAAGTGCTTCTTAGTCACAGGATGTCTAGCGTGCTTATCCTTGACTCTCTTGGGCACTTGAGGTTTGAACATCTCGAATTTCCTAGATCTTGCTTCCCGCTGCAGAACCACCCACAAAGCCATCGCCACTGCGTGATTAGAATGACCCAGCAGCTCTCGGTTTGCTAGGTTCACAAGGTCGTATTTGGGTAAGGAGTTGAACGCTTCACTGGTGGGTTTCAAGTATTGAACCCCACCAGATCTTTTGATTGCGAACAGCTGCTTATCCTCCTCAAACCTTACAGCCAAGATCATCCATGTTGCTCCTTGTTTATCTATTATAGACGTCTTTTGCCACACATGAGTTGGACCCTTTGATGAAGTAGAAGGCATATCTTTTTCTTTCGGTGCCTCTGGGTCCACAGGTGTAGGGTCAACTAGGGAGGCTTCGGTCTAGGCTTCCACATTACTAGCATGCTCGACTGAACCTGTGTCGAGCTGAGCTTCAAAGGATGGAAATTCAAAGATCTCTCCATCTTCTAACTCATACTCTCCTTCCCCGTCACCCTTGGGAATTTCAATTACAACATCCTCATCATCATCCCAATCGTCACCAGAGTCGATCTCTCCTTCTTCTAGATTCAAGAGAGCATCGATCTGTGCTTCCTTGGAATAGTCAGGCTCTAGGTATAGGATCTCATCATCAGATAAGTCCTTAAGCACTTCAGTCGCTGACTTTTCTTTCTCACCACCACCACCAGAGGTATCACCACCCTCTTGATGAGTAGACTCCCCCTGAGTCATTGGAATAGCAGAGATGGGCACGATTGCTAAAGCTTGGTGCTCACCTCCACTAGGACCGGCTTCGGGATCCTTGTCTTTGTCGCCATCCTTAGTCAAGTCAACAGGATGACAAGCCTCATCACTAGTAGTTTTGTCCTTCTCTTTCTCCTTCTCTTTCTCTTTCTCTTTCTCTTTCTCCCCCTGAGCATCAAGCTTCTTCTTCAGATCAATAATTAGTTTGACCATCAGCTCATGCTCTTTCCTTTGAGTATCAAACCTCAGCTCCAAGGACGACCTATGACCAAGAATCGTTTCATTTGTCTTGATTAGGAGCTCGTTCTGGGCCATGATGTTCTTCAGTCTTTCATCAGTCCCCGTTCTCTGGATACGTAGGATTCTAACTTCGTCTACCGATGAATTAATCTGTGCTTGTTGAGCGTCAGACTCCTCCTTTGATTTCCGAATAGTCTCCACTAATCCAGCAACTTGGGTTTCCAGAACATCTATCCTTGCAGCATTCGGATTAGGATGTCTGGATGATAACGCCTCGGCATTGTGAATAGGGGAGGAGAATATGGTATCGAAGTCAAACCATTGTGTGAAATCTCCATAATTGAAGGGTTGACTTAGAGGATCAATGGTGGTTGTTAGGATTGAGGATGTGATGAGGGTTGTAGGAGTTATGGTAGGGGTGATGGTAACTTACTCCGTGAGAATTGGAGTAGTCACCGCCACGTGAGTAGATGTGGTAGGGAGGGTCA
Organism: Smallanthus sonchifolius; assembly: GCA_023525975.1. Classification (NCBI taxonomy): domain Eukaryota; kingdom Viridiplantae; phylum Streptophyta; class Magnoliopsida; order Asterales; family Asteraceae; genus Smallanthus; species Smallanthus sonchifolius. The sequence continues at coordinate 20,827,814 of CM042030.1, read as the reverse complement.
CTATCAAAGGAATCTCCTCTGTGATTGAAGTGACGGCCATGTCAAGTTGCACCTGTGGCCTCCTCCTACTACGGTATAGTTGCTGTGAAGGTGGGGTGGAGGTTGAATCAGGACTAGCAGCTAAAACTTGCACTTGCTGCTGAGCCTCCACCTCACTGGGGATAGAAAGTTGTTGCCTATCGCCCCTGTTTTTGTGAATGCTTTCTCGTCTTTGTCTCTGTATAGCAGCGTCAGAGTCAGAGTCTGGCTCATATTCGCTGCTAGAAGACTGTCGCTTTCTCTTGGAGGACGACTGAGGTAGGGTTACCTTTGTTGTTCTCCTTGGGTGTACCTGCGACGGCGCATCGTCAGAATCAGAAGAATCTGACTCTGTCTCTTCCGAGTCGGATCCCTCAGCACCATCATTTCCTCCTTCTTCGTCTCCATTATCAGACGATCCATCATCACTTTCCACTTCCTACGCTTGTTGTTGCTGTTGTTCATCGGAGTGTTCACTCAATTCAGGCTCCGAATCATGACTATACCATCTCCAGTCACCTGGTGACACAAATGCTTCATTTATGAGGTGGCCAAAGAGTTCTGTATGCACAGGGGTAGGTTCTACACTGCCTGGAATTAAGAATTGTGCGAACACTTTTTTATCCACCCTCTTCACTTGCAGTCTCTCCCCTATAGTAGGTAGGTTTGGCAATGCATCGTTAATCAAAAGTTGCCCAAACCTAGGGTATAATAAGAACCTAAACCTCTCTGCCATGTTGATCTGGTCATTGATGGCTTTGAATATGTAGCGGGAGAAGTTGTAGCCCTTATTGAGAGATAGGCCAACCATGGCTGCTGCAAGGTCATGACCCATGGCATCCTTTCCAGCTTTCCTTGAGGAGATGCACATGATCATGACGTGGGCGAAGTATCTCCATTGGTCTAGCACCCACATCTTCTTATATGAAGCATAGTCTCTCGCCCCGACATATCCCATTCTTTGCCTCCAACAGCTGTCCACAAAGTAGTCTGGATAGGCTATTGGGTCGGTCAAGAGATCTCTGAATTGCAGGACCCTTCTAATAGTATCTTCAGAAAAGGCGATAGCATGACCAGAAACGGTAGCCCTTATAACATTGGGGGTTACCGTGCAATCATGCTCCGCAGACTCCCAAAACTGCTCCAGATAGGGTCTTGAAACGATCGGGTCAGCAGAAATAACGTAGCTGATTCTTGAACGGTTCAAGAAATCAACTATTTCTCTATACTGCAGTGCTGCACCCTTCCATTCTGGTTCAGTGTTAGCTAATAGATTGAATTCGTTAGTAAACGCCCGAGCCATAATCTGCAAAAACACACAGAAAACATAATCAGAACAACAAGTATCATTGGAAATGAATAAAAATGACTTAGTATAGCAGTTACTCTTTGAACTGAAATTTCAGACTTAGAAATTTTTCCAGGTGTTGGTCCTGCGTACTTAGCAAGTACGCAGGAATTTCCTCTTTCGTACTTAACAAGTACGCATGAATTGCTTCTTGCGTACTTGTTAAGTGCGCAGGAAACGCACTTGGTGAAAAATTCCAGAAATTTGAAATTCAACAGATGTTCAAAACACGGTTTGTATTGGGTCATCACAAGGTCGGAATCGATGATTCTAGCCTATGGGACCAACAATAACACCAAGTACTTGCTATACTTGACCAATTTTGACCTAAAAGTCGATCGACGACGCTGTCAGTTCAAATTCGAGGTCAAGGACAAAATCTAGAGCTATACGGACAAGTTACGGGTCGATTATAGTATCTAATCAGGTTTTAGTGATAAAGATTTACCCAAACAACCCAAATTTTTCCCAAAAATCATGAAATAAACCTAGATTTTCTAAGTCATTGAATCGGTCCAAAGTCATGATTTCATGGATGGATTTAGCCTAGATTCTCACCAATTCGTTGTTATATGAAGATGAAACTAACAACGGGATGAAAAATAGGTTTAGGAACACTTTAATTTTTGAGTAAAAGTCGGAGGGAATTTGAACTGGTTTGAAAGAGATGAAACTCTGAAATTTTTCTAAGTCCAGTTTATATACCCCACGCAAAAAGGTAGTGCGCACGCTTTAACTCTTACGTACTTACAAGTGCGCAACAAGTGCGCAAGACTAACTCTTGCGTAGTTACAAGTGCGCAATACTTAACTCTTGCGTACTTGTTAAGTACGCAGGGCTTACTTCATGCGCACTTACAAGTACGCACAAACCCTTAAGTGCGCAAACTTTCAACTCAAATTTATGAAGTTTTTCAAGTCAAATAATGAACAAGATAAAAAATATTCAATCAGGAGGATTCAAATACAATTCAGGAAGGTTAAACACAAATATTTTTGGCTTTTCTGAATAAAATTGAACTATGCATAACCTTAAAATCTTTTTGATCTTTTCTCATAGAAATATACAAGTATTCACACAAACTATTTTTGATCAAAGACACGAGCAGAGGATCATATCAGGCTATCTTTTAGCAAAAACGATACAATATAAACATCAAAGAATATGGGATCATGTCATGGATTACTATTTATTCATACATAATAAGCACATAAACAAGTAATTCAAGTTGACAATATTATAAGATTTGAAACTATAAGCATCTTTGTATCACGTTCTTGTGTATTAAGGTATTAATTATAAGATATACAACGTGTACCCCACTGATATGCTACAATAATGTAAATTGCATTATCTCAAGGCATCTAAGATTTTCCTAATGATTTTCTAAATTTTCAGAATGAAGTTACATCTATTAGCACAGGAAAAATCAAGCAGAATCCATAAGGATTATCAGGAATCATAAGATTCAGAATCGAGTGATTCATATGTCTTGGTTTCATTTGATTTTCTTCATTGAATATCGGTATGATGATTCATGATAATGAGTATGGTGTTTGAATAAGGTAAGGGAATCCAACTTTTATCTGGATTTGATTTCAATGAATCAGGAGTGATTCAAGGGTGAATACATGCTCAACGGTTGATGTAGAGACATGTCTTGATTCAATCTCTCCTTGAATACTTGTGAGTATGGGCAGTGAGATGAACCGCATTAATTGTGCTAACGACATAACCCGAAACTGACCTCAAAAGAAAATTATTGCCAAAATCTAACATCCTTTATCTGATAATGATCTTTTCTATTCTTTTACACACACACACTAGCAAACATGGGTTCAAATCACAGTTGTAATTTAGACTTTAGTTTCCACACTACTAGTGATTCAAAGACGCATACAGCCTACTAACAATTCAAATTACTTGTAAATAAGCAGATTAAAAAAAACATAATAATTTAAACAATTAAGTAAGCATGACGCAATCATTTCCCATATGAGCAGTCTGTGACGTTTAGATCATTTCTGATGTATTATCATTTCCTCTTTTCTCAAGTTAACTTTGAAATTTTCTCCATTTTCTATTTTGTTTTTGATTTTGTAAAATATTTTGAAACTTAAAAGAACTATACAGAAAATTTAAAAGAAATAAAATTTAACTTCCATGAATTGAATTGATTTAAGAAAAAATAATTTTCACTCAGGATTGAACATTCCTATCAAGTTGACAAGATGCTCAAAACGGGATCGATCAAAAGCCTTTGTGAAAAGGTCAGCAAGATTGTCATCCGTGTGAACTTTTACAAGTTCAATTAAATGCTTTTAAGCACAATCACGGATGAAATGATGGCGAATTTCTATATGTTTAGTTTTGGAATTTTTCACCGGGTTATTTGTGATGGACAGGGTGGCATTGTTTTCAATGAATAAAGGAGTTCTAGTGAAGTTTAAGCCGTAGTCTCTCAATTGCTATTGAATCCACAATATCAGAGAACAACCGCTCGCGGCAGCAATGTATTATGCTTCACAAGTTGAGACAGAAACCGTTGACTGCTTCTTGCACTGCCAGGAGACCAATCTGTCTACTAAGAATTGACATCCACCAGAAGTTGACTTTCTGTCAAGGTTACAACCGCCATAGTCTGAATCAGTGTAAGGTTTGAAGTCGAATGACTGCTTCTTAGAGTACCAAAGACCTAATCGGGGTTTCCCTTTTAGGTATCTGAAAATTCTCTTCACGGCTATCATATGTGACTCCTTCGGTTGATACCGAAACCTTGAGCACAAGCACACAGAAAACATTATATCGGGTCTTGAAGCTGTGAGATACATAAGTGATCCGATCATCCCACGGTACAATCTGCTATCTACATCCTTTCCATCTCTGTCAGGATGCAGACCATGATTGACTGGGATAGGTGTGTCATAAGTACTGCTATCATTCATCTTGAATTTTTACAAGATGTCCTGCACATACTTAGTTTGATGTAGATAAATGCCATCCTCTCTTTGACTGACTTGCAGACCCAGGAAGAATGACAATTCACCCATGTTACTATTTTCAAACTTGGACTTCATCACCTGCTCGAATTCCCTACACATCCCTTTATTGGTAGATCCAAAAACAATGTCGTCGACGTAGACTTGTACAAGAAGAATGTCACCTCCCGCTTTCCTAATGAAGAGGGTCGAGTCAATCTATCCACGGTCGAAACCATTTGACAGTAGATGCTTAGATAATGTCTCATAGCATGCCCGCGGTGCTTGATGAAGACCATAAGGTGCTTTGTCGAGCTTATACACTTTATTGATATTATGCGGATCTTCAAAGCCGGGAGGTTGAGTGACATAGACCTCTTCATGAACTTTACCATAAAGGAAAGCACTCTTCACATCAAGTTGATAGACCTTGAAGCCGACATATGTGGCATAATCCAAGAACAGTCGAATGGCCTCAATTCTAGCAACTGGGGCATATACTTCCGTGTAATCCAAGCCCTCTTGCTGATAAAAACCCTGAACTACCAATCTTGCTTTGTTCTTCACAACAACATGACGATCATCCGTCTTGCATTTGAACACCCATCTGGTTCTAATTGGCTGAAAGCCTTTTGGCAAGTCAACCAAATCCCACACGTGCAACTTTTGGAATTGAGACAATTCATCTTGCATCGCCTCAATCCAGCAATTGTCAGTGAGAGCCTCCTTCACATTCTTCGGCTCTAACTGGGACCCGAATGCAGCATGCAGACATGTTTCCATGACACCAGTGTCAAGTGTCTCTGTGTAAAGACTAGTGTTCTCAGTGATGGTTCGATGACGAGTCTGAACACCGGCATAAGGATCACCGATAATGTTGTCGATTGGATGGTTCCTATGCACTCTCGTCTCCGGTACAATCGGCTCCTGAATTTCTGAATCTAGATTCGTGCTTAACTCTCCCATTTCTTGTGTTCCAGAAGAAGAAGTTTAAATGTTAATTGGATCAGCTGGAGCTTCATTTCCTACAGTTGTGTTAGGATTAGCTTGAGCGTCATCTCTAACGACATGAACACCTTCACTGTTATCACTGTCATGAGTTCCAGATGCAGATGCAGCATTGGAATCAGGAGTTATAATTGGTACAGTAGCACGAGTGGAAAAAATGGAGTCATCGCCCCCACCCAATATTTCATAAACATTTGCGCGTCAACTGCAGATAGATCAGGAAGATTGAATGACTTGAATAGCGCATCATAATCAAAACCCCAATCTGGACCTGTTGGTTCTGGTGGAATGCTGTTTTTACTGCAATCCACTTCAAACCATTCCTCGACAGTACAAGTTCCTATATTGTACACTCTCTTGCAAGGCGAGTTGGCAACGTATCCTAAGAATATGCCTTCCACCGCTTTTGCATGAAACTTAGACCGACGGTCTTTGTACTGTAGCAACAAGGAACACGTACTACCAAAAGGAACTAGGTAATCAAGATTGGGAAGTCGATTGTTGATCAACTCGTAACAAGTCTTGTTGTGCCTCTTCACAACCAGAATTATGTTTAAGACGTGACAAGCTGTATTAACGGCTTCTGCCCAGAAAGTGACAGGAAGCTTTGCATCCGACAGCATAGTCCTTGCAGTCTCAATCAGCGTTCTGTTCTTCCGTTCAGCAACTCCATTCTGCTGAGGCGTGTATGGCGCGCTGAATTCATGACAGATCCCTTTCTTGAGACAGAAAAGTTCCATCAAATTATTTTTGAACTCAGTTCTGTTGTCACTTCTTATTCTTCTAACTTTCAGCTTGCAAAGAGATTCCAAGCTCAGGATCAAGTATTGAAGAATATCAGCAGTCTCGTCCTTAGTACCTAAAAAATGCACCCAAGAATAACGTGAGAAATCATCAGTTACAACCAGACAGAACGACTTACCTCCAATACTCCTGATACTTATGGGGCCAAACAGATCCATGTGTAATAGCTCCAAAGGGGTATCAATAGAGTTTTGGAGCTTGGGCTTGTGAGACTTCCGTTGCTGTTTGCCCTTTTTACAAGGCATACAGTCATCTGCAACGGTAAATCTCAGCTTAGGAACCCCATTTACCAAACCGTTTCGGACAAGATGATTCATTTTATGATACGAAATATGTCCGAGTTTCCTACGCCACAAGATAGAGTCAAGCTCTGTCTCTTTGGTAAGCAAACAGGTAGCAACTGATGAGGTGGTTGTTGCCACGCTCATATCGATCTGATAGGTGTCGTTTGTTCTTGGCGCTCTCATCAGGATCCAATCTTCAGGAACTTCAAAACCAGGTTTGAGAATCAGGCATTCTGACTTGTCAAACATCACCGAGTACTCCTTGTCCCACATTTGGGAGACACTCAACAGGTTATGCTTTAGCTGCTCGCAAAAGTTGACATTGTCAAAGCTGACACAACCGTTCGAAACCACGTCTTGACACGTGATGCTGCCGCCTTTTTCTCCGGCAAAGGCCACATAGCCGCCTCTGAATGGTTTAACATCTTAAAGCAAGGCCATGTTTCCTGTCATGTGCCAGGAGCATCCACTATCTACATACCAGCGGTTAGATATAGTACCCTTCAGACGTCCCTGCACGAGTCACAAAAGAATTAGTTAGATTTGGAGACCCAAGCCATTGTGGTCTTGGGTCGTGCATCCTTTTCCAAATAAACAACTTCCTTTAACTCACAGTCGCGATGACTGTTCAAAATTGATGAATCTTTAAAAGAATTAGGACTAGGAGATTGAGAATTATTGGATTTGGCAGTCCAGTATCTCTTTTGTTTCTTAACCGGAACAGGAGACTTAGGTTTAACAACAGCAGGTGAACTTGTGGAAGCTTCACCTGATTGAACAGAAGTCAGTTGTTCTAGATTTCTCAACCTCTTGTTCCTTCTCCTTCTTTGTGGTTTAGAGAGTCTCACCACAGGTTTCTAACCAGTACGTGTACTACCAGAGGTAGATACACAAGGTACAGCAGGTTGCGTTACCTTTCTTGAAACATATGGTTTAGCTTCAGATTTGATCTTAGGCTTTACCATCGGTTTGACCGGTGGTTTCACCACATTTTGCTTTGGACGTTTGGGAGGGTTCACTGATGGCGACTTAGGGATAACAGCTGGTTGTGAAACAACAGGTCATTTCCCTTGGTTCTTTGAAGGACAGTTCACAAGAATGTGACCAACCAAGCCACAGTGAAAACAATTCCTCTTGTCTATATAAGTTCTCTTGTAAGGCTCATTAGATCTGGCCTTAGATAACTCAGCATTATGAGTAGGAGGAGTTGGTTTATGAACAGGAGTCTGAACCTTTACAGTTTGGTTTTTGGGAGTATAGTATTTTTCCAAATTTTCTTTGTAACCAAACCCATAGTGAGCTGAAAAAGCCTCTTTCTTTACTTGGTTAAGATTTTTATAACCCCCATAAAGCATTAACTTTAGTTTATCATTTGTTTCAATGATATCGGGTTCAGTTAAAATTCAATTATCACCATTAGTGACAATGTTTTTCTTTACTTTCTGTTCAGTTAACAACTCCTCAGATACTACTCCTTCAAGGCAAGTGTTAACCGACCCATCTTCAGAAGCAGTAATGAACTCCTCACTAGATGTGGAGTTAGCCTTACTTGAGGATTCATCCTTTTTAGGGGAAACATCCTTATCAGAGGACTCATCTAGACAAGTGAGATCAATGTTTATTAAGCTATTGACAAACTTCCCGCTTACTGGTGGAGGAATGGCATTAGTACCCAGCCCTAACCCATTCATTTGTCTCACTACAGATTCGTAGTGTTCCACCACAAAACGAGAGTTTTTCAACTTCTCATTAGAACATTTTAACTGCAAGATCTCATTTTGCAGTTTGTTAATTTCATTGTTCCGTTTTTCCAACCCCCTGTATGCAACATCTAACTGAAGTTGTTGATCGCTTATTTTTAGAGAATATTCACATTTTTCGAGAATATTCACATTTTTCCTTTTTCAACGTTTCAATTGAATCTTTAAAACGTTTTTTTTTTCTTTATAGTTTAGAGCTGCCATACTTAGGGGTTCGATTTTGTCTTGAAGCCTAGAATTTTTAAGTTTTAGCCCTAGACATTTGGAACATGAAATAACAGAAAAAGGATTAGAATCTACCTCAGAAGATGAACTTGTTGCTTCTCCAATGGCCATGAGAGCAACAGCAGTAGTCGATTCCTCTTTATCAGCTACAGAAGCTTCCTTTTCTTCAGCTTCCTTCTCCTCCTCTATAGCAGCAGTAGTAGACTCTTCTAGGTCAGCCATAGAAGCTTCCTTTTTCTCAGCTTCCATCATCTCCATGATCTCAGCCATGAGACAAACCTGGGTTTGAGCAATGATGGCATCCTCCAGATGAACACCCCAATCAAAGTTGTCATCCTGTTGAGCTACCAGTGCATTGGACGTTCCAGTTTAGCTTTGATTGTGGTTGTTTGAGTTGTTGTTGCCATGGTTGTTTCCTTGGCTAGGTTTGGTAAAACCCGAGGCCGGTGCTCTGTCTTTCTGACACTCACGAGCAAAGTGTCCATAGTGTAGACACTTATAGCATTTGGCCTTAGATTTGTCAAACCCGACCTTGGCATTAGAATGCCCGCCAATGATCTTTCTTCCTGTTCTGTTCAGGAAACGCTTGGCTCTTCTCAATATCATGGTCATATTCCACTGAATATCCATGTCCTCCATGTCATCAGGATCCACTTGATTAAAGTCTTCTTCTATTGTTTCAGGATCCATTAGCTTGCCGCCAATGAAGTTCTCATAGGCAAGCATACATGATGTGAATAATGCTACATGATCTTCAGCTATTTTGGCTATAGCTGATTGATTAGCTGAAGTTGTAGCGGGAGGATTTCTTGAGGTATGTTGATGATGAGACCCCATCCCTGATCCAGATGCATAGCACGCATGAACACCACAACCATTTGAGTGGTCTTCTTCAGTAGAGTTTCCAGTGAAAAGGGCAATTCCAGAGCCCGATGACTTGGATGTAGAAGTCGTCCCATGATACATAGAAGGGTCTTGTGTCTGAGGTCTTCCTGAGCTCTCCTTTCTTTTTAGGTTCATGTCATGAGCTTGAACCTTTCCTATTGCCTCTTCTACTGTCATCTCATAGAATTTTGGATTCTCCCTCATCAGGGTTGTGTACATCTCAAATTTGGGTGGCAAAGCATCCAAAAACTTTTCCACCAGCTCTTCATCTGGATACCTGAGTTCAAAAGCCTTCAACTCAGTCTAAAGATGATAGAATCTAGAGATGAGGTCATCTAAAGATTCGTTCTCTAAAAATCTGAAGCATTCATATTGTTTCCGGAGTAGATCCCTCTTACTCTTCTTGATATCACTATTTCCTTCGAATCTTTTCTGTAAAGCTTTCCAAAGATCCTTAGAATTGTCATAACCTCGGAAACTGTGGAACAATTCCCGAGTTAATGCCATAGTGATTGAACCAAGTGCCTTCTTTTCTCAATCATAAGCTTTCTTTTCTTCGTCAGAAAGTTTAGAGATAGGTTTGGGCATGGCTTCATCAAGATAGATGTGTGTGGGATGCTTATATCCCTCAAGGATTGGTATCCATAGCGATGAGTCGGTATAAGAAATGTAGTGCTCAAAACGTGCTTTCCAATTAGAATAATCGTTTACGTTTAGAAACTTTGGCGGTTTCTGTGGTGTACCGATCTCATTATCATAGTTTAAAAGGTTTCCTAGATTCTGAAGATTCGACGTAGTGAACACTTAGTCAAATTTCAGAAAAATCAGACACGGTTGCGCACACCTTGCGCACTTGAGAAATGGTCTTGCGTATTTAATATTTGCTCTTGCATACTTGATAAGTACGTAGGAGTAAATGATAAGTACGCAGGATATAACTTAAGTTCGCACAAGATCAGTCTTGCGTATTTAGTAAGTACGCAACATAACTGTACTTTTTGCCAGAAATGGTAAGTACGCACAACACCTTTTCAGCAACTCTCACCAAACTATTCCGGTCACTGGAAAATCGCCGGAGATGGTAAAAATTGAACTGATGAACAATGCAAATGAACCAAAGGGTCAGAAACTTGTTTCTAACCAACCTTTGATACTCAAATCACTCAAATACACAACAAAAATCAGTTTTTGAGTGATTTTTGCTTCTAAAATAGTGCTCAAGAGCTACCCCTATTTTATCACAAAAATACCTCTTTTTGCTTGTAAAAACTCGGTAGAAACTCTCCAAACTCACTCACAACACTTGAAATCAGGAGCAAAGCTCTGATACCACTTGTAGGTCCCTCGGTTGTGGCGGATCGTCACATGCAAGTGGGTCTACTAGTCGGACCTGGTGCGGAATACCCGTGACTAGGTGGAGAGTCAAACAACACAAAGTAAACCAACAAGAGAATCACTTTAAACGTTCTTTCTACACTTGAAGGTTACAGAGAGAAGTACTGAGATTACAATTTGCGTATTTGCAACTGTGACTGCCTACCTAACTTCTGTCAACCTATCCTATTTATATAAGACCTGATGCCTGCGCACTTAGCAAGTGGGCAGGGCAAAATGCTCTTGCGTACTTAACAAGTACGCAAAGGTATTCTTGCGTACTTGCTAAGTACGCAAGAGCTTTCTCCTGCGCACTTACAAGTGCGCAAAACACTTAGAGAATTATGCAACATTCAATATGTAAAAGTAAATACAACTCGATAAACTAATACATAAAGACTCTTACATACAAAGACAATTACAAACATTAAATTACAAACTAAGACTCTATCTATCCAGAGTGTTTGTCACAGGAAAGTGCTTCAACAAAATCTACTCATTTCTTGCCTATCCGTGAAGACTATCGGGTTGAGAAATTGGCCCGAATCTACATTGAAGAAATTGTGAGCCGTCACGGTGTTCCCTTAAACATAATCTTCGATAGAGATGCTCAGTTCACCTCCCGTTTCTGGCAATCTCTCCAAACTGCTCTTGGTACACGATTGGATTTGAGCACGGCTTACCACCCCCAAACTGATGGTCAGACCGAGCGAACGATCCAAACTCTTGAGGACATGCTTAGAGCTTGTGTAATTGATTTTGGTGGTAATCAGGATTCACATATATCCCTAATTGAGTTCTCTTACAACAATAGCTACCACACAAGTATCAACATGGCTCCATTTGAAGTTCTCTATGGTCGTAAGTGTCGTTCTCCTATCTGTTGGAACGAGATTGGTGAAGCACAAATAACCGGTCCCGAGTTAATTCAAGAAACATCCGACAAGATCATTTAAATCTGTGACAACATTCGAGTAGCGAGGAGTCGACAGAAGAGCTATGCCGACAAGCGACGAAAACCCTTGGAATTCCAAGTCGGGGACCTTGTTCTCCTGAAGGTGTCTCCATGGAAGGGCGTGATCCGTTTTGGAAAGAAAGGCAAGCTAGCACCTCGCTATGTGGGTCCATTCAAGATCCTTGAAAGGATTGGGAAAGTGGCTTACCAACTCGAGTTACCTCCATCACTTGGCAATGTGCATCCTACGCTTCATGTGTCCAATCTAAAGAAATGTCTTTCTGATGAGAATCTGCATATACCTTTTGACGATGTGCGCATTGACGAAACGATGCACTTCATGGAGAGACCGGTGGAGATCATGGGTCGCGAGATCAAGCAACTCAAGCGAATCCGTATCCCTATTGTCAAACTTCGTTGGGAATCTAAGCGTGGACCTGAGTTTTCTTGGGAACGTGAGGACCAAATGAAGCTCAAGTACCCGCACCTTTTCTCTGATTCAGCTGCCGCAACTAGCTAAATTTTGGGACGAAATTCCCTCAACATGGGGATACTGTAACATTTCTTATTTTCATGTCCTTGTTTTAAGTGCAATAAACCATGTTTGAATTCCAAATCCTTGTGCAATAACTTATTTTATTCATACAAATGTTTAAATCCAAGATTTCAGTACAAACTCACAAAAATCCTTTTGTTTGTTTTCCTTATTACACCTACATATGTTTTGAACCCTACATATATATACACACACATATATGAATACATATATATATATATATAACAAACAAAAATCATATGTGTAGACATATAAAACAAATAGGTATCGAACGATCTATAGTTTATACAATTAGCAATAAGTGACACTTCGGTCATGAACCCCCACCCTTGCAATTGAACATTTTGACTAGGCTTGACCCCATATGAACAAATTTTGACCCCTATTCGTCAAACTTTGACTCTCAAAGTCAAACAGGCCCAAAAACTATGAAATCCAACATACGAATTCGATTCAGGCCTATTAATTCGTTTTTCCCTACACACACAAGTAATAATCAAGCTATCCTTGATCCACATAATAGCCCAATTCGGCCTTTTACGCGGATGAATTCAAAATTTGAATAGTTTGACTCCTAGAGTCAAACCGCGTTCAAATCCGTTCCGAATCATGAAATTAATAGCAATTAATCCCCGTAAATCATACTAAGACTGATCCTGCATGTATCTAGACCTACTACACGACCAAAGTCATTCGATTACAACCGGATTAACGCGTGATCATGGCTACAACTGTCACCATAATCCCCACAATCGAATCAAGCATTAAGGGTGAAATTAATCAAATTAAATCACCACACACCTTCGCACAAACTAGTATTAACTGCCCAACCTTCAATCTCACCGCATTACGTCGTTGTGTACCGATCGAGCACTAGGAACCTCGTCCCTGTCGTCCTAGCCATCGGCATCCAACACTCAACCATTTCAGGTAAGAGTGGTCTCATTAGTTTGGTTTTTTCATGGCTATCAATAGCCCTCTGCACATTTCATATGACAGAGGGAATTGGACCCTATTGCACTCAGAATTCATCATCAGTTCATACGATTTCAATTTGTGATTTTGATTTAATTCATTTAAACGTATATAAATTAACGGATTGTTACTTAACCAGCGAAACCATCTGGTCCGACTGGCTAAGACCTTGCACCATCGGACCAGATGGCATTGGGTTCGAAACCCACACTCAGCGCCTTTTTGCGTATGCATTTGAAACCAGAACCGGCCGCTTTCCAATTACACGTTAAAACCATTAAGGACCAGCCCCATAGCAGTAGTTAGCCCCTGGTCCAGTGGTTAGTGCCTAAAGCTGTCATCGGGCAGACCCGGGTTCGACCCGGGCAAGCCCCTTTTATTTTTAAAACAGTTTTTACAACTCCAAACTATTTTATAAAAATTATTTTATAAAAGCCTATACCATTTATAACAAATTGGAACAATAATTTACAATTTTAATCATGAAATGATTATTTTACAACCTAAATGGTTTTAAACTACTAGTTATTTTTATTTTATATAAAAGAAATCATCTAATGATTATTTTACAAACAAAACACTTAAAATACTTATTTTTATAAGTTGTGAAAAGATTTATAAAATACTTCAATATGAAACGAAATGTTATAAAAGCATTTTTATTTGTTAAGTTTTAAACCTTATTTAAACAAATAAAAACATTGTTTTTTTTCTAAATATATACTAAAAAATATTTACAATATACCTTGATACATTATCATAAAAAAAATAAATTAAAACAAATTTTATTTATTTAAATCATAGTTGAATAAATATATATCACACTAATTTTTAAAAGACACACTATTTTAAGTAAATAAATAAACAGGAACTTATTTATTTAAACTATTTCAACTAAAACCCTAAAACAATTATTCTTTTATTGAAGTTCATATATATATATATATTTCGGAATTATATTTTTATATCAAGCTTGTATTTAAATACAAATACCAACTTATGCACATCCCTTACATGACATAACACAAACCCCTTTTTGTACAAGTCCCTACACTCAACCCCGTTAAACCCTAAATATAACTTTAGACCGTGTTCATAATTTGATTCAAGTTCATACATTCCACTCTAGGTTAATTTGGTGATTTGCAAGAATCACTTTGATACCTATTTACTCGTGCTATCTACACCATCAATACAAGTGAGTATTACATAGCCCATTTTACTCTTTTACACTTTTTGGGGTGAAACATGAACTCTATATACACAATTGCTTACATTTACACAAACTACACAAATACAAATCCTCTTTACATTCATGTATACAAAATTTGAGCTTTATGTTTGAGTGCTAGGTGTGTTAACAGTTTGTGTGCAATTTATGTGCAATCATTAACTATTCAAGCCGACGGTTAACAATGATAGATCTATTGAGTCTGACAAACCCACCCAGATTGGGGTGATTGTTACCGACAACACAATTTCCATGATACTTACAAAGGTTTGATTGTACTTTGGTTACACAATAGTTGCTCCCCATAAATGCCTTATTTTATCATGTTATGTAAGGATTTGATTATTTACATCTATACACTATTTATGTATAAACTTGTGTATGCTCACCAAATTTTTAGTTGACCTTATTTTATTCATGTTTCAGGTGCTAATGTGTGATTTTGATCAAGACTTGCTACACATAAGTTTTGGACCTAGATAATTTTAAATAAAGGATCATGTATTTCATTTTATGTACTTGGTTTGATTTTGTTTTGTCTTGAACATTTGCAATGAATTTGAATGATTAATATATTTCAATTTAGTCAACCTTATGCTCATGAACAGTCTACATGTCCCGCCCCGACGTTTCCGCCGTCGGTTGGGGTGTGACAGCAGTTTAGACAGGAAATCCACATCTGGCAGATGTCAGTTTTTGGGGGAGCGGATAGTGTCGTGGCAATGCAAGAAACAAACAAATGTGTCCACTTCAACTGCTGAGGCAGAATACACAACCGCTTCGAGCTGTTGTTCATAGGTTATTTGGATTCAACATCAACTTATGGACTTTGGAATCAACTTCTTGGAGACCCCAATTTACTGTGACAAGGAAGTTGTGCTGGGCATAGTAAAGAATCCAATTCAGCATTCAAAAACAAAGCATATTGCAATCAAATTACAATTTATTCGCGATTATTTTGATAATGGTCTGATTAAGGTGGTCCACGTTGATACCTTAGAGCAAAAAGCCGATATTTTTAGAAAAGCATTTTCAACTAATCGGTTTAACTTTTTGGTAGAAATGTTGTGGATGATATCTTTTTGATGTATCTTGCTTTGTAAATAATAAAAAATAAAAAAATACCTTGAATAATTTGTTTTTACTAATAATATTTGACTTTTATTGAAAGACCATTTTGTTCCTCAAAAAGATTTTCTTTTAGTGTTTAAAATTGTGTTGTTGTGTATGTTTGTTTGTTTTGTCAAAACTTGAATAATTTGCATCCCAATTTTAGGCGGAGAATAAAAGGAGAAAATATGAGAAAATTGTGAATGTGTGCATATATTGTGTTTTAAAATTTGTGTAGCTTGATGATTAACTGTGAAAATGATGGTGAAGATGGTGATGATGGTGGTGAAGGTGGTGTTGGCATTAATGTAGGTGCAAGTCAAGATAATGTTATTCATGAAGATGAACAACCTGCTAATGACGGTAATAATCAAATATCTGAAGCAGAGACTGTGAATGTAGTTCCTGTTGTAACTGAATCAGAAACAGAGAAAGCACATGATAAATATAATAAAGAAGGTACAATGTTGAATGAAAATGAATCAATGATTGTTACAGAAAATGTACTAGATGACACTCAAGAGAACAGTCCGAAAGCACAAGCAACTGAAACCCCACAAACAAAGAAAAGAAAAGAAGCTGATAAGTGCCTTCTAGACCTCCTCCGTCTAAGGGTATCGTGTTCAAAAGTCCTGAAGGCAAGAGATTAAAGACAATGGCTAGAAGGGAAGTGTTGGGCTAGGGAAAAGGCAAGGAGATTCCAAAGAAGAAGAGTTTAAAACCTTCAAAAGATTACAACTTAGTTGATGAAGAATTCTTGAATTATGCAACAAGGGAAACTGCTGATGTTGTGAGTCAATTGAAGACTCAGATTGCAAACATACAAAGTCGAGAAGCAATGAATTCAAGAGAAATTAGAGAATTGCGTGCAGAAAGTTGTCTTCAGCAAACAGTTATTGATCAACAACAAGCACAAATGAATTATTTGCAAGGCATAGTACAAGATTAACTAAAGCATCTTGGACTGCAAACTCAATCTGATAATGTCACCCCTCCAATCAACCCTGCAAATCAAAGGGATGTGAATCAGGAAGGCCCATCTATAGTAGAACCTCATAGTGTTCAATGTCCTCTAATTGAAGCAAGTGTTTATGGCTCTCAAGATATGTTTGATGTGGATTGTTTGCTTAATAATCAAGGTGAAGGAATGGAGAGTACCGATGACACAGAGAAAGACAAAGCGGAAGAGAAAGAGAAGGAGGAAGAGAAAGAGGAGGAAGTGGTTATTACTGGTGAACGGAAAGATGATGACAACCCTTCTGATGATGACAAAAGTAGTAGTGATAGTTCTGGAGGTATTGGTGGTGATTCTAATGACCAAGAGTCAAATGATGAAGGCAAGTCAAACAAAGAATATACCAAGTATGAGTATGAAGAAAAGCAAACGTATGTTGAAAATGATGGATTAGTGATTGGAAGGATTGATAAGATTGTTGATGATCGTGAATCATTTGATGTTCCTGATGATAAAGACAAATCAACTGAAGCACCAAAGACAAGTGTTAGTGACAAAAGTTTGTGGTGGAAAATTAGATAAAAACCAACAATTGTCGAACAAGTTACTCAGAAGATTCATAATCCAAAGAAAGCACTGACTGGACAGATACTTAGTTGGATGTGTGATAGTGAGAAGACGATGTATGTTATCAAAAGGGTTGATGGGGACATTCAATATTTCGCTACAAGTCATAAACTGCGGACATTGCCAAGATGGGATACTAGAGATTTAAGTCATCTGAACTTGATAAATCCAGCAAATTGCTTTATTGCTTCTGCATTTGAAACATTTTAAGTAATCAGTGTGAGCAAGATAGATTCACTTCATTCAATCCACAAGTTCCTAAGTGTGAAAAGATAAAGAGAAAGTACAGATTAAATGATCAAAGAAAGTTCAGATATATAGTTAAACCGGTTGATACGGTGATGACTGTGTATATTCCAGTAAGATGAGAAAGTTTTATTAATGCTTTTATCAGATGGGAGTATGATAGTCTAACTCATGAAGCGGTTATCACACAGAAAGATTTACCTGAGGTTAGAATCTTTGATCCAATGGATCTATTTAGTTTCTCTGATGAAGACTAGAAGATTCTATACCATAATCCTATACAATATAACATGAGTTCAATGATCAAGATCGAAGCCAATCTGTACATGAGGGTTGTTGCAAGATGTTTATCAATGAGTTATGAAGCTAATATAATCAAGAAATGACTTGCGGATATGGAGTCTAAGAGAGTCAAAGTTGAAGCCAAGCCTGCTGCAGACAACAACTAAAGCCTTGATGTTCAATGGAATAGGGGGAGATTGTTGGAACCTAGTAGTCAATAGAAATCAAGTGTTAGATCAAAATTGTACAAATTCAAAGTTTTCGATCGAAAAGTTTTTTAGTCAAAAATGTTTTCGGATGAAGATTTCGATCGAAATCTTTTTACTTTAAATAGTTTGTTGTTTGAACTTGTAAGTGGTGATTACCATTTTTCATGTAATTGTGTTATTTGATCAGATCAGTTATAATCACAAGTTCTCTAGATTTAGTCATTGTAATTACAAGCTTTATCAATGGAATTCATTCATTTGATGATGTTTATCGTTTATATGACGGTTTTCGTTCTTATTCGTGTTTGATTCGATTCGCTCGGGTATTGTTGATATTGGATTGATTTCTCCTTTCCAGGAGAGTTACATAGTGCTTGATACTTGATTATCACCGGATTAGAGGGACACACAAAATTCAATAAACTGGGAGGTAGTTCCTCCCCGAGAAAAGGAGTACATGATTGTAGTTTTGTGGGAAGAGGCACCCGGGTGAGTGCCGGTTTAAACCTACCAATTGTAATAAGTGTGAGAAGACTGGACACACTGCATTGCAGTGTATGAGAGGGACCAGATTATGCTACAACTGCTACAAGCCAAGAGACTCTAGCAGGGAATGTCCTGAGCTAAAGCAACAGACAGAAAAGACTGGAGAAGGGTCAAGGGTAGCAGAAAATGAAGTCAAAAGGATCGAGGCTCCAAAGCCAAGGGGTAGGGATTTTTAAATCATGAACAAGGAAGCAAAAGACGTCACTGAAGTCATATCAGGTACCTTCCTCTTGAATTCCCTACATGCTTGTGTTTTATTCAATATTGGAGCTAGTCGATCATTTATTTCATTAAGATATGTAAACTCTGGAAACTTCAATAGAAGTAAGTTGGCTAAGGCATTAGAGGTTGAAATCACAAGTGATAGAAACTACATAGTAACAATATGCCGAGAGTGCCAACTAATGATAGAAGAAGAAAAATATCTCGTTGACTTAATCACAATGCCGATGCAAGAATTCAACGCGATCATTGGAATGGACTGGTTATCTTCTCATGCTGCGATGATTATATGCAATCAAAAGATCGTGAGATTCATTACATCGGCAGGAAAAGAAGTTAATATTATCGGCGAACGACGGAACTAGATTACATTATGTACGATGGCTAAGATAAATAACTATGTGAGGTATGGTCACCAAGCCTTCATCGCCTATGTAGAAGATGTAAAGATAAAAGGGAAGGAGCCGGATCAAATTCCAGTGGTGAAAGAATTCCTGGAAGTATTTCCAGAAGATCTTCCAGGTGCTCCATCTGAAGAGAGATCGAATTCAAAATTGATCTAACTCCTGAAGCTAAATCGGTGGCTAAGGTTTCGTACCGGTTAGCACCAACTGAAATGAAAGAGTTAATGTCACTACTGAAAAAGTTGTTAGACAAGAGATTTATATGCCCTAGCACCAATTCTATTCTTGAGAAAGAAGGACGGTTGTATGAGAATGTGTATAGACTACCGTGAATTGAACAAGTTGACTATCAAGAATAGGTATCCATAACCTATAATTGATGATATGTTCGATCAATTGCATGGATCTAGTTGGTTTTCCAAAACGACTTGAGATCCGGTTATCACCAAGTCAAGGTACGAGGAGAGGATGTGCCTAAAACGGCATTCAGAACTTGTTACGGATATTATGAGTTTGTAGTGATGCCTTTTAGAGTAACGAATACTCCAGAAGTTTTCATGGACCTCATGAATAGAGTATGTCGGCCAATGTTAGACAAGTTCGTGTTTCTTGGGGTTAGCCGGCTATTATAGAAGGTTCATCCAAGACTTTTCCATGATAGCCACCCCATTAACTAAACTAAATCGAAAGAATTCAAGGTATGAATGGAATGTAGAACAGGATAAGGCATTCCAAATGTTGAAAGAAATGTTAACACAAGCTCCGGTTCTGGCACTTCCAGAACGAGTAGAAGATTTTGTAGTGTATTCTGATGCCTCGAAACTTGGATTAGGGTTTGTTCTAATGCAAAGAGGAAAGGTGATAGCCTATGCCTCTCAAAAGTTAAAGACACACGAAGCAAAATATCCAACCCATGATCTGGAATCAACAGCAGTAGTATTTGCGCTAAATATCAAGAGGCATTACTTGAACAGAACGAAGTGTATGATTTACACGGACCACAAAAGTCTCAAATATTTCTTTGACTAGAAAGATTTAAACATGAGACAACGACAATGGTTGGAACTGGTTAAGGACTATGACTGTGAGATCTTATATCATCCCGGAAAGGCTAACGTAGTAACCAATGCTCTAAGCCGTAAGGGAGAGCATTATCCTATTTGGGTGAAAGCATATAAAATAGTAATATTTTCATGACCCAACTTTGAGACGCACAAATGGAAGCATTGAAAGATGAAAATTTCAAGAAAGAAAGAATGGCTGGTCAGGAGAAATTTCTTGAGAAGAATGAGTATAAAGTCAAGGCTCGATTTGGTCGTATGTGGATACCATAATCAAGTGAGTGTAGACTTAAGATTCTCGATGAAGCTCATAAATCACGATATTCGATTCATACGGGTACTACAAAAATGTACTAAGATCTGCGCAAGGATTATTGGTGGCCCGGAATGAAGTTTGATATTATGAAATATGTAGCAAAATGCTTAACTTGTCTACAAGTTAAAGCAGAACATCAGAAACCATATGGGAGATTACAACCATTAGAAATCCTAGAAGGAAATGGGAACATCTCACTATGGATTTCATAACCAACCTGCCCAAGATAGCTAGAGGTTATGATACCATTTGGGCAGTTGTGGATCGGTTAACTAAGAGTGCTTATTTCTTAGCAATAAGGGAGACATACTCTTCAGAAAAGTAAGCCGACTTCTTCATTAAAGAGATTGTTTCATGACATGGAGTGCCAGTCTCGATCGTTTCTGATCGAGATACTCGTTTCACTTCACGTTTTTGGAAGAAGTTCCATGAAGAAATGGGAACTAGATTATTTATTGGCACGACATATGTCACACCCCAACCGACGGCGGAAACGTCGGGGCGGGACATGTAGACTGTTCATGAGCACAAGGTTGACTAGATTTTAATATTTTAATCATCAAATTTAACTTCAAATAATTCAACACAACCAAATTCAAACAAGTACATAAACGAAATACATAATAGTCTTTATTTAAATTTTAACGTCCAAAGCCTATGTGTAGCATGCCTTGATCAAACTCACTCATTAATACCTGAAACATGAATAAAATAAAGTCAACTAAAAAGTTGGTGAGCATACACAGGTTTGTATATAGATAGCATATAGATTATGAATAAACAAATCCTTACATAACATGATAAAATAAGGCATTTATGAAGAGCAGCTATTGTGTAACCAAGTACAATCAAACCTTTGTAACTAGCATGCAAAATTGTGTTGTCAGTAACAATCACCCCAATCTGGGTGGGTTTGTCAGACTTAATGGATCTATCATTGTTTACCGTCGGCTTGAATAGTTAATGATTGCACATAAATTGCACACAAAATTTAGCACACCTAGCACTCAGGCATAAAGCTCAAATTGCACACATGAATGTAAAGAGGATTTGTATTTGTGTAGTTTGTGTAAATGTAAGCAATAGTTTGTATAGTGTTCATGTTCCACCCCAAAAAGTGTAAAAGAGTAAAAGGGGCTATGTAATACTCACTTGATTCAAAAGCCGTAGCTAACACGAGAGACTAGGTAGTAATATGATCCTTGTAATGCACAACGTTAACCTAGATTGGAATGTATATTGAATTAATAGTGTACACAATAGTCTATGTCTAAGTCTAGGGTTGAATTGGACGTGTGTATAAAGTTAGTCGTTTGTTCTTGGAAGGTATTGCATAAAATGAAATGTTTGAAATGGATATTTTTAGAACATTTTGATCAAAGTTTGAGTTTGAATAACTAAATAAATAAATTACAAAATTATTATTTATTTACTTAGTTATAAAAATAATGTAGGTATTAGGGGTAATTAAGTATAACTTAAATAATTAATTCTTAAATATAAATTAAATAAATAATTTTTACCTTATTTATTTATTTATAAAATATGTAACCTAGTCTTTTAGTTATAAAAATGTAGTGGGTATTTTATATTAATTATAATTTAATAATTAACTTTTGTTAATCATTTTTTTTATAAATATGTGTAGATATAATTTTGTAGATTCACATGTATAATTTCTATTTATTTTAGAAATAGGCATTTGATCTTTTTAAATAAAGTTAATATAAATCTTTATAAAATCAATTATTTTTATTTGAAAATTCATTTGAAATGCTTATTGTTTTTTTTTTAATATAAATTTTAGTATTCTGCCAAGATTTTCTCACACACACGACAGTGCTTGGGATAAGGCACGATCGTGCTAGGACCACGGGCGCGACCGTGCTATTCAGGGCGCGACCGTATTCATCAAACAGAAGGCATAACTAAGCGGTTCACTAGGCATGACCGTGTCTGGGCCAGGCACGACCGTGTCTAGGGTTCTGAGGCACGACCAAGTCTAGCCAAGGGCACGACCGCACTGGTATTGGCACGACCGTGTCTCATGAAGCACGACCGCGCTAGGAGATTAGCGCGACCGTGTATGTTTTAAAACAGAAACGAATTGCTTAAATCTTATGATGTTAATGTTGGAAATCATAGGGCTTTCACCCATTAGGTTATTACGAGTCTTTTTGTATAGTTTAATTGTATTTAAAACATCTCCAAAGTAGTATTCGATTAACCCATTTTAGAATGAACTCTAGATTCGGGTTCGTGTTAAATTGGCTATTGTAAGCCCAAATCAAGTTGGGGCTTTTGATCTATGGACTAAAACGAAAGTGTAGGAGGTTTCAGTTACCCGAAAAGACAATGAATCGATAGCGTACGGTAGAGGTGAGTTCCGGCGATGACGGGTTAGACCTCCGGCGTCTTCTGCTGCAATTCCGACTGCTTCAATGTTTTCGGGAGCTTTAGAGAGGATCGATAATGTGTTTTGCTTGGGAGGATTGCAATCAAAATGAAGGAATTGTTGGTCTCATGAAAGGGTTTGACGTTTTTGAGGCGAATCGATTTAATTGGATTTACTTGTTGTAATTTCGGTGATTGAAAAACTTAATTGTGCTCGTTAATAGTATTAACGTGTGTAATGGTTACGAATTCCAACGTCCCTGTGATTAAAGGCTGCATTTACGTTTCAACTGATGAGAGGCGCGACCGTACCTATACGAGGCGCGACCGTGTCAAGGCACCGGGCGCGACTGTTCCAAAACAAGTCGCGCGACCGTGCCAAGGCACTTGGCGCGACCGTGCCAGAACTAGGCGCGACCGTGCCTATTAGGGTTTCTTGTTAATTTATAAAATCAGTTCTTGCAAATTTCAGTTTTGATAGATTTGTATAAATATGAATTTATGTAGAATTTAATAGAATATACTTGTGTAAAATTTGTTGATTTGCATTGAAACATAGTATTTAATTGTTGGTACGAATAGAACAAATCAGTGTACTAGAATTGGGTTTGAAATGTATCACCTTGAATTGAAATACAGATAATGAAAATCAGAAATGTTACAACATATCATCCTCAGACCGATGGACAAAGTGAAAGAACGATACAAAGTCTCAAAGATATGATGCATGCTTGTATAATCGATTTCGGTGGATGATGGGATAATAATCTACCATTACCAGAATTCTGGTACAAAAATAGCAACCATTCCAGTATTGGTATGTCACCATACGAGATGCTATATGGCAGAAAGTGTAGAACTCCCGTATGTTGGAGAGAAGTTGGTCAGAAAGAGTTAGGCAGCAAAGAAATTATTCAAGCTACTTCTGAAAAGCTTGACCTAATTAAAACACGTTTAAAAGTTGCACAGGATTGATAGAAGTCTATAACATCCCAAAAATAAAACGACAGTTATAATAACGAGTTAGAATGCGAGAACGAGCCGAATAAATGAGCGAAACACGATGGGTCGGGCGCGCATGAGGATGGAAAACAAGGGAGATGAGCCTCCCTATAAATAGCCAAACCTCCTCATTCTCTCATTTACACATTCTAGAGAGAGAAACTGTAGAGAGAGAAAGTTGACGGATCGACCCGAGATTGAAGGAAAGTGTTACTACTAAGCTCGTGAGAAAGACCTCCGAATCAGAAGCTCGATTCAGGTAACAACTCAATCTAGATCTGAGTTTTTAGTTTATGTTGGGTTTTCGGGTTTTGGATAAAAAGGTAACATTTTTACATATGAAACTTGAAAATAAACATAGATCTAGCATCTTGAAGGAAAAATGAACGTTTTGAAACTAGAAAGTCGGGATCTTGACGTGATCAGATCTGCATGCAAGAACTTAGGGTTCTTGGGGAAGAAGACTGCCAGACAGGCGAACTTATCGGCAAAGATTGGGGCGAACTTATCAAGTTCGCTTGACAAGTTTTCCTGAGGCATAAAGTAAGCGAACATATGGTGGCAAACTTAGTGACTTCACTGGGTTGCATCAAGCGAACTTAAGTAAGCGAACTTACTAAGTTCGTTGGGCATGGATCAGGCGAACTTAGCCTATGTTCGCCTGTATGTTCGCTAGATTGGTAAGAGGCGAACTTAGCCTTAAGTTTGCCTAAAAATAAACGAGTAAACCGTTAGAGTTGGGATTAGGTCTGATGTGTATTTAACTAATCAATTCAGATCGTGCGTGATGTTATTGGACCTTTGATTAGGACAGTCGAGACTAGCTTACTAGGTGAGTTCTACAAGCCCTCTTTTAAATGTTTTAATATTATTTTGGGCTGGTGTGCATACATACGAAATGATGTTTATGAAGTGATGTTTACAAAACGATGTTTAATTATACAGTGTTATTGAAAAACTTTTTAAAAGTAAAAGTTTTGACATGTGATTACGAAATGTTTTGCCAAAAAAGTTTACGAATGGTTTAAGAAGTGTTTACGAATGAAATGTTACTTAATAAAACGTATGATGCTTTAACTGAAGTGAAGTAAAGGTTTTATGAAAGTCACTAAAATGAACGAATCTACCATGGTTCCTTTGGGAATCGAAGTATGTATGTTATGTAAAGGCCTTACCTTTATAGGGGCCTTTATGGCTGGCCAACCGTTTTATAACTGGGTGGGAAAGGGGAGATGACGGTCATCAAGGGGATTACCCTGATCCTTGAAGTAGGTATTGTTCTCTGCGAGGGAACGGTGCTTGAAGTTTGGTACGTGCTCTCCTTTGGGACGCCGTGCTTGAAGGGAATTGATGTTTATGTATGATTACGAATGGTTTACGTTGGTACGTGTGCTCAATCGACCACCGTACTTGAAGGGAATTGACGGTTATGAAAAGGCACAGATTCGGTTTTTTGTTGACTTATGTTTTATGTTTATGTTATAGCATTATTTACGTACGATTTTATTAAATGAAGTTTGAAGTTATGTTTTTGGAAAAATGTTTATGTTAATGTTTGTATGCACATTCAGGTTAAGGCAGGTTATGATGATGAATGGTGATGCTGGGCGGCTTGAGGGGTTACCCGGATGATATGAAGTCTGGCATCCCATTATGATTAATATACGTTATGTTTATTTATTAGACTATGTTACGCTTCCGCATGTTGAACAATATTATTATTATGTTTGAATGAAGTTTTTCCGCTGCGTTATTTTGATATTCAAGTTAAGAACTATTTGTGAATGAGTAAATCCAACAAGTGAGGCCTCCCGGGTCTGGGGCCTTACAAGTTGGTATCAGAGCAATAGTTTGAGAGATTCGGACACTCCCAGTCTCTGAACTTAAACTGTGAATGGGACCGAAAGCGGATGTCAGTATGGGTAACTCGAGCCACAACATCAGGTATGAAAAAGTAGAGTATGTTTATATAGTATGCCTTAGAAAGTAATAGATTAGGACATGTGTTCTGATGTAATCACAAAGGTGGTCAAATAGAAGTCAGGGGTAATGTAATGGTTAATTGTAGATGGCTAGTGTATATTAACATTTTACAGTACTTGTTGAATTCTATTTGTTAACTAGCGTGAACGAAATGGCGGGACAAAAGAGCGAAAGGTGTGGTGGGGGCCGTACCGGCGGTCGTACCAGTGGTCGTAATAGGACTCCTGCTCGTCAGGAGTACAGTGAAGAAGGAAGTGTCCACACGGAACCGGAAATCAGCATGCATGGAATTGAACGGACTCCCATGGAAGAACAACACTTCACTTTCGAACCGAAAGTGAAGGTGGACCTGGCACGCGAGTTTACTGAACTGATGAAGGCTACCCTACCAGATCTGCTGGTAGAAGCATTGAAGAAGGCTAATGAGACGGGCGGGTCCAACACGGCAACTGATACCCCGATAATTGAGGCAATTAACACACCGCCTACTCGCGGTTGCGACTATAATTCCTTTAAGGCATGTGACTTTCCGATACTTACGTGGAAGAAAGACGAGGTGGCCACCTTCGACTGGGTGATTCGCATGGAGGCTGCCATCCGCCTCAACGAATGTCGAACGGATCAGGTGGTGAAATTTGCTGCTAATTCATTAAGAGAAGAAGCGTCCCATTGGTAGGAGGGAGTGCGACAGGCTAAGAGGGATACTGCTGTCAACTCTATGTTATGGAACAATTTGAAAACCTTGGTGATCAAAAACTTTTGTCTAAGGAACGAGATTGAGAAAGTGGAGAGGGATTTTCTAAAGTTGAAGGCTGGGAACATGACTCACCATTAATACACCACCAGGTATAACGAATTAGCACGTCTGGTGCCACATCTGATCACCACTGAAGAGAGGAAGATCGCTTGCTATATCCAGGGATTGTCGGACAAGGTTCGCACGTTCATTAAGGCAAACACCCCTAGCACCTTTGACTCAGTGGTGGAACTCAGTGGTGTGGTGTACGATGACATGTTGGTGAATGATGTCACCGCTGAGGAACCTAAGAAGAAGCTGACTTTCTCTGCCAAGCGAACAGGTGGGAAACTACTGGGAGCTCCAGATAAGAGAGCCAGAGGGAATGATACGGTAGTTTGTGGGAAGGAACACACGAGGGAATGCAAAATAGGATCAAACTTGTGTTTTAAGTGTGGCAAAACTAGGCACTACTCCAGTGAATGCCCGCAAGGCTTCAAATGCTACAACTACGGGGAGAATGGTCATATGAGCCGGGAATGCAATAAGCCCAGGATGGGTGAAGCCGAGAAAGCGAAAGGCCCGGAGAAAAGAGGCCCCGAGCGAAGACTCGAGCGTATACACTAACACAAGAACATGCCAGTGTGGACCCCGATGTGGCGTCATGTACGTTCATCCTTGACAACACTTTTGTATCTGTGTTATTTGATTTGGGTGCCAGTAAGAGCTTTATATCTGCAACCTTTTTTAAACGAGTGAAGTACGCTGTTAGTAAACTAGAAAGGGCCTTTAGTGTAGAAACCGTTGAGGGTAGAACCGCGAGGGTAACTGATGTAGTTGATAATTCCACAATAAAAATAGAAGGCCATAGATTCCCTGTCAGGTTGTTCGTTATGGTTTTGGGTGGGTTTGATGTAGTTTTGGGTATGGATTGGCTAACTGCCAATGAAGTGCAGATTATATGCAAACGAAAGATAATCCGACTCAAGGCTTCGGATGGTAGTGAAGTCGAGGTTTTTGGAGATCGTGATGCCCCGATGCCTAATGTCATCTCGATGATTAAGGAAACAGATTACATGAGGCGTGGATGCGAGGCTTATCTGGTATACGTGGTTGACAAGTGTAAGGAAGTGAAGGAACTAGATGATGTACCCGTGGTACGCGAGTATCCGGAGGTGTTTCCAAAGGAATTGTCTGGGATACCACCCGACAGAGAGATTGAGTTCTGAATCGACTTAATACCAGATGCCCAGCCCATGGCCAAGGCTCCGTATCGACTAGCACCAGTTGAGATGAAAGATCTAATGGCACAACTAGATGAATTACTTGAGAAAGGATTTATCCAACAGAGCATCTCGCCTTGGGGTGCTCCGGTATTGTTTGTGAAGAAGAAAGATAGTTCTATGAGAATGTGTATCGACTACAGGGAGTTGAACAAACGAACGGTGAAGAACAAGTACCCTTTACCAAGGATCGACGACATGTTCGATCAATTACAGTGCGCAAGTTGGTTTTCAAAAATTGACCTTCGATCCGGGTTCCATAAGTTGAAGGTGAGGGAAGAAAACATACCGAAAACCTCGTTTCGCACGCGTTATGGACATTTCGAGTTACGCGTGATGTCCTTCGGATTGACGAACGCCCCCGCGGCGTTCATGGATTTGATGAATATGGTGTGTCGACCGATCGGTAATTGTGCTCATCAATGATATCCTCATCTACTCCAAGAATGAGGGTGATCACGCATGTCACTTGAAAGAAGTGTTGGAAGCTCTAAAGAAGGAGAAGTTGCATGCTAAGTTCTCCAAATGCGCGTTTTGGCTTAGGGAAGTCCAATTCCTAAGTCACGTCATTAACCCGAACGGCATTATGGTTGACCCAGCAAAGATAATGACGGTAAAGGATTGGGATATTCCTAAGATGTCAACTGAGATCCCTAGTTTCTTGGAATTGGCAAGCTACAACCGGAGATTCATCCAAGATTTCTCGAAAATAGCTTCGCCACTGACAAAACTAACATGGAAGGAGGTAAAGTACGAATGGGGTTCGACCCAGGATGAGGCGTTTAAGGAATTGAAGAAGAAGCTAACTTAAGCTCCAGTCTTGGCCCTTCCTGAGGTTGGTAGTATACTCTGATGCTTCGGGTCAGGGGTTGGGGTGTGTGCTGATGCAACGCGAGAGAGTGATCTCGTATGCATCACGACAGTTGAAAGTTCACGAAGTCAGTTATCCGACTCGTGATTTGGAACTTGCTGCTGTTGTATTTGCATTGAAAATCTGGAGGCACTACCTTTACGGGGTGAAGTTTACCATATACTCCGATCACAAATGTTGAAGTACTTCTTCAAACAAAAGGAGTTGAATATGAGGCAGAGACGATGGTTGGAACTCTTGAAGGACTATGATTGTGAAATCATATACCATCCTGGAAAGGCGAACGTGGTGGCTGACGCTCTAAGCCAAAAGGATGTGCCTGCTCCTATTAGAGTGAAAGTTTGCCGGTTGGTGGTAACATCAGATGTGATGACGGAAATTGAAAGAGCTTAAGACGAAGCACTTAAGGAAGAAAACATAAGGAAGGAAAGAATGGTTGGCCAACAGGACAAGTTGGAATATAACACCCTTGGTGTTAGGACACGTTTTGGGCGGGTATGAATACCTATGGGTGGCGAGCTTAGGACCAAAATCTTGGATGAGGCTCATAAGTCTCGTTACTCTATCTATCTCGGTACCAACAAAATGTACCAAGATCTGAGGAAAGAATAGTGGTGGCCTGGAATGAAATATGAGGTGACGAAATACGTAAGCAAGTGTTTGACTTGCTCACAAGTGAAGGCCAAACACCAGAAACCATACGGGAAGATTCAACCACTTGAGATATCGGAATAGAAGTGGGAACACATTACCATGGACTTCATAACCAAGCTACCTCGCACAGCTAAAGGTCATGACACCATTTGGGTAATTGTGGACTGATTAACGAAGAGTGCTCATTTCCTACCTATTCGCGAGATGTTCTCGTTGAAAAGGTTAGCGGAAGTATTTGATAACGAAGTAGTAACATGGTATGGGATGCCTTTGACGATTGTATAAGACCGAGACACATGATTCACATCGAGGATCTGGAAAAGATTTCACGAGGCGATGGGCAAGAGACTTAATATTAGCACGGCATACCACCTGCAAACGGATGGTCAGTCTAAAAGGACCATTCAGACACTGGAGGATATGCTCCGCGCTTGTATTATCGACTTCGATGGCAGTGGGACAGCCATCTTCCATTAGCCGAATTCTCCTACAACAACAGTCATTACACGACGATAGGCATGCCACCTTACGGAATGTTATATGGGAGAAGATGCAGGACCCCAGTTTTTTGGGGTGAGATTGGATAGAAGGAATTAGGAAGCCTTGAAGTCGTACGAGAAACGTCAAAAAGTTTTGATCAAATCAAAGCACGAATGAAGGTCGCACAAGATCGTCAGAAATCCTATGCAGATAAACGACGAAGGCCTATTGAGTTTGATGTTGGGGACAGAGTAATGTTGAAAGTGTCGCCTTGGAAGGGAATCATACGATTCAGAAAGAGAGGAAAGTTAAGTCCAAGGTTTTTCGGACCATTCAGGATAATGGCACGGGTTGGTGAAGTCTCTTATCGGTTAGAGTTGCTTGATCAGTTAAGTGGGATTCATCCTACCTTCCATGTATCACACTTGCGAAAGTTGTTGGTGGATGAATCGGTTCACGTACCACTTACTGACATCGAGGTCGACAACAGCCTTAACTACATCGAAGAACCTGTGGCCATCTTAGATCGGAAGGAGAAACGTTGACGTAATAAATTTATCCAACTGGTTAAAGTCCAATGGAAACATTGAAAGGGATCGGAAGCCACTTGGGAAACGAAGACGGATATGAGGGAGTCGTACCCTCAACTGTTTGACTTATGATAGGTTTCGGGGACGAAACCTATTGCCAGGAGGGGTAGACTTGTAACATCCCAAAAATAAAACGATAGTTATAATAACGAGTTAGAATGCGAGAACGAGCCGAATAAACCAGCGAGACACGATGTGCTGGGCGCTCATGAGGATGGCAAACAAGGGAGATGAGCCTCCCTATAAATAGCCAAACCCTCCTCATTCTCTCATTTACACATTCTAGAGAGAGAAAGTTGGCGGCTCAACCCGAGATTGAAGGAAAGCGTTACTACTGAGCTCGTGAGCAAGACCTCCGAATTAGAAGCTGGATTCAGGTAACAACTTAATCTAGATCTGAGTTTTTAGTTTATGATGGGTTTTCGGGTTTTGGACAAAAAGGTAACGTTTTTACGTATGAAACTTGAAAATAAACATAGATCTAGCATCTAGAAGGAAAAATGAACGTTTTGAACGTAGAAAGTCAGGATCTTAACGTGATCAAATCTGGATGCAAGAACTTAGGGTTCTTGGAGAAGAAGACTGCCCGAAGTTCGCCTGGCAAAGATTGGGGCGAACTTATCAAGTTCACTTGACAAGTTCACCTGAGGCATAAAGTAAGTGAACATATGGTGGCAAACTTAGTGACTTCACTGGGTTGCACCAAGCGAACTTAAGTAAGCGAACTTATTAAGTTCGCTGGGCATGGATCAGGCGAACTTAGCCTATGTTCTCTTGTATGTTCGCTAGGTTCGTAAGAGGCGAACTTAGCTATAAGTTCACCTAAAACAGAACGAGTAAATTGTTAGAGTCGGGATTAGGTCTGATGTGTATTTAACTAATCAATTCAGATCGTGCGTGACGTTATTGGACCTTTGATTAGGACAACCGAGACTAGCTTACCAGGTGAGTTCTACAAGCCCTCTTTTAAATATTTTAATAATATTTTGGGCTGGTGTGCATACATACGAAATGATATTTATGAAGTGATGTTTACGAAACGATGTTTAATTATATGGTGTTATTGAAAGACGTTTTAAAAGTAAAAGTTTTGACAGGTGATTACGAAATGTTTTGCCAAAGAAGTTTACGAATGGTTTAAGAAGTGTTTACGAACGAAATGTTATTTAAAAAAACGTATGATACTTTAACTGAAGTGAAGTAAAGGTTTTATGAAAGTCACTAAAATGAACGAATCTACCATGGTTCCTTTGGGAATGGAAGTATGTATGTTATGTAAAGACCTTACCTTTATAGGGGCCTTTGTGGCTGGCCAACGGTTTTACAACTGGGTGGGAATGGGGAGATGACGGTCATCAAGGGGATTACCGTGATCCTTGAAGTAGGTATTGTTCTCTGCGAGGGAACGGTGCTTGAAGTTTGGTACGTCTTATCCTTTGGGATGTCGTGCTTGAAGGGAATTGACGTTTATGTATGGTTACGAATGGTAAAAGTTACGAATGGTTTACGTTGGTACGTGTGCTTAATCGAGCACCATACTTGAAGGGAATTGACGGTTACGAAAAGGCGCAGATTCGGTTTATTGTGGACTTATGTTTTATATTTATGTTATAGCATTATTTACGTACGCTTTTATTAAATGAAGTTTGAAGTTATGTTTTTGGCAAAATGTTTATGTTAATGTTTTACGTAAAGCTAGAACTCACTAGCGTAGCTGACTTTTAGTATACACATTCAGGTTAAGACAGGTTATGATGATGGATGGTGATGCTGGGCGGCTTGAGGGGTTACCCGGATGATATGAAGACTGGCATCCTGTTATGATTAGTTTACGTTATGTTTATATATTAGACTATGTTACGCTTCCGCATGTTGAACAATGTTATGATTATGTTTGAATGAAGTTTTTCCGCTGCGTTATTTTGATATTCAAGTTTAAGAACTGTTTGTGAATGAGTAAATCCAACAAGTGAGGACTCTCGGGTTTGAGGCCTTACAAAGTCATATGCAGATAAAAGAAGAAGACCAATAGAGTTCCAAGAAGGAGATTACGTCTTGTTAAAGGTATCTCCTTGGAAAGGTCTGATCCGATTCAAGAAACGCGGCAAGCTAAGTTCACGATTCATTGGTCCTTATAGGATCATTAAACGAGTCGGAAAAGTGGCTTATCAACTAGAGCTACATGAAGAACTGAATATGATACACAATAAGTTCCACGTATCTTATTTAAGGAAATGTTTGGCGGATAAGACTACACATGTACCTCTAGAAGAGATAAAGGTTGACGATAAACTGACTTATGTCGCAAAACCTGTCAAGATTCAAGATACAAATGAAAAGCAGTTACGTCACAAAAACAATCAAACAAATATTAATCCAATGGAGGCACAGAAAAGGATCTGAAATGACGTGGGAAAGTGAGGATGAAATAAGAATGAATTATCCTCAATTATTCCAAGATCAACAGGTTTCGAGGACGAAACCTAATTTAAAGGGGAGAGTTGTAACACCCCAATTTTTAAGAATATATAAAGTTAAGGGACTAAAGTGTAAATATCCAAAAGTTGAGGGACTGAAAATAAAGAAAATATGAAAAATCAGCGGTAGCGGAGCGCTACCAAGCTCTGTAACGGTCCACTACGTGTGGGCGAATGTAATGATGGGAGAATGACACGTGGCGGTGGCATGTCTTGCTAACTCAGCCCTCTGGAGGACCGCCACCAGGGAAGGTAACGGTCCACCAGCCGTAAACGGGCCCGGATAACGAGAGCATGACGCGTGTCAGCTGACTTGCATAAAAGAAAAGGGTAGCGGACCGCTACCTAGGACCTTAACGGTCCGCCATGTGAGGAATAAGCCAGACAGCTGGCGAGTGGGCGGTAGCGGACCGCCACCACACTTCTTAGCGGTCCGCCACCAGTGCGATCTCAGTCCTATAAATAGATGACTTTGCCGTTCAAATGGAAACATCACAACACAAACCACCACCATTACCACACAGTTGCACACATACAGAGCCGAAGAAAGCACGACGATTACAAGCACGGCGGTTACGAGTGCGGAGCGTTAAAGTTACGAACGAGGATCAAAGAGACGTTTTAAGCAAGGAACGAACCAAGGAAATAACACAACGATAATGTAAGTACACTGGACCCGTGCCCTAAATAATGGGTATATGAATTATATGATTACGTGATATGTGCTATATGTGGAACTAAGGTATGGGGAAATAAAGGAAGGCAATGGTAAATTAGTCTAAACACTAAACTGAAATAATGGAGTAGCCATGAAATGTCAAAGGGGTGGTGGGTACGTCGCTGGTACACCCTACATATAAGCCTCTTTGATATCTTGGGGTGAAACCATTACAAAGGTTTAGGGGCATAGACTGAAGACAATGAATGTGAATGCATGACAAAAGTGAATATGTGAATACATGACAAAGTGAATATGTGAATGCATGATAATACATGCCAATATGAATATATATGATGTAATGAGTCTAAACCCTAAAATGTAATAACGGAATACTCACAAAGTATCAAAGGGGTGGTGGATACACCACAGGTACTTCCTATATATAAACCCCTTTAGTGCATCGTGGAGAAACCGTTATGAAATTTTAAGGTGAGGACTGGTTGGGAATAAATCAAGCATACATATGTGTGATGAAAACAAATGCTTGGTACATTTGGGAGGCTGTGAGTCTAAGATACTCAATGTAACATCTATGATTTTTCTGTCATATTTTTTTTCTTATTTATTTATTTATTTATAATAAAACAACGTTTAAATCCCGTACTTGCTCAACACATTATGTCACAATAACTATTATTTTAATTAATATTTTCATTTAAATTTAAACCTTGCGTTTACACATTAAATTCTATAACACATGT
This sequence comes from Smallanthus sonchifolius, assembly GCA_023525975.1. Taxonomy (NCBI): domain Eukaryota; kingdom Viridiplantae; phylum Streptophyta; class Magnoliopsida; order Asterales; family Asteraceae; genus Smallanthus; species Smallanthus sonchifolius. The sequence goes on along the minus strand of CM042030.1, from coordinate 20,793,543 downwards.
TTGTGTATATATATTTGATTTTATCACACAAGAATATTTGTTTAACAAATATATATATTTGACATTTTAAATAAATTATTTTAAATTTATAATATAATTAGTTTTTATAAAGTTTATAAAAGAATTAAAATAATTAAACCTAGTTTGAACCCCCTTATTGTTCCTAAACCATTACAAGCTAAAAAGGACCCTCTAAATTGCCTTTTGAACCCCCCACCCATGTTAGTTGAACCCTTTCTTTTTGGACCTGAACCCTGGAAATCATAAAGGATGATTTTGACTTTTCTTAGAGTCAAACCATTTGAAATCAAACTCAAATTCGCGAATTCGAAGACTATTAATGCTAGCAAAACGTGTGTGGGCGTTATGCGATCTGTTTCAATGCTAATAATGAACCAAATTCACTCCTAATCATAGGATCTTAACTCAAAAACAAAGCCGTAACCGTTTTGACCAAACCCGAATCAATCATACGTTTCGTGTGAAATCGGACTATTATAACGACCCATAAACGTGCGCGACCTCCCTTTGATACTCACTGATCACTCAAACCCACCTTAAAACATCTCTGGCTCGCGATTAAACGTCGAAGAACCTGAGTTTACGGTTCCCATCAATCTCGGCTTCTGTGTAATCGTTTCAGGTAAATCCCACATCACTTTTACTCGTTTTGATCTACTTGTTGAAAGCCCCGTCATTTGAACTCGTATTGATGAGATTTCATGGTGGATTGGGGTTAGGGTTTACGGGTTTCATGACTTGGGGAAGAAGGAGGTGTGTGACTGTTAGTTTTAAATTAAGAAATCTCATTCTTATCAAACCAAATGCCCAGTCCCACCGGTGAAAGCCCTTACCCCATACGCAAGAGGTCGCGGGTTCGATCCCGGCCAGACCTGTTTTGGGCAATTTTTTTCCTTGTTTTTGAGATTTAAAATTTATTTTAATCCAATATTTTTCATAAAAATTATCTTTATAAACCCTTTATCACGTTGATCAATTTCATGAACTCGAATTGTGAATTTATCAAGGAAACCATTTTTTTTTGTTAATATTATTGGGACTAAAACCTAATAAAACTTAGTGATTTAATATATGTACTCTAAAGCAAATTATTCACTTATCTTTCTTGGCTTTAAATTTATAGTTGTAAAACAGTTATGATCATTTTTGTTATATACTTTAATCAATAATTAACTTTGATTTAACTATAAAATTAATTAGAAGATTATTATTATTATTTTTTTATTTACCGTAGAAATCAAACTAAATAAAAGGAAAATTTTATTTATCCCTTCATGTAATTATCTATTTATCTAATCAACGATTTGTTTTTATGAAACTTTAACACATAATTCATTCCTTATTTAATAATAAATTATGGTTTGATAAATTATTCAGTTAGAAACTTTATATTTCAAAATTTTGGTTTTTATTTATTTATGTCATCAAACTATTCATTATTTAAACATTGGCTTAATTACTAAATAATTAGACCATTATTTTCTTTTAAAACACTTTTGTTCATGGGAATAAAACTAAATAAATAAAAGGTTTTTATTTATTTATCCAACTTATTATTCACCTATCTATTCATTTATTTACAAACAAGAGCAAACTAATTATTCGTTTAAATTACCTATTATATACAAAAGTACATAAATTGACTATTCATATTTACACATATTCAATTGTTTACACGAAAACGAATGAAACTACATATCCTTACACACATATTTTTACAAGGGAGCTCATGAACAACATTTGAAACTCAAACAAGTACACACTTACTTAACCAAGTCCACACCCAATTCATTTGTACATTAGGACTCCCCTTTTAGGCATTTGAACACCCCATTGATACAATTATACTATTAAATCATAGGTTAACATTGTGGTTAGCTAGACACTTGTGCAACAACTTGTTCGTGTGATTTCCAAAGTTACATATTACAATGTGAGTTGACATATCCCCTTTTTCACTTTTACATCTTTGGGGTGAAACATGATTACATTCAAACTATTTGCAACTATTACAATTCAAACATTATGATCATGTGTGCAGTTTGTGCCTTATGCTTGAACACTATTTGTGCAAACAACATTTACTTACTTTTTGTGCATAGTGCAATGACGATAAACAATGATAGTTCTATTGTGTCTGACCAACCCACCTGGTTAGGGTGATTGTTTCCGAAAACACTTAAGGATAACATGCCTGTTATGCCTATCAGTCACAAGGTTTGATTGTGCGCCCAGTTTAAACAATAGTTATTCTCCATAATTGCCTTATTAAACCATGCATCATATGAATTGTACACAAACTCTAGATATTACTTGTGGTGTCAAAACCTATGTATGCTCACAAACTATTTTTAGTTGACCCTGTTTTCATCATGTTTTAGGTACTAGTTTATGAGATCATATGCAAGATACAACATATAGGATTTGGATTTAGTGAACAAAGAACTAGAACATGTGGATGCATTTGATTTTGGTTGTTGATGGAACTTATGTAACGAAATCTTGATGTAATTAATATATGAAACTTTAGCTTGATCATGTGTTTACGAACAGTCTACACGTCCGCCTCGACGTATTCTGCCGTCGGTTGGGGTGTGACACTCAAGGTCCCAAATAAAAAAGAGATGTACATCCTATAAGGTGGATCTCAATAAAGAAGAAAAGACTAAAATAGCGAGCGGTGAGCCCATAAAATAAACAAATGACGTGTCCGGAGGTACGTCTGGAAATGGTCATGGGGGCAACAGTGCCTAGGAAACTTGAATAATAAGAACCTAAAGGGTTCCATAATAAAATGAACGATGCAGTGTACTTACATAGCGTAAGCTAATATAAAAACGTTTTCCAAACACAGCAGGAAAAAAACACGTGGAATGAGACTTCCTGAGGACATGGTTGATCGGAGCGAAGAATCCCTAGTTATGTATATATAGAATATTGTATGTAAAACAATGTTTATAAATAAAATATACCTGTGTCATTTTAAATGACAAAGTTTTGAGAAACTAGGACCGTTTTTCACATTAAACTCTGATAAAATAATCAGAAATAGAGTAAATTACTATTTGATTCCTTGAGGTTTGCCAGTTTTAACTATTTGAGTCTCTACTCTTTTTTTCATTGCTCTGTGGCCTGACTTTTGTTTTTCATGACCATTTGAGTCCAGATAACTAACTTTATTAGATTTTCTATTAATTTTTTTTTATATAGACTGAAATACTCCTTAAGAACTCAAATAGTATTTTATTAAATAATAATAATCTACATATTAATAATTTTCATGACCAAAACTTGCTGCTTGAGCCATCATTTTCGATTTTTCCGCGACTTCCCCCATCTCTAGTCATCTCTTCCGCCATTCTCATTTTTTCGGCCGCCCACCACCTGCCACTCCCAATCTATCTGCCTCTATCACTCGCTGGCCACGCCGCCATCTATGGCCACGCCAACACAATCTGAAAACCGTCGGACCCAACACCACCACCACCTCCGGCCTCCCCGGCAACCCCAAAATCATATCGTTTTAAGCACCACTAGATCTGCGAGAACCGCCCCCAACATCTCGATGATTCAGGTTTACAAAGAGGGCGGATTCCTTGAGGAATACGAAAACTCTAACCCTAGCCCCGGCCCCCAAAATCCGTTACTCGCCTTCGAAGATGCATCGTCATTCGCCACGTTTTCCTCCGGCTTCCCCCTCGTGTTCTCCACCACTTCTGCCGGCGGCGGGATTGATGATTTTTAAAACCCTACCGATCTGTCGGCGCTGTTTGGCTGTCGGATGTCTCGACCGACAGGAGGTGTGCAGAGCCGTGGGGAGTTTAATCCTTTTGCGTTTCTTCAGAATTATCTCAATACTTTACCAGCATGTGGAGCGAACATCCAATTTGTTATTGGAACATGATGTGTAAATAGTATGGTTTTATTGTTACCTTAAATTTTGGGACATTAGATCCGATCACGTTGGTTTTCGTACGATCTAGGTTTGTTGAATTGTCGAGCTTGACTTTCAGGTTCATATGTATTTAAATGGTTCAGTTGGATTTTTAGTTTGAAGTTTATGTGATGGTTATGGAGTTTTAAATTTATCTTCAAGAAGTAAAATTGATGATAGTTGTAGTTGCATTTCTTTTCTGTTAATGGTGAAATTGAAGTGAGATTTAGATTTAGTATTTTAATAGATTGTAGGAGGTGGATGTGGAGGTGGCCGGTGGGTGGTGGTGGTCGTGGGGAGAAGAGAGAGGGTAGAATATATAACGTTTTTAACCATTTGAGTCCTTAGGGTATTTTGATCATTTAAAAAAAAACTAACTGTTAAATCTAATTACGTTAGCCATCTGGACTCAAATGGAATAAAAATTGAAAAGTCAGGGCACAAAGTGATGAAAAAAAAGAATCAAATAGTTAAAACTGATAAACCTCAGGGACTCAAATAGTAATTTACTCCAAGAAATAAGTAGGATGTTTTAGGATAGCAACATCGAAATTGAATATCTCAGGCTGAGCTGCTTAGACCGGCAACCACAAGGAAGGAGATCCAAAGTCAACTTTATCTGTTCTTGCTTTAACAGTTTTTTATGGGTGAAGGTGAAGTAAACAGGAAATAGGAAATACTCTTTAGATCGGAGGTAGATGCCACATCTTTCATTCATGTAATGTTATGCATTCTAAAATATTGACCTTAATATAATTATTAAAGCAGAAATTGTGCGGATCACACACACAGACTAGACTAGACTTTTTTTATATCATTTTTTTACATTTATAAATAGTTATGTTTTACATATAATTCATAAATCATGCATTTACCATGATAATTTTCCTCTTATTTGACTTGTAAAATTATGCATGTTTCCACACTCTTAAGACTATCTAACTATTTCAATTCAACATATTTGATTAGTTTATTTTTTGTAATTATTTGATCTAAATATTTTAAAATTGGTATAAACTAGTGGTACTCCACACTACACGATGGAAATTTGGTCAGTATCAATTCGTTTCGTTACGGTACCGACACAGAACTGTCATTTGCTATAGCAAACGAAAGAGAAAAACTAAAAAAATAAAGTCGTTACATGCCCAAAGAATATCGGAAAGTGTTTTACATTGCTTGAAAACCAAAAAGAAATAATACAGGTACTGGCTCAGACAATAACATCATTACCGATGTTCGCCCGGTATAGTTAAGTGTTAAAATTTGTAACACTCGGTTTCGACGATCTATACACTCGTACTCAACCAGCCAAAAAAGTTCGCATCGAAACGCTTATAAAAAACACGTGGAAACGGCAAATCCCGATTTCTATTAAACATTATATTTTAAAGGTTATAAGAAGAAAAAAAAACCTTAAAGCAATTTCGACGGCTTGTACGTTCGTGCATCGATTACTTATACATTATAATGAAAGCTCGGTTTTGAGTTAAATTTATATTGAAACGTAGATAAAAATAGACACGTCGCAACTCGCAACTACACACTTAGAATTCTGTAAAACATTAAATTTTAAAGTTATAAGAGAAAAACAAAATATGTCTAAAATTAATAGTATATAATTTAAAATAATATAAAAACAAAAATATCTTCACACCAATATGTACAATTGCAAAGTTACATATGTACATAATAAAATTACTTGCAATTTGTATGTATAGTAACTAGGTTTTTTTCCCCGCGTTTTGCGGCGGGAGTTCGGTTGTTAGATGTTCGTCTCGTTTACGAGGACAAAACTTACGTTGAAATGCAAACTGCTATAGCCGACAATACCAAAAAAAACCAATTTTAATACTCATTGCCCAATGTTACCAATACTTCAACTTTTTAGAAAGTTTTCTTAAAACAGAAAAGACCATAAAGCTTTCTTAAAACAGAAAATATAATAAAGTTGGAACACGCGTCTACTTTCAATGACGGAGTCAACAGCTTCTTTAAGCTATCTTCTGTTGTAGGGATGAAAGTTCAAGTGCGAGGGTAGAAAGCTTGTTGAACACTTCCTAGAACAAAACAACCTGCAAAAGGAAGCTAAATATTACAAAAAAGGACTAACCAAGAAAGAAACTAAACAATTACACCACTCAAATAATGGCTCATGATCTTAGCTGTTCAGTCCATAAAGAAAAAAAAGGTTCTGCAAGAATTAAAACAAAACAAACAATATGAAAGATTAAACATAACCAAGCAAGCAATATCAAAATCTAAAGATGATAAAAAAAATAACATAAAACAAAAACAACAATCATCTATTAACAAATACATGTTTTAAGGTAAGACACGTGTTATTATCAGCGAGTCATAAGCATTTTTAAGCATCATATCATTGACAATATGCAAAACCAAACAAGCAAGCAAACATAAGATGAAACAGAAACGGTGATGAGAAACAACACTAAAGGAAAAAAAACTCTGCTATACCTAAAGGTACAAATTGGAATTTTTTTTAAAGTTCTAATAACAAAAGAACCTGCAAATGCACCAACAATTAAAGCAAAAGAAACAGTTTACAAAAAACAAAACATGATCCCTAAATATGAAAGACTAAACATAATTAATCAACAAAAATCAAAGACTAAACATGTTCATCCATTAGCACTAGAAAGCAAAGAAAAGAATTTAAGATACATGTCATCAGAAGTATATTATAAGCAAATATAAATAGTATAGTATCCAGAATATGATAAGCTAAACAAACAAACAAACATAAGATGGCACACAATACATCAACGTTCAAGTTTTTCGCTAATTGAAACAAACGGGTCGAAGCAAACAATGATGATGGTCAATAGTAAAGAAGAAAACCTCACGTAGAGTTGAAGGCGCAGGTCCGAGTCAAGAAAGTTTGTTGAACAATAGCGAGAGCAAAAAAACCTGCAAAAGAAAGGTAGGTATTACAAAAACTACTAACCAACAAAGAAACGGAACAATAACACCATTCAAATAATGGCTTGTGGTCTGACCTGTTTCAGTCCATAAAAGTACCATATCATTGACAGCATGCAATACCAAACAAACAAACATAACACCAAACACAAACAGTCATAAGAAACAACATTAAAGGAAAAAAAAACCTCTGCTATACGTAATGGTACAAAGCATAGTACAAAAATATTTTTTTTAAGTTCCCATAAGAAAAAGAACCTACCAATAATTAAACCAAAAGAAACAGTTTACAACAAACAGAACATGGTCCGTAAATATGAAAGACCAAAGATAATTTATTCAACAAACATCAAAGAGGAAACATGTTCTGTAACAAAAAAAACAATGATCCAGTCACAAAAAGTCAAACAAATCATAATGCATGAATGAAGAAAGCAAGAAATTGAATAAGTCATTATAAATAACCGAAAAAATAGTTTCAATAAAAAGGACGCTGATACCAATGTTGTTCGACAAGTATCGGTTAAATGTTAAAATTTGTAAGATTTGGTTTCCACCGCCTATACACTCTTACTCACGCCGCCAAAAAATATTGCATCTAAACGCTTATAAAAAAGCACGTGGAAACGACAAATCCCGAATTCTATAAAACATCATATTATAAAGGTTGTAAGAGGAAGAAAACGAAACCTTAAAGCAGATTTGACGGCATGTACGTTCGTGCTTCGATTATTTATACATTATAATGAAAGCTCAGTTTAGAACGAAATTTACATCTAAACGTAGATAAAAATTGGCTTGTCACAATGGCACACTCGAAATTCTATAAAATATCATATCTTAAAAGTTATAAGATAAAAATAAAATCTGCCCAAAATTAATAATATAGATTAAAATTTTCAAGAATTACTTAACAACATAAACTATTTGAAGTTTTTCAAATGATTGATGAACTTTCCAAGTTAGACTTTTGCTATGTTATTAAATGAAGTATAGTGGTTCATATGATTCAAATATTATAGTCACATTCACCATATGTGTACCATCCCACAATTTTCTTTTACTTAAAACACGAGGATTCGTTTAAAACAAAGGTTGTTAAAAATGGCAAATGTGGCACGATGATTGAACTACCAATTTAATTAAAAAGCCGGTAATGAAATTCTTATAAAGAGGCAGGGGGCAAATGAAAATTCATTTAAACCTAATACCCACTCCAAATTGATCTAGCCGCAAACATTCATTTTCGTTTTCCTCTCCTTCGTCAACCTGCGTCCTCACATCCGACCAACCCTACTCCGATCAAGTGCCATCCTAACCTCATGGCCGCAGCTTGAGGACGAGGACCACGAGCACGTGTGAGCTGCTGCCATAGCTCCAGCATCAGTAAGTTCCTTGTGACCGGGTACGGCGGCGGGATGGTGATGGCGTTGAATGGCAGCCTCGTGGTGGCGAAATGGAAGAGGGGCAGATGGTATGGAGGTTTACGGTGGATAACAATGGTGATGTGGGTGGGAGCTCGTGACGATGGAGATGGTGGTATCTATGCGAGCTTCACGGAGGTGGTGATGGAGGCTGTTAACGGTGGTGGTGGGTTGTTACGGACTTGAAGGTGGTGATGTTAACGATGATGGTGACCAGGGCTGTTATGGCGTGACGATGGTGACAGTGGCAGCCGTGTGAAGGTGGTTAACGACGGTAAGCAGGACTCGGGCAGAATGCTCACGGCGGGGATAGTGGTGGCTGTGCGGGTTTCACGGTGGTGGTTGTAGGAGCTTGAAGGTGGTGTTGTGGTGTAACGATGGCAATGGAGATGGAGGTTAGTTTCACGGGATTAGTGGTGAGCTTCGCGGTTGTTTGTACGTTAGTTAACGGCGGACTATGTAAAGATGGTGATGGTGGTTAGAAATTGTGCTATGGTGACAAGGGATGTGGTGCAAGCTCATGGCAGGAGTGGTTGGAGGTGAACCATGGAGGCGATGGTGAGTATGTTTCACGGTAACATCTGTTAGTGGTGTAATTCCCTGGAGCCTCGTCGCGCAGCGGAAAAACAACGATCTGCCCGTCGATTTGCGTGGGAACAGTGAAGAACGAGACAGAGAAGAACACGAACATAAAGCAAGAGAATCAACACAAAAACGATAAGTAATCCATAACAACGAAGTCATCTCACATTTCATACCGATAAAGTACACATCTCTCGTCTACGCTTATGGTCCAGGGGCGGGAGAGCTCATCCCGCCCGGACACCTCTCGACCTAGTTCCCAAAAGTTCCACCTACAAATGAGGCCATTATCTCTATTTATAGGGGAGGGAACACTATCTGCGTACTTGGCTAAGTACGCAGGGCATTGGTCATGCGTACTTATCAAGTACACAATGCAAAAGCCATGCGTACTTACTAAGTGCGCAGCACCAATCTGGTGTACTTGCTAAGTACGCAGGAACACCCTCCTGCGTACTAGCTAAGTACACCGATACATAGAATTTAATCTATAGTTACTAAAACATGCTTCTACAGACTCCCTCTTAACTATAGCATCAAATTCTATCTATCACTAATACTGATAATCATCAGTTTACAAAGAATCTCCTAACAGACTCCCTCTAAACTAATGATATCACGTGTCTTCTGGTAAGACTTGATCTTCTGGCATTCCACTTGAGATCTTCAAACTTCAGTCTTCAGTTGCCGAGTAATCTGACAAACCCGACTCCCTCTTAACTGTAGCGTTCATTGTAGACCAAACCAAGTGCTTCAATAGGAACCAACTAACCTAACACACTTCATTGTAGTTCAACCTCTCAGCAGTAGCTTCCTCCAACTTGACTTCGGAATTTGAGTCTGAACGAGTCTTCCTCGCAAGGTAACATCAGTAGACTAAGACATCTCCAAATCAACTGGCATATGATAGAGAGTTTGAATTTCCAATAACCTGCATCAAACTAATCAGCTCCCATAGGAATTCCAGTAAGATAAACTTTAGTCTTCACACCAGATTGTCCAAATCTATCATGTATCTTCACGAGTCAACCAAATTCCCAAACATGTTCATTTCCAATTTCCCCTTTCAATGTAAGCTTCTCCTGACTAGACCAGAAACAAGGGAACGTTTCCTATCCCTTCGGCAAATGATAAAAGGTTCTATCTTCAACTAATAATCCAACGAATATCCAGCTTCATCTTGAAAACACATGGGAGAATCAAACACAAGATCATGCTCAGCAGTGATCATCATGAATCCAAAGTCCAACATTCTTCAATTAGATCTTCATTCCCGGTTAACACCTCCTAATCTGTATACATTCACCATAGCGTGAAGTCCCATAACTAGGTTGTCTATCTGGCATTCCGCCCAGATCCCAAATGAGAAATCCAATCATAACTAAATCACATCAAATCTTGAACACAGGCTTGACCAACGAGCACGAAAAATATAGTTTACATGAGAAATCATAGTTGAGATCCATGTTACGTCAAAGAGGTATATATATAGGAAGTACCAACGGCTTTTCCACCACCTCTTTAATGTCTCATGAATACTAGATTTTTATCCCCCTCATTTTTCTATAAACTATGACCAACTTCATTACCACTTCACTCAAATCCTTCAAAACCACAACTAGTTAAATCTAGGATTTTATTCCTTTTTTTATTCCTTTACAAAGATCCAAAACAACAAATCATTGGGTTCAAATTGTTCCAGTATTCATCCCCTATTAAAGAAGTATCATAGATACTCGTAGCCCACATATTCAAGTTTGAATACCTAAACAATATGATTCTTTTTGTAAAGACCCAAAGCAGCAACATGTTCATAAATAAAACGAGACCTTTAGCTGATGACGACCAAGTTGCTCAACTTGATTCAGCATTCATTCCCTATTAAAGAAGTATCCCGGATACTCGTAGCCCACATTTTCAGGTTTGAACACTTAAACAATGTATGACAATTGGTATCATCCATGAAGAATCTCGTTCTTGTTTCGCCAGGCCACATCAAATTTCAGTCCCGAAAAACCAAAATCACTATCTTCTCAAAATTGGCCCGAAACAAGCTTACAAACGATCCCTAAAATTTTGGCCAAGAAAAGTTTTTCTGCCAAAAAAACTTTTTTTTTATTTTTTTATTATTATTTTTTTAATCCCAGAAGCTAGTTCATGCGTACTTAATAAATACGCAGATATAGGGTGTTCCTGCGTACTTAGTAAGTTCGCAAAGCAAAGTCTACATGCGTACTTTATAAGTTCGCAAAGCCAAATGCCCATGCGTACATGCTAAGTTCGCACTGCCAAATACTCATGCGTACTTAGCAAGTACGCAAGACAACTACTCATGCGTACATAGTAAGTACGCAGGGTAAAACTCATGCGTACTTGGTAAGTATGCAGAAAAGTTGAATTTGCATACTTATCAAAAAGTAGCAGCGTTCTTGATGGATCTTGAGGAGAATGCTCGAAAAGTGTTGGATCTGAGAAATAGATGCTTCCAAAATCTTAGAAATCATCTTCTAACAAACCCTCAGCCTTCCAAACACCGTATGAACTCAGATCTACGAAAATCCCTAAAAACTCGAATCTGGAACACAAATCAACGAACGTCGAGGCTCTGATACCAGTTGTAGGTCCCTGGAGCCTCGTCACGCAGGGGAAAAACAATGATCTGCCCGTCGATTTGCGTGGGAACAGTGAAGAATGAAACAGAGAAGAACACGGACATAAAGCAAGAGAATAAACACAAAAATGATACGTAATCCATAACAACGAAGTCATCTCACATTACATACCGAAGAAGTATACATCTCTCGTCTACACTCATGGTTCAGGGGCGGGAGAGCTCATCCCGCCCGGACACCTCTCGACCTAGTTCCCAAAAGTTCCACCTACAAATGAGGCCATCATCTCTATTTATAGGGGAGGGAACACTACCTGCGCACTTGGCTGAGTATGCAGGGCATTGGTCATGCGTACTTATCAAGTACGCAAGGCAAAATCCATGCGTACTTACTAAGTGCGCAACACTAATCTGGTGTACTTACTAAGTACGCAGGAACACCCTCCTACGTACTAGCTAAGTACACCGATACATAGAATTTAATCTATAGTTACTAAAACATGCTTCTACAAGTGATGGCATTTGTTAACAGTTACGGTGGTTTAACTAAAGGATAGTAATGGTGAACGGTGGTGACGAGCTTCATGGTGGTGTTGTACGGATCCCACAGTGGAGATGGTGGTGGTTATATAAGCTTAACGGTGGTGATGATGGTGGTTAGTAGTCACATAATGGTTCACGGTGGCTCACATGAAGATGATAACGGTTTCACGGCAGGAGATGGATGGGAGTGTGACAAAGATTGACGACAAGGGGTTCCGTTTAGTCAAGACCAGTGTATCGAGACGAGTCCGTGGGCTTTCAAATCACCCGATTCGGAGTCCGTATGGTCGAGTTCCGAGTACGATATGGGTTCATAATCTAGACACCGCGTTGTGGGGGTACATTATTAAACCCCTGATTGGCGACTGTTGAGTAAAAGTCCGGAACGCAAGTTCGGCAAGAGCCGGGCCGACTGTCGACTGTCCGAGCCGACTATCGACTGTTTGGGATGACTGTTCGAGCCGACTGTCGATTATCCTTGCCGACTGTCGACTGACCGGGCCGACTGTCTGAGCCGAATGTCCGGCGACTGTTCGGCCGACTCTCCGACAAGACTTAGGATCCTAGCGACATTTAGATGGGTTTTGATGGTATTCGTGTGTAACATTTGTAAAACTTTTATGCCAAATATTATAAAAATAAAAGTATAAGGATCATAAATGTAATTACATTAAAATAAAGGTACCAAAAAAGTGAAAAACATGAAAACCGGTCGGTAACGGACCGTCAGGGCCCAGAACGGCCCATTACGGGTTGGCCACGCATGCAATGATGACGAGCCACGTGTCCGGTGACTAATGAATTGAAACTGACGCGTGGAAATCTGTAACATCCAGGATTTTCTGGTATTATTTTATTTTATTTTATACCATAATAACACTTCATTTCAAACCCGTACTTACCACATTAATTATTATTTTGACATGTATTAAATTCAAATTTTCAACCTTGCAATAACATATTATTTTCTATTATATATATGTAACATATAAATGCACATTTATACAAATATATATATATATACCTTGTTATAATAACTTCGACCTTTAAATCATGTTTTTACATTTTATATATATGTATATGTATTTATCTTTAAATATATGTAGATATATATATATATATATATATATATATATATTTGGTTACAATAAATAAATCAATTATACAACTTTTAATATTATATAAAACTTATACATCTTTAATCACATCTTTACATTTTTTTATAAACATAGGAATCTAATTTTATATATATATATATATATGAACTTGATATTATTAAACAGACCATCAATACAAATTATAAGTTTTAAAACTTATGGGCATTAAACATGTATTTACACCTATCGAATATATACATTTATTTATGAACAAATATGTGAATATATATATATATATATATATATATATATATATATATATATATATATATATATATATCCTTTGGTTTTGTTAAATAGACCCCCTAAACAAATTGTAATTTTATAAAAATGTGATTCTTTTCCCTTATAGATATTTATAATAAAACAATTTATGTTTCACTTTTATAACTTGTATAAAAACAATTTTTATAATTAATTAAAAAGAATTTAAATCAAATAATTATGTCTTGAACCCCCTCCATGCCAATTAAACCCTCTAAATTGACTTTGGACCCTCAAACCTTCAATTGAACCCTCATCTGAACCCCCTTGACTTACCAATTTGGACCTTTTCCTGGTTTCAACCTCCTCCTCGTCGATCTTGACTTTCAAAGTCAACAGGGACGAAATTCATCCCTAAATCGGCTACCAATCCTCGAATCAATGCGTATTAACTCCGATTAATCATACAAAAATGTTATTCGAGCTGTTGCTAATGATTGTAACGGCTCAACTTAATCAAAGCTATGAATTTAAGTCGAACTCTTTCCGTAACCGCCCCCATTCATCAACCCATATCAAATCAAGCGTTTCTGATGAAATTGAAACCTGTAACCAAGTCCTACACCTTCGCGACCCCTCCGACGAACTCCCTAAACACTCATTCCAATCTTATTACACCTCTGTAACACAATCTCAGTCAAAGAACTCGAACTCGAAACCCCTCATTCGATCTCACCCCCTACTCAACCATAACAGGTAAATTTTACGCCAATAGATTCGTTTTGATCTGGGGAATGAAAGCCCCATGATTGGATTATCGATCATTTTCCAAATCGGGAAATTTGGGAGGCTAGGGTTCGGTTATGCGATTGGGGAAGATGATGTTTTTGGATCTGCTTGTTATCAATTAAACGATCCCACTTTTGTTAAGGCATTAGCTCAGTCGGATCGGTTTGAGCGTATGGCCAATGTACACAAGGTCGCGGGTTCGAAACCACCTGCACCCATCTTTTTGTTTGCGCGTACACTTGGCCCTGAAACCCGGTCCCCGCTTAGTCCATGCTTAAAACATTTTAAGATTGGTTAGATTGCACCAGTGGACCACATGTCTGGTGGTTTGTGAGCGTGGCTTGCCTAGAACCCACCCGGGTTCGAGCAGCCCACATCTTTGTTTTGAAAGCATTTTTTTTACATTAAATTATTTTATAAAATTAGTTTCTGAAACCTATAAAACTCAGGGTTGTTTTAATAATTTAAATGATAAGTTGTCAAGAAAAAACAAGTTATTTTGTTATTATTATATTTGAAATCCTAATAGAATCCATTTATTTAAAACGATTATTTTTAACAACTTAATTACTTAAAACTCTTAAATTATAATTTGTGATTAAACCATAATCATGAACGTCTTGTTTAATAAACTCATTTATTTTGTAAGACTTTTACGTACGATAACATTTAAAACATATTTTTTTACACTCCAAATTAACAATCAATTTTGGTTTAATTATTAATTAATTAATTCATTATTTTCTTTTAAAACACTTATTGTTCAAACTAAATAAATAAAAAGTTTTATTTATTTATATATCTAACTACTTATTTATATTATTCAAATTCCTATTTATTCATTTTGTAATTTTCAAACAAGAGTAAACTACTTATTCATTTATTTGTTTATAAATAAAGGACACTAATCAATCATTCATATATACATTATTCTAAATGTGGGAAAGCAAATGAAACCATATCTTCATACACTTATACATTTGCAAAGAATTTCCTAAATATCACTTGAAAATCCACACAAACGTTTTCTTACATAATCAAGGACCTCACATCCATCACCTTACACACTAGGATTCCCTTTAATCATATGAACACATCATTGATACACTTGTACCGTCAAACTTAGGTTGATCTTGTGAATTGCTTGAACTTTTGTGCACCAAACAACATACTTGTGTGACATTCAAAGCTATTGATTACAAGGTGAGTTTACATAGCCTTTTTTTCATATTTACATCTTTGGGGTAAAACATTATTACATTCAAACTATTTGCAAATATTACAATTCAAACATTATGATCATGTGTGCAAATTTGTGCCTTATGCTTGAACACTATTAGTGCAAACAACATTTACATACTTTTTGTGCATAGTGCAAGTGCAATCATTAACTCAGTACAAGCCGACGGTATACAAAAATATATCTATTGAGTCTGACCAACTGATGGGTTGTGTTTTAATATATAAAAATATAATAAATATATTTTTAAGATGGTTTCACGAGATCAGGTTTTAGATTTATAAAATGATAAATACTCAAACTTAAAACACACACAATAGGCTAGTGTACCTATCGCAACGTAATATAGTTTAGGTAAGAACCAAGTATCGAATCAACTAACACATTCGAATTCCAATACTCAACTTTTGTTAACGTTTAGCCGGTTTAATTAGTGGGTGAGTTTTGTGTGCTTGTGGAACAGGAAAGTAAATGACAGAAAAGTAAATGGCGGTAAAGTAAATAGCAGAAGAGTAAAAACGTGCGTGAAGTGTGTAACAGAAATGTAACGAACATAATAGTGAATAACAGGAAAGTAAATAGGTCAGAAATGATCAGGTTACGAATAGTATTGCTTTGGGTTTCGAATCCGCTTGGTACGTGATAATGTTAAGTTGACTAATCCAGTGATATGACTACTACAAATGTGTGACCCGGGTCACCGCTAGAGCCTCGTCCTCACGACATTTGATTTTCAAATTTAAAAGATTTAACAAGTGGTAGTGCCTCCCGTTAAGGACAACAATTACCCTCAACCCTTCGAATGGTCATCTCCGGGTTGGTTTAAGATATCGAACGTAAAATACTTTGTATTAGAGTTAAATAGGTTATTATATTTTGCTCATCGGGAGGCGGTGTAACAATGGGACCAAGTATAAAGACGTACCGTTCCCAACATGAGTTCACCAATTCTTGGTCACATAATAAGTTCGTATAAAGACGTACGACCTTAATAGTGTTAACCAAGCCTTGGCTTATCAATCTCTACTTGTATAAAGACGTACAAGCTTCAAGAGAAGTTTGATTAAAAAGGTTTTACACTTTAAAAATAAAGAACACTCATAAATATAAAGACGGATTAATACGTTAAACATTAAAGATATAAACACATCACTTGGATTAATACGTTAAACATTAAAATGCACCAAACCTCATCTTCACCCTAGCAATACAAAGAGTCTAGCCACGAATGGCCATACTAACTAGCATAACGCTGAGTTTCGTAGGCTCCCCTATTGCGGAATAAGGAGGAAAAGCCCCTCTACTCACTACTACTACACACTAACTACGAAATAAGCTCTCTCTGGTGTGTTCTTGCTGGTTGACTTGTGTTGACCTGGTTTGACTTCTTGGGGGTCAATGCTTGGGTTTGGTCCTCCAAAAGCTTGATTTCTTTATGTTTTAAGCTGGTTTTTGCTTTGTTTATCTTGGAGCACCGAATAACCTGCAACTGTGAAATATTAACGCTTTAAGTATCAATTGCAAGGTTATTAATCATTTAGTACCATAATATGGGGATTATTACGCATGCAAAACATGTATAATTTAGGACATATCATAATACCCCACACTTAAACTTTGCTTCTCCTCAAGCAAACTCATGCATGATCATACCCATAACTAAAAACTTTACAAGGGAAATGGAACTCCAAGTATTTGGAAACTCCGGGATAACTGTTGAGTTGCTTATTCTATTTTTGTATTTTTCTATGGTGGAATCAATGACAAGCCTACTAGAACTTCAATTATGCATAAACTTTCACTCCTCACAATGTTCACTCAACTCTAGGGTTATATATGTATGGATAATGTAAGTTAAGTGGAACACTCAAGTTCGAATCGAATTATGCAATGGTCATAAGCTTGTATGCAAATCATGACTCCACCAATTAACTAAGTAGTATGCATGAATCAAGATGACTTTTAAAAGGGTTGTAATGTGGCTAAAATAAAAATAAAGGGTGAAAATGAAAATCTTTTTGGAATTTTAGGGATTTAAAAGGTTTGAAGGGCTGCAGCTATCATGAAACACACAGCTATCATGAAACACACAGCTACGGCTTCATGGCTTAAAATGGAAAATACTAGCAGATCCCTCTACAGTACTCAGATCATGAGGGTATAACTAATCTGAGGGCTTGTTTATAGTCAGATTGCCAAGACCAAGATCTCTTATCATTCTCAACTCTTTCCTCACTACGTAGTACACATTACTACCTTTTCGTACGGATCTTTCAGCATGTAGCCTAACAGCTCCTACTTTGATCAGATGCATATACTCATGCTGGGAATGAGTTTGATTCTTGCTACATTTTCCATCGTAGCTCAAGTTACCACACTTCACACATTTGTCGTATCTTTTGGCTCTGCTTTTGGCGGCACTTTTTGACAAGCCGCATAATGGTGACAGTTGTTCTTGTTTGTGCCACAATTTTCTCACATCACTAGTTGCTTTGAAAATCTTCTCTCAGAGTTCGGATGGTAATTCAGGATTTGCGAAATGAAGGCAGAAAAGCAAATTGAAATCAAAAGAATGCATATCCAGCTCTTTAAGGTCTAACTGGTAAAAGACCAACTTCTTTCTTTTTCTTTTCTTTTTTTTCTATTTTTTTTTCTTTTCTTTTTTTTCTATTTTTTTTTCTTTTTTCTTTTCTTTTTGTATCAAGACAATTTCTTCAACAATTCTTTTTCCTCAATTTTCTTGAAATAATATTTCCATAAATTCTTGCAGATAGTTTGGTTGTTTCTTCCTAATACATCCACCTTCTTGTATATTTTTTCCATTTTGAAGACAGTTAGCCAATAACCGGTGTTTACGAATAGCTGGTTGGGTGATAATCATGGGTAGTAGAAAAGAAAAAGCTAAGGCTCGGATGGCTATCTAGGTGGATTATATTTTTGGGATTTTTGGGTTTAAGGATAAGGTAATAAAGTCCTAGGTGCCTCAATCACTTTCATACGTCTACTAGTTCATGGTCTTGATATGTATAAGTCATACAAGTTCTAATTATGCATAAAATTCAATCGAAAAACACTCAGTAATGCCAAACGAAAGAGCATGCGAATAATTATATACTACGCCAAAAACTTGATGCTGTGTAATAGGCTTGATTTTCCTCACATGAAAACGAATGGGAAAGGGTTTAGCGAATCGTTATGCATAATATTCATTTGTCTCTACTTGCCATCTATTCATTTTATTTAATTAGGTGCGAACTCAAAGAGATTTTAAATTTTAGGGTTTAAAATTTTTAAAGTTTTTCGGGTTTTACAAAAGGTGAGTTTTTGTAATGTTTTAGTCAAATGGGTAGAAAATCACAAGTTGAAATTTTACTGCTTTGAGGTTACAAGTTGTCCTGAATCTCTTAATTCCCCACCCCACACTTAAAACTATGCATTGCCCTCAATGTACAAATGCATGTAATGAAATGCTATGCAGGAATTTAAATGCATGAAGTTTTAAGGGAAAAGAAACTGGTACTCCCCCGGTCAATTCGGTGTATAACCTAAGGCCAAAACTTATTGTTGCTGTCAGGTTGAGCCTATCAGCTGCTTGTCAACACGTTGCTTCAAAGACTTCATCGAATTTCGAAGAAATTTGATGTGGATGTTGATTCCGTAGGTTGTAGAGATGGAGTGTGATTCCTCAAAGAAGTAGAGAGACTATCTGGTGATGCTATTCTACCTGACACATAAAGGAAAACATAAAAGCAGACAAGGAAAATAAAAGGTAGTAGTTAAGCTACTAAGGTCCTAGTATCGATAAGGCATACCTGGAGGATGAAGTAATAGAAACTTAAATTTGAAAACCAAACCTAAGTTCCATGCTTTCTACCGTATGCACCAACTTTTCAATTTATTCATGGTCATCGGGTTGCCTCCCGTAAGCGCCACATTTATTTAAGGGTCGTTGGCCAGACCCGTACATGCTTCATCAGTCTTTCTTCGGGTGGGATAATCAGTCAATTGGGTGGCTTGTAATATGGAGAGGTTCATCCAACCCATTTGATAAGCATGCGTACAATGATAATAAGATGATCTAGGAATTAGTGGAGTCCATCCTGGACCAGCTGGACAGAGAAAAACAGGGTAAAAAGTGTATAAACGTGAAACGGTCATAACTTGAGCTACGTTTTGAGTTAAAGGGCCCCCGACCAGAGGACGGAAAGTTTTCGACGAGCCGGATCATGTGGCAAACGTCGTAGGTGGTTTGTCCTAGTGGTCCGAGCAAAATTCCCTCTTTAAGTGACCCAATTTCACAAATCAAAGATTTTCCCCAATTTTCTAATTTTTATATCTTCAACTTTTTAGTGCTTAAATGGGTGAATCATTGATTTATATATTTTCAAACTCTATTTATAGTTTTAATTTTAGTTTGGATGGATCGATTTGAAATTTTGAAATTTTTTGTAAACCTGCCAAATTTAGAATGCTCTCTAAAAGAGCACGTAAAGAAAATGGTGTAATTAAATCACGCCACCACCATTTGAAATTTCCTGGACCAAACTTCAAGAAACCCATGTAGTGAATGTAGGTCCCTTCGTGTGTGTCGGATCGTTGCATGCAAGTGGTCTACTAGTCGGACCGGGTGCGGAATACCCGTGACTAGGCGAAGAGTCTAACTAAAACAAAGTAAACCAAACACGAGAGTCACAATAAAAGCTCTTTCTTATATAAACACTCGACGGTTACAGAGAGATTACAAATTACGTACTTAACAAACTGAGTTCGTCTAAGGTATGAGTTCTGCGTACTTATCCTCTGTGAACCAAACCTATTTATACAGAAATGATGCATGCGCACTTAGCAAGTGCGCAGGACCAAATGCTTTTGCGTACTTAGCAAGTACGCATGGGTCTTCCTGCGTACTTGCTAAGTACGTAGGAGCTTTCTCCTGCGCACATGTAAGTGCGCAAAACACTTAGAAGAAATGCAACATACACTATGTAACAGTAAATACAACTCGATAAACTATTACATAACTACTCTTACATACAAAGACAAATTACAGACATTAGAAATACAAACTAAGACTCTATCCAGAGTGTTGTCACAGGAAAGTGCATCAACAAACTCCCCCTTGACAACAGCTCTGGATCTTCATCGTCTTCAGTCTTCAATCTTCAGTCTTCACAGCACTAGCTCCTTAGCTTCCATCTTCTTCTTGTAATCAAGGCAGAACTTAATCACCTTGTCATATTTAGAAGCAAGGAGCTTTTTCCATTCGTCCGTGTGGACACAGTAGCGTTCTGCTAGTACCTCCAGATCTTTCACAGAAAAGTTGATGAAGCAGACTTCATCAAAGATTCTGATCAGTTCTTTTGGTACCGTGTTCCCACTCTCGGAACGAACCTTTCCCATGATCACAGCCTCGCCCGTTTTTGGATCAATGTACCAGTACCACATGTCACCAAGAATATCCTGAGATAACTTGCTCAAGGGAATCTTAGTTTCACATTGCACTGGCTTGTATACCAATCTCTTTATGTGCTTCTTAGTCACAGGATGTACAACGTGCTTATCCTTGACTCTTCTGGGCACTTGAGGCTTGAAGTATTCAAATTTCCCTGATCTTGCTTCCTGCTGTAGTGTTACCCACAAACCCATTGTTACTGCATGACTCGAGTGACTCAGCTGGTCGCGGTTTGCGAGGTTCACAAGGTCGTACTTGGGCAAAGAGTTGAACGCCTCAATGGTTGGTTTCAAGTATTGAACCCCCCCCAGATCTTTTGATGGAGAACAGCTGCTTGTCCTCCTCGAACCTAACAGCCAAGATCATACCTGTAGCTCCGTGCTTGTCTGTGATGGACGTCTTTTGCCACACGGGAGCTGGACCCTTAGATGATGCTGAAGGCATGTCTTTATCTTTTGGTGCCTCGGGGTCCACAGGTGTAGGGTCGACTGGGGAGGCTTCAGTTGTAGCTTCAACATTACTTGCCATGTCAACTGAGCCTGTTTTGAGTAGAGATTCGAGCGATGGTACTTCAAAGATCTCACCATCCTCTAACTCATACTCTCCTTCCCCGTCGCCCTTGGGAATCTCTATTACCACATCCTCATCTTCATCATTCCAGTCATCACCAGAGTCGATCTCTCCTTCTTCTAGATTGAAGAGAGCATCGATCTGTGCTTCTTTAGAGTAGTCAGGCTCTAGATATAGGATCTCATCATCAGATAAGTCCTTAAGTATTGCAGCCACTGACTTCCCTTTATCACCACCACCACCAGATGTATCACCACCCTCTTGCTGAGTAGACTCCCCCTCAGCCATTGGAATAGAAGAGATTGGCACAATCGCCAAAGCTTGGTGCTCACCTCCACTAGGACCGGCTTCAGTATCCTTGTCTTTAGCATCATCCTTAGTCAAGTCGACTGGATGACAAGGCTCAGCACCAGTGGATTTATTTTCTTTCTCTTTCTCCTTCTCTTTCTCTTTCTCTTTCCCTTTCCCTTTCCCTTTCCCTTTCTCCCCCTGAGCATCAAGCTTCTTGGTCAGTTCTTCAACTAATTTGACCATCGCTTCGTGCTCTTTTCTCTGTAAATCCATCCTTAGCTCAAGTGAAGTTCTGTGGCCTAGAATCATTTCATTGGTTTTCATCAGCAGCTCGTTCTGTGCCATAACATTCTTCAGTTGCTCATTTGTCCCTGTTCTCTGGCTGTGGAGAATCCTAACTTCATCAGCCAGGGAATTAATCTGTGCTTGTTGAGCATCAGACTCCTCCTTTGAATTTTGAATGGTCTTCAACAGTTCAACAACTTGGGTCTCTAAGACATTGATCCTTGCTTCATACGGATCAGAATGCCTAGATGATGAGGCTTCAGCATTATGGATGGGGGAGGAGAAGATTGTGTCAAAGTCAAACCCTTGTGAGAAATCACCATAGTTGAAGGGTTGACCTGACGGCTCAGTGGTGTGAGGTGGGTGTGGGGATGTAATGATGGGAGTGGGTGTTATGGTTGGGGTGATGGTGACTGACTCCGTGAGAAGTGGAGTAGTCACCGTCACCTGGACGGTTGGTGTAGGGAGGGTCACCGTCACAGGAATCTCCTCTGTGACTGCCACATTACCTTGTATTAGTGGCCTTCTCCTCCTTCTGTACAGTTGTTGTGCTGGTGAGGTAGATTCTGACTCTGGACTGTTAGCTGCAGGTTGTACTTGCTGCACAGTCGGGATCTCTACAACCCTGGGGATAGCAACCTCTTGCCTATCACCCCTTTTCTTGTTGGCACTCTCTTTCCTTTGTTTTTGTAGAGCAGCGTCAGAGTCAGAAGTCAGCTCATATTCGCTGCTCAAGCTTTGTCGCTTTCTTTTAAAAGACGACGCAGGCAGGGTTACCTGTGCCGATCTCCTCGGGTGTGCCTGGGATGGTGCATCATCGGAATCAGAAAAATCTGATTCTGTTGCTTCTGAATTGGATTCCTCAGCACCACCATCACCACCTTCGTCATCACCTCCATCACTTTCATTCTCTTCTTCTTCTTGTTCATCAGAATCATCACTCGTCTCTGGTGCTGAATTGGGACTATACCAATTCCAATCTTCTAGTGCGACATATGCTTCATTAAGCAGGTGGCCAAAGAGTTCAGTATGCACAGGGGTAGAATCTACACTGCCTGGCTTTAGAAACTGAGCAAATACTCTCTTGTCCACCCGTTTTACTTGCAGTCTCTCCCCGATAGCACGTAGGTTTGGCAATGCATCATCAATCAAAAGTTGCACAAACCTCGGGTACAATAGGAACCTAAACTTCTCTGTTGTATTGATCTGATCATTGATTGCTTTGAAAATGTAGCGAGAGAAGTTGTAGCCCCTATTAAAAGACAAGCCCACCATGGCTGCTGCAAGGTCATGACCCATGGCATCTTTCCCCGCTTTTCTTGACGAGATGCACACGATCATGATGTGGGCAAAATACCGCCATTGATCCAAAACCCACATCTTCTTGTAAGAAGCATAGTCCCTCGCTCCGACATATCCCATTCTATGCCTCCAACATCCATCCACATAGTAATCTGGATAAGATGTCGGGTCGGTAGCGAGATCGCCGAACTGCAGGACCCTTCTTATTGTATCCTCAGAGAAAGCAATAGCCCGACCATCAACGGTAGCCCTTATGACATTAGGGGATACCGTGCAGTCGTGCTCTGCCGTCTCCCAGAATTGCTTCAAGTAAGGTCTTGAGACTGTTGGGTCAGCTGAGATTACATAACTTATTTTTGATCGGTTCAAAAAATCAATGATCTGCCGATACTGCAACGCTGCCCCTTTCCGCTCAGGTTGAGTGTTCGCTAACAAGTTGAACTCATCAGTGAATGCCCGAGCCATAGTCTGCAGAAACACACAGAAAACATAATCAGAACAACGTATATTATTGAAGATGAACAAACATGACACGGTATAGTAGGTACACTATGAACAAAAATTTCAGACTTGAAAATTTTTCTAAGTGTTGGTCCTGCGCACTTAGCAAGTGCGCAGGCTTTTCCTCTTGCGTATTTAACAAGTACGCAGGAATTGCTTCTTGCGTACTTGCTAAGTGCGCAAGAACAACACTTGGCAAAAATTTCAGAATTTTAACAAAATGACAGATTGCTCAAAGACCAGGTCAAGTAGGTCGCCACTAGGTCGGAATCGAGGATTCGAACTTATGGGACCAGTATTAACACCAGTAACTACCAAACCAAGACCAATTTCGACTTAAAAACGTCGCCCAATCCCACTGTCGATTAAGATTCCACCGACGCCTAGAATAGAGGACGAAATGGATGAATATGGAGTCGATTAAGAATCCTATTAGCGTAGAAATGTCAATAAGTTACCCAAACAATCCCAATTTTACCCAAAATATTTCGGATTTAACCTAAAATTTTCTAAGTCACGAATCGGTCCAATGTCACGATTGTATGGATGGAAATCGCCTAGATTCTCACCAATGAGATGAAATGAGATGATGAAACTATAGACGGGACAAAAAAAATGGTTAAAACACACTTGATTTTGAGTTAAATTTGCAGAGGGAAAGTGATCGGTCGGAAAGGTTAAAACTGAAAGAATTTTCTAAGTGTCACTTTATACCCCTCACTTATCGGTCGTGCGTACTTGCAAGTGCGCAAGGTTTACTTTGTGCGAACTTGACAAGTACGCACAAGCCTTAGGTGCGCAAATTTGAAACTTAGATTTATGAAGATTTTCAGGTCAAATAACGAACAAGATAACAGTATTCAATCACGAGGTTTCAAATACAATTCATGAAGGTTAAATATAAAATATTTTTGGCCTTTTCTGATTAAACTTGAACAATGCATAAACTTAAAATCTTTTTGTTCTTTTCTAGATAGATATATACAAGTATTCACACCAACTATTTTTGATCAAAGACACGAGTAGAGGATCATATCAGGCTATCTTTTAGCAAAAATGATACAAAATAAACATCAAAGAATATGGGATCATGTCATGGATTACTCTTTATTCATACGTAATAAGCACATAAACAAGTAATTCAAGTTGACAATATTATAAGATTTGAAACTATACGCATCTTTGTATCATGTTCTTGTGTATTAAGGTATTAATTATAAGATATACAACGTGTACCCCACTGAAATGCTATTTTAACTTGCACTATCTCAAGGCATCTAAGATTTTCCCAATGATTTTCTAGATTTTCAGAATGAAGCTACATCTATTAGCACATGAAAAATCAAACAGAATCCATAAGGATTATCAGGAATCATAAGATTCAGAATCGAGTGATTCATTTGTCTTGGTTTATTTGATTTTCTTCAATGAATATCGAAATGATGATTTAAGATAATATATATGGTGTTTGAGTTTTCAAGGCAAGGGAATCCAACTTTTATCTGGATTTGATTTCAATGAATCAGGAGTGATTCAAGGGTGAATACATGCTCAACGGTTAATGTAGAGACATGTCTTGATTCAATCTCTCCTTGCATACTTGTGAGTATGGGCAGTGAGATGAACCGCATTAATTGTGCTAACGACATAACCCGAAACTGATCTCAAAAGAAAATTATTGCCAAAATCTAACATCCTTTATCTGATAATGATCTTTTCTATTCTTTTACGCACACACACTTGCAAACATGGGTTCAAATCACTGTTGTAATTTAGATTTAGTTTCCACACTACTGGTGATTCAAAGACGCATACAGCCTACTGACAATTCAAATTACTTGTAAATAAACAGATTAAAAACATAATAATTTAAACAATTAAGTAAACATGACGCAATCATTTCCCATATGAGCAGTCTATGACGTTTAGATCATTTCTGATGTACTATCATTTTCTCTTTTCTCAAGTTAACTTTGAAATTTTCTACATTTTCTATTTTGTTTTTGGTTTTTGTAAAATATTTTAAAAACTAAAAGAACTCTACAGAAAATTTAAAAGAATTAAAAATTTAACTTTCATGAATTGAATTGAGTTAAGAAAACTTAGTTTTCACTCAGGATTGAACATTCCTATCAAGTTGACAAGATGTTCAAAACGGGATCGATCAAATGCCTTTGTGAAAAGGACAGCAAGATTGTCATTCGTGTGAACTTTTACAAGTTCAATTAAATGCTTTTCAGCACAGTCACGGATGAAATGATGGCGAATCTCTATATGTTTAGTTTTGGAATGTTTCACCGGGTTATTTGTGATGGACATGGTAGCATTGCTGTCAATGAATAGAGGAGTTCCAGTGAAGTTTAAGCCGTAATCTCTCAACTGCTGCTGAATCCACAGTATTTGAGAACAACCGCTCGCTGCAGCAATGTATTCTGCTTCACAAGTTGAGACAGAAACGGTTGACTGCTTCTTACACTGCCAGGAGACCAGTCTGTCTCCTAAGAATTGACATCCACCAGAAGTTGACTTTATGTCAAGGTTACAACCGCCATAATCTGAATCAGTGTAGGCTTTGAAGTCGAATGACTGCTGCTTAGAGTACCAAAGACCTAATCGGGGTTTCCCTTTCAGGTATCTGAAAATTCTCTTCACGGCTAGCATATGTGACTCCTTCGGTTGAGACTGAAACCTTGAGCACAAACATACAGCAAACATTATATCGGGTCTTGAAGCTGTGAGATACATAAGTGATCCGATCATCCCACGGTACAATCTGCTGTCCACATCCTTTCCATCTTTGTCAGGATGCAAACCATGATTGACTGGGATAGGTGTTCCATAAGTACTGCTATCATTCATCTTGTATTTTGATAAGATGTCCTGCACATACTTAGTTTGATGTAGATAAATGTCATCCTCTCTTTGACTGACTTGCAGACCCGAGAAGAACGACAATTCACCCATATTACTCATTTCAAATTTGGACTTCATCACCTGCTCGAATTCCCTACACATCCCTTCATTGGTAGATCCAAAGATAATGTCGTCGACGTATACTTGTACAAGAAGAATGTCACCTCTTGTTTTCCTAATGAAGAAAGTCGAGTCAATCTGTCCACGGGCGAAACCATTAGACATTAAATGCTTAGATAATGTCTCATACCATGCCCGCGGTGCTTGATGAAGACCATAAAGTGCTTTGTCGAGCTTATACACTTTATTGATATTATGCGGATCTTCAAAACCGGGAGGTTGAGTGACATAGACTTCTTCATGAACTTTACCATAAAGGAAAGCACTCTTCACATCAAGTTGATAGACCTTGAAGCCGACATATGTGGCATAAGCCAAGAACAGTCGAATGGCTTCAATTCTAACAACTGGGGCATATACTTCCGTGTAATCCAAGCCCTCTTGCTGATAAAAACCCTGAACAACCAATCTTGCTTTGTTCTTCACAACGACATAGCGATCATCCGTCTTGCATTTGAACACCCATCTGGTTCCAATTGGCTGAAAGCCTTTTGGCAAGTCGACCAAATCCCACACGTGCAACTTTTGGAATTGAGACAATTCATCTTGCATCGCCTCAATCCAGCAGTTGTCAGTGAGAGTCTCCTTCACATTCTTCGGCTCTAACTGGGACACGAATGCAGCATGCAGACATGTTTCCATGACACCAGTGTCAAGTATCTCTGTGTAAAGACTGGTGTTCTCAGTGATGGTTCGATAAAGAGTCTGAACGCTGGCATAAGGATCACCAATAATGTTGTCGATTGGATGATTCCTATGAACTCTCGTCTCCGGTACAATCGGTTCCTGAATTTCTGGATCAAGATTCATGCTTAATTCCCCCATTTCCTGTGTTCCAGAGGAAGAAGATTCAATGTTAATTAGATCAGCTGGAGCTTCATTTCCTACAGTTGTGTTAGGATTAGCTGGAGCGTCATCTCCAACGACAAGAACATCTTCACTGTTATCAATGTCATGAGTTCCAGATGCAGATGCAGCATTGGAATCAGGAGTTACAATCGGTACAGTAGCACGAGTAGAGAAGCTGGAGTCATCGCCGCCACCCAATAATTCATAAACATTTGCGGCATCGTCAGCAGATATATCAGGAAGATTAAATGACTTGAATAGCGCATCATAATCAAAACCCCAAGCTGGACCTGTTGGTTCGGGTGGAATGCTGTGTTTACTGCAATCCACTTCAAACCATTCCTCGACAGTACGAGTTCCTATATTGTACACTCTCTTGCAAGGCGAGTTGGCAACGTATCCTAAGAAGATGCCTTCCACCGCTTTTGCATGAAACTTAGACTGGCGGTCTTTGTACTGTAGCAACAAGGAACAAGGACTACCGAAAGGAACTAGGTAATCAAGATTGGGAAGTCGATTGTTGATCAACTCATAACAAGTCTTGTTGTGCCTCTTCACAACCAGGACTCTGTTTAAGACGTGACACGCTGTATTAACTGCTTCTGCCCAGAAAGTGACAGGAAGCTTTGTATCCGACAGCATAGTCCTTGCAGTCTCAATCAGTGTTCTGTTCTTCCGTTCAGAAACTCCATTCTGCTGAGGCGTGTACGGCGCGATGAATTCGTGACGGATCCCTTTCTTGAGACAGAAAAGCTCCATCAAATTATTCTTGAACTCAGTTCCGTTGTCGCTCCTTATCCTTCTCACTTTCAGCTTGCAAAGAGATTCCAAGCTCAGGATCAAGTATTGAAGAATATCAGCAGTCTCGTCTTTAGTACCTAAAAAATGCACCCTAGAAAAACGTGAGAAATCATCAGTTACAACTAGACAGAACGACTTACCTCCAATACTCCTGATACTTATGGGGCCAAACAGATCCATGTGTAATAGCTCAAAGGGGTATCAATAGAGTTTTGGAGCTTGGGCTTGTGAGACTTCCGTTGCTGTTTGCCCTTTTTACAGGGCATACAGTCATCTGCAACAGTAAATCTCAGCTTAGGAACCCCGGTTACCAAACCGTTTCGGACAAGATGATTCATTTTACGATAAGAAATATGTCCGAGTTTCCTATGCCACAAGATAGAGTCAAGCTCTGTCGCTTTTGTAAGCAAACAAGTAGAAACTGATGAGGTGGTTGTTGCCACGCTCATATCGATCTGATAAGTGTCATTCGTTCTTGGTGCTCTCATCAGAATCCAGTCTTCGGGAACCTCAAAACCGGGTTTGAGAATCAGGCATTCTGACTTGTCAAACATCACCGAACACATTTGGGAGACACTCAACAAGTTATGCTTCAGCTGCTCGCAGAAGTTGACATTGTCAAAGCTGACACAACCGTTTGAAACCACGCCTTGACACGTGATGCTGCCGCCTTTTTCTCCGGTAATGGCCACGTAGCCGCCTCTGAATGGTTTAACGTCTTGAAGCAGGGCCATGTTTCCTGTCATGTGCCTGGAACATCCACTATCTACATACCAGCGATTAGAGATAGTACCCTTCGGACGTCCCTGCACGAGTAACAAAAGAATTAGTTAGATTTGGAGACCCAAGCCATTGTGGTCTTGGGTCGTCCGTATTTCTCAAAATAAACTACTTCTTTCAACTCACAGTCATGATGACTGTTCAAAATTGGTGAATCTTTGAAGGATTTGGGAACAGGAGATTGAGAACCTTTTACTTTCTTGTTCCAGGATCTCTTTTGATTCTTAACCAGAACAGGAGACTTTGGCTCAATCACAGCCGGTGAACTTGTGGAAGCTTCACCTAATTGAGCTTTAGTCAGCTGTTCCAGCTTTCTCAACCTCTTATTCCTTCTTCTTCTATGTGGCTTAGAGAGTCTAGCCACAGATTTCTCACCAGTACGTGTACTACCAGATGTAGACACACTAGGTACAGCAGGTTGCTTTACCTTTCTTGCAACAGATGGTTTGGCCTCAGATTTGATCTTTGGCTTTGCCATCGGTTGGACTGGTGGTTTCACCACATTCTGCTTTGGACTTTTGGGAGATGGTTTCACCGATGGCGACCTGGGGATAACAGCTGGTTGTGAAACAACAAGCCGTTTCCCTTGGTTCTTAGAAGGACAGTTCACAAAAATGTAACCAACCAAGCCACAGTGAAAACAGTTCCTCTTGTCTACATAAGTTCTCTTGTAAGGCTCATTAGATCTGGCCTTAGATAACTCAGCATTATGAGCAAGAGGAGTTGGTTTCTGAACAGCAGTCTGAACCTTAACAATTTGATTTTTGGGAGTATAGTATTTTTCCAAATTTTCTTTGTAACCAAGACCAAAGTGAGCTGAAAAAGCCTCTTTCTTTACTTGGTTAAGGTTTTTATACCCCCCATAAAGCATTACCTTAAGTTTATCATTTGATTCAATGACATCAGGTTCAGTTAAGATGCAATTATCACCATTAGTGATAATGTTTTTCTTGACTTTCTATTCAGTCAACAACTCCTCAGATACTACTCCTTCATGGCAAGAGTTAACCGACCCATCTTCAGAAGCAGTAACAAACTCCTCACTAGATGTGGAGTTAGCCTTACTTGAGGATTCATCCTTTTTAGGGGAATCATCCTTATCAGAGGATTCATCTAGACAAGTGAGATCAATGTCTAATAAGCCATTGGCAAACTTCCCACTGATTGGTGGAGGAATGGCATTGGTACCAAGACCTAGACCATTCATTTTCCTCACTACAAATTCATAGTGTTCCACCACAAAGCGAGAGTTTTTCAACTTCCCATTAGTGCATTTTAACTGCAAGATCTCATTTTGCAGTTTGTTGATTTCATTGTTCCGTTTTTCTAACCCCTTATAAGCAATATCCAAGTGAAGCTGTTGATCGCTCATTTTTAAAGAATACTCACGTTTTTCCTTTGTTAATGTTTCAATCGATTCTTTAAAACGTTTTTCGTTTTCTTTATAGTTTAGAGCTGCCATACTTAGGGGTTCGATTTTGTCTTGGAGCTTAGAGTTTTCAAGTTTTACCCCTAGACACTTAGAACATGAAACAACAGAAAAGGGATTAGAGTCTACCTCATGAGATGAACTTGTTGCTTCTCCAATGGCCATGAGAGCAACAGCAGTCGATTCCTCTTTCTCAGTTACAGAAGCTTCCTTTCTCTCTGCTTCAATCATTTCCATGATCTCAGCCATGAGACCAACCTGTGTTTGTGCGATGATGGCATCCTCAAGATGAACGCCCCAATCAAGCTTTCGTCCTGTTGTGCTACCAGTGCATTGGACGTTCCACTTTGGCTTTGATTGTGGTGGTTTGGATTGTTTTGGCCATGGCTGTTTCCTTGGCTGGGTCGGGTAAAACCAGAGGCAAGTGCTCTGTCTTTCTGATACTCACGAGCAAAGTGTCCATAGTTCAGACACTTGTAGCATTTGGCCTTAGATTTGTCAAATCCGACCTTGGCATTAGGATGTCCGCCAATAAACTTTCTTCCTGTTCTGTTCAGGAAACGCTTGGCTCTCCTCAAAAGCATGGCCATATTCCATTGAATATCCATGTCCTCCATGTCATCAGGATCCACTTGATTAAAATCTTCTTCAATCGTCTCTAGATCAGTAAGCTTGCCACCTATGAAGTTTTCATATGCCAGCATACAAGATGAGAATAATGCTACATGATCTTCAGCTATTCTGGCTATAGCTGAGTTGTTAGCTGAAGACGTAGCAGGAGGATTTCTTGAGGTATTTTGATGATGAGACCCCAACCCTGATCCTGAAGCATAGCAAGCATGACCACCACACCCAGTTGAGTGGTCTTCTTCAGTAGGATTTCCAGTGAAGAGGGCAATTCCAGAGCCAGATGACTTGGATGTAGAAGTCGTCCCATGATACATAGAAGGGTCTTGTATCTGGGGTCTTCCAGAGCTCTCCTTTCTTTTCAAGTTCATTTCATGAGCTTGAATCTTTCCTATTGCTTCCTCTACTGTCAACTCATAGAATTTAGGATTTTCCCTCATCAGGGTTGTGTACATCTCAAATTTTGGTGGTAAGGCATCCAAAAACTTTTCCACCATCTCTTCATCTGGATACTTGAGGTCAAAAGCATTCAACTCAGTCTGTAAATGATAGAACCTAGAGATGATGTCATCTAAAGATTCGTTCTCAAAGAATCTGAAGCACTCATACTGCTTCCTGAGAAGATCCCGCTTACTCTTCTTGATGTCACTATTTCCTTCGAATCTCTTCTGTAAGGCTTTCCAGAGATCCTTAGAATTGGCATACCCTCGGAAACTGTGGAACAATTCCTGAGTTAACGCCATAGTGATCGAACCACGTGCCTTCTTTTCTCGATCATAAGCTTTCTTTTCTTTATCAGAAAGCTTAGAGATAGGCTCGGGCAATTCATCATCAAGATAGATGTGTGTGGGATGCTTATATCCCTCAAGGATTGGTATCCATAGTGATGAGTCGGTATACGAAATGTAGTGTTCGAAACGTGCCTTCCAATTGGAATAATCGTTTACGTTTAGCAACTTAGGTGGTTTCTGAGGTGTACCGATCTCATTATCATAGTTTAACATGTTTCCAAGATTCTGAAGGTTCAACATAGTGAACACTTAGTCAAAATTCAGAAAAATCAGACACAGTTGCGCACTTGGGATTGGCCTTGCGCACTTGAGAAATAGTCTTGCGTATTTAAGACTTGCTCTTGCATACTTGTAAGTACGCAGGAGGAAATGATTAAATACGCAGGATATAACTTAAGTTCACACAAGTTCAGTCTTGCGCACTTGTAAGTACACAGAAGATAACTCTTGCGCATTTAGTAAGTACGCAGAAGACTATACTTTTTGCCAAAAATGGTAAGTACGCAGGATACCTTTTCAGCAACTCTCACCAACCTTTTCCGGTGACTAGAAAATCGCCGGAGATGGTAAAAGTTGGTCTGATGATTAATGCAAATGAGCCAAAGGGTCAGAAACTTGTTTCTAACCAACCTTTGATGCTTAAATAACTCAAATACACAACAAAAAAATGGTTTTTGAGAGATTTTTACTTCTAAAAAAGTGCTTAAGAGCTACCCCTTTTTTATCACAAAAATCAACAAAAATACCTCTTTTTGCTTGTAAAACTCAGTAAAAACGTCTCCAAACTCACTTACAACACTCGAATTCAAGAGCCTTGCTCTGATACCACTTGTAGGTCCCTTCGTGTGTGACGGATCGTTGCATGCAAGTGGTCTACTAGTCGGACCGGGTGCGGAATACCCATGACTAGGCGGAGAGTCTAACTGAAACAAAGTAAACCAAACATGAGAGTCACAATAAAAGCTCTTTCTATTATAAACACTCGACGGTTACAGAGAGATTACAAATTGCGTACTTAACAAACTGAGTTCGTCTAAGGTTGCGTACTTATCCTCTGTGAACCAAACCTATTTATACAGACCTGATGCCTGTGCACTTAGCAAGTGCGCAGGACCAAATGCTCTTGCGTACTTAGCAAGTACGCATGGGTCTTCCTGCGTACTTGCTAAGTACGCAGGAGCTTTCTCCTGCGCACATGTAAGTGTGCAAAACACTTAGAAGAAATGCAACATACACTATGTAATAGTAAATACAACTCGATAAACTATTACATAACTACTCTTACATACAAAGACAAATTACAGACATTAGAAATACAAACTAAGACTCTATCCAGAGTGTTGTCACAGGAAAGTTCATCAACAGTGAAGGAGACGATCACCCTGATATGATAATTTTGTCACGTAATCTTTGTTGGATGAACATTGCTTCTTCCATGAGAAGTGGTCCTCATAGTGACATGCCCTATCCTGTGGCTTATGTGATTCATGGAATGATTCACTGATATGCTTGGTCACGGGCCAGCTATCACTGTTGCAAGGAAGAGGTGCCACCATTGTCAATTGTTTGTTGGTGATTACATCCTCATGTGCTTCCATATTTAGGATTCCTACCAGTTCTTCTTTAGATCTTTGCTCTTCTAGCTCCTTTGATTTTTTAGCTTCAAGCTTCTCAGAGAAATCAAGAAGTGATTGTAAAGTTGCAGTAGCCATCTTTTCTGAATCACCCGGTCTCACCTCCGTCTGATCCATGCTTGTGAAGCTGGAAAGTTCTTGCTCCATAGTGTCACTCGACCTTACTAGAGATGTTGGAACTATAACTTCCGATTCTTGGACTTTGAAGGAATCATCTTGTTGTTTATTTGGATAGCTTTTTAGGATCTGAACCTTAATTTCTTCTAAATGACGAAACACTTGTTGTTCAGATGGAGAGCTCTTTAGGAGTTGAACCTTAATTTCTTCCAAATGATGAAACAGATTTCCTGGGGTCCATGAGTCAGAATCTAGAGCTGAGTGTTGAATTTCTTGAGGTGGTGTGGTTTCCTCATATGGTTTCCAGTAGGGTTGGTGAAAATCTATGGAATACCCTTGATAGTGATAACAATCTTGAGTGTAGTTGGGTTCCCCACATATCTCACACCAAACCACCGAAAAGTGGTACTCATAGTCGTTTTGGTATCTTCCATAACAACTCTCATAGTTATCATCCATGAAAGTTGCTATAAAGAACAATCAAAACAAACCATAAAAATGTTAAGGTTAAAAAGGCTAATACATTAACTCGAATTTTTCTTGAAATCACCGTGTCCCCGGCAACGGCGCCAAAAATTTGATGGGTTGTGTTTTAATATATAAAAGTATAATAAATATATTTTTAAGATGGTTTCATGAGATCAGGTTTTAGATTTATAAAATGATAAATACTCAAACTTAAAACACACACAATAGGCAAGTGCACCTATCACAGCGTAATATATTTTAGGTAAGAACCAAGTATCGAACCAACGAACACAGTCGAATTCCAATACTCAACTTTTGTTAACATTTAGCCGGTTTAATTAGTGAGTGAGTTTTGTGTGCTTGTGGAACAGGAAAGTAAATGACAGAAAAGTAAATGGCGTTAAAGTAAATAGCAGAAAAGTAAAAACGTGTGTGAAGTGTGTAACAGAAATGTAACGAACAGAATAGTGAATAACAGGAAAGTATATAGGTCGGAAATGATCAGGTTATGAATAGTATTGCTTTGGGTTCGAATCCGCTTGGTACGTGATAATGTTAAGTTGATTAATCCAGTGATATGACTACTAAAAATGTGTGACACGGGTCACCGCTAGTGTCTCCCGTTAAGGACAACAATTACCCTCAACCCTTCGAATGGTCATCTCCGGGTTGGTTTAAGACATAGAACGTAAAATGCTTTGTATTAGAGTTAAATAGGTATTATATTTTGCTCACCGGGAGGCAGCGTAACAATGGGACCAAGTATAAATGCGTACCGTTCCCAACATGAGTTCACCAATTCTTGGTCGCATAATAAGTTCGTATAAAGACGTACGACCATAATAGTTTTAACCAAGCCTTGGCTTATCAATCTCTACTTGTATAAAAATGTACAAGCTTTAAGAGAAGTATGATTAAAAAGGTTTTACGCTATAAAAATCAAGAACACTCACAAACATAAAGACGGATTTAAACAATAATAAAAGCCCACCAAAATGGTGGTTTTAAGGACAAATAGTTAAAGACATAAACACATCACTTGGATTAATATGTTAAACATTAACATGCACCAAACTTCATCTTCACCCTAGCAATACAAAGATTCTAGCCATGAATGGCCATACTAACTAGCATAACGCTGAGTTTCGTAGGCTCCCCTATTGCGAAACAAGGAGGAAGAGCCCTTCTACTCACTACTACTACACATTAACTACGAAATAAGCTCTCTCTGGTGTGTTCTTGGGGCGTGTAAGGGATGATTCAATGAAGAACTCAAGCCATCTATTTATAGGCCTCAAAATGAGAAATGCACGGCCGTGCATTGGATTGCACAGGCGTGCAAACACCTTGGGAATCAAACAGGGTAGAAAGGAGTGTACCGGAGCCTGGGGAGGCCAGACAGGCTTTGCACGACTGTGCAAAGGGATGCACAGCCGTGCATCCCTCTGTCTGCTCCCCAGGCTCGTTTTTTAGCTGCTGGTTGACTTCTGTTGACCTGGTTTGACTTCTTGGGGGTCAATGCTCGGGTTTGGTCCTCCAAAAGCTTGATTTCTTCATATTTTAAGTTGGTTTTTGCCTTGTTTATCTTGGAGCACCGAATAACCTGCAATTGTGAAATATTAACATTTTAAGTATCAATTGCAAGGTTATTAATCATTTAGTACCATAATATGGGGATTATTATGCATGCAAAGCATGTATAATTTAGGACATATCACCAACCCACCCGGTTAGGGTGATTGTTGCCGAAAACACTTAAGGATAATTGTTGTGTTATGCCTATCATTTAAGGGTAACTATTATGTTATGCCTAACACTTATGGATAACTGTTGTGTTATGCCTATCAGTCACAAGGTTTGATTGTACGCCTCAGTTTAAACTATAGTGGTTTATTAAACCATGTATCATATGAATTATACTCAAACTCTTGATATTACTTATGGTGTCAAAACCTATGTATGCTCACCAACTATTTTTAGTTGACCTTGTTTTCATCATGTTTCAGGTATTATTATTGAGATCATATGCAAGATGCTACACATAGGATTGAGGACCTAGTTAAATAATCAAATGAACATTAATGGTGTACCTTGTTTTCCTTTATATGTTTGTACGTGAATTGTTTGAACAAGTGTTATGGAAATTGGATTAAATTAATATATGAGATTTTGGTCTGATCATGAGCTTATGAACAGTCTACACGTTCACCCCCGACGTATTCTGCCGTCGGTTGGGGTGTGACAGATTGGTATCAGAGCCATAGTTATAGGGAATTAGGTTATTAGAAACCAATGACCTAGTCTATAACCTTAGGACACCCTTGTGTGGTTATCTTACATGTTATCCAAGGTATTACATCACATGATACAAAACATGATATTTTATGTGTCACACTATTTAATAACTCACATGCTTATAAAACTGCTATTTATGTAATACCTTGTTTACCACACTGTTTGATTACATGCTACCTATTTTTGATCCCATTAAATGCCATCCCAAGCTCTTCCATACACTTATTCATATCTAAGACATCATACTCTCACCTTTACACATTGAGAATTATGACATCCTCATCATCACTTGTAAAAAAAAATTCAAACTCTTAAGCCTAGTGCCTATTAAAAATTTTAAAATCCCGTCAAAGTTTTGAGTTCTGAAAATTAGTAAAGAACATGACCAAACCGGAAGGGTGAATGCCTGTACTTTGGGTCTTCTGTCTAAGAAAGCATTGCATATAAATCCAAATCGACCGAAGGATCCGTATGCTTTCCTGGGAATTCCCGAAGTGAGTGTTCACCTATAGGCTAAAGCAGGTCTTCTTGAAAGTATAAGAATTTGAATCATTTTGACTTGTCAAAGTATCCATTTGGTTATGATACCAAATGAGTACAATCTAAACACCACCATTTTATTTATTGCAATTTAGTACACATACCTAAACCTTTCTTTGTAAACTAACTATTTTGATAACATCATTTTCTCGTTCAATCAAACCTTTGTCAAACCCTTAGTTTATAAATATTATATTGAATATAAATTTTCTATAAATCTTTTCACCTTGTAGGGAAACTTAATACAACTTGTTTTATAAAAAACATTATCTTAATTAATAATTAATTATGACTTTTAGTTTGTTAAATTAATAATTATTAAATCTTGGCTTTTTAGTAAATGATTTAGCCATTATTTTCCTTTAAAACATTCTCTTTATGATAATTAAAATTAAATAAAAGGTTTTTATTTATTCATCCATTTATCTAGTTATTCAGCTTAATATTTTCACTATTTTATTAATTTACAAACAGTAATAAATTACAATTACTTGTTTATTTACAAACAAAAAGCACAAATCAGTTATTCGTAAGCACATTACTCTAAACACCTGCAAAACCTTCTCGTTATCTTGCACTTTCAGAAATATATGAGCATACTAGGCATTTCAAGGAAATGAATCATTTCACGTAGGCGTTAACCATCCATATAATACTAAACAAGATTAAAAATTTAAAACCCAACTACCCACATTATACATGAATGCCAAGCCACACGCTTGTCCGCAATACTCGACCACCTACAAAATTCGATAGTTTACGTTACTCATGAGATTCACTAACTCACATATGAACATTTACAATATACATAATACTAGATTAATCACATTATACACGAAACTTGGTTTTTGCAATATACATGATACTAGATTGATCACATTATACATGAAACTTGACTGTTTACAATATACATGATACTAGATTTATCACATGATACCTGAAACTTGGTTGTTACAATATACATAATACTAGATTTATCACATGATACATGAAACTTGGTTGTTTGCAAGATACATAATACTAGATTTATCACACGATACATGAAACTTGATTGTCTGCAGTATACATGATACTAGATTGATCACATGATACATGAAGCTTGGTTATTTACAATATACATGGTACTAGATTGTTCACATGATACATGATACTTAGTTGTATGCAATATGCGTGATACTAGATTATTTACGAAATTAGATGGTTAACATTGTTGCAATTGATTAAGTACATCATACGTAAGGCATGATTATTCACCTTATCCATGAAAGTTTAAAACCTATAAACTTTAAAGCTACTCGGAGTTTGACGTATTGTTGTTCAAACACGAGGAAGCTATGGAACTCTAAGTTATGCCACATTAATACTCTTTAGATTTTGTAACATCCCAAAATTTAAAAGCTCAAGAAACAAGTCAAACAAAGCTCAAGGTTAAAAATGAAAATTTGAATTTTCAAGCCATAACGCACCGTTATGGATGGTAACGGTCTGTTACGAGCGGTGACGAACCGCCACGAAGCGGTAACGGTCCGTTACAGGTTGAGCAAGGATTGAACCGGAGAATGACACGTGTCCTGTGACTCATCATGGCAAAATGACGCGTGTAAACCCTATGACGGACCGTCACGAGGAGTAACGGTCCGTTACGAGTCATGACGGACTATCACGAAAGGATAACAGTCCGTTACGTATGGACGAAGGACTTGTCGGCTAAGGAACAAACGGTGACGGACCGTCACCGTTGGTAACAGTCCGTCACGGACCCAGAATTTTGCCTATAAATAGATGGCATTGGCCATTCACTTCTTCATAACAAAAACACAAACCACATTCACACACACACGAAATTGTGAAGGAGCAAGGAACTCGGTGTGGTGCGTTTAAGTACGAGTGCGGTACGCTACGAGTACGGTTCGAGTTCGGAGAAGCGTTTAAGCGAGGAACGAACTTAGGAACTACCCGAGGATAATGTAAGTACACTGGACCCGTACCCTAGACACGATTATGTGAATTACGTGTTCGAATAATATGTGCTATGTGATATGCGAAATGACGAGGGTACAGGGTAATGAAAAGTTAGTCTAGACACTAAACGGGATTAATGGAGTAGTCCCGACGTATTCAAGGGGTGGTGGATACGCCGCTGGTACTTCCTATATATAAACCTCTTTGATATTTTGTGGCGAAACCATTATGAATGTTTAGGGATATAGACTAAAAGACAGTAATAAAAATATAGTAAACGAACGGGAGAATATCCAACCGGTATGTAGTTATCTGAAAAACGGAATGTTCTGTCTAAGGAAAGAGTGGTGTATAAATCTCTCCTAGACCCGTCACTATTTCCTGGAAACATCTCTTTTGGAGGTACTACTTTGGAAGGAAAATCACCCCAGTTTAGAATATATGACGAATATGAATATATCAGGCATGATGAATATATTAAATACACGATAAGTATGAATATGTGAAATGCATGATGAATACATGAATGCACGATGATACGTGCAAACATGAATAAGTATGATTGAACGAGTCTAAACCCTTAAATGGAATAACGGAGTACTCACGGAGCGTTAAAAGGGTGGTGGATATGCCGCTGGTACTTCCTATATATAAACCCTTTTAATGCAGCGTGGAGAAACCGTTACAAAGTTTTAAGGTGAGGACTGGTTGGAAGGTAAATCAAGCATATACGTGAAATGAATCAAATGCTTGATACATTTGGGAGACTGTGAGTCTAAGATACTCAAGGTCCCAAATGAAATGAGATACTCGGCAAGTAAGGTGGATCTCAATAAATAAAGAAGAAAACAAAAGAAAACTCCAGGCCTACGGGGCTGAAGGAGAAAAAGATTCCAAGCCTACGGGGCTAAGGAATGAATGAGTTTTCATGACAAATGCGAGGGGTCTATACTGACGAGTATAAGAACCTTGCCAATACTCGTACCGGAGGTACGGCCTAAGATGGTTGCCAGGGGGTTAGCACACCCATAAAATATACAAATACCGTGATCGGAGGTACGTCCGAAGATGGTCATGGGGGCACCGAGAGCCCGAGAGAACGTGAACAATAATAAGAACCTAAAGGGTTCATAATGAAATGAAAAGATGCAGTGTACTTACTTAGAGAAACCTAATTCAAAAACGTTTTTCAAACACGTAGTGAAGCTTCCTGAGGATGGAACGATCGGATTTGAAAGATCCCTGTATAATATGATGTAATCATATCATCTTTTGTAAAAAAATAATTATAAATGAAAAATATACCTTAGCCATTTAATGGAAAAGTTTTCATAAACTGGGATCGTTTTCCACAACGAAATACTCTGATAAAAGAAGAAATAAGTAGGGTGTTTCAGGTTGGTATCAGAGCACGGTTTGAGGGATTTAAGTATAAGAAAAGGGTACTTAAACTCAAACCATAAGTGCTCATGATATAAATAGGGATTCAATCCGAGGCTGTCCAAGGAGGCAAGTGTGTTCAAGTGCTTAGAACATAAATGTATGAATATACGTGGGCAGAAATTTGTATAAGATAAGCTCCAGATGATAGTTAGGAATATCATGATAAGTAACATACATTGCCTTACGCCTGGCCAGTATAGGAGCTAATGTATGGGACCATTATGATATCACAAATATCATATGATAACTTATTTCAGCAGATAGTAAGTCGAGAATGTGATTGTGCATGATTAAAATGCATGAATAAATGTGCATATGTGTAAAATGCATAGATGGGGCCTTATGTGAAACCTTAGAATATTTGAATAGGGTTAGAATAATACAAGGCATATAGTATAAAAACCTAGACTGTGATAAACGAATTAGAGATTAAACTGATGCCATGTTTCAGCAAATGGCTGAACATCATAACGATGAAATACGTGATGAGGGAAGCCACATGAGAGCTGAATCTCCACTTTATCATGAGAACGAGGTTGAACAAGTCCCAGAGAATATCCGAAGACAGATCGCAATAGAAGTAGGAAAAGCATTTGATGCAAACTTTCCAATTTTACAAGCAGATCTACAAAGCTCATTAGAAAGCTGGTTTGAAAACCACAAGGATGTTACTCATAATGGAGAAGGAGGGAATCCAAAAGTTGATATGAAATCAACTCGTTGCACATATAAGGATTCCATGACATGCAAGCCATTCGAATTTAAAGGAGCGGTTAATCCTTTAGAAAGTCAGAGATGGATCGCCTCAATAGAAAGAGCATTCAATACATGCCACTGTGAAAAAGAAGATGAAGTCACCTTCACCACCAATCAGCTAAAAGAACGAGCTGATGATTGGTGGGGATATGTGCAGAGAGAAAAAGGTAGAGAGAGAATCAAAGAAATGAAGTGGGAAGAGTTTAAAGATCTCTTCTTAAAAAACTATTGCCCTCGAGCGGCAATTGAAAGAATCATCGAGGAGTTTCTTCAATTCCATCAGACAACAGAGACGGTGGATGAGATCACAGGAATCTTCTTCGACAAGGCTAGGTTCTGTCCAGCTTTGTTAACAACCCCGAAGATGTGGATGACAAGATACCATCTCATTTTAAAAACAGAGATTAGAGGGTTTATCCATCCATCCAAGTCCGCAAACTTGGAGGAGATGATTGATTGGGCTCGGGAACGCGAGACTGAGCTCAAGAGACAAGCTGAAAGAGACGGAAAAAGGAAAGGAGAAAGTTATCCTTCTCCTATGCCTCTTAAGAGGTTCAAATTTAATAAATCGGGAGGCGGTTCCTCCCCAAGGAAAAGTATTCAAAGCTGTAAGACTTGTGGAAGAAGCCACCCGTGAGAGTGCCGATTCAAAGTAACAACTTGTCACAAGTGTGGAAAGACAGGACACACGACATTGCAGTGTATGAGTGGCACCCGGTTGTGCTACAACTGTTATAAGCCAGGACACTTCAGTAGAGAATGTCCGGAGTTAAAATATCAAACGGAGAAGACCGGAGAAGGGTCAAGTGTAGCAGAAAATGAAGTGAAAAGAATCGAGGCTCCGAAACCAAGAGGCAGGGCTTTTTAGATTACTGCGGAGGAAGCAAAAGATGTTCCTGACGTAGTATCAGGTACATTCCTCTTGAATTCCCTACCTGCTTGTGTTTTATTCGATACAGGAGCTAGTCGGTCATTTATTTCTTTAAAGTATGCAAACACTAGAAACTTTAATAGAAGTAAGTTGGCTAAGGAATTAGAAGTCGAAATCGCGAGTGATCGAAACTGCGTAGTGACTGAAATATGGCGAGATTGCAAACCACTCATAAAAAGAGAAGAATATCTCGTTGATTTAATTCCAATGCCAATGCAAGAATTTGATGTGATCATTGGAATGGACTGGTTATCTTCACACGCTGCAATAATTATATGCAATCAGAAGATTGTATGATTCATGACGCTTATAGGAAAAGAAGTTAGTATCATTGGTGAACGACGAAACCAGATCACGCTATGTACGATGGCCAAGATAAGTAGCTACGTGAGACAAGGTCACCAAGCCTTCTTAGCCTACATAGCTAATGTAAAGAAAAAAGGGAAAGAACTGGATCAAGTTCCAGTAGTAAAGAATTCCCAGATATATTCCTAAACGATCTTCCAGGTGCTCCACCTGAGAGAGAGAGATCGAATTCAAAATTGATTTAATTCCTAAGCTAAGTTGGTAGCTAAAGCTCCATACCGGTTAGCACCAACAGAGATGAAGGAATTAATGTCACAACTACAAGAGTTGTTAGACAAGGGATTTATACATCCAAGTGTATCCCCTTAGTGTGCACCAACTCTATTCGTGAAGAAGAAAGACGGTAGTATGAGGATGTGTATAGACTACTGTGAATTGAATAAGCTGACTATCAAGAATAGGTATCCCTTACCTAGAATTGATGATCTATTTGATCAATTACAAGGATCAAGTTGGTTTTCCAAAATTGACTTAGGATCCAGTTATCATCAGATGAATGTACGAGAAGGATATGTACCCAAGACATCATTTAGAACTCGTTATGGACACTATGAATTTGTAGTGATGTCGTTTGGAGTGACGAATGCTCCGGCAGTTTTCATGGACCTCATGAATAGAGTATGCCGGCCAATGTTAGACAAATTCGTTATTGTCTTCATTGATTACATCTTGATTTATTCAAAGAATAAAGAAGAACATGCACAACACCTTTGTGAAGTACTTAGTACCTTACGAAAGGAGAAACTGTACGCCAAATTCTCAAAATGTGTTTGGTTGAGGGAAGTTCAATTTCTGGGTTATGTTGTAAACACATAAGATATCTCAGTAGACCCAGCAAAAATAGAGGCTGTAATGAAATGGTC
The DNA here is from genome assembly GCA_023525975.1 of Smallanthus sonchifolius. Classification (NCBI taxonomy): domain Eukaryota; kingdom Viridiplantae; phylum Streptophyta; class Magnoliopsida; order Asterales; family Asteraceae; genus Smallanthus; species Smallanthus sonchifolius. The sequence continues at coordinate 20,750,009 of CM042030.1, read as the reverse complement.
TCCACCTAAGAATCCATCAGAAGTTAGAAGTTTCTTGGGATTAGTTGGCTATTATAGAAGGTTCATCCAAGACTTTTCTAAGATAGCCACCCCATTAACTAAGCTAACTCGAAAGAACTCGAAATATGAATGGAATGCGGCACAAGAGAAGGCATTCCAGATATTAAATGAAAGATTGACACAAGCTCAAGTTCTGGCATTGCCAGAAGAAGTAGAAGACTTTGTGGTATATTCTGATGCTTCCAAGCTTGGATTAGGTAGTGTTCTGATGCAAAGAGGAAATGTGATAGCCTATGCCTCTCGACATCTAAAGACACATGAAGCAAACTATCCAACCCATGATCTGGAATTAGCTGCGGTAGTGTTTGCGCTAAAAATCTGGAGGCATTACTTTTACGGAACGAAGTACCCGATTTACACAGGCCACAGAAGTCTTAAGTATTTCTTTGACCAGAAAGATTTAAACATGAGGCAACGAAGATGGTTAGAACTAGTCACGGATTATGATTGTGAGATCTTATATCATCCTGGAAAGGCTAACGTGGTAGCCGATGCTCTAAGCCGCAAGGAAGAGCATCATTCTATTCAGGTGAAAGCATATAAGTTAGTGATAACTCCTGATTTCATGAGCCAGCTTCGAGACACACAAATCGAAGCATTAAAAGGTGAGAATATTAAGAAAAAAGAATGGCTGGTCAGGAGAAATTTCTAGAAGAAAATGAATATAAAGTCAAGACTCGATTTGGTCGCATATGGATGCCACGATCAGGTGAGTTTAGACATAAGATTCTTGATGAAGCTTATAAATAACGATATTCTATTCATCTGGGTACTACAAATATGTACCAAGATCTGCGCAGAAATTATTGGTGGCCCGGAATGAAGTTTAATATCATGAAATATGTAGCAAAATGCTTGACTTGTTTACAAGTTAAAGCAGAACATCATAAACCGTATAGGAGATTACAACCATTAGAAATCTCATAATGGAAGTGGGAACATCTCACTATGGACTTCATAACCAAGCTACCAAAGACAGCTAGGGGTTATGATACAATTTGGGTGGTTGTAGATCGGTTAACTAAGAGTGCTCATTTTTTAACAATATGTGAGACATACTCTTCAGAAAAGTTAGCTGATTTATTCATCAAAGAGATTGTTTCAAGACATGGAGTGCCAGTCTTGATTGTGTCTGATCGAGATACTCGTTTCACTTCACGTTTTTGGAAAAAGTTCCATGAAGAGATGGGAACTAGGTTATTGATCAGCACAGCATATCACCCTCAAACTGACGGTCAAAGTGAGAGGACAATACAAACCCTCGAAGATATGCCACGTGCTTGTATAATCGATTTCGGTGGAAGTTGGGATAGTCATTTGCCCTTATCAGAATTCTCGTACAATAATAGCTACCATTCCAGTATTGGTATGCCACCATACGATATGCTATATGGAAGGAGATGTAGGACTCCCATATGTTGGGTAGAAATTGGTCAGAAAGAATTGGGCAGCAAAGAAATAGTTCAAGCCACGTCAGAAAAGCTTGATTTAATCAAAGCACGTTTGAAAGATGCACAGGATAGACAAATGTCATACGCATATAAGAGACGTAGACCACTAGAATTCCAAGAAGGAGATTATGTCTTGTTGAAAGTATCTCCTTGGAAAGGTGTAATCCGATTCAAGAAACGTGGAAAGTAAAGTCCACGATTTATTGGTCCTTTAAGAATCATCAAAAAGGTCAGAAAAGTTGCCTATCAATTAGAGCTACCTGAAGAATTGAATAAAATACACAACACATTTCATGTAACTTATTTAAGGAAATGTTTGGCTGATGAAACAGCACACGTTCCATTAGAAGAGATAGAAGTTAATGATAAACTAACCTATGTTGACGAACCTATCAAGATTCTAGATACAAAAGAAAAGCAATTACATCACAAAATAATCAAGCAAGTGTTAGTTCAATGGAAACACATAAAAGGGTCGGAAATGACATTAGAAAGCGAGGAAGAAATGAGGAAAACTTATCCTCAAATATTTAAGGACTAACAGGTTTCGAGGACGAAATCTAAATTAAGGGGGAGAGTTGTAACATCCCAAAATTTAAAAGCTCAAGAAACAAGTCAAACAAATCTCAAGGTTAAAAATGAAAATTTGAAGTTTCAAGCCATAACGGGCCGTCATGGATGGTAACGGTCTGTTACGAGCGGTGACGGACCGTCACGAAGCGGTAAAGGTCCGTTACGGGTTGAGCAAGGATTGAACCAGAGAATGACACATGTCCTATGACTCATCATGGAAAAATGACACGTGTAAACCCTATGACGGACCGTCATGAGGGGTAACGGTCCGTTACGAGTCATGATGGACCGTCAAGAAAGGATAACGGTCCGTTACGTATGGGCGAAGGACTTGGCGGCTAAGGAACAAATGGTGACGGACAGTCACCGTTGGTAACGGTCCATCACGGACCCAGGATTTTGCCTATAAATAGATGGCATTGGCCATTCACTTCTTCACAACAAAAACACAAACCACACTCACACACACACGAAATTGTGAAGGAGCAAGGAACCCGGTGCAGTGCGTTTAAGTACGAGTGTGGTGCGCTGCGAGTACGGTTCGAGTTCAGAAAAGCATTTAAGTGAGGAACGAACTTAGGAACTACCCATGGATAATGTAAGTACACTGGACCCGTACCTAGACAAGATTATGTGAATTGCGTGTTCAAATAATATGTGCTATGTGATATTTGATATGACGAGGGTACGGGGTAATGAAAATTTAGTTTAGACACTAAACGGGATTAATGGAGTAGTCCCGACGTATTCAAGGGGTGGTGGATACGCCGCTGATACTTCCTATATATAAACCTCTTTGATATTTCGTGGCGAAACCATTATGAATGTTTAGGGGTATAGACTGAAAGACAGTAATAAAAATATAGTAAATGAATGGGAGAATATCCAACCGGTATGTAGTTATCTTACAAACGGAATGTTCTGTCTAAGGAAAGAGTGGTGTATAAATCTCTCCTAGACCCGTCACTCTTTCCTGGGAACATCTCTGTTGGAGGTACTGCTCTGGAAGGAAAATCACCCCAGTTTACAATATATGACGACGGACCCAGGATTTTGCCTATAAATAGATGGCATTGGCCATTCACTTCTTCACAACAAAAACACAAACCACATTCACACACACAAGAAATTGTGAAGGAGCAAGGAACCCGGCGCAGTGCGTTTAAGTACGAGTGTGGTACGCTGCGAGTACGGTTCGAGTTCAGAAAAGCATTTAAGCGAGGAACGAACTTAGGAACTACCCGAGGATAATGCAAGTACACTGGACCCGTACCTAGACAAGATTATGTGAATTGCGTGTTCAAATAATATGTGCTATGTGATATTTGATATGACGAGGGTACGGGGTAATGAAAATTTAGTTTAGACACTAAACGGGATTAATGGAGTAGTCCCGACGTCATCAAGGGGTGGTGGATACGCCGCTGGTACTTCCTATATATAAACCTCTTTGATATTTCGTGGCAAAACCATTATGAATGTTTAGGGGTATAGACTGAAAGACAGTAATAAAAATATAGTAAATGAATGGGAGAATATCCAACTGGTATGTAGTTATCTTACAAACGGAATGTTCTGTCTAAGGAAAGAGTGGTGTATAAATCTCTCCTAGACCCGTCACTCTTTCCTGGGAACATCTCTGTTGGAGGTACTGCTCTGGAAGAAAAATCACCCAGTTTACAATATATGACGAATATGAATATATCATGCATGATGAATATATTAAATAAACGATAAGCATGAATATGTGAAATGCATGATGAATACATGAATGCACGATGATACGTGCAAACATGAATAAGTATGATGGAACGAGTCTAACCCTAAAATGTAATAATAGAGTACTCACGAAGCGTTAAAAGGGTGGTAGATACCCTGCTGGTACTTCCTATATATAAACCCTTTTAATGCAGTGTGGAGAAATTGTTACAAAGTTTTAAGGTGAGGACTGGTTGGAAGGTAAATCAAGCATATACGTGAAATGAATCAAATGCTTGATACATTTGGGAGACTATGAGTCTAACATACTCAAGGTCCCAAATGAAATGATATACCCGGCCAGTAAGGTGGATCTCAATAAATAAATAAGAGAACTAAAGAAAACTCCAGGCCTACAGGGCTGAAGGAGAAAAAGATTCCAAGTCTACGGAGCTGAGGAATGAATGAGTCTTCATGACAAATGCGAGGGGTCTATACTGAAGAGTATAAGAACCTTGCCAATACTCAGACCGGAGGTACGGCCTAAGATGGTTGCGAGGGGGTTAGCACACCCATAAAATATACAAATATCGTGATCGGAGGTACGTCCGAAGATGGTCACGGGGACACCGAGAGCCCGAGAGAACGTGAACAATAATAAGAACCTAAAGGGTTCATAATAAAATGAAAAGATGCAGTGTACTTACTTAGCAAAAGCTAATTTAAAAACGTTTTTCAAACACAGCAGGAAAGAGGCACATGGAATGAAGCTTCCGGAGGACGGAACGATCGGAGTTAAAAGATCCCTATATAATATGATGTAATCATATAATATTTTGTAAAACAATAATTATAAATGAAAAATATACCTTAGCCATTTAATGGCAAGGTTTTGATAAACTGGGACCGTTTTCCGCAATAAAATACTCAGATAAAAGAAGAAATAAGTAGGGTGTTTCAGATTTCTGATTGACCTTACTATCTAGGGGCACAGTTATTTATAGCAACTCATACGTGAAAACAATAGATATGAACTAAATAATTATGTGCCCTCTCTTGACCTGCACACAAACGGAATGATCTATACGGACCATGCGACGATTCGAGTAATTACGGGTGCACACGTAATTATAAAAGTCAGCGCATGGAAAACATAGTAAATTATGTCATGTGTTATGACATAAAACCTATCATAATATGTAGTAACGAAACTGACGCGATACGATAAGGGCATGGTTGATACGCCGCTTGTACTTCCTATATATAAGTGTTCCTGTCATATTGTCAGAAGTAGCGTTGTTCATGTTACGTGAAGTTTTGTATTATTTTGACCTTGACCAATGTTTGTGAAATCTTTTATTCAGTAATATTTCTTGAACCTATTAGACTACATTCTAAACAAACCTTGATCGTCAAATTCTCAATGTTCTCATTTCAAGTGATGCATCCCATCATTGAAGTCCAAAATATTTTTTGACAATTTTCTCCTTAACTTTCTTCAAACTAAAATTCACTATCATCATTCATGACTTCGAGTATTAGACCTAAATCTTGTTATCAATTGTACCCCTCAAACCGACAGTCAAAACTCATTAAGAATCCAAAATCCTCATATTCTTCCTGATTCAGTAGTCTCCATTAGTTGAATTTCGGGACGAAATTCCCTCAACTAGGGGATACTGTAACATCCAGGATTTTCTGGTATTATTTTAATATATTTTATACCATAATAACACTTCATTTCAAACCCGTACTTACCACATTAATTATTATTGTAGGTCCTGAGCAGATCCAAAAAAAACACAGATCTGCAGAGAAATCTTCAAACAGTCCGGATCGAGAGGCGGAATCTCTGGATCCGGTATCACTCTCGAATCAGAAATGGTAGAGACGGGTGCAGGAATCACAAACACGAACAGAAACATATGAAAATGAAAAGAATAGATAATTGAAAGCATAAAACGTATGATTCTTTGATTGAAATGAAAATTAAAAGGCTCGATCATACACTAACAATTATCTCACCCCAGGGTGAGCTCCCCCTGGGGTGGTGATTCCCTCTACAGACACACACTCACTCCTAGGGCATAATCTGCTATATATAGGAGGCCAAGCACATGCGCCTTGTTTTCCAGGCCACCGCCCAATGGGCCTGAAAAACAGATATCGAAACTACCTAGTTTCGATTGAACAAATGTTCAACCGAAACTAGTAGTTTCGCTTGAACAAAAGTTCAACCGAAACTAGTAGTTTCGATTGAACAAAAGTTCAACCAAAACTAGTAGTTTCGATACTATAATTTCGATTGACAGCATCAGTCTCAAAATTATACCCAACAATTATTTTAACGTGTATTAAATTCAAAATTTCAACCTTGCAATAACATATTATTTTCTATTATATATATGTAACATATAAATGCACATTTATATAAATATATATACCTTGTTATAATAACTTCGAGCTTTAAATCGATGAAGCATTCTAGTGGTCAGGACGATTCAATGTTCTTTCTAGACACTTTCATATCTCACATGGATCGCTGCCTTGACTACGTGTGTGGCGCTGACCTGCTTGACACACAACACATGGGTGAGGAATACCAGGAGGTGGAGACTGATGCGCTCCCCGAGCAAAGTCTGAGCCACCCGGCTAGTAAACCTCCTGAGTACCCTGAGGTTTTTGAGGTTTATAAAAACCATGAGGATGAGAAGAAGCCCTCGGTTGAGGCACCACCATCCCTTGAGCTCAAAGAGCTACCCTCTCATTTGGAGTATGCTTTCTTAGATGGCGAGGCCAGTTTACCCGTCTTGATTTCTGCTACACTGACGGAGCAGGAGAAGGAGAGATTGATTGAGGTCTTGAAAGCGAATAAGCAGGCCATTGCGTGGAAACTCACTAATATAAAGGGCATCAGACCGACCTTCTGCATGCATAGGATATTGATGGAGGAGGAGCACAAGCCAGTTGTGCAACCTCAAATGAGGCTTACCCTGAACATGTCGGATGTGGTTTAAAAGGAGCTTCTTAAACTCCTGGATGCTGGATTGATATATCCGATTTCTGACTCCCCATGGGTAAGCCCGACTCAGGTCGTCCCGAAGAAGGGCGGGATGACAGTCGTGAAGAATGAGAAGAATGAGTTTATCCCTATGAGGACAGTCACCGGTTGGAGAGTGTGCATTGACTATAGGAGACTGCATGATGCCACTAGGAAGGACCACTTCCCCCTTCCTTTCATTGACCAGATGCTGGAGCGCCTGTCAGGGAAGTAGTTATATTGTTTCCTTGATGGTTTCTAGGGTTATTTCTAGATCCCCATTGCACCGGAGGATCAAGAGAAAACCACCTTTACATGCCCGTACGGTACCTTAGCGTACCGACGTATGCCATTCGGATTGTGTAATGCTCCAGCCACCTTCCAGAGGTGCATGGTGGCTATCTTTCAGGACATGATCGAGACTTCCATGGAGGTTTTCATGGACGATTTTTCTATGTTTGGGAGTTCTTTCGATCATTGCTTGTAGAACCTCGAGAAGATGATAAGGAGGTGCATAGAGACGAAGTTGATGCTTCATGGTGACTGATGGGATTGTGCTTGGGCACAAAGTTTCACGGGCCGGTATCAAAGTGGATATACCGAAAATTGACACGGTCAATAGTCTTCCACCACCGACTAGTGTGAAATCGGTTCGTAGTTTCTTAGGTCATGCGGGTTTCTATGGACGATTCATTAAAGATTTTTCAAAGATCACCTGACCCATGACCCGCCTTTTGGAGAAGGACGTCCCATTCGAGTTTGATGTGGACTGTTTGAAGGCATTCGAGTTCTTGAAGGAGCAGTTAGTCTGTGCTCCTATTCCCCCGACTAGAGCTTACCCTTTGAGCTCATGTGTGAGGCGAGTGATTATGCAGTCAGGGCTGTTTTAGGCCAAAGAAAAGAGAAGCACTTCCACCCGATCTATTATGATAGTAAAACTCTTAATGATGCTCAAGTGAATTACACGACTACCGAGAAGGAGTTGTTAGCGGTGGTGTTTGCATTTGACAAGTTTCGTTCATACTTAGTCCTCTCTAAAACCATCGTTTATACTGATCATGCGACATTGCGATATCTGTTCGCAAAGAAGGATGCCAAACCTGGATTGATTTGATGGATCCTTTTGCTTTCTGAGTTTGATATTGAGATCAAAGACAAGAAGGGAACGGATAATGTGGCGGCAGACCATCTGTCGAGGCTAGAGGACCCCGATAGAGAAGAGATCCGGGAGGAGGCTATAGGGGACATATTTCCCCATGAGTCCTTGATGATGGTGAGTGTGAGACCGGACATAGTCCCGGCGTTTTATATGAGTGCCGAGGCGCAAGGTTTGCCATGGTTTTCTGACATAGCGAACTACTTGGCTAATGGTGTAGTAGTTAAGGGCATGACTTCACAACAGAGGCGTAAATTCTTTGTTGATGCCAACCACTACATTTGGGATGCTCCACATCTATTTCGTGTGGGAGCTGATAGAGTTATGAGGAGGTGTGTGAGCAAGGAAGAAGGTGTAGAGATCCTTAAGCATTGTCATGAGGGGTTGACGGGAGGTCAAGGTGTTTGATTCTGGATTCTAATGGTTGACGGTGTTTAAGGATGCTCATGAGTTAGTGAAGCGGTGTGACGCGTGTCAACACACCGGTAATATCTCATCCCGGAATGAAATGCCCCAAAACCCGATTCAAGTAGTTAAAGTGTTTAACATTTAGGGCATTGAGTTCATGGTTCCGTTCCCTATCTCAAGAGGGAACCGATACATTCTCGTGGCGGTAGACTATGTATCTAAGTGGGTCGAGGCTCAAGCTCTACCTATGAATGATGCCCGAGTTGTGGTGGGATTTCTGAAGAAGTTGTTCAGCAGGTTTGGTACTCCTAGAGCCCTAATCACGTGATAGGAGAAGGTTTTGTCACGCTATGGGGTCACCCATCGCCTTTCAACTGCCTATCATCCACAAACTAGTGGGCAAGTTGAGAATGCGAATAGGGGAGTTAAGAGAATTATCGAGAAAACTGTCGGGAAGAATAGGAAGGATTGGTCCGACAAGTTAGATGATGCACTTTGGGCATTTAGAACCGCGTTCAAAACACCTATAGGGACAACACCCTTTAAGATGATCTATGGCAAGGCGTGTCATCTACCAGTGGAACTAGAGCACAAGGCGTATTGGGCCTTAAAGGCGGTCAATCTTAACTTGACACAAGCAGCACGACACCGGTTTCTCCAGTTGCATGAGTTGGATGAATTACGCGACGAAGCATACACGTGTTCATGGAGTTATAAAGAGCACACAAAGGCGTTGCACGATCGTCGTCTGAAGGGAGTGAAGGACTTTAAGTATAACACACCATTCTTAAACACGCGGAAGCATAAGTAAAAACCCAGGAAAATTTTTTTTTTTTTTTTTTTTTTTTCGTCCTCGCGTACCGCGAGGGACCAGACCCACAACTCTCGCGTACCGCGAGGGGGCGTCAGGAAAGCAATCCGAGAGACTTGTCTCTCGCGTACCGCGAGAGAAACCTCTCAGGTTCTTCGCGTACCGCGAGGGACCAGATTTCCAGAAAGTTTCAGTTTTCTCAGCAGCTTTTCTACTTAGCCAAAATTTCCATCTTTTACCAAATCACTTAACAACAACTTTCCCACAACATAAAAATTGACACAAAACCTTTATCAACATGGTCACACACCAAAAACAAGTTTTGTTTATCAATTTACAAGCAAAAAGGGGGAATTCTACTAATTCATCAAAAACATAAATTTTGCATACGAGAATCCGCCAACGCCTTGGACTTGACTTTGACTACTTCGGAGTTTTTCCTACATTCACCACATATAACACCATTAGTAATGATATAAACATAACAAACAAGTATTTACAACTTGCTTTCACCCTTTTTACCCATTTGACCCATTTGACCCATTTGCACCCATTTGGTCAAATAAGGCCCCTTACACTAGACTTATATACCACATAAGTCACTTACACCACATTCACCATTTTTCCACAATAGCTTGACTTATATACCACATAAGTCAATTACACCAATCTCACCATTATTCCACAATGGTTAGACTTATATTCCGCATAAGTCAATTTACACCGACTTCACCATTATTCCACAATGGTTGACTTATATACCACATAAGTCAATTACTATACTTTATCACATATCACATTTTAGCTTAACTATATACCACATAGTCATTTACACCGATTCAACATATTCTACATTTTAGTTTGACCATATACCACATAGCCAACTACATTATGCATACAAAACTTGACTTTTACCACACAAGTCAATTTTCACACCATATAGGTTTAATAACTAATTTCATCCACATACCAATAAACACATATAAGATATTTGAATAACCAACATGAAATTCAAATATGAACATCACCACCACCTATCATTACTAAGTAAGTGCAAAGCACTTACCTTTTGAGTTAGAGGATCCCGCACCTCCTTCTAGCTTTGCAATTAGATTACCTAAACACATTCACCTAGTTTAGTAATCTAACATACATCAAAATTCTATTACAATTGAGTCCACAACTCAATTTCCCCATTTCCAACCCAAATTGACCCGTTTGGGTTATCCCCATAACCAAACACCCCCTTTAATCAAGAACTCAACCACTTGAATTCTCTTTCCAATACCTTGACACTAATTTTTCATCAAACTAGTTTCTTTAAGTTCATTTGGGGTTTGTTTAAGTGTCTAACACCTCTATAACACTTAATCATCATCAATTTATCAATTTTTCATCAAAACCCCAAAACCCCCAATATCTTCCATATGAACCCTAACTTTCAAAAAATCAAAATCAAAGGGTTCCATGGTGTTATTCACCTTCCTACACCTTTAGTTTAGCTAGATTATCAATAGTCTAACACCATTTTACCACATGCAACATAAATTTCGGGTTTCACCCAAAACCCACCAAGAACACAACATTGGTGAATCAAAGAGGAAGATTAGCACTTACTTGATGTTAGGAAGGTGATGAGTAAGCCAAAACCTTCTCAAATCAAGCTCAAATGCACGAAATTGGCTTCAAACTCGTTTTCTCCTTTTAGCTCTCTTGAGATGAACGACCCAATTTGCCAAATGAGCCTAATTTTGACTCTAAGGAGTCAAATATGGCAGATTTGCATAATTACAACATTAGTCCTTCCACTTCCAATTCACCCATATCCTCCATAACTAGTTAAAAACTAGTGTAACCCCCGTTACCAACTTGAAACCCGCTTGTTTCAATTTATTTCAAAATATTATTTTCGACATAATATTTATTTAGAAATATTAATTATTTATAACGAGACCCGGATTTTGGTTCGTTACATTAAGTGTGGGGATAGGGTGTTAGTATATAATTCTAGATTGAAACTATTCCCAGGAAAGCTTAAGTCGAGATGGACAGGGCCATACACAGTGAAAGAAATATTTCCTTATGGCACGATGGAGCTACACGATGGGGAAGGCGACTCGTGGAAGGTAAACGGTCATAGATTGAAGCACTACATCGGACGACCGATTGAGAATGTTGAGGGGAATGAGAACCTCTTTGACAAGACCGGAACACAAACTTGAAGGAGAGTAAGTCATCGGGGTAGAACCCGAGTGTAGAGTTTGTAAATTTCGGTGTTTTATTTTCATTTTCTAGTTTTTGTGCATTTTCGGTTTGTGTGTTCTTGTGTATTCGTGTGTTTCAGGGATTCGTGACCAAAGCAGAGGGAGAAAGCCATCAAAGACGAGGTTCCAGGTACGTATGCTCGAAATTCTAAGTCTGAAACGAGTTTTCAGAAAAAAATCTTAAGTGCTGAAAATTTTTCTAAGTATAAAATCGGCCATAACTTTCTGTGAATGGGGGCTCCTCATGGTACGCGAGGAAATACGGGAATGTCTCTCGCGGTACGCGAGAGACAAATGAGTTTGCCGGATTTTAGTCCCCTGTGGTACGCGAGAGATTTCATAAAAGTTTCTCGCGGTACGCGGGGCACTGTAAATCCACCCTCACCAAACTTCCCTCCGTGGTATGCGAGACTGTAACATTAAGTCTCCCGCGGTATGCAAGAGCCTGAAAAAATCTGAAAAAAAAATACAAAACCCCCAAAATTGTGATCCTCGCAAAATACCACCACCATTATCTACCTTCCACTCCCTTCCGGTGATTCACCAACCATCTCCGTCACCTACCACCACCACATCCACCATCACCGCCGTCCTCCGCCCTGATACCACCACTACCACTTCCTCCACCATCAACCCATCACCTGATTCCATCACCTGCCACCACCACATCCACTATCACCGCTACTTGACACCATTACCCTACCACCATATTTCGCGTCATAAGCACCCATCACCACTATTCATGAGATTTTGAGCTACATAGGGGTTTGATATGCGTCGTTCTTTGCTTGGATTTCACTGTTTAGCTACACATTGAGGTAAGGTTCCTAGTTACACCTTGAATCTGAGTCCAATTTAGTGTAATTTGAGTCGTTTAGAATAAATTGTAGTCTAATCGAGTGTCGTTGGGTTTGTGGGTTCAAATTAGTGTAAACGAGTCGGTTATTGTGTTTATTAAGTCATTTGGGATTGTACTAATTGCAAGATGAGTCGTTAAATTAAAGTTTGAGTCGTTTTAGAGTATTTCGAATCGTGTAGTTGTAATTTGAGTTGTTATAGGTTGAAGTTGAACCGGATAGGGTCGGATTACAAGTATCGAATGCTATTCATGTTGGTAATTTGAGTTTTGTATACTATTTCTAAGTTAGTTTAGTTTGTATCTTGAGTCTTGTAAATATTTTTAATTAATTTAGCTCTAATTCTAATTAATCATAGATTTATAGCCATTTAGGTCTTGCAGTCAATTGTACAGGTTCAGTCGCTTTTGTAAAATGTTGTATTAGGAATTGACATGAATTTCTCTGCAGGTTTAGGCCACCTCGCCCGTAATCAATCTCCATTCGGGCGGGGTTTTCTGGTTTTGAAATAAACAAAAAGGGTATCCTGAATTTTTCAATTATTTTTTTAATTTTTGTAGTGTCCTTTTGAGGTTCTGGCACGTCAGACAACCGCGAATGAAATTCTATACGGCCGTCCGACCCGTGATATGTTTTTGTTCTAACTTGTACATGCAGACATGTCTGATCGCGGTGAGTCTTCTAGCGCGCCGAAGCGCAGGCGGGGCCCGATTCCAGCACCGAGGGGTACGCCAGAGGAGCCGTGTCTGATTTGTCGGGCGACGCGTGTCATACAATACGCTGTTTCCGAGGCACTTCCCGCACCCGACGCGGAGCCGATTCCGCTAGATGCTAGGGTCTTACACCACCATACCCTCCTCCGATTCGATCTCATGACAGAGGAGGCTGTCCGGCTAGAGAGATTCATGGATATGGAGCTATATCAGCACAGAGGATTTGATTGGGGGCTCGTCGAGGAGTTAGGACAGCTCCAGAGGTTACAGGAGCTTATTGATGCCCGTTGGACGGCAGCATTGGCCTGTGACGCCACACAGTACCTGAAGCTCACTGTCGAGTTCCATACTACCTTCCGGTACGTCACAGGCCAGTTCGAGGAGCCTGCTGCGGTGTCGTTTGTGTTGGGCCGACAGGTTTTCGAGATGTCGGTGCCACAGTTTGCGGTTGCCACGGGGTGGTACACCGAGGCCGAGGTGGCAGCATAGCCGTTTCTACAGAGCTTACGTGGGTTATTCAGGATGCGACACGACCAGGGGTCAGCGACAGTCAGGTACGCGACTTCTGGCATTCCATCGCCGATGAACCGAACTCATCATCTCTTGTGGAGTCGTCCATTTGCGACCCCCTTATCCGCTACACTCATAGGATACTGGCTTGCACTCTCATCGGACGTCGTTCCGGTATTGAGAAGTGCAGTCAGCTTGATCCTTTTTGCCTGTATTGCATTGTTGGTCGCCGAGAGGCCAACCTGGCGAGCATTCTCATTTCATCTATTGCCAGGGGTCGTCGCGGTGGACCAGAAGCTAGGCTGGAGCTCGCGCCGTATATCACCAGGCTGGCAGAGCATTTAGGAGTTTTTAACCGATATCCCGGCCGCCTACTCACACCGGGCCAGGATACCTTTCCATATGGGTTGGTAGAGCTACGATTAGCGGGGATCATAACAATGGACGATCCACCACGGTTCATGGAGATTAGGCAGGGCCCACAGGTTCCACCACCTACAGGGACGCCTGCCGATCTGGCGATTCAGATGGGGGCACCCATGCCACGACAGAGGATACCACATCATATCGAGCGCCCCCAGGTACAGCACCCACTCCGTGTGAGGCACTGCGAGATCAGATTTTTGATCGGATGGATCGGCAGGACGATGCCATCTGTTACATGATGACACGCCAGGGCATAGAGATCCCACCGTTCTTCAGGGCACCAGACCAGCAGCAGCCGGATCAGCCAGAGACGGGAGGTGATCAGCCGTGATCATCAGTTGCCTTTTGCCGGGTTGTATATAGTTTAGTTCTTGTATTTTTATTTCTGTATTTCTTTTTATGTATTTCGTTCTTGTATTTCCATTCCTGTACATAAAATGTTGTATATATAGTAGTGTACATATTTTGGGGTTCAGGCACGGGCTGGTTGTGTTGTTATTGTATATATATTATGTTTGACGTGGTTCGAATGGAGGGCGATGGAGCACGACTTACGAGGAATTTCATAGCCATTTTACCGGGGAAGTCTGTTCTGATTTTTGTGCAATTATTTTATTTCTGCTTTATTTTAATTTTGTTTTATTTTTACCGTCGTTTCTCGGTCCACATTGAGGACAATGTAAATTTTAAGTGTGGGGATGGGAGACATTCGTCTAGGTTCTGTATTTTGAGTCTGTTGTTGTAAATTGTAGAAAATTTTTTGAAAATGTCCTTTGAATTAGAGTCCTGTACGTACATTGAAGATGATAGGTAAAACTGGGCATTATGTGATGTGAAGTGGAATAAAATAAACAATAGAAAGCGTGTCTAATTTATGATGAATCGGTAGGCCCAGCCAGTTGAAAAGCTTAAATATCCTGAAGGTGTTGCTTAGGATTAATAACTTAATTAAATCATGAAATCTTGTGGGTTCTCATCTTAGGGAAACGGTGAAACTGAAACAGTCAACATAGGGTGATAGGTACCGCGGTAAGCTAAGGTTTTTATGTTTCTGAAATATTTATGGCACACCACTCTCCGTTTATGAAAATGAATTCGAGAGTTGGTGGCGCCCGCATTCCATTTTTTCCATCCATTATGTGTATAATTGAAAGCTTAAGTTTCGACCTACGTGTTACCCTCCGGGATAGTGACTTGGTTGATACACCCATGGGTCGGGATTTGAATGATCAATAATTGGGATAAATAAGGTTTGATTTATGTGTTTTCCACGGGGATAGTGACTCTGTGGATACACCTCTCAGTTGAATTCTTATGTGCTTGATTGATAAGGCTGCAGCCTGTGTGCTACCTTCTGGGATGGTGACCCGGTTGATGCACCACTAGGTAAGGTTGATTCATACATCTAATAATACTCATTCCATTTCATTCCATCAAATCATCTATATTTGGAAAACATAAAGATTTTGGAGTATTGTGGTGGGAAGATCTATATGGTCTAACCCTGGCCTAAACATAACCATGAGACGGGATTAAGGTGGAAGTGTAGCTTTTAAGTGTGAGATCCATAGTTTGATTGATATGCTGTATAAATTGGATTAGAACACTTCTCGGGGGCTTTTTATTTGGTGTTTGGGTCTAGTTGGATAGAAATACCGGTTATTGCATTTTAACGCGTTATTATATATGTGTTGAAAAAAAATTGAGAATGATAAAGCTTCGTCCAGTTATGATTCCATTGCAGATATCTTTTTCGAGGATGAAAAAAGTGTAAGTGTGGGGATGTTTGATTTGTTGCAAAACACATGTAATTATCCGTGTATATTTGTACATAATTGTATAGTTTTGTGTTCGTTTTGTATTCGTGTATATTCATTTTGTGTTCGAGGACGAAGAAAGTGAAGTTGCTCGGCCTTACTTAAAAGGTGCCACCGAGTGCTCATGATCTCCTGCACTTTCCTTTTCTCCTTCTTGATTTCTTCTTCACTTTGTATCTCCTGCAAAGAATCACTCTCACAAGACAAGTGTAAAGACTCACATGGAATTTCTTGATCTTGCATGGAATCAGTATGAATTTCCTTACCATTGAAATCAAGGGCAGAATACTTACCTGGAGGTGGGACTTGTTCTTCACCTTCTGTCACTATTACTTGAACTTCGTCGATTAATGTCTCTAGTTTTGGGGTTTCCAGAATCACTACATCTGACCGAGTTTCAGTTCCAATAAAGTTCCCCTCAAAATCGAAGACCAAACATTCTTGATTTCTCAGGCGTTGTGATTCTATGTATTCCATTACAGCCTGGATTTCCCCCTCATATGTCCACGAACTTCCAAACTTGCTATACTGCTGTCTATACATTCTTCTCAAAGCAGCAAGTGAGATACAACAAAATAATAAAATAAACCTACGAAAAATAACTAAACATAAATGAAAAAGCAAACAAAAGACACAGAAAACTAGACACTCTACGGCTCAAAACACAAATAAGATCAATTAGCCAGTTAAGTTCAATCAAAGCTAGATACGCTATCGCCTAAGAATCCCCGGCAACGGCGCCAAAAACTTGATGTCGCTTGGAATGGTCTATAAAAACTAATTAAAAACCTAACCTAGACACTCTAGCTTTAAATTTACAAATCTAGACTCAACCTAATACTAGACCACACAGCGTACCGATCAATTGCAGTAAAGTCTACTGTAACTCCGGATATCGAACCCACGAGACACTAGTGACAACTCTATCTAGACTCTGACTCAGCTAACTGAACTGAATTTAAATGGGGGGTTTTGTGTTGTGATTCTAAATCTAACAAACTAACAAGATCTAACTAACGAAAACCAACTATCAAGCAAAGGACTTTAGACGAACTCAGTAATAGGGAAGGCAGTACCCAGGTTAAGAATCCTATTTGTAAATCTCGGATTTCTCTCGGCTATGGAAATTATGACGGAACTGGGATCTTAAAGTATGACACCCTTAGACAACCTAGTGGATCCCTAATCATTCTCCGGGTGTGACCAGAAGGAAACCGTAAGGAGTGTAAACGCTCACCAGTTAGTTGGATTACCTTTCAGTCTCTTCAACAATACTAAAGTACCCTAAATACAGATCACCTTTCAGTCTCACTATCTCAATACATTCAAGGAATGCAAGGGGTAATCTAAGAACAATCAAATAGACACAGGATAGCAAAGATACTAAGAACCCTAGGGGAAACATCCTTTCAAAGCCTTTACACCTTGACACCTAATACCAAAGAAAACCCGGCTATCCCTCACCTTTCAGCTATCGAGACAGGTAGAAGACTTGGATCAAACAAATAAACAATTCCTATTCCTATGGCTTGCGAATTCAACAAACCATAAACCAATCATAATACGAAGTCAATGATCTAATATGAAACCCTAATTGAAAGACATTCACGGGAAACATATGGAATTCAAAACTAAATATAAATTTGATCCATGCATGCATAAACATCAACCAATTATCAAAAGATTCATTACAATAGCATTAATCCATCAATAATAATCTATAAAACCGAAAAAAATTCAAAACTTAACAAATATTTATCAAACCTAGGTACTATAAACAAGTTTAACCAATAATGAGAAAAACAGAACCCACAAAGTCAGTATAAACATTTATTATAAATAAAAAATAATTAAGCTATCTGCTAGCTTAAATTAATTTAGCTACCTGCGTGTTTCAATAAATTTTCACCTGTGTGTTAGCTTTATTGTTTTCTTTTGACGACACAAACTTTGACAAGTAGAAGTGTGTGCCTGCTTACTAATTCTTTTTTCTTTTATGTTCTGTTCGTAGACTTCCAAAACAGCAGCCAACAATTCCCATTCTCTTAGAGTTACTCGAAAAGCGTGCCAAGCTAAAATTCCAACTTTAATTCTTGCGTTTCCTCATGTGATGATTTCTTCACGGCGATTCCAAGAAAACCGCAAACCAAAACTTCTGCCGTCTACTTCCCTTTGCCGTCCGAATTAATTTTGTAAATGGTATCAGAGTTATGTGTTCTTAAAAATAATAGTATGTTCAAGTTTGACTGTGCAGATCAACACTTATTGGTATTCATTTAAAATGAATATTCTTAAGAGCAACGATACTGTTAAAAAAGTATTGAAGAGGAATATGAAATCCTCATAATCTTGATTTATTAAATAAATGGACTATTCCAAAGATGAAATATAAACTAATTTATAAATTAGGAACTTTTTAAAAAATTAGGATTAAAACAAGTTGTAAAAACAACTGAAGAAACATTTTCTTTAAATAAAGAAGACATGGTAATTAAACTATTGTCAAATAAAAATTTAAATAAATATAAAAAGGATTATAAATTCCTTCATATAGGTTTAGTACAAATTGCTTTCAAACCTTTGACCCTAGAAGGTCTTTCAGAAAGCTTTGTAGCAGCTCTAAGAGATGCTAGAAATCTTGATTGGAAACAATCTCTAATAGGGATTGTTCAAACTAGTCTGGCTCATGAACCAGTCTATTTTAATGTTTATCCAAATTTACAATTATCTTTATCAGATGTTAATATAACAGACGCTTTAACTTTAAATGTTAAAACTCATGGTTATAACTATGCTCCAGGTTCAGAAGTTATCTGTATCTATTATAGAATATATTATAAACCTTTATACACTTTAAATCCTCAGTGTAGAATAGTTGATAAACCATTAAATGAAACAATAGTTATAGAAACTAACTTTGGTAAGTCTAATATAACTACCAGAAGAAAGATAAAATGGGAAGAAATAAACTTTCCAGATCTCAACAATATGTTGATAATAACCCTTTAGAAATTATACAATCTGAAGAAGGAACTGTCCAAATCCAATTTGAACAGATTAGAAATACTTCTTCTATACCTAGATCTTTATCCTCTAGGTCTTTAACCTCTCGACAACATATATCTCCTCTGGGATATACTGTTAGAAGCCCTTCTAAAGCTTCAACTTCAAGAGTTAGGGAAACTTTCGCTGCTACTGAAACATTTAATAGATTAAATTTAAATGCTGACAATATAGTCACAGGAGTTCATGGAGTCCAAGTTGATCCGGAATTAACCGAATCAGAAGTCAATTTTGTTTAATGGATTTTAAAGAAAAAATTGATTTTAATCCGGGATCTCCGGTTAGAAAAGAAATTAATAAAGAATTTCAATTACCCAAATGGGAATTATTTAGAAATTGGTTTTTTAATAATTTCAAAGAAACCGAGAAAATTTTTTTTAAGGAAGAATATTATAAAGATCTAATTATAAAAAATGAGATTATACCATTTATTCTTTGGTTTATAGAAAGATATACGGGAAGTATTATTTCTGTAATTGAAAGGGAATTCACTATTAAAGGAGAAAAAATAATTTCTAATGTTTTCCCTCCTACTCATCAATCTTTTAAAATTGAAAAGGATAATGAAGTAAGATATTATCAAACCTTCCAAAAATTATTAGAAGGTGATATCTTATCTATGACAATTTCTCATTTAAATGATTTGATTAAACAACAGAATTATACAAACTTATATTTAATAATCCTAGGAGAACAAATCCAGGATTTGTCTGCTAAAATGGATATATATATATATATTTTTTTCTTTTATTATTTATGCCCTAACCCACTCAATAGCCTAATAGAATTAATATGAGCATAAACAAACTTAATCATTCACTAACCAATTTGGCCAAGTCAAATTCCAACCTTGATTCATATGAGCCATTAGGAACTAATTCTCTGGCCCAAAGCTGTTGCAACCCCTTTAATTCTCCAATGCTCACCTACGAAACAAATATAAATACGAAAAATTAATAAACTTAATTAAATTCTAAACTAAAATAAAATAAAGGAAGATAAAATAAAATAAAAATAATGTAAATGAAAATAAGTAAGAAATAACTAGAAATCTACAAAACTAAAACGAAAATAAATAAAAACTATAATTATCTAAAATAAATTTAAAAACTAAAAAAATTATAAATAAATAATATAAAATTCGGGGAATAACACGCGATTGATCATAGGCAATTAGCAACACATTAAACATTCCCACACTTAACCTTTTTTCGTTCTCGAAAAAGTTTGCAATGGAATTATAACTGAAAACTATGCTTTAACAATCTCATAAATTCAATTTAGCACAATATACTAACGTGTTAAAAAGCAACAATCGGTATTTCTATCCGATTAAACCAAACCACCAACTATCAAGCCCCCGTTTGTGTTCTATTTCCATTTTATACAGCATATCAATCAATCTATAGGTCTCACACTCAGAAGCTACAGCTCTACCTAATCCTGTTTAAGCCCGAGTTAAACCGTTTAGATTTCCCACCACTATACTCTAAAATTTATATGTTTTAGGAATTAAGGTGAATAAATGGATGAATGGAATGAGATTGAGCATTATTAATTTTATGAATCAACCTCTCCTATTGGTGCATCAACCAAGTCATTATCCCGAAGGGTAGCACATAGACTGCAGTTTCATCAATGAAGCACATAAGACTTCAACTTAGAAGCGTATCCACCAAGCCAGTATCCCACTGGGTAACACATAAGTCAAAACTTATTTATCCAAAATATTGATTACTCAAGTTCCAACTCATGGGTGTATCCACAAGTCGCTATCCCGGAGGGTAACACGTAGGTGAAACTCAAGTTCTCAATTATTTAATTATGCTCATGATTAGATAGATTATGAAATCCCGGCGCCACCGACTCTCGGATTTATTTTCATAAAAAGAGAGTGGTGATATTAGCTTATAGTGGTACCTATCACCCTATTTTGATAGTTTCAGTTTTACCGACACCCCTAATATGAGTACTCACAAGATTCCATGATTTAATTTAATTTATTATCCTAATCAACACTCACAGGATATATAAGCTTTCAAATTGGCTGGGTCTATCAAAACATCACAAATTATATGCGTTTTCTATCATTATTTTCATTTTAAACTCAACAAGCAGATTCCAGTTCTACTATCATTTTCCATTTTATTTTGCAGTTATTTTCAAGGACATTTTTTGTATTTTTGTAGATATTTTTAAACATAAAATAAACTAACTAATCCTAAGATAGATGTAGTCTCCCATCCCCACACTTGAAACGCACATTTTCCTCAATGTGAACCCAGAAACAACGGGAAACAAAAAATAAAGACTTAAAAATAAACAAAGATAATTTAGAATAGACTTAGCTGGTAACTTATGCATGATCTTGGCCAGCTTTGCCCTTCCACTTGTGCAACCGTATAGCCTTTCAGTTGCGGCTTCACACAACTCTGTTGGGTTACCCTTTACACAAATATAAGATTTTCATTGACCCGTCCGAATGAAGATTAAGTACAGGCGGTGCGATCAATACCTGCAAAGATAAACTCAAACAAACCCCAGCATTAAACTGACACTAATTACAGACTCAAATTAAAATAAAAGACTCTACTAACTCGACCTGACTCAAAATAAAGTTTATACAAACTATACACTCGGGTTCTCACCCGAGAAACAAACCTAATCAGGAGGCTTCTCCTTTATGCCTCCCCCATCCGACCCGTTTAACGTGATTCGTCTACTACCGATTAGACAAACTCGGATGGTAGAATTTAAAGATGATTTGAAGGATTCAAATGGGTCGGACCACCAATACTTAAATTTACCTTGACCAAACCTGATACGTGGCATGTAGTATAGAAATCTGTCGCCTTTACAGGCAATGTGCCTCGTATCCATACTCGAGGCGAGATTCCTCCAGCTCTTTCTTCGTGGCTTTGTTGATTTTGGTGGCGATCCACCGTCTAATAACTCCACAGGCCACTCATTCCTCATTCTCTCTCCGGTGCAATGTGGTGGGTCCGACACCAGCTCCTTTTGTGGTTCGTTGATGACCTCATTCACTTGCACCTCCTCTTCTGTCCTCACACTTGGCTCTTGATACAACAGATCTTCTAGAAACTTTAAATCGCCAAGTGGGTCAAATCCTTCTTCAATAGTGGTTGGCAGGTCCACCAACTCATCACTAAACTCATCCTCCCAGGATGGGACCTGCTACTCTTCTGTCACCTCATCCTCGGACTCATCTAGTGGCCCATTAAGCTGCGATTCACTGCTGTCATCCATCCCGAACAACTCTGTTAAGCCCTCCTCACAACACTCGTCTTCAGGTTCTATATCCTGCAACACATTATTCTCAAAGAACAAGCGTAAGGTATTCAGGGCATTCGAAGACTCGAGCTCGTAACCCGGAAAATTAAATAACTCAGGAATATCACAATTATGCTCAGTTAAACCAGGTTCAGAATACCTATCTGGACCATCACCCGCATTGTCATCCGAGAACTCTTCTATCTCTATCTCATCATCACTGAAGAAATCGTCCCCGATGGGCTCTCGTCCGCAACTCTGTGGTGCAAGAACCGAAGGTGGGACTTGTGCAGAGTCTTGTAGACTCGCGAATTGCACCTCTTCCGTTAAAGTCTTCGGTTCTTGAGAAGCTTTTTCTCTTGTTATCCTTTAGCTCGTTAGTTCAACCGTTAGCCTCCCATTTTCTTCCAGAAAGTGAAGTTGCTCTGCCTTACTTAAAAGGTGCCACCGAGTGCTCATGATCTCCTACACTTTCCTTTTCTCCTTCTTGATTTCTTCTTCGCTTTGTATCTCCTGCGAAGAATCACTCTCACAAGACAAGTGTAAAGACTCACATGGAATTTCGTGATCTTGCATGGAATCGGTATGAATTTCATTACCATTGAAATAAAGGGCAGAATACTTACCTGGAGGTTGGACTTGTTCTTCACCTTCTGTCACTATTACTTGCACTTCGCCCATTAATGTCTCCAGTTCTGGGGTTTCCAGAATCACTACATCTAACCGAGTTTCAGTTCCAATAAAGTTCCCATCACAATCGAAAACCAAACGTTCTCGATTTCTCTAGCGATGTGATTCTATGTATTCCATTACAGCCTGGATTTCCCCCTCATATGTCCACGAACTTCCAAACCTACTATACTGCTGTCTATACATTCTTCTCAAAGCAACAAGTGAGATACAACAAAATAATAAAATAAACCTACGAAAAATAACTAAACATAAACGAAAAAGCAAACAAAAGACACGGAAAACTAGACACTCTACGGCACAAAACACAAATAAGATCAATTAGCCAGTTAAGTTCAATCAAAGCTAGATACGCTGTCGCCTAAGTATCCCCGGCAGCGGCGCCAAAAACTTGATGTCGCTTGGAATGGTTTATAAAAACTAATTAAAAACCTAACCTAGACACTCTAGCTTTAAATTTATAAATCTAGACTCAACCTAATACTAGACCACACAACCGGCAAGCGTACCGATCAATTGCAGTAAAGTCTACTGTAACTCCGGATATCGAACCCACGAGACACTAGTGACAACTCTATCTAGACGCTGACTCAACTAACTGAACTGAATTTAAATGGGGGGTTTTGCGTTATGATTCTAAATCTAACAAACTAACAAGATCTAACTAACGAAAACCAACTATCAAGCAAAGGACTTTAGACGAACTCAGTAATAGGGAAGGCAGTACCCAGGTTAAGAATCCTATTTGTGAATCTCGGATTTCTCTCGGCTATGGAAATTATGACGGAACTGGGATCTTAAAGTATGACACCCTTAGACAACCTAGTGGATCCCTAATCATTCTCCGGGTGTGACCAGAAGGAAACCGTAAGGAGTGTAAACGCTCACCAATTAGTTGGATTACCTTTCAGTCTCTTCAACAATACTAAAGTACCCTAAATACAGATCACCTTTCAGTCTCATTATCTCAATACATTCAAGGAATGCAAGGGGTAATCTAAGAACAATCAAATAGACACAGGATAGCAAAGATACTAAGAACCCTAGGGGAAACATCCTTTCAGAGCCTTTACACCTGGACACCTAATATCAATGACAACCCGATTATCTCTCACTTTTCAACTATTGAGACAGGTAGAACACTAGGATCAAACAAATAAACAATTCCTATTCCTATGGCTTGCGAATTCAACAAGCCATAAACCAATCATAACACGAAGTCAATGATCTAATATGAAACCCTATTTGAAAGACATTCAGGGGAAACATATGGAATTCAAAACTAAATATAAATTTGATTCAAGAATGCATAAACATCAACCAATTATCAAAAGATTCATTACAATAGCATTAATTCATCAATAATAATCCATAAAACCGATAAAAATTCAAAACTGAACAAATATTTATCAAACCTAGGTAGTATAAAAAAGTTTAACCAATCAACCCACAAAGTCAATATAGACGTTTATCATGAATAGAAAATAATTCAGCTACCTGCTAGCTTAAATTAATTCAGCTACCTTATTGTTTCAATAAATTTTCACAAATGTGCTAGCTTTATTGTTTTCTTTTGACGACACAAACTTTGACAAGTAGAGGTGTGTGCCTGCTTACTAATTCTTTTTTCTTTTATGTTCTGTTCGTAGACTTCCAAAACAGCTGCCAACAATTCCAATTCTCTTAGAGTTACTCGAAAAGCGTGCCAAGCTAAAATCCCAACTTTAATTCTTGCGTTTCCTCCTGTGATGATTTCTTCACGGCGATTCCAAGAAAACCACAAACCAAAACTTCTGCCGTCTCCTCCCCTTTGCCGTCCGAACAAATATATATATATATATATATATATATTTTCTTTTATTATTTATGCCCTAGCCCACTCAGTAGCCTAATAGAATTAATATGAGCCCAAACAAACTTAATCATCCACTAACTAATTTGGCCCAGTCAAATTCTAACCTTGATCCATATGAGCTTATTAGAAACTAATTCTCTGGGCCAAAGCTGTTGCAACCCCTTCAATTCTTCAATGCTCACCTACGAAACAAATATAAATACGAAAAATTAATAAACTTAATTAAATTCTAAACTAAACTAAAATAAAATTGAATAAAAATAAAGCAACATAAAATAAAATAAAAATAATGTAAATGAAAATAAATAAGAAATAACTAGAAATGTACAAAACTAAAACGAAAATAAATAAAAACTATAATTATCTAAAATAAATATAAAAACTTTAAAAATTATACAGAAATAATATAAAATTCGGGGAATAACACGCAATTTATCATAGGCAATTAGCAACACATCAAAAATCGCCACACTTAAACTTTTTTCGTCCTCGAAAAAGTCTGCAATGTAATCATAACTGGAAACTATGCTTTAACAATCTCATAAATTCAATTTAGCACAATATATTAACGCGTTAAAAAGCAACACTCGGTATTTCTATTCGATTAAACCCAACCACCAACTATCAAGCTCTCGTTTGTGTTCTATTTAAATTTTATACATCATATTAATCAATCTATAGGTCTCACACTCATAAGCTACAGCTCTACCTAATACCGTCTCAAGGTCATGTGTAATCCCAGGTTAAACCGTTTAGATTTCCCACCACTATACTCTAAAATTTATATGTTTTAGGAATGAAGGTGAATAAATGGATGAATGGAATGAGATTGAGCATTATTAATTTTATGAATCAACCTCACCTATTGGTGTATCAACCAGGTCACCATCCCGAAGGGTAGTACATAGGCTGCAGTTTCATCAATGAATCACATAAGAGTTCAAATTAGAAGCGTATCCACCAAGTCAGTATCCCGGTGGGTAAGACATAAGTCAAAATATATTTATCCAAAATATTGATTACTCAAGTTTCAACCCATGAGTGTATCCACCAAGTCGCTATCCCGGAGGGTAACACGTAGGTGAAACTCAAGTTCTCAATTATTTAATTATGCTCATGATTAGATAGATTATGAAATGCGGGCGTCACCGACTCTCGAATTTATTTTCATAAAAAGAGAGTGGTGTGCCATTTAATTTAAAAAAACATATTAATTTTAGCTTATAGTGGTAGCTATCACCCTATTTTGACAGTTTCAGCTTTACCGACACCCATAAGAGAAGTACCCACAAGATTCCATGATTTAATTTAATTTATTATCCTAATCAACACCCACAGGATATTTAGGCTTTCAAATTGGCTGAGTCTACCAAAACATCACAAATTATATGCGTTTTCTATCATTATTTTCATTTTTAACTCAACAAGCAGATTCCAATTCTACTATCATTTTTCATTTTATTTTGCAGTTATTTTCAAGGACATTTTTTTTGAATTTTTTTGTATTTTTGTATATATTTTTAAACATAAAATAAACTAACTAATCCTAAGATAGATGTAGTCTCCCATCCCCACACTTGAAACGCAAACTGTCCTCAATGTGAACCCACAAACAACGGGAAACAAAAAATAAAGACTCAAAAATATACAAAGATAATTTGGAATAGACTTAGCTAGTAATTTATGCATGATCTTGGCCAGCTTTGCCCTTCCACTTGTGCAACCGTATAGCCTTTCATTTGCGGCTTCACACAACTCTGTCGGGTTGCCCTTTACACAAATATAAGATTTTCATCGACCCGCCCGAATGGAGAGTACGGGCGGTGCGATCAATACCTGCAAAGATAAACTCAAGCAAACCCCAGCATTAAACTGACACAAATTACAGACTCAAATTAAAATAAAAGACTCTACTAACTCGACCTGACTCAAACTAAAGTTATACAAACTATACACTCGGGTTCTCACCCGAGAAACAAACCTAATCAGGAGTCTTCTCCTTTATGCCTCCCCCATCCGACCCGTTTAATATGATTCGTCTACTACCGATTAGACAAACTCCGATGGTAGAATTTAAAGATGATTTGAAGGATTCAAACGGGTCGAACCACCAATACTTAAATTTACCTGGACCAAACCTGATACGTGACATGTAGTATAGAAATTTGTCGCCTTTATAGGCAATGTGCCTCGTATCTATACTCGAGGTCAGATTTCTCTGGCTCTTTCTTCGTGGCTTTGTTGATTTTGGTGGCGATCCACAGTCTAATAACTCCATAGGCCACTCATTCCTCATTCTCTCTCCGGTGCAATGTGGTGGGTCCGACACCAGCTCCTTTTGTGGTTCGTTGATGACCTCATCCACTTGCACCTCCTATTCTGTCCTCACACTTGGCTCTTGATACAGCAGATCTTCTAAAAACTTTAAATCGTCAAGTGGGTCATATCCTTCTTCAATAGTGGTTGGCAAGTCCACCAACTCGTCACTAAACTCATCCTCCCAGGATGGGACCTGCTCCTCTTCTGTCACCTCATCCTTGGACTCATCTAGTGGCCTATTAAGCTACGATTCACTTCTATCATCCGTCTCGAACAACTCTGTTAAGCCCTCTTCACACCACTCGTCTTCAGGTTCTATATCCTACAACACATTATTCTCAAAGAACAAGCGTAAGGTATTCAGGGCATTCGAAGACTCGAGCTCGTCACCCGGAAAATTAAATAACTCAGGAATATCACAATTATGCTCAGTTAAACCAGGTCCCGAATACCTACCTAGGCCATCACTCGCATTGTCATCCGAGGACTCTTCTATATCTATCTCATCATCACTGAAAAAATCGTCCTCGATGGGCTCTGGTCCGCAACTCTGTGGTGTAAGAACCAATGGTGGGACTTGTGCGGAGTCTTGTAGACTCATGAATTGCACCTCTTCTGTTAAAGTCTTCGGTTCTTGAGCAGCTTTTTCTCTTGTTATCCATAAGCTCGTTAGTTCATCCATTAGCCTCCCATTTTCTTCCAGAAAGTGAAGTTGCTCGGCCTTACTTAAAAGGTTCCACCGAGTGCTCATGATCTCCTGCACTTTCTTTTTCTCCTTCTTGATTTCTTCTTCGCTTTGTATCTCCTACAAAGAATCACTCTCACAAGACAAGTGTAAAGACTCACATGGAATTTCGTGATCTTGCATGGAATCAGTATGAATTTCATTACCATTGAAATCAAGGGCAGAATACTTACCTAGAGGTGGGACTTGTTCTTCACCTTCGGTCACCATTACCTGCACTTCGTCTATTAATGTCTCCAGTTCTGGGGTTTCCAGAATCACTACATCTGACCGAGTTTCAGTTCCAATAAAGTTCCCATCACAATCGAAGACCAAAATTTCTCGATTTCTCAGGCGTTGTGATTCTATATATATTCCATAACAACCTGGATTTCCCCCTCATATGTCAACGAACTTCCAAACCTGCTATACTGCTGTCTATACATTCTTCTCAAAGCAGTAGGTGAGATATAACAAAATAATAAAATAAACCTACGAAAAATAACTAAACACAAACGAAAAAGTAAACAAAAGACACGGACAACTAGACACTCTACGACTCAAAACACAAATAAGACCAATTAGTCAGTTAAGTTCAATCAAAGCTAGATACGCTATCACCTAAGTATCCTCGAAAACGGCGCCAAAATCTTGATGTCGTTTGGAATGGTCTATAAAAACTAATAAAAAACCTAACCTAGACACTGTAGATTTAAATTTATAAATCTAGACTCAACCTAATACTAGACCACACAACCGGCAAGTGTACCGATCAATTGCAATAAAGTATACTGTAAGTCTGGATATCGAACCCACGAGACACTAGTGACAACTCTATCTTGACTCCGACTCAACTAACTGAACTGAATTTAAATGGGGGGTTTTGTGTTATGATTCTAAATCTAACAAACTAACAAGATCTAACTAACGAAAACCAACTATCAAGCAAAGGACTTTAGACGAACTCAGTAATAGGGAAGGCAGTACCCAGGTTAAGAATCCTATTTGTGAATCTCGGATTTCTCTAGGCTATGGAAACTATGATGGAACTGTGATCTTAAAGCATGACACCCTAAGACAACCTAGCGGATCCCTAATCATTCTCCGGGTGTGACCAGAAGGAAACCGTAAGGAGTGTAAACGCTCACCAGTTAGTTGGATTACCTTTCAGTCTCTCTAACAATACTAAAGTACCCTAAAGACAGATCACCTTTCAGTCTCATTATCTCAATACATTCAAGGAATGCAAGGGGTAATTTAAGAACAATCAAAATGACACGGGATAGCAAAGATACTAAGAACCCTAGGGGAAACCTCCTTTCAGAGCCTTTACACCTTGACACCTAATACCAAAGATAACCCGACTATCTCTCACCTTTCAGCTATCGAGACATGCAGAACACTAGGATCAAACAAATAAACAATTCCTATTCCTATGGCTTGCGAATTCAACAAACCATAAACCAATCATAACACGAAGTCAATTGTGACGTTTCGGATTTTTATTCTCGTGCCTGTATTAAATCTAGCATGTAATCGTTCTCCATTTTAATAAAGTGTAAGAGTTTTATTTGGTTTTTATACAAGTAGGTATTTTATATATACGAATTTGAATTAATTAGAATTTTATAATTGAAAACTAATATAAAAAGTTATATAAAAATATTCAAAAAAAAAATTTGCATATATAAAAGAAAAACATATTTTAATAGGATTAATAACCTTTATAAAATTTTTATTTATAAAAATAATAATAATATAAGTTTATAAAAAATTATAAATTAATTTGATTTAAAAGAAATTTAAATTAATTTATTTAAATAAAAGTTCAGGGTTTATATTGTAATTAACCAGACTAAAAGGATTTAAAATTTAAAATCGTTGAGGGGCTGTTTCTGGTCAAATGAAACTACAGGGATCCATCCGGTACTTAATTTAAGGGCTATTCCGTATTAAACCAAACTCCAGGGACTAAAACTGTCAAAACGAAAATCGTTTATCCGGTCACCCCTTCCAAAAGTCCGGCGGGTAAAAGGTTTTCCGGCGACACCCGACCAGCCTGTTTCTCTGCACCTCAACGCCCGACAAAAGCACCTCTGGCTTCGTCTCCCCCACGCGAACCAGAACCCTCGACCAATTTGTTCCCCCAACATAAGGATCATCCGATCCTGTTGGTGCCCGAGATACCACGTCCGAATTCGTGCCCAACAGGCCACCTCCACGCCTGCTAAAGGGCTCGACAGTTTCGTCTCGTCCAGACGAGTGTCGGGGCATGCTCAATTGCTTGTCTTATTATCAGGATCAAGCCCGGCTATAAATAGCCATAGCCGAACCTGTGCGAGCTCGCCATCTCCTCTGC
The DNA here is from genome assembly GCA_023525975.1 of Smallanthus sonchifolius. NCBI lineage: Eukaryota > Viridiplantae > Streptophyta > Magnoliopsida > Asterales > Asteraceae > Smallanthus > Smallanthus sonchifolius. Next base: position 20,719,924 of record CM042030.1, on the reverse strand, counting down.
ACCCACTCTCACTCCAAATTGAAACTACCATTGCATTCGTCGCCTCTGAGGGAAGCTACATCCAAAGTTTCGAAGTCTAATTCCATCCAGAAGCTGATTCCCACTCTTGACTTTTTCGGACTTCAAACCTTTGCCGACCGGACACTTCGCGACCAAGTTCGAGCCTCATTTCGGGTCCATTAGCTTCTGTCATCGTCAGGTAATCAATCCCAGACGAAAACTCGGCAATCGCACGAGAGTTACCGGGCAAACCAAGTGTCCTCGGACACGGTTTGCCGGTCACCGAGGACCAGCGACCAACTCCTCCCTTGTGTACTTAAGTTATTCGATACACACATAACTAGCGATGGGCAGTAGCCCGGCTGGTTATGCGTGTGTGTGTTTGATCCGGAGGTCGCGGGTTCGAAACCGGTTGGCCTTCGGCCCAATTTTTTTATTACTGTTTTCATTTTTTTTAATTTATTTAATTACTTTAACTTATTTTAACATTCTTCACATACAATAAAAACTAAAACGAGTCGGTTAACTCGTTCGTTTACTTTGAAACCGATTAAACGATCTTTAATCCATAAACTATCCTATTTTTATAAAACTTGTAATATATAAATACATTTTCTTATATATAAAATATCCCATACTTTTATAAATCTTGTAATATTTTTATAAAATTATTTAATTACATTTAATATATAAAATGTCCTATATTTTTATAAATCTTGTAACATTTTTATAAACTTATTAAAATACATTTAATATATAAAATGTCCTATATTTTTATAAATCATGTAACATTTTTATAAACTTATTAAAATACATTTAATATATAAAATGCCTCATTTTTATATGAACCTAGCAATATTTTCAATAAACTTGTTTAAATAAATAAAGACTTTTCTTTTATTTGTTATTATTATATAAATACATTAAATATAATAATACTTGTTTAAAACAATATATATATATATATCCTTATAAGTTAAAGTTTTACAAAAAAACCATTATCATTCTATTTCCATACTTTATACAAATAAATATTAAAGAAAATTTTATTAAAATCTATATACATTTAAATACAAATACACACCTATGTGCATACAATAATACCCATTTGTCTACATAGGGTATCAACGTGCTTAGGCTTCCACATACTTATCACCTACACGCGTGGAAAAATACCCGCTTGCAAGGTGAGTTACATAGCCCCTATTTTACATTTTTTGTACGTTTTGGGGTGAAACATTATACATGCTACTCACATTGTTTATACGTGTTATACATGAGACTATATGCTTATTCTTTGGATGTACATACATTTAAACACAAGACAACCAACTGTAATATTGATAGATCTATTGTGCCTGACCAGCCCACCCGGTTAGGGTGTTTATTACTGCATACTCGGATATAACCGCGTGTTATATTCAATCATACCGGATACAGTGGGTAACTATATTCAAGCATACCAGACTTATCTGTTGTGCTCTGTTCAAGCGTGTCAAACTCGGTTTGGATTGTGATTAAATAAATGATACATCATACATGCTATGTTTAACAATATAAACAAAGAGTCGCAAAACGATTTACAACTACTATTTACAGGAAATACTAAACCTATGTACTCACCAACTTTTTAGTTGACACTTGATTTAAATAATGTTTCAGGTTTGGATATGTGACTGCTTGCCGAAGATCTCTCCATTTAGGAACTATGGACCTAGTTAAATAAATTAACGTTTTGAACTAGACTTGGTTATTTGAAATGTATTGTATTTGGAACTTGTTGTCTTTAAATTAAATTATGAATTATGCAGCCTTTAGTTATCGTGTGCTTTTGAACAATCATCACATTGTCCGCCTCGATGAATCCGCCATCGGTCGGGGTGTGACAGATTGGTATCAGAGCCAGGTTTATAGGGAATTAGGTTATTAGACACAATGACCTAGACTATAACCCTAGGACTCCCTTTTATGTGTTATGTGCTAAATGATAAATTGCTATGTGAATTATTTGTAGTTAGGTATTATTTGAATTTTCCCGAGTTTGGTACATGAGACTTATACACATACATACAAGACTTTGATACATGATGCATGCTTTACATACACACTTGACAAGCAAACTTATGCAAACAAATACACTACTTGTCCTTGTCCATGCTCTCTCCTAATCCTTATAAATTGCAACATTCCTACACATTTTATATTCATAGACTCTCAAATCTATTAAAATCTTGAAAATCTCGTCAACGACTTAATTTCCTGAAACCGGTAAAAGACATGTGCAATCTGGAAGGGTGACACCTGTACATTGGGTTTTCTGTCTAGGAAAGCATTTCGTATAAATCCAAATAAACGGACCCGTATGCTTTCCTGGGAATTCCTGAAGTGAGTGTTTACCTATAGGCTAAAGCATGTCTCTTTGAAAGTTTCGGGGAATTATTTAACGTTGATAAGTCAATGTATTCGCAAGGATACAATCCGAATTTGAACTCAAAATCTGGGGACATTATAGCAAAATAGGAAAAACTAGACGAACATGTAAAACAAATCATTATTACGGGTGCACACGTAATAACAGTTTGTAGTGCATGCAAGTCCCGACAATTCCTATTACGCAAATAATGATCTATAACATCATGTCCTACCCGGAATAGATGACTTAGTTTCCCCTATCAACTTAGAATAAATACACATGCACTAGCACGCGTCATGATAAATCTCAAATTTCTACTTACATTATTTCCCGCTATAACTCATATTTATCCGTCTTATCTAAAATACCCTTGTCTTTTTCTTATGGTGTTAGAATGCCTCCTCGACGTGCAAACTCTAGCACTTCCAACCCGGATCTTGCTACTCTTCTTGCCCAACTAGTAGGGCAAATGACTCAAGCAAATAACAACAGTGACGGGTCTCACAACATCCAAGGAAACGGTGGTACCAACCCGCCTCATTGCACGTTTAAGCACTTTAACTCGTGCAATCCTACTAAATTCTTCGGGACTGAAGGTGCTACCGGCCTACTCCAATGGTTTGAAAGCATGGAAAGCACATTCCTAAACAGCGACTGTCCCGATAATCTTCGGGTTCGTTATGCCACAAGTGTTCTCCAAAAGAGAGCCCTCACCTGGTGGAACGGTGAGAAACGCACTCGTGGTGCTGAGGTTGCTACATCCTTATCATGGGATGATTTGAAGAAGGCCATGACTGATGAATTCTGTCCTAGGAATGAAATGAGGAAGCTCGAGGCTGAATTTTGGGATCTTGCCCAAGACAGCGGGGATAATCTGGCTTACACCACCCGGTTCCAAGAACTAAGTCTGTTGGTGCCTCACATGATCACTCCCCTTACTCGGGGAATTGAAAAGTACATAGGCGGCCTGCCTATGCAAATTCAAGATGCTGTGTTAGGAAGCAATCCTCCTACTCTTGAAGCTGCTATCCGCCTATCTGCTACATTATCCGACAACCATGTCAAAGCCGGAACCTTAACAAGAAAGGGTTCCAAGAAGGTTGTGTCTACTCTTGCGGCAGTCAAAGATGTGAAACCCGAGTCTTCTAACCGCAACAAGAAACGTAAGGGTCGAAACTTCGCAGCCGTAACTCCCGCTGTACCTGCTATTCAAGCGGCCCCTTTGGGTCAAAACTCAAAAATTTATCAGGGCCCGAATCCCCAATGCCAGACCTGCAAGTACCATCATCCTGCCAATCTACCATGCCGATTGTGCTCAAGCTGCGGGCGATATGGACATGTGGTCACTACCTGCCGTATCCGTCCTCCCGTCCATCAAGCTGCTCCAGCCAACCGTCAAAACTATCCGGCACCTCCCAATGGTCGGGCATGTTACGAATGTGGAGACCCAAACCATTTCCGTGACCGATGCCCAAAACTTCATCATCAAGGTGGTCCTCAAGGACGAGCGTTTAACATAAACGCTAATGAGGCTCAAGCAAACAACGACGTGATAAACAGTACGTTTCTCGTAAACAATCATTATGCATCCATTTTATTTGATACTGGTGCCGATAGGAGTTTCGTGTCTCTTACCTTTGAATCTCGACTTGCTAAACAAAGAACGAAACTTGACAACCCTATTCCGTGGAGATAGCAAACGGGAAATCTATTGCTATAAACTCTGTTATCCGCAACTGTAATCTCGAGCTTAATAATCATGAGTTCTCTGTTGATCTCCTTCCAATGCAATTGGGAAGCTTCGATATTATAATTGGCATGGACTGGTTATCTAAGCACCATGCCGAAGTTATTTGCTACGAAAAGTGCATTCGTATACCTCTCCCTGCGGGTGACACGTTAGTTATTTTCGGTGAAAAACCGTGTCGTGGTCTTCAAATCATGTCTTGCACATTGGCACAAAAGTACTTGCGGAAAAAGTACGTTGCATTCTTGGCCCACATAGTTGACACAAAGGACAAGGGTAAGAAATTGCAAGACATTCCAATCATCCGAGATTTTCCCGAGGTATTCCCCGAGGATTTACCTGGTCTTCCTCCCACTAGACAAGTGGAGTTTCGTATCGACCTTGTGCCCGGAGCAACTCCCGTGGCAAAAGCTCCCTATCGTCTTGCACCTTCCGAGATGCAAGAGCTTGCAAGTCAATTACAAGAACTCTCATCCAAAGGATTCATCCGCCCAAGCCATTCACCTTGGGGTGCTCCCGTGCTGTTTGTAAAGAAAAAGGATGGATCATTTCGAATGTGCATTGATTATCGTGAACTCAACAAACTTACAATTAAGAACCGTTATCCTTTACCCCGTATCGACGATCTTTTCGATCAGCTTCAAGGTTCAACATGTTTCTCCAAGATTGACCTTCGTTCCGGGTACCATCAACTTCGTGTTCTCGATGAAGACATCTCGAAGACTGCCTTTCGGACTAGGTACGGTCACTACGAGTTCATGGTCATGCCCTTCGGTTTGACTAATGCACCTGCGGTCTTCATGGACCTCATGAACCGTGTATGCAAACCTTATTTGGACAAGTTCGTGATCGTTTTCATTGACGACATTCTTATCTATTCTAAGACGAAAGCGGAACATGAACAACATCTTCGTTTGATTTTAGAACTCTTGAAGAAAGAACAACTATACCCCAAGTTCTCCAAGTGTGAATTCTGGCTAAAGGAAGTTCAATTTTTGGGACACATAGTCAACGATAAGGGAATTCATGTGGACCCGGCAAAAATCGAAGCGGTAAAGAATTGGAATACTCCTAAGACTCCTACCGAGATTCGTTCCTTCCTTGGACTAGCGGGTTACTATCGTCGCTTCATCTCAAATTTCTCCAAGATTGCGGTTCCACTCACGGCCTTGACTCATAAAGGTAAATCTTACGAGTGGGGACCCAAGCAAGAGGAAGCTTTTCAAACTCTCAAGCACAAACTCTGCAATGCTCCTATACTAACTCTTCCTAGTGGTAATGACGACTTTGTCGTTTATTGTGATGCATCCAACCAAAGTCTTGGTTGTGTTCTAATGCAACGTGGCCAAGTAATTGCATACGCATCACGTCAGCTCAAAATCCATGAGAAGAACTATACGACCCATGATCTCGAGCTTGGTGCTGTCGTTTTCACCTTGAAAATTTGGAGACACTATCTGTATGGCACCAAATGCGTGGTTTTCACCGACCACAAAAGTCTCCAACATATTTTCAATAAAAAAGAACTTAATATGAGGCAACGACGATGGGTTGAACTTCTAAACGACTACGACTGCGAGATCCGCTACCACCCCGACAAAGCAAACGTTGTAGCTGACGCCTTGAGTCGTAAAGAACGTATCATGCTTCATAGTGTTTATATTCATAACGATATCCAAGCCCGTATTCTCAAAGCACAACACACCTCGGTTACCGAAGGAAACATGTATCAAGAAATGGCATGTGGTGTAGAACTCTTGTTAGAAACCAAAGCCAACGGCCTATTGTATTACTTGGACCGTATCTGGGTTCCCGATCGCGACGATCTTCGTAAATTTTTGATGAACGAGTCCCACAAAACTCGATATTCGGTACATCCCGGAGCTGATAAGATGTACATGGGTCTCCGTCAGCAATATTGGTGGCCCGGCATGAAAAAGGATATTGCCCTCTTTGTGGCAAAATGCCTTACTTGTTCTAAAGTGAAGGCCGAACACCAAAAGCCTTCCGGACTCCTCGAACAACCTGAAATTCCCGTGTGGAAGTGGGAGAACCTTGCTATGGACTTCATCACCAAACTCCCACGCACTTCTAGTGGGCACGATAGTATCTGGGTTATTATCGATCGACTCACAAAGTCTGCTCATTTCTTGCCCATTCGTGAGGACTATCGAGTTGAGAAATTGGCTCGGATCTACATTGATGAGATCGTAAGTCGTCACGGAATCCCTTTGAACATCATCTCCGATCGTGATTCGCGTTTTACTTCCCGATTTTGGCAATCATTGCAATCAGCACTTGGTAATCGTTTGGATTTAAGTACGGCTTACCATCCTCAAACTGATGGACAAACCGAACGAATAATCCAAACTCTCGAGGATATGCTTAGAGCTTGTGTTATTGACTTTGGTGGCAATTGGAATTCTCACCTACCACTAATCGAATTTTCCTACAACAACAGCTACCACACAAGTATTAACATGGCACCGTTTGAAGCTCTTTATGGACGAAAATGTCGTTCACCGATTTGTTGGAACGAAATTGGTGAAGCACAAATCACCGGCCCCGAGCTTATCCAAGAGACCACCGATAAGATTTTTCTTATTCGTGACAACATTCGAGTGGCAAGGAGTCGGCAAAAGAGCTTTGCCGATAAAAGACGAAAACCCTTGGAATTTCAAGTTGGGGATATGGTTCTCCTAAAGGTATCACCTTGGAAGGGCGTAGTCCGATTTGGAAAGAAAGGAAAACTTGCACCCCGATATGTGGGTCCCTTCAAGATACTCGAAAGGGTAGGAAAAGTGGCCTACAAACTTGACCTTCCTTCAGAACTCAGCAACGTTCATCCGACCTTTCATGTGTCTAATTTGAAAAAGTGTCTAGCCGACGAGAATCTCCACATCCCTCTTGATGAAGTACGAATTGACGAGAGGATGCACTTTGTTGAGAAACCCGTGGAAATCATGGATCGAGAAGTCAAGAAACTCAAGCGTAGCCGCATCCCAATTGTTAAGGTCCGTTGGGAATCTAAACGTGGACCCGAGTTCACTTGGGAACGTGAAGACCAAATGAAATCCAAATATCCGCATCTCTTCTCATAGCCTCCACTAGTTGAATTTCGGGGCGAAATTCCTCTAACATGGGGAGACTGTGACGTTTCGGATTTTTATTCTCGTGCCTGTATTAAATCTAGCATGTAATCGTTCTCCATTTTAATAAAGTGTAAGAGTTTTATTTGGTTTTTATACAAGTAGGTATTTTATATATACGAATTTGAATTAATTAGAATTTTATAATTGAAAACTAATATAAAAAGTTAAATAAAAATATTCAAAAAAAAAATTTGCATATATAAAAGAAAAACATATTTTAATAGGATTAATAACCTTTATAAAATTTTTATTTATAAAAATAATAATAATATAAGTTTATAAAAATTTATAAATTAATTTGATTTAAAAGAAATTTAAATTAATTTATTTAAATAAAAGTTCAGGGTTTATATTGTAATTAACCAGACTAAAAGGATTTAAAATTTAAAATCGTTGAGGGGCTGTTTCTGGTCAAATGAAACTACAGGGATCCATCCGGTACTTAATTTAAGGGCTATTCCGAATAAAACCAAACTCCAGGGACTAAAACTGTCAAAACGAAAATCGTTTATCCGGTCACCCCTTCCAAAAGTCCGGCGGGTAAAAGGTTTTCCGGCGACACCCGACCAGCCTGTTTCTCTACACCTCAACGCCCGACAAAAGCACCTCTGGCTTCGTCTCCCCCACGCGAACCAAAACCCTCGACCAATTAGTTCCCCCAACATAAGGATCATCCGATCCTGTTGGTGGCCGAGATACCACGTCCGAATTCGTGCCCGACAGGCCACCTCCACGCCTGCTAAAGGGCTCGACAGTTTCGTCTCGTCCAGACGAGTGTCGGGGCATGCTCAATTGCTTGTCTTATTATCAGGATCAAGCCCGGCTATAAATAGCCATAGCCGAACCTGTGCGAGCTCGCCATCTCCTCTACACCCACTCTCACTCCAAATTGAAACTACCATTGCATTCGTCGCCTCTGAGGGAAGCTACATCCAAAGTTTCGAAGTCTAATTCCATCCAGAAGCTGATTCCCACTCTTGACTTTTTCGGACTTCAAACCTTTGTCGACCGGACACTTCGCGACCAAGTTCGAGCCTCATTTCGGGTCCATTAGCTTCTGTCATCGTCAGGTAATCAATCCCAGACGAAAACTCGGCAATCGCACGAGAGTTACCGGGCAAACCAAGTGTCCTCGGACACGGTTTGCCGGTCACCGAGGACCAGCGACCAACTCCTCCCTTGTGTACTTAAGTTATTCGATACACACATAACCAGCGATGGGCAGTAGCCCGGCTGGTTATGCGTGTGTGTGTTTGATCCGGAGGTCGCGGGTTTGAAACCGGTTGACCTTCGGCCCAATTTTTTTATTACTGTTTTCATTTTATTTAATTTATTTAATTACTTTAACTTATTTTAACATTCTTCTCATACAATAAAAACTAAAACGAGTCGGTTAACTCGTTCGTTTACTTTGAAACCGATTAAACGATCTTTAATCCATAAACTATCCTATTTTTATAAAACTTGTAATATCTAAATACATTTTCTTATATATAAAATATCCCATACTTTTATAAATCTTGTAATATTTTTATAAAATTATTTAATTACATTTAATATATAAAATGTCCTATATTTTTATAAATCTTGTAACATTTTTATAAACTTATTAAAATACATTTAATATATAAAATGTCCTATATTTTTATAAATCATGTAACATTTTTATAAACTTATTAAAATACATTTAATATATAAAATGCCTCATTTTTATATGAACCTAGCAATATTTTCAATAAACTTGTTTAAATAAATAAAGACTTTTCTTTTATTTGTTATTATTATATAAATACATTAAATATAATAATACTTGTTTAAAACAATATATATATATATCCTTATAAGTTAAAGTTTTACAAAAAAACCATTATCATTCTATTTCCATACTTTATACAAATAAATATTAAAGAAAATTTTATTAAAATCTATATACATTTAAATACAAATACACACCTATGTGCATACAATAATACCCATTTGTCTACATAGGGTATCAACGTGCTTAGGCTTCCACATACTTATCACCTACACGCGTGGAAAAATATCCGCTTGCAAGGTGAGTTACATAGCCCCTATTTTACATTTTTTGTACGTTTTGGGGTGAAACATTATACATGCTACTTACATTGTTTATACGTGTTATACATGAGACTATATGCTTATTCTTTGGATGTATATACATTTAAACACAAGACAACCAACTGTAATATTGATAGATCTATTGTGCCTGACCAGCCCACCCGGTTAGGGTGTTTATTACTGCATACTCGGATATAACCGCGTGTTATATTCAATCATACCGGATATAGTGGGTAACTATATTCAAGCATACCGGACTTAGCTGTTGTGCTCAGTTCAAGCGTGTCAAACTCGGTTTGGATTGTGATTAAATAAATGATACATCATACATGCTATGTTTAACAATATAAACAAAGAGTCGCAAAACGATTTACAACTACTATTTACAGGAAATACTAAACCTATGTACTCACCAACTTTTTAGTTGACACTTGATTTAAATAATGTTTCAGGTTTGGATATGTGACTGCTTGCCGAAGATCTCTCCATTTAGGAACTATGGACCTAGTTAAATAAATTAACGTTTTGAACTAGACTAGGTTATTTGAAATGTATTGTATTTGGAACTTGTTGTCTTTAAATTAAATTATGAATTATGCAACCTTTAGTTATCGTGTGCTTTTGAACAATCATCACATTGTCCGCCTCGATGATTCCGCCATCGGTCGGGGTGTGACATCAATGATCTAATATGAAACCCTAATTGAAAGACATTCACGGGAAACATATGGAATTCAAAACTAAATATAAATTAGATCCATGCATGCATAAACATCCACCAATTATCAAAAATATCATTACAATAGCATTAATCCATCAATAATAATCCATAAAACCGATAAAAATCCAAAACTCAACAAATATTTATCAAACCTAGGTAGTATAAACAAATTTATTCAATCATGAGAAAAACAGAACCCACAAAGTCAATATAAACATTTATCATGAATAGAAAATAATTAAATTACCTGCTAGCTTAAATTAATTCATCTACCTGCCTGTTCCAATAAATTTTCACAAATGTGCTACCTTTATTGTTTTCTCTTGACGACACAAACTTTGACAAGTAGAGGTGTGTGACTGCTTACTAATTCTTTGTTCTGTTCGTATACTTCCAAAACAGCAGCCAACAATTCCAATTCTCTTAGAGTTACTCGAAAAGCGTGCCAAGCTAAAATCCCAACTTTAATTCTTGCGTTTCCTCCTGTGATGATTTCTTCACGGCGATTCCAAGAAAACCACAAACCAAAACTTCTGCCGTCTTCTCCCCTTTGCCGTCCGAATATATATATATATATACTAGGTTAAAAACCCATGTATTAAATGGATTGAATAAATTATTTGTATATTTGATGTAAATCAGCAGCTTTCATGAACATTTATATATTTGATACTAGTTTAGATCCCGTGTCTACACACGGGGTGAAAAATATCAATATAAACTTTTTTAAAATTTTTATGTATATATTTTACAACTGTAAAAATATGTTACATATACTTAATATTGAAAACAAATTCAAAATATGTAAAAATTAATATATAATTGGGTTTCAAAAATACGTTAATTACTATTTAATATAATTTGACTTTCATTTACTATTTGATTGTAAATAGAAGTTACATAATTAAATTTTAAAGTTTTTTATAATAAGAGATAATTTAAAATAAATATTTTTATTAGTATAATTAATATTTTTCTTTAAATATATATTATTAATAAATATAGAAATGCATTAAATAAGAGAGAGAGAAGTGGAAAAAATGGCGAGGGTGAATATGGAGACGACATGTGGCATTAAGAAACCTTTATTTATTATATAGTATAGATTATTGATGAAATAATTATTTTTAAAATGTATTTTATAAAAAAAGATGAAAAAATGTTCAATTTATAAAACAAATTTATGTACAAACATACTTTTTTAAATAAAAATCGTTTTATAAAAATAATTATAGAAATCATTATTATTTAATAGAAGAGAGAGAGATCTGAAACATTTTTTTTAAATAAAAAAATTTGCATAATTAATAGGAGAGAGATGAGAAACTTTTTTTGAGGATGAATATGGGAGTGACAAGTGTCAAATTAAAACCTTTATTTATTATATACTATAAATTTTTTCTTTTATTATTTATGCCCTAGCCCACTCAATAGTCTAATAGAATTAATATGAGCCAAATATACTTAATCATCCACTAACTAATTTAGCCCAGTTAAATTCCAACCTTGATCCATATGAGCCCATTATGAACTAATTTTCTGGCCCAAAGCTGTTGTAACCCCTTCAATTCTCCAATGTTCACATACGAAACAAATATAAATAAGAAAAATTAATAAACTTAATTAAATTCTAAACTAACATAAAATAAAAATAAAGCAAGATAAAATAAAATAAAAATAATGTAAATGAAAATAAATAAGAAATAACTAGAAATCTACAAAACTAAAACGAAAATAAATAAAAACTATAATTATCTAAAATAAATATAAAAACTATAAAAATTATACAGAAATAATATAAAATATGGGGAATAACACGCGATTAATCATAGGCAATTAGCAACACATCACGATCCCACTCTTGTCAAGGCATTAGCACAGTCAGACCGACTTGAGCGTATGACCAATGTACACAGGGTTGCGGGTTCGAAACCACCCGCACCCATCTTTTTGTTTGCGCGTACACTTGGCGCTGAAACCGGGTCCCCGCTTAGTCCATGCTTAAAACATTTTAAGATCGGTTAGATTGCACCAGTGGACCACATGTCTGGTGTTTGTGCGTGTGGCTTGCCAAGAACCTACCCGGGTTCGAGCCGGGCAGCCCACATCTTTTTTTTGAAAGCATTTTTTTACATTAAATTATTTTATAAAATTATATTCTAAAACCTATAAAACTCAGGGTTATTTTAATAATTTAAATGATAAGTTTTCAAGAAAAAACAAGTTAATTTGTTATTATTAGATTTGAAATCCTAATAGAATCCATTTATTTAAAACGATTATTTTTAACAACTTAATTACCTAAAACCCTTAAATTATAATTTGTGATTAAACCATAATCATGAACATCTTCTTTAATAAACTCATTTATTTTGTAAGACTTTTACATACGATAACATTTAAAACATATTTTTTTACACTCCAAATTAACAATCAATTTTGGTTTAATTATTAATTAATTAATTCATTATTTTCTTTTAAAACACTTATTGTTCAAACTACATAAATAAAAGGTTTTATTTATTTATGTATCTTACTACTTATTTATATTATTCAAATTCCTATTTATTCATTTAATAATTTTCGAACAAGAGTAAACTACTTATTCATTTATCTGTTTATAAATAAAGGACGCTAATCAATCATTCATATAAACATTATTCTAAATGTGACAAAACAAATGAAACCATATCTTCAAACACTTATACTTTTGCAAAGAATTTCCTAAATATCACTTGAAAATCCAGACAAACATTTTCTTACATAATCAAGGACCCCACATCCATCACCTTACACACCAGGATTCCCTTTAATCATATGAACACATCATTGATACACTTGTACCATCAAACTTAGGTTGATCTTGTGAATTGCTTTAATTTTCGTGCAACAAACAACATACTTGTGTGACATTCAAAGCTACTAATTACAAGGTGAGTTTACATAGCCCCTTTTTCATATTTACATCTTTGGGGTGAAACATGATTACATTCAAACTATTTGCAAATATTACAATTCAAACATTATGATCATGTGTGCAAATTTGTGCCTTATGATTGAACACTATTAGTGCAAACAACATTTACATACTTTTTATGCATAGTGCAAGTGCAATCATTAACTCAGTACAAGCCGACGGTATACAATGATAGATCTATTGAGTCTGACCAACCTACCCGGTTAGGGTGATTGTTGCTGAAAACACTTAAGGATAACTGTTGTGTTATGCCTATCATTTAAGGGTAACTATTGTGTTATGCCTAACACTTAAGGATAACTGTTGTGTTATGCCTATCAGTCACAAGGTTTGATTGTACGCCCCAATTTAAACTATAATGGTTCTCCATAATTGCCTTATTAAAACATGTATCATATGAATTGTTCTCAAACTCTTGATATTACTTGTGGTGTCAAAACCTATGTATGCTCACCAACTATTTTTAGTTGACCTTGTTTTCATCATGTTTCAGGTTTTAATATTAAGATCATATGCAACATGCTACACATAAGATTGAGGACATAGTTAAATAATCAAATGAACATTAATGGTGTACCTTGTTTTCCTTTATATGTTTGTTCATGAATTGTTTGAACAAGTGTTATGGAAATTGGATTAAATTAATATACGAGAGTTTGGTTTGATCATGAGCTTATGAACAGTCTACACGTCCGCCCCGACGTATTCCGTCGTCGGTTTGGGTGCGACAAAACCCTATGACAGACCGTCATGCCTGGTAACGGTCCGTCACAGCCGCAAAACCTCTGGGGGTGCCACGTATCAACTCCGTAACGGACCGTCACGCCTGGTAACGGTCCGTTACGCCGCATTTCAACCTGAAGTCAACACGTGTCCTATAACTCCGCAACCCTAACGCGGTGACGGACCGTCACCAAATAGTAACATTCTGTTATGATCAAGCGGTGACAGACCGTCACCACCCGTAACGGTCCGTCACAACGGCCAAATTCATGTTTAAATAGCAAGCTCAGGTTAAATCCATTCTCATAACTCAAAAACGAATTCCAGAGCCAAGAACACTAGTTCCACTCTCCTAAATCCATTCCCGCTCGTACGTTTAAGTTTTGGAAGTACCGGTTCGCGTTATAGAAGTCGAGAAGGTAGGAAACGCTCAATTGGAGAATCCGAGCTAGACAATCTAAGCAGAGACGCTGCCCACTAAGACACTCATTCTAGAAGATTCTTAAACCGAGACTCTGTCAAGGTGAATACTTGTATTTTTATAAAATAATTTCAAAACTGCAAATAGTTTTGATTGTGATCTGACTTGAATGAACTAATACAACCATTGGTCGCATAAGGTGATTTACTATATAGCAGTCAACCCATAGAGTCACATATATATACACATGTTACAGATGAGACATTGTAACAGGGCTAGAGATTGAACCCTTGGTTGTTGTAAAGTCCATCGCTGGAAAAGCGACGGATAGACATAAAAATATATCCAAGGTCCCTGGTGTGGCTGGTGGTTAGTCCGTTGACTGTGTAAATTGACCAGAAACTATGGGCAAATTGTTTTATTTATTCACGCTTGTCAGATTATGATTCCAAATATACTTGTATTCTCCAGTTTATACTGATAAAATAATTTCAAACGTTTTATAGGTAACCAAGGATGAATTGATATTGATTTACCCATGTGATGGCAAGAAATGAAAGATGTCATGAAAAAAGGAACGTCCACCCTAGACATCTGTTTGAAAGAAATGGCTCATATAAACCTTGGTTTTGTAAAATAAACGTTTGTGTAAAATATTAGGGTTTATCCCTGTTATAATGAAATGAAACGGGAGATTCCCCGTCTTTTGAAAAGATCCCGAGTTATTAAAATATTCCACCGTGTTTATAAATCTCTGATGAGATAAAATAAGAAACAGGTACAAATCGTTGGTCGCACGCCCGGGTAGGCTAAATCCGGGGTGTGACAGGTTGATCTCAGAGCCATTTGTTTCAGCAAATTAGATACTAGAAATTAGTATGTAAGCTGTAACATGATTCTGATATTATTTGGTTCAGTAAATTAAGATACTCAGGCAAGGTGTCTAAGCTTAAACCAGTATAGACTACCTACTAAGAAAAGTAGGTAGATCTCCATAATAATTAAGTGATAACTATACAGATGTCTGGAAATAGTTATGATATGTCCTAAATTATACATATTTTGCATGCATAATAATCCCCATATTATGGTACTAATTGATTAATAACCTTACAATTGATACTTAAAACGTTAATATTTCACAATTGCAGTTTATTCGGTGCTCCAAGATAAAAAAACCAAAAACCAACTTAAAACATGAAGAAATCAAGCTGTTGGAGGACAAAACCCGAGCATTGACTCCAAAGAAGTCAAACCAGGTCAACACAAGTTAACCAGCAGCTAAAAGACGAGCCTTGGGAGCAGGCAGAGGGTTGCACGGCCGTGCAACCCATTGCACGGTCGTGAAATGCCCTTCTGCCCTCCCCAGACTCTGGTACACTGTCCTTTGTACCCTGTTTTATTCCCGAGGTGTTTGCACACCCATGCAATCCAATGCACGGCCGTGCATTGCTCATTTTGAGGCCTATAAATAGATGGCTTGATTTCTTCATTGAAGCATCCCTTACACACCCCAAGAACACACCTGAGAAAGCTTATTTCGTAGTTAGAGTGTAGTAGTAGTGAGTAGAGGGGCTCTTCCTCCTTGTTCCGCAATAGGGGAGCCTACGAAACTCAGCGTTATGCTAGCTAGTATGGCCATTCGTGGCTAGACTCTTTGTATTGCTAGGGTGAAGATGAAGTTTGGTGCATGTTAATGTTTATCGTATTAATCCAAGTGATGTGTTTATGTCTTTAACTATTCGTCCTTAAAACCACCATTTTGGTGGGCTTTTATTATTGTCTAAATCCGTCTTTATATTTGTGAGTGTTCTTGATTTTTAAAGTGTAAATCCTTTTTAATCAAACTTCTCTTGAAGCTTGTACGTCTTTATACAAGTAGAGATTGATAAGCCAAGGCTTGGTTAACACTATTAAGATCGTACGTCTTTATACGAACTTATTATGCAACCAAGAATTGGTGAACTCATGTTGGGAACAGTACATCTTTATTCTTGATCCCATTGTTGCACCGCCTCCCGGTGAGCAAAATATAATCAGCTATTTAACTCTAATACAAAGCATTTTACGTTCGGTGTCTTAAACCAACCCGGAGATGACCATTCGAAGGGTTGAGGGTAATTGTTGTCCTTAATGGGAGGCACTACCACTTGTTAAAGCTTTTAAATTTGCAAATCAAATGTCGTGAGGATGAGGCTCTAGTGGTGACCCGAGTCACACATTTGTAGTAGTCATATCACTAGGTTAGTGAACTTAACATTATCACGCACCAAGCGGATTCGAAACCCAAAGCAATACTATTCGTAACCTGATCATTTCCGATTTATTTACTTTCTTGTTATTTACTATTATGTTCGTTACATTACTGTTACACATTTCACGCACGTTTTTATTTTTCTGCTATTTACTTTATCGCCATTTACTTTTCCGAAATTTACTTTCCTATTCCACAAGTACACAAAACTCACTCACTAATTAAACCGACTAAACGTTAACAAAAGTTGAGAATTGGAATTCGACCGTGTCCGTTGGTTCGATACTTGGTTCTTACCTAAACTATATTATGCTACAATAGGTACACTTGCCTATTGTGTGTTTTAAGTTAAAGTAATTATCATTTTATAAATTTAAAACCTGATCTCATGAAACCATCCTAAAAATATATTTATTATATTTTTACATATTAAAACATTACGCATCAAGTTTTTGGCGCCGTTGCCGGGGACACGGTGATTTCAAGAAAAATTCAAGTTAACGGATTAACCTATCAATTTCCATCTGTTTTTCTGTTACGTTTGTTGCAGGTAGTGTATGATCCATAGCTCCACTACTGGTTTATATCAACCTTTAGAAGAGCCTGAAAGATTCTTCCACCGTCGAATACTAGAAAACCGTACTAGAAGGATGGCCGTTGAAAACCACACTATTTTCGATTTCGCAAGACCGTCACTAGAAGCTCTGGGATCTAGTATCACAAGGCCAACTGTTGACGCTAACAACTTTGAGATCAAATCTCATGTGATCCACATGATCCAGTCATCATGCACTTTCCATGGATTACCCGATGAGGATCCACATGCCCACATTGCAAATTTCCTTGAAAATTGTGACATTTTCAAACTGAACAGAGTGTCGAATGACGCAATTCGCCTCCGAATGTTTCCCTTTTCCTTAAGGGAACGAGCTAAGGCATGGCTAAACTCTCTTCGTATCGGGTCAATCACTACATGGGATGATCTAGCTAAGAAATTCCTGTCGAAATACTTCCCCCAGCTAAAACTGCTAAACTAAGAAATGATATCACCACTTTCACTCATGATGATGGTGAATCACTGTATGAGGCATGGGAACTCTTTAAGGACATGTTAAGGAAATGTCCTCACCATGGGCTAGAAGGTTGGTTACAAGTATCATCATTCTACAATGGGTTGCATAATCAAGCTCGTCAGACACTAGACGCTACTACAGGTGGTATTTTTGGAAACAAGAGGCCACAAGAAGCTTACAACCTAATTGAGGAAATAAATATGAACAACTATCAATGGTACAGTCCAAGGAACACTAGGGGTGCCGGGAAAGGAGTTCATTCTGTCGATACTTTCACATCACTTTCTGCTCAAGTAGACGCCCTCACCACTTTCACTCAAGATGATGGTGAATCACTGTATGAGGCATGGGAACTCTTTAAGGACATGTTAAGGAAATGTCCTCACCATGGGCTAGAAGGTTGGTTACAAGTATCATCATTCTACAATGGGTTGCATAATCAAGCTCGTCAGACACTAGACGCTACTGCAGGTGGTATTTTTGGAAACAAGAGGCCACAAGAAGCTTACAACCTAATTGAGGAAATAAATATGAACAACTATCAATGGTACAGTCCAAGGAACACTAGGGGTGCCGGGCAAGGAGTTCATTCTGTCGATACTTTCACATCACTTTCTGCTCAAGTAGACGCCCTCACCACTTGACTCAATCAACTTAGTAAGGGCAAGATCGCCGCTGAGGCTACTGAAGAAGTAAAGAGTATCACCACTAATACCGAGCAGGTTGACTTTATCGGAACAAATCGCTTACAAAACAACCCCTATAGTAACACCTACAATCCTGGTTGGAGGAACCATCTAAACTTCAGCTGGAAGGATAACAACAATCAAGGGCAATCTGGTTTCGGACAACAACAGTTTCAACAAAGACCACCTCAAAATTATCAGCCTTGTCAACAATTTTAAGGAACTAACAAGCCAAGCAACGGGTTAAGCTTGGAGGACGCGGTAACTAAGTTGATCTCTACAACTGAAAGTCAAGCCCTTCTAGCGGATTCCCGTCACAAACAATACGAGGAACGGTTTGGTCTTCATGAAGCTGAATTCAAGACACAGAAAGCAACTCTACAGTCCATTGAAACACAATTAAGGAAAATTGCAAAACTTCTATCCGAAAGACAACCAAGATGTCTCTCGAGTAATACATAAACCAATCCAAAAGAAAATGTAAGTGCTATCACTCTGAGGAATAACAAGGTTTATCCAGAGCCACCAATGCCAGACGAAGAAGTTCAATCAACAAGGAGAGAGATATTCACCGGAGTACCGCTTCGTCCACATATCATATAAACAACTACCCGAGAACCGCAATCAAAGATAACTCCACCTCCGGCCGTGGTGGATATTCCTCCAAAAGTCCCGACAAAGAGAACGTTTCATTCTCACATACCCTACCCAGGAAGGCTAGTAAAGCAGAAGACTGACGAACAATATGAGAAATTCATCAAACTATCAAGCCAGATCCATGTCAATCTTCCCTTCCTGGATATCATACAACAAATGCCTAAGTATGGACGTTTCTTGAAAGATTTCCTTACAAACAAAAGAAACATGGAGGAAGCAGTAAAAAGGACTAATCATTGTGTCGCTCTCATTGAAAGATGCCTTCCAAAGAAACTTTCAGATCCTGGAAAGTTCTATCTACCTTGTTATATCGGACCATTACAAATAACCTTTGCGCTCGCTGACCTAGGAGCAAGTGTGAATGTAATGCCTTATGTCATGTTTAAAAAGTTAAATATTGGAGGAATCCACGACCTGTCAATGCAAATATCGAACTCGCAGATGGATCAGTCAAATCACCCATAGGAGTCATTGAGAACTTACTAGTAAAAGTCGCCAAGTTTGTCTTCCCTGTCGATTTCATGGTTTTAGAAATGGGACCCGACTATTTCGTACCTCTGATTTTGGGTCGTCCATTTTTAGCCACTGCTCGAGCCGTTATCGATATGAATGAAGGAATCTTGACACTTCATGTCGGAAAACAATCAGTGACCTACAACGTAGGGGGAAATGAATTCCTATATAATGATCTATTTGAAATTGCCCAATTCATCGATACTAATCTGGATTACCAACTGAAGAAATCTAAGGAATTCAACAAAGGAAAGAAACTGAATCTTGGGAAGGATTTTGAAAACACTTACTGGATCGATGAGTACTTTGACAAGCTACTAAAACTGAAGGACTTGAATGAAGGAACAAGAGATACGGTGAACGTCGATGGCTCCCACCCAAACAAAGACTGATAAAACACGTACGAGTCGGGCTAAAGACCCTTAAATAAACGTAGCGCTTCCGGGAGGCAACCCGATGATCATGAATAAATTGAGAGGTTGGTGCATACAGCAGAATCATGGATCTCAGGTTTGACTTTTTAAATTTAAGTTTCTCATACTTCAGCCCCATGTATGCCCTCTCGATACTAGGACCTTAGTAGCTTAACTACTACCTTTTATTTTCCTTGTCTGCTTTTATGTTTTTCCTTATGTGTCAGGTAGAATAGCATCACCAGATAGTCTCTCTACTTCTTTGAGGAATCACACTCCATCTCTACAACCTGAGGAATCGGAAACCACATCAAATTTCTGTGAAATTCGATGAAGTTTTTGAAGCAAAGTGTTGACAGCACCAATAAGTTTTGGCCTTAGGTTATACACCGAATTGACCGGGGGAGTACCTGTTTCTTTTCCCTTAAAACTTCATGCATTTAAATTCCTGCATAGCATTTCATTACATGCATTTGTACATTGAGGGCAATGCACAGTTTTAAGTGTGGGGTGGGGAATTAAGAGATTCAGGACTACTTGTAACTTCAAAGCAGTAAAATTTCAACTTGTGATTTTCTACCCATTTGACTAAAACATTACAAAAACCTACCTTTTGCAAAACCCGAAAAATTTTCAAAACTTTAAACTTTATAACCTCTTTGAGTTCGCACCTAATAAAGTAAAAGGAATAAATGGCAATTAGAAACAAATGAATATTATGCATAACGATTCGCTAAACCCTATTCCATCCGTTTCCATGTGAGGAAAATCAAGCCTATTACACAACATCAAATTCTTGGCGCAATATATAATTATTCGCATGGTCTTTCGTTTGGCGTTACTGAGTGTTTTTCGATTGAATTTTATGCATAATTAGAACTTATGTGACTTATACATATCAAGACCATGAACTAGTAGAAGTTTGAAAGTGATTGAGGCACATAGGACTTTATTACCCTTATCCTTAAATCCAAAAATCCCAAAAATATAATCCGCTTAGATAGCTCTTTGAGCCTTAGCCTTTTCTTTTCTACTAGCTACAATTATCACCCAACCAGCTTTTCCTAAAAACCGGTTATTGGCTAACTGTCTTCAAAATGGAAAAAATATCCTATGCCGTTATTTCAAGTTTAGTATCGTTGAGGCAACTTCGGAAAGAATCTATTTTACTCAAAGGAATTGGTATATACAAGAAGGTGGATGTATTAGGAAGAAACAGCCGAACTATCTGCAAGGATTTATGGAAATATTATTTCAAGGAAATTGAGGAAAGAGAGTTATTGAAGAATTTGTCTTGATTCAAAAAAAAAAGAAAAGAAGTTGGTCTTTTACCTGTTAGACCTTAAAGAGCTGGATATGCATTATTTTGATTTCAATTTTCTTTTCTGCCATCATTTCGCAAAGCCTGAATTACCGCCCGAACTCCGAGAGAAAGTTTTCAAAGCAACTAGTGATGTAAGAAAACGGTGGTGCAAGCAAGAACAACTACCACCATTCTGTGGCCTGTCAAAAAGTGCCGCCAAAAGAAGAACCAAAAGATACGAAAAATGTGTGAAGTGTGGCAACTGGAGCCACAATGGAAAATGTAGCAAGAATCAAACTCATTCCCAAAGTGAGTACATGCATCTGATCAAAGTTGGTGCGGTTAGGCTACAAGCCGAAAGTTCCATACGGAGAGGCAGCAATGTGTACTATGCAGTTAGGAAAGAGTTGGCACTAATGAGAGATCTTGGTCTTGGCAATCTGACCATAAACGAGCCCTCGGATTAGTTATACCCTCATGATCCGAGTACTGTAAAGGGACCTGTTAGTATTTTCCATTTTAAGCCATGAAGCCATAGCTGTGTGTTTCACGATAGCTGCAGCCCTTCAAACCTTTTAAATCCCTAAAAACCCAAAAAGATTTTCATCTTCACCCCTTTATTTTTATTTTAGCCACATTACAACCCTTTTAAAGTCCTCTTGATTCATGCATAATACTTAGTTAATTGGTGGAGACTTAAATTGCATACAAGCTTATGATCACTGCATAATTCGATTCGAACTTGAGTGTTCCACTTAACTTACATTATCCATACATATATAACCCTAGAGTTGAGTGAACATTGTGAGGAGTGAAAGTTTATGCATAATTGAAGTTATAGTAGGTTTGTCATGGATTCCAACATAAAAAAATTCAAAAAATATAATAAGCAACTCAAGAGTTATCCCGGAAGTTCCATTTCCCTTGTAATGTTTTTAGTTATGGGTATGATCATGCATGAGTTTTCTTGAGGACAAGCAAAGTGTAGGTCCCTAATTCGGTGTGTGACGGATCTCTAGACTCGCGGTACGCCACAGTGATAACGTGCGGAATCCATGATCAACGTGCTCGTGTAACTCAATCAACAACAACGGTGTAAATAAACGCTTTGTATTTCCACCAATCCTGTCTCTAATCAGTTCCTTCTGATATCGTCTCTTCTCACCGATTAACAGACTCTGTTCTATCTATTTATAAGCACCAGTTCTGCACCAGGCGAACTTAACAAGTTCGCCTAAAAGATTCTTAGGCGAACTTATTAAGTTTGCCTCTAATAGGCTAAGCGAACTTAACAAGTTCGCCTCTGATAAACCAGGCGAACTTATTAAGTTCGCCTCTCTATAAACTTACACAGAATTTTATCAACAGTTACAAAACATGTCCTAACAGACTCCCCTTTAAGTGTTGCTAACAATTCTATCAATTACAAGTCAAAGACTCTAAGACTAAGACATAATATCTTCAAGCTCGTTGTCACCAGAATATGCTCCAACAGACTCCCCCTTGACAACAGCTTCAGAAGATTGTCATACATCTTCATATATCATCAAACACATTGTAGTCTTCGTCTTGTTCATCTGCACATTCTCTTTCTATCTAGAAGAAAACTTGGGAGAAGGACCCCTTGTCAACTTCTGTCTGCAATATTCAGTTTTTGCAAAGGAGAACAACCAAGAATGACCAACAATTAAGATTTCCATGGAAGCTGGAAAAATAAAATCTTTTTGGTTTTTCAAACATAAAAAAACAAAATCATTTTGTTTTTTCAAACATAAGAAACACAAAATCTTTTTGGTTTTTCTCTATATAAACTGAAATGTAAAATACAAAATCATATCTTTTTGGTCGAACATCACGAGAAAGAAGATCATATCAGTATATATGAGATATCAATCACACATCTTGGATATAAAATCCATATAATATCAAATGATATCCTATGTCATTCTTTCAAGCCTTGACCAATCAAACCAATATCTTTCAAGATTATCACACTCTATCTTTTCAAGACTTTCATATTGCATGTTATGATACGCGATAAACATTTAAAGAAAATAGGATCAGGCTATGACACACAAATTCAAATTGTCAATATTATAAGATTTGAAACTAAAGCATCTCATTCCCACTTTCTTGTGAGTTAAGGTACCATTTAAGTATGAAATACAACGTGTACCCCACTAGTATGCCAACAAAAAGTAAATGCACTTTCTTCAAGACATATGAGATTTTACTAAAGATTATCCGAATTTCCAGAATGAGGAGACATCACTTAGCACATGAATAGCAGAATCCAAATTGGATTGTATAGGAATCAATGAGATTCAGAATCGAATGATTCAATGTTTTGGCTTATATGTGTGGAATCATAAGATTTAGGTACGTGGATCCAACTGTTATCTGGATTATGAATTCAATGGAATCAGTAAAGATGATTTATCAATATGATCCAAGGGCTAGTATATGTTTGACAGATGTTGTCAAGTACATATCTTGATTATACTTCAAATTGCATGCTTTTCGGGACATGGGCACTGAAGCAAATCGAATGAATAGTGCTAAGGACATAACCCGAAACTGATCTCATAGGAAAATCTTTATTAAAAGCTAATATTCTTTATCTGATAGTGATCTTTTAACACACACACCCAGGCATAAAATGGGTTAAAATCACAGTTGTAACATATGCAATTATGTTTTCACACTACTAATGGTTCAGTGACGCTTTTAGTCTACTGACAATTCAAATTATATGCATATACAACACTATCATTTCCTATTTGTGTAGTCTCTGAAGTTTAGATCAAAACATATAATTCAGATATATTAACATAAAGCACCAACCAGTCAATCTAAGGTCATGTGTGAAAGAACATCTACTGATGTACTATCATCTCTTCTTTAACTTCAAGTAATGTCGATTTTATCTTTTTTAATTTGTTTGGATTTTTCAAAATCTTTTTCAAAGAAAGTAAAACAAACGAAAATAAAATCTTCCATGAAAACATTTTATGAAAAACATTTTACTTGGTTACTCAGGATTAAGCAAATCAATCAATTAAAAACTCAAACCGATGTAATCCTGTAATTGAATGTGTTTGCCTTTGTCACCAACACAGTTTTGTACTCCCCCTGTCCTGTAGACTCCCCCTCAACTAGTCAAATGGTTGCATCAACAACTTTATGCTCACCATTGTCATCCTAAGTTCCAGATTATCTTTTGGACTTTGTAAAACTCTTTCCAAAACATTGTGTGTGACATATTCTCCCCCTTGAGCATCAAGTCGTTGAATCAAATAGATTTCTCAGTTATCAACAACTTTTTACTCTTGCAGATGTCATTCCCTGTCATGTGCTTAGAACCACCACTATCAACAACCAAAATGGTATTAATAGTCCCTCTTGGTTATTCCTGCACATATAACAAAAAACATTAATTTGAAATTGGGACCCAATCCATGGTAGTCATGGGTCTTCCATCTGTATCAAAATAATAAACCTCACTCCATTCACAATCGAATCTCTCATCAATTTTCGGAGATTGTTTCGACGAGTCAGAAACAGAAACTTTAGATTTCCAAACATACTTCTTATCATTAAGTTCTTTTTGCATAAAATGTGAAGTGTTTGAACATTTTCTTTCATTTGATAATTTATTTGATTGTGAAAACTCTTGTTGTTCTAAAAGTTTTCTCAATCTTCTCTTTCTCCTCCGTCTTTGAGGTCTAGAAAGCCTAACCTCAGATTTTGAATTACCCTTTGGTGTATCATGAGGTTTAACCACATTTGGGTTAACATAAGGCTTACCATGAGTTCTTACCTTTTCTGGAGTAACATGTCGGTTACCTTTGGCTTTGTGTGGACAAGCAATCCGAATATGACCAACAAGACCACAAGAAAAGCAAGATCTCGTCTCACTATAATCTCTCATATAAGGAATCTTCACACGATTAGATGCACTTGAAGAAGATTCTCCTACATGAACTTCTTTTGGAGTTTGAGAATGAATAAACTTTTTTCTCAATAGGTTTTGATTCAGGCTTCATCTTCTCAGGAACTACATGCTTCTTCCGTTTATTTTTGTAAGGACAGTTCACCACAATGTGTCCTATCTCATTACAATGAAAGCATGTACGCCTGTCTTTATAACCTCTGACATATGGAACTCTCCTTGAATTTGAAGAACTTCCAAATGTATAATTTCCAGATGAAGTAGAATCAACCTTTGAGTCTTCTTTCTTAACCTCTTTGGGTATCCCCTCTACCTTAGCTTCATCAAAATATTCATCATCACTCTCATCAGAATACACCATATCTTCACCTGTGACTAGATTCACCCTCAACACAGTCTTAGGATCTAAATCCTCATCTTTTATAATCTCAGGTGTAACAGAATAATTTCCGTTTAATGGTGGAGGAACATAACCAATACCACTAGTTCCCTTCCCCTCTTTAGTATTATTATGATAATGTCCTAATAAAAATGATGAATTTCCAAAGCTTTCTAACTTTCTATGCAATCTGATTACCTCTGCTTTAGATTCAGCTAGTTTCTTATCTTTCTCAGCAAGATCATTATTTCTTTTCTCAATTTCTGCAAAGGACATATCCAGGTGATATGCCTGCTCTTTGATCTTCAAAGTCAGAGAACGTATATCCCTCTTCAGTGATTATATCCTCTCAATACACATATTCTCTTTATCCTTTAGTTTCTGATTTACCGTGTGCATCGATTTCATATCACAAATGAGGTTTACGTTGTCATCCATAACCCTCATCATTTTATCCTTAACTGAAACACAGTTAGAACAAAACATTTTAGAGTTAGAAATCACCTCATGTTTTACTTCTGAAGAAGATGCACCAGGAGCCATGAATACGTCATCATCAGCTTCACTCTTTTGACCAACAATGACAGGCTCTGCATCAGTTTCTAATTCACTCAGATCATCTTCAACTGTCTGAAAGCTTACTTCAGTCTCTACATCACTCTCAGTAGACTGAGTACTTTCACCAGATCTAATACTCTCACTATCACTTAACTCGGTAGAAGAATCACTTTCAGAAACACTCTGCTTTCCTACTACTTCTTTGATCAAGACCACAAAAGCTTGAGTAGTAGCTTCACCCTTTTTCTTCAAAGCTTCCCATAGTTCTCTTGAAGTTGGACACTTCCCAAGACTATGAATGATTTCTTTTGGTAAAGACAACGTTAAAGTTTCACGCGTCTTCATCTCTCGATCAAACTTCTGCTTTTCTAGTTTACTAAGAGCTGTCACTGGTTTAGGAACATCATAATATCCCATATAGTCATAAGTAGGATGCACATATCCTTCAAATATGGATGTCCAAAAGTTTTCATCTGTTTCTGATACGAACTGTTCGAACAGGACTTTCCAGGTACGAAAATCTGATATGCACAAAAGTCTTGGTGGCATAGTTTCAATCTCATTATCATTACATGAAATTGGCATTTTTTTTATGAACACTAGTTAAGTTCGCCTGATACTGCCTAAGCGAACTTAATAAGTTCGCCTGATTGAGCGAACTTGATCCCAAGCGAACTTAACCCCAAGCGAACTTATTAAGTTCGCCTGATTAAGTTCGCCTAATTTGCACCAACCGAAATTATTAAGTTCGCCTCTCTAAGTTCGCCTGCAACAGAATTTCTAAGTTCGCCTGCATCAGCTGTTCAACCAAACACGAACCAAAAATTCCGAAAATCATCATATCTTGTTGAATTGATGGAATTTGATTAAATTGAACCGTAGGAATGTGTAGGAACTGACTAGGAACACTTCTATCGGATCAATTTCATCAAAAGAATCCAAAATCAATCCAAAATGATCAAAAATTCTCCATTTTTATCAAGAACACAAAAAAAGATGAAAAATCTTCAAAATCTCTGAAATTTGATGTTGATTGGACACGAAAACACCGCGAATCTTCTGCTAATCAAGGGCAAAAGCTCTGATACCACTTGTAGGTCCCTAATTCGGTGCGTGACAGATCTCTAGACTCGCGGTACACCACGGTGATAACGTGCGGAATCCATGATCAACGTGCTCGTGTAACTCAATCAACAACAACGGTGTAAATAACCACTTTGTATTTCCACCACAATATCAATTTACAATAATCCCGTCTCTAATCAGTTCCTTCTGATATCGTCTCTTCTCACCGATTAACAGACTCTGTTCTGTCTATTTATAAGCACCAGTTAGTTCGCCTAAAAGATGCTTAGGCGAACTTATTAAGTTCGCCTGTAATAGGCTAAGCGAACTTAACAAGTTCGCCTCAGATAGACTAAGCGAACTTAACAAGTTCTCCTTTGATAAACCAGGCGAACTTATTAAGTTTGCCTCTCTATGAACTTACACAGAATTTTATCAACAGTTACAAAACATGTCCTAACACAAAGTCTAAGTGTGGGGTATTATGATATGTCCTAAATTATACATGTTTTTTCATGCATAATAATCCCCATATTATGGTACTAATTGATTAATAACCTTACAATTAATACTTAAAACGTTAATATTTCACAATTGCAGGTTATTCGGTGCTCGAAGATAAACAAACCAAAAACCAGCTTAAAACATGAAGAAATCAAGCTTTTGGAGGACCAAACCCGAGCATTGACCCCTAAGAAGTCAAACCAGGTCAACACAAGTCAACCAACAGCTAAAAGACGAGCCTGGGGAGCAGCCAGAGGGTTGCGCAGCCGTGCAATGCCCTACTGCCCTCCCCAGACTCCGGTACACTGTCCTTTGTACCCTGTTTGATTCCCGAGGTGTTTGCACGCCCGTGCAATCCAATGTACGGTCGCGCATTGCTTATTTTGAGGCCTATAAATAGATGGCTTGAGTTCTTCATTGAAGCATCCCTTACACACCCCAAGAACACACATGAGAAATCTTATTTCGTAGTTAGAGTATAGTAGTAGTGAGTAGAGGGGATCTTCCTCCTTGTTCCGCAATAGGGGAGCCTACGAAACTCAACGTTATGCTAGTTAGTATGGCCATTCGTGGCTAGACTCTTTGTATTGCTAGGGTGAAGATGAAGTTTGGTGCATGTTAATGTTTAACGTATTAATCCAAGTGATGTATTTATGTCTTTAACTATTCATCCTTAAAACCACCATTTTGGTGGGCTTTTATTATTGTCTAAATCCGTCTTTATATTTGTGAGTGTTCTTGATTTTTAAAGTGTAAAACCTTTTTAATCAAACTTCTCTTGAAGCTTGTACGTCTTTATACAAGTAGAGATTGATAAGCCAAGGCTTGGTTAACACTATTAAGATCGTACGTCTTTATACGAACTTATTATGCAACCAAGAATTGGTGAACTCATGTTGGGAAAGGTACGTCTTTATACTTGGTCCCATTGTTGCACTGCCTCCCGGTGAGCAAAATATAATCACCTATTTAACTCTAATACAAAGCATTTTACGTTCGATGTCTTAAACCAACCCGGAGATGACCATTCGAAGGGTTGAGGGTAATTGTTGTCCTTAACGGGAGGCACTACCACTTGTTAAAGCTTTTAAATTTGCAAATCAAATGTCGTGAGGATGAGGCTCTAGCGGTGAGCCGAGTCACACATTTGTAGTAGTCATATCACTGGATTAGTCAACTTAACATTATCACGCACTAAGCGGATTCGAAACCCAAAGAAATACTATTCGTAACCTGATCATTTTCGATCTATTTACTTTCCTGTTATTTACTATTCTGTTCGTTACATTACTGTTACACACTTCACTCACGTTTTTACTTTTCTACTATTTACTTTATCGCCATTTACTTTTCTGTCATTTACTTTCCTGTTCCACAAGCACACAAAACTCACTCACTAATTAAACGGCTAAACGTTAACAAAAGTTGAGTATTGGAATTCGACCGTGTCCATTGGTTCGATACTTGGTTCTTACCTAAACTATATTACGCTGTGATAGGTACACTTACCTATGGTGTGTGTTTTAAGTTAAAGTAATTATCATTTTATAAATTTAAAACCTGATCTCGTGAAATATTAAAACATTATGCATCAAGTTACTATACTTATATCTTCGGACGATCTGAAGAAGAACGTTATCATCCTACTGGATCCATGGAAAATCATGTAATCATTTATGATACCGGTGAATCTCTTTCTGATCCTATCATTGTCTCTAACAATCAATCTTATCATCAAAATCAATCTAGCTCATCATGGATGGAAGCTACTTCGGATTTTTAGAAATGGAGAACTGATACTCCACCTCTAGTAAAACATGTAGACATGAATAAAGCAGGACCTAGCAGATCCTCTAAACCAAGGATGCGTGTTAGAATGTCAACAAAACATGTACACGTATCTGCAAAGGAAATGGAAGAGGTATATCAAGGAATACCTGAGGAAGCAGAACCTGAGATAGAAATTCAAGACCCATACCTCAATCTAATTGGTAAAGAAAATTCTTATACTTTTCCAACAATGTTATAAAAGTATATCAATGAACCAACTGATGGTTCTGATGATTCATACCATAATGTGATTAACGACATATTATTTGGTATTCGTGAACCACCTTCTCAGTATAATTATTCTTCAGCTCATCTTGGAACACCCATAGAATTTCTTGATCGTGCCTTAAGAGAAACTGATGAAGTCAAGAAAGAATCAATGCAGCTCAAGGAAAGGATTCATCAACTGGATGAAGAAAATGAAAAGAAAAATAAAAGAAAACATAAAAAGAAAGAATAAATAACTAGACGTAAGGGTAACCATCCGACCGGTATGTAGTTATCTTGCAAACTGAATGTTCTGTCAAAGGAAAGAGTGGTGTATAAATCTCTCCCAGACTCGTCATTCTTTCCTGGGAACAGTTAGTTGGAGGTACTAATCTGGAACGATAACTACCCTACTCTACTAAATATAATAATTAAGTATTTTGTTCTGTTCAGATGTAAAATATAAAGTATGAATAAAAGTATTTTGTTCTGTTCAGATGACCGGAAAAGGAAAAGGTCCCTTCTAAGTTAAAAGATATGCTCCACCTGGATATGAATTCCAACTTATAAATGAAACGGATTTAGAAACTGGAACAAGTTCAAGACATTCAGGAAGTACATATCGGAGCTTAGGAGAATTAACACCTCCGCAAATCCTTATGTACTTTCCATTAGTTTTCATTCTGCTATTACAGCTGCAAGTCGGAATCCTGATTATGGAGAAAATCCATATTATAATCCTTATTATTATCAGGGACTCTCTGAAATTCCATATGAAAATAATCCTATTCCTGAAGGAGAAGAAAGAGAAGATTCAAGTAGGCCATATGAGTATTATGAGCGTACGAATATACAAAATCCTTAAGAAAAGTAGGAAAGTTCTGATAATGACCATATTAGAACCTTACAGGAATGAGTAGTAGAATTAGAAAAAGAAAATCATAGATTAGCATCTGTAGAAGCCAAGAATAGAACGTTAAGACAAATGCTAGAAAATGCCCGTAACCAGGGTTATATGTAGATTTCTTTCCAACTTCTGTAATATGTATTATTAATACTAATAAAATTCCTCTTGTGAATAGAATGTCAAAACAAGTCCTTCTCATAATACAAGGGGAAAGAGCAAACAAATCCAAAATGAAACATCTGAACAACTGCAACAAAAAGCAGAAATAAAGAAAATGGTTGTAGAAGGAATAGAGGAAGCTCATCTTAAAATTCTGAAAGCCATGAAGGAAAATAAAATGGAAAATAAATTGGTTGCATCTAAAAATAATCATCAAGAAGAAAACCATAGTTCAAATGGAGATAAATCATTAAGTAATGATTAAGAGATTAGTAAGAAAAGAAAGAGGAAGAAAGGATGTACATTCCGAGCTTGTCAACCATTGGAATATGCTGGAAATGAAGGAGCAGTGGCAGCCCTGAGGTGGCTGGAGAAAATTGAATCTATATTATCTCCATCAGCAAATGTGCTGATGAAGATATGGTGCTTTATACATCAAATTTATTCAAGGATGAAGCGTTGGAATGGTGGAATTCCATTGTTCAAGCCAGGGGCCGGCATAAATCCTATGCCATGGAATGGGAAGAATTCAAAAAAATGGTGATACAAAGATTCTGTCCCATTAATGAACGAGAGAGAATTGAAACCAAAATTTTAAGTCTCCGTATGGAAGGAACTAAACATCAGGAGTATGTCTCCAAGATGTTTGAATATGCTTTTTTTATTCCCCGTCTATCTACCCCTGAACCCAATCTAATCAAAAGATATATTTGGGGTCTTGTGGAGGAGATCAGGGATATGGTCAAGGCTACTATGCCTCAGAACATTGCATTTGCCGTACAACTAGGAGGAATCCTAACTGACGGTATGATAAGAAAATAGGAAGAAGGGAAGTCAAGAGAATTAGACAAGAGGGCTACGGAGAACCAGAAAAATAATTCTTCTTAGAAGAAAAGAAATCAACTTGCCAAAGGAGGATTTAATTCTTCCATTCCTGAATGCAGAATTTGCAAGAAGAGGCATACTGGAGAATGCTTCTTCAAGTAAATTTACTGTCACTTCTATAAGCAGACTAGGCATGTATTTGAAAACGGCCCAAAGAAGAAAAATGTCTCTTGTTTCAATTGTGGAGAGACTAGCCATTTTAAATCAACATGTCCAAAGCCTAATCAAGCAGGATCTAGTGGGACAAAGGCCAATGGGGGAAACAAGAAGAATGTATGAGCTATCGTACTTAATACTTGTGATGTTGCAGTTGTTCCAGATGCAGTCACAGGTACATTCCTCATTGACAATATTTTTGCTAGAGTATTATTTAACTCTGGTGCAAATTTAAGTTTTATAGATTATAAAATCTGTAATCTATTAAACAAGCCCTTAGTTCCACTAGATAAGATTTATGAAGTAGAAATAGCTGAAGGAAATCTCGTCAAAATTTCTGAATTCCTAAATGATTGTACTATCACAATATCTAGACACTTCATGCCTATACAATTAATGCCTATGACATTAGCAGGATTTGATGTTGTCTTAGGAATGGATTGGTTAGCCAATAATCAAGCCCATACCCTTTGTGATAAAAAGGCTATAGAAATTCAAATTCTTTACAGAAAACCTTTAACAATCTATGGCGACAAACAAAACCGACCTCTGGGAATCATATCAATGCTGAAAGCAACTAAATGCCTTCAGAAAGGATGCATTTCATATTTGGTTCAGATTTCTACCAGTACAAAAGAAAAGAAGATTGAAGATGTACCAGTAGTAGTTGATTATGCGGAAGTATTTCCAGATGAAATTCCTAGTATACCACCCGAAAGAGAAGTAGAATTCAAAATCAATCTTGTACCAGGAACGGCTCCTATTGCCAAAGCTCTATAACGTTTAGCTCCTACCAAAATGAAAGAATTGAAGACACAATTGGATGAATTGCTTGAGAAAGGATTCATTCGCCCAAGTTCATCTCCTTGGGGTGCTCCATTTTTTTTGTTAAAAAGAAGGACGGTACCATGCGGATGTGCATTGATTACCGGGAGCTAAATAAAGTAACGATTAAAAATCGTTATCCTCTTCCTAGAATTGATTATCTATTTGATCAATTGCAAGGCGCTTGCCATTTCTTGACAATAGATCTTCGATCAGGATATCACCAACTGAAAGTTCAAGAAGAAGATATTCCTAAAACTGCTTTCAGAACCAGATATGGACATTATGAGTTCAGGGTTATGCCGTTTGGACTTACTAATACTCCTGTCGCATTTATGGATATGATGAATCATATATGTAAACCCTATTTAGATAAATATGTAATTGTCTTCATTGATGATATACTTATTTATTCTAGAAGTGCTGAAGATCATGGAAATCATCTTAGAATAGTGCTTGAACTTCTGAGAAAAGAGAAATTATATGCTAAATTCTCTAAATATGAATTTTGGCTTAGAGAAGTACAATTTCTGGGTCATATAGTGAATGCAGAAGGTATTCAAGTAGACCCATCAAAAATTGAAGCTATATCCAAATGGGAAATTCCTAAATCTCCAACAGAAGTCCGTAGTTTCTTGGGTCTTGCAGGATACTACAGACTATTTATTTAGGATTTCTCAAAGATTGCAGTTCCTCTAACTACTTTAACTCGCAAAAATGTAAAGTATGAATGTCACACCCCAACCGACGGCGGGATACGTCGGGGCGGATGAGTAGACTGTTCATAAGCACATGACCAAGCTAAAGTTTCATATATTAATCACATCAAGATTTCATTACATAAGTTCAATCAACAACCAAAATCAAATACATCAACATGTTTAAATTCTTCATTCACTAAGTCCAAATCCTATATGTAGTTTCTTGCATATGATCTCAAACACTAGTACCTGAAACATGATGAAAACAGGGTCAACTAAAAATAGTTGGTGAGCGTACATAGGTTTTGACACCACATGTAATATCAAGAGTTTGTGTACAATTCATATGATACAAGGTTTAATAAGGCAATTATGGAAAATTACTATAGTTTAAACTGGGGCACACAATTAAAACTTGTGACTGATAGGCATAACACAACAGTTATCCTTAAATGGTAGGCATAACACAACAGTTATCCTTAAGTGATAGGCATAACACAACAGTTATCCTTATGTGGTAGGCATAACACAACGGTTATCCTTAAGTGTTTTTGGCAATAATCATCCTAACTGGGTGAGTTGGTCAGACTCAATAGATCTATCATTGTATACCGTCGGCTTATACTGAGTTAATGATTGCACTTGCACTATGCACAAAAAGTATGTAAATGTTGTTTGCACTAATAGTGTTCAAGCATAAGGCATAAATTGCACACATTATCATAATGTTTGAATTGTAGTAATTGCAAATAGTTTGAATGTAATCATATTTCACCCTAAAGATGTAAATATGAAAAAGGGGCTATGTAAACTCACCTTGCAATTGAGTAGTTGTATAACACATAATATGTTGTTGTTATTGCACAAATGATTTGTCTAATCCTAAAATTAACCTATGATTTAATGGAATATGTGTATCATTGTTTTGTAATATATGAAATAGGGATTCCTAAGGCGCAAAAGGGATCGATGTGGGTTTTTAGTCAAACAAGATAAATAGTTGTTTGAGTTCCAAATAATATTTGTGTAAGCCTTGAAGAATAATTATTTTGAAATTTGATTATGTAAAAGAATAAGTAAATGACTTCTTTTGTTTTGTAAATAAATATATAACTGTATAAATAATTTGTGTCCTTTTTGTTTGTAAATATATGAAAGAATAAATAAATACCTAATTTGTAAATGCATAAATTAATATATGAATAATAATTAGTTGAATAATTAATAGTTAACTACATTAATAAATAAATAAATCTTTTATTTATTTAGTTTGATTTTTGAAACAATAAGTTGTTAAAAATAATAAATGGCTTAATTAGTAATTAAACCATATTTTGAGAACTAAAATAACGTTCTAATTAATTAATTAATAATTAAACTAAATTCATTATTATTTAAGAGTACGAACTGTGCTTTAAATATTTTTATAAAGATAAGTCATATATCAAAGGTGTATAACTCTTTACAAAATAAATGGGCTTTATAAAAATAATCATTTTTACATTCTAATTATAATTTTATAAGCCAATGATTTTTAAATGATAATTTGTTAAAGTAAGTAAATTAGATAACTTTGAGTTCATTTGATTTTTAACCTAAATAAAATCAATTTAGAATAATAGAACTGATCTGAGTTTTATAGGGTTTATAAAATATTTTTTTATACAATGATTTAATGCAACAAAATGTTTTTAAAGGAAAAAGGGTTGCCCGGCTCGAATCCGGGTGGGTTCTGGCCGAGCCAAACGCACAAACCATCGGACCAAGAAGCCATCAGTGTAATAAGGCTGGTTCTAATGGATGTTAAGCACTTAGCAAGGGGGAACCGGGTTTTAGGACCAAAACAACGGCAACGAAAAAAGGTGCGGGGCTAGGACTCGAACCCGCGACCTTTTCTATATTAGTCAAGAGTTTCAACCAGTGGATATGGGCTAAAGCCATGCTAGAATCAGATTTGAAAACCTTATAATGATTGCCCAAACCGTCTCCTTCTTCCCCAAACACCCACCCGTAACCCTAGCCCCCCAATAGTCCCTGATTAAGCAGAGACTATCGCCCAAACCATAGGGCTTTTGCTCTATGGATTGAAACGAATCTAAGGGTGCGCGGATTACCTGAATTGGTGAGGCAACGAGGTAGAACGGGTCGAGTTCAGGTCCGACGTTCTTCAAGTTCGTCTGAGTTACAGGGGTGTAATGCCGTATGTTTGAGAGTCTAAGTAGCTTGCAAAAAGTGTTGCGAAGGTAATGGATTGTTTCTTATAGTTCAATTTCACCCCAAACGTTCAATTTGGTTATCAATCGTTTGAAACGGTTTCGAACATGATTAGGGTGTTAATTCGCTTGATTTCTCATTAATTCGATTATTATTTGAGTTGGAACACGTTCGTGTAACGTGTACACATGATCGCAGGCCATAAAACATGTTTAAATTCGTGGATTGAAACTGAACTCGGGCTATGCTTGACTCTGAAAAGTCAAACTCGATAGTGAAGTTTGATTTGGACTTGATTTCTTCATCAAAGGCAACCGGTTTTGATCGTATAACGTCCATGATGGATCGATAGGCATTAACAACTATAGATCTTGGTGGATCGAACACGGATTTAGTCTCTACTGACTTTAGAAAGTCAAACGGGGGCAAAAGTCCAAATGAGGGGTTCAATTGTGATAAGACGGTTCAAATTCGAAATGAAGGGGGCTTCACATTAAGGGTTCAAATAGATTTGAAGGGATCCAAGTCATAGTTACTTGTTTTAAATCCATTTGATTTATAAAAATTGATCTCATAATATTTATAAAAACCCAGACAATATTGTAAATTTATTTATAAAGGGAAAAGTTCCATTTTATAAAATTATAAATTATATAAATGATTGGTTTAATAAAATAGATGTATATAAATACTTATTGTAAAAGTGAAATGGTATAACTACATGAATAGAGCTTATAGGTTTTATTTTGGATTTCAATATTATCCCAAGGCATATATATATTTATGTCCATACATATTAATAGAAAATTTTATGTAGATGCAAGGTTTAAAATTTTGAATTGGAATAATAATTAATGAGATACTTTGTGCATGACAAGTACGAGATTCAATTGGAGTGTCATTATTGTATAAGATAAAATAAAATAGTACTAGAAATTCATGGATGTTACAATGAATGGGGAACAAAGCAAGAAGAAACTTTCCAAACTCTTAAAGAGAAACCGACTCATACATCGATACTGGCTTTGCCAGATGGCAATAAAGACTTTGTAGTCTATTGTGATGCTTCTCAGAACGGTCTAGGTTGTGTGTTAATACAAAGAAACAAAGTTATTACCTATGCATCTCGTTAATTAAAGACACATGAAAAAAGTTACACAACTCATGATCTAGAGTTAGGTGCATAATTTTCGCCTTGAAATTATGGAGACACTATCTCTATGGAGTTTGATTCACAGTTTACACTGACTATAAAAGTTTGAAATATCTTTGGTCAGAAAGAATTAAACATGAGACAAAGTGACTATGATTGTGAAATATGTTATCACGATGGTAAGGCAAATGTTGTTGCAGATGCCTTAAGTAGAAAAGAAAGAGAGAAACTTATGTAGGTCCACTTGTCTCTCCTATGGATCAAACTCGAGATATGACGTAACAAGAACACGGAGTGCGGAATCCAACCGTTAAGACTATGTATATGAGACAATGCTAACAATGACAATCGCACACAATGTAAATAATCACTCTTTCAATAGCATCAGAATATAGAGTTTACAGAATGTCAATTTCAAAAGCTACTCCAAAACTGAACAAGTAAACATCTATTTATAGACTTGCATTCCGCCACAAGCGAACTTAACAAGTTCGCCTAAACTTGGCCTAGGGGAACTTGTTAAGTTCGCCTATTGCCAAATGTAACTAAAACTTTACAAAAACATAACGACATAAAAGATCTAACTATTACAAGGCCTATTGTCACACATCTATGTCCTAACAGACTCCCCTTTGACAATAGCTTGATCTTCTGTCTTCTGTCTTCATGATGAACTCTTCCAACTCTGTGGTAGTTTACTCCCTTCACAAACTCCATGTCTGATACATATCTCCAAAACTCTTTTATACTGCAAACCCTGCTCACGCCATTCATTTATAAACATAATCTCTTTTCTTTTTAACATACGTTGGTCTTTCTTTTGTATTGATCTTCAATTCTAGCTTCTCTAGTGTCCACGTCTACAAACCACCATTTCATATTCCCCAAACAATCTTGTGGTATCTTCCTCAAAGGAATCTTCTGAACTGCTTTAACTGGTTTGAACTTGTAATTCCATGTAACTACACCAGTAACAGGATCAACAGACTTAATCCTTTTTCCCTTTTGCGGTTTAAGCTTCACATATTTTCCGGAAACTCCTTCCTCTCTAATTAGTTTGGCTATTACATCGGCAAAACCATACTTAGATCTATTTATCAAAGGTTTTGTAGCTAAACCATTTATCTCACACCTAGGCAAGGTATTAAAATATCTAATAATTGGCTTCAGGTATTGAACACCATCAGTTCTTTTCAAGGCAAACAATTTGATTTCTTCATCAAAGAACCAACTTATAATTCTACCGACACACCTATCTTTATTCACATATTTTTCTTTTTGAACAGGTGGTAATGGTGAAGCAGGTATTACTTTCCTCCAAATTTTCACTATCTCTCGCCATTTTTCTTTTATCATACATGTATCCCTATACATCACAGGTTTTTTTATTGGCATAGACTTAGTAGTGTCAGCTTCAGAATCAACTTTAGATTGAGCAGTATCAGCTTCAACTTTAGGCTTTGACAAGTCTTCAATAGAGTCCACAAAATCTGCCATTCTATCACTAGAAAACTCAGGAATAACATCATCTTGGATGAAGCTAAATGGTACATTAAGACCATCACAGCCTTCGTAAGTAATGCTTGTTATATCTTTTGTAATCTCCACCTTTATAATCTCTCCTTCTTCTATACCATACTCTAGATTTTCATCTTCAAGGTCATCAAATAAATCATCAATACCATCTAAGCAATCAATCTTTTCAGCTTCGTCTAAGTCTGAGTCATCCGTAAAGAATTCAAGAAGAAACACTTCTTCAGTTTCATCAGTGCTCTTCTCTCCACCTTTAACTTGATGTGTTTCTGATGTCTACTACCCCTGAACCTTAGATATAGGATTAACGTCAGCGTATTGATGATCACCCTCTTTATTTCCACTGGGATCACTGTCCTCATCGTCTTGTTGTTGTATAGCTTCAGTATGCCAAGAATCTTTCACAACTACCGGCATCTCCCCTTGAGCGGCAAGAAGTTGCATCTCAGACAGTTGTTTGCTTTGAATTTGTAAAACTTGATCTCTCTGGTATTCATTAGCTAATAAGACATCAGGTTGACTTTAAATACCCATAACTTGAGCTTCTAAACAAGAGACTTTGCCTTCCAGAGCTATGATTTTGTCATTCTTAGAAATCCTAGAAGTACCAGCTTGAATTGGTGTGGAAGTTGAAGAAGGAGGATGAACTTGAGCAGGAGTAACTTGTGGACAATTATGTTGAGATAGTTGTGGTGTAATAAGCAAAGAATCTACAAACGCAGCATCAACAACTACTTGAGTACGTGCAGCAGCCATAGAAGCACTCATCAGCTTCTGTGACTTGGGAGATGGAATAAACTCTGAATCTGAAGATTCATTTCGTAATATTCTTTTTCCAAGTACTGCTCCAGGAGGAGGACCCCGAACAGACTTCTTCCTTGGTTTCTTTCTCTTTCGTTTACTTACAGACTTCATTATTTTCCCAACATTTGCCACTGGTAGTCTAGCAAGTCGTTAATAATGATCTGAGCTGAAATCTTTTATAGCCTCTAGATCAGTATCATCATTTGCAGCTACATCATAAGAACTTGTACTTGTATCTTCAACATGACCTTCTTCACCCTGAGCAGGGGATTGCACATGAACTTCTTCATTCAGATCATCAATGTTAAGTCCCAAGTTCTGATCGTCTTGATCAACTTGATTTGCAACATTAGCATCAAATTGGACTTCTTCATGAATAGGTTCTTAAACTTGTTCTTGAACATTGTCTGGTACAGGTTGTTGTTGTACTTGAGGTTGAGCTTATGGTTGTTGAACTTGTTGTTGTTGGTCCATCATTATTTCTGGATGAAACCAATTATCATGTGGAGTGCAACATAATCAGGATTAATTTTGGTCCCCAAATAAGGGTGTAGGAACAGGAATCAATGCAGGATTCTGTTGTTTGACATTGTTACAATCGGTGAATATTCTTTTTGTCATCGGTGTTAGAGAAAGACTTTGAGGATGTTGAGGTAGATTTGGAATCAGATGATTGGGTATCATTTGTATAAACCTTGGATACATAAGAAACCCTTGACCTTCAGGTGGTGTAATTTGCATGACGATCTCTCTAAAGATATATAGTGCAAAATTAAATCCTCTGTTAAGAGTAAGAGCTACCATTGCAGCTTGTAGAGAGGACTTCAACCAGTCTGTACCAGCTTTTTCTAGGGTGAGAAGCATTGAATAATGACATGCATGGAGTACCTCCACTGACCTACTAGACCTCCCTTCCTAGCTTGAGTATCATTAGCTCTTCCACGATATCCCATCCATTGAAAGCAACCCATGAAAAGAGTAGATGGTAAGCTCAAAGGTTCATCATTGTTGCCTCTAAGCCCAAGAGTTGTTCTGATTGTAGCAACAGAGATTACAACTTCAGTGTTGTTGACAATAGCTCGTAAAACATTTGGATCAACATTAGTGTCAAAGTGTACCGTATCCCAGAATTGTTGAATACAAGGCAGACTGATGTATGGATTAGAAGACAGTGCCAATCTCAGCCTGGATCTATTTAGAAAATTAATGATCCCTTGATAATTCACTGTTTCAGACAAAGTCCGATCCAAAAGTGCCACCTGGTTATGCTTGTACTCAACACGATGATCCATCTGTATTAAAATATGGACACAAACATAACACGTGTTATTACAATCAAAAATAAAAAAAATTGAAAATAAAAAAAATTGAAGAAAGAAAAAAAAAACACAAGTCCAAGTTCACTACTGTGCCCCTAGGCGAACTTAATAAGTTCGCTTAGTGTTGCAAGAGTCGAACTTATTAAGTTCGCCTGAGCAAGTTCGCCCAAACATCCGAACACAGACCATAAATTTAATATTGTTAAAACGATGAGATACCAAGCATTTAACCACTCAAAAAGCATCAAAGACCATCGATAAATTAATACGAATCACCAATTTCAATTTTAAACCACAAAAACAAGTCTTTTAATGATGAAACATATCTAACTCAAACAAACCCTAAGTTCAGATAAAAAATAAGGTTCTACTGATAGATTTATCGGATAAAACAGCTTGATTCTACCTTAAATCGAAGTGCAAGCACTTTGTTATTAGAAAATTAAGGCAAAAGCACAGATTATCAAGTACATAGATCCAAAACGGTCAAGTTCGCTCAACTGTTCGCGAGTTCGCTCAAGATAAGTTTGCTGGAATTTGAAAGAGGGTATAAAGACAAGTTAGCCTGAACAAATATATATACTAACTCATTAAGTTCGCTTACACAGGCGAACTTGGTAAGTTCGCTTACCAGGCGAACTTAACTTCTAAGACTTAAATTTTTGAAATTTCACCCTGTTCAATCTTCAACCTTTCAATCACTGATCATTTTATCTTCCACCTGGAACATGTATCCGATCCAATCCCGAACAATTTAAGAAAAAAATGGAATTTTTATAGAAGACAAAAAAGAAATTTTTTGGATTTTATCTGTTATGGGTTAAATCTCAAGCAGGATCCTAAAAGATGTATGATCCGGAATCCAAGATCCTAATTAACTTCGGTATTCTAAATATTAATGCTACTAATGGCTATTTGTCCTCTATTTCTTTTATATGCGAAGGTAAAACGTGTTGACTCGTTTTATCCCTGAAGAATCGGACGAAAGGTCAAAGAGAACGTGTAAAACTTGCAAGAGAAGCTCAATAACGGTCATATTTGAAGACCGAGCAAAGCTTCGGGATCCTCGGAAAGTTAGTTAGGATCATTTTTTGTATTTAATTAGCGGCTTGATCGATTAGCAACACACATAATTCAGTTAGCATTACTAAACACTCGCGAGAAGCTCTGTAACACTTAGTATTCGATCATTTGCTGCTCACACTTGTAATCTTTTTCATCAGTTTATACTAGACTAGGAGGCAAGTGAATTTCGGTCACTTCCCAAGGTTTTATGCCGGCAATCCTTAGGGATTAAGGGCTATCCTCGTAAACATTTGTGTCGTTTTATTGCTTTATACGCTTTATGTAGGATCGTGAAAGTACAAGATGGTTCTGTTCTTAGTTGAGATTGGCGGAAACAATAACAACTACACAAGTATAATCGAGTAAACAGAATGAATACTAATAAGAACACTGTTGTATTAAGCTTTGTGAATAAACAATTACAAATGAAAACTCAGTGAAGAAGCACAAAAAGCACACATACAATGAAGTGTTTACAGATTATTTATACTCACTTAGAATCAAGACAGCCCCTTGATTCTAAGGATCAGATCTAACACAGACCATTGATTTGTTGTGTCTTGCTAACTATTACACATTTTGTCTATATCTAGTTAACTTTATTGAAGCGTCTTCTTTATGCATCATTACTTGCATGCTTGGAGAAGAGCATTGTTGTCCGTCATTGGTTGTACCATTGAGGTTCCTTCTGCTTTGAGTGTGTCAGTTGTTTTTGCAGAAAGTTGTCAGTGACGCTTGGTATGGATAGTCAGCTGCAACGATTTGTCTTCAAGGCACAAGGCTGTCAGCAGCAAAGATGTTGATCAGCGGCAAGATGTAACCATCCAGAGCTGCTGATGATTTGCCAGTCAGCAGCATCAAGTGTTGATGCTGCTGAGAAGCTTATCCGCAACAACTTTGGTCTTCAGCAGATAAGGCTATCCGCAGCAGATTTGTTCTTCAGCAGGAGAACAAGTATCCGCAGCAGATAAGCTTGTCCGCAGCAGATTGTTGGTCAGCACCAAACTCTGAGATCAGCAGCATTTATACTTAGAGAATTTTGTAGCCATCAGTCTTTGGTTCTACAAACTCCCCCTAGACTGATGCTACCAAAACTCTCTTATTGCCTTTGTTGCTAAAGCTTTTGCACATTTCTGACTATCCTTTCAACCAAAGGAAAAAGCTTCAAAAACAGCCATCTTATACTTTGAAATACAGCTTGCAGTCGTAAAAGCTGTCTGAGTCTTTCTCCATTGGGACCATCTCCCCCTTTTTGGTTGCATCAGTGGACAAATGTGCATCAGTTTGGGTGCCCACTGATACAAAGGAGGGAGTAAGAAAAGTTAGGCATTGATGTGCCTCTATCATATTCACCCTGGCCGTCAATTCCAAGATATGAAGTTTCAGTCTGTCCTCATCCACAGTTGTGGAATCCTTGGATCCAGATGGGGCCTTAGGCCTAGCCTCTTTATCCCCATCACCCATGGTTTCTTGGCACCAGGGATTCCTCTCAGTGAGGGGAGTTTCCAAGGAAACATCCTCACTGTGAGTTGCCGTGGTTGAGGACTTAGCAATGTTGTCACTGTCCTCCTGGTTATTTGATGGACCAGCAGTAGTGACAACCTCTTCCACATCCATTCTGTCATAACTCCTAGAGTGGACCTTCAGGGTAGAAGAACTTGGGATGGGTGTGTTGGAAGCAAGATCAATCAGTACCTCCGAGATAGTGGTAGTTAGAGAATGTACATCATCTTGATCAGGTTCCTCAGCACTTAAATTCAGAAGAGAAAGGAAGGGCTCAGGGGGCTGTTCTACAGATCCGGGAAGTGATCCTGATCCTAATAGAGAGACATCCAAAGAAGTCTCCCTAATAATGTGGCTTTCCCTTATGATACTTTCACCAGAATGTTGGGATTCTGAGTGAGGGCTGTTAGGTTGGGTTTGTGTCACACCCCGACCGATGGCGGAATCATCGGGGCGGGACATGTAGACTGTTCATAAGCACAAGGTTGACTAAATTGAAATATATTAATTGTCAAATTCCATTACAAACATTCAATCAAAAGCAATTCCAAGAAAAGAAACATAATTGAAATACATAAGTTCTTTATTTATTTTAACTAAGTCCAAGCCTATATGTAGCACATCTTGATCAATCTCACATATTAGGACCTGAAACATGAATAAAATAAAGTCAACTAAAAAGTTGGTGAGTATAACACAGGTTTGTATATAGATAGCATATAGTTGTAAAACAAATCCTTACATAACATGATAAATAAGGCATTTATAGGGAGCAGCTATTGTGTAACCAAGTACAATCAAACCTTTGTAACTAGCATGCAAATTGTGTTGTCGGTATCAATCACCCCAATCTGGGTGGGTTTGTCAGACTCAATAGATCTAGCATTGAAAACCGTCGGCTTGAATAGTTAGTGATTGCACATAAGTGTTCACAAAAGTTAGCACACATAGCACTCGGGCATAAAACTCAAATTTGCACACATGAATGTAAATAGGATTTGCACTTGTGTTGTTTGTGTAAATGTAAACATGTAATTTGAGTAGTGTTCATGTTTCACCCCAAAAATATAAAAGAGTAAAAGGGGCTATGTATACTCACTTGGTTTGAAGGCGTAGGTAACAAAGATACTAGATAG
The DNA here is from genome assembly GCA_023525975.1 of Smallanthus sonchifolius. NCBI lineage: Eukaryota > Viridiplantae > Streptophyta > Magnoliopsida > Asterales > Asteraceae > Smallanthus > Smallanthus sonchifolius. The sequence goes on along the minus strand of CM042030.1, from coordinate 20,675,937 downwards.
AATAAGGATCCTTGAAATGCACAAGTTAACCTAGTGTGTAATGCGTATTGTATCATTAGTGTGCACAAAAGTTTAAATTTAAAGTTGAATTTGAATTTATGTATAAGGCAATTGATTTATACTTAAAAGTATTGAATAAAATATAAGGTTTTGAAATAACCATTTTTGAAGCATTTTGTTTAAGTTTTGAGTTTGAATAATTAATTAAGTAAATTAAATAATTTTCGTTTGTGAAAATATTGTAAGTGTTAAATGTAATTAAGTGTAAATAAATAAATGTCTTTGTTTAAATATAAAGTAAATAAATAACCATTTCTTTATTTATTTACTTATAATATATGTAACTTAACCATTAAAATACTTTTTAAGGTTTAACAATAAATGTAAATTTAATTTTTATAAACTTTAAATAAATAATTTTCTATTTATTCCAAGATTAAATACTTGATCTTTCTAAATAGAATTAAATGCATTTTTATAAAAATTAACTATTTTTATTTTGAAATTAAATCGGAAATATCTATTGTTTAAAAAATATAAAAATTATAATTCCTTTCAAAAATTTAACTCACACACGACCATGCCTGGGAAGGGCACGATCATGCTCGAACCACGGGCGCGACCATGCTAGTCAGGGCGCGACCGTGTTGATCAAACAGAGGCTTAACTAACTAAGTCATTAGGCACGACCGTGCCTTGGCCAGGCGCGATCGTGTCTATGATTTTAAGACACGACTGTGATTAGCCAAAGGGCATGATTGGGTTTGGACAGGAGGACACGACCGCGCTGGTAACCAGCACGACCGCGCTAGATGATTTGTGCGACCGCGTCTGTTCCAAATCAGGAACGAATTGACTAATTCTTATAATAACAGGGTTGGAAATCATAGGGATTTCACCCATTAGATTATTTCGAGTCATTTTGTATAGATTAATTGTATTTAAAACGTGTCTAGAGTCGGATTCGATTAAATCATTTTTGAACGAAAAATAGATTCGGGTTTAAGATGATTTCCATATTAGAAGCCCAAATTAACATGGGGCTTTTGATCTAAAGACTAAATCGATAGAGGACAAGGTTTCAATTACCCGGAATAATGGCGAATTGATAGCGAACGGTAGGAAGGAGTTCCGGCGTCGGCGAGCTTGGTTTCCGGTGCTCCTTGTTGCGATTCTGGCTGTCTCAAAGCTTTCAGGAGTTTCTGAGAAGGTCGATGGAGCGTTTGTTTGGGGAAATTTCACTCCAGGATAGAGTAATCGATGTTCAAGGGAGAGGATTTTCAAATTAGGAGGTTTTGATTTTCTGGAATCGGTTTTCTGATGTTAATGGTTACAATTGATATTATTCCTTTCTTTGTTAATGAAAGTGAAACGTATATCGGTTACGAGACTCAACGATCTCACGTTTAAAATGGATTTTACATTTCAACTGGTACTAGGCGTGACCGTGCCCAAATGAGGCGCGACCGTGCCAAAGCACTTGGCGCGACCGTGCCAAAACGAGGCGCGACCGTTCCTATTAGGGTTTCTTGCTATTTTTCAACATCAGACCTTGTAACTTTAGTCTCTTGCCATATTTGTATAATTAGATACTTATGTATTGTTTTAACAGGATATAACCGAGTAAAATTTGCGGATTTGCATTGAAATATAGTATTAAATTGATGGTACGAAAAGAAACAAAACAGTGCACTAGAATTGAGTTTGAAATGTATTACATTGAATTGAAAATACCGATACTAAAAATCGGAAATGTTACAGTCTCCCCATGTTGAGGGAATTTCGTCCCGAAATTTAGCTAGAGGAAGCTACGGCATCAGTAAAAAGATGGGGGTACTTGAGCTTCATTTGGTCCTCTCGTTCCCAAGTGAATTCAGGACCACGCTTAGACTCCCAACGAACTTTGACATTAGGTATACGACTTCGCTTGAGTTGCTTGATTTCACGATCCATAATTTCTACCGGTTTCTCAACGAAGTGCATCGTTTCATCAATGCGCACGTCATCAAGTGGTATATGGAGGTTCTCATCAGCGAGACATTTCTTCAGATTAGATATATGAAATGTAGGATGCACATTGCCAAGAGATGGAGGTAACTCGAGTTTGTAAGCCACTTTCCCAATCCTTTCAAGGATTTTGAATGGACCAACATAGCGAGGTGCTAACTTGCCTTTCTTTCCAAAACGGATCACACCCTTCCACGGAGACACCTTAAGAAGAACGAGGTCACCGACTTGGAATTCCAAGGGTTTTCGTCGTTTGTCGGCATAACTCTTTTGCCGACTTCTCGCTACTCGAATGTTGTCACGGATTTGGATAATTTTGTCGGATGTTTCTTGAATTAGCTCGGGACCGGTGATTTGTGCTTCACCAATCTCGTTCCAACAGATAGGAGAACGACACTTGCGACCATAGAGAGCTTCAAATGGAGCCATGTTAATACTCGTGTGGTAGCTATTATTGTAGGAGAACTCAGTTAGGGGTAAATGCGAATCCCAATTTCCACCAAAATCGATTACACAAGCTCTAAGCATGTCTTCAAGAGTTTGGATTGTTCGCTCGGTTTGACCATCAGTTTGAGGATGGTAAGCCATGCTCAAATCCAATCGTGTGCCAAGAGCAGTTTAGAGAGATTGCCAAAATCAAGAAGTGAACCGGGCATCTCGGTCGGATATTATGTTCAAGGGAACACCATGACGGCTTACAATTTCATCAATGTAAATTCGAGCTAGTTTCTCAACCCGATAGTCTTCACGGATAGGCAAGAAATGAGCAGATTTGGTGAGACGATCAATGATTACCCAAATGCTATCATAACCACTCGAGGTGCGAGGGAGTTTGGTAATAAAATCCATGGCTAAGTTCTCCCATTTCCACACGGGGATTTCTAGTTGTTCAAGTAATCCGGAAGGACGTTGGTGTTCGGCTTTGACTTTGGAACACGTTAGACATTTGGCAACATAGTGAGCAATGTCCTTTTTCATACCGGGCCACCAATATTGTTGGCGAAGATCTTGGTACATTTTATCCGCACCAGGATGAATAGAATAACGAGTCTTGTGAGCCTCGTTCATGAGAAATGTATGGAGATCATCGCGATCAGGAATCCAAATATGGTTCAAGAAAATAAAGTAAGCCATTGGATTTTGATTCGAGTAGGAGTTCAACACCACACGACATTTCCTCATACATGTTACCCTCGGTGACTGAGACGTGTTGAGCTTCTAAGATGCGGTTTTGAATGTCGGTTTGAATTCGAACACATTGAAGCATGACATGGTCCTTTCGACTCAAAGCGTCGACTACAACATTCGCTTTGCCGGGATGGTAACGAATCTCGCAGTCATAGTCGTTAAGGAGTTCAACCCAACGTCGCTGCCTCATATTGAGTTCTTTTTGGTTGAAAATGTGTTGAAGACTTTTGTGGTCGGTGAACACCACACATTTTGTGCCATAGAGGTAATGTCTCCAAATCTTCAATGCGAATACGACCGCACCCAACTCGAGATCGTGCGTCGTATAATTCTTCTCATGAATCTTAAGTTGCCTTGATGCATAAGCGATTACTTTGCCTCGTTGCATGAGGACACAACCGAGACCTTGGTTAGAAGCATCACAGTAGACAACTAAATCATCATTCCCATCAGGGAGAGTCAAAATGGGAGCATTGCACAACTTTTGCTTAAGGGTTTGGAAAGCTTCTTCTTGTTTTGGTCCCCATTCATAAGTCTTACCCTTGTGGGTCAAAGCGGTAAGGGGGACAAAAATCTTAGAGAAGTTTGAGATGAAACGACGGTAATATACCACAAGACCAAGAAATGAACTAACTTCAGTGGGAGTCTTGGGGGCATTCCAATTCTTAACCGTTTTGATCTTAGCAGGGTCAACATGAATACCCTTGTCGTTGACAATATGACCAAGAAATTGAACTTCTTTTAACCAAAATTCACATTTGGAGAATTTGGCATATAGTTGTTCTTTCTTCAAGAGATCCAAAACCAATCTAAGATGTTGCTCATGATCGGCTTTAGTCTTGGAATAGATTAAGATGTCATCGATGAAAACGATCACGAACTTATCAAGGTACGGTTTGCACACACGATTCATGAGGTCCATGAAAACTGCGGGTGCATTGGTTAGTCCAAAAGGCATAACCATGAACTCGTAGTGACCATACCTTGTTCGAAAGGCAGTCTTTGGAATATCGTCTTCTTGCACACGGAGTTGGTGATAACCGGATCGAAGGTCAATCTTCGAGAAGCAAGTAGAGCCTTGAAGTTGATCGAAGAGATCATCAATTCTAGGCAAAGGATAACGGTTTTTGATAGTAAGCTTGTTGAGTTCGCGATAGTCAATACACATGCGGAATGATCCATCTTTCTTTTTGACGAACAAGACGGGTGCACCCCACGGTGAATGACTTGGATGAATAAATCCCTTGTCGGAGAGCTCTTGAAGTTGACTTGCAAGTTCTTGCATTTCAGAAGGTGCAAGACGGTATGGATCTCTAGCCACGGGGTTAGCTCCGGGCACAAGATCAATGCGAAATTCTACTTGTCGAACGGGTGGAAGACCGGATAGATCTTCGGGAAATACTTCGGGAAAATCTCGAATGATAGGAATGTCTTGTATAGTCTTCTCTTTGACATCCTTTTGAACAATATGAGCTAAGAAAGCAATGTACTTCTTTCGTAAGTACTTTTGAGCAGTAGTGCACGACATTAACTTAAGTCCTTTGCAAGGCTTTTCACCAAAGACTCTTAACGTTTCCCCTGACGGAAGGGGTATTCGAATGCACTTCTCAAAACAAATTACTTCGGCATGGTGACTTGACAACCAATCCATGCCTATGATGATATCAAAGCTTCCTAGTGGCATTGGAACAAGGTTGATTGGGAATGTATGATCATTAAGTTCTAAAGAGCAATCATAGATAATGGATTCAATTGTAAGAGAGTCACCATTTGCTACTTCAACGGTAAATGTTTTCTCTAAAAGGGATCGTGTCTTTGCAAGTAAAGGTTCGAAGTTAAGCGACACAAAACTTTTATCGGCACCGGTATCAAATAAAATGGAGGCATATTGACTATTTACAAGGAACGTAACATTGACCACGTCATTGTTGGCTTGAGCTTCGTTGGCATTTATGTTAAAAGCACGCCCACGAGCTCCACCTTGTCTAGCATTGGCAAATCTTGGGTATTGATCACGGAAATGGTTCTGGTTGCCACATTCATAACATGCACGCCCATTTGCAAGAGCGGGAGTACCTTGATTAGTCACTTGGGTGTTGGTTTAGTTTGGTGGGTTGACTTGGCCCGCAAGAGCTTTGGCCCTACAAACATTGACCGTATGGCCATATCTCCCACACTGAGTACAAAGGCGACATGGGATGCTTTGGGGATGATGATAGTTGCAGGTGGCACAAAGCGGGTAGATTCCAACATATGGCTTTTTGGCCGGTGCTTGAACCATAGGTGCAGCTTGGTTAACAGGTATAGCAGGAGTGACCACAGCATAATTTCTAGTCTTTCTCTTTCTATTATTGTCACACCCCCATATTTTATTTACTTATTAAATAAATACAGGTTGTAACGATTGGTTCATTACACGATAGCGGAAGCTGTAATAATGATTTCTAAGACTTGATTACATATACAATTACTAAAACTAAGAAATACTATGATCTAAGTTCTTCTAGATCAACGACAGACTTGAGACTTGATATTCTACGTCCTTCCAGCTACTAGGAATTGATCCAACATAGCTAGCCTTTTCCAACCGCGCCATGGCTAGAGGTCACCTGAGAAACATACTTGAAAGTGTCAACACAAAGGTTGGTGAGTTCACAGAGTTAGTTATATTAGTGCTTATAGTTTTTCCCCGAAAACCTGTTCATGACTTTACCGTCATAAAACTAAGTAGTTTTCATTTGAAAACATTATCATGACTTAACCGTCATAAATATGTTTAAACCTGATCACTTTAACCTGATCAGAACCCTTTGTTTATACCTGATCACTTTAACCTGATCAGAACCCTTTGTTTAAATTCAATTGCTCGTAAATAGTTTCAGGTGTATGTGATAAACAGAATAAGAATTGTTGACCCATTTGTAAACTAGCTAGGAATACAAATAATATGTTCATACATGAGGCGTAACCAAACCATGACAATTTGTACACGCCCCTAATTTCGTTATCAGGTTCTATGCGGCCATAAATCCTCCAGATTGTGGTTAGCGCGACTAACCATGACCGGGAGACGTCACTCTCCATAGTACTATTCATAGGACCCTAGGCTACAGTTAATGGTTACTACATTGTTCCAGGGGACTTTAGCTCAACTCGTTGTTCTCATCTCATGTAAACATAAAAGTCATGCCTTATTCTCTTGTTATCCCATAAAATAATTGTAAGTATGTGTTTCCCCCAATCGTTGAGTGTTGTTCATCCGAACAATCGTTGTGTGTTGTTCATCCGAACAATCGTTGTGTGTTGTTCATCTGAACAATCGTTGTGTGTTGTTCATCCGAACAATCGTTGTGTGTTGTTCATCCGAACAATCGTTGTGTGTTGTTCATCCGAACAATCGTTGTGTGTTCTTGTGTCCAGCTCTTTAGTTGAGCAAGTTTTCTCCCCGTTTGTTTAAAAACAATTTAAAAACTAGTAGTAAAAGTGGGGCTGGGAGACTCACAAGAAGTTAAACCAAAACGTTCATATTGTCAAACGTATAAACAATGTAATTCATGTTTTCAAAACATAACAAGTAAGTATGTTTCTCCCCCGATGTTTACAAAACAGTAAAGAGTTAAAAGGGGGCCGTGAACTCACCTTGAGTTTGTGTATGCTTGCAATGATAATTGTTCTAGCCGAACTTGACTATTCGTACCCTAGATACCAAAGGGTAAATTGTGTTAAGACCGAACGTCTCATATTGCAAATTGTTCATCGACCTAGTAAATCTAGTTGCTTTTGTTTAAATATCTTCTTAGATTTTCAACACTTGTTTTGCTATAAAAACAGTTCTAAGTTACTGCCCAATGTGACTGATGAACAGATGTCGAAACTTCCTAGTTTCGATTGGGCAATTGAGTATCGAAACTTCATAGTTTCGATTGAGTAGTTAGGTATCGAAACTATCTAGTTTCGATTGGCAAGAAGGGTATCGAAACTATCTAGTTTCGATTGAGCAATATGTATCGAAACTACCTAGTTTCGATTGAATAACAGGTATCGAAACTCCTAGTTTCGATTGAACAGGTATCGAAACTCCTAGTTTCGATTACTGCACTTTGATTGACAGAATTCGTCCTGTATATTTTTATGTTCAAATCTTGAATTTGACACACTTTTCTTGTTATCTTACTTGCGATTGAACCTTTTGTATGCTTAGATACGGTTTTAAAGAAAATAAAGTGGATAATATCGAGTTTTTACCTCTGGACAGAGATGACGATTTTTGAGAGAAAAAGAGAATGATCTTGACTTCTCCTGCTAAAACCCTTTGAGAAAACACTTGGAACTCTCCTTATAGCACCGAAATAAAGGATTCGAGTCTTCGATTATGGAAGAACCCCAAAAGAAAGTGGAGATAGGTATTCTTGTTGTTGTCGTAGAAGAAGAGAGAGATGACAGGGGTTGAGGGTTTTTGCTCTTGATGAATTGATAGAAAATGAGGTGGTATGGGAGATTGCTTAAGAAAATAGAAGATGTTGAAATTTAGGGTGTGGGATGGACCCACATGGCCTTGAGGCCGAGATTTTTGGTCAATGGGAGTGGGTGAGGTTAAATAAATCAAACCATTTGATTTAAGTGTAAATTTAACCACTAGTGTTCGTATTTAGACGGGTTATCCTGGTACGTGAACCGGTAACTCCTAGAATTACCAGAATGTGAAATGAGACCCTGTACGATTTTTGTTAGACCTTAATGTCCTTGTTTGTGAAATTAAGTAAATCACAAAACAATTATAATTTAAACTTGTTTATAACATGTACGGATATTGACCTGAAATGTCTGGTGTCACAATTATTGCGAGAGGGTTCAGATGTGGCTTCTTTGATGTGGGTAGGAGGGGTTATGGTGTTGGAAACTTTCTTGGTGCCCTTTTTAGTAAGAGTCCCCGCCTTCACATGGTTATCAGTTAAGGTAGCGGACAAACGGATCGCATCCTCAAGTGTTGCAGGATTTCTTCCTAGGACAGTATCCTGAATTTGCCTCGGTAGTCCCCGAATATACTTTTCAATGCAGCGGGACAAAGGAGTGACCATGTGGGGCACGAGAAGACTTAACTCGTGAAACTGAGTTGTATATGCCAAGCTTTCACCACTATCTTGGGCAAGATCCCAAAACTCAGCTTCAAGATTCTTCACTTCATTTCAAGGACAGAATTCATCGGTCATTAGCCTTTTAACCTCATCCCAAGGTAAGGCCATTGCTACATCCACACCTCTATTCTTTTCTCCCCATTCCACCACGTGAGTGCCCGTTTTTGTAGAACACTTGTGGCATGACGAACACGAAGGTTGTCGGGGCAGTCACTATTAAGAAAGGTATTCTCAATGCTTTCGAACCATTGACGGAGTCCAGTAGCTCCTTCGGTACCATACAACTTGGGAGGATTACACGAGTTGAAATGTTTGAAAGTGCATTGAGATAGGTTGTTACCACCATTTCCACCATTACCACCATTACCACTATTACTACCATTTCCACCATTGTTGCCATTGGTGGCACTATTAGCTTGAGTGAGTTGTGTCACGAGTTGTGCAAGAATAGCGGCAATGTCGGTATTGGTGTTGGCCGCGGGAGCACGACGAGGAGGCATTTTACAGATTTTCACAAGACAAGAAAAGATGTAAGAACTTATGAGAATTGTTTGGATTTAATAGAATAAGATAACAAAATAAATAGATAATCATAGTTTGGATTGTACTCAAATAGTGATATAATCACTCGAATACTATGACACATTAAGGTTAATTAAACTTATATAATTTTCAAGGAGACATGCTTTAGCCTATAAGTAAACACTCATATCGGGAATTCCCAGGAAAGCATACGGGTCCCTCGGTTGATTGGGATTTATGCGAAATGCTTTCCTAGACAGAAAACCCAAAATACAGGTCTCACTCTTCCAGATTGCACGTGTCCTCAAATAATTAACAAAGCTTAAAAACCTTAACGAGGAAATAAAGAAATTTTATGGATCTAGCTTCATGAAGTTTCCACATGCTTTGAAAGATAAAGATAGAGAAGAAGATACGAATATTATGAGGTTTTAGGATATAGGAAAGGATATTGTTTATTTAATTTATCATTTAAGTCTATACTAATAAGTCATGGATTTTTAACAATTTAGTCATCAAATAAAATAATAACTAATCATAGTAAGCATGTAGCACATAGCATGTAACACATAACATATAACATATAGCATGTAGCATATAACATGTAATTATGAAACATAGCATAGGTAGGTGTCCTAAAGTTATAGTCTAGGTCAAGGTGTCTAATAACCTAATTCCCTATAACCAAGGCTCTGATACCAATCTGTCACACCCCGACCGATGGCGAAATCATCGGGGCGAGACATGTAGACTGTTCATAAGCACAAGGTTGACAAAATTGAAATATATTAATTGTCAAATTCCATTACAAACATTCAATCAAAAGCAATTCCAAGAAAAGAAACATAATTGAAATACATAAGTTCTTTATTTATTTTAACTAAGTCCAAGCTTATATGTAGCACATCTTGATCAATCTCACATATTAGGACCTGAAACATGAATAAAATAAAGTCAACTAAAAAGTTGGTGAGTATAACACATGTTTGTATATAGATAGCATATAGTTGTAAAACAAATCCTTACATAACATGATAAATAAGGCATTTATGGGGAGCAGCTATTGTGTAACCAAGTACAATTGTGACACCCGACATTTCAAGTCAATATTCGTACATGTTATAAACAAGTTTACATTATAATTGTTTTTGTGATTTACTTAATTTCACAAACAAGGACATTAAGGTCTAACAAAAACCGTACATTGTCTCATTTCATATTTTGGTAATTCTAGGAGTTACCGGTTCACGTACCATATAAACCGACTAATACGAACGTTTGTGGTGAAATTAAATAACCAGGAAAATATCTAGACGTATATGTTACACAAATTTTTATGTTGGTCAATAAGTTATTTTTAGAATAAATCATATAATATACGTAAAAGTAAACTAACGAACCCTCTCGAAGACGTTACCATGTAGCGTCACCTTTAGGTACTCATACCTACAAATAATCACCTCAACAAATTATACAATTCAAGATTTCAATATTTTTCTTTAACGAGCCATAAACTTGATAAATTTGTAATACCGTGAAGAACCCAAACCGAATTTATTTACCATTTAAAAACTCTAATCAATATTAAGTTACACTTAAATCTAATTATTTGATTTATTTAACCCTAAACCCAAATATATCAATCGGCCGAGACAAGTGGGTCTTCCCCCCCCCCCCTAACTCCTTTACTTTCTTAACCAAGTTTCAGAGAGAAACCCATACCTTAATAGTGAGAATTCTGTTATAAACCATACCACTTCAATCATCTTTCTCATAATTCCTTTTTATCTCTCATTTCTTACGGCAATCTTCCCCATTTCTCTTCAAATCGAAGTCAAGTTTTAAGGCAAAATCCACCATATTTCGGTATTATAAGGAGCTTCCAAGGATTTCTAACCAAGAGAATTCAAGACCATCTTCTCTGTTTCTATCAAAAATCATCATCTCTGTTTAGAGATAAAAACTCAATATTATTCATATTATTTTCTTTAAAACCGTAGCTAAACATACAGTTTACTCGAACGTAAGAAAAATAACCAGAAAAGTGTGTCGAATTCAAGAGTAAAACATGAATATACGCGTATATGTATGAATAAAGTTTTGAAACTGATTCTGTCAATTTAAAATTTCAGTAATCGAAACTAGGAGTTACGATACCTGTTTGCTCAATCGAAACTAGGTAGTTTCGATACCTATTACTTAATCGAAACCAGGTAGTTCTGATACCTATTACTCAATCGAAACTAGGTAGTTTCGATACCTATTACTCAATCGAAACTAGGTAGTTTCGATACCTGTTTACTCAATCGAAACTAGGTAGTTTCGATATCTATTACTTAATCGAAACCAGGTAGTTTCGATACCTGTTTTGCTCAATCGAAACTAGAAGTTTCGACATCTGTTCTGTTCAATCGAAACTAAGAAAGTTTCGATACCTGTTCATTAGTCCCATGGGGCAGTAACTTAGAACTATTTTATAACGAAACAAGTGTTGAAAAACTAAAAAGATATTTAAACAAAAGCAATCAGATTTGCTAAGTCAGTGAACAATTTGCATATGAGACATTCGGTCATAACACGAATTTCCCTTTTTGTAATTAGGGTACGAATAGTCAAGTTTGACTAGAACAATTATCATTGCAAGCATACACAAACTCAAGGTGAGTTTCACGGCCCCTTTTTACTGTTTTCAATATTTGGGGGAAGAACATACTTACAACTATTTTTATGTGATAACAAGAGAATAAGACTCGACTTTTATGTTTACATGAGTTAAACGATTTTAGGCCGCTAAAGTCCCCTGGAACAATTTAGTAACCATAACTGTAGCCTAGGGTCCTATGAATAGTACTATGGAGAGTGACGTCTCCCGGTCATGGTTAGTCGCGCTAACCACAATCTGGAGGATTTATGGCCGCATAGAACCGGATAACGAAATTAGGGGCGAAGAACAATTGTCATGGTTTGGTTACGGCTCATGTAGGAACATATTATTTGTATTCCTAGCTAGTCTACAAATGGGTCAAACAATTCTTATTCTGATTATCACATGCAACTGGAACTATTTATGAATAAACGAATTTTACAAAGAACTATTTGAGTAAACCTGTGAACTCACCAACCTAGTGTTGACATTGTTAAGTATGTTTTTCAGGAATTTGAACGTGATCGCAAGGTTAGCAATGTAGATTACATGCATGCACGATGGATACGACTCAAGGAGGATTTCTCTTGTATAACTCATTGTAATAGAATCATATTTGCGAAATCTTCACTTTTGTAAACCCAATTTACATTTTTGAAATGTAAAACTTTAAACTTGTTTATGTATCCATTTATCATGTATGTGTTTGCGGTAATCATATGCTTTGGAAACCATGTCATGTTACGCCTCGCGTTTCCGCCTTGGCGGGGTGTGACAGATTTGGTATCAGAGCCATTGATTATAGCGAACTAGGAGTCTAAAACGGAACCTAGTCTATAATTTAAATGACTCACAAAACATTTTCATTGCATAAGCATTGCATAACCATTCATCTTATCACATGGATATTGTAGTCACAAGCATGTCGTCACACTCTGACCCCGACTCTACCTCTGAATCCAACGAGGAACTTTCCGACACACGGCCCAAAAATAGAGTACAAGTTCGCAGCTCCACACCACCCAATGTCGCCCTGGGAGAACCGCCTATCGTCTACCGAAAGAAAAGCGGAGGACCAGTAATGGTAAAAAGTGCTAGGAAAAAAGTTCGATTTCCGCACAAGAGGACCCTGGCAGCCCGTGACCCGGAAGACTTGGAGACTGATAAGGAACCACCTAAACAACGACCCTGCTACCACCCTACTGTGGGGACTATCAGCTGGATGGCCCGTACACTGGCACGATGGAGGGAGATGGAGAGCATCTCCTCTACCGTTGAGCTCGGAGAGTCCTGCAACTCCTCAACACCCCTACCCTACACTGGGGAAGCCATGGAGCTCATAGTGCCTACATTGGTAGCACGCGTACATACGCACGAGGAATGTCTTGATGACCTCCTAGATGATATTCGGGCACATGGGGATGCAGCCACGCGACGTCAAGGGCTCGGATCTCAAGTACAGACTCTGGAGGACAACACCCGAGACATACAGGGTGCCACTGACTACCTAGGGTTGAGAGCTGATATGGACTGGCAGTTCACTCTCACGGTCCGAGACATGGTGGAGGCGCTGGAAGAAAGGACTTTGGCTGCAGAATTTGTGGCTAGGGCTAGCTTTGTCATGGCAGGACTTGCCATGATGATTGGGTTGTACTCCCACATCTTCTTTTAGACCTATTACGGGCGGGTTGTGTCCGTAGCGCATTATGTAGTTTAAAATTTTGGTACTGATGTGGTCATGAGAACCCATCCCTTTTGTATCCTTGTCTTTTGGAACAATGTACTATGCATGTTTTAACTATGTATGTGATGGTTTATGTTGTAATGATCGTTGTTTATGTTTGATGTTGTTGTATCCTTATGTCATGATCTATCATTATTATTATATAATGTTGTTTCTTTTTAATTGATATGTTAAAAAGAACGTCATGGCACCTAAGCGTGGGACACCCCGTAACACTACTGGTGACAACAACGAGACGATTTCCCCAAATGTGGAGCAACTCATAGCACAGCGAGTAGCTGCTGCCATGGAACAGTATGAGGCAAATCGAAATAGTGGAGGAGGAAACGACAGTGGTACCGGTGGAGGAGGTGCATGAGGTAGCGGTACAGCCGGAGGTTCCGGAGGTAATAGAATAAATAAGCCGTAACACATAATCATGATCCGAATTAACGACGTTATGACTTGTAATGCTACAGATTCTCCAAATAGGAAGTGCTCCTACAAGGCCTTTCTATCTTGCAACCCCCGCAACTTCAATGGCACCGAGGGTGCAGTTGGGCTAATGAGATGGATAGAAAAGATGGAGTCGGTGATTGATATTAGTGAATGCACCGCTGACTGCATGGTGAAGTATTCTACATGCACGCTTACTGATAAGGCTTTAACTTGGTGGAACTCACAAGTGAAAACCCTCGGAAGACAGATTGCATAACTTGGGAGGAGCTGAAAGCCATGATGACTGAGGAGTACTGTCCTCGAAATGAGTTGCAAAAGATCGAATCTGAAATGTGGAATTTACAAATGATAGGAGATGATGTGGCTGGTTACACTGATCGATTAAATGAGTTAGCAAGTTTAGTTCCACACATGGTTACCCCAGAATACAAGAAGGTTGAAAGATATTTGGGGGTCTTGCACCTCAAATCCGAAGCCTGGTGACTTCATCGAACCCTATGGATGTCAAGAGCGCTATAATTCTAGCTTTCAAGCTAAGAGATAATGCTGTGCGTGATGGTTTGTTTGAGAAGAAGGAGACCGAGGAAGGAAGGTCTGGGGAAAAGAGGAAATGGTTTGGAAAACCAAGTAATCGAAACAAGAATCAAACTTACAAGAGACCTGGAACTATGAAAGCCTATGTTGTCAACACTGTGGAACAAAATGGATATCTTGGAACACGACCGAAGTGTGACAAGGGTGGATATCATCACAATGGAAGGTGTACCCAATGTGGAAAGTGTAAAAAGTATGGGCATCTAGCCCATAACTGTTGGAACAATGCGAACCCTAATAAGATCAATCAAGTAGCAGGAAAGGTCAACCCAGGAGCAGAAAGGATGAATCAGGGATGCTTTGAGTGTGGAGATCCAAAGCACTTCAGGAAAGACTGTCCAAAGTTGAAGAACCGAAACGACAACCAGGCCCGTGGAAGAGCGTTTGTGATGGGGGCTGGGGACGCACGACATGATCCAAACATTGTCACTAGTACGTTCCCGATAAATATTCACTATGCCTCTATACTTTTTGATACGGGTGCTGATATGAGTTTTGTGTCAAATGACTTTAAGTCCCTACTCAGTATTAAGGCCAGCAAACTAGACCAAAATTATACAATTGAATTAGCAAACGAGAAATTAATTAAAACCGAAGAAGTCATTCAGGGTTGTACTCTATGTCTGAAAAACCACACATTTAGTATAGACCTGTTACCCGTTGACCTGGGAAGTTTTGATGTTGTTATTGGTATGGATTGGTTGTCGAAGAATCACGCCGAGATTGTTTGTTTTGAGAAGATTGTCCAAATTCCACTCCCGAACAGAGAAGTTCTTTCGGTTCAAGGTGAGAAAAGTGGAGTGACATTGAGGATGATAAACTGCATGAATTGCGTGTTCCTGGCTCACGTCGTCGAGAAGAAACCCGAGGAACGTCGACTTGAAGACATACCAATCGTTAAGGATTACCCCGAAGTTTTTCCTGAAGACTTACCTGGATTACCACCACCGAGGCAAGTCGAATTCCGAATCGACTTGGTACCAGGAGCCGCCCCGGTTGCGCGATCGCCGTATCGATTAGCACCTTCTGAAATGCAGGAATTATCAAATCAACTCCAGGAGTTGCTTGATAAAGGTTTCATAAGACCAAGTTTCTCACCTTGGGGAGCTCCGGTCCTATTCGTAAAGAAAAAGGATGGAACCTTTAGGATGTGTATTGATTACCGAGAATTAAAGAAGCTTACAATCAAAAACCGATATCCACTTCCTCGACTAGACGATTTGTTCGATCAACTACAATGTTCTAGCTTCTACTTTAAAATCGATCTACGCTCGGGGTATCATCAACTAAGAATCCAAGAAGAAGATGTACCAAAGACGGCATTTAGGACTCGTTATGGCCACTACGAATTCCTAGTTATGCCGTTTGGTTTGACGAACGCACCAGCTGTTTTTATGGATCTCATGAACCGAGTGTGCAAGCCATACTTGGATAAATTCGTGATAGTATTTATTGATGATATATTAATATATTCACGAACCAAGGAGGATCATGAACATCATATGAAATTAATTTTGGAACTACTCAGCAACGAGAATCTTTACGCTAAATTCTCTAAGTGTGAGTTTTGGATCCGAGAAGTGCATTTTCTTGGACATGTCATCAACAAGGAAGGAATTCACGTTGATCCATCTAAAATAGAAGCGATCAAAAACTGGGAAGCACTAAAGACTCCTACAGAAGTGCGTCAATTTTTGGGCTTGGCCAGCTACTACAGACGATTCATTGAGAATTTTTCAAAAATAGCCCTGCCCTTAACCACATTAACCCAGAAAGAAAAGAAGTATGATTGGAGTGACAAGCAAGAGTCAGCTTTCCAATTACTGAAGCAGAAGCTGTGTAGTGCACCGATCTTATCTCTTCCGGAGGGAATCAACAATTTTGTCGTATATTGCGATGCATCACACCAAGGACTTGGTTGTGTGTTAATGCAAAGAGACAAAGTCATCGCATATGCCTCACGACAACTAAAAGTGCACGAAAAGAATTATACGACCCACGACTTGGAGTTGGGCGCAGTTGTGTTTGCGCTCAAGATTTGGAGACATTATCTTTATGGTACGAGATGCTCTATTTTTACTGATCACAAGAGTCTCCAACATATCTCTGATAAAAAAGAACTTAACATGAGACAACGTCGTTGGGTAGAACTACTAAACGACTATGATTGTGATATCAAGTACCATCCCGGGAAAGCCAATGTCGTAGCCGACGCCTTAAGTCGCAAGGAACGAGTTAAAACTCTTCGTGTTCGTGCCCTAGGATTAACAATTCATACGAGTCTTACTACTCAAATCCGAATGGCACAACAAGAAGTACTTAAGGAAAAGAACATCCAAAATGAAGCACTACGTGGAATGATCAAACAATTGGAGTCTAAGTCAGATGATACGTTTTACTTCATGGACAGAATTTAGGTGCCGAGTAACGGTAACTTACGTGGGTTGATTATGGATGAAGCTCACAAGTCCAGGTACCCCATTCACCCGGGTTCAGATAAGATGTATAAGGATCTAAAAGAATTATATTGGTGGCCCAATATGAAAGGAGATATTGCCACATATGTCAGTAAATGCTTAACGTGTTCAAAAGTAAAAGCCGAACATCAGAAACCGTCTGGCTTGTTACAACAACCCAAAATTCCCCAATGGAAATGGGAACAGATTTCTATGGATTTCATCACGAAATTACCCAAGACGTCGAGCGGGTATGACGCGATATGGGTAATTGTCGATCGTCTGACAAAATCAGCTCATTTTCTACCCATCAAAGAGACGGATAAAACCGAGAAACTTGCAAAGCTTTATATCAAGGAAATTGTGGCTAGGCATGGAGTGCCAATTTCTATTATCTCTGATAGAGACAGCAGATTCGTGTCTAGAATCTGGAAATCATTACAAGAAGCCATGGGCACACGTCTTGACATGAGCACGGCATATCACCCACAAACAGATGGTCAAAGCGAAAGGACCATTCAAACATTAGAGGATATGCTTCGTGCGTGTGTAATTGATTTCAGAGGAACTTGGGATGCTCATTTACCGTTGGCAGAGTTTTCCTATAATAACAGTTACCACACGAGCATCAAGGCAGCTCCGTTTGAAGCTTTATATGGTCGTAAATGCCGCTCACCGCTATGTTGGGCGGAAGTTGGTGAAAAACATTTGACAGGCCCTGAGTTTGTCCAGGAAACCACTGATAAGATCTTCAAAATTAAGGACCGTCTGAAAGCGGCCCGAGACAGACAGAAGAGCTATGCTGATAACCGACGGAAACCATTAGAATTTCAAATTGGTGACCGAGTAATGTTAAAAGTCTCACCATGGAAAGGCGTTGCAAGGTTTGGTAACCGTGGTAAGCTCAACCCTAGATACGTTGGACCATTTGAAATACTGGCTAGGGTTGGCCCTGTAGCCTACAAGCTCAAGCTACCGCAAGAACTAAGTAACGTACACGATACATTTCATGTGTCTAATCTCAAAAAGTGCTTGTCAGACGAGACTTTGATCATACCGCCTAATGAAATTCACATTGATGATAAACTTCATTTCATCGAGGAACCGATTGAGATTTCAGATTGGAAAGTTCAAAGGTTGAGACGTAGTCGAATCAAACTGGTTAAAGTACGTTGGAACTCAAAACGTGGTCCTGAGTATACATGGGAACGAGAGGATCAAATGAAAACAAAATACCCCTCCTTGTTTAAGGATACACCAGTTCAAGATGGCACGAATTGAATTTCGGGACGAAATTCTTTTAACATAGGTAGAATGTGACACCCGACATTTCAAATCAATATCCGTACATGTTATAAACAAGTTTACATTATAATTGTTTTTGTGATTTACTTAATTTCACAAACAAGGACATTAAGGTCTAACAAAAACCGTACATTGTCTCATTTCATATTTTGGTAATTCTAGGAGTTACCGGTTCACGTACCATATAAACCGACTAATACGAACGTTTGTGGTGAAATTAAATAACCAGAAAAATATCTAGACGTATATGTTACACAAATTTTTACGTTGGTCAATAATTTATTTTTAGAATAAATCATATAATATACGTAAAAGTAAACTAACGAACCCTCTCGAAGACGTTACCATGTAGCGTCACCTTTAGGTACTCATACCTACAAATAATCACCTCAACAAATTATACAATTCAAGATTTCAATATTTTTCTTTAACGAGCCATAAACTTGATAAATTTGTAATACCGTGAAGAACCCAAACCGAATTTATTTACGATTTAAAAAATCTAATCAATATTAAGTTACACTTAAATCTAATTATTTGATTTATTTAACCCTAAACCCAAATATATCAATCGGCAGAGACAAGTGGGTCTTTTCCCCCCGCAACTCCCTGACTTTCTTAATCAAGTTTCAGAGAGAAACCCATACCTTAATAGTGAGAATTCTGATATAAACCATACCACTTCAATCACCTTTCTCATAATTCCTTGTTATCTCTCATTTCTTACGGCAATATTCCCCATTTCTCTTCAAATCGAAGTCAAGTTTTAAGGCAAAATCCACCATGTTTCGGTATTATAAGGAGCTTCCAAGGATTTCTAACCAAGAGAATTCAAGACCATCTTCTCTGTTTCTCTCAAAAATCATCATCTCTGTTTAGAGGTAAAAACTCAATATTATTCATATTATTTTCTTTAAAACCATAGCTAAACATACAGTTTACTCGAACGTAAGAAAAATAACCAGAAAAGTGTGTCGAATTCAAGAGTAAAACATGAATATACGCGTATATGTATGAATAAAGTTTTGAAACTGATTCTGTCAATTTAAAATTTCAGTAATCGAAACTAGGAGTTTCGATACCTGTTTGCTCAATCGAAACTAGGTAGTTTCGATACCTATTACTTAATCGAAACCAGGTAGTTCTGATACCTATTACTCAATCGAAACTAGGTAGTTTCGATACCTATTACTCAATCGAAACTAGGTAGTTTCGATACCTGTTTACTCAATCGAAACTAAGTAGTTTCGATACCTATTACTTAATCGAAACCAGGTAGTTTCGATACCTGTTTTGCTCAATCGAAACTAGGAAGTTTCGACATCTGTTCTGTTCAATCGAAACTAAGAAAGTTTCGATACCTGTTCATTAGTCCCATGGGGCAGTAACTTAGAACTATTTTATAACGAAACAAGTGTTGAAAAACTAAAAAGATATTTAAACAAAAGCTATCAGATTTGCTAAGTCAGTGAACAATTTACATATGAGACATTCGGTCATAACACGAATTACCCTTTTTGTAATTAGGGTACGAATAGTCAAGTTTGACTAGAACAATTATCATTGCAAGCATACACAAACTCAAGGTGAGTTTCACGGCCCCTTTTTACTGTTTTCAATATTTGGGGGAAGAACATACTTACAACTATTTTTATGTGATAACAAGAGAATAAGACTCGACTTTTATGTTTACATGAGTTAAACGATTTTAGGCCGCTAAAGTCCCCTGGAACAATTTAGTAACAATTATCTGTAGCCTAGGGTCCTATGAATAGTACTATGGAGAGTGACGTCTCCCGGTCATGGTTAGTCGCGCTAACCACAATCTGGAGGATTTATGGCCGCATAGAACCGGATAACGAAATTAGGGGCGAAGAACAATTGTCATGGTTTGGTTACGGCTCATGTAGGAATATATTATTTGTATTCCTAGCTAGTCTACAAATGGGTCAAACAATTCTTATTCTGATTATCACATGCAACTGGAACTATTTATGAATAAACGAATTTTACAAAGAACTATTTGAGTAAACCTGTGAACTCACCAACCTAGTGTTGACATTGTTAAGTATGTTTTTCAGGAATTTGAACGTGATCGCAAGGTTAGCAATGTAGATTACATGCATGCACGATGGATACGACTCAAGGAGGATTTCTCTTGTATAACTCATTGTAATAGAATCATATTTGCGAAATCTTCACTTTTGTAAACCCAATTTACATTTTTGAAATGTAAAACTTTAAACTTGTTTATGTATCCATTTATCATGTATGTGTTTGCGGTAATCATATGCTTTGGAAACCATGTCATGTTACGCCTCGCGTTTCCGCCTTGGCGGGGTGTGACAACAATCAAACCTTTGTAACTAGCATGCAAATTGTGTTGTCGGTATCAATCACCCCAATCTAGGTGGGTTTGTCAGACTCAATAGATCTATCATTGAAAACCGTCGGCTTGAATAGTTAATGATTGCACATAAGTGTTCACAAAAGTTAGCACACATAGCACTCGGGCATAAAGCTCAAATTTGCACACATGAATGTAAATAGGATTCGCACTTGTGTTGTTTGTGTAAATGTAAACATGTAATTTGAGTAGTGTTCATGTTTCACCCCAAAAATGTAAAAGAGTAAAAGGGGCTATGTATACTCACTTGGTTTGAAGGCGTAGCTAACAAAGATACTAGATAGAATAAGGATACTTGAAAAGCACAAGTTAACCTAGTGTGTAATGCGTATTGTATCATCAGTGTGCACAAAAGTTTAAGTTTAAAGTTGAATTTGAATTTGTGTATAAGGCCAATGATTTGTACTTAAAAGTATTGAATAAAATATAAGGTTTTGAAATAACCATTTTTGAAGCATTTTGTTTAAGGTTTGAGTTTGAATAATTATTTAAGTAAATTAAATAATTATTGTTTATGAAAATACTGTAAGTGTTAAATGTAATTAAGTGTAAATAAATAAATGTCTTTGTTTAAATATAAAGTAAATAAATAACCATTTCTTTATTTATTTACTTATAATATATGTAACTTAACCATTAAAATACTTTTTAAGGTTTAACAATAAATGTAAATTTAATTTTTATAAACTTTAAATAAATAATTTTCTATTTATTCCAAGATTAAATATTTGATCTTTCTAAATAGAATTAAATGCATTTTTATAAAAATTAACTATTTTTATTTTGAAATTAAATCGGAAATATCTATTGTTTGAAAAATATAAAAATTATAATTCTGTTCAAAAATTTAACTCACACACGACCGTGCCTGGGAAGGGCACGATCGTGCTCGAACCACGGGCGCGACCATGCTAGTCAGGGCGCGACCGTGTTGATCAAACAGAGGCTTAACTAACTAAGTCATTAGTCACGACCGTGCCTTGGCCAGGCATGATCGTGTCTATGATTCTAAGACACGACTGAGATTAGCCAAAGGGCATGATTGGGTCTGGATAGGAGGACACGACCGCGCAGGTAACCAGCACGACCGCGCTAGATGATTAACGCGACCGCGTCTGTTCCAAATCAAGAACGAATTGACTAATTCTTATAATAACAGGGTTGGAATCATAGGGCTTTCACCCATTAGATTATTTCGAGTCTTTTTGCATAGATTAATTGGATTTAAAACGTGTCTAGAGTCGGATTCGATTAAATCATTTTTGAACGAAAACTAGATTCGAGTTTAAGATGATTTCCATATTAGAAGCCCAAATTAACATGGGGCTTTTGATCTAAAGACTAAATCGATAGAGGACAAGGTTTCAATTACCCGGAATAATGGCGAATTGATAGCGAACGGTAGGAAGGAGTTCCGGCGTCGGCGAGCTTGGTTTCCGGTGCTCCTTGCTGCGATTCCGGCTGTCTCAAAGCTTTCGGGAGTTTCCGAGAAGGTCGATGGAGCGTTTGGTTGGGGAAATTTCACTCCAGGATAGAGTAATCGATGTTCAAGGGAGAGGATTTTCAAATTAGGAGGTTTTGATTTTCTGGAATCGGTTTTCTGATGTTAATGGTTACAATTGATATTATTCGATTCTTTGTTAATGAAAGTGAAACGTATATCAGTTACGAGACTTAACGATCTCGCGTTTAAAACTGATTTTACGTTTCAACTGGTACTAGGCGCGACCGTGCCCAAACGAGGCGCGACCGTGCCAAAGCACTTGGCGCGACCGTGCCAAAACGAGGCGCGACCGTGCCAAAACGAGGCGCGACCGTGCCTATTAGGGTTTCTTGCTATTTTTCAACATCAGACCTTGTAACTTTAGTCTCTTGCCATACTTGTATAATTAGATACTTATGTATTGTTTTAACAAGATATAACCGAGTAAAATTTGCGGATTTGCATTGAAATATAGTATTAAATTGATGGTACGAAAAGAAACAAAACAGTGCACTAGAATTGAGTTTGAAATGTATTACATTGAATTGAAAATACCGATACTAAAAATCAGAAGTGTTACAGTTTGGGCCTTGGAGGCAAGAGAAGAAGGAGTTCTCTTACCCCTTTTTCTAGTATAAGTTGTTGCAACTGGGGCCCTGTGTTCCGGTTGAATGATAACATCCAAAAGAGGTGTAAGTAATTTTTGTGCATGTGCATCCTTAGTAGTATGCACAGGGGTTCAAATGGTAGAAGCAGATTGTTGTTCAGGATGTGAGGTGGAGGGTGTGGGATCAGTATCAGCTTGGATTGCTGAACTGTCACCCGGGGTTCTTTGCATGTTCAGCATTGTAGATAACAATGGAACATTGACCCCCGAGAACTTTTTGGAAACAGTCCTCATGCTTTGAAAAATATTATTTTTATGACCCAACATGATGTAGATTCTTGCAGGTTTTGAAAGTTCTTTTAGTTCTTGATTGAAAACTTCCTGTAAGAATCTTGGGTACATAAAAAAAATTGCTGCTTTGCAAAGATGAGGTGTGCAAAGTTGAAGCCTTGGTTAGTGACCATACCATGGAAGGTGGAGGCAAGTGCAGAGCTCACATGATGCCATCCACTCCTCTTCTGAGATATGCATTGGAGAAGAGTGTGGCAGAGATACTTCCATGGAGGGCCCATCAGCGCCTTCTCGATCGTATACTCGGACTGATTTCCAGTGTATCCAATGGAGACAAAGGTCCTCATATATTCGTCCTTCGAGTATGAGATCGCTGCTCCCTCATCTTGAAGCTTAAGATGTTTTCTGAGTGTGGCTTCCAAAATGGTGATATCCTTGCCGTCTACTTTGCTGATAGATGCAATGATCTGCAGCAAGGATGTTGCTGCTGACAGCCTTAAAGATATATATTTACAACAAAGGATAGACGCATTCAACTGAACCGATGATGATGCTTGGTGGTTTCTTTGCCTTCCATTGTTGAGTTGGTGGTTTTCCATCTCTCTTTGCCTTTTCAACAGCAGACGTTGTATCTGAGGTCTTTGGCTTAACAGCAACAAATTTTGTTGCTGCTGATAGCTTTGTTGAAGTGTCAGCATTCTTTGCTACTGTAGGCTTTGACTTTGATTTTGCCTTATCAGCAGTGGACACTCTTGCTGCTGATGTCTTTGCCTTATCAGCAGCAGATTTTGCTGTGGAGGATTTTAGCTTATCAGCAGCAGACTTGGTTGCTGCTGAAAGCTTTTGCTTTGTTTTCTTGGGCTTAACTGGACTAACAACCGATGTATGCTGATCCTTCTTTACCCTTTGTCTTTGAGGGGCTTGATGAAGGATCTGGTTGAAAGCGTTAAACTTACAGTTTGCTGCAAAGTGGTCTGATTTACCACAAATGATACAAGTTTGTTGAGATTTAGGTAGCTTCACTCTTGAGGGAGATAGAGACTCGCTGAACTTAGTTGCTTTGTCTTTGTAGCTTCTTACCTTCTTATTTTTGTTAGTCTTTTCAAAGGCATGCTGCTTTGAATATCTTTGATATTCCAGGTAATGAAAGCAGGTGCTGGCAGTGTGGTTATATCTGCCACACACAAAGCATGATTTTGCCAATTTGTCTCTTGAAAGGTAGATATAGTCCTTTCTTTGGAACAGATCCTTGAAGTTCCATGGATGAGCTTTGTTATGTTCAAAGGTGGCTTCTTCTAGGGTCCTTTGAACATATGGAACTTTTTCTTCAGGCTTACGACATATATCAAATACCTTTCTCTTTGTGATTGGCTTGAACTGAGGCTTGGGGTTTGTGGGTTCTGATGTTTGTCCCTTTTCAGTGTTTAGCTTTCTTCCATCTGGAGGATAGCTGATCTTGATCTGTTTGAATGGTACAGGGGCTGGAATAGCTGGAAGAACAGCAGGAACTGCAACTCTATTCAGAACAGCTTCAGATGGGACTTCACTGGTTTCATCATGGTCTGAGTGAGTTGACTCAGATTCCGATGAGATAGTGTAGTCTTCGATGAAAGGTTCATTCGTTGAAGGATCAAGGTTTCGGTTTGCAGTGTCAAGATTTTCAACATTGAAGCTTGGTTCGTATATGGCAATATAGTCAGCAGGAGGAGGAACAACATTGTACTGATCATTGTTATACCCAAGTCCAGTTTTTACCTTCTCATGGACTTGAATATCTAAAAGTATTTGTAACTTTTTGGAGGAAAATTCATATTTTCCAACATGAACTTTCTGTTCTGCCAGTTCAGCTCTGGTAGCTTTTAGTTTGACCAGTAGATCATCAATCTGAGTTTCAAGATTAGTTTGTTCGTGTTTTAGCGATGAAATCTCTTTCTTAAGGCAGATAATCTTTTCTTTATAAGTATTTTCAACCTTTTTGAACTCAGATTTCATCTGATGAAACTCTTCATTTTGATCTATAAGGTTTTGGTTATGCTTTCTATAACCCAAAACTTTATCAATACAGGCTTGAGAGCAAAGATGTTCAAATACCTGAGGTGGTATCTCTGTAGTGTCTGCCATTAGAGCTTGATTGTTGACGGGCAGTTCTTCATATTGAAAGCTCTAGTAAAACTCAGAAGTTCCAACAGTTGCACAGGTTGCAGTTTGAACTGGAGGAGTAACTTGATGTTGTTGTCTGGAGTGGGCTTGGTGAGCTTGTCTTGACTGAGAAGTGACTGGATTTGTGATGATGGGAGGATAGTAGTTACTTGAACTAGGACCCAAGTGCTCAGAATGGAGGGCAGAGGAGGTGGTGGTGGATGTTGAGGCTGTTTGGTAGCTTGAGCTTCTTTCTTTTGCCTGAATCATCTCTAGCTCATAGGTTTTTAGCATTCCAAAGAGCTCAGTCATCTGGAGAGTCTTCATATTCTCCGTTCTTCTGATTGACACTGTGTAAAGTGTCCAGCAGCTTGGTAGAGTCCTGATGAACTTCTTGAGAATATCTTCATTCTCTAGCTTCACCTTTGAGCACTGTAGCTCTCCTACAAGAGAGGTAAATCTGTTGTATAGAACAGTTAGAGACTCACCTTCCTTCCAGATGAAGTTTTCATACTGTTGCTTCAAGATGTCTTCAAAACCATTGCTTTGTGCCATTTTTGTATTGTGATTTTGGGTGACTTGATCAAAGAGAAAGTTTAGAATAGAACCAGAAGTGATTAAACAAGTGTGAGTTTGTTTAATCTGAGCCAAAGCTCTGATACCACTTGTAGGATCGTGAAAGTACAAGATGGTTCTGTTCTTAGTTGAAATTGGCGGAAACAGTAACAACTACACAAATATAATCGAACAGGCAGAAAGAATACTTTTAAGAACACTGTTGTTTAAACTTTTGCAGATAAATGATTACAATTGAAAACTCAGTGAAGAAGCACAAAAAGCACACATACAATGAAGTGTTTACAGATTAATTATACTCACTTAGAATCAAGACAGCCCCTTGATTCTAAGGATCAGATCTAACACAGACCGTTGATCTATTGTGTCTTGCTAACTATTACATGTTTTGTATATATCTAGTTAACTTTATTGAAGCGTCTTCTTTATGCATCATTACTTGCATGCTTGGAGAAGAGCATTGTTGTCCGTCATTGGTTGTACCATTGAGGTTCCTTCTGCTTTGAGTGCGTCAGTTGCTTTTGCAGAAAGTTTTCAGTGACGCTTGGTATGGATAGTCAGCTGCAATGATTTGTCTTCAAGGCACAAGGCTGTCAGCAGCAAAGATGTTGATCAGCAGCAAGATGTAACCATCCAGAGCTGCTGATGATTTGCCAGTCAGCAGCATCAAGTGTTGATGCTGCTGAGAAGCTTATCCGCAGCAACTTTGGTCTTCAGCAGATAAGGCTATCCGCAGCAGATTTGTTTTTCAGCAGGAGAACAAGTATCCGCAGCAGATAAGCTTGTCCGCAGCAGATTGTTGGTCAACAGCAAACTCTGAGATCAGCAGCATTTGTACTTAGAGAATTTTGTAGCCATCAGTCTTTGGTTCTACACTTTGTTCGTCAAGAATCTTTCAAGCACACTACCTCACTTACGAAATTTGGTTACAAAGTTAGTTTATATAATTTTTACCCAAAACAATTTGGCGCCGTGGGGCAGGTGGTGTTTTTCATCTTTAAATCTTTGCTAAAATTTGTGTTCAATCACTATCTTTAGAAGCTATTTTCAAAAATGTCGTCCCAATCCAAAAATATTTATGTTTCTGCTCCGTCTTCGAGCTCTGGGTTGGTCAACCCTATTCCTCATCCTCCATTTCGAAAAAGTGTTAATCAGCCGAAGAAAACTACTCCTGAGGGTTTTTTGAGATTTGGAATACCTGCTGGTGGACCTGTGATCGTATCAAACAATGATATCCCCGATCTGTTCTCGGAGATGAAACAACAAATGGAACAACAGATGAAGAGTAACCAAGCGATATTTTGGGAGATTGAGAAGGTTAAGCAATCAAAGAAACTAGTGGAAGTGACGACCCTGCTGCAACCAAGGATTTTGGATTTTAATTATTCAGGATCCCCAGGAATCCATAAAGGTGACTTTCTTCCCATGCAAACACTGAATCACTGCAGTTGGCCCTACCTCGGCTGTTAGAGTTACGACAAATCAGGATCTTGTAGTTCTTCGGGATCATCATTCCGAAATCCTGAGAACGGTAACACATTTAATCAATTTTCAAATACTAACGAATTTGTGCAGGACACAGGAATCACTTCGTCCATGGCCAAGGAGTTAATGAAGTTGAGAGAAATGATCTCCAGTGTACCAGGGTTGGTCCAACCTATACCGGAGATGTCCTCTACCAGTCACAGGATCTCCAGATTCGCTCCACCGTTATGTGATGCTGAAATCCCCAAGCGCTTCCAGACTCCTAACATGAAGTTGTACGATGGAACTACATATCCTGAGGAGCACGTCGCGTAGTACAGGGAACGGATGGAGATAAACCCCATTCCTTTGGACCTAAAGGAAGCATGCTTATGCAAAGGCTTCGGCTCTACCTTAATAGGATCAACCCTGAAATGGCTACTTAACGTTAAATCTTATTCTATTACTTTCTTTGCTCACTTAATCAATTTGTTTAACAAAAAGTTCTCTTGCAGTAGAACCTTTGACAGGTTAACAAGTGACTTATACAGGATAACTCAGAACAGCGGAGAATCCCTTCTGGATTATGTCAGCAAGTTCGGCCGGGAATCCCTGGACATCCCGAACCTTGACATTGCCACTGCAGTCCAGGCCTTCAAGATGGGACTACAGAAGGATTCTCAAATTTACGAAGACCTTGTTATGAATCCTTACAGGAACCTTGATGAAGTCAGGAACTGGGCATTAAAGTTTATTAGGCTGGAAGATGATAAAAAGATCCAGCAAAGGGTGAATGCTCCGACAAGCTACACTCATCCTAATCGGAAAGCTGAACCTGCAACGTTCAAATCATACAGATCCAAGCCGTATTCTAAGTCAGACAATCACAGGGTTAACGCTGTAGAAAATGACGAGGACGAGGAAGAATATCCTAAGTTGTCTGAATATTGTTTTTCTCTTGATACAAATGGTTTGCTATTTGCTTTGCAGGATCTTGGAGAAAAAGCCAGGTGGCCTCACAAATTTGAGAAGAACTCAGGAGGAAGAGACAAGTCCAAGTGGTGCGCATTCCATGACGACTTTGGCCATATAACAGAGGATTGTATTGCTTTACGGAAGGAGATAAGTTATCTCCTAAGCAAGGGATATCTCAAAGAATTTCTAGGCAAATGAAAGAACAAGATTAAGGATCAAGATAGGATCCCACAAAGAGAAAAATCCCCGCCAGATGCCAAGGTAATAGGTTTTATATCTGGTGGATCTGATATTTGTGG
The DNA here is from genome assembly GCA_023525975.1 of Smallanthus sonchifolius. Lineage (NCBI taxonomy): Eukaryota > Viridiplantae > Streptophyta > Magnoliopsida > Asterales > Asteraceae > Smallanthus > Smallanthus sonchifolius. The sequence continues at coordinate 20,647,663 of CM042030.1, read as the reverse complement.
CACTTCTTACTCTGCAGCAAAAAGGAATGCCAAGGAAGCGAAGACAGAACAAGGGGACAGGCCTGTCAGGACCTCCAACTTAACTGAAGAAAAGGTGATCTCTTTCGATGAGGATGACCAGAATGACGTACACGATCCTTACCACGATGGTCTAGTAATCACTCTGTACATTGCTAACCACTTCATCCGGAGGATACTGATTGACGGAGGGAGCTCGGTGAACATAATTCAGCATGAAGTCCTGAAAAGAATGGGGATCCCAGATTCTGAAATTATTTCAAAATCCTCAGTGCTGATAGGATTCAGCAGAGAAGTCAAAAACACAGTCGGAGAGATAAAACTACCGATATACATTGAAGGGGTAAATTCTATTCAAAAATTTTGTGTAATAGATTCTTTGTCTTGCTATAATATCATATTAGGAAGGTCATGGATACATGATATGAAGGTGGTGCCCTCAACATACCATCAGTGTGTCAAATTGCCAACCCCTTGGGGAGTATTGAAGATTAACACTGATCAGCAAGAGGCTAAGGATTGCTACACTTCTTAGATGAAAGCCTCCTTCAAAACCAGGCAAGCATAGCAATTAACAAAGCAGACCAGGGATGTTCTAGAAGCTAAATAATAGGATGTTAAAGAGGTATCCTTGGATACTGAAAATCTAGATGTAAAGATCCTTGTAGGGAGCCATATCCCTGAAGATATTGAAAAAGATATCCTGAACTTCCTGAAGGGCAGAAAAGCAACCTTCGCATGAGGACATGACAGGTATATCCCAAAATATCATAACCCATAGACTTGGAATTGACAAAAGTTTCAGGCCAATACATCAAAAGCGAAGGAAGTTTGCTCCTAAAAGAAACATGATCATCCAAGAAGAAGTGGAAAGACATCTCAAGTCTGGAATGATAAGGAAGTAAAATTTCCAGATTGTCTAGCCAATGTGGTGGTTGTCCAGAAGAAAAACGGGAAGTGGAGAGTTTGTGTAGACTACACGGACCTCAACAAGGCATGTCCTAAAAATCCCTTCCCATTACCGCACATAGACTCAATGGTGGACGCTACAACTGGCCACGAGATCCTGACTTTTATGGATGCTTCTTCAGGATTTCAACAGATCCAAATGGAACCATCAGATCAAGAAGACACCGCGTTCATGACTCCTACAGGTATCTATTGTTATATTGCTATGCCTTTTGGTTTGAAGAATGTAAGTGCTACATATCAAAGGCTGGTGAACATGATGTTCAAAGACAAGATTGGGGACACCATGGAGGTCTATATAGATGACATGGTGGTAAAATCAAAGAGAGCTGAGGATCATCTCAGGGACCTTAGAGAAGCATTTGATATCCTGGACCAATGCAACATGAAGTGAATCCTTCCAAATACCACTTCAGAGTGGGGGCAGAAAAGTTCCTAGGCTACATGGTAACCAAACGAGGGATAGAATCCAGTCTAGAACAAATCAAAGTGATCATCAATCTGAAATCCCCAGCAAACACCAAGGATGTCCAGAGACTAACCGGCAGGGTAGCAGCACTCAACACGTTCATATTGAGATCCTCATAAAGGTGTAAAGAGTTCTACGACATCCTGAGGAAGAACAAAAGATTCGAATGGGAAGAGAAGCATGAACGAGCACTCCAATCATTGAAAGAATACATGTCATCGGCTCCTCTATTAATGAAACCAGAAGACGACGAACCATTATCCCTATACTTGGCAGTATCCCAAAGCACCCTAAGTGCTGTATTAGTCAAGGATCATGAGGGACAACAACATTCGGTATACTATGTAAGTAAAAGTGCTACCGGAGAAAACCAGGTACTCTCATTTAGAAAAATTAATTTTAGCTTTAATAATGGCATCAAACTTAGACATTATTTTGAAACTCATGTTATTCATGTTAAAACTAATTATCCTTTTAAGTGTGTCTTAAGAAAACCAGAGATGTCAGGAAGGATGGCAAAACGGTCAGTCAAACTCAGCGCCTATGACCTAATATATGAACCTAGAACAACAAAAAGTCTTAGGAACTAGCGGACTTTGTGGCTGATTTCAGCAGTGATATCCAACAAGAAGCAGATCTTGAAATCCAACAACTAGAAGAGTCGAAGGACGAATGGACCTTATTCACTGATGGTGCATCAAATGTAAGAGGAACAGGTCTGGGAATCATACTAAAATCGCCACAAGGGGATATATTACCCCAATCCATAAGCTGTGAGTTCCAGGTTACGAATAATGAAGCAGAGTATGAGGCGCTGATAGCAGGATTACAATTAGCTAGGGATATCAAGATCAGGTATCTTCAGGTATATGTAGACTCATTGTTAATTGCTAATCATTTCAATGGTTCATATGCAGTAAAAGGTGATAAACTAGCCAAATATCTCACAATAGTTAAGCAATTATCTATAGAATTTGAAACTTTTAACATTTCACAGGTGCCTAGAGAAGATAACACTGAGGCTGATGCTTTAGCAAACCTTGCTTCAGCTCTTAGAATACCAGAAGGTACCAAAATACCTATTATACACATTCTGAGCCCAGTAATCGAGAAGTCAAATGAAGTATCCGACACCGAAGAAGAAATAGACATTCGGGATCTTGTACCTACTCCAGGATCCTGGATTTCACCTATTAATAAATACTTGCAGGATGGTAAAATCCCAAGTGATGAAAAGAACCACAAGGCTTTTCACATGAGGATGTCTCATTTTATAATTTTTGAGAATTTTTTGTATAGAAAATCAATTGCAGGTCCATACTTAAGATGCTTGGAGGATCCTGAAGCACGTGAAGTCCTGAAGGATCTACACGAAGGAGATTGTGGTAATCAAACCGGAGGCAGAGCGTATTTTCAAGGATCCTGAGGACAGGATATTACTGGCCTACCATGAGAAAGGATGTTGTAGATTATTCCCAAAAATGCGACGCTTGCCAAAGACACATCAACATACTCCATCAACCGGTCGAACCTTTATGTCCAATCATCTCTCCATGGCCATTTATGAAATGGGGAGTGGATATAATTGGCAAACTTCCCAAGGCACCATGAGGAAAGGTCTTTATGCTAGCAATGACAGATTACTTCTCTAAGTGGATTGAAGCTGAGGCATTTCTCCAAGTCAGAGAAAAAGAGGTCATCTCCTTCATCAAGCGTAATTTCCTGACAAGATTTGGGATCCTAGTAGAGATAGTATGTGATAATGGATCTCAGTTCATTGGCAATAGAACAACTGTATTCTATGCCAGTTGGGGAATCAAAATGATAACTTCTACCCCAGTACATCCTCAAGCCAATGGACAAGCGGAATCTAGTAAGAAGATCATCGTCAACAACCTTAAGAAGAGATTGGGAGCAAAGAAAGGAAGATGGACTGAAGAGCTACCGTTTGTACTTTGGGCAGATATGACAACCACGAAGAATGCGACAGGGCAGACTCCATTCTCCTTGGTATTTGGAAATGAAGCAATGATCCCAACAGAGATGGTTATCCCTACTGCCAGAACCAACTTTCAATCTTTAGAGACCAACAACGAAGCTCTTGCCCAGGATCTCGACACTGTGGATGAGCTCAGGGATCTTGCCAAAGTTCGCATTGCAGTTTATCAACAAAGGATAGCAAAATGTTATAACAAAAACATTAGGATTAGAAGATTCCAAGTGGGTGATCTTGTATTAAGAAAGGCGTTTCAAAATACTACCAATCCTAGTGATGGAAAGCTTGCACCAAAGTGGGAAGGCCCGTACTTGATTGACTCTGAAGCAGGCAAGGGTGCATATTGGTTGACTACTATGGAAGGGGATATCCTGCCATGATCCTGGAACGCTATCCATCTCAAAACCTACTTTATGTAAGTTTAAAACTTATGTTCTGACTGAAACTGGTACGTCTTCTATCCTTGACTATTCTTATATTTATTACCCTTGATAAAAGTAATGACTTGATCGTCGGAGGGACCTTCACCAATGTTTCATGTTTTGCAGGAAGGATCCACAAGGATCCTGATAGAAGATAGAGATTGGCCATCTCTCCTAAGTTAAGGTATTCTGCATACCTTCTAAAGTTTAAAGGTTTTCACCTTTATAAGTATTGAGTTTAAACATTCTGCCTGTAGCGCACGATATTCAAGTATAGTTCAAGGTGGTGCGACCAGTCCATGTAACAGTGGCTGATAATTTCATCACTGTTGGCTATATCTTGAATGCTACGATAGTAACAGACGTGTTACTTCTAAGTTTCTTAGCATTTTCATACTTACTTAAGTCTGGCTTGGCCCACGTTATTCTGGCTTGGCCCACGTTATTCTGGCTTGGCCCACGGTTTTAAATTGTCACAGATATTTAACAATCATGTGTTAACTCAAGAACTTAGCATCAATATGCTGACTCAGGATCCTTAAACGGGTTAAAGGCTAATGAGGATCTCAAAGTATACTTACTAAGCCTACGACGTACTTAAAGACTATGCACTGGGGACAACGAACGGTTGTTATATGTCGAACTCAACATCATAATCTGGTATGTGTGTTTGTTGACTTAGTTCTCGACAAAGGTATGTGTTACTTGTTAATTATCAATTTATAGACAATTTTGAGATTCACCGGACTCAGTCATGATATGTTTACAGCTGATAATTTATATACCATTTATCAAGATCAAACTGTATTTTTGCAAGTCACAGTTTGATAAAAACCTAAGGTGTTATTTGTAAAATATCGATGAAGATCGAGTATCCTGAAAAACTATTCTTTCTAAACTTATTCTTTCTGAGGTTTAATTACCTAACAAATCCTAATTTTCTACAAACAATCAAACAACATGCATGGAAAATAGTCATAAACCATCAACTAACATTTGAAGTGTAGGAAAATGTCCCGAGTTTCATCCAAAAAAGGAACCATCCACCCAAGACACAAGTTGTCAAATTGTTCATCCCATTCAGGGATTCCCTAAAAACAAGGAAATTAAATTGTTCAACAGATTAACATGATCTAAGTTAAACCACAAATATCAGAGCTCAGGTGTAGGCGTCATTACCTTCATCGCCCTGATCAACTTGTTTACTCGCATCAACAGCTCCATGCTCCTCAGCTACCTTCGTTGTACCCTCAACCTCATCTTCAATCACCAACTTGCTTGCATCTTCCTCCAACACCGGCTCTTCTCCCAATTCAGCAGCAATCCTCTTCTATTCCTCTACGTCCCAAGTAGTCCTATCAAATTCCTTGTCCTCAGCTTCTTTAGCCATCTTGATTCTGGCCTGAAATATGGACATAGCTGCTGAGGCTTTAGCCTGTTCGTTGGACTCATCAAGATCCCGGGCATGTTGAAGATGTACATCCTGTAGCTCAGCCTTGACCTGGTTAAGCTCCCTAGTGACATCAGATAACTTCTTACCCTTAGCAGCTTCATTCCTCTGTGAATCAGCAAGCTTCTGTTTTCACACTTCCATCTCCTTCGCTGGCTGGCCATAAAACCTAACCATCTTATCTAAAGCCTGTCATATATAATATAAATGTTAACATAAGTGCAGGATTAAACTCAAGATCCAGGGTAACGAATATTTCTTACCCGATGGCTGAAGTTGTGCAGTTTCTTGTAAGCATCAAGGAAATCGGTGCACTCCCGAATGGACTGTTCAGTAGGATCGTAATATTTCGTTTCTTACTAAACGATGGCTTAGGATGAGCAGTGGAGGCTCCAGGCTTAGGAGCAACCGATGGGGGAGATGGATCGACAACTGGCTTAAGTTCCTTTTTGACGGCCTTGCCTTTGGAGACCATGTTGTCAATGTCATCCAAAGCAAACTTGGAGCTGGACTTTCGTACACCTAATTCAAAATAGCAGGTTAAAAAATTTATCATGTTACTAACTGATAAATAATGTGGTATTGTATTTCTTACCAGACATTTCGGAATCGGAGAGAGAACCTTCTGGACTTACTTCAACAGGCGCAGTCCTGAATTTGAAGGTCCGCTCAATGGGCTCGATACTGTAGAAGGCAGCGACCTTCTTGGCAGTCTCAGGAGAAGCAGGAGCTAGTTCAGAGAACTTGGGCGCTATGAAACAAAAATAAATCAATAGTCAGTATGCCGAATGTCAAATTTATCGGGATCCTATAAGACAGAACCCTACCCTTCACGATCCATTTGACTGGAAACTTATCCCCATCAGGGATTGAATCTCTTCTCACGAAGAAGAAGTTATTTTTCTAGTTGGAATCATTCTGAGTTGTTTTCAAGATCAAATGGGTCATGCCAGATCTGATTTGAAACATAAAGCGGGAAGAGCCATGGCTTCTTAGGTTATAAACGGCGCCAATTCCGAAGTAGAAAAGTCAATAGCATGATGAAAAATCAGAAATTCCAGAGTGTATAAGGTTCGCCAAATCATAGGCATGATTTGGGTGTAGCTTAGACCAGTTTTCCTAAAGAACTCGGTAGTAAGAGAAGGGAAGGGGTACGTGAAACCAAGAGAAAAAGGGAAAATGGAAAACAGACCCAACTCTTTGAAGTGAAATCGGCTCTGGTCAGGGGATCAAAGGGTTTGAAAACAGTGTTTTTGGGAAAAAAGCTTCCGGATACAAGAGATTGGATATCAAGATCAGCGAAAGTACACTTTTCGGTATCCAGATTGGCTAATAAGTTTTGACTATAAAGATCGTCGGAAGATGAAGACGACCGGGTGTTCTTTTTAGCCATTTTTTGAAACAAAAACTAGAAAGAAAAGGAACAAGGTCGTTACCTGAGATCCCAGAGAGAAGATTGGAGAAGATGAAGTTGGGATTAATAAAAAAGAAAAGTAATTATAGAGGAGTAAAAACGACTGCTTCAAACGACGTCATTTCTGCCCTCAATTCTCGCGCCACGTCTTATCGTGCAGCCGTTTATCTTTCAGAATTTGAATCTTGAAAATTTAACAGCTGTAATTTCGGTGTACAGTTGTCAAATTTTGGGGACAATTGTTATGGGTTAAATCTCAAGCAGGATCCCGAATGATGCATGATCCGGAATCCAAGGTCCTCGTAACTTCGGTATCCTGAATATATTAATGCTACTAACGGCTATTTGTCCTCTATTTCTTTTATATGCGCAAGTAAACGTGTTGACTCATTTTGTCCCTGAAGAATCGGACGAGAAGTCAAAGAGAACGTGTAAAACTTGCGAGAAAAGCTCAATAACGGTCATATTTGAAGACCGGGTAAATCTCCGGGATTCTCAGAAAGTTACTTAGGATCAATTTTTGTATTTAATCAGCGGCTTGATCGATTAGCAACACACACAATTCACTTCGCATTACTAAACACTCGCGAGAAGCTTTGTAACACTTAGTATTCGATCATTTGTTGCTCACACTTGTAATCTTTTACATCGATTTATACTAGACTAGGAGGCAAGTGACTTTCGGTCACTTCCCGAGGTTTTATGCTGGCAATCCTTAGGGATTAAGGGCTTTCCTCGTAAACATTCATGTCGTTTTATTGCTTCATACGCTTTGTTCGTCAAGAATCTTTCAAGCACACTACCCTACTTACGAAATTTTGTTACAAACTTAGTTTATATAATTTTTACCCAAAACATTATCTATATAAACTGAAAGTACATATTTTTAGTTTTTCTGAAATATAACAACAAATTCACCTATTTTTGTTCAAACATCATGAGTAAGAAGATCATATCAGTAAATGAGAAATCCGTCACACATTCTAACTTGATCTAAGGGTAACCTATTGATACATATTCTCATATATCACTGTTGAATATCTTACAAACCTTTCAGATCATATTCCTTTCAATTTATACATTTAGCTTTGAAATGATACGCGATAAATCTCAAAGTAAACAAGATCAGGTCATAAAATGCTCAAGTATTCACACCAAATTTGCAATATAAAGCATGTAAATCTAGGTTGTCAATATTATAGAATTTGAAACTACAAGCGTTTTTCTTCCATGTTCTTGTGAGTTAAGGTACCAATTTGATGAAAAACAACGTGTACCCCACATATACGCCAACAGAAATATAAATTTGCACTATCTTCAAGACATATGAAACTTATGCAAAGATAATATCAATCTCCAGGATGAAAATATCTCAATTGGCACAGGAAAAGAAATAGATCCCGAAGGATATAAGGAATCAGAATGATTCAATTGCTTGGTTTTGGATGTATATCATGATTGAGTGTAACAGAAGAACTCTTTAGTAGAATGAAGGATTAAAGAATCGATTGATTCAATAATTAAGGGTAATGTGGTCCAACTGTTATCTGGATATTCAATGGAATCAAGATATTGATCCAAGGGCGAGTATATGTTTCAACAAATGTTGTCAGAAACATATATTAGTTCAACATCACATTGCATGTTTTTCGGGGCATGGGCAGTGAAGTGAACTGAAAAATTATGCTAATCAATATAGTTCGATACTGGTCTCAAGAAATACTTTAAGCCTCATATTCTATATCTGATAATAATCTTTTAACACACACACCCAGGCATAAAATGGGTTCAAATCACAGTTGTTATCAAGAATCATTATGTTTTCACACTACTAATGGTCCAAAAACGCTTCTAGTCTACTGACAATCTAAATTACATACACATATCCAAATTAAACATAAAATTGATGTTCAAGATTAGAGCATTTATAACACTATCATGTCTTGTTCATGCAGACTTTGAAATTTTGATCAAATCAATTGAATACAAACACAAATTATCATATCATATCATATCATATCAACAGGTCATCTATGGTCATGTGTGATAGATTTTCAACTGATGTACTATCATCTCTTCTCTAACTTCAAATGATGTCAATTTTTATCTTTTTTATTATGTTTGGAATTTTTATAAATAACAACTTTTTTGACTAGAAAGTAAAGTGCAGAAATGTAGTAAAGCAATAAGATAAAATAAAAAATAAAATCTTCCATGAAAATTATTTTGAAAACCTCTTATTCGGGATTGATCATACCAATCATTTTTACTAGAAATTCAAACCTGGTTCGATCAAATACGTTGGTGAAGAGGTCAGCAAAATTGACATCAGTGTGTACCTTCACTAGCTCAATCAACCTCTTATCTGTACAATCACGAATAAAATGATATCTTATTTCAATATGTTTCGTTTTGTTGTGCTTAACAGGATTATTTGTTATGGACATTGTGGCATTGTTATCTATGAACATAGTGGTGCAAGTAAAATTCAAACCGTAGTCTCTTAATTGTTGCTGGATCCATAAAATTTGGGAACAACAACTTGAAGCTGCGATGTATTCTGCTTCACATGTTGATATGGAAACTGTGGTTTGCTTTTTACACTGCCATGAAACCAGCCGATTACCCATAAATTGGCAACCTCCTGTCGTAGATTTCTTATCCAAACAACAACCTCCGAAATCTGAGGCAGTATAAGCATTAAATTCAAAATTAGAACCATGCGAAAACCATAATCCTAATCTCCTTTCAGGTATCGGAAAATACGTTTGACTGCAATCAGATGGGATTCCTTTGGTTTTGCTTGAAATCGGGAACAAAGACACACGACAAACATTATATATGGCCTTGATGCGGTTAAGTACATGAGAGATCCAATCATTGCCCTGTACAAGCGGCTGTCAATATCCTTTCCTTCTGGGTCTGGATTCATCTTGTGATTTACAGGAATCAGAGTATCATATGGGGTACAGGTCTCCATCTTGAACCGGCTCAAGATGTCTTTCACATATTTAGACTGATGTATAAAGAAACCATCATCTTTTTTATTAACTTGAAATCCAGAAAAGAACGACAGCTCTCCCATATCTGACATCTCAAACTTCGATTTCATAACACTCTCAAACTCTTTGCATAACACTTCGTTTGTTGAACCAAAGATAATATCGTCCACATAGATCTGAACCATCAGGTAATCTCCCCCTGCTTTCTTGATGAACAAGGTTGAATCAATTTGACCACGGTCGAAACCATTGTCCAAATGATGTTGCGACAACGTTTCATACCACGCATGGGGTACTTGATGTAGACCATAAAGAGCCTTATCTAGCTTGAATACTCGTGAGGGATACAATGGATCCTCAAACCCCGGTGGTTGACACACATATACGTCTTCTTTAACCTTTCCATACAAGAAAGCACTTTTGACGTCCAATTGATATACCTTAAATCTTTCAAACGACGCAAATGCCAGAAACAAAAGAATTGCTTCCAACCGTGCAACAGGTGCGTACACCTCAGTATAATCTATACCCTCTTGTTGATTGAACCCTTGAACAACCAATCTTGCCTTGTTCCTCACCACGACACCACGATCATCTTTTTTACAATTAAAAACCCATTTGGTGCCGATCGGATACACGCCCTTTGGAAGATCAACCAAATTCCACATCTTTAGCTTATCAAACTGTGCAAGCTCTTCTTGTATCGCTTCAATCCAATTGTTATCTTGTAATGCCATCTCCACTTTTTTCGGTTCGATCTGATAAATAAAACAAGAATATAAGCAAACATCAAGTACTCAATGCTAGAATATAAACAAGTATTTTCAGATAAAGAACGATTTTGGACTCCATCCTGCAAATTCCCAATGATATTTATCACCGGATGATCTTTCAATTCTTTTATGGAAGCCACCTCAGGAACAGGTAGAACATCGACTTGAGTAGTTTCCTCTCGAGAAAGAACATTTTGAGTAACTGCTATCACAGACTCCAGATTGGTAGGAAGCTCCTCCTGAACATGTGTAGAAGTGGACGAATCATCAACAATTAACGGATCAGCAAAAGAATCCCGGAAAATTGCTTCATCATCTTCACTCTCAGACTCGTGAGTTCCCGAAGTAGATGGTACATTCGGATCAGGGTTCAATGAGGATGAAAAAGATAATGGAACCGTTGATCTTGGTAGAAAACGCAATCTTGGTCACCATGACAGGACTCATATAACAATGCAACTTCTTCAGCAGATAAATCAGAAGTAAAATTGAAAGACTTGAATAAGCTATCATAATCAAATGCCCACTTTGGACCAACCGCCTTCTGGGGAATAGATCAATTAGAACAATCGATATGGAACCATTCTTCGATCTGTCGTGTTTCCTTGTTAAACACTCATTTATTCAACGAATTGGCAACATAGCCTAGAAAAATTCATTCGATCGCCTTTTCGCTAAACTTGGTAGAAACATCCCTGATCTTCATAGGAGTACACGGATTCCCAAAAGGAAGAAGATAATTCAAATTAGGCTTCTGATTGTTTAACAATTCATAACAAGTCTTGTGGTGGCGCTTCACAGTCAGAACATGATTCAGGACATGGGATGCCGTATTCACAGCTTCGGCCCAAAAAGTAACCGGTAGCTTAGAATCCGCCAACATTGTTCTTGCTGCCTCAATTAGAGTTCTATTCTTTCGCTCAGCAACACCATTTTGTTGAGGAACATATGGCGCACTAAACTCATGATGAATTCCCATCTTACAAGGAATACAGTCATCAGGCACAGAAAATTTCATTTTTGGAATACCAGTAACCAAATCATTTTTCACTAAGTAATTCATTTTTCTGAAGTTGATATGAGCTAGCTTCCGATGCCAAAGAATAGAATCAGATTCAGATGCTTTCGAGAGTAAACATGTAGGAATCGAATCCATTTTTGTAGCTGCACTCATGTCCAAGACATAGGTGTCATTTCTTCTCGGAGATTTCATCAGAATCCATTCTTCAGGTATCACAAATCCCAGCTTCAAAATATAACATTTAGAATCATTGAAATGGAAAGCATACTTTTTGTCGCACACTTGGGATACGCTAAGGAGACTGTTCTCGAGTTTCTCAAACTTCACCTTTCTCAAACTTCACCTTTTCATTCTTAAACATTCCTTGGCCTGTTATATACAACTTTATTCCCAGTAAAGGCGACATAACCACCATCAATTTTAATAACAGCTTCAAGCAAACTAATATATCCTGTCATATATCGGGCGTAACCACTATCCACATACCAAGTATTGTTGATAGTCCTCCTTGGTTGACCCTACACAAACAAAGGATATCAGTTAGAAATGGGGACCCAAGCCATTGTGGTCTTGGGTCTACCAATAGCATCAAAATAAACTACTTTAAGCAATTCACAATCTCTATTATCATCCACCCTTGGTGATTTAGGCAAATCAGAATCAGACATCCTGGATTTTGAAACATTCTTTTTCTTATCAAAATTTGATTGATTTTGAAATCCAGATTCAAATTGATCAGTTTCTAAAAGTTTTCTTAACTGTCTGTTCTTTCTTCGCCTTTGAGGTCTTGAAAGTTTGACCTCAGGTTGTGAATTCTTTGTGAATCCAACTTTAGGATTCTCAACAAGCTTATGAAAAACAACATTTTGTCTAACACCAGATTGGACAAACTCTGGTTTAGAACCACCAAATCTATCATGAACATGCTGTGTCATTTCTTTCTTAAACCCAAAAGGTTTAGTAACATGATGCTTAGGAAAATTTTCCTTGACAGATTGTTTCATCACATTATCAAATATAGGCTTTCCCACATTCGGTCTTTGCAGAATCTTTACTACTCTGAATTGACCGTGAACAACAGTTGGTGTAACTTTCTCTGAAATAAGAGAATTCTTCTCTTTGTTCTTGTAAGAACAATATATCACTATATGCCCCACTACATTACAATGAAAGCAAAATCTCTTATCTTTGTATTCTTTGATATAAGGAACCCTTTTTGAAGTTAAGGAACTTCCTGATGAATAACCTTTAGTAGATTTAACATCACTACCTCCCTACTTCTTTGGAATATAAATCTTTCTGGATGGTTCACCAACATAAGTCTTTGAAACTTGATATTGATCAACTTTGGGTTTTGCCACATTTACCTTCTATTTAATGAAATCACTTGTTGATTTATTTTCAACTTTTGAAACCTCATTCTTGATATCACCAGCACTTACAAAACCACTTTTAGATAAAATTGGTGAAATAGTTGGTTGTTTAACTTCATCGCGCTCTGTTAGAATACATCGATCTCTTGTGACTTGTTTTACCACTTTTGGTTTATCAATCTTCACATATTTAGGAACACCGTAAATTTTCTGTGCATCAAATATCTCATCATCACTATCAGAATCATAGACCATTTCTTCCCCTGTGACTGGATTAATCTTCAAAACTGTCTTTGGATTAATATCCTCTTCAGTAATGATCTCTAGTTCTACAACATAGTTTCCATTAAATGGTGGAGGAGCAAATCCAATTCCAGTTGTTCTCTTAACAGGATCAGCATTGACATTGAAATAACCCAACAATAGTGATGAATTTCCAAAACTTTCAAGTTTTCTATGTAATCTGATCACCTCTGCTTCTTTGTCTGAAATTTCTTTGTTTTTCTTAGAAACAATTTCATTTCTCTTTTCAATCTCTGCATAGGCCATATACAAATGATATGCCTGTTCCTTAATCTTCAACGTCATAAAATTAATGTTTCTCTTGAGTGATTCAATTATGTCAATACACAGCTTATCATTGTCCTTTAATTTATGATTCACTGTGTATCGATTTCATATTACAGATCAAGTTTGTGTTATCATCCATGACTTTTATCATTTTGTCCTTCACCAAAATATAGTTAGAACAATATATATTACAGATAACATCTTTTACCTTTGATGGATCAGACATGTCAGCCATGAAGACTTTTGTAGCTAGAATCTCTTCAGTCATCTTAGGTACTCTTTTAGTCAACAAAATCTCATCTTCATATACACTTGTTGTGGAAACATTATCTTCAGAATGAACTTCATCGGCATTTTCAGTATCATTTTCTTCAGAAGTTTCTTCTGCAGTGAAATTCTCAGAAGATTCATCATTCTGACTTTCTACTTCACTCATTGAGCTTTTTCATCACTTGAATTATCATCCTCAGATGTCTCATCAGTAAGAATTTCAGCCACGAAAGCTTGACTCACAGCACCAACTAGATCCTCTAAGTGAATTCCCTAGTCATAGTTATCATCTCCTTGAGCAACCAAAGCAAATGATGTTGAAACGTTTGCTGAACTTCCAGAACTGCCAGATCCTTGTTTGTTGATTTCTTTTGTTTTGGTAATTGTTCTTCTTTTGAGAATCAAATTCAAACTCTGGCTTGTTACATTCCTTAGCAAAGTGATCATATTCTTGACAATTATAACACCTAACCTTTGTTTTGTAAAAACCCATTCTTGTTCTGATGTTTGATCCAATGTAATTTCTTCCAGTAGTTTTAAGAAAATCCTTTGCTTGCCTCATCAACATTGCCATGTTCCATTGAATATTCATCTCTTCTAAATCAACAGGATCAATCTGACGATAGTCTTCTTCAATTGCCTTTGGATCATGAATCTTCCTTCCGATAAAGTTTTCATACGAAGCAACAAAGGATGAAAACATCGCCATATAATCTTCAGCTACCCTCTGACTCACATGATGTGAATTAGATGGTTGTGATCCAGATGAAGGAATAGATGTATTTGCAAAAATCCCGATTGATAAGAATATCCAGAAACATTCTCATTTGAATTATCTTGACCATCTCCAGAAAACAATGCAACTCCAGATCCAGATTTTCCAGATGATTTTGCAAAATACATTGAAGGATCTTGAATGTGCTCCATATTAGTTTCCTTCTTCTTCTTCAAATTTAAGTCATGAGATTGTATCTTTCCCAACACATCTTCAAGAGACATAGTTTTGTATTTGTCATTCTCTTTGATTAGAAATGAATACACCTCAAACTTGGATGGTAAAGCTTCCAAGAACTTTTCATTTATCTCTTCAAGTTCATAAACAACCTTGGCACTTGCTAACTCACTCAGTAAATGATAAAATCTTGTTGCTAGATCATCCAGAGATTCATTCTGAAAATGTTTGAATACCAAGAATTGCTTTTTCAATAACTCCTTTTGACTTTTCTTCACATCCAGACTTCCTTCATATCGTGAATAAGTCGGATGAGTATATCCTTCCAGAATAGGAATCCATAAACTAGTATCAGTGAATGACACGAACTGATCAAAACGATCCTTCCAGTTTGAATAATCAGCAAGACTTAGCAGCTTTGATGGTTTCTGAGAAGTACCAATCTCATTGTCATAGTCGAACATGTTTGTAACCTGCACCATGTTAGCCATAACAACAAATACCCGAGTATCACAAGTAAAAAAAAATTTAGAACAAAAATACCCTAAGGCGAACTTGAAAAGTTCGCTTCACACCCTTCAAGAGAACTTGATCCAAACGAACTTGATAAGTTCGCTTAACCAAGAATTTGCACTAAGTTCGCCTATAACTAACTTCTTGATTAAGTTCACCTGTTTCAGCTGAACAAACTCAGGAAGACGAACTCTTCAGCCAAAACACGAACCAGAACCTCCGAAAATCATCATAACTTGATGAATTTATGGAATTTGATGAAATTGAACTGTAAAATTGATTATTATGTGAAATAGAACACTTTTAATGGAACAATTTCTTCAAAAACACCTCCAAATTGATGAATTCAGGTCCAAAAGCCTCTCAAGAACTTGAAAACTCCATGGATATGAAAAATATGCAAAATTCAATCGTTTTTGTGTCAACTCATATACAATTCATCACAAATCCATCACAAATCACGAGCAAGAGCTTTGATACCACTTGTAGGTCCACTTGTCTCTCCTATGGATCAAACTCGAGACACGACGTAACAAGAACACGGAGTGCGGAATCCAACTGTGTCAATGACTGTGTATATGAGACAATACTCCAAAACCGAACAAGTAAACATCTATTATAGACTTGCATTCTGCCACAGGAGAACTTTACAAGTTCGCCTAAACTAGGCCTATTAAGTTTGCCTATTGCAAAACATAACTAAAACTTTACAAAAACATAAAGACATAAAAGATCTAACTATTATAAGGCCTATTGTCACACATCTATGTCCTAACAGCCCAAACGGGTTCGTGCTCTCAGACTTGAACTTCGTGTTGATCTCATATCTCAAATAAAAGATGCTCAACATTCTGTTCAAACAGAAGAAGACTTAGAACAAGAAGGAATGGAGAGCATGATTAAACAATTGACTAAAGTAGATGATGAAATACTTCGTATGAATAAAAGAGTCTGGGTTCCGATCACCGGAAATCTTCGAGAAAGAATACTCGAAGAAGCAAATAAATCAAAATATATGATGCACCCAGGAAGTGATAAGATGTATAAAAACTTTAAAGGGAATTACCGATGGATTGGCACGAAGAAAGATATTGCCATATATGTTGCAAAATCTCTTACTTGCGCACAAGATAAGGCAGAACATCAGAAACCTTCTGGTTTATTGCAACAATTAGAAATACTAGAATGGAAGTGGGAAATGATAACAATGGATTTTATTACTAAACTTCCTCGAACTAGTCGGTGAAATGATACTATCTGGGTTATCATTGACAGATTGACTAAATCTGCCCATTTTCTCCCAATAAAAGAAACCTTCAGTATGGATACATTTGCTCGTCTTTATGTAAATGAGATTGTATCTTTACATGGAGTACAATTATCCATAATGTCAGATAGAGATAGTCGTTTTACATCTCGATTCTGGAAAAGTTTCCAAAAAGCCATGGGAACCCGTCTGAACTTGAGCACTGCCTATCATCCATAGACAGATGGGCAAAGTGAAAGAATAATTCAGACTTTAGGAGATATGCTTCAAGCATGTGTGATAGATTTAGGTGGTAGTTGGATGATCACCTACCCCTAATGGAATTTTCATACAACAATAGTTATCACACAAACATTCAGGCGGCACCTTTTGGAGCCTTATATTGAAGGAAATGTCGAACTCTTGTGTGCTGTGAAGTTGGAGAAAACCAAATGTCAAGACCTGAACTTGTTCTGGAAACAACTGACAAAGTAGCTCAAATACAAGAACGATTGAAAGCAGCAAGTGATAGACAAATGAGCTACGCTGATAAAAGAAGAAAGCCACTAGAATTTGAAATTGGAGACAAGGTGTTATTGAAAGTATCACCTTGGAAAGAAATAGTTCGATTCGGAAATAAAGGTAAACTAAGTCCTCGATTTGTTGGACCCTTCAAGATTATTAAACGAATAGGACCAGTGGCTTGTCAATTGGAATTACCAGAAGAGATGAATGGAATACATGAGGTATTCCATGTATCTAATCTTCGTAAATGTTTAGCTGATGAATCTTTGATAATGCCTCTTCAAGACATAGAGGTAAATGAAAAACTCAGATTTGTAGAACAACCCTACAAATAGAAGATCATCAGACTAAAAAGTTGAAAAAGAAAAGATTGAAATGTAACACCTTGATTTTTTAGGCATCGGCTATAACCACGAGAAAAGAAACATAGCCTAAGCAAGCTATGGAGTTCGTATAGTCTCAATTTTGAATCTATAAATTTAGACGTTCGACCTAGAACTCATAGACGAGCAATTAATATTTAATAATAATATTAAAATATTATTATTTTGAACCTGCTTCGTTTCTAACGAAACTTAGGTCGAAACATAGAGAAAAATAAGTATGTTCCGACGACATATTCGAAGTTTTATAAAAGGTTATATTTGAAACGTTACGAGAGAAAAACAAAATATATACTAAATGAATTATAACAATATAATAATATTAATACAAATAATATGAACATAAAACTAGGACGTTCACGTGTAAGTATAATATGCAAATTTTGACAAATATGCAAAACCTTCCAACGAAGGTTCCTCGAACAAACCGATTATTCAGCAAATGTCCGTCTAACCTCTAGTATATATATAAGTGAGCCACTTAAGATTTTTATTCACAATCTCAACTTTCTTCCATTGAAAATCAGGTACGGATAGGAATATTCTTTAGTTTTTAATTTAATTTAATTTAATTTAATTTAATTTAAAGTATGGAATTAGGGGAATAACCAGGGTAGACATTGGGTGACGTATCCCTAGTCTAGGCATTGGCTGATCATCCATGTTTAAACTATGTAGGGTAACCAAAAACCAACCACGGTTATAACTAGCTAGTATTCCATCCAATTTCTTAGACCGTCGTCTAAGATTTATTTCGGTCCTGATCAGGGATAAAGTTCTGACAAGACATAACGCCAAAACTAAGAATAAGAAATATGACAAAGTTTAATTATGGTTCCAATTATGCCAAAGATGAAACCACAAGGATTAGAAACATCAAAGCCCGAAGGACAAGGAAGCAAAAGAGAGAAAATGAAAGTTTAAGGTGTCACACCTCGACCGATGGCGGAATCATCGGGGCGGGACATGTAAGACTGTTCATAGCACATGGTTGACTAAATTGAAATATATTAAAGTTAAATTTCCATTACAAATAATCCAAGTACAAACCAAGTTCAAACAAGAAACATAAAACAACTCATAAAATCCTTGATTTAAATTGTTAAGTCCAAATCCTATATTGAGCACGTCTTAAATCATTCTCACATATTAGGGCCTGAAACATGAATAAAATAAAGTCAACTAAAAAGTTGGTGAGTATAACACAGTTGCATATAGATAGCATATAGTTGAAAACAAATCCTTTACAAAACATGATAAAATAAGGCATTTATGGGGAGCAGCTATTGTGTAACCATGTATAACCAAACCTTGTAACTAGCATGCAAAAATTGTGTTGTCGGTTTCAATCACCGCGCACCATGGGTGGGTTTGTCAGACTCAATAGATCAATCATTGAAAACCGTCGGCTTGTATAGTTAATGATTGCACATAATCGCATACAAAGGTTAGCACAACTAGCACTCGGGCATAAAGCTCAAATTTTGCACACATGTATGTAAATAGGATTTTTGCACTTGTGTTGTTTGCGTAAATGTAAATGTGTAATGTGTATAGAGTTCATGTTCCACCCCAAAAGTGTAAAAGAGTAAAAAGGGGTTGTGAATACTCACTTGGTATGGAAGTGTAGCTAACAAAGATTATAGATAGCAAATATGATCCTCGAAATGCACAATTTAACCTAAAGAGTAATGTGTATTGAATCAAATAGATGCATAAAGTTTAAGTCTAAAATGAAAGTTGAATTTGTGTATAAAACTATTGATTTGTATTTAAAAGTATTGAATAAAATATATAGAGTTTGAAGTAAACATATTTTTGAAACAATTTGATTAGGTTTGAATTGGATAATTGAATAAATATATAATTATAGTTTATGAAATAATGTAAATATTAATTGTAATTAAGTATAAATAAATAAATGATTTTGATTAAAAATTTAAATTAAATAAATAATCATTATCTTATTTATTTATAAATTTTGTAACTTAATTATTTAAAATATCATTTAGTGTAAGATAATAAATATAAATTTAATTTTCATAAACTTTTAAATAAATTATATTTATGCCAAGATTACACTTTTAATCCATTTTTAAATACAGAAAACATATTTTTATAAAATCGAAACATTTATTGATCGAAAAATATAAAATTATGATTCTGTTACAATTTCTGAGTCACACACGACCGTGTCTCGGAAGGGCACGATCGTGCTCAAGCCAGGGGCGCGACCGCGCTAGTCGGGGCACGACCGGGTTGATCAACAGAGGGCACAAACTAGATTAGTCAACAGGCATGACCGTTCCTTGGCTCGGCACGGTCGTATCTATGATTTTTAGACACGACAGAGGCTAGCCCAAAGGGCATGACTAGGTCTGGACAGGAGGACACGACCGCGCTGCTAGTCGGCACGACCGCGTTTCATGAGGCACGACCGCGCTAGATGATTAGCGCGACCGTGTCTCTTCCAAATCAGACACGAATTGAACAAATCTTGTATTTCTAGCGCTGGATTTGATAGGGCTTTTGATTACTGAGTTATTACAAGTCTTTTCATGTAATTTAATCGCATGTAAATCATGTTTAAGTATGGATTCGATTAAATATTTTCTTATCAAAATAATTATTCTGATTCGGACGATTTCTGTAATGAAAGCCCAGATTGATAGGGGACTTTTGATATATGGACCGAAACGAAAAGGAGGGATGATTCAATTACCTCAAACAGCAAGGAATTGATAGCGATTGGTAGAAGGAAGTTCCGCCATCGACGGCTTGAGTTCCGGCGACCTTTACTGCAACTCCGGCCAATCCAGATAGTCCGGGAGCTTCAGGGATGATTGAGTATCGTGATTCTGTTGCTGGATTGAGGGAATTCGGGTTGAAAGGCGTATTCCGAATTTTCTTGAAATGTTTTTGAGAGGTTTTTCGAGATTGATAGGATTAAGTTGGAGCGTTTGTGAATTCGAAAGTTGTATTACTCACGTAAATGGAAATGAAACGGTTGACGGTTACGGATTCTCAACA
Source organism: Smallanthus sonchifolius (assembly GCA_023525975.1). Classification (NCBI taxonomy): domain Eukaryota; kingdom Viridiplantae; phylum Streptophyta; class Magnoliopsida; order Asterales; family Asteraceae; genus Smallanthus; species Smallanthus sonchifolius. Next base: position 20,627,267 of record CM042030.1, on the reverse strand, counting down.
ATCGGATGATTAAACTGCATTTACGTTTCAACTGTTACACAGGCGCGACCGTGCCTAGGCACCGGGCGCGATCGTTCCAGGACCAGTCGCGCGATCGTGCCGAGGCACTTGGCGCGACCGTTCCAGGACGAAGCACGACCGTGCTAGACTAGGGTTTCTTGACATTTTTCAACTTTAGTCCTTGACTTTTTCAGGTTTAATGTGTTTGAATTAAATAGTTTCTTGCATAGTGTTTAAATGTATATAATTGCGTAGAACTTACGAATTTGTATCGAGTCATTGCGTTTAGTTTACGGTGAGAAAAATAATAAGACAGTGCACGAGTATTGAATTCGAAATTGCATTACATTGAATTGAAATATGAATACTAAAAATCAGAAATGTTACAGTCTCCCCATGTTGAGAGAATTTCGTCCCGAAATTTAGCTAGAGGAAACAATGGTATTAGTAAAAAGATGAGGGTACTTAAGCTTCATTTGGTCTTCTCGTTCCCAAGTGAACTCAGGACCACGCTTAGATTCCCAACGAACTTTGACAATAGGAATGCGACTTCGCTTGAGTTGTTTGACTTCACGATCCATAATTTCCACCGGCTTCTCAACGAAGTGCATCGTTTCATCAATGCGCACGTCGTCAAGTGGTATATGGAGATTTTCATCAGCGAGACACTTCTTCAGATTAGATATATGAAATGTAGGATGCACATTGCCAAGAGATGGAGGTAACTCGAGCTTGTAAGCCACTTTCCCAATCCTTTCAAGGATTTTGAATGGACCAACATAACGAGGTGCTAACTTGCCTTTCTTTCCAAAGCGGATCACACCCTTCCACAGGGACACCTTAAGAAGAACAAGATCACCGACTTGAAATTCCAAGGGTTTTCGACGTTTGTCGGCATAACTCTTTTGCCGACTCCTCGCTACTCGAATATTGTCACGGATTTGAATAATCTTGTCGGATGTTTCTTGAATTAACTCGGGACCAGTGATTTGTGCTTCACCAATCTCGTTCCAACAGATAGGAGAACGACACTTGCGACCATAGAGAGCTTCGAATGGAGCCATGTTGATACTTGTGTGGTAGCTATTGTTGTAAGAAAACTCAATGAGGGATAGATGTGAATCCCAATTGCCACCAAAATCGATTACGCAAGCCCTAAGCATGTCTTCAAGTGTTTGGATTGTTCGCTCGGTTTGAACATCAGTTTGGGGATGGTAAGCCGTGCTCAAATCCAATCGTGTGCCAAGAGCAGTTTGGAGAGATTGCCAAAATCGAGAAGTGAACCGGGCATCTCGATCAGATATTATGTTCAAGGGAACACCATGACGGCTCACGATTTCATCGATGTAAATTCGGGCTAGTTTCTCGACCCGATAGTCTTCACGGATAGGCAAGAAATGAGCAGATTTGGTGAGTCGATCAATGATCACCCAAATACTATCATAACCACTCGAGGTGCGAGGGAGTTTGGTAATAAAATCCATAGCTAGATTCTCCCATTTCCACACGGGAATTTCTGGTTGTTCGAGTAAACCAGATGGACATTGATGTTCGGCTTTGACTTTGGAACAGGTTAAGCATTTGGCCACATAAAGAGCAATGTCTTTCTTCATACCGGGCCACCAATAAAGTTGGCGAAGATCTTGGTACATTTTATCCGCACCAGGATGAATAGAATAACGAGTCTTATGAGCCTCGTTCATGAGAAATGTACGGAGATTGTCACGATCGGGAACCCAAATACGGTTCAAGTAATAAAGCAAGCCATTGGGTTTTGATTCAAGAAGGAGTTCAACACCACATGACATTTCTTCGTACATATTACCCTCGGTTACCGAGACGTGTTGAGCTTCTAAGATACGGGTTTGAATATCGGTTTGAATACGGGCACAATGAAGCATAACATGGTCCTTTCGACTCAAAGCATCGGCTACAACATTCGCTTTGCCGGGATGGTAACGAATATCGCAGTCGTAGTCGTTAAGGAGTTCGACCCAACGTCGTTGCCTCATATTAAGTTCTTTTTGGTTGAAAATATGTTGAAGACTTTTGTGGTCGGTTAACACCACACATTTCGTGCCATATAGGTAATGTCTCCAAATCTTTAACGCGAATACGACCGCACCCAACTCGAGATCGTGCGTCATATAATTCTTCTCATGAACTTTGAGTTGCCTTGATGCATAAGCGATTACTCTGCCTCGTTGCATGAGAACACAACCAAGACCTTGGTTAGAAGCATCACAATAGACAACTAAATCATCATTTCCATCGGGGAGAGTCAATATGGGAGCATTGCACAGCTTTTGCTTGAGGGTTTGAAAAGCTTCTTCTTGTTTCGGTCCCCATTCATAAGTCTTACCCTTGTGGGTCAAAGCGGTAAGAGGGACAACAATCTTTGAGAAGTTTGAGATGAAACGACGATAATAACCCGCAAGACCAAGAAATTAACGAACTTCGGTAGGAGTCTTCGGGGCATTCCAATTCTTAATCGTTTCAATCTTAGCAGGATCAACATGAATACCCTTGTCGTTGACGATGTGACTAAGAAATTGAACTTCTTTTAGCCAAAATTCGCATTTGGAGAATTTGGCATATAGTTGTTCTTTTCTCAAGAGTTCCAAAACCAATCTAAGGTGTTGTTCATGATCGGCTTTAGTCTTGGAATAGATTAAGATATCGTCAATGAAGACAATCACGAATTTATCAAGGTACGGTTTGCACACACGATTCATGAGATCCATGAAAATTGCGGGTGCATTGGTTAACCCGAAAGGCATAACCATGAACTCGTAATGACCATACCTTGTTCGAAAAGCAGTCTTAGGAATGTCATCTTCTTGAACACGAAGCTGATGATAACCGGATCGAAGATCAATCTTCGAGAAGCAAGTAGAACCTTGCAGTTGATCAAAGAGATCATCGATTCTAGGCAAAGGATAACGGTTCTTGATAGTAAGTTTGTTGAGTTCGCGGTAGTCAATGCACTTGCGAAATGATCCATCCTTCTTCTTAACAAATAAGACGGGTGCACCCCACGGTGAATGACTCGGGCGAATGAAACCTTTGTCGGAGAGCTCTTGAAGTTGACTTGCAAGCTCTTGGATTTCGGAAGGTGCAAGACGATAGGGAGCTCTAGCAACGGGGTTAGCTCTAGGTATAAGATCAATACGGAACTCTACTTGACGAACGGGAGGAAGATCGGATAAATCCTTAGGAAAAACTTCGGGGAAATCCCGAATGATCGGAATGTCTTGGATACTCTTCTCCTTGACGTCCTTTTGAACAATATGAGCTAAGAAAGCAATGTACTTCTTTCGTAAGTACTTTTGAGCGGTAGTACACGACATCAACTTAAGTCCCTTGCAAGGCTTTTCACCAAAAACTCTTAAGGTTTCTCCCGATGGTAGCGGAATTTGGATACACTTTTCAAAGCAAATGACTTCGGCGTGATGATTTGATAGCCAATCCATACCTATGATAATATCAAAGCTTCCTAGTGGCATTGGAACAAGGTTGATTGGAAATGTGTGATCATTAAGTTCTAAAGAGCAATCATAGATAATGGACTCAATTGTAAGGGAGTCACCATTTGCTACTTCAACGGTAAATGTTTTCTCTAATTGGGACCGAGTCTTTGCAAGTAAAGGTTCAAAATTAAGTGACACAAAACTTTTATCGGCTCCGGTATCGAATAAAATGGAGGCATATTGACTATTAACAAGAAACGTACCATTGACCACGTCATTGTTGGCTTGAGCTTCGTTGGCGTTTATGTTGAACGCACGCCCACGAGCTCCACCTTGTCTAGCATTTGCAAGTCTTGGACATTGATCACGAAAATGGTTTGGGTCACCACACTCATAGCAAGCACGCCCATTAGCAATGGCGGGAGCACCTTGATTAGCCACTTGAGGTACAATTCGGTTTGGAGGGCTGACTTGGCCCGTAAGAGCTTTGGTCCTACAAACACTAACCGTATGACCATATCTCCCACAATAAGTACAAAGGCGACATGGGATGTTTTGGGGATGATGGTAGTTGCAGGTGGCGTAAAGTGGGTAGATTCTAACATATGGCTTTTTAGCCGGCGCTTGAACCATAGGTGCAGCTTGGTTGATGGGAACAGCAGGAGTAACCACATCAAAATTTCTAACCTTCCTCTTTCTATTATTGCGAGAGGGCTCGGTTGTGGCTTCTTTGTTGTGAGTAGGAGGGGTTACGGTTTCAGAAACTTTCTTAGAACCCTTTTTTATCAGAGTTCCAGCTTTCACATGATTATCAGTTAAGGTAGCGGATAGACGAATAGCATCCTCCAGAGTAGCAGGATTTCTACCTAAGACAGTATCTTGGATTTGTCTTGGTAGCCCACCAATATACTTCTCGATACAACGGGACAAAGGAGTGACCATGTGAGGCACTAGAAGACTCAACTCATGGAACCGAGTTGTATATGCTAAGCTTTCCCCACTATCTTGGGCAAGATCCCAAAATTCAGCTTCTAACCTTTTCACTTCATTTCGAGGACAGAACTCCTCGGTCATAAGCCTTTTGACCTAATCCCAAGGTAAGTCCATAGCTAGGTCAACACCCCTATTCCTCTTCTCCCCATTCCACCATGTAAGTGCCCGTTTTTGTAGGACACTTGTCGCATGACGAACCCGGAGGTTGTCAGGACAGTCACTATTGAGAAAGGTATTCTCAATGCTTTCGAACCACTGAAGGAGTCCAGTAGCTCCTTCGATACCATAGAATTTTAGGGGATTGCACGAGTTGAAGTGCTTGAAGGTGCATTGAGATGGATTATTACCACCATTTCCACCATTATTACCACTATTGCTTCCATTTCCACCATTGTTGCCATTGGTGGCACCATTGGCTTGGGTGAGTTGTGTCACCAATTGGGTGAGAATAGCAGCAATGTTGGTGTTGGCGTTGGTTGCGGGAGCACGACGAGGAGGCATTTTACAGATTTTTCATAAGACAAGAAAAATTGTAAAAACTTATGAGATTTGATAGGATTTAATAGAATGCGATAACAAAAATAAAAATAGATATTCTTAGTTTGGATTGTACTCAAAAGTGACAAAATCACTTGAATACCATGGCACATTAAGGTTAATTAAACTTATATAATTTTCAAGGAGACATGCTTTAGCCTATAAGTAAACACTCATCTCGGAAATTCCCAAGAAAGCATACGGGTCCCTTGGTTGATTGGGATTTATGCGAAATGCTTTCCTAGACAGAAAACCCAAAATACAGGTGTCACCCTTCCAGATTGCACGTGTCCTCAAATAATTTAACAAGTTTAAAAACCTTAACGAAGAAATAAATTTTTTTCTTTTTTTTAAAGATTTTTGCTTCAAGAGTTTTCCACATGCTTAGAAAGGATAAAGATAGGAAGAAGATAGAAATATTATGAGGTTTTAGAATATAGGAACGGATATTATTTATTTAATTATTATTCAAGAAGATCCTAATGAGTCATGAATTTCTAACAAGTAAGGTATCAAATATAATAATAATTAATCATGGTAAGCATGTAGCACATATCATGTAACACATAGCACAAAAATCATGAAATATAACATAAGTGAGTGTCCTAAAGTTATAGTCTAAGTCAAGGTGTCTAATAACCTATTTCCCTATAACCAAGGCTCTGATACCAATCTGTCACACCCCGACCGATGGCGGAATCATCGGGGCGGAAGATGTAAGACTGTTCATAGCACATGGTTGACTAAATTGAAATATATTAAAGTTAAATTTCCGTTACAAATAATCCAAGTACAAACCAAGTTCAAACAAGAAACATAAAACAACTCATAAAATCCTTGATTTAAATTGCTAAGTCCAAATCCTATATTGAGCACGTCTTGAATCATTCTCACATATTAGGGCCTGAAACATGAATAAAATAAAGTCAACTAAAAAGTTGGTGAGTATAACACAGTTGTATATAGATAGCATATAGTTGAAAACAAATCCTTTACAAAACATGATAAAATAAGGCATTTATGGGGAGCAGCTATTGTGTAACCATGTACAACCAAACCTTGTAACTAGCATGCAAAAATTGTGTTGTCGGTTTCAATCACCGCGCACCATGGGTGGGTTTGTCAGACTCAATAGATCTATCATTGAAAACCGTCGGCTTGTATAGTTAATGATTGCACATAATCGCATACAAAGGTTAGCACAACTAGCACTCGGGCATAAAGCTCAAATTTTGCACACATGTATGTAAATAGGATTTTTGCACTTGTGTTGTTTGCATAAATGTAAATGTGTAATGTGTAATGTGTATAGAGTTCATGTTCCACCCCAAAAGTGTAAAAGAGTAAAAAGGGGTTGTGAATACTCACTTGGTATGGAAGTGTAGCTAACAAAGATTATAGATAGCAAATATGATCCTCGAAATGCACAATTTAACCTAAAGAGTAATGTGTATTGAATCAAATAGATGCATAAAGTTTAAGTCTAAAATGAAAGTTGAATTTGTGTATAAAACTATTGATTTGTATTTAAAAGTATTGAATAAAATATATAGAGTTTGAAGTAAAAATATTTTTGAAACAATTTGATTAGGTTTGAATTGGATAATTGAATAAATATATAATTATAGTTTATGAAATAATGTAAATATTAATTGTAATTAAGTATAAATAAATAAATGATTTTGATTAAAAATGTAAATTAAATAAATAATCATTATCTTATTTAGTTATAAATTTTGTAACTTAATTATTTAAAATATCATTTAGTGTAAGATAATAAATATAAATTTAATTTTCATAAACTTTTAAATAAATTATATTTATGCCAAGATTAAACTTTTAATCCATTTTTAAATACAGAAAACATATTTTTATAAAATCGAAACATTTATTGATCGAAAAATATAAAATTATGATTCTGTTACAATTTCTGAGTCACACACGACAGTGCCTCGGAAGGGCACGATCGTGCTCAAGCCAGGGGCGCGACCGCACTAGTCGGGGCACGACCGGGTTGATCAACAGAGGGCACAAACTAGATTAGTCAACAGGCACGACCGTGCCTTGGCTCGGCACGGTCGTGTCTATGATTTTTAGACACGACAGAGGCTAGCCCAAAGGGCATGACTAGGTCTGGACAGGAGGACACGACCGCGCTGCTAGTCGGCACGACCGCGTTTCATGAGGCACGACCGCGCTAGATGATTAGCGCGACCGTGTCTCTTCCAAATCAGACACGAATTGAACAAATCTTGTATTTCTAGCGCTGGATTTGATAGGGCTTTTGATTACTGAGTTATTACGAGTCTTTTCATGTAATTTAATTGCATGTAAATCGTGTTTAAGTATGGATTCGATTAAATATTTTCTTATCAAAATAATTATTCTGATTCGGACGATTTCTGTAATGAAAGCCCAGATTGATAGGGGGCTTTTGATATATGGACCGAATCGAAAAGGAGGGATGATTCAATTACCTCAAACAGCAAGGAATTGATAGCGATTGGTAGAAGGAAGTTCCGGCGTCGACGGCTTGAGTTCCGGCGACCTTTACTGCAACTCCGGCCAATCCAGATAGTCCGGGAGCTTCAGGGATGATTGAGTATCGTGACTCTGTTGCTGGATTGAGGGAATTCGGGTTGAAAGGCGTATTCCGAATTTTCTTGAAATGTTTTGAGAGGTTTTTCGAGATTGATAGGATTAAGTTGGAGCGTTTGTGAATTCGAAAGTTGTATTACTCACGTAAATGGAAAAGAAACGGTGGACGGTTACGGATTCTCAACGATCGGATGATTAAACTGCATTTACGTTTCAACTGTTACACAGGCGCGACCGTGCCCAAATATGGCGCGACCGTGCCTAGGCACCGGGCGCGATCGTTCCAGGACCAGTCGTGCGATCGTGCCAAGGCACTTGGCGCGACCGTGCCAGGACGAAGCACGACCGTGCTAGACTAGGGTTTCTTGACATTTTTCAACTTTAGTCCTTGACTTTTTCAGGTTTAATGTGTTTGAATTAAATAGTTTCTTGCATAGTGTTTAAATGTATATAATTGCGTAAAACTTGCGAATTTGTATCGAGTCATTGCGTTTAGTTTACGGTGAGAAAAATAATAAGACAGTGCACGAGTATTGAATTCGAAATTGCATTACATTGAATTGAAATATGAATATTAAAAATCAGAAATGTTACATAAGGGGTGGCGGACCGCTACCCTTAGGATAACGGTCCGCTACGATCAACAAGGATTTCCCCTGTCGGATTCATGGTAGACCGCTAGGTGGTCATTAACGGTCCGTTACGGGCACACATAGCTAGCGGACCGCCTAGGTCCTAGGTAATGGTCCGCTACGGGTTTCTCGAGGCAGCTTCTGCAGATGACACATGTCAAAGCCACGTGTAGGGCATGCGTTAGCCCTGCTGACGCGTGGAGCTTGGCGGACCGCCAAGGTAAACCCACACGGTCCGCTAAGGACGTGTGGTGCGCATTCACACCAGCGCTTGACACTTGTCAGACATGCGTGAAAGTGGGCGGTAGCGAACCGCCAGGGATCTGGCTAGCGGTCCGCTACGGGGTTGTTATCAGCCTATAAATAGATGGGCAATTCATTTGCGTTTCCCACACCAAACTTAATCAATTTCCAAGTTTTCTTTGAGTTCTCTGTTCCCGAGCTTCTAGTAGCTGACCGAATCCCGAGCCGCTCCTCCGAGTTCGACCAACTTTCGCTTATCAACCGGACTCGAGCGATTAGAACCAAAGAAACCAGAGGAAAGCATAGAAGTGCGAATTAAGGTGCTAGAGCCCTAAGAGTCAACTCTAAGAGCTACTTAGCATTATGATTATTATTTTTTGATCTTCCACTTCAAATCCAAGGTGAATACTCATCTGTATCAAAAATACTCGTTCTCATGGTGAGAACAAACTTTTCAAAACGGTTTACAAAAGACATACATGTCTATGTCATAAACGGAGTCTATCAAAAACGATTTATAAGACGTGCTTGGGCTATAGGCTATCATCACACAACAAGACAGACTATCATGTTTTATAAGACGTGATTGTGCTATAGGCACCTTGACGCAAAATAATCAAATGATTTACGTTTATGAAAAGGGCAAAACACGATAATTAAATATTTACTCATAATAGTCCCAGAATTAGGGGTTGAGTTCAACCCCTGTGGACAAGATTAAATCCCAGAATTAGGGGTTCTACCCCTATGGATATAATTACCCAAGAAGTGTACGTAAAGTTTGATCAAATATTTATACTCGCCTCGGATCCAGTTAGGCCGGGCAGGGTTGGCTTGTATGTCGGGTGATTGCATAAAACGCAGGAGTACCAGTCTGGCCACGTAGCCACCGAGTACTTGTCCAATGTATACAAATGGATAAATCGGAAGAAAGCGAAGTGTTCGCTAGAATCCAAAGATGAAATGTTTAACTGTTTAATTAAACTGTTTTGTCATGTTTATGAAAATGATTTGAGGTTATAAAGTATTCACCATCATGTAGCTAACGTTCGTTTTCAAATGTTTTCAGGAAAAGAATGAAATGACCTCATCGTACCGGGACCGGCTACGACCTAAGTCCCGGTGACAGTTTTGTTGCACAGCCGGGTCAGGCCACACACCTAGACCCAGTGCAACCCAAAAATATATTGTTACAGGACGTGCAATGCACTGAAAGATCCTGAAGAATAAACAAGGTTAAGGTGACCGAAGGACTACGTTTTCCCTAGGCAGATTACCTCCTTGCAAACCTATTTACTTTGTGTCAGAGTTTTGATTTCAAATCAAATGTAGAAACGATCGGGTTGCATACCTAAGCATTGAAATAAAATAATCTTTTGTCTACATGACGAGATTCTGATATTTACAAAACCAACCCTTGAGGTTGAGATAATTTATGAAACGATTCTTTTAAACGTTTTTCTGTTGCACAAAATCAAGCTTTGAAATCAAAGTAGGTAACGAAGGTGCCAACGGATGCCGCAGCCCGATAACGTCCCGGGGATGCCTGGGGCGAGGTGTGACATGAAACTGGTCAAAGTCAACACTTGGGAACTAGAATCAGAAATGAAGAAGAAGTATCCACACCTATTCCAGTAATCTCGAGGATGAGATTTTTTAAAAGATGGGGAGAATGTAACATTTGAAAAAATTTTATACCAAATATTATAAAAATAAAAGTATAAGGACCATAATGTAATTACATTAAAATACAAGGACCAAAAAAGTGAAAAACATGAAAACCGGACGGTAACGAACCATAAGGGCCCATAACGGTCCGTTACGGGTTGGTCACTCACGCAATGATGATGAGCCACGTGTCCGGTGACTAATAAATTGAAACTGACGTGTGGAAACCCTATGACGGACCGTCACGCCTGGTAACGGTCCGTCACAGCTGCAAAACCTCCGGGGGAGCCACGTATCAACTCCATAACGGACCGTCACGCCTGGTAACGGTCTGTCACGCCGTAATTCAACCAGAAGTTAACACGTGTCCTATGACTCCGCAACCCTAATGCGGTGACGGATAGTCACCAAACGGTAACGGTCCGTTATGATCAAGCGATGACGGATTGTCACCACCCGTAATGGTCCGTCACAGCCGCCAAATTCATGTATAAATAGCAAGCTCGGGTTAAATCCATTCTCACAACTCAAAAATGAATTCCAGAGCCAAGAACACTAGTTCCACTCTCCTAAATCCATTCCCACTCGTACATTTAAGTTTTGGAAGTATCGGTTCGCGTTAGAGAAGCCGAGAAGCTAGGAAACGCTCAATTAGAGAATCCGAGCAAGAAAATCTAAGCAGAGACGCTGCCCACTAAGACACTCATTCTAGAAGATTCTTAAACCGAGACTCTGTCAAGGTGAATACTTGTATTTTTATAAAACAATTTCAAAACTGCAAATATTTTTTATTGTGATCTGACTTGAATGAACTAATACAACCATTGGTCGCATAAGGTGATTTACTATATAGCAGTCAGCCCATAGAGTCATGTATATATACATGTGTTACAGATGAAACGATGTAACAGGGCTAGGGGTTGAACCCTTGGTTGTTGTAAAGTCCATCGCTGGAAAAGCGTAAGACATATAGACATAAAAATATATTCATGGTCCCTAGTGTGGCTGGTGGTTAGTCCATTGACTGTGTAAATTGATCAGAAACTATGGGCAAATTGTTCTATTTATTCACGCTTGTCATATTATGATTCCAAATATACTTGTATTCACCAGTTTATACTGATAAAATATTTTCAAACGTTTTACAGGTAACCAAGGATGAATTGATATTGATTTAGCCATGTGATGACAAGAAATGAAAGATGTCATGAAAAAAGGAACGTCCACCCTAGACATTTGTTTGAAAGAAATGGCTCATGTAAACCTTAGTTTTGTAAAATAAACGTTTGTGTAAAATATCAGGGTTTATCCCTGTTATTATAAAATGAAACGAGAAATCCCCGTCTTTTGAAAAGATCCTGAGTTATTAAAATATTCCGTTGTGTTTATAAATCTATGATGAGATAAAAAAAGAAACATATACCAATCGTTGGTCGCACGCCCGGGTGGGCTAAATCCGGGGTGTGACATCGTGTGCTAACTTTCGTGCAGATCGTTTAGCACCGGTTTTAGCTTATACATCCTGATTCAAAATATTTGTCAACAGACAAGTGAGTTCTAGAGCCATTCTTTTAATGCTTTAAATTATATGTTTGGGCTGGTGTGCATACTTACGAAACGATGTTTACGAAATGATGTTTATGAAACGATGTTTATGACATGTTTTGCCTAACGAATTTTACGAAAGGTTTACAAATGAAATGATGTTTTGTATAATAAAACATATAAATGCTTTTACTAAGATGAGGTAAAGGTTTTATAAAAGTCACAAATGAACGAATTTGCCACGAGTTTCTTCGGGAGCTAGGATATGTATGTATGTATGGCCTTACCCTTACGGGGGGCCTTTATGGCTGGCTAACGGTTATACACTTGGCTGAGGATGGGGTGACGACCTTCAGCCATGGGATTACCGGGATCCCGATGGAAGGTACTATTCCCCGTGAGGGAACAGTGCCTAAGGTACTGGTTGGTGTCGAAGGGCTTTGAGGTATCGGGCCCTAGGTTTCTCCTCTCGAAGGACAGTACAGTGTTGATAGGCCTAGTGGTGGTGTGCCTCGGGGTTTCTCCGCCAACCCACGATGTATGGAATTGACGGTTACGAGAAGGCGCAGATTCGGTTCATGTTGACTTATGTTATGATGCTATGTTATGATGTTATGATGATGCTATGTTACGATGTTATGATGATGTTAAGTTATTGCATTCAGGTTAGGGATAGGTATGGATGATGGACGGTGATGCTTGGCAAGCGAGAAGAGTTACCCGGTTGATCATGAAGTATGGCATCCCATTATGTTTTGATTATGTCATGTTTATGTTTGAGACAATGTGTACGCTTCCGTATGTTGAACAAGTCTTAGTTATGTTGATTGAATGATTCCGCTGCGTTAACTAATATTCAAGTTTAAGAACTTTTTGTGAATGAGTAAATCCAAAATGCGAGGCCTTACAAGTTGGTATCAGAGGAATAGTTTACGAGATTTGGAAACTCCCAGTGTCTAAAGTTAAACTATGAATGGGACCGATAGCGGATGCTAGCACGAGTAACTAGAGCCACAACATCAGATATGAAGGTAGTATATATATTTACACATATAGTATGCCTTAGGATTTGTTAGGTTAGGACTAATGATCTGATGACATCATAAGGGTGGTCAAATGGAAGTGAAAAGGTAGTGTAATGGTTAATTACAGATGGCCAGTGTATATTAACATCTTACAGTACTTGTTAAATTCTATTTGTTAAACTAGTGTGATGACATTTGATCCCTTGTCTTATACAACGAAATGGCCGAAAGACGAGGTGAAAGGCGTGGTGGGAGGGTCATACCAGACGACACGGTAGGATGCTCGCCCACCAAGTTTATTGTAAATAGACAAGTGTTCATGCGGAACCAAAAGATAGTGTGCATGAGACCGTATGAGTGTGTTCCAAGTTGTTATCTGTTGTGTGGACTTAGCGCGGGAGAGATAAGAGGTGTTGAGAAGAATACCGGGACAAAAAATCTCAACTTTGAAGAGATGCGAGTATTATGAAATGTTACAAGAGGAACTAGAATGCTCGAGTAAGGTAAATTGGCAATTACGTTTGGATCCGCGAAACTGTGAATTTACTTGTGCACGTGCATGATAGCGAATCTTTTAGTGTTGATTAATGCTTACGTATTAGAGTTGACCCAATTACTTAACTATGACTACGAGAAGTTAGTCACCCGAGTAACGATTTAAAGAGATTGATGAACATCATTAGTAAAAGTAACGATGTCAAAGATGGTGTACCTTATAAGATGAATGATGTTAGCAAGTATGAGCCATGGGAAAGATGAGGAGTGAAACTTCAGTTTTACCCAAGAGAGACGAGCATATATATGAAGAATGCCAAGGAACTAGTGTGGACTACGCTTAGCACAAACGCGTTATGGTGAATAAAAATCCGGTCTACTGTCGAAGTATGCATGAGTATGAAGGAAATAACCACGCAAGTGTATGTCCAAGGAGTATATGAGTGCACGAATGCACAAATGGCAACTCTCCATGTAGAAGGCGATCCAGACAACTAATAGGAGTATCTCCCGAAACGAGAAGATAGATATACCAACAACAACAAGTAACGGGAACCACGATGTTAATTAGGGTGTGTAGGCTAAACCAAATGAAACCAGGTCTGACCTAAGGATTGTTTGTCTAGAATGAATGTGAAGTAAAAGCTTTGACCAACAATGTCAAGTAAGGCATGGGCACTAAGAAGAATTCAAGACGACTCAGAGAACGCTCTACCATGGCTAAGTCTACTAAATAACCACGAGGGTTGTTAGAATTAGAAGGCCGTTAATGGACCCAATGAAACCGGAAAGGAAAGGAAAGGAATGAACGGGTGTCACCGCACGTGTCATATACTCATAACGAAACCTATGAACGCGATTTTAAAAGAATCACCTACGGAAAATTCTAACGGTCACGAGAGGTTATAGAATGTATACTATTAGGTCGCGAGGGGATGCCAATCCCTAAGACCATCCAATGGTATGAAAGAAGAATGGGTACAACAAATCGATGATGTGAAATGTAAAACCCTGACAAGTATGCTTTAAAGAAAGACTAGAAAGAAGTTTTGTGTATGAAAATATGAATATAAAGGTCGTATACCTAGTGTTCTTCCTGAATGAATACCTTCCCGATAAGTTGAGTATGATAGGTGATACCTCATATGGTTCCTTGGGAACGGGACGATGTGGTTCCTTTTGGAATAGGACGATGTGGTTCCTTCGGGAACGGGACGATGTGGTTCCTTCGGGAACAGGACGATGTGGTTCCTTCGGGAACTGGACGATGTGGTTCCTTCGGGAACGGGTCGAAGTGGTTCATTCGGGAACGAGACAATGTGGTTCCTTCGGGAACGAGACGATATGATTCCTTCGGGAACGAAACGGTACGGTACGTGCGGAAACTTGATAGTAGGATGCATTCGGTAATGGAATGGTATGGTTCATTCGGGAACGACATGTTATGGTCCTTCAAGGACAAATGTGCCATGGATAGTTTATGAGGTACACACAACGATCCAAACAGTCGAGAGATGATTGATGGTAACCGTCTAGATGACATAGTAGACAACCTCATAGAGGGGGTGATTTTATGGCAATGGAATCTTCTGCGGACGACTCTGAGCTTAATAAGACAGTCCATGTAGAATGACGAGGTGAGAACCCTAACGGTTAGATGTAAAAGGTCGACTCGGATTGTGCCTTGCTGAAAGATATAACGTTCATCAGGAATTAGAGAGGTGTAGTCAAGACTACACGAGACTCTAGCATTGGAAAAGCAAGGAATGGTCAACGTCTACAGTCTAGGGTGTGTTTCAGATGAAAGACACTAAAATTTCCTAGACGACACACCGAGGGTAAAAAAGAGGCTCATTGCTCACTCAGTATGGCAAATCCATTCAAGTGTTTGGAGGATTTGATGTTAAGTCCACCCACGAGACACGCATGAGTAAAGTAGGTTATATCAGTCAATATAACATCCGAGATGTTAGATTACATAGAAGAAGAGGTAGTAGTGATATGTAAACCCTAATTTCATGCTGCTCACGTATGGCATCGAATGTTCGCCAGCCTGAGGATCGACCTACATATTTGAAAGAAACCGAGAATACTACCTAGTCGCGAGGTACTAGGGTTAGTTGTGTTGTGAGATGCGACGAATTTTGAGGATGCAATTCTTATAAGGAGGGTAGACTTGTAACATCCCAAAATTTTCTTTTACTTAAAACATGAGGATTCGTTTAAAAAAAGGTTGTTAAAAATCGCAAATGTGGCACGATGATTGAACTACCAATTTAATTAAAAATCCGGTAATGCAATTCTTATAAAGAGGGAGGGGGCAAATGAAAATTCATTTAAACCTAATACCCATCCCAAATTGATTCAGCCGCAAACATCCATTTTTGTTTTCCTCTCCTTCGTTAACTTGCGTCCTCACATCCGCCCAACCTTACTCCGATCAAGTTCCATCCTAACCTCACGGCCACAGCTTGAGGACGAGGACCACAAGCACGTGTGAACTGCTGCCATAGCTCCGGCAGCAGCAGTAAGTTCCTTGTGACCGGGTACGGCGACAGGATGGTGATGGCGTTGAATAGCAGCCTTATGGTGGCGAAATGGAAGAGTGGCAGATGGTATGGCGGTTTACAGTGGATAACAGCGGTGATGTGGGTGGGAGCTCGCGATGGTGGAGATGGTGTTGTCTATGCGAGCTTCACGTAGGTGGTGATGGACGCTGTTAATGGTGGTGGCTGGCTGTTACGAACTTGACGGTGGTAATGGGGGCTGTTAACGATGATGGTGACTAGGGCTGTTATGGCGTGACGATGGTGATAGTGGCAGCCGCGTGAAGGTGGTTAACGACGGTAAGAAGGACTCGGGCAGAATTCTCATGGCGGGGATAGTGGTGGCTGTGCGGGTTTCACGGTGTTGTTTATAGGAGCTTGAAGGTGGTGGTGGTGGGGTAACGATGGCAATGGAGATGGAGGTTAGCTTCATGGGAATGGTGGTGAGCTTCATGGTGGTATGTACGGTAGTTAACGACGGACTATGTACGGATAGTGATTGTGGTTAGAAATGGTGCTACAGTGACAAGGGAGGTGGTGCAAGCTCACGGCATGAGTGGTTGGAGGTGAACCATGGAGGCGATGGTGAGTATGTTTCATGGAAACATCGGTTAGTGGTGGCATTTGTTAATAGTTACGGTGGTTTAACTAAAGGATAGTGATGGTGACAGCGGAGGTGAACGGTGGTGACGAGCTTCATGGTGGTGTTGTATGGATCCCATAGTGGAGATGGTGGTGCTTATATAAGCTTAACGATGGTGGTTAGTAGTCACATAATGGTTCACGGTGGCTCACATGAAGATGATAACCGTTTCACGACAGGAGATGGATGGGAGTGTGACAAGGATTGACGACAAGGGGTTCCGTTTAGTCAAAACCGGTATGTCGAGACGAGTCAGTGAGCTTTCGAATCACCCGATTCGGAGTCCGTATGGTCGAGTTCCGAGTACGATACGGGTTCATAATCTAGACACCGCGTTGTGGAGGTACATTCTTAAACCCCTGATTGTCGATTGTTGAGTAAAATCCGGAACGCAAGTTCCGGCAATAGCCGGGCTGACCGTCGACTGTCCGGGCCAACCGTCGAATGTCCGGGCCGACTGTCCGGGTCGACCGTCGATTATCCCTGCCAACTGTCGACTGATCGAGCCGACTATCCGACGACTGTTCGGTCGACTCTCTGACGAGACTTAGGATCCTAGCGACATTTAGATGGTATTCGTGTGCTAACTTTCGTGCAGATTGTTTAGCACCAGTTTTAGCTTATACATCCCGATTTAGGATAGTTGTCGACAGACAGGTGAGTTCTAGAGCCCTTCTTTTAATGCTTTAAGTCATATTTTTGGGTTGGTGTGCATAATTACAAAATGATGTTTACGAAACAATGTTTCCGAAATGATGTTTACGATATGTTTTGCCAAATGAATTTTACGAATGGTTTAGGAATGGAATGATGTTTTATTTAATAAAACATACGAATGCTTCAATTAAGATGAGGTAAAGGTTTTATGAAAGTCACAAACGAACGAATCTGCCACGAGTTCCTACGGGAGCTAGGGTATGTATGTATGTATGGCCTTACCCTTATGAGGGGCCTTTGTGGCCGGCTAACGGTTGTATAACTAGTTGAGGATGGGGTGATGACGGTCTGTTAGGACATGGTAGTGAGACAATAGGCCTTGTAATAGTTTAGATCTTATATGTCTTTGATTTTGTAATGTTTTTGTTAAGTTCCGCAATAGGCGAACTTAATAAGTTCGCCTAGGCCTAGTTTAGGCGAACTTTTTAAGTTCGCCTGTGGCAGAACACTTGTCTATAAATATGTGTTTACTTGTTCAGTTTTAGAGAGCTTTTGGAAAACTGACATTCTGTAAAATCTATTTTCTGGTGTTATTGAAAGAGTGATTATTTACATTGTGTGTGATTGTCTTTGTTAGAGTTGTCTCATATACATTGTCATCGACACGGTTGGATTCCGCACTCCGTGTTCTTGTTACGTCATGTCTCGAGTTTGATCCATAGGTGAGATGAGTGGACCGACAAGTGGTATCAGAGCTATTGCTCATGATTGACTGATTGATTTGTGACGAATTGTATATGATTTGACACAAAAACGATTGACTTTTGCATATTTTTCATATTCATGGAGTTTTCAAGTTCTTGAGAGAGTTTTGGATCTGAATTCATCAATTTGGAGGTGTTTTTGAAGAAATTGTTCCATTAAAAGTGTTCTATTTCATAAACTACTCACTCCTACGGTTCAATTTCATTAAATTCCATCAATACAATAAGTTATGGTGATTTTTGGAGGTTCTGGTTCGTGTTTTGGCTGAAGAGTTCGTCTTCCTGAGTTTGTTCAGCTGAAACAGGAGAACTTAAGAAGTCGGTTACAGGCGAACTTATTAGGTGAACTTAGTGCAAATTCGTGATTAAGCGAACTTATCTAGTTCGCTTGGATCAAGTTCGCTTGAAGTGTGTTAAGCGAACTTATCAAGTTCGCCTTAGGGTATTTTTGTTCAAAATTTTTTTTTATTTGTGATACTCGTGTATTTGTTGTTAGGGCTAACATGGTGCAGGTTACAAACATGTTCAACTATGACAATGAGATTGGTACTTCTCAGAAACCACCAAAGCTGCTAAGTCTTGCCGATTATTCAAACTGGAAGGATCGTTTTGATAAGTTCGTGTCATTCACTGATACTAGTTTATGGATTCCTATTCTGGAAGGATATACTCATCCGACTTATTCATGGATGGATAGTGATAATGTTCCTAAGCTTGTATCTGCATTAACAACTGAAGAAAAACTGTTATTTGATCGTGAAAAGAAGGCAATGGCGAGCATTTTTATGTCATTACCAAAAGAGATTTATCACGGCTTCAAACAGTTTAAATCTTCCAAGCAGTTATGGGAAGATTTACAAAAACGATGTGAAGGAAGTCTGGATGTGAATAAAAGTCGAAAGTGTTATTGAAAAAGCAATTCTTGGTATTCAAACATTTTCATAATGAATCTCTGGATGATCTAGCAACAAGATTTTATCATTTACTGAGTGAGTTAGCAAGTGCCAAGGTTGTTTATGAACTTGAAGAGATAAATGACAAGTTCTTGGAAGCTTTACCATCCAAGTTTGAGGTGTATTCATTTCTAATCAAAGAGAATGACAAATACAAAACTATGTCTCTTGAAGATGTGTTGGGAAAGATACAATCTCATGACTTAAATTTGAAGAAGAAGAAGGAAACTAATATGGAGCACATTCAAGATCCTTCAATGTATTTTGCAAAATCATCTGGAAAATCTGGATCTGGAGTTGCATTGTTTTCTGGAGATGGTCAAGATAATTCAAATGAGAATGTTTCTGGATATTCTTATCAATCGGAATTTTTGCAAATACATCTATTCCTTCATCTGGATCACAACCATCTAATTCACATCATGTGAGTCAGAGGGTAGCTGAAGATTATATGGCGATGTTTTCATCCTTTGTTGCTTCGTATGAAAACTTTATCGGAAGGAAGATTCATGATCCAAAGGCAATTGAAGAAGACTATCGTCAGATTGATCCTGTTGATTTAGAAGAGATGAATATTCAATGGAACATGGCAATGTTGATGAGGCAAGCAAAGGATTTTCTTAAAACTACTGGAAGAAATTACATTGGATCAAACATCAGAACAAGAATGGGTTTTTACAAAACAAAGGTTAGGTGTTATAATTATCAAGAATATGATCACTTTGCTAAGGAATGTAACAAGCCAGAGTTTGAATTTGATTCTCAAAAGAAGAACAATTACCAAAACAAAAGAAATCAACAAACAAGGATCTGGCAGTTCTGGAAGTTCAGCAAACGTTTCAACATCATTTGCTTTGGTTGCTCAAGGAGATGATAACTATGACTAGGGAATTCACTTAGAGGATCTAGTTGGTGCTGTGAGTCAAGCTTTCGTGGCTGAAATTCTTACTGATGAGACATCTGAGGATGATAATTCAAGTGATGAAAAAGCTCAATGAGTGAAGTAGAAAGTCAAAATGATGAATCTTCTGAGAATTTCACTGCAGAAGAAACTTCTGAAGAAAATGATACTGAAAATGCCGATGAAGTTCATTCTGAAGATAATGTTTCCACAACAAGTGTATATGAAGATGAGATTTTGTTGACTAAAAGAGTACCTAAGATGACTGAAGAGATTCTAGCTACAAAAGTCTTCATGGCTGACATGTCTGATCCATCAAAGGTAAAAGATGTTATCTGTAATATATATTGTTCTAACTATATTTTGGTGAAGGACAAAATGATAAAAGTCATGGATGATAACACAAACTTGATCTGTAATATGAAATCGATACACAGTGAATCATAAATTAAAGGACAATGATAAGCTGTGTATTGACATAATTGAATCACTCAAGAGAAACATTAATTTTATGACTTTGAAGATTAAGGAACAGGCATATCATTTGTATATGGCCTATGCAGAGATTGAAAAGAGAAATGAAATTGTTTCTAAGAAAAACAAAGAAATTTCAGACAAAGAAGCAGAGGTGATCAGATTACATAGAAAACTTGAAAGTTTTGGAAATTCATCACTATTGTTGGGTTATTTCAATGTCAATGCTGATCCTGTTAAGAGAACAACTGGAATTGGATTTGCTCCTCCACCATTTAATGGAAACTATGTTGTAGAACTAGAGATCATTACTGAAGAGGATATTAATCCAAAGACAGTTTTGAAGATTAATCCAGTCACAGGGGAAGAAATGGTCTATGATTCTGATAGTGATGATGAGATATTTGATGCACAGAAAATTTACGGTGTTCCTAAATATGTGAAGATTGATAAACCAAAAGTGGTAAAACAAGTCACAAGAGATCGATGTATTCTAACAGAGCGCGATGAAGTTAAACAACCAACTATTTCACCAATTTTATCTAAAAGTGGTTTTGTAAGTGCTGGTGATATCAAGAATGAGGTTTCAAAAGTTGAAAATAAATCAACAAGTGATTTCATTAAATAGAAGGTAAATGTGGCAAAACCCAAAGTTGATCAATATCAAGTTTCAAAGACTTATGTTGGTGAACCATCCAGAAAGATTTATATTCCAAAGAAGTAGGGAGGTAGTGATGTTAAATCTACTAAAGGTTATTCATCAGGAAGTTCCTTAACTTCAAAAAGGGTTCCTTATATCAAAGAATACAAAGATAAGAGATTTTGCTTTCATTGTAATGTAGTGGGGCATATAGTGATATATTGTTCTTACAAGAACAAAGAGAAGAATTCTCTTATTTCAGAGAAAGTTACACCAACTGTTGTTCACGGTCAATCCAGAGTAGTAAAGATTCTGCAAAGACCGAATGTGGGAAAGCCTATATCTGATAATGTGATGAAACAATCTGTCAAGGAAAATTTTCCTAAGCATCATGTTACTAAACCTTTTGGGTTTAAGAAAGAAATGACACAGCATGTTCATGATAGATTTGTTGGTTCTAAACCAGAGTTTGTCCAATCTGGTGTTAGACAAAATGTTGTTTTTCATAAGCTTGTTGAGAATCCTAAAGTTGGATTCACAAAGAATTCACAACCTGAGGTCAAACTTTCAGGACCTCAAAGGCGAAGAAGGAACAAACGGTTAAGAAAACTTTTAGAAACTGATCAATTTGAATCTGAATTTCTAAATCAATCAAATTTTGTTAAGAAAAAGAATGTTTCAAAATCCAGAATGTCTTATTATGATTTTCCTAAATCACCAAGGGTAGATGATAATAGAGATTGTGAATTGCTTGAAGTTGTTTACTTTGATGCTAATGGTAGACCCAAGACCATAATGGCTTGGGTCCCTGTTTCTAACTAATTTTATTTGTTTGTGTAGGGTCAACCAAGGAGGACTATAAACAATACTTGGTATGCGGATAGTGGTTGCTCTAAACATATGACAGAAAATATTCGTTGCTTGAAGATGTTATTAAAATTGACGGTGGTTATGTCGCCTTTGCTGGAAATAAAGGTGGGTATATAACAGGTCAAGGAACGCTGAAGAATGAAAATGTGAAGTTTGAGAAAGTCAATTATGTAGAGCAACTCAAGCACAATCTCCTTAGCGTATCCTAAGTGTGTGACAAGAAGTTTGCTTTTCATTTCAATGATTCTGAATGTTACATTTTGAGAAAATCAATTATGTAGTCTCAAAGCAAACAAATATTTGAAATGCAGATTCTTGTTTCACAATTAATATAGCGTATTGACGCTCAGGAGGAGATGCCTGTAGTGGTTAAAGATGTTTGTCATACAGAGGCAGTTCAAAGAAATGACAATGAAGATAATGATCCAAGTGGGAACAAGGGTGATCGTCAATACTCGAACATTGCTCTGATATCTCAGTTTCAGGGGGAGTCTACTTCAAATCAAGTTGAAGCTTCTGCTGGTGATAAAAATACAGGACAAAATGAAGAGGTATTGCTTCTAGAATTCTTTAGAGAAGATTTTGATCTTGATGAAGCTGAAAAGATAGACTGTTTAGATGATCTAGTTGAATTGTTTGATGATTTAGAAGGCGAAATGAATAACTCAGAGATAGAAGAAGGAGAGATAGTAGAATTGGAGATTACTAAAGATACAACAAGGTTGATGCATGAAGGTTGTGATGGTCTTAATGTGCCTTTTGATTTCATCCAAGATGATATTATTCCTGAAGTCACTTCTGATGGAATAACTGATTCTATGGACTCTACTAAAGATGTTACAAAGCCTGATTCTAGTTCTGACACTGCTCAAACTAAGACAACTGAAGAGCATGTGATGTATAGGGATACACGCATGACCAAAGAGAAATGGCTAGAGTTGGAAGAAAGTATTACCTGTTTCATCGTCACCACCTGTTTTTAAGGAAAAGTATGTGAACAAAGATATATGTGTTGGGAGGATTATAAGTTGGGTCTTTGATGAAGAAATTAATCTTTTTTGCTTTGAAGAGATCTGATGGTGTAAAATATTTGAAGCCAAGACTAAGGTACTTCAATACTTTACCAAGGTGTGAAATGAATGGTCTGGCAACAAAGTGTTTAATTAATAGATCTAAGCATGGTATTGCTGATGCGATTGCAAAATTGATAAGGATGGAAGGTGGTTCTGGAAAGTATGAAAAGCTTAAACCATCAAAGGGAAAGAGAATAAAGAGTGTTGACTCTAAAACTGGTAAGGTGATTTGGAATTACAAGTTCAAACCAGTCAAGGTAGTGAAAAAGATACCTTTGAAGAAAATACCACAAGATTGTGTGGGTAATATGAAGTGGTGGTATGTGGATGTGGACACTAGAGAAGCAAGGATTGAAGATCAAGATAATAAGGTCATAGCTTGTTTCTATGATGCTATGAACCTTATAAACTTTTCAAAGAAAGATCAACTGATGCTGAAAAGAAAGGAGATTATGTTTACAAGTGAATGGCGTGAACAGGGATTATAATATAAACGTGTGTTGGAGATCTGTGTGAAACATGGAGTATACGCAGGTAGCAAATTACCAGAGAAGTGGAAGAGCTCAGCATGAAGACAAAAGATCAAGCTATTGTCATGGGGGAGTCTGTTAGGACATAGAAGTGTGACAATAGGCCTTATAATAGTTTAGATCTTATATGTCTTTCATTTTGTAATGTTTTAGTTAAGTTCTGCAATAGGCGAACTTAGGCCTAGTTTAGGCGAACTTGTTAAGTTCTCCTATGGCAGAACACTTGTCTATAAATATGTGTTTACTTGTTCAGTTTTAGAGAGCTTTTGGAAAACTAACATTCTATAAACTCTATGTTCTGGTGCTATTGAAAGAGTGATTATTTACATTGTGTGTGATTGTCTTTGTTAGAGTTGTCTCATATACACTGTCATCGACACGGTTGGATTCCGCACTCCGTGTTCTTGTTACGTCATGTCTCAAGTTTGATCCATAGGAAAGAAGAGTGGACCTACACGGTCACCCATGGGATTATCGGGATCCCGATGGAAGGTACTATTCCCCGCGAGGGAACAGTGCCTAAGGTACTAGTTGGTGTCGAAGGGCTTTGAGGTACCGGGCCCTAAGTTTCTCCGCCCGAAGGGCTTTGAGGTACCGGTGTTGAAGGGCCTAGTGGTGGTGTGCCCCGGGGTTTCTCTGCCAAAAAAAAACAAAAAAGCGCTGACAGGTTTTTTTAAAATTCCGCCCAGTTGTTTTACATATGTAACATGCTGATTTTTCATATGTAACTTGTTTTTTCAGCTGTTACTTAAGTAACACGATATTTTTACACATGGTGACCGGATTTTTTGTCCATTTAAAAAACGTAACGGCGCTTTTTTTCTTTTTTTTAAAGAAAATGTTATAAAAAGTTCCTAAAATCTTTAAGAAAACATGTAAAAACATTTTTTTTGGAGAGTATTCAACGTTTTTCACAACTTGGATGTGTTTTCATTATATCCTTTCCCAATATATATATATATATATTAATTTGTTAATATAATAATGGAGGGTAAATTAGTCATTTACATGTCATTTAACTGAAAAATCTAACGTCTATTAGTCTAAATGTTATAATTAGATACAAACCATATACACAAAGGGTGTTCAACGTAACTAATGAAGATTAAGGTCTGTATGTGTAATTTGGTATATACTAAAGGTTTTTTTTTTATAATTTAGTCTATTTTTTAATTTATCTACCACTTGATATGGATATGGATGGATAAAGTTGATCTATAAGTGATCTACTATTCATTTGGTATTACTCTTAGGGCTTTTAGAGCTTAGGGTACAAGTTGGTGAAGCATGATTTGGTTTTTTTTTTGTATATTTTTTTTTTGGTTTTTTAACTTTTCGTTTTTCTTCATGTGTAAATAAATGGGTTTAGAATTTTAATCAAATGTGTCTACTTTGGAGTACAATGTGTGTAGGGTGAAGCCCTCACATCCCGAGTTCGATTCAAGAGAACCCCATTTTTGCTACAACGAATAGGCTAAGTATACTCGTTGCTTCAACAAATACAAGTCAGAGTGAGGGTCTTGACGTTCTCGATTGAATCAGTTGCTTCAGGTACCTGCTAAGATCAAATCACCATTAGTCTAACCGCAGGAGGGATTCTCCTACGATCAGCCTTCGGCGTGAGAATAAGATAACGATTCTTTGAAGGTGATAAGGAATTCTGGAATGAGAGTAGTGAATGGTGCAGTGAGAGTGTGAGAGTAAAAGATGAGATCGGATTTAGGACTTTGAGAGTCCAAGCCCTCTCTTTTATACCTGAACTTGTCTCCAGCTTCTTACTGAATGTGGGGGTATCCCCTTCTCTCTCCTTTCCCTGCAGTAAGCCCCTTTTCTTTTTGGTATAAAGGGTCAATGTGTCCTAAAGTGACAAAGATCCCTTTTCTCAAGACCATCAAGGTTTATTGTCCCCTAGTCTTGACTTTCTGGAGATTCCAAATGGGTCACTATCATTTATGCCACGTCACCTCGTTGTTTGGGAGACATGGTTTCGTGGTTCTGTTTGGTACGTATGCTTCATGACCGAAGCCATGCTTCACGACCATACCCACGTCATCAGCCCCCCAATCAAGAGTACTTATTGCATAGTAATGAGGGCTTCTGACTAACCCTGAACAAAAAATCACTTGTTTTGCTCCATCTCGTTCTGTTTTAACTTGCTTTAATTATTCTGGTAAGGTTTGGAACCCTAGTTGGATAACTCAGTGCGTGCCTCTTGAGGTGATGGGACTTCCTGACGGCTTGCGTCAGTTATCATTGCCCTTTTTCTCTCTCTTGTTTTAAATTCGAATTTTGAAAAGTTCTTTATATTCAACCCATCCTTCCCCTTTTGATTTTTTTCATTTTCAGAAACGGTTTCTTCTCCCAAGGGTCTTCTTCTTCTTCGCTTTCACTTACTTTCCACCGATCGTCATTTTTTGGAGTTTAGTTTATTTTTCTTTGTCTTTGTCTACCGTAGCAATGTCTAAGAATAATTTAAGCATCCAAACTTCCAAAATGAACCAAGTTGCGGTGGATGAATTCTGCACACAATGGGGTTTGGATGCGAAGTTCAATCCTACTGCTCCGATCATAGGGAAAACTATTGTAGGATCGTGAAATTACAAGATGGTTTTGTTCTTAGTTGAGATTGGTGGAAACAATATCAACTGCACAATTACAATCGAGTAAACAGAAAGAATACTGATAAGAACACTGTTGTATTAAGCTTTGTGAATAAACGATTACAAATGAAAACTCAGTGAAGAAGCACACTTACAATGAAGTGTTTACACAGTATTTATACTAACTTAGAATCAAGACAGACCCTTGATTCTAAGGATCAGATCGAACACAGACCTTTGATCTTTTATACAAAAGCTAATAATACACGTTAAAGCTAAACTAGCTAACTTTATTGAAGCGTTTGTTTTATTCATCATTGTTTGCATGCTCGGGGAAGAGCATTGTCGTCCGTTATTGGTTGCACCATTGAGGTTCCTTCTGCTTTGAGTGTGTCAGTTGCTTTTGTAGAAAGTTGTCAGTGACGCTTGGCATGGATAGTCAGCTGCAACGATTTGTCTTCAAGGAACATAGCTATCAGCAGCAAGAATGAGAATAATGTTGTTGATAAGCCTATCAGCAGCAACTTGTGTTGAACGCTGCTGATAAGCCTATCAGCAGTAACTTGTGTTGAACGCTGCTGATAAGCCTATCAGTAGCAACTTGTGTTGAACGCTGCTGATAAGCCTATCAGCAGCAACAAGTGTTGAATGCTGCTGATAAGCCTATCAGCAGCATTTGTACTTAGAATAATTTGGTAGCAATCAGTCTTTGGTTCTACAAACTCCCCCTAGACTGATGCAACCAAAATTCTTCTAATCACTTTGCTGCTGAAGCTTTTGCATGTGGCTGACTATCCTTTCAACCTCATAGCCTCTTGGATCCTTTCTGTGATTGTTCAGTGGAAGTGCAGACAGAGTCTTGATGTCTTTATTTGGCATTTTGTAGATTGTTTTGCTTGAACATCTCATCTTCTGCTTCCTTACATCAGTTAAGGTGAAAATGGAGAGTGGGACTTGAGTGGTTTGATGTCAATGATTACATCTTTGCTAGGGTTGAAGTAGTGTTTGATTGCTAGCACAAGAAGTTTCCCACTCTCATTTGCAGGCTCATGAGCTTCACCTAGCTCCATAATTCTGCCAAGATCTGAATCTGGCAATTGCAGAATTTCATCAACAGATCTGTAGATAGATCTTCTTCTTTCAGTTCTCCCCCTGAAGATCTCAAACCTTTGATCCTGTGGATTGTAGACCCAATCAACTATGTCTCTTGAGTCTTCTGGTTTAGGTGTGGGTTTGGATTTCTTCAAGAGAGGATGTTGATGAGTGGGGGGTGGGTGAGATGGTTTGGACTTTTTGGGTGGAGGAGTGGAAGGTTTGGGGAGGAGAGTGGAAGGTTGGACTGAAGAAGAGGTAGGTGAGGGAGAAGGCTTGGGTTTCTTTGCTTTTGTTTCTCCTTCTTCCTGAATGGGTACCCTTTTCTTGGAGCCCTTCTTGCCCACTCATTCTTCCTCATCCTTTTTGACTTTGAAGTAGAGGGCTTGCAGGTTCATGAAGTTCATAGGACCTAGCCTCTTTCCATTCTCTCCTCTAGCCTTAAGGAAGTCAATCATGACCTTCCTTTCTTCATGGGTCCGTTTATTAAAGGCAATGGTCTTTTTGGACTGTTGTTTGGCTTTTTCTTTTTCTTCAGCCTGTTTCTTCTTTGCCAATTGACCTTGCTGACCCATGTAGGCTCTGTAGACTTCTTTATTTGATAGTTTCCCAAGGTAGTCTGCATCCTCACCTTGAGAGACTAGAGTCTTTACCCACTCCTCCCTCATTTTTTAGCTAGTTCAGAATCGGTTATTCTGAACTTAGCTTCTTCTTTCTTCTTCTTCTCCAATTCTTCCTTTTCTCTGTTGAATTGTTCCTGCAGTTGAAGAGCAAGAGCTGCATCTTCTTCAATCTGGTCAACTGCAGGAATCTTTCTTTTCAGTTCATCCAGCTGTCTAGCATACAGCTGGATGGTTTGTTCTCTTAGTAGAATGGCTGTTTTTCTTTCTTGAACCTTTTTAATGTCAGCCATCTCCTCTTCTTCTCTTCTTCTTCTTTTCTCTTCCCTCTCTCTTTTCTCTTTTAGCAACCTCTCTTCATCTTCATCTGTCATGATTCCCTTTCCTTTGTTTACGTTGGATGCCTCTGCTTCAACTTCACTGACCACAACAGCAGATGATGGTGCTGCTATTGGGATCTCTGCCTCAGCTTCATTAGCAATTTGGGATGTGAACATGGGAAGGTCATTGGCCTCATTTGATTTGCACTCAGGACTTGTGACTTCTTTTAACATTTCTTTGATAGTTGATCTTGACTCATATGCTGCAGTACAGATGTCTACTCGAGGGGAAGCTGAGTCAGTATCAGTGTCAGAGTTTGACACATATACTGCCTCAGTAATTCTTCCTACTTGTTCAAGATTGGCTTTGACAGTAGCTATCATTGCCTGGCTTTCAAGTGAGTTGACATTGCAGATATTTGCCCTGAGTTGAAAGATCTTGTAGAGAAAGTCTGTAGGAAGTGACAAGATGTTCCTGGTGTTAATGGTGAGAGAGGAGCCGTTTCTTAGTAAGAAGGTGTGGTCAAGAGACTTAGTGCTTGTTCATCCCAGCACATCTAAGTCTTTGACAATGAAGGAGTACAGAAATCTTCTTAAGCAGCAAATTTCTTCGTTTGTGAGAAGACTGCTCCTTATAATGTCAAGTCTTCTAAGAGTCAGTCTTCTTTCTGCTGCTGCCGAAGATTCAGGATAAGCTACCCTATTTGCTGTTTGTATTAGTCTTTCGAAGTGGGGTAGATTATCCTCCATCAAGTCATGGAACCTGCCAATGGCAAGTTCTGCTGAGAGATCTGATGAAGTGTTGATGCAGTTAGTTAAATGCAGTTGTAGGACTTGGAGGGCATTGAGAGAGTTCCAGTTTAGCTCTTCTACACCACTAAACTCCCATCCAATCCAAAATCTCTCAGCTGATCCATCATACCCCCAAGCTAGAATGGAGTCAAATTCTAGCTTCTAGTTTGAAAGAGTTGGGGGGTAATGGATTGACTTATGATGGCTGCTGCTTCAGGAAGGATGCTGAATGATGTATTTGTTTGTTCTGTGTCTTCAGCATCATTCAGCATTTCATCAACAGCCCTGACGACCAACTTCCAGTCTTCAGGTGTCTCTTCTTCTTCGTTATCTGAGACTGGCAAGTCATGAATTTGTACAAAAGCCGGCTTGAATAGTGAGCTTTGAATTACAACCTGCTCTTGAATCCAGTCGTCAAGACTGTCTGTGTCTTCTTCCATAGAGACCATCTCCCCCTTTTTGGTTGCATCAGTAGACAGGTAAGCATCAGTTTGGGTGCCTACTGATACAAGAGAGGGAGTGGCTAAAGTTGGGCATTGATGGGCTTCATGCATAGAGACTTGGTGTCTTAGTTTGGACACTTCAGCCTCTAGCATAGCCACCCTGGCCGTCAATTCCAATTTATGAAGTTTCAGTTTGTCCTCATCCACAGTTGTGGAATCCTTGGACCCAGATGGGGCCTTAGGCCTAGCCTCTTCATCCCCATAACCCATGGTTTCTTGGCGCCTAGGATTCCTCTCAGTGAGGGGAGTTTCCAAGGAAACATCCTCAATGTGAGTTGCCATGGTTGAGGGCTTAACAATGTTGTCACTGTCCTCCTGGTCATTTGATGGACCAGCAGTAGTGACAGCCTCTTCCACATCCACTCTTTCATAACTCCGAGAGTGGACGTTCAGGGTAGATGAACTTGGGTTGGGTGTGTTGGAAGCAAGATCAATCAGTACCTCCGAGATAGTGGTAATTGGAGAAGGTACATCATCTTGATCAGGTTCCTCAACACTTAAGTTCAGAAGAGAAAGGAAGTGCTTAGGGGGCTGTTCTACGGATCCGGGAAGTGATCCTGATCCTAATAGAGAGACATCCGAAGGAGTCTCCCTAATAATGTGGCTTTCCCTTATGATATCTCACCAGAATGTTGTGATTCTGAGTGAGGGCTGTTAGGTTGGGTTTGGGCCTTGGAGGCAAGAGAAGAAGGAGTTCTCTTGCCCCTTTTTCTAGTATATGTTGTTGCAACCGGGGCCCTGTGTTCCGGTTGAACAATAACATCCAACAGAGGTGTAAGTAATTTTTATGCCTGTGCATCCTTAGTAGTATGCACAGGGGTTCGAACGGTGGATGCAGATTGTTGTTCAGGATGTGAGGTGGAGGGTGTGGGATCAGTATCAGCCGGGATTGCTGAACTGTCACCCGGGGTACTTTGGACGTTCAGCATTGTAGATAACAATGGAACGTTGACCCTTGAGAACTTTTTGAAAACAGTCCTCATGCTTTGAAAAATGTTATTTTTATGACCCAACATGATGTAGATTCTTGCAGGTTTTGAAAGATCTTTTAGTTCTTGATTGAAAACTTCCTGCAGGAATCTTGGGTACATGAAAAATTGCTGCTTTGCACCCTCTTGAAGATTATATCGCAAACCCTCAAAAATGAGATGTGCAAAATTGAAGCCTTGGTTAGTGACCATACCATGGAAAGCGGAGGCTAGCGCAGAGCTCACCTAATGCCATCCACTCCTCTTCTGAGATATGCATTGGAGAAGAGTGTGGCAGAGATATTTCCATGGAGGGCCCGTCAGTGCCTTCTCAATCGTATACTCGGTTTGATTTCCAGTGTATCTAATGGAGACAAAGGTCCTCATGTATTCGTCCTTCGAGTATGAGATGGCTGCTCCCTCATCTTGAAGCTGAATGTGTTTTCTGAGTATAGCTTCCGAGATGGTGATATTCTTTCCGTCTACTTTGGCTTTGATTTTGGGAATCCCCTGTTCGGTTGAGTAGACGGCGGTTCTCTAGAAATCCTCCATATGGGGAATATATATAGTAGGGTTGGTGGTGAGGGCAAAGTAGATCTTTGATCGACATAAGAAATCGATCATATCGTCAAAACCATCGGATTTCTTTCCTTTGGTAAGATATGCTGTTAGGTTATGGTATGTGGAAAACTTGTCATCTGGGTTGTCGATATCTGCCATAGCCGTTTGATTTTGGAGGGATGATTTGAATATGGTGGAGACTTGAGAGTATGAAGAATATGGAGAGCTTTGAATGTGGTGGGGACTTTGGGTGAAAGTGATAGTTGGTTAGGGTTGAATTGAATGTGAAGAGGTGGTAAAGAAAATTTGATTTGTTCTTATAGCGGCAGATGAGAGAAAAAGCAGAATGACTTGTACAGTACAACCTTATTTACTTTTCATTGTTACAGCTGTAATACACCGAGGCAGTCATGGTAAAGACTGACGTTATTTTCTTTTACAGCGGGTAAAAGTTAATTTTGGACTTAAGTTTACCCATCAGCAGCAAACTTGGTTGCTGTGGATGAGTAAGCTTGTCCGCAGCAACCAAAGTTGCTGCGGAAGGTTAAGTCTGTCAGCAGCAAACTTAATTGCTACTGATAGATGCAATGATCTGCAGCAGGGATGTTGCGGCTGATGGCCTTAAAGCTATCCGCAGGAAACTTGTTCCTGCTGATAACTTAAGGTAGTCAGTGGCAAATCCTTTGCTGCTGAATACTAAACCTGTCAGTAGCTGAGGGGCAAAAATGCTGCTGACTTATAACTTTTATTTACATCAAAAGATAGGCATATTTACAGTAAAGGATAGATGCACTCAACTGAACCGATGATGATGCTTGGTGGTTTCTTTGCCTTCCATTGTTGAGTTGGGGGTCTTCCAGCTCTTTTTGCCTTTTCAGCAGCAGACTTTGTATTTGGCTTATCAGCAGCAGATTTTGATACTGCTGATCGTTTTACTTGAGCAGCTGCAGATTTTGTTGCTGCTGAAGGCTTTCCCTTTTGTTCCTTGGGCTTTACTCGATCAGCAGCAGTTATTTTGAATGCTGATGGCTTAGGAACAGACGTATGCCTATCCTTCTTCCCCTCACTGATAGGCTTTTGTATAACTGGTGTTGGAAGAAGAATCTGATTGAAAGGATTAAACTTACAATCTACAGCAAAGTGGTCTGATTCTCCACAGATGATGCAAGATTGTTTAGGTTTTGACAACTGCTCCCTTGATGGAGAGAGATATTTTCTGAATTGAGTTATCTTAGCTTCAAATCTTCTTACCTGTTTGTTCTTCTCTGTCTTCTCAAAGGCATGTTGTTTGAGATTTCTTTGCTGCTGAAGGTAGTAGAAGCAGGTGCTGGCAGTGTGGTTATATTTCCCACAGACAAAACATGATTTTGCCAGTTTATCCCTTAAAAGATGCACATAATCCTTTCTTTTGAAAAGGTCTTTGTAATTCCAAGGGTGAGCTTTGTTGTGCTCAAAAGTAGCTTCTTCCAATGTTTTTTGAACATATGGAACCCTTTCTCCAGGCGCATGACATATGTCAAACACCTTCCTTGGCTGGACTGAAGATGAGGACTGGCACTTTTCAGTATTTAGCTTCTTACCTTCTGGAGGATAGCTAATTTTGATTTGTTTGAATGGTGTATGAACTGGTACTGAAATGGCTGGTACTTGTGCTGAATGGACTTTATCTTTAGTCAGAGTGACTTGAGGGGCAGGAGGAGTGAAGCTTCACTTGTTTTAGTGGAGTCTGAGTAAGTTGAATCAGACTCTGATGAGGTAGTGCATTCTTGTACCAATGGTTCATCCTTAGAAGGATCAAGATTTTTGTTGGCCATATCAAGATTTGCCAGATTGAAGCTTGGTTCATGAATGGTCACGTAGTCAGCAGGAGGTGCAACAGCTTGATATTATTCAGCATGATACCCCACACCAGTTTTTACCTTATCATGAATTTGAGCATCCAAAAGTCTTTGCAGCTTTTTGGATGCAAATTCATATTTGTAGACATGAACCTTTTGTTCTGCCAATTCTGCTCTGGTAGCTTTTAATCTGGCCAGTAGATCATCAATCTGAGTTTCAAGATTGGTTTGTTCATGTTTTAATGATGAAATCTCTTTCTTTAGACAGTTAATTTTTTCTTTGTAACTGTCTTCGAACCTTTTGAATTCAGATTTCATTTGATGAAACTCTTCATTTTGATCTATTAGGTTTTGATTATGCTTTCTGTAGCCTAAAACCTTATCAATGCAGGCTTGGGAACATAGATGTTCATATACCTGTGGCGGTATCTCAGTTGTGTCTGCCATAAGAGCTTGGTTGTTAGTAGGCAGATCTTCATATTGAAAGCTCCAGTCAAAGTCAGATGTTCCAACAGCTGCGCAAGCTGCAGTTTGAGCTGGAGGAGTAGCTTGTTGCTGTTGGTGTCTTGGTTGGGCTTGGTGAGCAGCTGGGTTTGCTCTAGGTGCCTTGCATTCTCTAGCAAAGTGACCCAGTTGGTTACAGTTGTAACACTTCAACTTGCTTTTATCCAATCCAACTCTCGTGTTTGAGCTGTTGCTTGGAAAGGGTCTTTCGGTTCTGGAGTAAAACCTTTTTGCTCTTATGGAGAGCATTGCAAACGAGTGCTGTATATCCATTTCTTCCAGATCATCTAGATGGAAGCACTCAAGATCCTCCTTGATAAAGTACATGTTGCTTGAGTTTTCAGAAACAAAAGCAGCAGTGGTTGAGGCTTGAGAAGGAGCTTCAAGAAGAAATGGTGATGTGTTTGTTTTAGAGGTGGGAGTTTGAGGATGTGTGACTATGGGAGGATAGTAATTGCTAGTATTGGGGCCTGAGTGCTCAGAGTGAAAAGCAGATGAGGTGGCGTTGGATGTGGAGGCTGTTTGGTAGCTTGAGCTCCTTTCCTTGGCCTGAATCATTTCTAATTCATAGGTTTTGAGCATACCAAATAGCTCAGTCATCTGAAGAGTCTTCAGATTCTCGGTTCTTCTGATGGACACTGTGTAGAGTGTCCAGCAACTAGGTAGAGAATTGATGAATTTTTTAAGAATGTCTTCATTCTCCAACTTCACTTTTGAGCACTGCAACTCACCTACAAGATAAGTATATCTGTTATATAAAATAGTTAGAGACTCACCTTCCTTCCAGATGAAGTTTTCGTACTGCTGCTTGAGGATGTCTCTTCTGTTTTCCTTAATTTCCTCAGATCCAGCAAACATCTTCTCGAGGGCCTCCCACAGCTCCTTTGCAGTTTTGTAACTTCTGAAGTTATGAAAAACTTCATTTGGAAGGCACATTTGGATGGCTCCTAGTGCCTTGAAGTCCACCTCCATCTTCTTGATATCCTCTTCTGAATATTTGGAGGGACCTTTGGAACTGTTGGTCCTCCAGAGTCAGCAGATGCCACCATAGGAGTGTATGGTCCATCCCTGATAGATTTCCACATTCCGTACTCCTGATAACAGAAGAAGCTTTCCATGCGATTTTTCCACATGTCGTAGTCTTCTCCAGATACCAACCTTGGTGGTCGGTTGATGCTGCCGATGTCTTCAAAACCGTTGCTTTGTGCCATTTTTGTTTTGAGATTTTGGGTGACTTGATCAGAGAGTTTAGAATAGAACCAGAAGTGATTAAACAAGTGTGAATTTGTTTAATCTGAGCCAAAGCTCTGATACCACTTGTAGGATCGTGAAATTACAAGATGGTTCTGTTCTTAGTTGAGATTGACGGAAACAATATCAACTGCATAATTACAATCGAGTAAACAGAAAGAATACTAATAAGAACACTGTTGTATTAAGCTTTGTGAATAAACGATTACAAATGAAAACTCAGTGAAGAAGCACACTTACAATGAAGTGTTTACACAGTATTTATACTAACTTAGAATCAAGACAGACCCTTGATTCTAAGGATCAGATCGAACACAAACCGTTGATCTTTTATACAAAAGCTAATAATACACGTTAAAGCTAAACTAGCTAACTTTATTGAAGCGTTTGTTTCATTCATCATTGTTTGCATGCTCGGGGGAAAAGCATTGTCGTTCGTTATTGGTTGCACCATTGAGGTTCCTTCTGCTTTGAGTGTGTCAGTTGCTTTTGCAGAAAGTTGTCAGTGACGCTTGGCATGGATAGTCAGCTGCAACGATTTGTCTTCAAGGAACATAGCTATCAGCAGCAAGAATGAGAATAATGCTGTTGATAAGCCTATCAGCAGCAACTTGTGTTGAACGCTGCTGATAAGCCTATCAGCAGCAACTTGTGTTGAATGCTGCAGATAAGCCTATCAGCAGCAACAAGTGTTGAATGCTGCTGATAAGCCTATCAGCAGCATTTGTACTTAGAATAATTTGGTAGCAATCAGTCTTTTGTTCTACAACTATTGATCAGTGTTCGAAGGGCATGCTTGCTATGTATAGTCGTCATTTTGAATTTTCGAACCTTCGATTTCCATTTTTCGTCTTTTTCTTGCTCTTCCTTGAGTATTATCGACTTAACTTCGTTCAATTGTCACCCGTTGGGGTTAGCAAAGTCATCCATATTGAGGTGCTGTGTAGATCTTTGGGCCATGAGCCGGACCTCGCCATGTTTCATCGCTTTTTTCGTCTCACGAAAAATGGTGACTGATACATTGTTGAGAAAACAAAATGTGAGGAGGGGCTTGTGTCTGTGACCATTTCTTGTCTTCGTTCTAGGAAGCATCACTTCTTTTGGATTTCGAAAGAAATTCTTCCTTTCACTGTAAACCCTAGGAAGCTATCCGACCCACTTAACCCTACTGAGCCTGAGGTCTCGTCTTTAGATGCAACTGTCTATAGTAAGCTTAAGTCTTTTGCTTCTCCACTCGATATTTAACCGGAGCAATTGCTTGTGAAGCTTGGGTTGAGTGTACTGTGGGATCCAGCCTTTGTTCCTCTGTTAACTATGGATGGGAAGGGTATGATTTTATTTCCTTTTACTCATATGTTTACTTGCTTCTTTTGCTTATGTTGCATTCTTTTTTGTAGATATGAGTGCCTTGGACTTTCTTCTTTTGGTGGATACTTCTGACATTGAGGAGGGTAGGAGGGAGTTAAAAAAGGAAGAGACTAATGCCTTGGTTCTTACCAAGTCTGTCCGTTATGAAGGTGGTGCTTATGTTGGTATTTCTGAGGTTGCTAGCACGAAGCGAGTCAAAGGTAAGGGGAAGAAGCCTACTTCTGCTCCTAAAGCCAAGAAGGGTAAGACTCCTATACGTTCTTGCAAGAGGCTTGCTACATCCAGTGCTCGTGCGTCTACTTCTCAATACCCTGATCCTATTGATGTGTCTGATAATGATGATGAATTTTTAGCTGGTTGTATTGGGTCTGTTCCTTCTACTGTGAAGTTGGAACCTTTAGATGGCGAAAGTGATAGCGGAGATTTGGATGCTAGTGGTTGTCGTAAGCCTGAGCTTGTGCCGGAGGAGGCTAGCGGTATTTATGTTCCTAACTAGTCCATTAAAAATGGTGACTCTGTGAAGAGTCATGTTGCTTGTCAGGAGATGGTCTATAATTTTGCAACCCCTGCCGATCGCAATGCTTTACGTAATGACAGTGATGAGGCGCTTATTGTCCGCATCCTTGTTAATGTTGCCAGGATTCTTACTTCCATCCCCGAAGGTGTTGACCGACTTTGTGCGTATGCCAAGAAAGTAGAGCGTGTAAATCAAAAGAACGTTGTGTCACACCCCAACCGATGATGGAATACGTCCGGGCGGGACATGTAGACTGTTTATAAGCACATGATCAGCTAAATTTTATATGTTTATTAAATCAAGATTTCATTACATAAGTTCAATCAAGCATAAGCAACATACAAAGAAACAAGTGCACCAACAATGTTCAATGGATTATTAACTAAGTCCTCTATCCTATGTGTAGCATCTTGTAAATGATCTCAAATGTTAGTACCTGAAACATGATGAAAACAAGGTCAACTAAAAATAGTTGGTGAGCATACATAGGTTTTGACACCATAAATAGTTTCCAAGTGTTTTATTTACAATTCTTATGAAACATGGCAAATAAGGCATTTATGGAGAACCACTATAGTCAAACTAGGTGTACAATCAAACCTTGTGACTAAAGGGCATAACCCGCAGGTTATCCTAATATAGGTCATAACACTTAATGTTATCCTAATGTAATTTCGGCAACAATCACCCTACATGGGTGGGTTTGTCAGACACAATATATTTATCATTGTTAACCGTCGGCTTGTACAGAGTTAATGATTACACGTGTATGTATCTAATGTAAAATGTAGGTTTAAACTCATAGTGTTCAAGCATAAATTGCACATATGTTTATAAATGTATTGCTTTTATTAAATAATTGAATAAAATAAATAGTTGATTAACTAAATAAATATCTACATGAATAAATAAATAATTGCTTTTATTTATTTCATGAAAATTAAGAGTGAAATTTATGTTTTAACTAATAAACAATTAAATCATAATGAAGAGACGTAAAAGCTTCACTTTGATAATAATTCCCGAATTCAATCAAGTACAAGTTTTCTGGATCCCTTTCTCTATGAGATCACCTTCTATTTATAGAGTTTTACATTCTCTTTCTCCTAACCGTATGATAGTGACAGCCTCTTTCTCATTGGTTCATTCTTCTTGTGGACCCTCATGGTGGTTAAGGAGTTTAGATTTCTTTCGTTTAGGCACCTTATGTATGATCTTTTCATCATACGTCGTCAAGTCCCCCTAGTCAATTTGATTTTTCTTTATTTCTTCACAAAAAGAAAATTAAGTTGACTATAAAGGCTTTTTTCAAAAAATGAAGGGACTTAATACGTGCGGGCGACTATTCTTTCAAACCTTCCGCACGTCCCATCCATCAGTCTCATAGCCCTTCCTAGGGCGCCGCCATCCGTCTGCCTGTCTTCTCTTCCCGTCTATAAAAGGGGGAGGGCAGGACATTGTTGCCTTTTACTTGTCTTCCATCTTACCTTCTTGATTTCTCCTGGAATCTTGTTTTCTTTAATTTCTTCCGATCCTATTAAATCTTCCGACGAATGGGTGATAACGCCGACGTAGCTTTGATTCCTATCAATTGGAGCGTGGAGCGCTTCGAGAAATTGAAAACTTTGTACGACATTCCTAATGATGTGGAACCCGAGTACCCCTCTCGAGGAGGCACGGCGGCCAAACCTCCTCTTGGCAAGATTACTTTATATGCTGACTTTTTCTCAGAGGCTAATTTCAGAGTTCCTATTACCTCTTTTGTTATTGATCTCCTTCGGTTTTATAAAATTCATCTTTCCCAAGTTCACCCTCTTGGTATGTGCCGTATTAGGCATTTCGAGTTCTGTTGTATCGCCTTGAAACAAGACCCTTCTGCCGCTATTTTTCATCATTTCTACAAGCTATATTTGAAAGATAGCTGGTTTTCTTTTTCTAAACGCCCCGGAGTGATTCCTCATGCCAAAGAGACCCCTCAGGGATTCCGGGGTTGGAAAGAAAAGTTTTTCTATGTAAGTGCCTGGATAGTTCCTGCCAGCATGCAGATCCGGTCACTTCGATTGGCCGTGGTGGACATTCCCCCAAATCTGGATGCTTTTAAGAAAACTCCTGTTTTCTCTCTGTTGACCTCCCATCCTGCTGATATTCAAGAGATTCCGGAACATGCCCTGGTCGGTGTTGGTATGAGCCGGAACTGGGGAAGACTTGATCGTCTCCCGATTTATTCCGTGGGCAAAGAACGTAAGTGTATGTTGTTCTACATTTCTCTTTAATGGATGGCGCTTTCTCTTCTGTATATGTTATGCTTATGTGTTTTTCATTTGCAGCAGTTGCCAGTTATTATGATGTCCTTTTTCCGGACTCCTTTAAGAACCTTACCCGGACATATTTGAGCGTGGGGCCGGGTGAAAAGAATGTGCTTGAAGTCTTTCATGAGCGTTTCTTTTTCCCCCGTGCTAGTCTGCAAGAAGCTATGGATCTGGAGACTGGTTAGTTGACATGCCATGAATGGTTCAGATGTTTCCTTTCTCTTTCTCTTGCTCCTTGTTCTAAGTTGATGCATTGTTTCAGGGAATCAAGAAGAAGAAGAGCCTGAAGAGGTTCCAATAAGGAAAAAAGCTTCCGGGAGTACTTCCGGAGAAAAAGTACTCTCGCCTCAGAAGAAAAGGCGAAAATTGACCGATGCATATGCTGCCGGAAAGAAACCCCCGGGAGAGAGTCCCGAAGGTGTGTATCCGTTCTGTTTTCTCTTTGTTGAGTTAAATTTTTTTTTTTATATATTCTCTTTTCGATGATTTTTAGGTTTAAAAACTGGTGAAGGGGTTACTTCATCTTGCCCGATCATGCAGACAAATGAAACTGCTGTCAAAAACCCGGAGGGTCCTGTTTTTCAACCTTCTGTCCCTAAGGTCATACCTCCCCCTGTTCCCAAGGACGTGCCGGCAGTAACTC
The DNA here is from genome assembly GCA_023525975.1 of Smallanthus sonchifolius. Lineage (NCBI taxonomy): Eukaryota > Viridiplantae > Streptophyta > Magnoliopsida > Asterales > Asteraceae > Smallanthus > Smallanthus sonchifolius. Next base: position 20,588,124 of record CM042030.1, on the reverse strand, counting down.
AGATCCCTCCTCGGGAAAAAGGGAAAGGGAAAGAGAGGGCACCTGTGGATACTGAGGAAGTTCACTCCCCCAAATCTTCTTATGTGCATACGAGTCAATCTGACTTTAGAATGCCCACCCAATCCTAGCCTTGGACTCCGGCAGATTCTAAGTCTAAACATGTCCTTAACTGGAATATTTTGCAGGGTGACTGTTTGACAGATCCCCACCTGTGCCGGACGTTCTTGTTGCAGGCTTTTCCCCCGGCCGAGCGACTACGCCACTCAACCTGTTCCCCGGAAGTATTTTCCGATAGAGCCGCATTGAGATGGGTTGAGAGCATGGCAGTCATGCCCGAGATATGTCGGCAATGGGATGAGGGTCGCAGGGAAGTTGCCCATCTTAGGAAATCTTTGGCCCAGAAAAGTGAGGATGCGGGTAAGGTGCTGACACTTACACAGGAGGTTAAGAAACTAGATTGGTAATTGAAGGAGAGGGATGCCGCTCACTTGAAAGCCCGAGCAGAGTTCACTGAGGCTTGCTCACGGACGAATAAAGAGCTTGAGAAACGTGCCCAAATTATCCGTTAAGCAAAGGCACGCTCCGAGGAGCTGGTATGTCAAGTGGCGGAGAAAGATGAGGAGTTGAGGGTATCCCGGGGGAGGTTGGATGTGTTGGAGGGTAAGGTGGTGTCTTTTGAGAAGGAGAAAGAGAGTTTTGAGGTGGAGAAGGCTAAAATGATGAAAGAAATATTATTGTTGAAGGAGGATAGGAAGTGGTTGGTGGCGGAAGGATTTTCCAGGGTAGTGGAGGCGGTCAGGGGGAGCGATGAATTTATTGACGGTATAGTTGGTTTAAATGGAGCTGCGGAAGCGGCGGGTTATCATGGTGGGCTAGTCGATGGGTTTCAGGCGGGAAAAATTGGTTTGTATTTGGAGAGCCTCACTGGCTGGAGCCCGGAAGCCCGAATCATACTTACTCAGAGGCAAGATGCCTTTGATACTATGGATTTTCCTGTAGTGGGTACCCTTGCCTCTTTGTCTAATCAGTCGGATCTTTAGGAGATCAGGGATGTCCTTACCATTGAAGACTGACCCCTTTGTATTTTTATTTATCTTTCTTGGGGCCTGCGTGCTCTTTTATTTTTTGATTCTGTAATCTTATTTTTGTATCTACTTATTTACCTTTGAATGCAAGTATCATTTTTATGTCTTTCATCTGTACGTTTAAGAATATTTGTAATTTGTACAAGCTTTGTTATCGTGCTGACTGTCTTGATCTGGTCTTGTACCGGACACGGGGTCCGGTCTCTATTCCCTGTGCTTTGTCCTCAAATATTTGCAAATCTGATTTTTTCATAGTGTCGGACACGTGGTCCGGTCTTTGATGGTGTCGGATACATTGATCCGGTCTTTTTTAACGTTGGATTTTAATCCAATCTTCTTGATGCCGGACCTGTGGTCCGGTCTTTAATAGTGCCGGATATATTGACCCGGTCTTTTTTAACGTTGGATTTTAATCCAATCTTCTTGGTGCCGGACACGTGACCCGGGCTTTGATGGTGCCGGATACATTGATCCGGTCTTTTTTAATGTTGGATTTTAATCCAATCTTTTTGGTGCCGGACACGTGGTCCGGTCTTTGATGGTGCCGGATACATTGATCCGGTCTTTTTTAGTGTTGGATTTTTATCCAATCTTCTTGATGCCGGACACGTGGTCCGGTCTTTGATGGTGCCGGATACATTGATCCGGTCTTTTTTAGTGTTGGATTTTTATCCAATCTTCTTGATGCCGGACACGTGGTCCGGTCTTTGATAGTACCGGATACATTGATCCGGTCATTTTTAATGTTGGATTTTAATCCAATCTTCTTGGTGCCGGACACGTGGCCCGGGCTTTGATGGTGCCGGATACATTGATCCGGTCTTTTTTAATGTTGGATTTTAATCCAATCTTCTTGGTGCCGGACACGTGGTCCGGTCTTTGATGGTGCCGGATACATTGATCCGGTCTTTTTTAATGTTGGATTTTAATCCAATCTTCTTGGTGCCGGACACGTGGTCCGGTCTTTGATGGTGCCGGATACATTGATCCGGTCTTTATTAATGTTGGATTTTAATCCAATCTTCTTGGTGCCGGACACGTGGTCCGGTCTTTGATGGTGCCGGATACATTGATCCAGTCTTTTTTAGTGTTAGATTTTTATCCAATCTTCTTGATGCCGGACACGTGGTCCGGTCTTTGATGGTGCCGGATACATTGATCCGGTCTTTTTAAAGATGTTAGTTTGATTATAAAAGACGGGGATTCTATTTATGTCTTTGAAAACATGCTCTGCCTTTTTGTTTCTTAAAAAACCATGAACATGGTCATAGAGATTACATATAACATTTCCTAAGTTGGGCTGCATTCCAAGTCCTGGGCACGTTAGTTCCATCCAATCTAGTCAAGGAGTATGCCCCCTTTCCCAAGGATTCTTTAATCTGGTAAGGCCCCTCCCAGTTAGGCCCTAACTTTCCTCCGGGTTCAGCCCTGCTAGCTTCATTGTTTCTAAAAACGTATTCACCCGGGCGGAACTGGCGAAGTGCAACATTCTTGTTGTAGTATTTGGCCAAAACTTGCTTGTACTTAGCTTCTTGGATGAATGCTTGTTCCCTTCTTTCTTCCAAAAGATCCAAGTTCAGTCTTAATTCTCGATCGTTATCCCGGCCATTTATAGCAATACGCATCGTTGGCGTGCCCATTTCGACTGGGATTACTGCTTCGTGGCCATAAGTTAAGCTGAAAGGAGTTTCACCATTGCTTGTTTTTGGGGTGGTACGATGAGCCCATAATACACTAGGTATCTCGTCAACCCAAGAACTTCCTTTGGTTGTGAGTCTAGTTTTTATACCCTTTAGCATGCTCTGGTTAATTCGTTCTACTTGACCGTTTCCCTGCGGGTGAGCAACGGACGTAAAAACTTGCCGGATTCCCATTTCCTCACACCACCCGGCTAATGATTCGAACTGTGTTCCATTATCACTCACCAGGTATAGAGGGAGGCCAAAACGGCATATTATGTGATCCCACGCAAATTTTTTGATCTTGGTGGTAGTAATTGTTACGACTGCCTTAGCTTCCACCCATTTGGTGAAGTAATCCACCGCGACGATTAAGAATTTGACACGTCCGGGTGCTTCCGGGAATTGTCCGACAATGTCTATTCCCCACTTTTGGAAAGGCCATGCTCCAGTCACTGGTATGAGATCATTCTTAGGTTTCAATGTTTTAGGCGCATGTTTTTGACAGCTAAAACACTTCTGCAAGGTTTGTACTGCTGTGACATGCATTCCTGGCCAGTAATATCCTATGTTCATTAGCTTGGCCACCATCATTCTTGGACCGGCATGCATTCCACATGAACCTGCATGCACCTCTTTAACTAATAGTTCAGCTTCCTTTTGACCAACACACCTTAACAGAAGCTCTAGGAAAGTTCTTCTATAGAGCCGATCGTCTACCAGCTGATACTGCAAGGCTTTTATCCGCAGCTTTAATGCTTCTACTCTATTTTCTGGCAGAGTTCCCTCCTTCAAATACGCCACCAAGGGCGTCATCCATGTCCAACCAACGTCCTCCAGGTGACTAATTTCTTCTGTGCAAACGGAAGGCTTATCCAATGTTTGTACTCGTATTTCTTTCGCCAGGTGAGCGAACTGGACCGACGCCAATTTACTTAAAGCATCTGCTTTTCGGTTTTGACTTCGAGGAATATGCTTTATGCTACACTCTTGGAATTGCAAAATCATCTCTTTAGTTTTTTTTAAGTATTCGATCATCATATTCCCCTTGGCTTCGTAAATCTTGTTCACTTGGTTGGCCACTAAGAGTGAGTCCACGTGTGCCCGGATGTGCTGGGCTTTCATGATCGCTGCTAATCGTAATCCGGCTAACAAAGCTTCATATTCAGCTTCGTTGTTCGTGCTTTTGAAGTCTAGCTTTATCGCATATGTGATTTCTACCCCTTCTGGGCTAAGTAAAATAAGCCCGGCCTCGGACCCTTCCATGCTTGAAGCCCCATCAGTGTATAACGACCACCATTGAGGTGCTTTGATCTGTATTTCAGCTATGACTGGGTCATTGGTGATCTCCATTTCTCGCCCCTCCGGTATTTCCGCTAGGAAATCGGCAATGACCTGCCCCTTTAATGCGGTTCGAGGCTTGTATTCCAGACTAAGAGCTCCTAATTCAACTGCCCATTTGGCTAATCTTCCGGATAGCTCAGGTTTTCTTAACACTTGCTGGATGGGAAAATTGGTTAGTATTTCCACTGGATGGGCTTGGAAGTATCGACGCAATCTTCGAGAAGCATGTACTAAAGCCAAAGTTAATTTCTCTAGTAGGGAGTACCTTGTCTCCGGGTCTGTCAACACCCGGCTGACATAATAGATAGGAGTTTGTACACCCTTCCTGTCAACCATAAGGACAGCGCTAATGGCCGCGTCCGCAGCCGTGATATATGCCGTTAACTTCTCTTCTTCTTCTGGTGCCGTAAGGGTGGGGAGTTTTGCAAGGTACAGTTTCAGCTGCTGGAAGGCCTCTTCTGCTTGATCCGTCCATTGGAACTGTGCTTTGTTGAGACAATTTTTCAGAGTTTGCATGAAAGGGAGAGATCTTTCCGCATGCTTAGCCAGAAATCGATTTATTGCCACCAAACGTCCATTCAATGCTTGCACCTCCTTAATGGATGACGGGAAAGGCATTCGAGTGATAGCTGAAACCTTTTCCGGATTTGCCCGAAAACCTTCCTTGGTGACCATCACACCGAGGAATTTCCCTTCTTCTACTCCAAATGAACATTTCCCCGGATTTAACATAATTCAGGATTCTTTCAACCTTCAAAATGTCTCGGCAATGTCCGCTAGGAGGTTTGTTTCATCATGGCTTTTGATGACCAAGTCGTCAACGTAAATTTCCAAATTTTTACCAATTTGAGGCTCGAAAACTTTGTCCATGAGCCTTTGGTAAGTGGCCCCTGCATTCTTCAATCCAAACGGCATTTTTGTGTAACAAAAAACGCCGATATCGGTGATAAAAGACGTTTTCTCTTCGTCGTTTTCGGCCATGGGGATCTGGTGATAGCCTTTGTAAGCGTCCAAAAAACATTTGAAATGGAAAGAGGCTAACGAGTCAATCTTCTGATCAATTTCTGGTAAAGGGTAAGCGTCCTTAGGACATGCGCTATTTAGATTCTTGTAGTCAATACACATACGCCAGGTACCATTTCCTTTCTTTACCATTACGGGATTGGCGATCCATGAAGGGTAACAGACTTCTCGGAGGATTCCCGCGTTAACCAGATCCCGGACTTGATCCACAGCTGCCTTGCTCCTATCCGGGCCCATCCTCCATCGTTTTTGAGATACCGGGTTAGCAGACTTGTTTACATGTAGGCGATGTTCGGCTAATTCCCGTGGAACCCCCTTCATATCTGCCGGTTTCCATGCGAAAACATCGATATTGTTTCGTAGCAATTGTTTCAAACGGTCTCGCCCTGCAGTGGATAAGGTGTGTCCAATGGTAATTATCTGTTCTGGGTATGCGGGATTCATAATCCATCTCTCCGGTTCGTATGTACTTTTCATGTGAGTGTCAAAATGATCTTTGCCAGAAGTCCGACTAGTTTGCGCTTGTAATACTTCCATGATTTGATCGGCATATACCACCGCTACTCCCCTGGGAGTTGGGAATGCGATAGCGGAGTGGACAGTGGATACTGCTGCATGAAAAGATGCCAAACCTGGTCGTCCGAGTATCAAGTTATTTTTTGAAACAGCCGGAATTACTATGAAAGTTACGAGGACCGTGCGGATTTTAGCGCCTTCTTCCAGGGTCATTGGTAATGTGAGTTATCCTAAAGGGACCACGGATTCCCCAGAAAACCCTATGAGATCAACATCTATAGGTTCCAAGGTATTTTGATCCTCCATATCCAAATGTCGGAAAAGCTGCTCATACATGACGTCCATTGAAGCTCCACTGTTGACTAAAATCCGACTGATGCGGTAATCACCTACTAATGCGGTGATTACTACTGGACTGGTGGATGAAGCACCCCCTTGAACGGGCAGGAAAGTAAGCGGTTGTTCCATCCAAGCTTCTAGTCGTGCGCCCCCGCGTTTATAACCACGTGAGCTTGATGACTCCTCATTCATTATCATACATAAATCACGCACCGGTTTTTTGCCTGCATTCTTTCTTCCCGGTGGTCCTGCGTGAATTTCTTTTAACAGATGAGAGAGTTTACCGGTTTGTATGGCTATGTCAATTTGTTTTTGTAAATGCCAACAATGATCCGTGTCATGCCCAGTATCTTTATGGAAATCACAAAACCGTTTTGGATCTCGTATGGATTTTGGGTTGAGAGGTCGCGGGGGTTCTAATGTTAGTTTTTCTGTTAAAAGAACTTCCCGAGGGCTTTTGACCAACTTGTTAATCCACGCAGTTCCCTTGCTCTCCGGATTATCCTTAAACCTTATTGCGGTATTGACAGATCTAACAGGTTCCGGGCGGGTGTACGGGAGAGGCCTCGTCCATGTACTAGGTCCTCGAAAATGTTGAGTCTGTCTGGAGGAGTGTGGCTGCTTTCCTGCTCGATCATTTCGCTGATCCTTTTTATCATACTCATGCGTGCTCCGGACGGATCTTTCTGCCCGGACGAAGGCACGTGCGGCTGTCATCAGTTCCTCCATGGTTTTTGGTAAACCGTCCCCACCGTGGAGCCTACGAATGAGCTCGTCATGTCGGATGCCTTGAATAAAGCCTGCTATCATTAAATCATCCCCTGCCCCGGCTATTTGCAAACTTTCTTTGTTATACCGGGTGATGAAATCTTCCACCGGTTCTCCGTCTCGTCTCCGGATGTGAAGTATTTATGTCTTGTCTTTTGTATGTCGTTTTTGCTGATTAAACTGTTGCATGAATTTTTTCACGATGTCATCAAAACTGTCGATCCGGCCTATAGGTAAACTATCGTACCAAAGGCGAGCTGTCCCGACCAAGGTTTGAACAAACATATGACACCATTCATGCAGAGCCCATCTCTCTACTCCACCAGCACTAATAAAGACATTAATGTGATCGTCCGGGTCTGTAGTACCGTCATATTTTCCAACTATGGATGGCATTTTGAACTTACAAAGTATTTCTGCTTGAGCTATTCGGGGTGTGAACTTCGATTGTGTTAACAAGGCAGTTGGTCGGTACGGATGGTGAATGTCCACTACGGGATTAGTCCCAGGTATAGGTATGAGTGCGGGTGGGGGCCCTTGCGTACTGTATGGGTGGGTGGGAGGAACGGACTGTCCTCCGGCAAAAGGACCGGTAGTACATGCAGATGTTAATCCCCCTGGTGTAGTATAAGCTGTTTCTTCAAATGTTAATCCATTCCGGAGTTCGGCCAGGCGTATTTCTTTCCAAAATTGTTCATCTATTCGGGCCCGACGTTGTTGTTCCAACCACCATTCGTTACCTGTGAGTAACGGCATGGTGTAAGGGAGAGATCCGGGAATAAACGGGGTGTTGGGAACGGGTATGGAAGGTATTCCGGCCATGGTTGGAAGAGTTTGTGGTAGATTATATATGGGTATGCCAGATGTGGTGGCCTGCGGAAAACTGGGAAATATTGCGGGTTGTGGGAAATCTCGAGTAACTTGGGTAGGCATGGTATTTGGGAGTGGAGGAGGCAATGAGGTGGGTAGGTTAGTATGCGAAGTGTGAAAATGAGATGCTGTTGCTGCTGGCAACACATCTGCTGGATGGTTTTGAGTTTGTGCCAGACGATCCTTCAATGAAGAAATCATAGGAATACCGGCTTGAGACTGTGAATTTCCTGCTGGTGCTCCTGTGTTGGTAATGTGATTTCTATCCTCGTCGGATTCATAATCTGACTGTATGTTATCCATTACGAGCAAAGATTGAATTCAGGATACCGTTGTAACTATTGTTCGACCGGGATGGCACCAATGAAGAGACGTAAAAGCTCCACTTTGATAATAATTCCCGAATTCAATCAAGTACAAGTTTTCTGGATCCCTTTCTCTATGAGATCACCTTCTATTTATAGAGTTTTACATTCTCTTTCTCCTAACCGTATGATAGTGACAGCCTCTTTCTCATTGGTTCATTCTTCTTGTGGACCCTCATGGTGGTTAAGGAGTTTAAATTTCTTTTGTTTAGGCCCCTTATGTATGATCTTTTCATCATACGTCGTCACATAATATATTATTAATTAAAAGTATAAAATTTGATTTAAATGGTTCATATAAAGAGAATAATTTAATTAAAAGGATATATAAAACTTTATATGACAAAAGGGAACTTTTTAGTTTGATAAAAGTCGTGACGTTACAACCACGATTATTTTGTAGTTTCAAAAGTTAGAAAATAATGGGGTTTATGAAAGGCACTAAACATTTGTCATTCTTAAAGATATATATATTGGTAATGAAATAATGCACATGTAGTGCTCATATAATATTTTTAGGAGTGATTCAATATTCCCATATGTTTATTTATAGCAAAAATATATATTTATGCCCTTTTTTGTTTAATAAAACTCCTATTTATTTAACGGTCTAAAACCTCTCATAAATTCATAAAAGTGTTTATGATTATTTGAAAATAACAAAAAAAGAATTCTGATTATTAGTAAAAATGCATTAGAGTGTGAAAGGGGTTGAATCATTAAAAGACAAGGGAAAGAGGAAAAAGGCGCAGGCGCCGGGTCTAGAACCCGCGACCTGGCCTTCATTGCAAAAGGCGTTTAACCACTAGCCAACTGTCTCAGTTTGTTCAAGATACTAGAACCAAAATATGGAAAGTGAAAATATGTCTACTAATCTTCTTCCCCAATTCCCAAACCTGAAACCCTAGCCCAGAAATCAAATCCAAAATGCGGCCAGACCATAGGGGTTTCTGTACAGAGGGCAAAGACGAGTCAAAAGGTACGGTTATTAACTGGAATTGTCCTTGAATCCATGAAGAGAAGACAGTCCTTGCTCCCTGCTGCTGATTGCGACCGAGAGAGGAACGGGAAGGAAAAAAATGAATTTGATGGCAATGGGTTTGGGGTGTTCGTAGAACGAGAACCACACTCGTAACCGCCATCAAGCGACGGGTTTTAGGGGGAATTGATCATGAACTTATGGGTTTCATACCCACAACCGTAACCAACAAATTGTTTAAGAAAAACGTCAATTTCCAATTAATTCGGGTAATTACTAGGCTGTAATGGACGCAATTGAGTGGTATAACGATTTGGGAGAATAAATGCATTGAATCGTTTAGGGATTTGATGGATTGAACAGATTTTGACTTTTCGAAGTCAAACTATGTGATGAAGCTAATTCTAGGGTACAAATTGATTGGGGTGGTTCAATTGGAGGGGTTCAAAGGAAAAGTCGGGGTTTAATGCTTAAAGAGGGTCCAAAATAATGGGGGGGGGGGGTTTCATAGGCCACTTTATTTTGTTTTAAACTCATTTTTATTTGTTTTAAATTATTTGTAAAAAAATTTTATAACTTTATAACATCATAGATATTATTTGTTAAATTTGAATATTTATAAGGGAATATTATATATATATATATATATATATATATATATATATATATATATTTATGGATTACAACTTCAGTAAATGGTTTAAGCAAATATATATGTGTTTACATGTTTATTTATAAATAACTACATATTTATGTCTAAAAGATGTAATGCATGATGAGTTTATTCTTGATTTAATTATTACAATAGAGTATATGTATATGTATTTATAAATGTACAAACATGTGTTATACATAGTAATAGAATTTAATATGCAAATGCAAGGTTTAAATTTTGAATTGAATTATTAATTAATGTGACACATCGTGTGAGGCAAGTACGGGATTGAAATGGTGCGTCATTATTGTATAAATAATAAAATAACACCAGAAAATCATGGATGTTACAATATCCCCAAGTTGAGGGAATTTCGTCCCGAAATTCAACTGATTGAGGCTACTGAATCAGGAAAGAGCTGAGAGTACTTTGAGCTTCATTTGATCACTCACGTTCCTAAGTAAACTCTGGGCCAAATTTGGATTCTCAATGAACTCTGAAAATTGGGTTGAGGAGTACGATTGATAGCAAGATTCAGGTATGTTTCTCAAAGTCAGACATGAATGATTTTGTTTGAAGAGAATTAAGGAGAAAACTGTCGCGGAATGTTTTGAATTCCAAAGATAGAAAACATCACTTGTAGTAAGGATGACGAGAATTTTATGATTAAAGCTTGTTTAGGATGTAGCCTAATATGTTCAAGATACGTTACTGGACAAGAGATTTCACAAACATTGATCAAGGTCAAAATAACATAAAACTTCACGTGACACGAACAACGCTACTTCTGATGATATGACATGAACACTTATATATGGAAAGTATCAGCGGCGTATCCATCATGCCCTTATCATATCACGTTAGTTTCGTTAGTATATGTCACGATAAGTTTTATGTCATAACACACGACAAAATTCACTATATTTTTCATGCGCTGCCTTTTATAATTACGTGTGCACCCGTAATTACTCAAATCGTCGCATGGTCCGTATAGATCCTTCCATTGTGTGTGGGTCAAGAGAGGACATAAAATTACTTAGTTCATATCTACTGTTTTATGTATGAGTTGCTAATAAATAAATATGCCCCTAGATAGTAAGGTCAATCAGAAAACTAAAGAGTAATAATGTAGCATAACTTAGAATTCCATATCTTTCTCGTGTTTGAACAAGAATACGTCAAACCCCAAGTAGCTCAAAGATTATAGCTTTCAACTTTCATGGATAGAGTGAATAATCATGCCTTGTGTATGATGTACTCAATCAATTTCAATAATGTAAATAATCTAGTTTCGTAAATAATCTACTATCATGCATATTGCATACAACTAAGTATCATGTATCATGTGAACAATCTAGTACCATGTATATTGTAAACAACCAAGTTTCGTGTATAATGTGATCAATCTAGTATCATGTATATTGCAAACAACCAAGTTTCGTGTTATAATGTGATCAATCTAGTATCATGTATATTGTAAACAACCAAGTTTCGTGTATAATGTGATCAATCTAGTATCATATATATTGTAAACTACCAAGTTTCGTGTGAAATGTGATCAATCTAGTATCATGTATATTGCAAACAACCAAGTTTCATGTATCATGTGATCAATCTAGTATCATGTGATCAATCTAGTATCATGTATATTGTAAATGTTCATACGTAAGTTATTGAATATCATGAGTAACGTAAACTATCGAATTTTGTAGGTGGTCGAGTGTTGGGGACAAGTGTGTTGCTTGTCGTTTATGTGTAATGCGGGTAGTTGGGTTTTAAATTTTTAATCTTGTTAAGGTTTATATGGATGGTTAACGCCTATGCAAAATGATTTATCTCCTTTAAGTGCCTAGTACGCTCATACATTTCCGAAGGTGCAAGAAAATGAGAAGGTTTTGCAGGTATTTAAAGTAATGTGCTTACGAATAACTGATTTGTGCTTTTTGTTTGTAAATAAACAAGGAATTGTAATTTATTTTTGTTTGTAAATTAATAAAATAGTGAAAATAATGAGTTGAATAACTAGATAAATGGATAAATAAATAAAAACCTTTTATTTAATTTTAATTATCATAATGAGAATGTTTCAAAGGAGAATAATGACTAAATTATTTAATAATTAAGTCAAGGTTTAATAATAATTAGTTTAACGAAATAAAAGTCATAATTAATTATTAATTAAGATAACGTTCTTATAAAACAACTTGTATTAAGTTTCTTTACAAATTATTTAATAATTAAGTCAAGGTTTGATAATAATTAGTTTAACGAAATAAAAGTCATAATTAATTATTAATTAAGATAATGTTCTTATAAAACAAGTTGTATTAAGTTTCTTTACAAGGTGAAAAGGTTTGTAGAAAATTTATATTCCACATAATATCTATAATCTAACATCTATGATTTTCCGGCCTTTTTTATTTTATATACAATATGGACACTCCGTTTCCATCCCGTACTTGCCCGACACAATATATCACAATAATTATTATTTTAAACGTGTATAAAAACAAAGTTTTAACTTCGCACTTACATATTATTCTCTATTATATAAAACACATATGGATTGTATATATACATCATTATAATAGACATATCAAAAATAAACTTATGGATTTTAAACATATAATTACATCTTTCATTTTTTTATGATGTATATTTATGTAACCATATACATATGTATACATTTGGTTATACTAATAAAAAAATCAAAATCTTAACTTATAATTTTTACTCATGAAAATGCACCTTTTATATATATATATATATATATATATATATATATATATATATATATATATATATATATATATATATATATATATATATATATATATATATACACACACACATGTACTTATTTACAAATATATATGTATATAGTTATTTAATATATATGTATATAGTTATTTATATTAAACGATTCAGTTATCCAATTTGTAAATTTATAAAAATGGAGTTTCTATATAAAATAATTTATAATAAAATAAATAATGTTTTATATTTTACAAGTTTATATTAAAAAAATATTTATAATAAATTTTATACTTAATTATAGTCAATTTTAGTCTTGAACCTCCTTCCAAAGCAAAGAATCCCCCTCTATTGTCTTTGGACCCTCCATCTTTACCTTTGAACCCTCGTGAATTCAATTGAACCCCCCTCCCCCTCCCCCTTCTTATCTATGGTGAACCCTAGGACTTGTGTATTCTCTATTTTGACTCCAAGAAGTCAAAATCGTCAACTAATACTGTAAGGCCCCAAACCCGGGAGGCCTCACTTGTTGGATTTACTCATTCACAAACAGTTATTAAACTTGAATATCAAATAACGCAGCGGAAAATTTCATTTAAACATAATCAAACATTGTTCAACATGCGGAAGCGTAACATAGTCTAATACATAAACATAACATAAACTAATCATAACGGGATGCCAGTCTTCATATCATCCAGGTAACTCTTCTCGCTTGCCAAGCATCACCGTCCATCATCATAACCTGCTCTTAACCTGAATGTGCATACTAAAAAGTCAGCTACGCTGGTGAGTTCTAGCTTTACATAAAACCTTAACATAAACATTTTGCCAAAAACATACATACATTTGTTTAACAAAAGCGTACGTAAAACATGCAATAACTTAACATCATCATAACATCGTAACATAGCATCATAACATAAGTCAACATGAACCAAATATGCGCCTTCTCGTAACCGTCAATTCCGTACATCGCATACCAGCGGATGAACTTAAAGCTCGTTACCTCTAAGTCATCCGTCACCTAGGTCCCCTAAGGCTCGTTACCTCTAGGTGGACCAAACATATGTCTCCTAAGGCTTGTTACCTCTAGGTAGACCAAACATATGTCTCCTAAGGCTCGTTACCTCTAGGTAGACAGAACATAACTTAGGCACTATTTCCCCGCAAGGAATAGTACCTTCCATCGAGATCCCGGTAATCCCATGGGTGACCGTCGTCACCCCATCATCAACCACTTGTACAACTGTAAAGGTAAGGCCAATACATACATACATACCTTAGCTCCCGTAGGAACTCGTGGTAGATTCGTTCATTCGTGACTTTCATAAAACCTTTACCTCTTTTTAGTTAAAGCATTCATACGTTTTATTAAACAAAACATCATCTCTTTCGTAAACCTTTCGTAAACTTCATTTGGCAAAACATTTCATAAACATCATCCCGTAAACATCATTTCGTAAACATCACATCGTAAACATCACCTCGTAAACATCGTTTCGTAAACATCATTTCGTAAACATCATTTCGTAAACCTCGTTTCATAAACCTCATTTCAAAACATCATTCCGTATGTATGCACACCAGCCCAAAAAAATTTAATTAAAACCTTTAAAGAAGGGCTTCTAGAACTCACCTGATAAGCTAATCTGGGTTGTCCTAAACAAAGGTCCCCCAACGTCACTTCCAATCTGAATTAATTAGCTAAACACACATCAGACCAAATCCCGACTCTAACGGTTTAACCTTCTAAACATACTGACTTTACTAAACCAGCCTGATGCCTGCGCACTTAGCAAGTGCGCAGGGCCTTGCTCTTGCGTACTTAATAAGTGCGCAAACTTTGTTTCATGCGTACTTGATAAGTACGCAGGACCCTCTCCATGCGTTCTTGATAAGTACGCATGACCCTCTTCTACCTTCTTCCTGCGTTCTTGATAAGTACGCATGATCTGCTTCCCCGCAAAAACCCTAACTTTCGCATTCGGGTCTGATCACGTTAAGATCCCGAACGTGTTTACATTCAAAATGTTTGCTTTTCATTAAGGAACTCAAATCCATGTTTTTCTTCCAGTTTCATCCGTAAAAACGTCACATTTTTGTCTAAAACCCAAAAACGAACAAAAACTCAGATCTAGGTTGGATCGTTACCTGTATCGAGCTTCTGATTCAGAGGTTCTTCTCACGAGCTATGGAGCAACGCACTTCTTCAATCTCGGGTCGATCCGCCTACTTTCTCTCTCTATAGTTTCTCTCTCTAGAACTTGCAAATGAGAGAAATGTGGAGTGACTTAGGCTATTTATAGTGGAGGCTCCCCTATGCTCGCCCCTTCTAGCCTGTCGGCCCATCCGGCCCGACCCGTCATGCCTCGTTCGTTTATTCCGTTATTATAAATGTCGTTTTATTTTTAGGATGTTACAAGTCTACCCCCCTTACAATAGGTTTCGTCCCCGAAACCTATCATAAGTCAAATAGTTGAGGGTACGACTCCCTCATTTCCGTCTCCGTCTCCCAAGTAGATTCCGATCCCTTTCGGTGCTTCCATTGGACTTTAACCAATTGAATAATCTTATTACGCAAACGCTTCTCTTTTCTATCTAAGACGGCCACGGGTTCTTTGATGTAGTTAAGGTTGTTGTCGACCTCCATGTCAGTAAGTGGTACGTGAACCGATTCATCCGCTAAACACTTTCGCAAGTGTGATACATGGAAGGTAGGATGAATCCCACTTAACTCATCAGGAAACTCTAGCCGATAAGCGACTTCACCAACTCGTGCCATTATCCTGAATGGTCCGACAAACCTCGGACTTAACTTTCCTCTCTTTCTGAATCGTATGATTCCCTTCCAGGGTGACACTTTCAACATTACTCTGTCCCCAACATCAAACTAGATAGGCCTTCGTCGTTTATCCGCATAGGATTTCTGATGATCTTGTACGGCCTTCATTCGTGTTTTGATTTAATCAAACCTTTCCGACGTTTCTCTTACGACTTCAATATTTCCTAATTCCTTCTGTCCAATCTCACCCCAACAAACCGGGGTCCTGCTTCTTCTCCCATATAACATTTCGTAAGGCGGCATGCCTATAGTCGTGTGATGACTATTGTTATAGGAGAATTCAGCTAACAGCAGATGACTGTCCCAACTGCCGCCAAAATCGATAATACAAGCACGAAGCATATCCTCCAATGTATGAATGGTCCTTTCAGACTGACCATCTGTTTGTGGGTGGTATGTCATGCTGATATTAAGCCTCGTGCCCATCGCCTCGTGAAATCTTTTCCAGAACATCGATGTGAATCGTGTGTCCCGGTCAGATACGATTGTCAAAGTCATCCCATGTCGCGCTACTACTTCGTTAATAAATAATTCCGCTAACCTTTCCGACGAGAACGTCTCACGAATAGGTAGAAAATGAGCACTCTTCGTTAATCAGTACACAATTACCCAAATGGTGTCATGACCTTTAGCTGTGCAAGGTAGCTTGGTTATGAAGTCCATGGTAATGTGTTCCCACTTCCATTCCGGTATATCAAGTGGTTGAATCTTTCCATACGGTTTATGGTGTTTGGCCTTTACTTGTGAGCAAGTCAAGCACTTGTTTACATACTTTGTCACCTCATGTTTCATTCCAGGCCACCAGTATTCCTTCCTCAGATCTTGGTACATTTTATTGGTACCAAGATGGATAGAGTACCGAGACTTATGAGCCTCATCCAAGATTTTGGTTCTAAGCTCGCCACCCATAGGTATCCATACCCACCCAAAACGTGTCCTAACACCAAGGGTGTTATATTCCAACTTGTCCTGTTGGCCAACCATCCTTTCCTTCTTTACGTTTTCTTCCTTAAGTGCTTCATCTTGAGCTCTTTCAATTTCCCTCATCACATCTGATGTTACCACCAACTGGCAAGCTTTCACTCTAATAGGAGCAGACACATCCTTTCGGCTTAGAGCGTCAGCCACCACGTTTGCCTTTCTAGGATGGTATATGATTTCACAGTCATAGTCTTTCAATAGTTCCAACCATCGTCTCTGCCTCATATTAAGCTCTTTTTGTTCGAAGAAGTACTTCAAACTTTTGTGGTCGGAGTAAATAGTAAACTTCACCCCGTAGAAGTAGTGCCTCCAGATTTTCAATGCAAATACGACAGCAGCAAGTTCCAAATCATGAGTCGGATAGTTGACTTCGTGAACTTTCAACTGCCGCGACGCATATGCAATCAATCTACCGCGTTGCATCAACACGTACCCTAATCCCTGACCCGAAGCGTCAGAGTATACCACCAAGTCTTCATTTCCCTCAGGAAGGGCCAAGACTGGAGCTTTGGTTAGCTTCTCCTTCAATTCCTTAAACGCCTCATCCTGGGTCGAACCCCATTCGTACTTTACCTCCTTCCGAGTCAACTTTGTCAATGGCGAAGCTATTTTCGAGAAATCCTGGATGAATCTCCGATAGTAGCCTGCCAATCCCAAGAAACTGCGGATTTCAGTTGGCGTCTTAGGAATATTCCATTCCCTTACCGTCATTATCTTTGCTGGGTCAACCATAATGTCGTTCGGGTTAATGACGTGACCTAGGAATTGGACTTGCCTAATCCAGAACGCGCATTTGGAGAACTTAGCATACAACTTTTCCTTCTTCAGAGCCTCCAACACCTCCTTTAAGTGACATGCGTGATCACCCTCATTCTTGGAGTAGATGAGGATATCATCGGTGAACACAATTACCGATTGGTCCAGCATCGGTCGACACACCCTATTCATCAAATCCATGAACGCTGCAGGGACGTTCGTCAATCCGAAAGACATTACGTGAAACTCGAAATGTCCATAAAGCGTGCGAAATGCAGTTTTCGGTATGTCTTCTAGCCTCACCTTCAACTGATGGTACCCGGATCGAAGGTCGATTTTTGAGAAGCAACTTGCGCCTTGCAATTGATCGAACAGGTCGTCGATCCTTGGTAAAGGGTACTTGTTCTTCACCGTTCGTTTGTTCAACTCGCGATAATCAATACACATTCTCATCGAACCATCCTTCTTCTTCACAAACAACACCGGAGCACCCCAAGGCCGAGATGCTCGGTTGTATAAATCCCTTCTCAAGTAGTTCGTCTAATTGGGCCATAAGTTCTTTCATCTCCACTGGTGCTAGTCGATATGGAGCCTTAGCCACGGGCTGGGCATCTGGTACTAAGTCGATTCGGAACTCAATCTCTCTGTCGGGTGGTATCCCAGGCAAATCCTCTGGAAACACCTCCAAAAACCTCGACTTCGCTACCATCCGAAGCCTTGAGTCGGATTATCTTGCATTTGCATATAATTTGCGCTTCATTGGCAGTTAGCCAATCCATACCTAACACGACATCGAACCCACCCAAAACCATAACAAACAACCTGACAGGGAACCTATGACCTTATATTCTAATCATGGAGTTGTCAACTACATCGGTCACTCTCGTAGTTCTACCCTCAGCGGTTTCTACGCTAAAGGCCCTTTCTAGCTTACTCACAGTGTACTTCACTCGTTTACAAAACGTCGCAGATATAAAACTCTTACTGGCACCCAAATCAAATAACACAGAAACAAAAGTGTTGTCAAGGATGAATGTACCTGACGCCACATCGGGGCTTGCCCTGTCTTGTTCTTGCGTCAGTGCGTACGCACGAGTCTTTGCTCGGGGCCTCTCTTCTTTCTTCTTCGGGCCTTTCTCTTTCCCGGCTTCACCCATTCTGGGCTTGGTGCATTCCCGGCTCATATAACCGCTTTCACCACAATTGTAACATTTAATGCCTTGCCTGCATTCACGGGAGTAGTGCCCAGTCTTTCCACATTTGTAGCACAGATGTGTCCCTAGCCGACATTCACCCGTATGTCTTACCCCATATTTTCCATAGACTGCCGTCTCGCCTACCCTGGCCTGTTTGTCCCGAGCCCCAAACAACTTCCCAGCCGATCGCTTAGCGGGAAAACTCAGCTTCTTCTTAGGCTTTTCAATGGCAACGACATTCAGCGCCAGATCATCAAATACCACCCCGCTCGGTTCTACTACCGAATCGTAGGTAGTAGGGGCGTTTGCCTTAACATAGGTGCGGACCTGGTCCGGCAGCCCTTGAATGTAGCAAGCAATCTTTCTTTCCTCAGTCGTGACAAGATGTGGCACCAGACGTGCCAGTTCATTGAACCGTGTGGTGTACTGCCGGTGCGTCATGCTCCCGACCTTAATCCCCAGAAATTCCCTTCCTACCTTTTCGATCTCATTCCTTGGACAGAAATTCTTGATCACCAAAGTTTTCAAATCAGTCCACATCATCGCATCCACAGTCTCGTCCCCCTTGGCTTAACGTACACCTTCCCACTGGGATGCTTCCTCCCTCAAGGAGTTAGCAGCAAACTTCACAACTTGATCCGCTCGACACTCGCTCAGACGAATGGCAGCTTCCATACGGATCACCCAATCAAATGTAGCCACCGCGTCCCTCTTCCCAGTCAGGACCGGTGGGTCACATGCCTTAAAGGACTTATAGTCGCAACCACGGTTAAGCGGTGTGTTGATTGCCTCAGTGTTCGGGGTACCAACCGCCGTGTTAGACCCACGTGTCTCACTAGCCTTCTTTAATGCTTCTACCAACAGTCCTGGCAGAGAAACCTTCATCAACTCAGTAAACTCGCGTGCCAGAGTCGCTCTCACTTCCGGTTCAAAAGTGAATTGTTGTCCTTCGACATGAGTCGGCTCAGTCCCGTGCATACTAACTTCTCAGTGTGAACACTTCCTTCTTCACTGTACTCTTGGCGTGCAGGGGTCCTGCCGCGCCCACCGTTACGACCACCGGTACGACCGCCGGTACGGTCCCCACCACGCCTTCCGCTCTTTCGTCCCACCATCTCGTTCTATAAGACAAGGAATCTATTGTCATCACGCTAGTTAACAAATAAAATTCAACAAGCACCGTAAGATGTTAATATACACTGGCCATCTGCAATTAACCATTACACTACCTTTCGATTTCTATTTGACCACCTTTGTGATTCCATCAGAACACAAGTCCTTACCTAACCCTTTCTAAGGCATACTATACATGTAAATATATAATACCTTCATACATGATGTTGTGGCTCGAGTTACCCGTACTGACATCCGCTTTCTGTCCCATCCACAGTTTAAGTTCAGACACTGGGAGTGTCCGAATCTCTTAAACTATTGTTCTGATACCAACTTGTAAGGCCCCAGACCCGGGAGGCCTCACTTGTTGGATTTACTCATTCATAAACAGTTATTAAACTTGAATATAAAATAACGCAGATGAAAATTTCATTTAAACATAATCAAACATTGTTCAACATGCGGAAGCGTAACATAGTCTAATATATAAACATAACATAAACTAATCATAATGGGATGCCAGTCTTCATATCATCCGGGTAACTCTTCTCGCTTGCCAAGCATCACCGTACATCATCATAACCTGCCCTTAACCTGAATGTGCATACTAAAAAGTCAGCTACGCTAGTGAGTTCTAGCTTTACATAAAACCTTAACATAAACATTTTGCCAAAAACATAACATACATTTGTTTAAAAAAAGCGTACGTAAAACATGCAATAACTTAACATCATCATAACATCGTAACATAGCATCATAACATAAGTCAACATGAACCGAATCTGAGCCTTTTCGTAACCGTCAATTCCGTATATCGCATACCAGCGAATGAACTTAAGGCTCGTTACCTCTAAGTCATCCGTCACGTAGGTCCCCTAAGGCTCGTTACCTCTAGGTGGACCAAACATATGTCTACTAAGGCTCGTTACCTCTAGGTAGACCAAACATATGTCTCGTAAGGCTCGTTACCTCTAGGTAGACAGAACATAACTTAGGCACTATTTCCCCGCAAGGAATAGTACCTTCCATCGGGATCCCAGTAATCCCATGGGTGACCGTCGTCACCCCATCATCAACCAGTTGTACAACTGTTAGCTAGCCACAAAGGCCTCCCGTAAAGGTAAGGCCAATACATACATACCTTAGCTCCCGTAGGAACTCGTGGCAGATTCGTTCATTCGTGACTTTCATAAAACCTTTACCTCTTTTTAGTTAAAGCATTCGTAGGTTTTATTATACAAAACATCATCTCTTTCGTAAACCTTTCATAAACTTCAATTGGCAAAACATTTCATAAACATCATCCCGTAAACATCAATTCGTAAACATCACATCATAAACATCACATCGTAAACATCGTTTCGTAAACAACATTTCGTAAACAACATTTCGTAAACCTCGTTTCGTAAACCTCATTTCAAAACATCATTCCGTATGTATGCACACCAGCCCAAAAACATTTAATTAAAACATTTAAAGAAGGGCTTCTAGAACTCACCTGATAAGCTAATCTGGGTTGTCCTAAACAAAGGTCCCCTAACGTCACTTCCGATCTGAATTGATTAGTTAAACACACATCAGACCAAATCCCGATTCTAACGGTTTAACCTTCTAAACATACTGACTTTACTTAACCAGCCTGATGCCTGCGCACTTAACAAGTGCGCAGGGCCTTGCTCTTGCGTACTTAATAAGTGCGCAAACTTTGCTTCATGCGTACTTGATAAGTACACCGGACCCTCTTCCTGCGTACTTGATAAGTACGCAGGACCCTCTTCTTGCGTACTTGATAAGTACGCATGATCTGCTTCCACGCAAAAACCCTAACTTTCGCATTCGGGTCTGATCACGTCAAGATCCCGAACTTGTTTACATTCAAAATGTTTGCTTTTCATTAAGGAACTCAAATCTATGTTTTTTTTCTTCCAGTTTCATCCGTAAAAACGTCACATTTTTGTCCAAAACCCGAAAAACCCAAAAACGAACAAAAACTATTGAGCTTCTGATTCGGAGGTTCTTCTCACGAGCTATGGAGCAACGCACTTCTTCAATCTCGGGTCGATTCGCCGACTTTCCCTCTCTACGGCTCTCTCTAGAACTTGCAAATGAGAGAAATGTGGAGTGACTTAGGCTATTTATAGCGGAGGCTCCCCTATGCCTGCCCCTTCTAGCCCGTCGGCCCATCCGGCCCGACCCGTCATGCTTCGTTCGTTTATTCCGTTATTATAACTGTCGTTTTATTTTTGGGATGTTACAAATACTATCAATACTTGTGGTTACAGACTTGAATCGTTTCTAATACGGTTTGCCATTCCTTTACAACCATTATGAGAAGTTAATTCGTAGTTTCAATGTGAATTCATGAGTCTTTATGAACGAGTTTAAGGTTTTTAGTTAGGAACTTGTAAGGGCATGAATCGTACCTCAAACACTCATTAAACTCGTGATTTCGGACTGTTACACGCATGCTAATCAACCTCCTAATGCACCTTAACCTGTTGCAATCATTTTCCATTCGATAAATGTCCACTTTTTCATCCCAGTCGCGTTCGGCCGTAAGATAGATGAGCTCCCTGATTTTTGTAAATTCGGATCTAATAACAGGTGTTCAGCACACAATTAAACTCGTCTAACTCCGTATTGCAAAAGCCCTATGATTCGTACTAGCAATTTGTTCTGATTCGGGGATTTAGGTTAGGGATTGCTTGATGAGGAAGATGATGAAGCTGCCCATGATGGTTATGTAATTGTTTTTCTGTCCCTCTATCAAGGCTTTAGCCCAGAGCAAATGGTTAACGCATCTTCCCCATGCAAGACAGGTCCTGTGTTCGAATCCCAGGACCCTTTTCTTTTTTTTTTAAATCGTTTTTATACACCTAAATTGTTTACTAAATTTTCAATTGTAAAACATATGAAACCCCAAATCATGTTATTCATTTAAATTATTAAAATTACAAAGAAAACCACTTCTACCCATTTTTAGTGGAGCAAAAATCTAATAAATTTTAATTTAGTAAAACAAACCTTTGACAAATTATTTACTTAAAAATCTCAAACTTATAAATAGTACTTGGGATTTAAAATGATGGAATTTATGTGAATATATATAATCTTTATAAAACAACTAGTATTATAAAATTATAAATAAACAATACAAATGATTTAATTAAACAAATCTGTTGTTTTATTATAAACATTATAAATAAACAGTATTATATGTTGATTTAATTAAATAATATGTGAATATATATTATGTTGTTTTATTTACAAAATGGTAATGTTTGTTAAACAAATTAGGATTTGTTGTTTAAACATTATTAATTCAATTTCAAACATATAAATAATTATTTGGGCAAAAATAATTATTTAAAACATTTAGAAATTTATTGATAATTTACATAATTGTTTTATTTAAATAGAACAATTAACTAAACCTTTTCTTTTCTATAATTTACTTAGAATAATAATTATCTAAATAAATTCAAACGTATTATTACTATTATAAATTCTATTCATATATAACTAATTTGAATTTCTAATTTGTTATATAAACTACTTTATCATTATCTCAAATACTTATGATAAATATACATAACCTTGTGAACTTGTACAAAACCCACATCAATCCCTTTGCGCGTTAGGATTCCTTATTTCATATTGCTTGAGTCATTAATACATTTATACCATCAGACTTAGGTTGACCTTATGAATTGCTTGAACTTTTGTACAACGAACATCATACTTATGTGGCATACAAAGCTTCATATTGCAAGGTGAGTTTACATAGCCCCTTTTTACTATTTTACTTTTGGGGTGAAACATGTTTACAAATGCTTTACTTTCACAATTCAATACCTATGTTCTTATGCTTTATGTATTGAACTACCTGGTGACCATTACACGTGTTCATGTCTGTACATTCATTAACTTGCAGCCCAAGCCTAAGGTAGTACCTAACATGATCATTTATACGGGAATCTGAAACTTTAACTTACCACAAAACCTTGGCGGGTTTTGTTGGGTATCAACTTACAACTTGGGTATCCTCTTGCCCCTTTTTCAAAATGGCAATCAGTGGGATTACGTATCTAGTTTTCCATTACCAGGATTGAATTGTTGTTAGGTCATAGAAGTGTGACAATAGGCCTTGTAATAGTTTAGATCTTATATCTCTATGTTTTTGTAATGTTTTAGTTAAGTTCTGCAATAGGCGAACTTAATAACTTCTCCTAGGCCTAGTTTAGGCGAACTTGTTAAGTTCGCCTATGGCAGAATGCTTGTCTATAAATAAATGTTTATTTGTTTTGTTTTAGAGAGCTTGGTAATCGACTATCTGTAAACTCTATATTCTGGTGCTATTGAAAGAGTGATTATTTACATTGTTTGTGATTGTCATTGTTAGTGTTGTCTCATATACACAGTCATTGACACTGTTAGATTCCGCACTCTGTGTTCTTGTTACGTCATGTCTCGAGTTTGATCCATAGGAGAGACGAGTGGACTTACAAGTGGTATCAGAGCTCTTACTCGTAATTTTGTGATTGATTTGTGACGAATTGTATATGATTTGACACAAAAACGATTGAATTTTTCATATTTTTCATATTCATGGAGTTTTCAAGTTCTTGAGAGGCTTTTGGATCTGAATTCATCAATTTGGAGGTGTTTTTGAAGAAATTGTTCCATTAAAAGTGTTCTATTTCATATAATATTCAATCCTACGATTCAATTTCATCAAATTCTATCAATTCAACAAGTTATGATGATTTTTGGAGGTTCTGGTTCTTGTTTTGGCTGAAGAGTTCTTCTTCCTGAGTTTGTTCAGCTGAAACAGGCGAACTTAATCAAGAAGTCAGTTACAGGCGAACTTAGTACAAATTCTTGGTTAAGAGAACTTATCAAGTTCGCTTGAAGGGTGTGAAGCGAACTTATCAAGTTCGCCTTAGGGTATTTTTGTTATAAACCTTTATTTTTTTACTTGTGATATTTGTGTTTTTGTTGTTATGGCTAACATGGAGCAGGTTACAAACATGTTCAACTATGACAATGAGATCAGTACTTCTCAGAAACCACCAAAGCTGCCAAGTCTTGCTGATTATTCAAACTCGAATGATCGTTTTGATCAGTTCGTGTCATTCAGTGATACCAGTTTATGGATTCCTATTCTGGAAGGATATACTCATCCGACTTATTTATGGATGGATAGTGATAATGTCCCTAAGCCTGTATCTGCATTAACAACTGAAGAAAAACTGTTATTTGATCGTGAAAAGAAGGCAATGGTGAGCATTTCTATGACATTACCAAAAGAGATTTATCACAGCTTCAAACAGTTTAAATCTTCTAAGCAGTTATGGGAAGCTTTATAAAAACGATGTGAAGGAAGTCTAGATGTGAAGAAAAGTCAAAAGGAGTTATTGAAAAAACAATTCTTGGTATTCAAACATTTTCAGAATGAATCTCTAGATGATCTAGCAACAAGATTTTATCATTTACTGAGTGAGTTAGCAAGTGCCAAGGTTGTTTATGAACCTGAAGAGATAAATGACAAGTTCTTGGAAGCTTTACCATCCAAGTTTGATGTGTATTCAGTTCTAATCAAAGAGAATGACAAATATAAAACTATGTCTCTTGAAGATGTGTTCGGAAAAATACAATCTCATGACTTAAATTTGAAGAAGAAGGAAACTAATATGTGTCACACCCCCAAATTTATTTACTTACTGAATAAATAAATAAATTAAGGTTGCAACGATTGGTAACATTACACAACAGCAGAAGTTAAAGTAAAGACTTCTGAATATTGAACACCATTACAAATACTATAATAAACTTGTACATTGTCCTAGAACCATGTATAGGTGAAAGCCATCTTGAGGTTTGACGATCATACTCCTTCGGCTTCGAGGGTTTAATCCAAAAGGCTAACCTATTCCAACCATGCCATGACTATGAATTACCTGAAAAACATACTTAAAAATGTCAACACAAAGGTTGGTGAGTTCACAGGTTTGATTGTTGCAATGTAAAGTGATTTTCCTTGAAAACATTGATATTGTGTACATGGCCATGATACGAAACTGTTTTCCTTGAAAACATTTAAAATATGTACACGAGTTTAATGTAAGGTTGTTTTCCTCGAAAACATGTGATGACTTCATAGTCATAAAACGAGTAGTTTTCCCAATGAAAACATGTGATGACTTCATAGTCATAAAACGAGTAGTTTTCCCAATGAAAACATGTGATGACTTCATAGTCATAAAACGAGTAGTTTTCCCAATGAAAACATGTGATGACTTCATAGTCATAAAACGAGTAGTTTTCCCAATGAAAACATGTGATGACTTCATAGTCATAAAACGAGTAGTTTCCCCAATGAAAACATGTGATGACTTCATAGTCATAAAACGAGTAGTTTTCCCAATGAAAACATGTGATGACTTCATAGTCATAAAACGAGTAGTTTTCCCAATGAAAACATGTGATAACTTCATAGTCATAAAACGAGTAGTTTTCCCAATGAAAACATGTGATGACTTCATAGTCATAAAACGTGTAGTTTTCCCAATGAAAACATGTGATGACTTCATAGTCATAAAACGAGTAGTTTTCCCAATGAAAACATGTGATGACTTCATAGTCATAAAACGAGTAGTTTTCCCAATGAAAACATGTGATGACTTCATAGTCATAAAACGAGTAGTTTTCCCAATGAAAACATGTGATGACTTCATAGTCATAAAACGAGTAGTTTTCCCAACGAAAACATGTGATGACGTCATAGTCATAAAATAAGTCATTTTTCCTTAAAACATTGATAATGTGTACATGGCCATAATATGAAACTGTTTTCCTTGAAAACATTGATAAAAACATTTCCACGTAAACGAATGGCAAAACCATTGGTGTATAAGTGATTGGCAGATCCATCTGCACGAAAACGTTTCAATGAATATGATAAACAAAACAAGTAACGTTGACCCATTTACTAGCTAGGAATACAAATAATATGTACATACATGAGGCATAACCAAACCATGACACAGGTGTTTTGCCCCTCGCTCATACCTCACGAGCAATGTTTGAACACTATGCGGTCATTTGGCCAGAGGGACCCATGGTTAGCGCGACTAACCATGACCGGGGGTGTCAATCCCAATAGTACTATCCATAGAATCCTAGGCTATCCTTAGCTAATGGTTATAAAATATGATGGTCAGGGGGTTTTACGAGCTCCAAACGTGTTCACTCATGCAAACATAAAGGTCGGGTCTTGTTTTCTTGTTACCATATGAAAATGTTTATAAGTATGTGTTCCATGTTTTCTAAGATGTATCAAGTAATGATGTTTCGTGTTTTCAAACGTGTTATGGAAGTATGTTTCTCCCCCGATGTTTCTAAAACATTAAAAGTTAAAAGGGGACAGTGAACTCACCTCAAGTCCAGCAAATGCGATCACAAGCTCAACTGACAACAAGTGAGCGCAACGATCCTAAACGGTTCCTATTGTTCAAACAAATGTTGTCAATATCAACAGCAATATAACTAGGATCGTGCCCTAACATTATGGTTTCAAATCTAAACCCAACCCATGTTGAGGACATCTAAGTTGTAGAAACCAAATTCTTTATTTTTAACGAAAATTGGGCAGAGTCCCGTTTGTTTTTTGCTAAACCCGACAATATCCAATTGTCCAATTACAACACCAACTTACACCAATAATCCAATAAACCGCACTTTAGATCCTAATACTAAAGTCATACTTCAATTCGACAATTATTTGATAAATATATAAAAACTATATCATTATAATACAATTTAACGTGCCCGAAAAACGTTCTCAAAAGACGTCCCCGACAAAATTTATAGGTCCCGTGCTACTACCTGACAATAGATATATAAGTGTTTCGGGTCATACCTTAGCCTACAAGCCGTTCTAAGCGGTTTTGTACGAAAAGCTGAGCACGACGCGAGAAGAAACTTGTTTCGCTCATAACTTGATCATACGAACTCCGATTGAGGTGATTCAAACGGCCATGAACTCGTCTCGCCAAGCCCCACCAGCGCCGCCGGTCTCCGCCGCCGTCGCCGGAAAACCGGACAGTGGCCGGATTTAGTGGTTTTGGCCGGAAAGCTTCACTTTTTTGACCCAAACTTCTTCGTATGCGTAGATCGGACCTTTAGGAACCCTTTTCTAGCAAAATCCCCATTTGTCGAGGTCGCCGGAAAAGTGTTTTTTGGCCGGAATCTCCACCACCGTCGCGATCTAGTGCAAACCACCACCACCATCGGACTCAGGACGTCGAGATCTATCAGATTAGGTGGTACACTTGCCGCCACTCGCCGGTCCGCTGTGATCCGCCGCTGTGCGCCGCCGCCTCCTGATGCTGTCGCTGCGCCACCGTGCGCCGCTGCTCTCCGCCGTTGTTATTCCGTTCATGCTCGCCGGAGGAGGCCGCCGAAAGGTGGCCGACCCCCCTTCCTTTCTCTCATTCTCTCTCTGAACACACACACACAAGTGTGTGTGTTTGTTGTGCAAATGAGGAAAAAGATGAGAAGATTTTATATATATATCTAGCGTTTTAAGTGGGTAGGCTACCTACCAGTAACGCGTGTCAAACCCAAAATATAGTCAAGCATTTAGTTCCCGATTAATATTTGTCGTTCATAATATAAATATTAATACTAAAATAAATATTCAAATAATTTATTTTGTTAGCTTATTACCGGAGAATATTCGAGTCGGTATGAGCTGACAACGCGTGTGTGAGTCTGTTCGTCGAATTTATCGTTTCACTCTCCGGTTATTAATAACATTTTTATTATAAACAAATATTTATAATATTTGTCGTATCGGTAATAACCGTACCGCTATCGTTAGTTTTACGAGGATCTAACGTGGTTTAACATTCGTATACACGTACTACACGTGTATTTATCCGAACAGTCTTTTCAAATGAATATTAATACTTAATATCAATAATTCATTAATTCATTTAATCGTTCTGTCGAATACCCGGTAAAAACCGTTGTTTAACACGTTTAACGTTTAGAATTTCTGAACCGCGTACGTTCTTATATCTTTTCTTAAATTCTCAGAATCGCGTAACGAGTCATTAAATGAAATCGTGTGACTAATATGATATTCGGATTGTGTAAATTTGGATTTCTAACGGGCTTGGATCCTTACCGGGCCTCAAATGGACTTGACTTCCTATTGGGCCTTATTGGGCCTAGTTGGGTTTTAGCCCAACAACTGGGTTTTGGATTCTGAAATTTTGCAGGTGTCACATTCTCCCATCCATAAAGAAATTTCGTCCTCGAAATTTGATATTAACACATGGATTAGGATTTCGTATCCTTTTCCATTTTTGGATTCTTACGAAGAATGTCGACTCATTCCAAATAGCAGTTGGTATACGAAGATAAGGTGGATATCTCACCAATTAACGATATTGGATGTGTACGGATTTGAGATATTCTCTTATCATGTAACAGTATAACGTTACTGTTGAGTATACCTTAAATTCGAATGAGTAGGTTTAGGAATTTTCTTTGAATATATCGTCAAGGGAACGGCGTTGGCTATACCCTGAAGTGATAAACTCATTACTAGAGTCCCATGAACAACGGGATTACAATCAGTGGGGTCACTTTCATGTAATGAGTAAGTCATCAAGAGAATTGCCTGGTCGATGTGAATTATAATAATGAGTTTTCACTAACCAAGTGAACAACTCACACACCAAAATAAACAATCAAGGATCAGATGACGAAGCATTTCATTATGTGATCATTCTCATCAGAGTGGAACTGTATGATCATTATCATTCATAATGAAAGACAAAAGTGCGTTCATGCACACGTATTTCCGAAAGTATATATAGGTACATACTTCATTATTCATATTCGGGTTTTCTCTCCAGAAAACCAAATCGTGCTAGGATCTAAAAGAAAATTATCACGCGTTTGGTAAAGATAGGTCAGATTCTTTAATGAGATGTCCATGTGTTAGTCCAAATCAGGTAATCGACCGTTCATCGCGACGGGTCAACATCTTGGTGCATTCAATCTTCTAGAATGAAAGATTTTAATTTTGACATTTTATCCGTCAAATCAGTATGTAGGTTAAACTGATTCAATTGAGTTCAAGACAATAATGTCAGTGTATACAATTTCTCACAAAGGAGCTGGAATGGTTTAATGGAACGTCAGTAGTTGTCTAGTTAACGAATTAAACAACTATGATATGGGATAAAATTTTACGGAGGCATGATCTCCTGAGATTGATCCTAGTATTTATCAAATTCCATTACTGATAACATCATCACGTATGTTATCCGTAATTTGATTTAGATTGAAATCTAAACGAAACGGATATCGATTAACAAACTCGCCACAATAAATTCTCGTAGTCTCATTGAATCATCTAGATTTTTTTTTTTTTTTTTTTTTTTTTTTTTTTAAGGTTCATCTAAAGATGAAGGTGAATCTAGATGAAGAAGAAAGAGAATATCAAAGTATTTGAGAATATTTTAGTTGGCTAGGCTCAACAGATACTAAAGATTAATAATCTTCATGGGGTTCAAGGAGAAGTGAGAATGGCTCTCAAACAGTTGCTAAGTGTTAGTGACATAGTTTCACTTATTCGTTTTCTAACTGCATATCCATCACCTTCTTGTACTCGGATAGTAGTGACAGAATTCATAAACGAAACGTTATGATTGTTCCCTTATACTCCACGAAGGCATTTTCTGGGACTTAAAGTTATACTCTCATATTAGGTTCTGTGCCATATGAGATTTTTCCATCAACATTGGTCACAACGGATTAAAGGTTTCAAGATTTCTCGTATGGTTTCACTGGCGAAGTTTTAGTTTAATACCTCATTACCATCGTTTGCACTGCACTTCTACTGTAATCTGGTATTTAGGCTGTAATATCTTGATTTGTGAACTCATGACCTGACTATCATGTCCACGAAATAGATAAGTCTTAAGAAGTTCTATGTTTTCTTGGAAAAGTCGCGGTTCATCTAGATGAGAAGGTAAACAGTCGCATCGTGGAAGTAGCCTCATAAGAATGGTGTTTCCCCGAAACTGATTCAGCGTTTGCTAACCCACTAAATTGGTAGACTGCGATGTGAAATCATGGTTTGTCTAATCAAAGGCTTGACTTCTCATTAAGCGGATGTCAGGAAATAGACGACAGTCAAGTAAAACTTCCGGAATTGATTCGTCCTTTGTTCATCTTCCTGGTAGCGTACACAGAATTAAATCCTCGGATTTCGACTTAGGTTCTTTATTTCCTGTCAAGTTGGTCGGAATGGATCACGGAGTTTTAGAATTTGCTAACAACTGATACTACAGTTTGTCTGCAACTTCCCTGGCATTCGAATGGTATTGTCACGACTTACCAGTACGTATTTCACTCATATCGGTTATAGCCTTTAAGTCCCTAGTCCAAGGGTTTAAGCTATAAAATTGAGGTAATGAGTGTTAAATGTCAAAGCTTTGTATTTTAACTGAGTCTATTTCAAGAGATCATTTCTTAACAATAGATGCTCTATAGCTTCCCAATTATAGAAAACTAGGAGTGAAAGATGCGGTCACACCTCTCTTCTAGGTTAAAATCTGGGATCCATCCAACAAGATGAACTTTGGGGAGGTGCGAGTACAAAAGAGTAATGAATTATTCTTCTCAACTCTTTGTGGACAGTGGCCTGTAGTGAATAGCTCGAGCTTACGTCCCTTATACATATCATGAACTTAATGAGATTAGCATGAAATTCCGCATTTGGGACTCCTTTAAGAGTTGTACATGTCGTTTTCCTGGTAGTGCGACAATAGTCATTAGTCCACACTTAGGTTTCTTTGTCATTCACTTGAGCATCAACCCCGGCTTATCCATTACCGAGAGAATAGTCAGACTTAAAGGTATATTGAATGTCAATGGCTGCGAGAGCAATCCTGTGAGACCGATATTCTGAAATGTCCGATTACCTATTTGTCTCATGTCAAGCTTCCACCATATCCATAGGTGCCATGTGTATGCGGGTCAGAATAATATTCTGCCCCATTACTGAAGTTAGTGCATAACACTCTTGGCGTAACTTTCAAGCAATTATTGAACTGTATGATGGATCCTGAGATTACGCTATAATCTCCCAATAATTGTGCAATTATTGTAAGTGTTAGTTGTGGTAACGCTCAATTTGAAGCATTCTTGACAAGTAGAATCTCAAAGAATGAATGTGTGAATTCCTTCATCGTTCAGGATTTACTAAGGATTGGTTAAATTCAATTTGAATTTCTCTCGTTCCTCCAAAACTAGGAAAATGCTTTGTGAGCACCTAATTGAGAAGTCTGATTTGTTAAAATCAGTTGACTGAGAACATGGATTGATCATTAGCTTGGACAGCAAGACTTACTACAGTTTCCATGCACTGCAAATTATGATTACGTGTGCACCCGTAATAATAATTTGCCTTGCCTGATCCCTATAGTGTTTCTCCTATCCCCAGCTTCTAATCAAAAGGGATTTGAAATAATCGTTAGATTGTGTTTGCACATTTGCACAGGGGTGTGTGTTGTTTTATCGGATTACTCTTCATTATGTGTACCAATACTCCTGAATCTGTCGAATTTGTATGTTTTCGGATGAGGCTAATGGTAGAGAGGCACCACCAGTGTCTCTTAAAATAAAATGTGTATGGTGAAATTCAGGCACTATGTGTTGGGCAGAGATCCTCAAATGAGTGTCGAGCAACTCGTGCTCTAAGTCTGTATATATGCATGGATCCGCATGGATCCACATGATCCTGATGTATGTCTGGGTCTCCTGACCCTTGGAGTTCTCTCCCACTTAGTCCTGCTTATCCACCTTGAATTCCCTTCTGTCTGGGCAATCCTGTCTGCCATATCTCATGGCGAGAGTCTAGGCATCCGATCCGACAACTTATGAAGGAGAGTATTTATACCGTAAATACGTTAAAAAGATATTTGCCTCCATAGCTGGAGTAGTTGTGGTGCAGGTATAGGTACAGATTCTGGCACGGGTTCAACCTGTTGTGATACCAAGATCGGTAACTGACGATCGCTGCCGTCGTTGTCCAAGCTCAGCTCGTAACTCGATCTTCTAAGGTTGAAGTATGCTGAGTACCCGTTATTCTTGACTCGTAATCCGAACAGTAACATGTCGTAGGTGTTTATTATTTCCATATTGTTATATATGTTTAAGTGTTCATTACATGTGCCATGTAATTGTATTAGTATAGCTAATGATACCCTAGTGTAACTTCATACACTAATAGTCTACACAAATCGTTCGGCAACGGTTGGAATTTCTTTACTCAAGTCTTGGGTGTTCTTAGTGTGATGCAAGTCTTAGAAATCTTGGTCCCTAAATGAGTCCAGTTAGAGCCTAGGTATCACTAAGGAAACCTAATTCGCTAAAACCATTGGCTCTGATACCAATCTGTCACACCCCCAAATTTATTTACTTACTGAATAAATAAATAAATTAAGGTTGCAACGATTGGTAACATTACACAACAGCGGAAGTTAAAGTAAAGACTTCTGAATATTGAACACCATTACAAATACTATAATAAACTTGTACATTGTCCTAGAACCATGTATAGGTGAAAGCCATCTTGAGGTTTGACGATCATACTCCTTCGGCTTCGAGGGTTTAATCCAAAAGGCTAACCTATTCCAACCATGCCATGACTATGAATTACCTGAAAAACATACTTAAAAATGTCAACACAAAGGTTGGTGAGTTCACAGGTTTGATTGTTGCAATGTAAAGTGATTTTCCTTGAAAACATTGATATTGTGTACATGGCCATGATACGAAACTGTTTTCCTTGAAAACATTTAAAATATGTACACGAGTTTAATGTAAGGTTGTTTTCCTCGAAAACATGTGATGACTTCATAGTCATAAAACGAGTAGTTTTCCCAATGAAAACATGTGATGACTTCATAGTCATAAAACGAGTAGTTTTCCCAATGAAAACATGTGATGACTTCATAGTCATAAAACGAGTAGTTTTCCCAATGAAAACATGTGATGACTTCATAGTCATAAAACGAGTAGTTTTCCCAATGAAAACATGTGATGACTTCATAGTCATAAAACGAGTAGTTTTCCCAATGAAAACATGTGATGACTTCATAGTCATAAAACGAGTAGTTTTCCCAATGAAAACATGTGATGACTTCATAGTCATAAAACGAGTAGTTTTCCCAATGAAAACATGTGATGACTTCATAGTCATAAAACGAGTAGTTTTCCCAATGAAAACATGTGATGACTTCATAGTCATAAAACGAGTAGTTTTCCCAATGAAAACATGTGATGACTTCATAGTCATAAAACGAGTAGTTTTCCCAATGAAAACATGTGATGACTTCATAGTCATAAAACGAGTAGTTTTCCCAATGAAAACATGTGATGACTTCATAGTCATAAAACGAGTAGTTTTCCCAATGAAAACATGTGATGACTTCATAGTCATAAAACGAGTAGTTTTCCCAATGAAAACATGTGATGACTTCATAGTCATAAAACGAGTAGTTTCCCCAATGAAAACATGTGATGACTTCATAGTCATAAAACGAGTAGTTTTCCCAATGAAAACATGTGATGACTTCATAGTCATAAAACGAGTAGTTTTCCCAATGAAAACATGTGATGACTTCATAGTCATAAAACGAGTAGTTTTCCCAATGAAAACATGTGATGACTTCATAGTCATAAAACGAGTAGTTTTCCCAATGAAAACATGTGATGACTTCATAGTCATAAAACGAGTAGTTTTCCCAATGAAAACATGTGATGACTTCATAGTCATAAAACGAGTAGTTTTCCCAATGAAAACATGTGATGACTTCATAGTCATAAAACGAGTAGTTTTCCCAATGAAAACATGTGATGACTTCATAGTCATAAAACGAGTAGTTTTCCCAATGAAAACATGTGATGACTTCATAGTCATAAAACGAGTAGTTTTCCCAATGAAAACATGTGATGACTTCATAGTCATAAAACGAGTAGTTTTCCCAATGAAAACATGTGATGACTTCATAGTCATAAAACGAGTAGTTTTCCCAATGAAAACATGTGATGACTTCATAGTCATAAAACGAGTAGTTTTCCCAATGAAAACATGTGATGACTTCATAGTCATAAAACGAGTAGTTTTCCCAACGAAAACATGTGATGACGTCATAGTCATAAAATAAGTCGTTTTTCCTTAAAACATTGATAATGTGTACATGGCCATAATATGAAACTGTTTTCCTTGAAAACATTGATAAAAACATTTCCACGTAAACGAATGGCAAAACCATTGGTGTATAAGTGATTGGCAGATCCATCTGCACGAAAACGTTTCAATGAATATGATAAACAAAACAAGTAACGTTGACCCATTTGTAGACTAGCTAGGAATACAAATAATATGTACATACATGAGGCATAACCAAACCATGACACAGGTGTTTTGCCCCTCGCTCATACCTCACGAGCAATGTTTGAACACTATGCGGTCATTTGGCCAGAGGGACCCATGGTTAGCGCGACTAACCATGACCGGGGGTGTCAATCCCAATAGTACTATCCATAGAATCCCAGGCTATCCTTAGCTAATGGTTATAAAATATGATGGTCAGGGGGCTTTACGAGCTCCAAACGTGTTCACTCATGCAAACATAAAGGTCGGGTCTTGTTTTCTTGTTACCATATGCAAATGTTTATAAGTATGTGTTCCATGTTTTCTAAGATGTATCAAGTAATGATGTTTCGTGTTTTCAAACGTGTTATGGAAGTATGTTTCTCCCCCGATGTTTCTAAAACATTAAAAGTTAAAAGGGGACAGTGAACTCACCTCAAGTCCAGCAAATGCGATCACAAGCTCAACTGACAACAAGTGAGCGCAAGGATCCTAAACGGTTCCTATTGTTCAAACAAATGTTGTCAATATCAACAACAATATAACTAGGATCGTGCCCTAACATTATGGTTTCAAATCTAAACCCAACCCATGTTGAGGACATCTAAGTTGTAGAAACCAAATTCTTTATTTTTAACGAAAATTGGGCAGAGTCCCGTTTGTTTTTTGCTAAACCCGACAATATCCAATTGTCCAATTACAACACCAACTTACACCAATAATCCAATAAACCGCACTTTAGATCCTAATACTAAAGTCATACTTCAATTCGACAATTATTTGATAAATATATAAAAACTATATCATTATAATACAATTTAACGTGCCCGAAAAACGTTCTCAAAAGACGTCCCCGACAAAATTTATAGGTCCCGTGCTACTACCTGACAATAGATATATAAGTGTTTCGGGTCATACCTTAGCCTACAAGCCGTTCTAAGCGGTTTTGTACGAAAAGCTGAGCACGACGCGAGAAGAAACTTGTTTCGCTCATAACTTGATCATACGAACTCCGATTGAGGTGATTCAAACGGCCATGAACTCGTCTCGCCAAGCCCCACCAGCGCCGCCGGTCTCCGCCACCGGCCGCCGCCGTCGCGGGAAAACCGGACAGTGGCCGGATTTAGTGGTTTTGGCCGGAAAGCTTCACTTTTTTGACCCAAACTTCTTCGTATGCGTAGATCGGACCTTTAGGAACCCTTTTCTAGCAAAAGCCCCATTTGTCGAGGTCGCCGGAAAAGTGTTTTTTGGCCGGAATCTCCACCACCGTCGCGATCTAGTGCAAACCATCACCACCATCGGACTCAGGACGTCGAGATCTATCAGATGAGGTGGTGCACTTGCCGCCACTCGCCGGTCCGCTGTGATCCGCCGCTGTGCGCCGCCGCCTCCTGATGCTGTCGCTGCGCCACCGTGCGCCGCTGCTCTCCGCCGTTGTTCTTCCGTTCATGCTCGCCGGAGGAGGCCGCCGAAAGGTGGCCGACCCCCCTTCCTTTCTCTCGTTCTCTCTCTGAACACACACACACAAGTGTGTGTGTTTGTTGTGCAAATGAGGAAAAAGATGAGAAGATTTTATATATATATCTAGCGTTTTAAGTGGGTAGGCTACCTACCAGTAACGCGTGTCAAACCCAAAATATCGTCATGCATTTAGTTCCCGATTAATATTTGTCGTTCATAATATAAATATTAATACTAAAATAAATATTCAAATAATTTATTTTGTTAGCTTATTACCGGAGAATATTCGAGTCGGTATGAGCTGACAACGCGTGTGTGAGTCTGTTCGTCGAATTTATCGTTTCACTCTCCGGTTATTAATAACATTTTTATTATAAACAAATATTTATAATATTTGTCGTATCGGTAATAACCGTACCGCTATCGTTAGTTTTACGAGGATCTAACGTGGTTTAACATTCGTATACACGTACTACACGTGTATTTATCCGAACAGTCTTTTCAAATGAATATTAATACTTAATATCAATAATTCATTAATTCATTTAATCGTTCTGTCGAATACCCGGTAAAAACAGTTGTTTAACACGTTTAACGTTTAGAATTTCTGAACCGCGTACGTTCTTATATCTTTTCTTAAATTCTCAGAATCGCGTAACGAGTCATTAAATGAAATCGTGTGACTAATATGATATTCGGATTGTGTAAATTTGGATTTCTAACGGGCTTGGATCTTTACCGGGCCTCAAATGGACTTGACTTCCTATTGGGCCTTATTGGGCCTAGTTGGGTTTTAGCCAAACAACTGGGTTTTGGATTCTGAAATTTTGCAGGTGTCACAATATGGAACACATTCAAGATCCTTTAATGTACTTTGCTAAAACATCTGGAAAATCTGGATCTGGAGTTGCATTGTTTTCTGGAGATGGTCAAGATAATTCAAATGAGAATGTTTCTGGATATTCTTACCAATTGGGTTTTTCTGTAAGTACATCTATTCCTTCATCTGGATCACAACCATCTAATTCATAACATGTGAGTCAAAGGGTAGCCGAAGATTATATGGCGATGTTTTCATCCTTTGTTGCTTCGTATGAAATTTTTATCGGAGGAAAGATTCATGATCCAGAAGCAATTGAAGAAGACTATCGTCAGATTGATCCTGTTGATTTAGAAGAGATGAATATTCAATGGAACATGGCAATGTTGATGAGGCAAGCAAAGGATTTTCTTAAAAAAACTGGAAGAAAGTACATCGGATCAAACAGCATAACAAGAATGGGTGTTGATAAAACAAAAGTTCGGTGTTACAACTGTCAAGAATATGGTCACTTTGCTAAGGAATGTAACAAGCCAAAGGTTGAATTTGATTCTCAAAAGAAGAACAATTATCAAAACAACAGAAATCAACAACAAGGATCTTGCAGTTCTGGAATTTCAGCAAATGTTTCAACATCATCTGCTTTGGTTGCTCAAGGTGATGATAACTATGACTGGGGAATTCATTTAGAGGATATAGTTGGTGCTGTGAGTCAAGCTTTCGTGGCTGAAATTCATACTGATGAGACATCTGAGGATGATATTTCAAGTGATGAAGTCAGGGAGTGAAGTAGAAAGTCAGAATGATGAATCTTCTTAGAATCTCACTACATAAGAAACTTCTGAAGAAAATGATACTGAAAGTGCTGATGAAGTTCATTCTGAAGATAATGTATCCACAACAAGTGTATCTGAAGATGAGATTTTGTTGACTAAAAGAGTACCTGAGATGACTGAAGAGATTCCAATTGTATCCATTCTGAAGATAATGTATCCACAAAAGTCTTCATGGCTGACATGTCTGGTCCATCAAAGGTAAAAGATGTTATATGTAATCTATATTGTTCTAACTGTGTTTTGGTGAAGGATAAAATGATAAAAGTCATGGATGATAACACAAACTTGATCTGTGATATGAAATCGATGCACATAGTGAATCAAAAATTAAAGGACAATGACATAATTGAATCACTCAAGAGAGATATTAATTCTCTAACTTTGAAAATTAAGGAACAAGCATATCATTTGGATATGGCCTATGCAGAGATTGAAAAGGGAAATGAAATTGTTGCTGATAAAAAAAAAAGAAATGTTAAACAAAGAAGCAGAGGTGATCAGATTGCATAGAAAACTGGAAAGTTTTGGAAATTCATCACTATTGTTGGGTTATTTCAATGACAATGCTGATCCTGTTAAGAGAACAACTTGAATTGGATTTGCTCCTCCACCATTTAATGAAAACTATGTTGTAGAACCAGAGATCATTACTGAAGAGGATATTGATCCAAAGACAGTTTTGAAGATTAATCAAGTCACAGGGTAAGAAATGGTATATGATTCTGATAGTGATGATGAGATATTTGATGCTTAGAAAATTGATGGTGTTCCTAAAGATGTGAAGATTGATGAACCAAAAGTGGTAAAACAAGTCACAAGAGATCGATGTATTCTTACAGAGCCCGATGAAGTTGAACAACCAACTATTTCACCAATTTTATGTAAAAGTGGTTTTATAAGTGTTGGTGATATCAAGAAGGAGGTGTCAAAAATTGAAAATTAATAAACAAGTGATTTCATTAATCAGAAGGTGAATATGGCAACACCCAAAGTTGTTCAGTCTCAAGTTTCAAAGACTTATGTTGGTGAACCATCCAGAAAGATTTATGTTACAAAGAAACAAGGAGGTAATGATGTTAAATCTACTGAAGGTTATTCATCGGGAAGTTCTTCAACTTCAACAAGGGTTCCTTATATCAGAGAATACAATGATAAGAGAGTTTGCTTTCGTTGTAATGAAGTGGGGCATATAGTGTTATATTTTCCTTAAAAAACAGACAAAATTCTCTTATTTCAGAGAAAGTTACACCAACTGTTGTTCATGGTCAATCAAGAATAGTAAAGATTCTGCAAAGACAGAATGTGGGAAAACCTACATCTGATAATGTGGTCAAACAATCTGTCAAGGAAAATTTGCCTAAGCAGCATGTTACTAAACCTTTTGGGTTTAAGAAAGAGATGACACAACATGTTCATGATAGGTTTGTTGGTTCTAAACCAGAGTTTGTCCAATCTGGTGTTAGAAAAAATGTTGTTTTTCATAAGTTTGTTGAGAATCCTAATGTTCGATTCACAAAGAATTCACAACCTGAGGTCAAACTTTCAAGACCTTAAAGGCAAAGAAGGAACAGTCGGTTAAGAAAACTTTTAAAAAATGATCAATTTGAATCTGAATTTCAAAATAATCAACTTTTGATAAGAAAATGAATGTTTCAAAATCCAGAATGTCTGATTCTAATTTGCCTAAATCACCAAGGGTAGATGATAATAGAGATTGTGAAGTACTTGAGGTTGTTTATTTTGATGCTAATGGTAGATCCAAGACCACAATGGCTTGGGTCCCCGTTTCTAACTGATTTCTTGTGTTTTTGTAGGGTCCACCAAGGAGGACTATCAACAATACTTGGTATGTGGATAGTGGTTGCTCCTGATATATGACAGGAAATATTCGTTTGATTGACGATGTTATTAAAAATGATGGTGGTTATGTTTCCTTTGCTGGAAATAAAGTTGGGTACATAACAGGCCAAGGAACGTTGAAGAAAGAAAAGGTGAAGTTTGAGAAAGTCAATTATGTAGAGCGACTCGAGCACAATCTCCTTAGCGTATCCCAAGTGTGCAACAAGATGTTTGCTTTCCATTTTAATGATTCTGAATGTTACATTTTGAAGATGGGATTAAGATACCTGAAGAATGGATTCTGATGAAGGCTCCGAGAAGAAATGACACGTATGTTTAAGATATGAGTGTTGCTACAAAAACGGATTCAATTCCTACATGTTTACTCTCAAAAGCATCTGAATCTGACTCTATTCTTTGGTATCGGAAGTTAGCTCACATCAACTTCAGAAAAATGAATTACTTAGTGAATAATGATTTGGTTACTGGTATTCTGAAAATGAAATTTTCTATGCCTGATGACTGTATACCTTGCAGGATAGGGGCATTCACCAACTTCTCCTTCAACAGGTTGAATGCACTAAGGCACTCATCGGAGAACACAAACTGGGCTTCCTTCTCAAGAAGTTGGGTCATTGGTCGGGAAATCTTAGAAAAATCTCTAATGAAGCGTCTATAAAAGCCCGCGTGACCAAGGAAACTCCGAATCGATTTCACAGAAGTGGGCGGGGGCAGCTTAGATATGGTATCAATCTTAGTTCGATCAACCTCAATCCCCACTCGTGAAACCTTGTGCCCAAGCACAATGCCCTCCTTCACCATGAAGTGGCACTTTTCCCAATTCAACACCAGGTTGGCCTCCTCACACCTGGCCAACATCCTCTTCAGATTCCCGACACAATGATCGAAGGAGCTTCCAAACACAGAAAAGTCATCCATGAAAACCTCCATGGAGTCCTCGATCATATCATGAAAAATGGCTACCATGCAACGCTGGAAAGTGGTCGGA
Source organism: Smallanthus sonchifolius (assembly GCA_023525975.1). Lineage (NCBI taxonomy): Eukaryota > Viridiplantae > Streptophyta > Magnoliopsida > Asterales > Asteraceae > Smallanthus > Smallanthus sonchifolius. The sequence continues at coordinate 20,547,428 of CM042030.1, read as the reverse complement.
GCATTGCACATCCAAAGGGCATCCACCGATAAGCAAATGTGCCATATGGACATGTGAATGCCGTCTTCTCCTGGTCCTCAGGAGCAATCGGGATCTGAAAGTAGCCAGAGAAGCCATCCAGGAAACAGTAGAACATCTTCCCCGACAATCTCTCCAAGATCTGATAAATGAACGGGAGGGGAAAATGGTCCTTCTTAGTAGCATCATTGAGTTTGAGGTAATCGATGCAAACTCTCCAACCTGTGACTGTACGAGTAGGAATCAGCTCATTCCTATCGTTGGTGAAAACAGTCATACCTCCCTTCTTGGGAACATCCTGAACTGGGCTAACCCAGGGTGACTCAGAGATGGGATAAATCAAACCAGCGTCAAGTAGCTTAATCACCTCTTTCTTCACCACCTCCTGCATGTTCGGGTTCAACCTCCTCTGGTGCTGCATAACCGGCCTGAAATCATCCTCCATAAGGATCTTATGGATACAAAAAGAGAGATTAATTCCCTTAATGTCCATAATCCTCCATGCAATGGCCTGCTTGTGCTGCTTCAGCACCTCCAATAGCCTCTTCTTCTCATCACTCGTCAAATTAGAGGCGATAATAACGGGTAATCGAGACTCACCATCTAAAAAGGCATACTCCAAATTGCTCGGGAGCTCCTTAAGCTCAACAGGTGGTGGGTCCTCAACAGAAGGCCGCTCTTTCGACTCAGACTCTCTATCAACAATATCAAATACCTCTGGACACGGCGGGATCTCATAGCCCTTTAAGCCATACACCTGCTCCACGAACTGATCCTCACCAACTGGATCTAGTGTCTCCCCTCCTACAATCTGCGTGTCCAGGGACTCTTCCTCAACTGTGTCCTAGAGATGATCACTCACGCACGAATAGACAGTCTTGACGAAATAGAGTGAATCATCCTGATTCTGGGTGTGCTGCATGGATATCCCAACGTCAAAGGTCACCTCTTCTTCGTCCACCCTCAGTGTAAGCCGACCCGAATACACATCTATCAGGGTCTTGGCGGTGGCCAGGAATGGTCGACCTAGGATAATAGGGACATTCTTGTCCTCATCCATGTCTAGAATCACAAAGTCTACAGGAAACACAAAACGATCAATCTTAACTAACATATTCTTCACTATCCCGCGCGGGTACTTGACTTAACGATCGGCCAACTGTATACTCATGCGTGTCGGTTTAGGTTCTCCCAACTCAAGCTTAGCATAGACCGCATATGGCATGAGGTTAATGCTAGCACAAGGTCAGCTAAGGAATTGCTAACCGACAAGCTCCCTATCAAACAGGGGATGGTGAAACTCCCCGGATCGCTCCTCTTCTTGGGCAGCTTGTTCTGAAGCACGGCCGAACACTCCTCGTTCAGCGTCACATGAGATAACTCCTCCAATTTCTTCTTGTTCGTGAGGATGTCCTTTAAGAACCTCGCATAGTTAGGCATCTGAGCTAGAGCCTCCACAAATGGCAAGTTGATATGCAACTTCTTAAACAACCCCAAAAACATACCATAGTGCTCCTCCATCTTCTGTTTCTTCAACTTGCATGGGTATGGAACGGGGGAAGTGTAATCTCTCACAACCTCTCGAGGGCGCAATGTGCTCCCCGGCTTACCCCTCGGTGGTGTCTCATCTGGAATCTCAATCACAACCTCCTCCTCGGATGACTCACGCACAAGGACCGGTGAATCTGGTCTTGTATCTCTATCGCTCCTCAAGGTGATGGCCTTCACATGGGCATTGGGATTGGCCTCAGTGTTGCTAGGCAGGCCACCTGGCGGTCTCCCAGAAAGAAGCTTCGCGATCTGCCCAACCTGATTCTCTATGGTCTAGATCGAAGCTTTTTGATTCCTCAGCTCAGTCTCGTGCGTATGAAAACGCTCCTCCATGTAACGGTTCTGCTTCTCGGTCAACTGATTCTGACTCTCCGAGTTGGCAAGCAGCCGTGTAACCATGTCCTCCAAATTGGATTTACCCTCAGATGCGGGCGGAGGACCGCTGCTAGAACCATGGCCGTGAAACTGGCCCTGATGAGGTCTGGAATGGGAACCCTATCCCTGAGACTGGTGGGACTGATGCTGGAATGGTGGGCGCTGAGTGAATCCGGGTGGGTTCTAGCAACTATTTCCAGACTTCCAACTGAAGTTCGGGTGATTCCTCCACCCCAGATTATATGTGTTGCTGTAGGGATTGTTCTGGGGACGATTCTGGTTAGACATGAAGTCAAAATCTGCTCGTGGGTCCCTAGATCCACAATCTGACAAGCACTCATGGGATGCGCCCCACCACATAACTCACACAAGGACTGGGCCTTGTGGACCTGCATCTGATCGATCTTGGTGGAAAGTGCTTCCACCTGGGCAGCTAAAGAGGTGATTCCATCCACGTGATGGACACCCTGCCTCTGAGTCCTCGCTCAAAAAGTATGTTGCGTATAGCTCTTCAACACCACCTTCTCCAACAAGCCATACGCCTTTTGGGGTGTCTTTGTTCCAATGTCTCCACCAGCGTATGCGTCGATCAGTTGCTTCCCTGTTATATCTAGACCATTGTAGAAGGTCTCACACTGCTGCCACTTCAATAATCCATGGTGGGGAACTTTCCTCATCAGTTCCTTGAATCTCTCCCACGCCTCATAGATCGTCTCCCCATCATCCTGCTGGATAAAAAGAATCCTTGCCCTCAATTTTGCTGTTTTCTCTGGAGGGAAGTACTTCTCTAAGAATTTAGTAGCCATCTAGTCCCAAGTACTAATGTACCTAGGGGGAAGTGACAGTAACCAAGCCTTGGCTTGATCCTGTAAGGAAAACGGGAACAACCGGAGCCGAATAGCATCGTCGGTAGAGTCACGGATTTTGAATGTGGCGCAAATCTCTAAGAAACCGGCCAGATGAGTATTGGGATCCTCGTGATCTTTGCCCTCAAACTGCCACAGGTTCTGCACCATCTGTATGATGCTGGATTTGATCTCAAACTGATGCGCTCCAACAGTCGGCCTATTGATGCTCGACTCCAAACCCTCAAGTGTCGGTTTGCCAAAATCCAAAAGCGTCCGACCCGCATCCGCGTCCGCCATCTCTTCTACCACATCAGCAAAAACCTCGTCAAGCTCGAGAAACTGGGCCACGAATCGGGAACAAGCCCGTAATCTATGATGAAGATCGCGCTCCGGCTAGGAAGACGGCTCAATAACCTCCGCGGCGGGAATTGAGGACATACATGATCTGCAAGACAAGTTAGATTTAAATGGACGAACCTAAAAAGAAAAGAAAAAACAAGTTAGACAAAATAATAATTACAGGTGAAAATAAATAAATAAAGAAAAGAAAAAAATGAAAAATAAATTGGAAATAAAATTAACTAAAATATATATACAAATGCGACTAAAAACATCAAATAAGAATGCAAAAATAGCTATACACGAAAGATGCAAATAACAATCAAGAAGATGCGATATGCACAAAAATATATACTAAATGACTAAAAATCAATTCCAATCGTTCTGCAAAACCGTATCCTCGGCAGTGGCGCAAAAAACTTGATGTGTTAAAGTTATATATAAATTTTTATAGGTATTTTTCACACAATTTGAGTTTTAAAAAGGGTTTTCACCAAACACTAATCACACACACACCGGGGCAGTGTACCCGTCGGATGGCCATATAGTATAGGTAAGAACCGGATATCAATCCGTGGACACGGTGGAATGCGATAATAAACCAGAACTAAGATTCAATCAAGTGATGGTAAAAAGATATTTTGAAGAGTTTGTTTAATTAACTAAAATGCAATTTATATAAAACTAGAGTAAAATCACAAATCAAACAATCAAGGAGAAAAGATCACTTCGGTGTCGAATCCATCTAGAATACATTCAATACACTCATAGAAACATGACAAATACACGAAACATAGATTGACCAACTTCTCATCAAAGACATCTAATCAAATGACCATTCAGAAAGCTAGAATGAATAACACAAACTAACCACCTAAAATCATGCAAAGAAGCTCACGTGTTGTAATCATGTCAATGTTTATAAAGATTGAAGTAGCTTTTGATTAAGGTACACCAATCCAACAACTAGTTGGAAAGATAATATGAGAAACATACTACCCACCTCAAGTTGATTTAATTAGACAACCACATGCATTTCTTCAACATACAATGTTCATACAAAGTTCATATCAATTAGGAAAATGCATTAACAAATCCTAGACAAACATAAAACTAAGCATGAAACACCATAACAAACACTTTGTCTTTCCAAACATAAGCATAAGGATACACATACAAGAATCATAAATCATAGACAAGACTTCATCCACCATTCCTAGTCAAATGCCATAAACTAGCATATAAACATACACTAATCCATGAATACAGGCATAAACCATAAGTTTTCCAACATAATATGGCATACACAAATACAAACCTTGAAAACAACTTTAGATACTTGAATACATAATTTCATTGAAGAATAATCATATGATTGTCATAACATTAACATAATAATTGCCAATAATCCATGAATGTTGTCAAACGATTCTAAACTTCATCTAAAGCAAAGTGAACAATAGTTTTAGCTCATCATGAGCACAAGAATGACAAATAAGCAGGGAAAAATAGTAAGAAACATGCCATGAAAACATGAATCAAACCACTCCAACAAGCCTAGATGTTGTTGTTGATGTATGGTGATCCTCTTGACGTTGTAATCCGTACAAGATGCTTGAAATATGGCTGGAACAGGCTGGTTCGGAGCTCAAACAGTAGGTTTTTGCTCTCATTGCTGAATGAGAGAAGGGCTTCTGCATTTATATACTAAAGGGGGCATGACCGCGCCAGGAGGGAAGGCACGACCGTGCCTCTCACTGGGGCGCGACCGTGCCAAGGAACTAGCACGGTCGTGGTGCAGAGGGTTGACCGATCCGGAGCTTCTATTCAGTCCCATTGAACGAGGAAGTACGGCTGGTCAGACTCACGGGAATACACGCGGCCGTGGGGGTGTTGGAGCACGGTTGTGCTCGAGGACATGGCTCGGCGCGGTCGTGCCAGATACGGGCGTGACCGTGCCTAGGGTTTGGAAGACTGGCACGACCGTGCCAGTTAGGGGCACGACCATGCCTCCAACTCAGAAATCCTAAAACTTCAACTTTTATCCTGGAATTTCCATGTTTGTTCACCCAGCTTCACAAAAACCTACAAATCTGAAAATGAAGCAAATAAGTGTCTAAATGTTGAAAATAACCAAGAATTGATTGTGAAATGAGTGAAGTTTTGTGCCAAAACGATGTGTAAATTCTAACACATCAAGATGGTCAAGATAATTCAAATGAGAATGTTTTTGGTCATTCTTACCAATCGTGTTTTTCTGCAAATACATCTATTCTTTCATCTGGATCACAACCATCTAATTCATAACATGTGAGTCAAAGGGTAGCCGAAGATTATATGGCGATGTTTTCATCCTTTGTTGCTTCGTATGAAAATTTTATCGGAGGAAAGATTCATGATCCAGAAGCAATTGAAGAAGACTATCGTCAGATTGATCCTGTTGATTTAGAAGAGATAAATATTCAATGGAACATGGCAATATTGATAAGGCAAGCAAAGGATTTTCTTAAAAAAACTGGAAGAAAGTACATCGAGTCAAACAGCAGAACAAGAATGGGTTTTGATAAAACAAAAGTTCGGTGTTACAACTGTCAAGAATATGGTCACTTTGCTAAGGAATGTAACAAGCCAAAAGTTGAATTTGATTCTCAAAAGAAGAACCATTATCAAAACAACAAAAATTAACAAAAAGGATATGGAAAGTGATGAAGAAAGCTCAGGGATTTGGTGCTGTGAGTCAAGCTTTCGTGTTTGAAATTCATACTTATGAGACATCTGAGGATGATAATTCAAGTGATGAAGAAAGCTCAGGGAGTGAAGTAGAAAGTCAGAATGATGAATCTTCTGAGAATCTTACTGCATAAGAAACTTCTGAAGAAAATGATACTGAAAGTGCTGATGAAGTTCATTCTGAAGATAATGTGTCCACAACAAGTGTATCTGAAGATGAGATTTTGTTGACTAAAAGAGTACTTGAGATGACTGAAGAGATTCCAACTACAAAAGTCTTCATGACTGACATGTCTGATCCATCAAAGGTAAAAGATGTTATATGTAATATATATTGTTCTAACTGTGTTTTGGTGAAGGACAAAATGATAAAAGTCATAGATGATAACACAAACTTGATCAGTGATATGAAATCGATGCACACAGTGAATCAAAAATTAAAGGACAATGATAAGTTGTGTATGGATTGAATCACTCAAGAGAGATATTAATTCTCTGACTTTGAAAATTAAGCAACATGCATATCATTTGGATATGGCCTATGCAGAGATTGAAAAGGGAAATGAAATTGTTGTTGAGAAAAAAAAAGAAATGTCAAACAAAGAAGCAGAGGTGATCAGGTTACATAGAAAACTGGAAAGTTTTGGAAATTTATCACTATTGTTGGGTTATTTCAATGATAATGTTGATCCTGTTAAGAGAACAACTGGAATTGGATTTGCTCCTCCACCATTTAATGGAAACTATGTTGTAGAACCAGAGATCATTACTAAAGAGGATATTGATCCAAAGACAGTTTTGAAGATTAATCCAGTCACAGGGGAAGAAATGGTCTATGATTCTGGTAGTGATGATGAGATTTTTGATGCTAAGAAAATTGATGGTGTTCCTAAAGATGTGAAGATTTATGAACCATAAGTGGTAAAACAAGTCACAAGAGATCGATGTATTCTTACAGAGCCCAATGAAGTTGAACAACCAACTATGTCACCAATTTTATGTAAAAGTGGTTTTATAAGTGTTGGTGATATCAAGAAGGAGGTGTCAAAAATTGAAAATTAATAAACAAGTGATTTCATTAATCAGAAGGTGAATATGGCAACACCCAAAGTTGTTCAGTCTCAAGTTTCAAAGACTTATGTTGGTGAACCATCCAGAAAGATTTATGTTACAAAGAAACAAGGAGGTAATGATGTTAAATCTACTGAAGGTTATTCATCGGGAAGTTCTTCAACTTCAACAAGGGTTCCTTATATAAGAGAATACAACTATAAGAGAGTTTGCTTTCATTGTAATGAAGTGGGGCATATAGTGTTATATTTTCCTTAAAAAACAGACAAAATTCTCTTATTTCAGAGAAAGTTACACCAACTGTTGTTCATGGTCAATCAAGAATAGTAAAGATTCTGCAAAGACAGAATGTGGGAAAGCCTACATCTGATAATGTGATGAAACAATCCGTTAAGGAAAATTTGCCTAAGCAGCATTTTACTAAACCTTCTAGGTTTAAGAAAGAGATGACACAGCATGTTCATGATAGATTTTTGGTTCTAAACCAGAGTTTGTCCAATCTGGTGTTAGAAAAAATGTTGTTTTTCATAAGTTTGTTGAGAATCCTAATGTTGAATTCACAATGAATTCACAACCTGGGGTCAAACTTTCAATACCTTAAAGGCGAAGAAGGAACAGTTGGTTAAGAAAACTTTTAAAAAATGATCAATTTGAATCTGAATTTCATAATCAATCAACTTTTGATAAGAAAATGAATGTTTAAAAATCCAGAATGTCTAATTCTCATTTGCCTAAATCACCAAGGGTAGATGATAATAGAGATTGTGAAGTACTTGAAGTTGTTTATTTTGATGTTAATGGTAGAGCCAAGACCACAATGGCTTGGGTCCCCGTTTCCAACTGATTTCATGTGTTTGTGTAGGGTCAACCAAGGAGGACTATCAACAATACTTGGTAGTGGATAGTGGTTGCTCCCGACATATGACATGAAATATTCGTTTGCTTGAAGATGTTATTAAAATTGATGGTGGTTATGTTGCCTTTGCTGGAAATAAAGGTGGGTACATAACATGCCAAGGAACACTGAAGAATGAAAAGGTGAAGTTTGAGAAAGTCAATTATGTAGAGCAACTCGAGCACAATCTCCTTAGCGTATCCCAAGTGTGCAACAAGAAGTTTGCTTTCCATTTCAATAATTCTGAATGTTACATTTTGAAGCCGGGATTTGTGATACCTGAAGAATGGATTCTGATGAAGGCTCTGAGAAGAAATGACACATATGTTTTAGACATGAGTGTTGTTATAAAAACGGATTCAATTCCTACATGTTTACTCTCAAAAGCATCTGAATCTGACTCTATTCTTTGGCATCGGAAGCTAACTTCAGAAAAATGAATTACTTAGTGAAGAATGATTTGGTTACTGGTATTCCAAAAACGAAATTTTCTGTGCCTGATGACTGTATTCCTTGCAAGAAAGGCAAGCAGCACAGAAAATCCCATAAATCAAAGAAAAAAAATTCTATTGTTACTCCTCTGGAGCTACTTCATATGGATTTGTTTGGTCCGATAAGTATTTGAAGCATTGAAGGAAAATCGTATTGTCTAGTGGTAACGGATGATTTTTCTAGATTTACTTGGGTCAAGTTCTTAGCAACCAAGGCTGAAACAACTGAGACAGTTAAATACTTGATTCTTGGTTTGGAAAATCTATGTAAGCAGAAAGTCAGGCGTATTAGAAGTGTCAATGGCAGCGAGTTCAAGAATAGCAAGATGGGTTGCTTTTGCTTACAAAAGGGAATTCATCATGAATTTAGTGCGTCATATGTTCCTCAACAAAATGGTGTTGCTGAGCGAAAGAACAGAACTCTGATTGAGGCAGCTAGAACAATGTTGGCAGATTCTAAGCTACCGGTTACGTTTTGGGCCGAAGCTGTGAATACGGCATGCCATGTCCTGAATCGTGTTCTGACTGTTAAGCGTCACAACAAGACTTGTTATGAATTATTAAACAATCGGAAGCCTAATTTGAATTATGTTCTTCCTTTTAGGAATTCGTGTACTCTTCTGAAGATCCGGGATGTTTCTACCAAGTTTAGCGAAAAGGCGATCGAATGAATTTTTCTGGGCTATGTTGCCAATTCATTGAATAAACGAGTGTATAACAAGGAAACACGACATATCGAAGAATGGTTCAATATCGATTGTTCTAATCAGTCTATTCCCCATAAGGCAGTTGGTCCAGATTGGGCATTTGATTATGATAGCTTATTCAAGTCTTTCAATTTTACTTCTGATTTATCTGCTGAAGAAATTGCTTTGTTATGAGTCCTGTCATGGTGACCAAGATTGCGGTCTACGAAGATCAACGGTTCCATTATCCGTTTCATCCTCATCCAACCCTGATCCGAATGTACCATCTACTTCGGGAACTCACGAGTCTGAGAGTGAAGACGACGAAGCAATTTTTCAGGATTCTTCCACTGATCCGTTAATTGTTGATGATTCGTCCTCTTCTCCACATGTTCAGGGTGAGCTTCCTACCAATCTGGAGTCTGTGATACCAGTTACTCAAAATGATCTTTCTCGAAAGGAAACTACTCAAGTTGATGTTCTACATGTTCCTGAGGTGGCTTCTATAAAAGAATTGAAAGATCATCTGGTGACAAATATCATTGGGAATCTGCTGGATGGAGTTCAAACTCGTTCTTTATCTAAAAATACTTGTTTATATTCTAGCATTAGGGATACTGGAGTACTTGATGTTTGCTTATATTCTTGTTTTATTTCTCAGATCGAACCGAAGAATGTGGAGATGGCGTTACAAGATAACAATTGGATTGAAGCGATGCAAGAAGAGCTTGCACAGTTTGATAAGCTAAAGGTGTGGAATTTGGTTAATCTTCCAAAGGGCATGTATCTAATCGGCACCAAATGGGTTTTTAAGTGTAAAAAGGATGATTATGGTGTCGTAGTGAGGAACAAAGCAAGATTGGTTGTTCAAGGGTTCAATCAACAAGAAGGTATAGATTATACTGAGGTGTACGCACCTGTTGCACATTTGGAAGCAATTCATTTGTTTTTAGCTTTTGCGTCGTTTAAAGGATTTAAGGTATATCAATTGGACGTCAAAAGTGCTTCTTGTATGGAAAGGTTAAAGAAGAAGTGTATGTGTGTCAACCACCGGGGTTTGAGGATCCGTTGTATCCCTCACGCGTATTCAAGCTAGATAAGGATCTTTATGGTCTACATCGAGCACCCCGTGCGTGGTATGAAACTTTGTCGCAACATCTTTTGGACAACGGTTTCGATCATGGTCAAATTGATTAAACCTTGTTCATCAAGAAAGCAGGGGGAGATTACCTGATGGTTTAGATCTACGTGGATGATATTATATTTGGTTCAACAAACGAAGAGTTATGTAAAGAGTTTGAGAGTGTTATGAAATTGAAATTTGAAATGTCCGCCATGGGAGAGTTATCGTTCTTTTTAGGATTGCAAGTTAATGAAAAATAGGATGGTTTCTTTATTCATCAATCTAAGTACGTGAAAGACATCTTGAGCCGGTTCAAGATGGAAGACTGTACCCCATATGATACTCCAATTCCTGTAAATCACAAGATGTATCCAGATCCGGAAGGAAAATATATTGACAGCCGCTTGTACAGGGCAGTGATTGGATCTCTCATGTACTTATCCGCATCAAGGCCAGATATAATGTTTTCCGTGTGTCTCTGTTCCATATTTCAAGCAAAACCAAAGGAATCTCATCTGATTGCAGTCAAACGTATTTTCCGGTACCTGAAAGGGAAACCTAGATTAGGATTATGGTTTCCGCATGTTTCTAATATTGAATTTAATGCGTATACTGACTCAGATTTCAGAGATTATTGTTTGAACAGGAAATCTACGACAGGATGTTGCCAGTTTCTGGGTAATCGGCTTGTTTCATGGCGGTGTAAAAAGCAAACCACAGTTTCCATATCAACATGTGAAGCAGAATACATCGCAGCTTCAAGTTGTTGTTCCCAAATTTTATGGATCCAGCAACAATTAACAGACTACGGTTTGAATTTTACTTGCACCCCTATGTTCACAGATAACAATGCCAAAATGTCCATAACTAATAATCCTGTTAAGCACAATAAAACTAAGCACATTGAAATAAGACATCATTTTATTCGTGATTGTGCAGATAAGAGGTTGATTGAGCTGGTGAAGGTACACATTGATGACAATTTTGCTGATCTCTTCACCAAGGCATTTGATCGAACTAGGTTCGAATTTCTAGTAAAAAGATTGGTATGATCAATCCTGAATAAGAGGTTTTCAAAAATAATTTTTCATGGAAGATTTTATTTTTTTTAATTGCTTTATTACATTTTTGTACTTTACTTTCTAGTAAAAAAGTTGTTATTTATAAAAAAAATTCCAAACAAATGAAAAAGATAAAATTCGACAACATTTGAAGTTAGAGAAGAAATGATAATACATCAGTTGAAAATCTATCACACATGACCATAGATGATTTGTTGATATGATATGATAATTTGTGTTTGTGTTTTGTTGAATTGATCTAAATTTCAAAGTCTGCATGAACAAGAAATGATAGTGTCATAAATGCTCTAATCTTGAAAATCTATTTTATGTTTAATTTGGATATATGTTTGTAATTTAGATTGTCAGTATACTAGAAGAGTTTTTGGACCATTAATAGTGTGAAAACATAATGATTCTTGATAACAACTGTGATTTGAACCCATTTTATGCATGGGTGTATGTGTTAAAAGATCATTATCAGATATAGAATATGAGGCTTAAAGTGTTTCATGAGACCAGTATCGAACTATATTGATTAGCACAATTTTTCAGTTCACTTCACTGCCCATGCCTCGAAAAACATGCAATGTGATGTTGAACTAAGATATGTTTCTAACAACATCTGTTGGAACATATACTCGCCCTTGGATCAATATGTTGATTCCGTTGAATATCCAGATAACAGTCGGACCACATTACCCTATATTACTGAATCAATCGATTCTTTAATCATTCACTATACTGAAGAGTTCTTCTGTTACACTCAATCATGATATACATCCAAAACCAAGAAATTGAATCATTCTGATTCCTTAATATCCTTCGGGATCTGTTTCTTTTTCTGTGCTAATTGAGATAGTTTTATCCTGGAGATTGATATTATCTTTGCATAAGTTTCATATGTCTTGAAGATAGTGTAAATTTATATTTATGTTGGCATATATGTGATGTACACGTTGTTCTTCATCAAATTGGTACTTTAACTCACAAGAACATGGAAGAAAAACGCTTGTAGTTTCAACTTCTATAATATTGATAACCTAGATTTACATGCTTTATATTGCAAATTCGGTGTGAATATTTGAGTAGTTTTTTGATCTGATCTTGTTTACTTTGAAATTTATCGTGTATCATTTCATGGCTAGGTGTCAAAATTGAAAAGAATATTATCTGAAAAGTTTGTAAAATATATAACTGTGAAATATCATAATTTGTATCATAGGTTACCCATAGATCTAATTAGATTGTGTGACTGATTTCTCATTTACTGATATGATCTTCTTACTCATGATGTTCGAACAAAAATATGTGTTCTTGTTTGTATAGATAAAATCCAAAAATATGTGTTTCTATTTGTATAGATAAAATCCAAAAAGATTTTTTTTATTTCGTTTATCAGTTTTAAATTTCATTTGTTTCAATTAATTTCAGAAATCCAAAAAGATTTTCTTTCGGGCTTCCATGAAAATTCCATTTTTTTATACGTTCGGGATTGGATCAGATACATGTTTCAGGTGAAAGACAAAAGGTTCGGTGTTTGAAAGTTGAAGCTTGAAAATGATGAAATTTCAAAAATTCTCTAAGTGTTTGAGATTAAGCGAACTTATCATGTTCGCTTGGTAAGCGAACTTACCAAGTTCGCCTGGTAAGCGAACTTAGTGACTGAGTATATATATAAGTTCAGGAGAACTTGTTCTTTTACCCAATTTCAAATATGAGCGAACTTATAAAGCGAACTTACGCGTGGTTTGAGCGAACTTGTTCTGACTGAATTCTGTGGTTGAAGAATCAGTTGTTATGTGTTAATCTTTTGATATTAAAGTGTTTGCGCTTCAAAACAAGGTAGATTCAAGGTCTTTTATCCGTTAAATTGTTCACATGAATCATGTTTAAGATCTGACCACAGGTTTTTATTGCGTCGTATCTGTTTTGTCGATTATAGAGGTGTTGTTGTGGCTTGATAATGAAATTGAAGGTGTATTATGTTATATCGGTGGGTATAGTAGCTATTTAGGTGGCTAATTGCTTCGGATTTCATCAATTAGACAAGTTTGGATTTCTGGTCTGGTTAAGTGCTTGGAGCGAACTTGCTCAAGAGAACTTAATAAGTTCTCCTCGTGCAACTTTAAGCGAACTTATTAAGTTCGCCTCAGTATGCAGTAGTGTTTTGACTTAGCAAAAAAAAATTTGTTTTGTTTAAAAATTTTTTAAATTTTTTAATATGTTTGTGACTTTGCTATTTCATCATTGCTATGTACAGATGGATCGTAGAGTGGAATATAAGCATAACCAAGTGGCGTTATTGGATCCAAATATGTCTGAAGCCGTTAACTACGGTGAGATTATAAATTTTCTGAATAGATCAAGAATAAGTGTTGCTTTATCTGCAAATCCCTACAATAGCCTGAATTATATTCAACAATTCTGGGATACAGCACAGCATGATTGCACTGTTGATCCAAATGTGATTAGAGCTACTGTCAATAACACTGAAGTGGCAATATCTGTTGACACTATCCGACAAGCTCTGCATCTTGGAGGTAATAATGAAGAACTGTTGGGGTTACCGTCTCAGTTGATTATGGGATGTTTTCTAAGGATGGGTTAAAGAGGAAGAGCTAACGATACTCAAGCACGAAAAGGTGGATTAGTAGGTCAATGGAGGTATTTTATGCATGTACTTATTCAGTGTTTATCAACAAGGAAAGTTGGATCTGACGGGTTGAAGACTTCTTTACAATCAGCCATGGTGGCTCTCACTCTTAATAGAGGCTTCAACTTTGCTCATTATTTCTATAAGGAGATCGTTGCACAAATTACACCGCCAGAAGGTCAAGGCTTCTTAATGTACCCTAGGTTCATTCAAATGATTTTGAATCATCTTATTCCAAATCTACCTCAGCTACAACACCGTCTTACTCTCACCCCAATGACAAAGAGGATTTTTTCTGATTGTAACAATATTAAGCAACAGAATCCGGCACTGATCCCAGTTCCTACACCATTATTTGGGCACATAATTAATCCTGATTATGTTGCACCACTTCATGATAATTGGATTAATCTAAAAGAACAACAACAACAACAGCAACCACAAGTATAACAACAACAAGTTCAAGAACCAGTTGAAGTTCAAGAGAATGTAATAGAACCAAATGTAGAGGTTCATGATGAGATTCAAGCTGATGTTCATGATGATCAACATGAGGAGAAAATGCATAACATTGAAGAAGAACAAAAACACTCACCTCCACAGGATCAAGAGGGAAATGTCAATGATACTAGCATTAGTTCTTCTGAATCTGCTAATAATGATGAGTCTGATTCTGATTCAGAAGCTACTAAAGATTTCAACTCAGATTATTATGACACACTTGCTAACATTCCGGTGGCAAATGCTGGGAAAAGAATGAAGTCTGTTAGTACAAGAAAAGTAAAGTAACCAAGACGTAAGTCTGCTCGGGCTCCTCCTCCTGGTGCAGTACTTGGTAAAAGAACATTACGGGATGAATCGTCGTCTGATTCCGAGTATATCCCTTCTCTAAAATCAAAGAAGCTAACGTCTGCTTCTATAGTTGCTGCTCGTACTCAGGTAGCTGATAACGTGGATTTTGTGGAATCACTGATTGTATCATCACAACCATCTCAGACTACTTCTCCACAAGTTACTCCTACTCCAATTCCTCCTCATACTTCTTCACAAGTTGGTCCGTCTACATCAAAGGATCCTAAGATTGTTGCTCTACAAGGCAAAGTCTCTTGCCTAAAAGCTCAAGTTGTGGGTCTTCAAGGTCAAGTAGATGTATTAAGGGCTAATGATTTTCAGAGAGAACAAGTTCTTCAGTCTCAAAGCAAACAAATATCTGAGATGCAGATTCTTGTTTCACAGTTAATAGAGCGTATTGACACTCAGGGGGAGATGCCTGTAGTGGTTAAAGATGCTTGTCATACAGAAGCAGTTCAAAGAAATGATAATGAAGATAATGATCCCAGTGGGAACAAGGGTGATCGTCAATACTCTAACGTTGCTCCGATATCTCAGTTTCAGGGGGAGTCTACTTCAAATCAGGTTGAAGCTTCTGGTGATAAAAGTACAGGATAAAATGAAGAGGTATTGCTTCTAGAATTCTTTAGAGAAGATTCTGATCTTGATGAAGCCGAAAAGATAGACTGTTTAGATGGTCTAGATGAGTTGTTTAATGATTTAGAAGATGAAATGAATAACTCAGAGATAGTAGAAGGAGAGATAGTAGAATGGAGATTACTAAAGATACAACAAGGCTAACGTATGAAGGATGTGATGGTTTTAATGTGTCTTTTGATTTCATCCAAGATGATATTATTCCTGAAGTCACTTCTGATGGAATAACTGACTCTATGGACTCTACTAAAGATGTCACAAAGCCTGATTCTAGTTCTGACACTGCTCAGACTAAGACAACTGAAGAGCCTGTGATGTATAGAGATACAGGCATGACCAAAGACAAATGGCTAGAGTTGGTAAAGATTTGGAAGAAAGAATTACTTGTTTCATCGTCACCACATGTTCTTAAGGAAAAGTATCTGAACAGGGATATATGTGTTGGGAGGACTATAAGTTGGTTCTTTGATGAAGAAATTAATCTTTTTGCTTTGAAGAGATATGATGGTGTAAAATATTTGAAACCAAGACTAAGGTGCTTCAATACTTTACCAAGGTATGAGATGAATGGTCTGTCAACAAAGTGTTTAATCAATAGATCTAAGCATGGTATTGCTGATGCGATTGCAAAATTGATAAGGATAGAAGGTGGTTCTGGAAAGTATGAAAAGCTTAAACCACAAAAGGGAAAGAGAATAAAGAGTGTTGACTCTAAAACTGGTAAGGTGATTTGGAATTACAAGTTCAAACCAGTCAAGGTAGTGAAGAAGATACCTTTGAGGAAAATACCACAAGATTGTCTGGGTAATATGAAGTGGTGGTATGTGGATGTGAACACTGGAGAAGCAAGGATTGAAGATCAAGATAATAAGGTCATAGCTTGTTTCTATGATGCTATGAATCTTATAAACTTTTCAAAGAAAGACCAACTGATGCTGAAAAGAAAGGAGATTATGTTTACAAGTGAATGGCGTGAACAGGGATTACAATATAAACGAGTGTTAGAGATTTGTGTGAAACATGGAGTATACGCAGGGAGCAAATTACCGGAGAAGTGGAAGAGCTCAACATGAAGACAAAAGATCAAGCTATTTATCAAGGGGGAGTCTGTTAGGACATAGAAGTGTGACAATAGGCCTTGTAATAGTTTAGATCTTATATGTCTATGTTTTTGTAATGTTTTAGTTAGGTTCTGCAATAGGCAAACTTAATAAGTTCGCCTAAAGTTCGTCTGTGGCAGAATGATTGTCTATAAATAGATGTTTACTTGTTCTGTTTTAGAGAGCTTGGTAATCGACTATGTGTAAAATCTATATTCTGGTGCTATTGAAAGAGTGATTATTTACATTGTTTGTGATTGTCATTGTTAATGTTGTCTTATATACACAGTCATTGACACGGTTGGATTCCGCCCTCCATGTTCTTGTTACGTCATGTCTCGAGTTTGGGCCATAGGAGAGACAAGTGGACCTACAATTGTACGCTTGGAACCTTGTATGTTTTCACATTCATGATTTAGACGTGCATTGAACATATTGAATTGTAAAACTTTACTTGACTTTGTTTGATGTCAAAACCTATGTTACTCACCAACTACTTGTAGTTGACATTAGTTACATGTTTCAGGTGCACCCGTTTGAGGACAAGTTTTGATCATATAGGATCATGGACCTAGTTAAACTTAATCCAAAGTTCGATTATGTTATGTACAATGTATATCTTATTTCCTTGTAATGAATATTTAATACGATGGAATAAATATTGAAACTTATTAAATAGATGATCATGAGCTTTTGAACAACCGCGTCAGCCCAGGCGTATAATCCACCTCCGGCCGGGGTGTGACAGATTGGTATCAGAGCCATGGTTATAGGGAATTAGGTTATTAGAAACTAATGACATAGTCTATAACCTTAGGATACCCTTATGTGATTATCTTATACATTATCTAATGTATTACATTACATGATACAATACGAGCTATTTTATGTGCTATGTTACTTGATGACTTACATGTTTTCAAAAAAACTACTACTCATGTGATACCTTATTTGCTACACTATTTGATTAGTTTACGTATTACCTATTTGATCCTACTAACTGTTATCCTAAGTTTTGCCATACACTTATTCATATCTAAGACTTCATACACTTTCATCTTTACACATCATCACTAATCACTTGTGGAAATTCAAACACTTAGGCCTAATGCCTAATAAAATTTCAAAATCCCGTCAAAATTTGGAGTTCTGAAAATTTGTAGAGAACATGTGCAATCCGGAAAGGTGAATGCCCGTACTTTGGGTCTCCTGTCTAGGAAAGCATTTCATATAAATCCAAATAAACCGAAGGATCCGTATGCTTTCCTGGGAATTCCCAAAGTGAGTGTTCACCTATAGGCTAAAGCATGTCTTCTTGAAAGTATACGAACTTAAATCACTTTGATTTGTCACGGCATTCATTGGGCTATGCCCCAAATGAATACAATCTAAACATCATTCATTTAGTTATTACAAGTTGGTACACGTGTCTAAACCTCTCTATCTGGTTCTTACACATAATCATATTTAATTTCCTATACCCCTTCATCCTTATGCCTTGAAAATTTTATCATCCTTATCATCACTTGTAAGAAATTTAAACCCTTAAACCTTACCATGAAAGGAAAGGAAGCTGCTTGAACAGATGAAGCACACCTTTGAGCCACAAGACACCCTCCTTAATGATTCTCATCATAACCATAAGTTCAAATAATAATGTCAATGGTACATGATGGCTGGAAGAGTGAGTGTAAGTCCATGAAAGATTCTGACAAAGGAAAGATTGAGTACTTAAGTGTGTCCCTTGTGACCCACCTCTTTCCTGGGAATTCTCCTCCTGGGAACACTACTTATAGGTCAAGTGTTACTCCCAACATACTATTATGAGAACCCGATGTTATAATTAATCAAATTTTAAACTCACGAACACCTTTGTACTTAACACTTACCATTGCATTATCACTTACAACCTTTTCCATGCTAGACATGGCCTCATAGCCTCCTCACTCCCCGGAGTATCACTCTGAAACAGAGTCAACCCAGGAGGAAGACTTCAGATCTCCATCACCAGACGACCGGTCAACGGCACAGCTAGCTGCCAAATCCATGTTTGATCGCAGGACGGATATGCTTAGGAGCACAGGCATGAGACTCTGAGCATCTAAATCACCTCCTTCGAGAGACCCTTATCTAGCACCTAATCTATACCATCCAGACCCAGGAGCAAGACAAGTCATGGAACTTACCAGTGCAATAGGAGTTCCAGCTGATACTGCTCACCTATATGTTAGGACCGCGGAGTTTCTGAGACAGGGAATGGAGACCAGGAAATACTTGATGCGCGTACAAAAATAACTAGAGCTAGAGCCCGGTTTGCAATACGAATAACCACAACGATGTTCGTCTTGGTGCTCATCTACTTCCTAGTGGAAAACTACCTGAGATGTTAGCCGGATATTCTATTTCTCGTTTTCTTAAAATTTAAATTTAAACCCATACCCTGTACCCAAAATATAAATGTTATTATTTTTGGCTCACCTTAATGGTTGACTGTTATGACACGTTTTGTAACTGTTGATAAAATTCTGTGTAAGTTCATAGAGAGGCGAACTTAACAAGTTCACCTAAGCATCTTTAGGAGCAAACTTGTTAAGTTCGCCTAGCCTATTAGAGGCGAACTTAATAAGTTCGCCTAAGCATCTTTTAGGCGAACTTGTTAAGTTCGCCTATAGCAGAGCGTGTGTCTATAAATTGGAGTTTACAGTTTCAGTGTTCAAAAAGAGAGCAGCAGAGCAAAGCGTTGAACAGAAGTGAACGAATTGTCTGATTGAGTCTGTAAACTCTATGATTGTTGGAATACAAGCTTGAATGTTATTTACGTGATTTTTTCTATTGTCTTTTGTGTATACAATTGTTGATTCGGTTGGATTCCGCACTTCGCGTTAACAATACGTCTTATCACGAGAACGATCCGTAGAAGAGCCATGTGGACCTACAAGTGGTATCAGAGCTTATACTCGTGATTCTTGGTGATTTGAGACGGTTTTGTATGCAAATTGACAACAAATTGACCATCTTTGAAATTTTCATTTCCATGGAGTTTTCAAGCTTATTTTGCTTCTGATTTGGTGTTTTTGAAGTGGATTTTGAAGAAATTGATCCGATAGAAAGGTTCAAATTGAGAAAATACACAATCCTATGGTTTAAATTGGTCTAATTCCTTCAAATCAGTGAATTATGAAGATTTTTGGTGAAATTGGGTTCGTGTTCTTGAGGTGAATCTATTACTGAGTTTTGATTCTGCTGAAGCAAGCGAACTTGCTGAAATTGTGTGCAGGCGAACTTAGGGAGGCGAACTTAATAAGTTCGCTTAGTGAAGATCAGGCGAACTTAATAAGTTCGCTTGGAGTTAAGTTCGCTTGATATTAAATTCGCTCAGTGAGGTTCAGGCGAACTTATTAAGTTCGCTCAGGCAGTATCAGGCGAACTTAGCTAGTGTTCTTAAAAAAAAGTATATGGTTTATATGGTTGTTTTGAATCATTTTTGAAATTTTGAATTTTTTTGAAATTTTTAAAAAAGAGTATTTTGGAGGGAAAATTTTTTCAGATATTTTCGCAAAGATTTTAAAATGTCAATTTCATGTGATGATAATGAGATTGAAACTATGCCACCGAGGCTTTTGTGCGTATCAGATTTTAGTAGCTGGAAAGTCTGGTTCGAACAGTTCGTATCAGAAACTGATGAAAATTTTTAGAGACCAATTACAGAAGGATATGTACATCCTACTTTTGACTTTCTAGAATTTCATGATGTTCCTAAACCAGTGACAGCTCTTACTAAAGTAGAAAAGCAGAAGTTTGATCTAGAGATGAAAACGTGTGAAACTTTAACGATGTCTTTACCAAAAGAAATCATTCATAGTCTCGGGAAGTGTCCAACTTCAAGAGATCTATGGGAAGCATTGAAGAAAAAGGGTGAATCAACTTCTCAAGCGTTTGTGGTCTTGAAAAAAGAAGTATTGGAGAAGCCGAGTTATTCTCAAAGTGATTCTTCTACAGATTTAACTGATAGTGAGAGTATTCGTTCTGGTGAAAGTACTCAATCTACTGAGACTGATGTGATGAGTGAAGAAAGTTTTCAGACAGTTGAAGATGATCTGAGTGAATCAGAAACTGATGCAGAGCCTGTTATGGTTGCTCAAAAGGGTGAAGCTGATGATGACGTTTTCATGGCTCTTTGTGCATCTTTTTCAGAAGAAAAAGCTGAGGTACTTTCTAACTCTGAAACGTTTTGTTCTAACTGTATTTCAGTGAAGGATAAAATGATAAGGGTTATGGATGACAACGTAAACCTCATTTGTGATATGAAATCCATGCACACGGTAAATCATAAATTCAAAGATAATGAGAATGTGTGTATTGAGAGGATAGAATCACTGAAGAAGGATATAAGTTCTCTGACTTTGAAGATCAAAGAGCAGGCATATCACCTGGATATGTCCTTTGCAGAAATTGAGAAAAGAAATAATGATCTTGTTGAGAAAGATAAGGAACTAGCTTAATCTAAGGCAGAGGTAATCAGATTGCATAGAAAGTTAGAAAGCTTTGGAAATTCATCATTTTTATTAGGACATTATCATAATAATACTAAAGAGGGGAAGGGAACTAGTGGTATTGGTTATGTTCCTCCACCATTAAACGGAAATTATTCTGTTACACCTGAGATTATAAAAGATGAGGATTTAGATCCTAAGACTGTGTTGAGGGTGAATCTAGTCACAGGTGAAGATATGGTGTATTCTGATGAGAGTGATGATGAATATTTTGATGAAGCTAAGGTAGAGGGGATACCAAAAGAGGTTAAGAAAGAAGACTCAAAGGTTGATTCTACTTCATCTGGAAATTATACATTTGGAAGTTCTTCAAATTCAAGGAGAGTTCCATATGTCAGAGATTATAAAGACAGGCGTATATGCTTTCATTGTAATGTGATGGGACACATTGTGGTGAACTGTCCTTACAAAATAAAGGAAAGAAGCATGTAGTTCCTGAGAAGGTGAAGCCTGAATCAAAACCTGTTGAGAAAAAGTGTATTCATTCTCAAATTCCAAAAGAAGTTCATGTAGGAGAATCTTCTTCAAGTACATCTTATCGTGTGAAGATTCCTTATATGAGAGAATATAGTGAGAAGAGATCTTGCTTTTCTTGTGGTCTTGTGGGTCACATTCGGATTGCTTGTCCTCACAACGCCAAAGGTAACCAACATGTTACTCCAGAAAAGGTAAGAACTCCTATTAAGCCTTTATGTTAACCCAAATGTGGTTAAACCTCATGATACACCAAAGGGTAATTCAAAATCTGAGGTTAGGCTTTCTAGACCTCAAAGACGGAGGAGAAACAGAAGATTGAGAAAACTTTTAGAACAAGAAGAGTTTTCACAATCTAAACATTTTTCAAATGCAAAAGAATATTCAAACACTTCACATTTTAAGCAAAAAGAACTTAATGAACAGAAGTATGTTTGGAAATCTAAAGTTTCTGTTTCTGACTCGTCGGAACAATCTCCGAAAATTGATGAGAGATTCGATTGTGAATGGAGTGAGGTTTATTATTTTGATACAGATGGACGACCCATGACTACCATGGCTTGGGTCCCAATTTCAAATTAATGTTTCTTGTTAATTGTGCAGGATTTACCAAGAGGGACTATTAATACCATTTTGGTTGTTGATAGTGGTGGTTCTAAGCACATGACAGAGAATGACATATGTAAGAGTAAAGAGTTGTTGATAAATGAGAAATCTATTTGATTCAACGACTTGATGCTCAAGGGGGAGAATATGTCACACACAATGTTTTGGAAAGAGTTTTACAAAGTCTAAATGATAACCTGAAACTTAGGATGACAATGGTGAGCATAAAGTCGTTGATGCAACCATTTGACTAGTTGAGGGGGAGTCTACAAGACAGGGGGAGTACAGAACTGTGTTGGTGACAGAGGCAATGACATTCAATTACATTCCATTGGTTTGAGTTTTTAATTGATTGAATTGCTTAATCCTGAGTAACCAAGTAAAATGTTTTTCTTAAAATGTTTTCATGGATGATTTTATTTTCTTTTGTTTTACTTTCTTTGAAAAAGATTTTGAAAAATCCAAACAAATTGAAAAAGATAAAATCGACATTACTTGAAGTTAAAGAAGAGATGATAGTACATCAGTAGATGTTCTTTCACACATGACCTTAGATTGACTGGTTGGTGCTTTATGTTAATATATCTGAATTATATGTTTTGATCTAAACTTCAGAGATTGCACAAATAGGAAGTGATAGTGTTGTGTATGCATATAATTTGAATTGTCAGTAGACTAAAAGCGTCACTGAACCTTTAGTAGTGTGAAAACATAATTGCATATGTTACAACTGTGATTTGAACCCATTTTATGCCTGGGTGTGTGTGTTAAAAGATCACTATCAGATAAGTTTCGAGTGAGATCAGTTTCGGGTTATGTCCTTAGCACTATTCATTCGATTTGCTTTAGTGTCCATGTCCCGAAAAGCATGCAATTTGAAGTATAATCAAGATATGTAGTCAAACATATACTAGCCCTTGGGTCATATTGATAAATCATCTTTACTGATTCCATTGAATTCATAATCCAGATAACAATTGGATCCACGTACCTGAATCTTATGATTCCACATATATAAGCCAAAACATTGAATCATTCGATTCTGAATCTCATTGATTCCTATACAATCCAATTTGGATTCTGCTATTCATGTGCTAAGTGATGTCTCCTCATTATGGAAATTCGGATAATCTTTAGTAAAATCTCATATGTCTTGAAGATAGTGCATTTACTTTCTGTTGGCATACTAGTGGGGTACACGTTGTATTTCATACTTAAATGGTACCTTAACTCACAAGAAAGTGGGAATGAGATGTTTTAGTTTCAAATCTTATAATATTGACAATTTGAATGTGTGTCATAGCCTGATCCTATTTTCTTTGAATGTTTATCGAGTATCATAACATGCAATATGAAAGTCTTGAAAAGATAGAGTGTGATAATCTTGAAAGATATTGGTTTGATTGGTCAAGGCTTGAAAGAATGACATAGGATACCATTTGATATTATATGGATTTTATATCCAAGATGTGTGATTGATATCTCATATATACTGATATGATCTTCTTACTCGTGATGTTCGACCAAAAAGATGTGATTTTGTATTTTACATTTCAGTTTATACAAAGAAAAACCAAAAAGATTTTGTGTTTCTTATGTTTGAAAAACCAAAAAGATTTTATGTTTCCAACTTCCATGGAAATCTTAATTGTTGGTTATTCTTGGTTGTTCTCCTTTGCAAAAACTGAATATTGCAGACAGAAGTTGACAAAGGGTTCTTCTCCCAAGTTTTCTTCTAGATAAAAACAGAAAGTGCAGATGAACAAGATGAAGACTACAACTTGTTTGATGATATATGAAGATGGATGACAATCTTCTAAAGTTGTTGTCAAGGGGGAGTCTGTTGGAGCAAATTCTGGTGACAACGAGCTTGAAGATATTATGTCTTAGTCTTAGAGTCTTTGACTTGTAATTGATAGAATTGTTAGCAACAGTTAAAGGGGAGTCTGTTAGGACATGTTTTGTAACTTTTGATAAAATTCTGTGTAAGTTCATTAAGCATCTTTAGGAGCGAACTTGTTAAGTTCGCATAGCCTATTAGAGGCGAACTTATCTTTTAGGCGAACTTGTTAAGTTCGCCTATAGCAGAGCGTGTGTCTATAAATTGGAGTTTACAGTTTCAGTGTTCAAAAAGAGAGCAGCAGAGCAAAGCGTTGAACAAAAGTGAACGAATTGTCTGATTGAGTCTGTAAACTCTATAATTGTTGGAATACAAGCTTGAATGTTATTTACGTGATTGTTTCTATTGTCTTTTGTGTATACAATTGTTGATTTGGTTGGATTCCGCACTCCGCGTTAACAATACGTCTTATCACGAGAACGATCCGTAGAAGAGCCATGTGGACCTACATTGACATCTAAACCTTTTTTGTAAACTAATTATTTTATTTCTCGATTTAACTAATATAGTTATTTTATTCAGACAAAAACCTTTATCAAACCCTTGATTTATAGATTTTATCTAAATTATAAATTATTTACAAACCCCTTTCACCTTGTAAAGAAAACTTAATACAACTTGTTATATAAAAACATTAACAAATATCTCATTATCTAAATTAATAATTAATTATGACTTGATTATTTATTTTGTTATGACTTTTATTTTGTTAAACTAATTATTATTTAAATCTTGGCTTAGTTACTAAATAATTTGGCCATTGATTTTCCTTTGAGACATTTCCTTTTCATGATAATTAAAATTAAATAAGTAAAAGGTTTTCATCTATATATCCAATATCTATTTATTCGACTTATTATTTTCACTTACTTATTAGTTATATACAAAAATAAATTCCAGTTACTTGCTTAATTATAAACAAAGAGCACAAATCAGTTATTCACGTATACATTGTTCTAAATACCTGCAACACTTTCTCATCACCTTACACTTTGAAAACATGAGCTTACTAGCCATTTCGAGAAGATGAATCACTTCGCGTAGGCATTAACCATCCATTTAAACATCAACAAAGTTGAAAATTTTAAAACCCAACTACCTATACTATACATGAACGTCAAGCAACACGCTTGTCCACAACACTCAATCACCGACAAAATTCAATAGTTTACGTTACTCACGAGATTCAATTATGTGCATATGAACGTTCACAATATACATGAACTAAATTGTTTACATTATACACGAAACTTGATTGTTCACATTATACATGAAACTTGGTTGTATATAATATACATGATACTGAATTACTTACACTATATGTGAAATTTGGTTGTTTGCATTATACACGAAACTAGATTATTACATAGTTGCAATTGATTTTCCACATTATACATAAGGCATGATTATTCACTTTGTCCATGAAAGTTGATAGCTATAAACTTTGAGCTACTCGAGATTTGACGTATTCTTGTTCAAACAAGAGGAAGCTATAAGCTTTGAACTACTCGAGGTTGACGTATTCTTGTTCAAACATGAGGAAGCTATAAACTTTGTGGGGAAACTTGAGAATTATGCCATCTATTTAGGACAACCGAGGGGTTGAACCACATTGTTATTCTTTGATTGATTACATTATCTATGAATATAGCTATTTGTTAGCATCACATAAGTGAAAACATTAATTATGAATTTAGTAATCTTGTGTCCCGTCTTTATCCACACACAATGGAATGATCTATACGGACCATATGACGATTTGAGTAATTACAGGTGCACACGTAATTATAAAAGTCAACGCATGAAAAACATAGTAAATTATGTCATGTGTGATGACATAAAACCTATCGGGATACATAGTAACAAAACTGAGACGATATGATAAGGGAATGGTGGATACGACGCTGGTGTTCCTATCATAATGTCAGAAGTAGCATTATTCGTGTCACGTAGGGTTTTTCTATTATTTGACCTTGACCATGTCTGTGGAATCTTTAACCAGTAATACCTTTTGAACGTAATAAACTATATCCTAAACAAGTTTTAATCATCAAATTCTCGTCACTCTCATTGCAAGTGATGCATCCCATCATTGGAGTCCAAAATTATTCTAGTGCAAATTTCTCATAAATTCCTTTCAAACTAAATCCTCTACCACCATTCATGCTTGACTCAATGACCAGACCTGACCAAACCGGTAGTCAAACTCGTTGAGAACCCAAACCCGTATCTTTTTCCCTATTCAGTAACCCCCAACAGTTGAATTTCGGGACGAAATTCCCTCAACTTGGGGATACTGTAACATCTACGATTTTCCGGCCTTTTTTATTATTTTTATTTTATTTTATACAATATGGACACTCCGTTTCCATCCCGTACTTGCCTGACACAATATATCACAATAGTTATTATTTTAAACATGTATAAATACAAAGTTTCAACTTCGCACTTACATATTATTCTCTACTATATAAAAAACGTATGGATTGTATATATACTTCATTATAATATCCATATCAAAAATAAACTTATAGATTTTAAACATGTAATTACATCTTTCATTTTTTTATGATGTATATATATGTAACCATATACATATGTATACTTTTGGTTATACTAATAAAAAAATCAAAATCTTAACTTATAAATTTTACTCATGAAAATGCACCTTTATATATATATACACACACACATATGTACTCATTTACAATTATATATGTATATAGTTATTTATATTAAAGGATTCAGTTATCCAATTTGTAAATTTATAAAAACGAAGTTTCTATATAAAATATTTTACAATAAAATAAATAATGTTTTAGATTTTACAAGTTTATAAAAGAAATTATTTATAATAAATTTTATATTTAATTAAAGTCAATTTTAGTGTTAAACCTCCTTCCAAAGCAAAGAACCCCCCTCTATTGTCTTTGGACCTTCCATCCGCCCCCCTCCTTCTTTCTATGGTGAACCCTGGGACTTGTGTATTCTCTATTTTGACTCCAAGAAGTCAAAATCGTCGACTAATACTATCAATAATTGTGGTTACGGACTTGAATCGTTTCCAATACGTTTTGCCATTCCTTTACAACCATTATGAGAAGTTAATTCATAGTTTCAATGCGAATTCACGAGTTTTTATGAACGAGTTTAAGGTTTTCGGTTAGGAACTTGTAAGGGCATGAATCGTACCTCAAACACTCGTTAAACTCGTGATTTCGGACTGTTACACGCATGCTAATCAACCTCCTAACGCCCCTTAACCTGTTGCAATCATTTTCCATTCGATAAACGTCCACTTCTTCATCCCAGTCGCGTTCGGCCGTAAGGGAGATGAGCTCCCTGATCTTCGTAAATTCAGATCTAATAATAGGTATTCATCACACCATTAAACCCGTCTTACTCCATATTGCAAAAGCTCTATGATTCGTACTAGCAATTTGTTCTGATTCGGGGTTTTGGGTTAGGGATTGCTTGATGGGGAAGATGATGAAGTTGTCCATGTTGGTTATGTAATTGTTTTTCTGTTCCTCTATCAAAGCTTTAGCCCAGAGCAACTGGTTAAGGCATCTTCCCCATACAAGACAGGTCCCTGGTTCGAATCCCAGGGATCCTTTTCTTTTTTTTAAATCGTTTTTATACACCTAAATTGTTTACTAAAAATTCAATTGTAAAACATATGAAACCCCAAATCATATTATTCATCTAAATTATTAAAATTACAAAGAAAACCACTTCTACCCATTTTTAGTGGAGCAAAAATCTAATAAATTTTAAAAATCTAATAAATTTTAATTTAGTAAAACAAACCCTCGACAAATTATTTACTTAAAAATCACAAACTTATAAATAGTATTTGGGATTTAAAATGATAGAATTTTTTTATTTAAGTCCTTGAAAAGTTTTATACACCCTCTTAATTAAATGGTTTCACCTTTATTTATATATATATATATATATATATATATATATATATATATATTAAAATTAATGTGTGTGTGTGAATATATATATTCTTTATAAAACAACTAGTATTATAAATATTATAAATAAACAATATAAATGATTTAATTAAACAAATCTAATTATATTGTTTTATTTACAAAATGGTAATATTTGTTAAACAAATTATGATTTATTGTTTAAACATTATTAATTCAATTTCAAACATATAAATAATTATTTGGGCAAGAATAATTATTTAAAAGATTTAGAAATTTATAGATAATTTACATAATTATTTTATTTAAATAGAACAATTAACTAAACCTTTTCTTTTCCATAATTTACTTAGAATAATAATTATCTAAATAAATTCAAACGTATTATTACAATTATAAATTCTATACATATATAACTAATTAGAAATTCTAATTTGTTATATAAACTACTTTATCATTATCTCAAATACTTATGATAAGCATACATAACCTTGAGAACTTGTACAAAACCCACATCAATCCCTTCGCGCGTTAGGATTCCTTATTTCATATTGCTCAAGTCATTAATACATTTATACCATCAGACTTAGGTTGACCTTGTGAATTGCTAGAACTTTTGTACAATAAACATCATACTTGTGTGGCATACAAAGCTTCATATTGCAAGGTGAGTTTACATAGCCCATTTTTACTATTTTTACTTTGGGGGTGAAACATGTTTACAAACGCTTTACTTACACAATTCAATACCTATGTTCTTATGCTTTGATCTTTCTGCTATATGTCTTGAACTACCTGATGATCATTACATGTGTTCATATCAATACACTCATTAACTTGCAACCCTAGCCTAAGGTAGTACCTAACATGATCATGTATAAGGGAATCTGAAACTATAAATTACCACAAAACCTTGGCGGGATTTGTTGGGTATCAACTTACAACTTGGGTATCCTTTTGCCCCTTTTCAAAATGGCAATCAGTGGGATTGCGTATCTAGTTTTCCATTACCAGGATTGAATTGTACGCTTGGAACCTTATATGTTTTCACATTCATGCTTTAGACATGCTTTGAACATATTGAATTGTAAAACTATACTTAACTTCGTTTGGTGTCAAAACCTATGTTAGTCACCAACTACTTGTAGTTGACATTTACTTACATGTTTCAGGTGCACCCGTTTGAGGACAAGTTTTGATCATATATGATCATGGACCTAGTTAAATTTAATCCAAAGTTTGATTATGTTATGTACAATGTATATCTTATTTCCTTGTAATGAATATTTAATACAATGGAATAAATATTGAAACTTATTAAATAGATGATCATGAGCTTTTGAATAACCGCGTCAGCCCCGACGTATAATCCGTCGTCTGCCGGGGTGTGACATATAAACTAAGCGTTTGATAAAGGTTTTGTTTGAACGAGATAATGATGTTAATAAAATAGTTAGTTTACGAAGAAAGGTTTAGGTATGTGTAATAAATTGCAATAAACAAAATGATGGTGTTTAGATTGTACTCATTTGATATCATAACCAAATGGATACTTTGACAAATCAAAGTGATTCAAATTCTTATACTTTCAAGAAGACATGCTTTAGCCTATAGGTGAACACTCAATTCGGGAATTTCTAGGAAAGCATACGGATCCTTTGGTTGATTTGGATTTATATGAAATGCTTTCCTAGACAGAAGACCCGGAGTACAGGCATTCACCCTTCCGGATTGCACATGTTCTTTACTAATCTTCACAACTCAAAACTTTGATGTGATTTTAAAATTTTAATAGGCTTTAGGCCTAAGAGTTTAAATTGTGTTCACAAATGATGATGGTGACATAATTCTTAGTGTGTAAGGATGTGGGTGTATGAAGTCTTAGATATGAACAAGTGTATAGTAAAGCTTAGGATGATATTTCATGGAATCAACTAGGTAGCATGTAATAAAACAGTGTGACAAATAAGGTATTACATGAATAACAATTCTTTTGTAAACATATAAGTTATCAAGTAACGTAGCACATAAAATAACATGTATTGTATCATGCAATGTAATACCTAAGATAACATGTAGGATAATCACACAAGGGGGTATCCTAAGGTTATAGACTAGGCCATCGGTTTCTAATAACCTAATTCCCTATAACCATGGCTCTGATACTAATCTGTCACACCCCAACCGACAGCGGAATACGTCGGGTGGGACATGTAGACTGTTTATAAGCACATGATCAGCTAAATTTCATATGTTTATTAAATCAAGAGTTCATTACATAAGTTCAATCAAACATAAACAACATACAAAGAAACAAGTGCACCAACAATGTTCAATTGATTATTAACTAAGTCCTCGATCATATGTGTAGCATCTTGTAAATGATTTCAAATGTTAGTACCTGAAACATGATTAAAACAAGGTCAACTAAAAATAGTTGGTGAGTATACATAGGTTTTGACACCACAAATAGTTTCCAAGTGTTTTATGTACAATTCTTATTAAACATGCCAAATAAGGCATTTATGGAGAACCACTATAGTCAAACTGGGTGTACAATCAAACCTTGTGACTGAAGGGCATAACCCGTAGGTTATCCTAATGTAGGGCATAACACTTAATGTTATCCTGATGTAATGTCGGCAACAATCACCTTATTTGGGTGGGTTTGTCAGACACAATAGATTTATCATTGTTAACCATCGGCTTGTACAGAGTTAATGATTGCACGTGTATGTATGTAATGTAAAATGTAGGTTTAAACTCATAGTGTTCAAGCACAAAGCGCAAAGCAAAAATTGCACATATGTTCATAAATGTAGAATTGTATAATGAATTGCATATAGTTTTCAATGAATCATGTTCCAACCCAAAGTATGTAAAAATGTAAAAGGGGCTATGTAACTCACCTTGTAATAGGTAGCTTGGTAATCACACACGCAAGTTGTTGTTGCACAAAAGTCTAGCTAGCCACATGGTTAACCTAAGTTTGATAGTTTATGGATTAATAGTTTATTCATGTTTAATATGGAAAAAAATAAAGAAGAAATAGAATGGGACGATTG
Source organism: Smallanthus sonchifolius (assembly GCA_023525975.1). Taxonomy (NCBI): domain Eukaryota; kingdom Viridiplantae; phylum Streptophyta; class Magnoliopsida; order Asterales; family Asteraceae; genus Smallanthus; species Smallanthus sonchifolius. Next base: position 20,516,457 of record CM042030.1, on the reverse strand, counting down.
GGATTATAGGGTTTTGGAATGAGCGAACGAAGGAAGGATACGAGTCTTAATAGTAACTAACATGATAATATATAGATGAAATTATGTGAAATATTGTTTCATAACTTTTATTTATAAAAGAGGTTTCTTTTGATGCCAATAATAAGTATTAATTGCAAAAATTAATATAATTGATGTATCGGTAAGACGATTAGGTAAGAATACTCATCATGTGGAAATATTATAATGTGATAATATTTATAAGTGTATCATTTGAATTAAATAAATGAATAAAATAAATAGTTGATTAACTAAATAAATGTCTACATGAATAAATAAATAATTGCTTTTATTTATTTCATGAAAATTAAGAGTGAAATTAATGTTCTAACTAATAAACAATTAAGTTATAATATATTATTAATTAAAAGTATAAAATTTGATTTAAATGGTTTATATAAGGAGAATAATTTAATTAAAAGGATATATAAAACTTTATATGACAAAAGGGAACTTTTTAGTTTGATAAAAGTTATGACGTTAAAACCACGATTATTTTGTAGTTTCAAAAATGTGAAATAATGGGGTTTATGAAAGGTACTAAACATTTGTAATAAAAGTCCTATTTATTTAACGGTCTAAAACCTCTTATAAATTCAGAAAAGTTTTTATGATTATTTGAAAATAACAAAAAAAAAAAGAATTCTAATTATTAATAAAAATGCATTAGAGTGTGAAAGGGGTTGAATCATTAAAAGAAGGGAAAAAGGAAAAAGGCGTAGGCGCCAGGTATAGAACCCGCGACCTGGCCTTCATTGCACAAGGCGTTTAACCACTAGCCCACTGTCTCAGTTTGTTCAAGATACTAGAACCAAAATTTGGAAAGTGAAAATTTGTCTGCTAATCTTCTTCCCCAATGCCTAAACCTGAAACCCTAGCCCCGAAATCAAATCCAAAACGCGACCAAACCATAGGAGTTTCTATACAGAGGGCTAAGACGAGTCAAAAGGTACGGTTATTACCTGGAATCGTCCTTGAATCCATGAAGAGAAGACGGTCCTTGCTCCCTGCTGCTGATTGCGACCGAGAGAGGAACGGGAAGGAAAAAAATGATTTTTTTTAGTGGAATTTGATGGCAACGGGTTTGGGGTGTTCGTAGAACGATAACCACACTCGTAACCACCATCAATCGACGGGTTTTAGGGGGAATTGATCATGAACTTATGGGTTTTCATACCCACAACCGTAACTAACAAATTGTTAAAGAAAAACGTAAATTTCCAATTAATTCGGTAATTACTAGGCTATAATGGACGCAATTGAGTGGTATAACAATTTGGGAGAATAAATGCATTGAATCGTTTAGGGATTTGCTGGATTGAACGGATTTTGACTTTTTGAAGTCAAACTATGGGATGAAGCTAATTCCATGTCCAAATTGATAGGGGGGTTTCAATTGAAGGGGTTCAAAGGAAAAGTTGGAGTTTAAGACTTAAAGAGGGTCCAAAATAATATGGGGGAGGGGGATTCATAGGCCACTTTATTTGGTTTTAAACTCATTTTTATTTGTTTTAAATTATTTGTAAAAAAAAAATATTTTTATAACTTTATAACATCTTAGATATTATTTGTCAAATTTGAATATTTATAAGGGAGTATATTTTATATATATATATATATATATATATATATATATATATATTAAGTATTACAACTTGAGTAAATGGTTTAAGCAAATATATATGTGTTTACATGTTTATTTATAAATAACTACATATTTATGTCTAAAAGATGTAATGCATGATTAGTTTATTCTTGATTTAATTATTACAATAGAGTATATACATATGTATTTATAAATGTATAAACATGTGTTATACATAGTAATAGAATTTAATATGCAAATGCAAGGTTTAAATGTTGAATTGAATTATTAATTAATGTGACACATCATGTGAGGCAAGTACGGGATTGAAATGGTGTGTCATTAATGTATAAATTAAAATAAAATAACATCAGAAAATCATGGATGTTACACGCTGCCTTGAAGGGACAGCTATCTGATGTTCAAAACTAGGTTTCTGCTTTGGCTGATCGTGAGAAGCAGCTTGTTGAGGAGCTTGATGCTGCTCGCAAGCAGTATGATGTTGACAGTGAAAAACTTTCTTCACTGAAGCAGAGTTTGGTGGAGGAAAAGGCGAAGATGGGTGTTGTGAGGATTGCACTTGATTCTGAAAGGTCATTGGTTTAGGCTGAGAAGGAAGGGTTGGATGTTGCCGTCGAAGAGTGGAAATCCCGGGCCGAAGTACTTGCTGGAGAGAAAAGATGGCTCATAGAGCATGGGTTTCAACAAGTTGTGGCTTACCTTCTCCATACCAATGAGTTCAACGCTCCCTTGAGTGATGTTTATAAGAAGCTTTTGAAGCGTGGACGCCATGTGGGACTTGTTTCTGGCTACAAAAACCAGCCTTTGAAGCCAATCTCTGAATGCAACAACTATCACCCTGAGGCAAAGCAGGAATCTGTTGAAGCTATAGAACAGATGGAGCAATTAACCTATCCTTATGTTAATGAATTGTCTAAATATTTTGATAGGCCCTTGTCTGAGTTGCAAGCGCTGGAGCCTCAAGGTCTGAAAAGAGAAGCTGTTGAGTCTGTGTTGAAGTCTTTGGGGAGCAAGCGCTCGCGTAACGATGCTGGTGGTTCTAAGTTTGTTGCCTCAGTGTCCCTGGGAGGGAAGGTGAGGCAAAGCAAAAAGAGCCGGACCGATTCTGCTTCTGAGGCAAAGACTCAAGCTTCCAAAGGACTTCAAGTTGTTGATACTCCAGACAAGACTGTTGCTGCTTCTGGCGAGGAGAGTGTTGGTACAAGACCGAAGCCTGAGAAGGGTGGTGATCCTTCTGTTTGATTTCATATTTTTCATGAATGTTGTTGTTTCTTGAACAATCGTATGCTTTTCTTTTGTAAACATTTTATTTGGACCATGCTTGTTCATGGTTGATGTAAGCCTTGGTAGGAAAAAATAATTTGTGCTTGGTTAACTTTATGGTGCCCTTTGTGGCTTTAACTTGCCGGTATGAAACAGACTTTTAGGTTGTGATTATGTATTTGGCTTCTTACTTGACCTTATTAGGTCATATGCCTTGTTGTGTCAAACTTTTGGATCAATGGGTTACCTTGTTAGTTTGTATCACTTTTCCTTGGAAATATGTGATGTTTTTCTCTTCGCTATTGCCTTTGCATATCATTACTTGTGTTTTCATAATTCGAGGTTTTGTCAAGACATGATGCTGTAGACATCATACTAGATAAATCCAAGTTATTACTAACACGAAATGTTATCCTATCTTGCTGGAAGCCCTTTATGTTTGAGATATTACTTGGGCCTGATCATAAGCTTAATGTGTTGCTTATGGAGCATTGTTGATGGGAACTCACCCGCTTTATAGGTAAACAAGACTTGATACCTAATGAGTTATATTGTTTTAGGAACTCAACCTGTATTCGGGTTAGTCAAGGGCTCGAACCCGTTGAGCGTTTTGGCCTAGGAGCTCATCCCTTTACATGGAGAGGTTTTACCCGGACCCCATAGAGCTTTATTTGTTATAGGAGCTCACCCTCGATAGGACAACATGATATCAAGTATACTTCAAAATACTAGTTTCATTCATTGAACTTTGTTTCATACAAAAGATTTGTCATAAAGTGCCCTTTGGGCTACATTGATCACAACTTATACGAATAAGCGTCGTAGGTGCTTGGCATTCCAGTGTCTTGGAAGCCTCTTTCCTTCCATATCGTCAAGTTTGTAAGAACCTCCTCTGTGTGCTTCTGCAATCTGGTAAGGGCCTTCCCATTTAGGGCCCAACTTTCCTGTATCCTCCTGCCTGCTTGCATCATTGTTTTGGAGAACCAGATCTCCAACTTTGAAGCTTTCATGTTTAACCCTTTTGTTGTAATAGGATTCCATTTTCTGCTTGTATCTTGCCTCCTTGATCCTGGCATGATCTCTAGCTTCTTCCAGGAGGTCGAGGTTCTGCATGATTTCTGAAGTGTCTTGCTGCTTGTCTTGATTGTTGATACGGTATGTGGCTACCCCTATATCGGCTGGGATCACTACTTCTGAGCCGAAGATTAGACTGTATGGGGTACGACGACTTGTTTTCTCCGTTGTCCTGATAGCCTATAAGACGCTTGGTAATTCTTCCAGCAAATCTTTTTCGTGCCTTCCAAGCCTTGTTTTTATTCCAGATACGATGCCCCGGTTCATTCATTCAACCTGGCTGTTGGACTGAGGGTAAGCAACGGAACTAAAGATTTGCTTGATGTGTGGCTCCGTGCACCAAGCGCTGAAAGGTTTATCAACAAACTGCTTGCCATTGTCGGTGACAATTTGTCCGGGAAGACCGAAGCGGCATATGATCTGTTCCCATACGAAGTTTATCACCTGTTTACCCGTGATCGAAGCTAGTGGTTTGACCTGGGGCCACTTGGTGAAGTAGTCAACTGCTACCAGTAAGAACTTTATTCTTCCTCTCGCTTCGTGGAACGAACCAACGATGTCCATTCCCCATTTGTAGAATGGCCATGCCGAAGTGACAGTGACTAGATCATGCTTCGGACTTGCTTTGATTGGTGCGTGCAGCTGGCACCCTTCAAATTTGTGTATTTCTTCCGAAACATCCTTGTGCATTGTAGGCCGGTAATATCCCAAGTTCATCAGCTTCGTGACCACCGATCGAGGGCCGGAATGAGTCCTACATATTCCCTCGTGCACTTCCCTGATCAAGTAATTACTATGGTCTGGTCTGACGCAACGGATGAGCGGTGATAAGTAGGACTTTTTGTAGAGGCAGCCATCCTCGATCATGTATTGCTTTGCTTTTATCTGTAGCCTTGTTGCTTCTGCTTCGTCCTCTAGCAGCTTGCCCTCTTTCAAGAGGTCTATGATTGGGGTCATCCAATTCTTTCCTTCTTCGGTTATTACATCATGTATTTCTGCTTCACAGATGTATGGATCTTTGAGTACTTCTACTAGGACCTTCTTGGTTAGGTATGCAAAGGTAAGCGAGGCCAGCATGCTGAAGGCATCAGCCTGCTTGTTCTTTGATCGTGACACTTGCTTCACGCTACAACTTTCAAAACCTTACATTAACTCTTGTGCTTTAGCTTTCTATTTCTTCATGCTTTCTTCTTTTGCCATGTACTGGTCATTAACCTGATTGGCCACCAGTAGTGAGTCAACAAACACTTTTATCTTTGACACTTTCATCTCTTTAGCTATCCTCAAGCCTGCAAGCAACGCTTCGTATTCGGCTTCGTTGTTGGTACTGGAGAAGTCCAGCCGAAGAGCATATGTGAACTCTTCTTTTTCGGGGCTTATTAAAATTAAACCAGCTCGAGACCCTTCTGTGCTGGAGGCTCCATCTGCGGATAACATTCAGGTGTTTGGAGGATGCTTCTGTTGTTCATCCCTCTTTTCTATTTCTGGTGCTTCTTTTGATTCTTTAGGAACTTCTGCTAGGAAGTCTGCTAGGACTTGAGCCTTTATCCCCATTCTTGATACATATTCTATCTTGTGCTCTCCAAGTTCGATGGCCCACTTGGCTAGTCGGCCAGATGTTTCAGGCGTTTCAAGTATTGCTTTGATAGGCTTATCAGTGACCACCTTCGTTAGGTGTGCTTGAAAGTATCTTCTCAGCTTTCTTCCAGTGTGAACATGGGAGAGAGCCAGCTTCTCTTTCGGAGGATAGTTTACTTCGGCTTTCTTTAGTGCTCTGCTTATGAAGTATACCGGCATTTGGGCCTGATTTCTTTCGATCAGCAGCACAACGCTCACAGCTTCATTACCTGCTAAAAGGAAAACAAAGATTAGTTCTCCCGCCTCAGGGGCTACCATTATAGGTAGTGAAGCTATATTTTCTTTCAGCTCCTGAAATGCAGTTTCAGCTTCTTCTGTCCATCTGAAATCTTTCTTGTCTAAGCAACTCTTCAACGTTTTGAAGAAAGGCAGTGACCTTTCAGTTGACTTTGATAAGAAGCGTTTGAGAGCCGCAATCTTTTCATTCAAGCTTTGTACATCTTTCTTTGGTTTTGGAGACCTCATCTCCATGACTGCTAGAACCTTGTTAGAATTGGCTTTTATGCTTTGCTTCCCCACAATGTGACCCAGGAACTTGCCTTCTTCAAAGCCGAAGGAGAACTTTCCTGGGTTGAGCTTCATGCTGATGCTTCTTAGATTTTCGAATGTTTCTCTGATATCTTCTATCATTTCCTCTTCATCTTGGATTTTGATTACTAGATCGTCGACATAGGCTTCCATGTTTCGGCCTATCTGATCTGTGAACGTTTGTCGATCACCCTTTGGTAGGTAGCTCCTGCATTCTAGAGGCCGAATGACATCTTTTTGTAACAAAAGATCCCCTTGTCTGTATGGAAAGCCGTTTTTTCTTCATCCTCCTTCATGTGAATCTGATGGTAACCCTTTTAAGCGTCTAAAAAGCACTTGTACTTGAAAGCTGTCAAAGAATCAACTTTCAAGTCTATTTCAGTCAAAGGGTAACAATCTTTTGGACATGCTTGGTTTAAATCTATACATATACGCCAGGAGCCATCTAATTTTTTAACCAGAACTGGGTTTGCAACCCATGATTGATATTGCACTTCCCTTAGGATTCCTGCTTCTACCAGTTTGTCTACTTCCTTGCACGCAGCGTGGCTTCTGTCAGGGGCCAAGCTTCTCTTCTTTTGTACCACATGATTTTTTCCTGCTTCTGCTCCTCGTCTTCTTCGGCAACGGCGATGAGTAGAGCTTCTTTCTTTGGTTTTATTGTGGCTATCCCCCAGTTGGTAGGGAACTTCATCAACCCATGCGTAGTGGAGACTACTGCTCCGAAGGTACTTATAACTGGTCTCCCTATGATTACTTTGTACCTCGACGGTGCTCGGACCACTAGGAACGTTAGATGCTCCGTGCGGGAAAGTGGTCCGTCTTCGAGGTGAACTGTTAGTCCATCTTATCCGCCGCCGCCATCAACACCACCTACCAATCACCTCAGCTGCCAGCAACTGTCAATCTGTCATAAAAACAAATATAACGGGCTTATCTACTATGACCCAACTCATTTTGATCCGAACCCAATTCAGTCCAAACTCGGTTCTCATTTTAACTCTGTACACAATCCGATCTGATCCTACGATTGTCACTCATACAAATGAGGTTTTAGTAGGTCTTACACTAAGAATTACAAGCCAAAGTATAAATCATCCACTACTACTAAAAACTCTTCAACTGAATCTGCTCTATGAACACACATTTCCGAGCTATTTAGCCCGAATCAGTTAGACTCAGTTGATATCATTAGAAACCGTAACCGAACAAAACGATGTTTAGATAGCAATAAATCAAAACCAAGAAATTAAATCTCAAAGGCGGCCTGCAAAAACATCAATTCAACTCTACCAACAATAAACAAATGTAACGATGTCCAATACATATCTTATTTTAGATCTGACTAACCAAAACAGATAATACTATACTAAAACCATCACCAATTATCTTTTTCTTTAACAAACTCAATGCCAAGCAGATGCCGATATAAGATTCCTATCTTTCCATCCCAACAGCATAGCTCCATCTTTCTCCACCAAAGTATAATGCTCCCAGTAACACTTTAGCAAATCCCGGATAACCGAATTCACATACGTACTCATCGGATACTGTGTGAACCCCGCCATAGTTAACCTAGACCTCCATTTTCTGAAAAGCTCGTGTCTTTCCACTCTTTCCGTACCCTCACAGGCTATGACATTGACAATATCTCGAGCCAGACAATGTTGTTCAACGTTTATCCTGTCTTTCCTATCCCGCGCTAAAATTGCATCAATTGACTCGAACATTGCAGAGTAATAATCCAAAGCTTCCAGGAATCTTGGAACGAAAGCTGATGTGTTTGTGTTCGATTCTTGTTCGATTAATGTAACCACTTTTGGTGAGAGCGATTTCACCAATCTTAACCTTTCGTCTCGTGGGTTATTCACATCAACGCTTTCATCAGGCATGTGGTGGAGCTGAAGTTGGAAGTTAATCGCCAGGGCTTCACCAGGTAACATCGAGCATTTCTGTAAGCGGGTGAAACTCGATTGGAATCTTGAACTTTTGTGAAACAGATTCTAACCGTTTTCCAACTAATGCTAAACTGTCTCCACGGGCGTATTTTGAAACCGGATCATCGATTCCCGTGATACGAACATGAGGTGGGCCCCCGGGTCTAGCAGCAAGTGCTTGTAAAAGAGTTATCAATTGTGTCCCTTGGGCTATTTGGAAGTCTATGATGTGGATTCGACCTTCGTCTCTACAAGCTTCTGCTATTGCACCATTCGCAGCCAAGTAACCGAACTTCAAGTACGGGCAAATTTCGTACAAAATATGCATGTAAGAAAGTAAATCTTTCCCTTGAGGCTCACGACATCTTAGGGCCTGGTATATATTATTACCAGATGACTCCCTTCTAGCCACCAACCCTTCCACCATATACGCGCCTAGCCTCTGGATCGGGTCACCACTGATAGAAACTGAAGCCCGTGCACGTTCTACCAAAATCTCGAACTCATTAATCTTGTTCCCAGCTAGAGCACTTGCACATGCAATAAGCAGCTGCTTTAGATTATTAGTGTTACTACTACTGCTGCTGCTGCTGCTGGTGGTGCTGCTCCTGCTGGCTGCCGCCGCCACGACCGCCACGACCACCACCACGACCACGACGACGACGACGACGCCGCCGCCGCCGCCGCCGCCGCCGCCACTGCCACCGCCACCGCCACCACCAGCAGATAGAGCATATCTTAGGCTATATAGAGCCTGGGGACCGGTGGGTTCATGTGGCCACCTGGTTTGAGCGGAGGGTGGGTTCATGGGCATGGATGCTTCATCATCTGCAGCCATAAGAGTTGTTTCTATATCCTGAAGAGCATTTTTCATGTAATGAATACCGCCTGACTGGTTAAAAGAAGTACAATCTTCAAAGGAAGAAGGACTAGTTCCTGAGCTCAATATGGTGAATGTATCCGAATCAAACGGGGTCGAGGACAGTTGGGGGAGTCTCGTTCCTCAGACTTTCGGGATTCGATTAGTGTTGTGGGAGAGGAGTAAGATGAGCGTTGACTGGTCAATCTGTAACCATAAAATTGTTCTGAGTCCATGCTATCTAATAAGCATCAGATGGTGTACATCATTTTATATTTTCAATTGTTTGGTGAAAGAACAACTGCAGGATCTATGGTTGTTTGTCTGACTTGAGTAATCTGAAAATGATTGATATACAATCTTTTATCAGCTAACTGTATTGAATTGATTAGTTGCATAAATTCTACATGTCAAGAAATATATGTGATTTTACAAAAGTACAAAACCATTCCTTTGTAGATATGATCAAATCTTTTTTTTAATAAAATTCAACCCAACAACCAAATCCCAAAAAAATTAACTCTTTGATTCGATTTATTTAATGAAATATGTTTTATTTTTTTTAAAATAACCCAAAGAAACATTAACATACTTGGGTGATAGGAACAACATAACTTTCTTCTCTTAGGCATTTCAACAAACATGTTATATGCAAATCGTCAACTTTATCTTTTCAAGAAAGGGATTTAAGCTTCGATCATACAGAAACTTAAGGGCTAAGAAAGAAAAAAAAATAAACAAAAACTTATTCTCTTAAGCATTTCAACAAACAGGTAATAGACGAATCTTGAACTTAATCTTTCCAATGAAAAAGATACAAACTCTATTGTAATTTCAAGAAATAACTAAAAAACTTAAATCACAGCTAGTGAAATTAAAGATGAAAAGTTCATGCACGTACCTTTAACAATACGAAAGATCGAACCCGTTTGTTGATTATGTTTATTTTTAGGGTCAAGAATGAGACTTTAGGATTCAGAAGACGAAACCAATGAAAAATCGACAAAAACAAGCGGCTGGGGAATTTATAACAGAGCTGGGGGAGATGACGTACGGAAGCTAACGGAACCGTCCGACGCGGCGTTGCTAGCAGACACGAGCGCTAACGGTGGTTCAACGGACTCCGCCGACCACAGCACTGTTAAGAGAACATTCTTGCCTATTTCATATATTCGTGATGGCCAGACTAAAATAAAGACTTATATTAAAAAATTTAAATATTTTTTATATATATTTTAAATTTAAAATATATATAATATTTTAAATTTAAAATATATAAAAATTAATTGATTGGATGAAAATGATAAATTTTATAAAACACGAGAATACACATGAGAAAAATAATATTTTTTGGATGAAACTAACAAAAATGATTAAACAATATAAACGAAAATTACAGTTTACTCTTTTATTTTAATAAATTAAATAAAGATTAAAAATAATAAGTTACTTTCAAACTTTCTCTTAAAACGCTTTAAAACTATTTTTTAAAATGTTATTATTTACTTTATTTGAAACACTTTTTAACACAGTTTTTCTTTTCAATCATTTTAAGTTTATTTTTTTATTTATCTAAAAACAGAATATTATAATATTTATTTTTTATTTGATTATTATCCTTAATACGAGTTTTATAGTTAACATAGATTCTTACTATATTAGTAAAAACAATGATTTCTATAAATTTTTTTATAAAATGTTTTTTATTTCAAAAAAATAGGTTTGTTCATAAAATATTTTTTTAATTGAACATTTTCTTTCATTCTTTTTATAAAACATTTTAAAAAAAATTATTATATAACGTTTCTAAAATTTATATTAAAAAACTATATAAGATGTTATAAATATGTAATATGTAAATATCTATTACTAAATATATATGACATTGCATTTATTCAACCCGTGTAATACACGGGGTTTTTAACCTAGTATATATATAGGGGGAGCTTCAAATAAGAAGTGATATTTCGCTAAAAAACTTAAGAAAATGACAAAAACCTTAAGAAGCGATATCAAACGAACTCCGATTGAGCTCATTCCAAGCGCGTTGGAACCGTCTCGTCGAACTCTACCATCTTAGTTTTTAGGGTTTAGATTTTGCGTTGAATTTTATAACTTTAGCCTTAGGGTTTGAATTTTAGGGTTCATGTTTTTTTAGGGTGGGGGTGGAGAGTTTAGGTTTTTGGGGGTGAGTTTAGGTTTTTAGGGGTGGGGGTAGAGTGGGGGGTTTAGGTTTTTGGGGGGGGGTGGGTGATGGTTTTAGGATTTTTGGGGTGGGATTGGAGAGGGGGTTTAGGTTTTTGGGGGTGCGGGTGGAGGGGGGTTTAGGTTTTTAGGGGCGGGTTAGGGTTCGATAAGACGGTTCCAACATCGCTTGAATGAGCTCAATCGGAGTTCGTTTGACCAACTTCTTATGATTTTTTAGCGAAAAACCACTTATTAGTTGAAGCTTCCTCTCTCTATATATATATATATATACTACTATATAATACATATTGAAAAGACACTATTATAATTTATCTAAAATTTTAAGACACCTAATACCAATTATTATAATTAGAGTACAACTTCACAATGTATAAAATATATTAAACTACCATTTAATCCTACAATTAAAGCCCAATCAATTAATGAATTTTCCTGCTTAGGTTGAGAAGCCAACAACCACCATTCCCCCTTAACGATATTTGATATCCCTTTTTTTTACCCTCCTGCGATTCCTCCTCTTCATCTTCAACCTGGGTTCAACGATGGCTTCGATTACCGATATCCGTTTTTTTATTTGTTGAAATATTGTACTCTTTTATTATCGAGAGAAAATATCTATGCATATAAAGCTCATTTCGCGAAACGCCGTAGATTCCTCCGAATTTTCACAAAGATTACAAGCCTAATTGCCACAGGAGGTTGAGGATCTTCAAGGTGATCTTTTTTTTTTCTCTTTTATATCTGTTGTAGATGTATAGCTTTCAATTTCATCGTTTTTAGATTTATTCTTATTTAATTTAGGGTTTTTACTTTCTGAAACTTTAGGATTTCCTCAGCGATGGCTTCGAAGCAGATCTTGAAAGAACTCAAGGATCTTCAGAAAGATCCTCCTACCTCTTGCAGTGTAGGTATTGTGTCTGTTAGATCCTGATTTGTTCTTTTTTCAAGTCTTCTCTATTGATCTCTTATCTTCTAGGGTTATAAACTGTTTATGTTTCTATGTTGAAAATTGGGGATTTGTGGCTTGATATCTAGGTAAATAAGTAGCTCGATTATGAAGGATTTTGATGCGTAAGCTTGTTAATCATAATTGCGAGTTAGGTTTTGTTGATCATACTTAGGGTTTATACTTTATGTCTCATGAATTTGTGGAATTTTTGATGGTTAGGAAATATTGATCCTTCTTAGCAGAAGTTTGGATTCTTTCTTATGTGGGATGTCGTTAACTAAGCCGTCTCTTTAATGGAAAAGGAAATTATAATTACTTTAGAAAAGCACGAGTAGTGCAATTTGACCTGGCCGAAGCATTAAAGAAGCAAATCACACGGCCTATGAAAAGAACTTGATCTATTGTCAAATACCGAGTATTCGGTAATCACTCTAATGGAAAGCATGCAATCCCATTTTACAAATTGTTGTCAGGTACACATAATTATCTGATTAAACAATAAATACCAATAAGGCAATAACTAATAGCTAATTTTGAAATATGCATCATAAACCCTCTGCCACTGTGTTTCTGATGGAAAACTTTCATACATCATGCATGTGAGTATATTTGAACATTTGTCTATATTTATAATCTAAAGTGAAAAGTGTGGGTTTTTCTTTGCATTTACCTTAATTCTGTATGGTCTTAGGCCTGGTGGCAGAAGACATGTTTCACTGGCAAGCAACCATTATGGGTCCTCCTGACGAGATTTATATATATATATATATATATATATATATTTATATATATATATATATACTTCTTTATAATAGAGATTAAGGGGGTAAATTGATCTTTTGTCCTTCATTTTAAGACGCCGGAGCCTCAATTTTTTATACGCCTCTTGAAATGCTTTATTAGTTGTATGCTTTTACAGATTTAGGTTTATTTTCGTACGTTTTAGTAATTCTAATTGAAGATTAAAATGTATTTTTCTCTTATTCAGGAAAGAATTATTGAACAGCTGGCAAGTACATCACATTTAGCAGCTCAAACAGGACCATCTTCATATTCTCAAGGAGTCGTTTCAAATGGAAAATCAAATGCTATACAATACAGTGGTTTGTCTTTCTCTAACTTGGTTTTTTTCATCCAACGCTAGCCTTGTGTCAGCCTCTTATATATTTATGCATATTTGCATATTCAAGTTTATTTTGTCCATTGATTAACTGCAACTATACTACCTACAGTTCTTGTCAGTCCAGCTGGACAACTTATTAAGGAAAGTGCTCAGGCCCTGGAACGGGTCTCTACGAATCTTCATTGTAGATGAAAGTGAAGATGAAATGGCTGACTTCATTGTAGATGAAGGCGAACCAGATGAACATGGTGGTCCGTCGAGGTAATGGTTTTGCTTCTGAATAATTATTTAAATGTTTTCTTTTAGTTGTTTCACCATTGATGCTTTTGCTTGTAATGCAGAATGCCTAATGTTAGAAAGAAAAAATCGAAACAACGAGCAGGAGAATCTTCTCATGACATATTTGGTGATCTTGATGAGCTTTGCAAGTTGGGACCCACAAGGGTTAGCAAATATGGTGAAACCAGGGAATCAAAAGAAGCGAAAGTCGAAGATGAATTTGAACCAATCATTAATTCAGAGAAGTACATGACCAAGAAAGATGGCCATATTAAGAAGACAGATATTCCTGAAAGAATGCAGGTTTCTATGTTAATAACATATTTTGCAAACCTCCCAATATACACATTTGATTTTGTTGATAATTGTTTAAGTTATTATGTAGATATTTGAGGAAATCACTGGACCTTAACCAACAGATGATATGAGCATAGATAGAGAGAGTAACTGGATTCTTAATCAACTCAAAATGGCTAAAGGAGGTAGTACTACACCTGAAGAAGGAAATGAAAATGAGTTATCTATACTTAAGGAAGATATTAAAAGGTATCCGCATTAAAACTAAAAACATGTTTCTTTTCTAATTGTAATTTGTATCTGTCTAATTGCAGAAACACCAAACAGATGTGAATCCAATTAAGGCCTGAATCAATTTAATAGGTTTTCAATGATTAAAGGATGAAATCTTAGTACATCATGTGTAGATATAAGCTATCTGGATTAAAATTCTTGGATGGGATTCTGACTTGCTTATTTTTCAGTTGTAACTTATAATTATGTATTTACATAACAAAAAATTATTTGATGGGATTCTGACTTGCTTATTTTGCTTTCATACAGTCGCAGGAGCATACAACTGGGACGGGATTTCTACTTTCTCAGATGCCATTCTAAATTTTTTACCTAATATGCGATGTTTCTTTTTGCATTGCTTTGAATCTTTGTGTATTTGAAATTTTATTTAGTTTTATGAAACTCACTTATAATTTAAATATATTCGGTTAATATGTGTATGTGTGATTAGCAAAAATTCCTAAACCTAAAGAGTAAGGTAAAAGTGTACGTGACTAATTATATATAATTTGAATATCTTCGGTTAATATGTGTATGTGATTAGCAAATATGCTTATGGAAGCATAAGCATATTAAATCATAAATCATTCTTTAAAACTTGCATTATAGTCTGCACATGATTTGAAGAGTTGACATTGCATTTTGAACTTTCATTTTCATGTCTTTATCATCAATATCATATAACCGAGTCAAGCAGTTGCTTTAAAACTTGCACACATGTAGTTCAGCCGGTTTCTTATTTTCCCTTAAAATATTCACCAAATACATGAGTAGAGTGTGAGTGGTGGAAGAAATTGTTTTTATCAGGGCTGTATGTGGCTAATAGGGCGTCTGATAAGATTACATAGCTGACTGACAATGTCTATATATGTCGCTCTGGATCGGTGTTTGCTGTAATGCTTCAATTTTGACTTTCAGTTTTGAATATAGTTGTCATTGCATGTTAGTCATATGGTCATTGTTGGTTTTTTTTATTTTGATTTTGTGACAAACCAGCCGTAAGCTAGAGACAACCTGAAGAACCAATCAAAAAATACATGGTTGTATAATCCAATATTCAACAATACCATTTTGTTCCTACATTTTGACCAGACGTTTTACTGTTTGACTTTCTTTCAGATTATCAATTGTTATTTTTTATTTTTATTTTTTCATTCCATGATCCATCAAACATAAACTGCTTCGAGTTCTTGAAACCCTTCTTACATTTTACTAATCTTTTGTTAAAATACCATTATTTTACATCATATTATGCAGTTAGTTTGAAATCACAGTCTTGACTTTACAAAAGTCCAATTGTTCGAAAGTCTTGAACTAAATCCCGAGCAGGTGCATATTCTAGCTTCAAAGGGTGTCATGGTCTTTACTCTTGTGTCCTGATATGGTCATCGAAGGTTATGACATAAAAATAAATATGAATTTTTTTATTAATTATATGGTCTTACATCAGCTGCTGAAATTTTTCATATGGATTTTATCTTTCAATAGGGCTTTATTTGATTTTTGGTTTTGTTAGTATATTACCAATTTATAGTCTGCTTTATATTACAAATGCTTTAGTTTTTAAAGGAATTTGTTCTCAATATTGCCTGCCTTTGTTTCCTTAAATTTGTTTAGTCTCCTATTTAAATTATTAGACTTATAATGAAAATGCATGTTTAGTCTCTTATGGGTTTATAGCAGAAGGAATGACAATTAGAATTAAACATCTAAACCCACCCCTTTCGAAACCTCTATTTTCTGGATATGATAATCTGATTTTACAAATCCTACCTTCAAACCAAAACCTCGTATCATTCCCATATTCCCGTTCCCTGAATTTTACATGTTCAGGTATTCTGCCTTTCTTTTACTGCATTAGAATTGCAAGTATTGGTAGGGATTATTAGGGTCCATTTGTGCAATATGAGAGATTTTGTTAGTCGATGCTAAAAGGACATGCTTTATTTGGTTACCATCCTCTTTCAATATGAGATATTTTGTTAGTCTCTGCTAAAGCATTTAATGACAAATGATTCTGTATCAACTATTTGCTGTATTAATGTATCTATTTATTTTTGAACGCGGTAATATCCAAAACTGCCAAGCCTTAAGTCTCAACTTTGAAAAGTTGTTGAGGATGTTTTACAGTTAATTCGGGTTTTTAATTTTGTATCACAAATATTTCTTTTGCCTAGGCTGGAGTCTTCAGAATGCCAGCATGTCGGTTAGAAGCAGTCAAGAATCCCAATGATTTTTTTTAGTGAGTAATACTCAAATTTAGAATTCTTAGCAGATCCGGTGATTGTTGTAGTTATGGATGGTTCCTGTACATTTGTCATTGAAGTTCAGGTGCTTTTTATTTGATTTCTTGAGTAATGATCTAAACAGTGACTATTATTTAAATATACGAGAACTTGAAAACACAAATAAAAGAAAATAAGTAAATATTTGACTAATAAACCCAAGAATAACGTCATCGGATTTCACAACCGCCGCGAAGCGCGGGCTTACCCACTAGTGTGTGTGTATATATATATATATATATATTTGAGAAGATTCCACTAAAAAGTGGTTTTTCGCTAAAAAATGCTAAGAAGTGGGTCAAGCGAACTCCGATTGAGCTCATTCCAGTGGCGTTGGAACCGTCTCATCGAACCCTAACCCGCCCCCAAAAACCTAAACCCCCCTTCATCCGCACCCCCAAAAACTCCCGAAAAGCCTAAAACCACCACCCCACCCCCCAAAAAAAACCTAAACCCCCACCCCCCCCCCCCCCCATAAAAACCTAAACCCACCAACCCCCCCCCCCCAAAAAAAAAACCTAAACCCTAAAAGCTAAACTCTAAAACTAAAACCATAAAATTCAACGCTAAAATCTAAACCTTATAAGCTAAGATGGTAGAGTTCGACGAGACGGTTCCAACGCCGCTGGAATGAGCTCATTCGGAGTTTGTTTGATATTATTTTTTAAGGTTTTTGTCATTTTTTAGGCTTCTTAGCGAAATATCACTTCTTATTTGAACATCCCCATATATATATATATATATATATATATATATATATATATATATATATATATATCACACATTCACGAATCAGAGATTTGGAGTAGAAACACCACCACCGTCGTCCACCACTAGGGGTGTTCAAAAAAATCTGAATCTGAAACTGAAGCAGAATTATCCAAAATTCCGAATCCGAATTATCCGAAAATTCGGATATCCGAATTTTCGGATAATTCGGATATTAATATTGGAAAATTTCGGATATCCGAATCCGAAATATTTAATTTTTAATTTTTTATTTTGTTTAAATATATATAACAAATTAAAGGTTTGAAACTCAAAAAACCCTAAATCCCTTCTACCCACACTTCTGTGTCATACACTTCTAAGTTTTCCACCTTCCCAACTCCCACGATCGTCGTTCATCGTCCCTGCTGCCTCAAATCCGACTCCCTCCTACCACCTGTGACTTGCCGACTGCTACCTTCCGGCCGTCTGCTACCTGCGTTCCGGCCGCTGCGCTTGCTCGACGACGACACTTCTGCGTTCTGTTCTTGGATGATTGAAAGGTAAATCTGAGATATTACATGGTCTTTATACTTGTATATGTTTCTTTCTTTCTTTGTGTTATGTATCTACTAATTTTTCTTTTCACAAATCAAATGTTCATATGTACAGTAATCTGAGTTAATAAATGTAACACCTACCACAAAAATGTCCGAGAAATGCCAAGGTCAGAACCTTAAGGGCCTATTGTATCTAAATTACATAAGTCTAGGGTTTAAAATGAAAAATTTGGAAATTTAGTTGATATCGGACCGATTTCTAGTATCATATCGGTCCGAGGCGAACTAAGGCCCAGACATAGGACCGAGGTAAAACCAAATCGGATATCGGACCGACACCCTTATTTATATCGATCCGAAGTGAACTCAGGTTGGATATCGGACCGATATCCATTCCTATATCAGTCTGCAATACATCGTATGTCGGTTATCACACCAACATCATTCCATATCGGTCCGCAAACCCCCTCTCAGCCACAATTTATGGTGCTGAGACGTGTCCCATGACTCAGCCCTAATGATGGGACGTAGGGGTGTTCTTCGGGTTTGTTAATCGGGTTTCGGGTAGATCGGGTCGGGTTGTTCGGGTTTTTCATGTTTCATATTATAACCGATAACCGATCTGTATGCTTGTCGGGTAGATCGGGTTCGGGTAGTTCGGTTCTCGGGTAGAGCGGGTTCGGGTAGTTCGGTTGTCGGGTAGATCGGGTCGGGTAGTTCGGGTTTTACGTTAATCTATAGTTTTTCATAGATTGCAAGTTATCAGTTTACGTAACAAACAAATTTCTACCCACCCTCAACTTAAACGTCCGTTTAACGGTTAAGTTGCTAAATGAAACGATTGTTAGTGTCGAAACAAAAAAAAATGATTTTGCTTCTATGATTTTCCCACGTAGCACCACCACTCACCATTTTCTTTGTCACTTGTTTAATCACCAACTTTCTCGATCGAATTATATATACAAATCAATTGTCTGATTTTCATAAATGGATATAAATAATTCAGTTGTGTGATTCTCTGTTTCGTGGATATAACTGAGAGAGAAGAAAAATAAGTGGTGGAGATAATCGGTGGTGTTTAGAGGTGTTTCTACGACGGTGGTGGTTATTAGCTAACGGAACTCTGATATCAACGGTGATGAAACCCGGTTAAACGCGACAGCTCAAAGAAAACTATATAGTGGGATATTAATCGGGTTATTCGGTTTAATCGGTTCGGGTTATTCGGGTTTTTGATGTTTGAAAGTCTAACCGATACCCGACCCTAATAACAATCGGTTTGATCGGTTTTCGGGTTAATCGGTTACGGGTTATTCGGGTATGAGTTTAATCGGTTCGGGTGAAATCGGGTCGGGTCGGGTTAATCGGGTACGAGTAAAATCGACGGGCCTGATGGGACGTGAGTCTAGATGTCGGACCGACATGGTCCACATAACGGTCCGACATGCACCAAACACATGTGTGGTCCAATCAGGAGTTGACGTTTAGGGCTGGCGTGGGCATAGCTGGATGTCGGACCGACATCCCTTTGATAACGGTTTGACATGGACCCAGAACTTAGCCTATCAATAGTTGGACGATCTCAGTCGATTTCTTCATCCCAAAAACGAATTCCACTCTTAAATCTTGTTTCAGGCAATCCCTAAGACGGTCCCGACGATTCCGGTCCAACTCCGGCTCCTCGTAGTGCCCGGACTAAGAAGAAAAGCTTGTAGAAGTGTTGTTACGCTAGAGAAATCAAGTTTAGAAGCTAGACTATAAGCTTTCGACTCTAGAGGCTCATTCCACTAAACAAGGTGAATACTTTATCTCTCTGAAAACTTGTGTTAAACATTTTATTTACAAAAATGGCCAAATAAAGGTTAAGGGAGTAATGCTCAATGTTCACCTACGTGTAAGCATTCGGGCCATAAGTATACGTAAAACTTGCAAGGGATACACGGGTCACGGGTGAAAGTCTCGGATCACGGCTGGTACTTCCCTTTTTAACAAATGAGGAGACATGAGTCCCCGTTGTTATAAAGACATACTACCGGTGTATACAATGGTGCAATAGTCAGGACATGAGGGCCTGCTGAACGTGTAGATTGAACATAAAGTTGTGATTATCAAATTAATGACTTTGGCAGGTTTTGACATAGTTCTAGGAATGGATTGGTTAGCCTCTAACCAAGCCCGTATCCTATGTGATAAAAAGGCAATAGAACTTCGCTCGCCGAAAGGCAACAACCTTACGATCAATGGCGATAAATTATCCAACTCTGTTGGAATAATTTTCATGTTGAAAGACACAAAATATTTACGAAAAGGATGCTTAGCATACCTTGTAACTGTAACCACCGACACCAAAAAGAAGATTGAAGATGTGACGGTTGTGGCTGAATTTCTCGATGTTTTTCCTAACGAACTCCCTGGAATTCCACCGGAAAGAGAAGTAGAGTTCAGAATCAGTCTAGTACTCGGTACGGAACCAATTGCCAAGACCCCGTATAGATTAGCTCCAACTGAGATGGCAGAATTGAAGAATCAGTTGGATGGATTACTCGAAAAAGAATTCATAAGACCAAGCTCGTCACCTTAGGGAGCTCCAGTCTTATTTGTCAAAAAGAAAGACGGTTCGATGCGTATGTGTATCTATTATCGTGAACTAAATAAAGTTACGATAAAGAACCGTTATCCACTCCCCAGAATCGACGATCTTTTCGATCAACTCTAAGGAGCCTGTTGTTTTTCCAAAATCGATCTTCGTTCTAGCTATCACCAATTGAAAGTCCAAGAAGAAGATATTTCTAAAACTGCTTTCAGAACTCGATACGGTCATTATGAGTTCACGGTAATGCCGTTCGGACTTACTAATGCTCCAGCTGACTTCATGGATATGATGAATCGAGTTTGTAAACCTTACTTGGATAAATTCATTATCGTGTTCATTGATGATATCCTTTTTTACTCCCAGAGTAAGGAAGATCATACTGATCATTTAAAAATCTTACTTAAACTCTTAAGAACGGAAAAGCTTTATGCTAAGTTCTCAAAATGTGAATTTTGGCTCTTAGAAGTTCAATTCCTTGGTCATGTCATTAATGCTAATGGCATTCAAGTTGATCCTTTTAAAATCGAAGCAATACCCAAATGGGAAATCCCGAAGTCACCAACTGAAATCCGAAGTTTCCTTAGATTAGCCGGTTACTATTGGAGATTTATCCAAGATTTATCTCGAATTGCTATTCCATTAACTTCACTGAATCGCAAGTCAGTTAAGTATGAATGGGGACATAAGCAATCAGAAGCATTTGAAACTCTAAAACAGAAACTGACACAAGCACCCATACTGGCTTTGCCAGATGGAAACGAAGGCTTTTCAGTTTACTGTGATGCTTCGCACACCGGTTTTGGTTGTGTGTTAATGCAAGGAAGCAAGGTCATTGCTTATGCTTCTCGACAACTGAAAACTCATGAACAGAACTATACGACTTACGATTTAGAATTAGGCGCCATAATCTTCGCATTGAAATTATGGAGGCACTATCTTTATGGAGTCAAATTCATTTTTTTTACTGATCACAAAAGCTTAAAGTACATATTTAGTCAGAAAGAACTAAATATGAGGCAAAGGCGTTGGATGGAAGTTCTGAATGATTACGATTATGAAATCTGTTATCATGAAGGCAAAGCCAATGTTGTAGCCGATGCCTTGAGTAGAAAAAAACATGAGAAACCTAAACGAGTTCATGCTTTAAGACTCGATCTTCAAATCGATCTTATTACTCGTATTAAGGAATCTCAACAGATGGCTTTAAAAGAACCTAACCTAGAGAAAGAAGGTTTGAGAGGCATGATCGAACAACTGGTCAAAGGTGATGATGGGATTCTTAGAATGAATAAGAGAATCTGGATTCCTATCTATGGAAATATATGTGCAGAGATTCTTGAAGAAGCTCATAAATCTAAATAAACCATGCATCCTGGAAGCGATAAGATGTTTAAAAACCTAAAAGCCAATTATTGGTGGATAGGGATGAAAAAGCATATCACTATCTATATTGCAAAGTGCTTAACCTGTTCTCAAGTTAAAGCTGAACACCAAAAGCCGTCTTGCTTGTTACAGCAACTTGAAATTCTTATCTGAAAATGGAAATGATAACCATGGATTTCATTACAAAACTTCCCCAAACCAGTCGTGGGAATGATACCATCCGGGTTATTATTGACATGCTTACTAAGTCTGCTCATTTTCTTCCCATGAAAGAGACATTCAATATGGATAAGTTGGCGCAGCTATACGTTAATGAAATTGTAACATTACACGGTGTGCTACTATCTATCGTGTCAGATAGAGATAGTAGATTTACATTTCGATTCGGGCAAAGTTTTCAAAAAGCCCTGGGTACGAAATTGAATCTTAGCACTGCCTACCATCCTCAAACGGACGGGCAGAGCGAAAGGAAAATTCAAACTCTAGAAGATATGTTAAGGGCTTGTGTTATTGATCTTGGAGGAAGTTGGGACGACCACTTACTTCTAATGGAATTTTCCTATAACAATAGTTATCATACGAGTATACAAGCCGCTCCTTTTGAATCCTTATACGGTCATAAATGTCAAACTCCCATTTGTTGGTCTAAAATAGGAGAAAATCAGTTATCCGGACCTGAAATAGTTCAGGAAACAACTGAGAAAGTTAATCAAATAAGAGATAGATTGAAAGCGGCTCGTGATCGTCAGAAAAGTTATGTTGATAAGAGACGAAAGCCGTTAGAATTCCATGTCGATGATAACGTTTTGTTGAAAGTTTCACCATGGAAAGGCGTTATAAGATTTGGAAAGAAAGGGAAATTGTGACACTTCTGATTTTCACTACTTGTACTCATTCTAGACTTATCAATGAAAATCCGCATGACATTTCATTTTACTTGAAATCCTTTTCAGACGTTGTTACAATACTAGTTCACATGTGAAACATTACGTTTATGCTTGATTTCAAAGACTTATACATATCTGTGATTGATTCATGGATCGCACGTAGACTTAATTGATCTTTATGACACATTAAATACACATGAACCACCCCCATACATCTCAAACATGTTCTTACAACCCATTCAATGTGAATTGATGCTTAAAAGTACTAGTTAGTACTTTCGTGCGATCGTTCGCCTTTTAAACCGTCGTTAACTACGTACCGTCCACGACCGACAAATCGTTTAACATGACATTAATTTATGTTTTAAATGTTTAAAATATTCATTTCTTTAATTAAAACAAAGTTTGTTTGCAAAACTTTCCTTAAATAAATCCTGAAATTCGAAAAACGATCAAAAAGTCCGTTTTCTCGCCCACCGATCGCCAACTACTATACGCGAATAACGTAACTTTAACTTAAATGTTTTTAGCTAAACATACTCTTTTTGTTATGACAATCAACTTTAATGTTGAAAACATTTGCCAATTTCGCTTAGAAATGTTTAAAATCGTAATTTTCGAATGCGCGCACTCAACCGGATCAAGCTAGGACCCAACCCACCTACTCTTGGACCTAGCCCAAGCAAGAAATCACAAAAAACCCAGACCCATTGAGGAAAATTTCACAGATTTGAGGGCCCTAAAACCCTAAATTGCTTTCCAAGACATTCCATATTTACACCCCTTCAACCATTAGTATAAATAGGAGGCTTAGGATCTTGTTTTCTTTGCTAATTCTCCCTCAAACACTCCCAACCCCTCCTAAGTTGTGAAATCCCTTCCCAACCTTGAAGATTTCGAAAATCCCTTAGAGGATTCCAAGAGTTTGAAGATCAAACAAGTAAGTAACCCTCCGAAGTTGAATACCGTCTTTTTATTTTATTCTTTCTTCATCCCCTCAATCTTTTTCTATTTTCTATCCATGATCACTTGATCATGTGAAACCTCAACCCTAA
The DNA here is from genome assembly GCA_023525975.1 of Smallanthus sonchifolius. Lineage (NCBI taxonomy): Eukaryota > Viridiplantae > Streptophyta > Magnoliopsida > Asterales > Asteraceae > Smallanthus > Smallanthus sonchifolius. Next base: position 20,492,910 of record CM042030.1, on the reverse strand, counting down.
AAACCCTCTAATAATCTTAATCAAACTAATAAATCAAGCTAACATCACCAACTAACAAACAAAGGATCCCGTTTGCAATGGCGGCTATGCCGTCGCATTCTGCGAATCCTCAAGACAACTATTGCAAAAGTGGCTCTGCCGATGGTTTAGTATGTTCTTGCTAACTTAAAACATGTTATTTATTCTATATTATCACTTATATGAACTCACACGCTAATTAAATATAGAATCCGCTTGCTCGTGTCGGCTATGCAGATTGCATTCTGTGATTCTCTAAAACGCTTCTGTGAATATCATGGCTAGACCGGTGACACGGGACGTTTTGGCTAACCTAATATGATTATTATATGTATTATAATAACATAATTACATTCATCTAATTTTTATTTGCGCGTTCGGTAATCTTAAAACCCTAAACGGACCACTTAATTGCAACCATTGATTTTGGACAGAAACTGTGCTGAATTTAACTGAGCGTAACTTGACCATAATTAATCTAAACTGAGAAAACTCGATTTCCATGTAGTTCGTCAAATTTCCTTTCCAACCATAATTGGATCGTTTTCTAATTCAAAAGTATGACTCCGTAGTAGCAAAAACGGGACAGAAACCTTTTTCAGTACTTTCTGTCTTGTTGGACTATTTTGGCTATGATCCGAGTCTCAAATGGAAAAACTTTCTAAACGAAACTTCTTCGGGACGAATTAAACTAATTCCCTGTAAAATTTCATAATTTTTAGACGTTGTTTGTTATTTTTAACAATCCCGTTTCTGTTCAGCTACTTTGCTGTCCAAATATGAAAATCAACTAAAACTCTATTTTTGCAACTAATTCTTAATCTTATGACCCGAACCGCCTATCTAACACTCGTAACCATCGAACCTACCCTAAAACTGGTTTATTTATTTGTTTAGGGTCTGGTCCGTGATTCATCTCGTCTATTCGTTCAAGTTTCTTATCTCGTCTAGCTTTCAAGATGAGACTTCATAGCCCCACTTTATTCAAATCGTTTCGGGGGAAACATGTACGCGTTGGCACGCATTAAAACACGTTTTCAAACAATTCGAAAATAAGCGAATCATATATGTATGTGAGTAAATGAACACAACATGATAAACGTTAAACTTGCAAATCCTTAACTTGAAACTTTCAAGCCAACGGTAGTACAGATATGGGCCATAGGATGGAAACCGCATATACTTTATGGACAGCTTTTGGTTGGACATCTTATTCGTTATTAGTGCAACTTGCGAGTTGTACCACTTATTCGTTACTCATCTTTTTAGGTTGGATTTGCTAATCATGTGTTTGTTTTATTACGTGCTATATGATGATCTTGGAATATGAATTGTCACCTTTGCCAAACTTATACTTTTATTAAACCTGTGATTTCTCACCAACTATTTTTAGTTGACACTTGTTTTTCGTACATGTTTCAGGTGATTAAGCTCGTGATAGGTCAAGTCAATATCACATAGGATTTGCCTAGATATCAATTGAAGAATCTTATTTTAAGTTGCTTGTCTTTTGAACATGTTATCTGTTTGGTTTAATTCGAAACTTATGTAATTGGGATTTTTTTAATATTATGAAACTTTAATAGTAAATGTCTTTATTCCATTGTGTTCTTTTGTCAATTAAGTCGCACCCGTGGTTAAGATGCACGGTTGGGGTGTGACAGATTGGTATCAGAGACATGGTTATAGAGAATTAGGCAACCATTTGACCTAGACTATAACCTAAGCTCCCCTTTGAAACATATATGCTTATGTGATTCTAATCCACTAACTCTCTTATCTTTAGTATGTCGTCGTACTCTGCTAACATCTCTAGCAATTCAAGCCTTATTTCCGATGATGGGTCCCAAAGCCCAATTAGTTGGAGTAGGCTAATCTCACCACGATCATCTTTCTCTGGAAGCCTGCTACCCTCGAAACATAATGTCAAGCCCGAGTTAATCTCATATGCGACAAGCCGGCCTGCACCGAAGCCTGAAGTAATCAACATATCAAGTGATTCGGAATCCGAAGACCAAGAGAGCCATGTTGGAACCACTTCTGAGGCCCAACTCCCGTTCAAGAAAAGAAAGCTGACTTGTGAAGCTGAATCCAACTCTTGGGCAAGGCCCAATCCATAATGTTCTCATCAAAATCAAAGGCTTGGATAGTGATACTAGAGACACGTGTAATCTGGAAGGGTGAGCGCCTGTACACTGGGGGTCTTGTCAAAGGAAAGTGAGGCATGTTCGTTACGAGTCGCACTTACCTGGGGACCCTTGGAGTGAGTGCTCACTTATAGGCTAAAACACGTCTCACTAGTATCATTCATCCGAATCTTGAATTTTGACTAGTCAGTTTTGTCTTTATATTTCATTTGTAATTCAACATATATGTTTTAAATATATGTTTTATTTATCTTGTAAGACATTAATATTAATGAATGAGTGATTTTATTTATAAATATTGTCACTTTTAATTCTTGAATGTCTATCCTAACTACCGACTTATGATTTCTTTTTCGTAGAATGCCTCCTCGTCGTGATCCTGATAACACCGTGGCTAACACCAGTGAAGCCTCCGCCGAAACCACCGCCATAGCCACCCTGCTCACTCAACAACTTGTTGCGGTCTTACCCACTATTGTCACTCAAATCAACAACTCCACCGGAGGATCTAGTGGGAGTGTTTGTACTTTCAAGCACTTCAACTCTTGTAACCCACACAAGTACCTTGGATGTGAAGGTGCGACAGGGCTATTGCAATGGTTTGAAGGCATGGAGAACACATTTGAGATGAGTGACTGCCCCGATGAACTTAAGGTAAAATATGCTTCAAGTGCCTTCCAAAGGAGGGCACTGACTTGGTGGAATGCTGAAAAGAAAATTCGGGGTAGGGAAGGAGCTCTTGCTATGACTTGGGATAAGCTCAAGGAAATTATGATCGAGGAGTTCTGTCCTAGCAATGAGATGAAGAAGTTGGAGATTGAGTTGTGGGACCTTACCCAGGATAGTGGGGAGAGTGAGGCGTACACCACACGCTTTCATGAACTCTGCATCCTAGTCCCTCATCTGGTTACACCCTTAACCCGAATGATTGATCGTTATATTGGAGGCCTTCCGCCACAACACTTGAAGCTGCTATTCGTCCTTAACGAACGATCTAGTTAAGTCTGGAGTTCTATTCAGGAAAGGTGACAAGAGAGTTAAGGAGGAAGTGGTGAAAAAGCCTGAGTATCGCCACAAGAAGCAAAAGACCTCTAAAAGCTTTGCCATGGTTACCCTAGCTGTTCCTGTTGCCCAAGTAGCACCTAGACCTGCACCTGGCAGGAAGCCATATAGTGGACCTCACCCGCTGTGTGCAAGGTGTCAATACCATCACCCTACTACTGTTCAATGTCGTTCGTGCACTAAATGTGGAAGGCTTGGTCATTTTGCTAACGCTTGTCGCGTAGCTGAAAAGGCTGCTACTACCCAAACTGCCACTCCTGCCATCATCAATGGTAGGGCCTGTTATGAATGTGGTGCTCCTGATCACTACAAAAACCAATGCCCGAAGCTCAACAACAATAACCGAGGTGCACGTGCTCGCACTTTTGCCATAGGAGCAACCGAGGCCAGAAATGACAATGTCGTGGTTACTGGTACGTTTCTCATCAATAATCGTTATGCCTCTATCTTATTTGATACCGGAGCGGATAAAAGCTTTGTCTCCTTAGAATTTGAACCTTTACTTAAAACTTGTCGTACCGCTCTTGAACCTTCTTATACTATAGAAATAGCTGATGTCAAACTAACTGTTGTGCATTCCGTTGTCCGAGGTTGTACTCTAACTCTCAACGATCACACATTCTCTATCGACCTGATTCCCATCACTCTTGGGAGTTTTGATATCATCGTGGGAATGGATTGGCTATCCCACAATCATGCGGAAATCAACTGTTCGGAGAAACTCATTCGTATCCCTCTACCATCCGGTGAGACCTTGAAAATCTTTGGAGAGAAACCTTGCAAAGGTTTGAAATTCATCTCCTGCATGAAGGCACGTAGATATTTAAGGAAGCGATACTATGCTTTCTTGGCACATGTGGTCGAGAAATCTTAAGAAAAGAAATTACAAGATATACCGATCATCCGAGATTTTTCGGAAGTATTCCCTGATGACTTGCATGGACTCCCTCCAACTCGACAAGTTGAATTTCGGGTTGATCTTTTACCGGGAGCTAACCCCATTGCCAAATCTCCGTACCGCCTAGCCCCTTCTGAGATGCAAGAACTATCTAGCCAACAGCAAGAGCTGCTGGACAAGGGATTCATTAGACCGAGCTTCTCACCTTGGGGAGCTCCGGTTCTCTTTGTCAAGAAGAAGGATGGGTCCTTCCGCATGTGCATCGACTACCGTGAACTAAACAAGCTTACCATCAAGAATCGTTACCCGCTACCTAGGATCGATGACCTTTTCGATCAACTGCGAGGAGCAACTTGTTTCTCGAAGATTGACCTCCGATCTGGGTATCATCAACTCCGAGTCCATGAAGAGGACATTCCCAAAACTGCTTTACTCGTTATGGACACTACGAGTTCATGGTTATGCCTTTTGGGTTAACCAATGCGCCCGCGGTGTTCATGGACCTCATGAACCGTGTCTGCAAACCCTACCTAGATCAATTTGTCATTGTCTTCATCGATGACATCTTGATCTACTCCCGAACCAAAGAGGATCATACAACCCACCTTAAGCTGATTTTGGAACTCTTGAAGAAGGAACAACTTTATGCTAAATTCTCCAAGTGTGAATTCTCGCTTAGAGAAATTCATTTCTTGGGTCACGTGATCAACAACCAGGGTATACACGTCGATCCAGCCAAAGTCACCGCTATCAAGAATTGGAGTACACCATCCACACCCTCTGAGATCCGTTCGTTTCTGGGTTTGGCGGGTTATTATCGAAGATTCATCCCGAACTTTTCGAAGATTGCCCTGCCTCTCACTACATTAACTCAGAAAAATAAGCCTTTCGTCTGGGAACAAAAGCAAGAAGATGCGTTCCAAACTCTTAAGCAGAAATTGTGCAACTCCCCTTTTCTAAGTCTTCCCGATGGCAATGATGATTTCGTTGTATACTGTGATGCCTCAAACCAAGGTCTTGGTTGCGTGTTGATGCAACGAGACAAGGTCATAGCCTATGCATCCATACAACTCAAGGTTCACGAAAAGAACTACACCACTCATGACCTTGAGTTGGGTGCGGTGGTCTTTGCTTTGAAAATTGGAGACATTATCTCTACGACACTAAATGTGTGGTTTTTACTGATCACAAGAGCCTTCAACATATTATGAACCAGAAAGAACTCAACATGAGGCAGCGACGTTGGATTGAATTACTTAGTGACTACGATTGCGAAATTCGTTACCACCCGGGGAAAGCTAATGTGGTGGCTGACGCCCTTAGCCGTAAGGACCGAATCAAACCCACCCGTGTGCGAGCCATGGGAATGTTGGTCCAAACCAGTCTCAAAGATAAGATCCTCCTAGCTCAAAAACAAGTTGTTGCAAATGATGAGTTGAAGAAGGATTTGGATTGTGGTGTCGAAAAGCACTTGGAACCCAAACCCGATGATCTCCTTTACTTCATGGGTCGAATTTGGATCCCCGACTCAAGTGAGCTCCGAACCCTTATCCTTGATGAAGCACATAAATCCCGTTCTTCTGTTCATCCCGGTGCTGATAAGATGTATCACGACTTGAAAGAGTTTTATTGGTGGCCAGGAATGAAGAAAGACATCGCCCTCTATGTAGGGAAGTGTCTTACTTGCTCTAAAGTTAAAGCTGAGCACCAGAAACCATCTGGTCTTCTCCAACAACTCGAAATCCCACAATGGAAATGGGAGCAAATTTCCATGGACTTCATCACTAAGCTTCCGCGAACCTCTAGTGGTCATGACTCCATCCGGGTCATTGTTGACCGCTTAACCAAATCCGCTCATTTTCTCCCAATCCGTGAGGACTACAAAATGGAGAAGCTTTCCAGACTCTATATCAATGAGGTCGTGACACGTCACGGTGTCCCTCTATCCATTATCTCCGACCGTGATAGCCGTTTTACCTCCCGATTCTGGAAATCTTTACAGAAAGCTTTGGGAACTCGTTTGAACCTTAGCACGGCTTACCATCCCCAGACTGATGGTCAAAGTGAAAGGACCATACAGACCTTGGAAGACATGCTCCGTTCTTGTGTTATTGACTTTGGAGGAAGTTGGGATTAACACTTGCCACTCATCGAATTCTCTTACAACAATAGTTACCATACGAGCATCAAGTGCGCCCCTTTTGAGGCTCTATATGGTAGGAAGTGTCGATCTCCGGTGTGTTGGACCGAGATCGGAGACGCTCAAATCACCGGTCCCGAACTCATTCAAGAAACCACCGACAAGATACTTCAAATTCAAGAAAGACTCAAGGCCTCTCGCGATCGTCAAAAGAGTTATGCTGACAACCGTAGGAAGCCCCTTGAATTTCAAGTCGGTGTTAGAGTCTTACTCAAGGTTTCCCCCTGGAAAGGTGTTGTCCGATTTGGGAAGAAGGGAAAGCTAGCCCCTAGGTTCGTTGGGCCATTCGAAATTCTTGAAAGGATTGGCCCAGTAGCCTATAGACTCAAGCTACCAACCGAACTTTGTAACGTTCATGACGTTTTTCATGTATCAAACCTTAAAAGGTGCCTTGCTGATGACACACTTCAAGTTCCTCTGGATGATGTTCGTATCGACAACTCTATGCATTTCGTCGAAGAGCCCGTTGAAATCATGGACCGTGAAGTCAAGCAACTCAAGCGTAGCCGCATCCCTATCGTGAAAGTTCATTGGGAAGCCAAGCATGGTCATGAGTTCACCTGGGAACGTGAAGACCAAATGAAACATAAGTACCCTCATCTCTTTCTAGACCCTACAGCCTCTACTAGTTGAATTTCGGGGACGAAATTCTTTTATTAAACCTGTGATTTCTCACCAACTATTTTTAGTTGACACTTGTTTTTCGTACATGTTTCAGGTGATTAAGCTCGTGATAGGTCAAGTCAATATCACATAGGATTTGCCTAGATATCAATTGAAGAATCTAATTTTAAGTTGCTTGTCTTTTGAACATGTTATCTGTTTGGTTTAATTCGAAACTTATGTAATTGGGATTTTTTTAATATTATGAAACTTTAATAGTAAATGTCTTTATTCCATTGTGTTCTTTTGTCAATTAAGTCGCACCTGTGGTTAAGATGCACGGTTGGGGTGTGACAGAAATTAAGTCCTAGATTCGTAGGACCATTCAATATCCTAAAAAGAGTTGGGCCTGTGGCCTATCAACTCAAATTACCAGAACAAATGAATGGAGTACACAATGTATTCCATGTGTCAAATCTGCGCAAGTGTTTGGCAGATGAATCACTGGTAATACCTCTACAAGATGTAGAGGTAGATGAAAGGTTAAAATTTGTGGAACAACCTTTGCAAATCGAGGACAGGCAGCAAAAGAGATTGAAAAGAAAGAAACTGATGATTGTGAAAGTAAAATGGAACTCTAGACGTGGACCTGAGTACACGTGGGAACTGGAATCTGAAATGAGAAAGAAATATCCGCACTTGTTTAAATAAACTCGGAGACGAGTTTAAAACAAGGTGGGGAAGATGTAACACCTACCACAAAAAATGTCCGAGAAATGCCAAGGTTCTATCGTATCTAAATTACATAAGTCTAGGGTTTAAAATGAAAATTTTGAAAATTTAGTTGATATCAGACCGATTTTTAGTATCATATTGGTCCGAAGCGAACTAAGGCCTAGACATCAGACCGAGGTAAAACTAAGTCGGATATCAGAACGACACCCTTATTCATATCGGTCCGAAGTGAACTCAAGTTGGATACCAAACCGATATCCATTCCTTTATCGGTCCGCAATACATCGTATATAGTTTATCGGACCGACATCATTCCATATCGGTCCACAAACCCCCTCTTAGCCGCAATTTATGGTGCTGACACGTGTCCCATGACTCAGCCCTAATGATGGGACGTGAGTCTAGATGTCGGACCGACATGGTCCACATAACGGTCCGACATGCACCAAACACATGTGTGGTCCAATCAGGAGTTGACGTTTAGGGCTGGCGTGGGCATAGCTGGATGTCGGACCGACATCCCTTTGATAACGGTTTGACATGGACCCAGAACTTAGCCTATAAATAGTTGGACGATCTCAGTCGATTTCTTCATCCCAAAAACGAATTCCACTCTTAAATCTTGTTTCAGGCAATCCCTAAGACGGTCCCGACGATTCCGGTCCAACTCCGGCTCCTCGTAGTGCCCGGACTAAGAAGAAAAGCTTGTAGAAGTGTTGTTACGCTAGAGAAATCAAGTTTAGAAGCTAGACTATAAGCTTTCGACTCTAGAGGCTCATTCCACTAAACAAGGTGAATACTTTATCTCTCTGAAAACTTGTGTTAAACATTTTATTTACAAAAATGGCCAAATAAAGGTTAAGGGAGTAATGCTCAATGTTCACCTACGTGTAAGCATTCGGGCCATAAGTATACGTAAAACTTGCAAGGGATACACGGGTCACGGGTGAAAGTCTGAAATCAAAGTCAAGAAAGATACCAACCGTTTGTTGCACACGTCCAGGGGGTGCCTGAGGTGGGGTGTGACAAGAAACTTTTGTTTAGTTATAAATTTGTTAGTTTGTTTGTAACATTAAAGATTTACATATTTGTTAGCTTGTTAAAGGTAAAACTTTTTTTTTGGAATTCGGATATCCGATTTTCTATCCGAATCCGTATCCGAAATTTCGGATACCGATTCAGATAATGAAATCCACTATCCGAAGTTTTCGGATATCTAAAATTTTGGATATCCGATTTTAAATACCCTTATCCACCACCACCACCACCACCACCGCTGTCGTCCACCACCACCACCACCGACGTCCACCACCACCACCACCGCCATCCACACCACCACCGCCACCGTCCACCACCACCATAAGAGTAACGCCAACCTTCTTGTCCCCCGAAATCATCGCCTAGTTGCTACCATTAGCCCAAATCAAAAGGCCTGGTCTGATCTTGGTTGCGATTTTGAAACTCCACCGTCGCAACCCTAACTCCCTTCCGACAGCAACGCTTCTCCTTTATTGGTAAATTCATGCAAGGGCGGCGTGTGTGTTTCTGATGAATTCCTTGGTTTTATGATTTATTAGAGATAATTTTGTCAATTGATTGTATCATGTTGATTCAATTTCATGTGTAAAACCCTAATTGCGTATTTTGAATGACTATTGCATTCAAAGCTTTAATGAAAAGCACCCTGCTATTTCTTTTGTTTTTTTTAATGGACAATTTAAGTGATTTTTCAGACCGTTCAAAATCCACCATCCCAAATCAGTTTTTACGATAATTTGTATGTTCAAACTGAAGTTCCGGTACTGTGAAAAAATCGCCGATGATGGGAGAAACCGTTGATGGGTGGTGCCGGTCCTAGATCATTAGTGAATGGCGATGCTGGGGCGGTGGCAATGGTTGGGTGGAGGAGATGGTGTGGTTGTCGTTCTGGTCGGTGGTGATGGTGGTGGTGGTGAGATTGAAGGAGATTGCTTTGGTGGAGGAGGGGGTAATTTTACACGGATGGTCCATTTGGGTAATTTTATTTATAAAATTTTGTTTACAACGTGAAAAGACTTAAATGCCTTTGAACCAAAGGAAAAACTTACGTCAGTTAGTCTTAATACACAAACTTGTTACAAAATTGAAAGCATAATACTCATACTTGTAACTTGAAACCCTTAATACTCATATCTGTTACTTTTCACAAACCATAGGGACCAACGGTGTAACTAACTCTTTTTTCTATTACATTACTCACGTTTATATATGATCATTAGGTCCTAAAAACTAAAAAGAGAGTTGAGTGCCCATCTGTTTATCTTTAGTTGCAATGTCTCCCTATTTTATTTAATTAAACATAATATTGTTAAAGTTGATTTGATAATATAACTAGTAATTTACCCCGGCGCGTTGCGTCTGTCGCGTATTATGGCACGTTAAACAACGAATGCTAGACGGCTTCTAACTTAAAAAAAGGAAAGCTAACCGTTCAATAGATCAAAGTTTTCAAAAAAGCTAAGAAAAGGGAAGCCAAACGGGTTCGAAACTTTATGAAAAAAAGGCTAAACCGTTAAATAAATCAAAGTCTTGAAGAGCCACGCGCTTCGCGGCGCATTAACTCGCACGTGACAGTAGGTTAAAACATTGAATATATAAAAAAAATACAAAACATTTAATAGAGCGTTGATAATATTAAAGATATCATATAGAAAAATTAAATCGTTAAAAAATTATTGTGTACGAAATAAATAAACTTATTCAAAACTTTATATAAAAAAGTCAAACATTTACGCAAATCCGCGTGTCGCAGCGAAATAGTTAGTAATATTCTAAAAGCTATACACACAAAAAAACCCTAACAAAGTTGTTAAATAATTTAACCGTAAAAAAAATAGAAAATGAAAACAAAACAATTTAAAAAAGTAAAGAGTTAAAATCGTTGTACGTAAGTGTTTAGATAACTTATATAATATCACGCGTAACTCCGTTTTGAACGGAACTCACATCGAAATGTAGATAAAAATAAGTACGTCGTAACGGTATAATCGAAATTTTATAAAAACTATATTTTAAAAGTTATAAATAAATGAAATACTAAAAAAGAAAAAAAAAACTAAAAGATTTTGAGAGAGGATGATGTCATATGAAGGGCAAAAAAGACAAAATAAGAGTAAGCAACATCTCGTTGTACTTTATGCTTAAATAGTTACCGATATGATAATTGTAAGTAATAGAATATGACATGATATCATATAATATAATATAGGTTTTTTTTATATATTTCTCCATATTAAACTTCTAAATTACATATATCACTTTAATTACATATTTTCTTAATTAACTTAAAATTACCTAATTACCCCTCACAAATAATGAAAACCTACTGAACACAATAGTGGAAAGCAAAACTGAATCGTCTCTCTAACTAATAAAACATAGTTTTTTTTAACAATTTTTACTATTGAAATCTAGTATGTATTTATCGGTGCACTATTTTAAATCGTCATTGAATTCATCTTATAGAATCCAGTTTTTATCAAGAAACCATACCTCCATACACTATTATTTTTTTATTTATTTTTTATTATTATTATTTTTTTCATTCATATATGCTAGTATTAAGTGAAATGTAACGATCAATAAAATATTACGAAGCATTAATCCATATAAAATAGGTCTTTTCACTGGACGCACACGACGGACTCACTCGACGCACACGCTCTGACGAACTGAATCTTGTGTTAAGGATTAAATAGTTCGACTCCAGTTGGATTTATTAGCGTTCGATATGTACGTGTTAACATCGACTTGGTTTGAGTTGAAATTGGGGATATGTAAATAGTATTTTAATGGTTAATTAAGGGTAAAATGGTAATAAAATAAGTTATTTTAAATGAATTGGATAAATATGTAATATATAGGTTTTAGAAAGTGAAAATATGTAATTAAATTTTAGGGTCGGATAAATATGTAATAAAGGAACTTAGAAATGGGATATATTTAAATGCCCCTATAATATATAATATAATATATCATAATATAATATTAATAATAGTAAAATATAATGTGGCTACAATAAAGGATGGGCAGCGATATTCGAACACCACCCCCATTATATTCGTACATTTGTCTCAATACGGGTCGTATTACACTTTTTTCGCCTCAATACGGGTTGTTTTGGGATGATATGGGTCGTATGGCACACACAATACATGCTGTATTGCATATAATATAATATAATATAATATAATATTAATAATAGTAAAATATAATGTGCCTACAATAAAGGATGGGCAGCGATATTCGAACACCACCCCCATTATATTCGTACATATGTCTTAATACAGGTCGTATTACACTTTTTTCGCCTCAATACGGGTTGTTTTGGGATGATATGGGTCGTATAGCACACACAATACATGTTGTATTGCATTTTTTGCCTACAATATGATTATACGCCCGTATTGATGTCTGGACGTGACTAATATGACATGTCTGGAACGCTGCCGGTTTGACTTTGGGCTATACGACCCATATTGGGCTATATGGGTCGTATGATGTGACAACCCACCGGTGTCCGAACACAGGGGATGGTGCATGAATATTAGCTTTTTACAGGATTTGTCGTAGCATTTGAGACGGAGCTTCATTGGTTATTGAAGGTTCGATATCTGATAAACTAAACATGAATTTTAGACTAATCACGAGTGTTTTGATCGTAGATAAGTTTTAAATTTTTTTGACAATATGTCATGGATAAATACAATAGTTTTAAACTCTTTAAAAACCCAATCAATGGTCTATTTGTATAAATGTTGATAAACCAAAAAAGGGCAGGCATACATTGTTTCAAGTAAACAACCTTTCTAGCAAACCCGGGCAAATAGATGAAGTGGATGATAAAAAGAACCAAGGAGCTTCCCTCTACACTTAATCTACAACGAGCAAACAAGAACCCTTACAAATGGTGCTAGCCTCCAACCTAAATATCAAGATGAACTAATAACGAGAACTCAAGTGCACTCTAATACTTCTCACCTCTTAATGCAAGCAGTAGGGGTGTTCGTAAACCGATTGAACTGATTAAAGCCAATCCGATGAAGAAGCTATATTGTCTGGAAATCAAAAAGGACAAAAGGCTGGCAAAAACCATATTAAAATGTATACTTGCTACCTTTATTTACATGTTCGAAAACACAGAATAAAGTGTCCATACATGATACAAAAGGAGTAGAATAATGATTAAACCAAACAAATGGTCATCACATTACTAATGTTCACGACCATTAAGGAAAAATGAGGGCACCTTCACAACTGTTTAATCAAAGGTCAAATCCGTATTATAATATAATTAGAGTTAGTTACACAGGTAGTCCTTGTGTTTGTCAAAAGTAACGGGTTTAAAGTAACAAGTTTGTGTTTTTAATTTTGTAACGAGTTTGGGTATTAACACTAACAGACGTTAAATTTTCTGTCTAGTTGAAGGGCATTTCAGTAATTTTACATATGAGGGATTAACTATGTAACTTTTGATATTTAAGGACTCTTTCTGTATTTTACATAAAATATTAAATTAAAAATTAAAAAAAACTCCCCCCTTATCCCATCTCCCCTTCTCTGTTAAACCTTCGGCGTCTACACCCCACCTCCGCCTCGCCTCGCCTCTCCTCTCCTCTTCCGTTTGACTATTGACCCCATCAACATCATCGTCATCGTCGTTGTCATCTTCACCTGCAAGTATCAACAACATCATCATCGTTCAACACCTTCATGTGTAAAGGTTTTTATTCCCCTGTGATCAACAACCAACAACTGGAATTGAAACAGACCATGTTTGGGACTGCGATTAACTACCACCACCACCACCAGTTGTCACACCCAACCGACGGCGAAAACGTCGGGGCGGGATATGTAGACTGTTCATGAGCACAAGGTTGACTAAATTGAAATATATTAATCATTCAAATTCATTGCAAATGTTCAAGACAAAACAAAATCAAACCAAGAACATAAAATGAAATACATGATCCTTTATTTAAAATTATCTAGGTCCAAAACTTATGTGTAGCAAGTCTTAATCAAAATCACACAATAGTATCTGAAACATGAATAAAATAAGGTCAACTAAAAAGTTGGTGAGCATACACAGGTTTATACATAAATAGTGTATAGATGTAAATAATCAAATCCTTACATAACATGATAAAATAAGGCATTTATGGGGAGCAACTATTGTGTAACCAAAGTACAATCAAACCTTTGTAACTAGCATGCAAATTGTGTTGTCGGTAACAATCACCCCAATCTGGGTGGGTTTGTCAGACTCAATAGATCTATCAATGTTAACCGTTGGCTTGTACTGAGTTAATGATTTTACTAGTATGTCATGTATATATAGTTCAACTCATAGCATTCAAGCACAAAAGCACAAATTACCCAAATAGTCATAATGTAGAATTGTATTTGTAATTGCAAATAGTTTTCAATGCACAACATGTTTCCCCCAAAATATACAAAAATGAAAAGGGGCTATGTAAAACTCACTTGTATTGATGGTGTAGATAGCACGAGTAAATATGTATCAAAGTGATTCTTGCAAATCACCAAATTAACCTAGAGTGGAATGTATGAACTTGAATCAAAATATGAACACGGTTTAAAGTTATATTTAGGGTTTAACGGGGTTGAGTGTACGGATTTGTACAAAAAGGGGTTTGTGTTATGTCATGTAAGGGATGTGCGTAAGTTGGTATTTGTATTTAAATACAAGCTTGATATAAAAATATAATTCCGAAATATATATATATATATATATATATATATATATATATATATATATATATGAACTTCAATAAAAGAATAATTGTTTTAGGGTTTTAGTTGAAATAGTTTAAATAAATAAGTTCCTGTTTATTTATTTACTTAAAATAGTGTGTCTTTTAAAAATTAGTGTGATATATATTTATTCAACTATGATTTAAATAAATAAAATTTGTTTTATTATTTTGTTTATGATAATGTATCAAGGTATATTGTAAATATGTTTTAGTATATATTTAGAAAAAAAAAACAATGTTTTTATTTGTTTAAATAAGGTTTAAATCTTAACAAATAACAATGCTTTTATAACATTTCGTTTCATGATGAAGTAGTTTATAAATCTTTTCACAATTTATAAAAATAAGTATTTTAAGTGTTTTGTTTGTAAAATAATTATTAGATGATTTCTTTTACATAAAATAAAAATAACTAGTAGTTTAAAACCATTTAGGTTGTAAAATAATAATTTCATGATTAAAATTGTAAATTATTCCAATTTGTTATATATGGTATAGGCTTTTATAAAATAATTTTTATAAAATAGTTTGGAGTTGTAAAAACTGTTTTAAAAATAACAGGGGCTTGCCCGGGTCGAACCCGGGTTTGCCCGATGACAGCTTTAGGCACTAACCACTGGACCAGGGGCTAACTAATGCTATGGGGCTTGTCCTTAATGGTTTTAACGTGTAATTGGAAAGCGGCCGGGTCTGGTTTCAAATGCACACGCAAAAAGGCGCTGAGTGTGGGTTTCGAACCCAATGCCATCTGGTCCGATGGTGCAAGGTCTTAGCCAGTTGGACCAGATGGTTTCGCTGGTTAAGTAACAATCCGTTAATTTATATACGTTTAAGTGAATTAAATCAAAATCACAAATTGAAATCGTATGAACTGATCATGAATTCTGAGTGAAATAGGGTCCAATTCCCTCTGTCATATGAAATTGGCAGAGGGCTATTGATCGCCATGAAAAAACAAAACTAATGAGACCACTCTTACCTGAAATGGTTGAGCGTTGGATGTCGACGGCTAGGACGACAGGGACGAGGTTCCTAGTGCTCGATCGGTACACAAAGACGTAATGTGGTTAGATTGAAGGTTGGGGGAGTTGATACTAGTCTGTGCGAAGGTGTGTGGTGATTTAATTTGATTAATTTCACCCTTAATGCTTGATTCGATTGTGGGGATTATGGTGACAGTTGTAGCCACGATCACGCGTTAATCCGGTTGTAATCGAATGAATTTAGTCGTGTAGTAGGTCTAGATACATGCACGACCAGTCTTAGTATGATTTACGGGGATTAATTGCTATTAATTTCACGATTTGGAACGGATTTGAACGCGGTTTGACTCTAGGAGTCAAACTATTCAAATTTTGAATTCATCCGCGTAAAAGGCCGAATTGGGCTATTATGTGGATCAGGGATAGCTCGGTTATTACTTGTGTGTGTAGGGAAAAACGAATTAACAGGCCTGAGTCGAATTCGTAAGTTGGATTTCGTAGTTTTTGGGCCTGATTGACTTTGAGAGTCAAAGTCTGACGAATAGGGGTCCAAATTTGTTCATATGGGGTCAAGCCTAGTCAAAATGTTCAATTGCAAGGGTGGGGGTTCATGACCGAAGTGTCACTTATTGCTAATTGTATAAACTATAGATCGTTCGATACCTATTTGTTTTATATGTCTACACATATGATTTTTCTTTGTTATATATATATATATGTATTCACATATGTGTGTGTATATATATGTAGGGTTCAAAACGTATGTAGGTGTAATAAGGAAAACAAACAAAAGGATTTTTGTGAGTTTGTACTGAAACCTTGGATTTAAACATTTGTATGAATAAAATAAGTTATTCCACTAGGATTTGGAATTCAAACATGGTTTATTGCACTTAAAACAAGGACATGAAAATCAGAAATGTTACAGTATCCCATGTTGAGGGAATTTCGTCCCGAAATTTAGCTAGTTACGGCGGCTGAATCAGAGAAAAGGTGCGGGTACTTGAGCTTCATTTGGTCCTCACGTTCCCAAGTAAACTTAGGTCCACGCTTAGATTCCCAACGAACTTTGACAATAGGGATACGACTTTGCTTGAGTTGCTTGATCTCGCGACCCATGTTCTCCACTGGTCTATCCACGAAGTGCATCGTTTCGTCAATGCGCACATCGTCAAGAGGTATATGGAGATTCTCATCAGCAAGACATTTCTTTAGATTGGACACATGAAACGTAGGATGCACATTGCCAAGTGATGGAGGTAACTCGAGTTGGTAAGCCACTTTCCTAATCCTTTCAAGGATCTTGAATGGACCCACATAGCGATGTGCTAGCTTGCCTTTCTTTCCAAAACAGATCACGCCCTTCCATGGAGATACCTTCAGGAGAACAAGGTCCCCGACTTGGAATTCCAAGGGTTTTCGTCGCTTGTCGGCATAGCTCTTCTGTCGACTCCTCGCTACTCGAATGTTGTCACGGATTTGAATGATCTTGTCAGATGTTTCTTGAATTAACTCGGGACCGGTGATTTGTGCTTCACCAATCTCGTTCCAACAGATAGGAGAACGACACTTACGACCATAGAGAGCATTAAATGGAGCCATGTTGATACTTGTGTGGTAGCTACTGTTGTAAGAGAACTCAATTAGGGATAGATGTGAATCCCAATTACCACCAAAATCAATTACACAAGCTCTAAGCATGTCCTCAAGAGTTTGGATTGTTCACTCGGTCTGACCATCAGTTTGGGGGTGGTAAGCCGTGCTCAAATCCAATCGTGTACCAAGAGCAGTTTGGAGAGATTGCTAGAAACGGGAGGTTAACTGAGCATCTCTATCGGAGATTATGTTTAAGGGAACACCGTGACGGCTCACAATTTCTTCAGTGTAGATTCGGGCCAATTTCTCAACCCGATAGTCTTCACGGATAGGCAAGAAATGAGCAGATTTGGTGAGGCGGTCAATGATTACCCAAATGCTATCATAACCACTTGAGGTGCGAGGAAGTTTGGTAATGAAGTCCATAGCTAAATTCTCCCACTTCCACACGGGAATTTCCGGTTGTTCAAGCAAACTGGAAGGACGTTGGTGCTCGGCTTTGACCTTGGAGCAAGTTAGACATTTGGCAACATAGAGAGCAATGTCTTTCTTCATACCAGGCCACCAATATTGTTGGCGAAGATCTTGGTACATTTTATCCGCACCAGGATGAATAGAATAACGAGTCTTGTGAGCCTCATTCATAAGAAATGCACGAAGATCATCGCGATCAGGAACCCAAATACGATTCAAGTAATAAAGTAAGCCATTGGGTTTAGATTCAAGCTGAAGTTCCACACCACATGACATTTCATCATACATGTTACCCTCGGTGACCGAGACGTGTTGAGCTTCTAGGATACGGTTTTGAATGTCGGTTTGAATTTGGATACAATGAAGCATGCCATGGTCTTTTCGACTCAAAGCGTCAGCTACAACATTCGCTTTGCCGGGATGGTAACGAATCTCGCAGTCATAGTCGTTAAGGAGTTCAACCCAACGTCGTTGCCTCATATTGAGTTCTTTTTGGTTGAAGATGTGTTGGAGATTTTTGTGGTCGGTGAACACCACACATTTTGTGCCATAGAGGTAATGTCTCCAAATCTTCAATGTGAATACGACCGCACCCAATTCGAGGTCGTGCGTCGTATAATTCTTCTCATGAATCTTAAGTTGCCTTGATGCATAAGCGATTACTTTGCCCCGTTGCATGAGCACACAACCGAGACCTTGGTTGGAGGCATCACAGTAGACAACTAGATCATCATTCCCATCAGGGAGAGTCAAAATAGGAGCATTGCACAACTTTTGCTTGAGAGTTTGGAAAGCTTCTTCTTGCTTTGGTCCCCATTCATAAGGTTTACCCTTGTGGGTCAAGGCAGTGAGAGGAACAACAATCTTAGAGAAATTTGAAATGAAACGACGATAATATCCAGCAAGACCAAGAAATGAACGAACTTCGGTGGGGGTCTTAGGGGCATTCCAATTCTTAACAGCTTCGATCTTAGCAGGGTCAACATGAATTCCTTTTTCGTTGATGATATGACCCAGGAACTGAACCTCCTTTAGCCAAAATTCACATTTGGAGAACTTGGCATATAGTTGCTCTTTCCTTAAGAGGTCCAAAACCAACCTAAGGTGTTGCTCATGATCGGATTTAGTCTTGGAGTAGATTAAGATATCATCAATGAAGACGATCACAAATTTATTTAGGTACGGTTTGCACTCACGATTCATGAGGTCCATGAAAACCGCGGGTGCATTGGTTAGCCCAAAAGGCATGACCATGAACTCGTAGTGACCATACCTTGTTCGGAAGGCAGTTTTTGGAATATCTTCCTCTTGTACACGGAGTTGGTGATAACCAGATCGAAGATCAATCTTCGAGAAGCAAGTAGAGCCTTGAAGTTGATCGAAGAGGTCATCAATCCTAGGCAATGGATAACGGTTCTTGATGGTAAGCTTGTTGAGTTCGCGGTAGTCAATACACATGCGGAATGACCCATCCTTCTTCTTGACGAATATGACGGGTGCACCCCACGGTGAATGACTTGGACGGATGAAGCCCTTGTCGGAGAGTTCTTGGAGTTGACTTGAAAGTTCTTGCATTTCAGAAGGTGCAAGATGGTATGGAGCTCTAGCCACGAGGTTAGCTCCGGGTACAAGGTCAATGCGAAATTCTACTTGTCGAATGGGTGGAAGACCGGATAGATCTTCGGGGAATACTTCGGGAAAGTCCCGGATGATGGGGATGTCTTGAATACTCTTCTCTTTGACATCCTTTTGAACAATATGGGCTAGGAAGGCTACGTACTTCTTTCGTAGGTACTTTTGAGCGGTAGTGCATGACATTAACTTGAGCCCTTTGTAAGGCCTTTCACCAAAGACTCTTAACGTTTTCCCCGACGGAAGGGATATTTGGATGCACTTCTCAAAACAGATGACTTCAGCATGGTGATTTGACAGCCAGTCCATGCCTATGATGATATCAAAACTTCCTAGTGGCATTGGCACGAGGTTGATTGGAAATGTATGATCATTAAGTTCTAGAGAACAGTCGTGAATAACGGAGTCAATTGTAAGGGAGTCACCATTTGCTACTTCGACAGTGAAGGTTTTCTGTAATTTGGATTGTGTTTTTGCAAGTAAGGGTTCAAAGTTAAGTGACACAAAACTTTTATCTGCACCGGTATCAAATAAAATGGAGGCATATTGACTATTAACAAGGAACGTACCGTTGACCACATCATTGTTGGCCTGGGCTTCATTGGCGTTTATGTTGAAAGCACGCCCACGAGCTCCGCCTTGTTTAGCATTGATGATCATCGGGCATTGGTCACGGAAATGATTTGGGTTGCCACATTCATAACAAGCACGCCCATTTGCGATAGCGGGAACACCTTGATTAGCCACTTGTTGGTTGATTCAGGTTGGTGGGTTAACTTGACCTGCAAATGCCTTGACTCTACAAACATTGACCGTATGGCCATATTTCCCACAGTGAGTGCAAAGGCGACAGGGAATGTTTTGGAGATGGTGATAATTGCATGTGGCACAGAGTGGGTAGATCCCCACATATGGCTTCTTGATCGGTGCTTGGGCCATGGGAGCAACTTGGTTAACAGGCCCAGCAGGAGTGACCACAGCAAAATTTCTAGACTTCCTTCTTTTATTATTGTGGTAGGGTTCAGTTTTGGCTTCTTTGATGTGTGCAGGAGGGGTTGTGGTGTCGGGAACTTTCTTGGTGCCTTTTCTAGTCAGAGTCCCTGCTTTCACATGGTTGTCGGTTAAAGTAGCAGATAAGCGGATAGCATCTTCGAGTGTTGCAGGATTTCTCCCTAAGACAGTATCCTGAATCTGCCTAGTTAATCCACCAATATACTTCTCAATGCAGCGGGATAAAGGTGTAACCATATGAGGCACAAGGAGACTTAACTCATGGAACCGGGTTGTATAAGCCAGACTCTCACCACTATCTTGGGCAAGATCCCAAAACTCAGCTCCCAGTTTCTTCACCTCATTCTGAGGGTAGAACTCTTCAGTCATTAGTCTCTTAACCTCATCCCATGGTAAGGCCATTGCTACCTCCATGCCTTTAGTTCTCTTTTCCCTATTCCACCACGTGAGTGCCCGTTTTTGAAAGACACTTGTGGCATGACGAACATGAAGGTTATCGGGGCAATCACTATTGAGAAAGGTGCCCTCAATACTTTCGAACCATTGAAGGAGTCCTGTGGCTCCCTCGGTACCATAGAATTTAAGAGGATTGCATGAGTTGAAGTGTTTGAAGGTGCATTATGATGGGTTAGCACCACCACCACCATTAGTTCCATGGTTACCATTTGTGGCACCATTAGCTTGAGTGAGTTGAGTTACAAGTTGTGCAAGGATAGCAGCAATGTCGGTGTTCTTGTTGGTCACGGTAGCACGACGGGGAGGCATCCTACAGATTTGCACAACACAAGAAAAGATGTAAGAACTTATGAAAGTTGTTTGGATTTAAAAGGATAAGATAGCAAATAAAATAGTTAATCATGCTTTGGATTGTACTCAAATAGTGATATAATCACTTGAATACTATGACACATTAAGGTTAATTAAACTCATATAATTTTCAAGGAGACATGCTTTAGCCTATAAGTAAACACTCATCCCGGGAATTCCCAGGAAAGCATACGGGTCCCTCAGTTGATTGGGATTTATACGAAATGCTTTCCTAGACAGAAAACCTAGAATACAGGTGTCACCCTTCCAGATTGCACGTGTCCTCAAATAATTAACAAAGTTTAAAAACCTTAACGAGAGAATAAAGAAATTTTTATAGATTTAGATCCATGAAGTTTCCACATGCTATGATGATAATGACAGAGAAGTAGGTAAGAAGGTTTTGAGGCTTAGGGTAAGGGTAAGGATATTGTTTATTTAATTTATTATTTAAGTATAGTCTATTAAGTCATGAATTTTAACAAATGAGGTATCAAAATGAAATAGTAATTAATATAGTAAGCATGTAACACATAGCATGTAGCACATAACACATAATCATGAAGCATGGTATAAGTGGGTGTCCTAAAGTTATAGTCTAGGTCAAGGGTGTCTAATAACCTAGTTCCCTATAACCAAGGCTCTGATACCAATCTGTCACACCCAACCGACGGCGGAAACGTCGGGGCGGGACATGTTGACTGTTCATGAGCACAAGGTTGACTAAATTGAAATATATTAATCATTCAAATTCATTGCAAATGTTCAAGACAAGACAAAACAAAATCAAACCAAGTACATAAAATGAAATACATGATCCTTTATTTAAAATTATCTAGGTCCAAAACTTATGTGTAGCAAGTCTTAATCAAAATCACACATTAGCACCTGAAACATGAATAAAATAAGGTCAACTAAAAAGTTGGTGAGCTTACACAGGTTTATACATAAATAGTGTATAGATGTAAATAATCAAATCCTTACATAACATGATAAAATAAGGCATTTATAGGGAGCAACTATTGTGTAACCAAACTACAATCAAACCTTTGTAACTAGCATGCAAATTGTGTTGTCGGTAACAATCACCCCAATCTAGGTGGGTTTGTCAGACTCAATAGATCTATCAATGTTAACCGTTGGCTTGTACTGAGTTAATGACTTTACGAGTATGTCATGTATATGTAATTCAACTCATAGCATTCAAGCACAAAAGCACAAATTACCCAAATAGTCATAATGTAGAATTGTATTTGTAATTGCAAATAGTTTTCAATGCACAACATGTTTCACCCCAAAATGAACAAAAATTAAAAGGGGCTATGTAAAACTCACTTGTATTGATGGTGTAGATAGCACGAGTAAATAGGAATCAAAGTGATTCTTGCAAATCACCAAATTAACCTAGAGTGGAATGTATGAACTTGAATCAAAATATGAACATGGTCTAAAGTTAAATTTAGGGTTTAACGGGGTTGAGTGTAGGGACTTGTACAAAAAGGGGTTTGTGTTACGTCATGTAAGGGATGTGCGTAAGTTGGTATTTGTATTTGAATACAAGCTTGATATAAAAATATAATTCCGAAATATATATATATATATATATATATGAACTTCAATAAAAGAATAATTTTTTAGGGTTTTAGTTGAAATAGTTTAAATAAATAAGTTCCTGTTTATTTATTTACTTAAATTAGTGTGTCTTTTAAAAATTAGTGTGATATATATTTATTCAACTATGATTTAAATAAATAAAAATTTTTTATTTATTTTTTTTCTTTTTTATGATAATGTATCAAGGTATATTGTAAATATGTTTTAGTATATATTTAGAAAAAAAAACAATGTTTTTATTTGTTTAAATAAGGTTTAAATCTTAACAAATAACAATGCTTTTATAACATTTCGTTTCATAATGAAGTAGTTTATAAATCTTTTCACAATTTATAAAAATAAGTATTTTAAGTGTTTTGTTTATAAAATAATTATTAGATGATTTCTTTTACATAAAATAAAAATAACTAGTAGTTTAAAACCATTTAGGTTGTAAAATAATCATTTCATGATTAAAATTGTAAATTATTGTTCCAATTTGTTATAAATGGTATAGGATTTTATAAAATAGTTTGGAGTTGTAAAAACTGTTTTAAAAATAAAAGGGGCTTGCCCGGGTCGAACCCGGGTCTGCCCGATGACAGCTTTAGGCACTAACCACTGGACCAGGGGCTAACTACTACTATGGGTCTGGTCCTTAATGGTTTTAATGTGTAATTGAAAAGCGGCCGGGTCTGTTTTCAAATGCACACGCAAAAAGGCGATGAGTGTGGGTTTCGAACCCAATTCCATCTAGTCCGATGGTGCAAGGTCTTAGCCAGTCGGACCAGATGGTTTCGCTGGTTAAGTAACAATCCGTTAATTTATATATGTTTAAATGAATTAAATCAAAATCACAAATTGAAATCTTATGAACTGATCATGAATTCTTAGTGAAATAGGGTCCAATTCCCTATGTCCTATGAAATTGGCAGAGGGCTATTGATCGTCATGAAAAAACGAAACTAATGAGACCACTCTTACCTAAAATGGTTGAGTGTTGGATGTCGAAGGCTAGGACGACAGGGACGAGGTTACTAGTGCTCGATCGGTACACAGAGACGTAATGCGGTGAGATTGAAGGTTGGGGGAGTTGATACTAGTCTGTGCGAAGGTGTGTGGTGATTTAATTTGATTAATTTCACCCTTAATGCTTGATTCGATTGTGGGGATTATGGTGACAGTTGTAGCCATGATCACGCGTTAATCCGGTTGTAATCGAATGACTTTGGTCGTGTAGTAGGTCTAGATACATGCACGACCAGTCTTAGTATGATTTACGGGGATGAATTGCTATTAATTTCATGATTTGGAACGGATTTGAACGCGGTTTGATTCTAGGAGTCAAACTATTCAAGTTTTGATCTCATCCGCGTAAATGGCCGAATTGGGCTATTATGTGGATCAGGGATAGCTCGATTATTACTTGTGTGTGTAGGGAAAAACGAATTAACAGGCCTGAATCGAATTCGTAAGTTGGATTTCATAGTTTTTGGGCCTGATTGACTTTGAGAGTCAAAGTTTGACGAATAGGGGTCAAAATTTGTTCATATGGGGTCAAGCCTAGTCAAAATGTTCAATTGCAAGGGTGGGGGTTCATGACCGAAGTGTCACTTATTGCTAATTTTATAAACTATAGATCGTTCGATACCTATTTGTTTTATATGTCTACACATATGATTTTTCTTTGTTATATATATATATGTATGTATTCACATATGTGTGTATATATATGTAGGGTTCAAAACGTATGTAGGTGTAATAAGGAAAACAAACAAAAGGATTTTTGTGAGTTTGTACTGAAACCTTGGATTTAAACATTTGTATGAATAAAATAAGTTATTGCACTAGGATTTGGAATTCAAACATGGTTTATTGCACTTAAAACAAGGACATGAAAATCAGAAATGTTACACCAGTCTTCTCTTTCATATCTCTCTCTCTCATACCACACATCCCGTCGTCTTTAATTAACTACCACAATTGTAGGTTGATGTCGCCTAGACGGTATATATAAAAACTAACAAAACCTAACCTAGACTCCTAAGTAATAAATGGAGTACCTTCGAGTAAACCACACTGATAGGCAAGTGGACCTATCGAGTGTAGCACAGCTTAATGGTAAACCGGAATATCGAACCTTAGAGACACTATTATAACTATACTAGACTCTGACTCGACTAAAGATTGATTGACGGGGGTTTACTACACTACTGATTAGAACTAGCAATGCAGAAAACAAGGTCGAATCAAGCTATCAAGGTAAAGTACTAAGGAAAATATCAGAGATGGAAGAATACCACCTAGGTCGGAATCCTACTTGCAAAGCACAACTTCTACCGGTTCTGAAAACTAAGTTGGATATGAGTTTATAAGGAAACAACTCTAGACTACCTAGTGGATTCCTAATCACTCTCAGGGTGTCACCAACTAAGGAACCTAAATATGTAATAACTCACCAGATAGTGGATCACCTTCCGGTCTCTAAAATAATGATAATGTACGCAAATAGACAGATCACCTTTCAGTCTCACAATCCAAAATACATTCGAAGAATGCACGGGGTAACCTCAAGATAACAACTATGACTCAGAATAGCAACAATCACTAGAAACCTAAACCAACTTCCTCTCAGACAATTGACACTCGGATTCCTAATGACAAAGACTAAACGACTATCTCTCACTTCTCAGGTATTGAGACAGGGTACACACTCTGATCTAATGTCTATCAACTCCAATTCCTATGGTTACTACTTCTAGCAAACCACACAAATAACCATAAACATAGTCTACGATCTAGATATGCAAATCAAAACGGAAGACATCCACAATTGACATAGGGAATTGAAATCAACATAGATCAGATCTAAAGCATGCATATTCATCACAATTATCATCAAGAAACTGATTACAAAATCATTAAACCATCTTCAATAACCAAAACCGGATAAAAATCTAAACTTTACAAGTAAACATCATGTAACCTAGGCAGTACTAGAGTTTTAGCCAATAATCAGGTTCCAACACATCAAAACAGAAGTATAAGACATAATCATAGGTTTAATCTCAGAAAACAAACACAAAGATTGAATCTTGCAAACCGGAAACGCTATTATAACGAACCTGGAATCCAAAAGCTTCGATCTTGCACTCAATTCTGTTTCCTTGCACCCAAAAATGCCCCGGACTATGCTCCAGACGGAAAAACAATCGATCTCCCCCAATTATGGCATTAGAATCCTATTAAAAGCCGACTTAGGGATTTTTAGGAATTAACGGGCCTCTCGCGTACCGCGAGAGGTTAGCTCTGGTTCCTCGCGTACCGCGAGAGACAATTTAGTCGCGGCCAGATCTCCTTTCCCCTGCGTACCGCGAGGGATCTTCTCTCTTCCTATGCGTACCGCGAAGGAACTATTTTCACCATTTTTGACTTTTGTTCTCCTGGCTTCATTCTCGTGCTCGGTTTCTTCACGTATTCACTTGTATTCATCATGAGCACCTGTAGACAAGACAAAGACTCAATAATATACAAAAATGACTCAAAACAAACATAAAACTAATCAAAACAAATGAAAACAAAAGGAATAAAGATGCGTGCTTTGCACTACATCAAACATCCCCACACTTAACCTTTTTTCGTCCTCAAAAAAGTCTGCAATGGAATTATAACTCAGATCTAACTTAAACATTCGCGATTACCAATTTAGCCAAACATACTCACGCGTAAAAACCAATAATCAGTATTTCTGTCCGATTAAACCTAAGCACCAAATATCTAGCCCCCGTAATGTGTTCTAATTCCATTTTATACATTTATCAATCAACCTATGTGACTCACACTTAGAAGTTACAGCTCTACCTAATCCCGTCTCACAGTCATGTTTAGGCACGGGTCAAACCATATAGATTTACCCACCACGTTAAACTAAGATTTATTTGTTTTAGAAATTAGATGAAATCATGTATGAATGGTATGATAATGAGCATTAATTCAAGCAAATGAACTTTCGTCTAGAGGCGTTTCAACCAAGTCACTATCCCGGAAGGTAACACATAGACTAAGTTATATTCAATAAGAACATAAGACTTACTTTGGGGTGTTTTCTCCAAGCGGCCATCCCGGAGGGTAACACATAAGCAAACTTATAGTTCTGATCAATTAACTCATGAGTTATGGAAATATGGATGCGGGCGCCACCAAACTCGGATTTATTCTCATAAAAAGAGAATGGTGTGCCAAAAATTTCAAAAACAAATAGATATTATCTTAACATGGTACCTATCACCCTATGTTGACAGTTTCAGTATTACCGACAACCTAGATGAGTACCCACACGATATCTTGATTTAATTACGTGATTAATCCTAAGTAACATTCACAGGCTATTTAAGCTATTCGAGCTGGCTGGGTCTACCAAAACATCGCTAATTAGATGCATTTTCTATTATTTAATCATTTAAATCTCAACAAGTGGATCCAGTTGTAGTATCATTTTCCATTTTTGATTGCAAAACTTGTACTTTCAAAGGACATTTTTCAAAATTTTTTCAATTTTTTTTTGTATTTTTGTATTTTTATAAACAAACAAACCAGACACTTAGACTCTCACATCCCCACACTTGAAAGACACATTGTCCTCAATGTGAAGCAAGACACAACTAAAAGTAAAATGTAAAAATAAAAACATGAAGCGACTTAGCTGGTAATGTATATGCTCTCGAATAAAAATCCAACGTCGTTCATCCTTGTGTGTACCGTATAACATTTCGGTCGCGGTTGCACATCTCTGATGGGATGCTCAATAATATCAGGATCAACTCCGTCCGAATGGAGTTTGAGTACGGACGTAATGATGTACACCTGCAAAATAAAACTCAAACATACCCGCATCATCAAACTGACTCAAAAGATTGACTCAAATTAAAAATAAAAGACTCAATTGACTCACTAAGACTCTGGATAGAAGGCAGGAAAACGTACCCGATGCTTGGCCAACACATAGACATTAAAGCCACAGCAAGGTAGATCAGCAGTTACAAACGATTTTTAATTTCCCATGGTAATGGAGGCTAATGAATGAATGACATGGATGATAATGGATGATGGTGAATGGATGATGGATGATGGATGGAGGGTATGTGATGTGGTGATGATAGTCATAGGAGTGGTGACAGATGTGGGTGAGGGATACCATGGGAAAACAAGGAAGAAAGGCAAATCCAGGAGTGCCCCGCGTACCGCGAGAACGGAGGGGATGTTCCTCACGTACCGCGAGGAACTTGAATTGTAGTCGGCCAAAGCTAGCCATCCCTCACGTACCGCGAGGGATTCCCTTGCTACTCTCGCGTACCGCGAGGAGGTCCCCTTAACAGAAAGTTTTGATCTTTTTTCAACTTTTATACTTAGAAAATTTTTGACCCTCTAAAATCTTTCTTCACCCAAATTCCTTGAAAACCTATCCCAAGCCAAAAAACAAATGTAGAAATACTTGGAACTTCGGTTCTAATGACTTTTCTCACCGAATCAAGCGCGAATTTATGCAAAACACGACACAAAACAAACCACACATACCGAAAACACACAAATGACACGGACTTAGACCAAGAAATTTATAAACTATACATCCCGGTTACTTGCCCGAGATTCAAGCAAGCCTATCAGGAGGCTTCTCCTTGATCTTAACCGGTACCGCCTTCATTCTACGCGGTCTCCCAGTCCTCCACAAATCTAACAACCAAACAAACACCACATATCTCTTGTAACTAACACACAGGTCCTTCCACCACAACTTATACCTACCTGGTCCAAAAATGACACTTTTCAAATAACCAAGCAGTTCATCACCCTTAAACTTCGCCACACTTAGGGTTAGCACTACCCTAAAATCAGATGGATCTGTCAAAGTACAAGTTCTCTTACGGGGTGGCCTAGACCTATGGCAACTGGAACTAGGGGCTGGCTCAGTAATCCCCCCCAGAATAAAGAATAGGTGGAGGTTCAGGAATAGGATTTTCTATGGATGTGACCTCTAAACCTTCACCAGGATCTTCATGATCCTCTACACTCTCCACCAACTTCCCGACACTTGGGGGTTTGCCTATGATCTCATCTAACTCTGCCATTATCTCTAGCAGATCATCAGGCACATCTTCGCCGTATTCATCCGGCTCATCTAACAACTTATCCAACTCTACCGCCCAATCAGATGGTTCTCCTAAATCAGGGGCGGGTTCACCAACTTCTATCTCTGGATCAGAGCCCCGATGATAGTCCATAGATGTATCAATCATACACACGGAGTGGCTCTGCTCACCAACCCCCTTCATGGACTTTGTAGCATCAAAGGTGACCGACTTATTCCCCACACGGAGTGTGAGCTTTCCGTTAAAGACATTGATCAATGCCTTGGCGGTGCGCAGGAACGGGCGCCCTAGAATGAGTGGGACTCTGTCATCCACCTCCATATCCAGGATAACAAAATCCACGGGGAAGACAAATTTGCCGAATTTCACTAACAGATTCTCTACAATTCCCCGTGGATACTTGACTGAACGGTTAGCCAAGGATATGCTCATGGGTGTCGGCTGCGGTTCACCTCGGTCTAGCTGCTTATAAATGGAGTATGGCATCATATTGATGCTAGCACCTAGGTCAGCCAACGCGTGGTTCAAGGGAAAACCGCCAAGAAGACAAGGGATCGTGAAATGACCCGAATCTGCCAGCTTCTCTCGCAGTTTGTTCTGAAACACTGCAGAACATTGCTCACTAAGTGAGACTTTAGAGACCTCCTATAGCTTCTTCTTGTTGGAAAGTAGATCTTTGAGGAACTTGCCATATTTCGACATGTGTTGGAGGACTTCTATGAATGGGAGATTGACCTTGAGTTGTTTGAACAAATCAAGGAATTGACCGTATTCCCTAGCATACTTATGAGGCAACAAGCGAGCTGGATAGGGAACACGACTTAGGTCAATCTCGGGGGTCTTCATCTCCACCCCTTCTTTTTCTCCTCCTTTGCCTTCTCGGCAGGCTTCTCCTCTGCTATCTCCTCCTCTAACTGCTCTTCAATAATCTTAGAATCGATCTCAGTGAATCATGCTCTACAATCTATCTTCTTCACCTTTGCAGGTGAAGGGATGCCATAGCCAGCGTCGTAGGAGACTTCCTCTTCATCCTTTTCCCCCTTCTGACTCATGATTGACACGGCCATCACTGAAGCATTGGGGAATGAAGACGGACCTCCCTGTCTATCCTTCAGGCTATTAGCGATGTCCTCTACCGTGCGCTACAAACCCAGGAATGCCGACTGCTAATTCTTCAATAGAGTGTCATGGGCATCCAGTCTTTGCCTAGCGTCCCTGTCCTGCTGGACTAAATGGGTAAGCATCCGTGTCTGATTCTCAATCATCTCTTCAATCCTTCTCGTGCTGACACTGCTTCCTGAACTTGCTCCAGCTTCTCCTCCTCCTTGCGGATTCTGGCGACCATTAAACCCGGGTGCGTTGTTTCTAGATCTCTATCCCGAGCCATAAGAACTATTGTAGTTGTTGTACCCTTAGTTCTGGTTCTGGTTCTGGTTGCCAGCAAAACTCACCTGCTCTTGATGATTGACAGGGCAATCTCTGGTGTCGTGGCCTCCCCTGCACACCTTACACCGTTGATCACTGAGCTTCAGCTCTTTTATCTCATTAGCCATAGCTACGAGTGCAGCAGCCACACTAGTATCAGGAGTGACCTGATGCACACCTCTAGGAGAAGAGGTGGATGTTCTAGAGCTAGGAATGGAAGTCCTAGTAGATGGCCGCTGCTGTTCAGCGAGAGCGAAGCTCTCGAACATCTCCTCGCATTCAGCATGCTCAAGTTTGTCCATGATATGGCCTCCCGCTGCTGTGTTGAACATCTGCTGCTTCTCGAAGGTGAGGCCATTATAGAACTTTTTCATAATCGCCCAGTCTGATAGACCATGCTGGGGACATCGGCTCAACAGCGTGTTGAACCTCTCCAAGGCCATGTGATAAGGCTCATCAGGGTCTATCTGGAAGGAGTGGATCTGGTCCCTAAGGCGAGCGGCCCTGGAAGGTGGATAGTATGTCTTTGAAGAATTTGTCTTGAAGATACTCCCATGTGGTGACAGAGTTATCTAGGAGGGTGTCAAGCCAAGTAGATGCACGCCCAGAGAGCGAGAATGGGAAGAGACGCAAATAGATTGCGTCCTTAGACACACCCGTGATATTGAAGGTATCACATATCGCGCGAAGTGGGACAGGTGTCTGGGTGCATCCTCATCCTCGAGGCCATGAAACCGAGTGGCATGAGTGATCGTACTCATGACATGTGACGGGATCTGCCATGTATTTGTGTTCGGAATAGTGGGGCGTGTGATCGAAGATCTCACCCCGGTGACCCCGTCACTGGCCCTCTGGTGCACGGCACGCCTCGCTGGTGGGTCAGCGTCGCCCATGATAGGAAATGGAATTGGGCTAGTAGAACGTACCTGGGATTTGTACAGCTCTTTCAAACGCTCCCGAAAGTCGCATGTGCGCTCGTGTAGCTCTCGTTCGGGCTCTGGAAAAACTGAATAAGGTGGTGACCCCTGCGAACGAGTATTGTGCATAAACAGAAAGACACTAGAAGGAAAGAGATAAAGACTCAAAGATAGAAAGACTCGATTCTAAATTAGACACACAAATAGCACGTAGGACAAGCACACAAACAAGACCCAAAAGAAAAGAAATAAAATAAACCAAAAATCAAACAAATAACTAGTCAAAGTTAATATTGCTATTACCAAGTGTCCCCGGCAACGACGCCAAAAACTTGATGTCGCCCAGACGGTCTATATAAAAACTAACAAAACCTAACCTATACTCCTAAGTAATAAATGGAGTACCTTCGAGTAAACCGCACTTACAGGCAAGTGGACCTATCGAGTGTAGCACAACTTAATGGTAAACCGAAATATCGAACCATAGAGACACTACTATGACTCGGACTAAAGATTGATTGATGGGGATTTACTACACTACTGATTAGAACTAGTAATGCAGAAAACAAGGTCGACTCAAGCTATCAAGGTAAAGTACAAAGAAAAATATTAGAGATGGAAGAATACCACCTAGCTCGGAATCCTACTTGCAAAGCACAACTTCTACCGGTTCTGAAAACTAAGATGGATCTGGGTTTCTAAGGAAACAACTCTAGACTACCTAGTGGATCCCTAATCACTCTCAGGGTGTCACCAACTAAGGAACCTAAAGATGTAATAACTCACCAAATAGTGGATCACCTTTCGGTCTCTCCAACAATGATAATGTACCCCAATAGACAGATCAGCTTTCAGTCTCACTGTCCACAATACATTCGAAGAATGCACGGGGTAACCTCAAGATAACAACTATGACTCAGAATAGCAAAAATCACTAGACACCTAAACCAACTTCCTCTCAGACAGTTGACACTCAGATTCCTAATGACGAAGACTAAACGACTATCTCTCACTTCTCGGGTATTGAGACAGGGTACACACTCAGATCGAATGTCTGTCAACTCCAATTCCTATGGTTACTACTTCTAGCAAACCACACAAATAACCATATACGATCTCGATATGCAAATCAAACTGGAAGACATCCATAATTGACAGACGGAATTGATATTAACATAGATCAGATCTAAAGCATGCATATTCATCACAATTTTCATCAAGAAACTGATTACAAAATCATTAAACCATCATCAATAACCAAAACCGGATAAAAATCTAAACTTTACAAGTAATCATCATGTAACCTAGGTAGTACTAGAGTTTTAGCCAATAATCAGGTTCCAACACATCAAAACAGAAGTATAAGACATAATCATAGGTTTAATCTCAGAAAACAAACACAAAGATTGAATCTTTCAAACGAGAAACGCTATTATAGCGAACCTGGAATACAAAAGCTTCGATCTTGCACTCAAATCTGCTTCCTTGCACCCAAAATTGCCTCGGACTATGCTCCAGACGGCAAAACAATCGATCTCCCCGAATTATGGCATTAGAATCCTATTAAAAGTCGACTTAGGGCTTTTTAGGAATTAACGGGCCTCTCGCGTACCGCGAGAGGTTGTCTCTGGTTCCTCGCATACCGCGAGAGACAATTTAGTCGCGGCCGGATCTCATTCCCCCCGCATACCGTGAGGGATCTTCTCTCCTCCTACGCGTACCGCGAAGGAACTATTTTCACCATTTTTGACTTTTGTTCTCCCCACTTCATTCTCGTGCTCGGTTTCTTCATGTATTCACTTGTATTCATCATGAGCACCTGTAGACAAGACAAAGACTCAATAATATACAAAAACGACTAAAAAGAAACATAAAACTAATCAAAACAAATGAAAACAAAAGGAATAAAGATGTGTGCTTTGCACTACATCATAGGTCGTCTTCCTCCCATCGCTGAGATTGCAATCCAACATAAAAAAAACCCCATAATCGATTTTCCATTGGGTCACATCCATCTAATGCAATAACTCTGGTTGAAATCCTTGACATCCCAAAGCATCATCAAAAGCCCTAAATTAGAAACCACACAAAGCAAACCTTAAATCAAAATCAGAAGCAGTGAACCACCGTCCCCTCTCCTGCAGCCAAAATAAATAATACCCCCACCCTAGAAATTCTGTCGGAGAACAATTAAAAATTTTTATAACTTTTTAGATTTCGGTCGAAAACTTTTCGATCGAAATGTTTTTCGGACAAAAGGTATTTCGGACAAAGCACAAAAACAGAAAATGCTCAAAAATGTTTTTGGTCTAAAAACATTCCGGTCAAGGTTTTAGCTTGACTGTTCATCTTTGTTCGAAATCTGATTTCGGTTTTCGGTCCATTCATGAGTTTTTGGTCGATTCATAAACTCAAACAATTTCAGAAATTCAATCGTCCAAAGGATCATCCAATCGAAATTGTTTCATACCTGTGATGAATAGAAACTCGTGAGAAAAGTAATGATCGAAAAGTCGCTCGAAAACTTGAAATGAAATATATAGGATCGTAAGATTACAAGATGGTTCTGTTTTAATTGATATTGGCGGAAACAATAACAACTATGAACGCAACAAGTAACAACAAAGAGAATACTAGTAAATGCAAATTGTATTTCACTCTTCAAAGCTTACAAGTTACAGGGAAAACTATAAGAAGCACACACCACAATGAAGAATGAATATAACATATATAGTAACTTAGAATCAAGACAAACCCTTGATTCTAAGGACCAGATCAAACACAAGCCGTTGATCTTAAAACCGACAAGATGATATTCTACAATTGGATACTAACAAAAGACAATTGTAGAAACATGCTCTGATATCTTCTGATGAGTCTGTTGAGTTGCTAAGGCATCTGGTGAGTTGTGTGAGCATTATCTTCTACACCAATCACAACTCTTCTACTGATCGTACTGTCAGCTATGGTAAAAAGGACTGTCAGTAGCAAAGTCAATGCTGCTGAAGATATGCCCATCAATAGCAAAGTTCTTGGCTGCAGCTGATGTGCCTATCAGCAGTAACAATGGTCTTCAGCGGGAGTTAGTCTATCAGCAGCACAGTTGTTCATCCACAGTAAGAATAACTATCCGCAACATAGACTAACTATCAGCAGCAACATCTTGTCAGCAGCAAAACTTGATGTAGGTAAAAATTTCAATCGGAAATCACTCAAAAGATCGATTACACACACACATGCGGAATCTGTGTGTATGGTGGTGAAACAGAGGGTAGAAACAGAATTGGTGAAGATAAACATGCAAACCACACAGGAGTCAACACAAATATGATATGAAATTGTAAGAACAACAGATGAAATAAATCCAAATGTGTATTGATTCAGAAAACTATGAAAGAGAGAATTTCAGGGTTACAGCCGCTATCCACACCTTAAACATTCTCAAACTAGGCTATTTATAGGAAGCTGATAGGCATCGAAACTATGCTCACCGAAACTAGTAGTTTTGGTTGAGCATTTACAAGTGAAAACAAGCCTATCGAAACTTCCTATCTGTCGAAACTACTAGTTTCGATTGAACAAACCTCAATCGAAACTAAGTAGTTTCGATGGCCCATACTTTGAATAAAAAACAGGAAATGACATCAAATGAAATTACAAGTAAATAAACTTAACTAAACATTGTTTAAAAATACATTGATGACATCAACTTATAAAAAATACAAGACTCTACAATCTCCCCCTAAGCTGCTGCATCAATGTCTTCAACTCTTCACTAAACAATTGGCTCTTGACTTGGTTTTTGAAAGTGAGGTTTTGCATTAATTGTCACCACCCTTTGATATGCCTTGGAATCAAATTCATAATCTTCATTAAAGATCTTGATAGGGTTGATGAATAACACTTCAAGATCCTCAGGTTGAAATTTTAATAGCTCCATAGGCTCAAAAATATTAATGTCTTCCATTCCTTCACATTCAATCACTGCACTTCCAATGGTGGAGTTGTAAAACCATTTTCTAAAATTATGAAGATGGACTGGTACTGATCGTGGCAGTATGATGGATTTGACAGTTTCTGTCGGCTTGTACCGATGGCTTACCCAAGGCCTTTGAGTTCTGGGATGAATTCTAGTCTTGGAGATAACTCTTCTTGGTTTAGCAGTGGTCATGGACCTGAAATCATTGAAGATCTGATGTCTCAAGAAGGTCTCAAAATCTCTTACAATACCCACATCTCCAGGGTTTTGTAGAGGTAGCTTGGCAAGGGCTCTTAAGTCATATTTAGGGAGGGAGCTGAAGTCATGAGGAGACTTGAAGTGCTCTACTCCTCCTTTTGTATCTCCTGACTATGAAAAGTGAACGTTCTTTATCGTACTTCCACCCGACTAGTGGCCTTTTTAACTCTTGATACTCAGCAAACCACTCATAGTTCTTTGGTGGTTCCTGAGCTGGCATTTCTTTGAACCAAGACCTTCTAGGATCTGAGGCCTGGACAAATGGAGTATCAGTTCCTGTTGCAGTTGGTGTTTGTGTTGCTGTTGGAGCTTCTTCAGTTGTGCCTGTTGGCCAAGTAGTGTTTACAGGCTCAACAAAGGTCACTATGAAATTCTGGTCCTCTAGCTCATTATCTGATAGAGCATCAAACTCATTTCCTTCTTTTGTGTAATACTTGAGCTTATCTCCCTGTTCTTCACCTACTGTAATAATTTCAGGATAATCTTCAATTGTTCCAAAATCATCAACTTGCTTTAGTAGTTCATCCAGCTCATGGTCTAATCCAACTTCTTCTTCATCAAGAATTATAACTACAACATTCGATTTTTTTCCTTTTCCTCTTTCCCTGACAGCTCTCCTTTCACTAGCTGATGGGATATCATATTAAGTTTCTTCAATCTTGACTTCCACAGATTCCTTTGTCTTGGCAACCGGGGCCAGTGAAGATAGTCAATGCAGACTGAGGATTTGTAACAGCGGCAGGGGAAGAAGGTCCACCAGCAGAAGTGGTCTCCCCCTGAGCTGTAGAAGGGGTTCCTTGCTGAGAAGATTTAACCAATGAAGCCTTGAGTTGCTCAACTATGTCAGATAGAGCCTTAAAATCTTGTTGTTGTTTAGAGATTAACTTCTATTGAGTTTCAAGTTGAGTCTGCTGAACATCTAGTTGGGTATGCAAACCTCCAACTTCTGGCTTAAGATATTTAACTTCTTCTTTGCACTCACTTAGTTTGGTCGTCAAATCCTCTATCACTTTATCTTGTTTTGTTACTTTCTCCTATAACTTTTTCACCTCCAAACTAGGGTTTTGACTCTTGAAACTTATGGTGATAGGTCAGGGGCAGGGGATGCAGGTGTTGTAGGAACATGTGCATGTTGTGGAGATGGTTGTGGTGAGGGTGATGGAACATGAATAGGTGACTGAATGGGTGTAAGGTGTTCTGGAATGTCAAAAAGTGATTATGATGAACAGGTTAAAGACTCCAATCCTGTCTTGATTTTCTTGGCTAGGGGTTCTTCCTTTTCATAGTCAGAACTTGATTCAGCTTGTCTCTTGGAGGAGGATGCAGGAGGCTCAATCTGCTCGTCATCTTCGGACTCATAATCCGACTGATCATACTTTGTTCCATAAATGCCTTCGTCCAAGGTTTCACTTGAATCAGTTTCAACTTCCACATTGCCTTTAACTTCAGCATCAACATGTGCTTCACCTTCTATGTTTTCAACAGGTTGCTCTTCAATCACAGGCTTAAGATTCTCTATCAATTGATCAATGAAAGGAGCTTCAAAGATAGGCTGTTCAACATCTTGCTCTATGTGTTGTTCAGCTTCAACATCCGGCTCTTGGTTCCCCTGACCCTGTTCTTCTTCTTCTTCTTCAGATGATGATGATGATTCAATGACTTCATCAGGATCGATATCAGGGACTACATGTTCTACTTCTCCAATCACATGCCCAAAGAGTGGAATGTCCACAACTATCCTGTTTGATCTTGAACTAGAACTCTTCATATAACTGAGGGTCTTGGCTATCATACGATCAAGAACAAGAACAGGTCCTTCATGTTGAAGATTTGGTAGAATGTGGTTAATTATCATTTGTAGAAATCTTAGGTACATGTGAAATTTGTTTCTTACTCTTCCAGTGAGATTCTCTATAAGTTGTTTGAACACCAACCCAGAAAAATTATAATCACTCCCTTTGATCAAGCCAAGAATAGCAGATGCCACCATGGCATTGGCAGAGTCAAATCCACCTTTTCTGGTTGAGATGTAGTGAATGAACACATGCACAATATACCTCCAGTGAGGGGCAAGGAATGTCTTTGTGATCTGCCCACCTTTGAACTCATCTGGGTGACCCATTCTTCTGAAACATTCTCTGATGTAGAAACTAGGAAATTCCACAGGGGCTTCATGATTATCACCAAACTGCAGTACCTCTCTTATGGTGGCCTCAGAAAATAGAACTTCTTGGTTGTACACAGTTGCTCTTATGTGCTCCACATTGTTGATGGATACTCTTGCAGCGGTGGCCCAGAATTGCCTGATTGTGGCTTAAAAAATTGGCAAGTTGTGACTTATAGCATAGCACACATTAGAGTTAGCTAGAAAATTGAGCACAGGTACAAATCCTTCACTCTTGGGATCAACAGCATTAAGAAAGGTACATATATTGTCCTTCTTCACAAATAGAAGGTTCATTTCTGACAGAAACAAAAATTATCAAAAATCAGTCCAACACTTAAAAAATTTCAGAGAAGCCTGATCGAAACTACTAGTTTCGGGCAAGTAACCCTAATCGAAAATTTCAGAGAAGCTTGGGTATCGAAACAACTATTTTCGGTAAGCGAAATTTGCTCAAATTTTAAACTATTTATTTTTTAAAGGAGAACACCTTTTTCCCGAAACTAACCAAACCCTGATCAAAAGCCACTAATTCAAAGAGCAAGGACAATCAAGAAAAAATTATATACAGACAAATATACAGACTTATTCACTAAATCAATCAAAGCAAATGCGTCAAAAACTAAGTAGAAAAGGGAAGAAAAAGAAGCCTGTGAGGACCGAAACTCCTTCTTACCAAGATATCAGCTGTAGTCTGCAAAAAAATATGCCATAAAAGAGTGAGATTTTAACAAAGGTGAGTTGATAAACATATTCTAAGCATAAAACAACCCTAAATATACGATTTCAGTCGTAACAAGGGTAAAAATGGAACCCTAGCCTTCGCTATATGAAACAGTAGCAAGAACTTTGAGTAATCAAACCTGATGAAGAAGACGATGGAAGAATTAGATAAGTTATACTGATTTCCCAAACTTACTCCGATGAATCTCGAGATTTTGTGTGTGAAAACGAAGGTGAAAAGGGTTTTCTGTGAGTGCGAGTGAGAATGAGCATGAGAAGGATCCGAATTATGAAGTCATTTAATTTGAGCTTGATAAAAGACCAAAATTCCCCTGTCGAAACTATTAGTTTCAATAGGGCAAAGTAATTTCAGGTGGGAGGTAGTTTCGGGCGGTTTGAGTAGTTTCGGTGGGAATGTTCTTTCGGGTGACATGAGATACTTGATCAGAAATGAAGGAAAACTCTCATATGTACACAATTTAAATAATCTAATAAGGAAGATTAAGAAATTTATAATGAAAAATAAAAGTAAAAAAAATAAAAGATATAAACACTTATCCTTGGAAAAGATCCAACGTGAGATCATGTCTAGTCAAAACCCTTGAAACACTTCATTTTGCACTCAGCTACTGTGAATCCCTAAAGATAGCCGATATTTGTGCAAGATAAACCCGAACATTTGCTTGTACAATGATTTCATGTGATTAAGTGGTACCATTTGAGCACGAAACACGGCGTACCCCACATTTTGAAATAAATTGGTTTTGAAAGCCTATCAATCCTCAAGAAATACCCGCATTCATTTTATCATCTCTTACAGGTTAACCAGGGTTCCATCTTGGTAAGTCAAAATCACCACCAAAAGTAAGTTAAGATCCAACTGGATATCAGAAGTTGTAAAAAGAAAAATATCCAAGTGGATATTAAAAAGGTACGAACATTCTAGATCTTTGCGTAAGCAAAATAAAAGAAGCAGTAAAATAATCCAAGCGGATAAGAAATGTTGAACACCCGAGATCTTTGCGTAAGCAAAACAGATGGGCCAAATCATCCAAGTGGATGGGAAAAGGATGAACTCCCGAGATCTTTGCATAAGCAAAACAGACGGGGTCATCGGCGGTAACTCTCGTTACTTTGACGGTCACCTGGCGCATGAATCAGAATCCAACACGTAAGCCTATATCTGATTGAATCAATTTTCTTAGCTTAAAATGGGTTAGATGTTTCAAAAATGGGTTCAAACACACGTGTACAATTGAGAATTAGATTTTCACACTACTAAAGAGTTATAACCATATGTCGGGCCTACCGACTATACCTCAGTAAGCACCATCGCTTATGGTCCATTCCATGTTCAAGAAGTGTGATCAGACTATATCATTTCTCACAAGGTCGGATCCGATTTTCCTGAAACAAAATTTGATACCTATAGTGAGTATGAGGAGAAGAAATATTTTCTTTACATTCTGATGAGACAAAGCAAATCTTTTCTTACTAACTAACTACAAATTCCAATTTCTCTCCCCAAAGTTTCACTTTCACCATCGGATAAAGAAAACAACTATACAGAAAAATAAAACCTTTTTGGACATCTTCCCGATTAAAAAATTTAAATAGAAAAGACAATATGCATAAGGGTTACTGAAAGTTGATCATGCCGAGCATCTCCATCAATTTCTCAAATCTGGAAGAATCAAAGGCTTTTGTAAAGATGTCGGCGGTTTGCTTATCGGTTTTGACTTCAACGATTTTGATATGTTTCTTTTCTACACAGTCACAGATGGAGTGATGTTTGATCTCAATGTGTTTGGTTTTTGAATGCCGAACGTGATTTTTAGTGATATGGGGAACGACGGTGTTGTCACACAGGATGGGGGTTTCATGGAAGGTGATCCCATAATCAAGCATTTGATGGTAGATCCATCTCACTTGGGAACAACAAAGGGTTGCGGCAATGTATTCGGCTTCGGCTGTGGATTGGGAAACGGTGGTCTGTTTCTTACATTGCTAGGAGATGAGGTGGTTGCCAAGGAACTGACAACCCCCATAAGTGGATTTTCGGTCTAAGTTGCATCCCCCGTAGTCTGAATCTGAATAAGCCAAAAGATCAAACAAGTTATTTTTGGGATACCAAAGCCCAAGTTTTGGCTTGTACTTCAAATATCTTAAAATATATTTGACAACAATTAAATGAGAGAGTTTAGGATTAGCCTGAAAGCGTGCACACAAGCACACTGCGAACATGATGTCTGGTCTGCTAGCAGTGATATACATGAGAGATCCTATCATCGAGCGATAGAGGTGCTGATCAACGCTTTCACCATCCAGATCAGGAGCCAAACAGTGTCGAACTTCCATGGGAGTCTTGTAAGGATGAGACTCAGTCATTTTGAACTTGGTTATGATTTATTTGACATATTTCTCTTGATGGATAAGAATTCCCGATTCAGACTGATCTACTTGCAAACCAAGAAATAACTTCATTTCTCCCATAGAGCTCATTTCAAACTTAGAACGCATCACTTCCTCGAACTCTTTACACTACCGAGGATTTGTGGATCCAAAAATGATATCATCAACATAGATTTACACCAAAATGGTATCCGCACCATCCTTTATTTTGAACAAAGTTTGGTCAATTGCCCCTCGTGTGAAACCATTATCAAGCAGATGCTTAGATAACGTCTCATATCATGCACGAGGTGCTTGATGGAGACCGTACAATGCCTTGTCAAGTTTGTAAACTCTGTCAGGATAGCTTGGATCAATAAAACCCGGTGAATGCTTGACTTAAACTTCCTCCTGTACCTTTCCATACGGAAATGCGCTTTTGACACTAAATTATGTTTTAAAATGATTAACATATCCATTTCATTAAAATAAAACAACTGTCATTTACAAAACTTTCCTTAAATAAACACCGAAATTCAAAAAACGATCAAATTACGCGTAAACGAACTGTTTGGACCATCCATGGGTCAAGACGACCCAAGACCCTTACCCACTTGACCATTTGCGAATCCCAAGCCCCAACCCACATGAAAATTTCGGCATCCTTCCCCTTTTGCACCCCTTGAAACCCTAAAACTTGGTCTCAAAGTCTTTCCATACTTAAACCCCTTAACCTACAACTATAAATACAAGGCTTAATTCCCCCATTCTCTTCACACATTGCTTCAAATTTTACTAGCCAAATCTCTGACCTAGTCCTCTACAAAATTCATGAGCCACCCTCCTCCATCCAAGAAGAAATCGCACCAACAAGGTAAGCTAGTTCATCTTTCGTTCTTTCATCCTTGTCTCGACAGAATGCTTGTGTCGACTTTGAATGGCCATATATTGGCTATTACTTAACCCAAAAGGTTGATTCTTGAGTCTAAAAGAAATTTTAAAGAGTCTTCTTTCCATAAAATCTAACCTTGTAATTTTTCAACAAGTTTAAGGCTTTCAAACGTATTATTTTAGAGGTAAAAGTCAATTCTAACTTTTTGACAGAATATTTGTCATTACTTTCCGGGACCATATCTCTCAATATACAAATCCAACCATGTTCAATCTTTATGAAAATCAAATTTTATTGAATATTCTTTAAAACAATATATAATTGACATCCCAACTCTTTGTAATACTCCCTAATATGACAAATCAAGACAGAAATGTCTATTCTGAACCTCTGATCTTGTGTCACGATTTTGAGATATTTAAGTTACCCAAATTAAAAATATTTCTTAACAAAAATTGTTTATTATAACCTAAATTACAGATATGGAGAATCTTAGAATTTTTGGAAATTGTTTATTATTTTTAAAAATTGCCTAAAGTTTAAAAACAAAATATGTCCAAATCTGGATTTTACAAAACTAACCCTAATCTTCTAACATCTGAGCATCCTTAATTCTTTGATTTTCTTTTCTTAAAAACATTTTATTCATAATCTAAGGTGTTGCATGCATTATAACCCTATCCAAGCCTGTGATGTACGTATATGACAAATGAACGGTTCTGGCTAGGAAAGACGCGGTAATCTAAACGAGTCCTCTGCGATCGACCCCTCTTTCCTGGGAATCTTTTCATTGGATGTACAACCCTAGGTGGATTATCATGTTCTATTATGCAACCACCTATCCTCCTTCGTCATTCTCATTCAAACTTTCTCTTCGCGTAACGATAATTCCTTAAACTTATTCAATTCTTAAATTCTATAGGACACGTTCACTAAGGTTGATACAACCACCTCCTCTCTAATCATCAAGGTGAGATTCATAGCCCCTTTTCTTCTAATCTTTTGTTGTGGCATATGTAAACATATCAAAAACATGTTTTCTATTAAATACAATTCAAACATAACAAGACGTTCAACTAAACTTATTATTAACATGATAATCAAAATCTTTCGCAAACACTGAACTACTCAGGGTTTTGACGTATTCTTGTTCAAACACGAGGAAGCTATAAACTTTGAACTACTCGGGGTTTGACGTATTCTTGTTCGAACACGAGTATGCTTTAAACTTTGAACTACTCGGGGTTTGACGTATTCTTGTTCAAACACGAGGGAGCTATAAACTTTTGGACTACTCGAGGTTTGACGTATTCTTGTTCAAACACGAGGGAGCTATAAACTTTTGGACAACTCGGGGTTTGACGTATTCTTGTTCAAACAAGAGGGGGCTATAAACTTTATGGGTAATCTTGAGGATTATGCCATCTATCTAGGACAGCCATGGGGTTGTGCCACATTGTTATTCTTTTGGTATTCTTTGATTGATATTATTATCTACATACGTGCTTGCTTGATAATGTGTTTATTTGAATCTCGTTAATGAATTGTATAAAATCTTTTATTGTGCTTTTATCTAAACCTATGCATGTCACCAACTATGTTTAGTTGACCCGTTTTATTACATGTTTAAGGAAATAACGCGTAAGGATAGACTTTGGATTTGCTCACATAGGATGGCCTAGTTATCAATTGAAGACTTACGATTTATTTTAAAGTTGTTTTGTTTGATCAAGATTGTTA
Source organism: Smallanthus sonchifolius (assembly GCA_023525975.1). Lineage (NCBI taxonomy): Eukaryota > Viridiplantae > Streptophyta > Magnoliopsida > Asterales > Asteraceae > Smallanthus > Smallanthus sonchifolius. Next base: position 20,449,698 of record CM042030.1, on the reverse strand, counting down.
TCTTTGGTTATTTTGAGACACGTGTAATCAATTTAATGTTTATGAAATCTTAATAGTAATTTTCTTTATTGCCTTGTGTTCTTTTATTCAATTTCGTCGCACTCCCGTGGTTCCGCCGCTGGAGGGGTGTGACAGATTGGTATCAGAGCCTTGGTTATAGAAAATTAGGTCCCCTAGAAATGACCTAGACTATAACCCTAGGTATCCCTTATCATAGGAACTATGTGCATATGTGATTTACTTGTAAAAACCATTCCTCTTATGAAATGTCGACTTATTCTGCTAACGTCTCCGACAACACCCTTGTCACTTCGGCTCATGAGGACTGGGATCTACCATCTTACACCGGAGAATCCTTGATCCCAAGGCCCAACCCATTGGAGTAAGCTAATCTCACCCCGATCATCTTCACGAAGCCCACTACCCTTGAGCTATTTCGTCAAGCCTTGAGATCCCGAATTGCTCTCTGATGCAGCAAGCCAATACCATCCTGCACGAGTACCTGAGGTGGGAGTCATCAACATCTTGAGTGATTCCGAGCCCAGCGATGCGGAAAGTAGAGTTGGATCAAAGAGCAGCAGCCCAAGAAGAAAATGAAGACCCAGCAAGAGGAAGAAGACCCCGAACTCCCATCCAATGCGACAAGCAAACACCAAAGCAACGAGAACCCAAGCGACAAGGAAGGCAAGGTTGAGCCTGCACCCAAAGCCTAACTACCCTTCAAGAAGAGAAGAACCAAGACCAATGAAGAAGGATCAAGCTTTTGGGCTATAATGCCCGATTCTTAAACCATCATCGAGATCAAAGGTCCGACGGTAATACTCATGACACATGTGCACTGGAAGAATGAGTGCATGTACGCTGGGTTCTTTTCCACTACAGAAAGTGTGTTGTGCAGGACGTGGTGCACTTTCCTGGGAAGCCCTAGTTGTGAGTGCTTGCTTATAGGAAAACATGTCTTCTTAGTATTAGTTATTGGACCCCGAATCTTGATAAGTCAACTATTATCCCTTTTAAATATTTAAATCTTGCGTAAATATCAAATAGACATAATGCCTCCTCGTCTTGATCCTATCGACACCATTATCTCTAATATCGGCGATACTACCAACACTTCTTCCACTGCTGACAGTACTGCCATAGCCACCCTCCTCACACAGCAACTCGCCACCGTACTACCGGACTTGGTCACACAAATCGAAACTACAGAACCAACACCAACAATGCCACAATCACCAACCCGGCACTTGTCAGCTATGTTAGGGTCTGCTATACATGCGATGGCCTTGACCACCTTAAAAAAAATCGTTCTCCCAAACTTCACCCTGTTAACAATCAAGCTTCTCAAGGTCAGGTTTTTGTCTTAGGAGCACGTGAAGACCCTGCCGCCTAAGATGACGTGAACCCCACTGTTATGTTTTGGGTTGAAATCCCCTTAACTAGGGGAGGCATGATAACTATGTTACTTATTTGATTTCTTAATTTGTTACGTTGGTTCATCAAAACTTGAATTCTATGTTTGTTTGGATGACTCTATCTTAAGACTTTGGTTGATTTCTTTTATCAATGAATCATGTTTACTTATAAAATTTGCACTATGTTTGGATGTATAATTATTCAAAATTCATTTTGTGGATTGCTATGTGAATGTCACACTTTATACACCACTTCTAAATATGCATAAGATACCTATTTAATCATGACTCTAAAATCTCAAAACAACATGTTTTCACTGCTTTTCGATAATATTCGTAACTTCCGTCTACATTACTATCATCACTTTATAGGTGCATAGTAGAAGGACATATCACACTCGTGTAAGGTAAATTGACGATTGCGGTCGCGAACATAATTGTGAATTTATGGGTACATTGGTGTGAAGTGAAATTCTAGGATGTAGGTACCCATGACCAATTCCTGAACTCGAATCATGCCACCCAACATTATCCGTGTTAGTGGTAGTCTTGATAGGTGGCTAGTACGCTTCCAAGGCGCCAAAAGTGTGGTTGGTTAGCTGCGATACACCCAAATATAAACACTGATGGTGCATTGGAAGTGGGACTAGGCGTTGGATCAAGGACTAGCCCTAGTCAACGTATATCATAACCTATCTTTTCCTAGTTATCACCATCTCTACTAGTTGAATACCGGGGACGAAATTCCCTTAACTAAGGGAGATTGTAACATTTCTGCTTTTCGCGTACTTGTAACGCTTACCATATTCGTGAATCAATGAACCTTGAAACCCTCATCATAGCTCGTGTCCACATCATACTTGAAACATACCTATTTCATGCACATTATACTTATTACATGGTCACATTTTGACTGCAACTCTTGGAATTGCCTTCAATTGCAACTTGGACCGTTGAACCAATTAAAAACTCGTTTACCGACACAAAAACTCACCCACTACTAATTCAAAGGCAATGTATCAACCATATGTGCCTAACATAGTTATTTAACTCATTCAAGTTGTCACATAATTCAAATTGATGCCCTAGTATGTTAGTTAGTGCTTATACGTATCCGTTCGCCTTCTAAACCGAAGTTTGACTCCGTACCATCCACAACCAACAAATACATCCTTTATGATACTAAATTATGTTTTAAAATGACTAACACATCCATTTCATTAAATAAAACAACTTTCATTTACAAAACTTTCCTTAAATAAACACCGAAATTCGAAAAACGATCAAACTGTGCGTAAACGAACCGTTTGGACCGTCCATGGGTCAAGACGACCCAAGACCCTTACCCACTTGACCATTTTCTAATCCCAAGCCCCAAACCACATGAAATTTTCAGCCCCCTTTTCTTTTTGCACCACTTGAAACCCTAAAACTTGTTCTCAAAGTCTTTCCATACTTTAACCCCTTAACCTACAACTATAAATACAAGGCTTAATATACAAATCCAATCATGTTCAATATTTTTTGAAAATCAAATTTTATTGAATATTCTTTAAGAACATATATAATTGACATCCTAACTCTTTGTAATACTCCCTAAAATGACAAATCAAGACAGAAAGGTCTATTATGGACCTCTAATCTTGTGTCACGATTTTGGGATATTTGAATTGCACAAATTGAAAATATTTCTTAACAAATTTTTTTTATTATAACATATATTAAAGATCTGGAGAATCTTAGAATTTTTGAAAATTGTTTATTATTTTTAAAACTTGCCTAAAGTTCAAAAATACAGTTTGTCAAAATCTGGATTTTACAAAACTAACCCTAATCTTCTAACATCTGAGCATCCTTAATTCTTTGATTTTCTTTTCTTAAAAACATTTTATTCATAATCTAAGGTGTTGCATGTATTAGAACCCTATCCAAGCCTATGATGTATGTATATGACAAATGAACGGTTCTGGCTAGGAAAGACGTGGTTATCTAAACGAGTCCTTTGCGACCGACCCCTCTTTCCTGGTAATCTTTTCATTGGATGTACTACTCTAGGTGGATTATCATGTTCTATTATGCAACCACCTATCCTCCTTCATCGTTCTCATTCAAACTTTCTCTTCACGTAACGATAATTCCTTAAACTTATTCAATTCTTAAATTCTATAGGGCACGTTCACTAAGGTTGATACACCCGCCTCCTCTCTAATCATCAAGGTAAGATTCATAGCCCCTTTTCTTCTAATCTTATGGGGTGGCACATGTAAACATATCAAAAACACGTTTTCTATCAAATAAAATTCAAACATAACAAGACGTTCAATTAAACTTATTATTAACAAGTTCAACATGATAATCAAAATCATTCGCTAACATTGAACTACTCAGGGTTTTGACGTATTCTTGTTCAAACACGAGGAAGCTATAAACTTTGAACTACTCGGGGTTTAACATATTCTTTTTCGAACACGAGGAAGCTATAAACTTTGAACTACTCGGGGTTTGACGTATTCTTGTTCAAACACGAGGGAGCTATAAACTTTTGGACTACTCGAGGTTTGACGTATTCTTGTTCAAACACGAGGGAGCTATAAACTTTTGGACAACTCGGGGTTTGACGTATTCTTGTTCAAACACGAGGGAGCTATAAACTTTATGGGTAATCTTGAGGATTATGCCATCTATCTAGGACAACCATGGGGCTGTGCCACATTGTTATTCTTTTGGTATTCTTTGATTGATTTTATTATCTACATATGTGCTTGCTTGATAATGTGTTTATTTGAATCTTGTTAATGAATTGTATAAAATATTTTATTATACTTTTATCTTAACCTATGCATCCTACCAACTATGTTTAGTTGACCCGTTTTATTACATGTTTCAGGAAATACCGCGTAAGAATAGACTTTGGATTTGCTCATATACGATGGCCTAATTATCAATTGAAGACTTACGATTTATTTTAAAATTGTTTTGTTTGATCAAGATTGTTATCTTTGGTTAATGTTTATGAAATCTTAATAGTAATTTTCTTTATTGCCTTTTGTTCTTTTATTCAATTTCGTCACACTCCCGTGGTTCCGCCGCTGGCGGGGGTGTGACAGATTGGTATCAGAGCCTTGGTTATAGAAAATTAGGTCCCCTAGAAACTTGTTGAACTACTGCAATTCTTCCTGCATGGCCTCTACCCAACTTTTCTCAAGCAATGCAGCTTTGATATTCTTAGGCTCAACTTGAGATATGAAGCAAGTGAAGAGTCCGTCATTCATTGCTTTGGTGGCACTACGAATTCGGACTCCCACATTGAGTGGACCAATGACGTTGTCTGTAGGATGATCCTTGTGAATCCGTAGCTGTGGAATAATATCCTCTTCAAGGTTGTCTTCCAAATTTATGATATTGTTGTCAGGAAAAACAGGTTCTTCCACAAAAGAATCGTCAGTAGAGGAGTGTGGAGCAACATCCACTATTGGAGAAGTTTCTTCCTCAACAGTTCCACTTGTTGCCAGAGAGTCCGAATAGTCCTGAGTGGATTCAGCATTAGCTATTGTAGGAGGAACATCCATATGTTGACTTGACGAAGAAGAGCTTGAAGCAGTAGAGGTACCTAGGATATTTACAGACATAAGAGGATTAGCTGAGACAGATATGTTAGTGAATTCAGGAAGATTAAATGATTTAAAAAAATAATCGACATCAAAAAGCCAATCAGGACCGTCTCCTGCGTCGGTATAATTGATTTCATGCCAGTTGATATCAATGGACTCCAACACAATCCTTCGTCTCTTGTTGTAAACATGATAAGCTCTTTGGTTAGAGGAATAGCCCATGAAATAGCACTCATCCGTTCTGGCTTCAAACTTGTTCAGCTGATCAGAAGTATTCAGCATTGTGCAAAAACACCCAAACTTTCTGAAGAAATCAATACCAGGCTTGCGCTTGTACATAATTTCGTTAGGTGTCTTGTTGCAGCTTTTGGTGATGAGAACACGATTTTGCACAAAGCATGCGGTATTAACTGCCTCGCCCCAAAATGTGACATGAAGCTTAGAATCAACGATCATAGTCCTTGCTGCTTTATCAACGTACGATTTCTTCGTTCGGCTACACCATTTTGTTGAGGAGTGCGAGGTGCACTGAACTGCCGAGAGATACCCTTAATTTCACAGAAAGAATCCAAAATGGCATTCTTGAACTCTGTGCCATGATCACTGCGAATAGTCTTCACGCTTAGATTGAACAGATTCTCGATTTGTAGCAGATGAATCTTCAGAGTCTCTAGCATCTCATCTTTCCTTGCCAGGAAGAATACCCAAGTAAATCGAGAGAAATCATCGGTTACCACCAAGCAGTGGGATTTCCTTCCATGACTCATGACATTTACAGGACCGAAGAGATCCATATGAAGCAATTGGAGGGGAGAGTCAATGAGTCAATGGAATTGGAGGTTTTAGGCTTGTGAGTTGAGAAGTAGAACCTGTAGTCCAGTTGATTTGTGCTACTTGCCCTTGGAACAGGAAAGATAATGTTCCATAGGAGAAAAATCCTTTAGAGGCAAATCGGTGACTAGATTTCTTTGAACTAGACGATTTATGGTCTTGAAGTTTACGTGCCCCAATCTTTTGTGCCATAGAAAAGATTCATCATCAGAGGCTTTTGAGAGAAAACATGATTCAATTCCTGGATTGTTCATGTCCAGACTGTAAGTATTGTATCTTCTAGGGGCACGCATAAGAATAAGCTCTTCTGGAATAACCACTCCAGGCTTTAGAATCAAACATTCTCTTGGGTTGAAGAGGGCACAAAAGTCTTTATCACAACTCAGCTGTGGGACGAAGTTGACATTCTCCAAGCTATTTACACCATTGGACACAGTTCCTTGTCCTTCAATCTTTCCTCCTCTAGGATTGCCTGCAAAGACGATAAAATATCCGTATATTGGATGATAATTTTGCAATAAAGAAAAATGGCCAGTCATATGTCTTGAGCAACCACTGTCGACATGCCAGATATTGTCTCTAGTCCTGCACAAAATGAATCATTTAGACATTTATACCCAAGCCATTGCTAACTTGGAACTTCTTAATTTTGAAATATGCATTTCGAAAATCATAGTCAGAATCCTCCTTTAATGTATTATCAAAAAGATCATTATTCTTAATTTTCCGAATCCTTTTCGACCAATTTTTAGCATTTTTAATCTTTTTACGTCGTAGAGTTCTACTGTGTTGTGATTTAGAGAAAACATTTGAAGCACATTCAACTGAATTTTGAATAACAGATGGTACGTTTTCTTCTTCAAAATGATATGTAGACAATTTACATGTCTTGAAAACATGATTTGATTCCCCACAACTAAAACAAACTTTATCACATGTCGGCTTAGCCTGATAATTGTCATCACAAGGTGATGAAGATGATTGTGATGTTGAGACATCAGAACTAGAGGCAACTCGTTCTTCAATATTTCTTTCCTGAAGACTTTGATCTTCTTTTAATCTGAAAAATTCAAAAAATTCCAGATTGCTCATTGTTTAATGTGGAATGTCAGTCACAACAACTCCTGCACATTTAAAATTTGTAATACAACTCATAGCATTAACAAATTTAGGAACGAAAGGTAAAGAATTTTTAAACTTAGAAATGTCATTTCTCAAATTGTCATGCTTAAAAGTCATAGGACCAAAATACAATTTTTCAACATGTTCACAAATATCTGGTTTTGACACGGACATAATATTACATTCATCCAACTCAAGTTTATTTAAAACATTTCCTTCACTAGAACTCTCATCACAATCATCTTCAGAACCTACATAATATGATTCTGCACATGAAGCAAAATTGTTAGAATCTAAAGATTTAATATTGGCATCAGCAGATAACTTGCAAACAAAGGGTGTGGGAACATGAGGAACTGACATATAAGCAAATCTACCAGACTTGGAATACGGAGGAGGGTGAGAGTTATACCCGATGCTTTCTGTGACCTTTTTATGAATTTGGTTTTCAATGATTCCAAAAAGAATTTTCTGATCTATACCCATGTGTTCAACTTGAAAATTTGCTTTTTCAGCCTTTTGAAGTCTTTCAGTTAAATTTTGATTATTATTCTTTTGTGTAGTAAGTTGTACAATCAAAGATCGATTTTCTCCAGAAATATCACGAATTTTATTTAAATGAAGTTTCTCATTTTTAGCCACAGAATCATACATCACCTTTATGTGATCTCGTTCATCGACCAAGGCCTGGTTGATGAATCTATATTTCTAAATCTCATTTAAACAAGATTTAGCAATGCAAAGTCTAGACATTACCTCAGCTGGTACGGTGGTGAGATCCTCAGCTGGTTCAATCATGTCACATTTATCCTTTTATTCAATGTCTGCCATCAGTGCCTTGTCAACTGCTTCCCCTTCTTGATCTCCCCAATGATAGTGTCCATCAGCTTGACAGACCAAAACTGTTGAGCTGGAAGGTGTAGTGGATTTGGGAGCGAAGATAGCTTGCTTTCTAGATGAATTCATCTTCTCGTGCTGCTCCTTTGATGATGGCTCCTTGCAATTCCTTGCAAAATAACCCAGCTGGTCACAGTTGTAGCATCTCACATTTTTGATGTCAAACCCTAGAGTCTTTCCTTGCTTGAATCTATCCATCCCAGTCCTCTTGATGAATCTCATGGCCCTCAGAGTCAGCATAGCCATGCACCAATCAATATCCATCTTCTCCAAATCATCCGGGTTGATCTGCTCCAAGTCATCATGTTGAAAGCTGACCGGTGTCAGGTTTCCAGAAATCAGTGCATCATAGCATGACATGAAGGCAGTCATGATAGGCAGATACTCATCAGGGATCATAGTGTTAGGCTTCTGAGAGGTGGATGAAACAGTAGGCTGAATTCTAGAAATTGAAAGTGGGACATCAGTTTGAAAGTATGCCACTGTAGTTTTGTTAGATGAAGTGGTGGAACTTTTACCAGCAAGAAGAGCTGTATTTCCAGACTGATTAGTTGGAGTGACTCCACCCTTCTTTATCTCCAACTCATAAGACTCCAGAATGCTGTAGAGTTCTTGCTGTGACAAGTCACTTAGCTTCTAAGTTTTATTGATCATAATTCGGTACATATTCCATTCCTCTGGAAGTGAATCAAGCAGCTTCTTGTTTAACTCAACAGTGGGATAATCAGTTCCCAAAACCTTTAACTTAGAGACAATGCTTGAGAATCGGTTGATAAATTCAGACATGGGTTCTCCAGGGACACTACTAAACATTTCATATTGCTTCTTGATTAAATCCCTCTTGCTTTCTTAAACCTCAGCACTTCCCTCATACCTTGTACATAAAGCAACCCAAAGATCTTTAGTAGTAGTATACTCAGCAAATATGTTAAACACATCCATAGGAAGAGCCATAGCAATAGATCCATAAGCCTTGTTATCTCTGGCAATGAAGGCAATATCATTTTCATCATATTCAGACACAAGCTTGGGACGCTGAACATCTGTAGTGGTAGTAACTGGCTTGTGTGGACCATCAGTGATTGACTGCAAAAGAGTATGGTCATGGAACTGAAAGAAAGTCTTCATTTTCTTGGTCCAATCATCAAAGTCACTAGTGGACACCAAGACAGGTGGTTTGTTTCCCCCATCATATTCATTGTTGCTTGAAGATGCCATAACTCAGGTAAAGAAAAAAAAATCCAAACAGTAGCTAGTTTCGGGTGAACAGGGTTGATCAAAACAATTAGTTTTGATAGTGAGGATGCTGACTGAAACTCCTAGTTTCGATAGAACAAGTCTTGCCCGAAACTTCTAGTTTCGATAGAAGAACAGAATCCAGGAACAACTAGTTTCGATTATGAAGACAACAGAAAATCCAGCAAACTCAATAGAAACTACAAGTTTCGATTGAAACTAGTTTCGATCATGCAGTAGTTTCAGGTGATCAATCTGCACAGGTTAGTTTCGATATAAAAGGACAAGGATGATACCTTCTCCAGACAAGAGTACAGACAAGAAGTTTTGATGACCAACGGAAAGACATAAATTGTCTCCCAGTAGTTTCGATGTCTTCTTCCCAAACTCAGAAAATCTCTATTGATGAACACCTTAAAAAAATAAAAAGCAAAGAAATAGCAATCCAATCCAGCGAAAAGCTTCTAACAATACTCTTGAACACGAAAATACCCTTTAATCAGGAAAACTCAAACAAATACGACCGGAAATCGATGGAACAGTGCTTCCAAACTCAGATGCAGAAAAACTTCAATAATAAACTGAAAAACACCTAAAATTGATCACAAAAACCTGAATACACTCAAAAATCAAGAGCATAATGCTCCGATACCAATTGTAGGTACATATTTCAATCGAAAATCACTCAAAAGATCGATTACACACACACGCAAGCGGAATCTATGTGTATGGTGGTGAAACAGAGGGTAGAAACAGGATTGGTGAAGATAAACAGGCAAACTACACAGGAATCAACACAAATATGATATGAAATTGTTAGAACAACAAATGAAATAACTCCAAATGTGTATTGATTTAGAAAACTGTGAAAGAGAGAATATCAGGGTTACAGCCGCTATCCACACCCTAAACATTCTCAAACTAGGCTATTTATAGGAAGCTGATAGGCATCGAAACTATGCTCACCGAAACTAGTAGTTTCGGTTGAGCATTTACAAGTGAAAACAAGCCTATCGAAACTTCCTATCTATCGAAACTACTAGTTTTGATTGAACAAACCTTAATCGACACTAAGTAGTTTCGATGGCACAGACTTCCAATAAAAAACAGGAAATTACATCAAATGAAATTACAAGTAAATAAACTTAACTAAACATTGTTTAAAAATACATTGATGACATCAGCTTATAAAAAATACAAGACTCTACACTTGAACTGTCAGCAACAAAAATACTTAGAAGATTTTGTAGCCATCAGTCTTATATCTGTATAATGCTACCAAAACTCTTCTACCTTTGTTCTTGCAGTTTTTTCATATGATGAATAATCCTTGTAGTCTCATATCCCCTTGGGTCTTTGCTAGGATTGTCTAAAGGAAGTTCAGATAAGGTATTGATATCTCCTTTTGGCATCTTTAGAATGGCCTTTCTTGAACATTAGATCTTGTTTCCCTTGACATCAGTTATCATGTATTCATCAGTTGCTGCATTGTAAGTCCAGTGAATAAGAGGATAGTGAGATTAGAGAGGGACTGCATCAATTACTATGCCTTTGCTTGGATTAAAATGATGTTTTATTACTAGCAAAAGATGCTTCCCACTATTATTCTCTAGAGCTTCTTCTTCACCTAGTTGAAGGATTCTTTTCAGATCATTATCAGGGAGTTGCATCACCTATCAAGATATTTGTAAATTGACTTTTTCATTTCTTTTGCTCCTCTATAGACTTCAAACCACCCATCTTGATCACTGAAGAACCGGATCATAATTTTTCTTAAGTCATTAGGGCTAGTGGAAGGACTTTGTTTCGTTTGTTGAGGTTGCTGTTGAGAGGGAGCTGGGTAAGAGGGTTTGGACATTTTGGGAGTAGGGATGGATTCTCTTGATGGAGGAATGATGTAGTGCAAAGCACTCATCTTTATTCCTATTGTTTTCATTCGTTTGATTAGTTTTATCTTTGTTTTGAGTCGGTTTTATATACTATTGAGTCTGTGTTATGTCTACAGGTGCTCGTGAAGATTACAAGTGAAAACCAGAAGAAACCGAGCAAGAAAATGAAGCCCAAAGTTATAAAGAGAAAAATTGTGAAAATCAGTCCCTTGATGTACGCGAGGGAGGAGCTTCAGAGTCTCGTGGTACGTGAGGATTCTTAAATGGGCGCAGACTAATTTGTTTCTCGCGGTACGCGAGGAACCCATGAACTTGTCTCGCGGTACGCGAGAGGTAGAAAAATACACAGAAACCCTAGTTCGATGATTAAATAGATTTTGTATCCCATTCTTAGTGGAGTTCGACATTCAGCCGTCTAGAGAGAGACCAGAGGCGATTTTGGGGCTAGAGAAGGCAATTGAAGTGCAAGATTTGAGCTTTGCTTCAGGGTTCGTTAGATTTAACGTTTTCGGTTTCAAGATTCGATTTTTATCTTTGAATTGCTAAGTTTTATTCTATGATGATGTCTTATACTTCTGTTTTGATGTGTTTGAACATGATCGTAGGCTAAAACTTTGATACTGCCTGGGTCATTAGATGAATACTTCGTAAAGTTATGATTTTTATCGGTTTTGGACCTTAATTAATGGTTTATTGATTCTGTAAAAGATCTTAAGTTAATAATTATGATGAATCTATATGCTTAATTCTGATTTGTGTTTGATTTTAATTCCATGCGTTGATTGTGGATGTCTTCCAGTTTAATTAGCGTATATAGGTCATAGACTTTAGGGTTTGTGGTCGTTTGTGTGGTTTACTAAACATAGTGATCCATAGGAGTTGTGATTGAATATAGATTAGATGGAGTATGTATCCTGCCTCAATACTTGAGAAGTGAGAGATGGTCGTTTAGTCTTCGTCATTAGGAATCCGAGTATCAACTGTCTGAGAGGAAGATGGTTTAGGTGTCTAGTGATTGTTGCTATTCTGAGTCATAGTTCTTATCTTGAGATTACCCCGTGCATTCTTCGAATGTATTGTGGACAGTGAGACTGAAAGGTGATCTGTCTTTCGGGTACTTTATCATTGTTGGAGAGACCGAAAGGTAATACACTATCTGGTGAGTTATTACATATTTTAGGTTCCTTAGTTGGTGACACCCTGAGAGTGATTAGGGATCCACTAGGTAGTCTAGAGTTGCTTCCTTAGAAACCCAGATCCATCTTAGTTTCCAGAACCGGTAGAAGTTGTGCTTTGCAAGTAGGAGTCCGACCTAGGTAATATTCTTCCCATCTATGATATTACCTTAGTTCTTCATCTTGATAGCTTGAGTAGATCTTTAGTGTCTGCATTATTAGTTCTAATCAGTAGTGTAGTCATCCCCCATCAATCAATCTTTAGCCCGAGTCAGAGTCTAATATAGTTATAATAGTGTCTCTAGGGTTCGATAACTCCGTTTACCATTAAGTTGTGCTACACTCGATAGGGGGGTAGAAGACGAACTATCTTCCTATCGCACACAATCTCTGCATGATTCTTTGATAACCAATCCATGCCAATAACGACATCGAAACTTACAAGTTCTACTGGTAAAAGGTCAATACTATACGTACGATCTCCCAAACACATGGTACACTCACGAAAATCTTCGTCGGCTTCTATTAACTTTCTGTTAGTTAACTCTATAGAATACTTAACATCTAATTTACTTTATTTTGAACTAAGAAAAGGTTCAAAGTTTTTGGAAACAAAACTTTTATCGGCTCCGGTATCAAATAAAACATAAGCATAACGGTCATTAACGAGAAACGTACCGGTAACAACCGATGGATCTTTTCATGCTTTCTTGGCCTCCATCACGAATGCTCTGCCACGAGTTCCCTGGTTCTTCAGTTTGAGGCAATCCTTCTTGAAATGCCCTACAATTCCACATTCATAACATCCAGCGTTTGATTCTTATTTCTTCACACCCAATTTAACATGACAGGTTTGGGCTTGATGTCCAAATTTGCCGCAGCGGTCACAGACATTGCACTGACCAGGTGAAAAAACCACATTTGTTGCACTTCGGGTTAGGAACCTGATACCTTCTTGTTTTTGTGGTGTTGGCTGCATGCATCCTTCCCTGATTCCACCTTTTGTTCTGAGAATTACCAGCATGACTCCCAGATCCTTCAGACCACTTACGATTTCCTTCAGTTGACATTTTTCCTTTCTCAGTCGTTCTATCAACAACTTCCACCGGCTTCTTACTTGAACCATTCTTCTTCAATGTCCCCATACAAACATCATCACCAGTCAGGGAGTGTGCTAATTGCATAGCACTCTGAATAGTCATAGGGTTTGCTGACGTCACCATACTATGGATCTGAGGTGCTAAGCCCCATATATAACGATCAATTCTTTTGTGCTCCGGTGTTACGAGATGGGGTACAAGTCGTGCCAACTGATAAAACATGGTCGTGTATTCCCTTACTTCATCATCTACCATGGTCAAAATCCAGAATTCTGCTTCTAATTTCTGAATTTCGTTGCTTGGACAATACTCACGCAGAAGCATTTCCTTCAATTGATCCCAAGTGAGACCGTAGGAATTAGCCTCACCGAGACCTTGAATCTGTGTATTCCACCAGGTTAGAGCTTCATCTTGAAATGAACTTGTTGCATACTTCATGCGTTGAGCTGCAATACAGTTACTTATGACCATCACAGACTCCATTTTCTCAATCCAATGGACAATGCCGACCGGTCCTTCAGTTCCAGAAAAGACTCAGGGCTGACATGCTTGAAAGGTCTTGTAAGAGCACCCTTCAATATGGTTCCCCTGGTTCATGTTCTGGTAGGCCGTCCTATTAGCGAGGGCGGTGTTGACGTGTTGCGAAATCAACTCGGCCAATTCCTCGGCCGTAGTGGATAGTGGGTTAGCATTTTGGTTTTCTCTTCGCAGTGGCATGTTCCTTTTTCCAATACAAACAATATAACGAGTGAGATAATATATATCACACAATATCCATGTCATTCATGTATGTACGAAAATAATTTAACAAACATCACGATAAACCAAAATCAACCACTTCATGTCATCTTTGTTAAAAAATAGAGTTCAAATTTGAATACATCATTAAACCAAATGATTACAACAATGGGTGTGGCATACGACCAACCCTAACAAGTTTCTCTAATATAACAAAAGAATATGACATGAACTCCAAAAGAAAAAACATCGTCAAGGACAAGGACTAGAGGTTGTGACAAGGGAGAACACCGAGGCAGAAATAGGGGCAGCGAGCAGAACACACGTAACTGGAAGGGCTAAAGAGGCCTCGAGGCGCTCCTCAAGTGCATCTAGACGCTGTAAGGACTCAACCTCTGTGACTTCCGCCTGCGCGGCTCTCGCAGTAGCCTCCTAGGCCATCTTTATTGATTCTTCGGCCTTCTTCTCGCTTTCTTCCATCCTTCACCTCAATTCAGCCACATCTTCTCGGGTCGGAACCCGGTCTCCTTTCCCGGTTTCCGCATCGTCGTCATCTCTAACGGCCAGTTTTCTCTTCTTTACAAGCAACAGAGTCTTCCTAGCAGTAAACTTCAGAAGTGGACCTTCAGGATGTTCACGATAAGATCTATGATACGAAAGACGTAAATTTTCCGTAGTTGACCTAACAAGCTTAATGGCAGTCACAACCTCATCGTTCTCATGAACAGGGACAAAAGTCACGGGAATAACTGGAGTAGGCTCATCACTAGTTGGCGTCTCCTTATTGCCTAACTCAGCAACTAGAGATTCCTTCATTGGTTCCTCAACTAAACGACTCGTCTCAACTGGCTCTTCAACACTAGACTCCTTTTCCTCATTGGATTCCTCTTCGCTAGTCTCATCCTCATCTTTAGATTCTTCCTCACTAGTCAGTACCTCTTCATCTTCAAGTTCTTCTTCACCAGATAGTACCTCTTCATCTTCAGATTATTTTGTCCACCATTCCCATAATACGGGTGATTAGCAAAATTCGGCATGTTCGGGTCAAATCTTAAATCAAGAACCGAATCTGGAGACATCGGCGAAACTGGTGAGAACTCTGGCTCACTATCAGAAGAGATCGAGATGATGAAAAGCAAAAGAGACATCTGTGACACGGAATATTTACACGACATGAATAATTTGCCCATAAGTGTAAGCATGTACGTATGCAACACATTTAAGGCTCGTAAGGCACATAGAGAAAGTATCCTAATACGACCCTAATACTAACACTTACTCCTAAAATAAGATGCACGGGGCATGAAAACTTCTTTAACCCAAAAACCCAATTTTAAAAGTTATAGTCTACATTTTTAAGAAAAACATTTTCTAGTTCGCTATAACCATGGGCTCTGATACCAACTTCTGTCACTCCCCGAAAACGACGATTCGCAGCGGAAACGAGACGTAAGCATGGCGGTCACATAAGTTGGAGCCCAATGATAATAAACAAACACCTTTATTTGAAACTTCGGAAAGGTTTAACAAATTAAAGATAAGTCTTACAATTATCCAAATTAAAAGAATTGAAATCTAAAACGAGAGTTTTCATGATCCAACACATGAGGATCCAAAATAAAGTTTAAAATATCCCAACAGAATTCCGATGCAAGTGTTTGCCCAAAAGCCGATTTTCATAACCACGCGAGAGTATCTAAGTACCTGAAAAACATGCTTAAAAACATCAACATAAATTTGAGCGAGTTTCACGGGTTTACACGAAAACATAAACGAATTTAACGAACTGTCAAGTAACTTAGGCAAACATGTGATATGTCATAAGCTTGCAAGGAAAACAACAGGATGACAATACCTAGAGCTTTTAATCAAACCGACACACGAATACAACATGTCCTCACGAATCCTTTCAAAATATATTCTCTCGTACGAACGACCGATCAGAGTTACTGATCACGAGAGTGGGCAGTCAGTCCCAAATAGATCTATCAACACACCTTGCGGCCTACACGAGGCTAATGATTATAATGGCGGGGCTATTCATGAACGACATACAAGAACACATAACGAAAGCCCGTACTCGAGACCATCAAACGAACACATAACGTAAGTCCAGTATCATGATAAATGAACGAAAGCATGTTCTTCCACCATAGTTTATAAAACAACAAAATAGTTTAAAAGAGTCCGTGAAAAACTCACCTTGAAGTAACGAACGATGGGAAAACGGGTGCTAGCAAATTATACGCCCACGAACACGGGTTGATTCTAACGGTGCCCTAAACACGAGGGATACATTACTAATTGAACCTCAAGTCTCACAAGCAAGTTGTTTACCCAACCTACTTAAACTTATAATATTTTTAAGAAAATGTTTATTTAAACGACCCATTGGTGACTACGACACGCGGTTATGTTTTTAACGAAAAACGGTGGATCATACACACATACGAAGACATCAAGTGTTATTACTTATCATCAACCAAAATATAAGAATATAACCAAATAGCACATATAAACACCCATACTTATGTCTATAAGTTCTAAATCACATGTGAAAATACTTAAGTTACAATGCTTGCATATAAGCACTTTTCAAGCGAAACGACTAACTTTTAAGAAACAAACTTCCAAATTTCTAACAAATGAGTTCATATAACATCATATATCATCAAAATATACTTAATAAATTATATTTCATCGAACAAAACAATCTTTCATTATTTTGACATAAAGTAACTAAACATGGCAATTTCTTGCACATACGTGACAACCGAAACGTCAACGACAAGTACAAACACATATTTCATAACATGAACTCATTATCCACCTTAAGAGCTGTATTTTAATCATAAAATATACTCAAACTTACTGCTCAAAATCAGATTTTACAGATACACATTTTTCATGCCGAAAACTACCGTTTTACTCGGCTAGTTTAGTGTAAAACCTAACGAAACACATCCAAACACCAAGAATCATACATACTACTAAAAATCTATATTTTAGACATAAAATATCATCATATTACAGCCATGATTCCAGATTTACAAATCTATCTATTTTCATACAAAAATCTACCTTTTTGTGTATTTTAAGCAACATAAACATGTCATACACTTAGCAAATCATCACAACCTAAATAAAACTTTTATAGCTGGTCATTATTACTATAAAACATCACTTTTATCATCATATTTAAAGATTTCAAACAATCTAAATTATCAATGCCAAAACCCTAGTTTAAATCATGCTTTTGGACAATAATTTTTAGCAATAAACACCCAAATCATTAATTCAATGATCCATAAATAAACTAAGATGTTTTTATGCAATAATATACCATTATTTTCTGTTTGAAACAAACCATAACAAAACATTTGATTGCATGTAAAGATCAAGCCCTAATTCACCACTTTTTGCAAGATATGAGCATATAAACATACATGCATATATACGACATCCATACATACAAATAAATCCATGAAAATCTTCAATAAATACCCATTGTTTGCTGATTTTAATAGTTCATAAAAATCCTTTTATTAAAGGTGAACAATACTTGCAAAAATCAAAGCTTTCTTTAAGAAAAGTAAACTAAGAGATGGTGGATTCATACCACTTGACTAAATCAAGGAGAATACTAGTGAAATTAGAAGATGGTGGATGATTACTCTTGGATTCTTGCTTCTCAACTCTTGATTCTTCAAGAAAATGCTCCAAGAACACCAAAAACTCAAGAACACTTGAAAAATACTTAGAGAGAAAATGATACAAAGGTGTGGGATTGAAGTATGGAATTGAAGTGGTATATATAGGGGGTGGGAGTCGGTTCATGACACAAAGAGGGGAGAGAGGAGAGAGACAGAAGATTTGACATATTCCATTAAAAATCCATTCAAGTTGAATGATCAAATTTGTGGAGTGTAGTTTTGTACGAAGTGTGTAAGTAACAAAAATGATTGTGTTTAACACTTGATTAGGGTGTGGGACCCATTTTATGGCTGATTTTTGGGGAGAAAGGTCTTCTAGAACCTCATTTGTTTTATAAAAACTACACCAGACAAGTGTAGGTGACATTTTATAAAACTACAACAATTTTATAAAATTTTACCACTTTAAACATGATTTTTCATCAAAATAAAAATATATAAAATACCCACTAATAATTTGCTATCATAATTAGTAAAAATAATAATTTTTGCTAACAGTTCATTTTAACTCATCCGGTACGCGATTGTACCGGGTAAAACGCAATGAAAATCACTAAAAGCGATATTTAACACATAACACACAAATTTCACACATAATCCACTAATATAAACCATTTTATATAATTTTCATCAAAACTGATATTTTTAAATTACCCGAGTCATCACCAACACTAAATACATACATTTTACCGATACGCGGTACCGTAAATTCCAAAAATTCACGAAATGCAAACCTATGCATACGAAGGGCTTTGCTAGACTTTATAATAACCTAATTAACTAAAATTAAGTTTAATGACACAATAATTAAAATAGTAACACGTTCTAAGGTCGTGCGGTAAATAACCTAAAAATTATTGGATGTCACAACCTCCCCTCCTTAAAGATATTTCGTCCCGAAATTTTACGCTACGAAGCCTGATTACGGGCGGACTTAAACAAATGAGGGTACTTCCGCTTCATCTCGTCTTCGCGTTCCCACGTGAACTCGGGACCACGCTTTGAATTCCATCTGACCTTGACCAACTTGATACGACTACACCTGGTCTTGTGATTCTTCCAATCTGAAACCTCCACAGGCTCTTCATGAAAGTGAAGCTTGTCATCAACACACACTTCATTTGAAGGTATCACGAGTGTCTCATCAGACAGACACTTTTTCAGATTTGACACATGGAGTACGTTATGAACTCCTCTCAGTTCTCGCGGTAACTGCAGTCGGTAAGCAACTGGCCCTACACGGGCAATAATCTTGTTAGGTCCAATGTAGCGGGGGCTAATGTCACACCCCGACCGATGGTGGAATCATCGAGGCGGACAATGGAATGATTGTTCAAAAGCACATGATAACTAAAATGTTGCATAATTCATTTATTTAAATTTAAAGACAACAAGATCCAAATACAATACATTTCAAATACCTAATCTAGTTCAAAACATTGATTTATTTAACTAGGTCCATAGTTCTTAAGTGGAGGAATCTACGGCAAGCAATCACATATTCAAACCTGAAACATTATTTAAATCAAGTGTCAACTAAAAAGTTGGTGAGTACATAGGTTTGTAGTTCCGATAAGTAGTAGATAAAAACGTTTTGCAACTCATTGTTTATCTTGTTAAACAAAGCATATATATATGGTGTATCATTTATCTAATCACAATTCAAACCTTGTTTGACGCGCTTGAACAGAGCACAACAGCTAAGTCCGGTAATGTTTGAATATAGTTACCCACTATATCCGGTATGTTTGAATATAACACGCGGCTATATCCGAGTATGTAGTAATAAACACCCTAACCGGGTGGGCTGGTTAGGCACAATAGATCTATTAATATTACTGTGGGTTTTCTTGTGTTTAAATGTTTGTACATCCAAGATAATAAGCATATAGTCCACATGTATAACACGTATAAACAATGTGATTGAGTAGCATGAAATAATGTTTCACCCCAAAGTATGTAAAAATGTAAAATAAGGGCTATGTAACTCACCTTGCAAGCGGGTATTTTTCCACGCGTGTAGGTGATAAAGATGTTGAAGTCTAAGCACGTTGAAACCCTATGTAGATAAATGGGTATTATTGTATGTTTACATGTGCGTATTAGTATTTATTTGTGTATAGGTTTATAATAACTTTTCTTAGTGTTATTTGCATAAAAGTTGGTCCAGTTTTGCTTGAAAGTACTGATTTGATCAAAACTGTTTATAGTTGTGACAGGTATCGAAACTGTGTTCAATCGAAACTACTAGTTTCGATTGACCATTTACAAGTGATACACAGAACTGTCGAAACTACTATCTATCGAAACTACTAGTTTCAATTGATCATTTATAAGTGATACACAGGCTGTCGAAACTACCATCTATCGAAACTACTAGTTTCGATTGATCATTTATAAGTGATACACAGGCTGTCGAAACTACCATCTATCGAAACTACTAGTTTCGATTGACCATTTACTCAATCGAAACTAGGTAGTTTCGATGGCCCAGACTTTAGAAAATAAAACAGTAATTTTTCAAAATAATAGTTTGTTCGGTAATCGATGTTTTGGAGTCGTGACTTCGATTGGTAAAGCTTGCCTTATGATAACAGAAGGTAAAGAAACGAAGTTGAGGATTCTTACGTGGTCGTAAAGGGGCTGGACGGCAGAGTCTTAAATCCGAGAATTTCCTGAATGAGAATCGAGCTTCTGGATAGGATTAGTCTCTACAACCTTGGTCACAGCTTCACACAGAGATGGTGATTGTAATGGTGCCTTCAATTTGGAGTGAGATTGGGTGGAAGAGGGGTAGCGAGCTCGAGCAGGTCCGACTATGGCTATTTATAGCCGAGTTCGTTTCTTATGACAAAGCGTGAAATTGGGCACGTCCCGACACTCGTCTGGACGAGACGAAGCTAACGAGCTATTAAATACGCGTGGAGGTTGACTGTCGGGCTCGAATTCGGGGCGTGGGTTCTCGGCCACCAACAAGATCAGGCGATTCGTATGTTGGGGAGACCAATTGGTCAGGGCCTTTTGTTCGCATGGGGAAGACGAGTTCAGGGATGCCTGTAGCGGCTGTCGAGGTGCAGGGAACAGTCGTGTCGAGGAGTCGCAGGAGAAAAGCTCGGACCGTCGGTCAATGGGGAAGACGGTCGGAAACGCGAATTGGAAGTTGACAAAACCAGTCCCTGGAGTTTGTTTTTGATTTAAAATAGTCCCTGAGAGTTATTACAAATTGGTCCCTGTGGTTTGATTTGTCCAGAAACAGCCCCTTAACAGATTTTGTCTTAAAGCCTTTTAGTTTCATTATTTTCAAAAACAACCCCTCAACTTTTATAAAAATAATTTCTTTAATTTCTTTTAATTTAAAATATATTTTATAAACTTATTTTATTATTATTATAACTAATTTTTTTTATAAAAGTTATTTATCTTATGTTATTAGGTTATTTTATTAAATATGAAACTTTTAAATTTAGATTTTTATATAAAATTTTATATAAGTTTTAAAACTTATAAAATTTTAATTAATTTAAATCCGTAAAATAAAAATACCTATTTGTATAAAACTAAATAAAACACTTGTATATTATTTAATTTGAGAATGATTACATGATAATTATATTACAAGTGCGCGAATGAAAAAAAATCCGAAACGTCACAGTCTCCCCATGTTAATGGAATTTCGTCCTGAAATTCAACTAATGGAGACTATGAAAAGAGATGCGGGTATTTGGTCTTCATTTGGTCTTCGCGTTCCCAAGTGAACTCGGGTCCACGTTTAGACTCCCAACGGATTTTGACAATGGGGATGCGACTACGTTTGAGTTTCTTGACTTCAAAGTCTACTATTTCCACGGGTTTTTCAACAAAGTGCATTTTCTCGTCAATACGCACTTCGTCAAGAGGGATGTGGAGATTCTCGTCGGATAGACACTTTTTCAAATTAGATACATGAAAGGCCGGATGAACGTTGTTGAGTTCCGAAGGAAGATCGAGTTTGTAGGCCACTTTTCCTATTCTTTCGAGTATCTTGAATGGACCCACATATCGAGGTCCAAGTTTTCCTTTCCTTCCAAATCGGACTACGCCTTTCCAAGGTGATACTTTTAGGAGAACCATATCCCCAAGTTGAAATTCTAAAGGTTTTCGTCTTTTATCGGCATAGCTCTTTTGCCGACTCCTTGCTACTCGAATGTTGTCCCAGATAAGAGAGATTTTATCGGTGGTCTCTTGGATAAGCTCGGGACCGGTGATTTGTGCTTCACCAATTTCGTTCCAACAAATCGGTGAACGACATTTCCGTCCATAAAGAGCTTCAAACGGTGCCATGTTAATACTTGCGTGGTAGCTGTTGTTGTAGAAAAATTCGATCAGTGGTAGGTGAGAATCCCAATTGCCACCAAATTCGATG
Source organism: Smallanthus sonchifolius (assembly GCA_023525975.1). Classification (NCBI taxonomy): domain Eukaryota; kingdom Viridiplantae; phylum Streptophyta; class Magnoliopsida; order Asterales; family Asteraceae; genus Smallanthus; species Smallanthus sonchifolius. The sequence continues at coordinate 20,427,569 of CM042030.1, read as the reverse complement.
ACACAAGCTCTAAGCATATCCTCAAGAGTTTTGATTGTTCGCTCGGTTTGTCCATCAGTTTGAGGATGGTAAGCCGTACATAAATCCAAACGAGTACCAAGCGCAGATTGTAATGATTGCCAAAATCGGGAAGTAAAACGCGTATCACGATCATAGATGATGTTCAAAGGGATTCCGTGACGACTTACGATCTCATCAATGTAGATCCGAGCCAATTTCTCGACTCGATAGTCCTCACGAATAGGCAAGAAATGAGCAGACTTCGTAAGTCGGTCGACAATAACCCAGATATTATCGTGCCCACTAGAAGTGCGTGGGAGTTTGGTGATGAAGTCCATAGCAAGGTTCTCCCACTTCCACATGGGAATTTCAGGTTGTTCGAGGAGTCCGGAAGGCTTCTGTTGTTCGGCCTTCACTTTAGAACAAGTTAAGCATTTTGCCACAAAGAGGGCAATATCCTTTTTCATGCCGGGCCACCAATATTGTTGACGAAGACCCATGTACATCTTATCAGCCCCGGGATGTACCGAATATCGAGTTTTGTGGGACTCGTTCATCAAAAATATACGAAGGTCATCGCGATCGGGAACCCAGATACGGTCCAAGTAATATAATAGACCGTTGGCTTTGGTTTCTAGCAAGAGTTCTACACCACATGCCATTTCTTGATACATGTTTCCCTCGCTAACCGAGGTGTGTTGTGCTTTGAGAATACGGGCTTGGATATCGTTATGGATACAAACACTATGAAGCATGATACGTTCTTTACGACTCAAGGCGTTGGCTACAAATTTGCTTTGCCGGGGTGGTAGCGAATCTCGCAATCGTAGTCGTTAAGAAGTTCAATCCATCAACGTTGCCTCATATTAAGCTCTTTTTTATTGAAATTATGTTGGAGGCTTTTGTGGTCGGTGAAAATCACGCATTTGGTGCCATAAAGATAATGTCTCCAAATTTTCAAGGCGAAAACGACAGCACCAAGCTCGAGATCATGGGTCGTGTAGTTCTTCTCGTGGATTTTGAGCTGATGTGATGCGTATGCAATTACTTGGCCACGTTGCATTAGAACACAACCAAGACCTTGGTTGGATGCATCACAATAAACGACAAAGTCGTCATTACCACTAGGAAGAGTTAGAATAGGAGCATTGCAGAGCTTGTGCTTGAGAGTTAGAAAAGCTTCCTCTTGCTTGGGTCCCCACTCATAGGGTTTACCTTTATGAGTCAAGGCAGTGAGTGGAACCGCAATCTTGGAGAAATTTGAGATGAAGCGACGATAGTAACCCGCTAGTCCAAGGAATGAACGAATCTCGGTAGGAGTCTTGGGAGTACTCCAATTCTTTACTGCCTCGATCTTTGCCAGGTCCACATGAATTCCCTCATCGTTGACTATGTGTCCCAAAAATTGAACTTCTTTTAGCCAGAATTCACACTTGGAGAACTTGGCGTATAGTTGTTCTTTCTTCAAGAGTTCCAAAATCAAACGAAGATGTTGTTCATGCTCCGCTTTCGTTTTAGAATAGATGAGAATGTCGTCAATGAAAACGATCACGAATTTATCCAAATAAGGTTTGCATACACGGTTCATGAGATCCATGAAAACCGCAGGCGCATTAGTCAAGCCAAATGGCATGACCATGAACTCGTAGTGACCATATCTAGTTCGAAAGGCAGTCTTTGGAATGTCTTCATCGAGAACACGAAGTTGATGGTACCCGGAACGAAGGTCAATCTTGGAGAAGCATGTTGAACCTTGAAGTTGATCGAAAAGATCGTCGATACGGGGTAAAGGATAACGGTTCTTAATTGTAAGCTTGTTGAGTTCATGATAATCGATACACATTCGAAACGATCCATCCTTTTTCTTTACGAATAGCACGGGAGCACCCCAAGGTGAATGGCTCGGGCGGATGAATCCTTTATATGAGAGTTCTTGTAATTGACTTGCGAGCTCTTGCATCTCGGAAGGTGCAAGACGATAGGGAGCTTTTGCCACGGGAGTTGCTCCAGGCACAAGGTCAATACGAAACTCTACTTGTCTAGGAGGAGGGAGACCGGGTAATTCCTCGGGGAATACCTCGGGAAAGTCTCGAATGATCGAAATATTTTGCAATTTCTTACCCTTGTCTTTCGTGTCAACTACGTGGGCCAAGAAGGCAACGTACTTTTTCTGTAGGTACTTTTGTGCCAATATGCAAGACATGAGTTGAAGACCACGACATGGTTTTTCACCGAAAATAACTAACGTGTTGCCCGAAGGGAGAGTTATACGAATGCACTTTTCGTAGCAAATAACCTCGGCATGGTGCTTGGATAACCAGTCCATGCCAATTATAATATCGAAGCTTTCCAATTGCATTGGAAGGAGATCAACAGAGAACACATGGTCATTAAGCTCGAGATTGCAGTCGCGGATAACAGAACTTATAGTAATAGATTTTCCGTTTGCTATCTCCATGGAATAAGAATTGTCAAGTTTCGTTCTTTGTTTAGCAAGTCGAGATTCAAAGGTAAGAGACACAAACCTCCTATCGGCACCGGTATCAAATAAAATGGATGCATAATGATTGTTTACGAGAAACGTACCGTTTATCACGTCGTTGTTTGCTTGAGCCTCATTAGCGTTTATATTAAACGCTCGTCCTTGAGGACCACCTTGATGATGAAGTTTTGGGCATAGGTCACGGAAATTGTTTGGGTCTCCACATTCGTAACATGCCCGACCATTGGGAGGTGCCGGATAGATTGGACGGTTGGCTGGAGCAGCTTGATGGACGGGAGGACGGGAGGACGGGTAGGGCAAGTAGTGACCACGTGTCCATATCGTCCGCAGCTTGAACACAATCGGAATGGTAAGTTGGCAGGATGATGGTACTTGCAGGTCTGGCATTGGGGATTCGGGCCCAGATAAGGTTTCGGGTTTTGACCCAAAGGGGCCACTTGAATAGCAGGTACAGCGGTAGTTACGGCTGCGAAGTTTCGACCCTTTCGTTTCTTGTTGCGGTTAGAAGACTCAGGTTTTACATCCTTGACGGCTGCAAGGGTAGAAACAACCTTCTTGGAACCCGTTCTTGATAAGGTTCCGACCTTGACATGGTTGTCGGATAGTGTAGCGGATAGACGGATAGCAGCTTCAAGTGTAGGAGGATTGCTTCCTAACACAACATCTTGAATTTGCATAGGCAGCCCACCTATTTCAATTCCCCGAGCAAGGGGAGTGATCATATGAGGCACCAACAGACTTAGCTCTTGAAATCGGGTGGTGTAAGCCAGATTATCCCCGCTGTCTTGGGCAAGATCTCAAAACTCAGTCTCGAGCTTCCTCATTTCATTTTGAGGACATAATTCATCAGTCATGGCTTTCTTCATATCATCCCATGATAAAGATGTAGCAACCTCAACACCACGAGTGCGTTTCTCACCGTTCCACCAGGTGAGGGCTCTCTTTTGAAGTACACTTGTGGCATAGCGAACCCGAAGATTATCGGGGCAGTCACTGTTTAGGAATGTGCTTTCCATGCTTTTAAACCATTGCAATAGGCCGGTAGCACCTTCAGTCTCGAAGAATTTTGTAGGATTGCACGAGTTAAAGTGCTTAAACGTGCATTGAGGCGGGTTGGTACCACCGTTTCCTTGGATGTTGTGAGATCCATCACTATTGTTATTGGCTTGGGTCATTTGCCCTACCAGCTGAGCAAGAAGAGTAGCAAGATCCGGGTTGGAAGTGCTAGAGTTTGCACGTCGAGGAGGCATTCTAACACCATAAGAAAAGACAATGTTATTTTAGATAAGATGGATATATATGAGTTATAGTGGGAAATAATGTAAGCAGAAAAGCGGGATTCATCATGACGCGTGTCAGTGCATGTGTATTCATTTAAAGTTGATGGGGGAAACTAGGCCATCTATTCCGGATAGAACATGATGTTATAGATTATTATTCGCGTAATAGGAATTGCCGGGACTTGCATGCACTACAAATCGTTATTACGTGTGCACCCGTAATAATGATTTGCTTTGCATGTTCGTCTAGTTCTTCCTATCTTGCTATAATGTCCCCAAATTTTGATTTTAAGTTCGGATCGTATCCTTGCGAATACATTGACTTATCAACGTTAAATAATTCCTCAAAACTTTCAAGGAGACATGCTTTAGCCTATAGGTAAACACTCACTTCAGGAATTCCCAGGAAAGCATACGGGTCCGTTTATTTGGATTTATACGAAATGCTTTCCTAGACAGAAAACCCGATGTACAGGTGTCACCCTTCCAGATTGCACGTGTCCTTTACTGGTTTCAAGAAATTAAGTCGTTGACGAGATTTTCAAGATTTTAATAGACTTGAGAGTCTATGAGTATAAAATGTGTAGGAATGTTGCAATTAATATGGATTAGGAAAGAGTATGGATAAGGATGAGTAGTGTATTTGTTTGCATAAGTTTGTTTTTCAAATGTGTATGTAAAGTATGTATCATGTATTTAAGCCTTGTATGTATGTGTATAAGTCTCATGTACCAAACTTGGGAAAATTCAAATAATTCCTAAATACAAATAATTCACTTAACAATTAATCATTTAGCACATAACACATAAAAAGGGAGTCCTAGGGTTATAGTCTAGGTCATTGTGTCTAATAACCTAATTCCCTATAACCATGGCTCTGATACCAATCTGTCACACCCCGACCGATGGCGGAATCATCGAGGCGGACAATGGAATGATTGTTCAAAAGCACATGATAACTAAAATGTTGCATAATTCATTTATTTAAATTTAAAGACAACAAGATCCAAATACAATACATTTCAAATACCTAATCTAGTTCAAAACATTGATTTATTTAACTAGGTCCATAGTTCTTAAGTGGAGGAATCTTCAGCAAGCAATCACATATCCAAACCTGAAACATTATTTAAATCAAGTGTCAACTAAAAAGTTGGTGAGTACATAGGTTTGTAGTTCCGATAAGTAGTAGATAAAAACGTTTTGCAACTCATTGTTTATCTTGTTAAACATAGCATATATATATGGTGTATCATTTATCTAATCACAATTCAAACCTTGTTTGACGCGCTTGAACAGAGCACAACAGCTAAGTCCGGTAATGTTTGAATATAGTTACCCACTATATCCGGTATGTTTGAATATAACACGCGGCTATATCCGAGTATGCAGTAATAAACACCCTAACCGGGTGGGCTGGTCAGGCACAATAGATCTATTAATATTACTGTTGGTTTTCTTGTGTTTAAATGTATGTACATCCAAGATAATAAGCATATAGTCCACATGTATAAAACGTATAAACAATGTGATTCAGTAGCATGAAATAATGTTTCACCCCAAAGTATGTAAAAATGTAAAATATGGGCTATGTAACTCACCTTGCAAGCGGGTATTTTTCCGCGCGTGTAGGTGATAAAGATGTTGAAGTCTAAGCACGTTGAAACCCTATGTAGATAAATGGGTATTATTGTATGTTTACATGTGCGTATTAGTATTTAATTGTGTATAGGTTTATAATAACATTTCTTAGTATTATTTGCATAAAAGTTGGTCCAGTTTTGCTTGAAAGTACTGATTTGATCGAAATGTTTATAGTTGTGACAGGTATCGAAACTGTGTTCAATCGAAACTACTAGTTTCGATTGACCATTTACAAGTGATACACAGAACTGTCGAAACTACTATCTATCGAAACTACTAGTTTCGATTGATCATTTATAAGTGATACATAGGCTGTCGAAACTACCATCTATCGACACTACTAGTTTCGATTGATCATTTATAAGTGATACACAGGCTGTCGAAACTACCATCTATCGAAACTACTAGTTTCGATTGACCATTTACTCAATCGAAACTAGGTAGTTTCGATGGCCCAGACTTTAGAAAATAAAACAGTAATTTTTCAAAATAATAGTTTGTTCGGTAATCGATGTTTTGGAGTCGTGACTTCGATTGGTACAGCTTGCCTTATGATAACAGAAGGTAAAGAAACGAAGTTGAGGATTCTTACGTGGTCGCAAAGGGGCTGGACGGCAGAGTCTTAAATCCGAGAATGTCCAGAATGAGAATCGAGCTTCTGGATAGGATTAGTCTCTACAACCTTGGTCACAGCTTCACACAGAGATGGCGATTGTAATGGTGCCTTCAATTTGGAGTGAGATTGGGTGGAAGAGGGGTAGCAAGCTCGAGCAGGTCCGACTATGACTATTTATATCCGAGTTCATTTCTTATGACAAAGCGTGCAATTGGGCACGTCCCGACACTCGTCTGGACGAGACGAAGCTAACGAGCTATTAAATACGCGTGGAGGTTGACTGTCGGGCTCGAATTCGGGGCGTGGGTTCTCGGCCACCAACAAGATCAGGCGATTCGTATGTTGGGGAGACCAATTGGTCGGGGCCTTTTGTTCGCATGGGGAAGACTAGTTCAGGGATGCCTGTAGCGGCTGTCGAGGTGCAGGGAACAGTCGTGTCAAGGAGTCGCCGGAGAAAAGCTCGGACCGTCGGTCAATGGGGAAGACGGTCGGAAACGCGAATTGGAAGTTGACAAAACCAGTCCCTGGAGTTTGTTTTTGATTTAAAATAGTCCCTGAGAGTTATTACAAATTGGTCCCTGTGGTTTGATTTGTCCAGAAACAGCCCCTTAACAAATTTTATCTTAAAGCCTTTTAGTTTCATTATTTTCAAAAACAACCCCTCAACTTTTATAAAAATAATTTCTTTAATTTCTTTTAATTTCAAATATATTGTATAAACTTATTTATTTATTATTATAACTAATTTTTTTTTATAAAAGTTATTTATCTTATTTAATTAGGTTATTTTATTAAATATGAAACTTTTAAATTTAGATTTTTATATAAAATTTTATATAAGTTTTAAAACTTATAAATTTTAATTAATTTAAATTCGTAAAATAAAAATACCTATTTGTATAAAACTAAAAAAACACTTGTATTTAATTTAATTTGAGAATGATTACATGATAATTATATTACAAGTGCGCGAATGAAAAAAAATCCGAAACGTCACAGCTAAGCTTATCATGTTTGCCAAACCTAGTTACCCTCTTCCAAGGAGACCCTCAGCATAACTCTATCTCCCTTTTGGAATGCTAATGGTTTCCTTCTTCTATCAACGTATTTCTTTTGATGATCCTGGGTAACCTTCAAATGATCACAGATCTTAAAAACCTTATCCAGTAATATGCTTGTCACCAACTTCTGCCCCACAAAGCGGTGAGCGGCATTTTCTTCCATACAGGGCTTCGAACGGAGCGACTTTCAATCCAGTTTGGTAACTGTTATTATAACATAACTCAGCCAATGGTAGGTGAGTATCCCAACTTCCACCAAAGTCGATTACGCAGGCACGGAGCATGTCTTCCAAAATCTGGATGGTCCTTTCACTTTAACCATCACTTTGCGAATGATACGCCATGCTTAAATCCAAACGGGTACCCAAGGCTTTTTGTAGTGACCGCCAAAACTTTGATGTGAAATGACTATCTCTATCGAAGATGATCGAAGTCGGAACCCCATGCCGGGACACTACTTACTTGAGGTATATGCTCGCCAATTTCTTCATTTGGTAAGATTCCTTCATGGGCAGGAAATGTGCCGATTTCGTCAAACGATCCATAATTACCCAGATGGAATCGTAGGCACTAGACGTTCGGGGTAATTTGGTGATGAAATCCATGGCAATACTGTCCCATTTCCATTGCGGAATCTCCGGTTTCTACAGAAGTCCAGATGGCTTTTGGTACTCGGTCTTGACCTTTACGCAAGTCAAACATTTACCAACGTATGAAGCAATATCACCCTTTATGTTTCACCACTAGTAGTGCTTCTTGAGATCCTTATACATTTTCGTCGATCCTGGGTGAATCGAATATCTTGATTTATGGCCTCATCCAAAACCATTTCTTGTAAATTGCCGACCAGAGGCACCTATATTCTATCCATGAAGTACAAGGCATCGTCAGACTTGGGTATAAGTTCTCTAGCCATACCACGAAGATTCTCATCCTTTAAATTCTCTTTCTTCAGAGCTTCTCGTTGTGCATCACGAATCTAAGCTTTGAGGTTTGTGTGAATGGTCAATCCTAGCGCGCGCACGCATAAGGGCTTGACTCGCTCCTTCCTACTCAGGGCATTGACCACGACATTAGCCTTGCCTAGGTGATAACGAATATCATAATCGTAGTCATTGAGCAATTCCATCCAACGTCTCTGCCTCATATTTAGCTTTTTCTGGTAAAAAATGTGTTGGACACTCTTATGATCTGTAAAAATTATGCACTTGGTACTGTAAAGGTAGTGCCCCCAAATTTTAAGTGCAAAAACCACCGCACCCAGTTCCAAATCATGCGTCGCATAATTTTGTTCATGCACCATGTGTTGACGAGATGCATAAGCTAGGACCTTTCCATTTTGCATTAGGACACAACCAAGACCTTGGCGAGAGGCGTCACAGTACACCACGAATCCATCCATCCCCCGGGAAGAGGCAGGATAGTGGCACTACACATCTTCTTTTTGAACAATTGAAAAGATGCCTCTTGCTTTTCTCCCCAGATATACTTCTTGTCTTTCTAGGTCAATAGCGTTAGGGATTTCTCTATCTTGGAGAAATTCTGAATAAACCTTCGATAATAACACACCAAAGCTAGGAATTGTCGTACCTCGGTCGGACTCTTCGGCGCTTCTTGATTCTTAATTGCCTCAATCTTTGCTGGTCCACGTGTATACCCTTCTCATTGATAATGTGTCCAAGAAAGTGAACTTCTCAGATCCAGAACTCGCATTTGGAAAGTTTAGCATATAGCTTCTTATTCCTCAACATCTCCAAAATTAGTCTCAGATGATGCTCGTGCTCTTCCTTGGTCCGTGAATAGATGAGTATATCGTCGATAAACACTATCACGAACTTGTCCAAGTATGGTCTGCACACTCTATTCATGAGATCCATGAATACTGCAGGAGCGTTTGTCAAACCAAAAGGCATGACCAAAAACTCATAATGACCATACCGAGTTCGGAACGCAGTCTTCGGAATATCTTCTTCAATAATCCTCAATTGATGGTAGCCTGAACGTAAATCGATCTTCGAATAATAACTCGATACTTGCAGCTAATCGAACAAGTTGTCAATTTTCGGCAATGGATACCGATTCTTGATGGTAAGCTTGTTCAATTCTCGATAATCGATACACATCCTCATAGATGCATCTTTCATTTCCACGAATAAAACCGGCGCTCCCAGCGCGAGAAACTCGGTCTTATGAAACCTTTATCCAACAATTATTGCAATTGCTTGGATAGCTCTTGCATTTCAGATGGTGCCAAACGATATGGAAATCGAGATATCGGCGCTGCTCCGGACACTAGGTCAATCCTGAAGTCGACTTGCCTTTGCGGCGGAAATCCAGGTAACTCTTCAGGAAATAGCTCCGGATAATCACGAACTACGGGGATCTCTTCAATCTTCTGCTCCTCAACCCTAGTGTCAACCACGTGGGCTAACTATACAGGGTATCCTTTTCACAAATACTTTGGTGCTTTCATCATATTAACAATTCTCAAAGGGGCACACTCATCACCTTGAATTTCCAGCGGTTCGCCAGTTGGGGGTAGAAGACGAACTATCTTCCTATCACACACAATCTCTGCATGATTCTTTGATAACCAATCCATGCCAATAACGACATCGAAACTTGCAAGTTGTACTGGTAAAAGGTCAATACTATATGTACGATCTCCCAAACGCATGGTACACTCACGAAAATATTCGTCGGCTTCTATTAACTTTCTCTTAGCTAACTTTATAGAATACTTAACACCTAATTTACTTGATTTAGAACCAAGAAAAGGTTCAAAGTTTTTGGAAACAAAGCTTTTATCGGCTCCGGTATCAAATAAAATGTAAGCATAACGGTCATTAACGAGAAACGTACCGGTAACAACCGATGGATCCTTTCGTGCTTTCTTGGCCTCCATCATGAATGCTCTGCCACGAGTTCCCTGGTTCTTCAGTTTGGGGCAATCCTTCTTGAAATGCCCTACAATTCCACATTCATAACATCTAGGGTTTGATTCTTCTTTCTTCACACCCAATTTCACACGACAGGTTTGGGCTTGATGTTCAAATTTGCCGCAACGGTCACAGACGTTGCACTGACAAGTGTGAAAATACCCACATTTGTTGCACTTCAGGTTAGAACCCTGATACCTTCTTATTTCCATGGTGTTGGATGCATACATCATTCCCTGATTCCTCCTTTTGTTCTGAGAGTTACTAGCATGACTCCCAGATCCTTCAGACCATTTACGCTTTCCTTCAGTTGACACTTTTCCTTTCTCATTCGTTCCATCAATAACTTCCACCGGCTTCTTCCCTGAACCACTCTTCTTTAATGTCCCTATACAAACAGCATCATCATTCAGGGAGTGTGCTAATTGCATAGCACTCTGAATAGTCCTATGGTTTACTGACGTCACCATACTACGGATCTGAGGTGCCAAGCCCCATATATAACGCTCAATTCTTTTGTGCTCCGATGTTACGAGATGGGGTACAAGTCGTGCTGACTGATAAAACTTGGTCGTGTATTCCCTTACTTCACCATCTTCCATGGTCAAATTCCAGAATTCTGCTTCTAATTTCTGAATTTTGTTGCGTGGACAATTCTCACGCAGCAGCATTTCCTTCAATTGATCCTAAGTGAGACCGTAGGCATTAGCCTCGCCGAGACCCTGAATCTGAGTATTCCACCAGGTTAGAGCTTCATCTTGAAATGAACTTGTTGCATACTTCATGCGTTGAGCTGCAGTACAGTTATTTATGACCATCATAGACTCCATTTTCTCAATCCAGCAGACAATGTCGACCGGTCCTTCAGTTCCAGAAAAGAGTCGGGGCTGACATGCTTGAAAGGTCTTATAAGAGCACCATTTAATATGGTTCCCCTGGTTCATGTTCTGGTTGGCCGTCCTATTAGCGAGGGCGGTGTTGACGTGTTGCGAATTCAACTGGGCCAATTCCTCGGCCGTAGTGGGGAGTGGGTTAGCATTTTGGTTTTCTCTTCACGGTGGCATATTCCTTTTTTCCAATACAAACAATACAACGAGTGAGACAATATATATCATGCAATATCCATGTCATTCATGTATGTATGAAAATAATTTAACAAACACCACGATATACCAAAATTAACCACTTCATGTCATCTTTGTTAAAAACTAGAGTTCAAACTTGAATACATCATTAAACCAAATGCTTACAAAAATGGGTGTGGCATACGACCAACCCTAACAAGTTTCTCCAATATAACAAAAGAATAATACATGAACTCCAAAAGCAGCATCATCGTCAAGGAAAAGGACTAGCGGTTGTGACGAGGGAGAACACCGAGGCAAGCAACAATGGCAGCGCGCAGAACACATGTAACTGCAAGGGCTAGAGAGGCCTCGAGGCGCTCCAAAAGTGCATATACACGCTGGAAGGCCTTAACCTCTCTGACTTCCGCTTCCGCGGCTCTCGCAGTAGCCTCCTCGGCCATCTTTATTGCTTCTTCGGCCTTCTTCTCGCTTTCTTCCATCTTTCTCCTCAATTCAGCCACATCTTCTCGGGCCTGAACCTGATCTCCTTTCCCGTTGCCCCGTCTTCGTCATCTCTATCGGCAAGTTTTCTCTTCTTTACTAGCGACTCAGTCTTCCTAGTAGTAAACTTCAGAAGTGGACCTTCAGGATGTTCATGATAAGATCGATGAGATGGAAGACGTAAATTTCCCGCAGTTGGCCTAACAGGCTCAATGGCAGTCAGAAGCTCATTGTGCTCATGAACAGGGCTAATAGTCACGTGAATAACTGGTGTAGGCTCATCACTAGCTAGCGTCTCCTTATTGCCTAAATCAGCAACAAGAGCTTCCTTCATTGGTTCCTCAACTAAAGGACTCGTCTCAACTGGCTCTTCATCACTAGACTCCTTTTCCTCATTGGATTCCTCTTCGCTAGTCTCCTCCTCATCTTTAGATTCTTCCTCACTAGTCGGTACCTCTTCATCTTCAAGTTCTTCTTCACCAGATAGTACCTCTTCATCTTCAGATTCTTCTATCCACTCATTCCCATAATATGGGTGATTAGCAAAATTCGGCATGTTCGGGTCAAATCCGAAATCAAGAACCGAATCTGGAGACATAGGCGAAACTGGTGAGAACTCTAGCTCACCATCAGAAGAGATCGAGATGATGGAAGACGAAAGACACATCTGTGACATGGAATATTTACACGATATGAATAATTTGCCCATAAATGTAAGCACGTATGTATGCAACACATTTAAGGCTCGTAAGGCACATAGAAAAAGTATCCTAATACGACCCTAATACTAACACTTACTCCTATCATAAGATGCACGCGACATGAGAACGTCTTTAACCCAAAAACCCAATTTTAAAAGTTATAGTCTACATTTTTTAGAAAAACGTTTTCTAGTTCGCTATAACCATGGGCTCTGATACCAACTTTTGTCACACCCCAAAAACGATGATTCGCAGCGAAAACGAGACGTAAGCATGGTGGTCACATAAGTTGGAGCCCAATGATAATAAGCAAACACATTTATTTGAAACATCGGAAAGGTTTAACAAAACAAAGATAAGTCTTACAATTATCCAAATTAAATGCATTGAAATCTAAAACGAGAGTTTTCATGATCCAATACATGAGGATCCAAAATAAAGTTGTCACACCCTAAAAATGACGATTCGCAGCGGAAACGAGACGTAAGCATGGTGGTCATATAAGTTGGAGCCCAATGATAATAAGCAAAGACATTTATTAAAAACACCGGATAGGTTTAACAAAATAAAAATAAGTCTTACAGTTATCCAAATTGAAAGGCATTAACATTTAAAACGAGAATTTTCATGATCCAACACAGAGGATCTAAAATAAAGTTTTAAATGTCCCAACTGAATTCCGATGCAAGTGTTTGCCCAAAAGCCCGTTTTCATAACCGCGCAAGAGCATCTAAGTACCTGAAAAACATGCTTAAAAACATAAACATAAAGTTGAGCGAGTTTCACGGGTTTAAACGAAAACATAAATGAATTTTACGAACTATCAAGTAAGTTGGACAAACATGTGATATGTCATAAGCTTGCAAGGAATACAACATGATGACAGTACCTAGATCTTATAATCAAACCGAGACACGAATACAATATGTCCCCACGAATCCTTTCAAAATATATTCTCTCGTACGAATGACCGATCAGCTCTACTGATCACGAGAGTGGGCAGTCAGTCCCAAATAGATCTATCAACACACTTGGCGGCCTACACGAGGCTAATGATTATAATGGCGGGGCTATTCATGAACGACATACATGAACACATAACGAAAGCCCTTACTCGAGACCATTAAACGAACACATAACGTAAGTCCAGTATCATGATAAACGAATGAAAGCATGTTCTTCCCCCATAGTTTATAAAACAACAAAATAGTTTAAAAAGGGCCCGTGAAAAACTCACCTTGATAACGAACGACGAAAAACGATTGCTAGCAAAATACGCCCACAAACACGGGTTGATTCTAATGGTGCCCTAAACACGAGGGATAAATTACTAATTGAACCTCAAGTCTTACTGGCAAGTTGTTCACCCAACCTACTTAGACTTGGAATATTTTTAAGAAAATATTTATTTAAGCGACCTGTTGGTGACTTCGACAAGTGGTTATGTTTTTAACGAAAAACGATGGATCATACACACATACGAAGACATCAAGTTTTATTACTTATCAACAACCAAAATGAAAGTATGAAACTAGTAACGCCTATATATATACTCACACATATTCTTATAAGTTTTAAATCACACGTGAAAACACTAAAATCACAATATTTGCACATAAACACTTTTCAAGCAAAAACGACTAACTTATAAGGAACAACTTCCAAATTTCTAACACATGAGTTCATATAACATCATATATCATCAAAATATACTTAATAAAATATATTTCGTCAAACAAATCATTCTTTCATTATTTTGACATAAAGTACTGTAAGGACCAAAAATATAATAGGTTGACACATAAAAGAATCACCGAGTTGTTCAGAAGTTTGAAAGTCGAAGACTGGAAGAAGCAAGAAAGAGTCCAGCAGCATACTTCATGCAGCAGCATACTTCATGCAGCAACATACTTCAGAGCCAGCAGCATAATTGAAGTATGCGGTTCTCGACAGCATACTTGAAGTATGCGGCCGCATACTTCAAGTATGTGGTACCGACAGCATACTTGAAGTATGCGGCCGCATACTTCAAGTATGCGGTCCAGGCCCAGGCCCACCAAATACTTTTGTCTTGGTTTTAAATAGCTTATCTTGCAACAGTATTCAAGTTAGATAAGTTGGACGACTGAGACAGTCAGAGGGTGGGACGAGTTAGATAGTTTAGACGAGTTGTTAAGCAACATTTGTATTGTTTTTCAGTGATTAATCAGTATACAAATCGTTTACCAATCATTAGTGTGTCGTCATTACTGTTTGTACCTATAAGTCATGTGTCGAGTCTGTTTCTGCCAGGTTCAACACGTCGTTGAATCCGTTGATTGAAGATCCTAAGGAATCCAGACCTTACAATTGGTATCAGAGCCTTAGCCCTCATTCGGTGAAGCTTGCAACAAATTTCTTTGACTCGTGAGGTATCAAAGTTACTGATTTTGCTTTTATTTGAACTGACTTATGTTTGGAAAAGTTTCTGGACAGATTGACAGGTATTGGACCTTGTTTCGGTCATGTTTGTTGAAGTTTACGGTTGATTAGTTGATTTTTCGGCTTGAAAATCAAAGTTTTCGGTCAATTTCTTCATCTGGAAGTTTACGGTTACTCAAGTTTGCGGTCACTCAAGTTTGCGGTATTTGAAATATACGGTATTTGAAGTTTGCGGTATTGAAGTATACGGTCTTGAAAGTTTACAGTATTGAAGTATACGGTCTTGAAAGTTTGCGGTATTTGAAGTATACGGTCTTGAAAGTTTGCGGTTTTTAAAGTTTACGGTTTTTCAAAGTTTGTGAATAGATTGACAGGTTCTGGATTTTGCCTCTGTCAATTCTATTGAAGTTTACGATTGATCTGCAGATTTTCGGCTTGAAAATCAAAGTTTTTTTTTATCATAATCGTCATTTGGAAGTTCACGGTAATCGAAGTTTACGGTTACTCAAGTTCACAGCTTCTAAAGTTTTGCGGCTTTCTTAAGTTTATGGTTACTTCCAAGTTTGTGGCTGTCTGAAGTTCACGGTTACTTCCAAGTTTGCGGCTTTCTGAAGTTCACGGTTACTTCCAAGTTTGCATCTTTCTGAAGTTCACGGTTACTTCCAAGTTTGCGGCTTTATGAAGTTCACGGTTATCTCCAAGTGTGCGGTACAATGTTCTCTACTGATTAAGTCATGACTGATACTAATGCTATGGATAATTAGATTGGTACCACAAATAGACTTCCACGTCTTACAAATGCAGATGATTTTGACAACTGGAAATGCAGATATGAGAACTTTGCTAAATATAAGGATTCATCTATTTGGAAGTCTATTGAAAAGGATCCTTAAGTTCCTATGGTCAGAAATGAAAATAATGAATTTGTTCCCAAGGATCCTGATCTCTATGTGGGTGAAGAGATTCTTCAGAAGGAGAAGGATGAGAAAGCTTATGCTAGTTTGACCATGGCATTGTCAACAGAAATTGCTCAAAGCTTTAAAGAAAACAAGACTACAAAGGCTCTTTGGGATGCATTGGTGGAAAGGTTTGAAGGAAATTTAGATATGCGAGAAAACAGAAAGGACATGTTAAGATAGAAATTCAACATGTTCAAGTATGTGAAAGGGGAAAGTCTGGAATCTCAGATAAATAGATTCACTCTCTTGATGACTGAAATAAGTGGTGCAAGTATTGAGATGACCAAAGGTGAGATAAACAAGAAACTGGTCAACTCATTGCCGATAAATTGGAACTTTAACATCACTACTATCAAGAGAACTAAAGACATGTACACTACATCTCTTAGTGAGTTGATCTCCATTCTGAGGTCATATGAGATGGATGATCAGCAAAGGCAGATCATGTTTATGTCTGAGACAGATCACTTAGTGTCTCAGGGAAGTGCTTTACTCTCCAGTATGTCATTAGCTCATACTCCGAATGTGTCTGCTGTGTCAAATCAAATAGCTACTGCTGCCTCAGTTCAGCAAAGCAGTTCACCATCATCAAATACTGTCAAAGCTGTAGAAATGAATGTCACATTGTTCAGTGTCTTTCTGAATAGCTATAATGCATTGCTAGCTGGAAAGCTCTCTCTTGCAAATCTATTACAAGATGACATGGAACAAATTCATCCTGATGACTTAGAAGAGATGGATATCAAATGGCATATGGCAATGGCAGTGCATCGTGCTAAGAAATCAAGAGAACTGGAAGAAATTCATTTGATGGAATGGAGTCTGGGGCAAAGAAAACTGGTTTTGACAAAATCCTACTTATGGTGCTACAACTGCAGTAAACCTGGGCACTTTGCTAGAGAATGCCCAGAGCCTAAATTTGAGAAGGGAAGTTCATAAACCATTTCACAAGAAAAGGAAGATGCTGCACCTGGTGAGAGCAAAGCTTTGTCAGTCAGCAGACTACAAGATATGATTGGGGAGATCAGATTCATGAGCTGACAATGAAGGTGTTAAATCATGCCTTCATGGAAAAAATTAAAGATACTGAGGTACTTACTTATACATGTTATCATAATTGTGTAGAGAAGATAAATAGATATAAGTGTGATAATGAAATGCTGATAAAGGAAATTACTCAACTTCGGTATGCCAATGCTGAGCACAAGCGATCTGAAAATATTTTTAAAGATAAAATTAAGGCAGGTTAAAATGACTTTTCTAAACTTGAAATGGATTTTAGCAATAAGGAATGTCTTTATCGTGATGCTTTAAAAAGAATAGATGACCTCAGTCTAAAGTTGAATGATGTTGTGACTCAATTGGCTAACACTAAACTAAAAATAGAAAAGATTGACCACTTTCGATCAGTTGTTTATGATATGTTAGATTCCCAAGTTAGAAAGAAAAGAAATCCAGGGATTGGTTATCATGCCGTTGAATATCCTTTTAATGGCAATTTCACTTCTATGCCAAGTGTTCAACATGAAGATGTTGAAATGAAGTATGGTGTAGGCCGTAAACCAGATCAACCTTCATCATCGATGCAGACCACGCCAGTGATTGTTGGTCCCTCGGTACAACATGTGAACGTTACTAACCCGTCTAAGTTTTGTGTAGAAACTGGATTAGTAGAGGGCATAGTGGAGGATTGTGAAAGTGATGATGAGCAGGAGGGTCATGTTTTTAATTCCAAGTCTTTGTCTTTTAAAAATAATGTGTCTAGTTTTTCAAATTCTGCTACGTTTGTTATTTTTGGTTTGAATGTTGGTTTGAGCAGTGGTACTTCTAAAAAGGGTAATAAATTAAAAACAAATTTGAAATCCACTTTTGTGAAAGGTGAAACTTTAGAGAAAGAAGAAAAGCAGATCTTGAAAGGTAAGAATTTTCAGTTTGTTCAAAACAAAAACTGTTCTTCTAATTGTGAAAGTAGAAAACCATCAACAAGTCAGTCAAACTCGAAGAAAGTGCCTCAACGTTTTACCAAAAGCGAGTTTTATGAAAAATTTGATAATCATCATCGTGCTTTTGAACAAAATGTTAGAAATGGTGATAGAAATTGCTTCAAATCAAATCACAGAAATTATGATAGAAATGATAATCAAATGTTTGATAGAATGTTTTATAGGAACTGTGAAAATGCAGGTTACTTCACAAGTTCTCCTCAACGGTCATCATCATGGGACACCAGATACTATGCCCCATATCTGAGAAGGCAAACATGCTATGTCTGTGGGAATCCTGAACACTTAGCTCGAAATTGCGTTCACTATCGTGAACACTCTGGTAGTTTGTAAGGCCCCAAACCCGGGAGGCCTCACTCGTTGGATTTACTCATTCACAAACAGTTCTTAAACATGAATATCAAATAACGCAGCAGAAAATTTCATTCAAACATAACGTCATCATTGTTCATACATGCGGAAGCGTAAACATTGTTTAAAACATAAATACATCATAACTAAAAACATAACGGGATGCCAGTCTTCATAGTCAGCCGGGTAACTCCTCTCGCTTGCCAAGCATCACCGTCCATCGTCCATACCTGCCTTAACCTGAATGTGCATACTAAAAAGTCAGCTACGCTGGTGAGTTCTAGCATTTCATAAAAAACTTTAACATCAACATTTGCCAAAAACATATCATTCATTCATTTAGTAAAACCTTTCACAAAAGCATGTAATAATCTAACATCTTTAAAAAGGTTTCGTACCCATATCATCATCAACATCATAAATCATAAACACCGTTTAAACGGATCGTTCATTAAAACTTTTAACATTCATTTAAGTCATACATTATTATCTAAATCTGTGTCTTACTTTACGCGTCACAGTGTCCCCGAAGGAACCTTTGGTGTTGTGGGCAACCGTTACGTATCGCCGTCATTTCCACAACCATACACTACGTGAGGTCAACCGTTACGTATCGCCGTCATTGCCCAACCATTCATTGCGTGGGGTCAACCGTTACGTATCGCCGTCATTGCCCAACACGCATCTTTCCTTTGGAAATCAACCGTTACGTATCGCCGTCATTGATTTCCTTTACCCTTTTCACTTAGGATGATCGTCATCACCCGAGTAACCGTCGTTACTCCCTTACCAGTTGTACAACATCAAAACCATAGACAGGCCAACAAGACACTGTCCTGTTGTTCTTATGGTAACTATGGCTCGCTGTCCATAATCTACCACAAGGCTGGGAATCACATTCCCAGACTTCGTTCGTCAATTCCATTCATTCGACAGATTAGATTTGTAATGACTTCTTTAAACCTTTACCTCTTTCCCTTTTCATTAAACCTTTCCTCATTTAGACCGTTCATAAACATTCGTAAGCCTTTTTGGCAAAAACACTTCATAACCTTTCCTTTCGTAAACATCGTTTCGTTAAAACATCATTTCGTTAAAACATCATTTCGTTAAAACATCATTTCGTTAAAAATCGTTTCGTAAGTATGCACACCAGCCCAAAACATTTAACAAAACATTTAAAAGAGGGCTCTAGAACTCACCTGATACGCTAATATGGGTTGTCCTAAACGAAGGTCCAACAACGTCACTTCCAATCTGAATTAATTAGTTAAATACACATCAGACCAATCCCGACTCTAACGGTTTAACCATTCTAACATACTGACTTCACTTAACCAGTTCTGATGTCTGTGCACTTAGCAAGTGCGCAGACCCTGCTGCCTGCGCACTTAGCAAGTGCGCAGAACCTGCCTCCTGCACACTTAGAAAGTGCGCAGGTCCCTCCTCCTGCGCACTTAGTAAGTGTGCAGGTCCCTCCTCCTGCGCACTTAGCAAGTGCGCACGACCTGTTCTTCGTGAAAAACCCTAACTTTCGCATTCGGGTCTGATCATGTCAAGATCCCGAACCTGTTGCATTCAAAACGTTCGTTTTCCATTAAGGAACTCAAATCCATGATTATGTTTCAGTTTCATCCGTTCAAACCTTATCCTTTCACCCAAAACCCGAAAAACCCAAAAACGAACTAAAACTCATATTTAGGTCGGATTGTTACCTGAATCGAGTTTCTGATCCGGAGGTTCTTCTCACGAGTTATGGAGTAACACTTTGCTAAAGTCTCGGGTCGATCCGCTAACTTTCTCTCTCTACGGTTTCTCTCTCTAAAAAGTTGCAAATGAGAGAAAAGGGGTGGCATAGGCTATTTATAGCCCGCTGACCCATCCGACCCGACCCGTCATGCCTCGTTAGTTTATTCCGTTATTATAACTGTCGTTTTATTTTTGGGATGTTACATAGTTATACGAATGTTTCTCGATGGGATAATATGCATCAAAGGCCAAACACGTTTAAAAGACCTACGGCCCGAAATCACAGAATGCCCAATGAAAACCAATCGGATAAAGAACTAGTGCTGCATAAATCTCAACATCATGTTAAAGAAAATAATGTTTTCAAACATAAACAAAAAAAGTTGAGAAGTAGATAAAATCCAGAAAGGGAAAAGAAAAAATCGTCACTCCAACAGCAAGCTCAAACTTTCAAAAACCAAAGCCTGTTTGGAAACGAAAACCAAATGCACAAACAGCACCAGTTGAGTTTAATGACAAAAGAGATATGAAATTGCAAGAAGTTTCATACTTGGATGAGTTAGGGCAACCCAAGACAACCATGGTTTGGGTTCCAGTTACTAATTAAAATATTCTATCATGCAGGGTCAGCTAAGGAGGCCTATCAACAACCTCTGGTATGTTGATAGTGGTTGTTCCCGGCACATGACAGGAGACATCTATCCGCTTCACAACATTAAGATGTTCGATGGAGAGTATGTTTCCTTTGCAGGAGATAAAGGTGGGCAGATCACAATGAAAGGTACTGTCACTAATGGTACTCTCTGTTTCGAAGATGTGAATTATGTGTCTGACTTGAATCATAGTTTGTTAAGTGTGTCTCAAATTTGTGACAAAAAGTTTTCAACTCATTTTAATGATAAAGAATGTTTGATTTTAAAACCAGGGTTTGTAGTCCATGAGGATTGGATTTTAATGAGAACACCGAGGTGTAAGGATTCATATTTGTTGGATATGAATAGTGAGTCAGCTTTAACCAATACGTGTCTATTTTCTAAAGCTTCTGAAAATGACTCAATGCTCTGGCATCGTCGTTTAGGTCACATAAATTTGAAAAACTTAAATAGAATTGCTAAAGGAGCACACGTGGTCGGTTTGCCTTTAAAAGAATTTTGTGAAGTTGAAAAATGTATTTCGTGTGCTAAAGGCAAACAGCATAAACGACCACACAAACCCAAGCTGTTTAACTCAATTGAATCTGTTCTTCAGTTGCTACATTTGGATCTTTTCGGTCCTGTAAGCATAACGAGTCTTGGGAAGAAATCATATTGTCTTGTTATTACTGATGACTACTTATGATTTTCTTGGGTGTTCTTTTGAAGTAAGAAAAGTGAGACTGCTGATATTCTTAGGAAGTTCATGATACTTGTGGAAAATCAACTGAACTTGAAGATCAAGATTATCAGAAGTGACGATGGGACGGAATTCCGAAATGAAGTTCTTGATAGCTTTTGTGCAGAAAAGGGGATTGCACGACAATTCAGCGCTGCTAGAACTCATGAACATAATGGAGTTGCTGAACGAATAAATCACACCCTAATAGAAGCTGCAAGAACCATGATCTCTGACTCTAAATTGTCGATATTCTTCTAGGCTGAAGCAATCAATACAACGTGCTACGTGCAAAACAGAGTGCTACTCAACAAGCATCAACTGAAGACTCCATATGAAGTCATGTTTTGTGACATTTCAAAGATTTTCGTTGCGAAATTTATCGTGTAAATATTAACATTTTATTTCAAAACATATACACGTATATTTAATCAAATTTATACAAATCGGTGTATTGGCAAATTTCAATTTAGATATTTTTAATTTAAAAAAAATATATATATATATTTGAAGGTTATAAACTATATAAATCATGTTATCAAATTAGATAATTTATATAAATAAATCAATGGTTTTCAATTTTATTAACAATTCAAAATGATTGATTTTAAATAAAAACATAAGTTTTATAAAATTCTATATGCTTAAGTTTTATTTGGTTTTATACAAATAGGTATCTTATTTTATGGATTTAAACTAATTAGAAATTTATAAATTTTAAAACTAATATAAAATTTTATATAAAAATCTAAGTAAAAAAAAAAAAAAAGAAGTTACATATTTAATAAAATAACCCATTTGAATAAGATGAATAACCTTATAAAAATTATTTATAATAATAATAATAAGTAAGTTTATAAAAACATTTAAAATATAATGTTAAAGTAAATTGATTTAAAAGAAATTAAATTAATTTATTTAATAAAAAGTTTAGGGTTCGTTTTGTAATTAACTAAACTAGAAGGTTTTAAAACTAAAATCGTTTGAGGGACTATTTCTGGACAAATGAAACCACAAGGATCCATCCGTAATTATTTTAAGGGTTGTTTCGAATTAAACCAAACTCCAGGGACCAAAACTGTCAATCCCCAAATCGCATTTCCGGTCACCCCTTTCCTTTGTCCGGCGGTCCAAGTTAATTTCCGGCGACCCGCTCGACAAGCCTGTCCCCTGCACCTCAACGCCCGACAAAAGCATCCCCGACTTCGTCTCCCCCACGCGAACTAGACCCCTCGACCAATTGGTCTCCCCAACACACGGATCGTCTGATCCTGTTGGTGGCCGAGAACCCACGCCCGAATTCAGGCCCGACAGGCCACCTCCACGCCTGTCGATGGTCTGGTTAGCTTCGTCTCGTCCAGACGAATGTTCAGGCATGCTCAATTGCTTGTCTTATTATCGGGATTGGGCTCGGCTATAAATGGCCATATACAGACCTGCACGAGCTCGCCCACCCTCCTCCACCCACTCTCACCCCAAATTGAAGGCACCATTGCATTCGTCGACTCTGAGTGAAGCTTGGACCAGGATATCAAGGCCTGATTTCACCCCGAAGTCTGATTCCCGTTTTGGACATTTTCGATACAAAAGTCTCTGCCGACCAAGCCCTTCGCGACTGGGTTCGAGCCTCGATTCGATTCCTATACCTTCTGTTATCATCAGGTAACCTATTCCAGTCGAAATCTAGACAATCGATCGATGATTACCGGGCAAACCCAATGTCCTCGGACACGGTCGCCGGTCACTGAGGTCCAGCGACTTGATTTTGCCTTGAATACTTAAATTAACCGGTACACACATAACCAGCGATGGGCAGTAGCCCGGCTGGTTATGCGTGTGTGTGTGCGAGTTAGAGGTCGCGGGTTCGAGCCTGCTGGCCTCCGGCCCAACCCCATTTTTATTCTGTTTTCATTTTTTTTATTTTATTTAATTATATTAACTTATTTTAATACCATTTTGATACAATAAATACAAAAACGAGTTGGTTTACGTGTTCGAATCGATTAAACTATATATTTTTTTTATAAACCATCCCATCCTTTTATATATAATATTTTTATAAAAAAAATTATTAAAATACATTTAATATATAAAATGTCCTTTATTTTTATAAATCTTGTAACATTTTTTATAAAATTATTAAAATACATTTAATATATAAAATGTCCTTTATTTTTATAAATCTTGTAACATTTTTTTATAAACTTATTAAAATACATTAAATATATAAAATGTCTCATTATTTTTATATGAACCTAGCATTATATTTTTTTATGAACTTGTTTAAATAAATAAAGACTTTTCTTTTATTTTGTTATTATTATATAAATACATTGAATATAATACTTGTTTAAAACAATACATATATATATATCCTTATAAGTTAAAGTTTTATAAAAAAAAAAAAAAAAAAAAAAAAAACCTATTATCATTCTATTTCTATACTTTATACAAATAAATATTAAAGAAAATTATATTAGAGCCTATATACATTAAATACAAATACACACCTATACGCATACAATAGTACCCATTTGTCTACATAGGGTATCAACGTGCTTAGGCTTCCGCATACTTATCACCTACACGCGTGGACAAATACCCGCTTGCAAGGTGAGTTACATAGCCCCTATTTTACATTTTTATACGTTTTGGGGTGAAACATTATACATGCTACTCACACTGTTTATACGTGTTATACATGAGACTATATGCTTATTCTTTGGATGTACATACATTTAAACACAAGACAACCAACTGTAATATTGATAGATCTATTGTGCCTGACCAGCCCACCCGGTTAGGGTGTTTATTACTGCATACTCGGATATAACCGCGTGTTATATTCAATCATACCGGATATAGTGGGTAACTATATTCAAGCATACCGGACTTAGCTGTTGTGCTCTGTTCAAGCGCGTCAAACTCGGTTTGAATTGTGATTAAATAAATGTTACATCCTATGCTATGTTTAACAATATAAACAATGAGTTGCAAAACGATTTACAACCACTATTTACAGGAAATACTAAACCTATGTACTCACCAACTTTTTAGTTGACACTTGATTTAAATAATGTTTCAGGTTTGGATATGTGACTGCTTGCCGAAGATCTCTCCATTTAGGAACTATGGACCTAGTTAAATAAATTAATGTTTTGAACTAGACTAGGTTATTTGAAATGTATTGTATTTGGAACTTGTTGTCTTTAAATTAAAGTAATGAATTATGCAACCTTTAGTATCATGTGCTTTTGAACAATCATCACATTGTCCGCCTCGATGATTCCGCCATCGGTCGGGGTGTGA
Source organism: Smallanthus sonchifolius (assembly GCA_023525975.1). Taxonomy (NCBI): domain Eukaryota; kingdom Viridiplantae; phylum Streptophyta; class Magnoliopsida; order Asterales; family Asteraceae; genus Smallanthus; species Smallanthus sonchifolius. The sequence continues at coordinate 20,403,094 of CM042030.1, read as the reverse complement.
CAGATTGGTATCAGAGCCATGGTTATAGGGAATTAGGTTATTAGACACAATGACCTAGACTATAACCCTAGGACTCCCTTTTTATGTGTTATGTGCTAAATGATTAATTGCTATGTGAATTATTTGTAGTTAGGAATTGCCTGAATTTTCCCGAGTTTGGTACATGAGACTTATACACATACATACAAGATTTTGATACATGATACATACTATACATACACATTTGATCAACACACTTATGCAAACAAATACACTACATATCCTTGTCCATACTCTCTCCTAATCCTTATAAATCGCAACATCCCTACACGTTTTATACTCATGGACTCTCAAATCTATTAAAATCTTGAAAATCTCGTCAACGACTTAATTTCCCGAAATCAGTAAAAGACACGTGCAATCTGGAAGGGTGACACCTGTACATTGGGTTTTCTGTCTAGGAAAGCATTTCGTATAAATCCAAATAAACGGACCCGTATGCTTTCCTGGGAATTCCTGAAGTGAGTGTTTACCTATAGGCTAAAGCATGTCTCTTTGAAAGTTTTAGGGAATTATTTAACGTTGATAAGTCAATGTATTCGCAAGGATACAATCCGAACTTGAACTCAAAATCTGGGGACATTATAGCAAAATAGGAAAAACTAGACGAACATGCAAACAAATCATTGTTTCGGGTGCACACGTAATAACAATTTGTAGTGCATGCAAGTCCCGGCAATTCCTATTACGCGAATAATGACCTATAACATCATGTTCTATCCGGAATAGATGACTTAGTTTCCCCCATCAACCTAGAATAAATACACATGCACTGGCACGCGTCATGATGAATCCCGTTTTTCTGCTTACATTATTTCCCGCTATAACTCATATATATCCATCTTATCTAAAATATCATTGTCTTTTCTTATGGTGTTAGAATGCCTCCTCGACATGCTAACTCTAGCAACTCCAACGTTGACCTTGCTGCACTACTTACTCAACTAGTAGGCCAAATGATCCAAGCTAACAACAATGGTAATGGGTCTAATACGCAAGGGAAGGGTGCAAACCCACCATACTGCACATTCAAGCATTTCAATTCTTGCAACCCCACCAAATTCTTCGGGACGGAAGGTGCTACTAGCCTTCTTCAATGGTTTGAAAGTATGGAGAGTACTTTCCTAAACAGCGGTTGTCCCGACGTCCTCAAAGTCCGTTATGCTGCCAGCGTCTTCCAAAAACGAGCACTCACCTGGTGGAACGGTGGGAAGCGTACTCGAGGCAACGAATCTGCTATGTCCTTGTCTTGGGACGAAATGAGACGACTTATGACTGACGAGTTCTGTCCTCGCAACGAAATGAGGAAGCTCGAAGCTGAGTTTTGGGATCTCACCCAAGATAGCGGAGAAAATTTGGCTTACACCACTCGTTTTCAAGAACTAAGTCTGCTCGTGCCCCACATGGTTACTCCCTTAGCACGGAGAATTGAGAAATACATAGGTGGACTGCCTATGCCAATCCAAGACACCGTATCGGGAAGTGATCCCTCCACTCTCGGGGACGCTATCCGTTTATCTGCTGTATTGACTGGCAATCACGTCAAAGCGGGTACCTTATCTAGGAAGAGTACCAAGAAGGTGGTCGACAAAGCTGCTACTTCTGTGTCCGACAAAAACGAAGAGCTCAAATCTTCCCATCATGATAGGAAGCGCAATGCCCAAAACTTTGCGGCCATCATTCCTGCCATACCTATGACCTAAGTTACTTCTACGGGTCAAATTCCGAGAAACTATGTAGGTTCATTTCCCCAATGCCCTACTTGCAAGTATCACCATGCCCCGCATGCTGCATGCCGTCTATGCTCAAAGTGTGGACGCTATGGGCACGTTGTTACTACTTGCCGTGCTCGCACTATCGTTAATCAAGCTACTCAAGGCAATCATTCAATGCCTCTCACTGTCACCTATGGACGGGCCTGTTACGAATGTGGAGACCCAAACCACTTTCGGAACCAATGTCCAAGACTTCAAAATCAAGGTGGTCCTTGTGGACGAGCCTTTAATATAAATGCTAACGAGACTCCGGCCAATGACGACACTGTTAACGGTACGTTCCTTTGTACACTATCTTTATACATCCGATTTATTCAATATTCATGCCAATAGAAAAATTGTGTCTCTTGCTTTTAACCAACTGTTTGCTAAACCATCAATCAATCTTGATAACTCGTATATCATGGAAATAGCGGATGGGAAATCCATTGCTATGAGTTTTATAACCCGTAATTGCATATAACAGCTATGCTATCACCATTCATCTCATTCCTATACTTTTGTGAGACAAACCTATTAGGTTTAAACTCGGTCATACAACTTGCTAGCTCTGTTAAAGTTTACCTAAATTGTTGAAGTTCCAAATCCTAGTAATTATGCGCGGGGAATCCCCGGTATATCAAAGGGGTGGTGGGTTAGCCGCTGGTACACCCTATACATAAACCCACTTGATATAACGAGTATAAACCGTGCATAAGTACTAAGAGGAGGACCGGTTTTAGAAAATGTTTTTGCAAAATTTGAAAATATGAACACCCGTGGGGTGGAGTTTTAAAGGAAAATGTCATGTCACAAAGTGATTGGCACCAATATTGTTAAATCTGGGTTCTAGTAGTTTACATTCATGCATTGTACGAACAATTGTATGCATAAATCTCATTATACTATTAGATCAACTAATTGACAACTCGACTCGAATTAGCATCGTCATCCGTTATCATACGATATTTCCCCGCTGAATCTTTCTCTTGTGAAGTAATTCCATTCTAAGTCTATTGGCACCCCTTTTCCCGTTCCCATAACCTTCGCTAATCGAATTTCGGGACGAAATTCCTTCAACTTGGGGAGACTGTGACATTTCAAAGATTTTCGTTGCGAAATTTATCGTGTAAATATTAACATTTTATTTCAAAACATATACACGTATATTTAATCAAATTTATACAAATCGGTGTATTGGCAAATTTCAATTTAGATATTTTTAATTTAAAAAAAAAATATATATATATTTGAAGGTTATAAACTATATAAATCATGTTATCAAATTAGATAATTTATATAAATAAATCAATGGTTTTCAATTTTATTAACCATTCAAAATGATTGATTTTAAATAAAAACATAAGTTTTATAAAATTCTATATGCTTAAGTTTTATTTGGTTTTATACAAATAGGTATCTTATTTTATGGATTTAAACTAATTAGAAATTTATAAATTTTAAAACTAATATAAAATTTTATATAAAAATCTAAGTAAAAAAAAAAAAAAAAGAAGTTACATATTTAATAAAATAACCCATTTGAATAAGATGAATAACCTTATAAAAATTATTTTTAATAATAATAATAAGTAAGTTTATAAAAACATTTAAAATATAATGTTAAAGTAAATTGATTTAAAAGAAATTAAATTAATTTATTTAATAAAAAGTTTAGGGTTCGTTTTGTAATTAACTAAACTAGAAGGTTTTAAAACTAAAATCGTTTGAGGGACTATTTCTGGACAAATGAAACCACAAGGATCCATCCGTAATTATTTTAAGGGTTGTTTCGAATTAAACCAAACTCCAGGGACCAAAACTGTCAATCCCCAAATCGCATTTCCGGTCACCCCTTTCCTTTGTCCGGCGGTCCAAGTTAATTTCCGGCGACCCGCTCGACAAGCCTGTCCCCTGCACCTCAACGCCCGACAAAAGCATCCCCGACTTCGTCTCCCCCACGCGAACTAGACCCCTCGACCAATTGGTCTCCCCAACACATGGATCGTCTGATCCTGTTGGTGGCCGAGAACCCACGCCCGAATTCAGGCCCGACAGGCCACCTCCACGCCTGTCGATGGTCTGGTTAGCTTCGTCTCGTCCAGACGAATGTTCAGGCATGCTCAATTGCTTGTCTATCGGGATTGGGCTCGGCTATAAATGGCCATATACAGACCTGCACGAGCTCGCCCACCCTCCTCCACCCACTCTCACCCCAAATTGAAGGCACCATTGCATTCGTCGACTCTGAGTGAAGCTTGGACCAGGATATCAAGGCCTGATTTCACCCTGAAGTCTGATTCCCGTTTTGGACATTTTCGATACAAAAGTCTCTGCCGACCAAGCCCTTCGCGACTGGGTTCGAGCCTCGATTCGATTCCTATACCTTCTGTTATCATCAGGTAACCTATTCCAGTCGAAATCTAGACAATCGCTCGATGATTACCGGGCAAACCCAATGTCCTCGGACACGGTCGCCGGTCACTGAGGTCCAGCGACTTGATTTTGCCTTGAATACTTAAATTAACCGGTACACACATAACCAGCGATGGGCAGTAGCCCGGCTGGTTATGCGTGTGTGTGTGCGAGTTAGAGGTCGCGGGTTCGAGCCTGCTGGCCTCCGGCCCAACCCCATTTTTATTCTGTTTTCATTTTTTTTATTTTATTTAATTATATTAACTTATTTTAATACCATTTTGATACAATAAATACAAAAACGAGTTGGTTTACGTGTTCGAATCGATTAAACTATATATTTTTTTTATAAACCATCCCATCCTTTTATATATAATATTTTTATAAAAAAAATTATTAAAATACATTTAATATATAAAATGTCCTTTATTTTTATAAATCTTGTAACATTTTTTATAAAATTATTAAAATACATTTAATATATAAAATGTCCTTTATTTTTATAAATCTTGTAACATTTTTTTATAAACTTATTAAAATACATTAAATATATAAAATGTCTCATTATTTTTATATGAACCTAGCATTATATTTTTTTATGAACTTGTTTAAATAAATAAAGACTTTTCTTTTATTTTGTTATTATTATATAAATACATTGAATATAATACTTGTTTAAAACAATACATATATATATATCCTTATAAGTTAAAGTTTTATAAAAAAAAAAAAAAAAAAAAAAACCCATTATCATTCTATTTCTATACTTTATACAAATAAATATTAAAGAAAATTATATTAGAGCCTATATACATTAAATACAAATACACACCTATACGCATACAATAATACCCATTTGTCTACATAGGGTATCAACGTGCTTAGGCTTCCGCATACTTATCACCTACACGCGTGGACAAATACCCGCTTGCAAGGTGAGTTACATAGCCCCTATTTTACATTTTTATACGTTTTGGGGTGAAACATTATACATGCTACTCACACTGTTTATACGTGTTATACATGAGACTATATGCTTATTCTTTGGATGTACATACATTTAAACACAAGACAACCAACTGTAATATTGATAGATCTATTGTGCCTGACCAGCCCACCCGGTTAGGGTGTTTATTACTGCATACTCGGATATAACCGCGTGTTATATTCAATCATACCGGATATAGTGGGTAACTATATTCAAGCATACCGGACTTAGCTGTTGTGCTCTGTTCAAGCGCGTCAAACTCGGTTTGAATTGTGATTAAATAAATGTTACATCCTATGCTATGTTTAACAATATAAACAATGAGTTGCAAAACGATTTACAACCACTATTTACAGGAAATACTAAACCTATGTACTCACCAACTTTTTAGTTGACACTTGATTTAAATAATGTTTCAGGTTTGGATATGTGACTGCTTGCCGAAGATCTCTCCATTTAGGAACTATGGACCTAGTTAAATAAATTAATGTTTTGAACTAGACTAGGTTATTTGAAATGTATTGTATTTGGAACTTGTTGTCTTTAAATTAAAGTAATGAATTATGCAACCTTTAGTATCATGTGCTTTTGAACAATCATCACATTGTCCGCCTCGATGATTCCGCCATCGGTCGGGGTGTGACATGTTTAACTATAAGCCAAAGGTCGGTCATTTTCAGAGCATGTGGATGCCTATGCACTCTGCTGCATAATGACACCATTGGGTTCAAATTCGATGCAAAGGCTGACGAATGTTATTTCGTTGGATACTCATCCTGCAAGACAGCATAGAGGGTTTACAACAAGAGAACCAAGCAGATAGTGGAGTCCTACTACATTGACTGGCAGAAGCTTAACAAAACTGATGTGGATTCTTGTCCAAATTGGTTATTTGATTATGATTCTGTATTTAAGTTGTTTAATGTTTTTTCTTACGTTTTTTATATGTTAGATGATGGTTTCTACAAGTACAGCATAGTCGACTACAGAATTGATGAAAACACTGATCAAGAATCATCTTTATCTTCCAGAATCTTCTTCTCAAGAAAGTGATCATCAAACCACTGATCCCATCAACAATGAGACTACTACATCTGGCAGTTGTAATGCCTCACAAGAGACTGTTGCAACGGCAGTGGTCACGCTTCTCAGGATACGATTCCTGACCCACATGTTATTGAGGAGCCGGTTCCCATAACTGAAGAAGCAGATCAACATATCACTAACTTACCTGAAACGATACAAGAAGAAGAAGTACCAACATTGCGGATTCATAAAGATCATCCCGTAGAGGATGTCATCGGTCCTCTCTCTGACGCGGTGAAAACAAGGAGCCAATCTAGAACAATAAATGTATGCTTGTATTCTGCATTTATTACTCAAATAGAGCCTAAGAACATCAAGATGGCTTTAAGTGAATCAAGCTGGGTGGAAGCAATGCGGGAGGAGCTAATGCAATTTGAAAAGCTGAAGGTTTGGGAGCTTATGCCACTACCACAAGGCAAGTTGCTCATCGGAACTCGTTGGGTTTATAGAAATAAAAAGGATGACGATGGAGTCATTGTCAGAAACAAAGACAGATTGGTTGTGCAAGGATTTTATCAACAAGAGGGAATAGATTATGAAGAAGTATTTGCACCGGTTGTACGTCTTGAGGCAATTCGTATCTTTTTGGCCTATGCCTCTTACACGAATTTCAAGGTATTTCAAATGGATGTGAAGACAACATTTCTATATGGTAAGGTTCAAGAAGAGATCTATGTGTGTCAGCCACCGGGGTTTTAGGACACCAATCACCCACATCATGTCTACAAACTGGACAAAGCTCTATATGGTTTACATCAAGCACCGCGTGCATGGTATGCCACTCTGACAGAGCATCTACTTGCAAATGGCTACTCTCGGGGAGCCATAGATCTGAAAGTGTTCCTTAAAAACATGGGAGATGATCTTATTCTTGTCCAAATTTACGTTGATGACATCATTTTTGGTTCAACGAAAAATGCACTGTGCAAAGAGTTTGAAGAAGTGCTGAAGAAAAAGTTTGAAATGAGTTCAATGGGAGAAATTGCCTTCTTTCTAGGGTTGCAAGTGAAGCAAAGTGATGATGGAATCCTAATTCATCAGGCTAAATAGGTCAATGACATCTTACTCAAGTTCAACTTTGCTGACTCTAAACCGGCATCCACTCCAATGGCCACTCGACCCGTTCTTACTCCAGATCTAGGTGAACCGGAAATTGACCAACATCTTTACAGGTCCATTATTGGCTCGTTGATGTACCTGACTGCCAGCCGTCCAGACATCATGTTTGCGGTTTGTCAGTGTGCACGATATCAGGCTAATCCTATACTTTCTCACCTTAATGTTGTCAAAAGAATTTTTAAATATTTGAAGGGCAAGTCTGGGCTCGGCCTTTGGTATCCAAAGGATTCGGAATTTAACTTGTTTGCTTTTACTGACAGTGATCATGGAGGTTGCAATCTTGACAGAAAATCCACAACCGGTGGATGATAGTTTCTGGGGGAGAGACTCGTATCATGGCAGTGCAAGAAACAGACCACCGTTTCGACTTCTACTACTGAATCTGAATATGTCGCCGCACCTGCATGATGTTCTCAGGTTATCTGGATGCAACACCAATTGCTGGATTACAGTTTGAATTTCTTTGACTCCCCTATTTTCTGTGATAATGAAGCTGCTTTACAAATTGTTAAGAACCCGGTCCAACATTCTAAAACTAAGCACATAGGCATAAGGGTGCATCACATTCGTGATTGTTTTGAAAGAAAGCTTATGCATCTTGAACAGGTTTCTACTGATGATAATGTTGCTGATATATTTACAAAAGCCTTTGATGTGGCAAGATTCAACTTTCTAGTTGAATGACTGAAAAGGATCTCCTTTGATTAGAAGGTCGCGGGTTTGGTCACCGAAAATATTTTTGTTTTGTTTGTTTATTTAAATTTTGATTTATTTCATAAATGCAAAAGTTTAGGGGAGAAAGTTCCTAAAAACACCAATTTTTTTTTTCTTTGAGTCTTTCTTTTTTTTTGGTCTTGAAAATTACAAAAAGATTTTATTTTACGTTTTATTCTGAGAAAAAATGAGAACTCTGTCTATTGGGAAATGATAGTACATCATTCTAGAGGTGGGATCATCATATGTAAGGCCTATAGTTGAAAATATCAGGATCTTATGGTGATATGTTGATAGGCTCTGCTAAAACTGGAAAGGCAGCATGATAGTGTTTTACTTAAACATAAAGGTCATTGTCATAGTGGGGAACATCTCATAGATTGGTAGAATATTTATTTCCTTTTAATAATCGAGCACTTAAACATAAAGGTTGGTGAACTGTAGATGAACATAATATATTTGGATTGCACAAACTGAGACCCTTCACAAAGGGGTTGCGAGCTGACTTGATACAAGTCGATACATATATTTATATATATATATAGATAAAAGACATGCATTGACATGCAATAGGTGAAAAGATACTCAATGATAGTGCAAAGCTACTATGCAAAGCAGAATTCTGAGCAAAAAGACACGCAATGTTAATGTCGTGCTATAGGAAAATTTCAAAAATATATGTCTAAAGACGTACATATAAGTATACTTGTAAATATTTTTCTGTTTGGGAATGTGTGACTGGGAAGTAATCTCTTATAAAGGCATGTAAGTCCGTTGTGCTATATTTTTATTACATTTATCCGAGATCTCTTGAACAATTCATTGACCCGTGCTAGTTATGCTCTTATAGTTATTACTTAGGTGCTCAAAAGATCACGAGGAAGGGAAAGTTTATCCGATATATTGTGGGGTCAATTTAGTTCATCAAAAACTAATCTATTTCACATTATGATTATTACAGGTTTCTGAGATGTGAGTGTGGGACCCACTAAGGCATGAATAATTATTACATGAAAACATGATAACATTATTCACTACTTGTTTGTCAATTAAGGTATAAAGGCTTGAGTTTAAACGGATATTGTATATTGGCAATCACTGAGACCTATCTAAGAAAATGAAAGACTAATAAGTATGCTTTGATCTGCTCTAGAATGATATGATCCCATAACAAAGTTTCTCTCAAAATTGTTGTGTGTTAGTTTGTCATTATGAAAAGAACAAAAAGATTTTGTGTTTTTAGCTTACTTTAAGTTATTTTATTTTTATCTTTGTCTTTTGTTTGTTAAAATGATCGTTCTTGTTTGATTCAATAATTGTGAAAAATGAGGTTTTATAAAATGGAGGAAAGTTTCAAGGTTTTTATAAGTTTGAGCATAATTGCTTTTTGCACATACTTGTATTTAAGTGAACATTCAGGAGCAACAAGCTAACATTCCTTATCCAAGGGACGATGAAGAACAGATCAACATTGTTGCACCAAGTGTCATCACTGCCGAAAAGCACAATATTTCCAAGAAGAAAATGAAGAAGAAAATGTTGACTTTTCAAAAACCGAAAGTGAAAGAGAGAAAGTACCGATCAACAAACATCATAAAGCGATATTGAAAAAGAGAAAGGCTGTTGGGAATCTTCCTCCTAACAACTATTCTCAACATAATGATAATTTTAATGATGTTGATTATGATCTTTGGGCGGATCAAACTCTAAAGAAAAGAACGAGAGCAAGTGAACAAAACAACAATCTCAAAAACTGCAAAGTCGTCCGTGAAGGTTTTGGGAATGGCTCTAGAAAAGAAGTTATTGCAAGAAGTGGTAATCATTCAGTCAATTTTGAAATTTGAAGACTGCTTTGAATGCATCAGCCTAGGGGGAGATTGTATGGACAAAAAATATAATAGGCTGACGCATAAAAGAATCACCGAGTTGTTCAGAAGTTCGAAAGGCGAAGATTGGAAGAACCAACAAAGAGTCCAGCAACATACTTCAGAGCCAGCAACATACTTGAAGTATGCGGTTCCCGGCAGCATACTTGAAGTATGCGGTTCCCGGTAGCATACTTGAAGTATGCGGTCTAGGCACAGGCCCACCGAATACTTTTGTCTTGGTTATAAATAGCTTATCTTGCAACAGTATTCAGGTTAGACAAGTTGTACGACTGAGACAGTCAGAGGGTGGGACGAGTTAGACAGTTTAGACGAGTTGGTAAGCGACATTTGTATTGTTTTTCAGTGATTAATCAATATACGAATCGTTTGACAATCATTGGTGTCTCGTCATTACTGTTTGTACCTACAAGTCACGTTTCGAGTCTATTTCCTCCAGGTTCAACACGTCGTTGAATCCGTTGATTGAAAATCCTCAGGAATCCGGACCTTACAAGTACCTAAACATGGCAATTTCTAGCACATACGTGGCAACCGAAACGTCAATGACAAGTATAAACGCATATTTCATAACATGAACTCATTATATAACTTAAGAGCTTACTGCTCAAAATCAGATTAAACAAATACAAATTTTTCATGCCGAAAACTACAATTTTAATCGACTAGTTAGCGTAAAACCTAACGAAACGCATCCAAACACCAAGAATCATACATATTTCTAAAAATTTATATTTTAGACATGAAATATCATCATATTACAACCATCATTCAAGATTTTCAAAATCTATATATTTTCATACAAAAATCTACCTTTTTAGCGTATTTTAAGCAACATAAACATGTCATACACTTAGCAAATCATCACAACCTAATTAACACTTTTAGACCTGATTATTATTATCATAAAACATCATTTTTATCATCATATATTTAGATTTCAAAAAATCTAAATGATGCATGCTAAAACCTTAGTATAAATCATGCTTTTGGACAACAATCTTTAGCAATAAACACCTAAATCATTAATTCAATGATCCATGCATAAACAAACATGTTTTTATGCAATAATATACCATTATTTTCTGTTTGAAACAAACCATAACAAAATATCTGATTGCATGTAAAGATCAAGCCCTAATTCATCATTTTTTGCAATATATGAACATATAAACATACATGCACATACATGACATCCATACATACAAATAAATCCATGAAAATCTTCAATAAAGACCCATTATTTGCTGATTTTAATAGTTCATAAAAATCCTTTTATTAAAGGTGAACAATACTTGCAAAAATCAAAGCTTTCTTTAAGAAAAGTAAAGAAAGAGATGGAGATTCATACCACTTGAATAAATCAAGGAGAATACTATAGAAATGCGATATGGTGGATGGTTTTCTTGAGTATTTGGCTCCACAACTCTTGAATCTTCAAGAAAATACTCCAAGAACACCAAAAACTCCAGAATGCTTGAAAATACTTAGAGAGAAGATTATAGAAATGGTGTAGAGTTGCAAATGAAGATTGAAGGGGTATTTATAGGGGGTGGGGGTTGGATTTCGGCCCAAAGAGAAAGAGAGGAGAGAGAGAGAGAGAAAAAACTTGACATCTTCCATTAGAAATCCATGCAAGTTGAATGATAAAATTTGTGGAGTGTAGTTTCGTACAAAGTGTGTAAAGAATCAAATGAGTGTGTTTAATACTTGATTAGGGTGTGGGACCCACTTTATGGCTGATTTTTGGAGAGAGGGGTCTTCTAGAACCTCATTTGTTTTATAAAAAACTACACCACACAAGTGTAGGTGACATTTTATAAAAACTACAATACTTTTATAAAATCTTACCATTTTAAACATGGTTTTTCATTAAAATAAAAATATATAAAATACTCACTAATTATTTGCTATCATAATTAGTAAAAATAATAATTTTTGCTAACCGTTCATTTTAACTCATCCGGTACGCGATTGTACCGAGGAAAATGCAACGAAAATCACCGAAAACGATATTTAACAAGTAGCACATAAATTTTCACATATAATCCACTAATATAAACCAGTTTGAAGGAAATTTTCATCAAAACTGATATTTTTAAGGTTAACCGGATCGTCACCAACGCTAAATACGGATATTTTACCGATACGCGGTACCGTAAATTCCAAAAATTCACGAAATGCAAACCTATGCATACGAAGGGATTTGCTAGACTTTAAAATAACCTAATTAACTGAAATTAAGTCTAAGACGCACATAATTAAATTATAAACGTGTTCTAAGGTTTTACGATAAATAACCTGAAAGTTGTCGGATGTCACAAAAGTTTAAAATGTCCGAACAGAATTCCGAAGCAAGTGTTTGCCCAAAAGCCCGTTTTCATAACCGAATGAGAGCATCTAAGTACCTGAAAAACATGCTTAAAAACATCAACATAAAGTTGAGTGAATTTCACGGGTTTACACGAAAACATAAACGAATTTAACTAACTATCAAGTAACTTGGACAAACATGTGATATGTCATAAGCTTGCAAGGAATACTACAAGATGACAGTACCTAGAGCTTATAATCAAATCGAGACACGAATACAACATGTCTCCACGAATCCATTCAAAATATATTCTCTCGTACGAACGACCGATCAGAAGTCAGTCCCAAATAGATCTATAAACACACCTTGCGGCCTACACGAGGCTAATGATTATAACGGTGGGGCTATTCATGAATGACATACATGAACACATAACGAAAGCCCTTACTCGAGACCATCAAACGAACACATAACGTAAGTCGAGTATCATGATAAACGAATGAAAGAATGTTCTTCCACCATAGTTTATAAAACAACAAACTAGTTTAAAAAGGGGCCATGAAAAACTCAACTTGAAGTAACGAACGACGGGAAAACAGGTGCTAGCAATTTATACGCCCACGAACACGGGTTGATTCTAACGGTGCCCTAAACACGTGGGATACATTACTAATTGAACCTCAAGTATCACAAGCAAGTTGTTCACCCAACCTACTTAGACTAATAATATTTTTAAGAAAATGTTTATTTAAACGACCTGTTGGTGACTATGACACGCGGTTATGTTTTTAACGAAAAACGGTGGATCATACACACATACGAAGACATTAAGTGTTATTACTTATCATCAATCAAAATGTAAGAACATAACCAAATAGCACATATAAACACCTATACTTATGTCTATAAGTTCTAAATAACATGTGAAAATACTTAAGTTACAATACTTGCATATAAGCACTTTTCAAGCGAAACGACTAACTTTTAAGGAACAAACTTCCAAATTTCTAACACATGAGTTCATATAACATCATATATCATCAAAATATACTTAATAAATTATATTTCATCGAACAAAACAATCATTCATTATTTGACATAAAGTAACTAAACATGGCAATTACTAGCACATATGTGACAACCGAAACGTCAACGACAAGTACAAACACATATTTCATAACATGAACTCATTATATACTTTAAGAGCTATATTTTAATCATAAAATATACTCAAACTTACCACTCAAAATCAGATTTAACAAATAGACATTTTTCTTGCCGAAATCTACCGTTTTACTCGACTAGTTTAGCGTAAAACCTAACGAAACACATCCAAACACTAAGAATCATACATATTACTAAAAATATATATTTTAGACATGAAGTATCATCATATTACAGCCATGATTCCATATTTACAAATCTATCTATTTTCATACAAAAATCTACCTTTTTAGCGTCTTTTAACCAACATAAACATGTCATACACTTAGCAAATCATCACACTCTAAATAACACTTTTAGAGCTGGTCATTATTACAATAAAAAATCACTTTTATCATCATATTTGAAGATTTCAAACAATCTAAATGATCCATGCCAAAACCCTAGTTTAAATTATGCTTTTGGACAACAATCTGTAGCAATAAACACCCAAATCATTAATTCAATGAACCATACATAAACTAAGATGTTTTTATGCAATAATATACCATTATTTTCTGTTTGAAACAAACCATAACAAAAATTTTGATTGCATGTAAAGATCAAGCCCTAATTCACCACTTTTTGCAAGATATGAGCATATAAACATAATGCATATATACGACATCCATACATACAAATAAATCCATGAAAATCTTCAATAAAGACCCATTATTTGCTGATTTTAATAGTTCATAAAAATCCTTTTATTAAAGGTGAATAATACTTGCAAAAATCAAAGCTTTCGTTAAGAAAAGTAAACAAAGAGATGGAGATTCATACCACTTGACTAAATCAAGGAGAATAGTAGTGAAATTAAAAGATATGGACGATTATTCTTGGATTCTTGCTTCTCAACTCTTGATTCTTCAAGAAAATGCTCCAAGAATACCAAAAACTCAAGAACACTTGAAAAATACTTAGAGAGAAGATGATAGAAATGTGTGGGATTGAAGTGGTATATATAGGGGGTGGGAGTGGGTTCACAGAACAAAGAGGAGAGAGAGGAGAGAGACAGAAGATTTGACATCTTCAATTAAAAATCCATGCAAGTTGAATCATCAGATTTGTGGAGTGTAGTTTTGTACAAAGTGTGTAAGTAACAAAAATAATTGTATTTAACACTTGATTTGGGTATGGGACCCATTTTATGGCTGATTTTTGGGGAGAGAGGTCTTCTAGAACCTCATTTGTTTTATAAAAACTACACCACACAAGTGTAGGTGACATTTTATAAAAACTATAACACTTTTATAAAATTTTACCACTTTAAACATGATTTTTCATCAAAATAAAAATATATAAAATACCCACTAATTATTTTCTATCATAATTAGTAAAAATAATATTTTTTGCTAACAGTTCATTTTAACTCATCCGGTACGTGATTGTACCGGGTAAAACGCAACGAAAATCAGCGAAAACGATATTTAACACATAGCACATAAATTTCACACATAATCCACTAATATAAACTAGTTTATATAATTTTTATCAAAACTGATATTTTTAATTTAACCGGGTCGTCACCAACGCTAAATACGGACATTTTACCGATACGCGGTACCGTAAATTCCAAAAATTCATGAAATGCAAACCTATGCATACGAAGGGCTTTGCTAGACTTTATAATAGCCTAATTAACTGAAATTAAGATTAATGATGCAATAAACAAAATAGTAACACGTTCTACGGTTGTGTAGTAAATAACCTGAAAATTGCCGGATGTCACAAGTAATCACGAGACAATACGACTTCTTAACAATGTTTTTCACACACACTGGACCAAAAATATCCATATGTAATAAAAACAAAGGACGTGTAAACAAATTCACTTTCTTAGCACTGTGGGATTTCGTGTGTTGTTTACCCTTTGCATGTGAAATGCAATTCTATTGGATATAAAATTCCTTTTTGGGTAGAGCACACACAAGATCTTTATGAACCAGATTGTTCATATTCTTGATGTTTACATGTCCCATCCGCCTATGCCACATCCATAGATATGACTCAGAATCTGAGGCTTTTGACAATAAGCATGACACATTCACAGGTGATGAATGGTCATTCATATCCACAACGTAAGTATTAAACCGTCTTGGGGCACGTGTGAGAATCATCTCATAAGGATCTTCATTCCCGATTTCACAAAAAGCACTCTTTTGCTGTGAAATAAACTGGAATGTCCTTGTCACACACTTGTAATATGCTCAGTGCATTGAATTCCAGCTGAGACACATAATGGACTTTCTCCAAATTCTACAAGTCATTTGAAACTGTCCCTTGTCTAGTTATCTTTCCACCTTTCTTGTCACCAGCAAAAGCTACATTACCGCCTTCAAAGGATCGAAAATCTTTGAGAATATCCAACTGTCCAGTCATGTGTCTAGAGCAACTGTTATCAACATGCCATGCATTATTGTTGGTCCTCCTCGATTTACTCTGCACATAAAACGAATTCATGAGAAACTGGCACCCAAGTCAACTTTGACTTGGGTTGACTTTGACATTTTACAGTCTTAGTCTCACTCACATTCACCTACTTTGACCCAAATTTTTGTGAAGGTTTGAAATTCTGTTTTAATTTCCAAAATCTATCATTTTAAACATTCTTAGTCAACTTTTGTTTAGAAAAATTGTTTTGAATGATAGATTTCTTTCGAATCTTTTGGTCATTGTGGACCTTCTTGTCCATTTTGTTATGAAAATGATTTCCATAACCCACATTCTGATAAGCATAAGGATGAAATTTAGAAAACATAAAATTTCTATCACATCGTCGAATCTCTCCAAACTCAAACTTTCCATCGATCACTTTCTCTCGTTGATACACTTGATTCTGTCGCGACTCGTGTACCACTCTTGACTTTGACATAATAGGCTTAGTCCATCAATTTCTTACTAGGCGACCCGCTTGCCCACATGTATAACAAGCACAACTCTTTGAATGGACACTTTTCACTTGACCACCTCTCGATAATCGACACTTAGTAACTTTACTCTTTGACTTTGATGATTCACCGAATTCAAAAACAGATTTGAATATAACATCCATTGACTTGCCTTTGACATTAACTATCTTGCCTTTGACATTGACTCGCTTGTCTTTGACATCAACTGACTGGCTTTTGACATCAATCGACTTACCTTTTGCATCAATCAACTTTGACTCTTTAAACTCTCTCTTAACCTTTGGACTATATGACATACCAAAACTACTCATGTTGTTATGAATTACCCCTTTAAAGGCTTTTGACATATGTTTATTTAGTTTTGACATATGTAGTTTTGTATTCATACATATTTTTGAAATTTAGTTAGGGTCTTGAAGGTAGAAAACTTCAGAGGCTTTTGACAATAAGCATGACACATTCATAGGTGATGAATGGTCATTCATATCCATAACGTATGTATTAAACTATCTTGGGGAATGCATGAGAATCATCTCATTAAAGATCTTCATTCTTGATTTAAAAAACAAGCACTCTTTTGCTATGAAATAAACTGGAATGTCCTTGTCACACACTTGTGATACGCTCAATAGATAGAATTCCAGATGAGACACATAATTGACTTTCTCCAAAACAAATCTCTGATACCACTTGTAGGTCCCGAGGGCGTCTCTAATGGATCTCAGAATCTGAATCATCTAACAACAAACACTCGTGCAGAATCTGAGTGTGTAGTGCTCGTGTGTAATACGCAAATTACGAATCAATCACAAGCTAGAAATGTGAAAACACAAATAGTAAATATAAACGCTTTCTATTTCACTCAAATATAAGCAAGTACAAGAGTTCTCTGTTCTGTTCAAACATGTACTCTTACAAATGACTGTACCTGCACTATATATACGAAATAAAAAATCAAACTAAACAAACCTGTTAGTTTCGCCTGAAAAAATCAAGCGAAACTAACTAGTTATGAACATACTCAAGCGAATCTAGTAGTTTCACTTACACATAGAAAGACAAAATACAAAGACAAACTAACAAAGACTCTATACAAATCTTCAAGCTCTTGTCATTCAAAACATACCAACAAATATTATAGGTCCTGATGATAGGGTCCCTGTGCTAGAATGATTCTAGTCAGGAAAAAATCAACAAATCAGCTATAAATGAGCTAATTGTTGATTAAAATAAGAAACACAAAATGAAGAGCAAGACAAACAAAACATAAACCAGCTTGATTCTATTAGATCCACAGATAACGATTACAATAAGCACCTGGATTACAAATATAACAATCAAAACCCTCCTACCGGCTCTCTAATTGACTATAATAACGGCGTATGATCCAAGAGCTTATTTACTAGGTTTATGGTCGTCTATTTGTAGAAACATAAAGAGAGTCGTCATGAAGATAGCCAACACTTAGGGAGTCAGCTGACAGCCGACATAGCGACTCTCAAGAGTCTAGCGACTCTTGACCAAAAACCTAGTTTTATAAAATGTTACCCTCTAGCCCCTATAGTTATCAGGAATACAACGGTTTTTCAGGTTCCAACAATTTCCCCCAAAACCGCTGCACACCTGATTCTATTATTCTTCCATGGGCCTCTCCTCCTTAGAATTCTTCTGACTCACTTACATTTTCACCTTCAACTTCTGATACATTCTCTTCTTCAATGCTGGCAATTTCAAAGACACTGTTGAATGTCAATGGTTCCTCATTGTTTCTTGCCCTCATGCGATTCAGTTACTTCAGAATGTTATCAGCACCCTTCCTGATCACTGCCATTGTTTTGGCAACACCTCTCATATTCTTCCTGTGGACCTCATTCCACCAATTCTGTTTATTCCAACGAAGCTTCATTTCCTGTATCTCCTTTCTTTGATTTTCATGTGATTTCCTTAAAGCTTGAATTTCCTTTTCAAGACCCTCATGGTTTGTTTGTTTCTTTTGAGTAGGAGGAGGAAGAGCATCTTTCCTTGATTTCATAGCTCCTTTTCTGGCAGCAGTGTTTGACTGTTTCACATCACTGGTAGGAGGAAGAGATTGTATCTTTGTGTGAGAGTGGTGGGTTCCGGAAGTTCCCTCTTTTTGCTTAGGCGAAGGATGCCTTAAAGAATTTAGAGTTAAAATTGCTATAAAATCTGCTTCAACTACTTCTTCATAGAGGAACGTAACGTGGTGATGGAGTCATATTGCTGGATTCTTTTTTGTTCCCTTTGATAGGCTAATCTGGCTGACCTCATCAGACCTTCACCATGGCTTGCTACGAGAGCTCTCTTCTTTTTCTTTCCATCATCTGTCTCAATTGCTTTCCTTTTGATTTTCTTTTCTCATCTTCTTTCCTGCTTTCCTTTTCAGGTGCTATTTCTTTTTTTTTCTTTTTGTTGGTGCATCTTCACCCTCGGTCCTTTTCTTCATGGTATTGTAGCTTTGTTCCGACGAGCTTTCAACTTTAGGAATGACTTCCTTTTCACGCATTTTCTTAAACAGAGGAGTCACCTTTCCAGAAAAACTTTGATGATTTCTCAGAAGATCGGTATAGAAACGGGAATCAAGTTTTGCAAAAGTCATTGGGATTCCTTTTGGAGACAATTTCTTCAGAGATAGATTCATAATCATTTGAACAAAACGTGGGTATAACAAGCATTTGTTCTTTGTAACATTGCTGCACATATAATGAAAGATGTGACGAGAGACATCACAGGTTTCTTTGTTGCATACTTTCAACATAATTCCTCCCCATTTCAATCCAAGGGCATTGTATCCTCCCTTTTTGTGTGACATTGAGTGAATGAAGACGTACATGATTGCTTTCCAATCTTTAGATAAACCACGCCTCATGATTTCACTTTTCCTGAGCGGTCCCTCATAACCGAGTTCCTTAACAAAACGTCTATCAACTTCGTTCTTGTTGATGGTGTATGTTTCATAGGAGTTATCTCCCAACCTTAGTGCATTCCGGACAGTGTTTTCAAAGACAACCACCTTTTGCCCAGTAACAGTGGATCGGATAAAAGGTTCGTTGGTAATTGAGTGTAATGAAGCATCAACATTTTCTTAGATTTCTACAATGAGATCTCTGTAGACTGTATCGTTCCGAGAGATGGCATAAGATATCCTGCTTTGTAGTAACCAGTTGATTACGGTGGTGAATTCTTCAGGAATGGGATTAGGAAAGCTGATAGCTATGTTGTGACGATTGTCACTAGCAAGTTCTTTTGCAGCCATTACCTGTGCACACAATAAGAGTGTGTCAATAATTTATCAAATGTTTGAGAAAATAACATGATATAAAATAAGGTATTTCAAAAATTGATCTTTGTCGATTGTCCCGTCGACAGTCGGATGATGAGACTCTGCCCAAAAGGAACAGTCGGCCCATAAGAACAATCCACCAGAGATTTTAAGAGAGAGTCGATGGTCTTGTATAAGGATTTTTCCTTGATTCGTCCGAAACAAATGACAGTCGGCTGCACAGGAAGATAGTGCTCTGGAAAGTCGGCCCCCCTTTTAGATGACTCTTTAAGAGTCGGGGATGATTTGAACTTGCGTTCAACAATATTAATAGTCAGCAAATGAGAGAAAGAACAAGAGTCGATCATAAAATATGAAGGAAATGAGATGAATAGAGCCGACTCTTGTCATCTTCTTCAGGGAGATAGTTGGCTAATGAGGTGCAGGTTCAAAAGCTTTCAGATCTTTCAATGTTGATAACTAAAGCACAATCCAGACCCTGTTTTAGATGATTTTTCATTCATACAAGTAATATTAGTTAAGGATTCACCTTAAAAACGAAAGACCTGAGCAAACACGAGCTTAAAGAAGATGTAGAGTTTTTTGAGAAAAATCGCCGGAAAAGAAGGGTGAAAGCTAGGGTTTCAAAAAGTGAATAGTGTTTCCCTTTTTTAGACAAATATATACACCAAACATTTTGCGGGTCCGACTCTTGACAGTTGGCCCAGAGAGTCGCTAGGGCTAAAATGAAAATTTTGATCTTTTGACCAAAACCGATCGATTTTCAAACTTGAATTTTTGAAACAACGACCCATAAAACTATATACAAGGATATAAGCGCACCAACAAGCCATTTGAGCAAACAAAAAGACAATATACGAGGCTAAAACGAGACAAAACCTTTTAAATAAGGACATAGAATATGCAAACCTGATTATGTGGAATCATACCGACATAACTGTTTCTTATTGCATTTGGATGTCCACGGCCTACGAACGACCGTTGGTATGTTTGTCCTCTGTAGCCCACGCACCATTCTTTCAACGTACAACTAGCGAACGTTTATCATGATATGGTAGATTTAAGATGAAGATAGTGTTCCCCACACTTTTCAGGTATAACCTACCCACCATCATGGTCTTTTGAGTGCGATGATGAGAGCTTCAGGTCTAAGCCAATGCATAATTAGAGAAGTTGTTCAACGAGAATCCTAATACAGCTAACTGAGCATAACTAGCATGGGTCTGTGAACAGTTCAGGGTATCTTTAAAGTTTTGATTCAGGGACACATCACGACGGACTTATGTGCTCTGAATTATGAAATAAGGTTGGACTTACTTGCACGTCGGACTTACAAACCATGTTTTTGTCAATAAAATCCCTTTACGGTCACATGAACCAAAAAAAAGAAATATAATATATATATATATATATGTACACACTAACATTGTGTATCTTTTTGTATTTTGTTCCTAATGCACAAAATTGACATTGCGTGTCTTTTGCTCAAGATTGACAAATTCAGTACTAGGATGCACATCGTTGGTGTTTTTTGCTTGGATATGCATTTCAAAGCATGTCTTTTATTGACCTAATGCATGTCATTGCGTGTCTTTTTGTTCCTTTTGATTTTCTTTTGAATATATATAAATAATAAGGACTCGTAAACCCTTTGTGATGGGGCTATGGTTATATGCAAACCTGGACAAGATGGATATACACTTTTCAATAGTCATTATCTTTTGTCACTAAATTGCAGTCTATTTGTAACATCCATGATTTTCTAGTACTTTGTGTTAAGCATTATTGACATTTCAACTTCATTTCTTGTTTAATACATTGTGTCACGACAATTATTATTTCAATGTGCATAAAATACAGAGTTACCAAACTTGCAATTTCATACTATATTTATAATATATATATATATATATAAATATATATATATATATATAACATATGTATATATACACATTTGTACCTTATCATAATAATTAAATCAATGAGTGTTAATCATGTAATTACAACCTTTCATATATATATATATATATATATATATATATATATGTATATGAATTTATTTATAAACATATATGTAATTATATATGATGATATTAAATAAACCATTTATATAATTTATAATTTTGGAATGTAAGGTCCGAATTCCTGAGGATCTTCAATCAACGGATTCAACGACGTGTTCAACCTAGCGGAAATAGACTCGACACGTGACTTGTAGGTATAAAAAAAAGGGACGAGACTCAATTGATTGTCAAACAATTCGTATATTGATGAACCACTGAAAATAATACAAATGTCCCTCAACAACTCGTCTAACCGAATACAGAATACAAAATAACCATTTATACTATTCGGTTGGGATGGGCCGGGGCCGCATACTTCGAGTATGCGGTTGGGTACCGCATACTTCAAGTATGCGGCTAGGCCATGAAGTATGCGGTTGCATACTTCCACAATGTCTTGATCTGAACTCGTCGGTGAGCTCTTGATGCGTTTGCCTATTAGGTTTGGTCCTTACAATCTCCCCCTAGGCTAATGCTATCAAAGTATCTCGATGTCAGCTGATTGATCACCACCTCCCGCATAGAGGCCTTTGACTATAACAGTCGCCAGAACTTTCACAAAAGGCTTGGTTTCTTTTTCTTCTTCTTCAGGCATGAATAGATGCTGCTTGGACAATCTTATCATATCTTCCTTTCCAAATTTCAAAAGATCCATAGCATCAGCAATAGTAAATTCTTTATCTGCACATTGGATGTAAATGTAGCTTGTCATAGAGCTGTAATGCCAGTAATCTAGTTGACTTAGAGAGTTGTCAGGCAGAGCTTGATGAACTGGAACACAATCCACAGTCTTGGGAGGAGGATAGACTTCCATTACAAGAGTTTTCTAGGTTATTCTGTCAATCATGTACTTTGATTTCACCCTCTTGCATTCAGCAGTTATTAGTATCTTGAATCCACTTTCACATTCCTTTTCAAGGAGTGAAACAAAACTTCTTGTTGTTCCAACATTTCCTAGATTATAGAAAGGAGCTTTGTTCAATGCCTGAAGATCAAATCTAGGCAGTGACATAAGGTCATGTGATCGTGCAAAATACTCTATTCGCCCATTCTTTCTCTTGATCATGTAAAGATTCATCTCATTGTCAAACATAACGATCATTCTTCTTTGAAATCTCATTGGAGGATGTGACATAATGGACTTCGCGTGGAGGAATAAATTTGAACATACTTTTCTTTTCTACTGGAACAACTGAAGATGATATTGCTTCTTCAACATGTTCAGCAGATGTTTCCACGTGAGGAGGCGAATTACCTTCGATGAATAAATCGCTGTCAATACCGGTAATCACCTTTCCTTGAGCACTCAAGTATGTAGGAGAAACAGACACATTTGTATCAAATAAATATTCATTCATGTCTTCTCCTATGAAGTTATCATCAAGTGTAGTCAGATCATCTTCAAATGAAAACATTGATCCAGGCTTGAGTATTTCATCAAGATCATACTCAAAGTCAAATGATAAATCATTATCTAACTATTGTGCTCCCTTATTTGCTGATTCAGGATCATAAATAACCATTGCTCTTAACATGTCTTCATGAGAACTGGTTCCTTCATGTAGATGTTCTTGATCCTTGTTTCTTTCATGATCATCATCCTTGCCATCATTATCATCACCATCATTGTCATCACCCTTCCCATCACTCTTTCCACTACATCCATCCTTCCTTTTTTTTTCCTTTTATCTTTCTTTTCTCTTATCTTTCTCAGCTCTTCAAGCACAAATACCATGTTTTCCTTAACACTACTGATCTTATTATCTTGTAGGTTTATAGCCTTCCAGAGAGTAACATTTGCTTCACTAAGCTTCTCAATCTTTAAGTCTTTGGCAACATAGTCCTGTTCCAGAGCAAATACTCTCTGTTGTAGGGCTTGAACATCTACAGGCGCAGGTTGATCAAATACATTTGCCTTACCCTTATCCTGTTGTTGGATGACGGGTGGTTTATTGATTGGTGTGGACTTTTGCGGGAGTTGTTCAGAAGACTTTGTTCTTTTCCTCGGACTTAGATCAGCTTCAAAATCATAGTCTTCATCGGAAGTATCACTTTATTGTTTAGAAGGGTTGATGAGAGGAGGTTTCCCAGCAGCCTTTCTTTTAATCAATAATCTTTTGTGATATTTATTTATGGGTAGTTCTTCTTTGTCACTTTTCTGTTTTGGATGTGTCAAACTCTTCACCTTCTGAGTCTCCTTCAGACTCACTCTCTTTCTCTTCAACATTCTTTCCACTAGAGCTTTGATCTTTAGTGTCGGAGAATTGCAAATCATCTAGATTTATATATGAAAAATCTTCAAGATTCTCAACATTTTCTTCATTTTCAACGTACACTGGCCCTTCATTGTTGTAATTGAATTCATCTGCATGTTCATCATCCAGTTGGACATTCAGAATTTTAGGCGCATCAACTACAGGTACTTCAGCCTGAACTTGACGCGGTGCACGTCTGAGTCTATGACGTGGTTGAGGTGGTTGCTGTTGAGGTTGTGGTTGTGGTTGTTGTTGTGGTTGTGGATTGTCTGTCTCATGATATTCTCCCTTGTTACAAGTGCATATACAACAGCAGTCATACTAGCAATTAGTTCATCATATCCACCCTTTCTTCCAAATATACATTGATTCACCACATGTGCCAAGTATTTCCAGTATGGTGGCAAACATTTCTTCTCCAATGATGGCAGACCTCCTTCATAGCTCATTCTTTCAAAAGTGCCGTTCATTTGTTCAACAGAAAAACTTGTAGCATATTCGGCAGCGTAACCAAAGTTCAAACATTCCCTGATAACAGCTTCAGTAATGACTCTGCGCTTTCTAGCCACAGTACCAGCTATTCCCTCAACTTCATTTTCTTTTACGAAATCAACAGTGTTCCATAAATCTCGATTAAAGTCTTCACATATATCTGGATGTTGTGAAATAGCATGAAATATTCTAGACGCTCTTAAACCCACAATCATTGATCTGAAAATGCTGTGATGCTGAGGTGGGTCTTCCAAGTATGCTGACTCGTTATGGTCCTTTAAATTTCAAGTTTGTCATGCCTACAAGCAGTAAAACAAGTTAAATTAAACAAAAATTATAAACTTAAAGTTTTCAGCTAAAACATTGACACCGCATACTTTAGTTACATCGCAAACTTCAAACACACCGCAAACTTCCAAACACCGCAAACTTCCAAACACCGCAAACTTCCACACACCGCAAACTTGAATAAAAACCTTAAACTTTTGAAAAACCGTAAACTTCTAAAATTCTTGGTTTTTATAGAGTTTTTGGTTTGGATTTCTGGTGCAATAGGGTCGCCTAATGTCTACGACCTAATCTAGTGGATCGATTTCAGTTTTTGCACAACTTTTAATGGTCAATTTGGTCAAACAAGTTCAATTTCGGACACAACAAGAACATCTCACACACTCGATTAGTGTGAATCCATGGTCCAATTTCTTACCTTGATGGTCACCTACACTACTTGAGCACGAATGTAGCAACAAAATCACACAGGGATCAAGTAATCGGTCACAAGAAGCTAAACACAAAGTATACGGCTGAAGAAAATGAAGTATGCGGTTGGTGAAATTCTAGAACCGCAAACTTCAAGACTATATAGAGGGCCTTCAAGTATGCGGCCCCGCATCAAGTATGCGGCCGCATACTTCTGAAAAACCATGAACTTTTCAAAACACTTTCCTTCGGATTTTCGGGTCAAGCAGGAACGGTCATTTTGATAATTTATGAAGTATAAACAAAAGAAAAAAAATAAAATAACTTAAACTAAGAAAAAAAACACAAAATCTTTTTGTTCTTTTCATAACGATAGACAAACACACAACATATTTTAGAGAAAATCTGTTATGGGATCATATCATTCTAGAGCAGATCAAAGCATACTTATTAGCCGTTCATTTTCTTAGATAGGTCTCAGTGATTGCCAATATACAGTATACGTTTAAACTCAAGCCTTTATACCTTAATTGACAAGCAAGCAGTGAATGATTTTATCATGTTTTCATGTAATAATTATTCATGTCTTAGTGGGTCCCACACTCACATCTCAGAAACCTGTAATTATCATAATGTGAAATAGATGAGTTTTTGATGAACTAAATGGACCCCACAACATATCGGATAAACCTTCCCTTCCTCATGATCTTTTGAGCACCTAAGTAATAACTAAAAGAGCATAACTAGCACGGGTTAATGAACTATTCAGGAGATCTCAGACAAATGTCATCAAAAGCATAGCACAACGGACTTACATGCTCTAATAAGAGATTTCTTCCTAGTTGCACATTCCCAAAAAGAAAAATATTTACAAGTATACTTATATGTATGTCTTTAGACATATCTTTTGAAATTTTCCTATAGCACGACATTAACATTGCATGTCTTTTTCTCAGAATTCTGCTTTGCAGAGTAGCTTTGCACTATCATTGAGTGTCTTTTCACCTATTGCATGTCAGCACATGTCTTTTATCTATATATTTAAATATATGTAAAGACTTGTATCAAGTCAGCTTGCAACCCCTTTGTGAAGGGTCTCGGTTTGTGCAATCCAGATATATTATGTTCATCCACAGTTCACCAATCTTTATGTTTAAGTATGCGGTTGGGTACAACATACTTCAAGTATGCGGCTAGGCCACGAAGTATGCGGCCACACACTTCCACAATGCCTTGATTTGAACTCATCGGTGATCTCTTGATGCGTTAGCCTATTAGGTTTGGTCCTTACAATCACCCCCTATGTCACACCCCCGATTTCAACTAACGGAGTTTTACAGTTTGGGAAGTGACGAACCAGGATCTCACACAATAGTTACTTTGAACGACTCTACATGGGACTCAAAATGAAAATATCATTTAAATCAGAGTATCAATGCGGAAGCGTAAAGAAAGTAAATGCGCAAAATACACGCGCCCAAAACCAAAGTCCAAAAGTTCAAAAGTCCAAAACGTCCAACCAAAACGAGTACAATAGAATAATTCAAACAATTATAAATATGTCATAATCAAAGTAGTTGAATCCCATGCATGCCCTAACGTGCACCTGTGTCTTATCTTAGCGACCTGAGAAAACATGTAAGAAAATATGTCAACACGAGGTTGGTGAGTTCACAGGTTTCAATATATGTAAATAAACGTTTACCGGAATTATTTTCATTCAGTACGTATCTATAGGTAGCTAACCTGTGTTCATGTTCAGCTCAAGCGCTCGCAACCGAAGCTGACTGTTTGTTTAATGCCTCCTGCCAGGATTATCAACACTGGCGGTGTCAGTAGGCTAACATTTCACCCGTTCGATATCTAATTGAGTTAGCGCGACTAATGCGGGTGGGATTTGTCAAACCCAGTAGTACTACTAAATATTACCTCGCTAAGATCCATATTAACGGTCCGATATTAGTTAAGGACTTTCTGTGATAGCGTGTTACGCTTAGCATTTAACATTGATATCATACGAATTACAAAATCCAAAATTGTTTAGTCATGTTTTCTCCCCAAGTCAAAACAGTAAAAACGGGCCGTGAAAACTTACCTGCGTTGCGTTGTAGGTAGTATCACACAAAGGACAAGTTGGAACCTTGTGTGTAAGTCTCAAACGACTTACGGATGCCCTAAAATTATAAACACATAAATTAGGGATAAAATGGGAATTTATTGGGATACGTGACAATGACACGGAATGTTGAACGTCTTAAAAGAAACGATTTAAAGATCAACGAGTAGACGAATTTGTCCATGGGAATAGGGTTTTCTTAATTTAATAATTAAGATAAACACGTTTTGTGTCGAGCGAATAATAATTTATAAATGTATTTAATCTTGTGTTCATTTAAAATGGTCACGAGGAAATAATATAATTTAATATATTATTTTAAGTTTGTATTATTTACCAAATAATCCTTTGTGTGGAAAAATAATAATTACATTATTTTTAATTCGAGTATATACACTTAAGTAAATAATATAAAAATTTATATTATTTATAAATTTTTGAAACGTTACGTAGGGTTTACCAACATGGCAAAATAATACAAAATATATTATTTTTATTTAAGGTTACGGGGTGAAAATAATATACACATATTATTTATTCGGGGTCGTGGTTCGAAAATAATATAAATATATTATTTAAAAAGTGGGTAATAATATTAAAAAAGGTTATAAACCAAACCCGAGTCAACGAGTTGTTTCCCGGGCTAAAACACATTTGTATAATATTATAATAATATAAGGTTTGATTTTTATATTAAAATAATACCAGAAAACTGTTCAAAAAAAAAGATGTGGGAGCCCGGCCTCGAACCCGGGTCTCTCCCACACACACACTACTTTAACCAATCCGCCCTTTAGGGTCATCGCGAACATATTCAGGTCCAAATAGTTTTAACACCCAAGTCAAATGGATTTCCCTCCCATACACATACCGGTTCGAAACCAGTCCAATTACCATAAAATTCGACCATGTCTGGAAACAATTGCATAGGGGTTTTGATAATCGAGGTGTTGCGAATCTGGGGACTCATTTAATTTGAAAACCATCGGTTTTAAGATCGCTAATTTACTGAAAGAAGGATCGTAACCGTAGTTTATAAACATGGATTCAATTGATCGATTATGATATTAAAAGTTGTTGAAATGATGGGGCTTTTATTAAACAAAACCTTGCGAATTTGTTGATGTGGTTTAATTGTATCAAATTCTTGTTTAAGATCGAAAACCCCAATCATGATCAATTTGATGATGGTAGCCCGTTATTTCATAGGGCTTTCACTCTACAGACTATTACGTGTTTAATGATGTGGTTTAATTTGATTTATAAACAGTTTAGAGTTGAATTCGGCAATTTGATTTCATAAGAACCCTAGATTACTGGTTACGACAATTTCTATAATAAAAGATTGAATTGACAGAGGGCTTTCAAAGATAATGATACTGCGAATCGAACGGTATAGGTTAATTGGATTATGATTCAGTCTAGACTAGGGTTCGATTAAATCGGTCAGAGATGAACCCTAGGTTACAGATTTCGATCGAATTGATAATGTAAGCCCTGGTAATGATAGGGCTTTCACTCTATGGATAAAAACGACAGTGTGAGTGCAAGCAATTACCAGAAATGTTGTCGGATTGATGGCGATCGAGTAGAACGGTTCCGACTTGAAAAGGTTTGATCTCTGATGACTTCTACTGTGATTTCGGTCGAATTGAGACGTGTAACAGCTTCAAACGTGTTCGTTTAGTGTGTGCAGATGATTCGTTTGTGAGATTAACATCAAGTTTAATCGAATTCGAGAGTGAAATGATATTGTCGACGGTTTTAAGTTAATACGTATTAATTCAATTTAATTTCAGTTTAATGGTGATGATTAGGTCTTAATTAAGTTCGTTAGAGGTTTGATTGCATAAGACAGTTACAATTTCCGGTATAACACCAATCACGACTGTGAATTGAGATCAAATGTTGCGGGTTTGACTCCAATAAGTCAAACAAAATCAAGTTTAGATATATTACAGGATTGGTCCCTCTGTTTTCTGTTTTGAGGCTTAAAAATGGACCGGAATGGTCCTTAGGGTTTAGGTTTGGCTAGTTAGGTTATGTTTAGGTTAGTTTGACTTTATAAAGGTCAACAGGGACAACTATTGGTAAATTACAAGTTTGATCCTTCAAGTTTTTATATGTTTGAGTTTGAATAACGGCAGGATTAGTCCCTAGGGTTTGGATTGGACTTAAATAGGTTAATATTTAACTGGATTTACTAACGGAAACACTGAAAAAGTCCGGATTGTCACATCATCCCCTAGTTGAAAGAATTTTCGTCCCGAAAATTAAATAATAATAAAAAAAAAATTTCCGGTAAATCACATCATCCCCTAGTTAAAAGAATTTTCGTCCCGAAAATTAAATAGTACCTTAAGAATTTGACGCGGAGTGCTTGAACAGATTATGATATTTGCGTATCATCTGATCCTCGCGCTTCCACTTGAATTCCGGTCCGCGTTTCGAGTTCCAACGAACTCTGACAATATGGATCTTACTGTGCTTTAACGTTTTAACTTCCCTATCCATAATTTTCATAGGTTCTTCGATGAAACGTAACTGTTCATCAACGTGTAGTTCCTCAAGAGGAACTGCGAGTGATTCTTCTGCTAGGCATTTCTTTAAATTTGAGACGTGAAAGACGTTGTGTACACCACTAAGTCCTTCAGGTAGGTCCAGTTGATACGCTACTGGACCGATTCTCTTCATTATCTTAAATGGTCTAACATAACGAGGATTCAGTTTGCCTCGTTTCCCAAAACGAATGACACCTTTCCAAGGTGAGACTTTGAGTAAGACCATGTCACCTATTTGAAACTCTAAGGGTTTACGACGCTTGTCGGCGTAGCTCTTTAGACGATCACGAGCTGCAGCCATACGGTTTCTAATTTGAACGATCTTTTCGGAAGTTTCAAATACGAGTTCAGGTCCTGTGAGTTGGCTATCCCCAACCTCGGTCCAACAAATAGGAGAACGGCATTTCCGTCCATAAAGTGCTTCAAATGGAGCTGCCTTGATGCTAGTGTGATAGTTGTTGTTGTAGGAGAACTCTACCAACGGTAGGTGCGACTCCCAAGTGTTACCGAAATCGATCACACAAGCTCGTAGCATGTCCTCCAGCGTTTGAATAGTATGTTCTGTTTGGCCATCAGTTTGAGGATGGTATGCTGTGCTCATATCTAGACGCGTGCCTAAGGCTTTATGTAACGACTGCCAGAAACGAGAAGTGAATCGTGCATCACGATCCGAAATAATAGAGATTGGCACCCCGTGCTGAGAGACTATTTCTTTCAAGTAATTACGAGTAAGTTTATCCATTTTGTCGTCTCTTTGATTGCTAAGAAGTGAGCGGACTTTGTTAATCGATGAACGATTACCCATATGGTAGGGGTTCGTGGTAATTTGGCGATAAAGTCCATGGATATTTGTTCCCATTTCCACATGGGAATTTCTGGTTGTTGGAGAAGACCGGATGGTTTTTGATATTTAACTTTGACCTTCGCGCAAGTCAGACACTTACTAACATAGGTGGCTATATCGGCCTTCATCTTCGGCCACCAACATAGCACCTTTAGGTCATGGTACATTTTGTCGGAACCTGGATGTATCGAGTAACGAGATTTATGAGACTCATCCATAACTAGTTCCCTTAGGTTTTCGAATACTGGAACCCATATTCGCTCGGCAAAGTAGCGAATACCGTCAGATTTGAATTCAAGTTGTGCTTCCATACCGCGTGTACTTTCCAGTGGTAGATTTTCTTCTTTTAGGGCTTCAAGTTGAGCACTACGGATTTTGTCAGGTAATCCGGGGTGAATAGTAAGCTGTAATGCTCGAACTCGTTTGGGTTTCGTTTCCTTTCGACTCAGGGCATCAGCTACGACATTAGCTTTACCCGGGTGGTATTGGATCGCACAGTCATAATCGTTTAAGAGTTCGACCCAACGAAATTGTTGCATGTTCAATTCTTTCTGCTCGAAGATGTGCTGAAGACTCTTGTGATCGGTGTAGATGGTGCACTTGGTACCGTACAAGTAATGTCTCCATATCTTAAGTGCGAAAACTACGGCTCCCAACTCTAAGTCATGAGTGGTGTAGTTTCTCGCGTGGACCTTTAGTTGTCATGAAGCATATGCGATCACCTTTTCGTGTTGCATTAAGACACAACCCAGACCTTGAATAGATGCATCACAATACACCACAAAATCATCGGTTCCTTCCGAAAAAGCTAGAATAGGTGCACTGCAGAGTTTCTGTTTAAGATGTGGGAATGCTGACTCTTGGTTATCGCCCCAATTATAGGCTTTACCCTTTTGAGTTAAAGCAGTGAGAGGTTGAGCAATTTTTGAAAATCCTTCGATGAATCGACGGTAATATCCAGCCAATCCCAGAAATTGTCGCACCTCAGTCGGAGTCGTCGGTGTTGCCCAATTCTTGATGGCTTCTATCTTTGATGGGTCGACATGTATTCCTTTCTCGTTAACCACATGTCCTAGAAACTGAACTTCTCGAATCCAGAATTCACACATGGAAAACTTAGCATACAATTTCTCTCGCTTAAGTACTTCCAGAATTAGGCGTAGATGTTCCTCATGTTCTTCCTTGTTTTTGGAATAAATGAGAATGTCGTCGATGAAAACGATAATGAATTGGTCAAGGTAAGGCTTACACACACGGTTCATGAGATCCATGAATACCGCAGGTGCGTTGGTTAATCCGAAAGGCATGACCATAAACTCGTAATGGCCGTACCTCGTTCTGAATGCAGTCTTAGAGATATCCTCTTCTCGGACTCTTAACTGATGGTAGCCGGACCTAAGATCTATTTGGGAATAGAAACTTGATCCTTGGAGTTGATCAAAGAGATCATCTATGCGAGGTAAAGGGTAGCGATTCTTGATTGTGACTTTATTCAGCTCCCGGTAGTCAATACACATACGGAAAGTTCCGTCCTTCTTCTTGACAAATAGTACCGAAGCTCCCCACGGCGATGAACTAGGTCGGATGAAACCTTTATCCAACAAATCTTGTAGTTGAGTGGACAATTCTTGTAATTCGCTGGGTGCCTGTCTGTAAGGTGCCCGAGCAATCGGTGCTGCTCCGGGTGCTAAATCAATTTGGAATTCAACTTGACGGTGCGGTGGTAGACCGGGCAGATCCTCGGGAAATACTTCCAAAAATTCACGCACGATTGGAATATCTTCAATCTTCTTCTCTTCTGATGGCTGCTCAGCAACGAGAGCCAAAATAGCCGTATGCGCTTTTCGAAGGCATTTTTATGCTTTCATAAAAGATATGATACCCATGACTGCACCAACTCTTTCGCCTTGGACGGAAAGGGTTTCTCCACTCGGGAGAGGAATACGAACAATCTTCTCATGACAGATAATTTTGGCTTGGTTTTTAGATAACCAATCCATGCCAACAATTACATCAAAACTACCAAGTATGACCGGCATAAGGTCGATATCAAATATATGTTTAGCTAGCTCAAGTTTACATCCCTTAAGAATGTGAGTTGTCTCAATTATTTGGCCATCAGCTATCTCTATTGTATACTTAGCTTCTAATAGAGTTGAAGTTCCTTTTATCATATCACTAAGTTTCTTAGATATAAAACTTCTATCAGCACCAGTGTCAAAAAGGACAGAAGCAAAGTAATTATTTACGAGGAACTTACCGGTGACCACATTATGGTCGTAACGGGCTTCTCCAGATCCTAGTAAGAAGGCTCGTCCCTTCGCACCATTTCCTCCACCATTTCCATTGTTACCCCCATTACCATTGTTATTCTGGTTAGGGTTGTGGTTTCCATTACCCCCTTTCTTCAATTGAGGACAATTCTTCCGAATATGCCCTTCCTTTCCGCACTCAAAGCAACCCCTTGTGGATCCAGGTTGTTGAAAAGGTTGTTTAGCTTGTAACTCACCCTGCAATCCTTAGCAGCATGACCTATTTTGCCGCACCTCTGGCAACGATTGCAAAACCCAAAGTGGTGGAAGTTGCACTTGTTACACTTCGGAGACTTCTCCGCGTAACCAACCTGGTTTTGACCTGAAGAGGTCGACTGCTTGAAGTTCTTAGTAGGCTCAAACCTACGCTGTTGTTGCTGCTGCGGTTGATTAAACTGGGGTTGGTTGGATTGGGGTCCTTTGGAGTGAGAGTTGGAGTGGTTGTGGGTGTTGGAATGGTGATCAAACTTGCGTTTGTGAGTGTTGGTGGGTTTAGAAACCGAATCTCTCGGAGGTAGAGTCCCTTGTGTCACCGCTTGGTCGGTTAACTTATGGGCAAGTTGGATAGTTTGTTGGATAGTGGCAGGATTGGATGAAGTAACCATACTTTGTATTTGAGGCACTAGACCTCCAATGTAAAGCTCAATTCTCTTGTAATCAGGAGTTACCATATGCGGGCACATAGTAGCAAGTTCATGGGAACGTGTGGTGTAGAGTTCAATTTCAGAACCTTCCATCTTTAGGTTCCAAAACTCTCCCTCTAACTTCTGGATTTCATCGCGAGGACAGTATTCCTCCTTCATCATTGATTTAAATTCCTCCCACGGGAGTCCATTCGCCATGGCCAGACCCAACATTTGGACCTGGGCGTTCCACCATGTGAGTGCCGGGCCTCCAAAGTTCCGGCGACAAACTTTACCTGATTAGCCACGGGGCAGTTGCACATGGCAATCACCGATTCAACCTTCTCAAACCAACGAAGTAGTCCAACAGCTCCTTCAGCTCCACTAAAGGCGTGGGGCTTGCAATCCATGAATGCCTTGAAAGTGCAGGCGGGTTGTTGATTTTGCTGGCTTGGATTTTGAAATAAAAATAGGATTGGAATTATAGAGTTTAGGGTAGGCTTTTTAAGAGATGGTTTGACATCATTAGTCATTAGCTAAAGCATTTACCTGCAGCATTCTGTGCTGCCAAAGCCTCCGCCACATTATCATTTATCAGTGCCGCTAGCTCTGCTGCCGTCATGTTAATGGTACCACGACCACCGGCACGGCCTCCGCGTCCTCTCCCTGACATGATTCTTCACAATCACAAATGAAAAACAATGAGAAATATATCGCATATTAAACATTATTCAGGTATGAGTAAGGAGATACAACATCTAATATTTTGAAAATTAAATAAATTGTAATGCTACGAAATAAATAATTCAAATATTAAACTTCTCATGCTTTTATTGGATGGGAACAACCTTACCCATCTAGGTTTGAAAAGAGAAATAACATAAACAAAATAGGCATGAAAAGGAAGATGGAATAGGAAGATCATCAAGCATCTTCGTCATCGGAAGAAACATATGATTGTGCATCGTCTATCTCTACTGGTTCCTCCTCCAAGGGCTCCTCCTCGAAGGGTTCTTCCTCGGAGGGCTCCTCCTCAAATGGTTCCTCCTCGCCATCAGAAAGTGGAATCTCCTCAGGAAATAGAGTGGCTTGCAGTTGGGCTTCCAAGTGAGTCACCCTCTCTTGAAGACCTTCAGCAGTGTGGTTTGTTACATGTAGCTGAGCTTCCAGAGCAGCCACCCTCTCCAGAACTCCTTCCATGTCATTGTCCGAGGTGTCCACCCTCGTCTCCAAGTGTGTCACACGATCCACCAAAAGGTTATGGAACTGGTCAGTTACTGCTAGTTTGGCAGTCAAAAGTTCTATCCCTACTTTATTCTCCTCTATTTGAGGCTCCCTCTTCAGAATATCCAGTATCTCATCGGTAGCATCTTTCACAATGCTTAACTCTGTAGACATATAAAACACAAAGGCTGCAAAAGCTTGTTCCATAGTACATGGCAAGCTAGGCAAGGTAGGTGATGAGGAAGTAGAACCGAAGTAAGGTGATGGGACATTTCCCATTTCGATCCATCTTTGGATCATTTGTGGGTATACGTTCCAGTTTCGAGCAGGATTCATTGCTTGCGCGCTGCTCACTTCCCCTTGGTCAACTAAATAGTCACTGGAAGTAGTCCGGCGCCTTTTGGGCTCCGGGGATGATATGATAGGTGCCTTATGTCTTGGTGCCTTAGGTGATGAGGATGGGGTTGACGACATGTTCCTGTAACAATACATATAAGTGCCAAACATCCAAATGACATGTAACTAATGTGTGAGGCTATAGCCTAGTATGCAATCCTAGTTCTCTATAACCAATGGCTCTGATACCAATCTGTCACACCCCCAATTTCAACTAACGGAGTTTTACCGTTTGGGAAGTGACGAACCGGGATCTCAGACATTAGTTACTTTGAACGACTCTACATGGGACTCAAAATGAAAATATCATTTAAATCAGAGTATCAATGCGGAAGCATAAAGAAAGTAAATGCGCAAAATACACGCGCCCAAAACCAAAGTCCAAAAGTTCAAAAAGTCCAAAACGTCCAACCAAAACGAGTACAATAGAATAATTCAAACAATTATAAATATGTCATAATCAAAGTAGTTGATCCCCATGCATACCCTAACGTGCACCTGTGTCTTATCTTAGCGACCTGAGAAAACATGTAAGAAAATATGTCAACACGAGGTTGGTGAGTTCACAGGTTTCAATATATGTAAATAAACGTTTACCGGATTTATGTTCATTCAGTACGTATCTATAGGTAGCTAACCTATGTTCATGTTCAGCTCAAGCGCTCGCAACCAAAGCTGACTGTTTGTTTAATGCCTCCTGCCAGGTCTATCAACGCTGGCGGTGTGAGTAGGCGAACATTTCACCCGTTCGATATCTAACCGAGTTAGCGCGACTAACGCGGGTGGGATTTGTCAAACCCAGTAGTACTACTAAATATTACCTCGCTAAGATCCATATTAACGGTCCGATATTAGTTGAGGACTTTCTGTGATAGCGTGTTACGGTTAGCATTTAACATTGATATCATACGAATTACAAAATCCAAAATTGTTTAGTCATGTTTTCTCCCCCAAATCACAACAGTAAAAAGGGGCCGTAAAAACTCACCTGTGTTGCATTATAGGTAGTATCACACAAAGGACAAGTTAGAACCACGTGTGTAAGTCTCAAACGACTTACGGATGCCCTAAAATTATAAACACATAAATTAGGGATAAAATGGGAATTTATTGGAATACGTGACGACGACACGGAATGTTGAACGTCATAAAAGAAACGCTCTAAAGATCAACGAGTAGACGAATTTGTCCATGGGAATAGGGTTTTTTTAATTTAATAATTAAGATAAACACGTTTTGTGTCGAGCGAATAATAATTTATAAATGTATTTAATCGTGTGTTCATTTAAAATGGTCACGACGAAATAATATAATTTAATATGTTATTTTAAGTTTGTATGATTTACCAAATAATCCTTTGTGTGAAAAAATAATAATTACATTATTTTTAATTCAAGTATATACACTTAAGTAAATAATATAAAAATTTATATTATTTATAAATTTTTGAAACGTTAAATAGGGTTTACCAACATGGCAAAATAATATAAAATATATTATTTTTATTTGAGGTTACGGGGTGAAAATAATAAACACATATTATTTATTCGGAGTCGTGGTTTGAAAATAATATAAATATATTATTTAAAAAGTGGGTAATAATATTAAAATAGGTTATAAACCAAACCCGAGTCTACGGGTTGTTTCCCGGGCTAAAACACATTTGTATAATATTATAATAATATAAGGTTTGATTTTTATATTAAAATAATACCAGAAATCTGTTCAAAAAAAAGATGTGGGAGCCCGGCCTCGAACCCGGGTCTCTCCCACACACACACACACTGCTTTAACCTATCCTCCTGCTAGGGTCATCGCGAACATATTCAGGTCCAAATAGTTTTAACACCCATGTCAAGTGGGTTTCCCTCCCATACACATACCGGTTCGAAACCAGTCTAATTACCATAGAATTCGACCATGTCTGGAAACAATTGCATAGGGGTTTTGATAATCGAGGTGTTGCGAATTTGGGGACACATTTAATTTGAAAACCATCGGTTTTAAGATCGCTAATTTACTGAAAGAGGGATCGTAACCCTAGTTTATAAAGATGGATTCAATTGATCGATTCTGATATTAAAAGTTGTTGAAATGATGGGGCTTTTATTAAACAAAACCTTGCGAATTTGTTGATGTGGTTTAATTGTATAAAATTCATGTTTAAGATCGAAAACCCCAATCATGATCAATTTGATGATGGTAGCCCGTTATTTCATAGGGCTTTCACTCTACAGACTATTACGTGTTTAATGATGTGGTTTAATTTGATTTATAAACAGTTTAGAGTTGAATTCGGCAATCTGATTTCATAAGAACCCTAGATTACTGGTTACGACAATTTCGATAATAAAACATTGAATTGACAGAGGGCTTTCAAAGAAAATGATATTGCGAATTGAACTGTATAGGTTAATTGAATTATGATTGAGTCTCGACTAGGGTTCGATTAAATCGGTCAGAAACGAACCCTATGTTACAGATTTCGATTGAATTGATAATGTAAGCCCTGGTAATGATAGGCCTTTCACTCTATGGATAAAAATGACAGTGTGAGTGCTAGCAATTACCAGAAATGTTGTCGGATTGATGGCGATCGAGTAAAACGGTTCCGTCTTGAACAGGTTTGATCTCTGGTGACTTCTGTTGTGATTTCGGTCGAATTGAGACGTGTAACAGCTTCAAACATGTTCGTTTAGTGTGTGCAGATGATTCGTATGTGAGATTAACATCAACTTTAATCGAATTCGAGAGTGAAATGATATTGTCGACGGTTTTAAGTTAACACGTATTAATTCAATTTAATTTCAGTATAATGGTGATGATTAGGTCTTAATTAAGTTCGTTAGAGGTTTTATTGCATAAGACGGTTACAATTTCCGGTATAACACCGATCACGACTGTGAATTGAGATCAAATGTTGCGGGTTTGACTACAAGAAGTCAAACAAAATCAAGTTTGGATATATTACAGGATTGGTCCCTCTATTTTCTGTTTTGAGGTTTAAAAATGGACAGGAATGGTCCTTAGGGTTTAGATTTTGCTAGTTAGGTTATGTTTAGGTTAGTTTGACTTTATAAAGATCAACAGGGACAACTATAGGTAAATTACAAGTTTGATCCTTCAAGTTTTTATATGTTTGAGTTTGAATAACGACAGGATTAGTCCCTAGGGTTTGGATTGGAGTTAATAGGTTAATATTTAACTGGATTTACAAATGAAAACACTGAAAAAGTCCGGATTGTCACACCCTAGGCTAAAATATTTGTAAAAGATTTAGTGTTTTAGTTTTATAAACTTTATAAAATCAACCTATTAAATAACTAGAACAAATTAAAATCTAATAAAGATTGGTTTTGAACCTAATCATTTGCCTTGAACCCCCTGGTTTTCATTTGAACCCTTAATTTGAACCTCTCATTTTCCAATTTGGACCGTTTCCTGATGTTGACCCCCCCCTAATTTTTTACTTTAAAAGTCATCACCTCATGAAATCAGTTACAAAACCAGCAAAATCGTGTGTATTAATTTGTTAGGATCGTGCTACAACGTTACCACATTAGTTTCAAATGTGTTTGATGACTACAAATTGATTCTCGTAACCTTACTAATCATCAACCAAATCAATTCGTGCGTTTAGTTTGAAATTGAATCCTTATAACGAGTCTAACACCTTTGCGTCACCCCTTTGACACTCTCTGGTCACTCAAATCCATCTCAAAGCATCTCTGGAATACGATCACAATCCAAAGAAACACGAGCCAAAAGCTTCGGTCGAACTCGCTCGTCCCTCAATCATTCCAGGTAATTTTTATACCTTTACGCTCGTTTTGATTGCGGGAATGAAAGTGTCACACCCCCAATTTCAACTAACGGAGTTTTACCGTTTGGAAGGTGACAGACCAGGATCTCAGTCATTAGTTACATCAAACGACACTATATGGGACTTGAAATGTCAAAACATAAAAGTTCAGAGTTAATGCGGAAGCGTAAACGTTAATATGAAATCAAAAGTAATTACACGCAGTCGGCGTCAATCAATGTAAATAAGTAAACTGTTTCAAATGTTTGAAATGGATAATATGACAGTAGGACTCCATGCATGTCCTAAGTGTGCAACCTGTGCCTTAGCGACCTGAGAAACATGTAAGAAAAAGTGTCAACACGAGGTTGGTGAGTTCACAGGTTTCAAGTTTGCAATAAGAGAGTGTTTGTCAGATTATGTACATTCAATATGCATATCTATAGGTAGCTAACCTATGTTCATGTCTTACTAAAGCGCTCGCAACCGAAGCTGACTGTGCTTATATGCCTCCTGCCAGGTCTATCAACTCTGGCAAATGTGAGTAGGCTAACATTTCACCCGTTCGATATCCAATCGAGTTAGCGCGACTAACGCGGGTGGGATTTGTCAAACCCAGTAGTACTACTAAACATTACCTCGCTAAGATCCATATTAATGGTCCGATATAAGATGAGGACTTTCTGTGATAGTGTGCTACGCTTAGTCTCAAAAGTGATATCATATAAAGTACCATAATCAAATAGTTGCGTCATGTTTTCTCCCCTGGCGGGAAAAACAATATTTGCTTGCGTACCTGTTTCTCCCCCACGGGGAAAACAAGTAAAAGTATGATAGTTGGTGTTTCATGTTTGTTTCTTCCTCAACAGGAAAACAAGTAAAATACGTTTGTGTGTAAGCATGTTTCTCCCCCAATAGTAAAACAGGTAAAAAGGGGCCGTGAAACTCACCTGCGTTGCGTTGTAGGTAGTATCACACAAGAGACAAGTTAAAACCACGAGTGTAAGTCTCAAACGACCTACAAATGTCCTAAAATTATAAACACATAAATTAGGAATGATAATGGGAATTTGTGACGACGACACGGAAGTTGGAACGTCCTAAAATACGCTTAGGAAACAACGAGTAGACGAACGCGTCCACGGTAATAGGGATTTCTTAATTTAATAATTAAGATATATACGTTTTGTGTCGAATGAATAATAATAATAAATAATTATATTCGTCCGTTCGTGCCTTTTAAAATGGTTAGGAAGGTAATATAATTTAATATATTACTTTCAAGTTTTCAAGATTTAAAAATAATCATTTGTGTCAAAAATAATAAATATATTTTTTTTAGATCGAGGATGAAACATGAGCAAATAATATAATAAAATTATATCATTTATTAGTCTGAAACGTTTCATAGAGTTTATAAACTTCGAGGAAATAATATAAAATATATATTATTTTTTGTTAGAAATCACGGGTTGGAAAATAGTATAAATATGTAATTTATTCGGAGTCGTGGTTTGAAAATAATATATATATATTGTTTAAAAGTGGAGAAAAATGTTAAAATGGTTTATAATACAAACCCGAGCATACGGGTGGTTTCCTAGGCTAAAAACCATTTAATATATTATCATAATAGTATTAGAACAAATTTTATATAAAAATATAGTCTCAAAAGTGGCTAGAAAAATAAATGGTGCTAGTGAGGTTCGAACCCGGGTCTCACCTACACCAACACACAGATGTAACCAATACACCCGCTAGGGCAATCGCGATATAACCCAGATTGATTTGGTTTTGAACATTAGCTCTCCTGAGTTCTTCCCCCAAGCCACTCGCGATTGAACCCAGTCCCAATACTCATCGATTTCGACTTCGATCGAACCAAAAAGATTAGGGGTTTTGTTAATCGAGGTATGACGAATCTGTGGTGATGTTTAATTGCAACATTTATCACGATTGGGGTTGTTAAATAACGTTTGAAATTGCCGAAACCCTAGATCAAAATACAATATCAAATTGACAAAATCTTATATTGAAAGTTGTTGGACTCATAGGGCTTTCAAAAAGCAAGGAATTGCGAGTTTAACCTTGTGCTTTAATTTGATTAAGGTGGTGTTTGGATTAGGGTTCGATCAAACCGAAAACATAAGAACCCTAGGTGTAGGTTTGTGCTTAAATCTGTGTTATGAGTCCAAACTAGATTAGGGTTTTCATTGAGAAGAGGATTACGAAATTAACCATATGATTTAATTGAATTGTAAACGTGTTTAGATTGGGGTTCGGCCAAACCGGTTTGCGATGAACCCTAGAATTGGGTTCGCGATTGATCCGATGTTTTAAGCAATATTTATGATAGGGCTTTTGATCTATGTAATGAAACGACGCTAAGGGTGTAAGGAATTACCAGATTAGATGACCGATTGATGGTGATCGGTTAAAACCAATGCCGACGGCGACTGGTTCGATCCCCAGCGACTTCTGTCATGATTCCGATCAAACTGATGTGTACGGAGGCTTCAGTGTGACTCGTTTATCGTGTTTAGGTGATTAATTTGCGAGTTTGATACAAGGATTCATCGAATTCGTTGGGTATACAGTGATGGTCGACGTTTTTGAGTTTAATGATCATAATTGGATTAAATTCGAATCAATAACTTGTTAATTGCTCCAATGATGGTCGAAATGGTTAATGTCATACGTTACAACTTTAATTCGATCAGATTTCGGTTATGGTATCATGAATTTGAATCAAGAATGAGGGTTGTTTGACTTCTAAAAGTCAACATAATACACAACTTACGATTTTGACTTCTTAGAGTCAACATATTTGATTTTTGAGTACTTACATAATTAGTCCATGTAGTTTAAGTTTAAATATTGACAGAATCAGTCCCTCGGGGTTAGATTTGATTAACGGGGTTAAGTTTTTAATAGAAAACTTAACGGAATAGATAACGGAGTTAATCTAAAAAGTCGGATTGTCACATCATCCCCTAGTTGAAAGAATTTTCGTCCCGAAAATTAGAATAATAAAAAAAATTTCTGGGGTGTCACATCATCCCCTAGTTGAAAGAATTTTCGTCCCGAAAATTGAAATAGTACCTTAAGAATTTGACGCGGAGTGCTTGAACAGATTAGGATATTTGCGCATCATCTGATCCTCGCGCTCCCACGTGAATTCCGGTCCGCGTTTCGAGTTCCAACGGACTCTAACAATAGGGATTTTGCTGCGCTTTAATGTTTTTACTTCCCTATCCATAATTTCGACAGGTTCTTCGATGAAACGTAATTGTTCATCAACATGTAGTTCCTCCAGAGGAACTGCGAGTGATTCGTCTGCCAGGCATTTCTTTAAATTTGAGACGTGAAAGACGTTGTGTACACCACTAAGTCTTTCAGGTAGGTCCAGTTGGTACGCGACTGGTCCGATTCTCTTTAATGTTTTGAAAGGTCCAACATAACGAGGATTCAGTTTACCTCGTTTCCTGAAACGAATGACACTTTTCCAAGGTGAGACTTTGAGTAAGACCATGTCACCTATTTGAAACTCCAAAGGTTTACGACGCTTGTCGGCATAGCTCTTTTGACGATCACGAGCTGCCGCCATACGGTTTCTAATTTGAACGATCTTTTCAGAAGTTTCAAATACAAGTTCAGGACCTGTGAGTTGGCTATCTCCAACCTCGGTCCAACTAATGGGAGAACGGCATTTCCGTCCATAAAGTGCTTCAAATGGAGCTGCCTTGATGCTAGTGTGATAGCTGTTGTTGTAGGAGAACTCCACCAACGGTAGGTGAGACTCTCAAGTGTTACCGAAATCGATCACACAAGCTTGTAGCATGTCCTCCAGAGTTTGGATAGTACGTTCTGTTTGACCATCGGTTTGAGGATGGTAAGCTGTGCTCATATCTAGACGCGTGCCTAAGGCCTTATGTAACGACTGCCAGAAACGA
The DNA here is from genome assembly GCA_023525975.1 of Smallanthus sonchifolius. NCBI lineage: Eukaryota > Viridiplantae > Streptophyta > Magnoliopsida > Asterales > Asteraceae > Smallanthus > Smallanthus sonchifolius. The sequence goes on along the minus strand of CM042030.1, from coordinate 20,360,023 downwards.
GAAGTGAATCATGCATCACGATCCGAAATAATGGAGATTGGCACCCCGTGCCGAGATACTACTTCTTTTAGGTAAATATGAGTAAGCTTTTCCATCTTATCGGTTTCCTTGATGGCTAAGAAATGGGCGGATCTTGTTAAACGATCAACGATTACCTAAATGGTATCGCATCCAGTAGGGGTTCGGGGTAATTTGGTGATGAAGTCCATGGATATTTGTTCCCATTTCCTCATAGGAATTTCTGGTTGTTGTAGGAGACCAGATGGTTTTTGATATTCAACTTTGACCTTCACGCAGGTCAGACACTTACTAACATAGGTGGCTATATCGGCCTTCATCTTCGGCCACCAATATAGTACTTTTAGATCATGGTACATTTTATCGGAACCCGGATGAATGGAGTAACGAGATTTATGAGCTTCATCCATGATTAGTTCCCTTAAATTTTCGAACACTGGAATCCATATTCGTTCGACAAAGTAACGAATTCCGTCAGATTTTACTTCAAGTTGTGCTTCCATGCTGCGAGTACCTTCTAACGGTAGGTTATCTTCTTTCAAGGCTTCAAGTTAAGCACTACGGATTCTGTCAGGCCATCCAGGGTGAATAGTAAGTTGTAATGCTCGAACTCGTTTGGGTTTCGTTTCCTTTCGGCTTAGTGCATCAACCACAACGTTAGCTTTACCCGGATGATACCGGATCGCACAGTCGTAATCATTTAAAAGTTCAACCGAACGACATTGTCGCATGTTTAACTCCTTCTGCTCGAAGATATGTTGGAGGCTCTTGTGATCGGTGTAGATGGTGCATTTGGTATCGTACAAGTAATGTCTCCATATCTTAAGTGCAAAAACTACTCCTCCCAACTCTAGGTTATGAGTGGTGTAGTTTTTCTCGTGAACCTTTAATTGACGTGACGCGTATGCGATTACCTTTTCGCGTTGCATTAAGACACAACCCAGGCCTTGAATGGATGCATCACAATACACTACAAAATCATCGGTTCCTTCCGGAAGAGCTAAAATAGGTGCATTGCAAAATTTCTGTTTGAGGTGCTGGAAAGCTGACTCTTGGTTATCGCCCCAATTATAGGCTTTTCCTTTTTGAGTTAGTGCAGTGAGAGGTTGAGCAATTTTGGAAAATCCTTCGATGAATCGACGATAATATCCAGCCAATCCCAGAAATTGTCGCACCTCAGTCGGAGTCATCGGTGCTGCCCAATTCTTGATGGGTTCTATTTTGGATGGGTCGACATGTATCCCTTTTTCATTTACCACATGCCCTAGAAACTGAACTTCCCGGATCCAAAATTCACACTTGGAAAACTTAGCATACAGTTGTTCTCGCTTAAGTAGTTCTAAAATTAGGCGTAGATGTTCCTCCTTGTTCTTGGAATAGATGAGGATGTCGTCGATGAAAACGATAACAAACTGGTCAAGGTAAGGCTTACACACACGGTTCATGAGGTCCATGAATACCGCGGATGCGTTGGTTAAACCGGAAGGCATGACTGTAAATTCGTAATGGCAGTACCTCGTTCTGAATGCAGTCTTAGAGATATCTTCTTCTCGGACTCTTAACTGATGATAGCCGGACCTAAGATCTATTTTGGAATAGAAACTTGATCTTTGGAGTTGATCAAAAAGGTCATCACTGCGAGGTAAAGGGTAGCGGTTCTTGATTGTGACTTTATTCAGCTCCCGGTAATCAATACACATACGGAACGTACCGTCCTTCTTCTTGACAAATAATACCGGAGCTCCCCACGGTGATGAACTAGGTCGGATGAAACCTTTATCCAATAAATATTGTAATTGAGTGGACAGTTCCTGCAATTCACTGGGTGCTAATCTATAAGGTGCCCGAGCGATCAGTGCCGCTCCGGGTGCTAGATTGATTTGGAATTCAACATGACGGTACGGTGGCAGACTAGGCAAGTCCTCAGAAAATAATTCCGGATAATCACGAACGATCGGTATGTCGTCAATCTTCTTCTCCTCATATGACTGCTCGGCGACGAGAGCCAGAATGACAATATGACCATTACGTATATGCTTTTGTGCTTTCACGAAAGATATGATGTCCACGACAACACCACTCTTTTCTCCTTGGACATAAAGGGTTTCTCCGCTCGGGAAAGGTAGGCGAACAAATTTATTCACGACAATTCATTTCGGCTTGGTTCTTAGATAACCAATCCATACCGACAATTACGTCGAAGCTGCCGAGTGTGACTGGCATAAGGTCAATGTCAAGCTTTTGACTAACCAATACTAGTTTACTTCTGTAAGAATGTGAGTTGTTTCGATTTTCTGAGCGTCTGCTATCTCAATAGTATACTTGGCTTTTAATAGAGTTGGAGCACGACACACTAATATGGGATTTGTGAAGTCATACCGAGACTTCTAGTGAGACCTGTGCTTATAAAACAAGTGTCAGTCAATGCATAGGCTAAGAGAAGAGGTTCACATATAAGGAAGGAAAGTCTAATGAGATATAGATTCCAGTAGCATAAGGGATAAGATGCATGTCTAAGTAATTGCGTTCAACTGATGGTTGGTTAGGTTAAATCTTCGTTTCCTAATGTCATTGGATCAACAGAATCATTTCGTAAAGAAAGAAATTCGTTTACAGGATTGAATATGCTGGGTATAATTCGTATTAGACTAAGAATTAGTCATCGGATAAGACAATAGGGTCGAATGAGATTTATTGTTGAAGCGTAAGGAATAATGTGTTAGCATAGAAAGAATTCCTCAAATTTTGTGTACATAGTTGGAGTCGATAAGTTTGCTATGAGATTCTATTAGAGTTTCAATCAAGATGGTTTCTGTGATCACGTTTAGATGAGTGTCTTAATTTCACTAAGACTCTTACGTGAGTGAGAATAACATTGATGGATTCCTTTGATGATAATTCAATGTGTCCGTAAACATTTTCAACTTGATAGTCGCGTCTATCAAATGTTGAACATGTTTAATGATACCAACTAGTCGTTGAGCGGGTTACAAGAACTTCTACTAACAGGGGAAGTTTAAGTTTGTAGATCACTGATTAGGACCACTTATCCACACACTAGGTTTCACCAGGACTTACATGCACCTCAAATTACTATTACGTGTGCACCCGTAATGATAATTTATTTTGCATGCTCACCCTAGTTCTCCCTGTCATGTGTCATAATGTCCTTTAGTTTGTATTTCCGAATACAGAGTACTGTTAGAGATGATAAGTTATCTGAAAGCTTAGTCATTAATCATAAGTTGATCAACTAGGACTAATATCAGGATGAGTAGTCAGAAATCGTTTGATCCGAGTATTCACTCGAGTGAAACACAATACAGGAGTCCAATCCAGCGGATTGTAAATGAGAACATGTAACAAACATGTACATGAAATGCGACTTCGAAAATGAAACTGATTTCCTGAATACAAGTTACAGAAAGCAGCAAGGTAGCTGTCCTTTCAACTTAGTCAAGATAGGGTTTGAGTATGCATTGAGCAATGCGTTCTCAGATTTGTGGTCAATCTATTCTCAACAGAATATCGAACAAAGATGCGAGCCCATGGCTCGGGAAAGTGATGACATCTACATGTCAATGGATTCTGCAATAATGCGTGCAACGGTCTGCCTTCATTCGGCGTATTGTTGCTGGTGGGTACAGTAGGGACTTGCCTCCGACGATCCCAATTCCCAAGGAGATACGCGTTAGTGATGAGTGTCGTCCAAAACATGGACCTGAGAAAGCCCACCATCCCCAACGGGTGATGGTGATGTAAGTGACTCCTCCGAAGGCTTCGTCTCGCTGTCCACGGACGAGAGTGGATGTTGTTCTGCTGATCCTCCGAGTGTTGCCACTGGGAACGATTATGCAATTCAAATGATGTGTCCCTTGCCAACTGAGGGTGATACGGATGGTGTTACATGCCTGCACTGCAATGTATGTATAGGTGCTATATGTATCAGGTATGAGTGTCTGTGCCGTGTAACTAATGTGTGAGGTTATAGTCTAGTATGCAATCCTAGTTCTCTATAACCAATGGCTCTGATACCATTTGTAACATCCGGTCCCTCGTACCAACAATATTGTCCGCTTTGCCCACTAAGAGCTCACGGATTTGTTTTTGGTTGCCCGGGTGAAAACTTCCCAGGGGTTACCCATCCATGGATTACTCTCACCCGAGCACGCTTAACTGTGGAGTTCTCCTCTCATCCACTTCATTAAGCCCCAAAACACGTTGTTTATTTAAGAGGCAGGACATTTCTTATGAACCAAGGATCTCTCTTGTGCACGGCCGATGTGGGATTCGCCTAGGGTGTTACAATCACCCCCCTTTTGGACTCATCGTCCTAGATGAGGTTTGCCCCACCATCCAATTCAGGGATGTGGGATTCGCCTAAGGTGTCCTTCTGAACACCCCCGGGGACTCAACCGTAATCGCTGAGGTTTGCCCCACCATCCCGAACGACACAAGAGTGGCTCTGATACCAATCTGTCACACCCCCAATTTCAACTAACGAGTTTTACCGTTTGGAAGGTGACACACCAGGATCTCAGTCATTAGTTACATCAAACGACACTATATGGGACTTGAAATGTCAAAACATAAAAGTTCAGAGTTAATGCGGAAGCGAAAACGTTAATATGAAATCAAAAGTAATTACACGCAATCGGCGTCAATCAATGTAAATAAGTAAACTGTTTCAAATGTTTGAAATGGATAATATGACAGTAGGACTCCATGCATGTCCTAAGTGTGCAACCTGTGCCTTAGCGACCTGAGAAACATGTAAGAAAAAGTGTCAACACGAGGTTGATGAGTTCACAGGTTTCAAGTTTGCAATAAGAGAGTGTTTGTCAGATTAAGTACATTCAATATGCATATCTATAGGTAGCTAACCTATGTTCATGTCTTACTAAAGCGCTCGCAACCGAAGCTGACTGTGTTTATATGCCTTCTGCCAGGTCTATCAACTCTGACAAATGTGAGTAGGCTAATATTTCACCCGCTTGATATCCAATCAAGTTAGCGCGACTAACGCGGGTGGGATTTGTCAAACCCAGTAGTACTACTAAACATTACCTCGCTAAGATCCATATTAACGGTCCGATATAAGATGAGGACTTTCTGTGATAGTGTGTTACGCTTAGTCTCAACAGTGATATCATATAAAGTATCATAATCAAACAGTTGCGTCATGTTTTCTCCCCTGGCGGGAAAAATAATATTTGCTTGCGTACCTGTTTCTCCCCCACGGGGAAAACAAGTAAAAGTATGATAGTTGGTGTTTCATGTTTGTTTCTTCCTCAATAGGAAAACAAGTAAAATACGTTTGTGTGTAAGCATGTTTCTCCCCCAATAGTAAAACAGGTAAAAAGGGGCCGTGAAACTCACATGCGTTGCGTTGTAGGTAGTATCACACAAGAGACAAGTTGAAACCACGAGTGTAAGTCTCAAACGACCTACACATGTCCTAAAATTATAAACACATAAATTAGGAATGATAATGGGAATTTGTGACGACGACACGGAAGTTGGAACGTCCTAAAATACGCTTAGGAAACAACGAGTAGACGAACGCGTCCACGGTAAAAAGGATTTCTTAATTTAATAATTAAGATATATACGTTTTGTGTCGAATGAATAATAATAATAAATAATTATATTCGTCCGTTCGTGCCTTTTAAAATGGTTAGGAAGGTAATATAATTTAATATATTACTTTCAAGTTTCCAAGATTTATAAATAATCATTTGTGCCAAAAAAAAAAAATATATTATTTTTAGATCGAGGATGAAACATGAGCAAATAATATAATTAAATTATATCATTTATTAGTCTGAAACGTTTCATAGAGTTTATAAACTTCGAGGAAATAATATAAAATATATATTATTTTTGGTTAGAAATCACGGGTTGGAAAATAGTATAAATATGTAATTTATTCGGAGTCGTGGTTTAAAATTAATATATATATATATATATATATATTATTTAAAAGTGGAGAAAAATGTTAAAATGGTTTATAAATCAAACCCGAGCATACGGGTGGTTTCCTGGGCTAAAAATCATTTAATATATTATCATAATAGTATTAGAACATATTTTATATAAATATATAGTCTCAAAAGTGGCTAGAAAAATAAATGGTGCTAGTGAGGTTCGAACCCGGGTCTCACCTACACCAACACACAGATGTAACCAATACACCTGCTAGGGCAATCGCGATAGAACCCAGATTGATTTGGTTTTGAACATTAGCTCTCCTGAGTTCTTCCCCCAAGCCACTCGCGATTGAACCCAGTCCCAATACTCATCGATTTCGACTTCGATCGAACCAAAAAGATTAGGGGTTTTGTTAATCGAGGTATGACGAATCTGTGGTGATGTTTAATTGCAACATTTATCACGATTGGGGTTGTTAAATAACATTTGAAATTGCTGAAACCCTAGATCAAAATACAAGATCAAATTGACAAAATCTTATATTGAAAGTTGTTGGACTCATAGGGCTTTCAACAAGCAAGGAATTGCGAGTTTAACCTTGTGCTTTAATTTGATTAAGGTGGTGTTTGGATTAGGGTTCGATCAAACCGAAAACATCAGAACCCTAGGTGTAGGTTTGTGCTTAAATCTGTGTTATGAGTCCAAACTAGATTAGGGTTTTCTTTGAGAAGAGGATTATGAAATTAACCATATGATTTAATTGAATTGTAAACGTGTTTAGATTGGGGTTCGGCCAAACCGGTTTGCGATGAACCCTAGAATTGGGTTCGCGATTGATCCGATGTTTTAAGCAATATTTATGATAGGGCTTTTGATCTATGTAATGAAACGACGCTAAGGGTGTAAGGAATTACCAGATTAGATGACCGATTGATGGTGATCGGTTAAAACCAATGCCGACGGTGACTGGTTCGATCCTCGGCGACTTCTGTCGTGATTTCGATCAAACTGATGTGTACGGAGGCTTCAGTGTGACTCGTTTATCGTGTTTAGGTGATTAATTTGCGAGTTTGATACAAGGATTCATCGAATTCGTTGGGTATACAGTGATGGTCGACGTTTTTGAGTTTAATGATCATAATTGGATTAAATTCGAATCAATAACTTGTTAATTGCTCCAATGATGGTCGAAATGGTTAATGTCATACGTTACAACTTTAATTCGATCAGATTTCGGTTATGGTATCATGAATTTGAATCAAGAATGAGGGTTGTTTGACTTCTAAAAGTCAACAGAATACACAACTTACGATTTTGACTTCTTAGAGTTAACATATTTGATTTTTGAGTACTTACATAATTAGTCCATGTAGTTTAAGTTTAAATATTGACAGAATCAGTCCCTCGGGGTTAGATTTGATTAACGGGGTTAAGTTTTTAATAGAAAACTTAACGGAATAGATAACGGAGTTAATCTAAAAAGTCGGATTGTCACAGAAAGCCCTATGGTTTTGTCGACGATCGATGCTTAATCGTTGCCAATTTGTGTGATAGGTTTGTGCAAGACGATTGGGGAAGAAGGTGGTTTGGGATTGTTTGTTGAAGGTTAAACGCGTTAGTACTTTGTCAAGGCATTAGCCCAGATCCAATGGTTAAGACATTTGAATCGTATGCGCAAGGTCACGGGTTCGAACCCACAACCCGCATGATTTTTTTTTTGCGTGTTCCTGCCCCAGACCTGGTTCATTGCTAGTCCTAGTTTATCCCTAAAGCGAACCGGAATTTTAACACTACTTTACCACTGGTCTAGCGGTTTGTGCGCTTGTGCTCCCCAGGGCAGACCCTGTTCGAGTCCCTTGAACCTGTTTTATTTTTTTAACCATTTTTAAACCCTATTTCTTTTATAAAAACTATTTTATAAAACATATAAACTAAAAATTATTTTATAAGTTAAAATTATTAAATTTCTAAGGAGAACAATTGTATTTATTATTATTGGGTTAAAAACCTAATAAAACCTAAGTTATCTAAAAGCAAATCCTTAAAATCTTTAGTTTATAACTTAGTGTTGGAAAACAAATTTTGATTACTTTTATAAACCCATTCACTTTGTAAAGTTTTATACATTTGTTTGCATAATCTATTTTCATTCTATAAAAGCATTTAAAATAAAATTTATACCATAATTTAATTACTGATTAAGATCATTATATAAACATTTATTTTTCATAGAATTTAAATTAAGTGAAAAAAATAATTCATTATTTACTCGTCACTTAATTATTTAATTATTCAACTACTTTTTACCCATTTAGTTATTTATTTATTCATTCAAATATTTAAATTAATATACAAATATTTATTTAGTTAATTATTATTCATTTATGCATTTATCTATTAAAGTCAGTATTATTCATTTGTTAAATTATTATTCATTCCTTTATTCATCTATTTCCAAGCAAAAGACACTAAATATTCATATATACATTTACTTATTTATTTATAAACAAAAGGGAAAACCCTTTATTGTGGAACTATTTAAATTGAAATACAATTATTTACATAAATATTATTTGAAACTCAAACAAATATTTTCTTACTTAATCAAGGAAACCCACACCAATCTATTTACACGTTAGGATTCCCTACTTCATTTTGTACAAATCATTAATACACTTATACCATCAAACCTAGGTTGATCTTGTGATTAGTTTGAACTTAGTGCAACAAACAACATACTTGTGTAACATTCAAAGCTACTCATTACAAAGTGAGTTACATAGCCCCACATTTTATATTTTTACATTTTTTGGGTAGAACATGATTACATTGAACTATTTGTAATTTATACAATTCAAACATTCACTATCGCCTTATGTGCCTTTGTGCCTTATGTTTGAACACTATGAGCTAAACTACATTCATGACAAGTGTAGGTCCACACGGGTCTTCTAGGGATCTAACTCGAGACGTGACATGTATCAAGCGTACGGAGTGCGGAATCCAACGTACGCGTGACTATATAAACAAGACATTCATAAAGACTAGAATCAACACAAGATGTAAATAATATTCTCTTTGATTTCCACCAAACTCTGAGTATACAAAACTTGAACACAAATTGCAAATCTTTTGAAACTAACATGTAAACTCCTATTTATAGACTCACATAGCCATGCAAAGTTCGCCTAAACTAGGCCTAGGCGAACTTGTTAAGTTCGCCTATAACAAAACCTAACTAAATCTTACAAAACATAAAGACATAGAAGATCTAATCTATTACAAGGCCTATTGTACCCCCCCTGACAATAGCTTGATCATCTGTCTTCATGTTGAACTCTTTCAATTCTCTGGTAGTTTACTCCCTACACACACTCCATGTCTGATGCAAATCTCCAATACTCTCTTATACTCCAACCCTTGCTCACGCCATTCATCAGTAAACATAATCTCTTTTCTCTTAAACATGTGCTGATCTTTCTTTGAGAAGTTAATAAGATTAATAGCATCATAGAAATAAGCTATGACCTTATTGTCTTGATCTTCAATCTTAGCTTCTCCAGTGTTCACATCCACATACCACCAATTCATATTACCCATACATTCTTGTGGCATTTTCTTCAAAGGTATCTTCTTTACTACTTTGACTTGTTTAAACTTGTAACTCCAAATCAATTTACCAGTTTTAGAGTCAGTACTCTTTACTCTATTTCCCTTCTGTGGTTTCATCTTCTCATATTTCCCTGAACTACCTTCCAATCTAATCAACCTTACTATAGCATCAGCAATACCATTCTTTGAATTGTTGATTAAGGATTTAGTTGCCAAACCATTCAGCTCACATCTAGGCAAAGTATTAAAATACCTAAGTCTTGGTTTCAAATATTGAACACCATCAGATCTCTTTAAGGCAAACAGATTGATTTCTTCATCAAAGAACCAACTAATAATTCTACCAACACACCTTTCTCTATTCACATATTTTTCTTTTAGAATAGTTGGTGATGATGATTGAGGTAACACTTTCTTCCAGCTTTTTACCAATTCTAACCATTTTTCTTTCGTCATACCTATATCCCTATATATCACATGTTCTTTAGTTGTCTTTAACTGAGCATTATCTGAGTTAGAATCACGCATTGTGACATCTTCAGTTGAGTACATAGAGTCAGCCATTCCATCAGAAGTTACTTCAGGAAAAACGTCCTATAGGATGAAGTCAAACGACACATTAAGACCATCACACCTTTCATACATAAAACTTGTTGTATCTTTTATAATCTCCACTTCTACTATCTCTCCTTATATTATCTCTGAGTCATTTTCTTCATCTTCTAAGTCATCAAACAACTCATCTATACCATCTAAGCAGTCTATCTTTTCAGCTTCATCAAGATTAGAATCATCTTTAAATAATTCTAGAAGCAAAACCTTTTCATTCTCTCCTGTAACTTTATCACCATAAGCTTCAACCTGATTTAATGTAGACTCCCCCTGAAACTGAGATATCGGAGCAACATCAGTGTATTGACGATCACCCTTGTTTCCAATGAATCATTATCTTCATTGTTATTTCTTTAAACTGCTTCTGTATGACAAACATCTTTAATCACTACAGGCATCTCCCCTTGAGCGTCAATACGCTCTATCAATTGTGATACAAGAATCTGCATCTCAGAGATCTGCTTGCTTTGAGATTGAAGAGTTTGTTCTCTTTGAAAATCATTTTCCCTTAATACATCTACTTGACCTTGAAGCCCCATAACTTGAGCTTCTTGGCAAGAGACTTTGCCTTGTAGAGCAGCAATCTTAGCATCCTTCGAGGAACTAGACGGACCAGCTTGTGAAGAAGTAATTGGAGGAACTAGAGCAGGAGTACCTTGGGGTGAAGTAGACTGAGACGGATGTGGAGATATAATCAAAGAATCCACAAAATCCAGGTCATCAGCTACTCGAGTAATTGAAGCAGCAGTCATAGAAGCAGACAATAGCTTCTGTGAATTTGGAATAGGAACATAATCAGAATCGGAAGAAGATTCATCTCTTAACGATCTTTTGCCAAGTGCTGTTCCAGGAGGAAGACCCCGAATAGACTTGCGTCTTGGTTTAGTAGCCACCGACTTTAGTCATTTCCCAGCATTTGCCACTGGTATACTAGCAAGTTTATCATAATGATCTGGACCAAAATCCTGTGTAGCTTCAGAATCAGTATCAGATTCAACATCATTTGTTTTTCTAGATGAGCTTGTGCTAGTATCATTAACTTAACCTTCTTGATTTTCTTGTGTTGAATGAACATGTTCTTCATTATTAACATTCTCATTTTCTGCATGTTGATCAACATTGACATCAACATGAACCTCCGAATTAGGTTCTATCACATTATCTTGAGCATCATCTTGAATAGGTACTTGAACTTATGCATGTTGTACTTCAGGTGCAACTTGTTGTGGTTGAGGTTGCTGTGGAGCTTGTTGTTGTTGAACCTCTTCTGGATGTATCCAATTATCATTTGGAGGAGCAACATAATCAGGATTAATAATATGCCCAAATAGAGGGGTTGGAACAGGTATCAAGGATGGATTTTGTTGCTTAATGTTGTTACAATTAGTGAAAATCCTTGTGGTCATTGGAGTGAGAGTAAGACGCTGTTGTAACTGAGGTAAATTAGGTATGAGATGATTCAGAATCATTTGAAGAAACCTAAGGTACAAAAGAAACCCTTGACCAGCAGGTGGAGTAATCTGGGCCACTAACTCCTTATAAAAATAATGAGCAAAGTTGAACCCCCTGTTCAAAGTAAGAGCCACCATTGCAGATTGTAGTGAGGTCTTTAAACCATCAGTTCCAGCTTTCCTAGGAGATAAACATTGAATAATGACTTGCATAAAGTATCTCCATTGCCCTACTAGACCACCCTTCCTTGCTTGAGTATTATTTGCTCGTCCTCTATAACACATCCTTTGAAAACAGCCCATAATCAATGTAGATGGTAAACCCAAAGGTTCTTCATCATTTCCTCCAAGATGTAAGGCCTGACGAATAGTGTCAACAGATATTGCTACTTTCATGTTGTTGACAGTAGCTATAATAACATTCGGATCCACAGTACAGTCAAGTTGTGTTGTATCCCTGAACTGTTGAATGTAATTCAAGCTGATGTAGGGATTTGCCGAAACAGCAACACTTATCCTTGATCTATTCATAAAATTAATGATATCTCGGTAATTCACAGCTTCAGATAAATTTGGATCCACCAACGCCACTTGGTTATGTTTATATTCAACTCGACGATCCATCTGTAAAAATGACATAGCAAAACCACACACAAACCATGTTAAAACACAATAAAAAAATTATATATAAAAAAATTGCTAAGTCAAATTCACTTATGTCCCCTGAGGCGAACTTATTAAGTTCGCTTAGAGTTGCAAGAGGCGAACTTAATAAGTTCGCCTGAGCAAGTTGGCTCCAAGCTCAGAAAAAGCAACAGAAATCAAAAACCTTTTAATCTATGAAATCCGATGTTAAAACGAATACAACTTGATCGAAACACCTCAAAGAACGTTTATCAATAATCAATTTCAAGCATAACACATATTATATCAAGGTTTAGATCCACTTTGAACAATTCAATGGATAATAGACCGTGATTCTATCTTGGCTTGATGCGAAAATCGTTGAATAACCAGAAATTAAAATCCACAACTCAAAACCAATCACTCTGTTAAACCGAGAAAAAGTTCGCTTAAAAATGAATAAGTTCTCTTAACCAAGTTTTTCTGAGAATATGAAAAAGTTCGCTTCATTCAAACAATATAAGCTACAAGCCTTAAGTTCGTTTACTAGGCGAACTTATTAAGTTCGCTTACCAGGCGAACACAATAAGTTCGCTTCTCTCCACACTTAGAGAAATTTAGAACTTTTAAACTTTCAACTCTTTCAAACTTTTCATACTTATCTCCCTCAATGTTTCTTGTCAATCACCAGGAACTGTTATCCGATCCAATCCCGAACTTTTTTTAAAAAAAATTGGAATTATCACGGAAGCATGACAAAAAATATTTTTGGATTTTATCAATACAAACTTGAAAAACACATATTTTTGGTTTTTATCTATACAAACTTGAAAACACATATTTTTGGTTTTTATCTATACAAACTTGAAAACACATATTTTTGGTTTTTATCTATACAAACTTGAAATGAAATAAACTGTAAAGCAAAAAAACATATTTTTGTTGAACACCATGAGCAAGAAGATCATATCAGTATACATGATATATCAATCACACATCTTAGATTAAACAATCCGTATAACAAAGTAATTTGGTATCCTATGCCATTCTTTCAAGTCTTGACCAATCAAACCAATAGCTTTCAATATTATCAAACTCTATCTTTTTCAGACTTTCATATATTGCATGTAATGATACGCGATAAACATTCAAAGAAAACAGGATCAGGCTATGACACACAAATTTAAATTGTCAATATTATAAGATTTGAAGCTAAAAGCATCTCATTTCCACTTTCTTGTGAGTTAAGGTACCATTTAAGTTTAAAATACAACGTGCACCCCACTAGTATGCCAACAGAAAGTAAAATGCACTATCTTCAAGACATATGAGACTTATGCAAAGATAATATCAATCTCCAGGATGAAACTATCTCAATTAGCACAGGAAAAGAAACAGATCCCGAAGGATATAAGGAATCAGAATGATTTAATGACTTGGCTTATATATGTGGAATCATAAGATTTGGGTACGTGGATCCAACTGTTATCTGCATTATGAATACAATGGAATCAGTAAAGATAGAGTATCAATATGATCCAAGGGCTAGTATATGTTCCAACAGATGTTGTCAGAAACATATCTTAGTTCAACATCACATTGCATGTTTTTCGAGGCATAGGCAGTAAAGTGAACTGAAAAATTGTGCTAATCAATATAGTCCGATACTGGTCTCATGAAACACTTTAAGCCTCATATTCTATATATGATAACGATCTTTTAGCTCACACACCCAGGCATAAAATGGGTTCAAATCACAGTTGTAACATATGCAATTATGTTTTCACACTACTAATGGTTCAAAGACGCTTTTAGCCTATTGACAAGCTAAATTATATGCATACACAACACTATCATCTCCTATTTGTGCAGTCTCTAAAGTTTAGATCAAAACATATATAATTCAGATATATTGAATAAACATAAATCACCAACCAGTCAATCTAAGATCATGTGTGAATGAATATCTACTCATGTACTATCATTTCTTCTCATGCTCAAATGATGTCAATTTTAAGATTTTTCAATTTGTTTGGGCTTTTTATAAATAACAAACTTTTGTACAGTATATTGAAATGCAGAAATCAAAGAAAGCAGTTAAAAAAATAAAAAATAAACCTCTATGAGAATTATTTAAAAAAGAATTATTTGGGATTGATCATACCAATCATCTTTATCAGAAATTCAAACTTTGTACTATCAAATGCCTTGGTGAACAAATCTGCAAAATTGTCATCAGTATGAACTTTCACCAGCTCAATCAACTTTTTATCTACACAATCACGAATAAAATGATATCTGATTTCAATGTGCTTTGTTTTATTGTGCTTAACTGGATTATTTGTTATACACATTGTGGCCTTATTATCAATGAACATGGGGGTGTAAGTGAAATTCAAACCATAGTCTCTTAATTGTTGTTGAATCCACAAAATTTATGAACAACAACTTGCAGCAGCGATGTATTCTGCTTCACATGTTGAAATTGAGACAGTAGTATGCTTTTTACATTGCCATAACATAAGACGATTACCCAGAAATTGGCAACCTCCTGTTGTAGATTTCCTGTCCAAACAACAACCTCCAAAATCTGAGTCAGTATATGCATTAAATTCAAAATTAGAACTATCACACCCCCAATTTCAACTAACAGAGTTTTACCGTTTCGGGAAGTGACAAACCAGGATCTCAGTCATTAGTTACATTGAACGATCTACATGGGACTCAAATGAAAATATAATATCAATCAGAGTTAATGCGGAAGCATAAAGAAAGTAAATGCGCAAAACATATGCGCCCAAAACTAGTCCAAAAGTCCAAACCAAACACATTTTAAAATAGTACAAATAGTTTAATAAAACATAAATCAAAAGTATAATTCCATGCATGTCCTATTATGTGCACCTGTGCCTTATCTTAGCGACCTGAGAAAACATGTAAGAAAAGATGTCAACACTAGGTTGGTGAGTTCACAGGTTTCAATATAAATAAACGTTAACCGGATTTATTATACAATCAACATATGTATATCAACGGGTAGCTAACCCATAATCATGTTTGCTATTACGCTTGCAACCGTAAACTGACTGTTTGTATTGCCTCCCACCAGGCCAATCAACCATGGTGTACATTTAGGTCAATATTGCACCCGTTCGATATCCAATCGAGTTAGCGCGACTAACGCAGGTGAGGTTTGTCAAACCCAGTAGTACTACCCAACATACCTCGCTATATTCATATTTAAACGGTTCGATGTGAGGACTTTCATGATAAAGTGTACGCATAGTCATAATAAGTGATATAATATGAAGTACAAAAATCAAAAGAGTGTGCACCATGTTTTCTCCCCCAGTTTAAAACAGTAAAAGGGGTCGTGAAAACTCACATGAACGGCGTAGATACTAGTCACACAAGTACGAGACTAAAATCTCAAGCGTTAGCCCGACACGACTCACAAATGCCCTAGAATTACAACATAGATATTAGAGATCAAATGGGATATGTGACGACGACACGGAATGAGGAACGTCCTAAAAGAAACGCTCTAATGATTAAGAGTAGGCGAACGTGCGTATGAAAATATAGGATTCTTAAATTAACTAATTAAGATAAATGCGTTATGTATCGATCGTCTCTATTTCTGAATAATAACATGTAAATATTTATTCGTGTGTTTGCACCATTTAAAATAATGGCTAGGAGAATAATATAATTAATATATTATTTTTAGAGAAATAACACGATTATTTAAAACATGTGACGATAAAATAATAAAACTATTATTTTATTCGAGAATATAAACGTACGTAAGTAACATAAATAATTATATTATTTATCAGCTTGAAACGTCTCATAATGTTCGTAAACGTGGTGAAATAATATTTAAATATATATATTATTTTTAGTTGGAATCACAGGTTGAAAATGATATAAATATATTATTTTATATCGAGTCGTGGTTTGAAAATATTATAAATATATTATTTTATAAGTGAAAATACTATTTATAAATCAAACCCGAGCCTTCGGGTGTTTTCCGGGGCTTAACCACTTTTATATATTATTATAATAATATTGGGGATGATTTTTATTTAAAGATATAAATTAAAAACTGTTTTAAAAATAAAAGGGTGTAGAGAGCCTCGAACCCGGGTCTCTGCCACACACACACACTGTCTTTACTATCTCCGCCCGCTAGGGTTTCGCAAACTAAACCCGGATCAATTGGTTTTATCACCCAATTCCAGTGGGTTCTTTCCCCTTAGCGCGAACCGAACCAAAACCAGTCCCAAAACCCATGATTTGGACATCGATCGAACTAGAAAGCAAAGGGGTTTTGATTATTAGTTCATCACGAATCTGTAGTGTGATTTAATTGTAAAAACATTGGATTTGGTTCGATTATTTGAAGCTTTTCAAGCCAAAAACCTAGATTTAGAACGTGAGATCAATTCTGATAATTCCGATAGTAAAAATCGCTGGATTCATGGGGCTGTTACTGTTTGGAACATTACGAAACTACTGGTATGGTTTAATTTGATTCATGTTATGCTTAAAGCCAAAATCCCCAAATTTGAATAAGAACAAACCCTAGATTTCGGATGGAGTTCAATTCGAGGTTAACAGATTGAGTTATCATAGGGCTTTCAGTCTATGCATTGAGACAGCGCTAAGGGAGTGTTCAATTTCAACATTTGTTATCAGATTGTTAGGGTTCGACTAAAACGAAATAATATGAACCCTAGATTCGGGTTCACACCAAATTCGATGCTGTAAGCCCTAGATATGATAGGGCTTTTGATCTGCGAATGAAATCGAAGCTAAAGAGATAAATGGTTACCAGAATGTGATACGGATTGAAGGAGGTCGAGTAATCCAAGTACCGACGGTGATGGGGTTGGTCTCCGGCGATTCCCACAGCTTCTCCGATCCAATTGTCGTGCGTAACAGCTTCAGGGATGAGCGATTTAGGTGAGAGTGAGTTTGATTTGTGAAAACAATACTCAAATTCATTGAATTTGATAAAGGGGTGACGATTTCGACTTGAAAACCCATTATTGGGTTTAATTCGTTCAATTACTATTTAATTATGACATCATTATGGACGATAATAGAATTAAAGTGCATGATCCGCTATAATTTCAAACGATTTTGGTTATAGAATTTGAATTTGAAGTATTAGTTGCGAGTTTGAATTTCAGAAAGTCAACAAAACCGATTTTGAGTTCTTTTTGACTTTGGGAGTCAACAATTCAAGTATTGGGACTTGGCAGGACTAGTCCCTATTGTTTAAGATTAAACATGTGATAGAAATAGTCCCTGAAGTTATAGATTGGATTAACTGGGTTAGGATTTAACGGAATACTTAACGGGGTTGTTGCCGGAGTTAACATGAAAAGTCGGATTGTCACATCATCCTCTAGTTGAAAGAATTTTCGTCCCGAAAATTAAATAAAATTTTTTTTCCCGGGATATCACATCATCCCCTAGTTGAAATAATTTTCGTCCCGAAAATTAAAATAGTACCTTAAGAATTTGACGTGGAGTGCTTGAACAGATTAGGATATTTGCGCATCATCTGATCCTTGCGCTCCCACGTGAATTCTGGTCCGCGTTTCGAGTTCCAACGGACTCTAACAATAGGGATTTTACTGCGTTTTAACGTTTTGACTTCCCTATCCATGATTTCCATAGGTTCTTCGATGAAACGCAACTGTTCATAAATGTGCAGTTCCTCGAGAGGGACCGCGAGTGACTCGTCTGCTAGACATTTTGTCAAGTTTGAGACGTGAAAGACATTGTGTACACCACTAAGTCCTTCAGGTAGGTCAAGTTGATACGCTACTGGACCAATCCTCTTCACTATCTTGAATGGTCAAACATAACGAGGATTTAATTTGCCTCGTTTCCCAAAACGAATGACACCCTTCCAAGCTGAGACTTTTAATAAGACCATATCCCTTACTTGAAATTCTAACGGTTTATGGCGCTTATCGGCATAGCTCTTTTGGCGGTCACGAGCTGCTGCCATACGATTTATAATTTGAATGATTTTCGCAGAAGTTTCAAGTACGAGTTCAGGACCTGTAAGTTGACTATCCCCAACTTCAGCCCAACAGATAGGAGAACGGCATTTCCGTCCATATAGTGCTTCGAATGGAGTTGCCTTGATGCTAGTGTGATAACTGTTGTTGTAGGAGAACTCCACCAATGGTAGGTGAGACTCCCAAGTGTTACCGAAATCAATCACACAAGCTGGTAGCATGTCCTCCAGAGTTTGAATAGTACGTTCGTCTGACCATCAGTTTGAGAATGGAACGCTGTGCTCATATCTAGACGCGTACCTAAAGCTTTATGTAACGACTACCAGAAATGAGAGGTAAATCGTGTATAACTATTCGAAATGATAGATATTGGCACCCCGTGCCGAGAGACTACTTCTTTCAAGTAAATACGAGTATGCTTATCCATTTTGTCGGTTTCCTTGATTGCTAAGAAGTGCGCCGACTTTGTTAAACAATCGACTATTACCCAAATGGTATCACATCTTGTAGGAGTTCGTGGCAATTTTGTGATAAAGTCCATGGATATCTGCTCCCATTTCCACATGGGAATATCTGGTTGCGGGAGAAGGCCAGAAGGCTTTTGATATTCAACTTTAACCTCCACGCAAGTCAGGCACTTGCTCACATAGGTGGCTATATCGGCCTTCATCTTTGGCCACCAATACAGCACCTTTAGGTCATGATACATCTTGTCGGAACCTGGTGGAATAGAGTAACGAGATTTTTGAGCCTCATCCATGACTAGTTCCCTTATGTTTCCGAATACTAGAACCCATATTCGCTTGGCGAAGTAGCGAATACCGTCAGATTTGACCTCGAGTTGTGCTTCCATACCGCGTGTGGCTTCCAGCGGTAGGTTTTCCTCTTTCAGAGCTTCAAGTTGAGCACTACGGATTTTTTCAGCGGGGTGAATAGTAAGCTGTAATGCTCGAACTCGTTTGGGCTTGGTTTCCTTTCGACTTAGGGCATCAGCTACAACGTTAGCTTTACCCGGATGATATCAGATCACATAGTCATAATCATTCAAGAGCTCGACCCAACGACGTTGTCTCATGTTCTGCTCTTTTTGCTCGAAGATATGCTGAAGACTCTTGTGATCGGTGTAGATAGTGCACTTGGTACCGTACAAGTAGTGTCTCAATATCTTAAGTGCGAAAACTACGGCTCCCAACTCTACATCATGAGTGGTGTAGTTTTTCTCATTAATCTTTAGCTGACGTGAATCATATGCGATCACCTTTTCTCGTTGCATTAATACACAACCCAAACCTTGAATAGATGCGTCGCAATACACCACGAAATCATCCGTCCCCTCCGGAAGAGCTAGAATAGGTGCACTGCAAAGTTTCTGTTTAAGATGTTGGAATGCTGACTCTTGGTTATCGCCCCAGCTATAGGCTTTACCCTTTTGAGTTAAGGCAATGAGAGGTTGGGCAATTTTTGAAAATCCCTCGATGAATCGACGATAATAACCAGCCAATCCCAGAAATTGTCACACCTCAGTCAGGGACGTCAGTGCTGCCCAATTCTTGATGGCTTCAATCTTTGATGGATCGACATGTATTCCTTTCTCGTTAACCACATGTCCTAAGAATTGAACTTCCCGGATCTAGAATTCACACTTGCAAAACTTAGCATAAAGCTGCTCCCTTTTAAGTAATTCCAGGATTAAATGTAGATGTTCCTCATGATCCTCTTTGTTCTTGGAATAAATGAGAATGTCGTCATTGAAAACGATGACAAATTGATCAAGGTATGGTTTACACACATGGTTCATGAGGTCCATGAATACCGCAGGTGCGTTGGTTAACCTGAAAGGCATGACCATAAATTCATAATGGCCGTACCTTGTTCTGAAAGCAGTCTTAGAGATATCTTCATTTCGGACTCTCAATTGATGGTAACTGGACCTAAGATCTATCTTGGAATAGAAACTTGATCCTTGGAGTTGATCAAAGAGATCATCTATGCGGGGCAGAGGATAACGATTCTTGATTGTCACTTTGTTCAACTCACGATAGTCGATGCACATGCGGAAGGTCCCGTCCTTCTTCTTAACAAACAGAACTGGAGCTCCCCATGGCGATGAGCTAGGTTGGATGAAACCTTTATCCAACAATTCCTGTAACTGAGTGGACAACTCTTGTAATTCACTAGGTGCTAGTCTATAAGGTGCCGCAGCGATCGGTGCCGCTCCGGGTGCTAGATCGATTTGAAATTCAACTTGACGGTGAGGTGGCAGACCAGGCAAATCCTCGGGAAATACTTCCAGAAATTCATGAACGATGGGAATATCATCAATCTTCTTCTCTTCTGATGGCTGCTCAGCAACGAGAGCCAAAATAGCAGTATGCCCTTTTCGAAGGTATTTCTGTGCTTTCATAAAGGATATGATGCCATGACTGCACCAACTTTTTCGCCCTGAATGGAAAGGGTTTCTCCACTCGGGAGAGGAATGCAAACAATTTTCTCACGACAGATGATTTCAGCTTGGTTTTTAGATAACCAATCCATGCCGACAATTACATCAAAACTACCAAGTGTTACCGACATAAGGTCGATATCAAGTATATGACTAGCTAGCTCAAGCTTACATCCTTTAAGAATGTGGGTTGCTTCAAATATTTGGCCATCAACTATCTCTATTATATACTTAGCTTCTAACAGAGTTGGAGTTCCTTTTATCATATCACTAAGTTTCTTAGATATAAAACTCCTATCAGCACCAGTGTCAAAAAGGACAGAAGCAAAGTAATTATCTAAGAGAAACTTACTGGTGACCACATTATGATCATAACGAGCTTCTCCAGATCCTAGCACGAAGGTTTGTCCCTTCACACCATTCCCTCCATTATATCCGTTGTTGCCACCATTGTTGTTGCCGTTACTATTTGTACCCTGATTATTTTCGTTACCGTTACCATTCCCATTCCCATTTCCATTACCGCCCCTCTTTGACTGTGGACAATCCCTCTAAATATGTCCCTCCTTGCCTCACTAAAAACATCCTCTTGTAAATCCTTGCGTCGAAATGGTTGTTTGATCGGAAGCGCAACTCTACAGTCTTTCGCAGCGTGGCCCATCTTACTGTCACACCCCGCCAAGGCGGAAACGCGAGGCGTAACATTCACTGGTTTCCAAAGCATATGATTACCGCAAACACATACATGTAATTGGATACATAATCGAGTTTAAAATATTTACATCACAAAATATCAACTTGAGTTTACAAAAGTTTAAGATTTCGCAAATATGACTCAAGACCATGAGTTATACGAGAGAAATCCTCCAAAAGTCGTATCCACACGCATGCATGTAACCTACATTGCTAACCTAATAACCACGTTCAATTTCCTGAAAACATACTTAAAACGTGTCAACATGAGGTTGGTGAGTTCATAAGTCATTATCAAGATTTATCATAAATCCAGCATTTAAACATGATCATTTTCCGATCAAAACTCTTTGTATGTATAACCAATGAATTCTGAACATTACCCTGACCAATTGACCCCATTTGTAAGCTTGCAATGAATACAAACTAATATGTAATGCACGAGACCGTAACCAAACCCCAACTTTCTGTGCCTCCCCTTGCCTTTCCGCGAGTAAGATAATATGCGGTCATTCGGTCATTTGGACCCCTGGTTAGCGCGACTAACCATGACCAGAGGCGTCACCCCCAATAGTACTATCCATAGAATCCCAGGCTAAATCCATAGCTAATGGTTACTAAGTTTTTATTCCGAGGACTTTAAGAGCGCTATGTTTCCCTCAATGCACACATACAGTCTGATCATTTATTCGTTCATTTACATACGAAAATTCTTTACAAGTATGTTTCCACCCCAAAACATTTCAAAAACTTAGCAAAAGAGGTTAGTGAAACTCACCTCGATAGAAGTATATGCTAGCAAATCTTTAAATAAAAGCAGTACCGCCTATCCGTATCCTAATTACACAAGGATACTATAAACGCACGTTGTTCACCCGACTTAACTATTCCTGTTAAGTTCGTCTTTGTTTATTTAAAACATTGTTTTCTCATGACGACTCGTTGGTGATTATTATTCCAGTCTAGACGCTTTATTTATTTTCCGAAAAAATATTATATTTCCATATTGGTGACTTGTTATGTTTGTCAAAAATAAATATTATTTTTGCAACATCTTATAATATATTTATATTATAGTCCATGTATCATCATATAATTATTTCCTAACAATAATTATATAAATCACAAATATCGCTCAAGTTTGAACTAAGCATGTCGTTTATTCTACGAGCACATAAACCATGTTAGCACGTCACAAATTCTTGTTCCGAGCGACATTTAATAGTTTGTCATGTATTTATATTCTTACCAAATACACCCAAGTATGTTTATTACTTCTACATATATTTCAATATGCTTTACGATATCACGTATACATTTATACTTTTACCGAAACGTCTTTAGTTTCATTCACATAATTTCTCTACGATTATTCTATCATAACATGTGAATATATGATTGTTATAATTACTAAATGTCTTAGACATTTTAATCACAACAAATTTCGTGTCGATACATAACAATAACTTGCAAGTTCTAAATCTCTTAAGTGTGTTGTTCATGATTTATTTTCAAGATACGAATGTATTTCATTATTTTATGTCTATATACCCTTGATTATACAACTACACAAATATGTATAATACACATTTATCTCAGTTTCCATATGCTTATATACAAAAATACAACTTAACCTAATAATCATGCATATTTTTCTACCAATATCATCACGTCGTGCTTTAAACAATCAACCAAACGCCATCATATATATATATCTTGCCATTTTTGACCCAATATGCATATACTTAAACAATTCTTAGTCTTTATGTCGTAAGTGTTTATTTTGTAATGTTTACTAATCATGTCTCTTATTTAACAATCCACATTTTACCATCAAATACCATTTGACAATAATACATACATGTATTCATACACTTTATTATTTCCAAGTTAACAAGTTTTTAAACACACATATATACATATCACGATTCCTATACATGCATCCATATACTTGATCATTTTTCCCAGTTCACATAGGTCATCATCCACATGAACATAAAATTCCAATTTCGACATATATATATATATATATATGGATATATTATCACATTTTCAAGCTAATATAACGACAATATCCATACATATATATACCTACAAATTTCAATCCTTTATATATATATTTATACAAAGCTTTTGGTTAAACCATTTATAATTTATCATCATGGAATCAAAACAACAATACCTCATAAAATATTTCAAAACAATGATCTATGCATATAAACTTATTATTTTCGGCCCATTACATATATTTTTATAAAACTTTTAGTTTTTAAACTTAATAAGTTACACCTTTATAAAAAGAAACCCTTTTTAATCTTTTAAATCTTTTGTTACTTCGGTGAACAACGGGCTTTAAACTATAAATAAAGACAAATATGAAAATAAAGTGTGGTGTCGGTTTCATACCGCTAGACAAGCTAGGTGGGGATTCGTTAGTAGAAAATGGTAGATGCTCGAGTTGCTATCAAGAACCGCTCCTTAGACTTCCAAGACTTCCTTGGACCTCTAAATTCTTAGTTAAACCTTCTAGTGTTTGTGTTCTTGAATCAAAGTGTGCAAAGTGTATGCACATATGTGTGCATCGATTTTTATAGGGTGAAAAGGATGGAGATAGTGTATTGGTCACACTATCATCATTACCAATGATGATGGCTCATGATGGATGGTACTTTTGGATAGATATTTAGGTAAAAGAATGTGTGTGTGCTTAAGTGTATGTGTCGTATATATGATATGGAGAGAAAGAAGATGGAGTGTTTAACTCATTCAAATGATTGCAAGGTATGGTGTGTAGATTTTGATGTTATGGTGTCTTGCTCTACACTTGAAAGGGCATGATCTTCCTATGACACAAAGATGGTAATGATGTGGTGTAGGTGATGTTGTGGGTGGGGTCCCCCCTTTTCTCGGCCGAATTGGGTAGAAAGGTAGGGGGTTGGGTCTTGTTCTACTTCTAGTTGGTTTATAGGTGTTTAGTTAGATATATTTTAGGTAGGGTATACTCGGTAGTCGATCCCGTGATCTAATACTCAGTGTAAAACCTTTAACGATCACATATCTTATATGTTTTTGTGAGGTTTGACTAGTCTCCATAATTTACTAGTTAACCTGTCATAGTTATTATTTTAACTATAATATAATACATGTATACACATATAAATAATATAGAGCCATGTAACAATTATTTATAAGTCAACTTTTTTATAAATGCTTAGTCACCAATATTTATGTTTTTATGTTAAAGCGTCTCCCTAGACTTTTACTAGAATAAAATTCTTGTTAATCACCAACGACTGTACCTTGCGGGTTACCACTGTTTATTTTCCTAGTAATTCATAAAAATTACTATTTTGATATAAGTTCCTTTGCTAGACTCCTTGACTTTACTTAGTCAAAATAAAACTTTAGGAAATATATGTCATGAATGTGAATTTATGTAATATGGATATTGACCTGAAATACTGGGTGTCACATTCTCCCCATGCTAAAGAGAATTTCGTCCCGAAATTCAGTTCTTGTCATCTTTACTTGGAGTGTTCGTGAACAAGGACGGATACTTGGCTTTCATTTTATCTTCCTGCTCCCACGTATACTCGGGGCCGCGCTTTGAATTCCAACGTACCTTAACCAATTTAACCCGACTACGCCTTGTTTTCTGAACCTTCCAATCTGTGACTTCAATGGGTTCCTCAACAAAGTGCAGCTTGTTATCTATGTGAATCTTATCAGGCGGTATAATTAATGTCTCGTCTGATAAGCACTTCTTGAGATTTGACACATGAAACGTATCATGTACATTGTTTAGTTCTTTTGGCAACTTGAGCTTGTATGCTACAGGGCTAAACCTAGCCAATATTTAAAATGGTCCAACGTACCTAGGGTTAAGCTTGCCACGGTTGCCAAATCTAGCAACTCCTTTCCAAGGTGAGACCTTCAACATGACGCGGTCCCCAACTTGGAATTGTAAAGGTCTTCGTCTGTTATCCGCGTAACTCTTTTGCCTGTCACGAGCGGCCTTCAGATGATCCTTGATCTTGAAGATTTTGTCAGTAGTCTCCTGAATAACTTCAGGACCGGTTAAATGGTTGTCGCCAACCTCCGCCCAACATAGCGGTGAACGACATTTTCGACCGTACAAAGACTCAAACAGAGCGGCTTTGATGCTGGTGTGGAAACTGTTATTGTATGAAAACTCAGCTAGCGGCAAATGAGTATCCCAATTTCCTCCGAAATCAATTGCACACGCACGGAGCATATCCTATAAAGTTTGAATGGTCCTTTCACTTTGACCATCTGTTTGTGGGTGATATGCCGTGCTCATGTCAAGACGTGTGCCCTGGCTTCTTGTAATGATTTCCAGATTCTAGACACGAATCTGTTGTCTCTATCAGAGATAATAGAAATTGGCACTCCATGCCTAGCCACAATTTCCTTGATATAAAGCCTTGCAAGTTTCTCGGTTTTATCCGTCTCTTTGATGGGTAGAAAACGAGCTGATTTTGTCAAACGATAGACGATTACCCATATAGTGTCATACCCGCTCGATGTCTTGGGTAACTTTGTAATGAAATCCATGAAAATCTGTTCCCATTTCCATTGAGGTATCTCGGGTTGTTGTAACAATCCCGATGGTTTCTGATGTTCTGCCTTTACCTTTGAACATATCAGGCATTTACCGACATAAATAGCAATTTCTCCTTTCATGTTCGGCCACCAATAGTGTTCTTTCAGATCCTTATACATCTTATCCGAACCTGGGTGAATGGAGTACCTAGACCTGTGGGCTTCGTCCATAACCAACTCCCGTAAGTTACCAAAACATGGCACCCAAATTCTATTTGCAAAGTACAATGTGTCGTCTAATTTTGGCTCTAACTGTCTGATCATTCCTCGTAAAGCTTCATTCTGAATGTTTTCTTCTTTGATTGCCTCTTGTTGTGCCATCCGGATTTGAGTCGTGAGACTCGTATGAATTGTCAATCCTAGGGCACGAACACGGAGAGTTTTAACCCGTTCCTTACGACTCAAGGCATCTGCTACGACGTTTACCTTACCAGGGTGATACTTGATATCACAGTCGTAATCATTTAGTATCTCTACCCAACGACGTTGCCTCATGTTGAGTTCCTTCTTATTAAAGATGTGCTGGAGACTCTTGTGGTCCGTAAAGATAGTACATTTTGTACCGTATAAGTAATGTCTCCAAATTTTGAGTGCAAACACGACAGCACCCAATTCCAGATCGTGAGTCGTATAATTTTTCTCATGGACTTTTAGCTGTCTGGATGCATACGCTATGAATTTTTCTCTCTGCATCAACACACATCCCAGACCTTGGTGTGATGCGTCGCAGTACACGATGAAATTGTCAGTTCCTTCGGGAAGGGATAGGATTGGTGCACTGCAAATTTTCTGCTTCAGCAATTGAAAAGCTGATTCTTGTTTATCAGTCCAATCAAACTTTTTGTCCTTCTGAGTTAACGTGGTCAAAGGCAAGGCTATCTTTGAAAAATTCTCGATGAATCGCTCGTAATAGCCTGCCAAACCCAGAAATTGACACCTCAGTCGGAGTTCTTGGTGCTTCCCAGTTTTTGATAGCTTCAATCTTGGTTGGGTCTACGTGAATACCCTTCTTATTGATGACGTGTCCGAGAAAATGAACCTCTCGGATCCAAAACTCACACTTAGAGAATTTGGCATAAAGCTTCTCACTCCTGAGTAGTTCCAAGATTAATATCAAATGATGTTCATGTTCCTCCTAGGTTCGTGAATATATTAATATGTCATCGATAAACACAATCACGAATTTATCCAAGTATGGCTTGCACACGTGGTTCATGAGATCCATGAAAACGGCCGGTGCATTAGTCAAGCCAAATGGCATAACTAGGAACTCGTAGTGACCGTAACGAGTCCTAAAAGCTGTTTTTGGTATATCTTCTTCTTGAATTTTCAGTTGATGATACCCTGATCGTAGATCAATTTTAGAATAGAAACTGGAACCTTGAAGTTGATCAAACAAATCATCTATTCGAGGAAGAGGATACCGATTTTTGATTGTCAGTTTGTTTAATTCCCGGTAATCAATGCACATCCTAAAGGTTCCATCCTTTTTCTTTACAAACAGGACTGGAGCTCCCCATGGTGAGAAACTCGGTCTTATGAAACCTTTGTTAAGTAATTCTTGTAGTTGGCTTGACAGTTCCTGCATCTCGGAAGGAGCTAGACGATACGGAGATCATGCAACTGGTGCGGCTCCTGGTACTAGGTCGATCCGGAACTCGACTTGTCTTTATGGTGGTAATCCTGGTAAGTCCTCGGGAAATACTTCAGAGTAATCCCTAACGATTGGTATCTCCTCGAGTCGACGTTCCTCGGGTTTCTTCTCGACGATGTGAGCCAGGAATGCACAATAACCCTTGCGTAGATACTTATGAGCTTTCATGCAGTTTATCGTCTTCAACATCGTTCTACATCTTTCGCCTTGAATTGAAAGAATTTCTCCACTTGGTAGTGGGATACGTATAATCTTCTCGAAGTATATGATCTCGGCATGATTCTTTGATAACCAATCCATGCCAATAACAATATCAAAACTCCCTAGTTCGACGGGTAGAAGGTCTATGCTGAATGTTTGGTTTTCTAAATATAAAGTACAACCCTTAATGACCTTTCCGGTTTTAATTAATTTCCCATTTTCAAACTCTATTGTATAACTTTGATCTAGTTTGCTGGCCTTAATACCGAGTAAGGATCTAAAATCATTCGACACAAAGCTCATATCCGCATCCGAATCAAAAAGTACAGAGGCATAGTGATTATTTATCGGGAACGTACCAGTGACGATGTTCGGGTCCTGGCGTGCATCCCTTGCACCCATCACAAATGCCCTCCCTGGTGCCTGAGCATTGTTCTGATTCTTCCACTTGGGACAATCCCTCTTGAAGTGCTTCAGGTTACCACATATGAAACATCCCGGCTTAATCTTCCCCAATCGATTGTTAGTTCGACAAGCTTGTGTGGTGTGACCAAACTTGTCACATTTTCCACACTTGGTGCACCCACCGGCATGATGATTTCCGCACTTCTTACATCTCAGTAGGCCCCTATCATACTCCTTCCTTTCCACTGCGTTGGCTGCAAAAGCCTTCACAATTCCTTGTTTCTTAAACCCTTGCTTCTCAGACTTGTTACTTGAATTTCCCATCCACTTCCTTTTCTCTCCAAACCTACCTTCCTCGTTCTCTTTCCTTCCAAACACTCTGTTACGCACTGCATCATCCCTCAGTTTGAATGCTAAAGTTATAGCACTCTTGGCATCCATTGGATTAGATGAAGTTACCATACTGCGAATTTGAGGCGCATGGTCCCACATATACCTTTCCACACGCTTATGTTTTGGCGTGACCATATGCGGTACCAGAATTGCCAATTCATTAAAACGGTCGGTGTACCCCGCCACGTCATCTCCAATCATCTGTAGATTCCACATATCGGTCTCAATCTTTTGCAATTTGTTTCGAGGACAATATTCATCGATCATCATGACTTTCAAATCTTCCCATGATAACTCATATGCTGTCTGCCTTCCCAAAGTCTTTACTTGTGAATTCCACCAGGTTAAAGCTTTATCAGTGAGTGTGCAAGTAGAATACTTCACCATACAGTCAGCGGTGCACTCACTAATATCAATTACCGACTCCATCTTTTCTATCCACCTCATTAGACCTACTGCACCCTCGGTGCCATTGAAGTTGCGGGGGTTGCAGGATAGGAAGGCCTTGTAGGTGCACTTCCTATTTGGAGCATCTGTAGAATCACAAGTCATAACGTCATTAATTCGGATCATGACTATGTGTTACTGCTGTGATTATTTATTATATTACCTCCGGAACCTCCGGCTGTACCGCTACCTCCTGCACCTCCTCCACTGGTACCGCTGCCATTTTCTTCCGCCACTATTTTGATTTGCTTCATACTGCTCCATGGCGGCAGCTACTCGCTGTGCTATGAGTTGTTCCACGTTTGGGGAAATCATCTCGTTGTTGTCACCAGTAGTGTCACGGGTGTCCTTCGCTTAGGTGCCATAACGTTCTTTCTAACATAACATTTAAAAAAGAACAACATTATATAATAATAATGATATAACATGACATAAGGATACAACAACATCAAACGTAAACAACCATCACATAAATAGTTAAAAACATACGCAGTACATTGTTCCCAAAAGATAAGGATACAAAAGAGATGGATTCACATGACCACATCAGTACCAAAGTTTTAAACTACATAATGTGTTACGGGCACAACCCGCTCGTAATAGGTCTAAAAGTAGAAGTGGGAGTACAACCCAATCATCATGGCAAGTCCCGTCATGACAAAGCTAGCCCTAGCCACAAACTCTGCAGCCAAAGTCCTATCTTCCAGCGCCTCCACCCTGTTACGGATCGTGATAGTCAACTGCCAATCCATATCAGCTCTCATCTCTAGATAGTCAGTGGCACCCTGTATTCCTCGGGTGATGTCCTCCAGAGTGTGCACTCGAGATCCGAGACCTTTACGTAGTTGTGTGGCTGCATCTCTATGTGCCCGGATATCATCTAGGAGGTCATCAAGACGCTCCTCGTGCGTATAAACACGTGCTACCAATGTAGGCACTGTGAGCTCCATGGCTTCCCCAGTGTGGGGTAGGGGTGTTGGGGAGCTGGAGCACTCCCCGAGCTCAAAGGTAGAGGGGATGCTCTCCATCTCCCTCCATCGTGCCAGTGTACGGGGCATCCAGCTGATAGTCCCCACAGTAGGGTGGTAGCAGGTTCGTTGCCTAGGTGGTTCCTCATCAGTCTCCAAGTCTTCCGGGTCACGCGCTGCCAGAGTCCTCTTGTGTGGCAATAGAACCTTCTTCTTAGCACTCTTTACCATAACTGGTCCTCCACTTTTCTTTCGGTAGACGATAGGCGGTTCTCCCAGGGCGACATTGGGTGGTGTGGAGCTGCGGACTTGCACTCGACCTCTGGGGCGTGCGACGGGAAGTTCATCATTGGATTCAGAGGCAGAGACGGGGTCAGAGTGTGACGACATACTTGTGACTACAATATCCATATGACATGATGAATGGTTATGCAATGCTTATGCAATGAAAACATTTTAGTGAGTCATTTAAATTATCGACTAGGTTCCGTTTTAGACTCCTAGTTCGCTATAATCAATGGCTCTGATACCAAGTTCTATCACACCCCGCCAAGGCGGAAACGCGAGGCGTAACATTCACTGGTTTCCAAAGCATATGATTACCGTAAACACATACATGTAATTGGATACATAATCGAGTTTAAAATATTTACATCATAAAATATCAACTTGAGTTTACAAAAGTTTAAGATTTCGCAAATATTACTCAAGACCATGAGTTATACGAGAGAAATCCTCCAAAAACCGTATCCACATGCATGCATGTAACCTACATTGCTAACCTGATGACCACGTTCAATTTCCTGAAAACATACTTAAGACGTGTCAACACGAGGTTGGTAAGTTCACAAGTCATTATCAAGATTTATCATAAATCCTGTAACATTTCCAATTTTCATTATCTATATTTCAGTTCAATGTGAAACGTTTCAAATTCAAATTTAGTACGCTGACTTGTTCTATTTTTACCAACAATTAATTACTGTGTTCCAATACAAATCTGCAAGTACTGAAAATTGCAAGGATTGAATTTATAAATAAATAAACAGAAACCCTAATAGGCACGGTCGCGCCTCGTTCTGGCACGGTCGCGCCACGTGCTATGGCACGGTCGCGCGCCTTGCTTTGTAACGGTCGCGCCCGGTGCCTTGGCACGGTCGCGCCTCATATGGGCACGGTCGCGCCTCTCATCAGTTGAAACGTAAATGCAGCCTTCAATCACAGAGACGTTCGATTTCATAACCGTTCTACACGTTTTCACCATTAACGAACTCAATTAAACCTTTTAATCATCACCATTACAACAAATAAACTCAATTTCGTCGATTTATCTCATAAACGCCTAAACCTCTCACGAAATCATCGAATTCACCATTTTTATTTGCAATTCTCCCAAGCCAACATACTATCGATCCTCTCTAAAGCTTCTGGACATGCTGATTTAGTCGGAATTACAGCAGAAGACGCCGGAGGTCAAGCCCGTCATCGCCGGAACTCATTCTACCCGTACACCATTGATTCATCCCCCTTCCGGGTAATTGTAATCTTCCACACTTTCGTTTTAGCCTATAGATCAAAAGCCCTAACCTAATTTGGGCTTACAATATTCAATTTAACACGGTCCCGAATCAAGAGTTCTTTCTAAAATGGTTTAATCGAACCCCGCTTTGAAAACATTTTAAATACAATTAATATGTTTCAATAGACTCGTAATAACCCTACAGATGAAAGCCCTATGAAATCTAACGTTAACATTATAAGAATCAGTTAATTCGTTTCTGTTTTGGAACAGACACGGTCGCGCTAGTCCTCTAGCGCGGTCGTGCTTCATGAGACATGGTCGCGCCGATACCAGCGCGGTCGCGCCGACACCAGCGCGGTCGTGCCTCACACCCTCAGACCCGGTCATGCCCTTGACTAGACTTGGTCGTGCCTCAGAACCCTAGACACGGACGTGCCTGGCCTAGACACGGTCGTGCCTAGTGAACAACTTAGTTATGTCATCTGTTTGGTCAACACGGTCGCGTCCCTGACTAGCACGGTCGCGCCCGTGGTCCTTGCACGATCGTGCCTTGTCCCAGGCACGGTCGTGCGTGTGAGAAAAGTCTTGGCAGAATAATCATTTCCATATTTTAAAAACAATAAGTATTTCAGATTAACTTTTAAATAAAAAGAATTGATTTTATAAAGATTTATATTGACGTTATTTAAAAAGATTAAATTTCTATTCTAAAATAAATAGAAATTATTTATTTAAAACTTACAAAATTTAATTTATATTTATTGTTAAACCCTACATTTAATTATTATTTACCCAATTTATTTAAACATCTTTATGAAAATAAAGTAAAGAAATTTATATTTAATATAAAACATCTAATACATTTTTATAACAAAATGACTAAATTACACATTTTATAAATAAATAATAGGGTAACAATTATTTATTTAATTTACATTTAAACAAAAATCATTTATTTAGATTATACTTAATTACCCCTAATACCTACATTATTCTTATAACTAAGTAGATAAATAATAATTTTGTTTCATTATTTAGTTATTCCAAACTTAAACCTTAATTTTATACAACACCATTCAAATACAAACCACTAACACCTACAACTTCAAATTCCTTATACACACATCCGACTTAACCTTAGACTTAGATATAGACTATTGTGCATACTATTGATTCGATACATATTACACTCTAGGTTAACGTTGTGCATTACAAGGACCATATTACTATCTAGTATCTCGAGTTAGCTACGCCTTCAAATCAAGTGAGTATTACATAGCCCCTTTTACTCTTTTACACTTTTTGGGGTGGAACATAAACACTATACAATACTATTGCTTACATTTACACAAATTATACAAATACAAATCCTCTTTACATTCATGTATGCAATTTGAGCTTTATGCCTGAGTGCTAGTTGTGCTAACTTTTGTGTGCGATTTATGTGCAATCATTAACTACTCAAACCGACGGTAAACAATGATAGATCTATTGAGTATGAAAAACCCACCTAGATTGGGGTGATTGTTACCGACAACACAATTTTGCATGCTAGTTACAAATGTTTGATTGTACTTGGTTACACAATAGCTGCTTTCCATAAATGTCTTATTTTATCATGTTATGTAAGGATTTGTTCATTTACAATCTATATGCTATCTATATACAAACCTGTGTATGCTCACCAACTTTTTAGTTGACCTTATTTTATTCATGTTTCAGGTGCTAATGTGTGAGTTTGATCAATACATGTTACACTGAAGTTTGGACCTAGTTAATTTAAATTCAAAGAACACTTTGTATTTCCAGTTACGTACTTGTTGAATTTTGCTATTTGTGGTTGAATTTTTTGAAATGAATATGATGATTAAATATTGAAATCTAGTGAACCTTGTGCTCATGAACAGTCTACATGTCCCGCCCCGACGTTTTCGCCGTCAGTTGGGGTGTGCAGATTGGTATCAGAGCCTTGGTTATAAGGAACTAGGTTATTAGACACCCTTGACCCAGCCTATAATTTTAGGACACCCACTTATGTCATGCTTCATGATTATGTGATATGTGCTACATGCTATGTGCTACATGTTTTCTATGATTGATTATTATTTCATTTTTGATGCCTTACTTGTTAAAAATTTATGACTTATTAGACTATACTTAAATAATAAATTAAATAAACAATATCCCTACCCTTACCCTAAGCCTCATAACCTTCTTATCTACTTCTCTATCATCATCCTCTTAGCATGTGGAAACTCCATGGATCTAAATCTATAAAATTTCTTTATTTCCTCGTTAAGGTTTTTAAACTTTGTTAATTATTTGAGGACACGTGCAATCTGGAAGGGTGACACCTGTATTCTGGGTTTTCTGTCTAGGAAAGCATTTCGCATAAATCCCAATCAACCGAGGGACCCGTATGCTTTCCTGGGAATTCCCGGGATGAGTGTTTACTTATAGGCTAAAGCATGTCTCCTTGAAAAATTATATGAGTTTAATTAACCTTAATGTGTCATAGTATTCAAGTGATTATATCACTATTTGAGTACAATCCAAAGCATGATTAACTATTTTATTTGTTATCTTATTCTTTTAAATCCAAACAACATTCATGAGTTCTTACATCTTTTCTTGTGTTGTGCAATTCTGTAGAATGCCTCCCCGTCGTGCTCCCGTGACCAACAACAACACCGACATTGCTGCTATCCTTGCACAACTTGTAACTTAACTCACCCAAGTTAATGGTGCCACAAATGGTAACCATGGAGCTAATGGTGGTGGTGGTGCAAACCCACCACAATGCACCTTCAAACACTTCAACTCATGTAATCCTCTTAAGTTCTATGGTACTGAAGGAGCTACGGGACTTCTTCAATGGTTCGAAAGTATTGAGAATACCTTCCTCAATAGTGACTGCCCCGATAACCTTCGTGTTCGTCATGCCACAAGTGTCTTACAAAAACGGGCACTCACGTGGTGGAATGGGGAAAAGAGGAATAGAGGTGTGGAAGTAGCAATGGCCTTACCTTGGGATGAGGTTAAAAGGCTAATGACCGAAGAATTTTGTCCTCGAAATGAGGTAAAGAAACTGGAAGCCGAGTTTTGGGATCTTGCCCAAGATGGTGGTGAAAGTCTAGCCTATACAATTCGGTTCCATGAGTTGAGTCTCCTTGTGCCCCATATGGTCACACCGTTATCCCGCTGCATTGAAAAGTATATTGGTGGATTACCTAGACAAATTCAAGATACTGTCCTAGGGAGAAATCCCGCAACACTTGAAGATGCTATCCGCCTATCGGCTAAGTTAACTGATAACCATGTGAAAGCAGGAACTCTGACTAGAAAAGGGACCAAGAAAGTTTCAGACACTGCAACCCCTCCCGTACATATCAAAGAAGCCACAACTGAACCCTCTCATAATAATAAGAAAAGAAAGGCTAGAAACTATGCTATGGTCACTCCTGCTATCCCTGTTAACCAAGCTGCACCTATGGTTCAAGCACCAGCCAAAAAGCCATATGTTGGGATCTACCCACTCTGTGCCACATGTAACTATCATCATCCCCAAACCATTCCATGTCGCCTTTGCACTCACTGTGGGAAATATGGCCATACGGTTAACGTTTGTAGAGCCAAAGCACTTGCAGGCCAAGTCAACCCACCAAACCGAAT
The DNA here is from genome assembly GCA_023525975.1 of Smallanthus sonchifolius. Lineage (NCBI taxonomy): Eukaryota > Viridiplantae > Streptophyta > Magnoliopsida > Asterales > Asteraceae > Smallanthus > Smallanthus sonchifolius. The sequence continues at coordinate 20,324,710 of CM042030.1, read as the reverse complement.
CAACCCCCCAAGTGGCTAATCAAGGGGTACCCGCTATTGCAAATGGGCGTTCTTGTTATGAATGTGGTAACCCAAATCACTTCCGTGATCAGTGCCCAAGGTTAATCAATGCTAGACAAGGCGGAGCTCGTGGGTGTGCTTTCAACATAAACACCAATGAAGCTCAAGCCAACAATGACGTGGTCAACGGTACGTTCCTTGTTAATAGTCAATATACCTCCATTTTATTTGATACCGGTGCCGATAAAAGTTTTGTGTCACTTAAATTTGAACCCTTAGTTGCAAAGACACGATCCGTATTAGAGAAAACCTTCACCGTCGAAGTAGCAAATGGTGACTTACTTACAATTGACTCTATTATTCACGACTGCTCGCTAGAACTTAATGATCATACATTTCCAATCAACCTTGTACCAATGCCACTAGGGAGTTTTGATATCATCATAGGCATGGATTGGCTATCAAATCATCATGTCGAGGTCATCTGTTTCGAGAAGTGCATCCGAATACCTTTACCGTCGGGAGAAAAGTTAAGAGTCTTTGGTGAAAAGCCTTGCAAAGGACTCAAGTTAATGTCATGCACTACCGCCCAAAAGTACATGCGAAAGAAGTACGTAGCCTTCTTAGCTCATGTGGTTCAAAAGGATGTCAAAGAGAAGAGTATCCAAGACATTCCCATTATTCGGGATTTTCCCGAGTTATTTCCCGAAGATCTATCCGGTCTTCCACCCGTTCGACAAGTAGAATTTCGCATTAACCTCATACCCAGAGCTAACCCCGTGGCTAGAGCTCCTTACCGCCTTGCACCTTCTGAAATGCAAGAACTTACAAGCCAACTTCAATAGCTCTCCAAAAAGGGTTTCATTTGTCCAAGTCATTCACCGTGGGGTGCACCCGTCTTATTCGTCAAAAAGAAGGATGGATCATTCCGCATGTGTATTGACTACCGCAAACTCAACAAGCTTACCATCAAGAACCGTTATCCCTTGCCTAGAATTGATGATCTCTTTGATCAACTTCAAGGTTCTACTTGCTTCTCGAAGATTGATCTTCGATCTGGTTATCACCAACTCCGTGTACAAGAGGAAGATATTCCAAAGATTGCTTTCCGAATAAGGTATGGTCACTACGAGTTCATGGTCATGCCTTTTGGACTAACCAAGGCACCCGCGGTCTACATGGACCTCATGAATCGCGCGTGTAAACCGTATCTTGATAAATTTGTAATCGTCTTCATTGACGATATCTTAATCTACTCCAAGACTAAAGCCGACCATGAGCAACACCTTAGATTGGTTTTGGACCTCTTGCGGAAGGAACAGCTATATGCCAAATTCTCCAAATGTGAATTTTGGCTAAAGGAAGTACAATTTCTTGGTCATATCGTCAACGACAAGGGAATTCATGTTGACCCTGCTAAGATCGAAGCAGTTAAGAATTGGAATGCCCCGAAGACCCCCACCGAAGTTCGTTCATTTCTCGGTCTTGCGGGATATTACCGTCGTTTCATCTCAAATTTCTCTAAGATTGCTGTCCCTCTTACCGCTTTGACCCACAAGGGTAAAACTTATGAATGGGGACCAAAACAAGAAGAATCTTACCAAACCCTCAAGCAAAAGTTATGCAATGCTCCTATTTTGACTCTCCCTAATAGGAATGATGATCTAGTTGTCTACTGTGATGCTTCCAACCAAGGTCTCGGTTGTGTCCTCATGCAACGAGGCAAAGTAATCGCTTATGCATCAAGGAAACTTAAGATTCATGAGAAGAATTATACGACGCACGATCTCGAGTTGGGTGCGGTCGTATTAGCATTAAAGAATTGGAGACATTACCTCTATGGCACAAAGTGTGCGGTGTTCACCAACCACAAAAGTCTCCAACATATCTTCAACCAAAAGGAACTCAATATGAGGCAACGACGTTGGGTTAAACTCCTTAACGACTATGACTGCGATATTCGTTACCATCCCGGCAAAGCGAATGTTGTAGCCGACGCTTTGAGTCAAAAGGACCATGTCATGCTTCAATGTGTCCGAATTCAATCCGACATTCAAAATCACATCTTAGAAGCTCAACACGTCTCAGTCACCGAGGGTAACATGTACGAGGAAATGTCGTGTGGTGTTGAACTTTAGCTTGAATCAAAACCCAATGGCTTACTTTATTACTTGAACCGTATTTGGGTTCCTGATCGCGATGATCTCCGTATATTTCTCATGAACGAGGCTCACAAGACTCGTTATTCTATTCATCCTGGTGCTGATAAAATGTACCAAGATCTTCGCCAACAATATTGGTGGCCCGGTATGAAGAAAGACATTGCTCTCTATGTTGCCAAATGTCTAACTTGCTCCAAAGTCAAAGCCGAACATCAACGTCCTTCTGGCTTACTTGAACAACCAGAAATTCCCGTGTGGAAATGGGAGAACTTAGCTATGGATTTTATTACCAAACTCCCTCGCACCTCAAGTGGTTATGATAGCATTTGGGTGATCATTGACCGTCTAACCAAATCTGCTCATTTCTTGCCTATCTGTGAAGACTATCGGGTTGAGAAACTAGCCCGAATTTACATTGACGAAATTGTGAGCCGTCACGGTGTTCCCTTAAACATAATCTCCTATAGAGATGCTCGGTTCACCTCTCGTTTTTGGCAATCTCTCCAAACTGATCTTGGTACACGATTGGATTTGAGCACGACCTCCATCCCCAAACTGATGGCCAGACTGAGCGAACAATCCAAACTCTTGAGGATATGCTTAGAGCTTGTGTAATTGATTTTGGTGGCAATTGGGATTCACATCTATCACTAATCGAGTTCTCCTACAATAATAGCTACCACACGAGTATCAACATGGCTCCATTTGAAGCTCTCTATGGTCGCAAGTGTCGTTCTCCTATCTGTTAGAACGAGATTGGTGAAGCACAAATCACCGGTCCCGAACTAATTCAAGAAACATCTGACAAGATTATCCAAATCCGTGACAACAATTGAGTAGCGAGAAGTCGGCAAAAGAGTTATGCCGACAAACGACGAAAACCCTTGGAATTCCAAGTCGGTGACCTTGTTCTTCTAAAGGTGTCTCCGTGGAAGGGTGTGAACCGTTTTGGAAAGAAAGGCAAATTAGCACCTCGCTATGTGGGTCCATTCAAAATCCTTGAAAGGATTGGGAAAGTGGCTTACAAACTCGAGTTACCTCCATCACTTGGCAATGTGCATCCTACATTTCATGTGTCTAATCTGAAGAAATGCCTTGCTAATGAAAACCTCCACATACCTCTTGACGACGTGCACATTGACGAAACGATGCACGTCGTTGAGAGACAGGTAGAAATCATGGATCGTGAGGTCAAGCAGCTCAAGCGAAGCCGTATTCCTATTGTCAAAGTTCGTTGGGAATCTAAACGTGGTCCTGAGTTTACTTGGGAACTAGAGGACCAAATGAAGCTCAAGTACCCCCATCTCTTCACCGATGTCATCGCTTCCTCTAGCTAAATTTCGGGACGAAATTCCCTCAACATGGGGACACTGTAACATTTCTGATTTTCATTATCTATATTTCAGTTCAATGTGACACGTTTCAAATTCAAATTTAGTACGCTGACTTGTTCTATTTTTACCAACAATTAATTACTGTGTTCTAATACAAATCTACAAATACTGAAAATTGCAAGGATTGAATTTATAAATAAATAAACAGAAACCCTAATAGGCACGGTCGCGCCAAGTGCTATGGCACGGTCGCGCGCCTTGCTTTGGAACGGTCGCGCCCGGTGCCTTGGCACGGTCGCGCCTCTCATCAGTTGAAACGTAAATGCAGCCTTCAATCACAGAGACGTTCGATTTCATAACCGTTCTACACGTTTTCACCATTAACGAACTCAATTAAACCTTTTAATCATCACCATTACAACAAATAAACTCAATTTCGTCGATTTATCTCATAAACGCCTAAACCTCTCACGAAACCATAGAATTCACCATTTTGATTTGCAATTCTCCCAAGCCAACATACTATCGATCCTCTCTAAAGCTTCTGGACACGCTGATTTAGTCAGAATTGCAGCAGAAGACGCCGGAGGTCAAGCCCGTCATCGCCGGAACTCATTCTACCCGTACACCATCGATTCATCCTCCTTCCGGGTAATTGAAATCTTCCACACTTTTGTTTTAGCCTATAGATAAAAAGCCCTAACCTAATTTGGGCTTACAATATTCAATTTAACACGGTCCCGAATCGAGAGTTCTTTCTAAAATGGTTTAATCGAACCCCGCTTTGAAAACGTTTTAAATACAATTAATATGTTTCAATAGACTCGTAATAACCCTACAGATGAAAGCCCTAAGAAATCCAACGTTAACATTATAAGAATCAGTCAATTCATTTCTGTTTTGGAACAGACACGGTCACGCCGATACCAGCGCGATCGTGCCTCACACCCTCAGACCTGGTCATGCCCTTGACTAGACTTGGTCGTGCCTCAGAACCCTAGACACGGACGTGCCTGGCCTAGACACGGTCGTGCCTAGTGAACAGCTTAGTTATGTCATCTGTTTGGTCAACACGGTCGCGTCCCTGACTAGCACGGTCGCGCACGTGGTCCTTGCACAATCGTGCCTTGTCCCAGACACGGTCGTGCCTAGTGAACGGCTTAGTTATGTCATCTGTTTGGTCAACACGGTCGCGTCCCTGACTAGCACGGTCGCGCCCGTGGTCCTAGCACGATCGTGCCTTGTCCCAGGCACGGTCGTGCGTGTGAGAAAAGTCTTGGCAGAATAATTATTTACATATTTTAAAAACAATAAGTATTTCAGATTAACTTTTAAATAAAAAGAATTGATTTTATAAAGATTTATATTGACGTTATTTAAAAATATTAAATTTCTATTCTAAAATAAATAGAAATTATTTATTTAAAACTTACAAAATTTAATTTATATTTATTGTTAAACCCTACACTTAATTATTATTTACACATCTTTATGAAAATAAAGTAAAGAAATTTATATTTAATATAAAACATCTAATACATATTTATAAAAAAATGACTAAGTTACACATTTTATAAATAAATAATAGGGTAACAATTATTTTTTTAATTTACATTTAAACAAAAATCATTTATTTAGATTATACTTAATTACCCCTAATACTTACATTATCCTTATAACTAAGTAAATAAATAATAATTTTGTTTCATTATTTAGTTATTCCAAACTTAAACCTTAATTTTATACAACACCATTCAAGTACAAACCACTAACACCTACAACTTCAAATTCCTTATACACACATCCGACTTAACCTTAGACTTAGACATAGACTATTGTGCATACTATTGATCCGATGCATATTACACTCTAGGTTAACGTTGTGCATTACAAAGACCATATTACTATCTAGTATCTCGAGTTAGCTACGCCTTCAAATCAAGTGAGTATTACATAGCCCCTTTTACTCTTTTACACTTTTTGGGGTGGAACATGAACACTATACAATACTATTGCTTACATTTACACAAATTATACAAATACAAATCCTCTTTACATTCTTGTGTGCAATTTGAGATTTATGCCTGAGTGCTAGTTATGCTAACTTTTGTGTGCGATTTATGTGCAATCATTAACTATTCAAGCCGACGGTAAACAATGATAGATCTATTGAGTCTGACAAACCCACCTAGATTGGGGTGATTGTTACCGACAACACAATTTTACATGCTAGTTACAAAGGTTTGATTGTACTTGGTTACACAATAGCTGCTCTCCATAAATGTCTTATTTTATCATGTTATGTAAGGATTTGTTCATTTACAATCTATATGCTATCTATATACAAACCTGTGTATGCTCACCAACTTTTTAGTTGACCTTATTTTATTCATGTTTCAGGTGCTAATGTGTGAGTTTGATCAAGACATGCTACACTTAAGTTTGGACCTAGTTAATTTAAATTCAAAGAACACTTTGTATTTCCAATTACGTACTTGTTGAATTTTGCTATTTTTGGTTGAATTGTTTGAAATGAAATTGATGATTAAATATTGAAATCTAGTGAACCTTGTGCTCATGAACAGTCTACATGTCCCGCCCCGACGTTTCCACCATCGGTTGGGGTGTGACAAATCCAGCGTTTAAACATGATCATTTTCTGATTAAAACTCTTTGTATGTATAACCAATGAATTCTGAACATTACCCTGACCAATTGACCCCATTTGTAAGCTTGCAAGGAATACAAATTAATATGTAATGCACGAGACCATAACCAAACCCCAACTTTCTGTGCCTCCCCTCGCCTTTCTGCGAGTAAGATAATATCCGGTCATTCGGTCATTTGGACCCCTGGTTAGCGCGACTAACCATGACCGGAGGCGTCACCCCCAATAGTACTATCCATAGAATCCCGGGCTAAATCCATAGCTAATGGTTACTAAGTTTTTATTCCGAGGACTTTAAGAGCTCTATGTTTCCCTCAATGCACACATACGGTCTGATCATTTGTTCATTCATTTACATATGAAAATTCTTTACAAGTATGTTTCCACCCCAAAACATTACAAAAACTTAGAAAAAGGGGTTAGTGAAACTCACCTCGATAGAAGTATATGCTAGCAAATATTTAAATAAAAGCAGTCCCGCCTATCCGTATCATAATTACACAAGGATACTATACCTGTTAAGACTACCCGTCTTAAACGCAAGTTGTTCACCCAACTTAACTATTCCTGTTAAGTTCGTCTTTGTTTATTTAAAACATTGTTTTCTCATGACGACTCGTTGGTGATTATTATTCCAGTCTAGACGCTTTATTTATTTTCCGGAAAAATATTATATTTCCATATTTGTGACTTGTTATGTTTGTCAAAAATAAATATTATTTTTGCAACATCTTATAATATATTTATATTATAGTCCATGTATCATCATATAATTATTTCCTATCAATAATTATATAAATCACAAATATCGCTCAAGTTTGTACTAAGCATGTCGTTTATTCTACGAGCACATAAACCATGTTAGCACGTCACAAATTCTTGTTCCGAGCGACATTTAATAATTTGTCATGTATTTATATTCTTACCAAATACACACAAGTATGTTTTTTACTTCTACATATATTTCAATATGCTTTACGATATCACGTATACATTTATACTTTTACCGAAACGTCTTTAGTTTCATTCACATAATTTCTCTACGATTATTCTATCATAACATGTGAATATATGATTGTTATAATTACTAAATGTCTTAGACATTTTAATCACAACAAATTTCGTGTCGATACATAACAATAACTTGCAAGTTCTAAATCACTTAAGTGTGTTGTTCATGATTTATTTTCAAGATACGAATGTATTTCATTATTTTATGTCTATATACCCTTGATTATACAACTACACAAATATGTATAATACATATTTATCCCGGTTTCCATATGCTTAAATACATAGATACAACTTAACCTAATGATCATGCATATTTTTCTACCTATATCATCACGTCGTGCTTTAAACAATCAACCAAACGCCATCATATATATATCTTGCCATTTTTGACCTAATATGCATATACTTAAACAATTCTTAGTCTTTATGTCGCAAGTGTTTATTTTGTAAAATTTACTAATCATGTCTCTTATTTAACAATCCACATTTTACCATCAAATACCATTTGAAAATAATACATACATGTATTCATACACTTTATTATTTCCAAGTTAACACGTTTTTAAACACACATATATATACATATCACGATTCCTATACATGCATCCATATACTTGACCATTTTTCCAAGTTCACATCGGTCATCATCCACATGAACATAAAATTCCAATTTCGATATATATATATATATATATATATATATATATATATATATATATATATATATATATATATGGATATATTATCACATTTTCAAGCTAATATAACGACAATATCCATACATATATACCTACAAATTTCAATCCTTTATATATATTTATACAAAGCTTTTAGTTAAACCATTTATAATTTATCATCATGGAATCAAAACAACAATACCTCATAAAATGTTTCAAAATAATGATCTATGCATATAAACTTATTATTTTCGGCCCATTACATATATTTTTATAAAACTTTTAGTTTTTAAACTTAATAAGTTACACCTTTATAAAAGGAAACCCTTTTTAATCTTTTAAATCTTTTGTTACTTCGGTGAACAACGGGCTTTAAACTATAAATAAAGACAAATATGAAAATAAAGTGGTGTCGGTTTCATACCGCTAGACAAGCTAGGTGGGGATTCGTTAGTAGAAAATGGTAGACGCTCGAGTTGCTATCAAGAACCGCTCCTTAGACTTCCAAGACTTCCTTGGACCTCTAAATTCTTAGTTAAACCTTCTAGTGTTTGTGTTCTTGAATCAAAGTGTGCAAAGTGTATGCACATATGTGTGCATCAATTTTTATAGGGTGAAAGGGATGGAGATAGTGTGTTGGTCACACTATCATCATTACCAATGATGGTGGCTCATGATGGATGGTACTTTTGGATAGATATTTAGGTAAAAGAATGTGTGTGTGCATAAGTGTATGTGTCGTATATATGATATGGAGAGAAAGAAGATGGAGTGTTTAACTCATTCAAATGATTGCAAGGTATGGTGTGTAGATTTTGATGTGATGGTGGCTTGCTCTACACTTGAAAGGGCATGATCTTCCTATGACACAAAGATGGTAATGATGTGGTGTAGGTGATGTTGTAGGTGGGGTCCCCCCTTTTCTCGGCCGAATTGGGAAGAAGGGTGGGGGGTTGGGTCTTGTTCTACTTCTAGTTGGTTTATAGGTGTTTAGTTAGATATATTTTAGGTAGGGTATACTCGGTAGTCGATCACGTGATCTAATACTCAGTGTAAAACTTTTAACGATCACATATCTTATATGTTTTTGTGAGGTTTGACTAGTCTCCATAATTTACTAGTTAACCTGTCATAGTTATTATTTTAACTATAATATTATACATGTATACACATATAAATAATATAGAGCCATGTAACAATTATTTATAAGTCAACTTTTTATAAATGCTTAGTCACCAATATTTATGTTTTTATGTTAAAGCGTCTCCCTATACTTTTACTAGAATAAAATTCTTGTTAATCACCAACGACCGTACCTTGCGGGTTACCACTGTTTATTTTCCTAGTAATTCATAAAAATTACTATTTTGATATAAGTTTCTTTTCTAGGCTCCTTGACTTTACTTAGTCAAAATAAAACTTCAGAAAATATACGTTATGAACGTGAATTTATGTAATATGGATATTGACCTGAAATACTGGGTGTCACACTTACCACATCGCTGGCAACGCTGTCGGTCACAAGTGCCGGTGTGGTGATAGCCACATTTTTTGCACTTGGGATGTCTCCCAGCATATTCCCCTTGACTCGGACCTGAAGAGGTCGTTTGATTAAAATTCTTAGCAGGCTCAAACTTTCGCTGCTGCTGCTGAGGTTGGTTGAACTGGGGTCCTTTGGAGTTAGAGTGAGTGTTGGAGTGGTGATCAAACTTGTGCTTATGATTGTCGGTGGATTTAGAGACCAAACCCCTCGGTGGTAGAGTCCCTTGACTCACCGCCTGATCGGTTAACTTGTGAGCTACTCTGATCGTCTGCTGGATGGTAGTAGGGTTGGATGAAGTAACCATACTCTGAATCTGAGGCACTAAGCCTGCAATATACAATTCTATCCTTTTGTAATCCGGAGTCACCATATGTGGACACATGGTAGCAAGCTCATGGGAGCGTGTGGTATATAACTCAACTTCAGAACCCTCCACTTTTAGGTTCCAGAACTCTCCTTCTAATTTCTGAATTTCATCCTAAGGATAGTATTCCTCCTTCATCATCGTCTTAAACTCCTCCCATGGGAGTCCATTTGCCATGACTAGACCTAACATCTGGACCTGAGCGTTCCATCACGTGAGAGCCGGGCCCTCAAAAGTTCCAGCGGCGAACTTGACCTGATTGGCCACTGGGCAGTTGCACATGGCAATCACTGATTCTACTTTTTCGAACCAACGGAGTAGTCCGACAGCTCCTTCGGCTCCACTAAAGGTGTGGGGCTTACAGTCCATGAATGTTTTGAACGTGCATGCTGGTTTCTGATTCTGCTGGCCTGGAGTTAGAGACACAATATAGGTTCAAGGTTATAAAGCTTAGGAAAGGTGCGTTGAGAGATTAATTGACCTCACTAGTCAATGGTTATAGTATTTACCTGTAGCATTCTGTGCTGTGAGAGCCTCTGCCACACTATCGTTGATTAGTGCCGCCAGCTCAGCTGCTGTCATGTTGATGGTGCCTCGGCCACCAGCACGACCTCCACGCCCTCTTCCCGACATAATTCTTCACATTCGCAAATATAAAACAATGAGAAATATATCGCATATTAAACATCATTCATGTACAAGTAAGGAAATACAACATCTAACATTTAGAAAATTAAATAAATTGTAAGGCTACAAAATAAATAACTCAAACATTAAACTTCTCATGCTTTTATTGAATGGGAACAACCTTACCCATCTAGGTTTGAAAAGAGAAATAACATAAACAAAGCATGAATGAAAAGCAAAAATAGAATAGAAAGATCATCAAACATCCTCGTCATCGGAAGAAACGTATGATTGTGCATCATCGATTTCCACCGGTTCCTCCTCGGGTGGCTCCTCCTCCAAGGGTTCATCCTCGAAGGGCTCCTCCTCGTCGTCCGAAAGCAGAATGTCTTCTGGAAATAGGGCGGCTTGTAGTTGGGCTTCGAAGTGAGTCACTCTTTCTTGAAGTCCTTCAGCAACATGGTCAGCTACTTGCAACTGAGCTTCCAGATTAGCCACTCTCTCCAGAATCCCTCCTACATCAAAATCCTACGTGTCCACCCTCGTCTCCAAATGTGTAACCCGATCTACCAAAACGTTATGAACCTGATCCGTTAATGCTAGTTCAGTAGTTAAAAGCTCTATCCCCACCTTATTCTCCTCTATTTGTGACTCTCATTGCAGGATGTCAGGTATCTCATCAGTAGCATCTTTCACAATGCTTAACTCTCTAGACATGTAAAAAAGCTACAAAAGCTTGTTCCATAGTGCAGGGCAAGCTAGGTAAAGTAGATGATGAGGAAGTGGAACCAAAGTAGGGTGATGGGACATTTCCCATTTCGATACATCTTTGGATCATTTGCGGGTAAGCATTCCAATTGCGAGCAGGATTCGTTGCTTGCGCGCTACTCAGTTCACCCTGATCAACCGAATTGTCACTAGAACCACTCCGGCGCCTTTTGGGCTCCGGGGACGATACAATAGGTGCCTTAGGTGATGGTGGTGGAGTTGATGACATGATCCTGTAATATAACAAATAAGTGACAAACATCTAAATGTTTATGACATGTAACTAATGTGTGAGGTTATAGTCTAGTATGCAATCCTAGTTCTCTATAACCAATGGCTCTGATACCAATCTGTCACACCCCCAATTTCAACTAACGGAGTTTTACCGTTTCGGGAAGTGACAAACCAGGATCTCAGTCATTAGTTACATTGAACGACTCTACATGGGACTCAAATGAAAATATCATATCAATCAGAGTTAATGCGGAAGCGTAAAGAAAGTAAATGCGTAAAACACATGCACCCAAAAATAGTCCAAAAGTCCAAACCAAACACAATTCAAAATAGTCCAAAAAGTTTAATAAAACACAAATCAAAAAGCAGAATTCCATGCATGTCCTATTATGTGCACCAATGCCTTATCTTAGCGACCTGAGAAAACAAGGTAGATTCTAATCCTTTTACTGTTGTTTCCTGTTCCAAATGTCTTACCTTGAAGGATGAGAATGATCGTATCCATGATCAACTCGAACCCTTACGTATTGTAGCTCTAAGTTATAAAGAAAATGAAAAATGGTTTAAAGATTCAATTGAAAATATTAAGAAAGAAAGACACGAGTTTTCAATTAAAATCAGTGAACAACAATTTCACTTAGATGTTGCATACAAGGGGTTAGAGAAAAGAAATATCGAGATCACCAAACTGCAAAATGAAATCCTGTAGTTGAGTGGCAAACTTGAGAAGTTGAAAAACTCTCGCTTTGTGGTGGAACACTACGAGTATGTGGTGAGAAAAGTGAGTGGCAAAGGTTTAGGTACTAATGCCATTCCTCCACCAGTAAGCGGCAAGTTTGTCAACGGGCCGGTGGACATTGATTTGTCTTTCTTGGATGACTCTTCGAGCAAGGAAGAATCCTCTAACAAGGATGATTCCTCAAGTAAGGCTGAGTCAGTTTCTGATGAGGAGTTCTTCTCTGATGAAGGTTCTGAGAACACCAAGGTCAAGGGTGTTGTCTCAGAAGAGTTGATTGATGAACATAGAATTGAGAAAAACATTGTCACTAATCATGACAATTGCATTTTAACTGAACCTGATACAATTGAGTCCAATGATAAACTGAAAATGATGCTTTATGGAGGTTTCAAGTACATAAAGAAAGTAAAGAAAGAAGCTTTTGTTAATCATTTGAGTAAGAATCATCATGAAAACATGGAAAAACATCCTAAAAGCAAATCGGGTCAAGCACAAGATGCTGTTAATGTTCATCAAACAACTCCCATTGCTCATCAAGCCAAGTCATCTGCATCCAAAAGCAGAGAGCCCTACATGAGGATGTACAAAGAAAAAACGAGCTTTCTTTCACTATGGTATGGTCGGTCACATCCTGGTGAACTGTCCTGATAAGAACCAAGGGAAACGGCCAGTTTTTTAACAACAAGTTGTTTCTCCTAACACACCATCAGTGAATCAACTCAAGAGTCCCAAATCAAATATGGTGAAGCCACCCGTGAAACCAATGGTTAAGCCACCAGCAAAAAATATGGCTAAACCATCTGTTCCTAAAGGGGTAAAGCAAGTTGTTAAACCCAGTGTATCTACCTCTGGTAGTACACAAACTGGTGAGAAGCATGTGGTGAAACTTTCTAAGCCACAGAGGAGAAGAAGGAACAAAAGGTTGAGAAAACTTGAACAGCAGCTAGCTGGTAGTCAACCAGGTGAAGCTTCCACTAGTTCACCCAAATTTGAGACTAGCAAGCCTAATGTTCAGAAGGAAAAGAAGAAAAGGTCCTAGAACAAGAAAACCAAAAGTTCTCAATCTTCTAATCCCAAATCTTCTAAGGATTCACCCATTTTTATAGTCTTGATTGTGAATTAATTGAGGTAGTTTATTTTGGGAAAAACGGACGACCCAAGACCACCATGGCTTGGGTCTCCAAATTTAATTAATTTCTTGTGATTCGTGCAGGGACATATGAAGGAACTATCTCTAACTGTTGGTGTGTAGATAGTGGATGCTCCAGACACATGACAGGCAATATGGCTTTGCTTCAAAATGTTAAACCATTCAGAGGCGGCTATGTGGCCTTTGCAGGCGAGAAGGGACGTAGTATTACTTGTCAAGGCGTGGTTTCCAATGGATGTATAAGCTTCGACAATGTCAACTAATGTGAGCAGCTGAAGCATAACTTGTTGAGTGTATCTCAAATGTGCGACAAGGAGTACTCAGTTATGTTTGACAAGTCAGAATGCTTGGTTCTCAAACCTGGTTTTGTGGTTCCTGACGATTGGATTCTAATGAGAGCGCCAAGGACAAACGACACCTATCAGATTGATATGAGTATGGCCACAACCACCTCATCAGTTGCTACTTGTTTGCTTACAAAAGCGACAAAACTTGACTCAATCTTGTGGCATAGGAAACTCGGACACATTTCTTATCGTAAAATGAATCATCTTGTCCGAAACGGTTTGGTAACCGGGATTCCTAAGCTGAGATTTACCATTGCGGATGAGTGTATGCCTTGTAAAAAGGGCAAACAGCAATGGAAATCTCACAAGCCCAAGGTCCAAAACTCTATCGATACCCCCTTTGGAGCTCCTACACATGGATTTGTTTGGGCCCATAAGTATCAGGAGTATTGGAGGTAAGTCATACTGTCTAGTTGTAACTGATGATTTCTCATGTTTTTCTTGGGTGCATTTCTTAGGTACAAAGGATGACACTGCTGAAATTCTTCAATACCTGATTGTGAGCTTGAAAACTTTATGCAAATTGAATGTTAGAAGAATAAGGAGTGACAACTGCATGGAGTTCAAAAACAACATGATGGAGCTTTTCTGTCTCAAGAAGGGTATTCGTCATGAATTTAGTGCACCGTATACACCCCAGCAGAATGGAGTTGCAGAACGGAAGAACAAAACCCTAATTGAGACTGCAAGGATAATGCTGTCAGATGCCAAGCTTCCGTAACGTTCTGAGCGAAAGTAGTCAACACAGCTTGTCATGTCTTAAATAGAGTTCTGGTCGTTAAGAGGCACAATAAAACTTCTTATGAGCTGATCAACAATCGACCTCCAAATCTTGACTACCTAGTTCCTTTTGGTAGTCCCTGCTCATTATTGTTACAGTACAAAGATCGTAAGTCTAAATTTCATGCAAAAGCGGTGGAAGGCATCTTCTTAGGATATGTTGCCAGTTCGCCATGCAAGAGAGTATACAATATTAAGAGTAGGTCTGTGGAAGAATGATTCGAAGTGGACTGCAGTAAACACAGTATTCCACCAGAACCAACTGGTCCTGCTTGGGGATTTGATTAGGATTTATCTGCTGAAGACGCTGCCAAGTTGTATGAGTTCTGTTGTGGCGTCGACGACTCCAATTTCTCAACCAGAGCAACAGTACCTATCCCAACTTCCGATTCCAATGCTGCATCTACATCTGGAACTCTTGACAGTGACAACGGAGATGAAGTTCATGTTGAAGGAAACGATGCTCAAGCTGATCCTAATGTTCATGTAGGAAATGATGCTCCAGTTGATCCAATCAACATTGAGTCATCTTCGGGTACACTTGATACGGGGGAGTTAAGCACAAACCTTGAGTCAGCTATTCAAGAACCTCAAGTACAGGAGACGAGAGTGCATCGGAATCATCCAATTAACAACATTATTGGTGATCCTGATACCGGTGTTCTAACTCATCACAGAACCATTACTGAGAACACCAGTTTGTATGCTAAGATACTTGACACAGGTATCATGGAAACATGTTTGCATGCTGCCTTCGTATCCCAGTTGGAGCTGAAGAATGTGAAAGAGGCTCTCGCTGACAACTGCAGGATAGAGGCGATGCAGGATGAATTGTCTCAATTCCAAAAGTTGCACGTGTGGGATTTGGTTGACCTTCCGAAGGGTATGCATCCGATTGGAACCAGGTGTTCAAATGCAAGACAGACGATCGACATGTTGTAGTGAAGAATAAAGCAAGGTTGGTTGTTCAGGGTTTTTATCAGTAAGAGGGCTTGGATTACACAGAGGTGTATGCCCCAGTTGCTAGACTTGAGGCCATTCGACTGTTTCTGGGTTATGCCTCCTTTGTCGGCTTCAAGGTCTATCAACTTGATGTGAAGAGTGTTTTCCTAAGTTTTGAAGTGGTCTATGTCACTCAACCACTAAGTTTTGAAGATCCGCATAATATTGATAAAGTGTACAAGCTGGATAAAGCACTTTATGGTCTTCATCAAGCACCTAGGGCGTGGTATGAGACTTTATCGAAACATCTATTGTCCAATGGTTTCGATCGTGGACAAATTGACTCGACCCTCTTCATTAGGAAAGCAGGAGGTGATATTCTACTAGAGCAAGTTTATGTTGGTGACATTATCTTTGGGTCTACCAATGAAGAGATGTGTAGAGAATTCGAAAGGGTGATGAAGTCCAAGTTTGAAATGAGCAACATGGGTGAACTGTCATTCTTTCTGTAACATTTCTGGTTTCCATGTCTTTGTTTTGATGCAATAAAACAATATTTCAATTCAAATCCTAGTGCAATACTTTATATCATTGATGCCAATATTAAATTCCAAGGTTTCATTTGATACAATTATTAAATTTTACAAGTACACATACATACATTTTAAATTGAGTTAATCCAAAGGATTTAAATATTTTTACAATTTTACTCCACATATATATATATATATATATTTGCATAAAAATATATGTATATAAATATTAGCTTTTATTGAAAATACAAATGTTAAAACATTTTGGCATTCAAAATTTATTTATTTATAAAACTTATAAAGTTTTTTTTAAGTTTTAAAACCAAGACTCAATTCATATATATACTTATATATACATTTTTATAAATTAAACAAATTGGATTGAACCCCTTTGAACACTTGAACTCCCAATTTGAACCCCCACCCTTTGAACTTGAACCTTTTAACTTAATTTTGACCCCATTCCCCATATTCTTGCCAATTTTGACTTTAAGAGTCAAACGACTCTAAATCCTTGCAATTCAACAGCTAAAATCGATCAACCCGCCTGTTATGAACCTTCCATGTTTACATAATCGATGATCAACCATATCCAGACCCAATTAACTCATCAACTTAACCTTTACGCGGACTAATTCAAATTCAAACGAAGTTTGACTATCCAAAGTCAAATCAAGTCAAATTCATTTCCAAATCAAAGATTTAAACGCGTTTAAGGCCCGCTAATCACGCTCAGTCAATCCCTCCATGAATTCTGACCATAAACGTGACCAAATTCATTCTCTTTCAATCATTTTCCGCGTAATCGCAGCCGACAGCTGTCATCCTCAAACCTCGGATCGAATCGTGTATTTAGGATGAAATTAGTCGAACTAAGCCACTCACACACCTTCGCAGATCCTCGTACAACCTCCCTGGACACTCATTCGATCTTCAATCCGCCTATGCTTCCCGATCAAGCATCAAGAATAGTGGATCTAAACTCTTAGTCGTCATCCTTCGTTACCCGACCAAAACAAGTAAGATTACTCTCATTCGATTCGTATTTGGATCCTCACCGTTAGCCCCTTATCAATTTACATTAACAAAACCTATCGGATTCAATTTTAATCTGAGTTCATGACCAGTTCATACGCATTCAGATTGGGATTTTGAATTTAATTCCTTTAATCATATAAAATTAAATAGATTTCATTGTATACCAGCGAAACCATCTAGCCCAGCCGGTAAGCCACTGCACCGCTGGACTAGATGGCGTGGGTTCAAAAGCCACTAGGCCGACTCTTTTTGCGCGAGCCTCAAACCCAGATCCGGTTTCACTGTAACTCCATGTCAAGACATTTCGGGCCTGTTCTATATCACGGGTTGTGCCCCTGTTTCAGTGGTAACTTGCGTCCCTTACACAGGAGCCACCCGGGTTAGAGCCGGGTGGCCTGTGTTTAATTTTTTGAACAGTTTTATAGGTTTTAAAAATCCTATAAAAATTATTTTATAAAACCAAATATCATTTAGAACCAAATTGTATAATAAATTGCAATTTTCAACATAAAACAACTATTTTTACAAATACAATTGTTTGTAACCTCATTTTTATATAAAAACCATTTAAAAGTTTATTTTAAATGTAATTATTAAACTAGTATTTTAAATACCTAAATTTGACAAAATTTTATAAAATACTTTATCATGTTAGGATATTTCATAAAAACAATTTTATAAATCATTTCCTAATAAACAAATATATTTTTCTTAAATTTATATTTATATATATGTTTACACTTCTCATCCTTTTAAAAGGCATATTTTATTAATGATAAATATCTAAATAAAAAGAATTTATTTATTTAATTTAATTGTCTTTGTACGTTAATAATTCATTTAGAGTTTATATTTAGTATAATTTCTTAAATTTATACTAATATATTTACATTATTTTTTTATGACACCTTATTATAATAAATAAATAAATAAAAGAATTTATTTATTATTTATCTATTTTGAGTTAAACCCTAAGCCATTTATTATAATATTAAATTCATACATACTTTAAAATTTCATTTTTGATTAAACTCTTACTCAATTACAAACATTAACTTACGCTCATCCATTTCATAAAATTGCACAAATGATTTTTGTACAAATCCACACACGTCAAACCCCGTTGAACTCTAGACTTGCCTCTTACCTTGTGCATAATAATAATTTAAGTTCATACATTTTTCACTTTATGTTAATCCTGTGATTTGCGAATCATTTATGCTATCTATTACTTGTGTTATCTACAAACATCTTACAAGTGAGTTTTACATAGCTCTTTTTTTATTTTTGCACTTTTTGGGTGAAACATGATTACTCTATGAAACTCTTTTCAATAACTCATATACAATTTAATAATATGATGCTATGTGTTTATTTGTGCTTTATGCTTGAATGCTATGAGTTAGCAATTAAAACAGTAATTACTGATTTGATCGAAACTATTTTATAGTTGTGACAGGTATCGAAACTATGTTCAATCGAAACTACTAGTTTCGATTGACCATTTATAAGTGATACACAGGCTGTCGAAACTACCATCTATCGAAACTACTAGTTTCGATTGATCATTTATAAGTGATGTTCAGGCTGTCGAAACTACCATTTAGCGAAACTACTAGTTTCGATTGATCATTTATAAGTGATGTTCAGGCTGTCGAAACTACCATTTATCGAAACTACTAGTTTCGATTGATCATTTATAAGTGATACACAGGCTGTCGAAACTACCATCTATCGAAACTATTAGTTTCGATTGACCATTTACTCAATCGAAACTAAGTAGTTTCGAGGGCCCAGACTTTAGCAATTAAAAAAGTAATTCTTTTAAAACATTAGTTTGTCCGGTAATTGATGGTTTGGAGTCGTGACTTCGATTGGTTCGGTTTGCCTTATGATAACAGTAAGTAAAGAAACGAAGTTGAGGATTCTTACGTGGTCGCAAAGGGTCGAACGGCAGAGCTTTTAATCCGAGAATATCAAGAATGGGAATTCAAGCTTCGGGATGGAATTGGGCTCTAAGGCTCTGGTCACAGCTTCACTCAGAGGCGATGAACACAATGTCGTCTTCAATTTGAAGTGAGAGTGGGTGAAAAGGGGTCGCGAGCTCGAGCAGGTCCGACTATGGCTATTTATAGCCGAGCTTGATTTCTTTGTTAAAACGTGCAATTGGGCACGTTCCGACACTAGTCTGGACGAGACGAAACTATCCAGACATTCAACATGCGTGGAGGTGGTCTGTCGGGCGTGAATTCGAAAGTGGGTTTCTCGGCCACCAACCGGATCAGACGATCCTTATGTTGGGGAGACCAATTGGTCGGGGCCTTTTGTTCGCGTGGAGAAGACGAGCTCAGGGATGCCTGTAGCGGCTGTCGAGGTGCAGGGGACAGCCCTGTCGGGGGTTCGCCAGAAAATGGCTTTACCCGCCGGACCAACGAAGGGGGTGACCGGATAAACGATTTGGGAATTGGCAGTTTTAGTCCCTGGAGTTTGGTTTAACTTAAATTAGCCCTTGAAATAAATACGGATGGGTCCTTGTAGTTTAAATTGTCCAGAAACAGCCCCTCAACCGATTTCAGTTTTAAAACCTTCTAGTTTGATTAATTACAAAACAACCCCTGAACTTTTATTTAAATAA
Organism: Smallanthus sonchifolius; assembly: GCA_023525975.1. Taxonomy (NCBI): domain Eukaryota; kingdom Viridiplantae; phylum Streptophyta; class Magnoliopsida; order Asterales; family Asteraceae; genus Smallanthus; species Smallanthus sonchifolius. Next base: position 20,305,155 of record CM042030.1, on the reverse strand, counting down.
ATTAATTTAATTTCTTTTAAATCAAATTAATTCAAAAATGTTTTTATAAACTTATTTTATTATTATTATAAATAATTTTTATAAAAGTTATTTATCTTATTTAAATAGGTTACTTTATTGAATGTGCAACTTTTAATTTTTAGATTTTTATATAATATTTTATATAAGTTTTAAAGCTTGTAAAATTTTAATTTATTCAAATCCGTAAAAATAAAAATAAAAATAGAATACTTATTAAATAAAAACACTTGTATTTTATTTAATTTGAGAATGATTACACGATAAACATTTTACAAGTGCGCGATCGAAAATCCAAAATGTCACAGTCTCCACATGTTAGAGGAATTTCGCCCCGAAATTCAACTAATGGAGGCTATGAAAAGAGATGCGGATACTTGGTCTTCATTTGGTCTTCACGTTCCAAAGTGAACTCGGGTCCACGTTTAGACTCCCAACGGACCTTGACAATGGGGATGCGGTTACGCTTGAGTTTCTTGACTTCTCGGTCCATGATTTCCACGGGTTTCTCAACAAAGTGCATTTTCTCGTCAATGCGCACTTCATCAAGTGGGATGTGGAGATTCTCGTCGGCTAGACACTTTTTCAAATTAGATACATGAAAAGTCGGATGAACGTTGATGAGTTCTGAAGGAAGATCGAGTTTGTAGGCCACTTTTCCTACCCTTTGAGTATCTTGAATGGACCCACATATCGAGGTGCGAGTTTTCTTTTCTTTCCAAATCGGACTACGCCCTTCCAAGGTGATACCTTTAGGAGGACCATATCCCCAACTTGAAATTCCAAGGGTTTTCGTCTTTTATCGGCATAGCTCTTTTGCCGACTCCTTGCTACTCGAATGTTGTCACGAATAAGAAAGATTTTATCGGTGGTCTCTTGGATAAGCTCGGGACCGGTGATTTGTGCTTCACCAATTTCATTCCAACAAATCGGTGAACGACATTTTCGTCCATAAAGAGCTTCAAACGGCGCCATGTTAATACTTGTGTGGTAGCTGTTGTTGTAGGAAAATTCGATCAGTGGTAGGTGAGAATTCCAATTGCCACCAAAGTCAATGACACAAGCTCTAAGCATATCCTCGAGAGTTTAGATTGTTCGCTCGGTTTGTCCATCAGTTTGAGGATGGTAAGCCGTACTTAAATCCAAACGAGTACCAAGTGCTGATTGCAATGATTGCCAAAATCGGGAAGTAAAACGCGAATCACGATCGGAGATGATGTTCAAAGGGATTCCGTGACGACTTACGATCTCATCAATGTAGATCCGAGCCAATTTCTCGACTCGATAGTCCTCACGAATAGGCAAGAAATGAGCAGACTTTGTAAGTCGGTCGATAATAACCCAGATACTATCGTGCCCACTAGAAGCGCGTGGGAGTTTGGTGATGAAATCCATAGCAAGGTTCTCCAACTTCCACACGGGAATTTCAGGTTGTTCGAGGAGACCGGAAGGCTTCTGGTGTCCGGCCTTCACTTTAGAACAAGTTAGGCATTTTGCCACAAAGAGGGCAATATCCTTTTTCATGCCGGGCCACCAATATTGCTGACGGAGACCCATGTACATCTTATCAGCTCCGGGATGTACCGAATATCGAGTTTTATGGGACTCGTTCATCAAAAATATACGAAGATTATCACGATCGGGAACCCAGATACGGTCCAAGTAATACAATAGACCGTTGGCTTTGGTTTATAGCAAGAGTTCTACACCACATGCCATTTCTTGGTACATGTTTCCCTCGGTAACCGAGGTGTGTTGTGCTTGAAGAATACGGGCTTGGATATCATTATGAATACAAACACTATGAAGCATGATACGTTCTTTACGACTCAAGGCGTCGGCTACAACATTTGCTTTGCCGGGGTGGTAGCGAATCTCGCAGTCGTAATCGTTAAGAAGTTCAACCCATCGTCGTTGCCTCATATTAAGCTCTTTTTGATTGAAAATATGTTGGAGACTTTTGTGGGCGGTGAAAACCACGCATTTGGTGCCATAAAGATAATGTCTCCAAATTTTCAAGGCGAAAACGCCAGCACCAAGTTCGAGATCATGGGTCGTATAGTTCTTCTCATGGACTTTGAGTTGACGTGATGCGCATGCAATTACTTGACCTCGTTGCATAAGAACACAACCAAGACCTTGGTTGGATGCATCACAATAAACAACAAAGTCGTCATTACCACTAGGAAGAGTTAGAATAGGAGCATTGCAGAGCTTGTGCTTTAGAGTTTGGAAAGCTTCCTCTTGCTTGGGTCCCCACTCGTAAGATTTACCTTTATGAGTCAAGGCAGTGAGCGGAACCGCAATCTTGGAGAAATTTGGGATGAAGCGACGATAGTAACCTGCTAGTCCAAGGAATGAACGAATCTCGGTAGGATTCTTAGGAGTACTCCAATTCTTTACCGCCTCTGTCACACCCCGGCCGGCGGGTGCATTGGTTAGTCCGAAGGACATAACCATGAACTCGTAATGACCATACCAAGTACGAAAGGTTGTTTTGGGGATATCGGATTCGAGGACTCGTAAATGGTGATAACCAGAACGAAGATCGATCTTAGAGAAATAAGTCGAGCCTTGAAGTTGATCAAATAAATCGTCAATCCTCGGAAGTGGATAACGGTTCTTCACGGTAAGCTTGTTAAGTTCCCGATAGTCGATACACATTCTGAAAGAACCATCCTTCTTTTTGACAAATAAAACAGGTGCTCCCCAAGGGGAAACACTAGGACGAATAAATCCTTTGTCAGAAAGTTCTCAGAGTTGACTTGAAAGTTCTTGCATTTCTGATGGTGCAAGACGGTAAGGTGATTTAGCCACAGGGTTTGCTCCTGGCACTAGGTCAATACGGAACTCAACTTGACGTATGGGAGGAAGACCAGGTAAGTCTTCGGGGAAAACTTCAGGAAAGTCTTTGATTACAGGAATGTCTTGAAGATTCTTATCCTTGACTTTTCGTTCCACAATATGGGCCAAGAATGCCACACATTTCTTCCGTAGGTACTTTTGTGCGGTAGTGCAAGACATAAGCTTGAGTCCTTTTGACGGCTTCTCACCGTAGACGTTCAAAATGTCACCCGAGTCAAGAGGGATACGGATGTACTTGTCAAAACAAACGACTTCAGCATGGTGCTTGGTCAGCCAGTCCATGCCTACTATGATGTCGAAACCTCCGAGAGCCATGGGAATAAGATTGATTGAAAAGTCATGATCGCTCAAGGTTAAGGTACAATCTCTAATAATGGTGTCACATGAAATGGAATAACCATCCGCTACTAAAATATCAAAGGGTTTGTCTAGCTTAGCTCGACTCATAGCAAGTTGTGGTTCAAATTCAAAGGATACAAAACTCCTATCGGAACCAGTATCAAACAGGATAGAAGCATATTGCTGGTTAATTGGGTACATACCGTTCACCACATCGTTGTCGGCTTGAGCCTCGTTGGCATTGATGTTAAAGGCACGTCCACGAGCTACAGGGTTTGCATTCCCCTGATTCACATTCCCTCGATTCATATTCCCTTGGTTTATGTTTTCCTTGAACCATGTTGCCCTGGTTTAGATTTGCTTGGTTAACAATGACTAGCCTAGGGCATCGGTTCCTGAAGTGATTAGGGTCACCACACTCGTAACAAGCACGACCCTGAGTGATAGCAACAGGAACAGGAACAGGAGCAGCAGGTTGGTAGACTTGATTAGTTGGTGGAATACGACAGGTGTTAGCCCAATGCCCATAACGTCCACAAGTAGTGCACAGACGACATTGTGCATGGGCAGGGTGGTGGAGTTTGCAGGTATTACAAAGTGGTGAAGTTCCTGCCTATTGTTTCTTGGTGGGGTTGAAGGCAGTAGGGGCTACTTGGGCTAAAGGAGTAGCCGGTGTGATAATGGTAAAATTTTTGCCCTTCCTTTTCCTGTTATTGAAGGAAGACTCAGACTTAGTCTCCTTGAGGGGTTCAGTGGTGGCTTTCTCAAAGGTCTTCTTGGCACCCTTTTCAGATAGAGTACCTGCCTTAACATGATTGTCTGACAGGGTTGCTGCAAGACGGATGGCTTCCTCGAGAGTGGCTGGGCTACTACCCAAAACAGTGTCTTGAATCTGCATGGGCAGACCATTGATGTACTTCTCAATGGCTCGTGAGAGAGGAGTGACCATATGGGGCACTAGTAGGCTAAGCTCATGAAAGCGGGTGGTGTAGGCAAGGCTTTCACCACTGTCTTGTTTGAGATCCCAGAACTCAGCTTCTAATTTCTTGACCTCATTACGGGGGTAAAACTCATCGGTCATGAGTGCTTTCACATCGGCCCAAGGCAAGGCTAGTGCAACCTCTATCCCACGGTTACGTTTTTCTCCGTTCCACCATGTGAGTGCCCTCTTCTGGAAGACACTAGTAGCATAACGAACCTTTAGGTTCTCAGGACAGTCAGCATTGATTAAGGTTCCCTCAATGCTTTCAAACCATTGGAGGAGTCCAGTGGCTCCTTCGTTCCCGTAGAACTTGGTGGGGTTGCAGGAGTTGAAGTGTTTGAATGTACACGTGGGATTCCTTGGTGCAGCATTCTGGTTCAGTTGGTTGACCATAGTTGGTAGGATCATAGCCATTTGCTGGATGATCCTATCAGTGAGGTTGTTCCTACGCTCATGACGGGGAGGCATTCTACAAACGGGTGAATAAAACGTTCATAAGATGTGAATCATGTACAAGAGTTTGCAATTTAATCATGAGATGTTAGGTGAAACATAGATGGTACCCTAATGGGCACATTGGCTCATCAAGCTATTTGGATTTATACAAAATGCTCATCCCAAGAATTCCCAGGAAAGCATAACTGGTCCATCGGTTGATTTGGATTTATACAAAATGCTTTCCTAGACAGAACTCCCAGAATACAGGCATCCACCCTTCCGGATTGCACAAGTCCCCATTCATTAGTTAGAACTTACATACCTTTGACGAGAGTTTCATTCGGATTAGACTATTAAGTCTAAGTGTAAGTTTCATGTAGTTCAAGTAGTTCAAAATAGTTTCATGTAGATTCTTGAATGTCGTAGTTCATGGAGTTGTATCAGGTAATCAAAAATAGATAGATGTAGGTAAGCATGCATAGTAAAGATAGAGTGGAGTTCCTAATAAAAGACACGAGTTAAACTCATGTTTGGGACTCCTAGGTTATAGTCTAGGTCATGTGTCCAATAACCTAATTCCCTATAACCATGGCTCTGATACCAATCTGTCACACCCCGGCCGGCGGTGGATTATACGCCGGGGCTGACACGGTTGTTCATAAGCACATAATCATCTATTAAATATGATAATATTTATTATTCAAATTAAAAGCATCCGTTACATAGGAAAATGAAACGTTCAAAACATAAATTAAATTAAACTAGGTCCAAGTCCTAGGTGAGCAAGTAGTCCTCAAACAGGTGCACCTGAAACATGTAAGTAACTGTCAACTACAAGTAGTTGGTGAGATACATAGGTTTTGACACAAAAAGAGTTAGTATAGATTACAATTCAATATGTTCAAAGCATGTCTAAAGCATATATGTGAAAACACACAAGGTTCCAAGCGTACAATTCAAGCCTGATAAATAGAAAACTAGATACGCAATCCCACTGATTGCCATTTTAAAAAAGGGAGCAAGCGGATACTCCAAGTTATAGTTGATACCCAACAAAACCCGCCAAGGTCTTGTGGTAAGTTATAGTTTCAGTTTCCCATATAAATGATCATGTTAGGTACTACCTTAGGCTTGGGCTGCAAGTTAATGAATGTACTGGCATGAAACACATCCAATGGTCACCAAGTAGTTCAAATATAAAGCATAAAGATCAAGCACAAGATATACTGAATTGTTTAAATAGATAAAGTTGATAACATGTTTCACCCCAAAAGCAAAAACAGTAAAAAGGGGCTATGTAAACTCACATGGGATTGGTAGCTTGAAATCACAAGTACGGGTAGTTGCACAAGTTGTTTAGCTAACCACAAGATTAACCTATGTTTGCATTTATATATGTATCAATGATATGCTCAAAATATTTAAGTAGTAAGGGTTGAGCTAGGTTGAACGTATCTATTTGTTGTGAATAATGTATTTGTTTAATAAGAAACTAATATGTTTGTTTAATAACGAAAATAATATGATCGTTAATAAAGGGTTGAATACGAGTTTATATATATATATGAATAATTATTTTGTTTACAAAATAATGAATAAGTATTTAAATAATATTTACTTGAATATATACGTATTTAGATTAATAGTTTATACGTTTTAAATTAATTAATTAGTTAAATGGGCAATAAAAGAACATAGATTATACTAATAATTGTGTATTAAAAGTAGTTAATAAATGTTTTTAATTAAAACGATTATATAGTTTCTTAATTAGTTTTTAATTCTCTAAAACTATTAAATAATTATTTAGGATTAATAATTTGGTTCATAAAAATATTCCGAGTCTCGGGAGTTTTATAAAACAATTTTTGTAAGAAAAATGAAGTTGAAATTCGGTTTAAAATCATTAAAAAAACATTGCAGACCACAGGACTCGAACCTGGGTCTGCTGGGAAGCAACCAGACACGTAAACCACTAGACCAGTCGCCTGGTAGTGGTTTAGAGGTGGGTTTAAATGGTTTTAACATTAGGCCAGGGGGAGTCAAGTCCCAGGCGCGAAAAAAAAGAAAGGAGTGAGGTGCGGGGCTAGACTCGAACCCGCGACCTCCTCTCTACAGGCAAGGGTTTTAACCGGTGGACCAGGGGGTATGCCTTGGTTCCAAAATAGACGCGAAAAGGGTTTAACAAGCACCCCGAATCGTATCTTCTTCCCCAAACCGTAACCCAAACCCTAGCCACCCAATTCCATCGATTGAGTACCCGATCGATCTTGGATTCATGGGGCTTTTACTCCTTACATCAAAACAAAAGTAAAGACACTAATTTTACCTCGAATGGTTGCGGGTTGAGGGAGGAAGACTGGAACGACCGAGTCGGAAATTCTTGAGCTTGTCGGAGTTCGGGAGGAAAAATGTGATGGATTCAGAGGTGTACAAGGGTTGTGGTGATTGTAGTGAAGGTGTGAGTTCGTTTTTATAGGCCAATTCCACGTTTAATGTCCGAATTGAAGTCGTGATTGGTTAAGGACGGTTACGAGACGATTAAGCTTACTTTCATTTAATTTTTGTTGTATTAGCTCGTTAAGAACGATTAGAACGGCCGCATGATTGATTATACACGTTTACACGAAGTTAAAACTCACGAATTTGATTAGTCTTGCACGAATTTGAGAGGTTTGGGTTTGGTTTGACTTTCAAAAGTCAAACCTGCGTTATTTTGTTAAAAAAAACGAAAAGGGTTAAAATTGAGGGGTCAAATGTGATCAAGAGGTTCAATAGTTCAAATCAATTGTTTCAAAACAAAAACAAAATCATTTTAATTACTTATAAATCAATTGATTTTATAAAAAAAAATTTAATATCATTTGTTTAGTTATTATTAAATGTTACACTTATACTATATAACTTTTTGTAACTTACAATAGTTTTAGTTCCATTAAGATCATTTACTTTAAAATAATGTACTTTTATAAACTCTATATTTATAGAATTTATAATTTAGATTTTTATAGGTTTGTATATATATATATAGTTTTAGAATATAACTTAGCATACAAATTTCATATTATTTTTGAATATGCGTATGTGTGTATACTCATGAAATGCAATAGATAAATATTAGAATCTATTTAGATGGATTGATACAAACCAAAAAGAAGTTACAAGTGCCGGAAAAGTAAAAATATAGGCCGGAATTTCCTAGGGATTACAGCCTCGATCTTTGCCGGGTCCACATGAATTCCCTTATCGTTGACTATGTGTCCCAAAAATTGAACTTCCTTTAGCAAGAATTCACACTTGGAGAGCTTGGCGTATAGTTGTTCTTTCTTCAAGAGTTCCAAAATCAAACGAAGATGTTGTTCATGCTCCGCTTTCGTTTTAGAATAGATGAGAATGTCGTCAATGAAAATGATCACAAAGTTGTCCAAATAAGGTTTGCATACACGGTTCATAAGGTCCATGAAGACTGCAGGTGCATTAGTCAAACCAAATGGCATGACCATGAACTCGTAGTGACCATATCTAGTCCGGAAGGCAGTCTTCGGAATGTCTTCATCGAGAACACGAAGTTGATGGTATCCGGAACGAAGGTCAATCTTGGAGAAACATGTTGAACCTTGAAGTTGATCGAAAAGATCGTCGATACGGGGTAAGGGATAACGGTTCTTAATTGTAAGCTTGTTGAGTTCACGATAATCGATGCACATTCGAAACGATCCATCCTTTTTCTATACGAACAGCACGGGAGCGCCCCAAGGTGAATGGCTCGGGCGGATGAATCCTTTGGATGAGAGTTCTTGTAATTGACTTGCAAGCTCTTGCATCTCGGAAGGTGCAAGACGATAGGGGGCTTTTTCCATGGGAGTTGCTCCAGGCACAAGGTCAATACGAAACTCCACTTGTCTAGGAGGAGGAAGGCCGGGTAGGTCCTCGGGGAATACCTCGGGAAAGTCTCGAATGATCGGAATATCTTGCAATTTCTTACCCTTGTCTTTCGTGTCAACTACGTGGGCCAAGAAAGCAACGTACTTTTTCCGCAAGTACTTTTGTGCTAATGTGCATGACATGAGTTGAAGACCACGACACGGTTTTTCACCAAAAATAACTAACGTGTCACCCGAAGGGAGAGGTATACGAATGCACTTTTCGTAGCAAATGACCTCGGTATGGTGCTTGGATAACCAGTCCATGCCAATTATAATATCGAAGCTTCCCAATTGCATTGGAAGGAGATCAACGGAGAACACATGATTATTAAGCTCGAGATTGCAGTTGCGGATAACAGAATTTATAGTAATAGATTTTCCGTTTGCTATCTCCACTGAATATGAATTGTCAAGTTTCGTTCTTTGTTTAGCAAGTCGAGATTCAAAGGTAAGAGACACAAAACTCCTATCGGCACCGGTATCAAATAAAATGGATGCATAATGATTGTTTACGAGAAACGTACCGTTTATCACGTCGTTGTTTGCTTGAGCCTCATTAGCGTTTATGTTAAACGCTCGTCCTTGAGGACCACCTTGATGATGAAGTTTTGGGCATCGGTCACGGAAATGGTTTGGATCTCCACATTCGTAACATGCCCGACCATTGAGAGGTGCCGGATAGATGGGACGGTTGGCTGGAGCAGCTTGATGGATGGGAGGACGGGTACGGCAGGTAGTAACCACGTGTCCATATCGTCCGCAGCTTGAACACAATCGGCATGGTAGGTTGGCAGGATGATGGCACTTGCAGGTCTGGCATCGGGGTTTTGGGCCCTGATAAGTTTTCGGGTTTTGTCCCAAAGGGGCTGCTTAGATAGCAGGCACAGCGGGGGTTACGGCTGCGAAGTTTCGACCCTTTCGTTTCTTGTTGCGGTTGGAAGACTCGGGTTTTACATCTTTGACGGCCGCAAGAGTAGAAACAACCTTCTTGGAACCCTTTCTTGTTAAGGTTCCGGCTTTGACATGGTTGTCAGATAGTGTAGCAGATAGGCGGATAACAGCTTCAAGTGTAGGAGGATTGCTTCCTAGCACAGCATCTTGAATTTGCATAGGCAGGCCGCCTATGTATTTTTCAATCCCCCGAGCAAGGGGAGTGATCATATGAGGCACCAGCAGACTTAGCTCTTGAAACCGGGTGGTGTAGGCCAGATTATCCCCGCTGTCTTGGGCAAGATCCCAAAACTCAGCCTCGAGCTTCCTCATTTCATTCCGAGGACATAATTCATCAGTCATGGCCTTCTTCAGATCATCCCATGATAAGGATGTAGCAACCTCGGCACCACGAGTGCGTTTCTCACCGTTCCACCAGGTGAGGGCTCTCTTTTGGAGTACACTTGTGGCATAAAGAACCCGAAGATTATCGAGATAGTCACTGTTTAGGAACGTGCTTTCCATGCTTTCAAACCATTGCATAGGCCGGTAGCACCTTCAGTCCCGAAGAATTTTGTAGGATTGCACGAGTTAAAGTGCTTAAACGTGCAGTGAGGCGGGTTGGTACCACCGTTCCCTTGGATGTTGTGAGACCCGTCACTGTTGTTATTTGCTTGGGTCATTTGCCCTACCAGCTGGGCAAGAAGAGTAGCAAGATCCGGGTTGGAAGTGCTAGAGTTTGCACGTCGAGGAGGCATTCTAACACCATAAGAAAAGACAATGATATTTTCGATAAGATGGATATATAGCGGGAAATAATGTAAGCAGAAAAACGGGATTCATCATGACGCGTGCCAGTGCATGTGTATTTATTCAAAGTTGATGGGGAAAACTAAGCCATCTATTCCGGATAGAATATGATGTTATAGATCATTATTCGCGTAATAGAAATTGCCGGGACTTGCATGCACTACAAATCGTTATTACGTGTGCACCCGTAATAAAGATTTGCTATACATGTTCGTCTAGTTCTTCCTATCTTGCTATAATGTCCCCAAATTTTGAGTTTAAGTTCGGATCGTATCCTTCCGAATACATTGACGTATCAACGTTAAATAATCCCTCAAAACTTTCAAAGAGACATGCTTTAGCCTATAGGTAAACACTCACTTCAGGAATTCCCTGGAAAGCATACGGGTCCGTTTATTTGGATTTATACGAAATGCATTCCTAGACAGAAAACCCAATGTACAGGTGTCACCCTTCCAGATTGCACGTGTCCTTTACTGGTTTCAAGAAATTAAGTCGTTGACGAGATTTTCAAGATTTTAATAGACTTGAGAGTCTATGAGTATAAAATGTGTAGGAATGTTGCAATTAATATGGATTAGGAAAGAGTATGGATAAGGATGAGTAGTGTATTTGTTTGCATAAGTTTGTTTGTCAAATATGTATGTAAAGTATGTATCATGTATCAAAGTCTTGTATGTATGTGTATAAGTCTCATGTACCAAACTCGGGAAAATTCAAATAATACCTAACTACAAATAATTCACATAGCAATTAATCATTTAGCACATAACACATAAAAGGGAATCCTAGGGTTATAGTCTAGGTCATCGTGTCTAATAACCTAATTCCCTATAACCATGGCTTTGATACCAATCTGTCACACCCCAACCGATGGCGGAATCATCGGGGCCGACAATGGAATGATTGTTCAAAAGCACATGATAGCTAAAAGGTTACATAATTCATTAATTAAATTTAAAGACAACAAGATCCAAATACAATACATTTCAAATAACCTAGTCTAGTTCAAAACATTGATTAATTTAACTAGGTCCATAGTCCTTAAGTGGAGAAACCTTCGGTAAGTAGTCACATATCCAAACCTGAAACATTATTTAAATCAAGTGTCAACTAAAAAGTTGGTGAGTACATAGGTTTAGTAAATCCGGTAAATAGTAGTTGTAAATCATTTTGCAACTCATTGTTTATCTTGTTAAACATAGTATGTTTGATGTACCATTTATTTAATCACAATTCAAACCGAGTTTGACGCGCTTGAACAGAGCACAACAGCTAAGTCCGGTATGCTTGAATATAGTTACCCACTATATCCGATATGTTTGAATATAACACGCGGTTATATCCGAGTATGCAGTAATAAACACCCTAACCGGGTGGGCTGGTCAGGCACAATAGATCTATCAATATTACAGTTGGTTGTCTTGTGTTTTAAATGTATGTACATCCAAAGAATAAGCATATAGTCTCATGTATAACACGTACAAACAATGTGAGTAGCTTGTATAATGTTTCACCCCAAAACGTATAAAGATGTAAAATAGGGGCTATGTAACTCACCTTGCAAGCGGGTATTTTTCCACGCGTGTAGGTGATAAAGGTGTTGAAGTCTAAGCACATTGAAACCCTATGTAGATAAATGGGTATCATTGTATGTATACATGTGCATATTAGTATTTAATTGTGTATAGGTTTATAATAACATTTCTCAGTGGTATTTGCATAGAAGTTGGTCCAGATTTACTTGAAATTACTGATTTGATCGAAACTGTTTTATAGTTGTGACAGGTATCGAAACTATGTTCAATCGAAACTACTAGTTTCGATTGACCATTTATAAGTGATACACAGGCTGTCGAAACTACCATCTATCGAAACTACTAGTTTCGATTGATCATTTATAAGTGATGTTCAGGCTGTCGAAACTACCATTTATCGAAACAACTAGTTTCGATTGATCATTTATAAGTGATGTTTAGGCTGTCAAAACTACCATTTATCGAAACTACTAGTTTCGATTGATCATTTATAAGTGATACACAGGCTGTCGAAACTACCATCTATCGAAACTATTAGTTTCGATTGACCATTTACTCAATCGAAACTATTAGTTTCGATTGACCATTTACTCAATCGAAACTAAGTAGTTTCGATGGCCCAGACTTTAGCAATTAAAACAGTAATTCTTTTAGAACATTATTTTGTCTGGTAATTGATGGTTTGGAGTCGTGACTTCGATTGGTTCGGTTTGCCTTATGATAACAGTAAGTAAAGAAACGAAGTTGAGGATTCTTACGTGGTCGCAAAGGGTCGAACGGCAGAGCTTTTAATCCGAGAATATCAAGAATGGGAATTCAAGCTTCGGGATGGAATTGGGCTCTAAGGCTCTGGTCACAGCTTCACTCAGAGGCGATGAACACTATGCATACACATCTATCATTAAGTCCTCACATCAGACCGTTAATATGAACATAGCTAGGTAATTTGAGTAGTACTACTGGGTTTGACAAACCTCACCCGCGTTAGTCGCGTTAACTCGATTGGAGTTCGAACCGGTGCAATATTGACCTAAACATGCACCATGGTTGATAGGCCCGGTGGGAGGCAAAAACATAAACAGTCAGCTGTCAGTTGCGAGCGCATTAGTTAAACGTGCTTATGGGTTAGCTACCTATTGATTTATATATTGAATATACATTAACCTATTGAACTTTGTTGCAAACTAAAACCTGTGAACTCACCAACCTTGTGTTGATATTTTCTTACATGTTTTCTTAGGTCACTTAAGATAAGGCACAGGTGCACGCATAGGGCATGCATGGAGTCTTATGATTTATTTATAACATAATATTGTTGAATTACTTGTTCTTTATTTTGGACTTTGTTTGGACTGAACACTTTGGGACTTTTCTTGGCGTTTGTTTTGCGCATTTACTTTCGTCTTATGCTTCCGCACTTACTTTGATCATTTATGATATATTTTCATTTTAGTCCCATATAGTGTCGTTCAATGTAACTAATGACTGAGATCCTAGTTTGTCACTTCCCACACGGTAAAACTCCGTTAGTTGAAATTGGGGGTGTGATAGATTGATATCAGAGCCCTTGGTTTAGAGAACTAGGATTGCATACTAGACTATAATCTCACACATTAGTTACATGTCATAAACATTGGATGTTTGGCACTAATATGTTATATTACAGGAACATGTCGTCAACCCCACCACATCACCTAAGGCATCTATCCTATCATCCCGGAGCCCTAAAGGCGCTGGACTAGTTCTAGTGACAACTTGGTGGAACAGGGTGAACCTAGTAATGCACGAGCAAGGAACACGACACTTAATTGGGGTGCATATCCGAAGATGATCCAAAGATGGATCGAGATGGGAAATGTTCCGTCGCCCTATTTTGGTTCCACTTCCTCATCCTCTACTTTTCCAAGCTTGCCATGCACCATGGAACAAGCTTTTGCAGCTTTTGTGTTTATCATAACTAAGGAGTTAAAGGAGATGAAGGAGTCCACTGATGAGATACACAGCATTCTAGAGCGAGAGCCACAGATGGAAGAAAACAAGGAGCAAATAGAGCATCTGGCCGCTGAACTAGCAGTAACGGATCAGGTCCATAACCATTTGGTGGATCAACTTACATATTTGGAGATGAGGGTGGACACCTCGGACCATGATGTAAGAGGGACCCTGGAGAGAGTGACTCATCTGGAAGCCTAACTACAAGTAGCAGACCATGCTGCTGAAGGACTTCGGGAGAGAGTGACCCATTTAGAAGCCCAACTACAAGCAACCCTATTTCCGGAGGATATTCCACTTTCGGACGACGAGGAGGAGCCCTTCTAGGATGAGCCCTTAGAGGAGGAGCCACCCGAGGAGGAACCGGTGGAGATCGACGATGCACAATCATACGTTTCTTCCGATGACGAGGATGTTTGATGATCTTTCTATTAAATCTTTCCTTTTCATTCATGTTTTGCTTATGTTATTTCTCTTTTCAACCTAGATGGGTAAGGTTGTTCCCATTCAATAAAAGCATGAGAAGTTTAATGTTTTGAGTTATTTATTTTGTAGCTTTACAATTTATTTAATTTTCAAAATGTTAGATGTTGTATTTCATTACTTGTACATAAATAATGTTTAATATGCGATATATTTCTCATTGTTTTGTATTTGTGAATGTGAAGAATCATGTCGGGAAGAGGACGTGGAGGTCGTGCTGGTGGCCGAGGTACCATCAACATGACAGTTGTGAAGCTGGCAGCACTAATCAACGATAGTGTGGCCGAGGCTCTAGCAGCACAAAATGCCGCAGGTAAATGTTATAACTATTGACTAATGAAACCAATTCATCTCTTAAAGCACCTTTCCCAAGCTTTATAACCCCGATCCTATATTATGTTTCTAAATCCAGGTCAACAGAATCTGCAACCAGCCTGCACCTTCAAAACATTTATGGACTATAAGCCCCACACCTTTAGTGGACCTGAAGGAGATGTCGGACTACTCCGTTGGTTCGAAAAAGTAGAATCGGTATTTGCCATGTGCAACTGCCCATTGGCCAATCAGGTCAGGTTCGCTTCCGGAACTTTGGAGGGCCCGGCTCTCACTTGGTGGAATGCACAGGTCCAAATGTTGGGTTTAGCTATGGCCAATGCACTGCCGTGGGAGGAGTTTAAGACAATGATGAAGGAGGAGTACTGTCCTCTGGATGAAATTCAAAAGTTGGAAGGAGAATTCTTGAACCTAAAGATGGAAGGTTCAGAAATTGAGTTTTATACCACTCATTCCCATGAGCTTGCTACCATGTGCCCACAAATGGTGACTCCTGATTACAAGAGGATTGAGATGTATATTGGAGGTCTAGTGCCTCAGATTCAGAGTATGGTTACTTCATCCAACCCCACTACCATCCAGCAGATTATCAGACTTGCCTACAAGTTAACTGACTAGGTGGTAACTCAAGGGACTTTACCTCCGATGGGGTCGGTCTCTAAATCCATCGACAATCATAAGTGCAAGTTTGATCACCACTCCAACTCTCACTCCAGCTCCATAGGACCCCAGCCTAACCAACCCCAGCAGCAGCAACTACGAAAGTTTGACTCTGCTAAGAACTTTAACCAGACGACCTCTTCAGGTCAAAATCAAAGTGGTTATACGGGAAGATCCCCCAAGTGCAACAAGTGCAATTACCACCATGTTGGTGCTTGTAACCGTTGTCAACGGTGTGGCAAGATGGGCCACGCTGCAAAAGATTATAGAGTTGGCAACCATTCCGACCGCAAGGGTCCAAAAGAGGATGTTTTCAGTGCGGTAAGGAGGGACATCTTCAGAGGGATTGTCCTCAGTCGAAGAGGGGTGGCAATGGAAATGGTAGTGGCAATGGTAATGGTAACGGCACTAATCAGGGCAACAATGGTAACAACGACAATCAAGGCAACAACAATGGTGGCAACAATGGCAATAATGGAGAGAATGGTGCGAAAGGATGAGCCTTCGTGCTAGGATCTGGAGAAGCTCGATATGATCATAATGTGGTCCCGTTAAGTTTCTCTTAAACAATTACTTCGCTTATGTTCTATTTGATACCGGTGCTGATAGGAGTTTTATATCTAAGAAGCTTAGTGATATGATAAAAGGAACTCCAACTCTGCTAGAAACTAAGTATATAATAGAGATAGCTGATGGTCAAATAATTGAAGCAACCCACATTCTTAAGGGTTGTAAGCTTGAGTTGGCTAGTCATATACTTGATATCGACCTTATGCCGGTCACACTTGGTAGTTTTGATGTAATTGTTGGTATGGATTGGTTATCTAAAAACCAAGCTGAAATCAACTGTCGTGAGAAAATTGTTCGCATTCCTCTCTCGAGTGGAGAAACCCTTTCCGTTTAGGGCGAAAAGGTTGGTGCAGTCATGGGCATCATATCCTTTATGAAAGCACGGAAATGCCTTCGAAAAGGGCATACTGCTATTTTGGCTCTCATTGCTGAGCAGCCATTAGAAGAGAAGAAGATTTATGATATTCCCATCGTTCGTGAATTTCTGG
This sequence comes from Smallanthus sonchifolius, assembly GCA_023525975.1. Lineage (NCBI taxonomy): Eukaryota > Viridiplantae > Streptophyta > Magnoliopsida > Asterales > Asteraceae > Smallanthus > Smallanthus sonchifolius. Next base: position 20,288,783 of record CM042030.1, on the reverse strand, counting down.
AAGTATTTCCCGAGGATTTGCCTGGTCTGCCACCACACCGTCAAGTTGAAATTCAAATCGATCTAGGCGGCACCGGCTCGGGCACCTTACAGATTAGCACCTAGTGAATAGCAAGAGCTATCCACTCAGTTACAGGAATTGTTGGATAAAGGTTTCATCCGACCTAGCTCATCGCCATGGGGAGCTCCGGTCCTGTTTGTCAAGAAGAAGGACGTGACTTTCCGTATGTGTATCGACTACCTTGAACTGAATAAAGTCACAATCAAGAATCGTTATCCTTTGCCTCGTATAGATGATCTCTTTGATCAACTCCAAGGATCAAGTTTCTATTCCAAGATAGATCTTAGGTCCGGCTGCCATCAATTGAGAGTCCGAGATGAGGATATCTCTAAGACTGCTTTCAGGACAAGGTACGGCCACTAAGAGTTTATGGTCATGCCTTTCGGATTAACCAACGCACCTTCGGTATTCATGGACGTCATGAACCGTGTGTGTAAGCCAGACCTTGATCAATTTGTCATCGTTTTCATCGACGACATTCTCATTTATTCCAAGAACAAGGAGGAACATCTACGCCTAATTTTGGAATTACTTAAGCAGGAGCAGCTGTATGCTAAGTTTTCCAAGTGTGAATTCTGAATCCGAGAAGTTCAATTCTTAGGACATGTGGTTAACGAGAAAGGAATACATGTCGATCCATGAAAGATAGAAGCCATCAAGAACTGGGCAGCACCGACGACTCCGACTGAGGTGCGACAATTTCTGGGATTGGCTGGATATTACCGTCGATTCATCGAGGGATTTTCAAAAATTGCACAACCTCTCACTGCCTTTACTCAAAAGGGTAAAGCCTATAACTGGGGCGATAATCAAGAGTCAGCATTCCAACATCTTAAGCTGAAACTTTGCAGTGCACCCATTCTAGCTCTTCTGAAAGGAACGGATGATTTTATGGTGTATTGTGACGCATCCATTCAGGGTCTGGGTTGTGTTCTAATGCAACGAGAAAATGTGATCGCATATGCTTAGCGTCAACTAAAGATTCACGAGAAAAACTACACCACTCATGATCTAGAGTTGGGAGCTGTAGTTTTCGCACTTAAGATATGGAGACACTACTTGTACAGTACCAAGTGCACTATCTACACCGATCACAAGAGTGTTCAGCATATCTTCAAGCAGAAAGGGCTGAATATGAGACAACGTCGTTTGGTCGAGCTCTTGAATGATTATGACTGTGCGATCCGGTATCATCTGGGTAAGGCTAATGTTGTAGCTGATGCTCTAAGTCAAAAGGAAACCAAGCCCAAACGAGTTCGAGCATTACAGCTTACTATTCACCCCGAATTACCTGACAAAATCCGTAGTGCTCAACTTGAAGCTTTGAAAGAGGAAAACCTACCGCTGGAAGGTACACGCGGTACGGAAGCATACCTCGAGGTCAAATCGAACGGTATTTGCTACTTCGCCGAGCGAATATGGGTTCGAGTATTTCGGAAACTTAAGGGAACTAGTCATGGATGAAGCTCATAATTCTCGTTACTCTATTCATCCAGGTTCCGACAAGATGTATCATGACCTAATGGTGCTGTATTGGTGGCCAAAGATGAAGGCCGATATAGCCACCTATGTGAGCAAGTGCCTGACTTGCGCGAAGGTCAAAGTTGAATATCAAAAGCCTTCCAGTCTTCTCCAACAACCAGAGATTCCCATGTGGAAATGGGAACAGATATTCATGGACTTTATCACAAAATTGCCACGAACTCCTACCGGATGTGATGCCATTTGGGTAATCGTTGATCGTTTAACAAAGTCCGCTCACTTCTTAGCGATAAAGGAAACAGACAAAATGGATAAGCTTACTCGTATTTACTTGAAAGAAGTAGTCTCTCGGCATGGGGGGCCAATCTCTATCATTTCAGATCGTGATGCACGATTCACCTCTCGTTTCTAGCAATCGTTATATAAAGCTTTAGGCACACGTCTAGATATGAGCACAACATACCATCCTCAAACTGATGGCCACACGGAGTATACCATTCAAACCCAGGAGGACATGCTACGAGCTTGTGTGATTGACTTTGGTAACACTTGGGAGTCTCACCTACCGTTGGTGGAGTTCTCCTACAACAACAGTTATCACACTAGCATCAAGGTAGCTCCATTTGAAGCACTATATGGATGGAAATGTCGTTCTCCTATTTTTTGGGCCGAGGTTGGGGATAGTCAACTTACAGGTCCTGAACTCGTACTTGAAACTTCTGAGAGAATCATTCAAATTAGAAACTGTATGGCAGCTGCTCGTGATCGTCAAAAGAGCTATGCCGATAAGCGTCGTAAACAGTTAGAATTTCAAGTAGGGGATATGGTTTTGTTAAAAGTCTCACCTTGGAAGGGTGTCATTCGTTTTAGGAAACGAGGCAAACTAAATCCTCGTTATGTTGGACCATTCAAGATAGTGAAGAGGATTGGCCCAGTAGCGTATCAACTGGACCTACCCGAAGGACTTAGTGGTGTACACAACGTCTTTCATACCTCAAACTTGAAGAAATATCTAGCAGACGAGTCACTCGCGGTCCCTCTTGAGGAACTGCGCATTGATGAACATTTGCGTTTCATCGAAGAACCTGTGGAAATTATGGATAGGGAAGTCAAAACGCTTAAACGTAGTAAAATCCCTATTGTCAGAGTCCGTTGGAACTTCAAACGCGGACCGGAATTCACATGGGAGCATGAGGATCAGATGATGCGCAAGTATCCTAATCTGTTCAAGCACTCCACGTCAAGCTCTTAAAGTAGTATTTTAATTTTCGGGACGAAAATTCTTTCAACTAGGGGATGATGTGACATCCGGAATTATTTATTTAATTTTCGGGACGAAAATTCTTTCAACTAGGGGATGATGTGACAATCCGACTTTTCAAGTTAATCCCGTTAGTGATTCCGTTAAATATTCTGTTAAATCCTGACCAAGTTAACCCAATTCTAAAACCAAGGGATCATTTTTGTCAAAGCTGAAGTTACAAGGGCTGGTTTTGTAAATAACAAGAAACCCTAGTAGGCACGGTCGCGCCTTGTTTTGGCACGGCCGCGCCTCTTACTGGCACGGTCGCGCCTCTTGTCAGTTGAAACGTAAACACAATCCTTAATCGCAAGTTCGTTCGATTTCGTAACCGTTAAGCACGTCTCAACTATTAACGACCATCATTGGGGCCTTAATCATCGTTATTACTCCGAATTAAACCCAATTATAGGTAATTCTTGTGTAACCGTCGACCTCAATGCCATTTTCATTCAAATTCAACGAATTCGTGTATTATTCTTTCGTACAAACACTCTGCACACACTAAGCGATCAATATCGAAGCAGTTACACGCACCAATTCAACCGAAAAAGCTGTGGGAGTCGCCGAAGGTCGAGACAGTCATGGTCTAACCTGCGTTTGATCGATCACCATCAATTCGTACATCGTTCTAGTAATTAAGCATTCCCTGAGTTTCGTTTTTATTCATCGATTGAAAACCCCAACAATTCGATCTATTAACATCGAATTGGAGACGAACCCAATCCTAGGGTTCGTTCATAAATCGATTTGGGGCTTTTGTCATTATCAAACTTATAAATCCAACTAACTGATATTGATAGTTTCGTAACCCTTCACTCGTTAAAAGCCCTATGTTAATTTCATTCTTTATCATCGAATTTCTCATAATCTGTAATTAGGGTTTGTCCTTAAAATATCTTGGGGGTTTCGATCCTAAACCTGCCCTTAATCAAATACTGATAGATTCGCAAAGTTCTGTTTTGTAAAATCCCCATGTCCTTTTGGTCAATCACGATCAAAACCAAACGGTTTTGGATTTATTGGGTTATTCTGTTAAACTCTGGGTCTGTAAATACATGAGGCACCGTCGTGCCGAGTTTTAGCACGGTCGTGCCTCACCATCTGATCCGGTCGTGCCTCTTGGCTAGACCTGGTCGTGCCTCAGAACCCTAGACATGGTCGTGCCTGACTCAGACACGGTCGTGCCTAGTTGTCAGCCTTGTTGTGTCTTCTGTTTGATCAACACGGTCGCGCCTCCAACCAGCACGGTCGCGCTCGTGTCCTTAACACGGTTGTGCCTTGCCTTAGGCACGGTCGTGTGTGAGTAAACCCTTTTGTCAGAATTTTTGATTAATTTATTATATTTTTAAAACAATAATTATTATACATTATTTGTTATTTATCACGAAACGCATTCATACAAATTTAAAAATCCGTATTCCCGTAAACTTGTTCGTTTAACCGTTAATCCTTAGAATGTTTAAAGACGTCCCAATCTTCCGGGTGTCGTCACAAATTCCATTGAGTCCCTAATCTGTTATGTTGTTATTCTAGGGCATTCGTGAGCCGTGTCAGGAGAGCGCTTGAGGTTTCAATCTCGTACTTGTGTGATTACTACCTACGCAATCAGGTGAGTTTTCACGGCCCCTTTTTACTGTTTTACAACTGGGGGAGAAAACATGTCGTAATCATTTTTGGTTTGTAATTCATACATGTTATCACTTGTTTGACTATGCGTACACATCTATCATTAAGTCCTCACATTGGACCGTTAATATGAACATAGCTAGGTAATTTGAGTAGTACTACTTGGTTTGACAAACCTCACCCGCGTTAGTCATGCTAACTCGATTGGAGGTCAAACGGGTGCATTATTGACGTAAACATGCACCATGGTTGATAGGCCTGGTAGGAGGCAAAAACATAAACAATCAGCTATCGGTTGCAAGCGCATTAGTTAAACATGCTTATGGGTTAGCTACCTATTGATTTATATATTGAATATACATTAACCTATTGAACTTTGTTGCAAACTGAAACCTGTGAACTCACCAACCTCGTGTTGACATTTTCTTACATGTTTTCTCAGGTCGCTTAAGATAAGGCATAGGTGCACGCATAGGGCATGCATGGAGTCTTAAGATTTATTTATAACATAATATTGTTGAATTACTTGTTCTTTATTTTGGACTTCGTTTGGACTGAACACTTTGGGACTTTTCTTGGCGTTTGTTTTGCGCATTTACTTTCGTCTTACGCTTCCGCACTTACTTTGATCATTTATGATATATTTTCATTTTAGTCCCATATAGTGTCGTTCAATGTAACTAATGACTGAGATCCTGGTTTGTCACTTCCCACACGGTAAAACTCCGTTAGTTGAAATTGGCGGTGTGACACAAAGCCTATACCGATTCTGATTATGGCGGTTGTAACCTCAATAGAAAATAAACCTCAGGTGGATGTCAATTCTTGGGAGCAGACTGGTCTCCTGGCAGTGTAAGAAGCAGTCAATGGTTTCTGTCTCAACATGTGAAGTAGAATACATTGCTGCTGCGAGCTGTTGTTCTCAGATATTGTGGATCCAGCAGCATTTGAGAGATTATGGCTTGAACTACACTGGAACTCTTTTATTCATTGACAATAATGCCACTATGTCTATCACGAACAACCCGGTGAAACATTCCAAAACTAAGCATATAGAAATTCACCATCATTTCATCCGTGACTGTGCTGAAAAGCATTTGATTGAACTTGTCAAAGTTCACACGGATGAAAACTTTGCTGACCTTTTCACTAAGGCGTTTGATCGTATCCGTTTTGAACATCTGGTCAACTAGATAGGAATGTTTAATCCTGAGTGAAAACTCTTTTTCAAAATCAAATCATTTCATGGAAGTTAAACTTTATTTCTTTTAAATTTTTTTTTATTCAGTTCGTTTTCTCTTTAATTAACATCTTTAGAAAATCCAAACAAAATAGAAAATCATGAAAATTTTAAATACATTTGAAGAAAAGAGGAAATGATAGTACATCAGTAAGTGATCTAAACGTCTTAGATTGCACATATGGGAAATGATCGCGTCATGATTACTTGAAAGTTTAAGTTGTTTCAGTTTTAATTTGAATATTTGCAAGTAATTTGAATTGTCAGTAGGCTATAAGCATTTTTGAATCATTAGTAGTGTGGAAACTAAATCAATACTACAACTGTGATTTGAACCCCTGTTTGCATGTGTGTGTGTGTGTGTGTAAAAGAATGCAAAAAGATCATTATTAGATAAAGGATGTAGCATTTTGGCAAATATTTTCTTATGAGACCAGTTTTGGGTTATGTCTTTAGCACAATTTTTTGGTTCACTTCACTGCCCATACTCACAAGTATGCAATGGGAAGTTGGGCCAAGATATGTCTTGACATCAACCGTTAAGCATATATTCACCCTTGAATCATACTTGATTCATTGAAATCAAATCCAGATAAAAGTTGGATCCCCTTACCTAAATCCTCATACACCATATTTATTAACCTGAATCATCATATGATATTCACAGAAGAAAAACCTATCAAACCAAGACAAATGAATCACCTGATTCTGAATCTTATGATTCTTGATAATCCTTAAGGATTCTGCTTGGTTTTTTCTGTGCTAAACGATGTAACTTCATTCTGGATGTGACACCCAGTAGTCCAGGTCAATACCCATAGTCATATTTGCACATTCCTATTTTATATTTCTTGGAATATTATCTTTGACATAGTATTGTCAGGAGTCTAGCAAAGGGACAAGTGTCATATTTAGTAATTTTTAAGAATTACTACGAAATAAATGATAATAACCCTCATTGAACGTTCGTTGGTGATTAAATGAATGTTATTCCAGAAAAGTCTAGAGACACGTTTGAATATAAAAACATAAATATTGGTGACTAAACTTTTATAAAAAGTTGACACATAAATAATTGTTACATGACTCTATGTTATATTATGTGTATTCATGTATAATACAGTTGTAGTAATAATCTATGTCGGGTTAACTAGTAAAATATTGAGACTAGTCAAACCACATAAAAACACATAAGTTATGAATCGTTTAAAGGTTTTACACCGGGTATTATATCACGCGATCACCTAGGGGATTTATACCACCAAAGAACCCCACCTATCTAGCCATTAATAGATTTGACAACACCCAACCCCCACCCTATACCCCTCTCGGCCGAATTGTGGGTGTAGCCACCCACTAACTCATAAATGCTTGCATACATGTCTTGCATGCACACCCTCTTCCACTTCAAATGATTACAACACTAACTCATAAATGCTTGCATACATGTCTTGCATGCACACCCTCTTCCACTTCAAATGATTACATGCAATTCTCATCAACCATAAGTGGTAATGATGAAGATGTCAAACACTCAACTCTCATCTCTCTTTCTCTATATATACACACTACACCAACACCCCTTAACTCCCTCCTCCCTCCCTTGACTGATTCATTTCGGATTTCACCCAATTCCCCTCTCCAAAACCGAAAATGTAAACAATTCCCGTAACTCAGCTTCATGCCAGATTTTCGGTCAACTTCGGAAGGCCATATCTCTTTCGTTCTTTGGTCAAATCAGTCCATTCTTTTTCTAGAATGAATCTCTATGTTAACAGAGGAGAGCCCAAGTGGAATCAATCGAATCCATGGAGAATTTGACCTCCAAACAGCCTACGGAAAAACATCGCTCGGTGCACGTCGAATCTGGACACCTCTTTTCATTTTCCTGTTTTGAGGTACCTACACAACTCCAAATCTAGTAATTCTTTTTCACATCTCCACTGGTTTCAATAAACCTGATTTTAGAAGAAAACCCCAAGTCATTTGGTCTTCTAAAACCATCTAAAAGTCTACTCGGAGTACGCCTAAAAATCTGAGTTTTCAAGAACAAAATAAAGCATAAAAGTCTTGATGAGTTTTGGCTTTATTTTTCATAAGTCATGTTCGAATACATATATTTAAACATGTACATGTTCATACATAAAATACCAAACTAGAAGGACCATGGACAAGATAAGGACACATCAAATATAAACTACAAATATATATAATCACATAAAATAACACTTGGATGATGGTGTTCTTCATAAACCCTTCATTCCATTCATGTGTTATGTTGAAGGATACATGTTCGTGAAGTTATATGATCATGTGTGACTTACCTGGCAAGACCCGAGGTAGTGTCCTATGATTCAAGAAGACATACGAACGATTATCTTCAACGTATGAACGTGAAAGGTGTTACTAAAAATATATGTTTATGGATAAAATTTGTGATATATATGTGTTGGTGTACGGTTTTGGTTAAATTATGGAAATGTTCTAGGAATTAAAGATTAGTATCCTAATATGAACATTTGATATATGTACATGGAACATATGAAGAGATTCGGTTAAAAATAAATAATCACATGACATCGTGGAACATAAGTGAATATATTTTAAGTTGCTACAAAAATAATATTTATTTTTGGTACACTTAATAAGTCACCAATAGGGAAACATATTATTTTCTCAGAAAATATGTAAGCATCTAGACTGGAATAATAATCACCAATGAGTCGTAAATAAAAACACTATTTTTACTAAACAAAGGCGTACTTAACGGGATTCGTTAAGTCGGATGAACAACTTACGTATAAGACGGGTAGTCTTAACACATTAGTACCCTTGTGTGATTAGGGTACGGATAGATAGGAACTCTTAGCGCACTGTTATTTGCTAGGATTTCATCGGACACAAGGTGAGTTCACGGCCCCCTTTTAACTTTTTAATGTTTTGTAAACATCGGGGGGAGAAACATACTTACTTGTTATGTTTTGAAAACATGAATTACATTTGCTTACACGTTTTACATCATGAACATTCGGGTTTAACTTCTTGTGAGTTTCACTAACCCCTTTTTATTAAGTTTTTGAAATGTTTTGGGGTGGAGACATACTTGTAAAGAATTTTTGTATGTAAATGAATGAACTAACGATCAAACCATATGTGTATATTGAGGGAAGAATAAAGCGCTTAAAGTCCTCGAAATAAAAATTAGTAACCATTAGCTATGGACTTAGCCCGGGATTTTATGGATAGTACTATTGGGGGTGACGCCTCCGGTCATGATTAGTCGCGCTAATCGGAGGTCCAAATGGCCGAATGACCGCATATTGTCTTAACTCGCAGAAATGCGAGGGGAGGCACAGAAAGTTGGGGTTTGGTTACGGTCTCGTACATTACATATTATTTTGTATTCCTTGCAAGTTTACAAATGGGGTCAATTGATCGGGTTAGTATTCAGATTCATTGGTAATACATACTAAGAGTTTTGATCGGTAAATGATCAGGTTTAAACATTGTATATGTTTTCAAAGGAAAACTACTTATTTTTTGACGTAAAGTCATGAGCATGTTTTCAAATGAAAACTACTTATTTTATGACGGTAAAGTCATGGACATGTTTTCAAAGGAAAACTACTTATTTTATAACCGTTAAGTTATGTATATGTTTTCAAAGGAAAACTACTTATTTTATGACGGTTAATTCATGTATATGTTTTCAAAGGAAAACTATTTATTTTATGACGGTAAAGTCATGTGCAAGTTTTCAAAGGAAAACTACTTATTTTATGACGATAAAGTCATGGGCATGTTTTCAAAGGAAAACTACTTATTTGATGACGGTTAAGTCATGTATATGTTTTCAAAGGAAAACTACTTATTTTATGACGGTTAAGTCATGGGCATGTTTTCAAAGAAAAACTACTTATTTTATGACAGGTTAAGTCATGGGCATGTTTTCAAAGGAAAACTACTTATTTTATGACGGTAAAGTCATGGGCATGTTTTCAAAGGAAAACTACTTATTTTATGACGGTTAAGTCGTGTCTAGTTTTTCGGGGAAAACTAACTGTACTAAATTAACAAACTCTGTGAACTCACCAACCTTTGTGTTGACACTTTCAAGTATGTTTCTCAGGTAACCTTTAGCCATGAAGCGGTTGGAATAGGCTAGCTATGTTGGAACAATTCCTAGTAACCGGACGGGCATAGATTATCAAGTCTCAAGTCGACCATTGAACTAGAGGGACTTAGATCATTGTATTTATCTAGTTTTAGTAATCGTATATGTAATCAAGTCTTAGAAATCACTATTACAGCTTCCGCTATCGTGTAATGAACCAATCCTTACAACCTGTATTTATTTATTATGTAAATAAATTTGTGGGTGCGACACTGGAGATTTGGAAATATTTGGGAAAATCTTAGATGCCTTGAGATAGTGCAATTTAAATTACTGTAGCAGAACTGTGGGGTACACGTTATATACTTATAATTAATACCTTAACACACAAGAACGTGATACAAAGATGCTTATGTTTTCAAATATTATAATATTGACAACTTGAGTTAACTTGCTTGTATTGCATATTACGTATGAATAAGTAGTAATTCATGACATGATCCCATATTCTTTGATGTTTATTTTCTATCATTTTTGCTTATGATAGACTGATATGATCCTCTGCTCATGACTTTGATCAAAAATAGCTTGTGTGTATATTATTGTATATCCGGTTCTGAATCTTGTGCATATTCAATCATTATCGAAAATGACAAAAAGATTTTCAGTTCATGTACAGTTCAATCATTATCGAAAATGACAAAAAGATTTTCAGTACAGTTTATCAAAAGATAAGAAAAGCCAAAAATATTTGGGTTTAACTTCCTTGAACTGCTTTTGAATCCTCTTGATTGAATGTTCATATCCGGTTCACTATTTAACTTGACATCTTCATAATTTTGAATTGAAAGTTTGAGTACACAAGGGTCTCTGCGTACTTGTTAAGTGCGCATGAGGTAAATCCTGCGTACTTGTTAAGTACGCAAGACTTAAGTCATACGTACTTACTAAGTACGCAGTTTTTAAGTCTTGCGCACTTGACAAGTACACACGACCTATGTGTGACAGGTATATATACAAGTGTTAGAAAATTTTTCATTAGTTCATCAGTTTCAAACTCTCTAACTCTGTGTACTCCCTGCTCCGATTTCACTCAAAATTTCGAGTGTTCCTAAACCGATTTTTTGTTCCGGTCACAGTTTCATCTTCACCTTACAAAAATTTTGAGGGTTTTGATGATGAAATTTAAACCGGGTTTGGGTGTTGTTAAGTGAAATTAGGCCCTAAAACTAGTTTATGATCATCAATCGAAGCACTAGCATGCTAAATTCGTCCTTAATTGTTCTTGATTTTGGTTTTGACCCCTTGGGTGTCCGTGGTTTTGCGTCGGACCGAGGTTAGGTCCAAATGACCTGGTTTTAGCTTTGCATTGATGTTGGTTTTGGTCCCATAAGTCTTAAACATGTTTTTCGACAATGTGGTGACCGATATCATCATCTAAAACTTTGAGTTCCTGGATTTTGGATTTTGAAAAATTTTAAGTGTTAGTTCTTACACACTTAGCAAGTACGCAAGAATTAGCTCATGCGTACTTGATATGTACGCAAGATTGAAAATCATGCGTACTTGTTAAGTACGCAGGAAGTGTAACTTAGAAAATTTTCTAAGTCTGAAAATCAGTTCAATGTGCAAGTGTTATACCATGTCATGCTTGTTCTATTCCGATGTATCTGTTTGATCTAATGTTGTTTCTCTCATGTTCTTGCAGAGATGACTGGTGATGGAGGTGATGAAGAAGAAGGAGGAGATGGTGCTGAAGAGTCAGATTCTGAGGCGACTGAATTTGATTCATCCGACTCTGATGATGCACCAGACAAAACACAACCACGGAGAATGTCGAAGGTTTCCCTTCCCGAGGCATCCTCCAAAAGACAAAGACAAAAGAGTTCAGACAATAAGTATGTTCCTGAACAAAAGACAAAGGATTATTCAGGGATACCTTCATGAATCTTTCTATATACGTCATTTTGAGTTGCTGACGTGGAGCGCATTAGCCATGCTGGCGTCGGTTTCATGGAGCTCAAATTTGACATAGTCTTCCTTGAGCTCACGGATTTTGACCTTTGGGAACCTCTTGTCACGGAGCTCAAATTTGACATAGTCATTCTTTAGCTCATGAATTTTGACCTTCGGGAACCTCGGATACGATGTTGTTAGACAAATACTACCTGCATAATAGACTGAAGACATCTCCAGAGCTGCTGTCAAGGGGGAGTTTACTGAAGCAATTCTTGTGACAAGCAGTCTGAATCTAATAGAGACTGAAGACATCTCCAGAGCTACTGTCAATGGTGTCACACCCCGGCCGGTGGTGGATTATACGCCGGAGCTGACGCGGTCGTTCATAAGCACATGATCATCTATTTAATGTGGTAGTATTTATTCATCCAATTTATGAATATCCGTTACAAAAGAAAATAGAAAATGAAACGTTCAAGACATAATCATAAGTTGGATTTAAAGTAGGTCCATGTCCTATGTGATCAAGTAGTGTCCTCAAACTGGTGCACCTGAAACATGTGAGTAAATGTCAACTACAAGTAGTTGGTGAGTAACATAGGTTTTGACACCAAACAAAAGTTAAGTAAAAGTATTTGAAAATCAATATGTTCAAAGCATAACTATGGCATAAATGTGAAAACATACAAGGTTCCAAGGGTACAATTCAATCCGTAGTAAAAGGAAAACTGGTAAGTACAATCCCACTGATTGTGTTTTGAAAAATAGTAATATGGTACACACAAAACCCGCCAAGGTTCGGGTTAACTGGAATCAGATTCCCCAATAAATGATCATGTTAGGTACTACCTTAGGCCTGGGTAGCAGGTTAATGAATGTACTAGCATGAACACATGTAATGGTCACCAAGCAGTTTAAGACATAAAGCACACAGTAGATAGCATGAGAACAAAAGGTATTGAATTATGGTATGTAATGTAAACATGTTCCAGCCCAAGTATTTGTAAACAATAGTAAAGATAAAGGGGGCTATGAACTCACCTGTAATGAAGCTAACAATTTGTATGAATTGTAACTGGTGGATAGGCTTCATGAGAATTCCTCACAATCAACCTACACAGTTATTTTGTATTCTAGACTCAATGAGAATGAAGAATTCTAAATCTACTTGAGTTTCTAGGAATTTTCGGAGTTTGGGGTCGGATATAGGGTTGTACAAGTTTGTAGGAAAATATATGTGTTTATCACTATTATTTAATAACAATGGCACAACATAATTTAGTAGAATTAATTGGGGTTTCTACTTAATTATATAGTATTTATAATAATGATACGTTTGAATTTATTTAGATAATTATTCTAAAATAATTAATAAATAAATGATGGATTAGAAAAAAAGGTTTAAATAAATTGTTCTATGATAAAGATTATTTATTTAAATAATTATTCTACAAATACTTAGTAAGTAAATGGTGATATAGGAAAAAGTTAAAATAATTGTTAAACTATTTAAATGATTGTTCAATGTAAATATTCATAATTATTTAAACTATTTTTCTTACTTTTAATTAAAAAAAAAAGGTATTAAATAATTAATTATAAGCTTTAAATGATATCAAAGGAATTTATGTAATTATTTATCTAAAATAATTATCCAAGTATTTTCTATAAACTGTATAATTATTCTTTGTTGAAATAATCATTTATGTGTTTTAAAAAAAATGATTAGTAATGTTTAAATAGATATTCATAATTTGTGTTATAAACTTTACAATCTATAAATATATATATAAATGTATCTAGATTTATTTAAATGGATATTTTCTATATTACTCATCTAAGAACCATAATGTTTATAAATAAATTAAAAATGAATGAAACATTATTGGGTGTTTTCGGTTCTTATAAAAGTTACTACATAATTTTATAAGATTTATAGGAATTTATTTAGAATTTAACATTATTGGTTTATGAGTTAAAATGATCAAATGAAAAATAACAGAATAAAAAGGGGGATGGCGCGGGACTCGAACTCGCGAGCTGGGCTGTGGAAGGATAAGGTACTAACCAATTGATCTGGGTTATGCCATGACAATGGTTTAGAAAAAAAAATTAAAAACAAAAACCCCAAACTCATCCTCTTCTTCCCCAAACCTTCCCATCCGAACCCTAGCTTTCAAATCCAAAGCAATTCGATTTCAGATCAAGGGGCTTTTGGAATAGGAGGTTAAATCGAGTAAGGAGGAATGTAAATCACTTGGAATTTGCTCCTTGAATCATCGAACAAGATGGTTTCGTGCTTCCCCTACTGTCGCGACTCGAGGGTGATAGGGGGTAGGGATCCGACCTTTTTTTCTTGTTCCAATCGGTTGTAAATGATTAAGGAGTGTTAGGAGAATAGGCAATAAGCGTGTAACAGCCGATTAGGAGTGGAATCGTCCTGTTTTGAATTCAATTCATGGCTTTGAATACTCAAAACCGAAAATCACATTAATGTGCTTTAAGACCTTGTTTATGATGGAATTGAATTGGTATAATCGTTTGGAAACGCTCGAGTAACTTTCCTACATTATTTGGACGGGTTATCACATGTAAGTTCGGTGGATTTGAAAGGAATTTGTGCCTGTTGACTTTTTCTAAAGTCAAAATTGACATAACCAAGTTCCAGGTGCAAATTGGAAGAAAAGGGGGGTTCATGCAAGGGTTCAAAGTCAAATTGGAAGGTTCAAACGCTAATGGAGGGTTCAAAGCCTTATCTTCTTGTTAAAACAAAAAAAATGTTTATAACATTTATAAAGTCTAATTCATCATTTGTTTAAAAAAATTATTTTTATAAAATTTATAAAGCTTAAATAATGTTTTTTTTATTACTAACTTATAAATAAAAGATTTCCATTTTTATAAAATTTACAATTTATATAAATGATGGATTTAATATGATTAAATGTATACATATTTACATATATGATTATAATTAAATACATATATATATATATATATTCGATAGATAATAATATATAAAGGTAAGGTTGAAGACTTGAATTGCTACACAAAAGAAATAGTTGTTAACGTGACATTTTGAGTTTGAACTAGTATGTGATTGAAATGGGATGTCACTATTAATTAGAATAGAATAATGATAATAATAATAAATAAATAAAATATGGTCGGGAAATCATGGATGTTACAGTATCCCCAAGTTGGGGGAATTTCGTCCCGAAATTCAACTGTTGGAGGCTACTGAATCAGGAAAGATAAGGGTTTGGTTTCTCAATGAGTTTTGGCTGTTGGTTTGAGGAGTACAAAATGATGACGAGGTTCAGGTCTGATACTTAAGATCAGTTTAGGTCATTGTGTCGGGTATATATGTGGTAGTGGATGAAATTAATTAAGGAGGAAATTTGCCCTAAGATAAATTTTGGTCTCCAAGGATAAGATGCATCACTTGCAATGAGAGCGATGAAAATTTTATGATCGAAACTTGTTTAGGAGATAGTCTAATATGTTCAAAAAGTATCACTAGGTAAGGATTTCACAGACATTGGTCAAGGTCAAATTAATAGGAAACCCTACGTGACACGGACAACGCTATCTCTGACAATATGACAGGAGTGCTTATATATTGGGTGTACCGGCGGCGCATCCACCATGCACTTATCATATCTCAATAGTTTCATTACGGTATATCAGTATAGGTTTTATGTCATCACACACGACAGAACTCACTATGTTTTCCATGAGCTGACTTTTATAATTACGTGTGCACCCGTAATTACTCAAATCGTCGTATGATCCGTATAGATCATTCTATTGTGTGTGGGTACAGAGGGGGAAACACCAGGAATATGTAGTTTATAACTATTGTTTACACGTATAAGTTGTTAATAAGTGACTATGCCTCTAGATGGTAAAGTCAGTTAGAAAATAAAGACTAACATTGTGGTATAACCCCATATATGGGTGCCCTAAGTAAATGGCATATCCTTCCAGATTACCTATAAAGTCTATAGTTCTCTCGTGTTTGAACAATAATACATCAAACCCCGAGTAGCTCAAAGTTTATAGTTATCAACTTTCATGGATAAAGTGAATGATCATGCCTCATGTATATGGTGGACAGTCAATAGCAAACAATGTAATCAGTCTAGTTTCGTGTGTAATGTAAACACTCAGGTTTCATGTATAACGTAAATAACCTAGTGTCATGCGTATTGCAGACATTCACGTATCATGTATCTGGTATCATGTATATTGCAAGCAATCAAGTTTCGTCTATAGTGTGATCAATCTAGTATCATGTATATTGCAAGTAATCAAGTTTCGTGTATAATGTAAATATTCATGTATATTGTATGCAACCAAGTTTCATGTATAACGTGAACACTCAAGTTGCATGTATAATGTAATCAATTTAGTATCAGGTATATTATGAACGTTCATATGTAATTAATTGAACCTCATGAGTAACGTAAACTATTGAATCTTGTCGGTGATCGAGTGTTGCGGACACTCGTGTTGTATAATGTAGGTAGTTGGGTTTAAAGTTTTCAACTTTGTTGATGGGCGGTTAATAGGATTCATCTTTTCGAAGTGGCTAGTAAGTTCATACATTTTCGAATGTGTAAGGTGATGAGAAAGTTTTACAGATATTTAGTATAATACGCACACGAAAAACTGATTTGAGCTTTTTGTTTGTAAATGACAAGTAATTGAAATTTATCCTTGTTTGTAAATTAATAAGTGAAAGTAATAGGTTGAATAACTAGGTAATTGAATAGGTTGAATAACTAGGTAATTGGGCAAATAAAACCTTTTTATTTATTTGTTTATCATAAAGAGAATGTTTCAAAAGAAGAAAATGGCTAAATTACTTCGTAATCAGGCCAAGAATTTGAGAGGTCGTAATGAAATAATTAATCAAGTCATAATTAATTATTAACTGAGATACATGCTTTTATAAAACAATTTGCATTAGGTTCCTTCACAAGGTAAAGGAATTTGTAAATAATTTATAAACTAGATAAAATTTATAAATCAAGGGTTTGATAAAGGTTTTTTGTTTGAACCAAATAACTACATTAGTCAAATCAGGAAATAACAAAATAATTAGTTTACAAAGAAGGTTTAGATGTCAGTTACTAAGGAGAGTCAAAATAATATCATTTATATTTGGGTACAGGATACGGGTTCAATTTAATTTTTAAGAAAATGCGAAATAAAATATCTGGCTAACATCTCGGGTAGTTTTTCGCCAAGAAGCAGATGAGCGCCAAGACGAACATAGTTTTGGTTATTCGTATTGCAAACCGGGCTTTAGCCTTAGTTATTTCCGTATGTGCATAAAGTATTCCCTGGTCTCCATTACTTGCCTCAGAAACTCTATGGTCTTTACACATAGGTGAGCGGTATCAGCTGGAACTCCTATTGCACTGGTAAGTCCCATAACTTGTCTTGCTCTTGGTCCTGGATGGTATAGTTTAGGTGCTATATAAGGGTCTCTCGGAGGAGGTGATTCAACTGCTCAGAGTCTCAAGTCTGCTCCTAAGCCAATCTGCTCTGCGGTCAAACATGGATATCTATGCTAGTCGTGCCGATGACCGGTTGTCTGGTGACGGGGACCCAAAGTCTTCCTCTTGTGTTGACTTTACTTCATGGTGATTCTTAGGGGAGTGACTAGGGTAAGAGACTATGCCTAGTACGAAAAGGTCGCAAGTGTAATGGTAAGTTGTTAAGTACAAGGGTATTCATGAGTTTAAAATTTGACTAATCATAACACCGAGTTCTTATAATAATAGGTCAGGAGTAACACTTGACCTATAAGTAGTGTACCCATGAAAAGGATTCCCAGGAAAGAGAGGTGCGTCAAAAGGGACACGCTGAAGTACTCAGTCTTTCCTTAGTCGGAATCTTTCATGGACTTACACCCACTATTCCAGCCATCATGTACCATTGACATTATTATTTAAACTCATGGTTATGGTGAGAATCGTTAGGGATTGTGTCTTGTGGCTCAAAGGTGTGCTTCATCTATTCGAGCAGCTTCATATCCTTGAATGGTAAAGTCTAAGGGTTTAGATTTCTCACAATGATGATAATATAATTTTCAAGGCATAAGGATGAAGGGGTATAGTTGACTTAAATATAATTAAGTGTAAGGATCAAATAGGGAGGTTTAGACATGTGCGCCAAATTGAAATAATTAAATGAATGATGTTTAGATTGTATTCAGTTGGGACATAACCTAATGGATGCTGTGACAAATCAAAGTGATTTAAGTTCATATACTTTCAAGAAGACATGCTTTAGCCTATAGGTGAACACTCACTTCGGGAATTCCCAGGAAAGCATACGGATCCTTCGGTGGATTTGGATTTATATGAAATGCTTTCCTAGACAGAAGACCCAAAGTACAGGCATTCACCCTTCTGGATTACACATGTTCTTTACTAATTCTCAGAACCCCAAAACTTTGACGGGATTTTAAAATTTTAATAGGCATTAGGCCTAAGAGTTTGAATTTTTCCACAAGTGATGATGTGTAAAGGTGAAAGTGTATAAAGTACTAGGTATGAATAAGGTTATGGAAAAACTTAGGATAGCATTTAGTGGGATCAAATAGGTAATATGCAGACTAATCAAATAGTGTAGCAAATAAGGTATCACATGAGTAGCAGTTTTTTTGTAAACATGTAGGTTATCAAGTAACATAGCACATAAGGGAATTCGTATTGTATCAAGCAATGTAATACACTAGATGATATGTAGGGTAATTATACAAGGGTATTCTAATGTTATAGACTATAGACTAAAAGTATGTTTCAAGTAATCCATGTAGTTTCAAATAGTTTCATGTAGTCCTTGGGATGTTGTAGTTCAAGTAATTGTATCATGTAAACAGAAGTAGATAGATGTAGGTAAGTATGTGTATAAATGAGTATACAGTGGAGTTCCTAGTAAAAGACACGAGTTAAACTCATGTTTGGGGACTCCTAGGTTATAGTCTAGGTCATGTGTGTCTAATAACCTAATTCCCTATAACCATGGCTCTGATACCAATCTGTCACACCCCGGCCGGCGGCGGATTATACGCCGGAGCTGACGCGGTTGTTCATAAGCACATGATCATCTATTTAATGTGGTAGTATTTATTCATCCAATTTATGAACATCCGTTACAAAAGAAAATAGAAAATGAAACGTTCAAGACATAATCATAAGTTGGATTTAAACTAGGTCCATGTCCTATATGATCAAGTAGTGTCCTCAAACTGGTGCACCTGAAACATGTGAGTAAATGTCAACTACAAGTAGTTGGTGAGTAACATAGGTATTGACACCAAACAAAAGTTAAGTAAAAGTATTTGAAATTCAATATGTTCAAAGCATAACTATGGCATAAATGTGAAAACATACAAGGTTCCAAGTGTACAATTCAATCCGTAGTAAATGGAAAACTGGTAAGTACAATCCCACTGATTGTGTTTTGAAAAATAGTAATATGGTACACACAAAACCCGTCAAGGTTCGTGTTAACTGGAATCGGATTCCCCTATAAATGATCATGTTAGGTACTACCTTAGGCCTGGGTAGCAGGTTAATGAATGTACTAGCATGAACACATGTAATGGTCACTAAGCAGTTTAAGACATAAAGCACACAGTAGATAGCATGAGAACAAAATGTATTGAATTCTGGTATGTAATGTATACATGTTCCACCCCGAGTATTTGTAAACAATAGTAAAGAGAAAGGGGGCTATGAACTCACCTGTAATGAAGCTAACAATTTGTATGAATTGTAACTGATGGATAGGCTTCATGAGAATTCCTCACAATCAACCTACACAGTTATTTTGTATTCTACACTCAATGAGAATGAAGAATTCTAAATCTACTTGAGTTTCTAGGAATTTTCGGAGTTTGGGGTCGGATATAGGGTTGTACAAGTTTGTAGGAAAATATATGTGTTTATCACTATTATTTAATAACAATTACACAACATAATTTAGTAGAATTAATTGGGGTTTCTAATTAATTATATAGTATTTATAATAATGATACGTTTGAATTTATTTAGATAATTATTCTAAAATAATTAATAAATAAATGATGGATTAGAAAAAAAAAGGTTTAAATAAATTGTTCTATGATAAAGATTATTTATTTAAATAATTATTCTACAAATACTTAGTAAGTAAATGATGATATAGGAAAAAGTTAAAATAATTGTTAAACTATTTAAATGATTGTTCAATGTAAATATTCATAATTATTTAAACTATTTTTCTTACTTTTAATTAAAAAAAAGGTATTAAATAATTAATTATAAGCTTTAAATGATATCAAAGGAATTTATGTAATTATTTATCTAAAATAATTATCCAAGTATTTTCTATAAACTGTATAATTATTCTTTGTTGGAATAATCATTTATGTGTTTTAAAAAAAAATGATTAGTAATGTTTAAATAGATATTCATAATTTGTGTTATAAACTTTACAATCTATAAATATATATATAAATGTATCTAGATTTATTTAAATGGATATTTTCTATATTACTCATCTAAGAACCATAATGTTTATAAATAAATTAAAAATGAATGAAACATTATTGGGTGTTTTCGGTTCTTATAAAAGTTACTACATAATTTTATAAGATTTATAGGAATTTATTTAGAATTTAACATTATTGGTTTATGAGTTAAAATGATCAAATGAAAAATAACAGAATAAAAAGGGGGATGGCGCGGGACTCGAACTCGCGAGCTGGGCTGTGGAAGGATAAGGTACTAACCAATTGATCTGGGTTATGCCATGACAATGGTTTAGAAAAAAAAAATTAAAAACAAAAACCCCAAACTCATCCTCTTCTTCCCCAAACCTTCCCATCCGAACCCTAGCTTTCAAATCCAAAGCAATTCGATTTCAGAACAAGGGGCTTTTGGAATAGGAGGTTAAATCGAGTAAGGAGGAATGTAAATCACCTGGAATTTGCTCCTTGAATCATCGAACAAGATGGTTTCGTGCTTCCCCTACTGTCGCGACTCGAGGGTGATAGGGGGTAGGGATCCGACCTTTTTTTCTTGTTCCAATCGGTTGTAAATGATTAAGGAGTGTTAGGAGAATAGGCAATAAGCGTGTAACAGCCGATTAGGAGTGGAATCGCCGTGTTTTGAATTCAATTCGTGGCTTTGAATACTCAAAACCGAAAATCACATTAATGTGCTTTAAGACCTTGTTTATGAAGGAATTGAATTGGTATAATCGTTTGGAAACGCTCGAGTAACTTTCCTACATTATTTGGACGGGTTATCACATGTAAGTTCGGTGGATTTGAAAGGAATTTGTGCCTGTTGACTTTTTCTAAAGTCAAAATTGACATAACCAAGTTCCAGGTGCAAATTGGAAGAAAAGGGGGGTTCATGCAAGGGTTCAAAGTCAAATTGGAAGGTTCAAACGCTAATGGAGGGTTCAAAGCCTTATCTTCTTGTTAAAACAAAAAAAATGTTTATAACATTTATAAAGTCTAATTCATCATTTGTTCGTAGGTACTTTTCGTTGTATTTGTCTTTGTTTAGTGTTGTGCGCACTTAACAAGTGCGCAGGTTGCTTAACCTGCATACTTAGCAAGTTCGCCAGAACATTGTCTTCGTACTTGCTAAGTACCCAACAACAAAGCCTTGCGCACTTAGCAAGTGCGCAAGCAGCATGTCTAGTATATATAGCTGGTTTGTGTTGTGATTAAGTACGCACTCGTTTGCACACTGTAACCGGCTGTGATTATCAATAGACGAAGTTTAAAGTATCTTGTGTTTGTTGTCGGTTTATTTTGTGTTGATTGAATTTCCACCTAGTCACGGGCATTCCGCAACCGGTTAGACTAGCCAACGCACTTGCATGTAACGAACAGAGACACCCGGGACCTACAAAGTTTATCTTAATATAATTCCTGTCTTTATAGGAGCTGGTGTGACACCCGTCAAATTCGGGTTAATATCCATACTCGATTAACACGTATAATATAGTATATGACATGCATCCCACTTAATTTTATAGTAATTAAGTCCATTTCACACTTAGCAAGTCAATCCGTTCACACGTGTCGGTAATACAAAAGATTACCAGGTCAAACACGCGTCCTTTAGCACGACCGTTGGTGATAATTTAAAACAAATACTTAGACATATAATCTGTGCGTGCAAATTTTATGTAACACTGCGATTTAATTAATCATGCCTATATGAATTTTTCGATGATTTATAAAGATACTTTTATTTTCAGCACAGTCTGGTAGACACGCAGTGTGCACTAGCTAGGTGAATAATTCTAAGCAGACACTTAGACACATATTTGTTGTGCACAAATTACATGTAATAATGTGATATGTTATTTTAAGTCTCTGTGAATTTTTCAGGAATGTTTGGAGAAACTTTCTATTTCAACGCCGTCCAACCACTTCGGAGTATGTACCGACAGATTCAAATAAAAATCCAAAAAGTTTATATGTTAAACATACCAATATGAGTCAAATTATTTTTAAATCATTTTTAAATCATTTCGTTCATACCTATTCAGGAAAACCCTATAAATACCTACATATTGCCCCCCATTCCAACATTCACTCTTTCTCTCTCTTTCTTCCCCCGCTTTGAGCCGAGATCACCCACACCACCACCATCTTTACCATTTTTTGATTTTTGATCTTGTTTTCTTCAAATCCAAGCTTCCAACATCAAGAATCAAGCATTTGAAAGAGATTTCATCCATCATTTCATCACATTTTCAAGTTTGGTAAGCATCAAAACCCACTTTTTCTCCATTTTTCATCTTCATGTTCGTATTGCATCTAAGAAAAACTTGTTTTTATGCAAGATTAACCATGGATTCTTGAAAAAAATGAGTTTTCTAACAAAATGGTACATATTGTTGGTAGTTTTGGACGCGGGATTTGCTCTTAGGCTCGGTTTCCATATAAGGAAACTTTATTGTATGAGCATTTGTTAGATGATGTGTTCTTGATGATTTGATGATGGATTGTGTTATAGTAATGTCGATAGATGGATAATATATGAAAACTTTGTTGTCAAAAGTGTTGGATGATACATGCATGCCCGTTTTTGCTATTTATGGAAACTTTACATTTCGGGTTTTTGTTAGAAGAGGTTATGATGTGATTTGTTTGGTGGAAATGGTGCATAAACAATAGATATAGAGATTTTATGATTTTTTTCGGTAAAACCACTTGTCCATGATGCTTTTAGGCTCGTTTTCTTATTTTAGAAACTTTATTTCTTGACATGTATGAAAATTTGATGTTTGGGTGTGTTCAAAGCATGAAACTAGTATAGTGAACATTATGGAAGTATGATTGACAAAAATGATCGGTTTAAATGCATGTGTATGGGTTCTAAAGCCCGGTTTCTAATTAAGGAAACTTTGTTTTTCCAAAAGTTATGTTTGCAAGTTGCTGACATGATTAGAAGGTTTAAATGACTTAGTAACATGTAACTAAGTACATTGTATGATAATATATGTTGTCTATCCATAAACTTGACAATTTGACATTATCTTGTTATAATAGGAACCTTTAAGTATTTGAAAATCGCATGTTTGTCTATTTTTAGCAAGTAAACATTGAAATGTTCTATATGTGCTATAACATGCCTAATTTCATGTGTGAACATTAACTTTGCATAGTTGCCATGTTTAGGACTCAAAAACTTGACTTTCCAATTAAGGAAACTGTTATGTATCAAGAGTTGAGTTTCAAGTTCTAAATTCCAATCGAATGTGCCAATGTGTGTATTAAATGATAATAGACTATTTCAAAGTAAGTTTGAATTCTGTGTTAGGATTTGAATGCCTAAGTCCAACGTGTCACCAACGGGTCGTCGAGTCAAAACGTCTTTGAAACATCAAATTCACTTTTCAAACAACTCATTTGGATGCATAGAGTTCATAGTCAAACATTTGCAATATTTAGACCTTAAAGTCCAAAATGTTTCCCTACGGCACGAGTAGGTCATCTCACTTAGCTTGATTTGCTAAGACTTGGCACATCATTTCACTCCTTTATTAGGTGAGTTTCACGGCCCCTTTTTACTTGCTTTATACTTTGGGGGAAAAACATGCAGAGTCTTACAAAACATACCCGTTTTACAAAGACATTCCAGTTTTACAAAGACATTCCAGTCTTACAAAGACATTTTAGTTTTACAAAGACATTCCAGTTTCACAAAGACATTCCAGTCTTACAAAGACATTTCAGTTTTACAAAGACGTTCCATTTTTACAAAGACATTTCAGTCTTACAAAGACATTACAGTTTTACAAAGACATTCCAGTCTTACAAAGACATTTCAGTTTTACAAAGACATTCTAGTCTTACAAAGACATTTCAGTTTTACAAAGACATTTCAGTTTTACAAATACATTACAGTGTTACAAAGACATTCCAGTCATACAAAGACATTCCAGTCATACAAAGACATTCCAGTTTTACAAAGACATTTCTGTTTTACAAAGACATTTTTGTTTTACAAAGACATTCCAGTATTACAAAGACATTTCAATCTTACAAAGACATTCCAGCTTTACAAAGACATTCCAGTCTTACAAAGACATTTCAGTCTTACAAAGACATTTCAGTCTTACAAAGACATTTCAGTTTTACAAAGACATTCTAGTTTTACAAAGACATTCCAGTCTTACAAAGACATTCCAGTTTTACAAAAAATATATGATGTTTTTGATCATACAAAGTTTACAAAGACACACAAGGTTTTCATATGAGAACGAGGTATTCTGATCTTAAATGGGTTACATGGGTTTTACAAGGACATCAGAACCAAAGTCCCCAAGAACACACACTATAACCATTAGCTATGGAGTTAGCCTAGGAATATATGAATAGTACTATTAGGTTCACACCCCCATTCATCAAGTTGGCCGCGCCAACTATCAGTTTAATGGATGCATATTATCCAAAAATTTCACTTCAATGTTTGTGATGGAACATTGACGGGGTAAAAATCAAAAACCGTCTAGGGTTGGTTATAGGCTCATGGTAATTGCATTACTTTTTGTTGATCCTAGCTAGACAACAATAAATCATCCTAGGACTCGTTTATCACAGTTATGATATTTCATTTTTCCAATTTATCAAAAGCTTTCCGTACATGTCCATCATGATGTCCAACGATGAGTTCAACAAGATTATTGAACGTGTATTTATCATGCTTTTGACGAAACGTTTTACAAACATTTCAAGGGAATGTCCCAGGGGAATTCCAACCATATTATCCCATAAAACGTTTTACAAATATTCCAAGGTAATGTCCTACGGGAATTCCAACTACATTGTTTTCCTGATTTACAAAGGAAGGTTTTACAAAATCCTTAGGGTATGTTTCATAAGTTTTTCAAAGGAATAAACTTCTATTATGTCACCTAAACCTGTGAAATCACCAACTGTATGTTGACCTTTTTAAGCATGTTTTTCAGGTATTGTCTCGCAATGGCACGGTTGGAATAGGCTAGTCATTTAGATTATACCCTAGAAGTCGGAGAGACATGGTTTACAAACCTCGAGACGGTTTGACATGTATGGCTCTAGAACAATGTACCATTTTATGTTAGTACTTGTAATGGTGTTCAACACTTTAGAAATCTTCATTTTAGCTTCCGCAACTATATAATGATATCAGTCGTTACAACCTTGAGTTATTTATTCAAAACATAATTTGGGGGTGTGACAGATGATTAGTTTGATGTAGGTTATTGGAAATTCAAACTCTCTGTCATATGCCAGCTGATTTGGAGATGTCTTAGTCTACTGCTATTACTTGACGAGGAAGACACTGTCAGACTCATATTCCTAAGTCAGATTGGTGGAAGCTACTGTTGAGAGGATGAACTACAATGAAATGTGTTGGGTTACTTGGTTCTTCTTGGAGTACTTGGTTTGATCTATAATGAAAGCTACATTTTCGAGGGAGTCGTGTTTGATGATTACTCGATAACTGAAGTTTGAAGATTTGAAGATCACAAGTGGAAGTCCATACGATCAAGTGTCACAGAAGACACGTGATATCGTTAGTTTAGAAGAGGTCTGTTAGGGTATTCTTTGTAACTGATGATTGTTAGTGTCAGTGATATAATTTGATGATATAGTTAAGATGGAGTCTGTAGATGCATGTTTGGGTAACTATATATAAAATTCTATATATCGGTGTACTTAGTTGTACGCATGAGGGTGTTCCTGCATACAAGGCTTGTACGCTGGAGGTTATTCCTGTGCACTAGGCTTGTACACCATTTGGTCCTGCGTACTTAGCTTAGTACGCAAGGGGTTTGCCTGACGTACTTAGCCTAGTACACACGCTTGTCCTCTTTCCCTGTAAATAGAAGGTGTTTGTCACACCCCAACCGACGGCGGAATCATCGGGGCGGGACATGTAGACTGTTCATGAGCTCAAGGTTGACTAAATTGTAATATGTTAAATCCATTTCCATTCAAACAACATGAATCATGTTCCAAGTACATAATGAAATACAATTTGTTTTTGAATTAAGATTAACTAGGTCCAAAGCCTATGTGTAGCATGTCTTGTTCAAACTCATATGAAAGCACCTGAAACATGAATAAAATAAGGTCAACTAAAAAGTTGGTGAGTATAACACAGGTTTGTATATAGATAGCATATAGTTTGTAAAACAAATCCTTACATAACATGATAAATAAGGCATTTATGGGGAGCAGCTATTGTGTAACCAAGTACAATCAAACCTTTGTAACTAGCATGCAAAATTGTGTTGTCGGTATCAATCACCCCAATCTGGGTGGGTTTATCAGACTCAATAGATCTATCATTGAAAATCGTCGGCTTGAAAAGTTAATGATTGCACATAATCGCATACAAAAGGTTAGCACACCTAGCCCTCGGGCATAAAGCTCAAATTGCACACATGAATGTAAATAAGATTTGTACTTGTGTTGTTTGCGTAAATGTAAACATGTAAGTTGAATAGTGTTCATGTTTCACCCCAAAAATGTAAAAGAGTAAAAGGGGCTATGTATACTCACTTGATTTGAAGGCGTAGCTAACACGAGACATTAGATAGTAACGGGGTCCTCGTAATGCACAACGTTATCCTAGAGTGTAATATGTATTGAACCAATAGTGTGCACAATTGTAAGGCCCATTTCCCGGGTAACCTCACTTGTTGGATTTACTCATAAACATAGTCATAAACACTGAACTTAAATTAAAGACATTCATCATTCAATTACAAATCATTCGTCATTCAATTACATAATATAACATAACTTGACAGCGGAAGTCTTAACACATATATTAAAGTGGGATGTCAGTCTTGTGTCGGGTAACCTTCACGCCATCGCACGATCTTTTCTTCCTTTACCTGAAATGTATACTAAAAGTCAGCTAACGCTGGTGAGTTCTAGGTTAAAGACAATCATATATAATATTTACCTTATCATGAATATAATGTATATATGTATATTCGTACTTTTAAATATTCTTTACTTTACTGTTCTCACATAACATTCATTGAGGGTATATACATGTGTACATACATACTTTCTTTGAGAGAACACATATTGGCCATAATCTTAAGGGAGATCAACCCGTCATACTTGTCGCGAATGTCACGAAGACATGGCTGTCAGAACTACCGTCGTATCCCATTTCATTACCGTCCGGCTCTAGAAAACCGTCTGTCATTCATTAATCCGTCCGGCAACCTTTGTCTGTCCGCTCTTTACCGTCCTACCGTCGTAGTCCGTCATTTTGTCCGTCTGCCCTAGGGCATCCGTTTCCCACGCGACCATTATGTATGCAACCGTTCTACATTAGTTAAGGCATGTGCTTCGACCGTCCATTAATACCTTTTCATACGTCCTAGCTTGCGAAGGAACGTTTTTGTCCCGGTTGCAAAATAGTCACGCGGTCGTCCGTCTACCGAAGTAGCCGTTGTCATAGAAGGGTTTATAACGTTTACATTCATTCATAACATGCAATATATATGTAATATAAAGCAAGATTTCATTCTTTTACGTTATGTCCTTCTTTCATTCATTCTTTAAAATCATACGCTTCTTTCTTTATTCATAATTCATTTTCATATATAAGTATTTATATATATACGTATGATCACATTGACATTTATAACATTTAATCATTTAGTGTATACACTTCAGCCCCAAAACATTTAAAATGATTTGCACATAACATAGAAGGGACATAGAACTCACCTGATGAGTAGTTTCTAAAATACACTAAGCTGGCTACTGAGCGTCGCTAATGTCACTCACGATCTGTATAATAAAGTCATACCCGTAAGGTAGTGCTCCTAGATGACCTTAGACATTACTATGCTTGAACTTAGTAGTTTCGATGGATTTGCTTTATCGAAACTTGGTAGTTTCGATAGGTTGCTTCTGTCGAAACTTGGTAGTTTCGATAGGTTGCTTCTGTCGAAACTTGGTTGTTTCGATAGGTTGCTTCTGTCGAAACTTGGTAGTTTCGATCGGTTGCTTGTGTCGAAACTTGGTAGTTTCGATAGGTTACTTCTATCGAAACTTGGTAGTTTCGATAAGTAACTTAGGTGTAATCTTAGCTTCGGATCGTGGCTCATATCGAAACTATGGTAGTTTCGATGGGTCTGTACATATCGAAACTATGTAGTTTCGATGGTTCTGCACATATCGAAACTATGTAGTTTCGATGAAACTATGTAGTTTTGATAGGTCTGCACAGATCGTCTTCCCCAAAAATCCGAAGTTTTTGCATGCGCGTCTGATCGAGTCAATATCTCATTTTTCTTAGGTCAAAACGTTCGGTTTTCATTCTAGATGCTAATCCTAAGTTCATTTTCAAGTTTCATCCGCAAAATCGTTACTTTTTTAGCCAAAACCCGAAAATCCTATAAAGTCATAAAAACTCAGATTATGATCGAACGCTTACCTGGATTGGATTTCTGATTCGGAGAAGATGGTCACGAGCACAGCTGTAACATGCTCCTCCAATCTCGTGATGATCCGTCGACTTTCTCTCTCTAGACCCGAGCTCTCCTTTCTCTCTCTAGAACCGTGCTCTCTTCTCTCTCTCTAGAACTTGAGATTGGTGGAAAGTGAGAAGTTTGGACAGCCCTTGCCCTTATATACTTAGGCTTCCTTCGGCCCGTTGGAGCCGAGCCCAAGCCCATCCATTTTTCTTTCGTCATTTGAAAATTATAATTTCGATCGTGCCATTATTTATTTATTACCATTTTTGGGATGTTACAAGTCTACCCCCCTTAAAGAGGTTTCGTCCTCGAAACTGCTTATAGGTTAAATAATTGAGGGTATAGTCCCCTCATCTCGTCTTCTATTTCCCACGTAGCTTCTGACCCTTTTCTGTGCTTCCATTGTATTTTGACTAGAGGAATCGACTTATTGTGTAGTCGTTTTTCAGCTCTGTCAAGGATGGCTATCGGTTGCTCTACATAATTTAGACTGTTATCTACTTCGATCTCGTCATAAGGTATGTGAGCTGTGTCGTCAGCTAGGCATTTGCGTAAGTGTGACACGTGGAACGTAGGGTGTATTCCACTAAGCTCAACGGGTAGGTCGAGTCTGTAAGCAACTTGGCCCACTCTCGCTAGAATCTTGAAAGGTCCGACAAACCTTGGACTTAGTTTGCCACGCTTTCTGAATCGGATGGTTCCTTTCCATGGTGATACTTTCAACTGTACCATGTCCCCCACTTGAAACTCTAATTCCCTTCTTCTCTTATCCGCGTATGATTTCTGTCTGTCTTTTGCGGCTTGCATTCGAGCCTTGATTTGATCAAATTTCTCAGAAGTAGCTTTGACCACTTCGAGACTTGCAAAATTCTTCTGCCCAATTTCCCCCCAACAAATCGGGGTTCTGCATCTCCTCCCATACAACATCTCAAACGGCGGCATGCCAATAGTTGAGTGATGGCTGTTGTTATATGAAAATTCTGCCAATGGTAGATGGCTGTCCCAGCTCCCACCAAAGTCAATGATACAGGCCCGGAGCATGTCCTCCAAGGTCTGAATAGTCCTTTCTGATTGTCCATCGGTTTGGGGGTGGTAAGCGGTGCTGATGTTCAGTCTAGTGCCCATTGCTTCGTTGAATTTCCTCCAGAACCTTGACGTGAATCTAGTATCCCTGTCGGACACAATCGACAGCGGCATACCATGTCTGCTCACAACTTCCTTGATAAATATTTATGCTAGTCTTTCTGACGAGGAAGTCTCACGTATTGGCAAGAAGTGAGCACTTTTCGTCAAGCAGTCTACGATCACCCAAATGGTATCATTTCCTTTAGCTGTCCGCGGTAGCTTGGTAATGAAGTCCATCGTGATTTCCTCCCACTTCCATTCCGGTATCGATAGAGGTTGCATTTTACCGCATGGTTTCTGGTGCTCGGCCTTAACTAGAGAACACGTTAGGCACTTGTTCACGTATTCTGTCACATCATTCTTCATGCCAGGCCATCAGTATTCTTTCTTCAAGTCTTGGTACATTTTGTTTGTCCCGGGGTGGATAGAATAGCGAGACTTATGGGCCTCATCAAGTATTTTGGCTCTAAGCTCGCCAATCTTAGGTATCCACATTCGGCCAAACCTAGTTCGTACACCGTATGCATTTGCATCCAAGTTCCCTTGTTGTCCTACTATTCTTTCCTGTTTCACATTTCTTTCTAACAGTGCTTCATCTTGTGCTTTTGCTATTTCGCCCATCAAATCTGGTGTTATAATCAGCTGACACGCTTTGATCCGGATAGGTGTCGATTCTTCCTTTCTACTTAAAGCGTCGGCCACTACGTTTGCCTTGCTTGGATGGTACAGTATTTCACAGTCATAGTCTTTCAGTAGCTCTAACCACCTTCTTTGCCTCATGCTTAGTTCCTTTTGTTCGAAAAAGTATTTCAAGCTTTTGTGATCGGAGTAGATGATGCATTTAACTCCATACAAGTAGTGCCTCCATATTTTCAACGCGAAAACCACTGCTGCTAACTCTAAATCATGCGTTGGATAATTAACCTCGTGAATCTTTAGTTACCGCGATGCGTAAGCAATTACCTTTCCTCGTTGCATAAGTACGCACCCCAAACCCTGCCCTGAAGCGTCAGAATAGACTACCAAGTCTTCATTTACCTCAGGTAGAGTTAAGACTGGAGCTTGGGTTAATCGTGCCTTAAGATCCTCAAACGCGTTGTTTTGGGTTTGTCCCCATTCATACTTCACTTCCTTCCGTGTCAACTTAGTAAGTGGCAAGGCTATTCTTGAAAAATCTTGAATGAATCTTCGATAGTAGCATGCCAATCCCAGAAAACTTCGTATCTCTATTGGTGTCTTTGGAACATTCCATTCCTTTACTGTCTTGATCTTTGCAGGATCTACCATGATTCCGTTTGGGTTTATTACGTGACCTAGGAATTGGACTTCCCTAAGCCAGAACGCGCATTTGGAGAACTTTGCGCATAACTTTTCCTGCTTTAACACCTCCAAAACCTCTCTTAGGTGACAGTGGTGATCACCCTCGCTTTTTGAATACACCAGTATGTCATCTATAAAAACTATCACCGATCGATCCAACATTGGTCGACATACTCTATTCATCAAATCCATGAACGCTGCTGGTGCGTTGGTCAATCCGAAGGACATCACGAGAAACTCATAATGCCCATAACGCGTGCGAAACGCGGTCTTTGGTACGTCTTCTTCTCTTACTTTCAACTGATGGTAACCCGACCTAAGATCGATCTTTGAGAACCAACTCGCACCTTGCAGTTGATCAAAAAAGTCGTCTATTCTAGGTAGTGGGTATTTGTTCTTTACTGTTCTCTTGTTCAATTCGCGGTAGTCAATGCACATGCTCATGCTGCCGTCTTTCTTCTTAACAAATAGTACCGGAGCGCCCCATGGTGAAATGCTCGGTCTAATAAATCCTTTTTCTGTTAATTCCTGTAGTTGAGACATCAATTCCTTCATTTCTGACGGAGCCAATCGGTAGGGGGCTTTGGCAACGGGCTCAGCTCCTGGCAGTAAGTCAATCTGAAATTCGATTTCCCGATCGGGTGGTAACCCAGGTAGATCCTCAGGGAATACTTCCGGAAAGTTGCACACCACGGGTACATTATTGAGTTCATTCATTTTCGTTCTATCATCAATAACATAAGCTTCGCAACCGCGCCTCATGTAACTTTCGGCCTTGATCATCGAGATGATGTTCGTCATCGTGCAATTCCAATCCCCATAAACCGTAATTGGGCTACCGTTAGGAGCTTTGAGGTGTATCCTCTTACGTTTACATATGATCTGAGCTTCGTTAGCAGCTAGCCAATCCATGCCCAATACTATATCGAATCCTCCTAAGCTGAGAAGGAACAATCTAGAAGGAAACTTATGTCCCTCTATTTCTATGACGCAATCCTCTGTTACTTGGAACACTGCCGAATTTTTACCAACGGCAGTTTGTACGCTAAAGGCCTTTACTATGGTGTTGATAGTGCAATCCAGTTTACGACTAAATGCATTTGATATGAAGTTTTTACTAGCACCAGAATCAAATAAAATAGCAGCACGTTCATCATTAACTAGAAACGTACCTGACACGACATCAGGATTTCCCCTTGCTTCTTCCTCAGTTAAGGCATAGGCCCGAGTCCTAGCCTGCGGCTGTTCCTTTTCCCTCTCTTTTCCCGAACCAGATTGGCCGGTCTTCCTGCAGTTCTCCGTCAGATGTCCAAACAATTCACATACTTGATATTTGACGTCCTTCAAACAATCTAGGGAGTAGTGCCCCGGCCTCCCGCACTTATAACACACGGTGGTGCCGATTCGACACTCGCCCAGATGTTGCTTTCCACATCTCTTGCATGTTTCATATCCGTCCATCCTTGGTTTCTTAATTTCAGCTGTTTCTTTCCCTTTTTCGGTGCCTCTAGATGGGTTCTCCCACTTTCTCTTTTGTGTCTCAGGTGTCGGGTCTTCATTGGCATAATCGTCATAGACGATTCCAGACAGGTTTACTACCGACTCGAAGGTCGAGGGTAGGTTGGCTTTTACATGAACACGGACCCTTTGCGGCAGACCCTTGACATAGTATTTGATCATACGTTCTTCGGTTTCCACCAAGTGTGGTACCAGTTGGGCCAGCTCGTTGAATCTTGAAGTATACTGGCGATGAGTCATGCTGCCAGCCTTAAAGTTTAGGAACTCGTTCTCCACACGATCATTCTCATTCTGTGGGCAGAACTTTTGGATTACGAGCTTCTTCAGGTCTTCCCATGTCATTCTGGCAATAGCATTTGGCGACTATGTTCTTTAAATGTTTCTCCACCAACCTAGTGCTTCATTGGTGAAAGAATGAGCAACATATTTAACCGCCTGGTCCGGTCGGCACTCGCTGATGTTGATTACAGCGTTCATTCTCTCAATCCATTCGAAAGTAGCCACCGAATCCTTGGTTCCATCAAACTTAGGTGGGTCTCCGTCCTTGAAACCTTTGTAAGTACACCCACGATTGCTTGATGCCACTTTTATTTCATCCCCGTCACTGTCATAATTTTTCTCTTCATTGTTTCCTTCATCCTCTTCCTTGCTTTTCTTTAGTGCCTCAGATAATAGGTCAGGCAATATGTTCTTCAGAGTAAGTACAACCTCGCGGGCAATAGCATCTCTAACCTCGGGTTCCAACTGTATAGGCCCTTGATTGCCGTCCCCAGTTGGGGTCACATTAGTTTCGTGCACACTCTCAGTGTGTTCTGCGTGCACACTCTCTTCCTCTTCACTTCTTCGATTCAATGGAGGTCTACCCACTCGGCCAGTGCGACCGCCTCGGCACCCAGTTCTTCCTCCTCCAGCCATTGTTCCCAGTTTTCCTGATGGTCATAAAGGGAATACATCAATGTCATTCTCTCAGATCATAGTCTTGAAACAGTACGAACAAGGTAAATTTTTAATTACAGTGACCGGTTTGTGTTTAGAAATTTACATTGCTTTTCGGGTTCCAAACTCTTCAAATTGGTCATGACATTGACATCTATTGGTTCTAGGTTTGAGTATCTATTCTTATCCAAATGTATTAACCTTAGTACTTACTTACTGTGCTGGCGTTGGTGTTGGTTACCCATGACTGACATCCGTGCGTTGGTCCCATAATCAGTTTGAGTCCAGACATTTAGGGATGTCTGAATCTCTCAAACTATTGCACTGATACCAACTTGTAAGGCCCCTTTCCCGGGTAAACTCACTTGTTGGATTTACTCATAAACACTGAACTTAAATTAAAGACATTCATCATTCAATTACAAATCATTCGTCATTCAATTACATAATATAACATAACTTGACAGCGGAAGTCTTAACACATATATTAAAGTGGGATGTCAGTTTTGTGTCGGGTAACCTTCACGCCATCGCACGATCTTTTCTTCCTTTACCTGAAATGTATACTAAAAGTCAGCTAACGCTGGTGAGTTCTAGTTTAAAGACATTCATACATAATATTTACCTTATCATGAATATAATGTATATATGTATATTCGTACTTTTAAATATTCTTTACTATACTGTTCTCACATAACATTCATTGAGGGTATATACATGTGTACATACATACTTTCTTTGAGAGAACACATATTGGCCATAATCTTAAGGGAGATCAACCCGTCATACTTGTCGCGAATGTCACGAAGACATCGCTGTCAGAACTACCGTCGTATCCCATTTCATTACCGTCCGGCTCTAGAAAACCGTCCGTCATTTATTAATCCGTCCGGCAACCTTTGTCCGTCCGCTCTTTACCGTCCTACCGTCGTAGTCCGTTATTTTGTCCGTCTGCCCTAGGGCATCCGTTTCCCACGCGACCATTATGTATGCAACCGTTCTACATTAGTTAAGGCATGTGCTTCGACCGTCCATTAATACCTTTTCATACGTCTTAGCTTGCGAAGGAACGTTTTTGTCCCGGTTGCAAAATAGTCACGCGGTCGTCCGTCTACTGAAGTAGCCGTTGTCATAGAAGGGTTTATAACGTTTACATTCATTCATAACATGCAATATATATGTAATATAAAGCAAGATTTCATTCTTTTACGTTATGTCCTTCTTTCATTCATTCTTTAAAATTATACGCTTCTTTCTTTATTCATAATTCATTTTCATATATAAGTATTTATATATATACGTATGATCACATTGACATTTATAACATTTAATCATTTAGTGTATACACTTCAGCCCCAAAACATTTAAAATGATTTGCACATAACATAGAAGGGGGCACATAGAACTCACGTGATGAGTAGTTTCTGAAATACACTAAGCTGGCTACTGAGCGTCGCTAATGTCACTCACGATCTGTATAATAAAGTCATACCCGTAAGGTAGTGCTCCTAGATAACCTTAGACATTACTATGCTTGAACTTAGTAGTTTCGATGGATTTGCTTTATCGAAACTTGGTAGTTTCGATAGGTTGCTTCTGTCGAAACTTGGTAGTTTCGATAGGTTGCTTCTGTCAAAACTTGGTAGTTTCGATAGGTTGCTTCTGTCGAAACTTGGTAGTTTCGATCGGTTGCTTCTGTCGAAACTTGGTAGTTTTGACTGGTAGTTTCGATAGGTTGCTTCTATCGAAACTTGGTAGTTTCGATAAGTAACTTAGGTGTAATCTTAGCTTCGGATCGTGGCTCATATCGAAACTATGGTAGTTTCGATGGGTCTGTACATATCGAAACTATGTAGTTTCGATGGTTCTGCACATATCGAAACTATGTAGTTTCGATAGGTCTGCACATATCGAAACTATGTAGTTTCGATAGGTCTGCACAGATCGTCTTCCCCAAAAATCCGAAGTTTTTGCATGCGCGTCTGATCGAGTCAGTATCTCATTTTTCTTAGGTCAAAACGTTCGGTTTTCATTCTAGATGATAATCCTAAGTTCATTTTCAAGTTTCATCCGCAAAATCGTTACTTTTTTAGCCAAAACCCGAAAATCCTATAAAGTCATAAAAACTCAGATTATGATCGAACGCTTACCTAGATTGGATTTCTGATTAGGAGAAGATGGTCACGAGCACAGCTGTAACGTGCTCCTCCAATCTCGTGACGATCCGTCGACTTTCTCTCTCTAGACCCGAGCTCTCCTTTCTCTCTCTAGAACCGTGCTCTCTTCTCTCTCTCTAGAACTTGAGATTGGTGGAAAGTGAGAAGTTTGGGCAGCCCTTGCCTTTATATACTTGGGCTTACTTCGGCCCGTTGGAGCCGAGCCCAAGCCCATCCATTTTTCTTTCGTCATTTGAAAATTATAATTTCGATCGTGCCATTATTTATTTATTACCATTTTTGGGATGTTACAACAATAGTCTATGTCTAAGTCTATGTCTAAGTCTAAGGTTAAATTGGATGTGTGTATAAGAAATTTGAAGTTGTAGGTGTTAGTGGTTTGTACTTGAATGGTGTTGTATAAAATTTGAGTTTGGAATAACTAAATAATGAAATAATAAAATTATTATTTGTTTACTTAGTTATAAACAAATAGTTTGTTTAAATGTAATTTAAATAAATATTTGTAATCTTATTTATTTATTTATAAAATATGTAACTTAGTCATTTAGTTATGAAAAAGTATTAAATGTTTTATATTAAATATAAATTTAATAAATAATCTTTACGCTATTTTTATAAAGGTGAGTAAATAAGTGGTGTAACTAATATTTATGTGTAGAGTTTAATATTAAATATAAATTTAATTTTGTAAGTTATAATAAACAACTTCTATTTATTTAGAAATAAGAATTTCGATCTTTTAAATAAGGTTAATCCAAATCTTTATAAAATTAATTATTTTTATTTAAAAATTAATTTGGAATACTTATTGTTTTTGAAAATATAAAATTAAGCATTCTGACAAGATTTTCTCACACACACAACCGTGCCTGGGACAAGGCACGATCGTGCTAAGACCACTGGCGCGACCGTGCTAGTCAGGGACGCGACCGTGTTGATCAAACAGAAGATACACAAGGCTGCTCACTAGGCACGACCGTGCCTGGGCCAGGCACGACCGTGTCTAAGGTTCTGATAGCATTACCAGGTCTAGCCAAGAGGCACGACCGGATCAGAGGCTGAGGCACGACCGCGCTTGGAGAGGCGCGACCGTGTCTACATGGAGCACGACCGCGCTAGAAGACTAGCGCGACCGTGTCTGTTCCAAAACAGGAACGAATTGGTTGATTCTTATGATAATAGTGTTAGGAATCATAGGACTTTCACCCACCAGGTTATTACTAGTCTTTTTGTGTAGTTTAATTGTATTTAAAACACGTACAAGGTACGATTCGATTAAGCCATTTTAGAACGAACTCGAGACTCGGGTTCGCGTAAATTATGTTATTGTAGGCCCAAATTACTTTGGGGCTTTTGACCTATAGACTAAATCGAATGTGTGGAAGGTTTCAATTACCCGAAAGGAGAATGAATCGATGGTGTACGGGTAGAATGAGTTCCGGCGATGACGGTTTGATCTCCGGCGTCTTCTGGTGCAATCCCGACCAAACCAGCATGTCCAGAAGTCTTAGAAAGGATCGAGGGGTGTAGTTTGTTTGTTTGCTTGAGAGAGTTTGGATTGAAATGGAGGAATTTGTGATTGCAATGAAGATGCACGACGGTTATGAGGGGGATCGACAAGATTGGGTTAATACGTCGTAAAGATGATGATTAAAACCTTAATTTGGTTTGTTAAAGTGTGACACGGTTATGAATTCAAATGGTTTTGCGATTAAAGGCTGTATTTACGTTTCAACTGATGTGAGGCGCGACCGTGCCTATAAGAGGCGCGACCGTGCCACACGAGGCGCGACCGTGCCAAAACGTGGCGCGACCGTGCCAAAACGTGGCGCGACCGTTCCTACTAGGGTTTCTGGTTATTTACAAAATCAGCCCTTGTAACTTCAGCTTTGACAGAATTAGCTTGGTTTGGATTTAACAGAACACCTAACGGGATTACTAATTGGATTAACTCTAAGAGGTGTTACCACGTGATTATGAGTTCTAAACCTTGAATTGAATACGATCGGCTAAAGATTAATGAGGTGTAGGTTTGAACAAATATATGATTCAATGTCGTGTTGTTATTTTATTGGTTAAAATAAGTTAAAATAGGGTCGAAAAATCAGGGATGTTACAGTCTCCCCATGTTAAGGGAATTTCGTCCCGAAATTTAACTAATGGAGGCTATTAAAAATCAAGAAATAGGTAAAAGTTTTGGGTTCACGGTGAGTTTTGGTTGTCGTATTCTGGGGAGTGTAACCCTTGACATGGCTTAGGCCTGGTACTTAAAGTTGAATATGAAGGGTGATAAAGAATTTTGTTTTGAAATGAATTTAAGGAGGAGATTGTCAAATAATAATTCTGAATTCTAAATGGGAGATGTATTATTTGGAATGAATTTGATGAAATCTTGATAATTAGGGTTTGTGTAAGATGTAGTATAATATACTTTAAATTTGTCAGTGGGTAAAAGATTTCATAAACATTGGTCTAGGTCAAAACTTCACGTGACACGAGCAACGTTACTTCTGATAATATTATAGGACACTTATATATAGGAAGTACCATCGGCGTATCCACAATGTCCTTGTCATATCACATCAGTTTCGTTGTTACACATCATGATAAGTTTTAGGTCACAACACACGACAAAATTTCTCTATAGTTTCCATGCGCTGATTTTTATAATTCCGTGTGCACCCGTAATTATTTAAATCATCGTATGGTCCGTATAGATTGTTTCGTTGTGTGCGGGTAAGGGGGGGGGGCATAATTTCACTATGATCACGTCTATTGTTTACACATAAAAAGTCGTTAACAAGTAACTATGTCCCTAATCAGGTCAGTTCGCAACTAAAGAGTAGTAAAGTAGTAACACTTAAAGTTTCTTTGTTTGCTCGTGTTTGAACAAGAATACGTCAAACCCCGAGTCGTTTCAATGTATTATGGTCTTCAACTTTGGTGTACAAAGTGCATGACCATGTCTTGTGTAGAATGTAATCAATCCATTGCAATAATTGTAAGCAAATTTTTGTTTCGAGTATATAGTAAACACACAAGTCTCATGTATGATCTAGTGTCACGTAGCTCGTAATCAAATAAGTCTCATATATAGCGTAAATAATTAAGCGTCTTGTATTTTGTAAGTCAATGAACTCTGATGTGTAATGTAAACAACATAGTATTTTGTGTATAGTAGGAAATGAATTTTATGTAGGGTGTTGGCAACTTAGCATCATGTATATTGTACAATGCACACAGCTTAGTGTAATGTACTTCGTAACCAAATAAGTTTCATGTATAGTGTGGTCAATCTAGAATTATGTATCAATGAAGCAATTCTTATGTATCATGTATATTGCAAACAACTAAGTTTCGTGTATCATGTGCTCAAGCCAGTAGCATGTGTATTGCAAATAAACGTGTTTCGTGCATTACGTAATCAATCGAGTAAATTGTAATTTGTAGGTAAACTAGTTTCATGTAATTTGTGTAGTATTGGATATATTGAGAATATTTGAGTTTCATGTACCATGTGGTTGCGTTGGATATATTACGAACGTGTATACGTAAGTATTGAACTTCGCGTGCGATGTATATTAACGGGTTTTGCATGTGATCGAGTGTTGCGGACAAACGTGTTGTTTGGCGTTCTTTCATAATGTGGTAGTTAGGTTCGAGTCCTCAAATCTCGTTGAGGTTGGTGGGAAAGGTTAACGTCTATGCGGTATGGATCGTCTCTTGAAGCGTCAAGTGAAAGATAACAAGGAGGTTTTGGGAATTTTTGGGAATTGTGTTTACAAATAATGGTCTTTGTTTGAACATAGAAAGTGGTAAATTGTTCTTGGTTGTAGATATATAAAGTAGTGAAATCATTGAATCGAATATTTTAAATGAATATGCAATTTATGAAAAAAAAATATCTTTAAGTTAAATTTTCAACTATTGGCTTAAACAAGATTTAGCCAAAGTTTTAGAAATATTTACTTTAATGAAGAAAAACCATAATTATCTATCAGTAAAAAAAATATATATATATATTTTTATAAAATTGGTTGTATTAACTTTCCTTATCAGGTGAAAAAGTTTTATGGAAAATTTTATGTTTTTTGATATTATCTAAAAATTTGATAATCATTTTGATTAAACAAGGTAACGAAGTTTTGTTTAAATCATAGAATAGGATGATTTGAATAAGATTGTTGGTAGTGTACTAAATCGTATTTGAATGAAGAAGGTGATACTTGAGAATATTTTTTTTTTTTTTTTTTTTGTAAAAAAATATGATGGGAAAATTCACGCTCCATGGGTCAAATCAACAATTAATAACCTTAGAGTTGACGCATATGAAATCGATTAAAGGCTGAAATGTTAAACATTATTCAAAACATAGGAAAATGGTCCTCAAATCGAGAATTTAAAGATAATAAATAAAAATTTTCGCTTAATGTCTTTGGTAGCTTTCCACTAGGAAGAAGATAATCGCCAATATGAGTACCGCTATGGTAACTCGTGAAACAGATCTGGCTTTAGTCCTGGCGGTCTCCGTGCGA
This sequence comes from Smallanthus sonchifolius, assembly GCA_023525975.1. Lineage (NCBI taxonomy): Eukaryota > Viridiplantae > Streptophyta > Magnoliopsida > Asterales > Asteraceae > Smallanthus > Smallanthus sonchifolius. The sequence goes on along the minus strand of CM042030.1, from coordinate 20,248,357 downwards.
TGTTCCTGTACTTCCTTTTCGAGGATGGAGATTAGCTCCTTTTGGTACCCTAATTGGTCTGCTAGGCTATCCATTCTTTGTCTTTGCAAGTCGTGTAATACTCCTTGCTCTATCATTTGGCTCTCAAATTCTGAAGTTCTTACATATTGAGGGAAGTCATTGGTTGGAATTCCCATAACACCAGTGGGTGCCATGGTATGCCTTACCCAACGGTTAGGAAGGTACGGGTCGGGCATTAGATATGGGTCTTTCAGTGGGGGTGGTAATTGATTGTGGAGATGGGGTGTATGATACGGGTTTATGGGTGCGGCTGATCCAGTTGTTTGAAGTCTTGGGCAGGTGTTCCTAATCCAATCTACCCTTACATCAAACCTTGATCTAGCAGCTCTGGGTGTTGGTGATCGATGTACGGGTGATCCAGTGTCTTCTTCCCAATCACTCTTCTTCGGGACGGCATACCGGGGAGGTAGGAGGGTAGGAGTCCATGCTTAGCAGGAAAACAATGGAAAGGTTGTAAGCGATAAATAAATACTGAGTGTCAAAAATAGGAGTTCTCATAGGTTTAGAGTTTGACTAGTCATAACTCCGAGTCTTCACAATAGTATTTTAGGAGTACACTTGGCCTATAAGTAGTGTATCCCTAAGGAGAATTCCCAGGAAAGAAGGGTGGGTCACTAGGACACACTTAAATACCCTATCTTTCCTTAGCCAGAATTATTCATGGGCCTACACACTCTTCCAACCATCTTGTATTAATGATATTATTGTTGGGCTCATGGTCATGATGAGAATTGTTGTGAACTGGGTCTTGTGGCCCGAAAGTAAGGTTTATGCATTTTAGTGGGCTTTTGCTTCTTGAAGGATAGATGGGCTTCTTAGTTTATTATTGATGGACATTAGGCCCAATAGTTTAAAAATTTGTTGTTCACAAGAGGTGTGGTATTATGTATGTGAGTTTAAGGGTGCATGTGTATGAGTGTGTGTGGAAACTTAGGATAGCACTTTAAATAAATTAAATAGGTAGCAATTAATAGGAGAAAAGAAAATTTGTAGGTAATGTGACACATAGATTTTTAAGTATTGTATCATATGATGTAACTATATACTATAACATGTAAGAATATTCACATAAAAAGTAGTCATATAGCATGTAGATAGTAATGAGTGTAAGCACAAAAGTTATCAAGTAGTGTGACACATAAGTCATTATGTATTGTATCACATAGTGTAAATACTTATGATAGTATGTAAAAATATTTACACAAGAACTAATAATGTAACATGTAGTAGTATGGCATTGCATGGGTGTCCTAAAGTTATAGTCTAGGTCAAAAGTGTCTAATAACCTAATTCACTATAACCTGGCTCTGATACCAATCTGTCACACCCCAACCGACGGCGGAATCATCGGGGCGGTACATGAAGACTGTTCCAAGGTTGACTAAATTGTAATATGTTAAATCCATTTCCATTCAAACAACATGAATCAAGTTCCAAGTACATAATGAAATACAATTTGTTTTTGAATTAAGATTAACTAGGTCCAAAGCCTATGTGTAGCATGTCTTGATCAAACTCATATGAAAGCACCTGAAACATGAATAAAATAAGGTCAACTAAAAAGTTGGTGAGTATAACACAGGTTTGTATATAGATAGCATATAGTTTGTAAAACAAATCCTTACATAACATGATAAATAAGGCATTTATGGGGAGCAGCTATTGTGTAACCAAGTACAATCAAACCTTTGTAACTAGCATGCAAAATTGTGTTGTCGGTATCAATCACCCCAATCTGGGTGGGTTTGTCAGACTCAATAGATCTATCATTGAAAACCGTCGGCTTGAAAAGTTAATGATTGCACATAATCGCATACAAAAGGTTAGCACACCTAGCCCTCGGGCATAAAGCTCAAATTGCACACATGAATGTAAATAGGATTTGTACTTGTGTTGTTTGCGTAAATGAAAACATGTAAGTTGAATAGTGTTCATGTTTCACCCCAAAAATGTAAAAGAGTAAAAGGGCTATGTATACTCACTTGAATTGAAGGCGTAGCTAACACGAGACATTAGATAGTAACGGGGTCCTCGTAATGCACAACGTTATCCTAGAGTGTAATATGTATTGAATCAATAGTGTGCACAATAGTCTATGTCTAAGTCTAAGGTTAAATTGGATGTGTGTATAAGAAATTTGAAGTTGTAGGTGTTAGTGGTTTGTACTTGAATGGTGTTGTATAAAATTTGAGTTTGGAATAACTAAATAATGAAATATTAAAATTATTATTTGTTTACTTAGTTATAAACAAATAGTTTGTTTAAATGTAATTTAAATAAATATTTGTAATCTTATTTATTTATTTATAAAATATGTAACTTAGTCATTTATTTATGAAAAAGTATTAAATGTTTTATATTAAATATAAATTTAATAAATAATCTTTACGCTATTTTTATAAAGGTGAGTAAATAAGTGGTGTAACTAATATTTATGTGTAGAGTTTAATATTAAATATAAATTTAATTTTATAAGTTATAATAAACAACTTCTATTTATTTAGAAATAAGAATTTGGATCTTTTAAATAAGGTTAATCCAAATCTTTATAAAATTAATTATTTTTATTTAAAAATTAATTTGGAATACTTATTGTTTTTTAAAATATAAAATTAAGCATTCTGACAAGATTTTCTCACACACACGACCGTGCCTTGGACAAGGCACGATCGTGCTAAGACCACGGGCGCGACCGTGCTAGTCAGGGACGCGACCGTGTTGATCAAACAGAAGATACACAAGGCTGCTCACTAGGCACGACCGTGCCTGGGCCAGGCACGACCGTGTCTAGGGTTCTGATAGCATGACCAGGTCTAGCCAAGAGGCACGACCGGGTCAGAGGGTGAGGCACGACCGCGCTTGGAGAGGCGCGACCGTGTCTTCATGGAGCACGACCGCGCTAGAAGACTAGCGCGACCGTGTCTGTTCCAAAACAGGAACGAATTGGTCGATTCTTATGATAATAGTGTTAGGAATCATAGGGCTTTCACCCACCAGGTTATTACTAGTCTTTTTGTGTAGTTTAATTGTATTTAAAACACGTACAAGGTACGATTCGATTAAGCCATTTTAGATCGAACTCTAGACTCGGGTTCGCGTAAATTATGATATTGTGGGCCCAAATTACTTTGGGGCTTTTGACCTATAGACTAAGTCGAATGTGTGGAAGGTTTCAATTACCCAAAAGGAGAATGAATCGATGGTGTACGGGTAGAATGAGTTCCGGCGATGACGGTTTGATCTCCGGCGTCTTCTGGTGCAATCCCGACCAAACCAGCATGTCCAGAAGTATTAGAAAGGATCGAGGGGTGTATTTTGTTTGTTTGCTTGAGAGAGTTTGGATTGAAATGGAGGAATTTGTGATTTCAATGAAGATGATCGACGGTTATGAGGGGGGTCGACAAGATTGGGTTAATACGTCGTAAAGATGATGATTAAAACCTTAATTTGGTTTGTTAAAGTGTGAAACGGTTACGAATTCGAATGGTTTTGCGATTAAAGGCTGTATTTACGTTTCAACTGATGTGAGGCGCGACCGTGCCACACGAGGCGCGACCGTGCCAAAATGTGGCGCGACCGTGCAAGACGAGGCGCGACCGTGCCTACTAGGGTTTCTGGTTATTTACAAAATCAGCCCTTGTAACTTCAGCTTTGACAGAATTAGCTTGGTTAGGATTTAACAGAACACCTAACGGGATTACTAACTGGATTAACTCTAAGAGGTGTTACCACGTGATTATGAGTTCTAAACCTTGAATTGAATACGATCGGCTAACGATTAATGAGGTGTAGGTTTGAACAGATATATGATTCAATGTCGTGTTATTATTTTATTGGTTAAAATAAGTTAAAATAGGGTCGAAAAATCAGGGATGTTACAACGTTATCCTCATTTGTAGGTGGAACAAGCAAGATAGAGCGAGATAGAGGTCTGGCCGGGATGAGCTCTTCCGGCCCATAGACCGTGAGCGTAGACGAGAGATGTGTGCTCCTTCGGTATGTAGTCTATAATCATGGGATGACAGCTTTGTTATGGATTACACATCGTTTCAGTTGATTCTCTTATTTGTATGCTTTTGTTTATCTCTATCGTCTCTCTTTCGTTCCCTCATAGATCGAGGAGCAGAGCTATGTTCTTCCACTATGCAACGAGTCTCCTGGGACCTACTACTGGTATCAGAGCCTCGGTGTTTGTTGATTTGTGTTTCAGATATGAGTTTTAGGGTTTTTATGTTTTATGTATCTGTACGTGCATTGCGAAATTCACAGACCAAGATCTCTAAAATTCGTCTCCGTTGTCGCGTCATTTGTTGTTTTGAAGGCTAAGGGTTTGTTAGAAGTTGATTCCTAAGCCTTTGGATGCATCAATTTCACAGATCCAACAGTTTCTGAACTTTCTCCTCAAGACCAGTCAAGTGCGCTGATGTGCTGTCACGTATGTACGCATAACAGGTTCTGCGTACTTACCTAGTACGCAGGAGAATCTGTCTCGGTGTACTTACTAGTACGTAGGTGTATTTGATGTGTGAATTTACCAAGTACGCATGAGCATCAGTCTCTGTGAACTTACTATGTATGCAGGAACAGTCGAGCATGCGTATTTGCTTGTACGCAAGGTCTGATGCGTACTAGTCTCTAGGATTAAAAAAAGTTTGGCGGGAAAACCTTTCTTGGCAAAAATTTTGACGGATCATTTATATGCTTGTTTCGGGCCATTTTTGAGAAGATGGCAATTTTGGTTATTTTCGGGACCAAAATTTGTATTTGATGTGGCTTGGCAAAACAAGGACGAGATTTTTGATGGATGATACCTTTTGGAAGTAGGATCATTTTGTTTAGGTATTCAAACCTAAAAATGTTGGCTACGAGTATTAATGTCGCCCAGACGGTCTATATAATTAACTACTAAACCTAACCTAGACTCCTAAGTAATAAATGGAAAACCTATAAACTAGACCGCACTGACAGGCAAGTGGACCTATCGAGTGTAGCACAGGTTAACGGTAAACCGAGTTATCGAACCCTAGTGTGACACCTGGCAAATTTCAGGTTGATATCCATTCCTGACTGAGATACATATTACATTATTAGACATGCATCACACTTAATTTTATAGTAATTAAGTCCATTTCACACTTAGCAAGTCAATCCGTTTACACGTGTCGGTAATCCAGATGATTACCCGGTCAAACACGCGTCTTGCAGCACGACCGTTGGTGACAATTTAAAACAAATACCTAGACATATAATCTGTGTGTGAAAATTATATTTAACACTGTGATTTAATTAATCATGCCAATATGAAATTTTCGGTGATTTATGGAAATACTTTTATTTTCAGCATAGTCTGGTAGACACGTAGTGTGCACTAGCTAGGTCCATAATTCTAAGCATATACTTAGATATATATTTGGTGTGCACAAATTACATGTAGTACTGTGATATGTTATTTCAAGACTCTGTGAATTTTTCAAGAATTTTCTGAGAAACTTTCTGTTTTAACACTCTCCGGGCAGTATGCAGTATGTACCGACATTTTTAAATAAAAATCCAAAAATTTTATATGTTAAACATAACAATATGTGACAAATTATTTTTAAATAATTTCGTTCATACATATTCGTGATTTCCGTCAATAAATCAGTGACTATTCGTTTTCCACCACCCGGAGTCAAATGACCCTATAAATACCCCGCTATTCCCCACATTTCACCACACTCCACCACTTCACTCTCTCTCCCTCTCTTTCGGCCGAGAACCCCCACCACTATCATATTCCACCATTTTTGTTGTTGATTTGATCCATTCTTGCATCCAAATCAAGATTTCAAGTGAGATTATCAAGATTTCAAGAAGATTCATCCTTCAATCCATCATATTTTCGATTTTCGTAAGCATCTAGAGCCATTTTATCATCTTTCATCTTCATGTTCATATGAACATGCATCCAAAGAAAACCCATTCTTATGAAAGATTAACCATGGATTCTTAAAGAAAACGTGTTTTATAACTCAAATGGTACATATTGATTGTGGTTTTGGACTCGGGTTTTGTTCATAGACTCGGTTCCTATTTAATGAAACTTTATTATATGTGCATGTGTTAGATGATGATATTTTGTTGATTTGATGATGGATTATGTTGAATAATAGTTGTAGATACATGCATACTCAGTTTTGCTATTTTAGGAAACTTTAATTTTGGGTTTCATGTTAGATGCCATGTTTAGGGTGATTTGATGATGGAAAATGGTTAGATATGCATAAAGAATGGATAATATGTATAGATTATCTATCTAAAACTTTTGGTCATATGAGATTTCATGCTCGGTTCTATTTATAGTAACTTTAATTTTTGGGTTTTTGTTAAAAGGAGTTATGATGTGATTTGTTTGGTGGAAATTATGCATAAACACTAGATATAGAGATTGTATGATTTTTTTCGGTAAAATCACATGTCCATGATGCTTTTAAGCTCGTTTTCTATTTTTAGAAACTTTATTTCTTGACATGTATGAAAACTTGATGTTTGGGTGTATTCAAAGCATGAAACTAGTGTAGTGAACATTATGGAAGAATGATTGACCAAAATGAGGGATTAAAATGCATGTGTATGACTTTTAGAGCCCGGTTTCTAAATAAGGAAACTTTACTTTTCCACAAGATGTGTTTGCAAGTTGTTAACATGATTAGAAGGTTTAAATGACTTAGTCACATGTAACTAAGTGCATTGTATGATAATATATGATATTATTCCATGAACTTGCCAATTTGACATGATCTTGCTATAATAGGAAACATTACTTATCTGAAACTCGCATGTTTGTCTATTTTTAGCAAGTAAACCTTGGGATGTTCTATGTGCGTTATAACATGCCTAATTTCATGAGTGAACATCAACTTTGCATAGTTGCCATGTTTAGGACTCAACAACTTGACTTTCCAATTAAGGAAACTTCAATGTACCAAAAGTTGTGTTTCAAGTTCTAAATTCCAATCGAATGTGCCAATGTGTTTATTAGACGATAATAGACTATTTCAAAGTTGGTTTGAATTCTATATTAGGATTTGAATGCTTAAGTCCAACGTGTCACCAATGGGTCGTCAAGTTAAAACATCTTTGAAACGTCAAAGTCACTTTTCAAATAACTCTTTGGATGCATAGAGTTCATAGTCAAGCATTTACAATGATTAGACCTTAAAGTCCTAAATGTTTCCTAGGGCACAAGTAGGTCGTCTCATTTAGCCGGATTTGCTAAGACTTGCAAATCATTACCGCTTTATCAGGTGAGTTCTCACAGCCCCGTTTCACTCATTTTCCATTTTGGGGTGAGATACATGCTCAAGTACATTTTTCAAAAATCATATTTCCATGCTTACACAGTTACATTAGTTATATAAGTTGTACATGGTGTGTACAAAGTCCTCTTAGAGTTAACCGTTAATTTTTCCACAAGCGAGGTGATCATGAACAGTACTGTTGGGTTTAACAACCCCTCCCCGGGTTAGTAGCACAAACTTCGGCTGGAGGTCGAACGGGTACATAATTGACCTAATCCATTCATGTGAAAGGCACAAAGAGGCGAACCACATCCTTTTCCTTTTTCAGTGGCTACAGTTGAGATTCGGTTGGCGGACTTATGATAATTTTAGGTTTTGTCTGATCAACAATGATTGTGTAGAGTACATATGCTTTTCCATGCATTTTCAATATATGCTTTTCCATGCATTGTCAATATATGATTTCCAAAACATTTCATGATATGATTTCCATTACATATAACCTTTGAACTCACCAACGTTATGTTGACCCATTTTAGCATTTTATCTCAGGTCGTTGAATGCGTAGGATATTTGGCTAGGATGCACCAACTGGAGTCACACACTCATCATGAATGGCATCCTATTTTGATAAACAATATTTTATCATCCTTACTTTCAAATGTTGTAAACATTTAAACATTGCTCCCGCACTTTTACTTTGGACTATGTCAAAATTTATTTTGGACTCGTTCGAGTCATACATAAAACAGGTATTTTAAAAATCATTTAGTGGTCGTTCAAAGTAATTCTATGGTAAAGATCCTCTCGAGTCACACCCTCGGGTATAGCCCGGAAGTGGAATTTGGGGGTGTGACACCTAGAGACACTGAATACTAATACTAGACCCTGACTCGGACTAAAGATTTATAATGGGGGTTGACTACACTAAAGATTAACTAAGAATACAGCAAACTAAAAATGACTCAAACTATCTAGGCACAGTGATAAGGGAATATCAGATGATGGGAAGAATACTACCTAGGTCATAATCCTACTTGCAAAGAACAACTTCTACCGGTTCAGGAAACTATGATGGATCTGGGTTTCTAAGGAAACAACTCTAGACTACCTAGTGGATCCCTAATCACTCTCATGGTGTCACCAACTAAGGAACCTAAAGACATAATAAAGTACCAGATAGTGGATTACCTTTCGGTCTCTCCAACAAGATAAAGTACCCGAATAGACAGATCACCTCTCAGTCTCACTGTCCATAATACATCGAAGATGCACGGGGAAATCTTAGGATAAGAACTATGACATAAACTAGCAACAATCACCAGACACCTAATACCAACGTCCTCTCAGACTGTTAACACTCGGATTCCTAATGACGAAGACTAGACAACTATCTCTCACCTCTCGGGTATTGAAACAAGATACACACTCAACCTAATCAGCAGTCAATCACAACTCCTACGGTTACTATGTCTAGCAAACCACACATAATCACAAACCATAAGATCTATGACCTAGATAAGCTAATCAAACTGTCAGGCCACCACAATTAACATACGGAGTTATAATCAAGGTTCTCGTATGCGTATATGATGGTTTTTGGGGGTTAATTAGAAAACTTGAAAAAGGATGTAAATTGATACCCAAATTTGTGTTTTGGTGTATGTGAATGTTGTTTGAATGTTTTATCAAAAACCCAAGTGTTGGGAAAATTTTTGGTGTCTTGAAGGATTGAAAAATGTTGGAAATTTGGCTAAATGTTGGAACTGGGAGAAAAAGCAAATTTTCTGTTACTGGGTGTCCTCGCGGTACGCGAAGACTGGGAGGGGGTTCTTCGCGGTACGCGAAGAACAAATTTCTCGGCAGGCAACTTTGGGGCTCCTTCGTGGTACGCGAAATGAGTGCCCTGGATCTTCGCGGTACGTGAAGAGTGTAAAAAAAAATTCTTGGGATAAATGCTTCCACGTGTGTAAACGTTTATTATAACCAGTGTTTAAAACTAAGGGTGTTACATGCTCCTTCGGTATGTAGTCTATAATGACGGGATGACAACCTTGTTATGGATTACGTATCATTTCGGTTGATTCTCTTTTTTGTATGATTTTGTTTGTCTCTGTCGTCTCTCTTTCGTTCCCACACAGATCAGCGGGATGATCTATGTTCTTCCACTGTGCAACGAGGCTCCCGGGACCTACAACAAATTTGAAAATTATGAAAAACCAAAGTCATTTGAAGAAAAGAGGAAATGATAGTACATCAGTAAGTGATCTAAACTTCTTAGACTGCACGTTTGGAAAATGATTGTGTCATGACTACTTAAGTTTGAAAATTGTTTTGTGTAGCTTTAATTTGAATATTTGCAAGTAATTTGAATTGTTAGTAGGCTAGAAGCGTTTTTGGATCATTAGTAGCGTGAAAACTTAATATTCTACATTACAACTGTGATTTGAACCCATATTATGCCAGGTGCGTGTGTAAAAGATCGTTATCGGATAAAGAATATAAGATTTTGGCTAGTATTATCCTATGAGACCAGTTTCGGGTTATGTATTTAGCACAGTTTTTCAGTTCTCTTCATTGCCCATGTCCCGTCAAGCATGCAACGTGAAGTTGAACTAATATGTGTCTTGACAACATCCGTCAAGCATATGCTACCCCCTTGGATCACATCTGATTCCATTGAAGACAAATCCAGATAACAGTTGGATCCACTTACCCATATCCTCAGATTCCATATCTATTAACCTAAATCATCATTAATATTCGCTAAAGAATAACATCTTAAACCAAGACAAATGAATCAATCGATTCTAAATCTTATGATTCTTGATAATCCTTATGGATTCTGCTTGATTTTTCTATGCTAAATGATGTCTCTTCTTTCTGGAAATTAGGATAATCATTGGGAAAATCTTAGATGTATTGAGATAATGCAAGTTAAGTTTTGTTAGCATAACTGTGGGGTACACATTGTATATCTTAAAATTTACCTTAACTCACAAGAATGTGGTGCGAAAAAACTCTTGTAGTTTCAAATCTTATAATATTGACAACTTAAATTGACATGTTGTGTATTGCAAATTATGTAATTAAGTAAGTAGTATGTCATGACATGATCCCATTCTCTTTGAAATTTATCTTGCATCACCTTTACTATATACTAGCCTGATATGATCATCTGCTCATGACTTTGACCAAAAAGAAAGACACTGTAAATATGTCCTGTACATTCTAATCTGTTTCTTGTATTTATCTTCTCTTATTCAGAAAAACGATAAACAAAATTTTGGTTTATTTATCTTATATATTGAAAAATACAAAAAGATTTTATGTACAGTTTACCTAATTTTAGAAAAGCCAAAAAGATTTTTAGTTTTAACTTCCTTCGAACGTCTTTTTACAGCTTAGGATTGAACAATCATATCTGTTATGCCTTTTCGATCAGATTTATTTCATAAATTTGAGTTGTGTTTGAGCTGACTTTTGGTCACGCAAGATGGTCATGCATACTTACTTTTATGCAAGAGGTATTCTCTGCGCAGTTATTTAAGTTCGCAAGATTGTTTGTGGGTGAGTATTTAAACGGGAGTTGGCATTTATTCATCAGTTCAAATAATTCCACCCTGTTCATACGCTCCAACACTTACACCTGCTCATTTCTACTCAAATATTGTGTGTTCCTAAACTGATTTTCGTCCCATATCTAGTTTGAGAATCATCTTAACATCATTTGGTGAGAATCCTAGCTCAAATCATCCGTTAAATCTTCCATTTTTGACCGATTTGTGTTCTTGAGGACCAGGGTTTTGATGACTAAGATTCTTGAATCTTTGGGTGTTTTTAAGAAAAATTAACACCCAATGTTAGTTTCTAATCATCATCCTGCTCTAATGGTTTGAAAACTTGTCCTTAAAATGTTTGATTTGGTGATTTTGATCCCTGGACCGCCGTAAGTTCACGTCGGCCTCTGGCATGGTCAAAATGGATGTGTTTTAACTTTGTATTAGTGTTGATTTTGGTCCTAAGGTGCTTAATCAGTGGTTTCGACACTTTGGTGACCAACATTTGGACCTAATTCACAGATTCATGAGACTTTTGATTTTGAAAGATGGCCAAGTTTTTCAGTTCCTGCGTATTAGCCTAGTACGCAAGAACAACCTTCATGAGTACTTAGCTAGTATGCAAGGGATAAGTCATGCGTACTTAGTTAGTACGCAAGAAGAGGAACTTTGAAATTTTTCTAAGTCTGAAATGTTTGAGTTGTGTGTTTGTTCATTCCATGTGGTGTATATTTAATTCTAATGATTGTATCTGTTCTTATGTGGCTCTTTGTGTGTTCTTGCAGGTATGGCTCGTGTGTTTACCAATGAATTCAACCAACTAGAACTTACTAATCCTGAATGGAAAGGCGCAACGGTCAATTATCAGGAGATAGTTACTATCCTAAACCGATCCAATATTACCTATGCTATCTCGGCTGATAATGTTGTTTCAAGACCCTACTTAGAGCAATTCTGGGAGACTGCTGATCATGACTGCACAGATACACCAAATGTTATTCGGGCAACTATTGCAGGTCAAGATATTGGAATCTCTAAAGACATCATTCGGACAGTGTTGCAGTTTCAAGACCTTGTTGAAGACCCAGTTGCTTATCCTGACTTTATGACAGGCAGGTGTTGGAGACAGGGGGTGGGGTATGTGGGAAGAGAAGACTATGCATCTTCCATGAAGAAGTGGGTGCTAGATCAATGGCGTTACTTCGCACACATTATGATCATGTGTAGTTCTGCAAGGAAAGCGGGGAAGGATGCCATGGGACATGATCTGGCATCAGCTATGGTTGGATTGTCATTGAACAAGGGGTACAACTTCTCCTGATATATCTACAGATCCATGGTGGATTAGATAAATGCAGCTGAGAAGTTCAGGTTTATTTTGTATCCTCAGTTCCTTTAACTGTTGATCAATCATTTCCTTCCTAATATACCTCAGATTGGTCAGAGACTTCAAGTGAAGAGGGTTGAAAAGAGGGTGTTTGCCCATTTCTTGAATGCAGGAACTGTAGAACCTATTCTCGTGCACACACCGCTCTTCGGTCACCTCATTAATGGAAACTACGTGGCACCGCCTAATGATCGTTGGTATAGTATTGAGTCAGAGCCTGAAGCAAGTGAAGAACACTCTGATGAAGAACAACCTACACAAGTACAAGAAGAATAAGATGTTGGAGCATGATTGTGTGACAAACACTCTAGATGTTGTCTCTGCTTTTGTAACTGTTCCTTTTGTATTTGTACTTGTATTTCTGACTTTGTATGTATTGGTTTATCGAGTTGTAATCACGTATGTAAGCACTTAGTCTTGTAATCGCCTTTGTAAGTGTTGTGCACACTTAACTAAGTGCGCATGTAGTAAAACCTACGTACTTAGCAAGTACGCAAGAACAAGTCTGCGTACTTGCTAAGTACGCAGGAACAAAGCCCTACGCACTTGTTAAGTACGCAGGCATCAGGTCTGTTAGTATATATAGATGATTATAGAAGTTGACAAGTGCGCTCTCATTGTAACTCTTGTAATCGGTTGATATTGATAATAGACGAAGTTTTAAAGTGACTCTTTTTTGTTGTCGATCTAGTTGTTGTTGTTGATACTCCATCTAGTCACTGGTATTCCGCACCCTGTTTGACTAGCCACACACTTGCATGTGATGATACGAGACACCCGGGGACCTACTGAAGAGCATGTGAGTGGTTCTAAAAGTGAGGAAGAATGAGGAGATGGAGAAGAAGAAGGTGAAGGATAAGGTGCTGAGGAATCCGATTCAGAAAGGACTGAATCTGATTCGTCTGATTCCGATGACGCACCGGACATGGCACATCCAAGAAGACAACTTAAGGTTTCCCTTCCTAGATCGTCTTCAAAACGACAGAGGGAAGAAAGCTCTGATAGTGAGTATCAACCTGATAAGGACAACTCAAAGATTGAAGCCTCCAAACAGCGAGAGACAGAAAGAAGAAAGAAAATACAGGTCTAACAGGCCATGGGAGACGTTGTTGAGTGATTTGAATTCCACTCTCCTGGCTCAAAGAGGTTCTGTTATCCCATCGCAGTTATACCGGAGGAAGAGGCCACGTTTGACAACTATTGTGGTCTCAACTGTCTCAGAGGAGGTTCCTGAGATAGTTTCTCTTCCTTTGACTTATGGTGAATTGTTGGTGAGTACCGTCCCCATCTTGACGGAGTTTGTCATTGCCACACCAACAACTACTCAAGCTGCAACACTTCCTGTTACTACAGTTCATCCCATCTCACAGCCTTTTGCCTTTGGAGATTTTACTCAGGGATTTGACTATGTTGATATCTCCGCTTCTCCCATTCATGAGACCGGTGAGGCTCCTACCTCCAGGGATCCTGATCTTAGGGATGCTAGAATAGCCTATCTTGAAGCACAGGTTGCTTCACTGCTGGAGAACGTTAGCAACTCCAAGAGTGAGTCTGAGGCTCAACAATCTCAGATTAACTATTTGGTTGATGAGACTACTCGTCTCAGACACCAGTGGGTTGGAGATCAAGAACAAATCCGGACCTTGAAAGAACAAAATGAAATCCAGATTCAGGTCAACAATTCCATTCTAACTCATGGGCAATCGGTTGAGGAAAAACTTGTCATTCAACGAGCAGAACATCAGAAGATGGTTCCCCTGGTAGAGGAATTGTCAAGGGAGCTTGACGCTCAGGGGGAGAAGAATAAGGTTGACACTAAAGATGCTTGTCATCAGGTTGATCTAACCGGTGATGACGAAGAAGAAAAGGATCCCGAGGTTGGTCCGAGTGATGGTAAGCATCAAGCTTTATCTGTTGCTCCGCTATTTGCGGTGCCTATGTCTCAAGGGGAGTCTACAGGTGTTAGTGGTGAAGGTTCTGAAGGTGACGACAAAGGAAAATCAACGACTGAGGTACTAGAAGAGCTTTCTAATAAAGTTATTTTCTTACTGGAACCTGATCATTCTACTGCTGAGAGAATTGGCGCCCATACCGAGATTGAGGAGGGTTAGATTGATTCAGATTGTGATGAATGGGGTGATGATGATGAGGATGTGGTTATGGAATTCCCAAAGAGTTCAAGTGAGGGTGTATACGAATTGGAGGACGGAGAGATCTTTGAAGCTCCTTTCTTCGAGTTTGATGACTACACAATTGAGTCTGAAGTTGCTGAGGCTAGTGGTGCAGCAACCTCAACTGAAGCCTCCCCTGCCGAACCAATTCATGCTAACCCGACTGACAGCTGGAGAAGCAAGCTTCCTCATGAGTGGTTCAAGAAGAGTCAGCCTCCTGCTTGGAAAAAGTCTCACTACACAAACAAGCACGGAGCTGCAGGAATGATCCTTTCCGTTTGCTTTGAAGAGGAGATGTGTTTGTTTGCCATTAAGCATTCTGGTGGTGTTCAATATTTGAAGCCAACCAGTGAGGCGTTCAACTCATTGCCCAAATACAACCTGGTAAACCTGGCACAAAGAGAACTTCTTGGTGAAACTTCAAATGATGTTGCTAGAGGTTTGTGGGGAGTACTTCAGAGGGAAGGAAAGTCTGGGAACTTTGAGATGTTTAACCCGCAGATGCCTAAGAGAGTCAGGGATCAGACTCATACAGATCCCGTGACTAACAAGTATGTGAAGAAGTTGGTTTACAAGCCGGTGTTATGTGAGTCCAAGATAGCTTTGAAGAAGATTCCTTAGGACATTATGGGTAGAATGTGGTATTGGTTTGTCGATCCAATTACAGGCGAGGCGGTGATTGTGAAGAAGACAGTCTCCAAGACAGTGGGAGTGGAACCAAAGGAGTTGATCAGGGTTTTTGATAAGATCTGTTTCATCAACTTCTCTGCTCATAACTTGGAGGTTCTATAAGACACGTACTGCATCAGCACAGATGAATGGACAAAGCTTCTGGCTTCCAGGTACAACAAGCTAGTCAAGTTCTGCTATGACTACAAGAAGAGGATGGGAAGCGAATGAAGAGCTGAGGACCTATAGAGACTGAAGACATCTCCAGAGTTGCTATCAAGGGGGAGTCTGTTGATGCATTTCCGGTGACAAGCACTCTGAAGATTGTACTTGTTTGATTATGTATTTTGTATGTTTGTTGTAATCAGTCCTTTTTGTATTTTGTGTTATCGAGTTGTAATCATGTTTGTTAGAATTTGTTCTTGTACTTAGTCGATTAGTCTTTTGTACTTGTGAGTACTAGGCAAGTACGCAGGAAGTTGTTCCTGCGTACTTAGCTAGTAGACATGGCTGGCCTGCGTACTTAGGCTAGTACACAGTGAGTTGTTCCTGCGTACTTACTAGTACACAGGTGCTGGTCTAGATAGTATAAATCACCGATTGTAAGTTTCTCTAAGTACGCTTTCATTTGTATTGTGCAAAAATTTTGGAAAGCAACTTGTAATCGGTTGTTGTTGATAATAGACGGAGTATTTTGTTACTTGTGTTTGTTGTTGATTTCCCTGTCGATTGTATTTCACCTAGTCTCGGGGCATTCCGCACCCTGTTAGACTAGTCACACACCCATGCATGATAGATTCGAGAAACCCGGGACCTACAAGGACAGTTCACCAAAATATGTCCCACATCAAAACAATGAAAACACGTACACCTTTCCCTATATTCCCTAACATATGGAACCCTTCTTGAGTGTGAAGAACTTCCAGATGATTGAGTATCAACACCATCTTGCTGCTTTGGAACAAAAACTCTTTTTGACGCTTCACCAACATAAACCTTTGATGATGAAATATTAAAAACCGGTGGTTTTTTCAAAACAACTTTCTCTTTTACAAAATCCAGTGTCGAGGTCTTAGAAATCTTAGAATCCTCATTGTTGAAATTAACACCTTTAACAAAAACCTCTTTTGATATCACTGGTTTTGGTTATTCACACTCATCAGGTTCAGTCAATATACATCGATCTCTAGTAACTTGCTTGACCACCATCGGTTCCTCAACCTTAACCTCTTTAGGAACACCTTCTGTCTTGGTTTCATCAAACTCTTCATCATCACTCTCTGTATCATAAACCACATCTTCCCTAGTGACAGGATTGACTTTCAGCACAATCTTAGGATCTAAGTCCCCATCCTTCACAATTTCAGGTTCAACTGAATAATTCCCAATGAAAGGTGGAGGTATAAAACCAATACCCTGAATTTTCTTCCTTTCATCAATATTATTATTTTAATAACCCAGTAAAAATGATGAACTGCTAAAACCTTCAAGTTTTCTATTCAATCTAAGCACTTCAGCTTCAGATTCAGCAAGTTCCTTATTTTTCTCAGCAATATCATTATTTCTTTTCTCAATCTCTGCATAAGACATATCCAGATGATAAGCCTTCTCTTTGATCTTCAAAGTAAGAGAATTTATATCCCTCTTCAACGATTCAATCCTTTCCACGAGCAATTTTTCATTATCCTTCAAGGTTTGATTTACCGTGTGCATCGATTTCATATCACAAATGAGGTTTGTGTTATCATCCATTACCCTCATCATTTTATACTTCACAGAAACACAGTTAGAACAAAATATTTCACAGATAACATCTTTTACCTTAGTAGGATCTGATGTATCAGCCATGAATACATGCTCCTTTGCTATAGGAATATCTTCTTTCATCTCAGGTTCTCGTTTCTTCAAAATGATCTCACCCTCATAAACACTTGTTGTTGAAACATTATCTTCAGAATTGTTTGCTTCAGAACCACTGAATTCAGTAATACTCTCCTCAGCTTCATCATTATGACTTTCAGTTTCAGTGGCTGAACTGTCTTCCTCACTTGAACTGCTAGAACCATCATCTTCTAAAGATTCACTTGAATGGATTTCAGCTATGAAAGTTTGACTAACAGCACCAACCAAGTCTTCCAAATGAATTCCCAGTCATAATTGTGATCTCCTTGAGCTACTAAGTTCACTGAGCAAATGATAGAATCTTGTCACAAGCTCATCCAGCGTTTCATTTTGAAAATGCTTAAAAACCAGAAACTGCTTCTTTAATAGTACTTTCCTGCTCTTCCTGACATCCACATTACCTTCACATCATTTCTGTAGACCTTCCCATAAGTCTTTAGATGTTTTGAACTGTTTGAACCCATGGAAAATTTCTTTCGGTAAAGACATTGAGATACACGCCATGGCTTTCTTCTCTCTGTCAAATAATACCTTCTCCTCAGTTGTTAATCCAGAAACTGGCTTTGGTAAGACATTCTTTCCCATAAACGAGTAAGTGAGATGCTCATAGCCTTTAAAAATAGGAATCGACAAGCTAGTATCTGTAAATGAGACAAACTGATCGAATCTATCTTTCCGGTTCGGATAATCAGCTAAGCTCATAAGCTTTGGTGGCTTATGTGGTGTCCCGATCTCGTTATCATAGTTAAACATATTTGTCACCTGCACCATATTAGCCATAACAAGTATACGCAAAATATCAAGTAAAAACAGTTAAAAACGAACAAGTTTTACCCCAATCAAACTTGATAAGTTCGCTCTTTACCATACCTAGCGAACTTAATAAGTTCGCTGATTACTAGAAATAAAATCAGGAACACACAAGCGAAGTTGTGCAAGCGAAGTTGTGCAAGCGAACTTGATAAGTTCGCCTAAACCAGTATCATGCGAAGATGATTAGTTTTCCTAATTAAGTTCGCCTGTAACAGAATCCACAAGTTCGCCTGAAACAGCTGAAATCTCATGAAGAAGAAAACTCAGCCCAAAAACGAACCAAAACTTCTGAAAATCACCATTTCTTGTATAATTGATTGAATTTGATAAAATTGGTGTGTAGGAATGTGTAGATGATGATTTAGAACACGTTAGTCGGATCAATTTCTCCAAATACACTCCACAATCGATCAAATCATCCTAAAAATAAACTCAAGAACCCAAGAACTCCATGAATACGAAATCTGTGTAAAAACTCAAACTTTTGATGTGAAATCACACGAAAAACGTCACAAGTCGATCTCATCACGAGCCAAAGCTCGGATACCACATGTAAGTCCCACCGGGGTCTCTATGGATCTGTTTAGACAAGTGACACGACACACACACGGAGTGCGGAATCCAACGTATGCATGTTCACGTAGTGATGACGACAAGTAGAACAATAGACACAAGATGTAAATAACCTATGCTTGTATTGCTCTCTCAAAGTGAGTGTTTACAATTTGATCAGTTGTTCAACTATTACAAAACTCAAACGTGCAAACACTATATATAGGCTTCTAACTAACTATAGGTGAACTTGACAATTTCGTCACACATATGGCTTAGGCGAACTTGACAAGTTCGTATGTTACAAAACTTATAACATAACAAAACATTATAACGTTAAAAGACAATACAAAGACCTAAACTATGACAAAGAAATTGTCACAAACATGTCCTAACAGAGACTTTGGGATAGTCTTAAACCATGCCTTTTTCTTATATGACCAAGTAGTCTTTTCTGTAGCTTCAGCTGTGACATTCACATTACCATATTTATCACCTTTTTCAATAATCTCTCCTTCTTCTCTATCTTCAGGAGCTTAATCGTTTATCTAATTGATGAACGAAGTGTCAAACTCGAAACCTTCATGCGTTGCATACTTAACACCTTTGTCATCTTGCTCAAACTCAATCTCGACATTCTCATCATCACTTTCCCAATCGTCTATAAAAACATTATCAAGATCAATTAGACAGTCAAGTTTATCACCTTCAGTTCAATATCTTTTATCACATCTGATTCAACTTTCTTTCATTTTTCTTTATTTCCTTCTACATATCCTGAACCCGACTCCCCCTGAGCTGTAGAATCACTAGCCTGAGAAGCACTTGGCATCGATGAAGCAATTTGATGCTCACCTCCGCCTTGTGTCCCATTAGGATCTTCATCATCATCATTCAACACATGTAAAGTATCTTGTCTATAACTACTCTCCCCCTGAGCATCTAATTTCTTCAAGATTTGATCCATCACAGACGTCAGTGAATCAATCTGAATATGCTGGGTAAGAAGTTGAGCTCTTTGGGTCTCAATGAGTTGTTGTTGCATAACATCTGTAGAAGTAATGCCACCTACAAGAGATTCAAGCCCGACCACTCTAGCTTTGAGATCCATAAAGGTTGACACCAAATGTGTATAAACACCACTATAACCACATTGAGTAGTGGTTGAATGAGTAGATCTTCTTGTTCTGGTAGAAGGGATGGATGTGGAAGGAGGAATAGCAGTCGTCACCGGTGTTGAAGTGGAAACCGGAATATTCACTGTAGGTGTAGTAGTAGTAACAACCGGAGGTGTGTTGATAAGATTATCCAAAAACCTTTGGGTATCCGGTGTCACTTGTGAAGAAGTAGAAGTGGTGTGTGGTGGAGTAGACACTGATGATAATGGAACACTAGTTGTTGTTGTAGTAGTAGAGAACATAGTGTTAATAAAATCAATGCCTTATTGTATCATGGTGGAAGACTTTGAAACAAACTTTGGCCTTGCCTTCATGGATTTCCTAGATTGTGCAGATGTAGGATCAAGATCTTCAGAAGGATTGTAATCTTTATCAGCTTCATCTTCTGCCCTTCTCTTTTTCTGTGAAGACGACTTAGGAGGAGGACCCTTAGTCTTCTTCATCTTTCTCCTAGCAACCATTTTGACCCTTTTAGATGGAATAGAAACATATTTTTTTCTTTGGTTGTGAGGAGTACTAATTCTTGCAGCATCAGGATCATCATCATATGATTCAGTACTCTCAGAGTCACTTGCATCTTCAACTTGCCCATCTCTAGGAGAGTTAGGAACGACAAGATCAACAAATGGTGCATCCTATATAGTAGGTTCCTCAACCACAGGTTGTTGTTCTGGTACACTAGGTTGTTGTTGTGCTTGGTGATGAGGTTGAGGATGTTCGTCTTGGGGTTGTTGTTGTTGTTCTGGTGGTTGTTGTTGTTATTGTGCATGCTGAGGCTGTTGTTGTGGACCACCTGCTTCTTCATTTTTCATTAAGGTGAATCCAATTATCATTCGATGCCTCCTAATAATTAACATTTATCAAATGTCCAAATAGAGAAGTTGGAACAGGACGTCTAGCAGGATCAGATTGCCTAACACTCTTACAGTCAGCAAGTGTCCTTTTATCCATGGACACCAATTGTAGATCAGCACCCACAAACGATAGATTCGGTATGATGTGGTTCAAGATGATCTGTAGAAACCTTAGATAAAGCAGAAAATGAGTATTCCCTGTAGCCTCTACCTTAGTTTTCATCTCAGTGAACACAGACTGGGAAAAGCTACATGGCTTATTCAACATCAACGCCACCATTGCAGATTGCAACGATGACTTGATCCTATCAAATCCAGCCTTCCTTGCCGATAAGCAGCTAATAAGAGCGGGAATGAGATAACGCCATTGAGGAGATTGATAACCCTTCCTTAATTGTGATTCATTCAATGGACCTCGGTAATTCATTGTGACACCCACATCCCGCTTGGCTCGAGATTTCGGTCACTTGTCGGATTTACTCATGAACACATAGTATAACAGAGATTGATTGAAGCGGAAACTAAACCTTTTTATTTATATAAGCCAAGCACGTACATAATGTACTAAACTATTACAAGGTTTGTATAAAACCTAAGCCAATCTGCTTAGCAATAGATAGCCCGCTCTGAGCCTTTTCTATTCCTGCTCAAAGCTATACTCTTTCCTTGAATACATATGCTCAAGTGTATCAACTAACGCTGGTGAGTTCTAAGTTTTAATTCATTTCCTCAAATATTTCAAAACATCATATTAACCCTTTGCTCTTCCCCATAAGTTTATAAATGCATAAAATATGCATTACCAAATCTTTCGTAAAATAAGTCTTTAGTTTAAAACCGAAGTTTCAAAAAGACTTTCAATCTTTCGTCTAAAACCCTGCCTATGCCCTAAAACTCACGTCCAGGACTATCCCCAATATATTCGAATATGTTTATATCTAGGAAGTACCAGCGGCGTATCCACATTTATTCGATATATTTCGAACGAACCCTATTCATAAGAGTTATAGTATAGACTCTTTAAGTCAGTGCATGTCTTACAGTATCTCTCCATTGATTGCATGGCTCATATTTATAGGTCCTAGCGGGTCTACGGATCGATCTCAGACGTATACCACACAACGTGAACTCGTAGTGCAGAATCCTAACGAATACACGCATCACGAACTGATAAGAACACAAAGTAGATCAAACAAGACAAAGTTCTCCAGAAGCTCCTTGTATTGCTCTGATAAAAACACATAACTTACAAATGAAACAAACTAAGCACTATTTATAGGCAAACATCTGATACCAGCGAACTTAATAAGTTCGCCATTACTAGGCTAGGGGAACTTATTAAGTTCGCCATTTCCAAAACTTATCTACACACTTGTAAAAACATTACAAACTTAAACATAAACACCTAATCTATTACAAGGCTGATTGTCACACATCATGTTCCAACAAACTCCCCCTTGACAATAGCTTGATCTTCATCTTCAAGTCCTGCTCCAGCAATTTTCTGGTAACGAGCTTCTAGCACACACTCCATACTTGATACACGCGTATAAAACTCTCTTATACTGCATCACCTGTTCTCTCCACTCGCTTGTATACATGATCTCTTAGCGTTTCAGCATCCGTTGATCCTTCTTCAAGAAATTAATAAGATTCATGGCATCAAAGAATCTTGCCAGAACCTTCCCATTCAAGTCTTCAACTACTGCTTCACCAGTATTTACATCCACAAACCACCATTTTACATCCCCCAAACAATCTTGAGTAATCATCTTCAATGTAATCTTTGGGACAACTCTCATAGGTTTGAATTTATATCTCCAAGTCGTTTTCTTTGAAACTGGATCTACTTCCTTTATTCTTTTACCCTACTGAGGCTTCAATCTTTCATATTTACCTAAACCTCCTTCAATTCATATCAGCTTAGCAGTTGAATCAGCTATGCCATTGCCTGATCCATTAATCAAGGGTTTAGATGATAATCCATTGATTTCACTTCTCGACTGAGAATTAAAGTACTTCAACCTAGGTTTAAGATACTGAATACCGTCAGATCTCTTTAAAGCAAACAACTTGAACTCTTCTTCATAAAACCAACTCAAGATTCTACCAACACATCTCTCTTTATTCAAATATTTCTCTTTCTAAATTTGAGTTGGTGGAGATACTGGTAGCACTTTCTTCCAGCTCTTCACCATCTCAAGCCATTGAGCTTTAGTCATTCCTGTATCTTTGTACATCATAGGATCTTCAGGTACTTTATTTGCAGTATCAGAGATAGGCTTAGTAACCTCGTGATCAGATTCTTCAGACTCTGCAATCCCTTCAGAAACATCTTCAGGTATAACATTGTCATGAAACATATCCATATCTACATTCATTCTGTTACAACCTTCTTATACAATCTTCTGTGTGTCTCTCTCCACTTCTAATTCAACTATTTCTCAATCCTCAATCTCAGACAAGTTACCATCATCCACTTCATCATCATCAATTAGATCATCTAGACCAATCAAACACTCTAGCTTATCTGCTTCGTCTTCATCAGAATATTCAAAGATTGAATTATCTAACATCAAAATATCAGCATCAACTCCAGAGGTTCCTTTGTCCGAAATCGTGTCAACTTCTGTAACATCTAGGATTTTCTCATACTTTGAATTGTGTAGTAACATAATATAATTTCAATTCTGGATCATTTTTCATTGTGTTATATTATTTGCAAGTTGTGCATTCATTATTATGGCTATATATTTTAAAATATATCCACATGTACATATAGTTACTTCATTTATTTAAGGATTTAATTAGAGATAAATACATGACAATAGTTATTTAAAACCCACTCTTTTATAAACATATAAGTATATGAGCTATTTATTTAAATTCCAATTACATATATACATTATACATTTTCATGACAATATATGTGCATGTTATATAAATAAATATTTAGTTTAAAAATATATGATTTGACAAAATTATATAAAAACATTTCAAACTTATAGTTTAATTTCATAAAGTTTATAAAATAAATTATATAAACAAAAGAATTAAAACAAATAAGCTTGGTTTGAACCCCTCTTGGGTCACATTAAACCCCCCCTTGAACCATTGAACCCCTTTGAACACATTGGACCCTCTCTGTCACACCCCGACCGATGGCGGAATCATCGGGGCGGGACATGTAAGACTGTTCATAGCACATGGTTGACTAGATTGAAATATATTAAAGTCAAACTTCCATTACAATTAATCCAAGTACAAACCAAATTCAAACAAAGAAACATAAAACAACTCATAGAATTCTTGATTTAAATTGCTAAGTCCAAACCCTATATTGAGCACGTCTTGAATCATTCTCACATATTAGGGCCTGAAACATGAATAAAATAAAGTCAACTAAAAAGTTGGTGAGTATAACACAGTTGTATATAGATAGCATATAGTTGAAAACAGATCCTTTACATATCATAATAAATAAGGCATTTATGGGGAGCAGCTATTGTGTAACCATGTACAACCAAACCTTTGTAACTAGCATGCAAAAATTGTGTTGTCGGTTTCAATCAACGCGCACCTGGGTGGGTTTGTCAGACTCAATAGATCTATCATTAAAAACCGTCGGCTTGTATAGTTAATGATTGCACATAATCGCATACAAAGGTTAGCACACCTAGCACTCGCGCATAAAGCTCAAATTGCACACATGAATGTAAATAGGATTTGTACTTTGTGTTGTTTGTGTAAATGTAATGTGTAATTTGAATAATGTTCATGTTTCACCCCAAAAGTGTAAAAGAGTAAAAGGGGCTATGAAATACTCACTTGATAAGGAGGTGTAGCTAACAAGGATAATAGATAGAAAAATAAAGATCCTCGAGTGCACAAATTAACTTAAAGAGTAATGTATGTTGTATCAAATAGTGTGCGCAAAAGTGTAAGTTAAATGATGGTTTGGACTTGAGTAAAATGTTATTGATTTGAACTTGGATGTGTTGAATAACATATAAAGTTTAAAATGAATATTATCAAAACATTTTGATTAAGGTTTGAGTTTGAATAAATAATTAAGTAAAATATAATATTATTGCTTATGAAAATAAATAAATAATTGATTTTGTTTAAACATGAATTAAATAAATAGTCATTATCTTATTCATTTATAAAAATTTGTAACCTAAACATTTAAAATATCATTTAGGTGTAAGATTTTACAATAAATATAAATTTAGTTTTTATAAACTTTTAAATAAATAATATTTATGCCAAGATTAAACTTTTAATCCTTTTTAAATACAGAAAACACATTTTTTATAAAGTCTGAAACATTTACTGATTGAAAAATATAAAATTTACAATTCTGTCAAACATTCTGAATCACACACGACCATGCCTATGAAGGGCACGATCGTGCTTAAGCCACGGGCGCGACCGCGCTAGTCGGGACGCGACCGGGTTGATCAACAGAGGGCACAAACTAGACAAGTCAACAGGAACGATCGTGCCTTGGCCCGGCACGGTCGTGTCTATGATTCTTAGACACAGCAGAGACTAGCCCAAAGGGCATGACTAGGTCTGGACAGGAGGACACGACCGCGCTGCTAATCGGCACGACCGCGTTTCATGAGGCACGGCCGCGATAGATGATTAGCGCGACCGTGTCTCTTCCAAATCAGACACGAATTGACATATTCTTGTATTTTAAATGATGGAATTGTTAGGGCTTTTGATTATTGAGTTATTACGAGTCTTTTCATATAGTTTTATTGTATGTAAAACGTGTTTAAGACCTGATTCGATTAAATCATTTTTATTACAATAAGCACTTCGGTTCAAGATGATTTCTGTAGTGAAAACCCAATTTAACAGAGGGCTTTTGATATGAGGACTAATTCGACTGCGGAAGAGGTGCTAATTACCTTGGAGAGTATCGAGTTGATAGAAAGCGGTAGAAGAAAGTTCCGGCGTCGGCGATAACGGCTTCCGGCGACTTCGGCTGCAATTTCGGCTAGGCCAGAGAGTCCAGAGACTTGACGAGATTCGGGAGGTGCGAATTCCTTTCTTGATTGGGAGGATTTGTGTTCTGAGGAGGATTTGAGTTTTTGCTTGAATTGCTTGAGAGAGATTTCGAGGTTGATAGTATGAAACTGAGACGTTTGCAAAATTTGAAAATGGTGATACACTCGTTAAGGGGAAAAGAAACGTAGGACTAATACGGATTCTCAACGATCGGGTGATTAAACTGCATTTACGTTTCAACTGTTACACAGGCGCGACCATGCCCAAAAATGGCGCGACCGTGCCTAGGCACCGGGCGCGATCATTCCAGGACCAGTTGCGCGATCGTGCCGAGGCACTTGGGGCGACCGTGCCAGGACGAAGCACGACCGTGCTAGACTAGGGTTTCTTGACATTTTTCAACTTTAGTCCTTGACTTTTTAGGTTTGATATGTTTGAATTAAATAGTTTCTTGCATAGGGTTTAAATGTATATAATTGCGTAAAACTTGCGAATTTGTATCGAATCATTGCGTTTAGTTTACGGTGAGAAAAATAATAAGACAGTGCACGAGTATTGAATTCGAAATTGCATTACATTGAATTGAAAAATGAATACTAAAAATCAGAAATGTTACACTCTCAAATTGAACCCTCCTAAGATCTTGAATCCATTCCCGTCAATTTTGACCCCAAAAAGTCAAAGGGGATGAAATTCTCACGAATTCGATCCCAAATCCCACTAGTTCGTGTGTTTGAATGCAATCGATCATGGATAACCCATCATAAGTCTTGCCCTTGTGGGTCAAAGCGGTAAGGGGGACAGCAATCTTGGAGAAATTGGAGATAAAGCGACGGTAATATCCCGCAAGACCAAGAAATGAACAAACTTCAGTGGGGGTCTTCGGGGCATTCCAATTCTTAACCGTTTCGATTTTTGCAGGGTCAACATGAATACCCTTGTCGTTGAAAATATGACCAAGAAATTGAACTTCTTTTAACCAAAATTCACATTTGGAGAATTTGGCATATAGTTGTTCCTTCTTTAAGAGATCCAAAACCAATCTAAGATGTTGCTCATGGCCGGCTTTAGTCTTGGAATAGATTAAGATGTCATCGATGAAAACTATCATGAACTTATCGAGGTACGGTTTGCACACACGATTCATGAGATCCATGAAAACTGCGGGTGCATTGGTTAGTCCAAAAGGCATAACCATGAACTCGTAATGACCATACCTTGTTCGGAAGGCAGTCTTTGGAATATCGTCTTCTTGCACACGGAGTTGGTGATAACCAGATCGAAGATCAATCTTTGAGAAGCAAGTAGAACCTTGAAGTTGATCAAAGAGGTTATCAATTCTAGGCAAAGGATAACGGTTTTTGATAGTAAGCTTGTTGAGTTCGCGGTAGTCAATACACATGCGAAATGATCCATCCTTCTTTTTGACGAATAAGACGGGTGCACCCCACGGTGAATGGCTCGGACGGATGAATCCCTTGTCGGAGAGCTCTTGAAGTTGACTTGCAAGTTCTTGCATTTCAGAAGGTGCAAGACGATAAGGGGCTCTAGCCACGGGGTTAGCTCCGGGCTAAAGATCAATACAAAATTCTACTTGACGAACGGGTGGAAGACCGGATAAGTCTTCGGGGAATACTTCAGGAAAATCTCGGATAATGGGGATATCTTGAATACTCTTCTTCTTAACATCCTTTTGAACGATATGGGCCAAAAAGGCCACGTACTTCTTTCGTAAGTACTTTTGAGCAGTAGTGCATGACATTAATTTAAGCCCTTTACAAGGCTTTTCGCCAAAGACTCTTAACGTTTCTCCCGATGGTAGAGGTATTCGAATACACTTCTCGAAGCAAATGACTTCGGCATGATGATTCGATAGCCAATCCATGCCTATGATGATATCAAAGCTTCCTAGTGGCATTGGAACAAGATTGATTGGGAATGTGTGATCATTAAGTTCTAAAGAGTAATCATAGATAATGGACTCAATTGTAAGGGAGTCACCATTTGCTACTTCAACGGTAAATGTTTTCTCTAATTGGGACCGAGTCTTTGCAAGTAAAGGTTCAAAATTAAGTGACACAAAACTTTTATCTGCTCCGGTATCGAATAAAATGGAGGCATATTTACTATTAACAAGAAACGTACCATTGACCACGTCATTGTTGGCTTGAGCTTCCTTGGCGTTTATGTTGAACGCACGCCCACGAGCTCCACCTTGTCTAGCATTTGCAAGTCTTGGACATTGATCACGAAAATGGTTCGGGTCACCACACTCATAGCAAGCACGCCCATTAGCAATGGCGGGAGCACCTTGGTTAGCCACTTGAGGTACGGTTCGGTTTGGAGGGTTGACTTGGCCTGTAAGAGCTTTGGTCCTACAAACACTAACTGTATGACCATATCTCCCACAATAAGTACAAAGGCGACATGGGATGCTTTAGGGATGATGGTAGTTGCAGGTGGCACAAAGTGGGTAAATTCCAACATATGGCTTTTTGACCGGTTTTTGAACCATAGGTGCAGCTTGGATAACTGGAATAGTAGGAGTGACCACAGCATAGTTTCTAGTCTTCCTTTTCCTATTATTGCGGGAGGGTTCAGTTGTGGCTTCTTTGTTGTGGGTAGGAGGGGTTATAGTGTCAGAAACTTTCTTGGTACCCTTCTTAGTAAGTGTTCCCGCTTTCACATGGTTATCAGTTAAGGTGGCGGATAAGCGGATAGCATCTTCAAGTGTTGCGGGATTCCTTCCTATGACAGTATCTTGAATTTGCCTAGGTAGTCCCCCAATATACTTCTCAATGCAGCGGGACAAAGGAGTGACCATGTGGGGCACAAGAAGACTCAACTCATGGAACCGAGTTGTATATGCTAAGCTTTCCCTACTATCTTGGGCAAGATCCCAAAATTTAGCTTCTAACTTTTTCACTTCATTTCGAGGGCAGAATTCCTCGGTCATAAGCCTTGTTACCTCATCCCAAGGTAAGGCCATAGCTACATCAACACCCCTATTCCTTTTCTCCCCATTCCACCATGTAAGTGCCCGTTTTTGTAGGACACTTGTAGCATGACGAACACAGAGGTTGTCGGGATAGTCATTATTGAGAAAGGTATTCTCAATGCTTTCAAACCATTGAAGGAGTCCAGTAGCTCCTTCGGTACCAAAGAACTTGAGGGGATTGCACGAGTTGAAGTGCTTAAAGGTGCATTGAGATGGATTGTTACCACCATTTCCACCATTTCCACCATTATTACCACTATTGCTTCCATTTCCACCATTGTTGCCATTGGTGGCACCATTGGCTTGGGTGAGTTGTGTCACCAATTGGGTAAGAATAGCAGCAATGTCGGTGTTGGCGTTGGTTGCGGGAGCACGACGAGGAGGCATTCTACAGATTTTTCACAAGACAAGAAAGATTGTAAGAACTTATGAGATTTGATAGGGTTTAATAGAATGAGATAACAAAAATAAAAATAGATATTCTTAGTTTGGATTGTACTCAAAAGTGACAAAATCACTTGAATACTATGGCACATTAAGGTTAATTAAACTATATAATTTTCAAGAAGACATGCTTTAGCCTATAAGTAAACACTCATCTCGGGAATTCCCAGGAAAGCATACGGGTCCCTCGGTTGATTGGGATTTATGCGAAATGCTTTCCTAGACAAAAAACCCAAAATACAGGTGTCACCCTTCCAGATTGCACGTGTCCTCAAATAATTTAACAAGTTTAAAAACCTTAACGAAGAAATAAAAATTTTTGAGATTTTTGCTTCAAGAATTTTTTTCCACATGCTAAGAAGGATAAAGATAGAAAAGAAGATAGAAATTTTATGAGGTTTTAGAATATAGGAAAGGATATTATTTATTTAATTATTAAGAATATCCTAATAAGTCGTGGATTTAAAACACATAAGTCATCAAAATGAAATAATAAGTAATCATACTAAGCATGTAACATATAACATGTAGCACATAGCACATAATCATGAAGCATAGCATAAGTGGTTGTCCTAAAGTTATAGTCTAGGTCAAGGTGTCTAATAACCTAATTCCCTATAACCAAGGCTCTGATACCAATCCGTCACACCCCCACCGATAGCGGAATCATCGGGGCGGGACATGTAAGACTGTTCATAGCACATGGTTGACTAGATTGAAATATATTAAAGTCAAATTTTCATTACAATTAATCCAAGTACAAACCAAATTCAAACAAAGAAACATAAAACAACTCATAGAATTCTTGATTTAAATTGCTAAGTCCGAATCCTATATTGAGCACGTCTTGAATTATTCTCACATATTAGGGCCTGAAACATGAATAAAATAAAGTCAACTAAAAAGTTGGTGAGTATAACACAGTTGTATATAGATAGCATATAGTTGAAAACATATCCTTTACATATCATGATAAATAAGGCATTTATGGGGAGCAGCTATTGTGTAACCATGTACAACCAAACATTTGTAACTAGCATGCAAAAATTGTGTTGTCGGTTTCAATCACCGCGCACCTGGGTGGGTTTGTCAGACTCAATAGATCTATCATTGAAAACCGTCGGCTTGTATAGTTAATGATTGCACATAATCGCATACAAAGGTTAGCACACCTAGCACTCGGGCATAAAGCTCAAATTGCACACATGAATGTAAATAGGATTTGTACTTTGTGTTGTTTGTGTAAATGTAATGTGTAATTTGAATAATGTTCATGTTTCACCCCAAAAGTGTAAAAGAGCAAAAGGGGCTATGAAATACTCACTTGATAAGGAGGTGTAGCTAACAAGGATAATAGATAGAAAAATAAAGATCCTCGAGTGCACAAATTAACCTAAAGAGTAATGTATGTTGTATCAAATAGTGTGCGCAAAATTGTAAGTTAAATGATGGTTTGGACTTGAGTAAAATGTTATTGATTTGAACTTGGATGTGTTGAATAACATATAAAGTTTAAAATGAATATTATCAAAACATTTTGATTAAGGTTTGAGTTTGAATAAATAATTAAGTAAAGTATAATATTATTGCTTATGAAAATAAATAAATAATTGATTTTGTTTAAACATGAATTAAATAAATAGTCATTATCTTACTCATTTATAAAAATTTGTAACCTAAACATTTAAAATATCATTTAAGTGTAAGATTTTACAATAAATATAAATTTAATTTTTATAAACTTTTAAATAAATAATATTTATGCCAAGATTAAACTTTTAATCCTTTTTAAATACAGAAAACACATTTTTTATAAAGTCTGAAACATTTACTGATTGAAAAATATAAAATTTACAATTCTGCCAAACATTCTGAATCACACACGACCGTGCCTATGAAGGGCACGATCGTGCTTAAGCCACGGGCGCGACCGCGCTAGTCGGGACGCGACCGGGTTGATCAACAAAGGGCACAAACTAGACAAGTCAACAGGCACGACCGTGCCTTGGCCCGGCACGGTCGTGTCTATGATTCTTAGACACAACAGAGACTAGCCCAAAGGGCTTGACTAGGTCTGGACAGGAGGACACGACCGCGCTGCTAATCGGCACGACCGCGTTTCATGAGGCACGGGCGCGCTAGATGATTAGCGCGACCGTGTCTCTTCCAAATCAGACACGAATTGACATATTCTTGTATTTTAAATGATGGAATTGTTAGGGATTTTGATTATTGAGTTATTACGAGTCTTTTCATATAGTTTTATTATATGTAAAACGTGTTTAAGACCGGATTCGATTAAATCATTTTTATTACAATAAGCACTTCGGTTCAAGATGATTTCTGTAGTGAAAACCCAATTTAACAGAGGGCTTTTGATATGAGGACTAATTCGACTGAGGAAGAGGTGCTAATTACCTTGGAGAGTATCGAATTGATAGAAAGCGGTAGAAGAAAGTTCCGGCGTCGGCGATAACGGCTTCCGACGACTTCGGCTGAAATTCCGGCTAGGCCAGAGAGTCCAGAGACTTGACGAGATTCGGGAGATGCGAATTCCTTTCTTGATTGGGAGGATTTGGGTTCAGAGGAAGATTCGAGTTTTTTCTTGAATTGCTTGAGAGAGATTTTGAGGTTGATATTATGAAACTGAGACGTTTGTAAAATTTGAAAATGTTGATACACTCGTTAAGGGGAAAAGAAATGTAGGACTGTTACGGATTCTCAACGATCGGGTGATTAAACTGCATTTACGTTTCAACTGTTACACAGGAGCGACCGTGCCTAGGCACCGGGCGCGATCGTTCCAGGACCAGTCGCGCGATCGTGCCGAGGCACTTGGCGCGACCGTGCCAGGACGAAGCACGACCGTGCTAGACTAGGGTTTCTTGACATTTTTCAACTTTAGTCCTTGACTTTTCAGGTTTGATATGTTTGAATTAAATAGTTTCTTGCATAGGGTTTAAATGTATATAATTGCGTAAAACTTGCGAATTTGTATCGAATCATTGTGTTTAGTTTACGGTGAGAAAAATAATAAGACAGTGCACAAGTATTGAATTCGAAATTGCATTACATTGAATTGAAAAATGAATACTAAAAATCAGAAATGTTACACTCTCAAATTGAACCCTCCTAAGATCTTGAATCCATTCCAATCAATTTTGACCCCAAAAAGTCAAAGGGGATGAAATTCTCACGAATTCGATCCCAAATCCCACTAGTTCGTGTGTTTAAATGCAATCGATCGTGGATAACCCATCATGCGACCGTTCTAACCATTCATACCTAGCTAATTACAACAAAATTCAATGAATTTAAGCCAATCGACTCATAACCGTCACCAATCAAGTATCACATCAATCCGCGCATTTAATTTGAGAATGGGCTATAAAATCGAACCCACACCTTCACTACAGACACCACAAACTTTCTACACCCCTGTATTCATGTGAGGCCCCAAACCCGGGAGGCCCCACGCGTTGGATTTACTCATTCACAAACAGTTCTTAAACTCTTATATCAAAATAACGCAGCGGAAAATTTCGTTCATTACATAACATAACTGTTCTACATGCGGAAGCGTAAAACTTTGTTTACAACATTCATTACATAACATAATCAAAACATAACGGGATGCCAGTCTCCGTGTCAGCCGGGTAACTCTTCATCGCTAGCCAAGCATCACCGTCCATCATCATAACCTGCCCTTAACCTGAATGTGCATACTAAGAAGGTCAGCTACGCTGGTGAGTTCTAGTTTTAACGTAAAACATTAACATCAAATATTTGCCAAAAACATAACATCATACTTCATTTAATAAAAGCGTACATAAAACATGCAATAACTTAACATCATCAAAACATCGTAACATAACATCGTAACAATAGTCAATATGAACCGAATCTGCGCCTTCTCGTAACCGTCAAATCCATACATCGCATACCAGCGGATGAACTTAAGGCTCGCTACCTCTAAGTCATCCGTCATCCAGGTCTCCTAAGGCTCGTTACCTCTAGGTGGACCAAACATACGTCTCCTAAGGCTCGTTACCTCTAGGTAGACTAAACATACGTCTCCTAAGGCTCGTTACCTCTAGGAAGACTAAACATACGTCTCCTAAGGCTCGTTACCTCTAGGAAGACTAAACATACCATAGGCAATATTTCCCCGCAAGGAATAGTACCTTCCATCGGGATCCCGGTAATCCCATGGGTGACCGTCGTCACCCCATCCTCAACCAGTTGTACAACCGTTAGCCAGCCACTAAGGCCCCCCGTAAGGTAAGGCCAATACATACATACATACATACTCTAGCTCCCGTAGGAACTCGTGGCAGATTCGTTCATTCGTGACTTTCATAAAAACCTTTACCTCGTTTTAGTTAAAGCATTCGTACGTTTTATTAAATAACACTTCATTCGTAAACCTTTCACAACTTCGTTTGGCAAAATATTTTATAAACATCATCTCGTAAACCTCGTTTCGTAAACATCTCATTAACTCGTTTCGTCTTCCCCTTTCGGAAGCATCGTTCATAAACCTCGTTTCGTAAACCTCGTTTCATAAACCTCGTTTCGTAAACCTCGTTTCATAAACCTCGTTTCGTAAACCTCGTTTCATAAACCTCGTTTCGTAAACCTCGTTTCGTAAACCTCGTTTCATAAACCTCGTTTCGTATGTATGCACACCAGCCCAAAACATTTAATTAAAACATTAAAAGAAGGGCTTCTAGAACTCGCCTTATAAGCTAGTCTCGGTTGTCCTAAACAAAGGTCCAACAACGTCACTTCCGATCTGAATTGATTAATTAAATACACATCAGACCTAAATCCCGACTCTAACGGTTTACTCGTTCTGTTACAGGTGAATACACTGACTTCACCTACTGATGCAGACCTATCGAAACTACTTAGTTTCGACAGGTGCAGGCCCATCGAAACTTCTAGTTTCGATACCTGCAGGCCCCTCGAAACTTCTAGTTTCGACAACTGCAGGCCACTCGAAACTTCTAGTTTCGACAACTGCAGGTCACTCGAAACTTCTAGTTTCGACAACTGCAGGTCACTCGAAACTTCTAGTTTCGACACCTGCAGGCCACTCGAAACTTCTAGTTTCGACACCTGCAGGCCACTCGAAACTCTAGTTTCGATACCTGCAGAACTCAGCTATCTTCCCCAAAAACCCTAACTTTCGCATGCAGGTCCGATCTTGTCAAGATCCGGACTTTTTGTATTCAAAACGTGTATTTTCCTTTCGTGATTCCAGATTTATAACCCTTTCCTCATTTGGTTTATAAAAACCCGTCATTTTCACAAAAATACCCGAAAACCCAAAAACGAACAAAAACTCAGATTTGGTTCGGGTGTTACCTGATTTCGAGATTCTGGTCCGGAGGTTTTGCTCACGAGTTCAGTAGCAACAAGCTCCTTCAATCTCGGGTCGATCCGCCAACTTTCTCTCTCTACGGTTTCTCTCTCTAGATTCTTGCAAATGAGAGAAATGGTGTGTGTGTTGGCTATTTAAAGGGAGGAAACCCCCCCCTTCAAGATTGCCGGCCCAACCGGCCCGGCCCGTTACGCCTCGTTCTTTTATCCCGTTCGTCCCGGTTCAACCCGTTATTTAAAATCCTCATTTATTTTGGGATGTTACAAGTCTACCCCCCTTACAATAGGTTTCGTCCCCGAAACCTATCATAAGTCAAACAGTTGAGGGTACGACTCCTTCATTTCCGTCTCCGTTTCCCATGTAGCTTCCGATCCCTTCCGGTGCTTCCACTGGACTTTAACCAACTGGATAACTTTGTTACGTAAACGTTTCTCTTTCCTGTCTAGGATGGCCACAGGTTCTTCGATGTAGTTAAGGCTGTTGTCGACCTCGATGTCGGTAAGTGGTACGTGAGCCGTTTCATCCGCCAAACACTTTCGCAAGTGTGATACATGGAAGGTAGGATGAATCCCACTTAACTCATCAGGCAATTCCAACCGATAAGCGACTTCACCAACCCGTGCCATAATCCTGAATGGTCCGATAAACCTCGGACTTAACTTTCCTCTCTTCCTGAATCGTATGATTCCCTTCCAGGGCGACACTTTCAACATTACTCTGTCCCCAACATTAAATTCAATAGGCCTTCGTCGTCTATCCGCGTAGGATTTCTGACGATCTTGGGCGGCCTTCATTCGTGCTTTGATCTGATCAAACCTTTCCGACGTTTCTTTTACAACTTCAAGACTTCCCAATTCCTTCTGTCCAATCTCACCCCAACAAACCGGGGTCCTGCATCTCCTCCCATACAACATTTCATAAGGCGGCATGCCTATCGTCGTGTGATGACTGTTGTTGTAGGAGAATTCGGCTAACGGCAGATGACTGTCCCAACTGCCACCGAAGTCGATAATACAAGCACGAAGCATATCCTCCAATGTTTGAATGGTCCTTTCGGACTGACCATCCGTTTGTGGGTGGTATGCCGTACTAATATTGAGTCTCGTGCCCATTGCCTCGTGAAACCTCTTCCAGAACCTCGATGTGAATCGTGTGTCCCGATCAGATACAATCGTCAGAGGCATCCCATGCCGCGCCACTACTTCGTTAATAAATACTTCCGCTAACCTTTCCGACGAGAACGTCTCGCGAATAGGTAGAAAATGAGCACTCTTCGTTAAACGGTCCACAATTACCCAAATGGTGTCATGACCTTTAGCTGTGCGAGGTAGCTTGGTTATGAAGTCCATAGTAATGTGTTCCCACTTCCATTCCGGTATCTCAAGTGGTTGAATTTTCCCATACGGTTTCTGGTGTTCGGCCTTTACTTGCGAGCAAGTCAAACACTTGCTTACATACTTCGTCACATCATATTTCATTCCAGGCCACCAGTATTCCTTTCTCAGATCTTGATACATTTTGTTGGTACCAGGATGGATAGAGTAACGAGACTTATGAGCTTCATCCAAGATTTTGGTTCTAAGCTCGCCACCCATAGGTATCCATATCCGACCAAAACGTGTCCTAACACCAAGGGTGTTATATTCTAACTTATCCTGTTGGCCAACCATCCTTTCCTTCTTTATGTTTTCCCCCTTTAGTGCCTCTTCTTGAGCCTTTTCAATTTCCCTCATCACATCCGACGTTACCACCATTTGGCAAGCTTTCACTCTAATAGGAGCAGGCACATCCTTCCGGCTTAGAGCGTCAGCCACCACGTTTGCTTTTCCAGGATGGTACATGATTTCACAGTCATAGTCTTTCAAAAGTTCCAACCATCGCCTCTGCCTCATATTTAACTCCTTTTGCTCGAAGAAGTACTTCAGACTTTTGTGATCGGAGTATATGGTAAACTTTACCCCATAGAGGTAGTGCCTCCATATTTTCAATGCAAATACGACAGCAGCAAGTTCCAAATCGTGAGTCGGATAGTTGACTTCGTGAACTTTCAACTGCCGGGACGCATATGCAATCACTCTACCGCGTTGCATCAACACACACCCTAATCCCTGACCCGACGCGTCAGAGTATACCACCAGGTCTTCACTGCCCTCGGGAAGGGCCAAGACTGGAGCTTGGGTTAGCTTTTCTTTTAACTCCTTAAATGCCTCATCCTGCTTCGGACCCCATTCGTACTTTTCTTCCTTTCGTGTCAACTTTGTCAATGGCGAAGCTATTTTCAAGAAATCCTGAATGAATCTCCGATAGTAGCCTGCCAACCCTAAGAAACTGCGGATCTCCGTTGGCGTCTTAGGAACATCCCAGTCCCTTACCGTCGTTATCTTTGCTGGGTCTACCATAATGCCGTTCGGGTTAATGACGTGACCTAGGAATTGGACTTCCCTAAGCCAGAACGCGCATTTGGAGAACTTAGCATACAACTTCTCCTTCTTTAGAGCTTCCAACACTTCCTTCAAATGACAAGCGTGATCACCCTCATTCTTGGAGTAGACGAGGATATCATCAATGAACACAATTACCGATCGGTCCAGCATCGGTCGACACACCCTATTCATCAAATCCATGAACGCTGCGGGGGCGTTCGTCAATCCGAAAGACATTACGCGGAACTCGAAATGTCCATAACGCGTGCGAAATGCAGTTTTCGGTATGTCTTCTTCCCTCACCTTCAACTGATGGTACCCGGACCGAAGGTCGATTTTCGAGAACCAACTTGCGCCTTGCAATTGATCAAACAGGTCATCGATCCTTGGTAAAGGGTACTTGTTCTTTACCGTTCGTTTGTTCAACTCGCGATAATCGATACACATTCTCATCGAACCGTCTTTCTTTTTCACAAACAACACCGGAGCACCCCACGGCGAGATGCTCGGTTGAATAAATCCTTTCTCAAGTAACTCGTCTAGTTGGACCATAAGTTCCTTCATTTCCACTGGTGCTAGTCGATATGGAGCCTTAGCCACGGGCTGGGCATCTGGTACTAAGTCAATTCGGAATTCAATCTCTCTATCGGGTGGTATCCCAGGCAACTCCTCTGGAAACACCTCCGGGTACTCGCGTACCACGGGTACATCGTCCAGTTCTTTCACTTCCTTACACTTGTCAATTACGTATACCAGATAAGCCTCGCATCCGCGCCTCAAGTAATCTGCTGCCTTAATCATCGAGATGACGTTGGGCATCGGGGCATCGCGATCCCCAAGTACTTCCACTTCGCTACCATCCGGAGCCTTGAGTCGGATTATCTTTCGTTTGCATATAATTTGAGCCTCGTTGGCAGTTAACCAATCCATACCTAACACGACATCAAACCCTCCCAAAACCATAACAAATAATCTGACGGGAAATCTATGGCCTTCTATCTTTATCGTGGAATCGTCAACTACTTCGGTTACCATTACGGTTCTACCCTCAGCGGTTTCTACATTAAAGGCTCGTTCTACTTTACTAACCGTGTACTTTACTCGTTTACAGAAAGTTGCAGATATAAAACTCTTACTGGCACCCGAATCGAATAACACTGAAACAAAAGTGTTGTCAAGGATGAACGTACCTGACGCCACATCGGGGTCATTCCTGGCCTGTTCTTGCGTTAGTGCATACGCTCGAGTCTTCGCTCGGGGCCTTTCCTCCCTCTTCTCTGGGCCTTTCCCTTTCCCGGTCTCGCCCATCCTGGGCTTAGTGCATTCCCGGCTCATGTGGCCACTCTCCCCACAGTTGTAGCATTTGATACCGTTCGGGCATTCTCGGGAGTAGTGCCCGGTCTTGCCACATTTGTAGCACAAATTTGATCCCAACCGGCATTCACCGGCATGCCTTCCCCCACACTTCCCACAGACTGCTAATTCATTTACCCTGGCCCGTTTGTCCTGAGCCCCAAACAACTTCCCACCCGATCGCTTAGCGGGAAAACTCAGCTTCTTCTTAGGCTCTTCAATGGCAACGACATTCAGTGCCAGATCATCAAATACCACGCCGCTCAGTTCTACTACCGAATCGTAGGTAGTAGGGGCGTTTGCCTTAACATATGTGCGGACCTTGTCCGGCAACCCTTGAATATAACAAGCGATCTTTCTTTCTTCAGTAGTGACAAGGTGTGGCACCAGACGTGCCAGTTCATTGAACCGTGTCGTATACTGCCGGTGCGTCATGCTCCCAGCCTTCAAACCCAGAAATTCCCTTTCTACCTTTTCGATCTCATTCCTTGGACAGAAATTCTTGATCACCAAAGTTTTCAAATCATCCCACATCATCGAATCAACCACCTCGTTCCCCTTAGCCTGGCGTACACCTTCCCACCAGTGAGATGCTTCCTCCCTCAAGGAGTTAGCAGCAAACTTCACGACCTGATTCGGTCGACATTCACTCAGACGAATGGCGGCTTCCATACGAATTACCCAGTCAAAAGTAGCCACCGCGTCCTTCTTTCCAGTCAGAATTGGCGGGTCACATGCCTTAAAGGACTTATAATCGCATCCGCGAGCAGGCGGTGCATTGTCGGTCTCATTGTTCTGAGCACCAATTGCCGCGCTAGACCCACCCGCCCCATTGACCTGCTTCAACGCTTCAGCCAACAGACCTGGCAGAGAATTCTTCATCAATTCTGTGAATTCTCGAGCTATAGCTGCTCTCACTTCTGGTTCAAAAGTGAAAGGTTGCTCTTCGACCTGTGTCTGCTCGGCTTCATGCACACTAACCGCCGGTTCAGTGTGAACACTTCCTTCTTCACTGTGTTCTTGGCGCGCAGGAATCCTGCCACGCCCACCATTTCGACCGCCGGTACGACCACCGGTACGGCCACCACGCCTTCCGTTCCCTCTTCTTGCCATTCCGTTCTACAAGACAAGGAAATCCAATGTCATCACGCTAGTTAACAAATAGAATTCAACAAGCATTGTAAGATGTTAATATACACTGGCCATCTGCAATTAACCATTACACTACCTCTTGATTTCGATTTGACCACCTTTGTGATTTCCATCAGAACCCAAGTCCTAACCTTAACACTTCCTAAGGCATACTATATATGTAAATATATATACACTACCTTCATACCTGATGCTGTGGCTCGAGTTACCCGTACTGGCATCCGCTTTCGGTCCCATTCTCAGTTTAAGTTCAGACACAGGGAGTGTCCAAATCTCTCAAACTATTGCTCTGATACCAACTTGTGAGGCCCCAAACCCGGGAGGCCCCACGCGTTGGATTTACTCATTCACAAACAGTTCTTAAACTCTTATATCAAAATAACGCAGCGGAAAATTTCGTTCATTACATAACATAACTGTTCTACATGCGGAAGCGTAAAACTTTGTTTACAACATTCATTACATAACATAATCAAAACATAACGGGATGCCAGTCTCCGTGTCAGCCGGGTAACTCTTCATCGCTAGCCAAGCATCACCGTCCATCATCATAACCTGCCCTTAACCTGAATGTGCATACTAAGAAGGTCAGCTACGCTGGTGAGTTCTAGTTTTAACGTAAAACATTAACATCAAATATTTGCCAAAAACATAACATCATACTTCATTTAATAAAAGCGTACATAAAACATGCAATAACTTAACATCATCAAAACATCGTAACATAACATCGTAACAATAGTCAATATGAACCGAATCTGCGCCTTCTCGTAACCGTCAAATCCATACATCGCATACCAGCGGATGAACTTAAGGCTCGCTACCTCTAAGTCATCCGTCATCCAGGTCTCCTAAGGCTCGTTACCTCTAGGTGGACCAAACATACGTCTCCTAAGGCTCGTTACCTCTAGGTAGACTAAACATACGTCTCCTAAGGCTCGTTACCTCTAGGAAGACTAAACATACGTCTCCTAAGGCTCGTTACCTCTAGGAAGACTAAACATACCATAGGCAATATTTCCCCGCAAGGAATAGTACCTTCCATCGGGATCCCGGTAATCCCATGGGTGACCGTCGTCACCCCATCCTCAACCAGTTGTACAACCGTTAGCCAGCCACTAAGGCCCCCCGTAAGGTAAGGCCAATACATACATACATACATACTCTAGCTCCCGTAGGAACTCGTGGCAGATTCGTTCATTCGTGACTTTCATAAAAACCTTTACCTCGTTTTAGTTAAAGCATTCGTACGTTTTATTAAATAACACTTCATTCGTAAACCTTTCACAACTTCGTTTGGCAAAATATTTTATAAACATCATCTCGTAAACCTCGTTTCGTAAACATCTCATTAACTCGTTTCGTCTTCCCCTTTCGGAAGCATCGTTCATAAACCTCGTTTCGTAAACCTCGTTTCATAAACCTCGTTTCGTAAACCTCGTTTCATAAACCTCGTTTCGTAAACCTCGTTTCAT
Source organism: Smallanthus sonchifolius (assembly GCA_023525975.1). NCBI lineage: Eukaryota > Viridiplantae > Streptophyta > Magnoliopsida > Asterales > Asteraceae > Smallanthus > Smallanthus sonchifolius. Next base: position 20,207,678 of record CM042030.1, on the reverse strand, counting down.
AAACCTCGTTTCGTAAACCTCGTTTCGTAAACCTCGTTTCATAAACCTTGTTTCGTATGTATGCACACCAGCCCAAAACATTTAATTAAAACATTAAAAGAAGGGCTTCTAGAACTCGCCTTATAAGCTAGTCTCGGTTGTCCTAAACAAAGGTCCAACAACGTCACTTCCGATCTGAATTGATTAATTAAATACACATCAGACCTAAATCCCGACTCTAACGGTTTACTCGTTCTGTTACAGGTGAATACACTGACTTCACCTACTGATGCAGACCTATCGAAACTACTTAGTTTCGACAGGTGCAGGCCCATCGAAACTTCTAGTTTCGATACCTGCAGGCCCCTCGAAACTTCTAGTTTCGACAACTGCAGGCCACTCGAAACTTCTAGTTTCGACAACTGCAGGTCACTCGAAACTTCTAGTTTCGACAACTGCAGGTCACTCGAAACTTCTAGTTTCGACAACTGCAGGCCACTCGAAACTTCTAGTTTCGACACCTGCAGGCCACTCGAAACTCTAGTTTCGATACCTGCAGAACTCAGCTATCTTCCCCAAAAACCCTAACTTTCGCATGCAGGTCCGATCTTGTCAAGATCCGGACTTTTTGTATTCAAAACGTGTATTTTCCTTTCGTGATTCCAGATTTATAACCCTTTCCTCATTTGGTTTATAAAAACCCGTCATTTTCACAAAAATACCCGAAAACCCAAAAACGAACAAAAACTCAGATTTGGTTCGGGTGTTACCTGATTTCGAGATTCTGATCCGGAGGTTTTGCTCACGAGTTCAGTAGCAACAAGCTCCTTCAATCTCGGGTCGATCCGCCAACTTTCTCTCTCTACGGTTTCTCTCTCTAGATTCTTGCAAATGAGAGAAATGGTGTGTGTGTTGGCTATTTAAAGGGAGGAAACCCCCCCCTTCAAGATTGCCGGCCCAACCGGCCCGGCCCGTTACGCCTCGTTCTTTTATCCCGTTCGTCCCGGTTCAACCCGTTATTTAAAATCCTCATTTATTTTGGGATGTTACAATTCATTGCATTGCTCCTCCAGAACTTCGACGAGCTTGAAGAAATCCGACGACGGCCCCCTTGTCGTTCTCCCTCAATTCTCAATCATTTTAGGTAAAATCGATGCCGTTAGTTTCGTTTTGATGGGAGGATTGAAAGCCCCATGATTTCTTGTTCAAACGGATACGAATCGGGTGACATTGGGGTTAGGGTTTGGGACAGGGATTATTGGGGAAAAAGACGATATGAGGATGGGTGTTAAAACACTTTCGCGTCGGATATAAACCAAGGCATACGCCCAGGTTCACCGATTAAAGCTCATGACTGTTAAGGAGGAGGTCGCAGGTTCGAGTCCAGCCCCTCACCTCACCCCTTTTCGTTTTGCGTGTGGTTTTGCCTTTAAACCCGGTTCCCCCAAGCTGGTCTAGTGGTTCGCGCGTTCTAGTTTTCCCCTAGGCGACCCGGGTTCGAGTCCCGTGGGCCGTTTTTATTTTTAAAAACATATTTTTAGTCCATTTTCTTATAAAAAAAAACTATTTTATAAGACTCGGGAATATTTTATGAGCCAAAATGTTATCGTCTGAAATATAAACAATTGTTCAAGCGTTTTAGAGAATTAAAAACTTATAATTTCTAATTAAAATTTATATAATTCTTTACCTAAAACCTCTACGTGATACAAGGTATTTTGTTACCCAATTATTTTGTACAATTTATATTTCTATATCTCATAGTTTTAATTAAAAGTTAATCTAATTATTAAATTAATTAAAACGTTTTATCAATCTAATTAATTAGAACATTAATTAAATCCAATTATCTACTTATTCAAATTAAATATTATTTAAAATACTTATTCATTTATTTATAAACAAATTAATTATTCTTATATATATATATATATGTATATAAACAAGTATTCAACTCATTATTAGACAAACATATTATTTACAATAAATAAATACACGTCATTCAACCTAGCCCAATTCCCATATACCTTAGTCTTTCGAGCATTGTCATTGATACATATATACATTCAAACATAGGTTAACCTCGTGGTTAGCTAAACAATTAGTGCAACTACCCGTACTTGTGCATTCAAGCTACAAATCCAATGTGAGTTTACATAGCCCCTTTTTCACTTTTACATCTTTGGGGTGAAACATGATTACATTCAAACTATTTGCAAATACTACAATTCAAACATTATGATCATGTGTGCAATTTGTGCCTTAAGCTTGAACACTATTTGTGCAAACAACATTTACATACTTTTTGTGCATAGTGCAAGTGCAATCATTAACTCAGTACAAGCCGGTGGTATACAATGATAGATCTGTTGAGTCTGACCAACCCACCCGGTTAGGGTGATTGTTACCGAAAACACTTAAGGATAATATTTGAGTTATGCCTATCAGTTACAAGGTTTGATTGTGCGCCCCAGTTTAAACTATAGTGATTCTCCATAATTGCCTTATTAATTCATGCATCATATGAATTGTACACAAACTTTTGATAACACTTCTTGTGTTAAAATCTATGTATTCTCACCAACTATTTAGTTGACTCTGTTTACATCATGCAGAGTCTTATCTTATGTATAAGCTGTTGTCATTTATTGTATGTTTAAACAGTTTTAGACTAGTTTACTTTATGTCATTTCATTAAATGTAGTTTCAGTTTTCTGTAATTTACTGCTTTATTAGCTAAGTCTGGGCCATCGAAACTACTTAGTTTCGATTGAGTTTGTTCAATCGAAACTAGTAGTTTCGATAGATGGTAGTTTTGAAAGTTCTGTGTAACTTGTAAATGGTCAATCGAAACAAGTAGTTTCGATTGAACATAGTTTCGATACCCGTCACTACTATAAATAGCCTAGTTTGAGAATGTTTAGGGTGGGAGTAGCGGCTGTAACCCTGAACCTTCTCTTTCACATTGTTATTGAATCAATACACTTTGCAGTTGTTTTTACACTGTGTTCTTACATTTTCATATCATTTTGTGTTGATTCATTGTGAGGTTAGCCTGTTATCTTCACCGATTCTGTTTCTACCATCTGTTTCACCACCATACACACAGTTTCCGCCTGTGTGTGTGTAATCGAACAAATCAGTGATTTAAAGAGAAATCTGGACCTACAATTGGTATCAGACCTTTATGCTCTAGTGTTTTTGAGTGTTATCCGGTTTATTGATCGATTATAGGTGTTTGTGAGGATATTCGAAGCGTATTTTGGGTTTTTGCACATCTATTCTCGGAAGTACTGTTTTATTGATTGACGGCTACTGTTTCATCGATTTCCAAGGGTTTTTGCTCGTATTTTCATAATCAGAGGTTGGATTAGTGATCAGGAGTGTTAGACGAAGGTTTTCGTTGGATTGTTTTGTCATTTCTGCACTATTGATTTCTGAAGCTTATTATCAATGGAGTATTTCTGAGCTTGGAGAAGAAGGCATCGAAACTACTGGGGACAGTTTCTGATTTTTGTTGATCATCGAAACTTCTTGTCTACGTTTTGTCGGGAGAAGGTACTATCAAAACTAGATTTTTGTCTTATATAGAAACTGTGGTTATCGAAACTTGTCTGTGAATTTTTCAGTATCGAAACTAGTTGTTTCGATAAAAGTTGTCTTATCGAAACTAGTTGTTTCGATAAAAGTTGTCCTCTCGAAACTAGTTGTTTCGATAAAAGTTGTCCTATCGAAACTAGTTGTAGTTTCGATAAAGTTGTCCTATCGAAACTAGTTTCTGTTTAGTTTCGATTCAGAATATTATGGCCACTTCAAGTTTAACAGAACCTTCTGGGGGAAATAGACCACCTGCTCTTGTGTCCACAAGAGAATTTGATGACTGGACTAAAAAGATGAAGCTTTTCTTTCAATTTCATGATTATACATTGTTGAGTTCTATCACCGATGGTCCCCACAAGCCCGTAACTACCACTGCTGATGTTCAACGTCCTAAGTTAGTATCTGAGTATGATGAGAAAGATCTTGCCTTGATTGCTCGAGACAACAAGGCCTACTGGACTATTACCATGGCTCTTCCTATGGATATTTTCAACATCTTTGCTGAGTACACAACTGCCAAAGACTTATGGGTTGCATTGTGCACAAGATATGAGGGAAGTGAGGATGTCAGGGAAAGCAAAAGAAATCTGATCAAGAAACAATATGAGATGTTCAGCAGTGTAAGGGGAATCAATGTCTGATTTGATCAACCGTTTCTCAAGCATTGTATCAAGGTTGAAAGTAATGGGAGTTGAGTACCCTACTCTTCATCTAAACAAGAAACTCCTAGATTCTCTTCCTGAGGAATGGAATATGTATCGAATCATGATAAAAAAGACTGAGAATCTGAGTGCTCTGTCTCAACAGGAAGTCTATAGCATTCTTGAATCTTATGAAATTGAGATTAAGAAGGGAGCAGTCACCCCGTCAAATCAGTCTGTAAACACAGCTCTTATTGCTGGATCAAGCTCATCCGGTAGCCCATACTTTCAGACTGATGTCCCTCCTTCAACTGCTGCAATTAATTCTACCAGCTCCTCTGCTCCTCAAAAGACTGTCACCATGATTCCTGATGATTATGTCCCAATCATGACTGCTTTCATGTCGTGCTATGATGCACTGATTTATGGAAATCTAACATCGGTTAGCTTTCAACCTGATGACTTGGAGCAGATTAATCCTGATGATTTGAAGAAAATGGACATTGATTGGTGCATGGCCATGTTGACCTTAAGAGCCAAAAGATTCATCAAAAGTACTGGCATAGACAGATTCAAGTAGGGAAAGACACTTGGGTTTGATATCAAGAAGGTGAGATGCTACAATTGTGATAAGCTGGGTCACTTTGCCAGAAACTGCAAGGAGCCGTCCTCCAAGGATCAGCAAGAAAAGAAGATTTCCTCTGGAAAACAAGCTGCCAATCCTCCAAAGACAAACACATCTTCAAGTTCCACAGCTCTTGTGTGTCAAGCTGATGGACACTATCATTGGGGAGAACAAGCTGAGGAAGCTGCTGATAAAGCCTTGGTGGCTGATGTGGAGGACATGGGCAAGTGTGTCATGATTGAACCTGCTGAGGATCTCACTGTTGTGCCTGCTGAGGTTATTTCTAAACTGTGTAATTCTAGATCTTGCTTGAATGAAATTCAAAAATACAGATTCATCAATCAAGCCTTGATTGATGAACGAGATCACATTAAGGTGATGTATGACTCTGTGGCCAAAAATGAGAAACTTTACTTAAAGAAAATTCGTGACATTTCTGGTGAAAATCGGTCTTTAATTGTGCAACTCAATACTCAAACCATTAATAATACGATCTTAAGTGAAAGAGTCCAAAAGGCAGGAAAAGCCAAATTACAAGTTGATCACATGGATATGGATCAGAAAATTCTGTTTGGGATAATCGATAAACAATTTAATAGAAAAGGCACAGAGGGTCTTGGGTATAACTCTCATCCACCTCCTTATTCTAAATCAGGGAGATTTACTGATATGCCAACTCCACATGTTTCCACACCTTTTGTTTGTACATTATCTCCTGATGATTATATTACGTCCTCTGATTCTAACAGTTTTGCTTCTTGTGCAGAATCAAATTGTGTAAACTCCGAAGATGATTGTGATAAGAGTACTAATGATAGAACTATTTTAAAAGAACTTGAGTCAGATGAATGTAATAATATGTCCGTGTCAAAACCAAATATTTGTGAACACGTTAAAAACTTGTATTTTGATTCTATGTCTGCTGAGCATACGGGTTTGGGATGTGATGTTTCTAAATTTAAAAATGTTTTGCCATGTGTTATCAAGTTTAAAAGTGCAGGAATTATTGTGAATGATGTACCACGTGAAACCATGAGCAACATGGATTTTTTCAGATTAAAGGAAGCACATCGTCTTCAAGATAAAGTTATTGATGAGAGAACCATCTCATGTTCAGATTCCTCAACATCACAATCATCTTCATCTTGTGATGACTATTATCAGGCTAAGATATCTTGTGAAAACGTTTGTTTTAGTTGTGGTGCCTCAAATCATGTTTCAAAAAGTTGTAAATTGATAACCACAAATTCTAATGAAGAATCGCCTTCCAAAAGTTCATTAAATTCATACGTGTTGCCTAAGTCTTCTCACAGTAGGAAATCTAGGCGTAAAAGAATTAAAAATGCTAAAAATTATTTAAAACGAACTTGGAAAATTAAAAATAATGTTCTATTTGATGACCGTGCTTCATCAAAGGATGGTTGTAATTCTGATTCCAATGAGATGTCATATCCTGACACTAAAATCTCTTGATTGAAACAATTTTGGTCAAAACGTATAAATGGTTCGTTGTGTATAGGGTCAATCAAGAAGAACCGGCGATAACATCTGACATGTAGATAGTGGATGTTCAAGACATATGACTTGGCACTTTAACTTGCTGCAAGATTATCATCAAATTGATGGAGAGTATGTTGCTTTTGCTGGAAACCCAAGAGGAGGAAAGATTGAAGGACAAGGAACAATATCAAATGGAGTAAATAGTCTGGAATTTGTCAACTTTGTTCCTCGGTTGAAATACAATCTGATGAGTGTTTCACAGATTTGTGACAAGGACTTTTGTGCTTTATTCAATTCAAAAGAATGACTTATCTTGAAGCCGGGAGTGGTGATTCCGGAAGAACTTATTCTCATGCGTGCTCCCAAAAGATACAACACATATAGCTTGGATATGAACAACCCATCGGGAATTGAATCGTGTTTTCTCTCAAAGGCTTCCGAAGATGAATCTTTCCTGTGGCATAAGAGGTTGGGACATGTCAATTTCAAAACAATGAACCGACTGGTTCGAGGCAACCTAGTCACTGGATTACCTCTCAAAGATTTCACTCCTATGGAACATTGTATCTCATGTTCCAAGGGAAAACAGCACAAATCTTCACATAAGCCTAAAACCACCAATTCCATTGACTCTCCTCTCCAATTGCTTCACATGGATCTTTTTGGTCCGGTGAGTGTCATGAGTCTTGGACGAAAGTCATACTGTCTGGTGGTAACAAATGATTTTTTCTCGATTCACTTGGGTGTTTTTCCTAGCTAAGAAAGATGAGACGCTAGAGATTTTAAAAACCTATCTGCTTCAAATTGAGAACCTCTTCAATCTAAGTGTGAAGACTATCCACATCAATCATGGAACAGAATTCAAAAATGAAACTCTTGATTCCTTCTGTGAAAGCAAAGGAATTTCTCGACAACTTAGTGCACCTCGTACTCCTCAACAAAACGGTGTAGCTGAAAGAAGAAACCGCACTTTAATTGAAGCTGCACGAACTCTGATTGTTGAGTCTAAGCTTCCCGTGACTTTCTGGGCTGAGGCGGTCAACACTGCATGTTTTGTGCAAAATTGGGTTCTTATCACTAAAAGTTGCAACAAGACACCTTATGAGATCATGTACAAGCGCGAGCCAGTTATCGATTTCTTCAGAAAATTTGGGTGTGTGTGCACAATGCTGAACACTTCAGATCAGCTCAACAAGTTTGAAGCCAAAGCTGATGAATGCTATTTTGTTGGTTACTCATCCAATCAACATGCTTTTCGTGTCTACCATAAGAAGAAAGGGATAGTGATGGAGTCCATTGATATCAATTGGCATGAAAACAATCATACGGATGCAGGAGACGGTCCCAATTGGCTCTTTGACGTCGATTCAGTTTTTAAGTCATTTAATCTTCCTGATTTCTCTATTGAATCAACTCATGCTAATTCTGACTTCTCTGTGAACAATCTAGGGAACATAAATGATCAAGGCTCTTCCTCATCTGCTCAGGTTAAAATTCCTGTGGTTGCTAATGCTGAATCTGATATGGAGTCTTTCGGTTCTGGTGCAACAAGTGAAACTGTTGAAGACAACTCCATTCCAATAGTAGATGTTGCACCACAATCACCTGCTGAAGATCCTATTAATGATATTGCCGATCCTCATGCTGAAAATCTTACCAATTTGGAAGAAGTCGTGGAAGAAGATGAAATTCCTCAACTGCGAATTCACAAGATTCATCCCACCAATAACATCATTGGACCACTCAATGTGGGTGTTAGTACCCGAAGTGCCTGTGAAGCATTTGAAAACAACATGCTTTCTTGCTTCATTTCTCAAGCTGAACCAAAGAACATTAAAGCAGCTCTACTAGAAAACAGCTGGGTGGAAGCAATGCAGGAAGAGCTACAGCAATTCTCAAAGCTGCATGTGTGGAATTTGGTAGATCTTCCCAAGAACAAAGTTCCAATCGGCACTCGTTGGGTTTTTCGCAACAAAAAGGGTGAAGGCGGCACTGTGATTCGAAATAAAGCTCGTCTGGTGGTTCAAGGTTTCTATCAAGAAGAAGGGATTGACTATGAGGAAGTCTTTGCACCAGTGGCTCGCTTGGAAGCCATCCGAATGTTTCTCGCCTATGCAGCCTACATGGACTTCACCATTCATCAAATGGATGTCAAAAGCGCATTTTTATATGGCAAAGTTCAAGAGGAAGTTTATGTCAAGCAGCCGCCGGGTTTCATTGATCCTAATTTTCCAGACCGTGTTTACAAGTTAGACAAAGCCTTGTACGGTCTTCACCAAGCACCTCGTGCGTGGTATGAAACTTTATAAAAGCATCTACTTGAGAATGGTTTCACATGAGGAGAAATTGATCAAACTTTGTTCAAAAGGAAGAATGAAAAGGATACAATCATGGTGCAAATTTATGTGGATGATATCATTTTTGGATCTACAAATCCCGGTCTTTGCATAGAATTTGAGGAAGTGATGAGATCTAAGTTTGAAATGAGCTACATGGGAGAAATGAAGTTCTTTTTAGGACTACAAGTTGATCAGTCTGAGTCAGGAATCCTTATCCATCAAGAAAAATACATGAAAGAAATTTTGACCAAGTTCAAAATGGCTGATTCCCACCCTATAAAAACTCCTGTGGAAGTTCGTCATTGTTTGACTCCTGATGTGGATGGTGAAAGCATTGATCAGCATCTCTATCGCTTTATGATAGGCTCTCTCATGTATCTCACGGCCAGCAGACCCGACATCATGTTTGCAGTGTGCTTGTGTGCACGTTTTCAGGCTAATCCTAAACTCTCTCATTTATCTGTTGTCAAACGTATTTTAAGATATTTAAAGTATAAGCCAAAATTGGGTCTGTGGTATCCTAAAACTGACTTATTTGATCTTGTGGCTTATTCAGAATCAGACTTCGGGGGTTGCAACTTAGACCGAAAATCCACTTCTGGAGGTTGTCAATTCCTTGGCAACCGCCTTTTCTCATGGCAATGTAAGAAACAATCCACCGTTTCCCAATCCACCGCCGAAGCCGAATACATTGTCGCAACCCTCTGTTGTTCCCAAGTCAGATGGATACACCATCAGATGCTTGACTATGGGATCACATTCCATGAGACACCCATTCTGTGTGACAACACTGCTGTTCCCCATATCACCAAAAACCTCGTTCAGCATTCCAAAACAAAACACATTGAAATCAAACATCACTTTATCCGTGACTGTGTGGAAAAGAAGCATATTAAAATTGTTGAAGTCAAAACTAATAAACAAACCGCAGACATCTTCACAAAGGCTTTTGACTCTACCAGATTTGCCCAACTGGTGGAGATGCTTGGAATGATCAACTTTCAGTAAATTGTGTGAATAGTATTTTTTTTATTAAAAATTCTGTTTAATTGTCAAAGAAAATTCCAAAATGATTTTATTTTTATGTACAGTTTCTACGCAAATCTTTTGGGGGAGAAATATAATATTGAAAAGAATTGTTGTGTATATAATCTTACAAGTGGTTTTGAGTTGCAGGAAAAATTGAATCTGACCTTTGAGAAATGATAGTGTCTGATCTCATCTCTTGGACATGGAATAGACCAAAAGCGATGGTGTTTACTGAGGTATAGCTGGTAGGCCCGACATATGGTTAAAACTTGTAAGTAGTGTGAAAACCTAATATATATATCTCATACTTGTGTGTTTGAACCCATTATTGAAACATCTAACCCATTTTTATATCTAAGAAAACCAATTCAATCAGATACAGGCTTACGTATTGGATTCCTATTCATACGCCAAGTGACCGTCAATATAACGATATTTACCAGCGCTGATCCCGTATGTTTTGCTTGCACAAAGATCTCGGGTGCTCATCCTTTTCCCATCCACTTGGATGATTTGACCCCGTCTGTTTTGCTTACGCAAAGATCTCGGGTGTTCAACATTTTTCTATCCGCTTGGATAATTTTACGACTTCTTCTGTTTTGCTTACGCAAAGATCTAGAATGTTCGTACCTTTTTTAATATCTACTTGGATATATTTTATTTTAATTTTCTAAATCCACTTGGATATCTTATTTTATTTTGGTGGTACTTTGACATTCTAAGACGGTACTTTGGTTAATCAGAAAGAGATGATAGGATGAAGATGGGTACTTCTTGAGGATTGATAGGTTTTCAAAATCATTTTATTTTAATATGTGGGGTACACCTTGTATATTGCTTAAATGGTACCTTCTAATCACATGAAATCTTAGTACAAACAAATGTTTGGGTTTACTTTGCACAAATATCAGCTATCTTCAGGGACTCACAGTAGTGAATTGCAAAAGGAAGTGTTTCAAGAGACTGACCAGATCTGATCTCATGTTGGATCTTTTTCAAGAAGATAAGTGTAAATATCTTGTGTATAATTTCATTTCTATAGAAAGTCTGTTTTAACAGTATATATATGTTAGTCTTATTTCTGGTCTTTGAACTATCGAAACTAGTTGTACTTATCGAAACTACTTTGTGCATATCAAAACTACTTTGATATGTCGAAACTATTTTGAACTATCGAAACTAGTTGTTCATATCGAAACTAGTTTGCCCTATCGAAACTAGTTGTTTCGATAGGGGCATTTTTGTCTTTTGTCTTACAAAAATTAAAAGCCTTCATAATCAATCCCTCCCTTCATACTGATTTTCACTTGTCTTTTTCAAACCCTCTTCGCCTTCTTTGTAATTCGCAAAATCTCACAAGCCATCGGTCTGAGTTGCAAGAAATCAGTGTTAATCACCTGATTTTCCCCCGTTGTCACCATCGTCTCCATCATCAGGTAACGTCTCACTACTTCCTACAGATGATTTTTCAAATCAGCAGACCTAGGGTTTCAAAAAATTCAAAATTTGTTCGACTAAATCTTCATAATAACAGTCGTTTTTGTGCTTATCCGCGTTTACAAACATCTCTATCATCTTTGAACTCATGATTAATGTGCACTCTTGCAGATAACAGTCTCACATTCGGTAGGATGAAGTTCCGTCACTAACAGGCCACTCTAAACCCTTTTTTAAATTGTCTATATTAGTCTAAGTATCGTGAATCAAAAGGGATATGGGTGTCAAAACCAAGTAGTTTCGACAAAGGGATTCAACACTTTCAAAATTTCTCAAAAGGTTTTTCATCGAAACTACTAGTTTCGACACCCAAACTTACCCTAATATCTCTGATCGAAACTAGTTAGTTTCGACAAATTCATCTCAATCGAAACTAGTTGTTTCGACAGTAAGGTCTTCAATTTTTTTCTAAGTCTTGGTACATCTTGTTTCGATTAAGTATATTCAGAAACTTCACTTATTGTGCACAACTGATGAATTTTACAGGTATGGATCTCTTATTCGTAAAGAGACACAATGTCTGTGCATTTCTTAATGCCAATGATCCAAAAGCTGCAGAATTCACTCGTGTCTTAAACTTCCTGGCAAACTCTAACATCAGTTTTGCCATCAGCAACAACCTGCCAGTGTTTGAGACTTCTATAAGAGAATTTTGGGAGACTGCTGAGATCATCACAGTTGAGAATGTGGAGCACATCAGAGCAACTGTGCTTGGTCAAGAAGTCGTATTTTCTGAAGCTACTGTTAGAGAGGTGTTGCAGTTCAATGACAATCCAAATGCACCCATTGAGTTTCCTATCTTCTATGTTAAAGAATGTTTCAGAAGATTGGGTTATCCAGAAGAATTCAAAAATGGTCAGATAATCAAGAATTCCTTACCAGGCCATTGGAGATACATAGTGCACGTGTTTATTCACTGCCTATCAATCAGAAATGGAGGTTTTGACTCAGCAAACAGTACACTGGGCTCAACAATTTTGGGGTTAGTCAAGGGAAGAGGCTACAATTTCTCTGGCTTCATCTTCAGACAATTAAAGGACAACCTGACAGGAGCCATGAAGGAGAAATTTCTGGCATATCCAAGATTCTTACAGATCATCATCAATCGTCTACATCCTGAGCTTCAACAAGGTGGGAACACCTTCGTGTTCGACCATATGATCGCCAAGACTCTCAGCTATATGAGAAGTACAAACAAGAGAACCAACAGGGCTATAGCTGATGTTCCCCTGTTTGGTCATATCCTTGGAGAAGAAGAAGAATTCATTCCTGATATTGACCCGGATCTAGAAGAAGAGGTTGTATCATCTGATGAAGAGGAGATGGAAGTTGAACAAGGTCAAGGTAATCAACCTGCAGATGATGTTGAGATTGAGATGAACATTCCTATTGTTCAAGAAGAAGATCAACCCATCATTGAGCCGGTGATAGAGGCTCCTTTTGTCGAGCAAATTCAGATAATTCAAGAGCCAGCAGTTAATGTTGAAGCTGGTATACATGAAGCTGAGGAGGAAGTTGCAGAATCGAGTGGGACTCTGGATGCTGGAATCTATGGATCTGACTACTACAAGTCTGATTCAGATGAACGAACAAAGCATCTAGCATCATCCTCCAAAAGGCAAGTTGAGTCAGGTTCTGACTTTGAAGAAGAAGAATCTAGGGCAAAGAAAATCAAGACTGGATTAGAAGATTTGTCATCCTCGACAGATTCTTTATTCACTACTCCACAACCAACTCCAGAACCATCTACACAACTTACATCTCCACATCAATCTCCCATCCCTACACAACCTACATCTCCACATCAAACACTCATCCATACTCCTCCCACATCACTACATCATGAATCAACCTCTCCTATACCTAGAGTTGAAAACTTAAGCCTTGAAGTGAAGAAAATGCAGGATAAGATTTAAAAGAAGGATAAAGAAATTGAAGCCCTAAAATCTAATCTGCATGATGTCCAGGAAGAGGTTAAGGACCTGAAGCCAGAAGTTGGGGGTCTACATACCCAGACTGACATTCAACAAACCCAACTTGAAACACAACGGAGACTTATCTCCCAGCAAAAAGAAGAATTCAAGGCTTTAGCTGAAGTGGTGGAACAGCTCAAAGCCTCAATGATAAAACCTGTACAACAACAACCAACCACTTCAACAGCTCAGGGGGAGACTACATCTGTGGTTGAACCCTCATCTCCTGCCATTATCACTAATCCAGAGTCTGCTCTAACTGTCTTTATTGGCCATGCTGAGAAGACAAAAGAGGCAGTTGAAGTGAAGGTTGAAGAACCAGAACTAGACCTTCCCTCAGCAAGTGAGAGAAGAGATGCAAGGAAGAAAGGGAAAGGGACCTCTACTGAGATAGAGATCGTAATTCTGGATGAAGAAGACATCCCATCTGATGACGAGCTGAATGCCCTCTTAGATGAAATTGAAAACTTTGGGTATAATGATCTTTACCCAGAAATTCTGACTACCGAGGAAAAAGAGACTGAGAGAACCAGATACTTCACAGAATAAGGAGATGAGATTCAAACCTTGTCTGATGAAGAAAAAGACGAAGAAGATGTTCAGGTTAATCTTATCAAGACAGTCACTCCTGAACCAACCACTATTGTCTCTGAATCAAGTCCAGCACAAGATCCACCTTCTGTTGCACCTGAACCTCCAACTTCAAGAAAATCTTGGTTTAGGAAAATCATTCAGGAAGAAACTCCTAAAACATACGAATGGATAGCTGAGCATCAGGAGCTAAAGAGGCCTCCAATTGGCTGGAAGTATGATGCAGAAAGGAAGCTCTTTATTATCAGAAGATATAGAGGGGGAGTTCAGCACTTCAAAAATATGACTGACTTCTAAACACTTCCTTTCTATGACCTAAGGGACTTAGCCAAGCTTCCACTTCAAAACCCTGGGAAGGTTATGATGGCTTATGACTTCGAGAAATTTCTGCATTCTCAAGTCAATAATGATTTCAAGGGTATGATGCCTAGGAAAACTCAAAAGAAAATCTCAAAGACAAGGTTTCACCCTAAAACCAATAAGCCATATGTGTTCTTGAGATACAAGCCTGCCCAAACTCACAAGACCATCACCATTCCAAAGTCTGTACCTGTCCAACTGCAAACTTTCAGAAAGTGGTACTATGACCAAATCATTGGCAGTGAAGTAATAGAGTGTGAGGGCAAGGAAGACATCACTATCTTTGAACCTATGGAGCTGTTGAAATTTAAGCCTGAAGATCTGGAGATACTATTCCAAAATCACAATCAGGCATACAGTGAGGAAGATGAAGCTGATGCCGAGGCCTACCAAAGAGTTGTATCTCTCCATGTTAAACCATTCATCCCAAGGACAACTGAAGGACCAACTGCTTGATGAAGAGCTGAAGACAGTAATGCAACAGCTTAGGGGGAGATTGTAGAGTCTTATCTTATGTATAAGCTGTTGTCATTTATTGTATGTTTAAATAGTTTTAGACTAGTTTACTTTATGTCATTTCAATAAATGTAATTTCAGTTTTCTGTAATTTACTGCTTTATTAGCTAAGTTTGGGCCATCGAAACTACTTAGTTTCGATTGAGTTTGTTCAATCGAAACTACTAGTTTCGATAGATGCTAGTTTCGACAGTTCTGTGTAACTTGTAAATGGTTAATCGAAACTAGTAGTTTCGATTGAACATAGTTTCGATACCTTTCACTACTATAAATAGCCTAGTTTGAGAATGTTTAGGGTGGGAGTAGCGGCTGTAACCCAGAACCTTCTCTTTCAAATTGTTATTGAATCAATACACTTTGCAGTTGTTTTTACACTGTGTTCTTACATTTTCATATCATTTTGTGTTGATTCATTGTGAGGTTAGCCTGTTATCTTCACCGATTCTGTTTCTACCATCTGTTTCACCACCATACACACAGTTTCCGCCTGTGTGTGTGTGTGTAATCGATCAAATCAGTGATTTAAAGAGAAATCTGGACCTACACATCATGTTTCAGGTGCTAACAACTGAGATTTACATTCAAGAGTCATCATGTAGGAAGTTGCAAATCCTAGTTAATAAATCAAACTTTGTTGATGTACTTTGTTCTATGTTTGTCTTGTTTCGAGGAAACGATTGTTATGAATTTGAATTAAATGAAATATGCAACTTTAGTATGATCATGTGCTTATAAACAGTTTACACGTCCGCCCGACGTATTTCGCCGTCTGTTGGGGTGTGACAGCTCCAATAACTTTATTGACTCCCCTTGAGAAGTAAAATTAGAATCAGCGTTTTGACGCTCACTTGAACCACCACCAACATCTGGTTCATCATCATTATTGTTCCTATTCACAGCAGTTGTGTGACAGGCATCATCCATAGCAACAACTTTCTCCCCCTGAGCGTCAATACGCTCTAATAATTGTGATAACAAGATTTGCATTTCAGCAATCTGTCTATTCTAGGCATTAATGTCTTGTTGATGCTGGAAGTCAATTGCCTGAAGTACATCAAGTTGATTCTGTAAACATGTCACTTGGCTTTGTAAACTTGTTACTTGAGACTCTAAAGCTGTGATCTTGGCATCTCTAGGATCTGAAGTAGATGGACCTGCCTTATCTTGCGTACGCAGTATAGAAGTAGTACCTTATGGAGTAGGAGCATGTGATGGGACTGGACTTATAATCAAAGAATCCACAAAGTCCGCATCTGTTTGTGCTGCTCGGATAGCCGAAGCCATCAGTTTTTGAGATTTTGGAGAAGGAGCATAATCAGAATCTGACGATTCATCTTGTAATGTTCTCTTGCTAAGTACTGCACCGGGAGGAGGACCCCTGACAGTCTTGCGTCTTGGTAATTTCACTTTCTTCTTACCTAGTGACTTCTTTCTATTGGGAAAACAAGTAGTATTCAAAATGTTATTCAAGGAGTATTTGCCAGCTGAGCATAATGCTCAGGACCAAAGTCCTGTGTTCTTTCACCAGTAGCACCATTCCCATCACTTTCAGTAGAACGTGAATTTGAACTAACTCGTGCTAGTATCTTCAGCTTGTATTTATTTATCCTTAGGCGGAGATGTAACTTCAACATTCTCCTCATTCAATTCATGTTTCCATCTTCATTTTCATTCACTGGTTGATCAACATTTTCATTCACTACATTCTCACCATTACCAGCATCATTATTATCATTATTAGAATCATCATCACCTTCATCATTATCATCACCTTCATCCTCATTCTCATCTTGTTGATCTTGTTGCTGTGCAGGAGGTAATTCCATGGCAGGATCAGCATGAATCCAATTATCATTTGGTGGTGCAACATAATTAGGGTTAATAATGTGCCCAAACATCGGAGTAACAACAAGAATCAATGCTGTATTTTCCTGTTTAACATTGTTACAATCATTGAATATCCTCTTGGTCATAGGAGTAAGAGTCAATCTTAGATTCAGTGGGGGCAAGTTAGGAATAAGATGATTAATAATGACCTGCAAGAATCTAGGGTACATTAAGAAACCCTGACCCTCAGGCGGTGTAATTTGAGTAACCAACTCCCGAAAAACGTAAAGAGCAAAGTTAAACGGACTATTTAGAGTTAAAACCAGCATGGCTGCTTGCAAAGACGCTTTCAATCCATCGATGCCTGCTTTCCTTGAAGACAAACTCTGTATCATCACATGCATAAAATACCACCACTGACCCACAATATCTCCCTTACGAGCTTGAGAATCATTTGCTCTACCCCGATAACCCATTCTCTGAAAACATCCAGTAACTAAAATATTTGGTAACATGATTGATCATTGTTATCTCCACCCAAACTTAAAGCCTCCCTAATTGTTGCCACAGAAATTTCTATCTCTTGATTGTTAACAGTAGCACGAATCACATTCGGATTCATATTGGTGTCATTAACAGCAGTCTCCAAGAATTGTTGAATGTATAGTAAGCCGATGATAGGATTAGCCGATAAAGCAACTCTGATTCGAGACTGGTTTAAAACGTTGATTATCTCTTGGTAATTTACAGCTTCAGCCATATTAGGATCTGGCAAAGCCACCTGATTATGTTTATACTCAACACGTCTATCCATCACCTACATAGAAATCATGATTAGACATTTGCAAGTTTCATAACAAAAGATAAAAAATAAACTCAGGAATAAAAACAAAAAAAAAACAAGTTTAAAAAAAGCAAGTTAAAAAAAACACAACACTTGAAAAATGCTAAGTCCTGCCAGTACTGACCCTGAAGCGAACGTAATAAGTTCGCTTAGAGTTACAAGAGGCAAACTTATTAAGTTTGCTTAACCCTTAGAACATTCTCAGAAATTCAAACTTCAGCAAATTGATGTAATCAGCAGGAATAAAGGTCACATAAGCCTACACCAACACTCGGCGAATGATTAGAAACAATCAATTTCAATTTTCATCCAATAAACACGATGAAATGACAATGATTCCAGTTGAGATAAACCCTACACATAAAAAAATGAATCGGATGAAAACAACGGATGAAATGATGTGATTCTACCTTTGTTGGAATCACAAATCGATTTGAAATGAAATACTGGAACAATGATCACTATCACACTTAATGTTTGGAAATCAGACAAGTTCACTAGAGCACAGACAACGTCGCTCTATAAGTTTGCACTTGTCAAAATTTAAGGTGAAATGATCAAGTTTGCTAAACTCCAATATATACACTCATGTCTAAGTTCACCAAATTAAGCGAACATAACAAGTTCGCCACCCCAGGCGAACATAACAAGCGAACATATCACAAGTTTGCCTATTAACAAACTTATCTAAATGAACTTTTCCAAGTTCCAACTTTACCTTTCGATCCAGCCGACTATCAAACATGCAACCTGTTCTGCAACTTAATCCTAGAAAGTAAGAATTTTTCATGGAAGATATAAATAAAATCTTTTTGAATTTTCTAAAATGGAATAAAGCAGTAAAACAATAAAAGCAAATCTTTTTGGTTTTTATCTGTACATATTGAATCACATGTTTTTGTTCAAACACTGCAAGTGAAAAGATCATATCAGCATCTTTGATAAATCATACACACATTTTGGATATAAATCCCTAGCAGGTCTAAGGTGACCTATGGTTTTCTGTGTAGATACAGATCTTGACTCATCAGCAAAGAATTTCTCGGAACTAACAATTTTATCACTCACAAACTATTAAATCTTTTGAAAATCATGAAATGATACGCGATAAAATTCAAAGTAAACAAGATCAGATCATGAGATGCTAACTTATTCGTACCGAATTTGCAATATAATACATGTCAATTCAAGTTGTCAGCATTATAAGATTTGAAACCAAAAGCGTTTTTATCCCACTTTCTTGTAAGTTAGTACCATTTATATGAAAACAACATGTACCCCACAAGTATGCCAACAGAAAGTAAGTTGCACTATCTTCAAGACATATAAGAATTTATGCAAAAGAATATGTATATCATTCTCCAGGATGAAATTACATCAATTAGCACAGGAAAAGAAGCAGATCCTAAAGGATATAAAGAATCATAAAGATTCAGAATCGAGTGATTCATATATATTGGCTTTTATGATATAATGTAACAGATAAATCTTCAGAATATGATCGAACAAGGAATCGATTGATTCAATGATTCAAGGGTAAATTGATCCAACTGTTATCTGGATATCTTCAATGAATCTGGATAATAAAGTGATTTTGATTCAAGGGCTAGTATATGCCTAACAGATGTTATCAAGACATATCTTAGTTTAACAAAACCTTGCATGTTTTCCGAGGCATGGGAAGTGAAGTGAACTGAAAAATTGTGCTAATGACATAATCTGATACTGGTCTCATGAAATTCTTAAAGTCTCATATTCTATCTCTGATGATGATCTTTTAACACGCACACACCAAGCATATCATGGGTTCAAATCATAGTTGTAACATAGAAAATTATGTTTTCACACTACTAATGGTTTAAAAACGTTTCTAGGCTACTGAAAATTCAAATTACATGCAGATATCCAAATTAATAAATTGTGGAGTAAATGTCAAGCAGTCATGAAGCAATCATTTCCTATTTGTGCAGACAAGAAGTTTAGATCAAATCATATAAGCACAAATTTCAACTCATAAATACAGAAACCAGACAGTCATACTATGGTCATATATGTATGATCACCTACTGATGTACTATCATTTCTTCTAAAACCTCAAGCAGTGCCGATTTTTATCTTTTTCAATTTGTTGGTTTTTTAGAAAGCAAGTAAACTAAAGAAACTAAAGCACGAAAATAATTTACTAAATAAAAAATAAAAGAAAACTTCCATGAAAAACCATTTTGACGTTGGATTAAACATTCCAATCATTTGAGTAAGAAATTCAAACCGTGAGCGATCAAACGCTTTGGTAAACAGGTTAGCAAAGTTGTCATCAATGTGGACTTTCACCAACTCAATCAATCTTTTTCTCTGCACAATCTCGAATGAAATGATGACGAATCTCAATATGCTTTGTTTTCGAGTGCTTCACTAGATTGATTGTGATGGACATCGTGGTAGTGTTGTCAATGAACATTGGTGTCTCAGTGAAGTTTAGACCATAATCCCTTAATTGTTGTTGGATCCATAGGTTTTGGGAACAACAACCGGTTGCAGCAGTATACTCTGCCTGGCACGTTGCAATTGTAACCGATGTTTGCTTTTTTGCATTGCCAGGACATAATTATGTTTCCTAAGAATTGACAACCACCAGATGTCGAATTTCTATCCAAACCGCAACCTCCATAATCTGAATTTGTAAAAGCTTTGAAATCAAAGTCAGAATTATTAGGATACCACAATCCCAACCCCAACCTTGGTTTACCCTTTAAATATCGAAAGATCCGCTTTATAGCAATCAGATGAGATTCCTTCGGCTTGGACTGAAATCTCGAACACAAGCATACCACGAACATAATATCATGCCTGGACGCAGTCAAATACATTAAAGAACAAATCATTCCTATGTATAACCTATAATCCACTTCTTTCCCTTTCGAGTCAGAATCGAGTTTGTGATTTATAGGAATTGGAGTACTGAACGTTGAGGTATCTGACATCTAAAATTTCTTCAAAATATCTCACACATACTTCGTTTGATGAATATAAAAGTCATCTTCTTTCTGATCACCTTGAAGACCCAAAAAGAAAGATAACTCTCCCACGCTACTCATCTCAAACTTCAGCTTCATCACTCTCTCAAAATCTTTACACATATCAACATTCGTCGACCCAAAGTTATATCATCCACATAGACTTAAACTAGTAGGATATCTCCCCCTGCTTTTCATGTGAAAAGAGTGGAGTCGATCTGACCACGCTCAAATCCATTCTCGATTAACTGCACGGAAAAAGTTTCATACCAGGAACGAGGAGCCTGATGAAGACCATATAACACCTTATCAAGTTTAAACACTTTGTCTGGGAACTTGCAGTCTTCAAAACCAAGCGGTTGTTTCACGTATACCTCTTCCTTTACCTTTCCATATAGAAAAGCACTTTTCACATCTAGTTGGAATACCTTAAACCTCTTGAAATATGCATAAGCAAGAAATAGATGGATCGCCTCAATCCTCGCAACCGCAGCATGAACTTCCGTGTAGTCAACACTTTCTTGTTGGTTAAATCCTTGAACAAAAAGCCTCGCCTTATTGAGTACCACCACGCCTCGATCATCACGTTTGCACTTAAACACCCATTTCATGCCAATTGATCTTGAACCTTTGGGCAAGTCAACTAATTCCCAAACATGTAGTTTGTCAAATTGAGCTAGCTCCTCTTGCATAGCCTCGATCCAACAATCATCATCAAGCGCTTCAGCCACATTCTTTGGCTCTGTTTGAGAAATAAAGCAAGCATGTAAACATGTCTCCATGACACCTGTATCCATGATCTGTGCATATAAACATGAATTTTCAGCAAGTGTACGATGTCTAGTTTGAACACCTACACTCAAATCACCAATAATGTTATCAGTCGGATGATGTTTATGCACACGAGTTTGAAGAATATCAGAAGTTTGAATCACAGCATCAAGGTTAGAAGGCATCTCCCCCTCAGACTGTGCCGGTGTAGATGAATCATCAACTATGTTCTAGATATCATTAGAAGTCTCCTAAAACAAAGTTTCATCATCATCACTGTCACTGTCTTGTGTTGTACCCGAGGTCGAAGCTACATTCGGATCAATGGGAGGAACAACCACAATTGGAACAACTGATCGTGGCTCGACAATTGAATCATCCTTACAGCAGGACTGATACAAAATTTTTGCTTCAACAGGAGACACTGCAGGAGGAACATTGAATGATCTGAACAAAACATCATAATCAAAAGCCCAAGATGGTCCTTTGGCATCCTGAGGAATCGTGCGATTATCACAATCAATGTGAAACCACTCCTCAATTTGTCTGCTCTCTTTATTAAACACCCGCTTGTTGTGAGAATTGGCAACATATCCCAAGAAAATTCCTTCTATTGCCTTCGCACTGAACTTCGTTGGAACATCTCTAGTCTTCAATAAAGTACACGGATTTCCAAACGGCAAAAGATAATCTAGATTTGGCTTTCGATTGTTCAGCAATTCATAACACGTTTTGTTGTGTTTCTTCACGATCAAAACATGATTAAGGACATGACACGCGGTGTTCACTTCCTTTGCCCAAAATGTTACTGGCAACTTCGAGTCGGATAACATTGTGCGAGCTATCTCAATCAGCGTTCGATTCTTCCGTTCAGCCACACCATTCTGTTGAGGAACATAAGGAGCACTGAATTCATGATGGATGCCTCTTTCTAAACAAAATAAACCCATATTTTCATTCTTGAATTCTGTCCCATTGTCACTACGAATCCTCCTGACCTTCTGTTTGAATAAACTCTCAAGTCCCACGATTAGAAACTTAAGAATTTCAGCAGTCTCATCTTTTGAAACAAGAAACTTCACCCAAGAGAATCTTGAATAATCATCAGTCACTACCAACCAGTATGATTTTCCACCTTCACTCTTGACACTTATAGGTCCGAATAAATCCATATGCAACAACTCGAGAGGAGTCATAATTGAATTAATCAACTTAGATTTGTGAGATTTCCTGTGCTGCTTCCCCTTCTTGCATGGAATACAGTCTTCGTTCGCATGAAATCTCATGGCAGGGACACCAGAAACTAGCCCATTCTTCACTAAAAAGTTCATTTTCCTAAAATTTATGTGAGCCATCTTCCGGTGCCACAAATTTGATTCGGACTCAGAAGCTTTAGAAAGAAGACACGTCGGGACAGACGAAGTTGTCGTCGCCGTGCTCATATCGAGCATGTATGTATCATTATTCCTTGGAGATCGCATTAGGGTCCAATCTTCAGGTATCTCAAATCTAGGCTTCAACACCAAACATTCTGACTTGTTAAAGTGAAATGAGAAATCTTTATCACAGACTTGCGAAACAGATAACAAATTATGTTCAAGCTGCTCCACATAGTTGACTTTATCAAAACTCAATCTTCCATTAGACACAGTTCCTTGACCGAAAATATTTCCTCCCTTCTTTCCTGCAAAGGCTACATATCCGCCTTGTATCTCTTTCATATTTTCCAATAAATTAAGATTTCTTGTCATATTGCAAGAACATCCACTGTCGACGTACCAATGGTTGCCTACAGTCCTCCTTGGAGTTCCATGCACACAGAAATTAAGATTCAGTTAGTAACGAAGACCCAAGCCATTGTGATCTTGGGTCGGCCTGATTCATAAAAAAAACAATCTCTTTTAGAACACAATCAAATCTCTCCTCAATCTTAGGAGATTGTTTATCAGAATCATAAACTGATTTCTTAGGTTTCCATACCATTATGAGTCAAATTATATTTATATCTTTTTGTTTATACTAGTTCGGGAATTCCGTAAATAAATCGGTGACTGTTTCTTTCACGCCCCCAAATTATTTACTTGATAAAAACTCAAGGTTGTAACGACTGATATCATTACATAGTTGCGGAAGCTAAAATGAAGATTTCTAAAGTGTTGAACACCATACAAGTACTAATATAAACTAGTACAATGTTCTAGAACCATATAAGTCAAATCTGTCTCAAGGTTTGACAATCAGGTCTCTTCGGCTTCTAGGGTTTAATCCAAATGACTAGCCTATTCCAACCGTGCCATTGCCAAACAATACCTAAAAACATGCTTAAAAATGTCAACATAAAGTTGGTGAGTTCACAGGTTTAAGTTCCACAATAGAAGATCATTTTCTTGAAAAACTTTTGAAACATACCCTAAGGATTTTGTAAACTTTTCTTTGTAAATCTTGAAAACAATGTAGTTGGAATTCCTGTATGACATCCCCTTAAAATGTTTGTAAAACGTTTCGTCAAAAGCATGATAAACAAATGTTTAATAATCTTGTTGAACTCATCGTTGGACATCACGATGGACATGCTTTGAAAGCTTTCGGTAAATTGGAAAATGAAAATGTCATAATTGTGATAAATGAGTCCTAAGGTGATCTATTGTTGTCTAGCTAGGAATCAACAAAAAGTAATGCAATTACCATGAGTCTATAACCAACCCTAGACGGTTCTTGATTTTTGCCCCGTCAATGTTCCATCACAAACATTAAAGTGAAATTTCCGGATAATATGCATCCATTAAACTGATAGTTGTCGCCACCAACTTGATTAATGGGGTGTCAACCCAATAGTACTATTCATATATTCCAAACCTAACTCCATAGCTAATGGTTATAGTGTGTGTTCATGGGGACTTTTGTTGTGATATCCTTGTAAACACATGTAACCCATTTGAGATCAGAATACCTTGTTATCATGTGAAAACCGTGCATGTTTTTGTAAGTCTTTGTAGGGGTGAAAGCGTCGTATGTTTTTGTAAAACGCATATATCTTTGTAAAACTTATATGTTTTTGTAAAATTGACGTCTTTGTAAAACTAATATGCTTTTGTGAAACTGATGTCTTTGTAAAACTGATATGCTTTTGTAAAATGGATGTTTTTGTAAAACTGATATGCTTTTGTAAAGCTGATGTCTTTGTAAAACTGATATACTTTTGTAAAACTGATGTCTTTGTGAAACTGATATGCTTTTGTAAAATTGATGTCTTTGTAAAACTGAAATGTTTTTTTATAAAACTGAAATGTTTTTTGTAAAACTCATGTCTTTGTAAAACTGATATCTTTTTGTAAACTGATGTCTTTGTAAAACTGATATGCTTTTGTAAAACTGATGTCTTTGTAAAAATGATATGTTTTTTGTAAAACTGATGTCTTTGTAACACTTATATGCTTTTGTAAAACTTATGTCTTTGCAAAACTGATATGCTTAAAACTGATGTCTTTGTAAAACTGAAATGTTTTTTTTGTAAAACTGATGTCTTTGTAAAACTGAAATGTTTTTTGTAAAACTGATGTCTTTGTAAAACTGAAATATTTTGTAAAATTTGTATGCACTTTGTAAAACTTCTGTGTCTTTGTAAAGCCTGTATGCCTTTGTAAAGCTGGTATGTTTCACAAGACTCTGCATGTTTTCCCCAAAGTATAAAGCAAAGTAAAAAGTGGTCGTGAAACTCACCTGATAAAGCAGTGAAATGATATGCCAAGTCTTAGCAATTCCGGCTAAATGAGACGACCTACTCGTGCCCTAGGAAACATTTAGGACTTTCAGGTCTAGGTATTGCAAATATTGGACTATGGAACTCTATGCATCCAAATAAGATGTTTGAAAAGTGACTTTGATATTTCAATGATGTTTTGACTCGACAGCCCGTTGGTGACACGTTGGACTTAAACATTCAAATCCTAACATAGAATTCAAACCTCCTTTCAAATAGCCTATTAGTTTTCTAATAAACACACTAGAACATTCAATTGGAATTTAGAACTTGAAACATAACTTTTGATACATTAAAGTTTCCTTAATTAGAAAGTCTAGTTTTGAGTCCTAAACATGGCAACTATGCAAAGTTAACATTTACACATGAAATTAAGCATGTTATAACACACATAAAACATTTCAATGTTTCGTTGCTAAAAATAGGCCAGTATGTGGGTTTCGAATAATTAAAGTTTCCTATTATAGCAAGATCATTTCAAACTATCAAGCTCATGAACTAATAACATATATATATCATACAATGTACTTAGTTAGGTATTACTAAGTCACTTAAACCTTTTAATCATGTTAACAACTTGCAAACACAACTTCTTGAAAATAAAGTTTCCTTATTTAGAAACCATGCTCTAGCACTCATAGACATGCATTTAAACCCATCATTTCCGTCAATCATTCTTCCATAATGTTGACTATGCTAGTTTCATGCTTTGAATGTACCCAATCACCAAGTTTTCATATATGTCAGGAAATAAAGTTTCTAAAAATAGAAAACGAGCCTAAAAACATCATGAGCATGTGATTTTACCGAAAAAAAATCATACATTGTATATATCTAGTGTTTATGCATCATTTCCACCAAACAAATCACATCACAACCTCTATTAACAAAAACCTCAAATTTAAAGTTTCCATAAATAGCAAAAACGAGCATGCATGTATCAGCCAACACCTTTGACAACAAATTTTTCACATATTATCCATCTACAAACATTACTACAACATAATTAATCATCAAGAACACATCATCTAACAAATGCTCATACAATAAAGTTTCCTTAAATGGAAACCGAGCCTAAGAACAAAACATGAGTCCAAAACCATCAACAATGTGTACCATTTTGTTAGAAAACTCCTATCTTTCAACAATCCATGGTTAAACTTTCATAAAAATGACTTTTTCTTGGATGCCTGTTCATAAGAACATGAAGATGAAAATGAAAAAAATGGGTTTTGATGCTTACCAAACTCAAAATTTGATGGAATGATGGATGAAATCTCTTACAAATGTTTGATTCTTGATGTTGGAAGCTTAGATTTTAAGAAAACAAGATCAAAAATCAAAAAATGGTGAAGATGGTGGTGGTGTGGGTGATCTCGGCCAAGAAGAGAGAAAGAGGGGGAGTGGATGGTGAAAATCGTGGAATGGGGGAATAGGTGGGTATTTATAGGGTCTTAGGATACCGGGTGGTGGAAAACGAATATTCATGGATTTATTGATGGAATTCCCGAATGGGTATGAACGAAATTACTTAAAAATAATTTGACTCATATTGGTATGTTTAACATATAAAATTTTTAGATTTTTATTTGAAACTATCGGTAAATACTCCGTACTAGCTTGACTGCGTTAAAACAGAAAGTTTCTCCAAAAATTCCCGAAAACTTCACATAGACTTAAAATAACATATCACAGTATTACATGTAATTTTTGCACACCAAATATATGTCTAAGTGTCTGCTTAGAATTATTCACCTAGCTAGTGCACACTGAGCGTCAACCGGACTGTGTGCTAAAAATAAAAGTATTTCTATAAAATTAAGTGTTACATATAGGCATGATTACTTAAATCACAGTGTTACATATAATTTACATGCACATATTATATGTCTAGATATTTGTTTTAAATTATCACCAACGGTCGTGCTGCAGGATGTGTGTTTGACCTGGTAATCTTCCGGATTACCGATACGTGTAAATGGATTGACTTGATAAGTGTGAAATGGACTTAATTACTATAAAATTAAGTGGGATGCATGTCATGTACTATAATATATGTGTTAGTTGGATATTGATTTTGACCTGAAATTTGCCGGGTGTCACAGTTTCCCACCACCCGGTATTAGAAACCCCTATATAAACCCCAACTCCCCTCCATTCTTCATCTTCACCATTCACCCTCTCTCTCTCCCTCTTTGGCCGAGAACACCACCTCACACCACCATTTCCATCCTTGAAAAAGGATGTAAATTGATACCCAAAGTGTTGGGAAAATTTTTGGTGTCTTGAAGGATTGAAAAATGTTGGAAATTTGGCTAAGTGTTGGAACTGGGAGAAAAAGCAAATTTTCTGTTACTGGGTGTCCTCGCGGTACGCGAAGACTGGGAAGGGGTTCTTCGCGGTACGCGAAGAACAAATTTCTCGGCAGGCAGCTTTGGGGCTCCTTCGTGGTACGCGAAATGAGTGCCCTGGATCTTCGCGGTACGTGAAGAGTGTAAAAAAAAATTCTTGGGATAAATGCTTCCACGTGTGTAAACGTTTATTATAACCAGTGTTTAAAACTAAGGGTGTTACATGCTCCTTCGGTATGTAGTCTATAATGACGGGATGACAACCTTGTTATGGATTACGTATCATTTCGGTTGATTCTCTTTTTTGTATGATTTTGTTTGTCTCTGTCGTCTCTCTTTCGTTCCCACACAGATCAATGGGATGATCTATGTTCTTCCACTGTGCAACGAGGCTCCCGGGACCTACAACAAATTTGAAAATTATGAAAAACCAAAGTCATTTGAAGAAAAGAGGAAATGATAGTACATCAGTAAGTGATCTAAACTTCTTAGACTGCACGTTTGGAAAATGATTGTGTCATGACTACTTAAGTTTGAAAATTGTTTTGTGTAGCTTTAATTTGAATATTTGCAAGTAATTTGAATTGTTAGTAGGGTAGAAGCGTTTTTGGATCATTAGTAGCGTGAAAACTTAATATTCTACATTACAACTGTGATTTGAACCCATATTATGCCAGGTGCGTGTGTAAAAGATCGTTATCGGATAAAGAATATAAGATTTTGGCTAGTATTATCCTATGAGACCAGTTTCGGGTTATGTATTTAGCACAGTTTTTCAGTTCTCTTCATTGCCCATGTCCCGTCAAGCATGCAACGTGAAGTTGAACTAATATGTGTCTTGACAACATCCGTCAAGCATATGCTACCCCCTTGGATCACATCTGATTCCATTGAAGACAAATCCAGATAACAGTTGGATCCACTTACCCATATCCTCAGATTCCATATCTATTAACCTAAATCATCATTAATATTCGCTAAAGAATAACATCTTAAACCAAGACAAATGAATCAATCGATTCTAAATCTTATGATTCTTGATAATCCTTATGGATTCTGCTTGATTTTTCTATGCTAAATGATGTCTCTTCTTTCTGGAAATTAGGATAATCATTGGGAAAATCTTAGATGTATTGAGATAATGCAAGTTAAGTTTTGTTAGCATAACTGTGGGGTACACATTGAATATCTTAAAATTTACCTTAACTCACAAGAATGTGGTGCGAAAAAACTCTTGTAGTTTCAAATCTTATAATATTGACAACTTAAATTGACATGTTGTGTATTGCAAATTATGTAATTAAGTAAGTAGTATGTCATGACATGATCCCATTCTCTTTGAAATTTATCTTGCATCACCTTTGCTATATACTAGCCTGATATGATCATCTGCTCATGACTTTGACCAAAAAGAAAGACACTGTAAATATGTCCTGTACATTCTAATCTGTTTCTTGTATTTATCTTCTCTTATTCAGAAAAACGATAAACAAAATTTTGGTTTATTTATCTTATATATTGAAAAATACAAAAAGATTTTATGTATAGTTTACCTAATTTTAGAAAAGCCAAAAAGATTTTTAGTTTTAACTTCCTTCGAACGTCTTTTTACAGCTTAGGATTGAACAATCATATCTGTTTTGCCTTTTCGATCAGATTTATTTCATAAATTTGAGTTGTGTTTGAGCTGACTTTTGGTCACGCAAGATGGTCATGCATACTTACTTTTATGCAAGAGTTATTCTCTGCGCAGTTATTTAAGTTCGCAAGATTGTTTGTGGGTGAGTATTTAAACGGGAGTTGGCATTTATTCATCAGTTCAAATAATTCCACCCTGTTCATACGCTCCAACACTTACACCTGCTCATTTCTACTCAAATATTGTGTGTTCCTAAACTAATTTTCGTCCCATATCTAGTTTGAGAATCATCTTAACATCATTTGGTGAGAATCCTAGCTCAAATCATCCGTTAAATCTTCCATTTTTGACCGATTTGTGTTCTTGAGGACTAGGGTTTTGATGACTAAGATTCTTGAATCTTTGGGTGTTTTTAAGAAAAATTAACACCCAATGTTAGTTTCTAATCAT
Source organism: Smallanthus sonchifolius (assembly GCA_023525975.1). Lineage (NCBI taxonomy): Eukaryota > Viridiplantae > Streptophyta > Magnoliopsida > Asterales > Asteraceae > Smallanthus > Smallanthus sonchifolius. Next base: position 20,178,372 of record CM042030.1, on the reverse strand, counting down.
CATCCTGCTCTAATGGTTTGAAAACTTGTCCTTAAAATGTTTGATTTGGTGATTTTGATCCCTGGACCGCCGTAAGTTCACGTCGGCCTCTGGCATGGTCAAAATGGATGTGTTTTAACTTTGTATTAGTGTTGATTTTGGTCCTAAGGTGCTTAATCAGTGGTTTCGACACTTTGGTGACCAACATTTGGACCTAATTCACAGATTCATGAGACTTTTGATTTTGAAAGATGGCCAAGTTTTTCAGTTCCTGCGTATTAGCCTAGTACGCAAGAACAACCTTCATGAGTACTTAGCTAGTATGTAAGGGATAAGTCATGCGTACTTAGTTAGTACGCAAGAAGAGGAACTTTGAAATTTTTCTAAGTCTGAAATGTTTGAGTTGTGTGTTTGTTCATTCCATGTGGTGTATATTTAATTCTAATGATTGTATCTGTTCTTATGTGGCTCTTTGTGTGTTCTTGCAGGTATGGCTCGTGTGTTTACCAATGAATTCAACCAACTAGAACTTACTAATCCTGAATGGAAAGGCGCAACGGTCAATTATCAGGAGATAGTTACTATCCTAAACCGATCCAATATTACCTATGCTATCTCGGCTGATAATGTTGTTTCAAGACCCTACTTAGAGCAATTCTGGGAGACTGCTGATCATGACTGCACAGATACACCAAATGTTATTCGGGCAACTATTGCAGGTCAAGATATTGGAATCTCTAAAGACATCATTCGGACAGTGTTGCAGTTTCAAGACCTTGTTGAAGACCCAGTTGCTTATCCTGACTTTATGACAGGCAGGTGTTGGAGACAGGGGGTGGGGTATGTGGGAAGAGAAGACTATGCATCTTCCATGAAGAAGTGGGTGCTAGATCAATGGCGTTACTTCGCACACATTATGATCATGTGTAGTTCTGCAAGGAAAGCGGGGAAGGATGCCATGGGACATGATCTGGCATCAGCTATGGTTGGATTGTCATTGAACAAGGGGTACAACTTCTCCTGATATGTCTACAGATCCATGGTGGATTAGATAAATGCAGCTGAGAAGTTCAGGATTATTTTGTATCCTCGGTTCCTTTAACTGTTGATCAATCATTTCCTTCCTAATATACCTCAGATTGGTCAGAGACTTCAAGTGAAGAGGGTTGAAAAGAGGGTGTTTGCCCATTTCATGAATGCAGGAACTGTAGAACCTATTCTCGTGCACACACCGCTCTTCGGTCACCTCATTAATGGAAACTACGAGGCACCGCCTAATGATCGTTGGTATAGTATTGAGTTAGAGCCTGAAGCAAGTGAAGAACACTCTGATGAAGAACAACCTACACAAGTACAAGAAGAATAAGATGTTGGAGCATGATTGTGTGACAAACACTCTAGATGTTGTCTCTGCTTTTGTAACTGTTCCTTTTGTATTTGTACTTGTATTTCTGACTTTGTATGTATTGGTTTATCGAGTTGTAATCACGTATGTAAGCACTTAGTCTTGTAATCGCCTTTGTAAGTGTTGTGCACACTTAACTAAGTGCGCATGTAGTAAAACCTACGTACTTAGCAAGTACGCAAGAACAAGTCTGCGTACTTGCTAAGTACGCAGGAACAAAGCCCTACGCACTTGTTAAGTACGCAGGCATCAGGTCTGTTAGTATATATAGATGATTATAGAAGTTGACAAGTGCGCTCTCATTGTAACTCTTGTAATCGGTTGATATTGATAATAGACGAAGTTTTAAAGTGACTCTTTTTTGTTGTCGATCTAGTTGTTGTTGTTGATACTCCATCTAGTCACTGGTATTCCGCACCCTATTCGACTAGCCACACACTTGCATGTGACGATACGAGACACCCGGGGACCTACTGAAGAGCATGTGAGTGGTTCTAAAAGTGAGGAAGAATGAGGAGATGGAGAAGAAGAAGGTGAAGGATAAGGTGATGAGGAATCCGATTCAGAAAGGACTGAATCTGATTCGTCTGATTCCGATGACGCACCGGACATGGCACATCCAAGAAGATAACTTAAGGTTTCCCTTCCTAGATCGTCTTCAAAACGACAGAGGGAAGAAAGCTCTGATAGTGAGTATCAACCTGATAAGGACAACTCAGAGATTGAAGCCTCCAAACAGCGAGAGACAGAAAGAAGAAAGAAAATACAGGTCTAACAGGCCATGGGAGACGTTGTTGAGTGATTTGAATTCCACTCTCCTGGCTTAAAGAGGTTCTATTATCCCATCGCAGTTATACCGGAGGAAGAGGCCACCTTTGACAACTATTGTGGTCTCAACTGTCTCAGAGGAGGTTCCTGAGATAGTTTCTCTTCCTTTGACTTATGGTGAATTGTTGGTGAGTACCGTCCCCATCTTGACGGAGTTTGTCATTGCCACACCAACAACTACTCAAGCTGCAACACTTCCTGTTACTACAGTTCATCCCATCTCACAGCCTTTTGCCTTTGGAGATTTTACTCAGGGATTTGACTTTGTTGATATCTCCGCTTCTCCCATTCATGAGACCGGTGAGGCTCCTACCTCCAGGGATCCTGATCTTAGGGATGCTAGAATAGCCTATCTTGAAGCACAGGTTGCTTCACTGCTGGAGAACGTTAGCAACTCCAAGAGTGAGTCTGAGGCTCAACAATCTCAGATTAACTATTTGGTTGATGAGACTACTCGTCTCAGACACCAGTGGGTTGGAGATCAAGAACAAATCCGGACCTTGAAAGAACAAAATGAAATCCAGATTCAGGTCAACAATTCCATTCTAACTCATGGGCAATCGGTTGAGGAAAAACTTGTCATTCAACGAGCAGAACATCAGAAGATGGTTCCCCTGGTAGAGGAATTGTCAAGGGAGCTTGACGCTCAGGGGGAGAAGAATAAGGTTGACACTAAAGATGCTTGTCATCAGGTTGATCTAACCGGTGATGACGAAGAAGACAAGGATCCCGAGGTTGGTCCGAGTGATGGTAAGCATCAAGCTTTATCTGTTGCTCCGCTATTTGCGGTGCCTATGTCTCAGGGGGAGTCTACAGGTGTTAGTGGTGAAGGTTCTGAAGGTGACGACAAAGGAAAATCAACGACTGAGGTACTAGAAGAGCTTTCTAATAAAGTTATTTTCTTACTGGAACCTGATCATTCTACTGCTGAGAGAATTGGCGCCCTTACCGAGATTGAGGAGGGTTAGATTGATTCAGATTGTGATGAATGGGGTGATGATGATGAGGATGTGGTTATGGAATTTCCAAAGAGTTCAAGTGAGGGTGTATACGAATTGGAGGACGGAGAGATCTTTGAAGCTCCTTTCTTTGAGTTTGATGACTGCACAATTGAGTCTGAAGTTGCTGAGGCTAGTGGTGCAGCAACCTCAACTGAAGCCTCCCCTGCCGAACCAATTCATGCTAACCCGACTGACAGCTGGAGAAGCAAGCTTCCTCATGAGTGGTTCAAGAAGAGTCAGCCTCCTGCTTGGAAAAAGTCTCACTACACAAACAAGCACGGAGCTGCAGGAATGATCCTTTCCGTTTGCTTTGAAGAGGAGATGTGTTTGTTTGCCATTAAGCGTTCTGGTGGTGTTCAATATTTGAAGCCAACCAGTGAGGCGTTCAACTCATTGCCCAAATACAACCTGGTAAACCTGGCACAAAGAGAACTTCTTGGTGAAACTTCAAATGATGTTGCTAGAGGTTTGTGGGGAGTACTTCAGAGGGAAGGAAAGTCTGGGAACTTTGAGATGTTTAACCCGCAGATGCCTAAGAGAGTCAGGGATCAGACTCATACAGATCCCGTGACTAACAAGTATGTGAAGAAGTTGGTTTACAAGCCGGTGTTATGTGAGTCCAAGATAGCTTTGAAGAAGATTCCTTAGGACATTATGGGTAGAATGTGGTATTGGTTTGTCGATCCAATTACAGGCGAGGCGGTGATTGTGAAGAAGACAGTCTCCAAGACAGTGGGAGTGGAACCAAAGGAGTTGATCAGGGTTTTTGATAAGATCTGTTTCATCAACTTCTCTGCTCATAACTTGGAGGTTCTATAAGACACGTACTGCATCAGCACATATGAATGGACAAAGCTTCTGGCTTCCAGGTACAACAAGCTAGTCAAGTTCTGCTATGACTACAAGAAGAGGATGGGAAGCGAATGAAGAGCTGAGGACCTATAGAGACTGAAGACATCTCCAGAGTTGCTATCAAGGGGGAGTCTGTTGATGCATTTCCGGTGACAAGCACTCTGAAGATTGTACTTGTTTGATTATGTATTTTGTATGTTTGTTGTAATCAGTCCTTTTTGTATTTTGTGTTATCGAGTTGTAATCATGTTTGTTAGAATTTGTTCTTGTACTTAGTCCATCAGTCTTTTGTACTTGTGCGTACTAGGCAAGTACGCAGGAAGTTGTTCCTGCGTACTTAGCTAGTACACATGGCTGGCCTGCGTACTTAGGCTAGTACACAGTGAGTTGTTCCTGCGTACTTACTAGTACACAGGTGCTGGTCTAGATAGTATAAATCACTGATTGTAAGTTTCTCTAAGTACGCTTTCATTTGTATTGTGCAAAAATTTTGGAAAGCAACTGTTGTGCAGGTAATCGGTTGTTGTTGATAATAGACGGAGTATTTTGTTACTTGTGTTTGTTGTTGATTTCCCTGTCGATTGTATTTCACCTAGTCTCGGGGCATTCCGCACCCTGTTAGACTAGTCACACACCCATGCATGATAGATTCGAGAAACCCGGGACCTACAAGGACAGTTCACCAAAATATGTTCCACATCAAAACAATGAAAACACGTACACCTTTCCCTATATTCCCTAACATATGGAACCCTTCTTGAGTGTGAAGAACTTCCAGATGATTGAGTATCAACACCATCTTGCTGCTTTGGAACAAAAACTCTTTTTGACGCTTCACCAACATAAACCTTTGATGATGAAATATGAACAACCGGTGGTTTTTTCAAAACAACTTTCTCTTTTACAAAATCCAGTGTCGAGGTCTTAGAAATCTTAGAATCCTCATTGTTGAAATTAACACCTTTAACAAAAACCTCTTTTGATATCACTGGTTTTGGTTATTCACACTCATCAGGTTCAGTCAATATACATCGATCTCTAGTAACTTGCTTGACCACCATCGGTTCCTCAACCTTAACCTCTTTAGGAACACCTTCTATCTTGGTTTCATCAAACTCTTCATCATCACTCTCTGTATCATAAACCACATCTTCCCTAGTGACAGGATTGACTTTCAGCACAATCTTAGGATCTAAGTCCCCATCCTTCACAATTTCAGGTTCAACTGAATAATTCCCAATGAAAGGTGGAGGTATAAAACCAATACCCTGAATTTTCTTCCTTTCATCAATATTATTATTTTAATAACCCAGTAAAAATGATGAACTGCTAAAACCTTCAAGTTTTCTATTCAATCTAAGCACTTCAGCTTCAGATTCAGCAAGTTCCTTATTTTTCTCAGCAATATCATTATTTCTTTTCTCAATCTCTGCATAAGACATATCCAGATGATAAGCCTTCTCTTTGATCTTCAAAGTAAGAGAATTTATATCCCTCTTCAACGATTCAATCCTTTCCACGAGCAATTTTTCATTATCCTTCAAGGTTTGATTTACCGTGTGCATCGATTTCATATCACAAATGAGGTTTGTGTTATCATCCATTACCCTCATCATTTTATACTTCACAGAAACACAGTTAGAACAAAATATTTCATAGATAACATCTTTTACTTTAGTAGGATCTGATGTATCAGCCATGAATACATGCTCCTTTGCTATAGGAATATCTTCTTTCATCTCAGGTTCTCGTTTCTTCAAAATGATCTCACCCTCATAAACACTTGTTGTTGAAACATTATCTTCAGAATTGTTTGCTTCAGAACCACTGACTTCAGTAATACTCTCCTCAGCTTCATCATTATGACTTTCAGTTTCAGTGGCTGAACTGTCTTCCTCACTTGAACTGCTAGAACCATCATCTTCTAAAGATTCACTTGAATGGATTTCAGCTATGAAAGTTTGACTAACAGCACCAACCAAGTCTTCCAAATGAATTCCCAGTCATAATTGTGATCTCCTTGAGCTACTAAGTTCACTGAGCAAATGATAGAATCTTGTCACAAGCTCATCCGACGTTTCATTTTGAAAATGCTTAAAAACCAGAAACTGCTTCTTTAATAGTACTTTCCTGCTCTTCCTGACATCCACATTACCTTCACATCATTTCTGTAGACCTTCCCATAAGTCTTTAGATGTTTTGAACTGTTTGAACCCATGGAAAATTTCTTTCGGTAAAGACATTGAGATACACGCCATCGCTTTCTTCTCTCTGTCAAATAATACCTTCTCCTCAGTTGTTAATCCAGAAACTGGCTTTGGTAAGACATTCTTTCCCATAAACGAGTAAGTGGGATGCTCATAGCCTTTAAAAATAGGAATCGACAAGCTAGTATCTGTAAATGAGACAAACTGATCGAATCTATCTTTCCGGTTCGGATAATCAGCTAAGCTCATAAGCTTTGGTGGCTTATGTGGTGTCCCGATCTCGTTATCATAGTTAAACATATTTGTCACCTGCACCATATTAGCCATAACAAGTATACGCAAAATATCAAGTAAAAACAGTTAAAAACGAACAAGTTTTACCCCAATCAAACTTGATAAGTTCGCTCTTTACCATACCTAGCGAACTTAATAAGTTCGCTGATTACTAGAAATAAAATCAGGAACACACAAGCGAAGTTGTGCAAGCGAAGTTGTGCAAGCGAACTTGATAAGTTCGCCTAAACCAGTATCATGCGAAGATGATTAGTTTTCCTAATTAAGTTCGCCTGTAACAGAATCCACAAGTTCGCCTGAAACAGCTGAAATCTCATGAAGAAGAAAACTCAGCTCAAAAACGAACCAAAACTTCTGAAAATCACCATTTCTTGTATAATTGATGGAATTTGATAAAATTGGTCTGTAGGAATGTGTAGATGATGATTTAGAACACGTTAGTCGGATCAATTTCTTCAAATACACTCCACAATCGATCAAATCATCCTAAAAATAAACTCAAGAACCCAAGAACTCCATGAATACGAAATCTGTGTAAAAACTCAAACTTTTGATGTGAAATCACACGAAAAACGTCACAAGTCGATCTCGATCACGAGCCAAAGCTCGGATACCACATGTAAGTCCCACCGGGGTCTCTATGGATCTGTTTAGACAAGTGACACGACACACACACGGAGTGCGGAATCCAACGTATGCATGTTCACGTAGTGATGACGACAAGTAGAACAATAGACCCAAGATGTAAATAACCTATGCTTGTATTGCTCTCTCAAAGTGAGTGTTTACAATTTGATCAGTTGTTCAACTATTACAAAACTCAAACGTGCAAACACTATATATAGGCTTCTAACTAACTATAGTTGAACTTGACAATTTCGTCACACATATGGCTTAGGCGAACTTGACAAGTTCGTATGTTACAAAACTTATAACATAACAAAACATTATAACGTTAAAAGACAATACAAAGACCTAAACTATGACAAAGAAATTGTCACAAACATGTCCTAACAGAGACTTTGGGATAGTCTTAAACCATGCCTTTTTCTTATATGACCAAGTAGTCTTTTCTATAGCTTCAGCTGTGACATTCACATTACCATATTTATCACCTTTTTCAATAATCTCTCCTTCTTCTCTATCTTCAGGAGCTTAATCGTTTATCTAATTGATGAACGAAGTGTCAAACTCGAAACCTTCATGCGTTGCATACTTAACACCTTTGTCATCTTGCTCAAACTCAATCTCGACATTCTCATCATCACTTTCCCAATCGTCTATAAAAACATTATCAAGATCAATTAGACAGTCAAGTTTATCACCTTCAGTTCAATATCTTTTATCACATCTGATTCAACTTTCTTTCATTTTTCTTTATTTCCTTCTACATATCCTGAACCCGACTCCCCCTGAGCTGTAGAATCACTAGCCTGAGAAGCACTTGGCATCGATGAAGCAATTTGATGCTCACCTCCTCCTTGTGTCCCATTAGGATCTTCATCATCATCATTCAACACATGTAAAGTATATTGTCTATAACTACTCTCCCCCTGAGCATCTAATTTCTTCAAGATTTGATCCATCACAGACGTCAGTGAATCAATCTGAATATGTTGAGTAAGAAGTTGAGCTCTTTGGGTCTCAATGAGTTGTTGTTGCATAACATCTGTAGAAGTAATGCCACCTACAAGAGATTCAAGCCCGACCACTCTAGCTTTGAGATCCATAAAGGTTGACACCAAATGTGTATAAACACCACTATAACCACATTGAGTAGTGGTTGAATGAGTAGATCTTCTTGTTCTGGAAGAAGGGATGGATGTGGAAGGAGGAATAGCAGTCGTCACCGGTGTTGAAGTGGAAACCGGAATATTCACTGTAGGTGTAGTAGTAGTAACAACCGGAGGTGTGTTGATAAGATTATCCAAAAACCTTTGGGTATCCGGTGTCACTTGTGAAGAAGTAGAAGTGGTGTGTGGTGGAGTAGACACTGATAATAATGGAACACTAGTTGTTGTTGTAGTAGTAGAGAACATAGTGTTAATAAAATCAATGCCTTATTGTATCATGGTGGAAGACTTTGAAACAAACTTTGGCCTTGCCTTCATGGATTTCCTAGATTGTGCAGATGTAGGATCAAGATCTTCAGAAGGATTGTAATCTTTATCAGCTTCATCTTCTGCCCTTCTCTTTTTCTGTGAAGACGACTTAGGAGGAGGACCCTTAGTCTTCTTCATCTTTCTCCTAGCAACCATTTTGACCCTTTTAGATGGAATAGAAACATATTTTTTTCTTTGGTTGTGAGGAGTACTAATTCTTGCAGCATCAGGATCATCATCATATGATTCAGTACTCTCAGAGTCACTTGCATCTTCAACTTGCCCATCTCTAGGAGAGTTAGGAACGACAAGATCAACAAATGGTGCATCCTATATAGTAGGTTCCTCAACCACAGGTTGTTGTTCTGGTACACTAGGTTGTTGTTGTGCTTGGTGATGAGGTTGAGGATGTTCGTCTTGGGGTTGTTGTTGTTGTTCTGGTGGTTGTTGTTGTTATTGTGCATGCTGAGGCTGTTGTTGTGGACCACCTGCTTCTTCATTTTTCATTAAGGTGAATCCAATTATCATTCGATGCCTCCTAATAATTAACATTTATCAAATGTCCAAATAGAGAAGTTGGAACAGGACGTCTAGCAGGATCAGATTGCCTAACACTCTTACAGTCAGCAAGTGTCCTTTTATCCATGGACACCAATTGTAGATCAGCACCCACAAACGATAGATTCGGTATGATGTGGTTCAAGATGATCTGTAGAAACCTTAGATAAAGCAGAAAATGAGTATTCCCTGTAGCCTCTACCTTAGTTTTCATCTCATTGAACACAGACTGGGAAAAGCTACATGGCTTATTCAACATCAACGCCACCATTGCAGATTGCAACGATGACTTGATCCTATCAAATCCAGCCTTCCTTGCCGATAAGCAGCTAATAAGAGCGGGAATGAGATAACGCCATTGAGGAGATTGATAACCCTTCCTTAATTGTGATTCATTCAATGGACCTCGGTAATTCATTGTGACACCCACATCCCGCTTGGCTCGAGATTTCGGTCACTTGTCGGATTTACTCATGAACACATAGTATAACAGAGATTGATTGCAGCGGAAACTAAACCTTTTTATTTATATAAGCCAAGCACGTACATAATGTACTAAACTATTACAAGGTTTGTATAAAACCTAAGCCAATCTGCTTAGCAATAGATAGCCCGCTCTGATGCCTTTTCTATTCCTGCTCAAAGCTATACTCTTTCCTTGAATACATATGCTCAAGTGTATCAACTAACGCTGGTGAGTTCTAAGTTTTAATTCATTTCCTCAAATATTTCAAAACATCATATTAACCCTTTGCTCTTCCCCATAAGTTTATAAATGCATAAAATATGCATTACCAAATCTTTCGTAAAATAAGTCTTTAGTTTAAAACCGAAGTTTCAAAAAGACTTTCAATCTTTCGTCTAAAACCCTGCCTATGCCCTAAAACTCACGTCCAGGACTATCCCCAATATATTCGAATATGTTTATATCTAGGAAGTACCAGCGGCGTATCCACATTTATTCGATATATTTCGAACGAACCCTATTCATAAGAGTTATAGTATAGACTCTTTAAGTCAGTGCATGTCTTACAGTATCTCTCCATTGATTGCATGGCTCATATTTATAGGTCCTAGCGGGTCTACGGATCGATCTCAGATGTATACCACACAACGTGAACTCGTAGTGCAGAATCCTAACGAATACACGCGTCACGAACTGATAAGAACACAAAGTAGATCAAACAAGACAAAGTTCTCCAGAAGCTCCTTGTATTGCTCTGATAAAAACACATAACTTACTAATGAAACAAACTAAGCACTATTTATAGGCAAACATCTGATACCAGCGAACTTAATAAGTTCGCCATTACTAGGCTAGGGGAACTTATTAAGTTCGCCATTTCCAAAACTTATCTACACACTTGTAAAAACATTACAAACTTAAACATAAACACCTAATCTATTACAAGGCTGATTGTCACACATCATGTTCCAACAAACTCCCCCTTGACAATAGCTTGATCTTCATCTTCAAGTCCTGCTCCAGCAATTTTCTGGTAACGAGCTTCTAGCACACACTCCATACTTGATACACGCGTATAAAACTCTCTTATACTGCATCACCTGTTCTCTCCACTCGCTTGTATACATGATCTCTTAGCGTTTCAGCATCCGTTGATCCTTCTTCGTGAAATTAATAAGATTCATGGCATCAAAGAATCTTGCCAGAACCTTCCCATTCAAGTCTTCAACTACTGCTTCACCAGTATTTACATCCACAAACCACCATTTTACATCCCCTAAACAATCTTGCATAATCATCTTCAATGTAATCTTTGGGACAACTCTCATAGGTTTGAATTTATATCTCCAAGTCGTTTTCTTTGAAACTGGATCTACTTCCTTTATTCTTTTACCCTGCTGAGGCTTCAATCTTTCATATTTACCTAAACCTCCTTCAATTCATATCAGCTTAGCAGTTGAATCAGCTATGCCATTGCCTGATCCATTAATCAAGGGTTTAGATGATAATCCATTGATTTCACTTCTCGACTGAGAATTAAAGTACTTCAACCTTGGTTTAAGATACTGAATACCGTCAGATCTCTTTAAAGCAAACAACTTGAACTCTTCTTCATAAAACCAACTCAAGATTCTACCAACACATCTCTCTTTATTCAAATATTTCTCTTTCTAAATTTGAGTTGGTGGAGATACTGGTAGCACTTTCTTCCAGCTCTTCACCATCTCAAGCCATTGAGCTTTAGTCATTCCTGTATCTTTGTACATCATAGGATCTTCAGGCACTTTATTTGCAGTATCAGAGATAGGCTTAGTAACCTCGTGATCAGATTCTTCAGACTCTGCAATCCCTTCAGAAACATCTTCAGGTATAACATTGTCATGAAACATATCCATATCTACATTCATTCTGTTACAACCTTCTTATACAATCTTCTGTGTGTCTCTCTCCACTTCTAATTCAACTATTTCTCAATCCTCAATCTCAGACAAGTTACCATCATCCACTTCATCATCATCAATTAGATCATCTAGACCAATCAAACACTCTAGCTTATCTGCTTCGTCTTCATCGGAATATTCAAAGATTGAATTATCTAACATCAAAATATCAGCATCAACTCCAGAGGTTCCTTTGTCCGAAATCGTGTCAACTTCTGTAACATCTAGGATTTTCTCATACTTTGAATTGTGCAGTAACATAATATAATTTCAATTCTGGATCATTTTTCATTGTGTTATATTATTTGCAAGTTGTGCATTCATTATTATGGCTATATATTTTAAAATATATCCACATGTACATATAGTTACTTCATTTATTTAAGGATTTAATTAGAGATAAATACATGACAATAGTTATTTAAAACCCACTCTTTTATAAACATATAAGTATATGAGCTATTTATTTAAATTCCAATTACATATATACATTATTCATTTTCATGACAATATATGTGCATGTTATATAAATAATTATTTAGTTTAAAAATATATGATTTGACAAAATTATATAAAAACATTTCAAACTTATAGTTTAATTTCATAAAGTTTATAAAATAAATTATATAAACAAAAGAATTAAAACAAATAAGCTTGGTTTGAACCCCTCTTGGGTCACATTAAACCCCCCCTTGAACCATTGAACCCCTTTGAACACATTGGACCCTCTCTGTCACACCCCGACCGATGGCGGAATCATCGGGGCGGGACATGTAAGACTGTTCATAGCACATGGTTGACTAGATTGAAATATATTAAAGTCAAATTTCCATTACAATTAATCCAAGTACAAACCAAATTCAAACAAAGAAACATAAAACAACTCATAGAATTCTTGATTTAAATTGCTAAGTCCAAACCCTATATTGAGCACGTCTTGAATCATTCTCACATATTAGGGCCTGAAACATTAATAAAATAAAGTCAACTAAAAAGTTGGTGAGTATAACACAGTTGTATATAGATAGCATATAGTTGAAAACAGATCCTTTACATATCATAATAAATAAGGCATTTATGGGGAGCAGCTATTGTGTAACGATGTACAACCAAACCTTTGTAACTAGCATGAAAAAATTGTGTTGTCGGTTTCAATCAACGCGCACCTGGGTGGGTTTGTCAGACTCAATAGATCTATCATTAAAAACCGTCGGCTTGTATAGTTAATGATTGCACATAATCGCATACAAAGGTTAGCACACCTAGCACTCGGGCATAAAGCTCAAATTGCACACATGAATGTAAATAGGATTTGTACTTTGTGTTGTTTGTGTAAATGTAATGTGTAATTTGAATAATGTTCATGTTTCACCCCAAAAGTGTAAAAGAGTAAAAGGGGCTATGAAATACTCACTTGATAAGGAGGTGTAGCTAACAAGGATAATAGATAGAAAAATAAAGATCCTCGAGTGCACAAATTAACCTAAAGAGTAATGTATGTTGTATCAAATAGTGTGCGCAAAAGTGTAAGTTAAATGATGGTTTGGACTTGAGTAAAATGTTATTGATTTGAACTTGGATGTGTTGAATAACATATAAAGTTTAAAATGAATATTATCAAAACATTTTGATTAAGGTTTGAGTTTGAATAAATAATTAAGTAAAATATAATATTATTGCTTATGAAAATAAATAAATAATTGATTTTGTTTAAACATGAATTAAATAAATAGTCATTATCTTATTCATTTATAAAAATTTGTAACCTAAACATTTAAAATATCATTTCGGTGTAAGATTTTACAATAAATATAAATTTAATTTTTATAAACTTTTAAATAAATAATATTTATGCCAAGATTAAACTTTTAATCCTTTTTAAATACAGAAAACACATTTTTTATAAAGTCTGAAACATTTACTGATTGAAAAATATAAAATTTACAATTATGTCAAACATTCTGAATCACACACGACCGTGCCTATGAAGGGCACGATCGTGCTTAAGCCACGGGCGCGACCGCGCTAGTCGGGACGCGACCGGGTTGATCAACAGAGGGCACAAACTAGACAAGTCAACAGGAACGACCGTGCCTTGGCCCGGCACGGTCGTGTCTATGATTCTTAGACACAACAGAGACTAGCCCAAAGGGCATGACTAGGTCTGGACAGGAGGACACGACCGCGCTGCTAATAGGCACGACCGCGTTTCATGAGGCACGGCCGCGCTAGATGATTAGCGCGACCGTGTCTCTTCCAAATCAGACACGAATTGACATATTCTTATATTTTAAATGATGGAATTGTTAGGGCTTTTGATTATTGAGTTATTACGAGTCTTTTCATATAGTTTTATTGTATGTAAAACGTGTTTAAGACCTGATTCGATTAAATCATTTTTATTACAATAAGCACTTCGGTTCAAGATGATTTCTGTAGTGAAAACCCAATTTAACAGAGGGCTTTTGATATGAGGACTAATTCGACTGCGGAAGAGGTGCTAATTACCTTGGAGAGTATCGAGTTGATAGAAAGCGGTAGAAGAAAGTTCCGGCGTCGGCGATAACGGCTTCCGGCGACTTCGGCTGCAATTTCGGCTAGGCCAGAGAGTCCAGAGACTTGACGAGATTCGGGAGGTGCGAATTCCTTTCTTGATTGGGAGGATTTGTGTTCTGAGGAGGATTTGAGTTTTTGCTTGAATTGCTTGAGAGAGATTTCGAGGTTGATAGTATGAAACTGAGACGTTTGCAAAATTTGAAAATGGTGATACACTCGTTAAGGGGAAAAGAAACGTAGGAGTGTTACAGATTCTCAACGATCGGGTGATTAAACTGCATTTACATTTCAACTGTTACACAGGCGCGACCGTGCCCAAATATGGCGCGACCGTGCCTAGGCACCGGGCGCGATCATTCCAGGACCAGTCGCGCGATCGTGCCGAGGCACTTGGCGCGACCGTGCCAGGACGAAGCACGACCGTGCTAGACTAGGGTTTCTTGACATTTTTCAACTTTAGTCCTTGACTTTTCAGGTTTGATATGTTTGAATTAAATAGTTTCTTGCATAGGGTTTAAATGTATATAATTGCGTAAAACTTGTGAATTTGTATCGAATCATTGCGTTTAGTTTACGGTGAGAAAAATAATAAGACAGTGCACGAGTATTGAATTCGAAATTGCATTACATTGAATTGAAAAATGAATACTAAAAATCAGAAATGTTACACTCTCAAATTGAACCCTCCTAAGATCTTGAATCCATTCCCGTCAATTTTGACCCCAAAAAGTCAAAGGGGATGAAATTCTCACGAATTCGATCCCAAATCCCACTAGTTCGTGTGTTTGAATGCAATCGATCATGGATAACCCATCATAAGTCTTGCCCTTGTGGGTCAAAGCGGTAAGGGGGACAGCAATCTTGGAGAAATTGGAGATAAAGCGACGGTAATATCCCGCAAGACCAAGAAATGAACAAACTTTAGTGGGGGTCTTCGGGGCATTCCAATTCTTAACCGTTTTGATTTTTGCAGGGTCAACATGAATACCCTTGTTGTTGACAATATGACCAAGAAATTGAACTTCTTTTAACCAAAATTCACATTTGGAGAATTTGGCATATAGTTGTTCCTTCTTTAAGAGATCCAAAACCAATCTAAGATGTTGCTCATGGCCGGCTTTAGTCTTGGAATAGATTAAGATGTCATCGATGAAAACTATCATGAACTTATCGAGGTACGGTTTGCACACACGATTCATGAGATCCATGAAAACTGCGGGTGCATTGGTTAGTCCAAAAGGCATAACCATGAACTCGTAATGACCATACCTTGTTCGGAAGGCAGTCTTTGGAATATCGTCTTCTTGCACACGGAGTTGGTGATAACCAGATCGAAGATCAATCTTTGAGAAGCAAGTAGAACCTTGAAGTTGATCAAAGAGGTCATCTATTCTAGGCAAAGGATAACGGTTTTTGATAGTAAGCTTGTTGAGTTCGCGGTAGTCAATACACATGCGAAATGATCCATCCTTCTTTTTGACGAATAAGACGGGTGCACCCCACGGTGAATGGCTCGGACGGATGAATCCCTTGTCGGAGAGCTCTTGAAGTTGACTTGCAAGTTCTTGCATTTGAGAAGGTGCAAGACGATAAGGGGCTCTAGCCACGGGGTTAGCTCCGGGCTAAAGATCAATACGAAATTCTACTTGACGAACGGGTGGAAGACCGGATAAGTCTTCGGGGAATACTTCAGGAAAATCTCGGATAATGGGGATATCTTGAATACTCTTCTTCTTAAAATCCTTTTGAACGATATGGGCCAAAAAGGCCACGTACTTCTTTCGTAAGTACTTTTGAGCAGTAGTGCATGACATTAATTTAAGCCCTTTACAAGGCTTTTCGCCAAAGACTCTTAACGTTTCTCCCGATGGTAGAGGTATTCGAATACACTTCTCGAAGCAAATGACTTCGGCATGATGATTCGATAGCCAATCCATGCCTATGATGATATCAAAGCTTCCTAGTGGCATTGGAACAAGATTGATTGGGAATGTGTGATCATTAAGTTCTAAAGAGTAATCATAGATAATGGACTCAATTGTAAGGGAGTCACCATTTGCTACTTCAACGGTAAATGTTTTCTCTAATTGGGACCGAGTCTTTGCAATTAAAGGTTCAAAATTAAGTGACACAAAACTTTTATCTGCTCCGGTATCGAATAAAATGGAGGCATATTTACTATTAACAAGAAACGTACCATTGACCACGTCATTGTTGGCTTGAGCTTCATTGGCGTTTATGTTGAACGCACGCCCACGAGCTCCACCTTGTCTAGCATTTGCAAGTCTTGGACATTGATCACGAAAATGGTTTGGGTCACCACACTCATAGCAAGCACGCCCATTAGCAATGGCGGGAGCACCTTGGTTAGCCACTTGAGGTACGGTTCGGTTTGGAGGGTTGACTTGGCCCGTAAGAGCTTTGGTCCTACAAACACTAACTGTATGACCATATTTCTCACAATAAGTACAAAGGCGACATGGGATGCTTTAGGGATGATGGTAGTTGCAGGTGGCACAAAGTGGGTAAATTCCAACATATGGCTTTTTGACCGGTTTTTGAACCATAGGTGCAGCTTGGATAACTGGAATAGTAGGAGTGACCACATCATAGTTTCTAGTCTTCCTTTTCCTATTATTGCGGGAGGGTTCAGTTGTGGCTTCTTTGTTGTGGGTAGGAGGGGTTATAGTGTCAGAAACTTTCTTGGTACCCTTCTTAGTAAGTGTTCCCGCTTTCACATGGTTATCAGTTAAGGTGGCGGATAAGCGGATAGCATCTTCAAGTGTTGCGGGATTCCTTCCTAGGACAGTATCTTGAATTTGCCTAGGTAGTCCCCCAATATACTTCTCAATGCAGCGGGACAAAGGAGTGACCATGTGGGGCACAAGAAGACTCAACTCATGGAACCGAGTTGTATATGCTAAGCTTTCCCTACTATCTTGGGCAAGATCCCAAAATTCAGCTTCTAACTTTTTCACTTCATTTCGAGGGCAGAATTCCTCGGTCATAAGCCTTGTTACCTCATCCCAAGGTAAGGCCATAGCTACATCAACACCCCTATTCCTTTTCTCCCCATTCCACCATGTAAGTGCCCGTTTTTGTAGGACACTTGTAGCATGACGAACACGGAGGTTGTCGGGATAGTCATTATTGAGAAAGGTATTCTCAATGCTTTCAAACCATTGAAGGAGTCCAGTAGCTCCTTCGGTACCAAAGAACTTGAGGGGATTGCACGAGTTGAAGTGCTTAAAGGTGCATTGAGATGGATTGTTACCACCATTTCCACCATTTCCACCATTATTACCACTATTGCTTCCATTTCCACCATTGTTGCCATTGGTGGCACCATTGGCTTGGGTGAGTTGTGTCACCAATTGGGTAAGAATAGCAGCAATGTCGGTGTTGGCGTTGGTTGCGGGAGCACGACGAGGAGGCATTCTACAGATTTTTCACAAGACAAGAAAGATTGTAAGAACTTATGAGATTTGATAGGGTTTAATAGAATGAGATAACAAAAATAAAAATAGATATTCTTTGTTTGGATTGTACTCAAAAGTGACAAAATCACTTGAATACTATGGCACATTAAGGTTAATTAAACTTATATAATTTTCAAGAAGACATGCTTTAGCCTATAAGTAAACACTCATCTCCGGAATTCCCAGGAAAGCATACGGGTCCCTCGGTTGATTGGGATTTATGCGAAATGCTTTCCTAGACAAAAAACCCAAAATACAGGTGTCACCCTTCCAGATTGCACGTGTCCTCAAATAATTTAACAAGTTTAAAAACCTTAACGAAGAAATAAAAATTTTTGAGATTTTTGCTTCAAGAATTTTTTTCCACATGCTAAGAAGGATAAAGATAGAAAAGAAGATAGAAATATTATGAGGTTTTAGAATATAGGAAAGGATATTATTTATTTAATTATTAAGAATATCCTAATAAGTCGTGGATTTAAAACACATAAGTCATCAAAATGAAATAATAAGTAATCATACTAAGCATGTAACATATAACATGTAGCACATAGCACATAATCATGAAGCATAGCATAAGTGGTTGTCCTAAAGTTATAGTCTAGGTCAAGGTGTCTAATAACCTAATTCCCTATAACCAAGGCTCTGATACCAATCCGTCACACCCCGACCGATAGCGGAATCATCGGGGCGGGACATGTAAGACTGTTCATAGCACATGGTTGACTAGATTGAAATATATTAAAGTCAAATTTCCATTACAATTAATCCAAGTACAAAACAAATTCAAACAAAGAAACATAAAACAACTCATAGAATTCTTGATTTAAATTGCTAAGTCCGAATCCTATATTGAGCACGTCTTGAATCATTCTCACATATTAGGGCCTGAAACATGAATAAAATAAAGTCAACTAAAAAGTTGGTGAGTATAACACAGTTGTATATAGATAGCATATAGTTGAAAACATATCCTTTACATATCATGATAATAAGGCATTTATGGGGAGCAGCTATTGTGTAACCATGTACAACCAAACCTTTGTAACTAGCATGCAAAAATTGTGTTGTCGGTTTCAATCACCGCGCACCTGGGTGGGTTTGTCAGACTCAATAGATCTATCATTGAAAACCGTCGGCTTGTATAGTTAATGATTGCACATAATCGCATACAAAGGTTAGCACACCTAGCACTCGGGCATAAAGCTCAAATTGCACACATGAATGTAAATAGGATTTGTACTTTGTGTTGTTTGTGTAAATGTAATGTGTAATTTGAATAATGTTCATGTTTCACCCCAAAAGTGTAAAAGAGTAAAAGGGGCTATGAAATACTCACTTGATAAGGAGGTGTAGCTAACAAGGATAATAGATAGAAAAATAAAGATCCTCGAGTGCACAAATTAACCTAAAGAGTAATGTATGTTGTATCAAATAGTGTGCGCAAAATTGTAAGTTAAATGATGGTTTGGACTTGAGTAAAATGTTATTGATTTGAACTTGGATGTGTTGAATAACATATAAAGTTTAAAATGAATATTATCAAAACATTTTGATTAAGGTTTGAGTTTGAATAAATAATTAAGTAAAGTATAATATTATTGCTTATGAAAATAAATAAATAATTGATTTTGTTTAAACATGAATTAAATAAATAGTCATTATCTTATTCATTTATAAAAATTTGTAACCTAAACATTTAAAATATCATTTAAGTGTAAGATTTTACAATAAATATAAATTTAATTTTTATAAACTTTTAAATAAATAATATTTATGCCAAAATTAAACTTTTAATCCTTTTTAAATACAGAAAACACATTTTTTATAAAGTCTGAAACATTTACTGATTGAAAAATATAAAATTTACAATTCTGCCAAACATTCTGAATCACACACGACCGTGCCTATGAAGGGCACGATCGTGCTTAAGCCACGGGCGCGACCGCGCTAGTGGGGACGCGACCGGGTTGATCAACAGAGGGCACAAACTAGACAAGTCAACCGGCACGACCGTGCCTTGGCCCGGCACGGTCGTGTCTATGATTCTTAGACACAACAGAGACTAGCCCAAAGGGCTTGACTAGGTCTGGACAGGAGGACACGACCGCGCTGCTAATCGGCACGACCGCGTTTCATGAGGCACGGGCGCGCTAAATGATTAGCGCGACCGTGTCTCTTCTAAATCAGACACGAATTGACATATTCTTGTATTTTAAATGATGGAATTGTTAGGGCTTTTGATTATTGAGTTATTACGAGTCTTTTCATATAGTTTTATTATATGTAAAACGTGTTTAAGACCGGATTCGATTAAATCATTTTTATTACAATAAGCACTTCGGTTCAAGATGATTTCTGTAGTGAAAACCCAATTTAACAGAGGGCTTTTGATATGAGGACTAATTCGACTGAGGAAGAGGTGCTAATTACCTTGGAGAGTATCGAATTGATAGAAAGCGGTAGAAGAAAGTTCCGGCGTCGGCGATAACGGCTTCCGGCGACTTCGGCTGCAATTCCGGCTAGGCCAGAGAGTCCAGAGACTTGACGAGATTCGGGAGATGCGAATTCCTTTCTTGATTGGGAGGATTTGGGTTCAGAGGAGGATTCGAGTTTTTGCTTGAATTGCTTGAGAGAGATTTCGAGGTTGATATTATGAAACTGAGACGTTTGTAAAATTTGAAAATGTTGATACACTCGTTAAGGGGAAAAGAAACGTAGGACTGTTACGGATTCTCAACGATCGGGTGATTAAACTGCATTTACGTTTCAACTATTACACAGGAGCGACCATGCCTAGGCACCGGGCGCGATCGTTCCAGGACCAGTCGCGCGATCGTGCCGAGGCACTTGGCGCGACCGTGCTAGACTAGGGTTTCTTGACATTTTTCAACTTTAGTCCTTGACTTTTCAGGTTTGATATGTTTGAATTAAATAGTTTCTTGCATAGGGTTTAAATGCATATAATTGCGTAAAACTTGCGAATTTGTATCGAATCATTGTGTTTAGTTTACGGTGAGAAAAATAATAAGACAGTGCACAAGTATTGAATTCGAAATTGCATTACATTGAATTGAAAAATGAATACTAAAAATCAGAAATGTTACACTCTCAAATTGAACCCTCATAAGATCTTGAATCCATTCCAATCAATTTTGACCCCAAAAAGTCAAAGGGGATGAAATTCTCACGAATTCGATCCCAAATCCCACTAGTTCGTGTGTTTAAATGCAATCGATCGTGGATAACCCATCATGCGACCGTTCTAACCATTCATACCTAGCTAATTACAACAAAATTCAATGAATTTAAGCCAATCGACTCATAACCGTCACCAATCAAGTATCACATCAATCCGCGCATTTAATTTGAGAATGGGCTATAAAATCGAACCCACACCTTCACTACAGACACCACAAACTTTCTACACCCCTGTATTCATTGCATTGCTCCTCCAGAACTCCGACGAGCTTGAAGAAATCCGACGACGGCCCCCTTGTCGTTCTCCCTCAATCCTCAATCATTTCAGGTAAAATCGATGCCGTTAGTTTCGTTTTGATGGGAGGATTGAAAGCCCCATGATTTCTTGTTCAAACGGATACAAATCGGGTGACATTGGGGTTAGGGTTTGGGACAGGGATTATTGGGGAAAAAGACGATATGAGGATGGGTGTTAAAACACTTTCGCGTCGGATATAAACCAAGGCATACGCCCAGGTTCACCGATTAAAGCTCATGACTGTTAAGGAGGAGGTCGCAGGTTCGAGTCCAGCCCCTCACCTCACCACTTTTCGTTTTGCGTGTGGTTTTGCCTTTAAACCCGGTTCCCCCAAGCTAGTCTAGTGGTTCGCGCGTTCTAGTTTTCCCCTAGGCGACCCGGGTTCGAGTCCCGTGGGCCGTTTTTATTTTTAAAAACATATTTTTAGTCCATTTTCTTATAAAAAAAAAACTATTTTATAAGACTCGGGAATATTTTATGAGCCAAAATGTTATCGTCTGAAATATAAACAATTGTTCAAGCGTTTTAGAGAATTAAAAACTTATAATTTCTAATTAAAATTTATATAATTCTTTACCTAAAACCTCTACGTGATACAAGGTATTTTGTTACCCAATTATTTTGTACAATTTATATTTCTATATCTCATAGTTTTAATTAAAAGTTAATCTAATTATTAAATTAATTAAAACGTTTTATCAATCTAATTAATTAGAACATTAATTAAATCCAATTATCTACTTATTCAAATTAAATATTATTTAAAATACTTATTCATTTATTTATAAACAAATTAATTATTCTTATATATATATATATATATATGTATATAAACAAGTATTCAACTCATTATTAGACAAACATATTATTTACAATAAATAAATACACGTCATTCAACCTAGCCCAATTCCCATATACCTTAGTCTTTCGAGCATTGTCATTGATACATATATACATTCAAACATAGGTTAACCTCGTGGTTAGCTAAACAATTAGTGCAACTACCCGTACTTGTGCATTCAAGCTACAAATCCAATGTGAGTTTACATAGCCCCTTTTTCACTTTTACATCTTTGGGGTGAAACATGATTACATTCAAACTATTTGCAAATACTACAATTCAAACATTATGATCATGTGTGCAATTTGTGCCTTAAGCTTGAACACTATTTGTGCAAACAACATTTACATACTTTTTGTGCATAGTGCATGTGCAATCATTAACTCAGTACAAGCCGGTGGTATACAATGATAGATCTGTTGAGTCTGACCAACCCACCCGGTTAGGGTGATTGTTACCGAAAACACTTAAGGATAATATTTGAGTTATGCCTATCAGTTACAAGGTTTGATTGTGCGCCCCAGTTTAAACTATAGTGATTCTCCATAATTGCCTTATTAATTCATGCATCATATGAATTGTACACAAACTTTTGATAACACTTCTTGTGTTAAAATCTATGTATTCTCACCAACTATTTAGTTGACTCTGTTTACATCATGAAGAGTCTTATCTTATGTATAAGTTGTTGTCATTTATTATATGTTTAAACAGTTTTAGACTAGTTTACTTTATGTCATTTCATTAAATGTAATTTCAGTTTTCTGTAATTTACTGCTTTATTAGCTAAGTCTGGGCCATCGAAACTACTTAGTTTCGATTGAGTTTGTTCAATCGAAACTAGTAGTTTCGATAGATGGTAGTTTTGAAAGTTCTGTGTAACTTGTAAATGGTCAATCGAAACAAGTAGTTTCGATTGAACATAGTTTCGATACCCGTCACTACTATAAATAGCCTAGTTTGAGAATGTTTAGGGTGGGAGTAGCGGCTGTAACCCTGAACCTTCTCTTTCACATTGTTATTGAATCAATACACTTTGCAGTTGTTTTTACACTGTGTTCTTACATTTTCATATCATTTTGTGTTGATTCATTGTGAGGTTAGCCTGTTATCTTCACCGATTCTGTTTCTACCATCTGTTTCACCACCATACACACAGTTTCCGCCTCTGTGTGTGTAATCGAACAAATCAGTGATTTAAAGAGAAATCTGGACCTACAATTGGTATCAGAGCTTTATGCTCTACTGTTTTTGAGTGTTATCCGGTTTATTGATCGATTATAGGTGTTTGTGAGGATATTCAAAGCGTATTTTGGGTTTTTGCACATCTATTCTCGGAAGTACTGTTTTATTGATTGACGGCTACTGTTTCATCAATTTCCAAGGGTTTTTGCTCGTATTTTCAGAATCAGAGGTTGGATTAGTGATCAGGAGTGTTAGACGAAGGTTTTCGCTGGATTGTTTTGTCATTTCTGCACTATTGATTTCTGATGCTTATTATCAATGGAGTATTTCTGAGCTTGGAGAAGAAGGCATCGAAACTACTGGGGACAGTTTCTGATTTTTGTTGATCATCGAAACTTCTTGTCTACGTTTTGTCAGGAGAAGGTACTATCAAAACTAGATTTTTGTCTTATATAGAAACTGTGGTTATCGAAACTTGTCTGTGAATTTTTCAGTATCGAAACTAGTTGTTTCGATAAAAGTTGTCTTATCGAAACTAGTTGTTTCGATAAAAGTTGTCCTCTCGAAACTAGTTGTTTCGATAAAAGTTGTCCTATCGAAACTAGTTGTAGTTTCGATAAAGTTGTCCTATCGAAACTAGTTTCTGTTCAGTTTTGATTCCGAATATTATGGCCACTTCAAGTTTAACAGAACCTTCTGGGGGAAATAGACCACCTGCTCTTGTGTCCACAAGAGAATTTGATGACTGGACTAAAAAGATGAAGCTTTTCTTTCAATTTCACGATTATACATTGTTGAGTTCTATCACCGATGGTCCCCACAAGCCCGTAACTACCACTGCTGATGTTCAACGTCCTAAGTTAGTATCTGAGTATGATGAGAAAGATCTTGCCTTGATTGCTCGAGACAACAAGGCCTACTGGACTATTACCATGGCTCTTCCTATGGATATTTTCAACATCTTTGCTGAGTACACAACTGCCAAAGACTTATGGGTTGCATTGTGCACAAAATATGAGGGAAGTGAGGATGTCAGGGAAAGCAAAAGAAATCTGATCAAGAAACAATATGAGATGTTCAGCAGTGTAAGGGGAATCAATGTCTGATTTGATCAACCGTTTCTCAAGCATTGTATCAAGGTTGAAAGTAATGGGAGTTGAGTACCCTACTCTTCATCTAAACAAGAAACTCCTAGATTCTCTTCCTGAGGAATGGAATATGTATCGAATCATGATAAAAAAGACTGAGAATCTGAGTGCTCTGTCTCAACAGGAAGTCTATAGCATTCTTGAATCTTATGAAATTGAGATTAAGAAGGGAGCAGTCACCCCGTCAAATCAGTCTGTAAACACGGCTCTTATTGCTGGATCAAGCTCATCCGGTAGCCCATACTTTCAGACTGATGTCCCTCCTTCAACTGCTGCAATTAATTCTACCAGCTCCTCTGCTCCTCAAAAGACTGTCACCATGATTCCTGATGATTATGTCCCAATCATGACTGCTTTCATGTCGTGCTATGATGCACTGATTTCTGGAAATCTAACATCGGTTAGCTTTCAACCTGATGACTTGGAGCAGATTAATCCTGATGATTTGGAGAAAATGGACATTGATTGGTGCATGGCCATGTTGACCTTAAGAGCCAAAAGATTCATCAAAAGTACTGGCATAGACAGATTCATGTAGGGAAAGACACTTGGGTTTGATATCAAGAAGGTGAGATGCTACAATTGTGATCAGCTGGGTCACTTTGCCAGAAACTGCAAGGAGCCGTCCTCCAAGGATCAGCAAGAAAAGAAGATTTCCTCTGGAAAACAAGCTGCCAATCCTCCAAAGACAAACACATCTTCAAGTTCCACAGCTCTTGTGTGTCAAGCTGATGGACACTATCATTGGGGAGAACAAGCTGAGGAAGCTGCTGATAAAGCCTTGGTGGCTGATGTGGAGGACATGGGCAAGTGTGTCATGATTGAACCTGCTGAGGATCTGACTGTTGTGCCTGCTGAGGTTATTTCTAAACTGTGTAATTCAAGATCTTGCTTGAATGAAATTCAAAAATACAGATTCATCAATCAAGCCTTGATTGATGAACGAGATCACATTAAGGTGATGTATGACTCTGTGGCCAAAAATGAGAAACTTTACTTAAAGAAAATTCGTGACATTTCTGGTGAAAATCGGTCTTTAATTGTGCAACTCAATACTCAAACCATTAATAATACGATCTTAAGTGAAAGAGTCCAAAAGGCAGGAAAAGCCAAATTACAAGTTGATCACATGGATATGGATCAGAAAATTCTGTTTGGGATAATCGATAAACAATTTAATAGAAAAGGCACAGAGGGTCTTGGGTATAACTCTCATCCACCTCCTTATTCTAAATCAGGGAGATTTACTGATATGCCAACTCCACATGTTTCCACACCTTTTGTTTGTACATTATCTCCTGATGATTATATTACGTCCTCTGATTCTAACAGTTTTGCTTCTTGTGCAGAATCAAATTGTGTAAACTCCGAAGATGATTGTGATAAGAGTACTAATGATAGAACTATTTTAAAAGAACTTGAGTCAGATGAATGTAATAATATGTCCGTGTCAAAACCAAATATTTGTGAACACGTTAAAAACTTGTATTTTGATTCTATGCCTGCTGAGCATACGGGTTTGGGATGTGATGTTTCTAAATTTAAAAATGTTTTGCCATGTGTTATCAAGTTTAAAAGTGCAGGAATTATTGTGAATGATGTACCACGTGAAACCATGAGCAACATGGATTTTTTCAGATTAAAGGAAGCACATCGTCTTCAAGATAAAGTTATTGATGAGAGAACCATCTCATGTTCAGATTCCTCAACATCACAATCACCTTCATCTTGTGATGACTATTATCAGGCTAAGATATCTTGTGAAAACGTTTGTTTTAGTTGTGGTGCCTCAAATCATGTTTCAAAAAGTTGTAAATTGACAACCACAAATTCTAATGAAGAATCGCCTTCCAAAAGTTCATTAAATTCATACGTGTTGCCTAAGTCTTCTCACAATAGGAAATCTAGGCGTAAAAGAATTAAAAATGCTAAAAATTATTTAAAACGAACTTGGAAAATTAAAAATAATGTTCTATTTGATGACCGTGCTTCATCAAAGGATGGTTGTAATTCTGATTCCAATGAGATGTCATATCCTGACACTAAAATCTCTTGATTGAAACAATTTTGGTCAAAACGTATAAATGGTTCGTTGTGTATAGGGTCAATCAAGAAGAACCGGCGATAACATCTGGCATGTAGATAGTGGATGTTCAAGACATATGACTGGGCACTTTAACTTGCTGCAAGATTATCATCAAATTGATGGAGAGTATGTTGCTTTTGCTGGAAACCCAAGAGGAGGAAAGATTGAAGGACAAGGAACAATATCAAATGGAGTAAATAGTCTGGAATTTGTCAACTTTGTTCCTCGGTTGAAATACAATCTGATGAGTGTTTCACAGATTTGTGACAAGGACTTTTGTGCTTTATTCAATTCAAAAGAATGACTTATCTTGAAGCCGGGAGTGGTGATTCCGGAAGAACTTATTCTCATGCGTGCTCCCAAAAGATACAACACATATAGCTTGGATATGAACAACCCATCGGGAATTGAATCGTGTTTTCTCTCAAAGGCTTCCGAAGATGAATCTTTCCTGTGGCATAAGAGGTTGGAACATGTCAATTTCAAAACAATGAACCGACTGGTTCGAGGCAACCTAGTCACTGGATTACCTCTCAAAGATTTCACTCCTATGGAACATTGTATCTCATGTTCCAAGGGAAAACAGCACAAATCTTCACATAAGCCTAAAACCACCAATTCCATTGACTCTCCTCTCCAATTGCTTCACATGGATCTTTTTGGTACGGTGAGTGTCATGAGTCTTGGACGAAAGTCATACTGTCTGGTGGTAACAAATGATTTTTCTCGATTCACTTGGGTGTTTTTCCTAGCTAAGAAAGATGAGACGCCAGAGATTTTAAAAACCTATCTGCTTCAAATTGAGAACCTCTTCAATCTAAGTGTGAAGACTATCCACATCAATCATGGAACAAAATTCAAAAATGAAACTCTTGATTCCTTCTGTGAAAGCAAAGGAATTTCTCGACAACTTAGTGCACCTCGTACTCCTCAACAAAACGGTGTAGCTGAAAGAAGAAACCGCACTTTACTTGAAGCTACACGAACTCTGATTGTTGAGTCTAAGCTTCCCGTGACTTTCTGGGCTGAGGCGGTCAACACTGCATGTTTTGTGCAAAATTGGGTTCTTATCACTAAAAGTTGCAATAAGACACCTTATGAGATCATGTACAAGCGCGAGCCAGTTATCGATTTCTTCAGAAAATTTGGGTGTGTGTGCACAATGCTGAACACTTCAGATCAGCTCAACAAGTTTGAAGCCAAAGCTGATGAATGCTATTTTGTTGGTTACTCATCCAATCAACGTGCTTTTCGTGTCTACCATAAGAAGAAAGGGATAGTGATGGAGTCCATTGATATCAATTGGCATGAAAAGAATCATACAGATGCAGGAGACGGTCCCAATTGGCTCTTTGACGTCGATTCAGTTTTTAAGTCATTTAATCTTCCTGATTTCTCTATTGAATCAACTCATGCTAATTCTTACTTCTCTGTGAACAATCTAGGGAACATAAATGATCAAGGCTCTTCCTCATCTGCTCAGGTTAAAATTCCTGTGGTTGCTAATGCTGAATCTGATATGGAGTCTTCCGGTTCTGGTGCAACAAGTGAAACTGTTGAAGACAACTCCATTCCAATAGTAGATGTTGCACCACAATCACCTGCTGAAGATCCTATTAATGATGTTGCCGATCCTCATGCTGAAAATCTTACCAATTTGGAAGAAGTCGTGGAAGAAGATGAAATTCCTCAACTGCGAATTCACAAGATTCATCCCACCAATAACATCATTGGACCACTTAATGTGGGTGTTAGTACCCGAAGTGCCTGTGAAGCATTTGAAAACAACATGTTTTCTTGCTTCATTTCTCAAGCTGAACCAAAGAACATTAAAGCAGCTCTACTAGAAAACAGCTGGGTGGAAGCAATGCAGGAAGAGCTACAGCAATTCTCAAAGCTGCATGTGTGGAATTTGGTAGATCTTCCCAAGAACAAAGTTCCAATCGGCACTCGTTGGGTTTTTCGCAACAAAAAGGATGAAGGCGGCACTGTGATTCGAAATAAAGCTCGTCTGGTGGTTCAAGGTTTCTATCAAGAAGAAGGGATTGACTATGAGGAAGTCTTTGCACCAGTGGCTCGCTTGGAAGCCATCCAATGTTTCTCGCCTATGCAGCCTACATGGACTTCACCATTCATCAAATGGATGTCAAAAGCGCATTTTTATATGGCAAAGTTCAAGAGGAAGTTTATGTCAAGCAGCCGCCGGGTTTCATTGATCCTAATTTTCCAGACCGTGTTTACAAGTTAGACAAAGCCTTGTACGGTCTTCACCAAGCACCTCGTGCGTGGTATGAAACTTTATAAAAGCATCTGCTTGAGAATGGTTTCACACGAGGAGAAATTGATCAAACTTTGTTCAAAAGGAAGAATGAAAAGGATACAATCATGGTGCAAATTTATGTAGATGATATCATTTTTTGATCTACAAATCCCGGTCTTTGCATAGAATTTGAGGAAGTGATGAGATCTAAGTTTGAAATGAGCTACATGGGAGAAATGAAGTTCTTTTTAGGACTACAAGTTGATCAGTCTGAGTCAGGAATCCTTATCCATCAAGAAAAATACGTGAAAGAAATTTTGACTAAGTTCAAAATGGCTGATTCCCACCCTGTAAAAACTCCTGTGGAAGTTCGTCATTGTTTGACTCCTGATGTGGATGGTGAAAGCATTGATCAGCATCTCTATCGCTCTATGATAGGCTCTCTCATGTATCTCACGGCCAGCAGACCCGACATCATGTTTGCAGTGTGCTTGTGTGCACGTTTTCAGGCTAATCCTAAACTCTCTCATTTATCTGTTGTCAAACGTATTTTAAGATATTTAAAGTATAAGCCAAAATTGGGTCTGTGGTATCCTAAAACTGACTTATTTGATCTTGTGGCTTATTCAGATTCAGACTTCGGGGGTTGCAACTTAGACCGAAAATCCACTTCTGGAGGTTGTCAATTCCTTTGCAACCGCCTTTTCTCATGGCAATGTAAGAAACAATCCACCGTTTCCCAATCCACCGCCGAAGCAGAATACATTGCCGCAACCCTCTGTTGTTCCCAAGTCAGATGGATACACCATCAGATGCTTGACTATGGGATCACATTCCATGAGACACCCATTCTGTGTGACAACACTGCTGTTCCCCATATCACCAAAAACCTCGTTCAGCATTCCAAAACAAAACACATTGAAATCAAACATCACTTTATCCGTGACTGTGTGGAAAAGAAGCATATTAAAATTGTTGAAGTCAAAACTAATAAACAAACCGCAGACATCTTCACAAAGGCTTTTGACTCTACCAGATTTGCCCAACTGGTGGAGATGCTTGGAATGATCAACTTTCAGTAAATTGTGTGAATAGTATTTTTTTTATTAAAAATTCTGTTTAATTGTCAAAGAAAATTCCAAAATGATTTTATTTTTATGTACAGTTTCTACGCAAATCTTTTGTGGGAGAAATATAATATTGAAAAGAATTGTTGTGTATATAATCTTACAAGTGGTTTTGAGTTGCAGGAAAAATTGAATCTGACCTTTGAGAAATGATAGAGTCTGATCTCATCTCTTGGACATGGAATAGACCAAAAGCGATGGTGTTTACTGAGGTATAGCTGGTAGGCCCGACATATGGTTAAAACTTGTAAGTAGTGTGAAAACCTAATATATATATCTCATACTTGTGTGTTTGAACCCATTATTGAAACATCTAACCCATTTTTATATCTAAGAAAACCAATTCAATCAGATACAGGCTTACGTATTGGATTCCTATTCATACGCCAAGTGACCGTCAATATAACGATATTTACCAGCGCTGATCCCGTATGTTTTGCTTGCACAAAGATCTCGGGTGCTCATCCTTTTCCCATCCACTTGGATGATTTGACCCCGTCTGTTTTGCTTACGCAAAGATCTCGGGTGTTCAACATTTTTCTATCCACTTGGATAATTTTACGACTTCTTCTGTTTTGCTTACGCAAAGATCTAGAATGTTCGTACCTTTTTTAATATCTACTTGGATATATTTTATTTTAATTTTCTAAATCCACTTGGATATCTTATTTTATTTTGGTGGTACTTTGACATTCTAAGACGGTACTTTGGTTAATCAGAAAGAGATGATAGGATGAAGATGGGTACTTCTTGAGGATTGATAGGTTTTCAAAATCATTTTATTTTAATATGTGGGGTACACCTTGTATATTGCTTAAATGGTACCTTCTAATCACATGAAATCTTAGTACAAACAAATGTTCGGGTTTACTTTGCAAAAATATCAGCTATCTTCAGGGACTCACAGTAGTGAATTGCAAAAGAAGTGTTTCAAGAGACTGACCAGATCTGATCTCATGTTGGATCTTTTTCAAGAAGATAAGTGTAAATATCTTGTGTATAATTTCATTTCTATAGAAAGTCTGTTTTAACAGTATATATATGTTAGTCTTATTTCTGGTCTTTGAACTATCGAAACTAGTTGTACTTATCGAAACAACTTTGTGCATATCAAAACTACTTTGATATGTCGAAACTATTTTGAACTATCGAAACTAGTTGTTCATATCGAAACTAGTTTGCCCTATCGAAACTAGTTGTTTCGATAGGGGCATTTTTGTCTTTTGTCTTACGAAAATTAAAAGCCTTCATAATCAATCCCTCCCTTCATACTGATTTTCACTCGTCTTTTTCAAACCCTCTTCGCCTTCTTTGTAATTCGCAAAATCTCTCAAGCCATCGGTCTGAGTTGCAAGAAATCAGTGTTAATCACCTGATTTTCCCCCGTTGTCACCATCGTCTCCATCATCAGGTAACGTCTCACTACTTCCTACAGATGATTTTTCAAATCAGCAGACCTAGGGTTTCAAAAAATTCAAAATTTGTTCGACTAAATCTTCATAATAACAGTCGTTTTTGTGCTTATCCGCGTTTACAAACATCTCTATCATCTTTGAACTCATGATTAATGTGCACTCTTGCAGATAACAGTCTCACATTCGGTAAGATGAAGTTCCGTCACTAACAGGCCACTCTAAACCCTTTTTTAAATTGTCTATATTAGTCTAAGTATCGTGAATCAAAAGGGATATGGGTGTCAAAACCAAGTAGTTTCGACAAAGGGATTCAACACTTTCAAAATTTCTCAAAAGGTTTTTCATCGAAACTACTAGTTTCGACACCCAAACTTGCCCTAATATCTCTGATCGAAACTAGTTAGTTTCGACAAATTCATCTCAATCGAAACTAGTTGTTTCGACAGTAAGGTCTTCAATTTTTTTCTAAGTCTTGGTACATCTTGTTTCGATTAAGTATATTCAGAAACTTCACTTATTGTGCACAACTGATGAATTTTACAGGTATGGATCTCTTATTCGTAAAGAGACACAATGTCTATGCATTTCTTAATGCCAATGATCCAAAAGCTACAGAATTCACTCATGTCTTAAACTTCCTGGCAAACTCTAACATCAGCTTTGCCATCAGCAACAACCTGCCAGTGTTTGAGACTTCTATAAGAGAATTTTGGGAGACTGCTGAGATCATCACAGTTGAGAATGTGGAGCACATCAGAGCAACTGTGCTTGGTCAAGAAGTCATATTTTCTGAAGCTACTGTTAGAGAGGTGTTGCAGTTCAATGACAATCCAAATGCACCCATTGAGTTTCCTATCTTCTATGTTAAAGAATGTTTCAGAAGATTGGGTTATCCAGAAGAATTCAAAAATGGTCAGATAATCAAGAATTCCTTACCAGGCCATTGGAGATACATAGTGCACGTGTTTATTCACTGCCTATCAATCAGAAATGGAGGTTTTGACTCAGCAAACAGTACACTGGGCTCAACAATTTTGGGGTTAGTCAAGGGAAGAGGCTACAATTTCTCTGGCTTCATCTTCAGACAATTAAAGGACAACCTGACAGGAGCCATGAAGGAGAAATTTCTGGCATATCCAAGATTCTTACAGATCATCATCAATCGTCTACATCCTGAGCTTCAACAAGGTGGGAACACCTTCGTGTTCGACTATATGATCGCCAAGACTCTCAGCTATATGAGAAGTACAAACAAGAGAACCAACAGGGCTATAGCTGATGTTCCCCTGTTTGGTCATATCCTTGGAGAAGAAGAAGAATTCATTCCTGATATTGACCCGGATCTAGAAGAAGAGGTTGTATCATCTGATGAAGAGGAGATGGAAGTTGAACAAGGTCAAGGTAATCAACCTGCAGATGATGTTGAGATTGAGATGAACATTCCTATTGTTCAAGAAGAAGATCAACCCATCATTGAGCCGGTGATAGAGGCTCCTTTTGTCGAGCAAATTCAGATAATTCAAGAGCCAACAGTTAATGTTGAAGCTGGTATACATGAAGCTGAGGAGGAAGTTGCAGAATCGAGTGGGACTCTGGATGCTGGAATCTATGGATCTGACTACAACAAGTCTGATTCAGATGAACGAACAAAGCATCTAGCATCATCCTCCAAAAGGCAAGTTGAGTCAGGTTCTGCCTTTGAAGAAGAAGAATCTAGGGCAAAGAAAATCAAGACTGGATTAGAAGATTTGTCATCCTCGACAGATTCTTTATTCACTACTCCACAACCAACTCCAGAACCATCTACACAACTTACATCTCCACATCAATCTCCCATCCCTACACAACCTACATCTCCACATCAAACACTCATCCATACTCCTCCCACATCACTACATCATGAATCAACCTCTCCTATACCTAGAGTTGAAAACTTAAGCCTTGAAGTGAAGAAAATGCAGGATAAGATTTAAAAGAAGGATAAAGAAATTGAAGCCCTAAAATCTAATCTGCATGATGTCCAGGAAGAGGTTAAGGACCTGAAGCCGGAAGTTGGGGGTCTACATACCCAGACTAACATTCAACAAACCCAACTTGAAACACAACGGAGACTTATCTCCCAGCAAAAAGAAGAATTCAAGGCTTTAGCTGAAGTGGTGGAACAGCTCAAAGCCTCAATGATAAAACCTGTACAACAACAACCAACCACTTCAACAACTCAGGGGGAGACTACATCTGTGGTTGAACCCTCATCTCCTGCCATTGTCACTAATCCAGAGTCTGCTCTAACTGTCTTTATTGGCCATGCTGAGAAGACAAAAGAGGCAGTTTAAGTGAAGGTTGAAGAACCAGAACTAGACCTTCCCTCAGCAAGTGAGAGAAGAGATGCAAGGAAGAAAGGGAAAGGGACCTCTACTGAGATAGAGACCGTAATTCTGGATGAAGAAGACATCCCATCTGATGACGAGCTGAATGCCCTCTTAGATGAAATTGAAAACTTTGGGTATAATGATCTTTACCCAGAAATTCTGACTACCGAGGAAAAAGAGACCAGATACTTCACAGAAGAAGGAGAGGAGATTCAAACCTTGTCTGATGAAGAAAAAGACGAAGAAGATGTTCAGGTTAATCTTATCAAGACAGTCACTCCTGAACCAACCACTATTGTCTCTGAATCAAGTCCAGCACAAGATCCACCTTCTGTTGCACCTGAACCTCCAACTTCAAGAAAATCTTGGTTTAGGAAAATCATTCAGGAAGAAACTCCTAAAACATACGAATGGATAGCTGAGCATCAGGAGCTAAAGAGGCCTCCAATTGGCTGGAAGTATGATGCAGAAAGGAAGCTCTTTATTATCAGAAGATATAGAGGGGGAGTTCAGCACTTCAAAAATATGACTGACTTCCAAACACTTCCTTTCTATGACCTAAGGGACTTAGCCAAGCTTCCACTTCAAAACCCTGGGAAGGTTATGATGGCTTATGACTTCGAGAAATTTCTGCATTCTCAAGTCAATAATGATTTCAAGGATATGATGCCTAGGAAAACTCAAAAGAAAATCTCAAAGACAAGGTTTCACCCTAAAACCAATAAGCCATATGTGTTCTTGAGGTACAAGCCTGCCCAAACTCACAAGACCATCACCATTCCAAAGTCTGTACTTGTCCAACTGCAAACTTTCAGAAAGTGGTACTATGACCAAATCATTGGCAGTGCAGTAATAGAGTGTGAGGGCAAGGAAGACATCACTATCTTTGAACCTATGGAGCTGTTGAAATTTAAGCCTGAAGATCTGGAGATACTATTCCAGAATCACATTCAGGCATACAGTGAGGAAGATGAAGCTGATGCCGAGGCCTACCAAAGAGTTGTATCTCTCCATGTTAAACCATTCATCCCAAGGACAACTGAAGGACCAACTGCTTGATGAAGAGCTGAAGACAGTAATGCAACAGCTTAGGGGGAGATTGTAGAGTCTTATCTTATGTATAAGCTGTTGTCATTTATTGTATGTTTAAATAGTTTTAGACTAGTTTACTTTATGTCATTTCAATAAATGTAATTTCAGTTTTCTGTAATTTACTGCTTTATTAGCTAAGTTTGGGCCATCGAAACTACTTAGTTTCGATTGAGTTTGTTCAATCGAAACTACTAGTTTCGATAGATGCTAGTTTCGACAGTTCTGTGTAACTTGTAAATGGTTAATCGAAACTAGTAGTTTCGATTGAACATAGTTTCGATACCTTTCACTACTATAAATAGCCTAGTTTGAGAATGTTTAGGGTGGGAGTAGAGGCTGTAACCCAGAACCTTCTCTTTCAAATTGTTATTGAATCAATACATTTTGCAGTTGTTTTTACACTGTGTTCTTACATTTTCATATCATTTTGTGTTGATTCATTGTGAGGTTAGCCTGTTATCTTCACCGATTCTGTTTCTACCATCTGTTTCACCACCATACACACAGTTTCCGCCTGTGTGTGTGTGTGTAATCGATCAAATCAGTGATTTAAAGAGAAATCTGGACCTACACATCATGTTTCAGGTGCTAACAACTGAGATTTACATTCAAGAGTCATCATGTAGGAAGTTGCAAATCCTAGTTAATAAATCAAACTTTGTTGAGGTACTTTGTTCTATGTTTGTCTTGTTTCGAGGAAACGATTGTTATGAATTTGAATTAAATGAAATATGCAACTTTAGTATGATCATGTGCTTATAAACAGTTTACACGTCCGCCCGACGTATTTCGCCGTCTGTTGGGGTGTGACAGCTCCAATAACTTTATTGACTCCCCTTGAGAAGTAAAATTAGAATCAGCGTTTTGACGCTCACTTGAACCACCACCAACATCTGGTTCATCATCATTATTGTTCCTATTCACAGCAGTTGTGTGACAGGCATCATCCATAGCAACAACTTTCTCCCCCTGAGCGTCAATACGCTCTAATAATTGTGATAACAAGATTTGCATTTCAGCAATCTGTCTATTCTAGGCATTAATGTCTTGTTGATGCTGGAAGTCAATTGCCTGAAGTACATCAAGTTGATTCTGTAAACATGTCACTTGGCTTTGTAAACTTGTTACTTGAGACTCTAAAGCTGTGATCTTGGCATCTCTAGGATCTGAAGTAGATGGACCTGCCTTATCTTGCGTACGCAGTATAGAAGTAGTACCTTGTGTAGTAGGAGCATGTGATGGGACTGGACTTATAATCAAAGAATCCACAAAGTCCGCATCAGTTTGTGCTGCTCGGATAGCCGAAGCCATCAGTTTTTGAGATTTTGGAGAAGGAGCATAATCAGAATCTGACGATTCATCTTGTAATGTTCTCTTGCTAAGTACTGCACCGGGAGGAGGACCCTGACAGTCTTGCGTCTTGGTAATTTCACTTTCTTCTTACCTAGTGACTTCTTTCTATTGGGAAAACAAGTAGTATTCAAAATGTTATTCAAGGAGCATTTGCCAGCTGAGCATAATGCTCAGGACCAAAGTCCTGTGTTCTTTCACCAGTAGCACCATTCCCATCACTTTCAGTAGAACATGAATTTGAACTAACTCGTGCTAGTATCTTCAGCTTGTATTTATTTATCCTTAGGCGGAGATGTAACTTCAACATTCTCCTCATTCAATTCATGTTTCCATCTTCATTTTCATTCACTGGTTGATCAACATTTTCATTCACTACATTCTCACCATTACCAGCATCATTATTATCATTATTAGAATCATCATCACCTTCATCATTATCATCACCTTCATCCTCATTCTCATCTTGTTGATCTTGTTGCTGTGCAGGAGGTAATTCCATGGCAGGATCAGCATGAATCCAATTATCATTTGGTGGTGCAACATAATTAGGGTTAATAATGTGCCCAAACATCGGAGTAACAACAAGAATCAATGCTGTATTTTCCTGTTTAACATTGTTACAATCATTGAATATCCTCTTGGTCAAAGGAGTAAGAGTCAATCTTAGATTCAGTGGGGGCAAGTTAGGAATAAGATGATTAATAATGACCTGCAAGAATCTAGGGTACATTAAGAAACCCTGACCCTCAGGCAGTGTAATTTGAGTAACCAACTCCCGAAAAACGTAAAGAGCAAAGTTAAACGGACTATTTAGAGTTAAAACCAGCATGGCTGCTTGCAAAGACGCTTTCAATCCATCGATGCCTGCTTTCCTTGAAGACAAACTCTGTATCATCACATGCATAAAATACCACCACTGACCCACAATATCTCCCTTACGAGCTTGAGAATCATTTGCTCTACCCCGATAACCCATTCTCTGAAAACATCCAGTAACTAAAATATTTGGTAACATGATTGATCATTGTTATCTCCACCCAAACTTAAAGCCTCCCTGATTGTTGCCACAGAAATTTCTATCTCTTGATTGTTAACAGTAGCACGAATCACATTCGGATTCATATTGGTGTCATTAACAGCAGTCTCCAAGAATTGTTGAATGTATAGTAAGCCGATGATAGGATTAGCCGATAAAGCAACTCTGATTCGAGACTGGTTTAAAACGTTGATTATCTCTTGGTAATTTACAGCTTCAGCCATATTAGGATCTGGCAAAGCCACCTGATTATGTTTATACTCAACACGTCTATCCATCACCTACATAGAAATCATGATTAGACATTTGCAAGTTTCATAACAAAAGATAAAAAATAAACTCACGAATAAAAACAAAAAAAAACAAGTTTAAAAAAAGCAAGTTAAAAAAAACACAACACTTGAAAAATGCTAAGTCCTGCCAGTACTGACCCTGAAGCGAACGTAATAAGTTCGCTTAGAGTTACAAGAGGCAAACTTATTAAGTTTGCTTAACCCTTAGAACATTCTCAGAAATTCAAACTTCAGCAAATTGATGTAATCAGCAGGAATAAAGGTCACATAAGCCTACACCAACACTCGGCGAATGATTAGAAACAATCAATTTCAATTTTCATCCAATAAACACGATGAAATGACAATAATTACAGTTGAGATAAACCCTACACATAAAACAATGAATCGGATGAAAACAACGGATGAAATGATGTGATTCTACCTTTGTTGGAATCACAAATCGATTTGAAATGAAATACTGGAACAATGATCACTATCACACTTAATGTTTTGAAATCAGACAAGTTCACTAGAGCACAGACAACATCGCTCTATAAGTTTGCACTTGTCAAAATTTAAGGTGAAATGATCAAGTTTGCTAAACTCCAATATATACACTCATGTCTAAGTTCACCAAATTAAGCGAACATAACAAGTTCGCCACCCCAGGCGAACATAACAAGCGAACATATCACAAGTTTGCCTATTAACAAACTTATCTAAATGAACTTTTCCAAGTTCCAACTTTACCTTTCGATCCAGCCGACTATAAAACATGCAACCTGTTCTGCAACTTAATCCTAGAAAGTAAGAATTTTTCATGGAAGATATAAATAAAATCTTTTTGAATTTTCTAAAATGGAATAAAGCAGTAAAACAATAAAAGCAAATCTTTTTGGTTTTTATCTGTACATATTGAATCACATGTTTTTGTTCAAACATTGCAAGTGAAAAGATCATATCAGCATCTTTGATAAATCATACACACATTTTGGATATAAATCCCTAGCAGGTCTAAGGTGACCTATGGTTTTCTGTGTAGATACAGATCTTGACTCATCAGCAAAGAATTTCTCGGAACTAACAATTTTATCACTCACAAACTATCAAATCTTTTGAAAATCATGAAATGATACGCGATAAAATTCAAAGTAAACAAGATCAGATCATGAGATGCTAACTTATTCGTACCGAATTTGCAATATAATACATGTCAATTCAAGTTGTCAGCATTATAAGATTTGAAACCAAAAGCGTTTTTATCCCACTTTCTTGTAAGTTAGTACCATTTATATGAAAACAACATGTACCCCACAAGTATGCCAACAGAAAGTAAGTTGCACTATCTTCAAGACATATAAGAATTTATGCAAAAGAATATGTATATCATTCTCCAGGATGAAATTACATCAATTAGCACAGGAAAAGAAGCAGATCCTAAAGGATATAAAGAATCATAAAGATTCAGAATCGAGTGATTCATATATATTGGCTATTATGATATAATGTAACAGATAAATCTTCAGAATATGATCGAACAAGGAATCGATTGATTCAATGATTCAAGGGTAAATTGATCCAACTGTTATCTGGATATCTTCAATGAATCTGGATAATAAAGTGATTTTGATTCAAGGGCTAGTATATGCCTAACAGATGTTATCAAGACATATCTTAGTTTAACAACACCTTGCATGTTTTCCGAGGCATGGGAAGTGAAGTGAAGTGAAAAATTGTGCTAATGACATAATCTGATACTGGTCTCATGAAATTCTTAAAGTCTCATATTCTATCTCTGATGATGATCTTTTAACACGCACACACCAAGCATATCATGGGTTCAAATCATAGTTGTAACATAGAACATTATGTTTTCACACTACTAATGGTTTAAAAACGTTTCTAGGCTACTGAAAATTCAAATTACATGCAGATATCCAAATTAATAAATTGTGGAGTAAATGTCAAGCAGTCATGAAGCAATCATTTCCTATTTGTGCAGACAAGAAGTTTAGATCAAATCATATAAGCACAAATTTCAACTCATAAATACAGAAACCAGACAGTCATACTATGGTCATATGTGTATGATCACCTACTGATGTACTATCATTTCTTCTAAAACCTCAAGCAGTGCCGATTTTTATCTTTTTCAATTTGTTAGTTTTTCAGAAAGCAAGTAAACTAAAGAAACTAAAGCACGAAAATAATTTACTAAATAAAAAATAAAAGAAAACTTCCATGAAAAACCATTTTGACGTTGGATTAAACATTCCAATCATTTGAGTAAGAAATTCAAACCGTGAGCGATCAAACGCTTTGGTAAACAGGTTAGCAAAGTTGTCATCAATGTGGACTTTCACCAACTCAATCAATCTTTTTCTCTGCACAATCTCGAATGAAATGATGACGAATCTCAATATGCTTTGTTTTCGAGTGCTTCACTGGATTGATTGTGATGGACATCGTGGTAGTGTTGTCAATGAACATTGGTGTCTCAGTGAAGTTTAGACCATAATCCCTTAATTGTTGTTGGATACAAAGGTTTTGGGAACAACAACTGGTTGCAGCAGTATACTCTGCCTGGCACGTTGCAATTGTAACCGATGTTTGCTTTTTTGCATTGCCAGGACATAATTATGTTTCCTAAGAATTGACAACCACCAGATGTCGAATTTCTATCCAAACCGCAACCTCCATAATCTGAATTTGTAAAAGCTTTGAAATCAAAGTCAGAATTATTAGGATACCACAATCCCAACCCCAACCTTGGTTTACCCTTTAAATATCGAAAGATCCGCTTTATAGCAATCAGATGAGATTCCTTCAACTTGGACTGAAATCTCGAACACAAGCATACCACGAACATAATATCATGCCTGGACGCAGTCAAATACATTAAAGAACAAATCATTCCTATGTATAACCTATAATCCACTTCTTTCCCTTTCGAGTCAGAATCGAGTTTGTGATTTATAGGAATTGGAGTACTGAACATTGAGGTATCTGACATCTAAAATTTCTTCAAAATATCTCACACATACTTCGTTTGATGAATATAAAAGTCATCTTCTTTCTGATCACCTTGAAGACCCAAAAAGAAAGATAACTCTCCCACGCTACTCATCTCAAACTTCAGCTTCATCACTCTCTCAAAATCTTTACACATATCAACATTCGTCGACCCAAAGTTATATCATCCACATAGACTTGAACTAGTAGGATATCTCCCCCTGCTTTTCATGTGAAAAGAGTGGAGTCGATCTGACCACGCTCAAATCCATTCTCGATTAAGTGCACGGAAAAAGTTTCATACCAGGAACGAGGAGCCTGATGAAGACCATATAACACCTTATCAAGTTTAAACACTTTGTCTGGGAACTTGCAGTCTTCAAAACCAAGCGGTTGTTTCACGTATACCTCTTCCTTTACCTTTCCATATAGAAAAGCACTTTTCACATCTAGTTGGAATACCTTAAACCTCTTGAAATATGCATAAGCAAGAAATAGATGGATCGCCTCAATCCTCGCAACCGCAGCATGAACTTCCGTGTAGTCAACACTTTCTTGTTGGTTAAATCCTTGAACAAAAAGCCTCGCCTTATTGAGTACCACCACGCCTCGATCATCACGTTTGCACTTAAACACCCATTTCATGCCAATTGATCTTGAACCTTTGGGCAAGTCAACTAATTCCCAAACATGTAGTTTGTCAAATTGAGCTAGCTCCTCTTGCATAGCCTCGATCCAACAATCATCATCAAGCGCTTCAGCCACATTCTTTGGCTCTGTTTGAGAAATAAAGCAAGCATGTAAACATGTCTCCATGACACCTGTATCCATGATCTGTGCATATAAACATGAATTTTCAGCAAGTGTACGATGTCTAGTTTGAACACCTACACTCAAATCACCAATAATGTTATCAGTCGGATGATGTTTATGCACACGAGTTTGAAGAATATCAGAAGTTTGAATCACAGCATCAAGGTTAGAAGGCATCTCCCCCTCAGACTGTGCCGGTGTAGATGAATCATCAACTATGTTCTAGATATCATTAGAAGTCTCCTAAAACAAAGTTTCATCATCATCACTGTCACTGTCTTGTGTTGTACCCGAGGTCGAAGCTACATTCGGATCAATGGGAGGAATAACCACAATTGGAACAACTGATCGTGGCTCGACAATTGAATCATCCTTACAGCAGGACTGATACAAAATTTTTGCTTCAACAGGAGACACTGCAGGAGGAACATTGAATGATCTGAACAAAACATCATAATCAAAAGCCCAAGATGGTCCTTTGGCATCCTGAGGAATCGTGCGATTATCAAAATCAATGTGAAACCACTCCTCAATTTGTCTGCTCTCTTTATTAAACACCCGCTTGTTGTGAGAATTGGCAACATATCCCAAGAAAATTCCTTCTATTGCCTTCGCACTGAACTTCGTTGGAACATCTCTAGTCTTCAATAAAGTACACGGATTTCCAAAGGGCAAAAGATAATCTAGATTCGGCTTTCGATTGTTCAGCAATTCATAACACGTTTTGTTGTGTTTCTTCACGATCAAAACACGATTAAGGACATGACACGCGGTGTTCACTTCCTTTGCCCAAAATGTTACTGGCAACTTCGAGTCGGATAACATTGTGCGAGCTATCTCAATCAGCGTTCGATTCTTCCGTTCAGCCACACCATTCTGTTGAGGAACATAAGGAGCACTGAATTCATGATGGATGCCTCTTTCTAAACAAAATAAACCCATATTTTCATTCTTGAATTCTGTCCCATTGTCACTACGAATCCTCCTGACCTTCTATTTGAATAAACTCTCAAGTCCCACGATTAGGAACTTAAGAATTTCAGCAGTCTCATCTTTTGAAACAAGAAACTTCACCCAAGAGAATCTTGAATAATCATCAGTCACTACCAAACAGTATGATTTTCCACCTTCACTCTTGACACTTATAGGTCCGAATAAATCCATATGCAACAACTCGAGAGGAGTCATAATTGAATTAATCAACTTAGATTTGTGAGATTTCCTGTGCTGCTTCCCCTTCTTGCATGGAATACAGTCTTCGTTCGCATGAAATCTCATGGCAGGGACACCAGAAACTAGCCCATTTTTCACTAAAAAGTTCATTTTCCTAAAATTTATGTGAGCCATCTTCCGGTGCCACAAAGTTGATTCGGACTCAGAAGCTTTAGAAAGAAGACACGTCGGGACAGACGAAGTTGTCGTCGCCGTGCTCATATCGAGCATGTATGTATCATTATTCCTTGGAGATCGCATTAGGGTCCAATCTTCAGGTATCTCAAATCTAGGCTTCAACACCAAACATTCTGACTTGTTAAAGTGAAATGAGAAATCTTTATCACAGACTTGCGAAACAGATAACAAATTATGTTCAAGCTGCTCCACATAGTTGACTTTATCAAAACTCAATCTTCCATTAGACACAGTTCCTTGACCGGAAATATTGCCTCCCTTCTTTCCTGCAAAGGCTACATATCCGCCTTGTATCTCTTTCATATTTTCCAATAAATTAAGATTTCTTGTCATATTGCAAGAACATCCACTGTCGACGTACCAATGGTTGCCTACAGTCCTCCTTGGAGTTCCATGCACACAGAAATTAAGATTCAGTTAGTAACAAAGACCCAAGCCATTGTGATCTTGGGTCGGCCTGATTCATAAAAAAAAACAATCTCTTTTAGAACACAATCAAATCTCTCCTTAATCTTAGGAGATTGTTTCTCAAAATCATAAACTGATTTCTTAGGTTTCCATACCATTATGAGTCAAATTATATTTATATCATTATGAGTCAAATTATATTTATATCTTTTTGTTTATACTAGTTCGGGAATTCCGTAAATAAATTGGTGACTGTTTCTTTCACGCCCCCAAATTATTTACTTGATAAAAACTCAAGGTTGTAACGACTGATATCATTACATAGTTGCGGAAGCTAAAATGAAGATTTCTAAAGTGTTGAACACCATACAAGTACTAATATAAACTAGTACAATGTTCTAGAACCATATAAGTCAAATCTGTCTCAAGGTTTGACAATCAGGTCTCTTCGGCTTCTAGGGTTTAATCCAAATGACTAGCCTATTCCAACCGTGCCATTGCCAAACAATACCTAAAAACATGCTTAAAAATGTCAACATAAAGTTGGTGAGTTCACAGGTTTAAGTTCCACAATAGAAGATCATTTTCTTGAAAAACTTTTGAAACATACCCTAAGGATTTTGTAAACTTTTCTTTGTAAATCTTAAAAACAATGTAGTTGGAATTCATGTATGACATCCCCTTAAAATGTTTGTAAAACGTTTCGTCAAAAGCATGATAAACACATGTTTAATAATCTTGTTGAACTCATCGTTGGACATCACGATGGACATGCTTTGAAAGCTTTCGGTAAATTGGAAAATGAAAATGTCATAATTGTGATAAATGAGTCCTAAGGTGATCTATTGTTGTCTAGCTAGGAATCAACAAAAAGTAATGCAATTACCATGAGTCTATAACCAACCCTAGACGGTTCTTGATTTTTGCCCCGACAATGTTCCATCACAAACATTAAAGTGAAATTTCCGGATAATATGCATCCATTAAACTGATAGTTGGCGCCACCAACTTGATTAATGGGGTGTCAACCCAATAGTACTATTCATATATTCCAAGCCTAACTCCATAGCTAATGGTTATAGTGTGTGTTCATGGGGACTTTTGTTGTGATATCCTTGTAAACACATGTAACCCATTTGAGATCAGAATACCTTGTTATCATGTGAAAACCGTGCATGTTTTTATAAGTCTTTGTAGGGGTGAAAACGTCGTATGTTTTTGTAAAACGCGTATATCTTTGTAAAACTTATATGTTTTTGTAAAATTGACGTCTTTGTAAAACTAATATGCTTTTGTGAAACTGATGTCTTTGTAAAACTGATATGCTTTTGTAAAATGGATGTTTTTGTAAAACTGATATGCTTTTGTAAAGCTGATGTCTTTGTAAAACTTATATACTTTTGTAAAACTGATGTCTTTGTGAAACTGATATGCTTTTGTAAAATTGATGTCTTTGTAAAACTGAAATGTTTTTTTGTAAAACTCATGTCTTTGTAAAACTGATATCTTTTTGTAAACTGATGTCTTTGTAAAACTGATATGCTTTTGTAAAACTGATGTCTTTGTAAAAATGATATGTTTTTTGTAAAACTGATGTCTTTGTAACACTTATATGCTTTTGTAAAACTTATGTCTTT
Source organism: Smallanthus sonchifolius (assembly GCA_023525975.1). NCBI lineage: Eukaryota > Viridiplantae > Streptophyta > Magnoliopsida > Asterales > Asteraceae > Smallanthus > Smallanthus sonchifolius. Next base: position 20,133,739 of record CM042030.1, on the reverse strand, counting down.
GCAAAACTGATATGCTTAAAACTGATGTCTTTGTAAAACTGATATGTTTTTTTGTAAAACTGATGTCTTTGTAAAACTGAAATGTTTTTTGTAAAACTGATGTCTTTGTAAAACTGAAATATTTTTGTAAAATTTGTATGCACTTTGTAAAACTTCTGTGTCTTTGTAAAGCCTGTATGCCTTTGTAAAGCTGGTATGTTTCACAAGACTCTGCATGTTTTCCCCAAAGTATAAAGCAAAGTAAAAAGTGGTCGTGAAACTCACCTGATAAAGCAGTGAAATGATATGCCAAGTCTTAGCAATTCCGGCTAAATGAGACGACCTACTCGTGCCCTAGGAAACATTTAGGACTTTAAGGTCTAGGTATTGCAAATATTGGACTATGGAACTCTATGCATCCAAATAAGATGTTTGAAAAGTGACTTTGATATTTCAATGATGTTTTGACTCGACATCCCGTTGGTGACACGTTGGACTTAAACATTCAAATCCTAACATAGAATTCAAACCTCCTTTCAAATAGCCTATTAGTTTTCTAATAAACACATTAGAACATTCAATTGGAATTTAGAACTTGAAACAAAACTTTTGATACATTAAAGTTTCCTTAATTAGAAAGTCTAGTTTTGAGTCCTAAACATGGCAACTATGCAAAGTTAACATTTACACATGAAATTAAGCATGTTATAACACACATAAAACATTTCAATGTTTCGTTGCTAAAAATAGGCCAGTATGTGGGTTTCGGATAATTAAAGTTTCCTATTATAGCAAGATCATTTCAAACTATCAAGCTCATGAACTAATAACATATATATATCATACAATGTACTTAGTTAGGTATTACTAAGTCACTTAAACCTTTTAATCATGTTAACAACTTGCAAACACAACTTCTTGAAAATAAAGTTTCCTTATTTAGAAACCATGCTCTAGCACTCATAGACATGCATTTAAACCCATCATTTCCGTCAATCATTCTTCCATAATGTTGACTATGCTAGTTTCATGCTTTGAATGTACCCAATCACCAAGTTTTCATATATGTCAGGAAATAAAGTTTCTAAAAATAGAAAACGAGCCTAAAAACATCATGAGCATGTGATTTTACCGAAAAAAAATCATACAATGTATATATCTAGTGTTTATGCATCATTTCCACCAAACAAATCACATCACAACCTCTATTAACAAAAACCTCAAATTTAAAGTTTCCATAAATAGCAAAAACGAGCATGCATGTATCAGCCAACACCTTTGACAACAAATTTTTCACATATTATCCATCTACAAACATTACTACAACATAATTAATCATCAAGAACACATCATCTAACAAATGCTCATACAATAAAGTTTCCTTAAATGGAAACCGAGCCTAAGAACAAAACATGAGTCCAAAACCACCAACAATGTGTACCATTTTGTTAGAAAACTCCTTTCTTTCAACAATCCATGGTTAAACTTTCATAAAAATGACTTTTTCTTGGATGCTTGTTCATAAGAACATGAAGATGAAAATGAAAAAAGTGGGTTTTGATGCTTACCAAACTCAAAATTTGATGGAATGATGGATGAAATCTCTTACAAATGTTTAATTCTTGATGTTGGAAGCTTGGATTTTAAGAAAACAAGATCAAAAATCAAAAAATGGTGAAGATGGTGGTGGTGTGGGTGATCTCGGCCAAGAAGAGAGAAAGAGGGGGAGTGGATGGTGAAAATCGTGGAATGGGGGAATAGGTGGGTATTTATAGGGTCTTAGGATACCGGGTGGTGGAAAACGAATATTCATGGATTTATTGATGGAATTCCCGAATGGGTATGAACGAAATTACTTAAAAATAATTTGACTCATATTGGTATGTTTAACATATAAAATTTTTAGATTTTTATTTGAAACTATCGGTAAATACTCCGGACTAGCTTGACTGCGTTAAAACAGAAAGTTTCTCCAAAAATTCCTGAAAACTTCACATAGACTTAAAATAACATATCACAGTATTACATGTAATTTTTGCACACCAAATATATGTCTAAGTGTCTGCTTAGAATTATTCACCTAGCTAGTGCACACTGAGCGTCAACCGGACTGTGTGCTAAAAATAAAAGTATTTCTATAAAATTAAGTGTTACATATAGGCATGATTACTTAAATCACAGTGTTACATATAATTTACATGCACAGATTATATGTCTAGATATTTGTTTTAAATTATCACCAACGGTCGTGCTGCAGGATGTGTGTTTGACCTGGTAATCTTCCGGATTACCGATACGTGTAAATGGATTGACTTGATAAGTGTGAAATGGACTTAATTACTATAAAATTAAGTGGGATGCATGTCATGTACTATAATATATGTGTTAGTTGGATATTGATTTTGACCTGAAATTTGCCGGGTGTCACAGTTTCCCACCACCCGGTATTAGAAACCCCTATATAAACCCCAACTCCCCTCCATTCTTCATCTTCACCATTCACCCTCTCTCTCTCTCCCTCTTTGGCCGAGAACACCACCTCACACCACCATTTCCATCCTTTTTTTTGTTGTTTTGATCCATTCTTCCATCCAAATCAAGCTTTAAATGTGGAAATCAAACGTTTGCAAGAAGAATCATCCATCCATCCATCCATCTTTGATTTTGGTTAGAATCTAGAACTGTTTTCTCCATTTTCATCTTCATGTTCATATGAACATGCATCTAAGTAAAATTCATTTTTATGAATATTTAACCATGGATTCTTCAATAAAATGAGTTTTATAACAAAAATGGTACATATTGTTGGTGGTTTTGGACTCGGGTTTTTTTCTTAGGCTCGGTTTCTATATAAGGAAACTTTATTGTATGAACATTTACTAGATGCTATATTCTCAATGATTTGATGATGGATTATGTTGTAGTAATGTTTATAGATGGATTATATGTGAAAACCTTGTTGTCAAAATTGTTGGATCATACATGCATGCTCGTTTTTGCTATTTATGGAAAATTTAATTTTTGGGCTTTTGTTAGGAGAGGTTATGGTGTGATTTGTTTGGTGAAAATGATTCATAAACACTAGATATAGATATTGTATGGTATTTTTTTTGGTAAAATCACGTGTTCATAATGTTTTTAGGCTCGTTTTCTATTTTTAGAAACTTTATTTCTTGACATGTATGAAAACTTGATGATTGGGTATATTTAAAGCATGAACTAGTATAGTGAACATTATGAAAGAATGATTGACATAAATAATGGGTTAAAATGCATATGAGTGAGCTCTAGATATAGATATTGTATGGTAATTTTTTTGGTAAAATCACTTGTTCATAATGTTTGTAAGCTCGTTTTTTATTTTTAGAAACTTTATTTCTTGACATGTATGAAAACTTGATGATTGGGTATACTTAAAACATGAAACTAGTATACTGAACATTATGGAAGAATGATTGACAGAAATGATGGGTTAAAATGCATATGGGTGAACTCTAGGGCTCGGGATTCTAAATAAGGAAACTTTATTTTTCCAAAAGTTGTGTTTGCAAGTTTTGAACCTGGTTAAAGGGTTTTAGTGACTTAGTAACACTTACCTAAGTGCATTGTATGATAATATATGTTGTTTGTCCATAAACTTGACAATTTGGCATGGTCTTTCTATAATAGGAAACTTTAATTATCCGAAACCCACATACTTGTCTATTTTTAGCAACAAAACATTGGAATGTTTTATATGTGTTATAACATGCCTAATTTCATGTTAGAATGTTAACTTTTCATAGTTCCCATGTTTAGGACTTAAAACATGACTTTCCAATTAAGGACACTTTAATGTATCAAAAGTTGTGTTTAAAGTTCTAAATTCCATTCAAATGTTCTAAAGTGTTTATTAGAATGTTAATAGGCTATTTGAAAGGAGGTTTGAATTCTATGTTTGGATTTGAATGTTTTAAGTCCATAACGTGTCACCAACGGGTCGCCGAGTTAAAACATCACCGAAACATCAATGACACTTTTCAAATAGCATGTTTGGATGCATAGAGTTCCTGGTCAAACATTTACAATACTTAAACCTTAAAGCCCTAAATGTTTCCTAAGACACGAGTAGGTTGTCTCACTTAGCAGGATTTGCAGGACCTTTCATATCATTTCACTGCTTTACCAGGTGAGTTCTCACAGCCCCGTTTTACTTGTTTTTCCTTTGGGGTGATATACATCTCAAGTATTACATTTTCAATAAACATGTCTTCCATGCTTACACAATTACATTAATTATATAAGTTGGTACTTTTGTGTACAAAGTCCTCTCATAGTCAACCGTTAATTTTTCTAAAAAAAGGTAATCATGAACAGTACTGTGGGGTTTAACAACCCCTACCAGGGTTAGTAGCGCTAACTTAGACCGGAGGTCGAACGGGTACATTATTGACCTAATTCATCCATGTGCAAGGCACAAAGAGGTGAACCACATCTTTTTCAGTGGCTACAGTTAAGCGTCGGCTGACGGACTTATTATAATTTTTGGTTATGTCTGATCAATCGTGTAGAGTACATATGATTTCCAATACATTTCATGATAAGTTTCCAATTACATTAAACCTGTGAACTCACCAACGTTATGTGGACTCGTTTTAGCATGTTTATCTCTGGTCATTGAATGCTTATGCTATATGGCTAGGATGCACCCACTGGAGTCACACTATCATGAATGGGCACTTCATTTTGACAAACGCTTTTTAATCATTATGTTAAGTGTTGAAAACTTTTAAAACGTTGCTTCCGCACAATTACTTTGAACTATGTCAAACTTCATATTGGGCTCGTTTGAGTTTCCTTTAAAAACATGTATTTGAAAACCATGTAGTGGTCGTTCAAAGTAACCCATTGGTAAAGATCCTCTCGAGTAACGCCCCGCGGGTATAACCCGTAGTGGAATTTGAGGTTGTGACATGGAATCACATTCCACATCATAGTCATTACCCTAAGTCATAACCAGTTTATTAACGTTGTATGGAAAGAGCTTATATATAGGAAGTACCAGCGGCATATCCACCACTCATTCTATACGTCGTGCACACGCTTATTTATGGTAATAGGGTCCTGACTACAACTCTTACCCATAATTTGCCTGTTATATTATGATGCTAGTCAAACCTGGCAAAATCTTTTCTTACAGATCGTCACGGTTAAAACATTCCTTTTATGTCAAAACAGTATTTGTTTAAGATATTTTCTCTATCGAGGTATTGTGAACCAAGACTTAAAATCAAGCCCTTACCATAAAACACTTGTATAAGCTTGTTTACATTATATCGAATGAGTTTATATATAGAATGTACCAGCGGCATATCCACCACTCATTCGATACACCGTAAACTCACCTATCTAGGAGGATTAGGTCTTAGACTTATTTCTCTGTCCCCTTATCATGATAGATCATAATAAGTTCTAAAATGATTTATATGTCAAAACCATTCTCTTCTCAAATGTTTATTATGGCAAATTCATGCCAAAACATATTTCTCTTCCCAATTTACTCTTCCCAAAGTCTGCCCTTAACCTAAATCCTTATAATGGTTTCTCCACGAATTATCAAAGAAGTTTATAGATAGGGTGTACCGGCGGTGTACCCACCACCCTTTGATACTTTGTGAATACTCTGTTATATGGTTTCAAGTGTTAGACTGTTTCTTACTATTAACATGGATATCAGTCCAATTTTTCTAAATCAAGACTTTATGGTTTTAGCTGTTTATTATTTTTAGACCCTTAAAACGATATTTGATAGTTTTAAACGTCCATTTAAACGTTTCATACCTCAAATAACTGATTCACTTGTTAAACGCTCGTTTAAAAATACTTAGAATATAAATATAATTAAAAACTAATACCATAAAATGATGTTTTAGGGAGTCTCGTATGAAGTTCACCCATTGGCTTATGACTGGGCCGTTAATGGGTCGAGCCTGTCTATGGTGCATTAATCGTCAAGAGTAACTGACTCTAATTTTGGGGTTATCACATTCTCCCCTATTAAAGAATTTTCGTCCTCAAAACTTAACTCTAATTTTGGAAGATCTAAGCGTGACGTGAGCATACTTTACATTTGTAACTACGAAATGTTAGGAGTGATTGTACTATGAAGTAGAGTCTAAGTGATTTGTTACTTTTCACAAATAGTGATAAAGTTGTTATACACATAGTAAATCCGAACAGAAAAAATGAAGTAACATTATGATAAGTGAGTTAGCAAGCTAGGCTACAATAACTCACATAAATCCTAATGTGTCAAAGTAATAGTAGACATGAAGTATCTTTGAAGGAATGAGTCAAGAAATTGAATAAAAACTTCTTCCACGAAACACATTCGCATTGTTTTACCTGAATATTTGTCACACCCCTGTCCCAGGCACCGGCTCGACGTGACGCATGGTACAGAACACACAGAAAAAGCTAAACGATAATCCTCATTTATTAACAGCTAAAGTGTTTTACATCATGAAGCAAACTTCTATTACAAACTAACCAAACCAATAAACGCCAGTCCATGTTAAGGAACTCAAACACCCCAGGCCTTATAGCTCTTCCAAGCATGCCTCCATCCATCACAATCCTCTGATCATCCAACAACTATCCTCAACTTTCATCTACATGGAATGCCACTACCCGGAATGCCATCTAATATCCAACTGCAACAACCTTTAAAATAATAAAAGCAACTAGGTCAATATAAGTTGGTGAGTTCATGAATCTTTACCACATGGTTGTTATCCAATCATCAGCAATCCCATGTCCCACTATTTAGTTTACGCAAAACTAATAAGCTTTTGTTATATATATATAATTGGTCAACTTCCGCCACTAGCCTACCTTTCACCAGTATAAAATGGACAACCATCCTACCCTACTGTCCGACCTTTCACCAATAAGATAAGATAACCATCCACCTGTAGGTCCCATTCACTTTCGGCACGTATACAGTACTTAATACGCATTATATATACTTGGAATAGGAGATTAATTATCAGGCATATTTCAAATAACAACTGTGTAATTAAATAAACATTTCAATTCAGAGGAACACACCTAGACAGCACCTCGACGCATACTTGATCTGTAATGAAAGCTTCGAATAATACCCTAATAGTGTTGACATTTCTTAATTAAGATGTAAAATAAGCTTAATAGTAATTAACCGAATCTTACAAAGGTCGGGTAGAGCTTACCTTGGAACTACCTACTGAAATTTTGAACGCGTAAGGCTAGAAATTGGACTTTCGAACGCGTACCGGCACCTTGGCACGGATTCCTAAGCTAAGTGTGTGTGGGTGAGTGTATTTTTGTGTGTGGATTATGTCTCAACAGCCCTGGCCATCGAATTCTATTTATAGGCCAAAGTCACTCCCATAGCGGACCATTATGCTAGGTAATGGCGGTCCTCTATTGCCTCCGGCCGCATTTTCACCTTTGGGACCACGTAACGAACCGTTATAGGTCCTTAGCGAACCGTTTAAGGTCATATGTCCATAGCTGACCATTATGGTTTGTCTAGTCGGTCCGCTATCATACCGCGTGTCAGATTTTCTAACCGATGAGTCACAGGACACGTGTTGTCACCCGGTTCATTCCTTCCTCTACACATAGCGGATCGTTGTGGCCTGAGATAGCAGTCCGCTATCCCTTCCACTTTCAGATTTTTCAATTTTAGTCCTCCATCTTTGGAGAAAATATAATTTAACCACTTTCCACTTCAATTCCTGACATCTTTAACTCTTATATTCTATAGGAACTTTTGAGGTGTTACAAATCTCCCATCCTTTAGGAAATTTCATTCTCGAAATTTGGAAATACATCTTCAACCGATGATCCTACTTAGGGTATATTTTGTAACTAGAGTGATTATCTTCCCAGAGTAGTACCTCCAACTAGAATGTTCCCAGGAAAGAATGATGGGTCCAGGAAGGATTTATACACCATTCTTACCCTAGACATAACATTTAGTTTGCTAGATAACTATATACTGGTTGGATGGTTACCCTTTTGTTACATTGACGTGATATCAAAACATACAGCGGGAAGGAATTCTCTATCTCTTTATTTCTTTCAACTAAATTCTTATCTAAATTTTTCCTCATATAATTTATATAAATTAATTAATGTTATCATGTAAGAAACATACCTATTCTTCTTTTTTTGCCTTCCTCCTAAGATATATACGCGTCCTTTGGCTCCTCCACCGGTTTTAACTTGAGGCGTCTTTTAACAATTAAACTTATAATGCCCCATTTTATTACAGTTGTAGCATTTAATGGTTGGGCGGTTTCTTGAAATGTGTCCTTCCTGTTGACACTTATCACATATAGTCCTTTGTGCACCTCTGGCCAAATTGACTCCTTCCCTTCTTGGGATTTTGTTATCTGTGGGTCCATGCGTTATGTTCTCCAATATTTCTTTTTATCCGCCTCTTGAGCTTCTATCTCATCATACATTACTGCACTAAGATGTACTGCCGAATCTATAGTTGTAGGTGCAGTAGTCTTCACTAAGGTTTGAACTTTCAGTGGTAGTCCTTGTACATAACACGTAATCCTTCTAGATTCCGGAGTTACAAGATGTAGCACCAATTTGGCCATCTCATTAAATTTGCTGGTATATTCCTGATGGCTATGGTTTCTAGCTTCGAATCGGTGAAACTCAATTTCAATCTTGTCTACTACATTTTGTGGACTTTATCTATTGACTATCAATGCCTTCAAGTCCTCCCACTTCATTCTATCCGTGTATTCTTCTCCTTTAGTTTGCTTGACTGACTCCCACCAGTCAAGTGCATCTTCTTCGAATAAATGTTCAGCAAACTTGACGGCTTTGATCTGGTCTGCATTCACTCATTTTGATTACAGCATCCATAGACGTTATCCACTGCATGGCTGTAATGGCATTCTTCTTGCCCTTGAAAGGTTTAGGGTGACAATCACTAAAGTTCTTGTAAGTTCATCCTTGATTATTTCCTCCCATGCTCGGGTTTGTATTCACAAGAATTTCATGGGGTAGCACAACTATTATTTCATATAGGGTTGGTATGAATAGTATCTTATGCTCATGGGTTTGCACCACTAGCTCCATCATTTATGTTTCCCTGATTGCTGGAACCCATCCTCCTTTGAAGAGCATCATCAAGGATTCCTAGTAAAGTTGATTGGAGCACTTTGGTGACCTCTGATGCCACCGCTCCTTGAAACTGGGATTCTGTCATGATCACTGTCACACCCGTAACACTGGACAGTTATCTAACCCGAGTAATACCTCCAACTTCTATGTTCCCAGGAAATAACGACAGGTCTAGGAGAGATTTATACACCGCGCTTTCCTTAGACAGAACATTTCGTTCGTCTGATAACTACATACCGGTCAGAAGGTTGCCTTTTAGTTACTGTGATGTTGATACCAAAAACACACAGCAGAAGACTTAAAATCATAACTATTTCATTTTCATAGATAACAGTGTTTTAAATAAAGACTGCCGATAAATACAACATATTGTTCCTAGCAGGAACACATATTATTCTAAACTTATAGTTCACAGAGAACATGCCATCAACTCAGTCATCCATATCTCAAAACATTTGTACATCTCCTAGAATGCCAATTACACGCTTGTGGTCACATGTGCTCAAAAACATTTTAAAACATTTGGATCAGCATAAGGCTGGTGAGTTCATAAACAAATCATGTTTTCACAATCATATTTACAATTCAAAATAACCATCCATCCCAATCCCCACCCAGTGGCCACACAAGGACCCTGAGATTTTATTATATATATATTGAGACCTTCCAGCTACTGGCCATATAAGGACCAGTCTAAAAACAAGAGGATCAGTCTTGTCCCTTAGTCTCATCCCATTCCCGACTGTAATAAGCACTATTCACAGGTATATATACATGGAATTCACATAGGGATCAGATTCATTTTGATAAAAATCATTTCAAAACATTTTACATTGAGCACAGTTTAGAGGAACTCACCTCAAGCAGAACCTCCTTCTGAATTAATTATAACAATCAACACCTTGACAGAACACTAAATCATAACCGACTATCATAAATAATATCCCTATCTTAGGTTTACATAAAGGAAACTTAGGGTGTTTGGAAACCTTACCTCGGTACTATCTATGGCAATTTGCAGACATTTTGACTCTCGCTCGCGAACCACGACTCGGGAACACTTCTCCAGAGTGTGTGTGTGTGTGTTTTAGATGGTGTGGAATGGGCTGAGTTCGTCCATCTAATTATAGGGCAACTTCCAGGTTCATGATGGACCATTACCAGTGGTGACGGTCCGTCACCCAATTTGGGGCGATAAGCATAACGGACCGTTAAGCCTCGTGACGCTCTGTCATAGGGTTACACGCGTCATAATTGCCCTGCTAGTCAACATACATGTGTTATTCCCAGGTTCATTGTCGTGCCGAGCCCGTAATGAACCGTTATGACCTGTGATGGTCCATCACCACCGTAACGGAACGTTATCCCCTTGTGACGGTCCGTCACAGTCACAAATTTTCCTTTTTGTCATTTTTGGCCTTTGAACTTTTGGAACTTTGTACTTTTATCCTTTGGGCTTTTCTTTTGAATATTTTTAGGCCCTACAATACTTAGGAATTGTCCGAGTGTTACAATAACTTCTATGGATGTTGTTTAAGCTTTGGTTATAAAGCATTAAGCTAGGATTATGTAATTTAGTAATGTCATGTTATATCTAGGAGCTCTGCCCCCGAGGTGTTTGCCATATAACTGATTTGATAAAGCCAAAATACTGCTGATATGAGTTCTTAAACTGTGATGCATTTGAACTAACCATGACTATGTTATGGTTAATTTTATGAAAACATTTTGAGTATCCCGAAATGATTGCACCGATTGTATATATATAACGCATTCTAAGCGCTTAATTTGTTTCACTTGACTCGTGGAAAGGCATGATGGACAGGACCCATGGAACGGTCTTTGGTTATCTATATACTGAATGGTTGTTCATATTTATCTATGAATTTGGGGGTGGAACCCCATGAATGTGTTCAAGATACTTTGGCGGGTCATTTTTAATCAACTATTTTAGTTTTTGAATTCACTAGCTTTGTGCTGACCCAGGTTTTATCAAATAGTTATCTGACGAGCGGAATGTTCTGTCTAAAGAAAAAGTGGTGTATAAATCTCTCCTAGACCCGTTGTTCTTTCCTCGGAACATAGAAGTTGGAGGTACAACTCGGGTTTGATAACTGTACTGTGTTATGGGTGTGACAAGTTGGTATTAGAGCCGCAATTTAAGGGATGTAGATATTAATAGGAAAGATTAGTATCTAGACTTAAACTAAGAGCTCTGAGAATAGCTGGAATGCCAAAGGATGTAGCTTAAGATGTTGATTATCATTATGAATATAACATGAAATGTCGAGAAAATAGATATAAATTACATTCTTAGCCAAATGTCTTTAATTTATGTTTTCTGGATCACAACCAGTTATACGAATTCTGATGTCATACATATGTGTGTATATGTGACAATGGTTGGAAGAGGAAAAGGTAGAGGAAGAGGTCAAACTCCGGTCACTAGGTCTCATAGACAGACTAAGAATAACAACGATACCAGCGATCAACATGAGACGAACGGGAACGACAATAACACGGGTCCTCATGCCGAGGAAGTAGTTATGTCTGAAACTCAATTATAAGATGTTGTGGCCAGCGAGGTGAAGAAGGCACTACGAACAACGCTACCTGAATTACTAGATGAAGTCCTCACAAGAAGGATGTGTACTGGAACTGCTAGAGGAAGAACCAACAACAATGGAGGCACAAACAGAAACATAAATACTAGTTCTGTAACTAGAACTGAAAATCATGAAGGATGCAATTACTAATCCTTCGGTGATGGCGGTCCGCTATTGTCTCCAGCCGTATTTTTGCCTTTGGGACCACGTAACGGATCGTTATGGGTCCCTTAGCGGACCGTTTAAGGTCATCTGTCTATAGCTTACCGTTATGGTCTGTCTAGTCGGTCCTCTATCTTACCACGCGTCAGATTTCTAACCAGTGAGTCACAGGACACGTGTCGTCAGCCTGTTCATTCCTTCATCTACACATAGCAGACCGTTATGGCCTGAAATAGCGGTCCGCTATCCTTCCACTTTCAGATTTTTCAATTTTAGTCCTCCATCTTTGGAGAACATATAATTCAACCCCTAGACTTCAATTCCTGACATCTCTAACTCTTATATTCTATAGGAATTTTCGAGGTGTTACAATATTCCTCCGTTGTGGTGAGAGAAAGTCTAGGGTGAAACACTGATTAGTGTTGAATTTATACTTGTGCTAGAGTTTAAATGTGGTATGAACACATTAGACATCGATAGCTAAGATGTATTAGAAAGAAATGTTATTGTAGCTATCAATTGTTCATAATAATGACTATTCACAAGCCTAGAACATCATTATGTGCAATTAATATGAGATCTAAATGTTTAGAGGTGTCAGTTGTAACATCTCTGGTTTTCATGTATTTGTATAAACTATTGTAATTCATGATTTTATACTATGAAGTTTTATTTATATCATTTGTCCATTAACTTATTCATTCATGCTTGTGTTATACCCTCATTTAGTGAAAATTCAACTTTACCGGCTTGTGCACCACTTAATGTTATGCTACATTATCACCATTATTTCATGATCACATTAAACTTATACAATTACCATTGAATACATAACTTGACTAATTTTTCTATTACAACACATTGTTATCCTTTACCACTTACCGTTCAACTGTCCGAAATTCGAGCGTTTTATGAATTTGTTCATGTGATAGACAACTAGAGGGACTTGTTTATCATTATTTAAAAAGTTTATGATGAGGGATGTGGAGCCTTGAAATTTACGGCCACAAGGGGTGTTCATACCTTATATACATCCCCCTCATTACTAGTATAAATATGATGCTAGGGGCGGCTTATTCTTTGTTCATTACCTATCTAAATCTCTCCCTTCCTCCCTCTAAAATTCGAAAACCTCAGCCCCCATTCTCCTAGTTCAAGAATTCTCAAGGTAATCCTCATTCTGTACTTGTAAGATTTCAATTCTTTCATTGTTCTAATCTCCTTTTGCTCTTATTCTTACTTTATGTTCATTTTTCATTTTTGATTCTTAACCTTATCATAACTATGAATATTTTCTGTTATATAACCTCTATAATAACCTATATAAGTATCTATTGGCTTATCATAACTTATTTTGATGACTAGTCATCTAAAAACCCTAAAAACAATCAGGTTCTAGACCGACTTTGGACCACCATATCTTGGTCATAACTACTCTAAACCTCTTGCTTTTTGAGTCTAAAATGTAGTGTTTGAAGTCTACAATCGAGAAAAACAAACCAGGTAATGTTACGACATGCTTAAGGTTTTCAAATGTATTTATTTTGTAGTAAAGGTCAATTCTGATTTCGTGACAGCATAATTGTGATAACTTTCCGGGACCATATCACCCAATCTACACGTCCAAACTTTTTGAAAAATAAAGATTATCAAACCCTCTTTAAAACCATGTAAATTAGACATTTTAACTCCTTGTAGAACTCCCTAAAGTGACAAAACAAGACTAAAAGGTCTATTCTAGACCTCTGATCTTGTGTCATGGTTTTGGCATGCTTAGGATGCCCAAATTAAAAAGTGTTCTAAATGAAAGTTGTACCAAAAATCCTACAATAAGTCCCTTTAAACCTTGATATTTTTTTATAAATGTTTGATTAGTTAAAATTGTCTCGGAAGTTAAGGACATAAAACTGCCAAAACACTAATCTTTGATTTCTTTCCATTCTTTGAGATTCTAATCATTTAAAACCTCTTTGACATATAAAATATTATAATTAGCTTTCAACTACTGATTTCTAACCTTCTATATCATAATTCACTCCATCTTGTTCATTCCACTTATTCCTACGCCTTAATTTCACGGTCTAACTTACCCATTAATTTCAAGATATCAAGGTGAGTTCTTCATAGCCCCTTTTTATATTTAAGTTTTGGGGTGGAAACATGTACCATTGCACTTTCATATCAAACGTTTTTCATGCAAATCGGTTAAAAAAAATTTATATACTTGTTAGCTTTAAATGGTTTACACATGATGCATATTCATACTCGTCTTCGTAAAGTCCCTCACGTAGCTCTTACACAACCATTAACTTAATAAGCCAACGGTAGTATGATAATTGATCCATAGGTGTGACATACTCATCCCTCACCCGGTCAAGGGTGGTAGATGATCGAAATCTGATTTATTCATGATTTGGGGGCAAGTCAGTCAATAGGGTTGGTTGTGGACTTCATGTGTATAGATTTAATTGGCCTGTATATTTAAATTGTTTTGATTGGTACATATGCCTTTTGTGTGTCAAAACCTATGAAACTCACCAACTTACTTTATAGTTGACCCTTGTTTTACATGTTTTCATGAGATTGAGGTATGCTTGTGAAGTGGTGCTTACACATAGGACGCTTGGACTTAGAATAAAAATTAAAACATTTATTTTTGTGTAATGTGGTTTGACCAAATTTAATGTAAAAGTATTGGTTGGTTTTTAATAAATTTTCCTTTAGTTATCTTTATACGATGTATTCTCGTATTCAATTTCGTTACGCTCCCGTGATTGCCGTTGGCGGGGTGTGACAGATTGGTATCAGAGCCTTGGTTATAGAGAATTAGGTCACATTAGTATAAAGGCCTAGACTATAACCTAAGTATCCCCGAATTAGGAAACTTTATACACACACACAGACGTTTATTACTTTACTAACATCCTTCTTCTAGCAGGTCTTCGTATTCCGCCGACGTCTCTGACAACACCCGCGTTACCTCTGAAAGCTCGGACCTGCCTACCGATGAACCGTAATGCCCAATCAGCTGGTGTAGATTGATGTGAAGCCCAAGCCCGACCCATCAGAGCGAGGATGGCCTAAGACTTGAAGACCTTGATAAACCACTAAGCTCAAGCTCAAAACATGAAATCAAGAAGGCCTGAAAGACTGGGTTGCAATCCGATGCTACAAGCAAGGATCGAGCTGTCTACATCTCGAGTGACACGGAGCCTGAAGAACAAGGACGTGAAGCTGGACCAATCAAGGAAGCCCAACTGCCATTCAAGAAAAGGAAGCTCAATCCATAAATTCTCTCGTGAGAACCTAGGGCCCAGTCGATGGCCTATTAGAAGTATGTGTAAACTGGAAGAGTGAATGCCTGTACACTGAGGATTCTGTCGAGGAAAGACGTAGTGCATAAATCCCTAAAGGACCCGTCACTCTTTTCGTGGTAATTCTTGGAGTGAGCATCGCTTATAGGCGAAAAACATACTTCCTAATGGGCTAACAATTTGGACCTAAAGCTTCTGATTAGTCAAACTATTATTTCATAGAATTATCTATTATTGTCTATTTCTTTTATTCCATCATTGTAAACATTTATCATTATCAATAAATTTCATTTGGATTCATCTTTCTCTTATTTGTCCACTTACTTATATACGTTGTTTTCGTAAAAAGCTTCCACGTTGTGATAATACCGACAACACACTCTCTAATGTCGGTGACACCTTTTCCTCTACTAAAACTACTGCCATAGCTACCCTCCTCATGCAGCAACTCGCCACCGTGCTACCCGGCATGGTCACACAAATCAACAACTCCATAAGAGCCAATGCGAATGATTGTACCTTCAAGCATTTCAATTCATGTAACCCACCCAAGTATCATGTTTCTGAATAGGCTGTTGCAATGGTTTGAAAGCATGGAGAGCACATTTGAGATGAGTGACTGTCCAAAAAACCTCAAGGTAAAGTATGCCACTAGCGCCTTCCAAAAAAGGGCGCTAACTTGGTGGAATGATGAAAAGAGAACCCAAGGGTTGGAAGTGTCTCTAGCCATGAGATGGGATAGACTCAAGGAGGTCATGATTGAAGAGTTCTGCCCAAAAAACAAAATGAGGAAACTGGAAGATGAGTTTTGGGACTTAACCATGGAAGGTGCGAAGCATGAATCTTACACCACACGCTTTCATGAGTTGTGCATCCTAGTCCCGCATCTGGTTACACCCCCGAGTCATAGGATTGTTCGTTATATTGGTGGCCTCCTATCACAAATGCGGGGGCAATGTCATGGGGAGTAATCCAGCAACCCTAGAAGCTGTTATCCATTTGTCTGCATCCTTTAACGGATTATCTAGTTAAATCTGGTATTTTGTTCAAGAAGGGTGACAAAAGAACTAAGGATGAAACCATGAAGAATGTTAGGCACCACAAGAGGTAGAAGACTGCCAAAAGTTTTCCCATGGTGACCCCTGCCACTCCGGTCAATCAAGTGGCCCCAATAGCCCAAGTCCCAACTAAAAAGGGGTATACCGAAAATCTGCCGCAATGCCCCAAATGTCTCTATCATCATCTTGGCAACCAGTGCAGGCAATGCACCAACTATGGAAGGTTCGGGCACGGGCCCAAACCTATAGAGTACCTGCTGTGGCCAACACCAACAAATCCATGGTTCCTAAAGCTACCAACAACAACAACCCTCTTGCCTGTTTTACTTGCGGCGCTACCGATAACTTCAAAAATCAATGCCCCAAGCAGATAATAACTAAGGACCACCCCGTTGTCATGCTTTCACTATTGGGACATCTGAGGCTTGTGAAAATCCTTCTATGGTTACAGGAACGTTTCTCATTAATAATCACTTTGCTTTTGTACTGGTTGATACCGGTGCTGACAAAAGTCTTGTCTCCACCAAATTCGAGCCCTTACTTAAGATAAGCCCTACTGCATTAGAACCATCTTACACCATTGAGATAGCTGATGGCAAACTAACTCACGTTCACTCTATCATCTGAGGTTGTAATTTGATGATAGTCTATCGTTTCTTCACCATCGACCTGATTCCCATGGCACTTGGGAGCTTCGACATAGTTGTGGGGATGGACTGGTTTGCCAAAAACCACTCTGAAATCATCTGCTTTAAAAAGCTTGTACGTATTCCCTTACCATCTAGGGTTGTTCTGAAGATTTTCAGAGAAAGATCTTGTCAGGGTCTAAAAATTATCTCCTGTATGAAGGCCCGTAGTTACTCGAGGAAACACAGTTGTGCTTTGTTGGCCTAAATTGTGGAAAGTAAGCCTGAAGAGAAGAAGATCCAAGACATACCGAAAATTCATGATTATCCAAAAGTATTTCCTGACGATTTTCCTGGACTTCCTTCAGTTCGGCAAGTCGAGTTTCGGATCGACCTCGTGCCCGGAGCTAATCCTGCTGCCAAATCTCCATACCGCCTAGCACCATCCAAGATGCAAGAATTCTCTAGCCAAGTGTAAGAATTATTGGACAAGGGATTCATCCGACCAAGCTTCTCACCTTGGGGAGCCCCGGTCTTCTTTTTCAAGAAGAATGATTGCTCTTTCCGTATGTGCATCGATTATCGTGAGCTGAACAAGCTGCCATCAAGAATCGGTACCCATTACTGAGGATTGATGATTTATTTGACCAACTTCAAGGAGCAACCTGATTCTCGAAGATCGATCTTAGGTCCGATAGCACCAGCTTAGAGTTCAAGAAGAAGATATCTCGAAGACCGCCTTTCAAACCCGCTATGGACACTATGAGTTTATGGTTATGCCTTTTGGCTTGACCAATGCACCTGTAGTGTTCATGGATTTTATGAACCCAGTTTGCAAACCCTATCTACACCAATTTGTCATCGTCTTCATTGATTACATATTGATCTACTCTTGAAACAATGCTGATCATGAACAACACCTCCGGATGATCCTAGAACTTTTAAAGAAAGAACAACTCTTCGCCAAGTTCTCGAAATGTGAATTTTGGCTTAGGGGAGTTAAATTCTTTTGTCACGTAATCAATGACAAAGGAATCCACGTCGACCCAGCAAAAATTGAGGCCGTTAAGAGTTGGAGTACCCCTTCCACGTTTGAAATCCTCTATGGCTTACAAACTCAAGCTACCATCGAAACTTAGCAATGTTCATGACACCTTCCACGTTTCAAATCTGAAGAAGTGCCTAGCCGATGATACCCTCCATATTCCTATTGACAAGGTCTATATCGACGAGAAGCTTCATTTCGTAGAGAAGCCTATTAAGATCATGGACCGAGACGTCAAGAAACTCAAGCAGAGTCGTATTCCTATCATGAAGGTTCGTTGGAACTCTAAACGTGGTCCTAAGTTCACCTGGGAACGCAAGGACCAGATGAAGCTCAAATACCCTCATCTTTTTCAAGTCCCTTCAGCCTTTACTAGTTCCCGAAATTCCCTTAACTAGGAGAGACTGTAACATATCGGGTTTTCATGTATTTGTATAAACTATTGTAATTCATGATTTTAAACTATGAAGTTTTATTCATATCATTTGTCCATTAACTTATTCATTCATGCTTATGTTATACCCTCATTAAGTGAAAATTCAACTTTACCGGCTTGTGCACCGCTTAATCTTGTGCTACATTGATCACCATTATTTCATGATCACATTAAACTTCTACAATTACCATAGAATACATAACTGGACTAATTTTTCTATTACAACACCTTGTTATCCTTTACCGCTTACCGTTCAAATGTCCGAAATTCGAGCGTTTTACGAACTAGTTCATGTGATAGACAACTAGAGGGACTTGTGTGTCATTCTTTAAAAAGTTTATGATGAGGGATGTGGAGCCTTGAAATTTACATTCACAAGGAGGGGGGGACCCTAAACTTATTCTCCAAGTTCATACCTTATATACACTCCCTCATTTCTAGTATAAATATTATGCTAGGGGTGGCTTATTCTTTGCTCATTACCTCTCTTAATCTCTCCCTTCCTCCCTCTAATTTTCGAAAACCATAACCTCCATTCTCCTAGTTCAAGAATTCTCAAGGTAATCCTCATTCCATAATTGTAAGATTTCAATTCTTTCATTGTTCTAATCTCCTTTTGCTCTTATTCTTACTTTATGTTCATTTTTTGTTTTTGATTCTTAACCTTATCATAACTATGAATATTTTCTATTATATAACCTCTTTAATAACCTAAATAAGTATCTATTGTCTTACCATAACTTATTTTGATGATTAGTCATCTAAAAACCCTAAAAACAAAGGTTTTACAAACAATCAGGTTATGGACAGAATTATTAGTCCGAGTTTGGACCCCCATATCTTGGTCATAACTACTCTAAACCTCTTGATTTTTGAGTTTAAAATGTAGTGTTTGAAGTCTAGAATCCGGAGAAAAACCACGTAATTTTTGACAAGTTTAACGTTTTAAAATGTATTTATTTTGTAGTAAAGGTCAATTCTGATTTCCTGACAGCATAATTGTGATAACTTTCCGGGACCATCTCACCCAATCTACACGTCCAAACTTGTCCAAACTTTTTGAAAAATAAATATTATCAAACCCTATTTAAAACCACGTAAATTAGACATTTTAACTCCTTGTAGAACTCCCTAAAGTGACAAAACAAGACAGTAAGGTCTATTCTAGACCTCTGATCTTGTGTCACGGTTTTGGCATGCTTAGGATTCCCAAATTAAAACGTGTTCTAAATGAAAGTTGTTCTAAAATCATAAAATAAATCCCTGTAAATTTTGAGATTTTTTAAAAATTGTTTGTTTAGTTAAAATTGTCCCGGAAGTTAGGGACAGATTTCTTCAAAACACTAATCTTTGATTTCTTTCCATTCTTTGAGATTCTAATCATTTAAAACCTCTTTGACTTATAATTAACCTTTTTTTCTACTGATTTCTAACATTCTAATTCATAATTCACTCCATCTTGTTCATTCCACTTATTCATACTCTGACACAAGTGTAAATCGTATAGGAACGCCTTAATTTCACGGTCTAACTTACCCCTTTATTTCAAGATATCAAGGTGAGTTCTTCATAGTCCCTTTTTCTTTTTAAGTTTTATGGTGGAAACATGTACCGTTGCACTTTCATATCAAAGGTTTTCATGCATATAAATTAAAAACATTTTTATATACTTGTTACCTTTAAATGGTTTACACATGAGGCATATTCATACTCGTGTTCGTAAAGTCCCTCACGTAGCTCTTACACAACCATTAACTTAATAAGCCAGCAGTAGTACAATAATAGATCCATAGGTGTCACATACCCATCCCCCACCCGATCAAGGGTGGTGGATGATCGAAATCCGACATATTCATGATTTAGGGGCAAGTCAGTCAATAGGATTGATTGTGGACTTTATGTGTATAGATTTAATTGGCTTGTATATTTAAATTGTTTTGATTTGTACATATGCCTTTTGTGTGTTAAAACCTATGAAACTCACCAACTTACTTTATCGTTGACCCTTGTTTTTACATGTTTTCAGGAGATTGAGGTATGATTGTGAAATGGTGCTTACACATAGGATGGTTGGACTTAGAATAAAAATTAAAACATTTCTTTTTGTGTTATGCGGTTTGAACAAATTTGATGTAAAACTATTGGTTGGTCTTTAATAAATTTTCCTTTAGTTATCTTTATACCATGTGTTCTCGTATTCAATTTCATTACGCTCCCGTGATTTCACTGTTGGCAGGGGTGTGACATCTAGGCTACGTCTTTGGATTTTGAATGAATCATAGTATGGCGATCAAATCATTGTAGGGAATGATTGAACGATGGAAGATTCAAACACCACGGGGTGGTAAAGTCATAACTAGATTCCTGTAAACCAACAATGTTTTAATAAGGTAAGTCATCAATTAAAGAGGAACGAAAGGATGTGATTCCTCATAGGATGTATTCTTGTTGCCTATGATCAATAATCATTATGACAATAATTAGAGGATGATTAGATCTAAATAATGAAAATAAGTATGCGCCTGTGAGATATAATGCCTTTTGGTGAATAGAGTTCATTGTTCATTATTCACCTGAATGGAATAAAAAGGCTTCTCATGGTTTCACGTAATGGTTGTCAATTATATAAGAATTCGTTTGTTACTACTCGGATTTTTCATGACAGGTTTATCTATAAAAGAACATGATTATCAATGTCATTCAACAAGAGATTCATTATGAAATTGTATTAACCAAGAATAGTTATAAATTCAGTCGGCCGTCCTAGACCATAGGTAGGTCATTAGTCTACGGAACTTCCTTTACTTGGATCGGAATGGTTCAAAGGAAGCTGACAGAGGGTAGTG
The DNA here is from genome assembly GCA_023525975.1 of Smallanthus sonchifolius. NCBI lineage: Eukaryota > Viridiplantae > Streptophyta > Magnoliopsida > Asterales > Asteraceae > Smallanthus > Smallanthus sonchifolius. The sequence continues at coordinate 20,112,496 of CM042030.1, read as the reverse complement.
AAATAGACAGCTATGACATGGAAGAAAATTTCATGGAAACAGGGTTTCTTGAGATTGATTTTGGGTATATGGAGTTTGACATTTGTCTTCACTATCGAAATTGGGTTTGTATTTCCCATAGAATGGTTGTTGAACAATCATTTCAGAACAAGGGATTTCAAAACAATGTACTTCTTCTTAATTCTAGTCTTAAATTAAGGAAAGATAACTATGAATCTAGATAGGGAAGGAAAATAAGTGAAAATAAAACTGAAATGACTCAGTTATTTTAATTCCACATAATATGGAAAGTAGATGAACTAGCATAGGGTTCAAAGAAAAGTGAAATTGATCTTCAAGTTAAGTATTGTATATTTACTAAATTGTTATAATCAAATAGCAAAAACATAATGCATGATTTTCAAGTTAAGTTTGTTCCTTTATGCTCCTTGAAAAGCATTATTGTAGATCCCCAGGTGTCTCGGATCGTTACGTGTGGGTGTGTGACTAGTCAGACCGGGTGCGGAATGCCCGTGACTAGGTGGAGAAACAAGTAACACAAGGTAAACCGACAACGAAATCACTTTCAAACTCCGTCTATTATAAACATGAAGGTTACAGAGAGAATACAACTGAGTGCAAATGACTACGCACATAACTTCTATCAACCTAGCCTATTTATACTAGACTTGATCTTTGCGCACTTAACAAGTGCGCAGGGCAAATTGTTCCTGCGTACTTAACAAGTACACAGAGTATTCTTGTGTACTTGCTAAGTACGCAGGAAGTAATTCATGCGCACATGCTAAGTGCGTAAAACACTTAGAGAAATCAGCCGACAAGAACATACATTAGTAATTACAACTCGATAACTAATACATACAGACACTAACATACAAAGACTAATACATACAAGACAAGTACTAAGGCTAAGACAATATCCAGAGTGTCACACAAAAGTTCTTCAACAAACTCCCCCTTGACAACAACTCTGGATTGTCTTCGGTCTTCACTGCTCCCCAGCTTTAGCTTCCATCTTCTTCTTGTAATCAAGGCAGAACTTGATCACCTTGTCATATTTAGAAGCAAGGAACTTTGTCCACTCGTCCGTGTACATGCAGTACTTGTCAGCTTGTACCTCCAGATCTTTCACATAAAAGTTTATGAAGCACACTTCATCAAACACTCTAATTAATTCCCTTGGCACTAAGCTTCCGCTCTCGGACCACACCTTCCAATCACCACTGCCTCACCCGATTTAGGATCTACGTACCAGTACCATATGCTACCGAGGATATCCTGAGATAACTTGCTCAGGGGAATCTTGGTTTCACACAGCACTGGCTTGTATACCAGTTTCTTTAAGCTTTTATGAGTCACAGGATGTCTAACGTTCTTGTCCCTGACTCGCTTGGGCACTTGAGGCTTAAAAATTTTGAACTTCCCAGATCTTACCTCTCGCTGTAGAACCTGCCACAAACCCATCGCTACTGCGTGATTTGAGTGACCCAGCAGCTCTTGGTTTGCTAGGTTCACGAGGTCGTATCTTGGCAAGGAGTTGAAAGCTTCACTGGTTGGTTTCAAGTTTTGAACCCCCCCGGCTCGCTTGATTGCAAACAACTTCTTATCCTCCTCGGACCTCATAGCTAAGATCATCCATGTCACTTCATGTTTGTCTATGATTGATGTCTTTTGCCAGACAGGAGTCGGATCCTTCGATGAACTTGCAGGCATATGTTTGTCTTTCTTTGCCTCTGGATCCACAGGTGTAGGGTCGGTAGAGGAGGCTTCAGTCGACGCCTAAACAGTACTAGCAGGCTCGACTGAACCTGTGTCAAGATGAGTTTCAAAGGATGGCACTTCAAAGGATGGCACTTCAAAAATCTCTCCATCTTCAAACTGATACTCTCCTTCCCCGTCGCCCTTGGGAACTTCGATTACAACATCATCATCCTCCTCATCCCAGTCGTCACCAGAGTCGATCTCTCCCTCTTCCAGATTGCAGAGAGCTTCGCTTTGTGCTTCTTTGGAATAGGCTGGCTCTAAGAATATGATCACATCATCTGACACGTCATCAGATAGATCTTTCAAAACCTCAGCCACCGACTTTCCTTTATTACCACCTGAAGCATCACCTCCACCTTCACTCTGAGTAGACTCCCCCTTAGCCATCGACATGGAAGAAATGGGAACACTCACCAAAGTCAACGATTGATGCTCACTTCCACTCGGTCCGGCTTCAGGATCCTTGTCCTCATCAACACCCTTAGTTAGATCAACTAAGTGACAAGCCTCTTCACTACTAGGCTTAGGTGGTTGCTTCTCCAACAGCTCCTTCAATCTCTCCCCATGAGCAGCAAGCGTCTTGGACATATCACAGACCAATTTAACCATAGTATCATGCTCCTTACGCTGCTTCTCATCAGTCGCCCGCTGTTTCTTCAACGCGGCTACTTCATCAATCAAAGAGTTTATCTGACCATGTTACTTGTCAGATTCTTCACGTGATTTTCCTACCGTTTCAAGTAATCCAACGACTTGAGTCTCTAGGGTAGTGATCCTAGCATTACGAGGATCGGGATCCCTAGACGATGATGCTTCGGCTTGATGAGTTGGGAATGTGAAGATTTTATCAAAATCAAATCCATTAGAAAAATCTAACTCAAGAAATGGTTCACTGATGTGTTGAAGAGTGGTTGTGGGAATTGAGGTAGGGATTGTGGTTGTTTGGATAGTGGTAGGGGTATTGGTGACAGACTCGGTTAGAATAGGAGTTGTCACCGCCACTTGGACAGATTGCACAGGGAGGGTCACTATCACAGGAACCTCCTCTGTGATAGCAGTGGTAGCCATATCAGGTGTTACACGTGGCCTCCTCCATTTTCGCCTATAAAATTGTTATGAAGGTGAGGTAGAAGTGGAATCAGTACTCGTAGTCATTACACGTACTTGCCTCTGAGCACTGACTTCTATCTCACGAAGGATAGCTAGGTGCGGCCTATCCCCCCGTTGCTTGTTTATACTTTCTCTTCTGCGTCTCTGTATAGCAGCGTCCGAATCAGAATCGGGCTCGTATTCACTGCTAGTCTCTTTCTCTTGGAAGATGACTCGGGAAGGGTCAACTTCGTCAATCTTCTTGGGTGTGCCAGGGATGGTGCATCATCAGAATCAGATGAATCTGACTCGGTCATTTCTTAGTCGAAATCTTCAGCACCTCCAACTCCCTGTTCTTCGTCTCCTTCGTCTTCAGACATATCATCTTCAGATTCAACTTCCTCTTCTTCTTGTTGTTCATCACTGTGTTCACTGAGTTCAGGCTCAGACTCTCCACTATACCATCTGAAGTCAGCAGGGGCCACATATGCTTCATTAATTAGGTGGCCAAAGAGTGTAGTATGCTCAAGGGTAGGTTCTACACTGCCTGGCGTTAAAAATTGTAAGAAAACTCTCTTGGCCACCTGCTTAACTTGTAGTCTCTCTCCAATATGAGGTAGATTGGGTACAGCATCATTAATCAACAGCTGCATGAACCGTGGGTATAATAGAAATCTAAACCTCTCAGCAGCATTGATCTGATCGGTGATAGACTTGTAGATATACTTTGAAAAGTTGTAACCCTTGTTAAGAGAGAGGCCGACCATTGCAGCTGCCAAGTCATGTCCCATGGCATCCTTTCCCGCCTTCCTAGTAGACAGGCACATGATCATGACGTGCGCGAAGTAACTCCACTGATCAAGTACCCACATCTTCTTATACGAGTAGTGGTCCATGGTACCAACATACCCCATCCTTTGTCTCCAGCATCCATCAACGAAGTAGTCAGGGTAAGTCACCAGATCAGTTGATAAGTCCCTAAAATGTAGTACTCGTCTGATGGTGTCTTCAGAAATAGCAATATCATGACCTGCTACAGTAGCCCTAATGACGTTTGGGGTTACGTACAGTCATGATCAGCAGTTTCCCAGAATTGATCTAGATATGGTCTTAAGACAATAGGATCAGCAGAGATGGCATAGTTGATCTTCGAGCGGTTTAGGAAATCGACTATCTCCCTATATTGAAGTGCAGCACCCTTCGATTGAATTCGCTGGTAAACGCACAAGCCATCACTGAAAAAACAGACAATAAACACAATAAGAACAAGAAGCATCATTGGAAATGAATACACACGACTAAGTATAGTACATTCACAAAGAACTGAAAATCCAGACTTAGAAAATTTCAGAAATTCCCTTCCTGCGTACTTGGTAAGTACGCATGGTTTATGTCTTGCGTACTTAGCAAGTACGCATGGCTTATGTCATGCGTACTTGTTAAGTACGCACGACTCAACACTTGGGCAGATTTTTGAAAGTCCAAAATCAGTAACTTGTGCGTTTTGATGGTAATGTTGGTTGCCACTAGGTCAAAAACCATGTTTACAACCAATGGAACCAAGACCAACATCAAAAATGCACTATAAACTGGTCATTTTAACCTAACCATCGACACACGTGAACCCACGGTCAAACACAGGACAAAATCACAAATCGAGCCATGTTTAGGACGAATTAAAGATTATGGAGGTTCGAATAATGATTTGAAACAAGTTTTATGTGTTAATTTAGGTCAAGAAATACAAAAATTTGTCAAAAATCCAAAATCCAAACCCTAGACTCATATGATCATAGATTGGTCCAAAATAGTCTATTTATCTGATGGAAATTGTCAAGAATCTCACCGAATGATTGTTATATGAAGATGGAATAATGAACGGGACGAAAATGATGTTTGGAATCGCACAAAGATTCGAGGAAATATTAAGCGGGTATACAATAGGAAAAAATTGCTTGAAATGAGATAAAATCCGGAAATAATTCCAAGTCTTGTATATATACCCCACACAATTTGGTCTTGCATACTTAACAAGTGCGCAAGACTTAACTCTTGCGCATATAGCAAGTATGCATGACTTAAGTCTTGCGTACTTACAAGTACGCAAGGCTTAATTCATGCGCAGTTGACAAGTACGCAGAAACCCTTGTGTTGCACAAATTTCAACTCAGATTATGAAGAAGTCAAAGTCAAATAACGAACATGATAATCGCATTCAATCAAGAGGATTCAAAGTCAATTCAAGAAGGTTAAACACAAATATTTTTGGCTTTTCTGATTAAAACTGAACTGTACGTAAATTTAGATTTTTTTTTGATCTTTTCTAGATTGAGATATACAAGTATATACACAAACACTATTTTTGTTCAAAGACACGAGCAGAGGATCATATCAGGCTAAACTATAGCAAAAATGATACAAGATAAACGTCAAAGAATATGGGATCATGTCATGGATTACAATTTATTCATATGTAATAAGCACATAAACAAGTAATTCAAGTTGGCAATATTATAAGATTTGAAACCATAAGCATCTTTGTATCACGTTCTTGTGTGTTAAGGTATTAATTTTAAGATATACAACGTGTACCCCACTGTTATGCTACAGAAATGTAAATTGCACTATCTCAAGGCATCTAAGATTTTCCCAAGGATTTTCAAATCTCTAGAAGGAAGTTACATCGTTTAGCACAGAAAAAATCAAGCAGAATCCATAAGGATTATCAAGAATCATAAGATTCAGAATCGAGTGATTCAGATGTATTGGTTTGATTGGTTTTTCTTCTGTGAATATCATATGATGATTCATGTTAATAGATATGGAGTGTGAGGATTTAGATAAGGGGATCCAACTTTTATTTGGATTTGATTTCAAAGAATCATGTATGATTCAAGGGTGAATATAATCTTAACGGTTGATGTCAAGACATATATTGGCCCAACTTCCCATTGCATACTTGTGAGTATAGGGAGTGAAGTGAACCGAAAAATTGTGCTAAAGACAACCCGAAACTGGTCTCTTAAGAAAATATTTGCTAAAATCTTACATCCTTTATGTGATAATGATCTTTTTTGTATTATTTTATACACACACACATGCATACATGGGTTCAAATCACAGTTGTAGTATTGATTTCAAAGATGCCTACAGCCTACTAACAATTCAAATTACTTGTAAATAAGCGGATTAAAAACACAACAATTTAAACCATCAAGTAAGCATGACGCAATCATTTCCCATATGTGCAGTCTATGGCGTTTAGATCATTTTTGATGTATTATCATTTCCTCTTTTCTCAAGATAACTTTGAATATTTCTCCATTTTCTATTTTGTTTGGATTTTTGTAAAATATTTGAAAACTTAAAAGAGATAAAATTTAACTTTCATGAATTGAATTGATTTAAGAAAAATAAGTTTTCACTCTGGATTGAACATTCGTATCAAGTTGACAATATGTTCAAAACGGGTTCGATCAAATGCCTTAGTGAAAAGGTCAGCAAAGTTGTCATCCGTGTGAACTTTTACAAGTTCAATGAGATGCTTTTCAACACAATCACGGATGAAATGGTGGCGAATTTCAATATGTTTAGTTTTGGAATGTTTCACCGGGTTGTTTGTGATGGACATGGTGGCATTGTTGTCAATGAACAATGGAGTTCTAGTGAAGTTTAAGCCATAGTCTCTCAATTGCTGCTGAATCCATAATATCTAAGAACAACCGCTCGCTGCAGCAATGTACTATGCTTCACATGTTGAGACAGAAACCGTTGACTGCTTCTTACACTGCCAGGAAACCATCCTGTCTCCCAAGAATTGACATCCACCTGAAGTTGAGTTTCTATCAAGGTTACAACCGCCATAGTCTAAATCAGTATAGGCTTTGAGGTCAAATGACTGTTGCTTTGAGTACCAAAGACCCAATCGGGGTTTCCCCTTCAAGTATCTGAATATCCTCTTGACATCTATCATATGAGACCCATTCGGTTGTGACTGAAACCTTGAGCACAAGCATACTGCAAACATTATGTCGGGCCTTGAATCTATGAGAAACATAAGAGATTCGATCATCCCACGGTACAATTTGTAATCCACATCCTTTCCATATTTGTCTGGATGCAGACCACGATTGACGGGGATAGGTGTGCCATAAGTACTACTATCATTCATCTTGTACTTTGAAAAGATGTCCTGCACATACTTAGTTTGATGTAGATAGATGCCATCCTCTCCTTGACTGACTTGCAGACCTAGGAAGAACAACAATTCACCCATGTTACTCATCTCAAACTTAGACTTCATCACCTGTTCGAATTCCCTACACATCTCTTCATTTGTAGACCCAAAGATAATGTCATCGACGTACACTTGTACAAGAAGAATATCACCTCCTGCTTTCCGAATGAAGAGGGTCGAGTCAATCTGTCCACGGTCAAAACCATTTGACAGTAGATGTTTTGATAACGTCTCATACCAAGCCCGAGGTGCTTGATGAAGACCATAAAGTGCTTTGTCGAGCTTATACACTTTATTGATATTATGCGGATCTTCAAAGCCGGGAGGTTGAGTGACATAGACCTCTTCGTGAACTTTTCCATACAGGAAATCACTCTTCATATCAAGTTGATAGACCTTGAAGCCGACATAGGAGGCGTAAGCCAGAAATAGTCGAATGGCCTCAAGTCTAGCAACTGGGGCATATACTTCAGTGTAATCCAGGCCCTCTTGTTGATAAAATCCTTGAACAACCAACCTTTCTTTATTCTTCACTACGACATGACGATCATCTGTTTTTCACTTGAACACCCATCTGGTTCCAATTGGTTGTACGCCTCTTGGCAAGTCAACCAAGTCCCACACATGCAACTTTTGTAATTGAGACAGTTCATCTTGCATTGCCTCAATCCAGCAGTTGTCAGTGAGAGCCTCCTTCACATTCTTCGGCTCTAACTGGGACATGAATGCAGCATGCAAACATGTTTCCATGACACCAGTGTCAAGTATCTCAGAGTATAAACTAGTGTTCTCAGCAATGGTTCTATGACGAGTCTGAACACTGGCATGAGGATCACCAATAATGTTATCAATGGGATGATTCTTATGCACTCTCATCTCTGGTATATCTGGTTCCTGAATTTCTGAATCGAGGTTCGTGCTAAACTCCCCCACATCCTGTGTTCCAGAAGAAGAAGATTCAATGTTGACTGGATCAGTTGGAGCTTTATTTCCTACACAAGTGTTACGATTAGCTTGAGCGTCATTTCTGTCAACATGAACAATTTCAATGTTATCACTATAATAAGTTCCACATGCAGATGCAGCATTGGAATCGGGAGTTACAATTGGTACATTTGCACGGGTTGAGAAACTGGAGTCAACACCGCCACCAAAGAACTCATACACATTTGCGGCATCATCGGCAGACAAATCAGGAAGATTGAAAGACTTGAATAGCGCATCATAATAAAAACCCCAAGCTAGACCAGTTGGTTCTGGTGGAATGCTGTGTTTACTGCAATCCAATTCGAACCATTCCTCGACAGTACGAGTTCCTATATTGTACACTCTCTTGCAAGGCGAGTTGGCAACATATCCTAAGAAGATGCCTTCCACCGCTTTTGCATTAAACTTAGACATGCGGTCTTTGTATTGTAGCAATAAGGAACGGGGACTACCGAAAGGAACTAGGTAGTCAAGATTGGGAGGTCGATTGTTCATCAACTCATAGCAAGTCTTGTTGCAACTAGAAATCTGTTCAAAATGTGACAAGTTGTATTTACTGCTTTTGCCCAGAAAGTGACAGGAAGCTTTGCATCTGACAGCATTGTCCTTGTGGTCTCAATTAGTGTTCTGTTCTTCCGTTCTGCAACTCCATTCTGCTGAGGTGTGTGCGGAGCACTAAATTCGTGACGGATACCCTTCTTGAGACAGAAAAGCTCCATCAAATTATTCTTGAATTCAGTTCCTTTATCACTCCTTATTCTTCTAACCTTCAACTTGCAAAAAGATTCCAAGCTCAGGATCAGGTATTGAAGAATGTCAGTAGTCTCGTCCTTTGTACCTAAAAAATGCACCCAAGAAAAACATGAGAAATCATCAGATACAACTATACAGTATGACTTCCCTCCAATACTCCTGATACTTATGGGGCCAAACAGATCCATATGTAATAGCTCCAAAGGGGTATCGATGGAGTTTTGGAACTTGGGCTTGTGAGACTTGCGTTGCTGTTTGCTCTTTTTACAAGGCATACAGTCATCTGTAACAGAGAGTCTCAGCTTAGGAACACCGGTTACCAAACCGTTTTAGACAAGATGATTCATTTTTTGATAAGAAATGTGTCCGAGTTTCCTATGCCATAAGATTGAGTCAAACTCTGTCGCTTTGGTAAGCAAACAAGTATCAACTGATGAGGTGGTTGTTGCCAAGGTCATATCAATTTGATAAGTGTCGTTTGTCCTTGGTGCTCGCATCAGAATCCAGTCTTCAGGAACTTCAAAACCAGGTTTGAGAATCATGCATTATGTCTTGTCAAACATAACTGAGTACTCCTTATCGCACATCTGTGACACACTCAACCGGTTATGATTTAGCTGCTCGCAGTAGTTGACGTTGTTGAAGTTGACACAACCATTTGAAACCATGCCTTGACAAGTAATACTGCCGCCTTTATCTCCAGCAAAGGCCACATAGGCGCCTCTAAATGGTTTCACATCTTGAAGCAGGGCCATGTTGCTTGTCATGTGCCGGGAGCATCCACTATCTACATACCAACGGTTAGAGATAGTACCCTTCGGATGTCCCTGCACGAGTCATAAGAAATTAATTAGATTTGGAGACCCAAGCCATAGTGGTCTTGGGTCGTCCATCTTTCTCAAAATAAACAACCTCAATTAATTCACAGTCATGACTGTCAAAATTGGATGAATCTTTAGAAGACTTGGGACCAGGAGATTGAGAACTTTTAGATTTCTTGTTCCAGGACCTTTTCTTTTGTTTTACTGGAACAGTCGGCTTGCATTCAGAAGCACCAGGTGAACTAGTAGAAGCTTCACCTGATGGAATTCCAGCCAGTTGTTCCAGCTTCCCCAATCTCTTGTTCTTTCTTCTCCTCTATGGCATAGAAAGCTTAACGACAGCTTTCTCACCAGTAGGTGCACTACCAGAGGTAGAAGCACAAGGTTTAGCAGAGAGCTTTTCCCTTTTTGGAACATATGGTTTAGCCTCAGATGTGATCTTTGGCTTTACCATAGGATTTACTGGTGGTTTCACCACAATTGCTTTTGGACTCTTGGAAAGCTTCACTGGTGGTGACTTAGAGATAACAGCCGGTTGTGAAACAATTGGCCGTTTCCCTTAGTTCTTAGCAGGGTAGTTCACAAGGATGTGACCAACCATACCACAGTGAAAGCAAGTTCTCTTTTCTTTGTAAGTCCTCCTATAAGGCTCATTCGATCTGGCAATAGATGACTCAGCATGATAAGCAGGAGAAGTTGTTTGGTGAACAGTAGTTTGACCCGATGATGATTGGTTTTTGGGAATATAATATTGCATATTTTCTTGATAGCCAAGCCCATAAAAAAGCTTCTTTCATAACTTGATTAATGTTTTTATATCCCCCATAAAGCATCACTTTTAATTTTTCATTTGATTCAATGATATCGGGTTCAGTCAGAATACAATTATCACTATCAGTGATAATGTTTTTCTTAAATTTTTGTTCACCTAGCAACTCCTCAGTGACTACTCCTTCAGGGTAGATGTTCTCAGAGCCGTCATCAGAAGCAGTAAGGAACTCTTCATCAGATGCAGAGTCAGCCTTACTTGAGGAATCATCCTTGTTAGATGAATCATCCTAACTCGAGGACTCATCAAGGCAAGACAAATCAATGTCAATTAAGCCGTTGACAAATTTCCCGCTTACTGGTGGAGGAATGGCATTAGTACCCAACCCTAAGCCATTCACTTATCTCACTACAGACTCGTAGTGTTCCACCACAAAATGAGAATTTTTCAGCTTCTCAATATTACCTTTCAACTGCAAGATCTTATTTTGCAGCTTATTGATCTCATTGTTCCTTTTCTCTAACCCCTTGTACGCAACATCCAAATGAAACTGTTGATCGCTGATTTTAAGTGAATAATCACGTTTTTCTTTCTTCAACGTTTTAATTGAATCTTTGTATCGTTTTTCGTTTTCTTTGTAGCTTAAAGTTGCAATACGAAGGGGTTCGACTTTGTCTTGAAGCTTAGAATTTTCAACCTTTAAGCTTAGACATTTGGAACAAGAAATGACAGCAAAAGAGTTAGAATCTACCTCATTAGATGAACATGATGCCTCTCCAATAGCCATGAGGGCAACTGCAGTTGTAGACTCTTCTTGGTCAGCCACAGAAGCTTCTCGTTCCTCTGCTTCCATCATCTCCATAATCTCAGCCATTAGACCAACATGTGTTTGAGCAATAAGGGCATCCTCTAGATGAACACCCCAATCAAAGATGTCGTCTTGTTGTGCTACCAAAGCATTGGACGTTCCACCTTGACCTTGATTGCGGTTGTTGGAGTTGTTGTACCCTTGATTATTTCCTTGGCTAGGTCTGGTGAATCCCGAGGCCGGTGCTTTGTCCTTTTGACATTCTCTTGCAAAATGCCCAAAGTTATTGCATTTGTAGCACTTGGCCTTGGATTTATCAAATCCCACCTTGGCATTTGAATGTCCACCAATAAACTTCCTGCCAGTTCTGTTCAGGAAATGCTTCGCCCTTCTCAAGATCATGGCCATATTCCATTGAATATCCATGTCCTCCATATCATCCGGATCCACCTGATTGAAGTCTTCTTCTATGGTTTCAGGATCCGTGAGCTTACCGCCAATGAAGTTCTCATAGGCAAGCATGTATGATGAGAATAAACCCACATGATCTTCAGCTATCTTGGCTATTGCTGATTGGTTAGCTGAAGATGTGGGAGAGGGATTTCTTGAGGAATTCTGATGATAAGATCCAGAACCAGAACCAGATCCAGATGTTGTATAGCAAGCATGACCACCACAGACATTTGAGTTATCCTCCTCGTGATAGTTCCATGAGAAAAGGTCATTTCCAGAAACTTTGAGTTCTCTCTCATCAGAGTGGTGTACATCTCAAATTTTGGTGGTAGGGCATCCAGAAATTTCTCAACTTATTCCTCATTCGGATAGATCAGGTCATAAGCTTTCAGCTCAGTTTGCAGATGATAGAATCTAGAGATAAGCTCATCTATAGATTCATTCTCCAGATATCTGAAGCACTCATACTACTTCCTAAGAAGATCCCTCTTACTCTTCTTGATGTCGTTATTTCCCTCGAATCTCTTCTGCAAAACCTTCCAGAGATCCTTGGAGTTATCGTATCCTCTAAAGCTGTGAAATAAGTCCCTGGCCAAGGCCATAGTAATAGATCCTTGTGCCTTCTTCTCTCTATCATAAACTTTCTTTTCTTCTTCATCAAGTTTAGAGATAGGCTTGGGAACTTCCTCATCAAGATATGTATATGTGGGATGCTTATAACCCTCTAGAATGGGTATCCAAAGTGAAGAAACAGTGTATGAGATATAATGCTCAAAGCGTTCTTTCCAGCTTGAGTAATCATTTACGTTAAGCAGCTTTGGTGGTTTCTGTGGGGTTCCAATCTCATTGTCATAATTAAGAAGGTTACTGAGGTTCTGAAGATTAGCCATAGTGAAACACTTAGTCAAATTTCAGAAAAATCAAAACAACTTGCGCACTTGAATCTAGTCTTGCGCACTTAAAGACATGGTCTTGCGTATTTAGAATTTGCTCTTGCGTACTTGACAAGTATGCAGGAGTAAATGATAAGTACGCAGGAGATCACTTAAGTACGCAGCAAATATGGTCTTGCGTACTAGGTAAGTATGCAGCAAGACTGTATTTGTTGCCAAATATGGTAAATACGCAGGTCACTTTTTCACAAACTCTCACCAACTTTTTCCGGTCACTGGAATCTCACCGGAGATAGAAAAAGTTGAAGATATGACCAAACAAAATGAGCCAAAGGGTCAGAAACTCGTTTCTAACCAACCTATGCTCAAAACACTCAAATACACAACAAAAGTTGGTTTTTGAGTTATTTTTGCTTCTAAAATTGTGCTCAAGAGTTACCCCTATTTTATCACAAAAATCAACAAAAACACCCACTTTTGCTTGCAAAATATCTGTATGATGTGTAGAAGATTCTCCTAACACACTCACAACACTCGAAATCAAGAGCTATGCTCTGATACAACTTGTAGGTCCCAGGGTGTCTCAGATCGTTACGTGTGGGTGTGTAACTAGTCGGACCGGGTGCGGAATGCCAGTGACTAGGTGGAGAATCAAGTAACACAAGGTAAACCGACAACGAAATCACTTTCAAACTCCGTTTATTATAAACATGAAGGTTACAGAGAGAATACAACTGAGTGCAAATGACTGCGTACATAACTTCTGTCAACCTAGCCTATTTATACTAGACCTGATCTCTGCGCACTTAACAATGGCGTAGGGCAATTTGTTCCTGCGTACTTAACAAGTACGAAAAGTATTCTTGCGTACTTGCTAAGTACGCAGGAAGTAATTCCTGCGCACATGCTAAGTGCGCAAAACACTTCGAGAAATCAGACGACAAGAACATACATTAGTAATTACAACTCGATAACTAATACATACAGACACTAACATACAAAGACTAATACATACAAGACAAGTACAAAAGCTAAGACAATATCCAGAGTGTTTTTCACACAAAAGTGCTTCAACAATTATCTTGGAATAGTAACTTCCACTAAACTCATATCAGATTTTGCTTCATTAAGGTTTTCCCTCAACATTGGCTGTAATGTATTGAAGGTTTCAGGATTTATCTTAGGTCGTTGCTAAAGAAGATTGAGTTTTACTATTAACCAAACTACACCAATGTTGTAGTCTGACATTCAAGTTGTAATATCATGAATCACGAATTCATGACTTGATAATCATATTCACGAGGTAAATAAGTCTCGAGGAATTCTAAATTCAATTGTAAAGGCAACAATTTTGATTCCTTACCTCTGATTGTTTAAGTAATGAGTTTGATAGAAACAATATTAATTGTTGGAGTTTCACAACTCCATTGTGAGATTTTGGAGGTTTTTTCTTAGCAGGAAAAAGGTTCCAACAATTTAATAGTTCTAAAGTATGGGATGTGAATACGTCACCATATGGTTGACTTCGGGTAGTCTACTAATAGAATGATTGGTGCCATCGTATGTTCACTTTAAAAGAAACTTATCAATAACTATAAAGATTGTTTATCAATTCTCAATGAGCTATTCATGGATATAGCAGCATTCACTTTCGGACCTTTGTGAACAGTGAGTTGTCGAAGGTAACTCATTCTTTGTTTGTTACAATAGCATACTAGACAAATAGATTGATAAGAATATATGTATGTGAAGTAGGCTTCACAGTTTTGTGTGTAAGTCTCATACATGTATGAAGGATAGCAGATGTTTCACACTTACTTGAGAGGAATTACGTTTGTACATAAGCATATCTTATTGATCATCGAAGGAGTATTTGAAATTAATGATTCACTAACTATCCGAGGCTATGTGAACAACTTTATTAATAAAAGCCATGTAGGGTAGATGTTTTACAAGATGGTTCTGTTTAGTTGAGATTGGCGAAAACAATAACACATATGCAATGCAACAGGAAACAATGAGAATACTGATAAATGCATATTGTATTACTCTTCAGTGTTTCTAAGTTTATAGAGGAAACTCTTAGAAGCATAAGTACATAATGAAGAGAATAATACATATAAAGGAACTTAGAATCAAGACAGACCCTTGATTCTAAGGATCAAATTAAACACAAGCCATTGATCATTGACAGTTACAAGTTACACTACAATTGGTAGACAGCAAGAAGACAAACTGCAGCAAACAGGAAGGATCAGAACAAAAGTCTTCATAGGAATCTTTGTAGGAGACTTCAAAAGTAGAAGCTTTGTCTTTTATCATCTGCACCAATAACATTCCTTATGCTGATAGGTGTGTCAGTGTTACAGCAGGGATGCCAGTAGTAAAGTCAAAGTTGCTGATGATTTGCCTATTAGCAGCATCAATGTTTGATGTTGCTAAGAAGCCTATCAGCAGCAACTATGACTTCAGCAGATAAGGCTATCTGCAGCATAGTTGTTCATCAGCAGCAGAACTTAACTATCCGCAGCATAGATTTTATCCACAGCAACTTCATTAGTTATCAAAATTATGGAGTCTGCAGCAATAGTACTTGGAGAATTTTGTAGCCATCAGTCTTTATCTTTACAAACTCCCCCTATACTGATGCTACCAAAACTCTCTACTGCCTTTGTTCCTGAAGCTTTTGCATGTTCAGGACAATCCTTGCTGTCTCATATCCTATTGGATCCTTGCTGGGATTGTCAAAGGGAATTTCAAATAAAGACTTAATGTCCCTGCTTGGCGTGCTGAAGATAGCCTTGCTGGAACACCTCATCTTGTATCCTTTAATATCTTCCAGTTTGTATTCATCTTTGGCAGCATTGTAGGACCATTTGATAAGAGGAAAGTGGGATTGGAGAGGTTTTGCATCAATGACAACATCTTTGCTATGATTGAAATGGTGTTTGATTATTAGCAAGAGATGCCTCCCACTTTCATTGGCAGGCTTATGAGCTTCACCCAACTCCAAAATTTTCTTCAGATCATAATCTGGAAGTTGCATCACCTCATCAAAAGATGTGTAGATAGATCTCTTCTTTTCTACCTCTCCTCTAAACACTTCAAGCCATTGATATGAATCACTATAGAACCACTGTACGATCTCTTTAGACTCTTCAGAGATGTTAGACGGCTTGATTTTCTTTTTGGGAGGCTGTTGATGAAAAGGAGCTGGGTGAGAGGATTTAGACTCTTTGGGAGTGGAGGAAGGAAGTCTAGGAGGGTGAGAGGGAGCTTGGGGGAGCGGAGAAGGAATGACTAAGGGATTTGTTTTGGGCTTCTTTGTTTTTCCTTTTTTAGCAGTGATACCAGCCCTTTTCAAAAGATTAGTCTTCTTCAATCATTCCTCTTTTTCCCTTTTCAATTGTCTGTAGAGAGATTGAAGGTTCATGAAGTTCATGGGACCTAACCTTTTTCCACTCTCACCTCTTGCCTTTAGAAAGTCTATCATTACTTTTCTCTCTTCATGAGTTCTTTTATTTAAAGGCAAATGGCTTTCCTAGACTTTTCTCTGGCTTTTTCTTCTTCTTTTGTCCTCTTTTTCTTGGCTAGTTCTCCAGGTTGACCCATGTAAGCTCTGTAGAGCACTTTATTAGATAACTTTTCTAGGTACTCTCCATCCTCACCTAGATCAGTTAGGACCTGAATCCATTCACTTGTCATTTCTTGGGCCAACTTGGAGTCTATTATTTTAAACTTGGCTTCTTCTGCTTTTTGTTTCTCTCTTTCTTCATCTTCTTTATTCAACTGTTCCTGCAACTGGAGAGCTAGAGCTTCATCTTCTTCTATTTGTGAAGCTGCAGGAATCTGAACTTTTGTTGCATCAAGAGATTTTGCAGCAAGTTGGATTTGTTGTTCTCTGAAGAGCATGGCAACTTTTCTTTCTTGATCCTTCTTTAGCTGAGTCATCTCTTCTTCTTCTCTTTCTCTTCTTCTCCTTTCCACTTCTTTCTTTTCTTCTTCTTCTTTCATGATTCCCTTCCCCTTGTCTTTGTTTGATGCCTCTGCTTCTGCTTCATAGACCACAACAGCAGATGAGGAGGTTGCTATTGGAGTCTCAGCATAAGCTTCATTGGCAATTTGTGGAGTAGACAGGGGAGGAACATCTTCCTTTTCTTTATCTTCTCCAACTACTGTCTTCCATTCTGACATAACCTTCTCTCTTTCCCTTCTTGCGGATAATTCTGTTGTGTTCAGTATAACAGTTGGAGAAGAGGTAAGTGGCAGATCTGAGTCAGAGTCATCCATGGCAATCCATCCTTTATTCTATAGAAATTCTTTGACAATAAGGATCATCTCCTGACTTCTTGTTGAATTTAAGTTACAGATTTGTGTCCTTAGTTCAAACACTTTGTAAAGGAAGTTAGGATTGAGTAGGAGGATTTCTTGGATATTGTTGATTTTGAAGGATGATCCATCACATAGGAAGAATTGAAGACCGGAAGGCTCAATGTTTGACCACCCATAAACTTCCAAGCCTCTGACCAATTCATTATACAGATATTTCCTTAGTCATAGAACTTGATTATTGGTTAGGTCCCTACTTTTTATCATCTACGGTCTTTGATTTTGCCTTTCTTCAGCTGCTCTTGAGGACTCTGCTTCTTCATCCTTAAGGCTGGGGTAGGCCACTTTCTTAGCTTCTTCAAGAAAGTTCTCAAACCTAGGCATGTTGTCTTCACAAATATCATGAAAGCATTCAATGGCAAGCCTGGCAGAGACATCCTTGGAGGTGTTGATGCATTCAGTTAAGTGCAAAGACCAGATGTCAAACAAACTTAAATTGTCCCAATTTAGTTCTAGAACTCCAGCAAACTCCCATCCAATCCAAAATATTTTAGATAGGCCATCATACCCCCATGCTAGGATGTTGTCAAAATCCAGATTGTTTGTTGTCATAGGGTACTCAGGGGATATGACCTTCCTTGAGATACTTGCAGCAGCTTGAAGTATTTGGATGGTAGGGAGTGCCTCTTCATCTTCATTCTCAATCTCCATCTCCTCAGGGAATGCTTCATCTACTTCCTTGGAAACTAATCTCCATTCCTCAGAGACCTCTGCTTCTTCATCCCTGGACACCATCAAATCATGGAATTGTATAAAGGCAGGTTTGAAGAGTGTTCTTTCAAATTCTTCCTGCTCTTTGAGCCAATTATTTAGGCTTTCAGTGTCATCTTCTTCTGACATTTTCTCCCCCTTTTTGGTTGCATCAGTGCATATGAATGAGTCTGTTTGAGTGCCCACTGATACAATAGAAGAAGAAGTCACTGTTGGGCGTTGGTGGGACTCATGCACAGAGACTTGGTGTCTTAGTTTAGACACTCCAGCCTCCAGCAAAGTGACCCTAGCCATCAATTCCAAGTTTTGTAGTTTCAGACTATCCTCATCCATAGATGTGGAATCCTTAGAAATAGATGGGGCCTTAGGCCTAGCCTCTGCATCCCAATCACCCTGGTTTTCTTAGCTCCTAGGATTCCTCTCAGTGAAAAATATTTCAAAAGAAACATTCTCACTGTGAGTTGCCATGGTTGGGGACTTAATGATGTTATCATTGTCCTCCTGGTCAATTGATGGACCATGAGTAGTGATAGCCCCTTCCATATCCACTCTTTCATGACTCCCAGAGTGGACCTTCTTGGGTGATGAACTTGGGATGGGTACATTAGCAGCCAAGTCAATCAGTACCTCCTTGAAAGTGGCATTTGGAGAAGGTACATCATCTTGACTAGGTGCCTCTGCACTTAAGTTCAGAGAATAAGAAAAATGTATGGGCTCAGTGAGGATTTCTATAGACCCGGGATGTGGTCCTAAAGCTAATAGGGATCCTTCCAAGGAAGTTTCCCTAATGATGTGGCTATCCCTTTTGATATTCTCACCAGAGTGTTGAGACTCTGGATGAGGGCTTTCAGGTTGGGATTGGGCCGTTGAGCTAAGAATAGAAGGATTCTTCTTGCTCTTCTTGCTCATTCTGGTATAACTTTCCTTAACTGGGGCCCTTTGTTCCAGTTGGGCTTGTAGCATGGGGGTGAGTATTTGTTGTACCTGTACACCCTCATTAGGTTGCACAGAGGTTCGATCAAGGGAAGCAGTTGTTGTATTTTCAGGCTGTGAAGTGGAGGGTGTGGGATCAATATCAGCTGGGACTGCTGAACTGTCACCCTGGGTACTTTGTATGTTTAGCATTGTAGATAACAATGGAACATTGACCCCTGAGAACTTTTCTAAAACTATTCTCATGCTTTTGAAAAAATTATTTTCTTGTGCCCCAATTATGTAGATTCTTACAGATTTTGATAAATCTTTTAGTTCATTATTGAAAAATTCCTGCAAGGAACTGGGGTACATGTAAAAGGCTTGTTTTGCCCCCTCTTGAAGGTTATATCTCAAACCCTCAACGATAAAATGAGAAAAGTTAAAGGGCAAGCCAGTTACCAGACCATGGACTGCAGATGCTAGTCCAGAATTTAGTTAATGCCATCCACTCCTCTTTTAAGATATGCATTGAAGAAGAGTGTGATAAAGGTACTTCCAGGGAGGAACCAACAGAGCTTTCTCTATGGTGTATTCTTCTTGATTTTCAGTGTACCCTATGGATACAAATGTCCTCATGTAATCATTTTTGGTGTAAGAGTTGGGAGCACCTGCATCCTGAAGCTTTAGATATTTCCTGAGCGTTGCTTCTGTGACAGTGATGTCCTTGTCGTCTACTTTGGCCTTGATTTGAGTAATCCTCTGTTCAATGAGTAGGAGGTGGAGTTCCAGAAATCCTCCATATGAGAGATGTAGATTTTTGGGTTTACGGTCAAAGCAAAGTGTATCTTTGATCGACAGAGGAAGTCAATCATATCATCAAATCCTTCATACTTTTTTCCATTTTACCATGTATGTTAC
This sequence comes from Smallanthus sonchifolius, assembly GCA_023525975.1. Taxonomy (NCBI): domain Eukaryota; kingdom Viridiplantae; phylum Streptophyta; class Magnoliopsida; order Asterales; family Asteraceae; genus Smallanthus; species Smallanthus sonchifolius. The sequence continues at coordinate 20,092,989 of CM042030.1, read as the reverse complement.
AATATTGTGGTATGTTGAGAACTTGTCATGAGGGTTGTCGATGTCCGGGGTTGCCATTTTGATGATAGGTGGAGGGAAAGTGAAGGCTTTTGAAAGTTAGTTAAGGGTGCAGGGAGCTTTGAATGCTTGGAGTGTTGCACAGGATTATTGGTAATTGATATGGCACTCTTATTGTCAATGTGAATGGGAGTTGCCATTAATGTCACCCCATAGTCCAGCATTTGATTTTGTATCCAGATGACTTGGGCACAGCAACTGGAAGCTGCAATGTATTATGATTCTGATGTAGATGTTGACACACATGTTTGCTTCTTGCATTGCAAGGAAATCAGTCTTCCACCATAGTCACTATCAGTGTATGCATACAGATTGAATTTATCATTTTTAGAGTACCATAGCCCTAGTCCTAGAGCTCCATTTAGGTATCTAAAAATTCTCTTGATAGCTTAAAGATGTGAAGTCTTTGGAGTTGCTTGAAATCTTGCACAAAAGCATACTGCAAACATGATATATGGTCTTGAAGCAGTCAGATACATGAGTGATCCAACCCTGTACTGATGTTGGTCGGTGTTTTGACCATTTTTGTCTGGGACAATTGATGATGCACTTGGATTGGAGTTCTTGCAGCAGAGCAATCAGCCAGCTTGAATCTTTCCAAAATACATTTGACATATTTGGATTGGCTGATGAAGATTCCATTTGGAACTTGTTTGACTTGGAGGCCCAAGAAGAAATTTAGCTCACCCATTGAACTCATTTCAAACTTTGAGTGCATTAGGATCTCAAAGTCTTTGCATAACTTCTCCTTTGTTGATTCAAAGATGATGTCATCTACATAGATTTGCACTAGTAGAATCTCTCCCCTTCATCTTTGATAAACAAATTCTGATCAATGGCACCTCTTCTAAAGTTGTGGCTGAGTAGATATCCTAACAAGGTCTCATACCAGGCTCTCGGGGCCTGATGTAGCCCATATAGATCCTTGTCTAATTTGAATACTTTGTTAGGATGCGAAGGATCTACAAAGCCTGGAGGATGTCTGACATAGACTTCCTCACCAATCTTCCCATATAGAAAAGCACTCATGACATCCATCTGATAAACAGTAAAGCTCTGGGATACAGCATATGCTAGGAAGATTCGGATTACCTCCAATCTAGCAACAGGAGCAAATACCTCATCATAATCAATTCCCTCTTCCTGAGTGTAGCCTTGAGCAACAAGTCTGGCTTTGTTCTTGATTGCAATTCCTCTCTCATCTTGTTTGTTTCTGAAGACCCATCTTGTGCCTATAGCAGTTTGGCCAGGTGGCAGATCAACTAAGGTCCACACTTCTTGTCTATTGAATTGTAGCAGTTCTTCTTGCATTACTTCAATCCAACTGCTATGCTACACTGCTTCATCTATTTTCTTTGATTCAAATTGAGATAGAAAACAGGAGTAAAGACATATATTAGCTTCATGGGACTTTTTTCTTGTCTGAACTCCTTGTTGAACCTAACCAATGACATTCTCTAAAGGGTGTTGTTTATTGATTCTTTGGGCTGGAACAATCTCCATTTGAATTCCTTGGTCAAGGTTGCTTTGATTTTGATCAAGAATATCTTCAATAGATTTATTGGTTGCAGAAGAGTCCTCAACAGCATCTTCCAGTATGTGGTCAGCATCATTTGGTGCAGTTTCCTCATCAGCAGCAGGTGCCTCTATGTCAGATGCAGAGTTGTCAATGTTTTCATCTAGATTTTCATGTTCAGAGAGACTGCTGCTGGTGACATTTGAGCTGCTTGTTCTTGCCTCACTGGCTTCAATAGCATCAACAACATATGGAGGATCAATGGATAGTCTTCTGATTCTTATAGATGGACCATTTAAGCCTAATCTGTAGTTATTATATGAGGAAGTGGCTTGCTCTTTTGAGGATGAAGACTCCATATTTGAGAAAATGAGAGGCTCAAATATTTGAGAGAAAGAGTGTATATTAAACAACCAGTCTGGCCCTTTTTTCCCTTTTCACATGGAATGTGTTCCCTACATTCCAAATTTGCTGATTCTTCAATAATTCTTTTTCTAGAGTTGAATACTATGTAGGCTTTGGATTGAGAAGAATATCCCACAAAGTATCACTCATCAGATTTGGCACCAAATTTAGGAAGAATACCATTGGTGATAAGAATAGTGCATGGACATCCAAAAGGTTTTAGAAAGCCAATGTAGGGAACTATGTTGAACCATAACTCATAGGGTGTTTTGTTGAGAGGTTTGACAATTAGAACTCTATTTTATACATAACAAGTTGTACTAACTGCCTCAGCCCAGAATGTGAGAGGCAGCTTTGAGTCAGCCAACATGGATCTGGCAGACTCAATTAGAGTTCTGTTTCTTCTTTCAGCAACCCCATTTTGTTGAGGGGTTCTTGGAGCACTGTATTGTCTCTTGATACCTCTGTTCTCACAAAAACAGTTCAAGGTTTGATTTTTGAACTCTGTACCTTGATCACACCTTATGGTCTTGACTTTCTGATTGCTTTGATTCTCAATCCTAAGAATGAAGGATTTAAGAATCTTAGCATTTTCATCTTTTGTTTTCAAGAAGTATACCCATGAAAATTTAGTGTAGTCATCAATTATCACCAGACGGTATGACTTCTTGCCTTTGGACATGACATTTGTAGGACCAAAGAGATCCATATGCAGCAGCTGTAGTGGAGTGTCATTGGAATTCAGGGTCTTGGGCTTGTGAGAACTTTTGTGTTGCTTCCCCTTCAAACTAGCTATGTAGTGATCTTCAAGTTAGAATTCTTTATCAGGTAGTCCTCTGACTAGGTTTCCTCTCACCAACTTGTTGATGGTTTTAACATTGACATGGCTTAACCTCCTGTACCATAGAGCAGATTCATCAACTGATGCCTTTGCTAGAAAACAAGATACATTACCAGATGGAGTGACCTTGTTCATGTCAAGCACATATAGATTATCTTTTCTTTAAGCAGTTAACAAAATCTTCTCTGGAGGAGGTTTGCTTAGCCCAGGTGAGAGCACAAAACATTCTTCATCTGTGAAAAGCATCCAATACTTTTGATCACAGATTTGAGATACACACATGAGATTAAACTTTAATTCCTTTACAAAGTTCACCCTTTCAATACTCATTCTTTCACTAGACACATTTCCTTGTCCAGTGATAGAACCTCCTTTTGAGTTACTCCCAAAGGCAACATATCCTCCATAAAATTTTCTGAAGTCTGAGAGGATGGATATGTTGCCTGTCATGTGCCTGGAACAACCACTGTCTACAACCCAAGTGTTATCCTTGTTACCTGGTTGTTCCTGCCCATGGAAGAGTTCTAGTTAGAAAGAGGAACCCAAGAGCTTGCAGACTTGGGTGATGTGTGTGATTTAAGACCAAAATCATCAGCAGGCTGGCATTCAATCGATCCAATGATGATACTCTGAATTGATAAGGATTCAGACTTCGCTTGCCATCTTTGAGTCACCTTTGCGGTTCTTTTAACACTATCAGCAGCAGAAGTAGCTTTAGCTGCTGATGGTTTTGCTTGGTTCTTAGTATTGCTAGATTTAGACTGATTAGCTACAGACTTGGTTGCTGCTGATAGCTTTGACTGATCAGCAGCAGACTTGGTTGTTACTGAAGGCTTTGACTTGTTCTTTGTCTTCTTTGATTTCAACTGACCCCCATCAGTCTTGGTTGCTGCTGATGGTTTAGCTTGTTCATTAACCACTGACTTCTCATTCTTTATCTTCCTATTGAAGATGGGTTTTGTTCTTGGGATTCTTTCATAGATATGTTTTTGTCTATCAGGTGTGATCTTCACAGATGCTACTGGTGTTTGAAGTTGAGAGAGCTGATTGAATGGATTGAATTTACAATCTACAGCAGAGTGGTCTGATTCACCACAGATAATACAGGATTGTTGAACTCTTGTGATATTTGTAATGACAGCATTTCTGGGTGGAGACATAGACTTCCTGAATTGATTTGATCTAGCTTCATAGCTCCTTACCTTCTTGTTTTTGTTGGTTTTCTCAAATGCTTGTTGCTTGAGGTTTCTTTGCTGCTTGAGGTTTCTTTGCTGCTAAAGGTAATAGAAACATGTGCTTGCTGTATGATTGTATTTTCCACACACAAACACATGATTTTGCACTATTATCCCTCTGAAAGTACACATAATCCTTATTTTGAATGAGTTTTGTTGTGTTCAAATGTGGCTTCCTCCAATGTTCTCTGAACATATGGGCCTCTCTCTCCAGGTGCATGACAGATGTCAAACACCTTTCTTGTAGGATTGGGTTTGTGGTTTGTGGATTTGTAGGATTGCCCTTTTTCAATAATCAGTTTTCTTCCTTGAGGAGGATAACTGATTTTGATCTGTTTGGTGAATTGAGTTACTGGTATGGATGGAATAAAAGGAGATGGAGAATTGGTTTGAATCACTTTTCCAGATTTGATGGTTTTCAATATGAGTTCATTGGTCAGAAGTAAAGGGGCTTCACAGTTTTCAGTGGAATTTGAGCTTGTGGACTCAGAGTCAGTGGAGGTACTGCATTCTTGCACAATAATTTCTTCTTTGAAAGGATCAAGATTTCAGTTTGCATGATCCATATTTGTGATGTTGAAGTTGGGTTCATGTATGGCTACATAGTCAGGAGGTGGTGGAACAAATTTTTATTGCTCAACTTTGTACCCGAGACCAGCAGTCACCTTTTCATGAATTTGAGCATCCAAAAGTCTTTACAGCTTTTTGGATGCAAATTCATATTTATCAAAATTGACTTTTTGTTCTGCCAGCTCAGCTCAGCTCTTGTAGCTTTTAGCTAAACCAATAGATCATCAATCTGAGTTTCGAGATTCGTTTGTTCATGTTTTAGTAATGAAATCTCTTTCTTTAGACAGTTAATTTTTTCTTTATAACTGTTTTCAACCTTTTTGAATTCAGACTTCATTTGATGAAATTTTTCATTCTGATCTATTAAATTTTGGTTATGCTTTCTATATCCTAAAATTTTGTCAATGCAAGCTTGAGAGCAAAGATGTTCATATACCTGAGGTGGTATCTCCTTGGTGTCTGTCATGAGAGCTTGGTTGTTGGTAGATAGTTCTTCAAATTTAAAGCTCCAATTAAAGTCTGTTGTTCCAACTTGTTGAGCTGCATAGGCTGCAGTTTGAGCAGGTTGGGTGTTTGAGCCTGCTTGACCTTGATGTGGTTATCTTGGTTGTGCAGTAGTTGGGTTTGCCTTTGGTGCTTTACATTCTCTGGCAAAGTGACCGAGTTGGTTGCAGTTATAACATCTTAACTTGCTCTTGTCTAAGCCAACTCTGGTGTTAGAATTGTTGCTTGGAACAGGTCTTCCAGTTCTGGAGTAGAACCTTTTTGCTCTGGGAAACAACATAGCATAAGAGTATTGTATGTCCATTTCTTCTAGGTCATCTGGATGGAAGTACTCCAGATCTTCTTTGATAAAAGACATATTACTTGGTGTATCAGAGACAAAGGCAGCATAGTTAAGATTTTGAGGAGGGGCTTCAAGAAGAAATGGTGAGTTGTTTACTTGTGAAGTGGGTATTTGAGGATGTGTGACAATAGGAGGATAGTAGTTGCTTGAACTAGGAAGTGAATGGTCAGAGTGTAATGCAGAAGAAGTGGTAGATGATAAGGATGAAGATGAATGACCCGATCTTCTTTCTCTAGCTTGGATCATCTCCAGCTCATATGTCTTCAACATACCAAACAGCTCAGTCATTGTGAGAGTCTTCAAGTTTTCAGTTCTTCTGATTGACAATGTATAGAGTGTCCAGCAACTTGGAAGATATCTGATAAACTTTTTTAGAATATCTTCATTCTCCAGCTTGACCTTAGAGCACTGAATTTCACACACAAGATATGTGTACCTGTTGTATTGAGTGGTAAAAGACTCTCCATCTTTGAAGACAAAATTTTCATATTGTTGCTTTAGAATGTCTCTTCTGTTTTCCTTTACTTCTTCAGATCCAGCAAACATCTTTTCAAAAGCTTCCCATAAATCTTTGGCAGTCTTGTATTCTCTGAAGTTGTGAAAAACTTCATTTGGCAAGCACATCTGTATAGCTTCTAGAGCTTTAAAGTCTACCTCCATCTTCTTAATATCTTCCTCAGAATAATTTGAAGTTTCTTTACGGACAGATGGACCTCCAGAATCAGCAGAGGCTACCATTGGCACATAAGGACCTTTAGTTATGGATCTCCACATTTCATATTCTTGATAGGAGAAGAAACTTTCCATTCTGTTTTTCCACGTCCCCAGACACCAGTCTGGGTGGTCTATGAAGGCTTCCAATATCATCAAATCCAGTATTTGTGCCATAATCTTGGATGGATGTTATGCAGCAAAGAGATAATAATAACAGAACCAGTTATTGATTAAACAAGTGGGAGTTTGTTTAATCTGAGAGCCAAGGCTCTGATACCACTTGTAGGATCGATGTTTTACAAGATAGTTCTGTTTAGTTGTGATTGGCGGAAACAATAACAACTATGCAATGCAACAAGAAACAATGAGAATACTAATAAATGAAATTTGTATTACTCTTCAGTGTTTACAAGTTTATAGAGAAAACTGTTAGAAGCATAAGTACATAATGAAGAGAACAATACATATAAAGGAACTTAGAATCAAGACAGACCCTTGATTCTAAGGATCGGATCAAACACAAGTCCTTGATCTTCGACAGTTACAAGTTACACTACAATTGGTAGACAGCAAGAATAAAAACTGCAACAAACAGGAAGGATCAGAACAAAAGTCTTCATAGGAATCTTTGTAGGAGACTTCAGAAGTAGTAGCTTTGTCTTTTATTATCTGCACCAATAGCATTCCTTCTGCTGATAGGTGTGTCAGTGTTGCAGCAGGGATGTAAGTAGTAAAGTCAATATTGTTGATGATTTGCCTATCAGCAGCATCAATGTTTGATGTACTGAGAAGCCTATCAACAGCAACTATGACTTCAGTAGATAAGGCTATCTGCAGCATAGTTGTTCATCAGCAGCAGAACTTAACTATACGCAGCATAGACTTTATCCGCAGCAACTTCATTAGTTATCAGAATTGTGGAGTCTGCATCAATAGTACTTGGAGAATTTTGTGGCCACCAGTCTTTATCTTTACAAGCCAAATTCCATACTTGGCTCAAGTTAAGTTCTCACAGATTCCCATATTTGTTTTATGGAAGAAAACCGGAATCCTTGTATAGTTCTGCAATAGAAAGTGCAAAGCACTTGCAAATAGTGTCTTGTGTGTCAATGGGATAGTCGAATTGTTTTACCAAAATGCTAGTAACTGATTAAGTATCTGATAAGGCAATCATTCTCGTAAGTCAATGGAATATCCAATGAATATTGTCATAGCATGCATATGAATACCTTGAATTTATTGGCGTTCATTGTCAAATGAAAGTGTTGTTCAGGTATTCAACACTTAATGATTCTAAAAAGTAGAAACTGAAGTATAAATACGCAAGTTTGGCGTACTATGATAATGGCATTTCCCAAGATAGAAATTCATATGATGACTTGAATCAAAAGGATCACACGGATAATGTAAGGAAACCAACAAGATTGAAGGAAATTCAGCACTCTTCTTTTGTTTAATCGTAAAGGATTCGTTCGTACTTTCAGCAGTTTACGAGATGTTATTCGAACTCTAGGTGTCAGTTGTGTTTACTAAAGGAATTTTGAATGTTACCAAAAGCTAATAGGAAAGCTTTTCCAGCATATGTATTATCATGGAGTTGCGTCCAATGAACAAGTGTAGAAAAACATATTGCTATTGTTCCGGTTTAGTATACGCGCCTACTTAACCAATATATTAGCAGCTCCTTTCATAAGGTATGAGCACAATTCGAATTTTGATTGATCATAAAATAGAGTCGGAATATGATTTGTAATTGACAGCGAGTCAATACACATACACGCAGAGATAGAAGACAAGAATGTGCATTTACAACACTATTTTGTTGTAATGTTATAAGTTTTAACTTGCCTGAATATGAAATCAGAGGATTGAAAAGATCAATTTTCCAAAGATTCAAGCAAAGTTGTTGTATTGCCGAATTGTAACACATGTATTGAGTTCAAAGAAACACAATACAGAGGAAATGAAGAACATTGACATGTTACTACAACACGTGCATTAATCGACAAAACAGGATTTACAAGAATTCACATGTACCTGAAAATTTACCATTACGTGGATCCTTTCATAATCTTCAATATATCTTACATTTTCACTCTAATGTTTTCCCACATGATTCATAATGCAGATGTTCCTAATTTAATTAGCGTTCAACCAATTCCATATAATCCTAAGGATTAGTAAATGTTCACAGTTTGACCTATCAGGTCTAATATTTAGACAAGGACATTTGAGAGAGGATGTTATTGAGCTTTTCTCCAAGCTGGAATATACAAGGGAATTCCAATTATGGAAATTAGAAGAGTAGTCCTATGTCACACCCCAACCGACGGCGGAATACGTCGGGGCGGACGTGTAGGCTGTGCATAAGCACATGAACAAACTAAAATTTCCTATATTAGTTAAACCAAATTTCCATAACACTTGTTCAACAAAACATAAACAAACATACAAACGAAACAGAGTACACCAACAATATTCAGTTGATTATTTAACTAAGTCCTTAATCCTATGTGTAGCATTCTTGTATATGATCTCAAATGTTAGCACTTGAAAATGATTAAAACAAGGTCAACTAAAATAGTCGGTGAGCATACATAGGTTTTGACACCACAAGTAATATCAAGAATCTGTGTACAATTCATATGAAGCACGGTTTAGTAAGGCAATTATGGAGAACCACAATAGTTAAACTAGGGCGCACAATCAAACCTTGTGACTGATAGGCATAACACTAATGTTATCCTTAAGTGTTTTCAGCAACAATCACCCTAATCAGGTGGGTTGGTCAGACACAACAGATCTATCATTGTATACCGTCGGCTTGTACTGATTTAATGATTGCACTTGCACTATGCACAAAAAGTATGTAAATGTTGTTTGCACAAATAGTGTTCAAGCATAAGGCACAAATTGCACACATGATCATAATGTTTGAATTGTAATAATTGCAAGTAGCTTGAATGTAATCATGTTTCACCCCAAAGATGTAAAAGTGAAAAAGGGGCTATGTAAACTCACCTTGCAATAAGTAGCTTGATAACCGCTCAAATAAGTTGTTGCACAAATGTCTAGCTAACCACAAGGTCAACCTATGTTTGATGGTATACGTGTATCAATGATTTTGTATAAATAAAATTGGAAATCCTAATGCGCAAAGGGTTTGATGTGGGTTTCCTTAATTAAATAAGGAGATAATTGTTTGAGTTTCAAACAGTGTTTATGTAAATCTTGATAGCTCATTAGATTGAAATTCAAATAAGTGAAAGGATAAATAAGTGGCTCCTTTTGTTTGTAACTATATGCATAAATAATTAAATACATAGTTTGTAAATGTTTGGATAAATGAATAATAATTAGTTAAAAATAGTGATTGAGTTAATTAGTAATTAAACCCTAATTTAAGGGATAGAATAAATAATAATAAAAAAATGTTCTAACTAATTAATAATTAAATCATATCTAATTATTAATTGGAAGTGTAAATGTGTTTTAAATATTTTTATATAAAAGTGGAAAGAATTTATACAAATCCTTACAAAAATACGAGGGTTTATGAAATTGATCATGTTTATTTTCCAATTACAAATTTATAAACCACAGGTTTTAAATATAAATTTGTAAAAAAATGAAGATAATTGTTTTGAATAAGTGAAGTTTTATTTAGGATTTTAATCTAATAATAACAAAATAAATTTTTTTCCTTGTAAATTTATCATTTAAATAATTAAAACATATCAGAATTTTATAGGTTTTATAAAATAATTTTGTAAAAGAAAAAGGGGGTCGAAAATTGCTTTAAAAAAATAAATGGAGGCTACCCGGTTTGAACCCGGGTCTGCCCTAGGGATGATCAGTGTACAAACCACTGGACCAGGGAGTCCAGTTGTGTTATAGGGTCGGCTCGGTTATTGATAACCTAGATCTAACTGTGGACCGGGTTTTGTACACGCCAGACGCAAAAAAAGGAAAAGGTGCGGGGACTGGGACTCGAACCCGCGACCTTTTCTGTATGGTTCGTGCGACTTAACCATTGGAACTGGGCATATGCCTTGTTTAGGGACTGGTGTGCTTAAACTTTAACTAACCACCCTAACCGATCTTCTTCCCCAAATCAACCCGAATGCAAAAACCCTAGCCTCTCAATTGAAACAGACTGATCACATATACGAGTCTGAAACGTTGGGGATTTTGATCAGTGAGTTGAAACGAGAGTAATGATATGAAAATCACCTGGATTGATTGCGAGACGAAGGCTACCGACTGAGACTTAGGGCTCGTGTTCTTCATGTCTGGATCGAGCTTTAACTGATGATATGAGATGCGAATAAGTGACTAGAAAGTTCAAAGGAGGTGTCGCGATGATGAAGGACTGGGATTTATGCTCCAATTTCTTCTATTTACGGGTTGAGCTTTGTGTTTAATGTGTTTGATTACAATCAAATTGGTTCGTTA